>OY728133.1:1206365348-1211365348 GCA_963277665.1 Viscum album | reverse complement strand
AAATGTGTATTTTTATTTTAAATTGACATTATTTTAAGTAAAAAAGAATAACCAACATACTGAAAACTAAGAAAACACATTCATATTATTTTGATACTTTAGTACAATGATCCATGAGTCATTTGTGACATGTAGGAATCAACCTCACCTCAATCTGATACATGGTATGACCAGTATGACTCAAAACAATTTGTTTCTAATTTGAAATGATATTTTTGTAAAAAAAACACAATTGACATACTAAAAACCAAGAAAATGCATTTGGATTGTTTTTATACCTTAGAACAATGATCCATGAGTCATTTTTGACATTTATGAATCAACCACACCTTAATACAATGAACGATGTGACTGGTATAAATCCAAATGTGTTTTTTTTTAATTTACATTAATTTAAGAAAAAAGAACAAGTGATATACTGAAAACTGAGCAAACGCATTCAGATTGTTTTGATACTTTAATACAATGATCCTTGACTCGTTTTTTGATATGTAGGAACCAAAATCACCTCAATTGGATCCATAGTGTGACCAGTATGACTAAAAGTGTCCATTATCAGTTTAAAATTGTCATTTTATCTCAAAACATTTCACTCACTAAAAACCAAGAAAACTCCCTTTGATTTTATTCATAATTTAGGAGAGTGATTCATAAGTCCTTTGTGATGTCTATGAAGCAGTCTCACCTCAAATCAATGTATGATATGACCAGTATGACTCAAAATTGGTGTTTCTAGTTTGAAATTATATTTTATTAAAAAACACAATTGCATGTTGAACACTAATAAAACCCATTCAGTTTTTTTGATACTTTAAAACAATGATCTATGAGACATTTGTGATATGTAGAAATCAACCACATCTTAATCTAAAGAATGATGTGACTAGTATAAATCCAAATATGACATTTAAATTTGATATTAATTTTAGTAAAAAAATAAGGGACATCCTGAAAACCAAGAAAACCCATTCAGAATATATTGATATTTTAGGAAAACGACCCATAACTCATTTGGGACATGTAGGAATCAACCCCACCTCAATATGACAGATGTTGTGTCCTTTATAAATCCAAACATAATTTTTTTATTAAAAATTGAAATTTTATTAATTTATTATATAATATTAATGTTTAAATTATTTCTTTATAATATTACTAACATAATATTTTTTCCTTATATAGGTGGAAACTTCACTTGATTTGAGATGATTTGTTAGGCAACTAATACCATGGGAGGACATTTTTTAGAGAGAGTCATGGATTTCAAAGGATGAAATATCAATGTTTTTAACTTTTTGTTGGATAATTGTAAATGTAATTATATAAAACATTTTTTCAAATGTATATAGCATTATTTTCCAAACCCTTCTGTGCGCTGCTTTGTTCTTGTGTGTGATACTTTGTTCTTATGTGTATTGTGCAGGTGGTATGTGTGTTTATTTTGCAGGTGATGGTGGGTGTGTTGTTATATAAATATCACATCATAGGCAGCTAGACCTTTATCAGTGCTATTTCGAGCACTGATAAAGGCCCCCTTTATCAGTGCTATTTATAGTGCAGATAAAGGCCCACTTTATCAGTGTTTTTTAGCCCTATTAAAGGGTACCCCCCCCCCATCTTTGCTAAGATTAACATCTCTTTTAAAAGCACTATTTGTAGTAGTGTACTATGAATTTATTTATTTATATATAGAGTTTGATCTCCTGACCTTCCAGAACCCGGGCTCATTGATTGTATCCTTCTTTTCATAAGATTTTGTGGGGATATTTCTTAGAATTCTTATACAGAATCTCACCATGTAGTTTTTTTATTATGTATTACTCACTTATATGAATTTGAAATTTTGTATATATAGTGAACTCAGACTATGAAATATAGTGAAGTTTTATGGATATCTTTTTATCAACTATGAGTTTCATAGTATTCCAGCCACACGATTTCTATTCAACCGTGAGTAGTTTCATATGACCAGAAAAAAGAACACTTGAAATTATGCCTATGATCTATAACCATGGAGTGTGACTGTACAGTGTAACTATGGACTACATCCATGGACTGTGACTGTGGACTACATCCATGGACTGTGACCATGATGTCTTATTCTACATAGTACCATAATATCCAGGTTCTCATTTTAATTTCATGCCTAAGAAAATTATTATTTTTTGCATGATAAATACTATTTGTAATACTATTTTTTATTATTTTTTGGTAGTTTGATTTACTATAGGTTTTTATTAAGTGTTTTGAATAGTTTTTTATTTCTAAATTTTATAATATTTATTTTTAAACCTTTAAAATTTATTTATATATTCTTAAAATTTTTTATGATAAAATTTTTATTTAATTGGATGATAGTACACGAAGTCTATACTTTACTTTTGGAAATTTAATTATTTTAATTATTTTATGTGCTGATTGATTTCTAGATTAATATTTTTTTAAGAGAGATATTTTATAGATATTTTAATTTTTATTCAAATTTTCATAATGCAGTTTTAGTAATTTAAAATATATGTTCAAATTTACAATATAATTTTTCTACGATATTTTAATTGATAATTTGGACTATTTAATTTGGAGGTATTTTGAGTGTTTAATTTAAAATATTGTTCGACCTATTATTAGGGAGACTATTTTGAGTTTATTCCAACATTTTTGAACAATTACCTTGATGATAATTTTGGAAACTTATTTATCTATCTTCGATAATTATTGCAATAATTTTAGAGTTTTTATTATTATTTTGAATTTATTTACCCATGGAAAGTGTTTTTAGTGTTTTCAATTCTCTATTTAAGGGGACACCAAATAGGTCTGGAAAATATTAAATGAATAACTTCAAAAAAATTCATTCCCTCGAGAATAAATATATATAATTTAAATGTGTTTTACAATTCTATCATGTGGTATACAATCATTGTTTTATATTCTAAAAAGTATATCAAGTAATGAACCAAAACTTCTTCAACTATTATTTCCTCTATGATACAAACTGATCTATTAATCATAAAATAGTACATGTGATTATCTTTTCCATCTTCTATCTAGTTTATCCTAGTTTCTTATATCTATAACACTACTTCCTATCTCTCACATTTGTTCTCATACTTTTAATTTATTGGATCACTACTTTAGTATGAATTATAACTGAAGAATGTTTTTTAATAGTAGATAATAAAGAGAAAAGGTTTATTGTTTAAATATATTAATTTTATTTCTATTGAATATTCTTATTCTAGACTATAAGACAGTGAAAATAAGAAGATATATCTTGGATTGTCATTAGTATCAAAAAATAATGAAAAAATAAATAATTCAACAGTGGATTTATAAGGAAATATCAAAAGTAAAATACAAGGGATCTAAGAAAGGTAATGTTAATTATACTATTTCAAAAGTTACTTGTCTTTTAGTGTATAAAGAATCTGATTTTAGTGAAGAATCTTGAAATGAGAAAGAGTTTGATAATCTATTATTTATAGTATCTTTGAATGAGGTTAGTGATTTTGGATTCTATTATAGTAATTCTGATTCTGATTATGATTTTGAGAATCTAAATGTTTTTTAGTTAACTAAATAAATTGAAATACTAATGAAAGTTATTTTTCAAGACACTAGTTTATATAATAATCTTAAAGAAAATAATGAAAAACTTGTTTCTAAAAAAAGTTCTTTTATAAGAAATTAAAAAACCATGGAATACTTTATTGGATCAAAATAGTAACTATGATGTTTACTATTACAAGAGGGAGATTAATTATAGTTTAAAAACATTAAACTAAAAAAAACACAATACCACTTTAAGTAAAAAGTATTAGACTCATGGATCGTCCAATGATTGGAGTTTTAAAATAAAAATCAAAATGTTTCCAATTATATTAGATTATGTTTTAATCGGTATCAAAGATACACCAATAAATCAGTTTGTTAGAAAGATAAGTATTACAACTAACTTTTTAAATATTTACAGTGGAAAAATAAATCTTTAAAAAACAAGAGATTCAATGGCTTGTAAAAGTAAGAAATACTTAAAAGCTATTTTAAAATTTTTCACTCTTTAATCTTAAGAGTAAAGGTAGTCAACAACCCTGACTAAAGTTATACTTAGTTTAATACTTATTGTAAATTTTATCATTCCTTACCTAGAAATGCCTTGATGTGAAGATTGGAATAACTCTATCTTCTAATCATCAGAATCCCTTAATATGATGATCGAAATCTGTCTTCCTATCCCTATAAACACTCAATATGATGGACCATATTCATCATCTTTCTATCCCTATAATCCCTCAATCTGATGGATCATTTTCACCATATTCATATCCCTAGAATCTCTCAATCAGTACGATGATCAAACGCATGTTAAAAAAATAAAATTTTCTTAAGTAAACAACCCTAATAAGGATTCCTTATAATGATAACTCTATAAAGTATTAAAAATACTAAAAATGACTAGTTCACACTAAGAAATATTTAGAAGATTTGCGTTGAAAAATGTATCAACTACCAACTCTTCAAATGACCATCTATTTATAATAAAACTCTCAATGGTCATATTATTAAGTTAGTTGCAATGTCCTCAGATATCTTGCACTTGAAATCTCATCTAAAACTGAATTTCTGACATCTCTTTTTTAGCACCATTATAATGCTATAAAGTATTACTTATGATGTAAACAAGTATACATATTGAAATTTTAAAATTATGATATTCTGATGGACTAACTTATCATTTTTCAATACAATAAACCTTATAAATATCAGTTTAATATATTGGTATTAGTATCAGTCTAATTGTCGTGACTTTTTTCAGTAAAAAATACAAGAAAAAAGTATACCCACTAGTTAGTTCAAAGTTTGCACTACTGAAAATATGGCCCTTAAAATCACTATAAAATGGGATTTACAGTGTTAAAAAAGTGTTTTTAATCTTAGTGAAGATAAAGGGGGTCCCCTTTATCATCTCTCAAAAAAAACAGATAAAGTTCTTTTTTATCAATGCTAAAAAATCACTGATAAAAGGGTTCTTTTATCATTGCAAAAAAAAAAGCGCTGATAAAGGGGCCATTTATCAACGCTTTTTTTAGCACTGATAAAAGTAAAAAAAAATAAAAAAAAGAATCAGATTAACCTTTTAACAGCGCTTGACCCTTCCCCCCACAACAATGTTATCCCCCACCGGCACCCACCCATGCCCCTGTCACCCCCATTTCTGTGTTATCCCCCCACCCTGCACTTGCCTGCGTGCTTCTTCCTCCCCTAAGATTCAAACTCAGGACCTCTCCCCAACGCATATGGACCCTTTACCACTCCCAAATGTTGCTTTTTTCTCCATTTAATGATATATCTATTTATTTATATATATATATATACTTATATTTATTTGTATATTAATATACATTTATATTATTATATATATATATATATATGTATATTTAGTTATATTAATATATATATTTATTCGTATATTAATATATATTTATATCTATTTAGTTATAAATATGTTCAGTTATATTTTTTTAATTGTATATTTATTTGTATATTAATATATATTTATAAGATTAGTTTTAAACGCGTTTATAAAATATATTTTTTTTTTGTTTATAAATAAATGTATACATACATATATACAAAATACCAACAGCATATATACACTTGTATCTATTTTATATGTGTGTGTGTATTTGTAAGTATAATTATACGTATTTATATATATTTACATATATTATATATTCATATGTATATTCATATATATATATTCATATGTATATTCATGTATATATTCATATGTATATTCATATGTTAGAATATATATATAATATATATCATTTTGTTAATATAGACACACACTAATACACACACACACACACATTACATAGCTATATAAATATACATATATTTGTATTTTAAATAAAATGGATATTATAAGGATTATATATTGATAAATATATGTTATATGTAAATATGTTTAATTATTTATTTATGAAATTAAATTTTTATGTGTGAATATATAAAAAATATGTATATATTATTATATATATGATTATAAATTACCTTACATTGTGAAAAATGATAAAATTTTAAATCCATAATATCAATATTAATGTAATCCCTCGGAATAAATTCAGTACCCACAAAAAAAGGGGAAAAAGACCCCTTGAAATGAGGCTGAAATTCCATTCAAGGTTAAAAAATTTGGGTATCCTGACTAAAAGCTCAGTTTTGGAGGCCTTTTGGTCATTTTTCAACCTCTAAAATGAAAAAAAAGGGTTCCCTTATGTTTTCATCACATAGATCTCATCGTAGGATTCGATTTTATATGTTGTAGAGCTCAAATAGACACCTGGATCAAAAACTTATGGCCGTTTGAAGTTTGAGTTACGTTTTCAACTTATTTTAGATCTTTAATTAATTTTTTGATTTTTTGTGTGTCTTAAAATTGTTATTAAATGATTATTATTCAATTATAATTAGAAAATTATTAATTGATATTATTTTTTAAAATATGTTTAATCCATTTTCACTAAATTTCATATATATTAAATGTAAATGTCTATTTATACTTATCTAAAACATATCTAAAAATATTATATATATATATATTTATTTATTTATTTATATATTATATATTAATATATTATTTTTAATGATTTTTTTTTTTGAAATATACTGTTTAATAGTGCTAGTAAAAAAAACACTAATAAAGAACCCCCTTTATCAGTACTAATAAAAAAAGTGCTGATAAAGGGGGGACCTTTAACAGCACTAAAAAAGCACTCATAAAGGGGTACATATTGTTGGTCAATGTGCAATATCAAGAGGTGGTGAATCGAGTTTCTACTTAAATTTTTTGTTAAAGACATTATATTAAAGATCCCATAAATGTTGAAAATTTCCCAGTTAATTAAGGAAGTAGAGATATAGATGTCTAATTGGTCAAAATCTTTCTCAAAGTGTGATTAGTACTTAGTTAAATTGGTGTAAAACACTTCTTAAACTTTTGAAAAATGTTTACAGAATTAAACACATACACACTTACCAAAAATAACTATCAAATTAAATGCAGAAGAGTTTAATTTTTTAGGAATAAGTAGAAGAAATAGATAAAAAATAGTATAAAAAATTATAGTTCACAGAAAGGTTAAATAAGATGTTCGGTCTCATGATGAGACTTAATCCTCTCTACTTTGTGATCACCTGCCACCAAGCAGTTTAAATTAATAAACTTGATACACTTCCTGTATCGGGCTTTACAATAGTTTCTACAAACTGCCTAGGGTTTACACCCTCAACTATAGTTCTTCATTGGAATGAAAAAAAACACAGACCACACACGATCTCTTCCACAGTTATACATGGGAAAACAATGAGTAGGAGAATTTTGATGTGAGAATTTTTGTATCCTCTAGTTCAATCATAGGAGACAGTGTGTATGACACAAATAAACACTTCTTGGAAATGTAAAAAAAAATAACATTGTTGGGAAAATATGATGAGATTGAGTTTAGAAGGTTCTATGTGTTTTTAGTTCAGTTCTTAACTCTTTGAAGTGAATAATTTGATGCTCGAGTCTTTCTCTATAAGTTTTCTCCAAAACAAAGTGTCATAACTCCAGGTTCTGGCTTTCAGAAATTGAGTGTTCTACTTATTTTGTTGGTCGAGAGTTGATGAATTACAGAAGGTAGAAGAGAGTTTGTCCTCAAATGATCTTTTTGGGGCTTGTGGGTTCTTAGTGTAAGTGTTGGATGGTTCGTCTTGGATCTAGTGTGTAAGTTTCTTCATATGCTCAGGCGTGCTTCTATTCCTCTCAGTCCTCACACCTACCTATTTTTCTTCTTTTATATTTGAGTTTCGAAAATAAGTATAAGTACATCATGTGTGATATTTCTCGTACCTCATCCTGTCCCCATATACGGTCTCTTGATATGTCTACAATATGCATTAATTAATGTCAGAAGAATTAAAGTTAGCAAATCTGACAGTCAGAATAATCTTAAGAATTTTCCAAAGTATGGATTAGAAGAGTATGGTAGACTGGAAATGATAGCCTTCACAGTGGTAGGCTTCAACAGTAAGTTCACATCGGTGGAATTCATCTCTAACCTCTCCAATGGTAACCTTCCATCAATAAATCGCCATCGGTAACATTAAATTTATAATTCTCCATTGGTAACCTTCACAACAGTATCCTTACATCAGTGACCTTTTCATCAGTGACCTTTGCATCGGTGACCTTTTCATCGGTGACCTTTGCATCGGTGACCTTTTCACTTAGAGAAATTTTTCACTATGAGCTTTAAACAGGAGAGCGGTGAGATTAAACGTACATAGTTATCACTTTGAAATAAACATGATTTTCACATAAATGATTATCATGTAAAAGAAAAATAATTACTATATAAATAAAACATGATTTGTAATTATCAAAACATGATTTTTAAATTATCAAAACATGATTTGGGATTATCAAAACAAGCAAGTCCAACAATCTCCCCCTTTTTGATAATCACAAATTATGTCACTATTTTTTGAATTAGGGTTAAGCACATTTGCTAATATCTTCAGAGGTGTGTATAATAAAAATTGAACCATGTTTATTTTGGAAAAGTATAGATATTATATATATGAAAATGGTTCAGTCAACTTAAAAAAATCTCCACCTTTAAGTTTAGGCAGCTTAAAACTTAAACTTCACTTGTTTATTCTCTCGCCCTTTGGGTAACTTTGAGATGTAACTTTGAGATTCAAGATTAAATATTTCTCCTCCTTTGTGATTAACAAAAATATAGAAGGATAAAATGAAACAAAATAGGATTTTCCAATAATGAATCAAAAGTACAATATACAAAAAAATGTTACAAAGATCCCCATCAACTAAGACATCCCACATTAAATCCACATTAAAGATGTCCAAAGGAGATTTGTCTTTGGAAGTAGAGGAAGAAGGTTCTGAAGATGGAGGGATAGGCCTAGGGATGGTAGTCAGCAGGGTAAGAGGATCTGAAACAGAAGAATCAGTAGACTGGTGGTGAGTAGATCTTTGAGGAATGGTGGGTGTCAAGCTTCTGATAGCCTGTGCAGGAGTCATCAATGGTGAAGCACTAGCAGATCCTAAGGCACCTAAGGTTGAAGGAAAGGCTAGAGGAAAAATGATGGGAGTGAATTCCACATGGAGGAGTAATATTTTTGAAATACATAAAAATACTCCCCCCTCTCTCAATTGCTGAAATAAAATCATCCTTATTCTCCATAAATTTCTCTAGGGTAGGAGTCAACTCTCGAAGCCTGTTAACCTAAACTTTAAAGGCTTGAGTGACAGGTGGAATCCTCAAGTTCTTCAATAGCTACTGGAAGTGACCATCCATATTATGCTTTGTTTATACCCTTTTTTAGTATAAATCAACTTTTTCCTTGATGGAATTCTGATCTTGAGCATCTTCCCTTAGATAATTTCCCACAAGATTATAAATTTCTCTGGTAGTGGAAATAACCTGAGTCATAGATTGAGGATCTGAGGTACTAGTACTAGAGAACTTCTCAAATTATTCTCTAACAACCAACCTAAAGGCTTCTAGATTAACAAGAGGAGAGGATGAAGATGAAGCATATGCATACAATGGTGCCATAGTGAAAGCTATTGTCTCCTTAAAATATTTAGTCAACCCATTGATCAATCTATTCACATAATCATCTTGGCCACTCACATGTGTCTCCATGGACTTCTTAAATTCCTCAAAAACAGTCACCATTTTCTGAACCACACTTTTAATATATTGAACATCTTTGTCCACCTAAACCCTTGAAACCATATAGAAGTCTAGTCTAGAAATATACCGCTTTATAGATTCCATAGAACCTTCCAAGGTTCTGGTCTGATTCTTATAGTTATTTAACTCCTCTAGTAGGATGGAGTGAGAGATAGAGACTATCCTTTCCACTGTAGAAGTGATAACTTCTTGATTGTGAGTCATAACCCTCTCTAACCCAATAAATTTCTCATCAAAGTGGCTCTTCCGATATGATTTCATTGATTCCAAATAATCATTCTTCACATAGTCATGAGCCAAAAGAACCATAGGCTACACAATAGTGGTTTCTAAAATAGTAGGAATGGGAGTACTTCTGATTGGCTGGTCATCATCGGATTCTCCATAATCTAAGCCTAAGACCACAAATCTAGGGTCTTCAGACTAATATTTTATTCCAAGAGATACAGCAAATGAACCTATAGTAACAGGTTCATCCCCCTCACTTGGAGCATTATCTTGATCAACCATATCCATCACTGGCATACGTCCTTGAGAAAACTCATCAATAAAAGGTCCCACTACCACTTTATCTACTGAATCTTCAACAGATTCGAAATAAATTCCAACTTCAACTGAATCAGCACCTTCTTCATATACACCTTCAACCATTTCTGTATTCCCTATCAAGGAACTTAGACTAATAAATTATTCTCCACTTACATCAACAGTTGTCTCAATGTCATCATGACTAGATTCAGTGTCCTCATCCTCATTTGAGGTTTCTCTAATGTCACTTAAGACATTTTATTACCCTTCTTCCTCACTAGTCTCTTCATCATCACTATCCCTTAGAACAGTCTCCCTTCTAGGAAATCTCTATGGTGGGATAGGATCACCAAAGGACACAGTATTAGTACGAGGATTGGAGGGAAGGTCTAGATCAATCTTGTCATCTATAGGAGAGTCATTTCTTTCTGGCACAACAGTAGCTTCTCTGTCTTCATCTGAATATGCAAGATATACTTCACCAGGCTTTAGACTAGGATCTCTCTAATCCTTATGCCTAGTACGATTAGTGACAAGATTGAATTCCTCATATAACTTACCTTTATCATATACCCATTTTCTTTTCCAGGGGTTCCAATTTATCTTTATCAACTTTCAAATTACCATTGTAATTCAGAAATTCTCACTTACTACAATTATTTCCTCCTTTTCTCTAGCAACTCTGTTCACCTTTAGCATCAATGATATCAATCTAGCATGAAATAAGGAATTGAATTTTGAACTGGGCTTTATCATATCCTCTAATTGAATCATCAAAATCCTACATAAATTTATCTTCTATCCATGTTTCAATAGATACAAAAGAAATACATTTTGAAATTTCAATGTAGCAAAGTCCCCTCTTCTGGGACTCACGACATGTTGAACAAATTTAAACAGTAGCTTGTCTTCTCCTTCTATATCAGCAACAATGACTTTCCTAGAAATCTCACTCCCTGTTAGTTCAGCTAAGGCTTCTTCATAACAGAATAAATCAATTTTTGGAGGCACCATTCCAAATTAGTAGTAAAAAATTACTTCATGTGGTACTCTTAGATACTCAGCCCATTCAACAGAGGAAAATCTTACACTTACTCCATTTACCCTTGACGACATTCTATTCTCATCCTCAGTCTGTTTGAACTTCAAAAACTCATAAAACTCATTAATTAACTTTATAAAATAAGGTCAATTGTTGTTTGTAAAGAATTCAACACAACCTTGAGCTTCAAGTGCCTTCATCACTAAAGATCTGCTCGTGAACAACCATTCAGAACTAAGCACTTTTTCAACTATGATTTCCCTTTTTGATAGATGAGTGTTGATCAGATTTTTCAAAGCTTTTCTTCCACTACTCAACTCATATCGAGGTCTCTTTGGATTTTTCACATCCCCTTCATCACTGAACAATGGTCTCTTTACTCTTGCCTTGAGATCTGAAGTGGTTCGAGGGTTTCAGAAGAGGGTTGGGTTCTAAGCTTAGGGAGAAGGAGATTCGGGAGAGAGTCTGAGGTGGATCGAAATGTGGTATGATCTTTTAATTTTATCATTTAGGGATAGAAAAACAGATCAAGTAAAAAAAATAAGTTAAAAAAAATGTTTCAACTTCCGGCAAAAAGAAAACACGATGTTCTGGAAAACATTAACTATTGGTAAGGTGCCATTGGTGAGGTTCTAATGGTGAGGTTTCTATCGGTGAGGTTTTATCAGTGAGGTTCCTAATGTTGAGGTTTCTATCAGTGAGGTTCCTAATGGTGAGGTTTCTATTGGTGAGGTTCCTAATGGTGAGTTTTTTATCGGTGAGGTTCCTGATAGTGAGGTTTATATCGGTGAGGTTCCAAACGGTGAGGTTTCTATCAGTGAGGTTCCTAAAGGTGAGGTTTCTATCAGTGAGGTTCCTAACGGTGATGTTTCTATCGGTGAGGTTCCTGATGGTGAGGTTTCTATCAGTGAGGTTCCTAATGGTGATTTTTCTATCAGTGAGGTTCCTAACGGTGATGTTTCTATCAGTGAGGTTCCTAACATTGAGGTTTCTATTGGTGAGGTTCCTAATAGTGAGGTTTCTATTGATGAGGTTCTTAATGGTGAGGTTTCTATTGGTGAGGTTTCTGACGGTGAGGTTTCTATAGGTGAGGTTCCTAAAAGTTAAGTTTCTATTGGTTAATAGTTTATCATACCCAACTCAAGATTGATGTGATTTAACCTCTAAGAATTCAAAGGCTTTGTGAATATATCATCCAATTGGTGTTTAGTACCAAATAATTCAAGAGTGATATCACCTCTTTGATAATGATCACTCAAGAAGTGATATCTTACATCAATGTACTTTGTCCTAGCATGAGATACTGGATTTTTAGAGATGTTAAGAGTACTTGTATTATCACACTTTATAGAGACATGTTTGAATTGATATCCAAAGTCTAGTAAAGTGTGTTTCATCCAAAGAATTTGAGAACAATAACTCCCAGCAGCTATATATTCAGCTTCGGCAGTAGATAATGCAATAGAATTCTATTTCTTACTACACCATGATACTAGTGACTTGCCTAAAATGTGACATGATCCATAGGTTCTCTTTCTATATAACTTGTATCCATCAAAATCAGCATCTGAAAAACTTATTAAATAAAAATATTTTCCTCTTGGATAAAACAGTCCTAATTTCATATTAAAATTGAGATATTTGAAAATCCTTTTAATAGAATTTAAATGAGACTCTTTAGGATCGGATTTAAAGCAAGCACACATGCATACATTGAACATAATATCAGGTCTTCTAGTATTAAGATTGAGAAGACTTCCAATCATACCTCTGTAATTGGTTTGATCCACTAGTTTACCAGTTTCATCAGCATCCAACTTACAGGTGGTACTCATAGGTGTATCACTACCTTTATTGCAGTTCAAACCAAAATATTTCAAAATATACTTTGTATATTTACTCTGATTTAAAACAATACCATTTTTATTTTGAAAATTTTGAAATACAAAGAAAATTTTAAGTTCCCTCATTAAACTCATTTCAAATTCATCTTGCATCATTTTTAAAAAAATCAATACATAAATAATTTTTAGATGATCCAAAAATAATGTCATTTAAATAAATCTGTACTATTAAAACATATTTGGAAATCCTATTAATACAAATAGTAGGATCCGCTATTCCTTTAGAAAAACTTTTTGAAATAATAAAAGAACTAAGTCTATCATACCAATCTCTTGGAGCTTGTTTCAGACCATATAAATCTTTTGAAAGTTTAAAACGTGATTTGAAAATTGGGGATTTGTAAAAACATGGGGTTGTTTAACAAATACATCTTAAACTATGTACCCATTTAAAAATTCATTTTTGACATCCATTTGATAAAGTTTGAAATTTAGATGAGATGCATAAAAAAGGTTGTATCCTAATGAATTCTAGTCTATCTACAGGTGAAAAAGTTTTCTCATAGTCTATTCCTTCTTCTTGATTATATCCTTGTGCAACTAGTCTAGTCTAATTTATAAATATGTTTCCAGATTCATCAACTTTATTTCTAAATACCCATTTATTTCCTATGTTCAACGTGTCTTTAGGTCTTTTAACTAATTCCAAAACTTTGTTTCCTTCAAACTGATTTAATTATTCTTGCATAGATATCACCCAGAATTCACCATTGATTTCATCATCAATATTTTTAGGTTCAAGCTATGAAATAAAGGCTTGATGTTCAACTTGTTTTCTCAGAGAACCTCTAGTTTGTGTTCCTCTATTCAAATCACCTACTACAGTATCTAAAGGATGATTCTTGAGAGTTCTAATACATCTATAAAGAGTTGAAATAGACTCCTCACGAATTTCTATAGGTCCAGATTCATCATGCACATATTTTGGATATTTTGCAGAACTAGTTGTTTTCACTAAGGGCTCACTATCTTTATCATTAAGGTCCAAAATTGACATATCTTCCTCAAGGATTTCAATAGAGGTTTTGGGTTCATGTGGATCAATCTCATCAAATTTTTCATGAACTAATTCTTCCAAAAACTTGGTTCTCTTATTAAATATTCTATATTCTTTACTAGAAATTGAGTAACCTAGGAAAATTCCTTCATCACCTTTAGAAGCAAACTTGTCAAGATTTCCCTTAGTGTTAAGGATGAAGACTTTGAAACCAAAAACTCTAAAGTAATTAACTTTGGGCTTCCTATTATTCCAGAGCTCATAAGGGCTATTCTTAAGAATAGGTCTAATTAAAACTCTATTGATAATGTAACAAATTGTATTAATAGCTCAGCCCAAAAATAGATAGGTAGATTATACTCATTAAGCATAGTCCGGGAAATTTCTTGAAGTGTCATATTTCTTATTTCTATAACTCCATTTTTTTTTGGGTGTTCTAGGAGCAAAAAAATTGTGAGTATGGCCATTTTGTGAGAAAAAAGACTCAAATTCATGATTTTCAAACTCACGACCATGATCACTTTTCAATGTCTTAATTCTAAGTCCACTAAGACTTTCTACAGACTTGGAATATTTAATAAAGTAAGAACATGCTTCACTTTTGTGATCTAGAAAGTATACCCAAGTATATCTAGAAAAATCATCTACAAGAACATAAACATAGTGTATCCCATTTAAACATGAAACTCTAGATGTTCAAAACAAATCCATGGGAACCAACTCAAGCAGTTGAGAAGTAGAAACTTCTTTCTTTGGTTTGAAAGAAACTTTGTGATGCTTTCCCTTTAGACAAGGATTACAAACTTTGTTAAGTGGAAATTATAATTTTGGTAAGTATCTAACTAAACCTTTCCTAGTTAGTTTCCTAAGTGATTGTACATTGAATTGTCCTAATCTTATATTCTATAACGAGGATTCCTTATAAAAAGCATTTAAACATGAATCATTTTTCTTAGCTAAAGAATTTAAATCAAAAGCATATACATTTTCATCTCTGAGAGCAGTGAATATTAAATAACTTTTAGAAATAAAAACATTTCATGAATAATTTCTAAATTTAACTTTAAAACCATCATCACATAACTAAGAGATAATTAGTAAATTATAATTTAACCCATCAACAAAAAGTATTTTTGAAATTAATATAGTATTAGGGTTACCAATTTGGCCTAAGCTGATGATCTTCCCTTCTGCATTATCACCAAATGTAACATGTCCACCATCAAATTTAATTAGGATATTGAATCATGTGTAGTCTCATATCATGTGTCTTGAACATCCACTATCCAAGTACCATAGAGTTTTACAGGATCTCTTTAAATAGTTTTCCTGCAAAAAAGATTAAGTGTCGGGTAACTTTGGTACCTAGAATTTTTGGGGTCCAGAGGTGTTAGAAAGTAAAACTTTGGGAACCCATACTTGTCTCATAGATTTAATATAATCAGAAGATATGTTTTGAGACATAAACACTTTGTTTGGTCCTTCATATAATTTTTTCCCAAAATATGGTCCAGAACTTAAACTAGCAGTGAACTATCCAGATTTCGGAACAAATTTATTCTTAATAATTCCTCTTTGTCCTAGCTAATACCCTAGATCAGTTGTGTATTTTGGAGCAATATTTTTTCCTAGTAACTAAGTCAAGGTATCTCTAGCGGTATTAAACTTCTCAAGATCTCTTTTTAATTTCTCATTGGATAATTTAAGTTTAGTGTTTTCTTTTAACAACTGAGCACATTTTTCTTTTTCAATATCCAAATCAGACTTATAATTGGAATTTAAATCATTTTGTCTTTTAAATAATTTATATTTATCCTTGAGTTCATTAAAGGTTCCCTAAATCATTCCACAGTACTCAAATAGTTCATCCTTAGTCACATTTTCATAATTTTCTGATTCACTTTCATTCCCAAAATAGTAAGCATTGTGTACAGGAGAATTTGGTGTTACCTCAGATGTTTTTTTCATGAAACACAGGTTTTCATGTATATTCATTTCAATATTACAAGTATCATATCCACTTGATCTATCTTCTAAGGAACTCCACATAGCTTTCATAGCCTTTTTTTGTATCATTTTCCCTTGTCTTCATACTTTTTCTTAAATTTAAGATTGGGGAAATCAGCATTCACATGAGCTTTTTTTTACACTCATAACTGGCAATCACATTTGTGTTATCATTAAATTTTCTATCCTTTTTGTACTATCCTTTATTGGAATACCTTACTTTATAGTTTGACTTTCTAAATAAATTTTTCTTATAGTATAACTTCTTTAATACTCTAGAAAGATGAGTCATCTCATCATCACTGTCAGAATCTGAGTCTTCACTGGTGGAAGTGTCTATAGGAGCTTGATCCTTTTCTTTGTCCTTCTTATTTGAGGTATAAGTCTTGAATGCTATAGATTTATTTCTTGGTTAGTCATCTGCTTCTTGATTTACCTTAAGATCTTCTTCATACATCATAATCTTTTCAATTAGTTACTTCACTGGTAGATTGCCTATGTCATAAGATTCCCGAATATAAACAGAAGTTACTCTCCATTGGTTAGGTAGGAATCAAATCAATATCATAATCTAATCCTTGTTGTCTAATGGTTTTCTAAGAAGACTCATGGTATTCACTATTTCATTAAACATGAGAAACATTTTAGAGATAGGTTCATTAGGATTCATCTTAAAATTATCATATTTAATAGTATAAGTATTTAATCTCATTTATTTAACATTGGTTGTTCCCTCATGATAAACAGTTTAAGTATCCCAAATTTCATATGTAGTTTTACAGGAAAATATTATATTGAATTATTCATCACCTAGAGAACAATACAATGCATTCATTTCTTTACAATTATTATTATATGTAACTTTAGTTAGTTGTGACCATGTTTCCCTAGCAGTAACAGGTGATACATGATGTTCTTCAATTGTGTCCCAGATTTTAGGTCCCATGATCTCTAGATACATATTCATTTTTAATTTCCACTATGCATATTTATTTCCATTAAAGAGAGGTGGCATGTTAGTACCAGCACCCTCAAATCAGTTATCCATTATTAACTATAATGGTAAAGAATTAAAAATTGAGATATGATAGAAATTTTAAGATCCTTAAGATACTACTAAAATTACAGTAAAATATTTTGACAAGTTTCACAATAGTTCAAGTAATAGTAATGAAAACTAAACTAACATCCCTCTAATACCAAATATTGGTCAGATTGGAATCTTAATAGGGGTGAATTGATTTCCTACTTAAAATTTCGATTAAACACATTATATTAAACAACCCCCAAATTTTGAAAAATGTCCTAGTTAATTAAGGCAGTAGAGATATAGATGTCTAATTGGTCAATAAGTTTCTCAAAGGATGATTAGTCCTCAGTTGAATTAGTGTAAAACACTTCTTCAACTTTTGAAACAAGTTTATTGAATTAAGAACATACACACACTTACTGAAGCTAACAATCAAAGTGAATGCAAAACAATTTAATGTTTTAGCAATAAGCAGCAGAAAATAGATAAAATAGGGTATAAAAAATATAGTGCACATAAAGGTTAAATAAGAGGTTTAGTCTCAAGTTGAGACTTAATCCTCTCCAATTGGTGATCACTTTCCACCAAGCAGTTTAAATTAATAAACTTGATACACAGCATGTATCAGGCTTTATAGTAGTTTTTACAAACTGTACAGGGTTTACACCCTCTACCAAAATTCTTAATGGGAATGAAAAACAACACAGACCACACATGGTCTCTTCCATAGTTATATGTGGGAAAACAAGGAGTAAGAGAAGTTTGATGTGATGATTTTTTGTATCCTCTAGTTCAAGAACAGAAGACAGTGTGTATGACACAAATACACACTTATCATAATTGTAAAACAAAAGAACATGATAGAGAAAATATGATGAGATTGAGTTTAGGAGTCTCGAAGTGTATTCAGTTCAGCTCTTGACTCTTTGAAGTGAAAATTTTGAAGTTCGGGTTTTTCTCTAGAAGTTGTCTCCAAAACAGAGTGTCACAACTCCAAGTACTAGCTTTCAGAAATTGAGTGTTCTGCTTCTTTAGTTGATTGAGAGTTGATGAAGTACAAAAGGTAGAAGAGAGTTTGTCCTCAAATGATCTTCGTGGGGCTTGTGGGTTCTCAATGTAAGTGTTGGATGGTTCATCTTTGATCTAGTGAGTAAGTTTATTCCTATGCTCAAACGTGCTTATATTCCTCTCAGTCATCACACTAGACTCATTTTATTCTTTTATGTTTGAGGTTTGAAAATAGGTATAAGTACATCACGTGCGATCTTTCCCATACCTCATATTGTCCCCAGATACGGTGTCTCGATATCTCTATAATATTCATTAATTAATGTCAGAAGCATTAAAGTTAGAAAATATAACTGTTAGAATAATCTTAAGAATTTGAAAAAGTATGGAGTATAAGAGTATGGTAGATTGGTAATGGTATCATTCACAACATTAGGCTTCAACAATAAGTGCACATTGGCGGCATTCCTCGGTAACCTCTCCAATAGTAACCTTCCATCAATAACTCTCCATCAGTAACCTTCAATTGATAATTATCCATCAGTAACCTTCTCAATAGTAGCCTTGTATCAGTGACCCTTGAATTGGTGACCTTTGCATCGGTGACCTTGGTATCGGTGACTTTTGCATCGATGACCTTTTCACTTGGAGAAATTTTCCACTATGATATTTAATTAGTAGAGGAGGGATATTAAACGTACATAGTTTTCACTTTTATATAAACATGATTTTCACATAAATGATTATCATATAAGATAAACATAATTACCATATAAATAAAACATGATTTGGCATTATCAAAACACGATTTTGGGATTATTAAAACATGATTTAGGATTATCAAAATAGGTGAGTCCAACAATCTCTTTTAACAACACTTTTTTTATCACTGATAAAGGTACCCCCTTTATCAGCACTTTTTTAGTGCTGTTAAAGGGTGGCACTACAGATTCCTGGTTTTATAGTAGTGTCAGTCAAATTAATTAGACTCATCCTTGATCTAATAGATCATATTAGATAATAATAAGTTAATATTCACAATACATTATAACTATTTCTATGAATGGTAAAAAGTAATGGTTTCTATAAAAACAAACAAAAACACTTGGGACATAAAAAAATAGTAATTAACAATGCTTTTAAGAGAGTGTTTCTGATTTCCAAAACTAAAGTAATAGAATATAAGAAGTAAATATTATTACTCAATAATCTCCCCCTTTTTTGAAATAAAAAAACACAACACTTAAAAAAAATAACTTTGAAAAACATACATCCCTTTTTTATTTTATGAACTTTGAATAAATTATTTACAACTCCCCCGAATTTTATAACTACTTCATGATATGATATAAAGTATTAATCCCCCCCCCTAAATAATACTTCTCACCCTTAAAAAATAATTCCCTCCCTTAGGATAGTATATCCCCTTTTTAGATAAATCCCCCTTAAAAACTCTTCATAATATATCTCCCCCTTTGTGATTTTCAAAAAGAATTGGAAAGTAACCATAGTTTCCTAAAATGTTAGAAGAGTAATAATATATGAAAAAATTATTTGTGAACTAACTAATCATCCAAGAAATAATAGATTAAAGATACAACCCAAATTATTGGAATATATTCAAACTAAAATTATTTTATGAAAAGATAATCACATACATCAGTCATTCACATGTTTTTAAAATTATACATCGACATTTCAAAATTAAAGTGTTAATTCTTTCTTCATAATCCTCTTTATAAAGGCCTTAATCTTTTTGAAATCCTATTGATCCTTCTCAAGAATGATGATTCTTTCTTACCTCACTTATTTATTCTAGACTTGAGTCTTCAAACTTTTAACCACCTCAGAAAAATCTTCTTCTAATCCTTCATGATGATCAATTTTTTTTCACACGATCTCATCCTGATATTCTATAAATCCTAATATCGAACCTTTTCGTTCAAAACTTTTACTTCCTCTATCCAATAAATAGTTTTATCTCTAAATTATTCCATGAACTTTAATAAATTAGACACATCAGAAGATAACTTTTTAATGGATTATTCCATTTCTAACAAAAGTTTTCTTAAATTCTAAAAATTGATCACAATAGAACCCAATTACTCAAAATAATATTGGAAACTTTACAAGATGATATCTAACTATATATATTCCTTATCATAGAACACAATAATTATTTCTAACTTTGTAGTTCAACTAATATTCTAAATTCTCAGCATTATTAAAAGATGAAAATTCTTTATTAGGAATATTTCTACTTCCTAGTAAGAATTAAAAAATTATCAACCTTAGTGTTGATCACAAAATGTTTTTATTATATCTCTCCAATAATCATAGTCATTACTATAAAAAAATTGTTAAACAATGACTTATATTATGAAGAGATCAAAAATTCATACATTCTATCTTATTAAAAATAAACTCTTTTTCTACTAAAACACATTAGTGTAAAAACCTTTTATAAAAAAGTAGTTTATAAAAAAACTAAATAACTTGTAATTGATAAATAAAGTAAAAAATAAGAAAGTATATAATATTAGAACTTACTCTGATACCACTTTTTGAATTTAAAGATTAATTAAGATGGTTAATATTACAATATAGGGGTGAATTGTAGTTTAAAAACATTAAACTAAAATAAAACACAATACCACTTTTGAGTAAAAATATTGAACTCGTAGATCGTCTGATGATTAGAGCGTCAAAATCAGAATCACAATGTGTCCAATTATATTATAGTATGTTTTAATCGATATCATAGATACAATGATAAATCGGTTTTTTAGAAAGGCAAGTATTATAACTAACTTTATAAACATGCAAAGTGTAAGTATAAATCTTGCAGAAATAAGAGATACAATAGCTAGTAAAAGTAAGAAATACTTAGAATCTATATTAAAATATTTCACTCTTTAACCTTAATAGTAAATTTAGTCAACAAACCAGACTAAAGGTATCCATAGTTTTATACTTACTTTAAAGTCTGTCTGTCCTTACCAAGAAATCCCTTGATGCGAAGATCATAATAGCTCTATCTTCTTATCATCAGAATTCCTCAATATAATGATCGATTTCTGTCTTCCTATCTCCAAAATCCCTCAATCTGATGGATCAAATTCACCATAGTCTTATCCATAGAATCCCTCGATCCAATAGATCATATTCACTATCTTTCTATCCGTAATATCCCTATACTTTTATAGTTATTGGATGTGGAAAACAAAAGAAAATGTTCTTAAGTAAAAAAAACCCTCACAGTGATTCCTTAGAATAATAACTCTATAAAGTATTAAAAAGGCTAAGAATGAACAATTAATGAAAATAATTATTTAGAATTCTTGAGTTTTGAAATGTATTAACTAAAAAATCTTCAAATTATTAGATATTTACAGGAAAAGTCCCAACATTCAAATTTTCGAGTTAGTTGCAACAACCTCAAATAACTTGGACTTAACAACTCATAAGTAACTGAATGTCCGACATCATTTTATTTAGAATCATTAAAATGTTATAAATTATCCATTATGATAGAAACAAGTCTACATATACTTATTTTAAACTTAGGATGTTCTAATGTACTCCCTTATTATTTTTCAATATGATAAACCATATAAAGATTAGTTATATGTGTTGTTACCCATATCAGTCAGATGGTCACAACTTCAGTCAGTACAAAATATAAGAAAAAATTCTGGACACTGGTTAGATCAAAATTCAGTCTAATGAATCAGACTCATCCTATATCTAATAGACCATATTTAAGAATGATAAGTTCATATATATAATACATTATAATTATTTCTATGTTAGTTTAAAAGTATTGTTTTCTATAAAAACATACTAAAAAATTTGCGACATAAAAATTTAGTAAAAAAGTTTTTAAGAGAGTTTTTATGAGTTAAAAACTAAATGAATGGAAAAGTAATAAGTAAAACTTTTGACTCCACATAATTATTCTACTTCTCATTAAAAAGATAATTATAAATTGAAATCAGCTCAGTATTTAAATGAATAATTGAAAAAGGAAGTTAGAAGTATTAAGAAAAGTTTTTCTTATTTAATTCATGGTTGTCGAAATTATCATAAAATGTTTTTTTTTTTGAATAAAATAAATAAAAATAAATATGTAATTGGATATGATGGGATATTACCTCAGATGTATCAAAATCATTTTTTGAAAAGTAAAAATAGATGTACTTATACATTTATATGTTTTTGATATGGCATGAAAGGACACTATAAAAATGATTTTTATTTTAGATTTAAATATTCTCTCATCTTTATGAAGACTCATATTTCTAAATCTTTATTATCTATAGTAACTTATAATACTTTTTAAAATTCTATGTGGGTACCTAAAAATTTATTTACTAATTTGATTTTACCCAAAGTATCTTGGATACCAAAATTGACAAGTAATTTATTTCTATAGGAAAAATTACTTGGAAGTATCAAAAAACATATAGTATATAAAAAGTGGATTCTCTAGGAATATGAGAGGAAAATCATAAAAAAATTTCATGTATAATGAATTTGATAGAGTCATTGTTACATTTAGATATGATTCTAATGGAAAAGTAAAAGGTTTTGGAAAATTTGGTATTTATAATTCTAATTGTATTACTAATGTATTATATTTTTCCTATTCAGAAAAAAATTTTATTATTATATCACAATTATTTGATGATGATGTGGAATTTAAAATTTAAAATGATAAGTGTTTATTTTTTAGGGATTATTCTTAATTATTTCATGATAATAAAAAGTAAAATAATTATACTGTTGATTTTTTTACTCTAACAATTCAATATTTTAAGAGTTTAAATGTTTTAAAGAGTGATATCATTCTTTGGCACCAAAATTTAGGTCATGTTAATTTTATAATGTTACATAAGTTCTATAAATATTAGAATGTGTTGTAGTTTTATCCCATGAAGAAATAATAGCTTCATGTCTGTGATGCTTGTATAAAAGGGAAACATCATGAAGTTATTTTAGACCTATAAATAATATACGTACTAATAAACCTTTACAATTAGTAAAACTTGATTTATTTGTTCCCATTAAAATTTCTACCCTTGGAGGAAAAAATATACTTTATTTAATATTAATGATTATAGTAGATTTATAGGGGTTTATTTTCTCACACATAAGAGTGATACTTTATCAATTTTTACTACCTTTTGTAATTAAATCAAAATAAAAAATGTTTCATGATTGTTTAAATTCATAGTGATAAAGGGGGTAAATTTTTTAATTTGGATTTTGAATTTTTTTTTGAAAATGATACCTATTTTCATAATTTTTTTACTTCTATAACATCATAATAAAACAGTGTCGTGGAATGGAAAAATATAACTCTTATTGAAATAGAAATAACTATGTTAAGTGAATATAATTTGGTTAGATTTTTTTTTTTTTGAATCCATTTTTAATTATTTTTATATTTAAAATTTAATTATTATTATAAAATTTTTTGAAAAAAACTCCTTATTAAGTTTTTAAAGTAAAAAATATTAATGTCAGTTATTTTAGAGTTTTTGAATGAAATTTTTTTATTTTGAATTCAAAAGATAATTTTGATGATTTTGATGTGATAATTGATAAAGGTATTTTTTTCACTTATTCTAATAATAGTACTACATATAGAGTTTATAATAAAATATGTTTGGTTATTGGGGAATTTTTTCATGTTATATTTGATAAAAATAATGAGAAAAATAATTCTAATTCTGATGTTTATGATAAATTTAATGATTTTAATTTTAGTGAATAAAAACCTTAAGAATAAAAGGAATAGATTTATGGGTAACATACTCTTCATCCGAATACTAGATCTTGGACGATTCATAGAGATCGTCCTGTTGAAAAGTTTTTTGGTAGTATTGATTCAAGTGTAAAAACATGAATTTTTTTAATTATTTTCTTAATTATTATTTTATTTATAATTTTATTCATAATATTGTTGATGATGTTGTAAATTATTCTAATTGGATTGTTTCTATGGATGATGAGATTAATTATTTTTCTCATAATTATGGTTGGTATTTAGGTAAACCCCCTATAGATAATTATATCACTGGAACTAAATGGATTTTTGAAAATAATATTGAATAATCTTGATAGGTTTTTAACAATAAAGTTAGACCTATTGCTCGAGGTTATTTTCAAGAATATGGTATTGATTTTTATGATTATCTTTCACATGTTTCTTGGATTGAATCTACTAGAATATTGTTATATTTTTTTACTTTTCATAGTTTTATACTATTTTAAATCGATGTCAAAAGTGTGTTTTAAATTTTTCTATTTTTGAATGAGTTTATGTTTCACAACCCCCTAGTTTTGAAAATTAAAATTATTCTAATCATTTTATTAGGTTATCAAAATATTTATATGGTCTTAAGTAAACACTCCATTCTTCGTATGATAGAAATACTTTATTTTTATTAAAAATGATTTTACTTAAGGTAAATTTTATACTACTTTGTTTCTTAAAATGATTTAAATTGATACATTAATTATTCAAATTTATGTGGATGATATTTTTTATGCATATTTAAATGATTTAATTTTAAAAGAGTTTTTAAATTTGATGGATAATAATTTTGATATGAATCTTAGAGGAGAATTTATATTCTTTTGAGGACTTCAATTTTTTAAAATAAATGATTGTATATTTTTAAATCAATCCAAATATGACTAATATTTTCTTAAGAATATTGGTCTTGATTTTTTTAAATCTTTTAAAAACCCTAATAGTATTAGTTGTGGGTTAGATTTCAATACTTTTGAAAAAATTGTCGATTATAAATTTTTTAAAGGCATGATTTGTATTTTGTTGTGTTTAACTACTTCTAGAATTGATATAATGTTTAGTGTTTATTTTTATGCTAGATTAAAATAATATACTGAGGAATATCACTTAAAATATTATAAATTTATTATTATATATGTTAAAGGAACTATTTCTTGTGTATTATATTATTCTAGATATAATAATTAATTTAATTAATTATTATGATTTTGATCTTGGAGGATGCGTACTTCATAGAAAAAATACCATAGGTATGTGTCACTTTCTTAGAAATAATTTAGTTTCTTGGAGTTCAAAGAAACAAAAATATGTGGTTTTTTCAACTACTTAAAGGGGGTATATCTCTACCCTATCTTATTGCTCACAATATTTATAGATCAAATAGAAATTTTCATAATATGGTTTTAATTTTGAAAAGATACCTAGTTATTGTGATAATTCATCAACAATTTCTATCTCAAAGAACTATTTAATCCACTCTAAAACTAAGAATATATTCATGTATTTTTGTTTTAATTGATATTACATCAATAAATGTGACATTATTTTAGAATATATGCCTATAGAAAATCAACTCTCTAATATAATTACAAAACCTTTAAATTTTATTAGATCTTATTAAATTTAATTTAAACTTGGTATGTTATTATAAAGACCCAGAATTTCCATGAATTTTTTTTTGTATATGGTAATTTTATGAGTCCACAAAATTTTACGGTGCGTGATTCCATGGCCCGATGTGCCTGGAATGAGTTTCTGAACTTTTTTTTCAGGTACGTTCAATAAACACACGAGCGGGTTTTTGTAAATTTTGAACCAGTGCTCAGAATTGAAATCTAAGGGCACCTTTGAACTCGCATAATCAGTATTCACTTAAGGGGGCCTTCACCTCGACCGTAGTGGGTCGAGATTGAAATATAATTTTTGGGATTTTAGTGAAATAATTAAGTAAAATAAAAATGTCTAACATTTTTATTTTAGAAACCCCTCAACATGGGTTATGATGGTGTGGACCACCTGAACCTCTTTAATGAGAGAAAACCTCTCAACTCCTCCAACTTTAATTATGCCAATTAAATGAGCTAATTAAGGGTGCCAATGCAGTACATTAATTATGCCAACTTTATTGTGCCAACTTAATTTATTTTGATAAATTTAAATTAATAATTTGGCGACTTTTCACATTTTTCATGGAATTGGGAGGAAGGGGTTGGCAAGAGGAGATCTTCTGGAGGATTATTATCTCCAATGAAGAATGCACTCTCCAATGAAGAATGAGCTCCCCAACAAAGAACGCTCTCTCCAATAAGGAACATCTTCAACAAACGAACCGACGATCGAGGAAACATCGATGCCACTGATGTCTGTTTATCCCTCCTCATTGACATCAACGAACCTACGATGAAGGGGTTTAATTTTGTGTGGTTCTGATGAGGTACTGGAGATGTACTAGGATCCTGTGTGGGTCTAACGACATACTGGAGATGTACTAGGATCATGTGTGGGTATGACAAGGTACTAGAGATGTACTAGGATCCTGTGTGGGTCTGACGACGTACTGGAGATGTACTAGGATTCTGTGTGGGTCTGACGACATACTGAACATGTACTAGGATCCTGTGTGGGTTTGACAATGTACTGGAGATGTACTAGGATCCTATGTGGGACTCACGACGTACTGGAGATGTACTAGGATCCAGTGTGGGTCTGATGATGTTCTGGAGATGTACTAGGATTCTGTGTGGGTTTCACAGCGTACTAGAGATGTACTAGGATCCTGTGTGGGTCTGACGATGTACTGGAGATATACTAGGATCCTGTGTGGGTTTGACGATGTACTGAATATGTACTACAATCCTATGTGGGTCTGACGACGTACTAGAGATGTACTAGGATACTCTGTGGGTCTGACAATGTACTACGATCCTTCATGGGTCTACCTCTTAATAGAGTAAGATGAATTAGTAGTTACATCTAATCATCTCTACTACTGTACTTAAGTTATACCTGGTGTGAGCTGAGTTCGTACTTGTGCAGTACTTTCCCTTCATGGTAATACCTTGGAGGTATTCTTCTATGTGGCATACCTATGTGGTACTTACATTTGTGGTATTCCTTACTTTGTATAATAGTTGAGCTTTGGGATTCGATTTGGACTGTGTTTTCTTCATGATTGAGATGGGTATACATGATAACTTAGGTATATGTCTAGGCATATACCTAAGCAGGGTTGTCAGTTGATTTCATGCCTTGTGGTTCATCTTTTGTGGATTTTGTGAGACCTTGAGGGTCTCAAGGTCCCTATTGAGTATCGTTATACTCACCCCTGCATGTGCTATGCCCACACCTTGTTGTGTTTGGTACAGATGATGGACAGCACTGATCGAGGCTGAGGGTACCAGGTCTGGATGGTGCCTGGAGGTGGACCATACGGCGTGTCAGTGCGCATAGGAGACGGGTGGACGTGGAGTGCTGAGGAGTCTATTTGTACCTACCCTTCAGGTAAAAACATCAGAGGACAACCCAGTAGCCATTTTCCTTTTTCTTCAGTTGTATTGTTTTTCAGTTGTACTTGTACCTTTACTGTTGGGCTTTTATTCTGGCCCCTTTTTACTTCCAAAACTCTTTTTTCTATACAGTTTACTTGTGTTCGTATCTTGATGTTTGATTGGTTGAGTGTGTGTTTATAGGTTATAAAGGCAATACCTTTCTGATTTTAGGGAATACACCTTTCGGTGCTAGTCGTCAGCCCCTAGCCTATGGAAGGTGGGCTTGGGGTAGTCCTGGCACGGGCCCTGGGGGATGGGTCGTGAAAAATTGGTATCATAGGAGTTGGTTCTACCATAGAACATAGGAATCTGATATTTCTTTTAATGGTAATAGTGTTAAGTGTAGTGAGTGTGGTTATCAGCTTAGGAAACCCATGGTTGGTGCGGCAGCTGACGTATCCATACACCAGGACCCTGACTTCTGATTTCTAACGCAATGCACAAAAACACTGATTATGTGTGTGTTTTGAAGATTTTTATTTGTGATATCATTGATTCATCTAGCCAGGTATAACTTATTGACCATGTCGCACTTGTTTCTTTTTAGGATTCCTCCACACAGACAGTTAGCTTGGGTTCTGAGAGTCGTACGCACTGATAGCCCACCGAGCGACGAGGCCTCGGTGCAGGGCCCTTTTTCAGTAGAGGCACCAGCGGAGGCACCAGTGGTAATATTACCTATTTGGACATCGATGCCACCAACCCCAGCAGCAAAGAGTGCACGCTCCTAGAGCGCGTTGCACGATTTCCAGTGCTAGAGGCCACCCAGGTTCAGGGGAGATATGGACCCACAGGTAGCTGAGGATTAGATAGAGGCCATGGTGAGAGTCTTCTGACTGGTATGGACACCAAATGATCTCATGGTGATCATTGAAGCTAGTCTTCTATAGTCACTAGCAGAAAGATGGTGGAGCTTGATGCTCCAGGTTCACGATGAGGTGATGCTTCTCTGGGAAGACTTCGAGAGCCTTCTTCAGGCAGAGTTTGTCCCACTGACCATTCGCACAGTGTTCATACATAAACTACTTCATCTGCAGTAGGGCATCATGACTGTGGCTCAATACTCAGCGAGTTTCACCAACCTCTCTTGCTACTCCACTGATATGGTGCGGGACCCATTCTTCGGGGATTGGACCTTCGATCAGGGACTCAGGCAGGAGATCAGGGCTTCAATGATTTCTCTCACCATCCCGACGTAGGTGGGGGTGTTAGAGAGATCCCTCTTAGTGGAGAGTTTCCTTTTTGAGTAATCACCAGTAGTGAGACCCACCATCGGACATCACGTAGTGGATTCTTCTACAGTTGGAAAAAGACAGATGTCACAGAGGTCCAAGAGGACCTGACCTACAGGTGGACGACCGCATGATTCAGGGTCATTTGTGTAGAGCATAGGAGACAGAGTCATTCATGCGAGGAATAGGCAGTGTTTCACATGCAGTGGATAGGGTCACATGGCTCATGACTTCCTGAACTGCTGAACCACTATAAAATTTCCTTGTGTTATTTCATTTATTTCCTACTTCAAATTAACTTTATTAATTATATTTGATGATTATTTCTGAAAATTAATCAATTTATTTAATTTTTTATCTATTCTATCTCCCCCCCACTAGACCATTTTTCATCACTTTATCTAACTAAACAACTTATGAATGTTTCTCATACTCTTTGTGTGTTTTCATTTAATAGTATTCTATAATTATTTACAAAATCGTCCTTCCATATAATGTGATGTGGGATTGAAGTGGCTATAGATTTTGATTTATCAATCTGCACGTAAATAGAGGAACATAATTATATTGTTTCGTTCAAAATAAAATTATAATAGTATATTTAAAATATATATCCTTTTTTATGTGAAGCATGCCACATCGTTTCTTTATAGTATGGATATATTGGTTTTGATCCCCACTATAAAATTTCATCACTGGGTTACTGTTTAATAAATTAATAATTCTTAATTATAGTTATTAATACATTTATTTACAAGTAAAGTATTACAAATAATAATGTACCTAAAATTATACCTCCTCACAATGGTCGATAAACGCATTCCTTGTTTCTTAGTTTATCATGTGTGCATATATCTATCATGGATGGGGTTTTACTTTACCTTTATAATACTAGATATGATGCTTCATAATGATTGTTCAATAGTATATATGAACCTATACAGTGACCATTAATTAAAATTTCATTTGACAGTCATCTAGTATGAATTCACTCTGCATGGTATAATAAAGATTAAATCAACGTTCTAATATTTTATTTTATTAGTGAACTGAAAAAAGTATATCATAATTTTACCCTAATGTCTTCCCATATTAGTGCCATCAATTTCGGCACAACATTGTGCTATGTATCTATATCTATTGGAATGTTCATTTGAGTAGTGACCCCAACGTAACTAATGTAAATAGGATTTTAGAGTCAACAGGCTATACATGTGTATTTCATCTAACCGTGAATTTTATTCCTTTTCTTCTCACCTAAATAAATTTTTTTAGCATATCATTCTATGGTGCTTCTATTTTTTTCTTAGACATATATTTTCACATTCTACTATTTCCTCACTTTCAATATTTTTAATATGTTATTCCTCTGGATTGGTAGCATCAACAAGTGGAGAAACTTTTCATTACTTGCTATTGGGAGCATCAATATGTGGATAAGATATTTTCTACATATGTATTTGAACATTTAATTTATATTAAATAAATATAGTAGTGAAAACGTAATATTATGAGGTAACATGGTGTATATTAAAAAATGTTGACATGATTATTTAACTCTATCTCCTTTATTTAAAGGTTAAAGAGATATTAAAACTTTATTGAGTATCGAAATATCATCATTGTGGTCCCCTCAAGCATATAAGACCCATTCTAAATTGAGAATATCATGACTGGACCATGTAGCATTGTTAATTTCACATGAGCATGATCAAATTATAAATTTATATAAATCCAAATAGAACTACTATGAAGGTATGCAGAATAGTGAAAGCCCAAGGTAAAAACATCATGGAGGTAATTAAAGTGGATTTTGACCTAACAATTGTAACATAGAGTTGTATTCCTAATGAAAATATAAGATGATGGGTTTTAAGATAAAAAATTAGATTAAAATTTAGTTCATGAAAGAAGGGTTCAGGATCAACTTCAGTGTGACTATACATAAAATATCCCTCAATATAAAAAGGGAAGGTCAATTAGAATAGACTGCATAACTATTCAATATTCACTAAGATGGGTTTGGTCAGGACAAATAGATATACCTAAACTGATAACCACTCTTTGTTCTAGAGGTTGTTTTCAGACTAGATGAATTAGGTGAAACTACAAAGGCACAAAACAAATAAAAATATTGGTCCAATTTTATATCATTTCAATTAGGCTTGGGTCCTACCCTTAGGATATAAAATTATTATTCATGCAAGGGAATGAAATATTATTTTATTAATGAACTTATTCATTAGCCAATAAATCACCCAATTTTTAATTTATAAATTCATTAAATAAATTTTACCCTTACTATTGATCCCTAGCCCTAAGCGGTTTATCCGCACATGGAAATGAAAGAATTTTTCATAAAGATAGGTAACACAATTTCAACATACATCATTGTAGTCTAAAAACAAAGAACACAATTAGAAAACTAAACATAATTGAATGAAAAAATGAAAATTAACTATAACAGAAAGATGGAAGAATCAGTAGTGTTGAAATAAAAAAGGGAATTGAAAATTTATTTAAATGTTACTACAGTAGAAACATGGGAATAAAAATGAGATAAAATCCAAAAGAACTGGGTTAAAGGAGTGTAAATGGAATTAAAAGATTAATAATATTATTTCAAGTTAGGAGCGCTTGTAATATATATAGGCCGAAGTACCTTATAACATAAATATATCTTACATTGTAATTATTTATGATATTCTCTCTACCTAGTATTTTACACTATAAGAATTACTTCTATATCATGAATTAAAACTTAAGTATTCAGTATCTCTAATATTTTCATATTGAATGAAATTTGTGGGGTATTTGGGCCCATATATTTTACAGTGTAAGTATCCTTCTTATGTCATAATTTCTTCTTCAACAAGATATTTTTACAGTCTGAATTGATTTATAGATTTTGTATGTGGACTCTACCTTTGATGGATTTATGTCATAAAGTGTATTTTATGGCCTAAAATGTCTAAAATTGGATAATTTTACAAACAACACCATTTTAAACATTAACTCGAATTCTTTGAAAAATCCTACCAAAAATCATAGAATCTAAGTATAAAATAGGTAAAAATTTCAAAAAAAAAATATTCCAAAATATATATATGAAGTAATCTTATCAAATTCCCCCACACTTGAATAATTGATTCTCTTTAAGGAAAATGAATCTCAATAATAATTTCAAAGGGAATACTTTTTTACAGAAACATTCAATACATCCATGAAAATAAAACAAAGTGTTAATATAAAGTTCTAGGCTTCCAAAATGACCCCTTCAAGGAAAATTAGTTATGCCTCATAGTCACATTCATAATTAAAATTCCTTATTCCTTTAATTTTAATTTATCCAATATTACTTAGATATCTATACCCATGTTCCAATTTTACCCACCGTGAATTTTTCCTCATTACTCAGGGTAAAATAAAATTGGCGTTATGCTCTTACCCTCAATACATGTTCCTAACCATAGTCATGCATCAGTTCTAACATCTCCGCTCCATAAAGAAAAATAACACAATTAATCATATGGGATTTAACATTAAGGTTCAAACAAATCTGACGCTCATGGAAGGTGGGTAGATGATAAAAATCTATCTAAAAAAAGAAGGTAAAAATCTAATGTATAATGCATGATAATATGGAACAGTGTAATGAAAAACCTCCTCTAGAAAATAGCACCTCTTCACTCCCAAAATCGTAAGGTTATTCCATGAATATACTATGAAAGTATGATTAAGGTATCTTGTTTCTTCATTTTTATATTTTTTCATAATTCATTTTTAAGATAGGTACCACATCCACCACTTAACCACCTATGATATACCATGAGATTCATCAATCTGATAATGGTGATTTTTTAACTTACTAATACACAACCCATGTTTTTTTAAAATAGGATAATCATGAAGGTACATCAGAAGTAACCATAGGCCATATCCCATATATTATGTGAAAATTCCACCATGCATCTCTTCAGTAACATGTATCATATTTCCAACAAAAATGAACATTCCCCAACTCTTATTTAAGTGATAATCATGAAATCATTCCAAAGAGTGGGGTAGGAAGGGATAAAATAGGATTGTAACATGGATCAATCCTAACAAGGTCATTCATTGAAAGTATAGGATTAATAAAAAAAATTATAGGTCGGCCCTAAGAAAAATTGTATAAATCAATAAAAATGGTTTAATCATTTTAAGAATGTATTTGTCCAATCATATCCACAATAATATTTCAATAAGAGTTCTGATAGGTTGATATGCTCCAAGAATATATCAATAAATACTTGCAGGAAAGAATGGAAAAAATTAAGTCAATAATCCTCTTGGGAATGGGAATACATTAAAAAAAGGGGCAATCACTTAGGCATAGTGGCTAGTAATAATTTAATCAAAAAAAATTAAATGAATTTTGAATCAAAATTAAATTACTCAACTCAGTAATCAGGATAAAATTATAAGAATGAATAAATAATAGATTTTAAAATTTTCCATATAAAATTTCTCTTTTATTTACAAGGGTGTAATGATATTTCAAGTTAAATGCATTCTTCCAATGAAAAATGTATCGTATACTTAAAAGAACGTGAAAGTGTACATGTAATAAAGCTAAAGAAGGATCCCCCACACTTAAATTGATTTTTTCTTTTCACTATGGGAGATATGGAAATAAAATTAGACAAAAATGAAATGGAAGTAATGAAAGGGGAATAAAATAGAGATCTCTCTATAATAAATTTCATTCCATGGGGTAAAATGTTGGATTTTGATGTGAATATGTACCCCCTTCAATAATGTTATAAAAAATATACCTGCATTAGGGAAATGATTAGTTCATAGGATATATAAAATATCAAATTAGAAATTTATTAGATTCACACATTGATAAAAAATGAATAGAAGCTCATATAAATACATGGACCATAAAACAATACCATGTTGAAATAAAATATTTAACAAACAATACCTTAAAAAAGAAAAGGAAATGAAAGACCTAAGAAGATGTTATTAAAGCTCAAAAGATTGTAATGTGTATTTCTTTGCATAAATCACTAACAAGGATATCATTATCCATATGGATGGATAGACATCAATCAGATAAATCCATACACTCAACGGTCCCCATCTGCTTTTAGGAACTATAGGTAGTATCCTCTATATCTCATGGTCACTTGGGAGGATTCACCACCATAGAAATGGCATGAATGAATATCCCATGGGACAACTGAAGAATCTGTGAGGGCTATGGATGGAGCTCCTAGTGTAGTCCTATATCTCAAATACACAAGGAAATACCTCATGGGTAAGTCCAACAGGTAGCTTAGCATGTGAATCAAAAGTGATAGTATAATAATATGGTCTAGACATTGAAAACTGGATGCACAAGTAATAAAAAATAGTGTAGGAGAACCATTTTTAGACAAAAAAACATAACCCTTCCATTACATAATGTAAAATATACAAACCTGGAGTATTTAATTCATTAAAAATAAAATTCACCCATAAAATAGTAAAATATGGGAGGGGTACAATGGGGTATAACTAAGAAGAGTGGGAATAATCTTTGTAATCAGTATCGATGGTCTCTTCCTTAATTTTAGGTGGATGGATCTATCCCCTCCATGTCAACATCAGTGATAGTGGTAGGGGAAGATGACTCTACCACCATATCATGTGTTATGTGGCTGGTAGTAGCCTGGGACTTCACTAGAGAAGGTAAGGTGTCGATCCATAATAAGGTTATGTTTCTGGAAGAAAGATAAATAAATGGTACCTAAGATGGAGCCGTTAGAGTAGGGACCTTACCCTATCAAGTGTGATCTATTAATAAGTCTTGCTAAGTAGCAGGGTCTGTGATCTTGGGAGGAATATCAACTGGGTTGGTCGATGGTTCTGAGGTATATGGAGTGGGAATAGAGCTAGAGGCAAGTCCTATGATAGAAGGGTGAGGGTAGGTGTCATGACCTGTCCCGGTGGGGCTCGCACCGCGACTCCCCAGGCCTGCCTCCAATAGGTCAGGGGATGGTGACTAGCACCGAGTAGGCATATTACAAACATGGGAGGCATTTCCTAGGTACCTGTACACATGGACACATCTCCAAGACCACAAATTCTTAAATGTAAAAACACAATGAACAAAAAATGCATGCATACAGCTAAACCCAACCAACAGAGTTCGATGGAAGGTAAAGTACTGAAAGTAAACTGGGCCAGAAATACAAGCCCACCAAAAAAAGTTTGAAAACTGCAAAGTCCAACCTGTTAACACAAAAGGTACTGGGAATGACGCTCATAGCCATAGGAACACCTTGGCATGTAGGGACTCGGAAATCTCGGTCCTATCCGGGTCCTCCCTGGACTCTGTCAAAAGGGTGTTCGCCTGCACAAGACACGACACGTGCGGGAAAAGCCCGTGCAGGGGTGAGTATAACAATACTTAGTAGAGGACCCAGAAAACCACAAAGTAGTACACAAAGTAAAGGTATAGTCAGCTATGAATAGTATATGTCTACATAACATATAGCACAAACCAGATATACTCAAAACCCATATATGTAGTCTAGAGACAAGTCACACAACTGCATACCCCCAGCTAGGGGTTCAGTTCGAAGATTCCATGAAGCACTCATTCTGGGAGAACACACTCTACGAGTCTTATAGCTCTGATGACGTCCGTATGAGAAGTATTGCTCATTGGGAAGCGTCACGAGAGGTAGTTACACTCATTACAGGAGACACACTCATGAGTGAGAAGGTTACGGTAGATAGATGCACTCATTACGGGAGACACGCTTCTGAGTGGGAAAGATCATGATACATAGATGAGGATCATTGCCAGGGCCATGGAAAATACCACAACTCATCCATAATTCACCTGCTAGGTAGAGGATCGACACCTGGTGGAGTTGGTCATGTCGATGTCGGACTCTACCTAGTGTCAGGAATGGATATAGGATCTCGATCCGGGCCTCTCGGATGGATGCCTGACTCTATCACAGAAAGTCCTGGTGAAGGGATCATACTCCTTCAAAAGGAACTGATGCCTGACCTTCAGGGGAATGAGAAGAAGGTGCACTAACCCTAACGAAATATGTCCAAGATGCAGTGAAAAAAAGTTCCATGTTGTTTTCCAAAAAGTACACGGTGTGTAGAAAAGTTACAGGTCGTGTTGTCTGACCACGGGTACTTCCCATGTAGAATGGCATGTGTCATAAGGCTGGTCATGTAGAAAACATAGTACATGGCATGTAGTACGGTGTACATTCTGTGTCCAAGTGACTAGGGTTGGCTCTGTGTACGCTGGCCATGTCCCCATACACGGTTATCAACCCGTGTACTCCAACCCATGTAATTGGTACACCGGGTGCCCGCATTATTGGTCTTGCCTGGCTGTGTGATAGAGTACATGGTTGTGCACTCCATCCTGTGTCCATGTACCCCCTAGATACACACTGAGTTCTGTGAAGCCGCCTCTTCCATGCTGTACAAGCCGTGTCTCCTGAAGCCGTGTAGTCTAACATGTGTTCGTGTACTTCCCAAAATACATGCCAAGCTTCGGGGAAGGCGCAACACACCGTGTGACCAGGGTCACACGCCCTGTGATTCTTCTTTGAACCCCAAAACCCTATCCACCACTAAAATCATTGCACAACATGTTCTTAGGATGTACACGCCATGTATTCTGGAAATTTTCAGAATCACGGCCTTCTGCCATCGTGCCTTCCGAGCTGCCCCGTTCGTCGATCCGGTCATCCGATTTCCATGAAACTCTTGGGTTTTGGTTGCCTCGACACCATGAAGTCACTTCCAATGTCTTAGGACCTCCTATCAGCTCCGAAAAATATTTTTGAACTTCCCGCGTGAAGAACACTCGAAGAACGGCCTCTTCCAATCCAAGCTGATTCGTCATCCTACATCGTCGTCGCACCTACGCAAGTTCGTTATGGTGTCGAGTCTTTCGTTTGGGATTGTTGCGTTAGAAAATGGATGCTCAATGATCCATTGTTTTTCACCCTGCAAAGAACACAAAGAATTCAAAGAACAAAGGGGAAATAAAGAGTCCAATAAAAAAATTGAGGAACGAACCTCCACTGTCGTTCGTCACGACATTGATCCACTCCCATTAGTAGGATTAAACGGAGCAGGAATCAACAATAAAATCAACATGGATAAAATTTCCTCTATAATCATCCCAAAGAAATCCCTCCCGTGAGAACGTACAAATTCATGGATCAACTTGTTCGTGGTTGATCTGCATTCATAGTTTAAATCAAAAACGAGGAAAGGAAATTTGAAATAACAACCCCTACCTCAAACCGGTTGAAGAACAATCATCGCGTCGTGATACAGTCGTCATAGAGATTCTTTAACTTTGTTGGAGCAGCGATTCACAGCTTCGATTCATCATCGTTTTTCACTGAGAGTTTTCTCCAAGGCTCCATGAATTTCCCCAGAGCTTCCCCTCAAAAATTCATCAACGACCACCAATCGCTTAACCCATTAAAAAGGGAAACGTGATTCAGAATTCTATTACACTATAGCATTAATGAGTCAAGTGGTTGTTTCTTAAGCCATTATGATATGGAATTTAAAAATTGAAACAACTGCCCTGTCGTTGTGCTGCAGCGGATGTTTCCATAAAAATAAAATAAACTATACGAATTTATTTTATTTCGATTTTTACTAAAAATGTCTGAAAATTAACTTTTTCCCTCAACCCGTACCGGCCGAGGTTAGACCCTTCCTTAGGTAAAGTCATCATTCTAGATGCAACGGTGCCCTAAAGTTTTTACCCGGGAATCCGTTTGGAAACTATCACAACCGTGCACATGTGCCGACTCTCTTAACTTAAAAAGTTTAAACCACCATTCCGTGCTCACTGGGCCTCCTAATGATGTGCCATTTTCGTGACCAGTCTCGAAATAATTCCATATAATATTTAAAAATAATACATAGAAAATCTGAGACATTACACTCTCCCCACCTTGGGGCTTTACGTCCCCGAAGGGCCAAAACAAAGGCTAATCAAAAAGATGTGGGTACTGGGCATGGATCTGGGCCTCTCACTCTCATGTGCTCTATTAAATATTCTCGTGCTGCCACCAGACGTGAACCAAGGGAATCAATCACCTATGAAGGATCCTCTCCTAACGATCCTCGATCTCCATCGGGTACTCAGCAAAGGTCACTCTATCCTTGATGTCCAGCTCGCCTCAGCCGATGACGTGTGATGGGTCATATACGTACCTCCTTAGTTGTGACACATGGAAGATATCATGTACCTGATGCAACTGTGGTGGTATATCTAGGTGGTATGTCACCTCGCCAACTCTGTGCAGTATCTGGAAGGTCCTGAAGAACCTTGGAGATATCTTGCCGCCTCAGCCAAATCTCTGTAACCCTCTTCGAGGTGAGACCCGAAGAAATACATGGTCTCCCTCTTCGAACTTTAGAGGCCTCCATTTTCTGTACGCATAAGACTTATACCAGCTCTGTGCAGTCTTAATCGGCTCCCGGATGACCTGCAACTTCTTAGTGGTAGCTCGCACTAACTCTGGCCCATTAGTGCTAACTCTCTGGGGTTGGTCCAGCAAAGTAGTGACCAGCAGGGTCTCCTATACAAGTCAATGAATGGTGTCATACCAATGGTGGAGTGGTAGCTATTGTTTTACGCAAACTCCACCAGTGGTAGTTGGTCCTCCCAACTGCGACCAAAGTCTAAGACATAGGTCTGCAGCATATCCTCCAGATCCTGAATGGTCCTCTTCGTCTGACCATCAGTCGGGGGATGAAATGTTGTGCTCAAGCGTAGCTGAGTCCCAAAATCCTCCTACAATCCCTTCCACAACCGGGATTTAAAGAGGGAATCTCGGTCCGAGACTATCATCAAGGGGATGCCATGAAGCCGAACTATCTCATGCATGTTGAGGCATCCCAAGATCTCTACGGAACTCTACTCCCTAATAGCTAGGAAGTGGGTTGACTTGGTGAGTCATTCAATGGTCACTTAGATAGAATCATGCCCCTTGGACGACCGTGGTAATCCTATCATGAAGTCTATTGATATTCCATCCCACTTCCACTTAGGAACTTCTAGGGGGGTGAGCTAATCTCACTGGAAACTGGTGCTCAGCCTTCACCTGCTGGCATGTAAGGCATCGAGAAACAAACTCTACTACTGCCTTCTTCATGACCTGACCACCAGAACTGTCATTGGAGATCCTGGTATATCTTTTCCACTCCAAGATGTACCTCCAAGGGGGGTGTATTAAACTCCCTCAGGACCCCCTCCTACAACTCCACCAGTACAACAATGCATCCTCTAAAAAGAAGTACGTGCTCCCCACCTTGCGAATATCCATCAGGAGCATGTCTTGTGGATAACTAAGCACGTAAGGCCACACAGTCGAAATCTCCTAGATGCACCTCCCTAACCCGTTTTAAGAGTGGAGGGGTGAAAACCATCGACTGTAGGTAATTTGTATCCTCACCATTCACGAAGTATAACTGTAATGCGGCTAACTGCTCTGTCACCTCACTCAACAGTTGTGAGCTCGACCTCCTGCTAAGAGCATCCACCACCTTGTTCCCCTTCCAAGGAGTATAGATAATCTTGAAATCATAATCCTGGAGGAACTCTATCCAACTCCTCTGCCTCAGATTCAGATCCTTCTGTGAGAATATGTACTTGAGGCTCTTATGGTCAGAGTAGACAATAAACCACTCGCCCATAATGTAGTGTCGCCACATCTTCAATGTGAAGAATGTCGTAGCTAACTCAAGATCAGGGGTCGCATAGTTCTACTCCTATGGCCTAATCTGGCGTGAACCATAAGCAATCACTTCCTTCCTCTACATCAGGACACAACCAATCCCAGTCCACGATGTGTCGCAGAAAACTATGTACTCGACACTCTCCTCTGACAATCTCAAGACTGGGGCGCTCTTCAAACTCTCTCTCAACTGCTCGAAACCCCATTGTCACTTCTTCGTCCATATGAAGGGTCTCCCCTTCTTGGTCAAGGCTGTCATCGGTGCTGATATCCAGGAGAAGTCAGGAATGAATCTCTGGTAATATCCTGTCAACCGAAGGAAGCTTTTCACCTCCATCACGCTTCGAGGTGGCTCCCATGCGGACACAGCCTCCTCCTTGGCTGGGTCTATAGCTACTCCATCTGCTGAGATGACATGTCCCAGAAATTGGACATCCTGAATCCAGAACTAGAACTTCGAGAGCTTCCCATAAATTTAGTTCTCCTGAAGTATATCTAAAACCATTCGCAAGTGTCTCGCATGCTCCTCTTCTGACATTGAGTACAAAAGGATGCCGTCGATGAAGACCACTAAAAACCGGTCCATGTGTGGCTAGAAAATCCAATTCATCAGTCCCTTGAACACTGCATGGTAGTTCATCATGCCGAAAGGCATCACCAAGTACTCACAGTGACCATAGCGACATCTGAAATCCATATTCGGTATATCCTCTTCTCGTACTCGTAACTGGCGATAGCCTGATCGAAGGTCAACTTTCGAGAACCATTGTGCCCCTCTTAGCTGATCGAAGAGGTTATCGATCCTTGGGAGTGGATACTTTTTCTTCACCGTCAGCTGCTTCAGGCACCGATAATCCACGCATAACCTCAGACTCCCATCTACCTTCTTGGAAAACAAGACTGGGGCTGCCCAGGGTGAAACGCTGGGTCTCATGAAGCCCTTGCTCTGCAAATCTTCCAACTACACCCTCAGCTCGCGAAGCTCTGCAAGAGCCATCTGATATGCTGATGAGGAAATCGGTGTCGTCCTGGGGTGTAAGTCGATGCAGAAATTGATTTCCCATCGGGGAGGTAATCCGGGTACATCTTCAGGAAAGACGCCCTCATACTCCACCACTACTGTTGGAAACTGGAAGCTCACAACATCCACTTCTCCGAGGGAAAGTCTATCCAACTCATGAGCAATTGGCTGCACCCTCCTATGCATAAGCTCATTCTGTGCTACCTGGGTTTCCCTTTCTCTGATAAAGGAAAACCTTATTCCATCACGGCGGACACACTGCACTCTTCGCCTAAAATAGTCAATCTGGGCATAGACCGAGGATAAACAATCCATACCAAGAATGACATCATACGGCCTCGATGCTACCACCAAGAGGTTCCAACCGAAACTCTTGCCTCTAAGGGTAAGATCAAACTGTTTTCAAAGGTGTGTGATCATCGAGTCTCCTCCCGTAGGTGTCTCCAAGAATAATGATCGAGTCAACGGTTCTATTGGAATCTCGAGGTTTCATACAAGACATGTGGATATGAAGGAATGACTGCCACCTGTGTCTATAAGTACAGCAGTTAAGGTAGAAAAGACACCGATCGTACCTCGAATCATCCTTGGAGCCCCTGGGTCATATGCCTCAACCACATGCAGATGTCCCCGCCCCTGTCCCCCATATCCCTGAGCCTGGTGCGGAACTCCTGAGGGTGGTGGTGGAAGTAAGTCGAAACATCTACCACCACCTGCAGATCTCCCTGCTGCTCTGCCACGTCCACCGCCTGGCAGGTCTGTCTGCTCTTCCAAGAAGCTCTCGATCATCAAGGCTCGCCCGAGTACTCCAGCATAAGTCGATATGCATAGGGGCACAACACTAGCTCAGATGTCTCATCATAGACCTCGCTCGAAGGTATGAGCTCTGAAGTACCGATCACTGGCCATATCCATCGAGTACCAGGCAAGGTTGGTGAACCTTGATGAATAGTCATCTACTGTCATACTACCCTGCTAGAGCTGATAAAGCTCCTGGATGCACATAGATCTCAGCGTAACCAGAGATAACTCCTCCATAAAGAGTCGCTCAAACTCCATCCATAGAAGAGTCTCCTCATCATGAGTCTGTGTGGTCAGACTCCACCATTGTCCCACTGAACCCTGAAGGAGGCTCACTCCTAGGATCACCATCTGATCTGCTGGTGTCCTTACTAGATAGAAAACTCTGTTCACCGCCTCAAGCCAGTCCTCAGCTGCCTGAGGATCGGGCTCTCCTCAAAACCTGAGGGGTCTCTATCTCTGGAACTCATGGAGCACGTTAATCTTGTGCTCCTCACCGGTCAGTACCACAGGTACCATTGGTCGCTCCACTGGTGGGGGAATAGAAGGTGCACCACCTGGTGGAAACGCCTGGGGAACTGGTCCCTGTATCGAAGCCTCTTCACTGAGGGGGTCATCCTCTTGATCGTGTTGTTGAATCCTAGCAGGTATGCATCATAGAGGCATCCTATAATGAAACAAGATGTACCATGGTCAATGAGTATATCTGGATAGCTGACATAAAGGATATGGAAAACACAACCCATTCCTATATGATGCATGTACCTTTCTTTTATTTCCCTCTAACTAGTGTTTTCATGTGCTGAGTCAAAAAAGAGGTTATCATAGTCCTGGTGTATGGATACATCGGCCGCTACACCAACACTAGAGTCTCTGGCCTGAAAGCCGAACTCGAAAAACTTAACACGGTTGCCCAAACCAATCTCACAGACTCTTGGTCCTAAGGTAGAACCGACCACCTCTGATACAACTCTTTCATGACATGTCCCAGTAAGGCCTGCACCGCGACTCCCCAAGCCCACCTCCAAGAGGCCAGGGGTTGGTGACTAGCACCAAGTAGGCATATTACTAACATGGGAGGCATTGCCTAAGTAATTGTACATATGAACACATCTCCAAGCCCACAAATTCTAAAATGTAAAAATAATAAGGAACAAAAAATGAATGCATACAGCTAAACCCAACCAACAGAGTATGAAGGAAGGTAAAGTACTGAAAGTAAATTGGGCCATAAATACAAGCCCTCCAAAAAAAATTATGAAAACTGAAAAGTCCAACCTATAAAAACAAAAGGTATTGGGAATGCCCCTCGTAGCCATAGGAACACCTTGGCCTGTAGGGAACTCAAAAAGCTTGGTCCTGTCCGGGTCTGCCCTAGACTCTGTCAAAAGGCTGGTCATCTGCATAATACACGACAAGTGCAGACAAAGCCCGTGCAGGGGTGAGTATAACAATACTCAGTAGAGGACCCCGAAAACCACAAAGCAGTACACAAAGTAAAGGTACAGTCAGCTATGCATAGTATATGTCTACAGAACATATATCAGAAAATGATATACTCAAAACCCAGACCCGTAGTCTAGAGACAAGTCACACAATTGCATACCCCCAGCTAGGGGTTCATTTTGAAAATTACACGAAGCAATCATTCTGGGAGAACACACTCCACGAGTCTTATACCTCTGATGACATCCGTCCGAGAAGTACTGTTTGTCGGGAAGCATCACGAGAGGTAGTTACACTCATTACAGGAGACACACTACTGAGTGATAAGGTTATGGTAGACAGATGCACTCATTACGAAAGACACACTCCATAGTGTGAAAGATCATGATACATAGATGAGGATCACTGCCAGGGACATGGAGGATACCACGACTCATCCGGAATTCACCTTCTAGGTAGAGGATCGATGCTCGGTGGAGTTGGTCACGTCAATGTAAGACTCTAACTAGGGTCAAGAATGGATAGAGGATATCGATCTGGGCCTCTTGGATGGATGTCTAACTCTATCACAGAAATTCATGCTGAAGGGATCATAATCATATAATAGGAAACGATGTCTAACCTTCAAGGGAACGAGAAGAAGGGGCACTAACCCAAATGAAAGATGTCCAAGATGTGGTGAACAAGAGGACCATTCCGTTTACCAAAAAATACACGGCATGTAGAAAAGTTACACGCCGTGTTGTCTAACCCCAGGTACTGCCCGTGTACAACGGCCCATGTCATAAGGTTGGTCATGTAGAAAACTTAGTACATGGCATGTAGTATGGTGTACACACCATGTCTGAGTGACTGGGGTTGGCTCCGTGTACGCTGGCCATGTCCCCGTACACCTTCATCAACCCGTGTACTCCAACCCATGTAATCGGTACACGGGGTGGCCTGCGTTACTAGCCTCGCCTAAACATGTGATGGAGTACATGGTCGTGTACTCCATCATGTGTATGTGTACCCCTGGATACATTCTGAGTTCCGCGTAGCCACCTCTGCCATGTTTTACACGTCGTGTCAGCTGAAGCCGGGTAGTCCAACCCGTATCTGTGTACTTCCCAAAATACACGCCGAGCTTCAGGGAAGGCAGAACACACCATGTGACCAGGGTCAAATGTCGTGTGATTCCTCTATAACCCCTAAAACCATAGCCGCCATCGTAAGCACTACATAGAGTGTTCTTAGGAAGTACATGTCGTGTATTCTGGAAATTTCCAAAATCACGTCCTTCCGTCATCGCGCCTTCCGAGCTGCCCCTTTTTTCGATTCAGTCGTCCGATCACCACAACACTCTCGGGTTTTGGTCACCTCGACACCATGAAGCTGCTTCCAGTGTTTTCAGACCTCCGATCGGCTCCAAAAACACGTTTTGATCTTCCCGCGTGAAGAACGCTTGAAGAATGGCCTCTTCAGATCCGAGCCGATTCGTCGTCCTCCATCGTCGTCGCACCTCCGCAAGGTCATTATGGTGTCGTGTCTTCAGTTTGGGATTGTTGTGTCGCAAAACGGATGTGCAATGATCCATTGTTCATCGCCCCACGAAGAACGTGAAGAACGCGAAGAATCAAGGGGAAAGAAGGAGTCCAATAAAACAAATTGAAGAACGAACCTCCACTATCATTCATCATGACATTGATCCGCTCCTGTTATTAGGCTTAAATTAAGCAGGAATCAGCAACAAAATCAACATGGATCAAATTTCCCCCATAATCATTTCAAAGAAATCCCTCCTGCAAGAACGTATGAATTATTGGATCAACTTGTTTGTGTTTGATCCACATTTGTCGTTTAAATCAAAAATGGGGAAAGGAGATTTGAAATAACAACCCCTACCTCAAACTGGTTGAAGAACGATCATCGTGTCGCGCTGTCATCGTCATCGAGATTCTTCAACTTTGTTGGCGCAGCGATTCACAGCTTCTATTCATCATCTTTTGTCACCGAGAGTTTCCTCTAAGGCTCCACAAATTTCCCCAGAGCTTCCCCTAAAAAATTCGTTAACGACCACCAATCGCTTAACCCATTGAAAAAGTAAATGTGATTAAGAGTTCTGTTACGATGCGGCATTAATGAGTCAAGTGGATGTTTATTAATTCATTATGACATGGCATTTAATATTAAAATAATTTTCATGTCACTATGTTGTAGAGTATGTTTCCATAAAAATAAAATAAACTTTACAAATTTATTTTATTTCGATTTTTACTAAAAACATCTGAAAATTAACTATTTCCCATGACCCGCACTAGCCGAGGTTGGACCCGTCCTTAGGTAAAGTCGTCGTTCTGGATGCAATGGTGCCCTCAGATTTTTAATCCGGGCATCCATTTGGAAACTGTCACAGCCACACACAAGTGCTGACTCTCTTAACTTAAAAAGTTCAAACCACCATTCTGTGCTCACTGGGCCTTGGAATGATGTTCCATTTTCACGCCTGGTCTCGAAATAATTCCATATAATATTTAAAAATAATACATGGAAAATCTGAGACATTACAGTAGGTAGATGGAGCTAGTGGAGGTGGTGTGGTAAAAGGAAAGAGTGGGGGATCAACAAATAGAATTATAAAGTGATGAAATATCCTCCTATAGTTCGCTATATTGCACTAGAGAAAGATATTTTAGTTGCAAACCACCTCCCATATATCCAATGGAACATAGATATGATTAGAAGATACTAAATCCTCATGTTTGGAAACTATAGGTTGATCGGTGGGAATGGAAGTAGTTGTTAATGTAGCAAGAGAAGGTGCCTCATCAGTGGACTTTTCATACCTTGGTCCATAATTATAGTGATTGAAACCATTATAATTATCCCCATATTATGGAGTAACAAAAGGAATAAATAATGCATTAGTCTGAGTGAGGAGAGGGGTTGTGAGGCTTTTAAGACACCCAAGTCTCAGGCTAGATGAGTGATGAAGTATCCTCCCATAAGTATATTGTGCTACTTTTAGGTCTAACCTTAATAATAAATATTAAAATGGAAGGTCATCATCACCATGGGTGCACCCATGGAATTTTCCAGAATAGCCACCTCCATCTACATGATGACTCCATTGGAGTTTCCCTATGATATCCATGCATGAGCTAAATCATAGTGTATGATCCTAAAAACATAAACCTTCAGCAAGGTGCTATTCCCACAAGGAGGATCATGAATTCTTATGGGGTCATGGGATATCATCTCCAATATCTTCATTAAATAAATCTTGTTCAAATATATACGCAATATAGAATATATAGGAGCAGTGGCATATTCTAATGAATAAATTCCCAGGCCTAAATTGAACTCATCAAGCATAACCTCCCAACTCCGACCTCCTTGTCAGAATTTGATGTGGATGATGTCCAACTTGAGCATAGTAAGTAACTGAAGGTTTAGATCCTAATATGTATCCTCTCTAACCTCAAAAATTTGAGAGAGTTGGATCCATCTAAGGGCCCATATAACTTCCTCTTCTATGTGGATCTTATGCAGTACATCCAAATCCAACATTTTTTTGGTCCTCATTGGCCTGGAATGAAAAGGGTCCAAGAATATCTAATGTTTTAGGTTCATAAAGATCAAGAAGATATGAACTTTTGTGGGATGAGGAGTATCCTTGGAATAGAGATATTCAATTACAAACTCAAACCAAAAGGGGAGAAATGTGGGGTAGGATATACTAGTGGTAGTGGTGGTGGAGAAGGGGGATTCAGAGCTTGATCTATATGCTTATCCATAGGAGTTGTCTTTCCCTCAACTGCCCTCTTGTTGAATATAATACATACACCTTTGGTGTAAACCATTGTGACTAGAGTGTATGGCATCAAGGGAAATGGGGGATGATTTGTTTTCAAGAGAGAAGAGTATAGGGGTGTGGATGAGGGAGGAGGAGAAGAGGGAGTAGCTGAGGGAGGATACAAATAGGGAGTGGTGTCTTGGGGATTAATTTTCATCATAAACCCTAGGGTTATGAATTAAAAAGACTGATCATGAAGTTTACATCAAAAACATAGTATTTTTTGTGTAAAATTTTCCAGAATGGATTTTTTAAATCATGAAATTTACAACATAAAATATTATTTTACACTGTAAATATATATTTTTTCAACAATCCTAAGCTATATAAAGAAAACACTATGGATTTCCTCCTATTCAGTTCTCCATTTTAAGTTGATATCTAGACATCTCCTTGAGTTAAGTGAATTTGAAATATAGGACACACTCTTATGGAAATGTATCTTGATAAATTTTTAACCATTGTTCATTGAATTTAAAGTGTGGTTCATTTCCTTAATGAATTTATATGGTTTCATATGGTAAGACTTTAACAACTTCAAAAGGACCTAACCATCGAGAATTTAGTTTTTTTAGGAATAATTTAAATAAATAATTGAACAAAATAATCTTATACCTCAGTGTTAATATACATCATGTGATGTTTCATTGAACCCATTATTTTTTTTTCTCCCTATAAATTTTGGTGTTCTCATTAGTTTCCCATCTGATTTCTTCTAGCTTGTCCAATTAAAGAAACATTTGTTTCCTATATTTTTGAGCATCCAAGTTTGAATTTTCAATTTCCCAAAATGAAAAATGTTCTAGCTCCACTGGAAAATGATAGAGTTCCCATAGAAAAGTAAAAAATTATTTGTGATGATTTTTTTTAGCCATTAGATATTCCCAAATTATATCATCAATTTTGACAATCCAATCCTTCCTACTTGTAGTGACTATCTTTTCTAGAATTTTCTTGATCTTATAATTGGATATTTCCACCTACCCACTAGTCTTTCAGTGGTAAGGAGTTCTAGTATTGTATTGAATCCCTTACTTTTCAAGTATCTCTTTTATTTAATTTCGATGTGTGTTCCCCAATCACTAATGAGTAATTGGTGAAATCCAAATTGGGAAAAAATATTTAGAAATTCCATGACTAATTTATTCATGTCCATGGGGATAAATTTCAAAAGTAGTCAAAACCAATAAATATGTATATCTTTCCATGGGAATTGGGAAATAGGATCATGAAATCAATTCCCCCAAAATTTAACATTTCCACTTCTGTGATGGGATTATATTTTACTTTATTAAATTTATTAATTGTACTTGTCTATTGGCACCGATCAGAACTTTGTACAAATTTTCTTGCATCCTGATGAAGTGTGGGCCAAAATAATACACTTTTAAGAATTTTATCCATGGTACACTCACACCCATCATGTTCACCAGTTAATTATGTATAAAATAATTCGAATACACTTTTAATTTCATCCTTCAGAATACAGCATCACATTAAACCATCAACACATTGTTTAAATAATGGTGGTTCACCCCAGCAATATTGTGACACATCTGATAGAAATTTCTTCCTTTATTGAAAATAAAAGTGTTAATATAGGTTCCTAGTGGATAGATAGTTTTTTATATTAGAAAAACATGGTCGTGAATGCATGTCCATATTGATGATTTTATCATTAGGGAACTCATCTATAATTCTTATCTCTTTATCATCCTCAATATTTAGTAGTTGGAGTCAAGATAAATGGTCTGTAATAACATATTTAGCCCCTTTTGTATATTTGATGATGATTTTAAACTCTTTAAGTAGTAAGATTCACTATATAAACCTTTTTTGGCATAATTTTTATACATAAGTAATTTCAATGTTGCGTGATTGGTGTAAACCAAAACTCTAGAGATCACTATGTATGACATAAAATTTTCAAATGCAAAAACCACTTCTAGAAGATCTTTCTATATGGTCATATAATTAGTTTTATAATCATTCAAATTATGGATAGAATAGTAAATGGGATGAAAATTATATCCAACATACTATCCTAAAATAGTGACCACAACGAGGTCCCTCACATCACACGTCAACTCGATGTCCTTTTCCCAACCAAGTGAGACAATAATAAGAGAAACCACTAGGTTGTTTTTCAAAGCATCAAAGGCCCATTTACATTATTCACTTAATTCAAAAGGAAATTCCTTATAAAGTAGGTGTGTCAGTGTTTGATAAATTTGAGAAAATTACATAACTGACTGATGACAGAATCCTATTTGTACAAGAAAAATCCTTAATCCCTTCATAGTGGTGGGTGTTGGGAACTCTTAAATCAATTTGATTTTAGTTGGATCAACTTCAATGTTGTGCTTTGAAATTTTATGTCTGAGGAATATTCCTACTTAAAACATAAAATGGAATTTCTCTCAATTTAGAACCTAGAATTTATCTTCACATCTCTACAGCATAAATTTTAAATTAATCATACAAGCCTTGAAGGATTATCTATATATGAAAAATAATCCATAAAAATATCTCATAATTCCTCCACTATATCATGGAAAATATTTTTCATGCACCATTACAATATTTACAGTGCATTACACATTCAAAATTATATTCTTAGATAGGTGAAGGCTCTGAATGTATAGGTGAATTTCATCTTTGAATAATGAACCAGGTTGATAGGAATTTTATTTTATTTGTAATATTCATCTAGGAAATAGTATAATTTATGTACAAATAATCTATCAATCATTTCATTCCTGAATTTGAGTGGGAAGTGGTATTTTGGGTTTTTGTGTTGATATTTATATATTCTAAAAAATCAACATCTAGTAACAGTCTGAGTTCAGATCAATTCATCTTTATTTTTTTAAATCATAGTTAAACATCTCTTATTTGGTACCACTTTAGATGGATCATCCATTCACTGTTAGAGATGGAAAAAATAATACCATCATCAAGAAGCTTCAAAAATTCCTTCTTAACTACTTATTTCATTGGTGGGGTGAGTAACCTGTAGGGTTGGAATTTTATCTTAGATCCTTCTTCCAGCATAATGTTTTGACTATAGATCATGAGAACAATACCCTTATTATCAACCACACACCAAGTGATTGAATTTGTGTGCCTCTTAAGGACATTTATCATTTTGTTTTCTTTTTATTTATTTATTTGAAAGCTTATGATTACCCTAAAAGAAACCTATCTCTCTAAGAATTAGTATTTACATGTGCTCAGTAGAGGCTTTAATTCTCTTCAGGGATTCGATGTATATTACCTACTCATATTCACTACCATCTTCTTCATTAGTGGATAGAGTCTCCCTCTATTATTACAAATCCATTGTATCACATTCTTCATTAGTGAGAAAAATAACTTGAAACTCTAATGAATCTATACTTTGATTTTCATTTTTCACCAAATCAAACAAAACTTTTTCCTTATCAACTTAGAAAATAATTCTACCTTGGTTCACATTGATTAAATCTTTACCAGTAAAAATAAACATTTTCCATAGAATTATGGGGACATATCTTTCTTCTTCCATATCTAGGATAATAAAATAAGTAATTAAAATTAACTTTAAAACCTTAAAAAATACATCCTTTAGAAGTACCCAAGGATAATTTATAGATTAGTTTACAAGATAAGGTGATGATCATGTCAGTTTCAGGTATTCAAGCCCCAATTTTAATAAGAAACTCATGGAAATAGATTTATTCTATCTTCAAGATCACATAAGTTTTTTTCAAAATTACACATAAATATAGTATAGGGGATTCAGATATTATTAAGATCTATCATTTTTTGGAAGCTTACACAGAACAACTACAGATAATTCTTCATTCAAGGAAATAACACCTAGTTCTTATATATTTCTATTATTGTCAAGTAGGCCCTTTAAAAATTTAGAATAAGTGGGAAAATGGGATATTTCCTATACATAGGGGATATTGATGTGGAGTAGTTTAAACATATCCAAAAAAATTGTGTTGACCCTCTATCTTTCTTTATATCATCCTCTCTTGTAATGGAAGATGAGGTATGTATGGTGGTGGTGGCATAATGATATATTTTATTTTTTTGAGTTTTTCTTGTACTTGATACTTTTTTATTTTCTATATTTATAATGTTTAATCTCCACCAATTGTTTGTGTGAACTCATCGCTTTCTTTTTTGATGATTGTTGAATTTAACTTTGGTTTTTCTATCCCCTTTTAATATCTTGAAAAGGCTATTGAAAATTTATCTACTTTCCCCTTCTAAGAAACACATATTTAGACTCATCTCTTGGATGTGTCTTGGTATTACATGGAAGTATTCCTAATAATTAGTATGATGGAGTTCTATAAATTTATCCTACTTAGTGTGTATGGTTTCAGAGTTTAGATATTTATTTTTTCATTTTTTTCTTATGTAGTCATTCACTGGTCCACTTTTGAACAAAAGTGATGAGAAAAATTTCTCTGATTTCCTACAAAGGTAGGGATGTTTGTGCCTATCTTGGAAGATCTTATTATTGGAATTCCTTTTAGGAATAAACTATTTAGAACTATGGGTATTGTTGTTGGGGTAAGGGTTTTTGGGGTTGAGGATCTTAGTTTTGTGGTGCATACCCAGGTGATCCCTAATTCTATGGGGGAGCATGACCACTCCTTTATTGATAGTAACCTTGATTTGTTTTTCATCATTGTTGAATTGGTATTTGTGGGTAAAATGGATGTTGTTGTTATTGAAATTTTTGAAACTATAGGGGTTGTTGATTGTCATTTACGTTATTGCAATCATAACTTTGGTTTTCTTCTATCCTTTCTTGATAATACTAGTATAGATGTGGGACTCCACACATTTCACAAGATTGAATCTCTATAATAAAAGCAGGTAGTGGTGGTTGGGGTTAATGAAGATTAAATTATTATAGATTTTTATAAGGGATTCAACCTGTGATGCCAAATAGGTGTTTTATTTCACTTGGTGAATTCCGTATCGAGGAACTCCTTGATCACTCTATAAAGTCTCTCATTGTGTGAGATTTCATCAAGAAGTTCTTTACCAACTTCTATTGTCTTGAGTATAAATCCTTCAATGATGGAGGTATCAACCACAGTCCATGTATCTGGTTATAATCCCTAGTAATAGTTTTGGAGATATAGTTGGATATTAAGCCTATGGTGTTGACATTTTCAATAAATTTTTTTAAAGAGATCACATCCCTCCTAGTCTGATTCACTTTCTATTTGAGCATTTTTTTGAATGCCATTATATATCTTGGTATGTATGGGTGGTAAGTAATTATCTTGGAATTTATTATCTAGATAATCCTATATTGTAATGTATTTGGCATCCTATATTTCCAAAAAATCTATGGATCTACTACTCAATGATAAGGAAAATACCTTGAGTCTAATGGCATCATAAGATACACCCTGGTTTCTAAAGGTGTCATATAATTTTAAGAAGTTTGGTATATATTCATGTGGATCTTCTCTCTAAAGTACACTAAATGGAATTTTTTATGGATCATATAAATTATTCTAGGGTAAATTTAAAAATTATATGCTTGGATGGGATTTTGGAAAATTATAGGTATAGAACCACTGGTGGACTGTAATTCATTGTCCATTATGGTGTGCTCTGAAAGAAATAATCACACTCACTACTATTTTGGTGGCACAAACTGAAAATTTTATTGATTGGCAGTGGAAAGATTATTGTACTTGTCATTTTTAAATTATGGTTTTCATAAATGTATCTTTCTATTTTCGGGTTCAAATAGATCGATTCTTGGGTTTCTAGGATCTTTGAATAGTTCAAATGGGTCTGGATCATGCACTAAGCTCAGTACGGATAAAGAAACTAATACATGTGTGAAAATTCTATAAATAAATAGGAAAGGTAAGAGTTGTGAGGTAATCCTTGGTTCATTCTGAAGGTCATCGTTTCAAAACAAACAAAACTCTCCAAAAATGACACCTAAATTTGACTGGCCTACAAAGCGTATTTAATTTCAAGCAGGCATGATCAGATTATAAATTTATATAAACCCTAATATAAATACTCTGGTGGTAGTGGAAGTCTGGGGTTGAACTCATAGGAAGGCAATGGAAATGAGTTTCTGACCTAGAAATTAAAACCTATAGGGGGTTCCTCATGTAAATATAAGAGTTTGGGTTTTAAGATAACAAATTGGATTAAACATTAGTTGATTAAGGAAGGGTTAAAAATAAATTTTGGGGATCCTACACATAGTATATCCCTCAATATAACATGGGTGGATCTATTTGCTTAAACTGCATAGTTATTCAAGATTCACTAAGTTGGGTTTGGTCAGGAAATATGGATCTATCTATATCGAAAACCACTCTTTGGTCTAGTGTTTATTGTTAGACTATATGCATTAGGTACAACAATAAAGGTAGAAATAAAATCAAACTATTGGTCCTAGTTTGGTTCATTTCAATTAGGTTAGGGTCCTACACTTATAATCTCCTAATATTTTTCATTCAAGGAAATTAAATATGATTTTATCAAAAATATTTTTCCTTAGCCAATAAATTACCCAATATTTGATTTATAGATTCTCTAAAGAACTTATACCCCTAATATCGATCCTTATCCATAATATTTTTAACCAAACATGGAAATGATATAATTTATCAAGAGAATAGGTAGTGAAATTTTAGTAGACAACATTCTATTATAATAATCAAGAATATAATAAGAAAATTGTACTTGAATGGAAACAATAAAATGAACCATGAAAGTAATAGGGAAGAAGAAGTAAATGTAAAAATAGAAAATGGAATTGAAAACTTATTTAAATGTAAACATAGTAAAAATATGGGAAGCAAAATTAGAGAACAACCAAATAAACTAAGTTAAAGGAATGAAAATGGAATAAAAACATGAAGAATATTATTTCATGTCTAGAGTGCCTAGAATATATATATATATAGGTTGAGGAACCTTACGATCTAAATGTATCTTACATTGTAAGTATTCATGATATTCTCTCTTCTTAGTAATGTTACTCTATAAGACTTACATTTATTTTATGAATGAACACTTTTATATTCTATATATCTCAGATTTGTGACTTAAATGAAACTTGTTGGGTATTTGGGCCCATATATTTTATGAAGTAAGGCTCCTTAACACAAAGTAAGTTCTAATTCAACTGGAAATTTTTATGACTAGAATTGGTTTATGGACTGTTTCTGCAGACTCTTTCTTCAAGGGGTTTATGCTGTAAACTGGATTTTATGGCATAAAATTTATGAAATTGATAAATTTACAAATAATACCCCTTTTCAATATCAACTTTAATTATCTAAAAAAACCAAATAATATATAATATCCATGTATAAAATAGGTACAAAAATGACTCTAATATATATATATATATTAAGATTATTACACCATAAAATGATTTTGATGTACTAATGAATAGGCCATCCTTAGTTAAATTGGAATATGGACCTAAAGTGTTTTGGTTGACAAAATAATAGTTGACCACTTTCTATTTATAGGATCTTAGGTATAAAATACATGTATTGTCTATGATTCCATATGAATGGCACATCCTTGTACACTTATTGAAATTCACTTTCATGAATCCCAATTAATTGATTTTAACTGCACTCCAGTTATCAAAACATTTTAATTGAAAACTCATCACTTGTAATTTTGTGTAATTATACTCCCATATTTGTTTGATGATGATTAAGTATAAAATATTTGCATAAATATAATTTTTATCCTTTTTAATATATATATGCATTACTTCTGACACAAGATTAATTCCACTATTTCCCATGGTTTGGTGTTCGTTATGTTTTTTTATATAGAACACATAACCCTTGATCATATGACCATTATAAGATACATGCACACTTGGTCACCTATCTAGATATAAAATTAATTCTGAAATTAAATTCATATTTATAGCTGACTCCTTAAAAACATAGTCTTTAAACCTTCCTATAAACTATTGATTATGTGTATTTCATATCTAAATTTTTGACCTTGATGGATTTAAATTTCAAATAATTACTTTTTGGGTTTAAACATATGTCACAACCTGTGAACTATTTTTAAAAAATAAATTTAACCATTCTCCTGCTCTGTAATAGTAATTACAACAACATTTATTCTATAAATTCCTTTACCCCCCCCCCAAACTCTATAATTGTGATGATATTTTGGAAGACCAATTATCTCTACATCAAAAAAGTAGTAGGTACATAATTCAATGACATAATTAACAGTATATCACTCTACAATAAAAACATTTTAATAAAATTTATTTTTTATTTACCCTTTCAAAATCTTCAAATACCATTTAATGGGGTACATCCATTTATAAAGTACAAGATAACATAGTCAGGTATCTCTAACCAAGTGAACCATTGATAAACTATCATATCAAATAGTGGAGGTAGATAAAAATCTCCAATTCACTTAATATGACAAAAATTTATTTTTCCATTGTTGTAAACTTTACCAGGTCTAAAACTTTACTGCATACATCTATGAAAATGAAAAAAATCTTGGTTAATGTGTGGTGGAAATTTTAAATAAAAATAAAATGTAAATCTACAGACATTAAATCTTTTATAAAAACATGATATTCATGGAATTTTAGTTCCTTTAACTATAAATTTTTCATTGATACTTTATTCTTGGTATTTTATGAATATCCATCTAGAACCTTTATATCTTTCAAGAAGTTGGAAAACTGATATATCTCTAGCTTGGAAAGAATGTATGCTTCTGCAAGAATAAAATTTCACCTTTCACCCTTCCCTAGTGCCAACTATTACTATATACCCATTCTAATCATTTATAACATATACTCAATATCATCCTTTTTTTAGATCATTTAGTATCATTCAAATGAAATTATCACATATATTTTTTATGTGTGCATTAAAGAAAGAAAATTTTTTATGTAAAAAAATCCACTATAATAATTCAAAAAAAATGTTCACTTTTTTCAAACATTTTTCATAAGCTTTTATAAAAAAGTTTTACTATATGTAGTGACCATATCCTTTACTTTATCAAAAATTTGATCAACTTCTAGTTGCGATGGTGTTGTACCTTCTTTTTAATTTCCATTGAATGGTGTTATCCAATATCGGCATTTATGTCACTGGGGTAAAAAAATGAATTCCTAAAAATATGGACTACAAGGAATGTTTCAACCTAACTGAGTGTATTCCCTATTTTCAAATGGGACACCCTGGAGTTTTATTAATGTTAGATATTGAAAAATATACATAACCTAGAAATTCATTTATCATCTTATACAACATCGACCACAACTTTAAATATTCATTTCTATAATCATCATACAACATAACACTTGAATCTCATAATAATTTCAGATATTTGATCAATGGATCCAAATAAACATAAATATCATTTCCTGGTTGTTTTAGTCCTAATATAATCAGATATAATATAATGTATTTCTGCTCTATGTATAACTAGATAGGGAAGTTAAAATTTACCAACATAACCATCCATATACTATGAATTCTACTTTTCATATCAAAAAGATTAACTCTATCTTTATATTTTTTAAGATGAAGGTTTCTTAGATTATTTCCAAATCCAGTAACCTCATGATTAATTTTATTCCACTGAGGAGATTATATTGAGTGATAAATTTTCTCGTCTTGATTTCGTAAATCTATGTGCAATTTCAATTATCTTGAAGTCTTATCACTTTTATATGGGCACTACAACATTGGAATGATTAGAAATTATAATACAAATTTATAAGGAATTGATTCATCTTTCCAATATTGAGACACACCATGCTTTTCAAATTTTATAATTGATTCATTTCCCTTGAGAAAAAATATATATCCATTTATACATTCATGTATTCTTTAAAATATAATAACCATTGAAAATATCATTATTTTAGCATCATATGTTTGGAAAATAATCTCATTATATGTTGTTATAATATCATTCAAGAGGGGAAGTAGTTTAGTAAATTTTATTTCACTCTATCTGTTTCTTACTTTTAAATTATATAGTTTTAGTATAGATAAAATTTTGTACATTTATTATAATCAACATACAATGGCATCCTTTCAAAGCTCTTTAACTTCTAAAACAATGTTAGGCAATCATAAAGTTCTTCTTAAAATGTCATTATCATTTCCTTAATATGATCTTCATTATTATTTAAACTAGTAATCATATCCTAAATATGATATTCATCATTTCTCACACTTCTAATCATATAAGATGATCCATAAAACATAGTTTTATCCCAAACACTAGAAACATTCCGTTCTTCCCCATGTTTATTGCAATATTTATAACTTCAATCTATTCCATATCTAATCAAGATTCCTTCCAACTCCTCTGGTGTAACACCCCAACCCTAGTTGTCCAGATTTGGTGCATTATTTTAGTACATTATCATGATCACAATAAAATAAAATCCTAAAGGATCGATCAGTTTAGTAGCCTTGGAAAAAATAGATACAAACATAAATTTTACATTACATCTTGAAATAAATAAAAAAATAGTGTCTTTTTTGAATAAACTCATATCCCTTAGATTATCCCTATAGGTCAATCAAAATATACTTCTTATCATCTTGGGAAAAATTAAACATAAGAAATTGGTGATATCAGATGCTCAGAAAGGATAAAAAATATAGTGAAATCTATCATAAATAAGCATAAACTTATAAGGAAAGGAATAAACCTAAAACACAAACCTTTTAAACATAATATTCAAAATAATATGGAAATAACAAATCAAATAATTCTATTTAAACATTTACATAGATATTATAATAGTATAAGAATCACATGCAATATCAATAACTAAACTCATAATGAGGAAATGCATAATGTTGGACATCATAACCATAATCTCAAGGCCTCATGTCAAGACCATAAATAACCATACCGTCAAGGCCTTGTGTCAAGTCACTAGTTTGTCTTATGAGACCTACTAATGCATCGAGGGGATATAGTGGGCCCCACCAATCACTTACTAATTCCAATGCATTCCTCTTATGAAATGGATAAAGCATAACATAATCATTCATATTAAAACTAGCATATAAAATGTTAATACTTTAACTATAAACCATGAATGGTATTAAAATAGCACATAAACAATTAAATATATCATAAAACCTTCAATACAACATGGAAGATTATATAATAATAAATCAACCTTAATTAATTATAAAATCCAATAAAGAATGTTGACAAAGATGGAAATAATCTAATAAATTCATTAAAACTCTTTGAGAGAAATATCCCTTTTTTACTTTGAAATCATTTAAAATTTGTGTCATTATAAAATAAAATATTTATTATGAAAATAACCTTGTAATATTTTAAGGTAGGATTAAAATGTTAAGGCATCACAATGGTGGAAAATATCTGCTCACGACATATATGTTAAAGAAACATTTTTTCCTTAATTTGTCAAAATGGTCATAAGATACCTTGTTTACAAAACGACAGAAATATTCCTTTGAAAACATTTTAAAAAAAGTAAAACATGGTTAAAAATTTCTTTAAACAAATTTTGATAATATTTTGAAATAAATTTTAAGAAATATTGACATAGATGATAAATATGTATCACTAGATACTTATGTATAAACAATCTAGGATAATAAAGAGATTGTGAAATTAACCCTTAACATGTAATTTCCTTTAGTTGAGGGTGAGTTGACCTCCTTTTTAATGGTTAAATTAATTTATTAAATTATACCCAAACCATATTAATATTTATAATATCATATATGATCCTCTTATATCGTCTTGTTAATAATATTTCAGTACTACTATTATTTCATGTGTTAACTGCTTCATTTTTCCATTTCAGTTTTGTCGCATAAGTCATGTTTGTTATGAATAGGATATATTTTATTCACATATATAATTATATTATGTTCATAAAAATTATATCTTTTTATCATAATAATTTTATAATCATTCATGAATTGTTAACGCGGAGAATGAATCTCACCGCGTTGTGGAGACGGTAGGTCATACGTACGCACACGCGACGCTATCATTCCTTTGATGGTTAAATGGTATGAAATTGGATGGTATATTAATTAAAAATAATAATTATCATGTTATATTAATTATTTAAATCTATTATAATCGTCATTAAACCCATCTAATTAATGTAATGTTGAATAAAAAATTACACCATGGTGTGGAGATGGTAAGTCGTACGTATGCACGCATGGTGATATTCTTATTGGTATGATGGATAAAATGAAGAATATGGTTGTATAATTATTATAATAACATAACGGTATATGTATTATACTGTATTTATTATTTTTATGTGGAAGAAACATATAAATAGGAAGTAAAATAAGAAAAGAAATTTAAAATAGGTGATAATGTAATTACCTCTTTTTCAGGTATCTCCTTTTAGTTTGTATAAAAGGAATCCTTAGAATGGTTTTCATCTGAAAGTGTGGACTATAAGATATAGTGAGGTAATTTGGTATGATAATTGGGCAGGTTTTTTCCGATCCAAAGAGATTTAGAGGTGTTAATTAAAGAGAAGAAGAAGTGTCCATTTATAAGAGAGGTGAGGGGCACTTTTGGAAGATCTTAAAAAATAAATTTATTATAAATTTATTTTCAGTTTCAAATAACTAAAAAGAAATTTATTTATAGTATAAGGTTATTATGGATACAAATAATCTTAGAAAATGATTTTTATACAAGTTTAGGTCTCAAAAGTAACCTTATCTTTTAGGTTTATCCCCCAGTAAACAGTTTAACTCTTACAGTGTCTTCATGTATTTTTACACTATTGGGTTAATATAGTTACTATAAAATGAAAAAATAACCCCAATTGGATCATTTATGACATATTTAACACTATAATAGTCATTTTTCTAAACCTTATATTTTTATGATTTTCTAAAATTTAATAAAATATTGTTTACTTTAAAGTATCATTTATGTCAATTTTGATGCTATTCAAATTTTTCATTTTTAAAAATATCAAAACAACATGATAACTTCGAAAAAATACTTTAAAAATGTCATTAACATATCTATGTAATATAGAAAATTCTTTTATGTCACTAATTAAGTCAAATTATCTTTATTTTAATATTTTTAATATCATTTATTTGATTTTTCCTTTAATAGTTCAATTACTACATCATTATTGGACCCAGATTTAATTTAATTATTTATTTACTAAAATTATAAATAAATTAAAATTATGTAAATAATAATTTTATATTTATAAATACTATTTATAGTTGATCATATCACTTATATATACTCATATTAAAAATGATATAGTTATTAAAATTTGAATATGAAATTTTTAACTCTTCTTTATATAAAATATAAAAAATGTCCTAATCTAACCCGAGTGGCTTAAAAAATATTTCTTAAATAAGGTTTATTTTGGTATAAAAAAACTTATAAAATAAAATTAGGACAATTTTTAGGGTAATATTATATTTTTATAATATTATTTTTACCTTTAATTACCCCATTTACGTTTAACTGTGACAAATAAAATTCAAAAGTTATTTTTCACCAAAAAATATTTTGATCATATTAGACCACATTTTTCATACTTATTACAACCATTTATGTATTTTTTCTGAAATCCAAATCAGATAAGTGGTAAAATTGCATTTAATACTAATCTGCAGATGTGGTTAAAAGGCGGGTAAAAGAGACTTTCAAAAGTTTAATAAAATTATTATACCTAATTCTATTATAAAAATGATTCATCTGATTTAAATTAGACTAATATATTTATTATTTATATATCGTGAGTTTAAAATAAATTTAAAATAAAATAATTATTTAAATGAAAAATTCAGTTTTTTAACAATAACGCAGTATTTTTCAATATTCATCAAAAATTGAAACTTTTCAGAAAAATACCAAAAATTCACCATAAGATAATTTTTATATTCCAAATTCAAAAATAGAGTCTTTTTTGGAAAATAAAATTTATAAATTTCAAAATTTTATTAATACTATTCATAACCGCTTTTAACGGCTAGTTTGATGGGTCATGGTGTGCTCAAACTCGATGTTACGTGCAACACAAGCTATTGAATTATTTAAAAGGAATCATACTACGGAAGCTTGGGGTGTTACATCGGGGCTAATTAGTCTTAAATAAAAATAATATAAACACAGATAAAGTATTTGAGAACGTTCATAATCATGATCTTTAAAAAACTTGATAAAATATTTAACCATATCCTCATACTCTTTTGAAATACGATTAGCATCCTTCTTTTTCGATTCATATCCATCATATTTGAGTCAATAATATTCATATCTAACAAAAAATAAGATTTTGTCTTATAATTATTAAAGGATAGTCTTTATATATAAAAATTTATAGTAATTATATTTTATACAAATTCTAGTTACATCAATAACATGTTCAAATATATAAAGATGAAGAATCATATTCTATCTACAACCCAGCGTCACCGAAGTGGTATTTTATAAATTCATCATTTGTAAATCATCTTTAAGTTTTGTGAACCTATGTTTCATCTAATATTTTGAATATTTTCTAGTTATTAATTTTTTATATGTTTATAGTTTGATATATTACTTAAACTCTTTCTAATTAAAATAAACATTTTGAATGAAACAATTCATCTGCTTCACCTTTTGTAAACATTTTTGGTAAAATATGTCTTTATCCAAATTAGTGTTTCCAGAAGAAAATGAAGATATAATGTATCATTGATGTTGATACCATAAATCACATCATGGTGCCTTATACTATGTATTGGTGTATACTAATGATATTTGGGAAAATGGTCAGGGCATGAATGTGGTCTATAAGTGAATTTTGCTGAAGAAGATATATTAAACAACAAAAAGAACAGATCATTGTCAACATACTCTAAAAACTAATATTTTTCATTATCCCATATATTTTTTAATATATTTTGTGTATTTTTGTAACTTCAAGTGTGAATTTGTGTGAATATTGGTTGTGTTTATAGTGATTTTATCCCTCTTTATAATAAAAAACAAATTTTAGATCCATTTTTTCATTTGTAATATTTTGAAAAGAATCACACTTTAACTTGTATTTTTAATAAATTAAAATAATATTTTAATTATAATTCTTTTTAAAAATATGATATTTGAGTATAAAATTGTTTGAATTGTTAAAATGTGAGTTAATTTTAGTTTTATAAATCATAATAAAATTATTTTAATTTATCTCAACATCCAAAACCATAGAATGACACATATAATAATTTTTAGAATTATTCATTTGGTAACAGTCAAAATAAAAATTTTAATATTTCATGAGTTGTAACAACATGAGATTTTAAAATAAAACTATGTTTGAAAGCACCTACGACATGCAACACCGAGCCTAAACGAACCACAAAATAATATTATTTAAATATGATCATTATAACCTAGGTGTTGAATTGGAATGTATGAATAGTATTAACCAAATTATGAAATATATATATATATAGGATAAAATCAATAAAAATTCATTTATTAAAACTTATGAAATAAGTAATAAATTTTTAGTCAAGTTATTTTATGCTTTAAAAATACCATTTTTCAAAAAACATATTATTATTTCTTTTAATGAGAAAACATTAAAATAAATTCATAGAACTTATATAAATTTTATTTTATAAAAATAATATCATTTTTTAAATCATTATATCAAAATTATCTTAGGTTTAATTTTTTGATTTTTTTGAAAAGATTGATTTTCCAGTGAATAGTGAAAATACTAATTTTTATTGAAGAGTGTATTTTTGTTTCAAAAATTTAAAAGGATATATTTTATCTTAAATTAATTTAAATATAAAATTATTTAAATTTTATTATTAACAATCCAATTAAATTCATTGGAATCAACATTATGATTGAATTTGGTATAAAAAATATTTTTTTACATAAAAAGGTTTTTTCTGAAAAATTGTTTTTATGTGTGCAACATGTTTTTAAATAAGTAAATTAAATTTATCACTATTTATGAATTAATTTAATTAAATTTATATATTATATATTCAATAAAATAGTTAACATCCATCTAATATTTTTATTATGCATGGGATAAGTGTAGATACAGTTTTATGCTAAAAAACTATATTTTTCTAAAAGTTGTTTTAGTAGCATTTTGTGAACTTATTTTAAAATTAATTTATACTAATAATAATTATTAAATATGATAAAATCGATTCAATATTTTGAATAAGTATTTTAATTTTTTTTTAAATAGTTCCCTTTTATTTTTACGCATTGGGAATAGTAACCACGGTAAAATTTATCACCTTAGTAAAGGGTAAATCGGGTTAATCTAGATTAAAACTAAATTATATGGCCATAATTTTTCATATTAATTCTTATTGGATGAATTTAATTTTACCATTATCACCTTAGGCTATAAATTTAATTGTTTAATGGACATTGGTCCCTGAAAATGACCTATATAATTTTTAAAGTAAAGAAAAATATACAATGTCACTATCTTACTTTTAATTATCTATTATATATCCACATAGGGAAAAAAGTAAGTTATGAATTAATATAAATGTCTATTTTGAGAATAATGAAATTATTTTCTTGATTTAAATTTATTTATAATTTTTACTAATTAAATAATTACCTTAAATGTTTGTGCAATGTTAATACAATATTTATTCAATTAATAAAAAATGATTTTAAAATTATTAAAATTGATATAATTTCAATGATTTATAGAATTTAATTAATTTTATAGATAATTATTAAATGTTATTTTTTTTAAATATTATATTTAAATTCAAACTCTTTATTTTCATCTTTTAAGTCAAACTAAATGCATAGTGTCAAAAATGACATTAATGATATTTTATCAAAATAATATTTTATTAAACTATTTAAAAATTATTAAAATATTTAAAGAGGTCAAGGGTGATAATATATGGTCTAAAATATCATCCTTTTTCCATTTTTGAGAAAATTTTCATCTTATAAGTAAATTTTTAACTCCTTAATATTGAAAAAGATGTTACATCAATTAAGGTTAAAATAGGTTAACTAAGGGGTTCAACCAAAATATAAGGTTTAAAATAACACTTAAACCTATAAAAATTTTATTTTATGATGATATTTCAACCATATAATACCTTATATTTGATTATACGGACATTTTAAATCATTTTTATTGAGAATTACTAAGTTATATTTTAATATTTTTGTAATTCCAAGTGTGTACATTCCCACCCTTATAAAAGGAAACCCCTTCCTTCATTTATTTACAAAAATTTAAGAAACATAAATCAACTAGTACCTACCCATTAATATTATAATTATCTTTATCCATGTTTTTTATGTGTTGGTAACTCCAAAATACCAGCCATAGGTTCATTAAGAAAATATCTAAAGGAAATCTTCCGAAGAAGATTCAATTGTCATATTCGACTTATTTCAATTTATTTATTCTCATAACTCCCCTAAATCTATGTTATTTATCAATAAATAATAAATTAAGTATCCAAAAAATACTAAAATATTATTATAATTAATAATCCACCATTATCCAACCTCTTTTTCATCAAATGAGAAGTGAAAGTATCTCTTGTGCGTATATACGGCTTATCGAATTCACGTAGCGATACAATTAATTTTTCCTAACCATATTTTATAGATGGATATTATGATGGGTTTAATGTTTATATATGATATTTATAACATAATTATTCTTCTTTATTAATTATATCACATATATCTTCTTACCTTTCAATTCTTTGGAATACGATAACGTCGCTCGTGCATACATGTGGACTACCGCCTCCACGAAGCTATGTGATCCATTTTTCATTTTATTTTTACATAGATTGTAATAAAGATGATTTTTATGAATATATATGATTTAAATGATTTAATAATTATTTTTTAAGTGTTATTTATTATTTACCTTTATTTCTTTCCATCCACCAAAAAATAAAAACAATATTCATGCATACTTACAAACTATCGTCTCCATGAATGGTTTAATTCATTTTTCTATCTATATCTTTTTGAAAGTTACTATAAATACATATATAATGAATATATATGATATTTATATCATGATTAACACTATGAACATAATTTAACCATAATAAAACTATAAGTACTAAAACTATCAAACCAAATCATACAAGAAAAACGAAGAAGCTATTACCTAGAACAGTGATTTTAACCAAGAATTATTAATAAACAGGTGATAAAAGATTATAATTAAATCATATATGGTATTATATATATATATATATATTATTATTATGGTTATATAATATATTTATAATAAATCTAAATTAATTATATATGAGTTTCAATCATGTACGAATGAAATCATACATGAGGTAAGGGTTTATCATCTGACTTTTACTTCTGTGAGACATATGACATATTCACCACTTATCTATTTTATGTGGTTTATATACTACCCCTTTGAAATGTTATATCCTGAATCTATTTATATTCATAATATTTAATTATTCACTTGAAGTAATTTATTTCATTAGTATTATGATTCTTGATTTACCATGATGGTAAGGGTTTATTTCACAATCTTATCATTATTCAGTGTTGTTTTTGTTTAAGCCTATGAAGGGGGAATTGTTTAGTATTTCTATCTTAAACCCAATATATTTTCTTATAACTTAGTTATTCCTATAAATTAAATATTTCTATTCTATTTCCATGTTTTCTAAAAATACTTTTACTATTATCTTATTATTGTTAAAAGTCATTTTAACCCTATTTTGACTTTTTTACAAAATAAACTAAAATGAATCTTCTTGTAATTTTAAAATGAGTTACTTTTTTACATTTTACTGAAAAATAGAAAGGAATATTTGTTTTAACATACTCAAAATGAAGATAACTTCTTGCTTTCATAACCTCTAATTTCCTTTAAACTTCCTTTAAAAGTTTCTATGATTCCTTTCAAATAATTTTTCCCAAATAATCTGGAAATTAGTAGTTTTAAAATTGATTTATAAAGTGGAAAGGGTATTTTCCTTAAGAATTATTTTACTAACATTTTTTGGTATTTCTATTCGTCAATGAAAGCATCCATTATTTTACTTATGCTCTAATGGGGGATATATTGTAATTATACCATCCTTATTATTTCTCCAGATGGTTTCTCATCAGTTTGAATGGGGATGTACTATTTTGATACGATTCACCATATTACTCTGGATGATTTATGATTATTTTTATTTATTGGATAAATTATTAACATTTTGTATGCTAGTTTTTCAATATAAATTTTTACATTGATTATGTTTCACCAATTTCATGTGAGGAATGAATTAGACTTAGTAAGTGATGGTAGGGGCATGCTATAGTCTCTAAATGCATCAGTTGGTCTCATGAGACAAACTTGCTTGAGTATTAGTTGAGTCATTACCCATTTATGTAAGATGTCTTGGTTTGAGGTTTTGATGGTATGTTTATGATTTTAGGAATTATGCATTCATAATTATGAGATTAGTTATTAATTTCCATGTGATTATTTGATTAGTTATGATATCCTTGGATAGGTTTCAAAGTCATGTGAATATTTATATGGAATTATTTGATCACTATTTATTCCTTCCATATTATTCTTTATTCTTAATTTGTTGATTAAATGGAATGCTTTTTCAGTTATTTATCTTTCCATATTCATTATTCCTTATTTATTCAAGATATATTTAGTTCTAAACATACCCTTACTAATAGATTTCTTATGTTTTCATTCCTCAGTATGTTAGGAAGTATAATATGATTTATATTTGGGGATCTATTAATTGGAATAATGGTGTTGTCAAAGAAAATATTATGTTATATTTTACATTTTCAATCGTAATATGATATTCAAATATGTATCTATTTTTCAAAGACTATTATACTATCTGATCCTTCAGGATGTTATTCCTTGTATTTTCTGCCAATTTAATAAAGTAACCACAAAATCTAGGCTACTAGGGTCAGGGTATTTACATGAGTGCCCCACCATTAGTGGTGGGATGGTTTGGGTTTGGGGGTGATGGGAAGGTTGTGGGGTCAAGTCCTGAGGTCTGTATGTTTACTACATCTTTCTTTCCTTTCATTGTGTTCTATAGTGGCTGGTGCAATTGACCTTTTAGTATTCCATGACATTTTGAAAATAATTAAGATTTTGGGTAGAATGGGAAAAAATAACTTTTTAACCAAAATAACCCAAATTTTCAAATTTTAAAATCTTAATCAGGATGGATTTAATCACAAAAAAAATTAATGCGTAATCGAATTCAAAAAATAAACAATATTGAAATTAAAGTTATAAAAATTGATGTTTATAAAATTTTCAATTCTAAAAAATATTAGCCATTTTCAAATTCTGATTCATCTCTCATTTAAAACTAACATAAACATTTAATACAAATTTTAACAATATTGGGTGAATTATATTAATTATAATGGAAAAATAAGGTTTATTTAAATTTTTTCAAAGTTTTTAATTTAAATATCAATAAAATAATTATATATCTATATTTTTCTAAGAAAATTATGAAATTAATATAAAAAATCTTGAGTATTTTTCATTGTTTAAATAAATTTATAGAACAAATTAAAATTACAATGAACAAAAGAAACCATAATTCTACACAAAATGTTTGTGAATTAAAGTAAAAACCCATTAGAATCAATTGAGAGATTATTATTAAGGAGTTCATAGCTAACAAAAATTAGGTAACAAATATGTGATTTTTAAATCTATTGTTGATCAATCAAAAAATTTTAGAATAAAAATCAAAAATTTCTTGAGTGATGGGATAAACATTGAACATAAGAGAAAAACCAACGAGAAGAACCAAAAGTCATGAAAAAAATTGCCAAAACATCAAGCATATGAGAGGAACCAAAAATTCATGAAAATGATGGAATATTGATTAAAAACAAATAATGAATAACATACCTTGGATTTGAGGTTCGGTTTATTTGAAATATATGAAGAAGGTGAAAATAGTATTCAGCATCTCTAAGATCTTGAATGGCATGAGAAAGAGAAATATTTATTCGGGTTATTTTAAAATACGGGATGTGGTTTCATGAGTACTAGTAAAAAAACACTGATAAAAGATATATTTATCAACACTAAAATAGAAAACACTAATAAATACCATTGGAAAATAAAAAAATTAAAAATTATAATAAATTTTTAATTATATAAAACTGTATATTAAAAATTACCTTATAACAAAAAATAAAAAATATTAAAAATAAATACACTAAAAAAAAATTAAAAATAAGGAAACAATTTTATTTATTTTAAAAGCATTAATAAATGTGATAATTTTATGACAAATTTATTATTTTATGATAAATATATTGATATTATGACAAATTAATAAATAATATTAATTATATAAATTAAAAAAATATTAAAATCGAATAAATTAAATAAATTATATATATTATAAAAATAATATAAATAAAAAATTATTAAAAAAAAATTAAATGATAAACAATTGATTTAAACAAAAAATATTTAAAATAAATGACAAATTAAAAATGACTAGAGAGTAAATTTATAAAGATTTAAATAAAAAATATAATAAAAATGAATAAAAACTAATTATGTAAATTTCAAAAATATTTAAAATATTAAATATTGATAAATAAAAATGTATAAATAAATATTAAAAATGAATAGATTATTGAAATATTAAATGGATAAATTTTAAAAATGAATTAATTACAAAAAAATCTAAGTGAATAATTGTTAAAAGTGAATAGATAATAATAGATGAATAAATATTCAAAATGAATAGAATTTTATAATTAAAGATGAAAAAATTGAAAAAATATTTAAAATATGAATTAATACTTTAAATTATATATATTAAAGAAATACTAAAAATTAATAAATATTATAATAAAAAATATTAAAAATTAATTTTAAAAATAAGTGATTTATAATAAAGTACTGATTATTAATGAATAAACGATAATTAAAAAAATATTTAAATACAAATCTTTTAAAATAAAAATTAATAGATATTAATTATATAAATTACATACATATTAAAAGTATTGAATATTAATATTTAAAAATATATAAATAGTTGTAAAAAATTAATACATTACAAAAAATATCAAATGAACAAATATTGAAATGTATAAATTATAGAAAATATTAAAAATAGAGAAATATTTTAAATGAATACATAATATTAAATAAATAAATGTTAAAAATTAATAAAATTTAATTGTTAAAATAAAATAAATTATTAAAATTATTAAAAAATGAATAAATAATATTAATTATATCAGTTATAAAAATATTAAAAATGGATAAATATTTAAATAAAAATGAATAAATATTAAAAGGTGATTTTAAATACAAGTAATTCATGATAAATTAATAATTAAAAATGGATAAATAAAAACAGTATAAAGATATAAATACAAAAGGAATTAAAATAAAAATGAATAAATGTTAATTATATAAATTACAACCATATTAAAAATATTAAATATTAAAAGTTAAAAAAATTAAAAAAATTATAATGATATTAAATATATATATATATATATATATATATATATTCCAATATAAAAGTGCATTAATTACATTTACCAAATGACTTTTTTTGTGATTGTGTGTACGTATATGTATATATATTGTAATGAGATATGTCAAATTGAAAAAACAAATGAATCTTATTCTTATGTAAGGATATATTCATATATATATACAGAGACATGCACGTTAAATACATACACCTACACATACACCCACATACCTACATATACATACATATGCATGAATATACACATATATACACATACACACACATATACACATACACATACATACAATTACATAACATACAATCACATACTACATAAACACACACATACTACATAAAAATATTTATACAAACACACACACATACATACACACATACATAAATAAATATGAATCTATATACAAACATACACATGCACCCACACACATACACATACACCCACACATATACACATATTATCACAAACTAACCCAAATACCAAGTTACACTGATGCCTAAGTTGGTCCTGACATAACCTGAAGGGAATTCCCAATCCTCAGGGGTTGATGACTAGCACCTGGCATCATGTCAAAGATTAACCTGAAGGGAATTCCCAATCCTCAGCCGCTGACGATGCACGTCACCTCAGCGCACTGCATGAGTTTCATCGCCAGCGACCGCCCAGGTTTCGCGGGGAGACGGATCCCCAGGCTGTAGAGGACTGGCTGGAGGTAGTGGTACGAGTTTTTAGGCTAGTGAGGACACCAGCAGACCTCATGGTGATCCTCGCTGCGAGCCTACTACACGCAGCAGCAGGACGATGGTGGAGCTTGATGCTCCAGGTGCACGATGAGGCATCTCTACTTTGGACGGACTTTGAAAGCCTCTTCCGCTCGGAGTTCGTCCCAGCCACCCTTCGTGCGGTGCGTATCCAGGAGCTTCTGCAGCTGCGGCAGGGTAGCATGACGGTCGCTCAGTACTCGGCGAGATTTACCGATCTCTCGCGCTACTCGACCGACATGGTACCGGACCCATTCTTCCGGGCCCGGACCTTCGAGCAGGGTTTGAGACATGAGATCAGGGCATCGCTGATCTCCCTCAGCTTACCGACTCAGACAGGAGTACTGGAGCGGGCCCTTCTGATTGAGAGCTTCCTTGCTGAGTCTTCACCAGCGCAGCGACCCACCGCAGGGCGGCACGTAGCGGAGTCTTCGGTAGCAGGTAGCCGACAGATGACTCAGGGGTCCAGACAGACCAGACCTTCAGGCAGACGACCTCAGGGCACTGGCTCAGCAGTGCAGGGCACACAGCGCGGAGTCGTACCTGGAGGTCCACCCCGACCACAGGGAGTTGGTGAACATGCGAGAGCACAGCTTCAGGCAGCTGAAGCTTACGATCATGGAGCTCTGGGAGCCGATGGACAGGAGCAGAACTAGTGGATACATCCTTGTACTTCTGGTTCCTTGCTGCTTTTGAGTAGCGTCTTGTATTATGAGTTGCAATAATAAAAGACGCATCCTTTGTGATGTTTTCATTCCTGTCCTCTTTTGTGATGTTACTAAGAGGTTCCAGTTGACTGTTGACTTGACCCTCACTTGTGAGACATCTACTGGAGGAGACCAGTTACCACACACTGATGCCGACAGTGTGACTCAACCCTTGGAGGCGAGAGTAACGGTTGGATCTCTTAGTAGTAGCGTCGAGGCCTTACGACGTCATCCTTGGTATGGATTTGTATCATCCATGTTAGGATTGACTGTTTTAGGCAAAGAATGTGGTTTATCCAGGGGATGAGACCAGGTTTCTCTTATCGGCAAAGAAGAAATCTTGCAGCTCTTGTGGGACCAGAGATGGTCCGGGCCACGTCAGAGGAGGTCCATGTCATCCAGGAGCGGATGAGGACAGCACAGAGCCGGCAGAAGTCATACGCTGACAGGAGGCGGAGGCCACTAGAGTTCGAGGATGGTGACCACGTCTTCTTGCGGGTCTCACCTCGACGTGGTATTCGGAGATTTGGCCGAGGCGACAAGTTATCTCCGCGCTTCATCGGACCCTTCCAGGTCCTCAGCAGGGTTGGTGAGGTGGCTTATCGCCTGGCTCTACCACCTCAGTTGCACCGGGTGCACGACGTCTTCCACGTGTCTCAGCTGAGGAGATACGTGCACGACCCGACGCACATCTTTGACCATGGGGAGCTTGACGTTGACGATGGGGTGACTTTTACGGAGGTCCCGGTGGAGATAGAGGATCGACAGGAGCGGGTCCTACATGGGCGATCGATTCCTCTTGTTGCGCAACAGATGGCGGCATGGGAATCTCCAGGAGAGCACATGGGAGCGGGAGGCTCAGATGCGTGCTCAGTACCCTCTTTTGTCTCCCTAGTTTTTGATGTAGCTTTACGGGGACGTAAATCCCTGAGGTGGGAGTAATGTAAAGACCCGTAAAATTCAAGGAAAATTTTACGGGTCTTTACACAGGTGGACCAAAGCTCCATTGGTCAACACCAACACTCCAGGTCCAATGAATAAAGCACACATATCACCCCCCAATGGAACCTTTACTTTTTCCAAACTTGGAAAAACATAATATGCAAATGCACAAATTTTAAGGTAGGGTGTGAGAAATAATAGCCTAGTAATATCTCACCAAAAGTCACATAAGAAATTATAATAAAAATAAACCATTTTATGATTCAATTTAAATAAATACATGTCATGGTCGATCATTTCACATTTTCAGTCAAACATGATTTCAAAAAAATAGATAGAAGGTATACAAAAATAGGCTCAAATGAACATTTTATATAAAACAGAACAACATGAGTAATATAATTTTATAATCACTGGCATGTGATAATAAACCCAAAACTAAGCAATATGTTCATAATCCCAAAGATAAGTTAGTTTCTGGATATACAAACCTCACAATACTCAGTCAATCAACACTGATCAAGTGTGTGCATACATCCTTAAGGCTTAGGTCATCGGGATAATCAATCAACACCCCATCAGAGAAATCGTTCTTAAGTTGGTTTACACAAAGTTGTTGTTATAAATCCATTTCTTGGGAGTCATAGTCCTAGAATTCTTGTCCCAATCACCCATGAACTAATATGGATCACATGTTCTTTCAATCAATTAATTATGAAAAATTTATTCATTTAAATTCAATTCATAAATTAGAGATTAAATGATGAAATTCAAGATTCAACATTCCATTTAAATTTCAAAACCATTCCATGGGTTTTCATCAAATTCATACCATTCAAAATCATATTTTATTCAAATTCATTTTCTCAAGAATTAATATCAAACCATTCCATTAAATCAATTATCATTAAAATACATCTTTCTCAAAATTCACCCAATTTATCAATCCTTTTAAAAAGGGATTTTATTTTACAAATATCATTCCATTGAAATCAATAATCAAATTCATATCAATTCAAGGTTTCAAAATCAATTAAAAATACTTTTTAAATCAATAAATTAGACATGGTTTTAATTATAGGGAAAGTCTTACAAAACCACCTACCATTTATCACATGGGAATATCCAATAATGAATCAAAGTTAGGGAAGTTAAAAGAGGAATCCCTAAAATTATAATCCATAAAATAAAATATCCATTCCATAAAAAACATGAATATTAATCACTCTCAAGGGAGGATACAAGATAGGAAATATGAATTACAAATCAAGGAGAAATCTCTTATCGAAGAGAGACCAAACACATCCATCAACACTTTGGTTTAAGAGGAAGAGAGGTTGGAGGATCTAATTAACCTCTTAAGACCTCATAAATACAAGGAATCATATTAGATTCAATTATGAGTGAATTATGATTTATAAAGGTGGGTTCTAGATTTTAATTAAAAAATTGATGGGTTAAAAACCCATTTGTATATTTTTCTAGGATAGTTCACACGATTAGTACTAAATGTGTGCCTAACTATTCTCCCTTAATGGATTTATAGAAATGGTACATGGTTTGGATGCATGGTTAGTATAATAGTGTTCCCAATTTTCAAACCCCAACTACCCAAGGCTATACAGTTTGGAGGGGAGTCCACATAGATTGGTCTAATTGTGTGCTAACCATGTTTGACCCTCTCGACCCTCTAAATAGGGCACATGGTTTTCTAATCCAAACCTTCTATTTCCCCTAACTATGCTCCAACCCTGTAAATCCCTAAAAACTTCAAAAAAATAAAAAACCCCTAGAAATGACTCAAATTAAGACAAAAACAATGGATGATCAAAATAGGGTTTGAGAAGTACCTGAAAGCGAGAAATTAGATGTTATAATCTCCCCACTATAAACATTTTCTACCCCTAGAAATCATATGAAGAAGACTCCATATCAAAGAACTAAGGTCACTACTCTCTCATAAGTGCCTTATACATCCAATTATCATGTGAATCAGAATCATCCTTTCATAACACTTGAACCAAGGTTATGTATTTTTCATGAAGAACCTTCATCTCAGAGTCAAAAAACCCAACCAACTACACAGTCATGGATAAATAAAGATCAAAATCAAGGTCCTCCTGAATAAAAACATGATATGGATAATAGAGACACTCTCTAATCTTTGATATATGAAACACATTATGATTGAGAATCAATTGAGGTGGAAAATCCAAATGGTAATCCACCCTACCAATCTGCTTAATAGACTCAAACTTACCCATGTATCTCAATGATAACTTTCCCGATTTTCTAAGTTATTGATGAACCAACTAAGGTGAAATTCTTAATAAAACTTGTTCACCAACTAAAAAATCCAAAACTAATTTAAGAAAAACATCATAGGATTTATACCATCTTTTTACCATTACCATCCTCTAATGAGTCAATGTAATCGTTAATCTAATATCTTATACCAAAATAGGTCCAACCAAGTAAGATTCCCAAATATTTGTCTAACATAATGGATATTTTTAGTAGTTTCAATAAAATGACTCAAAGGGATCCATCCTTATGGATAACTAGTAATTATTGTTATAGGAAAACTAAACTATTCTCAAATGGTTATCCCAAGCTTTAAAAAAATTAATAACATAAGCATATAGCATGTATTCAAGAATATGTATAGCTTGTTCTATCTAGCTATCCATTTGCAGATGATATGTCATGATCAATATAACATGGGATCCCATCACCTCCAGGATTCCTCTCTAAAAATAATAAATTAAATGTGGATCCCGATCAAAAACTATAACATTTGTAACTTCATAAAATCGGATGATCTCCTTCATATACATACTTACCAAGTCCTCAACTTTGGTTGTATCATGAATGGGTATAAAGTAATATGATTTGTTTAGTTGATCAATCACTACCCATATTTCATTCTTACCTCAAGGGGTATGTAGAAAACCAACCATAAATTACATTGAAATATCATCCCACTTCTAAGTCAACACAGGAAGGGGTTGAAGAAAACCAGAATGTTTCTGGTGTTCATCCTTTGGTTGCTGACAAGTATAATAATCAGAAACAAAATTAGTAACATCTAATTTCATACCTATTCACCAATATCATCACTTTATGTCATAGAACATATTTTTGGTTCCATGGTGTACTTCACGCTAGGAGTTATATAAATCCCCTATCACATATTTTCTCATATGAGAAGTTATAACTTAATGATTATTATAACATAGAATAACCATGGAAGAGAATTACCACTCTATGATGGTCTACCTAACAAAAAGATATCCCATAATTCCATGGAACTCGTTATCAAGATACTACTATTGGATAATCATATCAATAAGAGAGTAGTTCAAATAGATATATCCAGTTCTACTCTTCTAATGATTCTATCATGGATTGGGTCGAATGTTTCTTGACCAAGGCATCAGTAATGACATTCCCCTTTCCAAGGGTGTAATAAACATTGAAATCAAAATACTACAGTTACTCCACCCAAAAAAAATTGGTTGTTCAAATATTATTTTTAAAAGATATAACTCAATATTTTGTGGTTGAAATAGATGGTAAACCATTATATGAAAATTTAATGTCACCAAATCTTAATTGCATGCATCATATATATAATTTTTAGGTCATGAGTAGGATATTTATTCTTGTGTATCCTAAGTTTTTGGGCACCAAAATCTACCATATGATCACCATTCATGAGAAAAAAAACCCAAAACCAAACCTAATGCATCACAGAATTCCAGATATCCCTACCTAGATACTAGAAGATTCAACACTAGAATAAATGTCAAAATACACTTTAACTCATCAAAACAATTCTAACATTAAAATCCTATAGGTACTTTACTCATGTACATGTGAGGGGATATATAGGAGAATCCAACTTTGATAAATATTTTATGAAATATAGGTAATAAAATGCTAAACCAAAGAAGATATAAATCTTGAAAACATTGCATGGTTTCTCCTATGTTATAAAAGCATTCACCTTCTCATAATCAACTGAAATATTACATTTATATTGGATTTGGTGCTCTAGAACCAACTTGTTTAGTAATTGATTACATTTTTTATTATTAATTAAGTTTTCTTATCACATTATTATTTTTATTCTACATGAAATTTTTATGTGATAATTTCCTAAGAATATATATCACACTGAAAGGTTATAGCAGTTCCCTACTATAATGAGAACCAAGAGGTGACATGATATTGTTCTTGAATCTTGTTCTATAGCTGGATGATATTTCCTAATGAGACATTGATTCTATAGGATATTAGGGGTAGGGGGATTATAAGATATTAATATACCTTCTCCTGGTGTTGTCCCTTGGTAATATCTAAGATATGAGGTTATGAGAACAAGATCGTTAATAGGAAATCTATATTTCCAAGTTTCATTGGATGTTCGTACCTATATTGTGTTTATTGACCATTATAATATAATATTATAATTAATGGATATCATGACTCACATAATTTTATGTATTAATGAAAATCATGATGAAATATATTCATGGTAAAGTATGATATGTTGGGTGCATTATGAATGATATAGAATTAATGTATCATACAAGAAAGGATTTATCCCTTTTATCCCTTGATGGAAGTTAATAACTCACACCCTTTGATGGGAATAGAACCTCCTGAGTAAATCCATGGCTACGATGTTTTATGGGAGAGTTCATTTCAATAAATTCAATGAAATAGGCATCGATCATAAAGGTTGATGGCACGGATATGTAGCCTTTTTGATTTGAGATATTTTAATAAAAATATTATATTACTTGGTAAACATTCTTAGGATGTTAGACTTTATTGTGACATTTAATTATTTCTCTATTGAATCATTAGCATGTTTCTAGATGATAATCTTGGACTTTAATTATTTATTCCTAATGCCACTAATAAATAGTCCCAAAGGTTCACACAATAAGTGTATCTACAATCTTAGTTAAATTCTAGTACTATTTCTAAAAAGTTAAAATAAATAATATCTATTCAGGTTTGGTTGATCTCCAAAATTTAATCACACGTTATTAAAAATAATAAGTAATTTGAGTAATAATAATAAATATTTGTTTAACAGTTTTACAAATATAATATTTTTTATATTTATTGATGAATAATCCAGTAATATTTATTTATTAAATAAATAATCATTATTTGAGGATTAGTGAATGTGGATGAGTAAAAGTGGACTAAGTTTAATAGTACGATAGGAAATGGTATAAATTATATTTATTTATATTCATTATTAATTTCACATATCAAGCATTTAATAATAATATTTATATTACTATTATTGGACATGGGGTCAATTAAGAATTATGGAATTGGAAAAGGGAAAATATGTGATTTTATAACCCCAAACCTACAAAAATAAATATCTAATTATAGATCTTTCCTAAAACTAAATTTGCATGAGAAATATATAGAGTGAGACTCTATCAATCCCAATAGAGATGTCAAGAGATCTGGAGTTATATCCTCCCCTCCTCTCTCAATCAAATTGGGGATTATTAAGAGTTATTCCTCTCTCGAGAATAATTCTATTATGGTCAAACACGAACAATAAAAGTGATCAGGATCATTTGTGCCAGCACCTTAAAATTATATGGAAACGTTTAGAGATTGTGATGCATGTTTGGGTCACTATGAGAGGGATTATTCACTTGGATCCAATATCACAACAATGGTGTGATGAGATCTATTACGCTGATCATCAACAAATAGATAATTTTGAGTTAAGTTAATTCTATATCTTTTTATAAATTAATTAAAAATTACTTGTGACGAAACTTTTCCCATGGTTTTAGCCTTTTAATCTAGTCAATTAATCTGCTATTTTTGTTGGACATGACCTTTTGATCATGTAAATAAATGATTATATATGATTTATGACTAAAATTTGAGTTAGTTATACCAACACAGTTGCTTCCACTATTCCTAGAACTTATGAGTAGTATTAGAGTGTTCACATGTTTAGTTTATAATTATTTTTTATTTATAGATTTATTACATGTGATTGTGTTTTCTTTTACTTAAAACAATTTGTTTTAATATCTGAACATTTTCAACTCTTATTTTATTCATTATTAATAATATAACCAATAATTTATTAATGATTAATAATGAATAATCATTCGATTCGCACCATCTGGAGGTGCAAAAGGCTCTTCTTGGACAAAACTAGTACACATGATATAATTCATGAGTACATGCCATGTACTTTTGTTTTCATGTCTATATCATGTGAAAAAGTCATATAGATATAATCTAATTAGATCTAAGATCTGAAAAATCATATTTTCAGGTGGATACATAAATACTAGAACATGACATATAGAACTACATGTCATGTAAGTACCTTACACTTTGTGTAGTACCTATCTTCTCATGGCTAAGAACACGGGGTGTCCCAGCATTCCATTTATCATATAGATGACATGGGTATTGACATGTCATGAAATTTGAGGTTACATTATATGTATTCCTAGTAAAAATCATATAACTTGAACACATCTATGGAAAAAAATGGCCAGAATCAAGGCATGTGTTGCGGACATGGATATAATACAAGTACATACAGTGTACTTTTGTGTGCATTGTATAGTCTTCCAATGGAATTATTCTCAAATTTTCATGGAAAGATGAATTAAACTTATAATTAAACCTATTGATTTTTTATTCCATATGTATTTAATTCAACAATACACATCATATCATAGAACTAACCATTATATATTAAACTAATTTCTATGTTAAAAATTTTGACGAATACACGAGATTGCCTCCAAGTACAATTTCTTACTATATTAATTTTAATTGAAATTAATTTTATTTAAAATTATAGAAAATGGTGAGTTAAGGATAGTTAGATGGTATTAAGATAAATTGAATTAATTGTATTAATTCATGGTGCATTATCTTAATTAAATAGTGAATTTAATTAATTGATAACAAGATTGCAAATGTATGCTTGTTGCTTGATGTGTGGATGGTCATAAGTTAGAACAACCCTTTTGTATGATTGGTTTATTTTAATTTATTTTACCTAAATTATTATTGATGGCTTAAAAGTTATCCCCTTAACCTTATTATTTTAGTCCCAAAACGCTCATGGTTTCTTTTATAAAAATACCCTTTATCCTATCCATTAGATCCCATAACCTATGTGTGAGTAAAATCTTATGTAAGGATGGAGCTTCCAAGAAAGTGGAGGCAGTCTGAGTCAAAGATCCAACTTAAAATCAATCAAGGTAATGCATAGGATCTAAGCTGGAATATTGAAACACAAACCAAGCTACGATTCAAGTTTTTCCCCCTAATTTCAAGTGTTATTTTATCATCCACTAGATAAACTAATCATTAGAGAGTCTCGTTATCATACCACTTATATTTTATTTATTTTATTTGCATGGTTAATTATTTATGTTTGTGAATGTTGTTCGATCAACAAATAAATGAATTAAAAAGATTGAAAGATTGAATAAAATATAATCATATTATACATAAATGTTTTATCATACATGGTTAATCACTTAAGTAAAATCCACATAATATTAACAAGGCATGTGAAAAGATAAAAATGGACTTTACATGTAATGGAAAAAATACATCAAAATAAAATATTAAGTCAGATTAGCCTTCCACTACTTATGTTATAATTGACCTCATAGTTCAAAGTTCTTGACCAACACAAGTTTGGGTGATTTCAATTATCATGTAAATTTTTGCTTGAAGTTTTGTGTTAACTTAACTTAGTTTATAACAAGAGTTATCTTCCCAAACAAGAATTGGTGTAACTGATAGGTAAAGGTTGAAGAAATATTAAAATAATATTTTAGGATTGGGGAGTCCACTCAATAGATCAAGGAACTATAAGTTAATGTAGTATTCAAGTTATTCCTACTTAAAACCCATTAAATAGATTGTCAGTCCCAATTATAGATTATGATAAGGTAATATGGATCATTTCCACTAGAATATCTAAGATATAATATATTTTTAAGCCGATGGTGAAGGCTATTAGGTTTTGAAAAATTATGGGATATTAATGGAATTAAATTTAAATTTAAATTTATTAAATTATTTTTCAATCAAACTAAAGTACTAATTATCTGTTCTAAATTTTTAGAAATGGAAAGTCAAATGACATAGACAATATCACTATGATCCACACCAAATAAGTATAACCTTATCACCAGCATGAATTTTTCTGTAATTTTATAGTCACTTTCACATTATATTATACCTTGAACCAAAATTATATGTACTGGAAACTCCAATTCCAAAGTTACTTGAAAAATAGGCTAGTGAGGAAGAGTTATATCTCTCTATAAAGCATGTGGATAACATAATAGATGTCCAATTTTTTATTTTATTCATCATTTCCATTGATGTTTTAAATAAATATGAGTATATGGATGCATATAACATAGTTTCAGACCTTTGGGATCTATATCAAGAGAAGGAGGGATCTAAGAGATATGAGATCTCCAATGCACTAATCATGTATGATCTTGGAGATTCAGCACCAGCTAGGGTACATGTAGTCGATATTATTGGATTCATTAAGAAATTTTAAATCTTGGTGTTTAAGATCCTTGATAAGTTTTTCAAAGATCTCATTTTATCCTCACTACAAAAAAACTTCTCTAGTTTTATTATGAATTATAATATGAGAAATGAAAAAAAATGAAACTCATATGTCGACCACATAGGTTCTTATGCCCTATTGTGAATAGCGTAGAAACCCTAATGAATCCTGCTCATACACAGATACTGTTGTGGGATAATAGAGGAGAATACCTAATTCCAAATCCTGATCCTTCATAGATATCGTCAGGGGTCAAGTGTCTCTGACTGAATTGAAGAACTCGGATTTCATTGATCCTATGAAATTCTAACAAAGAGGTATATCAGAGATTTATTTCTCAAATGAAGAGATACAAGTTCTATCCTTGGATATTTTCTTTTTTTTTTGTTAGAAAATTCAACAAATGAATACCCTTAGTGGTATTTCTATGAAAGACCCTTGAAAACACCGTATTTTTTAATTTACATATTGGTTTGATGAATTCATCACATGTCCTTTTTTATTTCTCATTGTAAAATGATTAATATAGGTTTTGTATGAGAGGGTCATGGTCTTTCACTGTCTATTTCATGAGGGTTTTGAAATGTTCACCGTACTTTTTTGTGGATTCATAACCACCTATTGTACCCATTTGGCTTAATTTTCCTAGTCTCCCACTACATCTCTTTAAACATAATTCCCTTTTATCCATAGCTAGCATCTTTTGTCACCCATTAAAACTTGATTCGGCTCCTTTGAATCAATATTGAACCTCTATCGCTTGCATTTGCACTGAAATTGATATATCACAAGACTTTTCATAATGATTTTGGATTCAAAATAGTGATAATGGATTCATTCATGAGGTAGTTTTCAAGAATATACCATACTATTTAAAAAGTTTCTCTTGAATTGGGTACTTTGTAGGATAATGTGAGAACCAAAGGCTTCACACACACCCACTCTCTCATTTAAAATCTATATAGATTGAAAATTAAACTTCAAAAGGGAAGTTTATAGCTCATTCAGGGAACCCTATTAATGGTAATACCAATTTAGTCTCTTTGGGTCCTCATATTATTCATCCCCCCTCTATCAGTCTATTTGGTGTGATAGAGGAAGTGCAAAATGACTAAACTTCTAAGAAAGAGAAGGAAATGCTACTTAAACCTGAACCTTCGGATATAGATATCAATCAAATAGATCATGGGATGGAATAAAATGATCAATCTAACTCAAGATAATCTATTCAAGATTATTTTGAAAATTATTTCCAACTTGAGGAAGTTTTATTGAACTTGAGGTTTAGAAAAGGAAAAAAATCATTGATTGACTCATATGGTTTCATCACTCCAAGTGCCAAGAAAACTCATAAATGTAGGTATTACTATAATATTGAAAGAATTATAGTCACAAGATCCCTAGTTGTAGCTAATATTGAAAACAATATTTTACCCCCACATCCTATGCCTACTGAAGACTTGTCTACATCCTTTGAAACAATTATCTCATAAGTCTCTACTAGTGGTGATGAAGATGAAAATGATCATGATTTTAGGGATGCGTACCAAATAGAGAGAAATTTGATTTCTCTAGGGTTCTTGACTCTTGTATTGAATAGAATGATACAAGTACCTTCCTAAAGTATAAAAATGGAGAGATGTTTATAGATACATACCTTGATATAAGAAAAAGGATGTTTATCAAATTAGTATAGAAGTTTAAGAATGACCCAAACTTCAACTTCAAAGTAATTATATTGAAATGACTCATTTATTTGTGATGATGTTGGTTTCTATTATATTTAATTTCATAATTCAAACTTGTTTAGGATTTTTTGTTTGAAGGATTTTATTTCTTTATTACTCTCTCTTGTATGACTTCTAGATGTTCAATTTTCAAAATAGGAATGCAATGTCTTGGCTTCCCAACTCATGTGCTAACTCCCTAGAATTCATTATTTTCTATCATACCCTTACTTTCTCACAGTTTTTTTATTTCACAGTTGTATGGCAGTTCTTGTACTCTCTATGGAGAATTGAGTTTTGAGTTTGAGAAGGCTTTTCCTGGTTGGCTTCTACTCTTCATTGATAGGAGTTCGTTGGATCTCATATTTTCAGACCCATTGCTTCCATTTTATAATGCATGGAATATCATTTGGTTACCAGATTTATTCCTATGTTATTATCCGTTCCAACGAGGTTGAGTATCTTTGTTCATCTATATATTTTCATTGGGTTTTTATCTTTTGATTAGGTGTTCTGGGTTGCAACCCTTGTTTCTTGGTTTGTTTCTCTAATATTATTCAATTATAACCCCCTTTTAATCCCCTATTGGTGTAAATTATTTACACCTCATGCTTGTATTGTAACCTTTATTATTTAATAAATTTACCTAGGACGTGATCTGGGTGATTGGTTCATGTCACTAATTTTCTCTCTAAATAATATGAAAAATAACAATAAGACACTATCATAACTTCTTAATGTTATCTACAAGTTGATAAAGATTTGAGTCATGAAAATCCCATTATCCTTATAGTGAATAAGAAGAATAAGGAAAAGGAAATGGGTTTGAAGACTCATTCCAGGTTTAAGCCTCTATACTATCATCCCTCTAAAAAAATAAGATCTAAAGGAAAGGAAAGTAACATGATACAATGTGTTTTTCATATGGAAAGCAAGGCCACTGGAAGAGGAATTACACCAATCCAAAGAAGTAAGGGGGGATTTTAGTGTATTCTTTGTTGAGTGAAATATTTATATATCTACAAGTTTGATGTTATATATTACATGTGGTTTTCATATTTATATCAAAATATAGGAATCAAGTATATATTTAATAAGATTATCAAAGATTAGGTGGATCTAAAATCTATAATAGAGTAATTTTGTCTACTCTATCCATTGGATACTACCATCTCACATTTTTTTATATGATTAATTTTTTGTTTTAAATAAATGTTATTATGTGCCTACTGTTACCAAGAACATTATGTTCATTTTTTATTTAGATATAGATGGATTTATTTTCAACATTGGAAATAAAGGTTGGTACTTCTATAAATATAGCATATTTTATGGTATGTTATAATTGAATAATAGTCTTTATGTATTAAATTATGAAAACCAAATATTGGAAATTGAAAACGAAACAAATACACACAAATCATATGACATCCAATTGTGGAATCAAATTCTTGGCCACATTAACAAGAATATTTTTTGTGAATATCTATCAAGATGGTTATTTAGACACTTTTGATCTAAATCAACTTGATATATGCCATGGTTGTTTATAAAGAAATATGACCAAACCATTATTTAGTGTTCAAGGTGAAAGGGTCGTAGAGCTTAAATAATTGGTACACACTGATGTGTGTGGAACTTTTAAAGTAGATTATAGAGATGGATAATCATAATGTATTACTTTTACAGATGACTTGAGTTGGTATAGTTATATATACCTAATGTGTTACAAGTTTTAATCCTTTGAGAATTTCAAAAAGTTCAAGAATTAGGTTGAAAATAATATTAGTAAGAAGAGAAAGAAACTTCAATTGGAACTAGGTGGTTAATATATTAACCAAGAATTTATTGAATTTATATGGGAATATGGGATTTTACCTCAACAAACTCCATCTAATACAGTATAATTTAATGGTGTTAGTGAGAGGAGGAACCACACATTTTTGGACATGGTAAGGTTGATGATCAGTCATGCAAGTATTCTATTATCATTTTAGGGATATTAAATGAAAAATAATTTATACTTACTAAACTGAGTACCAAATAAATTTGAAAATGGTATTACCTTAAATTTATTAAGTAGAAATAAACCCATTTTCTCACATGTTCATGATTGGGGTTGTGATGCCTTTGTTAAGGCTTTCTTAAGAAACAAACCAGCACCCTAAGTCACAAAGTGTATCTTTATAGGGTATACCAAGGGTAAAAGGGGATACTATATATACAACCCATCATACAATAAAGTAACTATCGCATGATATACCATTCTTCTTATGAGGGAGCACAACCTCAATGAGGATAGTGGGAGCAATATTGACTTCGATGAAGTTGATGCTCAAGATACACAAGAGTTGGTATAGGAACCAATTCACTAGATCTCCATGGAAGATGTTGTTCCTGAAACACAAGTAATTCATAAGAGTGTAAGAGAGTTAAGAGCACCATAGAGATATGGTCTTTTGTACATTGATGATGGTGACTCATCATTGGTTCATAATGATGATGATATCTCATATAAGGAGGTAGTAGAGATCTCAAAAGTTGTAATATGGAAAAAATACATGAATTCTAAGATTGATTCCATATACCAAAACCAAGTTTGTGTTCTGATCAATCCTCCATTTTATGTAAAGTATATTGGGTTTAAATGGGTATTAAGGAGAAAAATAGAAATGAAAGGTAAATGAAATACCTATAAATTATGGCTAGTGGATAAAGGGTTTATAAAACAACAAATAATTGATTACGATGAAGCATTTTCTCTAGTTTCCATGTTAAAAACCATCAAAACCCTACTTTATATAGTAGATTACTATAATGACCTGGCCTTAAACATTACATAATATTGAGTTAAATCAAGAATTCACATTGAGGATCTTTTCAGGTTTAGAGTTTTAGAGAATTGGGCCACAACTATTACATATCAACTTGAATATTACATGTAGACACTACTACTCAGTACCCATTTTTTTCTAAAATAAAAACTCTTAAAAATAAACATGTCTAGTTCTAAGTTTTAGCCAGTATGACTTTTCTTTGATCTCATCCTTGACCCTTATTCATCTTTATTTCCTGTGGAAAACATTTCAAAAACTTGGGATGATCATAAAAATATTAATAAGGGTTATAAAATAAGTAATGAAAACATTACCCATCAATAAATACAAAACAATGAAACCATACTTTTCAATCATAACATGCCTTATGAAATCATAAGATTTATCAATAACACACAGAAATCATAAATCATAAAGGTAACTTATGGAATATATAAAATACTTAAATTTTAGCTTTCACAACTATGTAAGGAGTTACGTTTGGAATAATCATCACAATATATTCCCTAAATCTCTTAGGATAAAAATTAATGTTTACCTCTATCATGTTACCCAATGAATTGGAGAGTTATCTCGGGCTCACCTACCCTAGGTTTATCACGGAACCACCCATATACGTAAACAATGCCCAATAACCATAAAATATTCATAACACATTAAACAAGAATAAAGGAAAGATAACATTTCCAAATTTCAATCACATTATATCATTTCAAGATATTAACATAATCAATGCTTTATCAAACCATTTTTAAAACAATTTAAAACATTTAATAAAGTGATTTTTGAATGAAAGAGTCTCATACCACTTTGAATATTTTAAAGGAATTTACATTTTAAAACATTAATTTTCATATAAATAAATCCTTAAAACAATTTTTAAAACATGTACATTAATGAAAAATATTTAGAAGAATAAATATTTAAAACATTTAAAATGATATTTTAGTTAAAGAGTTCCTAACCAAATGAGAGATGCTTGAATACAAATAATTGAGGAATAACATCAATCAAAGATTATAATATCATGAGAATAGAGAGATTCGTGATATAATATGTCAAAGGGTAGTATATACCCCATATAAAAGTGAATTTGTGTATAAAAATAAATAAGTTTCAATGGAATGTAAATTGAGACAAAGTCCCTTGCAAAGATCATATCCTTAGATTAAGGAAAAATAAATGACATAATTATGTGTGAAAAATAATAATACACCCAATATAAGTGGATATTAAGTGTTAAACAATCTGAGTTAATTCACACATATTCATAGAATGATATAATCAAGAATTATAAGTTTAACCCAAAGAATTGAAATTGGGTAAAGAAGTTCCCTTACAAAAATTTGACAGCCTAACGACGTCACATTAAAATTCAGAAAATGGGTTGATGAGAGAAAAAAGGGTATCTTATCACTTGTACATAAAATTTACAGCAATTAGGATATAGAATAACATATCTCAACATAATAATATGTAAATTAAAACAAAAATAAGTCTTTTAAAAAGAAGAGGGTGAAAGGTTCTCTGACCGATTTGGTAACTTACGAAACATACACCCCATAAAAGAAGGATCATAAAATGAAGATGTAAATACCCATAAATTTAATAATATTACACAATTAATACAATAATGGGTAGTACATACACCACACAAAATGAAATAGTGGCAAATATAGCATGAATCTCACGGGAATAAAAAGTGAGATGAAAACCCCTTACCAGGTTGTAATCAATCGAGTCGTAAGACCAAAAATTAATAAAAACCAAATGAATTATAGAATACCATGAATATAAATATAATCATGATAAAATATATCAAATTTCAGTAAAAAATACATCACATGCAAGTAATAAGTGGCGAACAATGGAAATCTCACGGAATTAAAAGTGAGATAAGAAACCTCTTACCTTAAGTCCTACTTGTCTTATATGTTCCTTATTATTCTTGAATAATAAAATTAAGTTAATTTATACTTTATTAATAAACTTTTTCATGTTTATTTTTCATTTTATATCACTTATTACCTTGCTATAACAATTAGTTAATTATTTGAGTTCATATCGGATACTTTGTCGATGTTCGGAACTTGAGTCAAAAATGAACTTTTATTAATTAAAAGTTGTCTTTGTGGTCAAAATTCCATTATATATAGAATGATATTAATGATTTATATATCATATATATCTTTTATATCTAGTATATATATGTATTTATAATATTATATAACACTTGAAGATAAGAAATGAAATGCACCATTCATGGACACGGTAAGTTGTACGTACGCATGAATGCTACTTTCATTTCTATTTCGTATTTTAATGGACTGAAAACTTAATGATATATAGGTATATTATAGTTACAGTATAATATCATATATAATTTCATTAAATTTATAATTTATAAATTTTATGTATGTCATGAACTAGTCATACCACTTTAAGTGGCCGGTAGTCCTCACTTCCTCAAATGATATTATCATATTTACCCATTATGGAAACAATAAAGGTATGATATAAATGAAAAATACAGAAATAAAGAGATAACATAAATATAATACATATCACATATAAATACAGTTCCATCATAATGGCCACCATGAGAGTCATATAGAGATATTTTAACAATCATCATTTCGTGAGGCAATAGTTCCCCGTCCACAGAAACATTATGTTCATGACCCATTAGACGGAGGTGTGTGTAAGTGTAGTTATAATCATTATCATAAAAAAAATCTAGTATATTGATTATACTGGTGTTGTTATAAAATAAAGTAATAAAAAGAGTTTAGGGGGTTGGGGAACTAAAATAAAAGAAAATAACTTAAGAGAAGACGTTACCTTTAAGTTGGGCATCTCCCTTTGGTTTGAACCAAAAGGTTCACTTGAATTTCCTTCTACCTAGGGTAAAGCTTCTAGAAGGAATAGAGGGATGTAGAGATCTTAATTGGGCAGATTTTGGATGAGTCAATGGGATTTAAAGGTGTTATTAATGGATTATACATGATGACTTTTTATAAGGGGGGAGGGTCTCTTTAGGAATGTTTGAAAATATTATTTAATTATATAATTATTTTCAGTTTTTAACGGCCCAAAAATTATTAAATTCGAAGTTAATATGAATCTTGTTTGAAATAATATCATTCAATAATAATTGTACAGGTTTTTTATATTGTATTATTTTTTATAATCTTATTTATTTAAATCATTCATTAATGAGGTAAATGCTGCATCATTATTGTGTCATAAATAATTTTATTTATTTGGCATCTAAAAATTATAAAAAAATACCATGATGTAGGAAATATTTTTATATTTTAAATAAATGTTTATAGTCTAAGAAATAACTTATAAAACCCCATGTAAAAATTTATTTACTAATAGATATATTTTTAAGTCATTTTTTCTGTACTTTATGTTAATTAAAATAAAGTTTCATTATCACTCCCATGTGGCTCCATGGGGTCTCAAAATCGACCAAGGAAGACAATGGTCAGAATTTATCAACCAATATGATTAGGACATGTGTTAGGGTAATTTAAAATTATTATAATATTATTTTGTTACCCTTATTTACCATATTTAACTTTTAACCATGGTAAATAAAATATTTACTAACGTAAATATTCATAATGTCTGAAAATAAACGTTACCTATTTACAAAATTTGGACATCCTGATTCAAAATATGGAATAAATTATTCCAAATTCAAAACACATAAGTGGTAGAAATTAATTTAAAATTAATTTCCATTGTCAAAACAAAAAACATGTTTTTAATAAATAATAACTATCAAAAGATTGACACTTGTTTATGTCAGATTTCAAAGTGAAATTAATTAAAATGACCAACATTGGATTAAATGGTAAAAATATAATCTAATTACACTTTAAAACCATTTAAAAAATAATATAAACATATAAATAAATTATACTAAAAGGCAGTTATGAATTGAAATACAATATTTTTCACTATTCATTAAAAATGAACTTTATGAGAAAAATACCAAAAAATTACCCAATATAAATTTTGATGTTCTGTTTCTAAAGAATAATTTTTAAAAAAAAATATATCATATAAAAGTGACAAAAACAAGATTTAAAAAGGGTTCTCTATTAAAAGGTGATAAATCAACCTTTTAAATAATATTAGAGTATTTATGCTTAAAATTGGATTCATTCACATTTTAAGCCTCTAAAATTTATTAGATAAATGTAAAAACATTTAAAAACATATATAATAATTTTGTAGTTAGTTATATTTATTCTCACTAATACAATGGCTAGGGGTTAACTACTATTTAAATTTATTATATTATTTTTTGGTATAACTCAACGTTGTGTGCAACGTAAGTTTTCAAAGAAACTCATTGTTCTGTATCAGGTATGCCATCGAACATAGCATCCCCTTTAAAGTAAAATTAAATTTTAATTCACTAATATTAATAAATATAAAAATTTAATATTCTTTATTTACTTGGGATGTTATGTCCTTCCTGCCTTTTGGAAATTGTGTTCTCAGAATTTTAAAATTGGGCTTGGAAACTTCATTAAAAGTCCCACATCAGAAAAAGTGTCAATAAAACTATAACTTTAAAAGAATTAAATAGAATTAAAAAGGTCACCCAAGATAAACCATACTAGGATTCCCTGAAAACATGGATATGGAGGAGAAAACAAACCATCAAGTTCTGATGGATAATGATAAAAAACATGATTAGGAGAAAGTTAACCACCATAAAATCAAAAAATTGTGATGGGTTAAATGTTCTTTGATTCCCCAGTAGTAAAAATTAATAGACAATGTTTTTTTTAAGCTACTTTTCATAAATTTGAGTAATTTATTTATGATCTTAACTAAAAACATAAGAAAACATACTTACTTGTCATGTAGACTTTCATCCTTTACTAAATTCCTACCACAAAATCATTTTTTCTTCAAATGATGAGTATTCATGACGACATGGTCACACATGAAGAGATATAATTAACTTATAGAGAATCATGTAATCTACAAAAGAATAACTATATATTTCCCTTGTATTTATATATTATTCAAAACCAAAATGGTTAGTACAAGATCATATAATCCCCAAAAAAAGATAATCCTTTTTCAAAATAAATACTAATTTTAATCCCCAAAATTAAACAAACAATACCCAAAGTTCAACAAAGACCATTCAATAAACAATAGTCCTTAAAATTCTTCAAAATAAACCCAACTAATATTGAAACCCAAAATTCAGAAGGTTTTGATCACATAGTCTTCCAAAAAAATATTATCATTTATCTCTAAATAACATTGAATGCTCTTAAAGTCTCATACTGAAAGGTAATTAACCTATTCACGTATTCTCTATGAAAGGTTAATCATTTCCATAAATAAACCAAATTTCTATATGTTCAAAATAAAAACATAGATTTTTTCAAAATAAAATTTCAATCATTACATCACAAATGAGATCCCATAGTATTCTATTTTTCTTAATCATATAGTGCTTCCCCGAAAGAGAGAACATCTTCAAAAATAACTTTTATCACTTAATCACCAAATCATTTTCCTATATTAAGGATATCCATTTGATAAGTCGTAAGTTCCCAAAATCAACTTATTCTTGATCCATATAATTATTTATTTAAAAAGAATAAGTCATACTAACCAATGACTTCACGTAGTCCAGTGGTAGGCAATGCTCCCTTGTCTCCCTTTGTTGTGGGTTTTATTCTTGCGGCCTTCTCAAACACAATGGGTCGTCACCCATCTTACGGGTTGTCCTTTTTATAAAACTCAATAATATCCCTAACATGTTTTAACCTCAAAGGTTTTCTTATACCTTCCATTTTCATCCAAACACATTAAGACCTCAACATATTAATTCATGAAGCCTTATATATATTGTCCTTTTTTTATTTCACCTATATATGATAAAATAAAACTATTCCTAATAGAAATAACACCATACCTTTATCATGGTGCCCATATGGTTTCATCAACATCTTGTTCACGTAGGTAGAAGTTCCAGGCATTGTAACAATGAATTTTAGATCCTTCAAAATAATTTGTTTCCTTCATACAAATACACCTTGTATAACTTGGGTTATATGGGTGTTCGTAAAAAAATAGTTTCAGAAAATAATAATGTATGACATATAATTTCAAAACATCTAATAAAACATGATTTCTATAAAACAGTTGGACCGAGTTTCAGTTGAAACTTTCAATCAATGGTCCTTTTAAAATTCTATAAGTATGTGTTGAAAGACTATATTGTAAAAGAAAATATAAATATATTGTGCAAGGGTCTCCTTCTTCGACACCTTTTTCAAAATCATAATATGCATCAAAATTTTTTGATAAGGTAAAATATTTGAAATTCCTTGATAATATTTACCTTTCTTAAAAATATGAGAATATTATGAAAATATGATTTGATTAAATACAACCCATGATCCATGATCATATTGAGTTATAGTGGAGGTGTTTGATATCTCAAAAAACTTCTTGCAAGTGAGTTGTATGCTAGAAAAAGTTTCACAATCATCTGAACAAGACTTTGAAATAATTATTGCAAGCATGTCATCAGGAAGAGATAGGAATGTCATTTGAGATCCTCCTCCATCCATTTGTAACCAACTTTCTTTGATCTGAAAAAGTTATAGAACAAGTATTTAACTGAAATAATAGACATAGGGACTAACCATGTGTTTAACGAAAACTCATAATCCCTAAAGTTGCCTAAACCGACCCCTAATACCAACTATAAGGACCCAGCCTTCAAAATTACTTAATATTGAGTTAAATTAAGAATTCACATTGAGGATATTTTCAAGTTTAGAGTTTTAGAGAATTAGGCCATAACTATTACATATCAACTTGAATATTACATGTATACACTACTACTAAATACCCATTTTTTCATAAAATAAAATCTCTTAAAAAAACATGTCTAGTCCTAAGTTTTAGACAGTATGACTTTTCCTTGATCCCATCCTTGACCCGTATTCATATTTAAGTCCTATGGAAAACATTTCAAAAACTTGGGATGAGCATAAAAAGCTCAGTAAGGGTTATAAAATAAGTAATGAAAACATTATTTTATCAATAAATACAAAACAATGAAATTATACTTCTCAATCATAACATACCTTATTAAATCCTAAGATTTGTGAATAACACACAGAAATTATAAATCATAAAGGTAACTTATGGTATACGTAACATACTTACAGTTTAGCTTTCACAACTATGTAGGGAGTTACATTTGGAATACATATCACAATATATTCCCTAAATCTATTATAATAAACAATAATGTTTACCTCCACCATGTTACCTAATGCATTGGATAGCTATCTCGGGCTCACCCACCCTAGGTTTATCACGGAACCACCTGTATACGTAAAAAATACCCAATAACTATAAAATATTCATAACACATAAAATAAGAATAATGGAAAGATTACATTTCTGCATTTCAATCACAATATATCATTTCAATATATTAACATAATCAATTCTTTATCAAACCATTTTCAAAACCATTTAAAAAAATTAATAAAGATATTTTTGAAACAAAGTGTACCATACCACTTTGAAGATTTTAAAGGAATTAACATTTTAAAATATTAATGTTTATATAAATAAATACTTAACAAAATTTTGAAAACACAGACATTAATAATAAATATTTATAAGAATAAATCTTTAAAACATTTAAAAAGATATTTTAGTTAAAGAGTTCCTAACCAAATGAGAGATACTTAAATACAAATAATTGAGTAATAACATCAATAAAAGATTAAAATATCATGAGAATAGAGAGATTAATGATATAATATGTCAAAGGGAATTATATACACCAGATAAAAGTGAATTGGTGTATAACAATAAATAATTTTCAATGGAATGTAAATTGAGGCAAAGTCCCTTGCAAAGATCATATCCTTAGATTAAGGAAAAATCAATGACATAATTATGTGTTAAAAATAAGAATAAACCCAATATAAGTGTATATTAAGTGTAAAACAATCTTAGTTCATTCACACATATTCATAGCATGATATAATCTATAATTATAAGCTTAACCTGAAGAATTGAAATTGGGTAAAGAAGTTCCCTTACAAAAATTTGACAGCCTAACGGCATCACGTTAAAATTCATAAAATTAGTTGATGAGAGAAAAAATGGTATATAAGAACTTGGAAATAAAATTTACAGCAATAAGGATATATAAGGACATATCCCAATATAATAATATGTAAATTAAAAGACATAACAAAAATAAGTCTTTTAAAAATAGGAGGGTGAAAGGTCCCCTGATCGATTTGGTAAATTACAAAACATACACCCCATTAAATAATAATCATAAAATGAAGATTTAAATACCCATAAATTTAAGTATATTACATAATTAAAACAATCATGGTCAGTACATACACCACACAAAAGTAAATAGTGGCAAATATAGCATGAATCTCATAGGAATAAAAAGTGAGATGAAAACCTCTTACCACGTTGTAATTAATCAAGTCATAAGACCAAAACTTAATAACCAACAAATAAATCATAGAATTACATGAATATAAATATAATCATGATAACATATATCAAATTTCAGTAAACAATACACCGCATGCAAGAAATAAGTGGCGAAGAATGGAAATGTCACGGAAATTAAAAGTGAGATAAGAACCCCTTACCTGAAGTCCTACTTGTCTTGTATGTTCCTTTTTATTCCTAGAAAATAAACTTAAGTTAATTTCTACTTTATTAATAACCTTTTTAATGTTTATTATTCCTTTTATATCACTTATTACCTTGCTATAACAATTATTTAATTTTTTGAGTTTATATCGGACATTTTGTCGATGTTCATAACTTGAGTAAAAATGAACTTATTTTAATTAAAAGTTGTCCCTGTGGTCAAAATTCCATTATCTCCAGAATTATATTCATGATTTATATATCATATATATCATATATATCCAATAAATATATGTATTTATAACATTATATAACACTTGGAGATAAGAAATGAAATGCATCATTCATGGAGACGGTAAGTCGTACATACGCATGAACACTACTTTCATTTCTATTTAGTATTTTAATGGAATGAAAAATTAATGATATATAGGTATATTATAATTACAGTATAATATCTAATATAATTTCATTAACTCCATACTTTATATGCTCCATGTATGGCATGAATGAGTCGTATCACTTTGAGGGGGTGGTAGTCTGCACTTCCTTAAATGAAATTATCATATTTACCCATTATGGAAACCATAAAGGTATGATATAAATGAAAAATACAGAAGTAAAGAGACAAAAAAATATATAATATATATCACATATAAAAACATTTCCATCATAATGGACACCATGAGATTCAGTTGGAGATATTTTAACAATCATTTTTTCGTGAGGCACTAGTTCGCCATCCACAGAAATAGTATGTTCATTACCCATTAGATGGGGGTGTGTGTAAGTTTAGTTCTAATAATTCTCATAAAAAAACCTAGTTTATTTAGGATACTGTTTTTGTTATAAAATAAAGGAATAAAAATAGTTTATGGGTTTGGGGTAGTAAAATAAAAGAAAATAACTTAAGAGAAGAAATTACCTTTAAATTGGGTATCTCCCTTTGGTTTGAACAAAAACGTTCACTTGAATTGCCTTCTGCCAAGGGGAAGGATTTTAGGAAGAATAGAGGGATGTAGTTATATTAATTGGGTAGATTTTGGATGATCCAAGGGTCTCTATAGGTTTTATTGATGGGTTAAAGTTGAGGACTTTTTATAAGGCGGAGGAGGGTCTCTTTAGAAAGTTTGAAAATATTATTTTATTATATAATGATTTTCAGTTTCTAAAGGTCCAAAAATTATTAAAGTTGAAGATAAGATGACTCTTGTTCGAAATAATATCATCCAAATATAATTGGATAGGTTTTGTATATTTTTTTAATTTTTATAATCTTATTTATTTAAATCATTCATTAATGAGGTAAACACTGCATCATTATTGTGTCATAAATAATTTTATTTATTTAATATATAAAAATTATAAAAAAATACCATGATGTAGAAAATATTTTTATATTTCAAATGAATATTTATATTCTAAGATATAACTTATATAAACCCATGTAAAAATTTATTTACTAAAAGATATATGTTTAAGTCATTTTTGTCTTTACTTTAAGTTAATTAAAATAAACTTTCATTATCACTCACATGTGGCTCTATGGGGTCCCAAAATAGCCCAAGGATGCACATGTTCAGAATTTATCAACCAATAGGATTAGGACACGTTTTAGGGTAATTTAATATTATTATAATATTATTTTTTTATCCTTATTTACCATATTTACCTTTCAACCATGGTAAATAAAATATTTACTGAAGTAAATATTCATAATGTCTAAAAATAAAAGTTACCTATTTACAAAATTTGTACCTCTTGATTAAAAATATGGATTAAATTTTTCCAAATTCAAAACACATAAGTGGCAGAAAATAATTTAAAATTAATTCTCATTGTCAAAACAAAAAGTGTGTTTTTAAGAAATAATAACTATCAAAAAATTGACACTTGTTTATGTCCAATTTCAAATTAAAATTACTTAAAATGACCAAAATTAGATTAAATGGTAAAAATATAATCTAATTACAAATTAAAACCATTTAAAAATATAATATAACCATATAAATAAATTAAATTAAAAGGCGGTTATGAATTAAAATAAAGTATTTTTTACTATTCATTAACAAATGAACTTTATCAGACAAATACCAAAAAATTACCCAAAGTGAATTTTGATGTTCCAATTATAAATAAGAATTTTTTTTAAATATAACATTTAAAATTGACAAAAACTATATTTAAAAGGTTTCTCCATTAAAAGGCGGTAAATCGACCTTTTAAAGAATATTAGAGTATTTATGCTTAAAATTGGATTCATTCACATTTTAAGCCTCTAAAATTTATTGGATAAATGTAAAAACATTTAAAAACATATATAATAATTTTAGTGTTAGTTATATTCATTCCCGTCAATACAACGGCTAGGTGTTAACTACTATTTAAATTTATTATATTATTTTTCAGTATAACTCAACGTTGTGTGAAACTTAAGTTTTCAAAGAAACCCATTATTTCGTATCAGGTACGTCATCGAATATAGCATCCCCTTTAATGTAATATTAACATTTAATTCACAAATATTAATAAATATGAAAATTTATTATTCTTTATTTACTTGGGATGTTACACTTACCATGAATGTAAGATTTGGAAAGTGGATTTTAAAATAGATTTCCCTAACGGGAACCTTTAAGAGGATGTTTATATAACACAACCAGAAGAGTTTTTGACCCTAGGAAATTCCAAAAAAAATGTATGAAAGTTATATAGATGGATCTATGGGTCAAATAAGGAATCCAGATCATGGATCATTCAATTAGATTAATCTATAATGTAATTTAGATTTTTTAATAATGAATGTGATATACATGATTAAAATTTGTTTAGTAGTAGTATAGTTGTTTTCATAGTAGTATATGTTCATGACATATTACTAATTAGAAATGATATAATAGCCTTATAAGAGTTTAAGTCATGGTTGAGAAAGTTCTTCTCTATGAAGGACTTAGGTGAAGAAACCTATATTCTAGGGATCAAGATCATGCGTGATAGATCCAAGAGGCTTATCAAACTAAGTCAAGGTACATATATTGACCAAATACTGAAGAGGTTTAGTATGTATCAATCTAAAAGAGGATTGGATCTAGTGTCACATGGTATATATCTTTCCAAAAAAATGTTTCCTTGGACATAATATGACATAGATTTGATGAGTTAGATTCCATACACTTCTTTCATAGGATCCATCATGTATTTCATGTTATATATGAGGCTTGATGTTACCTATGCTTTGATCATGGTATTAAGATTTCAAGAAGATCTAGGTGAATATTATTGCAGTAATAATATGGAAATATGTAAGTATCTGATTCATATTAAGGATATGTTCTTATTGTATATGGTAAATGAAGAAGTAGTCATCATGGTTTATATAGATTCTAGTTTTTAGGAAAATTAGAATGATCTAAATCCATAGTCTGGATATGTTTTTTGTCTCAACAGAGGATCTATGAGTTGGAAGAGTTTTAAGAATCTAGTTATTACTAATTCTATAGGGGGTTAAATTATATTAATTCTTCCAATTAAGTAAAGGAATAAGTTTTCATTCTCATATTTTTCTAAGATCATGATGTGGTACCTATTAGTAAATATCATATGACAGTTTACTGTGATAATACTATAACAATGGCTCTTTCCAAAGATCCAAGGTCACACCAAAGGACAAAGCACATACTTTGGAAGATTCATCTCTTGATGTATTTTTTCCAATGAGGCTATTTTGTAGTGATAATATTATACATGGATTAAAACATTTTAGACACCTTAATGAATAATTTAACTCAATAGAACCATTAGTATCATGTGAGAGCTAGTGGAATGAAATATGTTGTATGTAGACTCTAGTACAAGTTGGATTCTGTTGTAGTTGGTTCCCTAGAACCAACTTGTTTAGAAATTGATTACATGTTTTCATTATTAATGATTTTTTATTGTCAATTTGTTTTTGTTCTTCTATATGAAATTTTTATGTGAAATTTTCCAAAGAATATATGTCGCACTGAAAGGTTATAGATGTTCTATGATATAATGAAGATCTAGAGGTGCCACAACATTATTCTTGAATCTTGTTCAATAGTAAGATGATATTTTCTAACATGACACAAATGATACTGAATATTAAGGTAAGGTGTATCAAAAGATATTGAGACACCTTATCATTTTTTTTGTAATATTTAAGATAGGTGGTTATGAGAATGGGCTCTTCAATAGAAAATCCACATTTCCATGTGTCATTGGATGTTCCCATATAAAGACATATGCATTGATACTTAGACATTAATATTATCATTAATGGATATAAATAATCATATAATTTTCTGTATTGATGAAAACCATGATGACATATGTCCGTGGTGAAGTAAGATACATTGGGGGCCTCACAAATGATATATCATTAATGGATTATGAAAGAAATGATTTATCCCTTTTGTCTCTTGATGAAAGTTAATATCTCAAAGTCTTTGATGGGAATGGAAATGTCTAAATAAATCCATATACATGGTGTTTTATAGGTGAGTACATTTTTAAAAAGTCAAATAAATATACATTGAGTATATAGGTTCATTGCACCGGCATGTGATCTTCTTGATTTGAGATATCGTGATAAAAGGCTTATATTACATGGTGAACATTCATAGGAGGTTGGACGCCATTGCAGAGTTAACTTCCTTCTCTATAGATACATTGGTATGTTTCAAGATGCTGACCTTGGACTTTAGGAATTTATGCCTAATGCTACTGAGAAAGGGTCCTAGTGGTTCACACACTAAGTGTATCTGCAATCTCATTTAAATTCTAGAACAGAATTTAACAAGTTAGAATAAATAATATTTATACAGGTTTGGTTGATTACCATAAATTAATCACAAGTTATTTGAAAGAATAATTTATTTAAATAATAATAATAAATATTTTTTTCAATTTTATTGAATATAATATTTATTATATTTATTGATGAATAATGCAGTAATATGTATTTATTAAGTAAATTTTCATTATTCAATGATCAGTAAATGTGGATGAGGGATAGAGGATTGAGTTTAATGGTATGATTAGAAATGGTATAAATGATATTTATTTATATTATTTATATGTTTCACATGTCAATAATTTAATAATAATATTTATATTATTATTATTGGACATGGGGTTAATTAAGAATTATGGAATTGGGAAAGAACTTGTGCACAATTTTCCATCCCTAAACCTGCTAAAATAAATATCTAATTATATATCTTTACTAAACCATAATTAGTGTTCACAATGGATAGAATGATAACCTCTAAATCCATATAGATAGATCAATAGATCTAGAGTGCTCTCCTACCCTTCTCTCTCAATCCAATGAGATATCATCAAGATTTTTTCCTCTCTTGAGAAGAATTATACTGAAGTCGACCAAAAAATGCAAGTGATCAATATTGAATGTGCTAGTACCTGGAGATTCTATATCATCATTCAAATATTATGGTGCATGTATAAATCACTACTATAGGTATTTTGCACTAGGAACCTACAGTTCAATGACGGTGTGATGAATTCTATTCCCTCAATCATCAATGAAGAAATAATTATGAGTTAAGGTAATTTAAAGTCAATTTATAGATTACATGTGAAGATCCTTCACCCATGGTTTTATCATTTTAATATAGTCAATTAGTATACTATTTTCATTGTAAATGACCTTTTGATCATGTAAAGAAAAGATTACATGTGATTTTAGACTAAAATCTGAGTTGGTCATACCAGCACAGGATGCTTCCACTTCTTTTGGAAGTAATAGTTCTGAGACCATGTTTCCAAATAACATCACTTATTGAATATAAAAACAATATTTTGATAGATTTACATAAATTTGGTGATTTTCTAAAATTTCCAAAACTTATCTCAGATGATGCACATAATCCTCCTCAATTTTAGAGTACACCAAAATGCCATCCACAAATACCACCATGAACGAGTCAACATACTCATGGAATTTTCTATTCATCAACACTATAAAAATTTTAGGATTATTGGTTAGAATAAAAGTTATATAAAGAAAATCATAATGGTCATACCTACTCGTGAAGAAGGTCTTTATAATATTAGATTTTTTAATTCTCAACTGGTGATAACCAAATTAAATATCAATCTTTTAGAACCACTTCTCTTCATTAAACTAGAAAAATAGACCATAAATTCATGGAAATAGATACTTTTTATTTACCATAACTCAATTTAGTTTTTGATAATCAAGAAAAGGTTAAGTGTCACATCATCTTTCTTTGTAAATAGAACAGTCGCCACACAAGGTGACACACTTGGGCGTATAAATCCTTTATCTAAAAAATCATCAAACCAGGTCTTCAACCCTTTAAATTTACTATTAACATGTGGTAAGAATAAATTCAGATAGTATGGGTATCTAGAACCAAGTCAATAGAGAACTATACTTCCCTTACTGAGCAAAAAATTGAAAATTCAAAGGAAGCATGTTTGGAAACTCGATGACTACTGAAGAAAGATCATTACTCAAATAGTCTTACTCTGGATCAAAAGAAAAAATGGATATTACCCTTACCATATCTAGAAGATTTGGTTCATCTCTTATTTAACTCAGGTCCCATTATATTGGGAAAACATAACACACCCCATTGAGAGTAGTAAATGAGACCCATCGAAGAAAAAGAGCCAAAGTCACACCAACGGACAAAGAATATACTCTAGAAGTATCACCTCTTGAGGTATTTCTATCAGAGGGGTGAAGTTAAAGTAAGTATATTACCCATGAAATAGAACGTGGTGGAACCCTTGACTAAATGAATATCTTAGAATAAGCATGAATATCATGTGAGAACTAGCGAACTGAAATTTGTTATCAGTTGGCTCTAGTAGAAGTGGGAGTCTGTTGGAGTTAGTACTATAAAACCAACTTCTTTATACTTTATGATAAACTTGTATTAATGTTTTTTAATATTAATAAACTCCTCATCACATCATGAGTGTTATTCTATGTAACATAGTATGTGATAATATCCTAAGAGTATTTATCGCACTATAAGTTCATAGCAGTTCCTCACTATGATGAGAACCTAGAAGTGATATGAAACTATTCTTGAATATATGTTCTATAGCTGGATGATATCATTTGAGGGATACAAATGATATAGGCTGTCAGGGGTGGAGACTCATAGGACTTTGGGGCACCTTTTCATGGTGTGTGCCCTTATTAATATCTAGTATAGATATTATGTGAACGAGACCCGCTAGTAGGAAATCCACATTTCTATGGGTCATTGGATGCTCCTTTTTGAAAACATTTGTATTGGTTCTTAGACTTTAAGATTATTATTAATGAGTATTATGAGTTTCACACTTATATGTATTGATAAAAACCATGATGGAAGATGCCTGCAACAAGGTAGGATATGTTGGGTGTGTTACTAGTAATATATGAATTAATGATTAATGTGAGAAAGGATTTATCCCTTCTATTATTTAACAGAAGTTAATATCTTAGGCCCTTTAATGTAAATTATATATCCTAAAAAAATCCATGCACATGGTGTTCAATAGGTAAATTGTATTTTTAGAAAGTCAAAGAAAGATATATCAAGCGCATAGGCTAATGGAACTGGAATGCAACCTGCTCGATTGGAGATATTGTGATAAAGGGATTATATTACACAGTAAGAATTTGTATGAGGTGAAATTTCATTATGGCATTAAATTATTTCTATATGGGTTTCTTTATATGTTTTTAGATGTTAACCTTGGACTTTAGGCAGCTTCGCCTAATGCCACTGAGAAAGCGGCCAAGAGGTTCACACACTAAGTGTGTCCAGAATCTCAATTAAATAATATATTATTATTTATTATTTAGCAGGTTGAATAAATATTCTTCCTATACATAGTTTAATAATTATTCTTGTATTATTGATCATATTTATTTCATCACTATTTATTAAATAGAATATATTGTGAGTGAAATATTTAATAAATATTTATTTTCTATTTAGTGAATATAATATTTATTTATTTTTTGGTGAATAATGTAGCATTATTTATTTAATAAATAAATAGAAATTATTCAAGGTCCTATAAATATTGTGGAGGGATGGAGGACCAAGTTTAATGGTCCTATGAAAAATAATAATATTGAATATTATTTTATTAAATAAAATTTAATTATAATTTGCAAGTTAGGCGCATGTCAAGAAATAATAATATTACTATTATTATTTGGCATGGGGTTTTTCTAAGATTAAATAAATAATAAGGGCACTTGTACAATTATTTTATTTTAACCCTAGAAATATAAATACCCAATTATATTATTTTATCAATAAGACAATTAATTTTTGTGTATTGTGTACAAAAATCTTGGAGAATCCTCTCAAGCCTATAGATCTCCCTTTCTACAAGAATGCTCCCAAGAATGGTGATAAATCCTCCTCCACATAATGAAGGAGAAATCATTAGAATTGATTCTCTAGGCAATCAAAGTGGATAATTCAAGCCCAAGGATCTTTCATTCTAGCACCAGGGGACTCCTTCGGTGATGTCTTGAGATTCCTGGAACATGTGTAGATCACCTCTATAGTAAATCTACACTTAGTTTCTAGAAAGAAGTGATGGTGAACTATGGATCTATTTTCAGACTCATCAATGAATAAAGAATTCCTTAGAGGTAATTCTTTATCTAATTAAATTAATTATAAACAATATTTTTTGATCTACTCTCTCTCTCTAATTATAGCATGATTAATGTTTTCTATATTTGATTCAATTCCAATGATCACGATGATTAAATATCATATAGATATTAGACGGATCATCGATTATAGTAAAAAGTAAAGTTGGTCACCACACATCGCACACTTCCACTATGCCCGGAACCAAAAATTGGTATCAAATTGGACACATAATTGTTTATAATTATTTAAAAAAATCATTCTTTATTTACACATTTGTGATTTAGTTTTTAAATTCAAGTTTAATCATTATTTTAATTTGAATTGCGATATTTGTTTCTTCCTCCTTCATTTCTCTTAGATCTAATCAAGATGTTTATTTTTATGATTAAAATAAAAACATGGAATGCATCTAGAGGTGCCAAGGATTCTAGCCAGATATCACAGGAGTAAAGGTCTTGTAATTGGAATTACATGTCATGTACTCATGGTCAATGCACAAGGAGTTAATTAAGAAATTTCTCAAACTGTATGCATTTATGACATGCAGTGTAGTTAATTCTTATACTGCATGTTGACTAGAACAGACTGGTGCATGGTCAACCAGAGTATATGCCTTGTAACCCACCTACACGGTGTGTAGTCCCTTTTGTTCAGAGAGAGGTCACGTATTCCATACACGACCTACCTCACTGGTGACCATGTAACACAGAGTCAACACGTCATGTGTCCCATTAGATACAATGTGTACTCTAAATTTTCTAAGGTACATTTTACATGTCAAGTCCCTAGGCATGTACCATATATAGAAAGTGAAGGTTTTACATACCATGTAGATCAGATCTACATGTCGTGCACTGTTATCAAATTATGTAGATTCAAAATTTATTTATTTTACTATGTAAACCTTGAGACATGTACTTCCATGTGGTTGTAAAGATAGGATACTCCATATGATAGGTTTTAATATACATAAATATTTAAATGTTTAATTAATATCTGCATAATGTTTATATCTACATATCATGTATGAGTTATATTACAATTTGTTACTCTACAAGTATTTGAGCATAATATGTGACAAAAAAATCATGTAATTTATGTAATCATCTGTGAAGTACATGTTGTGAAAGTATATGATAAGTTGTGTATGCCATATGTCAGAAGAGTAAAATAGTATATGAGTATAATACATGTTAGGCAGAACTGGATGGGTATTCACCATGTTACCTCCAAGGTACAAGTTACGTACACAGTTAATTTTAAATGAATTTATTAAATTTTTTAAAATTATAATGGATTATAATTTCAATAAAATTTAGATAATAATTAAGATAAAAGGATTGATTAATTAAATATAATAATTAATTTATTTGAGAAAATTTTATCTTAAATAATAATGATTAATAATTTAACGATGGTTTTATTAAATGTGTAATTTTCTGCATAAATGTGGATGATCATGAGCTAGACCAGAACTTTTGTATGTGATTAGTTTTATTTAATTTATTATTAAACTAAATTGTTGGTATGTGTACCTTATCTCCTCATTATTATTTATGGCCTATGTGCCCATGGTTTATTTTATGTAAAACCCTTTTTCTCCTCACCTACATGTGAGTAAAATGCATATGTAATGGATGGTGCTCCCAAGAGAGTGGAGGTGGTACAAGTACATAGCTGAGGCAAAACCAATCCAAGGAGATACAAAGGTGCACTGGTGGAAAGATATAAACACAAACCTCAATTGGTTTAAGGTGTTTCTCCCCTAGGTCGATGGTTAGTTTATCAATCGCTAGATAAACTCACCATTAGTATAAGCTCATGGTCATACCCTTTATTTTATTTCTGTCAATTTCATGGTTATTTCATTATGGTTTTCTTTTCACGATCACATAATTAATTAATTAACAAGCATGTAAGATGTAACTAAAATAAAATGGATTATGAGTAAATATTATCTAAGACATGGTTAGTCACTTAAGTAATCCCACTTAATATTAACCAGCATGTGATAAAGATAATAATTGTAAATTTATTAATAACAGGATAAAATCCATCAATAAAATAAAAATCCAATATAGCCTTTCATTACTTTGGTTAGAATCGAACCATAGTTCAATTTCCTTGACCATCCAAATTTAGGGTGCTTTCAATTATCAAGGAATTTGTACATGAGGTTTTGTGTTAAATTAACATGGTTCACATAAATGGTTGACTGCCAAAGTAGGACTTAGTATAACTGAGAGGCAAAGGTTGAGGAAATCTAAATTAATGATTTCAGGATTGGGGAGTCCACTCAACAGATAAATGACTTGTGAGTTAATGTAGTTGGCATTTGGAATACTTATCTAAAATCATTCAAGTTTCTTGAGCAACCAAAGTTTGGGTAATGAGAAGTGGAATATAGATCTTTTCCACTAGAATATTCGAGCAGTTTGATATTTCTAAGCCAATGGTAAGGTCTATTAGGTTTTGATAAAATATTGGGAGAATGATAAATGTTGTATTTATTTATTTTTCTAAAATTTATCTAATAAATTACTAAAATTTTATTTATCTTATTTTGTAGAAATAGAAATAAAATGGCATCAAACATATCATTGTGATCCAAATTTGAGAAGGAAAACCTTCTCACCAATAAAAATTTCTAAGAGTGGAAAAGGCACCTACATTTAATCCTTTTCCATGAAAGGAAACTATATGTGCTAGAAGAACCTTTACCAGTTTTCCTGGAAATGAGGAAAGTGATAAAGAACTATCTCTCTATGAGAAAGATCTTAATAAATCTACAAATGTCTAGTGCTTCATTATATCATCCATGTACAATGATCTTTTGAAGCAGCATGAGGATATGGATGCCTATAGCATTATGTATCACCTTCAGGACCTCTATCAAGATAATTCAAGACAAGATACGTACGAGGTCTCTAATTCTTTGTTCTCAACAAAGCTTGGAGATTTTGCGCTATCTCTAACTCATGTGGTCAAGATTATCGGATACATTTAATTCTTGGATATATTAGGGATTAAATTCCAAGATGATTTGCGTATAGATATCATACTTTCATCACTTCCTAAGACCTTCTCTAGATTTATTATTAATTACAATATGAGGAATAATGAGAATATTCTTTCAAAACTTCTTACATTAATTCGCTAAGTGGATAAGGACATGGGGTGTAATAAACCTATGGTCCTTATAGTGAATAAGAAATGTATGGACAAGGAAAAGGGACCTAATACTTATAAATAGTATAAATCTCCCAAGCATCATCCTACCAAGAAGAATAAGATCCAAATGTAGGGCAAGGAAGAGGAGGCAGTGTGTTTTACATGTGGAAAGCTAGACCACTGGAAAAGGAACTGCACCCAAAAGCAAGGGGAAGCTAAAGGTGAATTGATTATTGAGTGTGATCTTTCCATTTATACACATTGGTTATTATATACAACTTTTGGTGCTCACATCTGTATCCAAATGCAAGAACCAAGTAGATTCTAGAAGATTTCTAGAGGAGAGGCGGATCTGCGAGCTTCCAATGGTGTGAGGATGACTTCTCTAACCATTGGTGACTACCACATTTCATTTCCAATGGTAATGATTTTAGTTTTAAGATATTGTTATTATGTACCTAAATTTACCAAGAACATAATTTCTGTATCATGTTTAGATACAAATGGGTTTATTTTGAAATTTGGAAATAAAATTTGTTTCTTTTATAAGAACAACATATGTTATGGTATGTCGCATTTAAATAATGTTTCTTATGTATTAAATTATGAAAACCAAGTATTGTAAATCGATAATGAATCATGTTCATGCGACTCATATAACACCCAGTTCTAGCATCACTATCTTGGTCATGTAAATGAGAAGTATTCGACAAAGATCTATCAAGATGGTTATTTAGAATCTTTTGAGAAAAAAAACTTGATAAATGTCATGCTTGTTTACAAGGAAAAATGATAAAACCACCATTCAGTGGATAGGGTGAAAGGGCCAAAAAACTTCTAGGATTAGTACACACTAATGTGTGTGGACCAAATCTAGTAGAAGCTAGAGGTGGATATTCTTACTTCATAACTTTTACAAATGACTGGAGTAGATATGGATATATTTACTTGATGAGGTATAAGTCTGAGTCCTTTGATAAATTCAAGGAATTCAAGGATGAATTAGAGAATCATCTTGCAAAGAAGATAAATAATCATTGATTGGATCGAGGTGGTGAATATCTTAACCAAGAGTTCATCGACTTTTTATGGAAATTTGGGATTCTATCTCAACTCACTCCACCTTATACATCATGGTGGAATGGTGTTAGAGAAAGGAGGAATCATACCTTGTTATATATGATAAGGTAGATGATGAGTCCTACATATCTTACATTATTCTTTTGGGTATATTCATTACAAACTGAGGCATACACATTAAATTGGGTACCAACTAAAGCAGTAAATGGGATTCCCTTCGATTTTTGGAGTGGAAAGAAACCCATTTTTTGCATACATGTGTATAGGGTTACAAGGCATTTTTTAAGGCCTTATCAGGAAAAAAGTAGAACCCCACGGTATGAGGTGTATCTTTATAGGGTATCCCTAGGAAATAAATAGATACTACCTATACAACCCATTGAACAAGAAAGTGATTGTCACCAGACAATCTGTATTTATTGAGAGGGAGTACATCCTCAAAAAGGATAGTGGGAGAAAGATTGAATTCGATGAAGTTGATGCTCAAGATACACAAGAGTTGGTATAGGAATAGATTCCACAAGTCCCCATGGAAGAAGTAGTTTCTGAAACACAAGTACTGCGTAAGAGTGTAAGAGAGGTAAGAGAACTAGAGAGATATATTTTTCTAGTCACTAAATATGGTGATTTATTATTGGTTTACAATGATGAACCTCTATCCTATAAGGAGGTGATATAAATCTCAGAAACTTCAAGATGGAAAGAATCCATGAATTCTGAAATGGATTCCATGTATCAGATCCATGTTTGGGTTCTAGTCAATGTGCTAGTTGATGTAAATCCCATTGGATAAAAATGGGTATTCAAGAGGAAACTAGACATGGAAGGTAAAGTAAGTACCTATAAACTGAGGCTAGTGGCTAAAGGGTTTAAATAGCATCAAGGAATTGACTATTATGAAACATTTTCACCATTTTCCATATTAAAATACATCAAAATGATACTTTATATAGCATATTACCATGACTATGATATTTGGCATATGGATGTAAAAACGAAATTCCTTAATGGGAACCTTCGGGAAGATGTTTATATGACACAACTAGAAGGGTTTGTGACTCTAGGTGATTACAAAAGGATTTGAAAGTTGTAGAGATCCATTTATGGATTTAGGAAAGCATCTCGGTCATGGAACATTTGATTCGATGAAGCCATAAAAGAATTTGGTTTTATTAAGAATGAATGTGAGCCATGTGTTTAGAAAAGGTTTAATGGGAATGTGGTTATTATCCCTGTAGTGTATTTTTATGACATACTACTTAATGGAAACAATATACCAGTATTACAATCTATTAAGGACTGGTTAAATAAGTGTTTATATATGAAAGACTTAGGTGAATAATCCTATATTTTAGGGATCAAGATAATTCATGATAGATCCAAGAGGCTTCTTAGACTAAGTCGAAGTACATATATTGACCAGATACTAAAGAGATTTAGTATGGAACAATCCAAGATGGGATTGGTTCCAATGTCAAATGGTTTAAAAATTTCTAAGAAAATGTTTCCTCTGACACAATAAGAGAAAGAGATAATGAGTAATATCCCATACGCTTATGTTATAGGATCAATCGTGTATGTCATGTTATGTACTAGACTTGATGTTGCCTATGCACTAATCATAGTAGGAAGATATCAAGCAGATCTAGGAGAAAAACATTGGACTACTTTTTACATGATCCTTAAATATATGAGAAGAACTAAGGATATGTTCCTAGTGTATTGAGGAGATGAGGATATGGTCATTAGAGGTTATAATGATTCTAGTTTTTAGATAGTTCATAATTATCTAAAGTCACAATCAGGATATGTTTTCTATCTCAACGAAGGAGCTGTGAACTAGAAGAGTTCAAAGCAGCCAGTTATCATTGATTCTAAAGTGGATTCCAAGTATATAGAATCTTATGATGTAGCCATGTAATCCATATGGATTTGGAACTTTTTCTCGGATCTTAATGTGGTACCTAGCAATAAAAACTTTGTCACATTTTAATATGATAATATTGTAGTGGTGGATCATGCAAAAGAGCCAAGGTCACACCAACAAAAAAATCATATACTCCAGAACTATCACCTCTTGAGGTATTTATATCAAAGGGGTGAAGTTGAATCATGTAGATTACCCACAAAAGAGAACGTTTTGGACCCCTCAACAAAGTAATATCTCATAAGAAGTATGAATATCATGTGAGACCTAGTGGACTGAAGGTTTTTAGAAGTTAGATCTAGTGCAAGTGGGATTATATTAGAGTTAGTACCCTAGAACCAACTTCTATTTAATTTATGATAAACTTTTATTCATGGTTTTGAATATTAATAAACTTATTATCACATCAAAATTGTTTTTTTTCATAACATAGTATGTGATAATTTCTTAAGAGTAACTATTGCACTAAAATTTCATAGCAGTTCTCCATTATAATGAGAACTCGGAACCGCTATGACACTATTCTGAAACATGTGTTCTATAGACAGATGATATCATTTAAGGAATAAAAATGATACAGACTATCATGGGTGGAGACTCCTAGGAATTTGAGGAACCTTCTCATGGTGTACGTCCTTGGTAATATCTATTATGGATATTATGAGAATAAGACCCACCAGTAAGAAATCCATGTTTCTATGTGTCTTCAGATGTTCCTATTTGTGGAAGTGTGTTAGAATTTAAGATTATTATTAATTACTATTATGAATCACTCACTTAGATGTATTTATAAAAACCATGATGAAAGATGTTTTCAACAAGGTAGGATATGTTGGGTGTGTCACGAGTAATATTTCATTAATTAATAATGCGAGAAAGGATTTATCCCTTATATTATTTAATGGAAGGTAATCTCTCGGGACCTTTGATGGAAATGATATAGCCTAAACAAATCCATTTCCATGGTATCCAATAGGTAATTTCTATTTCTAGAAAGTAAAATAAAGAGATATTGAGCGCATAGGTTGATGGCACTGGTATTCAACCTACTCGATTAGAGATATTGTGATAAAGGGATTATATTACATAGTAAGCGTTCATATGAGGTGACATGTCATTTCTGTATAAAATTCTTTCTCTATGGGTTCCTTAGAATGTTTCTAGATACTAACCATGGACTTTGGGCTGCTTCTCCTAATGCCACTGAAAAAGAGGCCTAGAGGGTCACACACTAAGATTTTCCAAAATCTTACTTAAATAATATATTATTATTTATTATTTAACATTTTGAATAAATATTATTCTCATACGTGGTTTAATAATTATTCATGTATGGTTGATCATATTTTTTTAGTCACAAGTTATTTGAGAGAATATATTGTGAGTGGAATATTTAGTAAATATTTATTTTCTATTTATTGAATATAATATTTATTTATTTACTGGAAAATAATTTATTGATATTTATTTAATAAATAAATAGACATTATTCAAGGTCTGATAAATATTTTGGAGGTATGGGGGACCGAGTTTAAAAGACCGGTGGGAAATAATAATATTGAATTTTATTTGATTAAATAATATTTAATTATAATTCATAAGTTAAGAACATGTTAAAAAATAATAATATTACTATTATTATTTGACATGGGGTTTTTCTAGGATTAAATAAGTAATAATGGCATTTGTGAAATTATTTTATTTTAACCCTAGCAATATAAATACCCAATTATATTATTTTATCAATAATACAATTCATTTTTGTATCTTGTGCACAACAATATTGGATAATCCTCTCAAGCCTAGAGATCTCCCTTTATCTAAGAACGCTCTCAAGAACAGCGAGTAATCCTTATCCACTGGATCATGGATAACACTTTGGAAGCAATTATTGAGGTGATCAAGGTGGACGATGCAAGCATAAGGATCTTCTGTTCTCACACCTAGAGACTCCTTCGGTGACATCTGAAGATTCCTGGTACATGTATGGATGACCACTAGAGGAAATCTACACTTGGTTTTTATAATGAAATGATGGTGCATAGTAGATCTGTCATCAGACTCATCAATTAAGAAATAATTTATTATAGTTAATTCTTTATATAATTAAATTATTTATATTAAAATATGTTTGGATATCCTCTATATAGTTCCAGTGTGATTAATTTTTTTTATCTTTGATTCAATTCAATTGATTACTGCGATTAAACATTTTAGATCTTGGATTGATCATCGACTATGGAAAAAAGAAAAGTTGGGAACCACCCATTGCATGATTCTACTGCACTCGGAACCTAAAGACGATTCCTTCTATCATCTTCAACCATAAGACACATAATGATTCCTCTTTCCATTAAAGTATATAATAGAACTACCACTATGAGTAATTGAGACTCCTATCAACTCTGAATTAGCATCCAATTCAAGATTAGCAGTCAACACTCTATATATCATGTTAGCATATGAAGATAGATTTAATATGAATACCTAATAATTGATATTAGATCGAATACCCATCTTCAACTTTTGACCCTTTATCTTCTCATTTATCTCTACCTTAAGGGAAACTGAACAAGTTTATTAAATTGGTTTTCATACTATGTCACAATCCAATCACCTTATTAGAGTATAAAAACATCATATAATTTTCCAAAACCATTGAATCTGGTTAGAACTTCTTTTTAAAGAGGTATATAAAGTATTTTAACTCCAATTATTCATATATATTCACTATTATCATTAAATCCCACTATATACAATTAGGATCTTCAAATTTAAAGGTAGCATATTTCATCTTTAGTATATCAACTGTTTCCAAAAACTAAAAAAATATCTCAATATTTTTCAAAAAATCCTCAGCCTACTGAGGATCATTTGAGCCTTATAATACTTGTGGTTTCTATAAAATAAACTCTTGGGAATGATCTCTAGTTTCATCCCTTTGAGGTTCCACTACCGTAACCTAAAAAAATGGGTAAAGGTACCTGTCCTAGAGCTTGGATAGAACACACCATTATCTCAACGAGATTATGATCAAATGGAGGGTTATCTTGACATGGTTTATTGGCAGTTCCCTCATGATGTATGTTCAAATGTCTTCTCATGGGAATGGTACTACACAACATCAAAAGGAAAAAATTAAAAATTCTCAAGGGTACTCAAATCATCAACTCAATTAAGAGATACATGAATATAAATTCCATCAAAAGGAATTTCAAAATTATAGGATTTAAAAATAATCAAATAAAGTTTGGAAAAAACTATAATCAGATTAATTTATTCCTCAAGGACACTTTTCCCAAACACCCATGGTGACTTAAGGCTTTCTACGATGAGAATTTTATTGAAGTTAGTGTTTTAGAACCAACTATTTGTACTTTGATTAAATTTATATTCAATGAATTGAATATTAATAAAATATATTATTACATATTGTTCACTATTATATAATAATTTTATGTAATCATGTTATAGGGTATTTTTCACATTTATAAGTTCGTAGAAGTTCCCTACTATGACGAGAATCTTAAATTTCCATGATGATGTTCTTAAATATAGTTCCACAGTTGGATAACATACTATTAAATTAAATTTAGTATATATGATGTTAGGTGTGAGTACTCATAAGAAGATTATTCTACTCATTAATTTCTCACTTGGTAATCTCTAAGATGTTATATTATGAGAATAGACTTGATATTAGTATTTTCTATAGTTTTGGTGTCATCGGATATTTCTATCTGTGAGCATGTGCAATGGTCCTTGGAATTTAAGATTATCATTAATTCATGTCATGAATCACATACTTATATTTACTTATGAAAACTCTGATTCCATATGTTCATGACATGTAGGGTACATCATGTGCATCATAAATAACATGTTATTAATGAATAAATCATGTAAGGATTTGTCCCTTTCATCTTTATGTAAGTTTATATGTCACCCCTTTGGTTAGAATGAAAACATATCATTAATTTCCATGTCCATGGTGTAAATATGTGTTTATTTTAGATAGTCAAATGAAGAAGCGTCGAACATATAGGTTGATGACACATATATGAAACTAGCCTAATGAGATATTGATAAAATGGGATTATATTACATAATGAGCATTCGTATGTGGTTTTTGATGTTGTGACATTAAGTTATTTCTCTTCTATACCTTAACTCATTGTTATACAGTAGTATTAGACTTTAGAAAATCTCTCTTAATTTTATTAAGAATATTCCTATAGGGTCACACACTAAGTGTTTTTTTAGATCTTAATTAAATTATATTTTAATTTAATTAACGGAATAAAAATTACTCTCAAAATTGAGAAATAATTTTATTCATTTTTATTGATCACAAATATTTTATTAATGAATTAAATATGTATTCTAGTATTAAATAAATGAAGAGGATTTGGAGCAGGATAATATCTTGTTCGATGGTTAGTATTTATTTTCAATCCGCTAAATAATATTTATCATTACAAGAGATATTGAATTCCATAAAATAATATTACTATTATTATATAGAATTAGGTTTTATAATGTTTATTATATTATTTAAGGGATGGTATGTAATTAAATAATATTTTAACCTAAACCCTATATCTATAAATAAATTTTTATGTCTATTTTTTAGGTTTAATCAAGATTTGAGAATCGTTGCACATAATGGAATTAACACACCATTCCTCTTACTCTCTTCCTCTCAAGAACAAGAAGCACTAGATTGATTCCTGTAAGATCAAAGGAACTACAAGCGATCAATATGAACAATTAAATATGATTGATTCACCATGCTAGCACTCATAAATCAGTTGGTAGTGCTCAGAGATCAAAGGATTGCATGTGGATCATCATTAGAGGGGTTTTATAATTGTATCATCTTAATACAATGAAGGTAATCTGAATAGATTTATTCAGAATGATCAATATATACCTCATAAAAATATCCTAAGATTAGGTAATTCTTCTTCCAATTATAAATAAATTAATTGTAAATTTAATGTGTAAAGATCCACTCTAGGTTCTGGGTTTTATTTATGTCAATATTCAATGGGAAAAAAATTGGTCATGGAATTCATGTCCTGTACATTATTAAAAATGAACCACTAAATTGATAATATTTTATTTATTTTTCACCCATCGGGTTACTTTTGATGCACCCAAAACCTTAAAATGGTATCTAAGGGGTTATGATTCAAATTTATAATTATTTATTTTATTATTGATTTATATGTGCAATAGTGTCTAAATATTTCATTCCATGAATATCCATTATTTAATCCAATTTTAATTAATATTTTTTTTACATATTAATCATCATCATTCAATATATTTTTTTCATAAAGGATTAATAATAAATGAAGAATTATTGGAGATTACATTAGGATGTATTGAGGATTCTGGATGGATATCATGGGATTACATGGAGTGTATCTAGATTACACATCATGTACCCAAGTTCACTACACCTAGTCATGTTGCAAGATACATGAATTGATGAACAGTAACTATACATAGTGAATTTAGTTCACACTGAGTGTAGACCAGTCTAACCTGGCAGTTGGCATGTTATATTACACGATGTGTATCTAGTGTACACATTGTGTATTCTACATGTTTTAACAAAGAAATTCAAGCAAGTCATTTGGTCATATAATGGGTTAAAACTATGTGTGACTGACATCCTGGAGAAATAATGGAATACACAATGTGTAGCCAACATATATGGAATTTAGTAAATTGTTTCCCACATCCAAAGTACATGTGGATCCATTCTTTTTGGAAATAAGACACACTAAATTAAAGATACATTTCATGTATCTCAATTATGCAAGTTGTGTAGTCCCATGTCTAATGAACATTTCGATTCATTCGATAGGTTTCATGGATACGTCATATTTAGACCACATATAAAGTATCTCGTTATACATTGTGTGATCCACTAATATACATGATGAATACCCATTCATATATCCCAGTAACATGGAAAATGGAACACACAACCTGTAACTGGTTAGTACATGATGTCTAGTCTGATCAAGGTATATATAGGAGCCACATGCATGTATCTGAAGTACACAGAAATTGAGATGCATGGCATGTAACTCGAAAGTATACTCCATGTAGTATTTTAATAAAATAGATAATTAAATTACATTAAATTACTAATTACATCATTAAAACCTTATTACTTTTATTGACACCTGTTGTGTTTAACAAATTAATAATGGTTTTAAATAATTATTAAATTATCAATTAATTAATTTTAATAATCTGTCATTATTGGTTCTACTATTTATTTGTCATGAATCCCTTTAATGATGGTTATCTCTAAGAGAATTTGGATGGTCAGTAGGATAAAAGGAAATTAATTAATTTAATCATGTTTATCATAATAATAAATAATAAATAGAAGTGAATGTTAGTTGGTGTAATTTGGCATACTTTTTGCATGTCTATGACTAGTCATGAGCTTGACCAAGACCTATGTATGTTTTGGAATTATTTAATTTAATTTATTTAATGAGTTTTAAATTATTAATTATTAAATTAAAATGATTTCCAATAATTAATTCCTCTATCCTTTATTATGTATGAAATGTGTGTCTAGGGTAATTTATATAATTCTCTTTAACTAATATTTTGGTTCCCCTCACCTTTGTGTGAGTTATAAATACTTATAATAAATGGAATATCCCAAGGTACATGGAATTAGTTTAATATATAACTAAGACGATACCAACCTGGGTGATACATAAGTGGATAGGTGGAATGTTGTAAATCATGCTAAGACCGGCATAAGGAGTTTTCCCCTAGGTCATTGGTTGTTTTATTGTCCCCTTAGTAAATAAACCATTAGATAATGTCATTTTTGGTTCATTTATTTATTTATTTATGTCATATGCATTATTTATTTTATGGATATATGTCTTTGATCACATAAATAAATGAATTAATGTGAAAATATGGAATATAAATAAATAGATTATGTGTAAATATTTTATCAAAACATGGTTAATCACATAAGTAATATCCACTTAATATTAATAAGACATTTAAAAAATAAAACAATATAATTTTATGAATAATAAACAAAATCCCTCAATTAAATATTAATTCGGACTTGGTATTCCATTACTTGAATAAGAATGAAAGCCCTTGAACTAAGTGTTTGACCAACCCTCATTGGGAAACATACTTTTAACATGGAGTTCTTATGAAGGTTATGGGTTTACTTAACTATCTTACATTAAGAGAAGTATCCCTTGCTAGAATTGATGTAACTTAGAGGCAAGTGTTGAGGAAATCCATGTTAGGATTTATGGATTGGGGAATCCACTCAATGGATCATGGAGCTACAATCCCTCAGTTGGAAAACACATTCCTACCTAAATGATTTCAAGTAGATTGACCAACCCACATTAGAGTTATACAAAGGGGTATATGGATCCTTTGCACTATAATTTCTAGGAAACTAGGTATTCTAATTTCAATGGTGATGGTTGTTCAGACTTGATAAAATAGTGAGATATTTAATAAAATTAATTATTATTATATATCAAATAATTAATAATGAATAAAAGTAATAATAATATTCTCTTCTATAATTTTAGGATAATAGAACGCTCATCATACACATTATCCCTATGATCTTTATTTAGGAAATATCATCTCCTCACTGGAAGTAACTTCTATGAATGGTTCAGATTCCTTTGAGTTGTGTTGTTCCATAAACAGAAATCTTATATGTTATAATCCTCGATACCTAATCTTCCATCTAAGAAGGCAAGTAATAAAGAATTTGTTTTCTATGAAAAACACTTTAATGATGTGATTTATTTTCAATGTTTGATAATTTTTCTTATGTATAGTGGACTCATTAAGTCTCATGAAAACATGGATTCCTACATAATGCTCGAGAATATTTGTAGTATATAATAAAAGAGAGAAAGAAAATAATAGTTTGAGATATCAAAGGAACTCTTTCAAAATAAACTTGGGTATGGTTCATTAGTTGGGCCTCATGTAGTCAATATCATTGGATATATTTAGTGCCTATTGGTTCTAGGTTTTAAAATCCCTGATGAACTTTACACTGATATCATTATTACATCTCTCCCTCAGAGATTATCTAGATTTGTTGTAAATTTTAATATGAACAATAATGATAATTATCTTCTATATCTAAATACTCTTCTTCACTAAGTAGATAAGGATAAGAAGTGTGAAATTCATTCCATTTTTAGGGTTAATAAATGTAATGTCCAAGAGAAGATCTCTAATCACAAAGCTTATTTTCAATTCCCTTAAAAGAATAGAAAGGTCAAGAGGAAATAAAGTTATGATGAAGTTGTCTATTTCTAATGTGGAAAAAAGGTCCATTAGAAGGAAATTTGAACCCTTCCAAATAAGTATGGGGAAACTTAGGGTGTATTTTTTATCATGTGCAATTTATTTATTTCTATAAATTGGGTATTATATACAGCTTGTGGTGGTCATATATGTATTAAAATAATAGGAAACAAGTAGATTAAGAAATATTGACCAATGGTAGATATATCTATGAGCTTACAATGGATCCAAATAAGATATTGTGTTTATCTAGGACTACCACCCCATGTTTCCAATGGGAATGATCTTGGTTTTGAATGATTTTTATTTTCTGCTATCTGTTACCAAAAGAATTATTTCTATATCCAAACTTTATATAGATGGATTTAATTTCAAGTTTAGGAATAAATATTTTTTCTTTTATAAAGATAACACTTTTTATGGGAAGGAACATTTAAATAATGGTCTTTATGTAATGGATTATATAAATAAAGTAGTCTACATAGATAACAAAACTACTTCACATGACTCGTAGCATGACGAACTATGGAATCAACAACTAGGTCATGTAAACAATAGAAGTTTGGTTAATTTAATTAATATGGATATTTATATTCTTTTTAACTAAACCCACTTGGTATATGTCATATATGTTTACAATGAAAAATGATCAATGGCCCATTTAGTGGAAATTGTGAAAGGTCTAAAGAGCTTCCTGAATTAGTTTATATCACTGTGTGTGGTCCTTTTCTTGTTAAAATCAAGGGGTGGGTACCCATAATTCATAACTTTTACTGATTATTTTATTATATGTGAATATTTATACTTGATGATGTATAAGTTATATTTCTTTGAGATATTTAAGGAATGCAAGAATGAAGTTGAGAACCAACTTGGTAAGAAGATTAAGAAACTCTGCTTAGACCATGGTGGGGAATATCTTAATTAAGTATTAATTAATTATTTATGTTATTTTTGGATCTTATCCCAACTCACTCCTCCTCACACACTATTTTCATCACATTATCTAGGGATAGCATGTCATGATTATTTTTCCCCCACTTTCCCACTTTCTAAAGGTGGAATCTTCCATCACATTAATCAATAATTTCAACTGTTTGATTGATATGGGATGATGAGATGTTGGTTTATCCTTCCTTGGATTCCTCCATGTAGATCATTTCCTAGTCTGGGTATCCCTCATAAATTTGATTCATGTTCATGGAACTTGTTTTCTATGTAATCTCAAGGTGGATGTTGGTTAATTATGTTGCTTCTGTCTCGACGGGGAAGAAACCTTCGATTAGAGGAGGAAGTAATGTTGGGAACATTGGAAATGTCTAAACGTTGGGTATGTTGGGTACCTATAAAGTCTTTCTCTTTTGGGGTTCATCTCATGTGTTTGTCATCTTAGGTATGGATCCTAAGGCATTATGTGTCGGTCACAAGGTAGATGACTCCAAGGGAATAATGCATCTAAGGATTTTTATTCATCCCATGTTTATTATATAGGTTAGGGATTCTGGATTTTTTCATAAGTATAACATCTTTTGGGGATTGTTTGGGCATAGGTTTAATGTCTTTCAGGGATAGGTTGGGTGTGTGTTTAATATATTATAGGGATAGGTTGGGCACAGTTTTAACATCTCATGGGGATAGGTTGTGCATAGGTTTAATGTGTTTTGGGGATAGGTTGGGCATAGGTTAACATTTTTTGGGTAAAGGCTAGGAACAATTTTAACATCCTATAGGAGAAGGTTGGGTGCAAGTTCAATATCGTGCGGGTACAGGTAGGGTGTTTGAGTGTGTCCCTAGGTGGAAGATTTCACACTTGGGATTTTGTTAAGTGCATCCCCTGGGGGGAAGATTTCACACTTTGAGGTTTGGTGGAATGTGAACATAGGGGGAGATTTCGCACTTAGGATTGTAAGTATTGAACCTTAGAGAGACATCCTACGTACCTTATTGTTAAACAAGGATCAAAACCCACATAATTCAATTTTATAGTTTAAGTTAAAGTGATAGGACTAGTCAATGCAGTTTAATGTCAGGTGGTAAGGATGGTTATGTCATGGAAGGAGCATCAATGAGGGATGGTGCGGGGATTATGCATAAAAGTTGCCCAATATGATAGTAGAAGGGTGACATCCCATGGAGGGGGACCCAAGGGTGCTGGATATAGGGTTACATCCCACGAAGGGGGAGGAGTGGTATCACATGATGATCTTACAAGGGGAATCCCATGTTCAAAACAAAAGTTAAGAAATCTATTTAAATCATGTGTTGAAGACGTTGTCATGCATTTTAATGGTGTACAATTTCACGAACCAGGCCGGGTCGCCATCTGAACTGGCGCCCAACTCGGTCCGCGACATGGCCCGAAGGGCGTTCCCGATCCCCACGGGCTGGCACAAGTGCCCAGGTATCAAATATTACATGGAAACGATTTACCCAAAATAAAAGATATACAGAAAACTAACAAGATAAATAAAATAAAACTGGATATAGACGACCAAACATGCCTTTAAACTATAACCAGATTTGAAGTTTACAATTCAACTAAAACCCAAAAGGAACTACAACAAAGATAGAAAACTAAAAACTCTAACTCAAGACTCCAAACGACATGAGAAGTCATACCTCCAAGCTACCCACACCAACCTGCATGAGGAGACCGACAACAATCCGAACCACCATCACTAAGCATGATGTCACAACCTGTAATACACAAGAAACAAAGTCTAAATACACCCAAAGGTGTATGTAGGGTGTGAGCCAAAAGCCCAGTAGGACATCACCCAAAAAAAAGGTTCCACATATAAACATTAAATGACAAATACATTTGCAGTCTAAATAAATGAAAGGACACCAAATCTTAAACAACTTTAAAGAAACAGTTTATATGAAGAAAACACTTAAAGAAAACAATTTAAATAAAAATAAAACACCCTTGCATTTAAGAAAACTCAAACCTTCAAGAGAACCCAAATTCTACATTGTATGACGACGGTGAGTGTATAGTAATCCAGGAGCACTAAAAGTGGGAGAGGCCCTATAGGTACTAAAGTTGTGTGGGGCCCTAGAACCTCACATCTCAGTGTACCAAATAATCCATATCATACGATCCTGTGCATGATCCACTAGTATGGAAACACCTCCATAACCTAGTGGTCTCCAGTCATCATCCAGGGTTTAGTTAGTGTTGTAAGCGCCAATCCAGCTAAGTGAAACTGGGTCGGGGCCACTCCCGAATCACTAGCATGCTAGTATAGTCCACCCACCTAGTACCCAGGCTTCCCTTTTTTTTGCTCAACGTGTTCCAATTTAACATTTCATGTCAAACTTAGACAAATAAAACAAATAGGGTGTTTCATAAACCCAACGCCACACTTTCACACTCACAGAGAACCACTATTTGCACACACTAATTTCATTTAAAAAAACGCACACCAAAACAGGTTCCAAAAATGTTTCACACCATTAATAAAACTTAATAAACAATTTAATGATTTTATAAAAACAATTACCAAGGTGACACAAATCATTGTACACCAAAATAATTTTAAAACTTAATCTACATCACTTACACAATCAAATAAATCAACTGCACAATTAAAGAAACCATTCCAGCGATTAAAAAAACTTCTAAGAAAGTTTATCAATAAATTTTTAAAATGTGTCGCATGACTTTAAACACTAAAGACTCACTCAAATCCTCATTTGTGACAAAACCCATCTCAACACCACATCAAAACATGATCCATAGCCTTTTCACAATTCAATAACTAAATGTACAATTTATAAAACATGATCAAATGTTACAATAAGGGTTTTTATAAAAGATGCACCACATTTCACATAAGCATGCTACTTAAAATTAAAACACATATCAAACTCATTCGAAAACTAATTTTGCACAACACAGATTAATAGAAGAACACACTAAATGAATCAAATAAGAAATATAATTTACCAAATAATGTTTACACATAGAACCACCTACCTCGGGTGTAGCAGACCTCACAAATATGGTGCGCAAGGATCATCACCCACCAACCAAAACTCCAACAAATCCAAATTGACCCTAAAACAAACAATTGAACCAAAAAATCAAGAATTAACCCAAAATTGGTTTAATTCTTCAATATCACCTAATGTGCACTATAAACTAACCAAAGGTGAACCTTAAATAATGAAACCGAACCAAAACAATTTAAGTTAAAACCCTAAATTCGGACCCCAAACCCACTGGAAAAAAATAAAAGCCCCATATCAGAAGAGGGTTTTACCTAGAGGGGTTGTCGGAGAGGAGCGTGCAGGGTGAGGAGGGTGTGGCTGTTCAAGGCGGCCACCGGAGGTGAGGGAGGAGGTCAGTGGTCCGAGGGCTAGTCGAAGAGCAGGGCGATGGCGAGTGTCCGGGTAAGGGTGTGGTTGTGCAAGGCGGTCGATGTCCAGCCGGGGTGGTGTGGCAGGAAGGGATTTCGAGGGGGGTAAGACGGGTCGAGGGGGAGTTAGGGAGGTGTGTAGCACCGGAGGGGAGTGGTGCCGGAGGAGGTGTCGTCCAAGGAGGGGGCGGCGTGAGTAGAACCCTAGAAGGGGGGGAGATTCAACGGAGAGAAAAAAATGGGGTAGGAGGGCTAGGTCTCAACACAACAACAAAGAAGAAAATAATAATAATAATAATAATAAATAAAAGAAAAATAAATAAATAAAAAGAAAAACAAAACAAATAATAATAATAATGATAATACTAATGATAATAATTAACATAATTATAATTATAATTATAATTATAATAATTGGAATAATAATTATTATTATAATTATAATAATTGGAATAATAATAATAACTTAAATAAATTATTATCCTTCGAACTAACAATAATAACAATAATAATATCCTCAAATAATAGTAATATACTTATTCTTATCATTAAAACAAAAATTCATTAAATTTTATCACACTTTTGTTATTTTTATTTTATTTTTACTTTACCACTCATTTAATTATATTTATTTATTATTGATTCCTTTTATTTGATTAATTTCACATCGGGCAGGTGAGTGGGGAACTGATGGAGGCTGTGCGGTGACCTAGGCGAGGTTGTGCATCTTCGACAGCGGCGCGTTGAAACATTGTTGAGGCCAAAATGCTCATTTATCAGAGAAAAATCCCAGTAGATCTTGGCATGTATTTCATATCAAAATAATAATAATAATCATAAGCAAATAGAAATTATAATATGAAAATAAAAAAAATAGAAACATGGATTAGTGCAAAGTACGGGTGTGACAATTCTCCCCACAATAAAGCTTTTCTTCCCCGGAAATCCATAACTAAGGTTAAACCCCAAAGAAGAAACTGATACCCCACTAAGGTTCAAAGATGATCCCCACAATCAACAAGAAAAAAGAAGAAAAAGCATCATGCTCAGAGATAGCGACTCAAAAGACAACCTCAAGGAACCCGTAAAACATTTTTTGCTAAGTGTCACCCGTCCTAGAGTGCTAGAACACCTCCAGTTGATTTCTTAAGCAAAGGAACTCTCGCACCCATGAAAACCAACTTCACAAACTGAAACACCTCAAGCATCATTGAACAAAAAACACACCATTTTACTCGAATGAAGAAACAAGACCAACCCACATCCAAAGAATACTCCAATAACCTACCACTGAACCATATCTAGGAACAAAAATGATAGGTCCAACATGGGAAACCCCGATGGGGCTCCCCACCATTAAAAACTTTCCGACGCTTGAGACGAGACTAGAAAATCGACACGAGGAGGCTCGGGCGGACTCCCCACCATTATGAGAAAGGCCAACACCAACTCATTCTAGAGACATTTTTGTGAGACCCATCGTGGGTCTCCCCACCATTAGAACTGATAGAGGGTACAAAACTTTTAAAATTCTCTAACGGTGACCAAACACCCCGCCACAAGGGGCGAGGAGGGAGGGTCCCAACTACCTGAGCATTAAAACCACAACCCAAAACAAACAAGCATCTTCACGTCCCTGTATGAGCACTATTCAAACTTTGAGACCGACATACCCAACATATCCCATAAGGACCACTAAAGCGATTTCATCCGGTGGAATGCGACCCCCAAGACTCTAAGGTAATGAGACGACCCCATCTCCGTATAGTCATGAAATCCTTACATGCCCAAACAGTTCGTTTGGAACGGAACAACTATAGGAAATGATTTAAACTGATTTGACTTTCAACACCGATGAAAGAACAAATTCGGGGTCCCATACACTCTCTGGGTTCCTGACCATGCTCCAACTTCACTCTGAGGCCTATGGCTGGAGCCCTAATGTTTGAAGCATCTCTTGCCTCGCAGTCAGGTGTCAACGACTCCCGAACGGAGCTCCTCCTTTTGGTGTCACACACAACCACACAGCAACCGAGACAACACCAGCCAACACAACACATTACGACATCCAACTGATCATACATAGAACATTCACCAACACTAGAGATGAAATAGTGCATGCACATCACCCTTTGTCACACTGAATGGGAACACAACACCACAAATCATCACCATAACATGACCATTTCTGTAGATAGGAACATTATACGAAGAGGGACTTCAAAATGAATCTTAAACAACACGTGATTCCTGTAATCGACCGTAGCATCCCTATGTGACGAGGTCTTCCACACTAGTGGCCTAACGTAGACCCTTTCTTAAACGAAACCAATGAAGGACCAAAGGTCATTTAGAATATTGGTCAGCATCAACCACTCCAGGCTGCTTCCACCTTTCCCCACTGGAATCTCCTTCACTGTTTCCAAATAGAAATCTCAAATTAATGAGGTCAAACTTCATCCTTGACTACAAGGAGAACTCACACTGCAAGACGTCACCAAACATGACCCTTGAAGCTGGTGAAAATACTAAAAATCCCTTCAAGACACTGGTTAACCCTAATAATTCTAAACCTCCTTCACCCTTCCCCGCTGGAATTCCTTTCACCGTTTCCAGGGGGAACCTTCAAACACGACAGTGTCAAACTTCATACCCGACGAGTCAGACACTCAAAAGACCAAAACTCACTTCAACTCCACTTGCATCTGTCATCCCACTACGAGAGGATCCTCTTAGTTGTAAAAAGGATAGGTGGGTGCAATTCTATAATTCAATAAGAGATTCCTCTGATCAACTGGAGGGTCGGCCAACGGCGAGTTTCCTGTGGCCACACTTCAATCACATGTTAATGCTTTATGGGGGTCATGCACTAGTCAATAAGGAAAACCATGGACCCAATCAAACAGGTCTGGCGTCCAAGACATATCGCAATAGAACACTAACCGTGCATGGGGAACCACTAAAAGGGCTTCCCGAAGCACTTTTTTTATGAAACTATTAACCACACGCTTGCACTCCAACTTACAAATAAGAATTCAAAATCAAGACACAAATCAGTTAAAAAGGATCCCCAGCTTGAAACACCTCACATCCAACGTGTCAAAATCACAAGGACACACCATGCAATAACCTGTTACTAAAACACCAAATTTTCATTTAACAAAACATTTTGAAAATAAGAAAAGCTTGTGGGTTTCAAAAACACCAATGGTGTCCCATGGACCTCGCACATGCATGTTCTCATGTCGTACTGTCACCCACCTCATGTCCATCCAGGAACTCATCCACTCGTAAAATTAACCATTTCCCTTTTCGTATACACTCATGCATGTGGTTTCCCATGAGAGAACCAAGGATCAAAACAAAACCATTCCATTTTTCAAAAACAAAACATCCAACCCACACTTTTCAAACCTCATACACCATTTTCATTTTAAAGTTCTTTACTTCAAAACATTTTTCCAAAACATTTTCCAAGACAAAATCATTTTTCCCTGAAAACCAAATTTCTATGAATCCAGAATAAGGAGACGAGGAATGATGCAAGAGGAGACTAGTGTTAGCGGGTGACTGGAACATATGCTTGGCAGCTATATGCCAATCACGCCACCACCATAGAGAGTATTATAGGAAAGCATCCCTGGCTCCACATGGCTTGGCAGACCATGCGAGCTCCCTGGGACCGCTGACCCTACTCCATTTTCATTTCCCCTAAACAAGATTAACCACACAGACCAAAGTTTTAGACAAACCTGAACTTGCTTTGGTAAATCGAGTCCCGCCACAAGGTGTGTTGTCCAGACAACTTACTTGTAGCCAGATCGTCGAGTAACAACAAACTTGACTCAAGTATACAGTGACTCTATCCCAAAAGAACACGACCTAAGAGAGAAAACCTTCTCCTCTCATACCGTTTTTTCACGAACAAGGCCGGGTCGCCATCGGACCCAGCACCCGAATCGGTCAGCGACATGGCTCGAAGGGCATTCCCAATCCCCACGGGCTGGCACAAGTGCCTGGGTGTCAAACATTACATGGGAACGATTTACCCAAAATAAAATATAGATAGACAACTAACCAGATAAACCAACTAAAACTGGATACAGACAACCAAACACGCCTTTAAACTATAACCAGATTTGGATTTTACAATTCAAATAAAACCCAAAGGGAACTACAACGAAGACAGAAAACTAAAAACTCTAACTCAAGACTCCAAATGACATGAGAAGTCATACCTCCAAGCTACCCACACCAACCTTCATGAGGAGACCGACAACAATCCGAACCACCATCACTGAGCATGATGTCACAACCTGTAATACACAAGAAACAAAGTCTACATACACCCAAAGGTGTATGTAGGGTGTGATCCAGAAGCCCAGTAGGACATCACCCAATAAAAAGGTTCCACGTATAAACATTAAATGAAAAATACATTTGTAGGCTAAATAAATGAAAGGACGCCAAAGCTTAAACAACTTTAAAGAAACAGTTTCTATGAAGAAAACACTTAAATAAAACAATTTAAATAAAAATAAAACACCCCTGCAGTTAAGAAAACTCAAACCTTCAAGACAACCCAAATGCTACACTGTATGTTGATGGTGAGTGTATAGTAATCTAGGAGCACTAAAAGTGGGAGAGGCCCTATAGGTGCTAAAGTTGTGTGGGGCCCTAGAACCTCACATATAGGTGTACCAAATAATCCATATCATACGTTCCCGTGCATGATCCACTAGTAGGGAAACACCTCCATAACCTAGTCCTCTCTAGTAATCATCCAGGTTTTAGTTAGTGTTATAAGCGTCAATCCAGCTAAGTGAAATTGGGTCGGGGCCACTCCTGAATCACTAGCACGCTAGTCTAGTCTGCCCACCTAGTACATAGGCTTCTCCTTTTTGTGCTCAACATGTTCTAATTTCACATTTCAGGTCAAACTCAGACAAATAAAACAAACAGGGTGTTGAATAAACCCAACTCCACACTTTCACACACATAGAAAACCACTATTTTAACACACCAATTTCATTTAAAACAATACGCACACCAAAACAGGTTCCAAAAATGTTTCACACCATTAATAAAACTTAATAAACCATTTAATGATTTTATAAAAACAATTACCAAGGTGACACAAATCATTTTACACCAAAAATATTTTAAAACTTAATCTACATCACTTACACAATCAAATAAATCAACTGTACAATTAAAGAAACCATTCCAGCGATTAAAAAAACCACTAAGAAAGTTTATCAATAAATTTTTAAAATATTCCGTATGACTTTAAACACTAAAGACTCACTAAAATCCTCATTTGTGACAAAACACATATCAACACCACATCAAAACACGATCCAAAGCCTTTGCACAATTCAATAACTAAATTCACAATTTATAAAACATGATCAAATGTCACAATAAGGGTTTTTATAAAAAAATGCACCACATTTCACATAAGCATGCTACTTAAAATCAAAACACATATCAAACTCATTCAAAAACTAATTTCGCACAACACAAATTAATAGAAGAACACACTAAATGAATCAAACAAGCAATCTAATTTACCAAATAATGTTTACACATGGAACCACCTACCTCGGGTGTAGCAGACCTCACAAATATGGTGCACAAGGATTGTTGCCCACCAACCGCAACTCCAACAAATCCAAATTGACACTAAAACAAACAATTGAACCAAAACATCAATAATTAACCCAAAATTGGTTGAATTCTTCAATCTCACCTAATTCTCACCATAAAATAACCAAAGGTGAACCTTAAATCATGAAACCAAACCAACACAATTTAAGTTCAAACCCTAAATTTGGACCCCAAACCCGTTGGAAAAAAATAAAAGCCCCAAATCGGAAGAGGGTTTTACTCGGAGGGGCTACCGGAGAGGAGCACGCAGGGAGAGGAGGGTGCGGCTGTGCAAGGAGGTCACCGGAGGTGAGGGAGGAGGTTGGTGATCCGTGGGATAGCTGAAGATCAGGGTGATGGCGAGTGTCCGGGTAAGGGTGCGGTTGTGCAAGGCGGTCGATGTCCAGCAGGGGCGGTGCGGCGGGAAGGAATTTTGAGGGGGGTGTGATAGGTGTAGGGGAAGTCGGGGAGGTGTGCGGTGCCGGAGGGGAGTGTCACCGGAGGAGGTGTCTTCCAAGGAGGGGGCGGCGTGAGTAGAACCATAGAAGGGTGGGAGCTTCGACGGAGAGAAAAAATGGGGTAGGGGGGCTAGGTCTCAACGCAACAACAAAGAAGAAAAAAATAATAAAAAAATAAAATAAAGAAAAGAAAAATAAATAAATAAAAACAAAACAAAACAAATAGTAATAATAATGATAATACTAATGATAATAATTAACATAATAATAATAATAATAATAATAATAATAATAATTGGAATAATAATAATAACTTAAATAAATTATTATCCTTTGAACTAACAATAATAACGATAATAATATCCTCAAATAATAGTAATATACTTATTCTTATCATTAAAACAAAAATTCATTAAATTTTATCACACTATTGTTATTTTTATTTTATTTTTACTTTACCACTCATTTAATTTTATTTATTTATTATTGATTCCTTTTATTTGATTCGTTTCGCATCAGGAAGGCGAGCGGGGAACCGAGCGAGGCCACGCGGTGACCTAGGTGAGGTCACGCGTCTTCGACAGCGGCGCGCTAAAACGTTGTCGAGGCCAAAACACTCTTTTATTAGTGAAAAATCCCAGTTGAACTCAGCCCGTATTTCATATCAAAATAATAATAATAATCAGAAGCAAATAGAAATTATAAGACGAAAATAAAAATAAAAAAAATTTGACACATGGAATAGTGAAAAGTTTGGGTGTGACATACAACAAGGATGTTGAGCTAGTAAATTTTTCATCATGTAGCTCAGACATGGATGGGACTTACACCCTGAATGGTACCATGCTAAGGTGAGAGGAAGATCTATAAAAATAACTCTATACTGAGATAGGTAAGTTTTTTCCCTCAATTATTCCACCTTAATGGATTGTGTGTCTAGTAATTATGTGCCTCTAGGTTGGGAATGGTGTAAAAACTATCATGAATGAGTGGAAATCAGGATCCCTAAAATTAGTGTGCTTGTGCTTAGGAGCGAGAGGCATTAGGGTACCTATGCTTAGGGGGGAAAGGTGGGGTAATGGTTTAGGGTAAAATTGAAGTATATAGGGTATCAGGTTAGGGACCATAAATTTATTACACGCAACTTTATTATATTACATGAAAATAAGTTTGTGTGAGACTTGGGCACTAAAACAAGTAAAACTCATGGATTCAGGAGGTATGGGTTCATGAAATATTTGGTTATTCACATAGATATGGGTTTCACAAAGGATAATTCTCTTTCACAAACCTGGTCATCCTTAAGAGGTATTGAATGAGGATCTCTCAACCATAGGCCAAGACAATTTAGAACCCATAAGAGGTTGTTCATGCAAGTTATACTCCTTTGAGGGTCCATGGGATTCAGGTTTTTTGTGATATCACATATGAGAGGTTTGCATGAGGGAAAGAGTCACATCATATTCTAGAGATCCTTCCTTCAAAGTGTTGGGGTAGGTTTAATTTATAGTTGAAATTGGTGGTTGATGTCATGAAACTTCACTGCAGCATGAAATAGGGTTGTGCACTTCCTATACCTTTACCGATGGGGCTTAACCATGAAATATGTGGGGTTAAACATCACCTTTCACACACAGATGAATAGTTATGTGATGGTTATGCACCAAAATCCATAATGTTTTACACACATGACTTGGGAATTACTTTAGGATTTGGGAGAAACCACAGAAATTTCTATCTCCAACATCACCTTTGGATCACAAGTCCTTTGAATATAAAACCTCTTCATTAAATGCAAGAATCCAAATTTACATGAAACATGGTCCTTGAATCTGTAATTTTTATTTGGGGTGAGTCACATAATTATTTCATCCAAAACTAGTCTTTTAGGGTGAAAGACTTTTTTTGAACACCAAAAAATTCCCCCCTTAAAATCGGAGCTTATGGGGGACTAAAAGGTCAGGTTTCGATGGAAACTCCAAAGTGGATGGCCGATTTCCACATGTTCACATAATTCCCATATTGGATCCCACAACTATGTTTCACACTCACATAAGCTGGAGAACATATGCCTATAAATAGGGTGAGGGTCCCTTTGTATAGTCACCTAACTTCCATGTGCGATAATTCATCTCTCATGTGTAGAATTTATCAACTTTGTTCGAAATCCTAAGCTTTTATCTGTGACTTTCACGTAACTCCTACTTTTCATGGAATATTTTATACACTTCATCTGGACATTTTTTTGACCTCCCTCCAAGTTTTATGTCTCAGCGACTTTGTGAAACTAAAACCCAAACTTGCATGACCCAGTGTTTAAATCCATATATCATTAGTAAATGACCAACCTTGCTGACCAAGCTATGATTAAAGTTGATAAAATGAACCCCCAAGGGATTAAATAGTAGGGAATATAAAAATTCCTTATGTTAGAATAGTAGTTCTTGATAACAAGGTTGTAACGACTCTGACCCATGTAACTCAATGTCAGTGTCATACTTTATTACATTTTCATAGATATAAAGAGTCAAATCATGAAGGACTAATCAATTAAGCATTTTTTTTATAACCAGATACAGACATGATAACAATTTTACATTAGGAATAGTAAATAAAACATAATACATAACAAAATAAAATGAACTGCATCCTTGAAAACTCATTCCAAGAATTATTCTTCATATATTGGGAAAAGGACACAAAATAAGGGTGAGATTAAATTCTCAATAAGGGTAACGTATAGTGGATTATATCATGAATGAATAAGTATAATCAATATGGAAAGGTATATAACTAAACACAAATTTCATTTAAATAAATTTATTTTCATGATAAGATAAGACGTAATTGATATGGTAAGTTAAATAACTGAAAACACGGATCATTTAATCAATAAAATGAGAATGAAATACATCCAGAGATAAAATCATGTAAAAAATATCATGGATAAAAAGATAATTGGATTCTCAATTAAGGAAATGTTTAATTATTATATGTCCTGTATCAGGAACATGATACCTATACTTTCAATAACTTTTATAATATGGTTTAAAACTATTGGGTACAAACGTATCTGGTTTGTCCAACTGATTTAAAACTACTAGGTATAAACTCGTATAGTTTTTCTAATTGATTTGTCTCATGAGACTAGTCAATGCATCTAGGTGATATATATAATTGAGCCCCACACATGCATGTACATCCAAATCATTCCTCATATATCTAAAAATATATTTAATTTGTGAAAAAACTTCTTTATAATCAAATATATATATTGAGTAAGGGATATATATTTATCAATATTTTCCCAATTAATAAAATAACTATAAAAGTAAAAACTTATGTAAAAAAGGTATATAGTTTAAGAAATAATTATATACATTATAAAATAATAAGGATATTTAAGATAAATTTAATGTCTATTGAAAAATGATCATACAAAAAAATTATTGTCTCAAGTGAAAGTTAACAATCACAATAGAAATTGAGATTGTACAATAACTTTTACCACTTGGTAATTTTCAAGTCAAATCTCCTTGAATGAAATAATTAAAATTGAAACATAAAATAACATGAATTATTAATTAATAATGATATTACATGTGAAATTATAATTATATACACCATATAAATGAAATTAGGTGCATGACATTACAATATACCTCAAAGAAGGGAAATTGAGACAAAGTCTCTTATCTCATGCTTCCTTTTGGTTGAACGTTATTTAACATTGTGTATAGTTGTTTTTAACATGTTATTAGCTTATAATGTAACCATATTAATATTTATAATATCATATATTATCCTTTAATAGCATATTATCACCCATTTTTTAATAATCTTTCAATATTTTAATTGATTCAGGTGTTAATTACCTTGTTTTCTCATTCGTGTTTTGTCATGAATGTTCCAGTTCTTGTGAATATTATAAAGTTTCATAATATTCATAATAATTATCATAAAATAATTATCATAATTATAAATCATTTATACTTTTAATACCAATCATAAAATATGGTTTTGAGAAATGAAGTATGTTACGATCATGGAGACGGTAGTTTGTACGTATGCATGAGTAACATTTCCATTTTTCAATGATCATTATGGAAATAATTTAAGTAATATATTATATTTATAGAATTATAATAATATCATATACATAATATTATTTCTTTAAATATATTTATATATTTCATCCATGTGGTTTTCTGATGAAAAGTGATTCACATCATTTCATGAAGTCAATATTCCACACACACACAAACAATGTTGTCATCTTTCATTGAGCGAAAAGGTAAGAAATAAAATGATATATATTATCTTTTTAGATGATAAATTTCTTGAATATTATAATTATATAATTTATATCACATATAATCATTAAATTTATCCTTATCACCTTCCATGTAAATCGTTAGTGAAAGCTGAATCACATCACTTCACATAGAAGTAGTCCTCTGTATGCACGGGCGACATTATCACATCTCCTACAGAATATAAAGTGAAAAGGTATATATGATATAATGAATTAATAGTTATAGTTATCTTATAAATATCATATATATAATTTATATTCATTATCATACCCAACTCTGAGAGGTGGTAATGGAAAAACATATGACATCAATTCGTGAGATAGTATTCCGCCGTACACATGAATGATGATTGTATAACTCATTTGATGGAAGTATGGCTGGTTTTAGGTAATTATCTTAATATAAAGAAAATATAAGTATATTTAAGATATTGATGTTATTATATAATAATGTTTTAATAATAATTCAATAGGTTTGAGGAAGAAATAAAATAAAAATGTTTGTTGAAGAACATTACCTCATCTTTGGGTATCCTCCTTAGGATTGCACTAAAACCTTACTAGGTTGGACTCTTGCCCAAAATAAGGATTCTGGGATGAGAGGGGGAATTTGAAAAGTTATTTGAGAAGTTATTTTCAGAACCAAAATGGTTTTATGGTGTCAATAAGAGAGGATAGGGCTGGTTTTTTATAACTAAGGTGAGTGGCATAATTGTAATTTTTGAAAATTAAAAGGTGTACCCACATTTTTTACATTCCACAAAGATCCAAAATGGAGAATTATCAATAATTAGACATTATAAGGTCTATATAAGTCCATTAAATATAATTTATACAAGTTTTTGGGCATTTTTAACTCTTATCCTCTAAATTTAACCCCCCGATAAATCCATTTTACCTTAACTGTGGTAATTAATTTTTATTATTTTCACTATTCATTTTAATAAAAAATTAAGTTGAAATTATTATATAATATAAATTATGATGATTAAAAATATTTAATCCAATTTTTCAAATTCCATTCACATAATTTGAATTTTTTAATTTAAAATTAGTCTCGCAGATATGACGAGAAAGCGGGTTTTTAAAGAGAAAATGTTCAAAAAATTATAAAGTTTTTATATAAAAATTCAATATGAAAACTATTACAATAAAATAAATAGGGTTAATTTATATAAAATTTAAATAATTTTACTTTAAAATAAATTCAAAATATAATTTAACATTATATATTATTTAAACAAAAATATTGTTTTTAATTAAAATTCAGTATTTTCACTATTCATCAAAAAAATGAAATGGTTCAGAAAAATCCCAAAAAATAACCCTATGATAATTTTGATATGATGATTTAAAAAATTAATTTTATTTTTTAAAATAAATTTTTTATAAGTGTTAAAAATTAATTTTAAATTATGTGTGCAAAGCACGACTAAACCGTCCTTTAGAAAAAATAAATTTTTTTAGAAAACATTTATTTTTCATTTTAAATGATTCTTATTTTATTTATAATAAATAGGTAATTATAATTTTCAAAATTTTAGTTAGTACTATTCATACCCTCCAAATTAATTTCTAGGTTATAATGGTCGCGTTTAAATAATATTTCAATAGATTATTTTCCTTTAGAACCGGTGTTACCTGCATTGTATGCTATTAACGAATTTAAATTTAATTCAACAGAAATATATTATAAAGTATTGGGGTGTTAAATTATTCCCTCTTACAAAAATTTCATCCTCAAACTTTTTTGGATATCACCTTATAAATAAATGAGGTAGTTTTTATTCATAATATCCTCTAGTTGTTGTGTTTCTTCCTCCATCTTGTGATTTCTCTAAAGTGACTAACCAGTTGAGTTGTCTAATACCTTAACACTTGTTCTCTTGTATCAATAATCTATATGGATTCTTCAAAATATGATATATTAGATTACTATTATATATCATCATAGGTGATTACATTCATTGATTCTAGAATTTACTTCCTTAATAATTATATATGGAACACATCGTGTACTTTTGAGAGATTTGGAGGCATTGTCAAATGATAAGAAATAAATCCAATTATTTCAAATATTTCAAAGGGTATGGTGTACCTAGGGCTCATTTTCCATTTCTTACCAAAACTTATAACACCATTCCATGGTGATACTTTCAAGAAAACAAGATCTCCCACTTGTAGTTACAAATCTTTCCTCTAATTATCAGAATAACTATTTGTCCTACTTTGATCTACTTTAATATGAGCCTGAATATCATTTAACTTTATTTTTTAAACTTCAACAAGTTTTGGGCCTACAATTTCCCTTTCACCAACTTCATCCCAATAATTGGTAGTATGAAATCTCTTTCCATATAACAATTTATACGACGTCATTTGAATACTTGAATGGAAACTATTATTATAAAAAAATCTACCAAAGGTAAATATTGATCCCACATACCTTGAATTTCAAGTGACTATAACCTCAAAATTTCTTCCATTTTCTAAATAGTCCTTTAGGATTATAGTTAGTTTTAGGATGGTAGTCAGTGCTCAAATAAAGATCAGTATCAAGATCCTTATAAATATTATTCCAATATTTTTATTTAAATCAAGGATCGTGATCAAAAAAAATTAAAATAGGTGCACCCTGAAGTCTTTTAACTTCATTAATATAGATATTTGTGAGGTGCTCAAGAGGCAAATATTCTTTTATAGTGAGGAGATTTCTATATTTCATTAGGAAATCAATGATAAACCATATTTAATCATTCTTTCTAGAATTATTTAGTAGTAATGTCATCCCATTTTCATAAATGAATAGGAATTGGTTTCATGAATCATCTTGGATGTTGACCCATAGATTTAACTTGTTAACAAACAAAACATCCAGACCCATAATAATTAATTTATCACTTCATGTTATCCCATAAAAAATGATCCCTCAAATCCCTATACATCTTTATTCTACCAGGGAGTATAGAGAAATTTGAGTTATAAGTGTCATCCAACAATTCCCTTTTTAGGTCAGGTATACATTGAACACATAATATATTTCTAAATTTCATAACACCATCTTCAAAAATGAAGCATACTAATTTCCAATCATTCAAAGCTTTAATTTTCTTCTGAAATTTCTCATCTTCATATTGAGAATTTTTATATTTTATAATAAATATGGGTTTGCAATAATATGAAAAATTAGTGATATCTCTCTATTCTTAATAATTCTCATGTCCATCTTACCAGATCTAGGAACATAAGATCCCACTCAATCCTCATTTGGGTCAGAACTCCAGGATCTTTCCTAATCAATGCATCTACTACCTTATTTTCTTTCCTTGGGTGATATTGTATTGAGAAATTATAATCCTTGAGTATCTCAAGACATCAAATTTACCTCATGTTAAGTTATTTTTCTGAAAATATATATTTTAGGATCTTATGGTAAGTGTATATCTCACATCTCTCACCATAGAGATAATTTCTCTATATATTCAAAGAAAATATTACATTTTCCATCTCAAGATCATGGGTTGGATAGTTTTGTTAATGAATCTTCAATTTCCTTGATTCATATGCAATAAATTTTTCATTTTTCATTAGGACACAACCAAGTAATTTCTTCAATGAATCATTATATATAACAAACCCATCATTTCCAGATTGTAGATTCAAAATCAGAGCACTGACTACTTTAGTTCATCAAAACATTCTTCACATTCATTTGTCCAAATAAACTTAAACCCTTTACGTGTAAGCTTGATTAATAGGTTAAGTAATGTGGAAAAATTATGAATGAGACTCCAATAGTAACCTACCAAACTAATGAAATTATATACCTCAGTTATGTTCATTATTATAGGACTTTCTTTGAAAACCTTTATATTTGTAGGATCAACTGAGATCCCATACTTTGATAAAATGTGGCAAAGAAAATAAACTTCTTGAATCTATATATCACATTTACTAAATTTCTCATATAACTCTTTATTTGTAAGAGTATCAAGATTGACTCACAAGTGATTATTATGGTCTTTATAGCTATTAGAATACACCAAAATATCATCAAATAATACTATAAAAAATAATCAAAATATTCCTTGAATAATATATTCATTAGATCAATAAAAATAGAGGGTTCATTAGTAAATTCAAATGGAATTACTGTGAACTCATAATTTACATACCTCAGTTAAAAAATTTTCATTGGAATGTCTTTCTTATTTGCTCATAATTGATGATACAAATAAGGATGGTCAATCTTTGAAAAATATTTGGCTTTTTAAATTTGATCGAATAAGTCATCAATGATAGGTAAAGGATACTTTTTATTGATCTCCATAGATTTTTTCCTATAAAATGTGCAGCCTCATGGATCCATCTTTCTTATTAATAAAGATAATAGGGGATCCCCATGGTGAAATGCTAGAGTAAATAAATCCCTTATCACCCAAATCCCATAGTTGTTTCTTAAAATCCAATAATTCCATAGTGTCCATTATATAGGGATTATTTTATATTATTATTTAATTAGGTATTAACTCAATGGAAAAATCAACTTCACACTCTGGGTGATGTCTAGGTAATTCCTGAGGATATACATTAATGTATTCCTAAAAATAGGTACATGATCAACTTGAATATTACCTTCTCTATCCCTATATTTTTTTCACTTATTCCCCAAGAATAACATTCAGTAAATATACTAAGGTGGATCTAGATATGACTCTGATAATAGTGTCTCTTCTCTAAAGATAAGGAATTCTACATCAGCCTTACAAGTCATAATTTCCTTTTTCCTGTAATAAATTTTTACATGATATTTTTAAATACAATCCATAATAAGGATTATATAAAAATCAACCATAGGTATGATAATAAGGTCAGAAAACAGAGCATTTTTATGTGTTATAATTAGGACTACTCGACACAGCCCTATTGCAGTGAGACTTCCCCTTAGAGTTTTAACTGATAACTCCCTTCTTAAATTAAAATTGAAATATATAATTTTCTTGGTAAACAATATAGATATTAAAAATCGAAAGGATACATAATAAAATAAATAATTATATAAATTTTAGGATAGTATTAAAGTACCTTCCACTACATCATTGGGTACTTCTACCTCAGTTGTAGTGATTTCATAAGATTGGAATTTTCCCTGTGGCCTCTTTTGTGGTGTATTCCCTTGAGGCTTTAGGAATTCATTTTCACAGTGTCTCATCTCTCTATAGTTGAAACACCGAATAACAATTTCTTATTTATTACATTTTTCGTTATTTTTCCTAGTGACCCTTATCTCCAAACTTATAAAAAACTCTCAATCCCTTCAAGAATTTACCAAGGTGATTCTTTCCATAATTTTCAGAATATGGAAATCACTATGTTATCTTCTACTTATTTGATTCATTCCTTTTTTTCATGGTGTTCGAATGGCCTCTTATTCTCTTAATTTAACATGAATATTTAAGATCTTAATGATTCCTTCTCTATTTTTAAATAACAAAAAAATATTTATCATATAATAAAAACTTTAAAGAGACCATCTCCCTTTAGAGACTTGGATAATCCATTCAGATTAAAGTTCAATATTATACTCTGTGTTGCATATGTAATCCATAACATACCTAGATAACCTTATAAAGGTATACTCATACTCAAAAATACTTTATTATTCCTTTTACTTTATGCTAAGTAAATTTATCTTTATTTTAGTTTTCTAATTATGAGGGGAATATTTGTCGAAGAATTTCTCCTTAAAAGTTTTTCATTCTATGAGTTTTACTTCATATTCCTTCCTAGTATTCTGGATCAATGACCACCATTGATCAGAATCTACTTTGATACAATACACAACAAGTATAACCTCTTAATTTTCATTGCATCCTAGAACCATAAATATATTCTCCAGGTTTATAATCCATTACTTGGATATCAATAGATTAGTAGTCCCACTAAATGATGTGGGATTCTATCACATGAAGTAATTCAACATTATATAATCTCACTGTTGAACATTTTTCTTCATTTGTCAAAGGTTATTTATCATAACATGACTATACTTCCCCAATCTAGCCATAATTTTTTTAGTTTCAATACCAGTAGTATTGGATTCCTTAATAGGGAAATCTCTATATTATCCCTGAGTATTGATACACTTCTTCCTTATAGGTTTCATTTTTAAACAATGTAATATACTATATTAACTCATAAATTTTTAAAATTTAAATTATAATTTATAATTTTAAATATGATGTAACAACCAACATAAATTAAAATTTATGCATTATTAATCTCATAATTATAAACCTTTTTTCTTTGAGGATATCTTTATTTTCAAATTCTTTACAGTGGTTCATAAATAAATGGGAATTATCCTAAGCATATACCCTAGGAGTGTAAAAATAGGTTCACAGTAAGGCCCATTATATTGAATCAGGTGGTGATTGGGTCAATCCCAATGCACACTTTTCAGAATTATTACCCCTAGGTACCTCTATTCCAAAACCACAACCACTTGTGGTATCCATATAGGGATGTATTACTATAAAAAACCACATAATATCTTCCTTAACAAAACTTTAGAATGATCTTCTATACTTATTATCAATATCTTTCATGTGTGTATGTTCCCTAAACTATTTTTTCATTAATATGGTTCCCAAGGTTTTTTCTAAATTTCCATTGATACCAACTATAATGACTCCAACCCCAGTAACCTAGATATAGTGTCATACTTTATCACATTTTCATATATACAAAGGTTAAAATTTTAGAGACCCAAAGCTTGACGTACATGTACATTACATTACTTTTGCGGAAAACTTAGTACATAACAAAAACACACACACAAGGACCGTAATAGTTTAGTGTCTTTGGAAACTTGGAACGTAATCTTCTAATCATGGTGAAAGATCTTCAACATCTCCCATAAAGATCTTCCCTCTTTTTTTTCTTACCTAAAACCTTTATTTATATCCTGGGGAAAAGAAAATATAAAATGGTGATCTCAAATGCTCAGTAAGGGTAAACAAAAGAAATATCAATCACATCATATTCATAAGAACATAACATTTTGGAAATATTAACCTGCAAAAGAGATCATAATATCATAACATGGGATAAATAATAGTAGTGAAATGTAATCACAATAATAATAACTTAAAACATGAAACTTTGTGGCATACACACATAATTATAGAGAATCATTTCTTATTAGGCAAGACTCATTTCCAAGACTATCTTAGTGGACAAAGCCCATTTCTGAACCGAGTTCACTCCTCGTTTCAGTCCTGTTTCACTGAACCGGTTTAACCTGTCGTTCCAGCCATGTATATCTCATGAGATATATAATCTTTACCCAATGCATTGGAGGGAGATATAGGTCTCACCCATCTCATAATGATACCATTCTTATGTGTGTCACAAAATCATAAACCATACATCATAGCATAACCCATGTAATAAAAATGGGAATCTTAAACATCGTGACATCATAAAACAATTCATATAAGATAAAGGAATTCATAAAAATAATTTCATCACAACATAATCAAATCAATTTAATAATAGGGATAGAAACATAACCCTTTTTTTAGATGGAAATTAATTTTGATAAAATACTTGAACTCCATTCTTGAGGAAAATATCCTTTCTACTTCAAAAACATTTTTTCCTTTCTAAACATGTCATAAAATTTTAAAATAAAAGAAGTTGATTAAAAATAAACCTGAAAAATTGTAAAGGAATATTCTTGGAAATAATGTTTTCAAAATCCATTCATTCCGTATAAGTTAAAAGAACATTCTTCTCGTACTTTTGTCAAAAAAGTCAAAAAGTACCTCGTACAAAAAACGACAAAAGATTCCTTTCATATATTTTACTAAAAACTCACCAAAGGGTAAAATTGGATATAAACTATTGTAGAAGGATATAAATATTACATATTGAGGAAACATGGATGTGGATGATAAATATTCCCCAGTAAATTCTGAAGTATAAACAATCTCGAATAAAAACTGAGATTACGAGATTTTCCATTACCTTAGGTATGATTTGCTTCGTAAGTGTCTGAACCTCCTTTATAATGATTTAAATAAGGTTATTGACTTATTCAAGAATCATACGTATTTTTATGATATCATATATGTTCATATTCTTATCTTCTTATTAGTAATATTTCATTACTATTTGTTATTCGGGTGTTTATTACTTTTTGTTCTTATGCGTGTTTTGTCGAATAAATTCTTATTCTTCTCTTTAGGTTATAGATACATAATTTACAGAATTGTATTAGTGTAATATATATCATATTAATTCATTCAATTCATTTATATAATTATTATGCAATGAAGATCATGTAGAACGAGTCGCATCACATTGTGGAGACGGTATTCCGTACGTACTCACGAGCAAAGATATCGTTCCCATGATCATGGAATCGTATTGGAGTGTATGTATACTATTTCAGAATCAATATCACTTTAATATAATAATATATAGTTATTATTTACACCATTATACCCATCCAAGTAAGGTGGTGGGGGAAAATAGATTACACCACAGCGTGGAGACGGTATTCCGTACGTACGCACGCGCGGTGATTTCTTTTTCGGTAGGATGGATAGATGGTGAAATAGGGTTTTTTAATAATTATAATAACATATCAGTATATTAGTGATACTTATTTTATTACTTAATAATGAAACAACTAAAGAAGAAGAAGTGGAAGAAGAAATAAAGATGAAAGAATCAGTAACGGACATTACCTCTTCTTTGAAGTGCTTCTTTGAGACCTCCTTTTAGGGCACTAAAATTGGTCTTTGAAGAAGACCAAGACCTCTAGGATGTTTCTAGGGAAGTGGAGAGGATAAATTGGCAGGGTTTGGCCAATCTTGAAGGATCAAAGTGGTGTGAGGAAGAGGGGGAGGAGGTTCCCTTTTATAAGGGAGGAGAGGGGCACCTTTGGAATAACTAAAATTATTATTTTATTATAAAGCCAAATTCGGTTTTAAATAGCTCAAAATTGATTTATATAGAATCTAAGGGTGGGATGTATCGAAATCCTCTCATCCAATAGAATTTAGACAAGTTTATGTCATTATACTAACCTTATCGTTTACTTTTAACTCTTGATTAATTAGATTGACATTTATCATGTCACTTTCTATTTTTATATTATATAGTTAATAAACTTACCATATACATCCAAGAGACCCCCAAGTGGTCCATTAATGATACACCTATCTTGATATAAGTATCTTTTTCGAAGCTTAGATTTTTTGGAATAAAATAACAATCAATAATATAATATTTGTTTTAAAAACTATTTTATGTCAATTTTGACACTATTCAGCAGTTGATTTTTGGGAAACTCATAACAGAATTATTACTTCAACAAAAGTTAATTAAATCAATCCTAACATGTCATATTAACCTATAAAATTAGTTTAATTCATAAGAAGTCTCAAATTATATTTATTTGTGCATTTATAATATCAATTATTCTAATTTTTCACTATTAAGGTAATTACTGCATCATCATTGTGTCATAAATAAATTAAATTATTTAATGTCTAAAAATTATAAATAAAATATCATTATGTAGGAAATCGTATTATCTTTCTAATGAATATTTACAATATAATTTATCTTATGTATAACCCTATATTAAAAATGTTTTAGTAAATAAACTTTGATTTTAACTCTTTTAACTCTTCTTTGAATTAAATAATAATAAATGTCCTAATCTAATCCAAGTGGACCTAAATGGTCATATTTTATTCCTAAGGTTTTTTTGGTCGAATTACACTTATCTAATAGAATTAGGACATGTTTTAGGGTAATAATAATATCATTTTTACCCTTAATTACCCTATTTACTTTTAACCGTGGTAAAAAAAAGTAGAAAGTTACTATTCACCAAAAATTATTTTCATCTCATTGAACCACATTTTACTTACTGAAATCAACTGTGTCTCTAGGAGTTTTGAAATTCCACTCACAGAAGTGGTAAAATTAAGTTTTATGAAAAAAAATCAGTTTTTTAACTACCACTTAGTGGTTTCACTATTCATCAAAAAATGAAAGTTTCCAGAAAAATACCAAAAATTAGGCCTAAGCTATATTTGACATTATGAATTCAAAAATTATGTTTATTTTACCAAATTCAAAACATATCAGTTACATTAACTAATTTAAAAATTAATTCTCATCGTCAAAACAAATAGCATGTTTTTTAGAGATAATAACTATCAAAAGATTGACACTTGTTTATGTCTGGTTTAAATGTGAAATTACATCCAATGAAAAACATTGTATTAAATTCTAAAAATATATTCTAAATATACTTTAAAACCACTCAAATTAATAATTTATCACTATTAATTATTTCGATTAAAAAAGTTGTTTTTAATTAAAATTTAGTAATTTTCACTATTCATCAGAATATGAAAGTTATCCGAAAAGTACCAAAATTTCACCCTAAGATAATTTTGATATTTCGAATCCAAAAATGAAGTCCATTTTGAAAAAAAATACAAAATTTCAAAAATTGTTTATTACTATTCATAACGGCTAGTTTTAATAATATTTTAATAGCATATCGTTGTTTATTGAAACTCGGTATTGCGTACTACACACGCTATCGAGGAAGGTCACGATTGCGTGTAATGCAAGGCAAGTCAAGGATGCGTGTTGTGCAAGATCCTTTTGGTGTAGCATACAACACAAAACATTAATGAAATTAAAAATAATATTTTTCATAAAATCTCGGGGTGTTACATTCTACCCCCCTTAAAATGAATTTCACCCTCGAAATTCGTCAGGGTTATAAATGGTTTACTACTCGAAAGTTTTTTTAATATAAACCGACATCATAAAAAGGAATACCAAAACCAATCTTTAAAAACAAAAGTATGAAATTCAATGGTTACCCAAATAAACTAATCACTGGGTTTCCACCTAGGTGAAAATATGGATATGGAAGAGAAATCTAACCATCATGTTCTGATGGAGAGTGGTAGAGAACATGGCTATGGAAAATCCAGTAATCACAAATCCATAAATTTTTGACGATCTAAGGTACCATCTGATTCATCCGATATAAGAGCACTAGGACAACATTTTTGGTTTTCAAGATCATTTCCCTAAAGTTGATGAAATTGGAATTAGAAGAAATACTTTCATGATTTTGGTATAGTCTCACCATTGGTTGTTCTTTGGACAATTTCCACTTCATCTCTTAAAGAAATGAAGTTGAATTTGTCATTCGTGATGTGTTAGTAGATCATGTGATAGAATTATGGGTCATTCCATCTCTCTCAAACAAAAGGTTAGAAAAGTTATCAAAAAAATACATAAGTCCATCTATAGTGAGATTAATCATATATGGTTCCTAAAATGTTCTTATACTTCATATATAATAAAACTAGTTTTTACAAAACAAGGACTTCCTGTAGGCCAGTGGTAGGCAATAAAGGCCAGTCGCACTTCGGTTGTGGGTTCGATTCCTACAGCCTTGTTCGACGCGATGGGTTGTCGCCCATCCTGCAGGTTGTCCTTTTTCTAAAACTAAATTACTATAGCATCCCATAAATAATATCGAAAAAACTTCTATCCTTAAACAATACTAACTTATGTCCAACATAATCCATTACAATCTTTAGGCTTATCCAAAATAATGTTGTCTAATCTCATATTATAGTGAAAACTATTACAAAAGAGTTCATACAACTAGCATGTTAGTACAATTGTTGATCCCCATATATCATGAGATATGTCTTGTTGGTCACATTCCAAACATTCGAAGGCCTTAATCATGTATTCTCTTGAAAAATGAATACCCATTAAATCTTAGTGAAAACATGAGTGTTGTCAAAAGTTAACTCTTTTCACATACCAAAACCTCAAACCATGATTTAACTATTTCCTTATATCAGTCATGAGCTTATGAATGCTGTCAAACATTTCATTTTTTTCCTTATCCCTTCATTATGCGCATAATATCTCAATCAATTTCCATGGTTACCGGTACCATAAAATTATTGAAAACCACAATAGACCAATACATAAATATTCCAATATTCCACGATACTATATACAACATTATTTTGGAATCCCATTACATAAACACTTAATCATTCCACCACATCGTTGTCATATTCAACATCGACAATGGTGATCGCATGTGACTTCCCTTTTTCCTTGGCCTTAAGTGGTTGCTCATGTCGATCATCACTAACCCTTGGATTAGGGCATTTATTAGCATAGTGCCCCATTTCCTTTCACTTGAAGCATTGAATTGTAGTAGGTTCATTCTATGTATCCCTTCCTTTGTTTGCATCATTAGACATCTTCTTCCCATCATTAGGGCATTAAAATGCCCGATATTTTTCCTTTCCACATTTGAAACATTTACTTGTCCCTTTAAGACAATCTCCACCATGCTTCTTTCCACACTTTGAGCATAAGGAAACATTCATCTTCTTTTCACCATTATTCTGAGATTTTTCCTTGAACTCCATCTTTCGTTTCTTGTCAAAACTATGAGATGGATAAGTAACACCAACTTCCATTTCTACCTTGATAGCACAACACACAATTTCTTCATAGCTACTGAAGTTTCTTATAGCTAATGCCCTTCAAAGATTTGGTTTTAAGCCACTGAAGAATTGATCAACTTTACTTTCAGGTTCGATGATAAATCCAGATGTATACCTTGCAATCCTTGTAAAATTCGCTTCGTATATACCAACAGATTCATCATCCTTTTACTTTAGTTCAAGAAACTCCTTCTCCATCTTTGTTTGAAGAATACGAGGGAAGTACTTATTGAAAAATAAGTTCTTGAACTCGTCCCATTCCATGGACTCAATTTCATTTCTTTGCCTCGTATTCTTGATAAGATTCCACCATTGATCAGCTTCAGCTTCCAAACAATAAACTGCTAAGATGACTTTATCATGTTCAGAACATTGAAGAACTGAAAATATCTTTTCAGTGGAACTGATCCATTGTTCAGAAAAAATTGGATCAGAAGACCCACTGAAAGAAGGTGGACGTTGCCTCATGAAGGACTCAATAGAATATTGTTCCCTTCTCTGCTCATTTGGAAGTCCAGAATGATTCATAGCTTGTGTAAGTATAGCAATAAGATTTTGCACTCCATCTCCCATGACATTTGTTTGTTCAGGAGGACAATCATTGCATTTTCCATTGCATTGATCAACACGGTTCCTTCGGGTTCCATCTATCATCTAAAACCCAAAAAGAATAGTGTGAGAGGCAAAAATCATGCTAGGGAAAACAACATAATAAAGGAGGAGTACCTTAAATATCTAACATCTTAGGTTATATTCTAAGATTGTTATCGTAGTTCTAGAAATATATCCTATACGTATACTTATCCTTAGGGACATCCCTAGACATATCTTAGAAATATCTCTAGGGATCTCACTAACATTTTCGCACCCTAGTTTCCAAAGGTTGACTATACCTTTCCTCTGATACCAACTGTAGAGACCCAAACCTTGATGTACATGGACATTACATTACTTTTGCAGAATACTTAGTACATAACAAAAACACACACACAAGAACCGTAATAGTTTAGTGTCTTTGGAAACTCGGAACGTAATATTATAATCATGGTGAAAGATCTTCAAAATCTCCCATAAAGATCTTCCCTCTTTTTTTTCTTACCTAAAACCTTTCTTTATATCCTGGGGAAAAGAAAACATAAAATGGTGAGCTCAAATGCTCAGTAAGGGTAAAAAAAAGAAATATCAATCACATCATATTTGTAACATCCCAGGTAAATAAAGAATATGACATTTTCATATTTATCCATATTTGTGAATAAAATATTAATATGACTTTAAAGGGGACTCTATGCTCGATGGCGTACCAAACACGCAACAACGAGTTTCTTGGGAATCTTACGTTGCACTCTAATAATAAAATAATATTATTTTAAATGGTAGTTAACATGTAGCCGTTGTATTGGCGGGAATGGATATAAATAACTAAAATATGATTATATATGTTTTTAAATGTTTTTACATTTATCCAATAAAAGATAAAGGCTTAAAATACGGAAAGAATTCAATTTTAGGCGTATATGCCCTAGTTTTCACTAAAAGTTCACTTATCGCCTTTTGATGGCGAACCGTCATTAAATATAGTTTTGATCGCTCTTATACAATCTATTGGACCAAATAAAACTCTTCTTAAGAATCGGGACATCAAAATTTACTTTGTGTAAATTTTTGGTATCTTTCCGATAAAGTTCATTTTTTTAATGAATAGTGTAAAATGTTGTATTTTAATTCAAAACCACTTTTTAATATAATTTATTTATATGATTAGATTATCTTTTGAATTTTTTTTAAAGTTAAATTAGAATATATTTTTACCATTAAATCCAATAGTGGTCATTGGAATTAATTTCACTTTGAAATCAGACTTAAACTAGTGTCAATCTTTTGATACTTATTGTTTCATAAAAACACGCTATTTGCTCTAACAACGGGAATTAATTATTAAATTAATTAATGTGACTTATATGTTTAGAATTTTGTAAAATAGACTTCATTTATGAATTCGGAATATCAAATATATCTTAGAGTGAATTTTTGGGATTTTTTCTGAAAAACTTCAATTTTTGATGAATAGTGAAACCACTAAGTGGTACTTATAAAAACTGGTTTTTTCCGTTTAAATGAAATTTTTCCATCTTTGTGTTTGGAATTTCAAAAATCCGACATACATGGTTGTCATTAAGAATTAAAATGTGGTTCAATGGGATAAAAATAATTTTTTGGTGAATAGTAACTTATTAAGTTTTTAATCGCGATTAGAGGTAATTAGTGTAGTTTATGGTAAGAATAATGTTTTAATAAAATGAAATGACCTAGACACATGTCCTACCCTCATTTGATGTGTCATGTCCGACCAAGACAATCCATGGGTCAACTTGGGGACCCCATGGAGCCACTTTGGTTGGAAAATGACATAAATATATTTTTATTTAATGTTAAAGTAAAAATGACACAAACATGTGATGTTTTACTAAAACAATTTTTACATGGAGTTATACAAGTCATATTTTTTTCTTATAAATAGTCATTGGAAAGATATAAATATTTCCTACATCATAGTAGTTTTTTTATAATTTTTAGACATTAAATAAATTAAATTATTTATGACATCATGATGATGCAGCGATGACCTCATTATTTAACGATTTAAATAAAATGGAAAGATAATGTAATATCTAAGACCTAAAAATGTCCAAAACCTATTTTATGAGTGTATTTTGAACCCTTATCACCTTATCCTCGAAATAAATCAATGTGGGACCTTTAAAATCCGAAACCCTTTTGAAAATAAAGTAACATTTTGTAACTTTACAAGAGTGCCCCTCCTCTCCTCTTATAAAAGGCCCCCACCTCTACCTCCTTACCCACACTCCCAAAGCCTTTGTCTCGGCCAAAACCTGCCCATTTTGTCTCTCCACTTCCCTCTCTTACTCCTTGAATCCTCACTTTGGGCAGAATTCTTCCCAAGTAATCCTTTGAGCTCAAACCAAAGGGAGTTACCTGATTTTAAGGTAATGTCTTCACTTGTGTCCTTTTGTTTTGTTTTGCTTCTCCAACCCCCTAAACTCTTTTTATTCATTTATTTTGTAACAAATCCGGTATTTTCAATATAATAGGATGTTGTTATAAGAAGGATTCGAGCTACACTTACACACACCTACATCTAATGGTTAAAGAACATATTGTTTCCGTGGATGGCGAATTTCTGCCTCCCGAAACGATGATTATTCAACATTCTTCAAACACCTTCAAAGGTGGCCATTAAGATGACAATATATTTATATATGATATCTAATATTTTTATGTTTTACTTAAGCTTCTTTATTTTTCATTTATGGCATACCTTTATGGTTTCCATTATGGGTAAACGTGATATCTTCATTTAAGGAAGTGCGGACTACCGCCCCCTCAAAGTGATTTGATTCGTTAATATCATATGTGTTATGTATAAAGGATATATTTAATGATATTATATATTATACCATACTGGAATTAAAATACTATTATGTATCATTATGTTTTAATTCCATTAAATATGAAATAGAAATGGAAGTAGCGTTCATGCATACGTACGGCTTACCGTCTCCATGAACGGTACATTTCATTTCTTATCTCAAAATGTTATGTAATATTATAAGTACATATATATAATGGATATATATGTAATATATTACATCTAAATTATGGATATCATTCTGGAATTATAACATATATATCTATCTCATTTTTTTTAATTCCATTAAGGTGACAAAAAATGAAAGTAGCGTTCATGCGTACGTACGGCCTACCGTCTCCATGAACGGTGCTTTCCATTTTTTATCTCCAAATGATATGGAATAGTATAAAATGAATATTTACTGGATATATATGATATTTTAATCATTAATACTATTCTGTAAATTATTTACTTATAACTACATGGGCAATATTTTTTCAAACAAGTTCATTTTTGACTCATGTACCAAACATCGGCAAAAACGTCTGATATGAACTAATATTATTAAACAATTATTATAACATTATAATATGTGATATGAACTGAATAATAATCTCTAAAGGAGTTAATTAGGCAATTATTAATGGACCAAAGTTTATTATTCAGGAATATAAAGAAACGAACAAGACAAGTTGGACTTGAGGTAAGGGATCCTACTCCACTATTTCTTTTTAAGTACACTCTTTTATGTCATTCCTTTTAAAGATCATCTTTCTTGTTATTGAGATGTTCTTTTATATTAATGTTACTGTAATTTTTATGTTCATGTGATGAGAGACCCTATTCTCTCTCATCAATTCATTTTGAAAGTTTTGACTGGCGCCGTTAGGCTGCCAAATTTTCGTAAGAGATCTAACCTCTCTCTTTATTTTTAAGTACTCTCCTTTATGTCACTTCTTTTAAGCTCCTCTTTTTTTATGTTGGGGGATGTTCTTTTATATTCCTATTTCTAGAAACTTTAATTTAATATTATGAGATACCCTATTTGATCTCATCAATCCATTTTTGTAAGTTTTATGTGGCGTCGTTAGGCTGCCGAGTTTTCGTAAGGGGTTTTTCATCTCACTTTTATTCCCGTGAGATTTATGCTACATTTGCCATAATTTCCTTTGAGTGGTGTATGTACTGCCCATTATTTTACTCATTGTGTAATATACTTTCTTTTATGATTATTTACATCAATGTTTTATTGTCCTTCTTTCACGAGGTGCATGTTTCGAAAGATACCCATGTCGGTAAGGGAACCTTTCACCCTCCTCTTTTTAAAAGACTTCTTTTGTTGGGTCTTTTAATTTACATATTGTTATGTTGGTATATGTTCTCATATATCCTTATTGATGTAAATTTTATGTCCAAGTGATGAGATACCATTTTTTTTATCTCTCATCAACTCATTTTGATGTGACGCCGTTAGGCTGTCAATGGAACTTCTTAACCCAATTTCAATTTCTTTGGGTTCAACATGTAGTTATTGAATATGTCATCCTTTGAATATGTGTAAATGAACTTTGATTATTTTAAACTTAATATCCACTTATAATTGGTGTATTCTTTTGTCACACATAATTATGTAATTGATTTATCCTTAAACCAGGCATACCATCTTTGTAAGGGACTTCGTCTCAATCTCCTTTCATTGAGGCATATTCTGTTTTATACACAACCTTCTTTTATACGGTGTATAAACCCCTTTTACTTTTATGTTTATTCAAAAGGAATCTTTTTTATACGAAGTGTTTATTAAACGACAAAAGGGAATGTTTTTGTCTTACGTATGCGGCGACAACGACTTCTCCGCCGTCCTGACCATTATTTGAGTTTCGGCTTCCTCTACAAGCCATACCTTCTTTTTAAAAGAAAAATAAATACCATGTTTTACTTTTCTTTTATTTTGGTATTAAAAATGTTTTTCATAATGTTTTTATGTCAATGTGTTGTATTGATATATTTTGATTGAAAGGTGGAAATGTTATGTTTCCTTTATGCATGTTTTATGTGATACGATTATGTTGAGGTTCTTGGGAATTATTATGAAGACGGGTGGTTCCGTGATAAACTAAGGGCGGGTGAGCCCGATATAGCTCTCCAATGCATTGGGTAACGCAAAGGAGTGAAACGTTAAGGTTTCTCTGAAGAGATTTAGGGAATATACTGTGGTGGGTATTCCAAACGTAACCAAGAGGGTTACTCCCTACATAAGAATGTTATGAATGCCTCAAGTTACCTTTTATGTATTATGATTTCTATGATTTATTCATGATTTGATGAGGTATGTTAAAGTGCCTATGTTTTATGGGTAAATTATGATTTCATTCTTATGTATATATGAACTCATGTTTCCTTTCCATATTTTTATAACCCTTACTGAGCTTTTTATACTCATCCCAAGTTTTTGAAATGTTTTTCACAGGTCAAGGGGCAGGTACATGATGTGATGATAGTGTCAAGAATGTGTCAAGAAAGAATCCATGTTTTATTTTAAATATGTTTCCGTTGATGGGAAGAATGAATACTGTCTTTTATGTAACCACTTTGTTTAAATGTGGAATGTAATGCAAGTTTCATGATCTAATTCTCTAAAACTCTAAACCTGAAAAGATCCTCAATGTGTAATCTTGTAATAACTCAAGATTAAGTAAGGTTTAAGGCTGGGGCATTATAGTTGGTATCAAAGGGAGGTTTAGATAACTTTAGAGGTTAGGGTATCCTCTAAGCATAAGTGACATTACCATAATGGTTAGGATTTTAAAAAGAGTCCCAGTTTTAGATAAAGTGAATGAGTAAGTGTATCTTAGTGTTTACCTTCCTCATTAGTACATGATGGTTTTGTTGATATACTCACACTGACATTTCTATTTTTAGTGAATGGATGGATCTAGCAGGCACCAAAGAGACAACAGGTTTGAAGGAAACTTGGTGGTTCTATGATTAAGATACTAGATAAAATTGGGGATTCAATGAGGAAACTCGTGGTTGTTCTAAACCAACTATCAAGGAGTCATGATCAACCACTTGAACCTTGGTATTATTTTTAATGCATCATGTACGAGATGACCAATCGATGTGGAAGTTCAGGTAATAATTATAAAGCTAACCATTAGAGTTTATATGATCTTTACTTTTGAGGTAATTCTGGGTTACTATATGTTATGATGGAAGTGAAAGGCATGAGATAAAATTGAAGTTAAATTATGTTATGGTTATTTTTGATGATTTTATCTCTTTTTGGGGAATGATTTGAGAATTATATAGTTTTGGGAAAAGGACAACACACAGACCGTGTGACTACCCGTCACGTCGGACAAAGCTGCGGGAATCGAACCCACAACCAAAGTGCGACTGGTATTTATCGCCTACCACTGGACTACGTGAAGTCCCTGTTTAGTTTGACTGATTATTTTTAGTTATATGATTTTATGAATTAAGAGTAAGTTGATTTTGGGTTATTTATGAAAATGATTAACCTATCATGGAGGATTTTTGATTAGGTTAATTACTTTTCAATACGAGACTTTAGGAGCAACTGATGTTGTTTGGAGATAAATGTTACGATTTAACTTGGAAGACTATGTGACTAAATCCTTCAAATATTTGGGTTTAAATCTTAGATTGGTTTACTTTGAAGAATTTTATGGACAAATTGTTTATCGGATGGTCCTCGTTGAACTTTGGGTTTTGTTGGACAAATTTTGGAGATTAAGCATAGATTTTCTTTTTAAAGGGTTATCCTTTTCTGGATTATCTGACCTTGTTCTAACCTTTTTGGTTTTGGTTTTGGTTAAGGTCTAAAGATATGGGAATTATATAGTTCTCTTTGGTGGATTAGGTGATTCTCTAGAAGTTGATTATTGTACTCTTAATGCGAACAAGTCTCCCTAAATACTCGTCTTTTGGAAAAAATATGAGTTTGATTAAGGAATCTAGTAAAAGTTGAAAGTCAACATGATAAGTTGTTATGTTTCCTTTTGAATAAATTCCTCAATAAAAAGTAACTTAAAAAAAATGTTGTCTATTAACTTTTTCTACTGGGGAATCGAATACCGTTTAACCCATCACAAGTTTGTGATTTTCTTATGGTTAACTTTCTCCTAGACATGTTTACTATCACTCTCCCTCAAGAACATGACCCTTTGCTTTTTCTTCCATGTCCATGTTTTTCTACATGGAATCTTAGTATGGGTTAACTCGGGTGACCTCTGTACTTATTTTCCTTTATTTTAAAGTGATTTTTTTACCGACTCTTGTTCCTATGTGGGACTTTCAAGGATGTTTCCATGCTCAATTTTAAAAATTGCGAGGACGCAATTCCCAAAAGGGGGAAGGATGTAACACCCCAGGTAAATAAAGAATATAAAATTTTCATATTTATCCATATTTGTGAATAAAATATTAATATGACTTTAAAGGGGACTCTATGCTCAATGGTGTACCCAACACGCAACAACGAGTTTCTTGGGAATCTTACATTGCACTCTAATAATAAAATAATATTATTTTAAATGGTAGTTAACATGTAGCCGTTGTATTGGCGGGAATGGATATAAATAACTAAAATATGATTATATATGTTTTTAAATGTTTTTACATTTATCCAATAAAAGATAAAGGCTTAAAATACGGAAAGAATTCAATTTTAGACGTATATGCCCTAGTTTTCACTAAAGGTTCACTTATCGCCTTTTGATGGAGAACCGTCATTAAATATAGTTTTGTTCACTCTTATACATTATATTGGACCAAATAAAACTCTTCTTAAGAATCGGGACATCAAAATTTACTTTGTGTAAATTTTTGGTATCTTTCCGATAAAGTTCATTTTTTTTAATGAATAGTGTAAAATGTTGTATTTTAACTCAAAACCACTTTCTAATCTAATTTATTTATATGATTAGATTATCTTTTTAATTGGTTTTAAAGTGAAATTAGAATATATTTTTACCATTAAATCCAATAGTGGTCGTTGGAATTAATTTCACTTTGAAATCAGACTTAAACTAGTGTCAATCTTTTGATACTTATTGTTTCATAAAAACACGCTATTTGCTCTGACAGTGGGAATTAATTATTAAATTAATTAATGTGACTTATATGTTTTGAATTTTGTAAAATAGACTTCATTTATGAATTTTGAATATCAAATATAGCTTAGGGTGAATGTTTGGTATTTTTTCTGAAAAACTTCAATTTTTTATGAATAGTGAAACCACTAAGTGGTACTTATAAAAACTAATTTTTTCCGTTTAAATGAAATTTTGTCATATTTGTGTTTTTAATTTCAAAAATCCGACATACATGGTTGTCATTAATAAGTAAAATGCGGTTCAATGGGATAAAAATAAATTTTTGGTGAATAGTAACTTATTAAGTTTTTAATCACGATTAGAGGTAATTAGTGTAGTTTATGGTAAGAATAATGTTTTAATAAAATGAAATGACCTATAAACATGTCCTACCCTAATTTGATGTGTCATGGCAGACCAAGACAATCCATGGGTCAACTTGGGGACCCCATGGAGCCACTTTGGTTGGAAAATGACATAAATATCTTTTTATTTAATGTTAAAGTAAAAATGACACAAAAATGAGATGTTTTATTAAAACAATTTTTACATGGGGTTATACAAGTCATATTTTTGCCTATAAATAGTCATTGTAAAGAAAAAACGATTTCCTACATCATAGTAGTTTTTTTATAATTTTTAGACATTAAATAAATTAAATTATTTATGACATCATGATGATACAGCGATGACCTCATTATTTAACGATTTAAATAAAATGGAAAGATAATGTAATATCTAAGACCTACACATGTCCAAAACCTATTGGATGAGTGGATTTCAAACCCTTATCACCTTATCCTAGAAATACATCAATGTGGGACCTTTAAAATCCGAAACCCTTTTGAAAATAAAGTAACATTTTGTAACTTTACAAGAGTGCCCCTCCTCTCCTCTTATAAAAGGACCCCACCTCTACCTCCTTATCCACACTCCCAAAGCCTTTGTCTCGGACAAACCCTGCCCATTTTGTCTCTCCAATTCCCTCTATTACTCCTTGAAGCCTCACTTTGGGCAGAATTCTTCCCAAGGAAGCCTTTGAGCTCAAACCAAAGGGAGTTACCTGATTTTAAGGTAATGTCTTCACTTGTGTCCTTTTGTTTTATTTTGCTTCTCCAACACCTAAACTCTTTTTATTAATTTATTTTGTAACAAATCCTGTATCTTCAATATACTAGGATGTTTTTATAAGAAGTATTCGAGCTATACTTACAAACATCTACATCTAATGGTTAAAGAACATATTGTTTCCATGGATGGCGAATTCCTGCCTCCCGAAACGATGATTGTTCAACATTCTTCTAACACCTTCAAAGGTGTCCATTAAGATGACACTATATTTATATATGATATATAATATGTTTATGTTTTACTTAATCTTATGTATTTTTCATTTATGGTGTACCTTTATGATTTCCATTATGGGTAAACGCGATATCTTCATTTAAGGAAGTGCGGACTACCGCCCCCTCAAAGTGATTTGATTCATTAATACCATATGTGGTACGTATAAAGGATATATTTAATGATATTATATATGATACCATAATGGAATTAAAATACTATTATGTATCATTATGTTTTAATTCCATTAAATATGAAATATAAATGGAAGTAGCGTTCATGCGTACGTACGGCTTACCGTCTCCATGAACGGTACATTTCATTTCTTATCTCAAAATGTTATGTAATATTATAAGTATATATATATAATGGATATATATGTAATATATTACATCTAAATTATAGATATCATTCTGAAATTATAACATATATATATCTCTCTCATTTTTTTTAATTCCATTAAGATGACAAAAAATGAAAGTAGCGTTCATGCGTACGTACGGCCTACCGTCTCCATGAACGGTGCTTTTCATTTTTTATCTCCAAATGATATGGAATAGTATAAAATGAATATTTACTGGATATATATGATATTTTAATCATTAATACTATTCTGTAAATTGTTTAATTATAACTACATGGGCAATCTTTTTTCAAACAAGTTCATTTTTGACTCATGTACCAAACATCGGCAAAAACGTCTGATATGAACTAACATTATTAAACAATTATTATAACATTATAATATGTGATATGAACTGAATAATAATATATAAAGGAGTTACTTAGGAAATTATTAATTGACCAAGGTTTATTATTCAGGAATATAAATAAATGAACAAGACAAGTTGGACTTGAGGTAAGGGATCCTACTCCACTATTTCTTTTTAAGTACACTCTTTTATGTCATTCCTTTTAAATATAATATTTCTTCTTATTGGGATGTTATTTTATATTAATCTTACTGTAATTTTTATGTTCATGTGATTAGAGACCCTATTCTCTCTCATCAATCCATTTTGGAAGTTTTGAGTGGCGTCGTTAGGCTGCCAAATTTTCGTAAGAGATCTAACCTCTCTCTTTCTTTTTAAGTACTCTCCTTTATGTCACTTCTTTTAAGATACTCTTTTTTTATGTTGGGGGATGTTCTTTTATATTCCTATTTCTATAAACTTTAAGTTCATATGATGAGATACCCTATTTGATCTCATCAATCCATTTTTGTATGTTTTATGTGGCGTCGTTAGGCTGCCGAATTTTCGTAAGGGATTTTTCATCTCACTTTTATTCCCGTGAGATTTATGCTACATTTGACATAATTTCTTTTGAGTGGTGTATGTACTGCCCATTATTTTACTCATTGTGTAATATACTTTCTTTTATGATTATTTACATCAATGTTGTATTGTCCTTGTTTCACGAGGTGCATGTTTCGAAAGATACCCATGTCGGTAAGGGAACCTTTCACCCTCCTCTTTTTAAAAGACTTCTTTTGTTGGGTCTTTTAATTTACATAATGTTATATTGGGATATATTCTCATATATCCTTATTGATTTAAATTTTATGTCCAAGTGATGAGATACACTTTTTTTTATCTCTCATCAACTCATTTTGATGTGACGCCGTTAGGCTGTCAGGGGAACTTCTTAACCCAATTTCGATTTCTTTGGGTTCAACATGTAGTTATTGAATATGTCATCCTTTGAATATGTGTGAATGAACTTTGATTATTTTACACTTAATATCCACTTATATTTGGTGTATTCGTTTGTCACACATAATTATGTAATTGATTTATCCTTAAACCAAGGATACTGTCTTTGTAAGGGACTTCGTCTCAATCTCCTTTAATTGAGGCATATTCTGTTTTATACACAACCTTCTTTTATACGGTGTATAAACCCCTTTTACTTTTACGTTTATTCAAAAGGAATCTTTTTTATACGAAGTGTTTATTAAACGACAAAAGGGAATGTTTTTGTCGTACGTATGTGGCGACAACGACTTCTCCGACGTCGTGACCATTATTTGAGTTCCGGCTTCCTCTAAAAGTCATACCTTCATTTTAAAAGAAAAATAAATACCATGTTTTACTTTTCTTTTATTTTGGTATTGAAAATGGTTTTCATAATGTTTTTATATCAATGTGTTGTATTGATATCTTGTGATTAAAAGGTGTAAATGTTATGTCTCCTTTATGCATGTTTTATGTGATATGATTATCTTGAGGTTCTTGGGCATTATTATGAAGACGGGTGGTTCCGTGATAAACTAAGGGCGGGTGAGCCCGATATAGCTCTCCAATTCATTGGGTAATGCGAAGGAGTGAAATGTTAAGGTTTCTCCGAAGAGATTTAGGGAATATATTGTGGTGGATATTCCAAACGTAACCAGGAGGGTTACTCCCTACGTAAGAATGTTATGAATGCCTCAAGTAACCTTTTATGTCTTATGATTTCTATGATTTATTCATGATTTGATGAGGTATGTTAAAGTGTCTATGTTTCATGGGTAAAGTATGATTTCATTCTTATGTATATATGAACTCATGTTTCCTTTCCATAATTTTATAACCCTTACTGAGCTTTTTATGCTCATCCCAAGTTTTTGAAATGTTTTTCACAGGTCAAGGGAAAGGTACATGATGTGATGATAGTGTCAAGGATGTGTCAAGAAAGAATTCGTGTTTTATTTTAAATATGTTTCCATTGATGGGAAGAATGAATACTGTCTTTTATGTAACCACTTTGTTTAAATGTGGAATGTAATGCAAGTTTCATGATCTAATTCTCTAAAACTATAAACCTGAAAAGATCCTCAATGTGTAATCTTGTAATAACTCAAGATTAAGGTTTAAGGTTGGGGCCTTATAATATTCATAAGAACATAACATTTTGGAAATATTAACCTGCAAAAGAGATCATAATATCATAACATGGGATAAATCATAGTAGTGAAATGTAATCCCAATAATCATAACTTAAAACATGAATCTTTTTGGCATACACACATAATCATAGAGAATCATTTCTTATTAGTCAAGACTCATTGCCAAGACTATCTTAGTGGGCAAAGTCCATTTCTGAACCGAGTTCACTCCTCGTTTCAGTCCTGTTTCACTGAACCGATTTAACCTTCCGTTCCAGCCATGTCTATCTCATGAGATATAGAATCTTTACCCAATGCATTGGAGGGAGATATAGGTCCCACCCATCTCATAATGATACCATTCTTATGTGTGCCACAAAATCATAAACCATACATCATAGCATAACCCATGTAATAAAAATGGGAATCTTAAACATCATGACATCATAAAACAATTCATATAAGATAAAGGAATTCATAAAAATAATTCCATCACAACATAATCAAATCAATGTAATAATAGGGATAGAAATAGAACCCTTTATTTAGATGGAAAGTAATTTTGATAAAACACTTGAACTCCATTCTTGAGGAAAATATCCTTTCTACTTCAAAAACATTTTTCCTTTCTAAACATGTCATAAAATTTTAAACTAAAAGAAGTTGATTAAAAATAAACTTGAAAACTTGTAAAGTAATATTCTTGGAAATAATGTTTTCAAAATCCATTCATGTCGTATAAGTTAAAAGAACATTCTTCTCGTACTTTTGTCGGAAAAGTCAAAAAGTACCTCGTACAAAAAACGACAAAAGATTCCTTTCATATCTTTTACTAAAAACTCATCGAAGGGTAAAATTGGATATAAACTATTGTAGAAGGATATAAATATTATATATTGAGGAAACATGGATGTGGATGATAAATATTCCCCAGTAAATTCTGAAGTATAAATAATCTCGGATAAAAACTGAGATTGCGAGATTTTCCCTTACCTTAGGTCCGATTTGCTTCATAAGTGTCCGAAACTCCTGTATAATGATTTAAATAAGGTTATTGACTTTTTCCAGAATCATACTTATTTTTATGATATCATATATGGTCATATTCTTATCTTCTTATTAGTTATATTTCATTACTATTTGTTATTCGGGTGTTTATTACTTTTTGTTCTTATGCGTGTTTTGTCGAATAAATTCTTATTATTATCTTTAGGTTATAGATACCTCATTTCCAGAATATTATTAGTGTAATATATATCATATTCATTCATTCAATTCATTTATATAATTGTTATGCAATGAAGATCATGTAGAACGAGTCGCATCACATCGTGGAGACGGTATTTCGTACGTACGCACGAGCGAAGATATCGTTCCCATGATCGTGGAATCGTATTGGAGTGTATGTATACTATTTCAGAATCAATATCACTTTAAAATAATCCTATATAGTTATTATTTACACCATTATACCCATCCAAGTAAGGTGGTGGGGGAAAATAGATTACACCACGGCGTGGAGACGGTATTCCGTACGTACGCACGCGCGGTGATTTCTTTTTCCGTAGGATGGATAGATGGTGAAATAGGGTTGTTTCATACTTATAATAACATATCAGTATATGAGTGATACTGATGTTATTACTTCATAATGAAACAACTAAAGAAGAAGTGGAATAAGAAATAAAGATGAAAGAATCGGTAACAGACATTACCTCTTCTTTGAAGTGCTTCTTTGAGACCTCCTTTTAGGGCACTAAAATTGGTCTTTGAAGAAGACCAGGACCTCTAGGATGTTTATAGGGAAGTGGAGAGGAGAAATTGTCAGGGTTTGGCCGATATTGAAGGATCAAAGTGGTGTGAGGAAGAGGGGGAGGAGGTGCCCTTTTATAAGGGAGGAGAGGGGCACCTTTGGAATAACTAAAATTATTATTTTATTATAAAGACAAATTCGGTTTTAAATAGCTCAAAATTGATTTATTTAGAAGCTAGGGGGGATGGGTAGAAATCCTCTCATCAAATATAATTTAGACAAGTTTAGGTCATTATACTAACTTTATCGTTTAGTTTTAACTCTTAGTTAATTAGATTGATATTTACTATGTCACTTTGTATTTTTATATTATATAGTTAATAAACTTACCATATACATCCAAGCGACCCCCAAGTGGTCCATTAATGATAAAAATATCTTGATATAAGTATCTTGGCCGAACCATAGATTTTTAGGAATAAAATAACAATCAATAATATAATATTTTTTTTAAAAACTATTTTATGTCAATTTTGACACTATTCAACAGTTGATTTTTGTGAAACTCATAACAGAATGATTAATTCGACAAAAGTTAATTAAATAAATCCTAACATGTCATATTAACCTATAAAATTATTTTAATTCATATAAGTCTCAAATTATATTTATTTTGGTATTTATAATATCAATTATTCTAATTTTTCACTATTATGGTAATTACTGCATCATCATTGTGTCATAAATAAATTAAATTATTTAATGTCTAAAAATTATAAATAAAATATAATTATATAGGAAATCGTATTATATTTCTAATGAATATTTAAAATCTAATTTATATTATGTATAACCCTATATTAAAAATATTTTAGTAAATAAACTTTGATTTTAACTCTTTTAACTCTTCTTTGAATTAAATAATAATAAATGTCATAATCTAATCCAAGTGGGCCTAAATGGTCATATTTTATTCCTAAGGTTGTTTCTGGTCGAATTACACTTATCCAATAGAATTAGGACATGTGTTAGGGTACTAATAATATCATTTTTACCCTTAATTACCCTATTTACTTTTAACCGTGGTAAAAAAAAGTAGAAAGTTACTATTAACAAAAAATTATTTTCATCTCATTGAAACACATTTTACTTACTGACATCAACTGTGTCTCTCGGATTTTTGAAATTCCACTCACAGAAGCGGTAAAATTAAGTTTTATGAAAAAAATTCAGTTTTTTAACTATCACATAGTGGTTTCACTATTCATCAAAAAATGAAAGTTTCCAGAAAAATACCAAAAATTAGGCCTAAGCTATATTTGAAATTATGAATTCAAAAATGATTTTTATTTTACCAAATTCAAAACATATCAGTTACATTAACTAATTTAAAAATTAATTCACGTCGTCAAAACAAATAGCGTGTTTTTAAGAGATAATAACTATCAAAAGATTGACACTTGTTTATATCTAGTTTAAATGTGAAATTACATCCAATAAACAACATTGTATTAAATTGTCAAAATATATTCTAAATATACTTTAAAACCACTCAAATTAATAATTTATCACTATTAATTATTTCGATTAAAAAAGTTGTTTTTAATTAAAATTTAGTAATTTTCACTATTCATCAGAATATGAAAGTTATCCGAAAAGTACCAAAATTTCACCCTAAGATAATTTCGATATTCCGAATCCAAAAATGAAGTCCATTTTGAAAAAAAAATTTACAAAATTTCAAAAAGTGGTTATTACTATTCATAACGGCTAGTTTTAATAATATTTTAATAGCATATCGTTGTTTACGGAAACTCGGTATTGCGTACTACACACGCTATCGAGGAAGGTCGTGATTGCGTGTAATGCAAGGAAAGTCAAGGATGCATGTTGTGCAAGCTCATTTTGGTGTAGCATACAACACAAGACATTAATGAAATTAAAAAGAATATTTTTCATAAAATCTCGGGGTGTTACACAAATCCTAATAGACTAATCAATTTAGTAGTTTTAGAGAACCATATGCATAGATGATACCCATTTTACATTGGGAATAGAAAATAAAACATAATACATAAAAAATAAATGAACTACATCCTTTAAAACTCATTCTAATAATTTTTCTTCATATCCTAGGGAAAGGGGAAAATAAGGGTGAGCTTAAATGCTCAGTAAGGGTTATGTATAGCAGAATCTATCATGAATCAATAAGAATAATCAATATAGAAAGGTAAATAACTAAACTCATATTCCATTTAAATAAATTGAATATCATGATACGATAATTTATAATAAACATGGAAAAGTAAATGGATGAAAAAATATTCCATTTAATCAATAAAATAATAATGAAATTCATCCTAAGATAATACCATGGAAAAAAACTCATGGATAATAAGATAACTTAATTCTAAATGAAGTAAACGCTTAATTATTGAGTTTAATGTCTCGCGTACATGATAACTCTACCATCAAGACCTTTCATAATATGGTTCAAAACTACTGGATACAAAATCATCTGGTTTGGCTAACTGATTTAAAACTACTCGGTACAAAACCATAAGTTTTGGCCAACTGATTTGTATCATAAAACCTGACAATTCATCAAGGGTATATCTATTACCAAGACCCAACCATATATTTATGTCCTAATCATTAATAATATACCAAATAATATATTTAATTTATTAATAATTTCTATTATCATCAAATATATGTATTTAGTAAGGGATACATATTTATCAATATTTCCCTAGTTAATTAAATAACTATAAAAGTAAACACCATATGTAAAAATGGTATATGGTTTAGTAAATAATCATATAAATTATAAAAGAAAATATATATTTAAATTATATTTAATTTCTAATGAAAAATAATAACAAAAAGTGATTGTTTCAATAGAAAACTAATAATCATAATAGAAAGTGAGATTGTGAAACAGCTTTTACCACTTGGTAATTTTCAAATCAAAACCCCTTGGATGAAATAATTATAATGGAAACTTAAAATACCATGAAGTATGAATGAATTGTTGTATAAAATTTTAATTATATAGTATATTCACTATATAAATCAAATTAGGTGTATAACATTACAATATTCCTCAATGAATGGAAATTGAGACGAAGTCCCTTACCTCACGCTTCCTTTTCATTGAACATTCTTTAACCTCTTATATAGTTGTTTTAAAATTGTTATTAAATTATAATATAAATATTTTAATATTTATAATATCATATGTGGTTCTTTTATAACATATTATCACCATTTTTTAATTATATTTCATTATTTTCATTGATTTAGGTGTTAATTGCCTTGTTTTCTCATTCATGTTTGGTCATGAATATTATAATTCTTATGAATATTATATTATTTTAACATCTATATAATAATAATCATGAAATAATTATCATAATTAAACCTCAATTATAATTTTAATAATCATTAAATATGTTTTTAAGAAGTGAAGTACATTACAATCATTGAGACGGTAGGACATGTGTATATATGAGTAACATTTCCATTTTCAAGAGATCATTATGGAAAGAAGGTAGGAAAAATATTATCATTATATAATGATAATAATATCATATATACCATATTATTTATTTAAATATACTTATATATATCATCCATGTGTTGTGGTGATGAAAATAGAGTCGTATTTTTTTGTGAATGTGGTAGTCCATATGTACAAAAACAATTTTAACAACTTTCATTAAGTGAACAAGTAAGACAAAAATTATATATATTATCCTTTAAAAATGATAAATATGACATTAATATAATAATTATATAATTAATATCACATATAATATTTAAATTTATCCTTATCACCTTCCATGTAAAGCATTAGTGAAAGATGAATTGCATTGCTTCATGATGCAGTAGTCTTCTGTACACATGAGAAATGTTATCGTATCTTCTACAGAATGAAAAATAATATATATATATATATATGATATGATGAATCAATAGGTATAAATATGTTATAAATATAATATATATACTTTTTATCCATCACCATACCCAACCATGAGAGTTGGTAATGGAAAAATGAATGACATCAGGTCGTGAGATAGTAGTCATCCATACACGTGAATGATGATTTCGTAACCCATTTGATCTAAGTGGGGGTAGTTTTAGGTCATTAACATAACCTAAAAATATTATTATATTTAAGATACTTATGTTATTATATCATCATTTTTTAATAATAATTTAAGGATTTTTTAGAATAAATAAAATAAAAACGCTCATTGAATAACGTTACCTATTCTTCAGGTATCCTCCTTAGGCTTGCACTAAAGTCTTCCTAGGTTAGATTTATACCCAAACTAAGGCTTCTAAGATGAGAGAAGTAAATTTTTGGAGTTATTTTTGTAGGTATTTTCTGAAAAAAAAGGTTCAAAGGTGTGAATATGAGAGGATATGGTGGCCTTTTATAAGTGAGGTGATTGACACACTAGTAATGTTAGAAAAGAAAAAGGTATACCCACATTTTTAAAATGAAAAAAAAAGGTCAAAAATATATTATTATATATAATTAAACATTATAAGGTCAAAATATGGGTATAAAATATATTTTAGACAATTTTGAGATCATTTTAGTCCTTATATTCTTAGTTTATCCCCCCCCCCCGGTAAATCCTTTTTTACCTTAAACGTGGTAATTAATTTTTACTATTTTCACTATTAATTTTGGTAAAAAAATAATTTGACCATATTAAATAATATAAATAATTATTTTTAAAAATATTTAATCCATTTTTCCAAATTACATTCACAAAATTGGCAAAATTTAATTTAAAATTAATCTCACAGACGTGATGAGAAAGCGGGTTTTTAAATAGAAAATGTTCAAAAATTTACAAAGTTTTTATATAAAAAGTTCAATATGAAAATTATTCCAATTACCTAAGTTAGTTTAATTGATATAAAATTGAACTAATTTTATTTTAAAACTAATTAAATTTATAAATTATTTAAATAAAAAGTCAGTTTTTAATTAAAATTCAGTATTTTTCACTATTCATAAAAAAATTAAACTTTTTAGAAAAATCACAAAAAATACACCCTATGCTAATTTTGGTATACTAATTTCAAAAATAAATTTTATTTTTTAAAATAAATTTTCAAAAAGTGTTAAAAATAAAATTTAAATTATGTTCGCAAAGCATGACTAAACCGTCCTTTAGAAAAAAAACATAAAAAATTTCTTTTTCTTTTAAAGGATTATTATTTTATTTATAATTAACAGGTACCCATAATTTTCATTATTTATTTATTACTATTCATACCCTCTAAATTATTTTTTAGGTTATAATGGTCACATTTAAATAATATTTTAAAAGGGTATTTTTGTTTAAACTCGGTGTTTCATGCATCGCAAGCTATTAACAAAATTAAATTTATTATATATGAAATATATTATAAAGTAATGGAGTATTAAAAGGTAACTCATAGGCTTATTAAATTAATCCAAGTGGGTATATTTTCTAGTAAAGCACCTACCCATTTACAAATTTAGGCTAATGGATGATGTGGCTAACCCAGCCATTGAAGTGAATACACTGTGGCTCTGGTTCACTCGTCATGAAGAACTTACTATCTATAACATCACTATTTTGGGTAATACTACTTGGGAACACAAATAAAACTCCATCTACACTCTGAGTGAATGGAAAAGGATAGACACAGGGGAACTTCTATAGAATGAAGAGTTCTTATCCCACTTTTCAAGAATATTCTAGACCAATATCCAGAACAACTACATGGGTTGGTATAAGGATTGGGACGTATGAGATATGGGGAAATTCAGTAATGAGTGGGTGTGGGCATAATGGGTATTATTTACTTTTCAGGAGTATGGGGATGATTTATGTCACATAAGTTTTTATGAAGCACTTTTTATGCCTCAGTTCCATGTTTACTAATAATAGGAGCTATTTCTAAAGCTTCTTTGTTAGTAGTCCCTGGATACCAACACTTTCCACCTCCATCAAGGGGAGGTGGGGATCAGCATGTGTGACCTTCACTAGATTATAAGTATCCTACTAAATGGATTTTAGTATGAAGAGTTCCTTCTTTTCCAGTGGTCCCCATATTCTTCAAGATGTGTTGACCCAAGTACTGAAGCATTATCCTCCTTTCAATAGGGAAATCATGTTCAAGACCTTACTAGGTATATTCCTAGAGACTCTAACTATTAAGATACTAGGGTGGCCGAAACAATTTTCAATGGAACAACAGATGAGGAACTGGAATCCAATTAGTTGATCCTAGAGGAATAGAACCACTAAGAGTTGGGCTATAGTTTGAAGAAGGGATGGAAGCTGTTGGTTCAGTACACTGTATTTATATCCACCTTCCTCATTATATGGATACTTATAATGAGGGATGCATGCATGGTATTGTATCCTAGGACACTCATGATGGAACCAATTACGGATTCTTACAATCTGGTGAACCTTGGTATACTATTTTTGGCCTATCTCTATATCTATTTGATCCACATAGCAAGAGGAATAATGCCTAGGAGGATCTGTGGTCCATTATAGTTCCTTCATGGGTGGATTATAGTAAATTTTGGGATCTAAGAATTTCCAAGCACCATTACCCCTCCAAATTCTATCTTATGGCCCACATTATTCAACATAATTAGGTTTCTACTGGTGTCTCTTAATGAATTTAGGGTTACGGTTGGTATTGGAAACACTACAAACTTCAGCTTTCACCCATTCTCAACTCCTTTCGGTGATATGGTGGATAATAAAAAGGGGATATTAGAGTATTAGAAGTATCTTCAAACCTTATGAGGTGGATTATTGGATGTAAGGATAGATATTAACACTTATTGTAAATCATATACTCTATCTCAGTTCACCTAACAGCTCGGGTGCGTCCAGTAGCCAACAAAGCAAGTATACATGGGGATCCTCAAGAAAAGTCATCCATGTATCCTTTTTCATTTTTGGTGGATGTTCATAGGAGAATTAATAGTGGAGGTCATCATGTTTCTACCCACCAACATCAATTTCAATCTCTATTAGGGTTATTCTAGAAAATATTGGCATATCTAGGTGTGATCCTACATCAACATATGAGTATAATTGCACCATCAAGTGAGGCACAGGAGTAGCAGGGTGGAAAAAGGTATACTCTTTGAGGTTCTTGTCAAGTATCAAGGGATCCCAATGGGGATTTAGTGGGGGTATCTCAATGTTCTATTACACCCCCACCTCCTGAAGGGAAGGTCCCCCCTCAGAAGAGACCATGGGATCAGGAGTAGAGTTCTTAGGCTAGTGCCAGTAGAACTAGGGAGGCCTTAGGTAATAAGTCATAGTACCTTTTACATATATATGTTCATTCTTCCTTCCCTTATCTATGGTCATCCTAGGTAATTATATTGAGGACTCTAATAATAGAAAAATTGTGGAAGAGGTGGAATCTGGAGGGAATCAACCTTCTAATGGCTGGGATTTCTAGGATCACCACCAGGTTGAACATACATAAGATATTTGTGAACCTATAGGATATAGATTCCTTTGTGAACTAACTTTGGTGAGCTAATATTTCCACTGTTTGGGTAAACTTGATGTTCGGTGGTTATCTTGAGTGGGAAACATCTTTTAATGAATCATCTCATGAGGAATTATCTCCTAGGGAAAACATTCATAGCACTAGTGATGAGTAATCTTGGGGATTGGCTGATATTTAGGAAACTCTCCAAGAGATTGGAGATGTCACCCTTGAGGATGATGACTTGATTAAATTTCTATTCGGTGAGGTAAACATAGTTTTTTTATCAACTTTTCTCTTACAACTCTTCCTCTTTCTATTTTAAAGGTTCTAACTAGGATACACTCTTATATAGGATCCAACCAAGGTTGGACAAGGGTTCCTAGTCATAGGACACGAGGGAAACCCAACGGGTACTGTTGGTCACACCTTAAAGTTCATTCCCAAGGCCACTACAATTGGAGGGTCAAATGAGAAGTTCAAAAGAGTGGATTCAGATCTTCCAGCCCCCTAGTCATCTATAGGGACTACACCCTATAATTTTGATGGTGGTGTATACCATTAGTAAGAAATGCCATCTGGGATGAATCATAATTGAGATCCCCATTCCTTGAGGTAATATTTAACCTCAATTATTCTACACCTATTCAAACTTTCATGTATCTATTTGAATCTATTGCATAAACTTGTTTCTCTGTTCTTATGCAGCTTCCACCAAAATGGAAGTGAGGAGACTGATGACTTTTGTTGAAGTACCAATTGGTGTCAAGGGGTATCCTATTGTGGAATTCCCTATCAAAACTACAAGATCAAATTTCACCCAAACACTTTCCCTATGTAACTCTTCTCCCTTGTATGAACTAAGATTTCCCAACCTTTCATCACTGGTCAAACTAACTGTATGTTTTTCTAAATAATTTATCGAGAGGGTGTATTCCCAAAAAAGGTTTAAGGTTGGGGAACCCAGAGAGAATTACCTAAAATTAGTTCAAACTCTTGGCGATATGGTCATTCAAGATGATCTAAACTTAATCTTGATATGGAATTTCACTGCAGATTTTGGTGAAACATCCAAAGAGGTGGAGCTCAAGCTCTGTATAAATAGTGTTTCCAATGAAGATTTAGATGAAGAAAAACTCTCTCTTTACCATGATCCCATCTCATTTGAGAGGATACCAGATGAAGACCTTACCATTTTTTTCTCATGGACTTATTTAATTATAAACCTACACCACCCAAGGAATTGGAAGATTCTAGTTCTGATATCACATAGCAGAATCGCGTCATCTAACATAGGGTGTAGAGGATCATTCAAAACTTCATTAACCACACTTCATTATCACATATAGTGTGTTGAATGAGGTCCCTCTTACACTGGCTATAAAATTTGGGCACTGGAGATTTGGACACTCACACTCTCCATGCAGTGGTCTGTGATTATCTTGTTGAGCAAGTGTGTGTATAATGTCAAGAATTTGACATTGCCTGGCACTGAGAAAAATATAATGGCACTAAGAATCTCTAGGTGGATGGTTTGGAATTTAAATGAATCTAAGATAAAGTGAACAAGAAAATGACCTTCATCAATTCCCAAGTGGATATCATCAGTCATTTGAGGGAACAGTTGGCGATGACTAAAGCTCAAGAAGAAGAGAAGGTATCTCGAATATCTAAGTTTCAAGATGAGAACATATTGGTGAAAATAAAGTCCGATGAGATTTACCCCCATGGATTAAGAGGAATATGAAGATCTCATTAGCCTACAACATGTTTTATAGTCCACACACCAAAGGTTGTCTGGACTGGAGTGCTCAATTTCCAATACAGATCCCTGTGGAGCATTATTTTCACTAGAACTAAAGAGAGGATCTAATGTGTGGATTAACCTTGTAAAATTTTGAAATTTATTTGTTTCAAACTCCTCATATTCTTGAGCATAATTATTTTTACCCACTTCACTATCACACTTCAATAACACTAATTTAATAACTGATAATCAATCCTTAATCCCACAAGAGTCGTGCTCTATCTGAGAAATAAGGGATGAGTGAAAGTTCCAGACAAGGGTTGAACACTCAGGATCTGAACTTTTTTATCAACCACCAGGAGTGTCTTGACCATAAAGTATATGGATGGGGTATTTAGTTCTCTAAATAGATAACTTTTTTTCTTCATGTTCACTTGTTCACAAATGGAGTAACACTGTGATCATTTAATTCTATCTAAACAAGTGGGAATGAAGAGAGTGAATCAAGATACCCATTATGTAGAATGAAAAGGGAGGTGGTGTGATGATGGAGGATAATTACTAACCATGTTAGAAACACATAATTCATTATCATTTTTTCAATTATAGGGAAAAATTGAGGGTCAACCACTGACCATGTTCGAAACATGGGACCTATCTCAAAATGTCTTCATAAGTATTTCAAGGTGTGTGCCCAAGATCGTAGGTGATCCATTGTGGACAGGAACCATTGTCATTAGGGGGGTCCTTTTCAAATGTGGAATATGATGGGGATCCAAGTCAAGGTATACATGATGTATGGGGATAAAATAATGGAATGTTTCAAATGGAGTTCAACACTATCATAATTATCCCACCATGGCTTTGAGAACATTGAGTGGGTGTATCATTATGAACATAGGTCAAATGCATATTCCAATGGGATCATTATCTTAGGTTAAAATAAATGGTCAATGAATAGGAATGATGTGGTAGGTGACCAGCGCCGAAGGGGGAAATAGGCTTCTCAAGTAAGGGCCTAAGATGTTTCATAGTTTTACATCATTCAATGAGGATGATGGGTACATAGTTTAATATCATACAGTGAGAATAGTGTAAAAGCATTTTAATGTAAAATGGTGAGGATGATGTATGACACAGTTTATCATCATGTTATTGGGATGTGTGAATCGATGTGAATAACACCCACCCAACCAAGGTGATGAGGGTTGTAAGAAGGTAACACAATGTGGGTGCCTCATATAGGATTTTGTGGGGAAAAGGGAGCTTAATATTTGGCCATAATTTTTTCTAAATTAAAGGGTTCATAGAGAAAAACTATGTTTTTTCTAGGGTCCATAGTGGGTCCCTACTGGTTTTGTACCTCCTCTATTTAATCCCCTTAATTTTTTTCCAAGATGAAAGAGAGAACTAGAAGTGGAATATAACTTTTGATCAAGTTTCCCCTATAGGTTTTCAACCTGAAAAACATTTATGCCTCTTTACATGATAGTTTATAGTCATACCATACATACCATGAATCTATAAATAGTTTAAGGTCATAATTCTCAGACCACATGGTTTAAAATAGCTTAAGGTCATAATTCTTGGAACATGACTCCTATTTTAGGGACATAGATCTTGGACCATGGTGTTGCAAATAGTTTAAGGTCTTAATGTGTGGGCCTAAGGGGATCTTATTTTAAGTCCATAGAGTTCAAACCGACTGGGAATATTTTAAGTTCATAATTATTGGACCATGGGTTGTGTGTATTAAAGGGGATATGTGTGGAATAGTGGGGAGGTAACCCGATATGAATGAGAAGACTAGAAGGCCACTCCATTTAGAACATCTTGGAGACATCCTGCACACATTTTAAGGCCATGATGATTGGACCATAGGGGAGTGCATCTCAAAGGAGTGTGTATGGCCTGTAAGGGAGGTGACTTGACATGAAATTAGGGATAAGAATTCTTGGCACCACATGACACATTCCCAAGATAACTTTCACATAGTTTAAAGTCATGATGCATATACACGGGATCCTAGTTTAAGTTCATAGAGTTTGGATCAAAAATTACTTGTGCATCTCAACCTTTCTTGAGAAATACTCCCTTCCCAACTCTTAAGCCCATGTGAGCCATGCTCTATGTAAGAAACAGGGAGCTTTAAGGAGTTATAGTTATTTTTAGAAGATAACACATTAGGGGAAAAAGTGATCAAAAAATACTATGAGGGTAGATCATGACTTCCAAGACCATGAAAGTAAAAGGGGTATGAATGAAGGGTGGGGAATAAATATTGATTGTGTTCAAAAATGGGTTCCACGCCCACATCAGTTTGGTATGGGGATAAAAAATGCAGGATTGACTGTAGATCAAGTTTGAAAATAGGAGCTACCATTTTTACTTAGGATCCTTTGAGGTGTGATCCCGGGATGGCATGTGAGCCAATGTGTCCAGGAACCATTATCGTTAGGAGTCTCATTTAGATCAAGAGGATTATGGTTATCCAAATAAAAAAATACATGAAGTGTGAGAGTTGAAGTAGTTAATATCCTATAGGAAATATTGATTGTCCTATGAGATTTTTTCCCACACATTTGAACGCACTAGATGGCCATGCTGGTAGGAGATGATCAATCCTGTATTTCAAGGTAAAAGACCCAAAAATGAGTTTCTGGAAAGGATGGACCCAGGATATTAGATTCAGGCAACCCTATATGTCCCATAGGAATGGGAATCAAGCCACATGTAGTTTTGGAATGCATATATGTAGGAGACTGATGTCGAAGGGGAGGTGTCATCTCTAGTGAGGACATAAAAACATCTCATATTATTCATAAAAATCATCCTATGTCCCTTTCATAAGGTAAGATTGTATTTTAACAACATGAACTGAGGAAATTGGTTTTGGTCATCCAAAATTTTTCAATTGTGGCATTCTATTTTTTCATAGGGTAATGCTTCAGTTTAATGTCATATACTAAGGATATTATTTTCTATGGTCATACAAAATTTATCATATAAAGAATCCTGATTTTATGCATGGTAAGTCCAAATTTTAATTTCATTTTCTAAGTACATTGGTATTTTTAGTTTGAATTCATACAACTCATATTATGGCTTCTACTAGTTTAAGTTCATAGAGCTTGGACCATTAGGGTAGTTTATAGATTAAGATCACATAGCTTTGACCAAAGGGTGTGGGTGTCTTAAGGAGGCTTTTGTGGAATATGGGAGTTATAAATCATCATGAAAGTATGGATAGGACCCTTTCCACAAAAGACTTTAAAAACCATACCCAAGTGTACATCATGATGTTGGAAAAGAAAATACCCCCTAATGAGTTAACAAAGTGGGCTGGATTGAGGATATAAGATCTAGGCATCACTACGTATCCCATGGGAATGGAAATCAATACACATGTAGTTCTATAATTTGATGTTGTAGAAGACCAATGTGGGAGGTTAAATCCTATTGAGCGAGGATGTGATAAGAATGATGAGGGGGAATTAGCTTTCTGAAATAATGGGGTGAAGCAAACTATGTGAATATGGGGCCAAGGAGGTCATACACATATAGTTTAAGATCATAATACTTGGACCTGGAGGATTACATACAATTAAAGAATGAATGGAAGTTTCATATGAGTTAAAACCTAACATGAAAAATCCAAGGGGGCTCTACATCATGCTAAGTGATCCCAGAACAAGTTATATACAGTTTAATGTCAAAATGTGTTGACTAGGGGGAGACCCCAAAATAGGTTGGTGTTGATGATAGGCCTAAAGATAAGACATCTAAGTGTCATTATGTATCCCATGGAAAGGGGAATCAATCCACACATATTTCTGGAAGGTGATGTGATAGGATACCAACACTGGTAAGGTAGTTTCCTCTTTGGAATGGACATTGAATCATCTCATATTTATGATATGAGGTGTCCTGAAATTATATGGTGTAAGGATACAATTTAATGTTGTGTGTTGAGTATGGGGGTTTAGTCCCCCCATAATTTTCATATAAGGCATCGTGATTTTATATGGGGTAAGTATTGCAGTTTAATTTTATGTCTTGAGGATGTGTGTGGAGATTATGTATTGATTTTCCTATTCTTCTTCCCCATGTTAGGTCATAAGGGAATCTCGACCTGCTTATGGGTTAAGGAGTATGATTTGGGGATTACAACTAAGGAGGAGGCCCAATGGAATTCGGGAGTTATATAACCACATCTAATAGGCAGTTCTGTGATTAGTTATTAGATATACCTAGTTACATAAGGTCTAGGCCTCTCTATGTATCCTATGGGAATGGGAATCAAGCCACGCATAGTTCTGAAGATACAGCAGGTAGAATACCAAGAACAAAAATATGTGAGGCCATCCTCTTTGATGATGATGGGAAATATGTACTATGCTTTAGAATTAAATATAAGGAATCTAGCTATACATTTTATGTTCATACATCAAGAACCACGGGAAATTTGGAAAATAGTTTAAAGTAATGATGCTTTCACTAGGGAAGTGTTTGTTTTAGGGATATTTGTATGGAAAACAAGTGGTAAAACCTGATGTGAAATGAGTTCGGTGAAATCCTATGTGCCACATAAATATCCTAGAATAAATTTCACATAGATTAAGGTCATAATTCTTAGACCTCAAGAGGTTACAAAGAGCCAAATGATGGTGAATATAATCCCCCCCCCTAGGGGAGGGTTTTTGATGAACTAGAAGATAGGCCCGAAGACATGGGGTTTAGGTGTCACTACTTATCCCATGTAAATTGGAATAAATCTACAAATAGTTCTAGGAAACAGTCATGGTTGAAGACTGATTCCATAAGTGGGGGTTTATCCTCTCTGACAAGGGTATTTAGGCATCCCATGGTTTCCATGAGGTATCATGTGTTTATAAAATGGTGTAAGTCTACAATTTATCATTTTTCACCAAGTACATTTTCTATTTTGGTCATCTCACACTTGGTATGTGAGTAATATTGTGTTTATTTCATAGGGTAAAATCATAGTTTAACATTATGCACTAGGGATATTGGGATTTTCAGTATAAAGTCGTAGAACATAGACTATGGTTACTTCTAGATTAAGGTTATGGAGATCAGGAATGAGGGATTGAAAATATTTTAAGGTCATAATTCTTGGACCAAAGGGGTTGTTGTTGTTTGAGGTCACATAAATTAAACTATATATCATAGTTTAAGGTAGTAGTGTTTGGAATAATTGAAAATATTTTAAGGTCATAATGCTTGGACCAAGGGGGATTCACATGAAGTAATGATTGAGAAACTTCTCATTGGTGGGAGGTGTGGTACGCTCTCTATCCATGGTGATTAAAGAGTATGATCAATTATAATTTATCTTATGGATAATGTAATGTATTTCCCACTTGGGCTTTAACTTTGGTGGTTTTTTACCATATATCATTGGTGTTCTAAGATACAATACCATGTCACTATAAATAAATGATCATAGGTGAAACTTATTGTTAAATTCTCACATTATCCTATTCTGGTGCCTCTCTAAGTTATACAAGGCCTGAAGCTTGTTTTCATTGAGTGATTATAACTCATCTAGACAGACTTCTGTTATTCTATACGATGTCTTATAGTCATAAAAATAGTTTAGATAAACATAAGTTGAACCTCAATGGGTTGGACTGCCTCTGTTCTATACACCAGGGAGTATGGGATTTCCTAGGTGGAATTCTGAGTTATCATATGATAGGCCTAAATGGAATTAGAGATCTTTTCAAGATAACACTTTTTTTTTATTCCCTACCATTTTATAAAAGATGTTAGAGAAGGTCTTGTTGAATGCCTCAATATTCCCATTTTTCTATGCATGGTAGTGAGAAGTATGGTTGGATTATATCTTATACATAGCATACAATTCATTTATCTTAGTAACCTAGAAGTTGGTGTTTTTTTCTACGATATTAGCATGAGGAACTCCAAAATGATGAATGATGTGGGAGCTCACAAACTTGATCATGGGTTTTAAATTCCATTAGGGGAACCAATTTTATGCATTTAGAAAAGAAGTCTATTGTGGTAAAAATGAACCTGCACTGTCAAGTTTTCACAGGAAGGTATGGCCCCACAACATCAATTCCCCATACTGAAAATGGATAGGAGTACTCTATGGTGTGGATAAGATTCAATAGTCGATGCACAAAGTTAATGTGGATCTTACACGCATGACACCTTTTATTGAACTCAATTAATTTGTGAACCATGGTGGTCCAAAATTCACCCAACCTCTGAATTCAGTGGTAGAGATTCTATCCCACTTTATGGAAACCATGGTATATATCATAGACCTCCAGTATGACCTAAGGTATCTTTTTGCCTTGGATGAAATGAAGGACAATTCCATTTAACCCGCACTTTTAGAGGTTTTTCTTAAGGTTAGGACCACTTTTTAGGGTAAACTACAATGCATGTTGGCATATTTTCTCACACATGGATCGGTCTGGTGAGAGAATTTCATGTTGGAGATACTTGACAAAGGGAGTCATCCAATCAAGCACTTATTAGCTATGAGGGTATCTGAGAGCCTTAACACTAAAGTGATGGAAGCTAGTTGATTTACCTATTGGTTACCATCATCTGAGGTGGTGGGGGTGCTGACCCTATAGTGTGACACATGAATAACTGGTTCATCTTTGTTGGGTTCTACAAGAGATGTGTAGAGACCTATTAATGCATCGAATTGACTATTTTGTAATCGAGGAACATGATTCGCCTACGGCTAATAAGGTAATTGGGTCATCAGCATATTGGTATGTTCTAGAAGGGTAATAATCTCTTTTTTCTTATGACATAGTCACCCTTGATTTTTTTATGAAAATATCAGAGTATCCCTTCACATGTAAATAGGGGACATCAATCTCAAGGGCCTACTCGAGACCAGTAATAAGGGATTGATATTCTACCTCATTATTAAAGGTTATGGGTGCAATGGAAGCATGTTATGGGTCATTCCCAACATTGATTTTTTTTATAATCAAATATCAATCTAAGATTTACATTATGATAAACTTCGTGATCAACACAATGTATAAAACACTAAAAGAAAACTGTAGTATTATCACATATTATTTATAATTAATTTAAGAAATTAAATAATTAACTAGTGATAAATTTTTTCTTTATTGACAGATATGAAAATAGATCTCAATCATACCATATTTTCCTTTTAATAATCAAGAATAAAATCCCTCTAGTAGTGATCCACCGTGTTCCACCAATATCTGAACATCATCGTAGGAATATCTAGGTACTAGCATGGTAGATCCTATCACTTGCGTCTTTCACCTTTGATCACATTGAGAATCTATTCCAAAGAATTCTCTTTTATCTATCTTGGATCAAGAGTGGAAGGTGTAGGATGATCTCTCTCTATTCTTGGGAGCATTCTTGGATAAGGGATCCCTCTATGGCTTCGAGAGGATTATCCAGATTTCATTGTGTACAAAAAAAGCAATGAATTGGCTCTCATGATAAATAATATAATTGGGTTTATATACTGCTAGGTTTAGAAATAAATAATTGAAAAAGTTCCTTTTATTATTTATTTAATCCCTATAGAATATCATGTATAAAATAATAAATTTATTATTATTTCTTGATATGAACTAAACCTGTGAATTAAATTAAATATTATTTAATCAAATGATATTCAATATATGTTATTTATCACTGAACCATTAAACTTGATTCTCCATTCTTCCACAATATTTATTAGTCCATGAATAATGACTATTTATTTAATAAATATATATCATTTCATTATTCACCAATACATAAATAAATATTATATTCACTAAATCGTAAATTGGTATTTATTAAATATTCCACTCACATAATATTCTCTTGAATAACTTTTGATGAAATATATGTGATAAAGAAAACATGAATAATTATTAAAGATCATGAAGGAATAATATTTATTCAACATGTTAAATAATAAATAATAATATATTATTTAATTGAGATTTTGGATACACTTAGTGTGTAACCCTCTAGGCCTCTTTCTCAGTGGCATTTGGTGAAGTATACTAAATTCCATAGTTATCATCTAGTAACATGCCAAGTCACCCATAGAGAAATAAGTTAATTCCATAATGAAATAATACCTTATAAAAATTCTTAGTTTTTAATATAATCCATTTATCATAATATCTCTAATCAAGTAGGTCGCATGTTGGTTCCATCAACCTATATGCTCGATGTCTCTTTCTTTTAATTTCTAGAAATAAAACTTTCATATTGAAAACCATGGTCATGGATTTATTTAGGCTATAAAATTTCCATCAAAGTGCCTAAGATATCAATTTCCTTTAAAGAACAAAAGGTACAGATATTTTTTCACATTACTCATTAATGAAATATTACTTGTGACGTGCCCAATGTATCCTAACTCACCACGAATATATGTTATTATAGTTTTCATAAATTCTTAAAAATATTTGACTTATAACACTCATTAATAATAATATTAAATTATAAGGACCAATACACACATATACAGATAGAAACATCCAATGACACATATAAATGTGGATTTCCTACTGGAGGGACCCATTCTCTTAATATCCTACATCGGATATTACTAAGGGAGTACACCATGAGAAGGTGCCTAAAAGTCCTACAAGTCTCCACCCCTAATATCCTAAATCATTTTTGTCCATAAAATTATTTTATAAATATATATAACATATATATATTTAAAAATGATTTCATGTAACTTATAGGTTATCATCATAGTGGGTAACTTCTATGACCTTTCAGTGTAAAATATACTCTTAGGACATTATCACATACTTTGTTACACAGAATAAAAATCATGATGTCATATGAAGTTTATTAATATTCATAACTATAAATATAAGTTATCAAAAAGTACACAAAATTTGGTTCTAGGGCACCAACCCCAATGAACTCCCACTTTCATTAGATCCAATGCTAACAACTGTCAGTCTGCTAGATCCCGCATGATACTCATGCTTCTAATGATATAGGACTTTAGTTAAGGGGTTTGTAATGTTTTATTATATAGGAACTCTATTTACTATAACTTATCCCCTTTGATAAAAATATCTCATGAGGTGATACTTTTGGAGTATGTTCTTTGTCTATTGGTATAACCTTGGCACGTTTGCAAGAGCCACCATTGTAGTATTATCACAATAAAATGTGATAGGGTCTTTAATACTAGGTAAAACATCAATATCCTATAAAAAATTTCATATCCAAATGGATTTTTTTACTACATCAAAAGATATTATATACTTAGACTTCATTTTATAATCATCAAAAACTAACTACTTTGAACTCTTCTATCTCACAGCTCATTAGTTTTGATAGAAGACATATCCTTACTCAAACTTCAAATGATTCTAATTTTTTTTTGAAAACTATCATTAGTATAACCTATGATGATAATATCCTCATCTCATCCATAAACCATAAACATATCCTTAGTTCTTCTTAGATACTTGAGGATATCCTTAACAGTATACCAATGTTGTTCTCTTGGATCTTCTTGATATCTTCCTACCGTGATCAATTCATAAGTAACATCAAGTCTAGTACATAACATTACATACATGATTTATCTTATCACTAAAGAATATGGGATATTACTAAGTCTCTCTTTCTTATATTATGTCTAAGGACACATTTTATTAGAATGATTTATACCTTGTAAAACTAGAACCAATACACTCTTGGATATTTCTATACTAAATATCTTTAGTATCTAGTTAATGTATGTAATTTGAGTTAGTCCAAGCATCATATGGTATCTGTTGTGAATGATATTGATCCCTATAATATAGGATTCTTCACATAATTCTTTCATGGAGAAACATTTTTTTAACTAGTCATTAATAGACTTTAAGCCCGGTATTTGATTTCTAATAAGTAATATGTTATCAACATATACTACTAGGATAATGACTATATTACCACTAAACCTCTTGTAAACACATGGATAACATTCATTATTAATGAACCAAAATTCTTTTATAGCTTCATTAAATAAAATTTTCTATGACATGGATGCTTAATTCAATCCATAAATGTATCTCTATAACTTGAAAATATTTTTGGAATCACCTGGAGTCACAGACCCTTCTGGTTGTGTCATATAAACATCTTCCTGAATGTTTCTATCAAGAAAAATAGTTTTTATATCTATCTTCCAAATTTCATAGTCATTGTAAGCTATTATATCAAGAATAATTATCATGGATTTAAAAATGGAAATGGGTAAAAAGGTTTCATCATAGTCAATTCCTTAATGTTTTTAAACCCTTTTCCTACTACCCTTTCTTTATAGGTATTTACCTTACCTTTCATTTCCAATTTTCTATTAAATACCCATTTTCACCCAATGAGATTTACATCAATTTACACTTCAACTAAAAGCTAAATATAGTTCTGATACATGGAATAAATTTTATAATTCATGGATTCTTTTCATCTTGAAGCTTCTAATCTCTATACTGCCTCTTTGTATGAGAGATGTTCATCATTGTCAACCAATAATGATTTTCCCTTATCAGAGACTATAAAACCATATATTTCTAGTTCTCTTACCTCTCTAGGGATCTTAAGCAGTACATGTGTTTTAGGAACTACTTCTTCCATGGGTACCTATGGGATCTATTCTTGTACCAACACTTTTGTATCTTGATCATAAACTTTATCAAAGTCAATCTTTCTCCCACTATCCTTTTTTAGGATTTTCTCCATCACAATAAAGTCATATTATCTAGAAATAATCTATTTATTATTTGATGGGTTTTATAGGTAGTATCACTTTGTTTATTTAGGATACCCTATAAAGATAAACTTTGTTCCTCAAGTGATAATTTGTTTCTTGATAAGGACTTAACAAATTTCTCACAACCCTATACATGTGTATGTGATAAATATAGTTTTTTTCCACTCAACAACTTCAAGGGAATTCCATTTTCTTATTTATTTGGAACTCAGTTTAATGTATATTCCACATTTTTTAATAAATATCCCTTAAAGGATAATGGAATATCTTCATGACTCTTTATAGACCATACCATGTCTAACAAGGTATGGTTCCTCCTTTCACTAACTTCATTCCACTGTGGTGTGTAAGGTGGAGTGAGTTGAGATAGAATACTGAACTCTCGTACAAATACAATAAAATCTTGGTTAAGATATTCACTACCTTGATTTGATCAAAGCTTAATTTTATTATTTCCAAGTTGATTCTCTAATTCATTCTTTAATTCTTCAAATTTCTCAAAGAGCTTGGACTTATAACTCATTAAGTAGATATAGTAATATCTCCTCAAGTATTCAGTAAAAGTTATGAAGTTATAATACCCACCTCTAGATTCTAATGGAAATGGTCAACACACATTAGTCTGTACCAGTCCTAAAATATATTTGACCCTTTCACCTTATCCACCAAATGGTGGTTTGGTCATTTTTCATTGTAAACAAGAATGACATCTTTCAAGTGGTTTTAGATCAAAAGAGTCTAAATAACCATATTGAAAGATCTTTTTCAAATTCTTCTTGTTTACAAGATCAATACGGTGATTCCATATCTGGGTGTTATATGATTCATGTGAACATGATTCATTATTTATTTCCAATACTTTTTTTTTCATAATTTAATACATAAAGGCTAATATTTAAATTTGTCAAAACATAACATATGTTTTATTTATGTAGTAAACAACTTTTATTCTCAAACATGAAAATAAAACCATTTTTATCTAGTCATTAAATGGAAATTATGTTCATTGTAATAGTTGATACATAATAACAATCCCTTAAAACCAATATCTTTCCCATTAGTAATGAAAGGTGGTAGTCACTAATGGCTAGAGTAGTTATCCTCTCACCATTGGTTGCTCGCAAATATACCTCTCCTCTAGTGATATTTTAGAATCTACTTTGTTCCCGTATTTGGATACACATTTTAGAACCACAATCTATATCTAACACCCAATGTGTAGATATTGAAATATTACACTCAATAATGAATGTAACTTTAGCTTCCCCTCGCTTTTGGGTACAGTTATTATTTTAGTGGCCTTGCTTGCCACATGAAAAACATACTACCTCCTTTTCCATACCCTACCTTTGGATCATCCTCTTCTTAGAAGGATAGTACTAGGGATCTTTAGAATTATTATGATTCTTGGTCCCCCTTCTCCTTGTTCTTATTTTTATTATTCACCATAAGAACTGTGGATTTGTTTCGCCTCATGTCCTTATCCACTTGGAGAATAAAATTAATAAGTTCTAAAAGACTCTTCTCATTATTTCTCATGTTATAATTAACAATAAAACTGAAAAAGGTATCATATAGTGAGGAAATTATGAGATATATGATCAACTCATCTTGGAATTTAATCCCTAAGATGTATAAGCGTTTAATGTAGCCAATAATCTTGACTACATGCGGCCCAACTAGAACAGACTCTCTAAGATTATTTTTAAACAAATCATTGGAGATATAATATCTCTCTTGTCTCTCTTTCTCTTTATTGAGACTCAAAATGTTAGATATCATGTTATATGCATATATGTCCTCATGTTTCTTCAAAAGATCATTATTCACGGATGATAGCATGAAACACTAAACATATATAGAATCTTTCAAATGTTTCTCATAGAGATATAAATCTTCTTCACTAGCCTTATTATACATTAATCGGTAATAGTGTAACACCCCAATACTTTACAGCATTTTTCTTTTTAAAATAATCAATAGCTTGCGTTGCACGCAACATCGAGTTCGAACGCACTGTGATATATTAAGAAGTGACCATTATAACCTAACCATTAAAATGGAGAAAATAAATATTATTGACCAAATTATAAAAATTATATATTTAATATTCATCCAAAATATTTTATAGACATACGATAAGAATAAATCCAATTTTATGCATTAAAAGGCTATATTTTTTAAAAGAGTGTTTTATCACCTTTAATGGAGCACTTATTTTAAAGCTAGTTTTAGACACTTTTATCAATTCTATTCGAAAAAAAACTATTTATTTAAAATTTTAATATAAAAATTAACTTTGGTTCAATATTTTGTATTTTTTTAATAAGTTTCATGTTTTGATGAATATTGATAAAATATCGTGTTTTAACTTAAAACAGTTTTTCATCTAAATAATTCATAGTGTTAAATTATATTTTCAATTATTTTTAAAGTATAATTAGATTAATGTTTTATAATTTAATCCAATTTAGCTATTTGGAATAAATTTCACATTGATTTTGGATATAAAAATATTTCAATCTTTCGAATGTTTCACTTTAAAAACTATTTTTCTCATTCTATCATTGGGATTAATTTTAAATTAATTACTACAACTTCTATGTTTTGAATTTTAAAAAATGGATTAAATATTTGTAATTAGTTGTTCCAAATTATTTAAATAAGTTTCTTTTATTTTTTGGTGATTATAAATAGTAACTTTAGTAAATTTTTTAACATAGTTAAAGGTAAATCGAGTAATTAAGTGTAAAATAATATTATTAATATTATAAAATCACCATAAAGCTTGTCAAAATATCATTGGATGAGTGGGTTTAGACCAAAATCATCCTTGTGATGAGATTATATTCTTTTTAATCCACTTGTATGATAGTATGAAATTTATTGTATATTATTTAAAGAAAATTTAAATATGTCATTCTCATATTTTTAATAATTATATCATTTTTAATATAAGGTTATACTGAAGATAAATTAAACTGTAAATATTAAATTTAAATATAAACATTTTATATTCATTATGATAATTTATTTTAAATTTTTAGGAAATAAATAATTTTCTTAAAGTCTTATACAATGATGATGCAATAATTATTTAATTAATGGAAATATCAAATAAATGATATTAAAAATATTAAAATAAATATAATTTGAGATAATTAATGTCATACATACATTTTATTGATTCATTTGACATGTTAGTGATATTTTATAATTATTGGTTCGAAGATAACATTTTTTTTATTTTTTTAAAAGTCAAATAAATGAATTGTATCAAAATTATCATTAATGTTATATTAAAATAAATAATATTTTATTAAATGATATAAAAATCATAAAAATATTAAATTAGTCCAAATAATTTTAATGAATTTAAATTTGTCATAAATGATCCATTTATGGTTAGTTTGGTATTTTATAGTAACTATATTAACCTTTAAATAAAAAAATACGGGTTGTCACGGTAAAAGTTAAAGGGTTAAAAAACGGTTAAAACCAAAAGATAAGGGTAATAATATGAACTAAAATTATCTAAAAATTATTGGTTGAGATTATCTATACCCATAATAGTATAATATTTTAAATAACTCACTTTTTAATCATTTAGAATTAGAAATTAATTTATATTAATTTAATGTTTTGGGAGTTTTCCAAAGTGATCCTCACCTCAATTATAAAAGGGTGCCTCCTCCCTCACTTATTCAAATCACATTGATCATTATAGATAGACCAAAACATACCCATTTATCTTCCCAAAATCATTATACAATTTATGGAGATCATGTTCTTGCAAAAATACCAACCCTAGATCCCTTGAGAAGAGATCTAAAGGGAGTTCTCCAAAGAAGAGGTAAGCATTTTTACCACCTCACCCAAGTTCATTTATTATTTTAAGTCCTCTTAATTATTTATTTCCATGATAAATTAATAAATACATTATCATATATATTATTATATATTATTATATATTATTATGATTATTGGACAACCATATTTCATGATTTATCTATCCTATGAAAAATGACAACACTGCGCGTGCGTGCGTACGGCTTACCATTTCCACACCATGGTGTAACTTTTTTTTCACCACCACTTAAGTTATATGAGTATAATGATAGAAATAATGGATATATATTATTATTATGACATTATATTTATTCTTTAAAAATTAATATACCATCCACTTCTTTATTATTTCACCATTAATGGAATGATGTCGTCGCTCATGCGTACATACAACCTACTATCTCCATGATGTGATGTGACCCATTTACCATGTTAAAAATTCAATAATGATAATAAAAATGTATTTAATGATTAAATATTATATTTAAAACATTAATATTATTTTGGATATTTTGTATCTTTATCCTGTTCAAAATAACTAAGACATTTACGATAAAATACACATAGGATAATGAAGCAGTTAATACCAAAAACAAGGGTAATAACAAAATATTATTAACAAAACAATAAAAGAAGATAATATATGATATAATAAATATTTATATGGTTCTTATATAATTTATTAACATTATTTAATCCATTATACATGAGGTTAAATCACCTTCAACTAAATTAAAGTATAAGGTAAGAGTTAATTTTACAATCTCATCATTATTTTGGATTGTTAATATATAAGTATCTACTTTGGAGTATTTATCTTCCATGTCCATGTTTCTTAAAAATGTTTTCAAAAATATTTTTACTATTATCCTATAAATTTTTAAAGTCTTTTTACCATTATTTTAATTTTTATAAAATGGTTTTAAAGGTATATTTTTTTCATTTTTCAAATGAGGTGCTTTATGAATTTTTCTACAAAAATACGAAATGAATGTTTTTTTAACTTATATGGAATGAGAAAATTTTCCACCATCATGACACCATAATATAATGAATCTTTATTTACAATTTTAAAATATTTTTTTCTATGAAAATGTTTTTTTTAATTGCATTACCTTTTAAATAAATGAGTTCAAAGTAAAAAAAGTTATTTCTCTCAAGAAAATTTTAATTATTTTATTAGAGTATTTTCATCTTTGTCAACATACTTTGTTGTATATTATTCTTGACTGATATTGATATATTATTATAAAATCTACCATATTTTATTGAAGTTTTTATGATCATTTTGACTGTGGATGTTCTATTTTGATACCATTCATGGTTTATGCTTTAAGTATTTTCATTTCATAGGCTATTTTTTTAATATGAATAATTATTTTGTTTATTTTTTCATATGAGGAATGCATTGGACTAATTAAGTGATATGAGGGGAACACTATAGCCCCTTGATGCATCAGTAGATCTCATGAGACAAACTATTTTGGGTATTGGCTGATATATTACCCATTTATATATGGTATCTTGGCCGAAGCCTTGACGATATTTTTATGATGTCCAACATTATACATTCCTTCATTGTGATATTATTTATTAATATTCCATGTGATTGTTAAATTAATATAATACCCATGTGATTAATTATAATTAATTATATGATTTTCATTTATTCTTTCCATATTATGCTCAATATTATGTTTAAATGTCTTATGTTTCAGTTATACACCATGCCTTAAGGTTTATGCTGATTTATTCATAATAGATTTTGATGTATGCTTACCCTTACTAAGAATATGAGATCACCCATTTATTATGTTTTATTTTTTCTATGATTTCAGGATTTGTATTATGATTGATATATAGGGTTAATATAGGAGAATAATGGAATTCTCAAAGGATTTTAAATTTTTTATTTTGTGTTTTAAATTATAATTTCTGTTTTAAGAATGTAATCTAGTTTTCAAAACTTCTAAACTGACCAATACTTTAAGATTTGAATCTTGTATCTATTTTAATGTAATAAACTAAGGTACTTAATCTAACCTATTGGGGTTAGGGTATTTATATTTGGTATCATATAAAGTTTACTAGAAACTTTAGAAACTAGATTTAGAAAACAAAGATTAGGGAATGTAACCCTAAAATAGACTTTGAGGATAATCATATAAGAGTATCCTAGAATTTTAGTAAAGTAGAGATTATGTGGGTATTCCTATAAATATATCCATGTATGGATACTATAAGTGGATGTGGTTCTATCATAGATGTAATTAGGGGTAATAACTCTGACAAGGGGCATCAGGCTTGACTCGGTGTAACTCAGTACACAACAACAGGCCTTAATTTTCACCTGGTTTTACACTCCCATGGGATATGCTTATTATAATTCACATTTTCTTTAAAACCATTATTAAGGATTTAAAAGTAAATATGACCCTAAAGAAACCATGGTTATGATTATAAGATTAGCTATGCATAAATTTTCAATTTATGTTAAGTGTTTTTCTATTTCAAAATTATTAATTATGATTCATAACCTAATTTGGTGTATGAAATTGTTTAGAAATGGAACTTAGTGGAAGGAATGGAAACCATATAAATTCACATAATCCAAGTAGGGATTTCCCTCTTATGCAATATAATGATGTTGGATCTTGATCTACAACTTATACCTAATAACTTATAAATATACCAGGACAACTGGATCAGGTTATGAACAATAACCTTAATTGTATGAAGAATACTAATCCATAATGTGGAGGAAAAATTTTATACCTCTTCATGATACAATAACCCCCATCATTCAATGGCACTAAAAATCCATTTATAGCTGAATAATGGAAAAGTTCTTTAGAGAATATATTTATTTCTTTGGGAAGCAATGAAAGGGAGAAGTTTTTCATGGAAGTTTATCATCTCTTGGGAGATGAGAATAAATGGTGATCATTGATTCAAAACATGAATGAGGAATAATAAATATAAAATATGGAATTTAAGGATTTTAAGAGACTTTTCCTAGAAAAATACTTTCCTCGTGAACTACGATCAGATATGGAGAGGTAATTTCTGAGTCTGAGGAAAAAGGAGGATGATAATGTTGCTAAATATGAATCCAAATTTACAAGGATATTAATGAATTCTATGGATTTCGTACATAATCCAAAGAGAAAGATTAATATATTCTTTTATGGATTAAAAATATTCCTCCAAAGGGTACTGGTCTCCCAAAATTTCTCATCATATGAAGATATAATCATGTGTACTATCAAGTCAAAAAAAAGAAATATATAATTCACATGAATTTAAGGGAAAGAAAGAGAAGAATAAGGTTGGTTAACACTCTAGAAAATTAAATAATGAAATAGGGAAGAAGGGAAAATTTAAATTTCCATATTGCAATAAATGTGGAAAGAAACATCATGAAACATGCCTATTAGAGAAAGAAGTTTATTAAAAGTGTGGATAAAAAGGCCACCAAGCCTATGATTGTAAGGGAAATAAAGAATTTACCAATGTTAAATGCTACAATTTTAAGTATATGGGACATTATGAAAATTATTTTCCTAATAATCAAGGAAACATTACCCATAAAAGGACAGGGGATCAAGGATATGCTTATGTGATCACAACTAATGTGGTTAAAGTTCCTAATGATGTGTTGGTAGGTACTTCAATAATCTACTAAAACTTATCCAATTTTTTTATTTGATTTTGGATCATTTAATTCTTTTATATCTTCCCATTTTTTCAAGAAAATTAGAAATTTACCTTTCGATTTAATAAAGGAGTAGATAGTAAAAACTTTTAAGGGAAGGATCATTACAGTAAAGATGTGTCGAGAATTACCCTTTATGACATGAAAACATGCATTTATTTTTGACCATGTCATCATACCTATGGTTGAATTTTATATAATAATTTTTATGGATTGGTTTTGAAAATATGATGTGAAAGTTTATTGCAAGAAGAAGGAAATTATGAATTGTGAGGAAGAAAAAGGATCCCTTATCTTTAGAGAAGAAACTTCATCATCTAATTACTATCTAAATCCACCCCCAGTAGATCTACTAAATGAAATTCTTAGGGAGGAAGAGAAAACTATATCTAGGGATGAATAAGCTAATCTTCAAATTGAGAATTTACCTACTATAAAGGAATGCATTGATTTATTTCTTAAGGAATTACCTAGATACCCCCAGAGCATGAATTTGAATTTTCTATTAATTTAATCATTAATGAAATACCAATATCAATGACTCCCTATAGAATGGCCTCATTGGAATTAGTGAATCTGAAACAACAATTATAGGAGTTGGTAAAAAAGGGATTTATTCTCCCTAGTGTTTCACCATGGGGATACCCTATTCTTTTTTTAAAAAATAATGATGTATCCATGAGGTTGTATATTGAATATAGGGAAATAAATGCTATTACAATACATAACAAGTATTTTTTTCCTTGAATTGATGATTTATTTGATAAAACTCATGGATGTCAATTATTTTCTAAGATTTACCTTAGTTTTGTATATCATCAATTGTGATCAAATAATGAATACATTCTAAAGATAGACTTTCGGATGAGGTATAGACATTACAAGTTTATAGTAATGACATTTATATTAACTAATGCACCCTCAATTTTATAGATATAATGAACAGAGTATTCAAGTAATATCTTGATAATTTTTTTGTGTTATTCATTGATGATATTTTTGTGTGTTCTAAAATATATTAAGATCATGATAGTCACTTGGGGTCATTCTTAATACTCTTAGAAGGGAAGGGTTGTATAGTAAATTTAGAAAGTGTGAAGTATGGCTTTAGAAAATTTATTTTCTTGTCCATATTGTCTCCAAGGATGGAATATTTTTTGATCCTATAATGATAAATGAAATCCAAGAATATCATGAAGTAGTGATCATAACTGATTTATGTAGTTTTATTGGTTTAGCAGGTTATTATCAGTGTTTTGTTCATAATTTTTCCTGATTAGCTAACCCATTAACCAAAATCAAACATAAAGGGGTTAAGTTTGTATGGAAAAAATAATAAGAATATTGTTTTTAAAAATTTAATATAATATTGTTCAATTCTCTACTCCTGACTTTAACCTTAGGAAATGGTGAATTTGTGATTTATAGTGATGCATAAAAAAAGTACTTAGTTGTGTCCTTATGAAAAATGATAGAGTTATTGTATATGCATCAATTTAGTTAAAAAATCATGAACAAAACTATCCAAATCATGATATTTAGTTAGAAGTTGTCATATTTTCTATAAATATATGGATGCATTATCTCTATGGTGAAAGATGTGAGATATATACAGATCACTAGAGTTTGAAATATATTTTCTCACAGAAATAAATTAATATGAGGAAAAGGAGACGGATCTAGATACTCAAGGATTATTATTGATCAATATACTATGACCTAGGGAAGGAAAATAAGGTAGAATATTCATTGATCAAGAAGGATCATGGAGTTATGAAAAAATGAGAATTAAAAGGGACCATGTGTTCATGGATCTAGTGAATATGGATATGGGAGTTTATATGGAAGGGGAGATATTAATAATTTTTCAAATGATTGTAAACCCATATTTATTAGAGAAGATAAATAAGTATCAATTCTATTATGAGAGCTTTCAAAATAAGATTAAAATTGTGAATGAAGGAAAATTATCAGACTTTTTTTGTGAAGATGGTGTTCTAAAATTTGGAAGGAGGCTATGTATTCAATATATACCTAAGATAAAAATGGAATTATTGGATGGTTCTCATAGCTCAAATTTCTCTATACACCCTGGTAGTACAAAGATGTATATGGACTTGAAGGGATATTTTTTGTGGGAAAAATGAAGTAGGTAATTACTGATTATGTTTCCATATGTTTAGTTTGTCAACAAGTGAAAACTGTGAGATATAATCCTAAAGGATTCCTAAAACCTCTTCCTATTTCTATGTGGAAATGGAAAGAAATTACTCTGGACTTTTTAAAAGGACTACCAAAGACCCCTAGAAATAATGATGTGATATGGGTTGTAATTGATTTCTTAACCAAATATACATATTTTCTTGATATAATAGAATATTTTCCTCTTGAACACCTGGAAAGACTCTATATTAATGAATTTTTAATACTTCATGGTGAACCTATATCAATTATGTCTGATCAAGATACCCATTTTACATCAAAATTATAAAAAATTATTTAAAATAATCTAGATATTGAGATTCAGTTGAGAACCTCCTACCACTCTCAAACTGATGGAAAATTAGAAAGGACTATTCAAATATTAGAATACATTTTGAGTTCTTTCTCACTTGATTTTCAAGGTATGTGGGATCAATATTTACCTTTGGTATAATTTTCCTTTAATAATAGCTTTCATTCAACTATTCAAATGGAACAATTTGAAGAGTCATATGGAAAGACATGTTGTAATCCAAATTATTGGGATGAATTTGGTGAAAGGAAACTTGTAATCCCAAAACATGTTGAGAAAATAACAAAAAAGGTGAAGATTATTCAAACCCATATCAAAGCAGCTCAAAGTAAGAAAAAGATCTATGCTAATAACCAAAGAAATGATTTGTAATTTCAAGTGAGAGATCACGTTTTCTTGAAGGTATCTACATTTAAATGTGTTATAAGATTCGATAAAAAGGAAAATTAAGCCTCAGGTACATCGGACCATTCAAAATTCATGAAATAATTGGAGTTATAGCTTACCGTTTAGCAATGTGGCCAAGTCTCTCAAAAGTTCATGATGCATTCCACATATCATTGATAAAGAATAATATTCCATACCCAATGCATATTATCACTTATTAAGAAATAGAATTAGAAAATTATTTATCCTACTATGAAGGGCCAATCTAGATTCTAGATACTATATAACAAGTGTGGAGGAATCAGATGACTCTACTGGTAATGGTACTGTGGAAAAATTATAAAATTGAAGATGCGAAATGGGAACCCAAGGAAATTATGATAAATAACTACCCAAATATTTTTATGAGGTGATATTTTGGAAAATTTTATGTTGAATTTTTTTTAAGGTGAGAATGTAACAGCCTAATATTTTATGATATGTTTTCTTTTATAATAAATTTAATAGCTTTTGTTGTATGGAACACCAAGTTTGAATCCATCGTGATCTATTAATAAGTGACTATTGTAACCTAGCCATTAAAATTGAAATAATGAATATAATTAAACACATTAAGAAATTTATATATTTAATATTTATCCAAAATATTTTATAGACATAAGATAAGAATAAATCCAATTTTATGGAAAAAATATTATATTTTTCTAAATGTAGTTTTACCGCCTTTTGATTGTGCACTTGTTTTAAATATAGTTTTTGAAACTTTTATAAATTATATTTGAAAAAATATACTTTTTATTTGAAATATTATTATCAAAATTTACTTTGGTTCAATTTTTGGTATTTTTCTAATAAGTTTTATGTTTTGATGAATAGTGATAACATATTTTATTTTAATTGAAAACAGATTTTCATCCAAAATAATTTATAGTGTTAAATTATATTTTAATTAGTTTTAAAGTATAATTAGATTAAATTTTTATCATTTAATCTAATTTATGTCATTATAATCAATTTTACATTGAATTTGGATATAAAAAAATCAATATTTTGAACGGTTCACATTAAAAAATTATTTTCTCATTTCATCAATGGGATTAATTTTAAAATAATTACAACAACTTATGTGTTTTGAATTTTTAAAATTTATTCCATATTTTTAATCAGTGGGTATAAATTATATAAATAGGTATCTTTTATTTTTGGGCATTATGACTAGTAACTTTAGTAATTTTTTATTAACACACTTAAAGGTAAATTGGGTAATTAAGGGTAAAAATAATATTATAAATATTATAAAATTACTCTAAAACTTGTAAAAATATAATTATATGAGTGGGTGTCAACCAAAACCATCCTTGGGTCGAGATTATAATCTTTGGAATCCACTTGGATGAGAGTATTACATTTATTATATTTTATTTAAAGAAAAGTTAAAGATGTCATACTCATATTTTTTATAATAATATCATTTTTAATATAGGGTTATATAAAAGATAAATTTTACTATAAATATTAAATTTAAATATAAAATGTTTATCTTCATAATTATAATTTATTTTAAATTTTTATCAAATAAATAATTACCTTAAAGGATTATACAATGATGATGTAGTAATTATTTAATTAATGGAAATATCAAATAAATGATATTAAAAATATCAAAATAAATATAATTTGAGATAATTAATATCATACATAAATTTTATATATTACTTTGACATTCTATTGATATGTTATAATTTTTTGTTTGAAGATATATTGTTTTATTGATTTTTTAAAAAGTCAGAGTAATGAATAGTATCAATATTTTCATTAATGTTGTCTTAAAATAAATAATATTTTATTAAATGATATAAAATTTATAAAAATATAAAATTAATCCAAATTATTTGGATGAATTTATATATGTCATCAATTATTCATTCATGGTTCATTTTTCATTTTATAGTAACTATATTAACCTTCAAAGAGTAAAAATACATGTTGTTACGGTAAGAGTTAAAGGGTTTAAATAAGGGTTAAAACCAAAAGATAAGGGTAATAATGTGACCTAAACATGTATAAAAATTATTGTTTGGGAATATTTTTACCCATAATCATTTAATATTTTAATTAAATCACTTTGGAGATATTTTTATTTAGAAATTTATTTATATTAATATAATATTTTGGGAGTTTCTAAAAGTGACCATCACCTCAATTATAAAAGGGTACCTCATCCCTCACTTATTCACACCACTTTGAGTCTTATATATAAACCAAATCCTGAAAATTTCTCTTAGAAACATTCTTATACAAGTTATGTAGATCCTAGTATTACCAAAATACTAACCCTAGATCCCTTGAGAAGAGATCTAAAGGGATTCTGCCAAAGAAGATGTGAGCGTTTTTACCACCTCATCCAAGTTCATTTCTTCTTCTACTTCCTATTCATGATTTGTTTCCATGATAAATTAATAAATATAGTATAATTTATATTCTGATATTTTATGATGATTATGTGATATCTATGTTTCATGATTTATCCATCCTATGAAAAACGAAAGCACTATGCATGCGTACATAGGGCTTACCATCTCCACGTTGTGGTGTAACTTTTTTTCATCAACACTTTACTTGTATGAGTATAATGATATAAATAATGGATATATATGATTATTAAGGCATATTATGTATTCTTAAAAAACAATATACCATCAAATTCCTTACTCATTCACCGTTAAGGGAATAATATCATCACTCTTGCGTACATACGGCCTACCGTCTCCATGGTGAAATGTGATTCATTTATCATGTTAACCATTAAATAATGATAATAAAAATGTAATTAATGATTAAATATTATATTCACAACATTAATATAATTCTGGATATGTTTTATCTATATAATATTCAAAATAACTGAGACATTTACGATAAAGCATACATAGGATAATGAAGCAGTTAACACCTGAAATAAGGGTAATAGAGAAATATTATTAACAAAATGATATAATAAGATCATATATGATATCATAAATATGAATATGTTTTCAATATAATTTATTAACATGATTTAAACAATTATATAGGAGGTTAAATCACCTTCAACTAATGAACAGTACAAGGTAAGGGTTAATTTCACAATCTCATTATTATTCGGGATTGTTTATATGTAAGTGTCTACTGGAGAATATTTATCATCTATGTACATGTTTATTAAAAATGTTTTCCAAAATATTTTTACTATTATCATAAAAATGTTTAAAGTATTTTTACCCATATTCAAATTTTAATAAAATGTTTTTAAATAAATCTTTTTGTCATTTTCAAAATGAGGTACATTATGAATTTTTCGATAAAAATATGGAAGGAATGTTTTTTTAACTTGTACGGTATGATTGTATTTTTCTATCATCATGAAACTTTAATACCATGAAGCTTCCTTTACAAGTTTAAAATATTATTTTTATGGAAAATTTTTTCTTTTAAAATTTCATGGTCTTTTAAATAAATGATTTCAAAGTAGAAAAAGTGGTATTTCTCTCAAGAAATTTTTAATGATTTTATTAGATTATTTTAATATATGTCAATATCCTTTGTTAAATCTTATGATTGATTGAGTTTGATCTCTTATGATACCATATACCATATTTTATTGAAGGTTTTATGATCATTTTGATTGTAGATGTGTTATTTTGATACCATTCGTGGTTTATGGTTTAAATATTCACATTTCATGTGCTAGTTTTTCAATATGAATGATTATGATATTTATGTTTTAATATAAGGAATGCATTGAAATTTTTAAGTGACATAAGGGGACTTCAATATACCACATATGCATTAATAGGTCTCATGAGACAAACTAGTTTGGGTATTAGTTGATGTCTTATCCGTTTATGTATAGTGTCTTGGACGAATCATTGACGGTATGTTTATGATGTCTGGAATTATAAATTCCCTAATTATGAGATTAATTATTAATATTCCATGTGGTTATTCGATTATTATAATATCCATGTGATTATTTATATTAAATTATATTATTTTCATTTATTCTTTCCATATTATGCTCAAGATTATGTTTAAATGTCTTGTGTTTCATTTATACACCTTGCCTTAAGGTTTGTGATTATTTATTTATAATAACTTTTGTTGTACGTTGACCCTTAGTGGGCATCTGATCTCACCCCTTTCTTATGTTTATTTTTTCTAGGATGCCAAGATGTGTATTATTACTGATATATAGGGTTAATCTAGTAGAATAATCGAATTCTCAAAGGATCTTCTATGTTGTATTTTATGTTTTAAATTGTAATGTATGTTTCAAGTACGTAATCCGATTTCCAGAACTGCTAAAATAACCAGTCCTTTGGGATTAAAATATTTTATCTATTCCAATTTAATTAAGTGAGACAACGGATCTAATATACTGGGGTCAAGTTCATTACAAATAGGTTCTTCCAGCACATACAATTTTCTTTCATGGAATAGGATAATGCATAAGCATATTTTCCACTCTTGGGAATTTGTTCTAGTAATAAGGTTACCTTATAAAGTATGGATCATAATGATATGTTTTAATTAATTTTATTTTTTTTTCTAAAAATAAATGAGTATATATTTATTACTTTATCTGGTAAAATTTATAAAAAATAGATATTATATTTATTAATTTCCCACTATTTTATCAAAACCTAATATACTTTTCCATTAGATTCAAAATATATTACTGCTTGGAAATTATATTGGTAAGGATTTATATTCTTCTTCTGATCATCCAAACTTTTGATAGTCAATCAATTTAAAAGGTTTTAGGTAGGCATTCCAAATTTCAATTTCATTAACTCACAGTTCCTTGATCTTTTGAGTGGACTCCCCAATCCTAAAATCCTTAAATTTTATTTCCTCAACCCTTTCCTCTCATTTACACCAAGTCCAGGTTTGGCAGTAAACCCTTGATGTGAACTAAGTTAAGTTAACCCAAAACTTCATTTTATAATTCCTTGATAATTCTAAGCACATAAACTTTTTTTGGTAAAGCACTTTGAACTATGGTTTTATTTCAACTGAGGTAGTGGAATTCTATACTGACTTAATATATATAGTTGAGGGATTTTATCTTTATGAATAAATTACTAATTATTATCTTTATTACATGATTTTTAATATTATTTGGATTTACTTAAGTGATTAGCCATGTCTTAGATAATATTTATGTATAAGACAATTTATTTTAGTTCTATCTTTCATGATTGTCAATTCATCAATTCGTGTGGTCATGAAAAAACATCCATAATGAAATTTCCATGAAAATTAATATAAATAAAATAAAAAAGTGGTGTGATAATGATCTTTTAATAATGGTTAGTTTATCCATAAGATGATAAACTAACAGCCAACTGAGGGGAAAACACCTTGAACTAGTTAAGGTTAATGTCGTAGCTTTCCACTTATCCACCTATCTATCTATATTGGATTGGTTTCACCATAGCTCCAAACTTAAACTTACTCCACTAGATTGGGAACTCCATCCATTACATATGTTTTTACTCACACACTGGTGAGGGGGAGGAGTTTACATAAAAGAAACTATGGGCATTAAAGACATTACATAATAAGAGGTTATATGGAATGTAGGCCTACAATTTAATTTAATAATAAATTAAAACAAACCAATCACATATGTAACATCCCAGCCTAACTGACCATAAATCTAATAGCCAGACCGATGGGTCACATGGCCTCAAGCATGTCTCCCCATACACCAGAGGCTGCCTACTAGTAGCAAGGGTCTCAGGAGGTGATAATGGGGTGACAATTCTCTCATATTAGATTTCAAAAAGTATTCAATAAAAAGAATGGTGGAAGAAGTATACATAAATGAAAAAATAAAAGAATACAGATTTGATATAACTGAATGATAGTGGAAAAATCTAGTTTATAAAATAAATGAATGAATGACATGTAGAGATACATAATTTTAAATCAATAAATAGCCAGCATGCTTTTTACAACAGAATAATACATGACTCAATTAAGGAAAAGAACTAAAAATTCCTAAGGAAAACTCCACAATAATCCTGAGCTCTATCTCAGTTCTTTTCTCTAAAATCTAGGTATGAGCATAAAACAACAAGCAAGGTCCAAGGCCCACAGTCCTGTGAATAATAAATATCTACTTAGGTACTCTAGTATAATGGAAGCCCGAGTAGGTTGTGATATATAAATCTTAGTAGGTCGGCACCACTGGTGTCTAAACTTATCCATATAGTTTAATACAAAATAAATAGTGTGTAGGTATAGAGAGATGATAACAGAACTGAAAGAATAAACCAACACCTGTCCGGGTTCTTAAGGGACAACTAACAGTGATACCAGCTTCAGCCCATGGCCAGTATATCTGATCATGTTCATTATGTGTGTGTGTGTGTGTAGAGATAAATGTAAGTTGGGGTGGATCAGTACATACCACCATCATCCGAATTCTAGGGGATCTCTCACGGTATTCCCCAAACCCAGGTCTAAGATCCCTTAGTATCTTAGCCTATATAGAAATAATGGAACAGGGCTATAATTCTTATCGCCCACATGTGCATAATGTCTTAGGGCTATAAATCCTACCACCCGGTTATAACAAAATGGCTTGGGGATATATACCTACTGCCCACTTATAACAGAATAGATCATGGTTATATGCCTACCACCCACTTATAATAGAATGGCTTGGGGCTATATGCCTATCGCCCACTTATAACAGAATGTCGCAGGGCTATATTCCTACTGCCCACTTATAATAGAATGGCTTGGGGCTATATGCCTACTGCCCACTTATAATATAATAGCTCGGGGCTATATGTATACCACCCACTTATAATAGTATGGCATGAAGTTCAGCATGTAATCATCCATATATTTAATATAAATTCATGGTTATAAAATAAGGCATATGGAATTACCTCATATTCATTCCAAATGGACATACCATATACACATATGCAACCACACTCACGTTTTTCACTTAAGGCATCTCCTATTAAGTGTTTCAAACAACATTTATATATAGATCACATTTATTTATCCCAGTTGTACTTAAGGTATAACATCTTAAGTATTTAATAAAATGGTTACATATTCATTTCCAAGAATGATGCAAAGCCTCTCCCACATGTCACAAGTAATTTCAAATTACCTTTAAACATTTCAATTGACATATAGTGATTTACATTCATAAATAAGGGGTATAGACTAAATCCCCTAGATTTGTCAAGTTTACTAAAATCATTTTACTATCATATGTTGTGCTTACTAATTTAACCCAAGGGGTGATATTACCATCCTAAACTGATTCATTTCAAGTTTAACCATTTAATACATTTCAAAGGAAGGCATTTCATTTGGTATAAGTCATCCTACTCAAGGTCTTTACACTTAGTTTTCCTAAACATAGAAGAATCATACACATGGTATAAAGAGAAACCAAGACTTTTTAAGCAGGCAAGAATAAAAGTCTAATGATACTGCATTAATTAAAACTAAGGGAAGTGCAACAATAAATTCATTAATGCATTTCTTAAATTAAAAAGGGCATGGAAAGGGACTCTACCTCATCGTGGAACCAAGTCGTCCACTTAATTTATTGGATATTTCTAACTAAAATATTCTACTACCCCACTAGGTATACACACTTTCACATACATGCAAGGACGCATATCCCCTATGCACATACCTATATAGACATGAGCATGTGCAAGGGGATCCTTAAACATATGCTTATATGCACATACATGTCTCCACTCACCTATTCATGAATTTATATATATATATATATATACATGGACACACCTATCCCCATACATGTATAATCACTATCATGGATGATTATACACATAACGGGGGAACCCATATATATATATATTCACTTACCTATGTATACGCAGGTGAGTCACCCTTGACTTGGTGACTCGAAACCAACAAGTAGATTCCAACGCACTACCAAAAGTATACTAGAAACCTTAAAACAATTAAAGAACCTAATTTAGAATATGTGAAATCAAGAAACAAGTGAAAACCCTCACCTCAAATATTGGTGACCAATGGAAACAAGCCAAACCACCTCACCTTCAGTAGAGGTTGTTGGAACACGTATTAAAGGGCCCCGAGAGATCATTCACACCAACCTAGACTAAAAGAAAACAAAAATCAAAGACAATCCTAAAGACCTAGGGTTTGTTCGATTCTCACTGAGAGATGGTTAGGCTGAATAAAAGCTGGGAAAAGGGAGGATAAGTGAGGAGAGGACTCATCGTGGAGGTTTGGACAAAGAACACGATGGAAACTGGCATGATTGACGAGAGAAGATGAGGCCATAGGGGAGGAGAGGTGTGCATCAAAGGGGGGACCCCTTTGGGGTTCAGGTGCGACACGAATTAGGGGGTGAGGGAGAGTAGATTTACGTTTTAATTTTATTTAATTTTAATTTAAAATAATTAAAATTTTATAAAACTGGGTGTCTCATATGGTTAAGCCGCACAGTTTGGAAAATCATGCACTAACCGTGAGTCCACCACTAGACATCTAGAGCACTCTTCATGGGCTAGGCACACGGTTTGGGAAATTTTGTGTAGCCTGTGCGAAACATATATTCCCCCTTAAAATAGGTTTGCATGGTTACCTGCAGTGGGATGCATGGTTTAACAGACTGTGTTCTAACTGTGTGCCCTCCTATATACTTCAAAACTTGACATTTTTTGGGTCCGGTGCTCCTGAAACTTCTTGAGCCACCAAGGGAGACTTAACAGGGTGTCACCCAAGTCCAAAAATATCACTTTGATGTGACCCGACTTTTAGAATTCTGTTTTGAGACTTGGTTATAAAATAACCAGTTCAGTAATTGAAAAGGTTCAAAAACCTTCATGTTTTATCCCAGTTCAAAATGTGGAACATTACAACCTTCCCACCTTAGAACTTCTCATCCCCGAGAAGCCTTTTGAAATAATGTAACACATCACCCAACCTACAGGGATCATGAGGCTTCGTTCAAATGGTAGCATTGCATTCCCAAACACCTAACCCACCTTGAAGTAATTCATAAGAAAGAGACACTTAATCCCTTTAAAACCCGTATTCAACACTCGATTTCAAATCGAAACACCGAGATGATACTTACCTGATCCCATTTAACTAGAGATGAAATCACTTCACTATCTTGTTAAGCATCGGGCCAAAGGTGCTTCCCACCTTAGGCTTTAATATTAAGTTAAAAATTCTAAACCACAACTCACCACACTATTGGAATTTTCATTATTATCATACCCTTAAGTGTTTGACGATGCTCTAGGCGTGATTTTTAAATGATTGAACGGCCGATTTCCCATTGACCCCAAAGCCTAAGTCAAGTTAATTGTTCATAAAAAGCACTAACTGACACTAACTACACCCACCTCACCCTAGCGATGTGCCTTTAAACATTTCTTCACCAACTGTAACCATAAAATAAGAAAATAAAGATTCAAGCCACTTCGGCCGATCAATTAAGAAGACGCTCGACTTAGATAGTCAAAATTTTATAAGATGAACCACGATGCCTTATCCAAAGGCAGTCCGATTTTAGCACAAACATGCTCATCAAATCCTACACCTGACTTCTGATGACATCTCAAAGTCAAACCACACATTTCACATGAAATACTAAAATAGAACCACCCAAACAAGCCTAATGACTTTAAAACATTAGCGCGGAGTAAGACCTATGCTCTCTTAGTGCATCTAGGACGAAGATAAAATAGAGGACATGATCATCACTTAGCCAAATACACTAAGAGGATTTTTGATAGATTCCAATCAATCACACCTGAATACTAAAAGGAAGAATAGTTAAACCACAATTGGTCGACTCTAAAGAAGAAAATCCACTTCATCTGCTGACAAACCATCATTATCCAAACACATTCCTTTTCCACCTGAAGGTATCCTATGTTTTGTTCAAACTTTGCCACTAAAGCCCAACCCAAGACAAATTTTTTTATTAGGGGTTGCATACACAACAAAACAAAGGATTGTCATGCGGACAAGAAAGCACTGATATGTACCAAAAAATTGTAATCCTCATTCAAGCATAAACTCACCAATTTATAATGGTCCTCTTTAATTATCTCTTCTACTTAGAAGGGAGCATAGTTACCAAAACTAGCACGACACTCCCCAACTAAGATTGTCTTATACATCGAAGGAAAATAAGATAAACTATCCGCTCACAAGAGCGCTAATCCAAAAACACCACAAATAGACATGTGATGATCCTTCGAGCTACCACCACCACATCAAGTGTAAAAAGAAGATCAAAACCAATATGAAACCAAAACCAAAACAATTGGCATGTCAAAACACCCGAGTCTTTAGAAACTCATCCCAATAATTGGGAAGAACCTGTTTTTTTAACGCTCAGGTTACTCTACCTGGAGATGACCTGAGACCATACTCATAGGCACAAAACTCAACGATTTAACCAAAATCGACCGGTTCATTATTTAATTTAACACTCAAAAGTACTGCTTATATCAACACATACTACCTGAGGAAAAGAGAAGGGGTCCAACAACCAAATAAACACCCGACCATGCCTGAGGCATGTCTAGCCAACTAAAAACAAACACTACCCAAAGTTCAAGCCCATAATAAGGTCATGAAATCTTTAAAAAACATCCAAACAAGGGTTTCATTGGGATCCAAAAGTCCTAAAAGGGACAATGTCACCCGAATGGTACCAAACATCAGAAACAAATGGCACTAGAAAGGCATTCACGTTCTACGGGGGCTACCTACTATGGGCTAACCCCTTACGAAGAACAAGCGTCGACCCAAGCATTTGGTCACACCAGAAAAAAGTCACTAGGCTCAAATACGATAATCAAGCCATTTATAAAGAGAAAACAGCCTACAAAAAACACCTATGGCTCTATTCTAAGGGAAAAAAAGGAAAATCTCAAACTACCCATATACAAGGATCTAAACAGAGAACACTACTACAGGTTCCATTTTCCAAGACCTTTATATTTAATCACATTTAATATTTTGTTCACTTTAAAATATTTAAATATACATTAGATATTCATTTTAAAACAAATCAGGAAAATTTCAAAAACTTCTTTTTAAACATCTAGATATTTAATGGCATCCCATCATAAACAAGCAATTTACCATAGTAAATTCCTTTTTTAATAGTTAAGAAACCTACAAGGGTCCCATTAATCCATTTTACTTTAGATTAAAATTGAATATATTGCACATAAATAATAACTTCATAAAGCATAATGTCATTACATTTAACATGGGTTTCCATTTCCTAATTTATAAAGCGCCCATATACTTCATGGATTGAGAATTGGATCCCATTAATTGAAACCAAAATCACTTTATAATTTTAACATGATCAAACACACACAAACATATATATATAATAGTGAAAACATATGGGTGGCCATATACTAACCTATAAAGAACCCATACACTTTATAGTTTTTCATTTTTCTCCCATTTAATCAAGAAAAAATCACTATTGTATTTAACTTTAGAAATGTTTACATTTTATTAATAGCCTTAAAAATTATTTGTTTTTTTCTCAAAATGGTTTGAATATTTAGGTTACCCTTTCCCGGTTATATGGAAAACATACACTTTATAATCAAAAACCATTTCCCATTCATTCACAACCCACATATAATAAGGAAAAACGTGCCATTATAATTAGTAAATAAAGAAGGCATGCTAAATAAGGTAAAATCATTATATAACACATAGATAACACAAGATCATGTTATTACATAGAGAATGGAATGTAAACAGGCAAGGCATACTAAATAAACAAAAGAACAGTATACTAATAAACTAGGCATGTTATAATAACAGGAAATCATGCTTAAAAATTACTTATGCATGTGAAAATATTAGAATGTTAGTAAAACACCTAACATGGAATAACACTCATGACAAAAATTCCAAACCAAAAAGAATCCTACATATGAAACTACATGGTATGGAACTATGTATGACATGTTAATTTATATGTGCCTAGTAGGATGCATGGGATGAAACTTCTATGCCATAATAGGCCAAGGGAAGAAATACTAGATATTAAATAAAGCAATCAGCGGGAAGTACAATAGTCACTCTAGGTTATATCATATCAAATGTAACAGTGAATAGCATAAAAAACAAACCCATACCTGGACACTTGGTCATTTTCTATATGTGGGGTGATAAGTCCCAAACACAAATATTAACCAAGTTCCGACACATTTCTAATCTCCTTTCTACCAACCCAAAACAGTAATACAAAGGAAAAGAAACATCCTTTGATGCCACTTTGTAACATCCTGACCTAAATAACCATAAACCTATTAGCCAGACCGATGGGTCACATGGCCTCAAGCGTGTATGCATGTACATTAGAGGTTTCTAACTAGCAGCAAGAGTCTCTAGAGGTGATAGTTAGGAGACTATACCCTCATATTAGAGTACAAACAGTAGGTAATAATAAAAATAGAAGAAGCAGTATACATAAATGAAGAAAAATCAGATGATAGATTTGATATAACTGAACAAGAGTGGAAAAGCCAGTTTATACAATAAATGAATGCATGACATGTAGAGATACATAATTTTAAAGTAGTAAACAATCATTATGCTTTTCACAAAAGAGCAATACAGGACATGAATAAGGAAAAGAACTAAAAATTATTAAGGAAAATCAATGAGCATCTTGAGCTCCAGCTCAATCCTTTGCTCTAAACTCTAGGTATGAGCATACAACAACAAGAAAGGTCTAAGGTCCACAGTCCTGTGAACAATAAAGGTATGCTCGGGTACCTCGGTGCAATGGCGGCTCAAGTAGGGTGTGAGATATAAATCTCAGTAGGCTGGAACCACCGGTGTCTAGCTCTATCCAGATAGTGTAATAAAAACTAAATAGTGTGCAGGTATGGAGAGATGATAATAGAATTGAAATAATAAACGAACACCTGTCTAGGTTCCTAAGGGACACCTTATGGTGATACCTACTTCATCCCATGGCTAGTGTGTTTTATCATGTCCATTTTGTGTGTGTGTATAGAGAGAGAGAGAGAGATAGATGTAAGTTGGGGTGGATCGGGACATACCACCGCCATCTGAATTTTAGGGGAGCTCTCACGGTCTTCCCCAAACCCAATTTCAAGAGCCCTTAGTCTTTTGGCCTATATAAAAATAATGGAACGGGGATATAATTCCTACCACCCACATGTATAAAATGGATCAGGGCTATAAAGTCTACCACCCACTTATAACAGAATGCCTCGGGGCTATATGCCTACCACCCACTTATAACAGAATGGCTCAGGGCTATATGCCTACCACCCACTTATACCAAAATGGATCAGGGTTATATGGCTACCACCCACTTATAACAGAATGGCTTGTGGATATATGCCTACCGCCCACTTTTAACAAAATGGCTTAGGGCTATATGCCCACCACCCACTTATAACAGAATAGCACGACGTTCAGCATATCATCATCAATATATTTAATTTAAAGGCATGGTTATAAAATAAATCATATGGAATTGTCTTATATGAATTCCAAATTTCCATACCATATACACATATGAAACCACACTCATGTTTTTCACTTAAGGAAACTCTTATTAAGTGTTTCAAATAACATTTACATATAGATCACATTCATTTATCCTTGGTGTACTTAAGGCATAACATCTTAACTATTTAATGATGTGGTTACATATTAATTTCCAAGCATGAGGAAAAGCCTCTCCCACATATCACAAGTAATTTCAAATTCCCTTTAAAAATTCCAATTGACATATGGTGATTTATGTTCATAAAGAAGGGGTATGGACTAAACCCTCCTAGATATGTCAAGTTTACTAAAATAATTTTACTATCATAGGCCATTCTTACTACTTTAACCCAATGTGTGGTCATACCACCCTAATATGATTCATTTCAAGTTTAATAATTTAATATATTTAAAAGTAAGACATTCCATTTGGTATAAGTCATCCTACTCAAGGTCTTTATGATAACTTTTCCTAAACATGGAAGAATCATAAACATGAAATAAAGAGACACCAAGACTTTTTAAGCAGACAAGCATAAAAGTCTAATGATATTGTATTAATTAAAACTAAGGGCAATGCAACAATAAATTCATTAATGCATTGCTTAAATTAAAAGGGAATGGAAAGGGACCCTACCTCATAGTGGAACCAAGACATCCACTTTGGCTCTTGGAGCTTTCTAACTTAGATTTTTTTCTCTCCCACTGAGTATATGCACTTTCACATACATGCAAGGACATATATCCCCTATGTACACACTTTCATGGCCATGATCATGTGCAAGGGGATCCTTACACATATGCTTATATGCACATACCCGTCTCCACTCACCTACGCATGCATTTATATATATACATGGGCACACCTATCCCCATAAGTGTATAATCACTACCATGTATGATTCAACATTTAACAGGGGAACCCACATATATATATTCACTTACCTGTGCATACGCAGGCGATTTGCCCTTGACTTGGTGACTCGAAACCAACAAACAGGGACCAAAGCACTACACAAATCATATTAGGAACCTTAAAAAAATTAAATAACCTAATTTATCATATGAGAAACCAAGAAAAAAGAGAAAAAAACTCACCTTTTATATTGAAGAGCAATCGAAATGATCCAAACTGCCTCACCTTCGGCGGTGGTTTCTGGAACACACATCAAAGGATCCCGAGAGATCATTCGCACCAACCTAGACTGAAAGAAAACCAAAATAAAAGATAACACATAAGACCTAGGGTTCGAACAATTATCACCAGGAGATGGTTGGGACTAATCAAATTCAGGATATGTGGGTAGAAGGGAGGAGAGGACTCAACTTGTAGGTTCAGATGAAGAACATGATGGAAACCAGCCGGATTGATGAGAGGAGAGGAGACCTTAGGGGTGGAGAGGTTCACGTCGAAGGGGGAACCCCTTTGGGGTTCTAGTGCATCATGAATGTGTGGGTGAGTGAGAGTGGATTTAGGTTTTAATTTTATTTAATTTTAATTTAAATTAATTCAAATTTTATAAAACAGGGTGTCGCGCACGTTTAATCCGCATGGTTTGAAAAACCATGCGTCCACCACTGGACATCTGGAGCACCCCGCATGGGATAGGCGCACTGTTTGGGAAATCATATGTAGATTGTGTGAAAAATCTATGCCCCCATTAAATTAGGGCTTCACAGTTACCTATAGTGGGCTACATGGTTTAGTAGATTGTGCGCCAACCATGCACCCTCTATTATACTTCAAAACTTGATGTTTTTTGGGTCTGGCGCTCTCAAAACTTCTCAAGTCACCTAGAGAGACTTAACGGGGCTTCACCCAAGTCTAAAACATCACTTTTATGTGACTCAACTCTCATAATTCTATTCTGAGGCTTGGTTATAAAAACAACCCGTTCAGTAATTAAAAAGGTTCAAAAACCTTTTTGTTTTGGCCTGTTTCAAAACATGGATCGTTACAACATACAAAGGTATGGTCTAAGATCATGATCATCCATATGCATGCAACAAATTATGAATTTAATAAAACTGGAATTCAATTTATAATCGTTCTTATTTAAGATAAATTATGATAAAATCAATTAAAAATATTTTTTAATTAATAAGTTTTTTTATTTTAATTCTCATCTAAATTTAATTGATATTCTCATCCTTTGTAATTAAAAAAATAAGTAAATTTATTTAAAATTAACAATGTAAAATAAAATGTACATTGGAGGAAACACGGTGAGTACTGTTGGTCATGTATTTTCTCAACAATACTCTATATGATATGATGATTCTGATGCGCACAAATACCCTTGTTTTTTTTCTTATAAATTTGCGTTAAGTATGTTTTATAAATTTATATCATGTTTTTATCCTTGATGAAATGAAAATCTACGGGATGTATTATCGAAACATTGTTCAAACCCTATATTCATTGAATGAATATATAGTTCATCATTCCTATGCTATGCTGAATAGTTTGTGTATGGAATAAAAACCCTACATTCGAGAATTAATAAACATATGGAATATCAACCCTACCTTGGAGTTTGGAAATATTGTTCATACCCTACATTCAAGAAATTGAATATATGGTTAATAAATGTTATTTTTGGAATTTTATGCTGAAAGGATGAATATATAGATCGTCATCCCTACGTTACTTTGATCCCTATGTTATGTGTAGATGAAAGTATGTATAACGAACCATACATTGGTAAGAACCCTATGCTACACATTTCAACCCTATGTTTTTCTACTAAACAGAGGAGTTTTAAATTCATGATTTTATCTGAGATTTATGCAACAGTCATGATAGAATTGCAAGATGATTAAAAGAATCTTTACGATTGATTCAAAGCTCATTATGATCAATTTCAAAGAACTGAATTCATCAGAGAAAATTACGACTCCCCTTGTCAATTAAGATTTTAATTTATGCGATATTTCAAGTGATTTTATTTGATCTAATCAACCAAAATAAAGATATTTATATTATTGAATTATTTTCAAATAGTGTGGTGGTGTGTGTGATATACGTGATATGGGTGATACAAGTTTTATTCATTCAAACATATGATTGTATTCTTTTGAATATCTTTTACAGATATGCTATAATAAATGATCGACTATTCTATTTTTAGAGGTGAATACACTTTGGAGACATACCTATTTTAACCTTGTGTTGTTGTAATATTTCTACTGTTGTTTTTTTATATTCAAATTTAAGATCATTTAAAACTAGTATCACTTCATAATTACTCTTTCTTAAAGACTTTTATTTCTAAAGAAAAAGATTCATCTACTATCAGTTGATGCTACTGCAACTGTAAAGATAAACCCAAACCATCAAATAAAATTTTGTTTATTCTTTAGAGTATAAACTGTTTATACTCAGTTTTGGTGAAGTATCAGCTTCTTGTACTAAGCTATGGATAATTGGTTCCCTATAAAATAACTAGAAGGCTTTGTTTATCCTTATTGTAAAGGTTTTAACTGTCTACACTCAGTTGTGGATTTGAAGGTCTTACGATAAGAAGATCATGCTATTAAAATTCACCAAGCTCGTAGAGAGAGCATTGGTGGAGTTTACTAGGGGAACTTTGTGCCCTGAACCACTATAAAAATTATTGTTTTCATTATTTCATTTTATCCGCTTCTCATATTCATTATAGAAAAGAACACTACAAATATACATAAATCACCAAGAGGCTTACAAACTAGAATCTATCGATATTTTTGAAAACACAAAATTCACCCCCCCCCCCCCTATTATGCATATTTTTATTATTCTAACCCAAAAATTAGTATCATAGGTGATATTTTGGGAAAAAACTATAGCAATATGAAAAGTATAAGGTCTATATAAATTAGATTTCAATGGCTTATCCGAAATAAGAAATGTCTATGGTTCTTGTTCTATACTTTAATGGATAAAATTATGGATGCTAGAAATCATGAATGGTTATCTATTTGAAAAATCTTGGATTCAATGTTTATTAAAAAATCATCACCCCTTATGTGATTCCTGAAAAACCAGAGATTTGGACTGCTAAAACAGAAGATGAATATGACATCAATTCAAAATAAATGAATTCAATTATCTATGGACTTATACCTGATGAGTTTAATAATGTATTACAATGTCCTGATGCCTATGAAATATGGAAAACTATTACAGTTGCTTATGAAGGAACATAAAATATAAGACATATGAGATATGATACTGTTAAGATAAAGTTTGACACCTTTAGAATGTTTGATGCTGAAAGTATCAAATAGATGAATGGAAGTTTAACAGAAATCATCAATAATATTACTACCTTGGGAGATCCTATCAGTCAATATGATCAATCACTAAAATTAATCAGTGTACTTCCCTCTAAATGGAATGGTGTATCTACTGTTATTTTACAATCATCACCTATCAATAATTTGACAATGAAGGAACTAATTGGAACATATATGATGTAAAAAGTAGAAAAAAATATAAGTTTTAAGATCATAAGATTGTATTAAAAATGGAAAATAAAACCTAGAAATTAACATCTCAAAATCATAGTATAAAAAAAACAAGAATACAAAATAGAGAAAAAATAAGATTCATCAAATTCTAAAATGGAACTAGCTTAGCTATCTAGAAAGTTCATAAAATTCTACAATAAGAAAAGAGGCTTCAAAAACCCTTTAGGAAGTATGATAAAGAACCTATAGAAGTTTAATTCTATGAATTCAAAAAATTGGATCACATTAGACCTGATTGACCCTAAATGAAAGAAGAAAGAAGGATAGAAAAGAAATATCAAAAAAATGCTAACTATGATCATAAAGGAAAAAAGAAAAATGAAAGCTACTTGGAGTGTGTTTGAAGACTCCATTAGTTCTTCAAAATCTAACTCAGAGAAGGATAAATCAAATATCAAAGAAAATATGTTCTTTATGGATGAATATAAAGAGGTAAAATCATATTACTTCTCTGATTCTGAAACTAAGATTTTCTTAAATTATAAATTAGCCACCTACTATTCAATTTTATAAGAGAAATATGATTCTTTATTAATGAATCATATGTCATTGAAAAATATTCACAATTCTATTATAGAAACCCAGATTTTCTTACATTACTATTAAATCATTTCAAAGATAAACAACATAATAGTATTACACATAGAGGATCCAAAGGTTTAGTGTCTTGGTAAAACTAGTACTATACATAACAAATACATCATCAACCATAAATATTTATTTAATTTCTTCCTCTCTAGCTTATAAGTGGAACTTGTCCTCTCCTTAGTACATGTAGCCACCTGAGGATATACATCAAAAGGGGTGAGCTAGAATCCCAGTAAGAGGATAGATAAAAACAATATATCATGGGGTGAGCATAATCATAACATAGGCAAAAGATCATGAACATGATAGGAGCATAAATAAAAGACTTGAAATGTGGCAATGCATAAAAATGAAACATCATGTCTTAGTGGTTAACTACCACACATAATTGTGAACCAAGATAGCATCTTTTTTACACATCATTTCACATTTACTCATGAGATTCATCACTTTACCTAATGCATTGGAGCGCTGTATAATTCCGGGCACACCCGTCACATTTAAACATTCATATTGCGCTATATAATTCTGGGCGCACCCGTCACATCACAACATTATCATTTATCATGCTTGACACAATGAACATATAACATAAATTAACATAATGAAACCATGAAAAGTAATGGGTTTCATATCATAATAAAATATTCATAGTCTTTGGGTTCCCAAAAGAAATAGGTAATAACATACATGTTACAAGAACCGTTCACTTTGAGTGAGAAGTAAAAAAGGGGTGTTCTTAAAAGAAGAGTTCTTTTGGAAAACATTTTGTTGGGAATAAAAACCAGTGACAAACATGTATATCCCATAAAGTTAAATTAAATGATGAACAAATGATCTTTGAGGAGTAACCATATCAAAAATGGAGTGAAAGAGGGAGAACCCGAAGGAAGAAAATTGGGTTCGAGATTTCCCCTTACCTTGTACTCGAATGCTTCCTTCTATTTAATGTCATGTATAATGACATTATATTCATTAATTATAAATATAGAACCATTTTTACATTAATAGGGTTCATTATAGTTTCATTATGTCATATTATGTTCCTTTTTATGACTTAGAGAGTTTAAAAACATTGTTCGGGAATGTTCGTTTTTATGGTTTTTTCTTGGGTGGTTCACTTGTATTCTTAAATTAAAGTTTGGGTAGAACATGAGTAAACATCCAGAAATGATATTACATGTCATTAATGATATTATAGGAGTTTTAATGTTATTATAATGAATTATATTATATCCATGTGGATGAATCATTAGATAATAATTAAGTGATGATTATTTGGGTTAATTTGAGCGGTTTGTTGGATCACAACGAACTTGTTTTAACTTTTCACTTAGTAATAAGGACATAGGTTATTTAAAGAACTTAAAATAGAACATAATACATATAAAATATTCTGGTACAACCATAAAAATGGTTTCATGACCATATCTGAAGGTAGAAATGGAAGAAGAGAGCATGTCGTTTTTGAAGGTGATAAATTAACACCTCATGAACAACGTTCTCTTTAATAAAATAAAAGGAAGAGGGAAAGGGTGTGGGGTGATATAATATCCAATTATAATCATAAAATTGTATTATATTTATAATACTAGAGTTACAAAACAATTTGGATGAATATATGTGTGGAGAGATCAAGAAAGGAACTTGAACTTGAAATGAAATTAAAGGAGAAGAGGGAGGGAAATTACCTCTTGAATCCTTCACTTGAGAACCTCCTTAAGGGCCTAAGCTTGGTCTTTTTATGATACCAGAAGCTCTTGGACGTGGAAGAGGGTATATGGGAGATTATTGGGTAGAGATTAGACAATTCTTGAAGCTTTAGAGGTGTGGTTTGTCAAGAGGAGGGGGAGGGATTATTTATACATGAGGAGGGAGGTGTTTTTGGTATAAAATATTAAATAAAATAATATATCAAGAGTTAGACTTGTAATAGTAGTTTTTTGACATCCTAAATCATATATTAATATAATATAATTCTTTATATGATTTAATTCTTCTTTATAATTCTAATTCATTAATTTATTAAAAGGAAAGTGAAAGAAAGAGAAAAAGACACTTTAAGAAATCACCTTTTGACTTTAGGCTTTGGAAAGTTCTTTTTTGGTTTTAGAATTGGATTTATTGTATTTTAAGGAACCATTTATAAAATTTAATATAATTTGGCCGAAAATAAAGTTCTATAATGTTTATGTCATCATTACATCATTAATTATGCAATTTATTATACACTGATTATGCGAAAAACTGTATTTTTTTACTATTCACCCGAAAATTGAAGTATTTCAGAAAAAACCCAAAAATTTACCCCTACCATTTTTCGAAATGTAGAATAAAAAATGAATTACATTTTTAAAAAATAATTTTCTCAATATTATTAATTTAATATTTAATTCAAATCATAATTTACTTAAAAACAGTTTTTAATATTAAAACTGATTTTATAGTGCTTCCAAAAATTACGTAGGTTCTTATAAAATTATCTAAAAACTATAAGACATTGATTAAATAATTTATGAATAAATTATATGGAAATAAATATTCATTTAAATTAAATAATTAATTATAATTAATTATTTATGACTTAGAAAATACCAAAACATTTACTAAGGTCAAATTGTCACTTTCTAAGATAACTAAATTTTATTTAATTATCTATTGGTAATGTTACTCTTATATTGGATGATTTACTATTAATAAGGGTCATATTAATATTCATAAGGGTATGTTACTATTCATAGGGGTAGGTCACTATTCACCAAAAATTATTTTTGTTTCATTAGACTCCAAAAATCATCTTGAACATAACTGTGTATGTCAGATTTTTAAAATTCCAAACACTAAAGTGACAAACTTATGTTTAATGGTCACTTATCACTTAGTATTTCTTTATGTTGTAATTTCATGTTAATTTATGACATATTTATAAGAAGGTAATTTCCATTAAAAAACTTGGGGTCGTACATTCTTCCCCCCTTAATAAATTTCACCCCCAAAATTTCACTTTACACAAACAGGTGAGGGTACTTCTCCTTCATTTCCTCTTCTGGTTCCCAAGTTTCTTACTCAAACTTATAGTTCCTACACAACACTTTGACAAGATGGGTTGTCTTGTTGCGTAGAACCTTATCTCTCCGATCCATAATCTTTACTGGCTGCTCCTCATAGGAGATATCATCTTCCAGCTGCACCACCTCTGAGTTTAGTACATATGAGGGTTCTGGTATGTACTTCCTCAGTAGTGATACATGAAACACATCATGAACTTGATCCATATTCGGTGGAAGTGCAAGACGATAGGCCATGGCTCCTATGCGGTCAAGGATCTCAAAGGGGCCAATATACCTAGGGCTTAGCTTCCCTTTCTTCCCAAATTGCATGACTCTCTTCCATGGAGATATTAGAAGGAAGACTTTATCTCCAACGTCGAACTCCAAGTCCCTTCGACGGTTGTCAACATAGCTCTTTTGCCGACTTTGAGAAGCTTTGATGTGTTTTTGGATGACTTGAACCTTCTCGGTCATCTTTTAAACAAGATCAGGCCCAAGTAGATTTCTTTCTCCAACTTCATCCCAATAGGTTGGAGTTCTACATCGCTTCCCATAAAGAGCTTCATACAGAGCCATCTAAATAATCGAGTGGAAGATATTGTTGTATGAGAACTCAACCAATGGGAGATGCTGATCCCATACACCTTTGAATTCTAGAGAGAAGGCTCTTAGCATATATTCAAGTGTCTGAATAGTCCTTTCAGACTGGACATCAGTTTGGGGGTGATAGGCCGTGCTGAAATTTAATTCAGTACTCAAAGCATGTTGAAGGATCCTCCAGAACTTAGTTGTGAACCTTGGATCATGGTTAGAGACAATTGAGAGTGGAACACTGTGCAGTCTCACCACTTCCTTCACATATATCCTTGAAAGTTGATCAAGCGAGAGGTCTTCCCGAATAGCGATAAAATGGGAAGTCTTGGTGAGTTGGTCAACCACAACCCATATCGCATTATTTCCCTTTGACGTCTTCGGGAGGTCTGTGACAAAGTCCATAGTAACATTTTCCCATTTCCACATGGGTACAGGAAATGGCTACATCATACCTTTGGAATTTTGTCTCTCATATTTAACTTGCTGACATACCAAGCACCTTGATATATATTCTGCAATCTCCTTATTTATGTTATCCCACCAGAAGTGTTCTCGGAGATCACAATACATCTTGGTACTCCCAAGATGGATAGAAAAAGTTGAGCTATGTGCATTATCCAATATCTCCTTCTTTATCCCGGGTGATGAAGGCACACAAAGCCGCATTCCAAACCGAATCACACCATCATCGTCAATATGGAACTCTTACAGCTTCCCTTCCTTTACTACATTCACCCTCTTTTGTATCTCCACATCATCCCTTTGTGCTTCCTTAATCTTCTCTTGGATGGATGGTTGCACAATCATTTGGGCAAGGTAGGATGTATCCCCTACCCTTATGATTCCTAAATCCATCCTTTGAACATCCATTAAGATAGGGTCTTTCTCAATCCGCAACATGGATAGAGTAGCAGGTTCTTTTCTGCTTAGAGCATCAGCTACCTTGTTCGCCTTTCCAGGATGATAGTGAATAGAGCAATCGTAATCCTTGATTATATCTAACCACCTCCTTTGACGCATGTTGAGCTCCTTTTGTGGGAATATATACTTCAGGCTCTTTTAGTCGGTGTATATGTCACACATCTCGCCATAAAGGTAGTGCCGCTAGATTTTCAAGGAAAAAATCACGGCTGTCATCTCTAGATCATTTGTCGGGTAGTTTTTCTCATGGATCTTCAACTATCGTGAGTCATAGGCTATCACATTATCATTTTTCATGAGTACACAACCCAAGCCTTTCTTTGAAGCATCACTGTATATCACAAAACTTTCTCCACTTTTCGGTAGTGTGAGTACAGGTGCAGTGATCATCCTTCTCTTTAACTCCATGAAGTTTCCCTCACATTCTTCCGTCCAGACATACTTTACCCATTTCCTTGTTAACTTAGTTAGCGGGCTTGACAATGGTGAGAAGTTTCTCACAAAACGTCGGTAGTACCCAGCTAATCCAAGAAAACTATGGATTTCTGTGACACTAGAGGGTCTGGGCCATTCCTCAATCGTCTTTGTCTTTGAAGGATCCACATAAATTCCCTCACTTGTGATCACATGTCTCAAGAACTTTACTTGATTCATCCAAAAGTCACACTTGCTAAACTTGGCGTACAAATTCTCCTTTCTTAATTTCGCCAACACAAGTCTTAGATGTTCTTCATGTTCCTCCTTTCTCTTGGATTAGATGAGAATATAATCGATAAACACTACCACAAATTTGTCGAGGTAATGTATAAAGACTCTATTCATCAAATACATGAAGATTGCAAGGGAATTAGTAAGTCCAAAGTGCATCACCAAAAACTCATAGTTCCCATACCTTGTATGAAAGGCAGTCTTCTGAATATCTTCCTTCTTCACCTTTACCTGATGATATCCAGAACGAATATCCACCTTTGAAAAGTATCAAGCTCCTCTTAACTGATCGAACAAGTCAACAATCCTTGGGAGAGGGTACTTGTTCTTTATGGTGATCTTGTTGAGTTCCCAATAATTGATACATAGCTGCATTGTTCCATCCTTCTTCTTAACAAAGAGCATTGGTTCACCCCAAGGTGATGCACTAGGGCGTATGAAACCTTTGTCCAGATGCTCTTGCAGCTTCTTCTTTAACTCCTCCAGTTCGATAGGAGCCATCCTATAGGGGCACTTCAAGATAGGAGTAGCTCCGGGTATGAGTTCAATTGATAACTATACCTCATGATCCGGGGGAATTCCGGGTAACTCTTCGGGAAATACATCGCCATATTCCCTCATGATGGGAATTTCCTCAAGGTTGGAACTTTTCTTCGACTCAACCATTTGGGCGGGGTATTCTTCTTCATAGGGAATCAACACCCACACCATTGAAGGATTTTTAAAAGGAGATTCATGATCTTCCTTGCATTTGTAGAGGAGCATGGGATGGTTTGGAATATGAAAATATATTTCCTTTTCCTGACAGTTGATATGTGCTCTATATAACGAGAGCCAGTACATTCCCATTATAGCATCGAATTCCACCAAGGGAAGTATTACGAGATTTTCTGGAAGAATATTCCCATATACATCAACAGGAGAAGAGTAAAACACTTGGGTTGCAATGATTTCACCACTTGGTGTTTTTACAGATATCTCTACTTCAAGGTTTTGGGGCTTTGATTCTATAGTTATAGCAAACTTTAAAGATATAAAGGAATGCGTAGAACCATAATCAAATAAGACTTTTTCCATTCTTGAGTGAATAGGAAGTGTACCTTGTACGACTTCATTATCATGCTCCACCTCCGCAGTAGTGATGGAATAAGCCTTACCTTGTTCCTTTGGCTTTGGTGGCTACTGACGCTAATTACCCTCAAGAGCTCAAGGTTTAGTGCGCTGGTTTGAATAGTTCCCTAGCTCCTTACAATTGTAGCATTGAACCATGAGTGGTTCTCTCCTTTCATCAGCTACATTCTCCTTCCTTTTCGTGTCTTTTCAACACTCTTGAGCATGGTGACCTTATTTCCCACACTTGAAGCATTTCTCTGTCCCTTTGAGGTAGTTCCCATGGTGCAACTTCCCATATTTTTGGCATGTGGGTCGTTGATTTTTCTTCCCACCTTTGTCATTAGATCCACCGGCTTGAAAATCCATCTTTCTTTTCTTATCACTATAGCCATGGGACCATTCTCCAAACTCTATATCAACTTTGAGAGCACACCGAAAAACTTCTTCATAACTCCCAAAGTCTCTAATTGCAAGAGCCTTTCGAAGGTGTGGTTTTAATCCACTAAAGAATCTATCAATTTTTCTATCATTGTTGATAACAAAACCCGAAGCATACCTTGAAAGCCTTGTGAAATTAACTTTATAGGTTGTGAAATATTCTTCTTCTTTTTGCTTGAGCTCTATGAATTCTCTCTCCATCTTCGTGTGAAGAGTTCTTGGGAAATACTTGTTAAGAAACATTATCTTAAAGTCTTCCCATTCCATATCTTCAATTTCTTCCCTTGGCTTGGTGTTCTTAATCAAATCCCACCATTGATCAGTTTCTCCATCTAGATGATAAATGGCAAGAGTCACCTTCTCTGTCTCAGAACATTGAAGCACGAAAATGATCTTATCCATGGAGTTGACCCACTATTCCACAACTAGTGGATCAGAATATCCACAAAATGTCGGTGGTTGTTGCCGCATAAAACATTAAATAGCCAGTTGCTCCCTCTTTGGTGAAGGAGGATGTTCCCCATTATTATGGTTATTATTCATAACCTGAGATAATTGTGTAAGAATCTCCATGAAGTTTTGAACTCCACCGCCCAAATCATTGGGGATTTCGTTCGGGCAATCGTTGTATTGGCCCTCACATGAGTTTTTGGCCTGATTTCTCCTGGTTCCCACCATTTTCTAAAATAGAAAAGGTTAGAAAAAAACATAAGTAGAAAATTCATGAATAACTTATTCATCTATACAATTTATACCAAAAACATAACATATGGGATCCCTAGGTGCATATTTGTACTTAGTATCATGCTATAGGTTTCCTCTAGGGTTCACTAATCATAATTCCCAAATTAACTAAACCTTGCCTTTGATACCAATTATAGAGACCTAGCCTTTTCTTATATTACTATTACATCATTTCAAAGATAAAAAACATAATAGTAATACACATAAAGGATCCAAAGGTTTAGTTTCTTGGGAAAACTAGGACCATACATAACAAATACATCATCAACCATAAACATTTATTTAATTTCTTCTTCTCTAGATTCTAAGTGGCACTTGTCCTCTCCTTAGTACATGTAGCCACCTGAGGATATACATAAAAAGGGGTGAGATAGAAGCCCAGTAATAGGATAGATAAAAACAATATATCATGGGGTGAGCATAATCATAACATAGGCAAAATATCATGAACATGAGAGGAGCATAAATAAAAAAGACTTGAAATGTGGCAATGCATAAAAATGAAACATCATGTCTTAGTGGTTAACCACCACACATACTTGTTAACCAAGCTAGAATATTGTTCACATATAATTTTACATTTAATCATGATATTCATCACTTTACCCAATTCATTGGAGTGCTGTATAATTTCGGGCGCACCCATCACATTTAAACATTCATATTTCGCTATATAATTCCGGGCGCACCCGTCACATCATAACATTATCATTTATCATGATTTCCACAATGAACATATAACATAAATTAATATAATTAACCCATTAATAGGAATGGGTTTCATCTCATAATAACATATTCATAGGCTTTGGGTTCCCAAAATAAAGAGGGAATAATATACATGTTATAAGAACTGTTCATTTTGAGTGAGAAGTAAAAAGGGGTGTTCTTAAAAGAAGAGTTCTTTTGGAAAACATTTTTTTGGACATAAAAACCAGTGAAAAACATGTATATCCCATAAAGGTAAATTAAATTATGAAAAAATGATCTTTTAGGAGTAAACATATCAAAAATTGAGTGAAAGAGGGAGAACCCGAAGGAAGAAAATTGGGTTTGAGATTCCCCCTTACCTTGTACCCGAATGCTTCCTTCTCTTTAATGCCCTATATAATGACATTATATTAATTAATTATAAATCCATAACCATTTGTACATTAATAGGGTTCATTCTGGTTTCATTATGTCATATTATGTTCCTTTGGATGACTTATAGAGTTTAAAAACATTGTTCAGGGATGTTCGTTTTTATGGTTTTTTCTTGGGTGGTTCACTTGTATTCTTAAATTGGAGTTTAGGTAGAACATGAGTAATCATCCAGAAATGATATTAAATTTCATTAATGATATTACAGGAGTTTTAATTTTCTTATAAATAATTATATTATATCCATGTGTATGAATCATTAGATAATAATTAAGTGATGATTATTTGGGTTAATTTGAGCGGTTTTTGGATCACAACGAACTTGTTTTAACTTTTCACTTAGTAACATGGACATAGGTTATTTCCAGAACATAAAATAGAACATAATACATATAAAATATTCTGGTTCAACCATAAAAATGGTTTCAAGGCCATATATGATGGTAGAAATGGAATAAGAGAGCTTGTCGTTTTTTAAGGTGATAAATTAACACCTCATGAACAACGTTCTCTTTAATAAAATAAAAGGAAGAGGGAAAGTGTGTGGGGTGTGGGGTGATATAATATCCAATTATAATCATAAAATTGTATTATATTTATAATACTAGAGTTACAAAACAATTTGGATGAATATATGTGTGGAGAGATCAAGAAAGGAACTTGAACTTGAAAGGAAATTAAAAGAGAAGAGGGAGGGAAATTACCTCTTGAATCCTTCACTTGAGAACCTCCTTAAGGGCCTAAGCTTGGTCTTTTTATGAGACCAGAAGCTCTTGGACGTGGGGGAGTAGATAGGGGAGATTATTGGGCAGATTTTAGACAATGATTGAAGCTTGAGAGGTGTGGTTTGGCAAGAGGAGGGGGAGGGCTTATTTATACATGAGGAGGGGGTGTTTTTGGCATAAAATATTAAATAAAATAATATATCAAGAGTTAGACTTGTAATAGTAGTTTTTTGACATCCTAAATCATATATTAATATAATATAATTCGTTTTAGGCTTTAATTATTCTTTATAATTCGAATTCATTAATTTATTAAAAGGAAAGTGAAAGAAAGAGAAAAAGACACTTTAAGAAATCACCTTTTGACTTTAGGCTTTGGAAAGTTCTTTTTAGGTTTGAGAATTGAATTTATTGTATTTTAAGGAACCATTTATGAAATTTAATATAATTTGGACGAAACTAAAGTTCTAGAATGTTTATGTCATCATTACATCATTAATGATGCAATTTAGTATACACCGATTATGCGAAAAAACTGTATTTTTTTACTATTCACCCGAAAATTGAAGTATTTCAGAAAAAACCCAAAAAATTTACCTTATACCATTTTTCAACATGTAGAATCCAAAAATGAATTACATTTTTCAAAAATAATTTTCTAAATATTATTAATTTAATATTTAATTAAAATCATAATTTACTTAAGAAAACAGTTTTTAATATTAAAACTGATTTTATAGTGCTTCCAAAAATTACGTAGGGTCTTATAAAATTATCTAGGAACTATAAGAAATTGATTAAATAATTTATGAATACATTATATGGAAATAAATATTCATTTAAATTAATTAATTAATTATAATTATTTATTTATGACTTAGAAAATACCAAAACGTTTACTAAGGTCAAATTGTCACTTTCTAAGATGACTAAATTTTATTTAATTATCTATTGGTAAGGATAATCTTATATTGGATGATTTACTATTCCTAAGGGTCATATTACTATTCATAAGGTTATGTTACTATTCATAAGGGTAGGTCACTATTCACCAAAAATTATTTTTGTTTCATTGGACTCCAAAAATCATCTTGAACATAACTGTGTTTGTCATATTTTCAAAATTCCAAACACTGAAGTGACGAACTTATCTTTAATGGTCACTTATCACTTAGTAGTTCATTATGTTGTGATTTCATGTTAATTTATGATATATTTATAAGAAGGGAATTTCCATTAAAAGAATTTGGGTCGTTACATCTATTTTAGTATAAAGTGATACTATGATAAAACAACATTAAGATTTAGTTGAAAAAATCAATTCTATTGCACCAAACTACATTGATCATGAAAAAGGATTAAATAATTTAAGGATGAAGTAAAATCTTATAAAAGTACTACTCTTATTTTTACTAAAGGATAAAAAGTTTTAAATGATATTCTTTGAAATAATGTTATTAAAGGAGAAAGATTTTGTATAGGAAGCAATGGTGAAAAATCAAAACTATATAAGAATTATTTTCTGCCCAATTCGAAAAATACTACCTGCTATTATTTTGGAATAAATGGTCATGTCACTAATAACTGTTATTTGAGAAATCCACAAATAAGTGGTATTAAAAAGGATTTTACTTCTAAAAGTATGTCTGAATAAAGTAATCTAAATTATGATAAAATTAGGAAAATATAGATTCCCAGATCACTGCTTTCTTACACTGCAGGACCTAAGAAGATATGGGTACCAAAAAAATACATGTTTAATTTCTTTTTCAGGAAACATGATAGAATAATAGAAATCCATATGGTATATGGATAGTGTCTATTCTAGGAACATGAGTGGTGACTCATCAAATTTATATGTATTGACTCAAATGGATGGAGGTCTAGTCACTTTTGGTGACAATGAAAAAGGAAAAATCATTAGAGTTTTAATTTTTGGAGATCCAAAGACTATCTCAATCAATAAAGTACTATATGTAAAAGCATTAAAACACAACCTGATAAGTATTTCTCAAATTTTTGATGATGGTTTTTATGTTGATTTTTCTAAAAATTCATTCTCTATCTTTAAAGATAAGTTGCTTAAATTTAGATCACCTAGAACTGATAACGTGTATACCTTGGATTTAAATTCTCTATGTAAACAAAAAGTGATTTGTTTAACTACTAAGACGAGTGAATCGTGGATTTGGAATAGAAGAATTTGACATTTCAATGTATATGATTTACATAAATTATCTAATAAATAATTTGTTTTTGATTTTCTTAGTCTTAAATTTGAAAATGATAGATTCTGTGATGCATTCCAAATTGTAAAATAGCACAAATCTTATTTCAAATATATTAACAAAATTACTATATATAGACCTTTATAACTGATCCACGTGGATTTTTTTGGACTATCTAGAGTAGAAATTTTGGCTGGTAAATTATATGTATATGTTTTAGTTGATGATTATTCTCAATTTACTTGGGTATATTTTTTAAAACTAAAAAGTGAAGTTTTCATTATTTTTGAAAGCTTTTTGTAAAAAAATCAAAATGAAAAAGGTTTTCAAATAATTTTATTGAGAAGTGATCATGGTGGAGAATTTGAAAATCAAGAATTTAATTCTTTTTTCTCAAATATGGGTATTAAATTCACCTTCTCTGTACCAAGAACACCTCAACAAAATGGAATTATTAAAAGAAGAAATATAACTATTCCATAAATGGAAAGGACTATGCTAAATGAATACAATCTTCCAACCTATTTTTGGTCATAAACTGTAAGCACAGTCTAATATATCATGAATAGAGTTTTAATAAGACATGTTTTTAAAAGGAAACCCTATGAAATTTGGAATAATAAAAAACCTAAAGTAAAGTACTCTAAATGTTTTTAATAAAAGGTATATATATTGAATACTAAGGACAACCTTGGTGTGTTTGATCCAAAAGATGATGAAGGAATATTTTTAGGATACTCTTCTGTCTCTAAATTCTATAGAGTTTTTAATAAAAAGTAAAGGATTGTTGAAGAATCAGTTCTTGTAAAGTTTGATGAAATTGGCCCTTTTATTAAAGAGAGATATCAAACTGGTGAAGTTTTTGATTTGTTTGACAAAAAGAGACTAGAAACCCCTAAAACTGATTTTGAAAAAGATATAAATAAAATTCAGTCTAGTTCAGAAGAATGTGTAACTGAAGAACCTAAAAGTGACTTGCCTAGATAGTCTATAACTTTAAAGATCCATCCTTTAGAAACTATTATAGGAGACCTAGACATAGGAATTAGAACGAGAATAAATGTAATAAACCTAGCCAAATTTTCTGCCTTTCTATCTTAGTTAGAATCTAAGTCTATTAAAGAAGCCTTAGAAGATGAAATTCGGATGTTATCAATGCAAGAAGAACTAAACTAGTTTAGAAGAAATGAAGTATGGGAATTAGTAGAAATATCAACCAATTATTCAGTAATAAGAACTAATGGGTCTTTATAAATAAATAGGATGGTCAAGGGATCATAACCAGAAATAAATCTAGATTAGTAGCTAAAGGATATATTTAGGAAGAAGTAATATATTATGATGAAACCTTTTCCCCTGTAGATAGATTAAAATCTATTATAATTATTTTAGCTTATACATCTCATATGAAATTTAAATTATATCAAATAGATGTTAAATATTCCTTTTTAAATGGATATTTAATGGATGAGGTTTATGTTGAACAACCTTCTAGTTTTGAAAACCCTCATAAACCAAATTTTGTTTTCAAAATTAATAAATCTCTCTATGGACGTAAACAAGCACCTAGAGATTGGTATGAAAAATTCAGTTATTTTCTTTTGAAAAATGGATTTACTGTTGGATTGGAAGATCCAACACTTTTTAAGAAAACTATTCTATCTAATATTTTATTAGTACAAATTTATGTTGATGATGTTATTTTTGGTTCAACAAATAAAAATATTTGTAATTATTTTTCAAAACTAATGAAAAACGAATTTGAAATGAGTATGATGGGAGAGTTAAATTTATTTTTAGGATTACAAATTTATCAAAAAGATTATGGAAATTTTTTTAATCAAAGTAAATATATTATTTATTTATTAAAAAAATTGTACTTGAAAAAATAAATACATATACAACTCTTATGTGTGCCAATATAAAACTTGATTTGGATGAAGCTGGAAAACCATTTGACAACAAGCTATATAGAGGTATGATTGATAGTCTATTACATCTTACTACTAGCAGACCACGCATTATGTTTTATGTATGTTTATGTGATAGATTTCAGTAAAATCCAAAATAATACAATCTTATAGCTATTAAAATAATTTTTAAATATTTAAAAAGAACTATTTTTCAATCACTTCCTTACCCCAAAACTTCTAATTTTTATTTTTTTCATATTCAGATGCTGATTTTGGAGGTTGTATAGTATATAGAAAAATAACCACATGAACCTATCACTTTTGAAGAAAATATTTAGTGTCATGGTTGAGTAAGAAACAACACTTAGTTTCTCTATCAACAGCCAAGGTAGAATATGTTTCTGCTAGCAGTTTTTGTCCACAAGTATTGTGGATGAAAAACACACTAATGGACTTTGGACTAAATTTTAATAATATAACTATTTTATGTTATAATACTAGTGCTATAAATATTTCAAAAAAATCATTATAGGACTAATAATATTGACATAAGGCATCATTTTTTTAGAAATCGTGTTCTTAAAAAGGATATATCTCTATAATTTTTTAATACTAAATATCAATTAGTTGATATTTTTACTAAACCACTTCACAGTGAAAGTTTTTATTTGATTCAGTGGGGTTAGGATTATTTAATTTTAAATGAATATTTATTAATCTATTTTATTCTTAATCTCTATTTTTATCTTAAATATTTTGTATATGTTATATTTAATTATATACTGCTCTTTATTTTGATCGGTTATGTATTAATTATTTTTTTAAAATAATTTCATTTCAATTTCTTTTTATTCATCTTTTCAAATTAAAAAGTAATGAGTACATTCTCAATCGGTGCAAGAAAACTATATGACTTATCCCTCTCACCCCCCCCCCCCTTCACATCCTTTCGATTTATAGAGCCTCTATCATTCTAGTTTACTAAAACCCTAAACCTTTAAACCCTGAATCATGAAACCTTTATAAATCTAAACACCAAGAAGACCTGAAGAAGCTGATTTGGGTGTATTTTTTTACCCTCTAATGAATTATCATAAATTTCTTCAAGGTAAGGTGATTTTATAATTATTTATATGGAACAAATCTTTCATTAAAGGTTGAAATTAGATTTCAAGGACTAGATTTTTCTTTTTGATATGATAATACTCCTCTGATGTTCAACATAGAAGTAAAGGAGTTTTATATAAATGTCGAGTTCAATTTTGGAATCGATGAAGACACTATGATATCTACGATTCAGGATAATAAATTTTATATTTCTTTAGTGGATATAGTTAAGATTTTTCATTTTCCCCATGAGGGGGATTTCCATTTTGACATTATAAGTATTGGTGATGAGAAATATAAGTCAAAGGACATTTTTTTTCTTTGTTTAGAATAAGAACCATCAAGAAAGTGATGACCAAGGACCTTAATCCCGATAGGAAATTCATTATAAAGTTTATTCAAAATGGAATTTTTTCGAGAATAGCTAAGCTGGAGAAAGTTTTGTACCTAGACATGCATGTTTTGTTTCTATTTCTAAACCAAATTAAGTTCAATTTTCATCATTTTATGATAAGGTATATAAGTCATTGTTTTCACATAGAAGCAAAGATGGGCTACTATCCTAATGAAATAATCCTTTACTTTTTGTTTCTCATAAGAGGAAGAATCCTAAATATGACTCTCAGATATAGATTTCATCATGCTAACATTCTAAATGTTAAGAGTGTAAAAAAATTGGGATATGTTTGGAGAAAATCCTGCAATAGTCTTTTACCTGTTGGAGTTGGAAAAAAAATAGAAGCTAATGGAATATACTTAGGGGTAGAGGATCATTCTATTTGTTGGTTCTATCTGTCAAATTCCCAATGAAGAGGTTGAATCTAGACCTGAATAGGGTCATCTTGTTTAAATTAGAAGAATTACAATCAATATTCCTATAGTTGTGGATGAATCCAAAAATGTAGTTGAGCATGGGGATCATGTAAATGTGACTATTGATAAAGAGGCTCATTGATAAGAACATCACATAGAAAATTTCCTTAACCCTGAAAACCTCTCTCTCATTGCTCTTGATTTTGTTGCTATAGAAGGGTTTGTTTTGAGAGACCGATTAGAAGGTCATGGAGAACCAAGTTTGGCTGTGGTGCATGGTAGAAATCCTTTAATAAATATAACTCCAAAGTCTTCTGACTCTTATGATGAATATTTTATTCGAAATTGCATGAGATTATAGATCTAGAACTTGTCTTTGAGAGAAGATTTGGAAGATGAGAAGAAGAAGTCTGAGAAAATTATAAGTTCAACTGTTCCAGGAACCAAGTTTGAATCCCTTCAAACTCAACTCAAATATTTTCAAGAAAATTTAATTTCAGTGAAAGATCTTGAAGATTTTACCACTAATTTAGGCAAATAGTTCATATCTTTGATAGATGAATCTATGAAGAAGTCTAATTTTGATGAGTTGGAGCTTATGTTGGGTATAGAATTTCAATCTATCAAGGATAGTCATCAAGCTCTGACCTCTAAACCTCAACTGACTTCTCCTAGATTTATAAGGATATTTGAAGTAATAAATGTTGTGATGGATAAATTAAACAATAGGTTACACACTCTCCAGTGTGATAGTACACCTATAAATGTTCTTCTAGATAATCATATAGATTTAATCGGTTAGAAAACCTCTAATGAATCCTATTTGGGACCAGTAATTCATCAAGTAATAGATAGATTGAAATACTTTATTCAATCTAAAGAATCAGTGAATGAGTTTTTTAAGTTAAACTTGGTGGAAATGTTGAAGACAGTACAAGATTCAAGGAAGGTTCTACAGAAATGGACATATGTCTTCAATAACCATTTTTAGATTCTATTAGTGATGCTGCTTGAAATTCAAGGAATTGTTAATACCTTTCTTAATCCAAGTATAGAAACTACTACCCATGGAGATTCTAACCAAGTAAACCAATCAGATAGGAGCCCCTCATTTTGAAGACCTCTTTAGTTAATTATGGGATATACTAATTCTTTTTCAAAACATTTGATCTAATTTTTAACTTTAATTTACTTTTATATTTTGTGCATTTTATATTGTTTTCTATTTTTCTTATTGTGTTATTTTTTTTAAAGTTAAACTGTCATATCACATATATTATTTTTATAACAGTAGACTATAACATTCATTTATAGTTCAATACTATATTAATTGTGGTTTAAGTTATTTTTCTCTTTCAAACTTTCTTTTTGATATCACAAAAAGGGAGAGAATATTTTAGAAACACATATTTTTGGGAAAAAATATTTTAAATCAAAATAGTTATGAGAAACTAAAATAATAGTTTAAGAAACATAATAAAATATATATTTTATATTAAGTTATTTTATGGGTTTTGTGGTCATTAAAATGGGGGAGATTGTTGGGCATGTATTGTCTCAACAATACTCTATATTATATGATAATTTTGATACTCACAAATACCCTTGTTTATTTTCTAATAAAGTTGTGTTAATTATGTATTAGGAATATATATCATGTTTTTATCCTTGATGAAATGAAAAGCTATGGGATGTGTTTTGGGAAACACTATTCAAACCCTATGTTTGGTGAATGAATGTATGGTTTATCATCCCTATGCTATGATGAACAGTTTGTGTATGGAATGGAAACCATACATTCAGGAATCAATGAACGTGTGGAATATCAGCCCTATGTTGGATTCTAGAAATATTGTTCATACCCTACGTTCAAGAAATTAAAAGTATGGTTAATCAATGTTACATTTGGAATTGTATGCTGAAAGGGTGAATGTATGGATCATCATCCCTACATTACTTTTATCCCTAAGTTACATATAGATGAAAGTATGGATAAGGAACTATACATTGGTAGGAACCCTATGATGCGCAAAGGAACCCTACACTATGCAGTTCAGCCCTAAGTTTTTTTTACTCAATGGTGGAGTTTTAAATTAATGATTTTATCTGAGATTCATGCAACGGTCTTGACAGAATTATAGGGTGATTGAAAGATTCTTTACGATTGATTCAAATCTCATTATGATTGATTCAAAGAACCATATTTATTAGAAAAAATCACTCATGTTCTTAAGTAATGTTACAACTCCCTTAATCAATTAAGATTTGAATTTTTTTGAACTTTCAGGTGATTTTATTGGATCTAATAAACCGAAATAAATCTATTTATATGATCAAAGTATTTTTGAATCATGTGGTTGTGTGTGTGATATAAATGATATAGCTGATACCAGTTTTATTCATTCACACATACGACTATATTCTTGTGAATATCTTTTATAGATCTGCTGTAACACATGATTGACTATGTTATTTGCAGAAGAGGCTACACTTTGGAGACATACATATTTTAACCTCGTGCTGTTGTAAGATTTCTGTTGCTGTTTATTGATATTCAAATTGAAGATCATTTGCAAACAAGATCAATTAAGAATTACTCTTTCTTGAAAACTTTTATTTTTGAATAAGAAGATCCATCTATTATCATTTGCTACTACTACAACTGTGAAGATCAACCCAAACCATCAAATCAAATTCTTTTGATTTATTAGAGTATCAACTACTTGTACTCCTTTTTGGTAAAGTATCAGCTTCTTATACTAATATGTGGATAATAAATTCCTTGTAAAAGAACTAGAATACTTTTTTAGCCTTATTGTAAAGGTTTTAACTGTCTGCACTCAATTTTGGATTTGAATGCCTTATAATAAGAGGACCTTACTAGTGAAATTCACCAAGCTCACATAGGGAGCATTGGTGGAGTGGACTAGGGTACCTTTGTGCCCTGAACCACTATAAAAATTATTGTTTTAATTATTTCAGTTTATTCACTTCTCATATTCTTTACAGAAGATAACGATTCATATCTGAATAAATCACCATGATCTTTACAAATTATAATCTATAGAGAGTTTCTAAAAGACATAATTCACCCCCATCTTGTGCATATTTGTATTATTCCAACCTAAAAAGTACCTATCTGAACTACCTGATGTGTATTATACTCATATACTATTTACACTTGAGAAGTTTTTAGTATATTACTTATCACATAATATCATGACATGTATTATCAACTCAATGATCACACAATTTACATGATTCCTTTTTTTAATGTAGTGTGTAATGCTTCAATGTGTATAGTAATAACTGCAATACAACTTATACATGGTATGTATATCTGAACATTATCCAAAAATTAATTAGGAATTTATATATATATATATATTACCCATCACAAGGAATTTTCTATAAACTTAATGACCACATGTAAGCACGTGTTAATAATTTTTACATAGTATAAAAAATTAATTTTAAATTTTGTGTAATTTGGTATAAGTACAAGGCATGTACAATCCAACAACATGGAATGTACTTTTATCACTATCTATCTAATGCACACGCCTAGGGAATCAACATGTAACCATGCCAAAGAAAATATTAGAGTACATAGTGTGTATATGGGATACACAATTTATGGTGTTTGAGTTACACATTCATCAGTCATGTAGGACATGTAAGAAGATACACATCCCATATGTGACTAAGGACTACATGCTGTGTACAAAAGTTACACATCATGTACTCCGGCTGACTGTACACTAGGATGACATGGTCAACACATGGTGTATAATTATATTCACCATGTGTAATAAATATACAGATCTTAAATTAATTATGAATTAATTCTTGGCGCATTAAACACTAGTACACAACATGAACTTTTGTGTTATCCGGAAAGATTCCTCAGCACCTCCAAATGAGATCTTAAAATTTATTTCATCCATAAATATTGATTTTTTTATATTTATGATAAATTAAGTAGAAGAATTAGATATCTTGATTCATATTTAAGAACGATTAAACTATAATTTAAAACTAAATTAATAATGAATAAATCAATCAATGATTTTTAAATAATTATAAATAATTATGTGACCCACTTTGATATCACTTAAAGGTTCCAGACGCAGCGGATGTGTGTGATGGATCATAACCAAATTTTATTTTTTCATTATTGATGATAAATCCTAGATTTACATGATGATAAACCTTTTGATCAATATAATGGAATCAAAGAATATATAAAATGGATAAAACACTAGAACCAAACTATAAGATCATCACATATTATTTATAATTAATTTAAGCAAAAAAATAATTACCTTGTGAGGAATTATTTCTTTATTGATGGATCTGCTAATAAATCTACATCGTATCATCAGTGCATTGTAGGAATTAAGAATATATTCCCTCTAGAGTTGATCCATGCATGTTCCACCAATCTCCAAACATGGTCGTAGAAACCTCTAGGTGCTAGCATGATAGATACTATCACTTACATAGTTTCCTTTTATCTCACATAGAATTGATTCCAAAGGATTCTCTTTTATATATCTTGACTCGAGAGTGGATGGTGGAGGAATATCGCTCTCCTTTATTGGGAGATTTTTTGGAGAAGGAATCTCTCTAGGTTTTTAAGAGGATTCTCAAAATTTCATTGTGCACAACAAAATAAATGAATTGGATCTCATGAAAAATAATATAATTAGGTTTATATACTATTGGGGTTAGAAATAAATAATTTCACAAGTACCCTTTATTATTTATTTAATCCTTACAGAATCCCATATCTAAAATAATAATATTATTATTATTTATTGACGTGCACTAAACTCACAAATTAAATTAAATATTATTTAATCAAATAATATTCAATATATATTATTTATCATCATACCATTAAACTCATTCTATAATTCCTCCACAGTATGTATTGGGCCATGAATAGTGACTATTTGTTTAATAAATAAATATCACTATATTATTTGATATAAATAAAAAATATTACATTCACTAAATGGAAAATTAATATTTATTAAATATTACAATCACAAAATATTCTCTAGAATAACTAGGTAAAAAATATATGTGATCAAAAAAACATGAATAATTATTGAACTATGTGTTGGGTTATTTTTGTTCAACTTGTTAAATAATAAATAATAAAATATTATTTAACTGATATTTTGGATACACTTAGTGTGTTACCATCTAGGCCTCCCTCTCAATGGAATTAGGTGAAGCAACCTAATGTTTAAGGTTAGAATCTAGCATCATGCCAAGGCACCCATAGATAAATAATTTAATGCTAAAATGGCATAATACCTCATATAGACACTCACTAGGTAATATAATCCCTTTATCATGATATATCTATTCAAGCAGGTTGCATGCTAGTACCATTAACCTATGTACTCGGTGTCTCTTTATTTGACTTTCTGGAAATCGAACTTTTCTATTGAACACCATGGAATTGAATTTATTTAGGCTAAATAATTTCAATAAAAGGTCCTGAGATATTAAATTTACTTAAAGAAAAAAAGGGACAAATCCTTTCTCACATTATTCATTAATGAAATGTTACTTGTGACGCACCCAACATATCCTACCTCACCGTGAACATATGTCATCATGGTTTTCATCAATACATCGTAGTATGAAACTTATAACACTCATTAATAATGAAATTAAATTCTAAGAACCAATACACATGTCTATAGATAGGAACATTCAATGACATGTATAAATGTGGATTTCTTATTGGCGGGTCTCATTCTCATAATATCCTACATTGGATATTACCAAGGGAGTACACTGTGAGAAGGTGCCTCAAAGTCCTATGAGTCTCCACCCCTGATAGTCTAAATAATTTTTGTCCCTAAAAATATTTTATCCATCTATATAACATATATATATATATATATAAGAATATTATCATAGAACTTCTTGGTTCTCATCATAACAGGGATATTCTATGAACTTTCGGTGTGAAAAATTCTCTTAGGACATTATCACATTCTATGTTATACAGAAGAAGAATCGTGATATGATAAGAAGTTTATTAATATTCAAAAATATGAATATTGGTTATCATAAACTACACAGAAGTTGGTTCTAGGGCTCCAACTCCAATAGTTTTTAGTGCAGCCTTCTAACAACAAGAAAGAGTATAGAAAGATGACCTATATTGGAGTGATGAAGATGATACTCAGGCCTAACTTATTAATATTGGGTTTGTTGATAAATCTACCATTTTTTCTCTAGGAGGAACATTGAATTTCATCTTCTAACATGGTACATCCTGATTTACTAAGAGAATAGATTCATCCAAGAAATCAATATCCAGGGGCAGTTTTTTAGGGGCTTGATGTGTATTTGGGAAGTCTACCAATTCTTGGAATTTGAAGGCATTTTGTGGGAAAACCTAATATTGAAATTCTATAGGATTACTTACCAGAAATCCAATACTCCCCTCAGTATGGGGCAATGATGATATACTTTATCATGTCTACTCGAAACACCAACTTTATCTCATGATGTTTTAAATAATGTCACAACTTTTTCACTATGAAAACTAGAATGATGAAACTCTAATCTATGGGGGGTTATCTGGTATCTATTTCAAGGAGCATTTGGATGATATAGTATAGGCTATTTTCCCTACCCTCATTGTTTTTTTTGGGTTAGGAGGGCATTGAGAGGCCATTCTAGAGCAATCATGTAGAGGACCAAAGGATTTTTTTTAATAGATGGAATTAGAACTAGAGGCTATAGTAGGTACTACTTAATGTCATAAAAGGTAGTCTAGAACGCATCATCCCACTAGTAAATAGTTCCTTTTTCTATAATCCTCGTTAAGGGATTACACTTGCAGTCCAGATGTGCAATAAATTAGTGTATATATGATAAGTGGCCTTAGAGGCCCTGAAACTCCAGAATATTTCTAGGGGATTCATTTTATTGATAGAATTGAACTTCTATAGGTAAATATTGATGTCTCTTTATCTTACAATAAAGATGATAAATTTCCCAGAGGTTACCCTGAATGTGAACTTTATAGGGTTCATCTTCAAGTATCGGGAGTGGAGGAAGCCAAAGACTTTATTAAGATCCTTGAGATGGTCCTAAAACTGGTGGGATTTGACCACTAGATCATCTTTATAATATTCCATCAGTGTCCCTATAATTAGCTTAAATATTTTTTTCATGGCCCACTGATAAGTGGATCCATCATTATTCAAGAAAAAATGCATTACTTTATAGCATGAATTTCTTTTAAGAACCCTGAAGGTGGTGGAATCCACATCCTCTTGGTACATCTAGATTTTATTATAACTAGAGTATTCATCCATGAAAGAGAGGGCCTAGAACCCATCTGTAGCATCAATCAATAGCTTTGTATCCAAAAGGGGAAAATCATCCTTCAGATAATGGTAGTTGAGGTCTCAAAAGTCGATGTAGACTATGATATACCCATTTTTCTTCTCGAATAAGACAATGTTGTATAGACACATAGGGTACTTGACCTCCCTAATAATGTTGTATTTGATAGTAGTATTAACTTCAGCCTTGACCATAGCACCATGGTAGGGGTGAATATTTATAGGAGGCTATTTGAACCCCTTGATGACTCACTGAGAGGCCAAGGTAATGAAAAGATACCTGAGGTTCTATCCTTAGAATCTCATCATAGCACCAGGAGAAAGCATTATGGTGTTGTCTCTATAAGGACACATACTAATGCTACTCCTCTGAAGACATGGTCACACTGATCAGTGTCAGCCTTAGATCTTCCTTAGTACCAAGGTTCACTTAGGATAATTCATCAACAGTGGTGGATACACCATATTCAAATGAAGGAGGGGTATCTTCTAAATCCTATTAGTCATCTGAGATAGGGGGATCAGAAAAAGGAGGTGTCTATTTCAGACCGTTTGACTGAGGGAGAGAACCAGCGTCTACTCTGGCGGGTGTAGAATCCCCACGGAGGGGTTCCCACTCTATTGAGACCATGGAGACATAATTTTTTGATCCAATTATAGTTGGTTTATGGCTGTGAGTTCCATTATTGATATTTAATAAATGGTGATGATTCAACCTTCATTGATTCATCCCTTTTTTATGGAACATGCAAGAATGTCATGGATCAGCGGCTATGGGGAGAACTTCTCTATACTTAACAGAAGTAGGGTCTTTATCTATCAGTCGATCCTTTTCACTATAGGAGTAAGAGGTAATCAATGAGTGTTATTTTTTATTTTAGGCAACAAAACAACTTTCCATGTTTGGTTTCAAAGGCTCTAATTGTGAATTAGGAGAAAAAAAATGTCTTTTAAGTCTACCAATGGATAGGCTAGAGTGTTCATTAGATTTTTAGGGTAATTTATGTGCTCAACATAATCAATATGAAACTTCTTTCCCTCCCTTATATAGTATCTAGAATCTAGTTAGAGGGTCTCACAAGAGTTAAAGGGGGATGTAATGCCCTAGGGTACACCTACTCAACCATTAAGGGATTATTTGAGGCACTGGTGGTATGAAGAGGGGACCACTGCATGAAAATGAAGGCAAGACCTTCCTAGTAGTGCATTGTAGGCAATATACAATGAGACTACCATAAATTCAATGGTTGATATTATACCACTAAACTGAGTCTTCATCTGAATATTTTCACATGGTTTTTGTTCACTCTTATCATACCCCGGAATTGTCGGGTTGGTGAGAGTAAGATATTATTTTGTAAGCCCCAGCTTAGGGATCATCCATATCAGGATGATTTTGGTCCCAAAACTAGTACCTAATAGGTATTAATGGGTTTACACTTCATTGAATTGACATATGATGTAAAATATTCATATATTCCCCTAAATAGTGAAACCCTCAACTTCTACAAAAAATGAGATAATGGCTCGACATTCTTCACACTCAGCCTCCACTGCATAGTAGGCCTCAGCATCATCCACCTCATACTCTAACTAAAGTGGGATTTTCAAAGCTTCAATAAGGTCCTCAAACATTTACTTTGACAAGATTAGATCCTTGAGGATTGAAATCCTTTTGGATATACCAGTGATATTATTTAGAAATCCATACTTCCATGATATGGGCATATATTTTCTTGAAGAGGGTCATTCCTTGGAAGGGGGTGAAATAGATGTCATTTGTTGATACATTGGATACTGGATAATAATAGTGATGTTATATTAATGTCTAGTTATCCTTCTTTGAAAAACTTTTATTTTAGTATTGATCAGCTGAGGTTGGACCCAAGCTAGACTCGGCTGATCATAGTGTGGTTGTAGATGAGCTGTACAGTCAACTAATACAATCGATTGTGTAGGCATACCTGATGGTGCGTACCAGGAGGGTTTTACTTGTTGATACCTACACAAGGATTACTACTTGATCTCAGTAGTATAAATATCCTACTTTCGATCACTGACCTGAGAATTTTTTTTGTTGGCATGTCCTCTACCTATCCTTCGACGATGTCAGCCAAAGGTTCATGAGGGGTCCACATAACATTCCTCATTGTTAGAAAATGTGAAGTGGTCCACTAGATAAACAAAATTCATAGAGGTTTACTATTCTTTCTTATTATTATAATAGTCCATGGCTAGGTTTACCCTAAGTGCATCTCCCAATTTGGGAGGCATGAAATCACCAAGAGTGCGAGATAGCTTCTGCACTGGTGGGGGACTCTAATTTACCTTGTGTCATCAACACATGTTATTATGAGACTTTGAATACTATGACGTAGATGTAAATGCAATTTTTATAGGAATCACGACAACTATAGAGGGTTCCATCTTTCTAAAGTGAGCATGAATAATACCATGGGCATGAGAAACTATCCTATAAACCAACCAATCATAGTAATTTTACATCCTGCAGTTGGGAACCTATTTCCTCTCATTAGAGTCTTCACTACTATTGTTTAGGTTAGATAAGACATGCTTCACTTATGCTAGAATTTCATCCAACTTAACCAAGTCACAATCTAGTTTGTCCTAGAGCCATTATTTGAATAAAAAGCGTTCTTTAATAGTGTGTCTGAGGATCCTATGATATGGATAGTAATCGGTGTGGCTAGTGATTTGGGCCTCCTAGGGTCTCCTACACTTTGTAAACTTTAGTATTCCATTATCCAAGGTACGGATAAAATATCCTAGTACCTATGAATCACTGAAGGAATAAGTTCTATTTATTATTTCTATAAAAGGATCCCTGGGAACCTGGCCTTGACGGGGGTTGGATCCACATTTTTTCATCGAGGTGGATGAACATGGTGAGGTTGTTCCTAGAAGGGTTATACTAGATGAGGCTACTCATAATAGGGATGCACTTGGTGTGGCTCATCTGATAAAGGGGCCAGTATTTGTATTAGATTGAGGACCTCTACATTCAGAGTGATGTCTATCACTTCTTTTATAGGACTTCTTATGAGATCTGAAGGGGGTAATGAACATGACTATTATTTAGTCCACTGCATAGATTCTTCCTGTTGTTGAGCCTTTTCATAGAACTCCTAAAATCCATTTGGGTGGTTCAAGGATATGAGGTTAGTGACCATCTCATTCCTGAAATTCTCCATGCACAACGTGAGTATTTTTTTCTAGGAAAATAGCATATTGAATAAATATGTGAGTCCCGTACATCGAGTGAAAAAAGTAAAAAACTCACTTATCAGGACTCTTCTTGCATTTGAAGATGTTGGTGATGATTTTATTATGTGAGGTGGATCTGAACTAGTATAGGAACTATCTAAAGAGGTCCTCCCAACTAGTAAATGACCCTATGGGCAACTAATTATACATGATGACTACAAACCATTCCAAAATATGGAAAAAAATATTGAATATTGGTGGCTTCCTACTATTATGGAGTCCCCAACATTAGACCAAACCTTGAGGTGAAGTGTTCTAGGTGTTTTAGTGGTCCACCCATCCCATTAAATGGGGTACAGTTGAAATTACCAAACTCTAGAGGCACTCAAACATGGTCCACCCATGTTGGGTATTGCTTTCCTATAATTGAAACTTCCACCTATAATTTTTTCAGAGCCTCGAGATGGGAGATGATGGAATTTATCATGTAATATTAGTGAGTATTTGTGGTCACTAATGTATTGACAGGTTCATTGAATCATATAGAAAAATGACCTTAATCCTGAGGTGGATAATCACACTGCTCGGGCAGGGTGGGTGACTCATATCCCAGTTGTGTGTTGTATCCTCTATATTCTTCCCTAACTGAGTGCATGGGGACACCAAGTTCAAATTGGGGTGTCTGGTCGAAGAGGATTAGGTGACCCACTAGAGGAAATATGGGGTCCCTTATGACATTTTTAGGGCCCTCATGCTGCTTAGTAATAAGTTCTATAATAATCCTTTTATATTTCTCAAGATCTTAGAGCAATGTGTCTATCGTGGGATATGAATCCACTTTTTGTGAAATCTCATATGGGTTAGTGGGATTGGAATATATCTTTCTTTTATCCATGTACCAATGGGAAGGAAGTAATGTCTCATTGGGAGGACTTATGAGGTCTAATTTATGTCTCTACTAATGAGTGTGGATACCTATCAAGGGGTTTTCTTAGTATTGTTTCACCCCTTGAGGTGGATTTTTCCTATCGCTCCCTATGCTGGTGGCCTTGTTCCTTTGATCCTATAGAAGGTCGGGGGTGACCACATTCACCATAGAAGTGGTCATAGGGAAACCTTAACTTTTGGTAGATATATTAGATTGAATGTCTCACCACTACCATAGGATAGGTATAAAATGGAGATCGGCATACTGCCCCCAGCCTCTGATATTCATGTATGGAGATGCCTCTTCCATGACCCAGTGTAGCATAATAAGGCTCTTAATAAAGGCTTTATAAAGAGTCTGGAAGTATCCATATGAATTCAAACACTGCTCTATTGGGAGTGTCATGATCTCAACCTTCTTTCACTATTATTTAATGGAATAGATGTGCTTGTGGATTAATGGGTAAGATAGATAATGGTCTCAGAGGTGGTGTATTGTCTCTCAAATAATCTAGTGAAAAAAACTGACTTATCCTCAGTGAGGGACTCTAGAATGACAAAATCTGGAGATTCAGGTGGCCAAAACATGATCAATAACTAATCAGTGTCTAGAAGATCCCATGAGTCCTCTTGTTCACTTATAGTGGGGTGATCCTTCTCCCGCTCAGCCCAAGACTCGATGGGAGTGAGATGAGATAAGGTTGGTGGAATCAATGTAGACTTGCTCTATGATTGATCCATTGAAATAGGGGCACCACATGATTTAAGTATCTTCTACATGTTGGTATGTCTCTTGGAGGTGGAGCTATCTTCATGATCATATCCATATAGAAAAAGGTGTTTACCACTTCCTTATGTGCAAGGTAAGTAGCATACCATTAGGGATTAGTGGAGTTCCCACCATCATCTGAGAGTGTCAACCCAAACCCTGATATCTCTATAACCTCTTATGTAGAGGTATAGAGGATAGAAACCGATGGTGATGGATATGGTTTCACCATGAGTCCCAGGATGGAAGCCATAATTTCTTCCACCTGTAGCTATCTTCAAAGGTATCTAAGGATCTTGTGGACCTCATATTCTGAGATTATAAGCCTCAATTGAAGGACTTATGTCCTAGACTTTGGTAGTGTGGATAAAGGTTCCCTTATTGATTCATCTATCACTTCAAAGTCTGAGTGGTATATTATGACATGTCACTTCCTAGGTTTCTACCTATGATGGTGCAGGACTTATCCAAGTGAGGATTGCTGAGAGTCTCTTAGGTTTACTCCATGTGGGTTGTGACTTGCGCTGCAGGCACAACCCCCGCGATGAGGCTCAACCTCTTACATCAGGATTGTTCTTTAGAGAAAGGCATGTCTTTGGCATGGTGGTGTGGGGAGGACCTCTACACTAGTTGGTGATGGTGTGGGTAGGTCCTCCACATTGATATTCCTCATCATGATATGAATTGTAATGGATTTCTATGGCACTAATGACTAAGAGAGTCAACCTGGCCTTCCCATGAGGTGGTTAGGGTCTTGATCCTGGGTAAGAAAAGACATATCCTTATTCACACTAGAGCTATAGAATATGCCTCTTTCATAGAAATTCTATGAGTTTTGCCCATGAGTCGGTGTCGGGTATTCTAGATCGGGGCTAATGGAGCGGGGAGGTAGTCAACTCGCTCATTGACCTATGGGACCGGTCAGTGTTGGTGTTAGCGTGGCATGGTGGGATCCATACCGGGGCTCTCGGGTGGTGGTTGTTGTAGGAAAAGCTCGAACATCCCCTGCCTTCTCATCATAGGGGAGTGAGTTGTTAGAGCACTCTAGGGAGAGGCACCTAAATCTTTTTTCCATTGTAACGGGGTGGTTTTCCCCTACACGTCCATCAAGGGTGGTGGTTTTAATGAGGTGTCAATGCCTTGAGATCATGGAAGGCTATATACCTAGTGGGAATGATCCTTTCCTACTTTTATCGGAAAACAAGTGCATTAATCACCCTCCTCTGAATGATTGATAGTGATATAGAGTGTGAGTTCCCAGCAGCTGGCGTGGTGGATATCATGGTAGGAGTATAGTTGTGTGATATTTTTTCATCAACATTTCCCCTACCCCTATTCCTGTTGGTTCTAGGTTGCTGGTTTCCTATAGCTTGAGTCCTATAAGGAATTTAGATTCAGTTGTCAGTATAAATACAGTAAAGGTGATATGAAATAACCCAATGTCATCTATTCATCCTAAAACAAAGTAGGGATCCACATTGAAGATGTCATAAATCGAGGATTCCCAATGTTTTCTGACCCAAGTCACAGGTGAGTTTCATGTTGGTCCCAACGCTATCTTGGTGGGACCTAGTTCTGAATATCTGGATCTAATGACTAGAAAATATGGTGATGACCCAAATAATACTAGTCCCCATAGTTGAATGATAAGATTTAGATGTTGAGTTCACCATTTTTATTTTTTACGCTTTCGTCGAGGCTAGTGTGACATGATTTTTTTGTGTCCTTGCATTCCTAATTTCCAAAGGTGTGCGGCTTCCATCACTTTAATCATTGATTTTGTCTCTTTGATTAAACAAGGATGATGAGATGTTGGTTCCTCCTTTCATGGATTCCTCCTTGTATCTCGTTGCCTATCCCGAGTCTCCCTCATTGATTTGAGTCATATTTAGGAAACTCATTCCTAGTTCCATCTCAAGGTGGACATTGGTTAATTAGGCTACTTTTTTTCTCGACAGGGAAGCAACCTTCGATCATATGAGGTAGTAACATTGAGAATTTTTGGATGTTGTATAGGTTGGGAACCTATAAATTCTTCCTCTTTTGGAGGGCATATCATATGTAAGGCATCTTAGGAACAAAACCTAAGGCATCCTCTTTTAATTATGAGGTATTTGATGCCAATGGTGTAATGAATCTAAGGCTTCTTACCTTAACCATCTCTTGTTTATTATATGGGGTAGGGATTATGAATTGGGTCTTAGGTTTAACATCTTGTGGGTACAGGTTGGGCGGTATATCATATGTAAGGAATCTTAGGAATGAAACCTATGGCATCCTGTTTAAGTTATGAGATAGTTTATGCCAAGGGTGTAATGCATATAAGGCTTATTACCATAATCATCTCTTGTTTATTATATGGGGTAGGGATTATGGATCAGGTCTTAGGTTTAACATCTTATGGGGACAGGTTGGGCGTAGGTTTAACGTCTTATGGGGACAAGTTAGTCATAGGTTTAATGTATTATAGGTGCATGTTGGGCATAGGTTTAATATCTTGAGGGGAAAGGTTGGGCATAGGTTTAACGTCTTTTGGGGATAGGTTGGGTGCATGTTTAACATCTTGAAGGGACAGGTTCGGCACAGGTTTAACGTCTTGTGTGGACAGGTTCAGTGTAGGTTTAACGTCTTGTGGGGACAGGTTGGGAACATGTTTAACATATTACAGGGACAAGTTGGGTGGTTGAGTGTGTACCCAAGGGAGAATATTTCACACTTGGGATTTAGTTAAGTGCGTCTCTAAGGGGGGGGGATTTCACACTTGTAATTTTGTTTGAATCTTTACCCTAGGGGGATATTTTACACTCAGGGTTGGCAGGATTGAACCTCATTGATGTTTCTACATACCCTATCATTAAATAGGGATCAAAATCTATGTAGTTCAATGTAGAAGTTTAAGGTTGTGTGATGGGAACTTTCCATGCATGTTAATGCCATGTAGTAAGGACACTCATGTCACGAAAGGATCATCAACGAGGGATAATCTGGGGCTTATGCATGAAAGTTGCTCAGGGGTTCTGGAATAAGGGTGACATCCCACGAAAGGGGACTCAGGGGTATTGGTTGTAGGGTGAAATCCCATGTAGGTGGAGTGTAATACCATGATGATCATACATGTGGCATCCTATTTTCATCACATAGGGTAAGTCTACATTTTAACATCATGTGATAAAGACATTTTCATGTTTTTTAATGTCGTATGGCTAGGACATGAAGTTAGGTAGTTTTATGTCATGAATCTTAGAAGTGGACAAGGATTACACCATGAGGGGTATTGTTTCAAAGTAAGAGGAAGATTTAGAAAAAGTACTCTCTACTAATATAGGTAATACATTTCTCTTGGTGATTTTTCCTTTGGGGATTATGTGTCCACTATTCGTGAGCCTCTGGGTGGGGAATGGCATAAAAATAGACATGGAGGAGTGGAAATTGGGTGGGATGGTGTTAGGGTGTCTATTATTAGGAGCGAGAGGAATTCAGGTACCTGTTTTTAAGAGAAAAAGGTAGGGTAATGGTTCAAGATTCTCTTGAATCATAGGGGAGTCATTTCAAGGACTAAAAATGTGTTTTGTGCAACTTTTTATATTGTACGCAAATAGGGTTGTGGGAACCATGAGGTCTAGATCAAGTTCAACTCATAGATTCGAGATGCTTGGGTGGGTGTAAGATTTGGTGTTGTGTGCATATCAAGGTTGTGCAAAGGATACTTTACTTGCGTGAACTCAATCAGCCTTAAGAGGTGTTGTGTGAGTATCTCTCAACCACAGGCCAAGACAAGTTGGGGACCATGGGAGGTTGGTCATTCAAGTTCTATACCTTTGAGGGTCCATGGGATGCTAGTGTTGTGTGATATCATAAAAGATAGGTTTACACAAGTGAGAGCATCAATTTTTCTTCCTGAGATCTATCCTTCCAAAGTGTTGGGGGAGGTTCTATTTATAGCCTAAATGGGTAGTAGATATTGCACAACTTCATTGTAGTGCGGAACAGGGTTTTTTGCTTCCTAGACCTTTTTTGATGGGGCTTGACCACGTAGCATGTGGGGTTCAACGTCACCTTTCATGTGCAGTTGGATGGTTGTGTTATGGTTTTACATTAAAATCCCTTCTTTTGTGAACACATTCCTTGGGCATCACTTTAGGATTTGGGAGTACCCTCGAAACTTTTTATCTATAGCATCTCCTCTAGCATGAAATTCCTTGCACATAGAACTGCTTCTTTGTGCACAACAATCCATATTTGTTTGTAACCTTATCCTTGTCTCTGGAATGTTCCTTTGGGATGGGTCACATAATTAGTTCATCTAAAACTGGCCTTTTAGGATACGAGCCACATTTTTGGTGCCAACACACACCTCATAGGAATAGTATGATAAAAAGGAGGTAGTGTACCTTGTTATACATGGTGAGATCAATTATGATTCATGTGAGTATTTTATTATCCTTTTGGAGATACATGTTACAAATAACAACACAAATACTAAATCAAGTTCTAACTAAAGTATAAGATTGTGTACCGTACCAATTGTAGAATGGAAAGAAACTAGTGTTTCCATACTTACATGTTTGGGGATGTGAAGCATTTTTTTCACCCTAAGGCACAAAGTTTTCCTTTATATGATACCCCAATGAAACAAGGGCATATTACCTATATGACCCCCTTAGAAAAAAAGGTTATAATGGAAATAAATTACATATTCCTTGAGAGGTATCACATATCTAGAATAAATAGTGGGAGAAAGATAGACTTTGATGAATTCAAGGCTCAAGGTATATAAGAGTTGGCACAGGAACAAAATCCACAAATCCCCATGCAATAAGATGTTCCAGAGACAAAAGTACTACATAGGAATACAAGAGAGGTTATAGATACAAAATGGTATGGTTTTCTAGACACCAAGGATGGTGATTCGTTATTAGTTGATAGTGATTATTCTCTAACCTACAAGGAAGAAGTAAGTGGCGCATACATTGCCAAGTGGCAAGAAGCCATGAATTCTAAAATATATTCCATGTAAGAAAAACAAGTTTATATTTTTATAGATCCTCCAATGGATTTAAATCCAGTTGGTTTTAAATGGGTATTCAAGAAGAAAATGGACATGGTTGGGCAAGTCAGTACCTATAAGGAATGAATGGTTGCAAAAGGGTTTAAACATTGTTAAGGCATTGACTATAACAAAACCTTTTCACTAGTTCCAATGAAAAAAATCCAGCATAATTCTAATTTCCATTATGACCTTCCATGATTATGATATTTGGAAAATGTATTTCAAAACATCCTTCCTTAATTAGAAACTTCAGGGAGATGTCTATATGACACAGCCTAAAGAGTTTGTAACTCGAAAGGATGTCAAAAAGGAATGAAAATTGTAAAAATCCATTTATGGATTAAATCAAGCATCCAATTCATGGAACATTTAGTTTGATGAGGACATAATGGAATTTGGTTTCATAAATAATGAATTTTATCCTTATGTATATGAGTGGTTTAGTAAGAGTGCGGTTGTTTTCTTAATTTTATATCTTAATGAAATGTTACTTATTAGAAATGAAATATCAATCTTACAGTTTGTTAAGGCCTAATTGAATAAATGCTTCCCCATAAATGAATTGGGTGAATTAGTATATATTCATGGGATCACAGTCCATATTGGTAAATCCAAGAGGATACTCAGCCTAAGTCAAGTTATATATATTGAAAAGATACTAAAGATATTATTTATGGAACAATCCAAGAGGATATTGTTTCCAATGTCATATGGAATTCATCTTTACACGAAAAGGTGTCCTCAAACATAGGAGAAAATACAAATAATATAAAGGATTAAATATGAGTCAGTGATTGGGTTAGTCATGTATGTTATGCAATGTACTAGGCTATATTTTTTCTATTTCTTAAGTGTGGTAGACAGATATCAAGTTGATCTAGGTGACCACCATTGGATAGAAGTCAAGACTATCCTTAAGTATCTAAGGCATACTAAAGATATGTTCATGGTATAAGGAGGATATAAGTAACTAATAATCAGAGGATATGAATATTCTAGTTTCCAAATAGATCAAGATGATATAAAATAGCAAATGGGATACATATTCACTTTGAATGGAGGTTATGTGGGCTAGAAGAGCTCAAAGCAGGTTGAGGTCATAGATTCTACAATAGAGTCTGAGTATATTACGACTTTTGAGGTAGCTAAAAAAGTAGTATAGATACACAAATTCATCAAATATCTTGACATGGTACCTATCAGTAAAGATCCTATCACACTTTATTGTGATAATACTGTAATGGTGTCCCTTGCTAAGGATCTAATATCACATTTATGGATGAATCATATACTTTAGAAGTATTATCTCTTGAAGTATTTTCCCAAAGTATGAGGTTATAGTGAGTAGTATTTCTAGGGAAGACAATGTGGTGGGCCCCTTGCCTAAATCCATGACTCATCAGAAACATGATCATCATGTGAGGTTGAGTGGACTGAAAGTCGTTGACAGTTGGCTCTAGTCTGAGTAGAAGTTTTTTGGAGTTAGTGTTACAAAACCAATTGTATGTACTTTGATTACATTTATATTCAATGAATTGAATATTAATAAAACGTATTACTATATATTTTTCAATTTTATATAAAACTTTGATGCAATAATTTCTGAGGGTATATTTCACATTGATAAGGTCATAGTAGTTCCCCGTTATGATGAGAACTTTGAAGTGTCATGATGATATTCTTAAAAATAGTTCTATAGTCAGATAATATATTATAAAAGGATGGATAGTATATAGATTTTCAGGTTCGATTACTCATAAGTAAATGATGATTATTCTCATAAATTTTGAACTTGGTAATATCCAAGATGGGAGATATGAGAACAGACCTACCAGTAGGAATTACGCATGTTTTGGTGTAATCTGATATTCCTATTAACAAGCATGTGCAATGGTCCTTAGACTTTAAGATTATTATTAATGTATGTCATGACTCGTGCACGTAGATTTACTGATGAAAATTGTGATGTCATATGTTCACATGAAGTAGGGTACATTGGGTGCATCACAAAAGACATGTTATTAATGAATAAGTTAGGGAATGATTTTTACTTTCCAAATTTATATAAGTTGATATATCATCCCTTTGATTGTAATATAATTATCTCATTAAATTCCATGTATATAGTGTAAATATGTATTTATTTCAGATAGTCAAAGAAAGACGTATCAAGTATATAAGTTGGTGAAATAGATGTGCAACTTGTTTGATGATATATTGTAAAAAAGGATTATATTACACAGTGGCCATTCTTATATGGTTGTCTATGTTGTGAAATTATGTTCTTTCTCTTGGGTGACTTGACATGTTGGTAGATAGTAATCTTATACTTTAGATAAGCTCGCCTACTGCCAATGAGAAAGAATCCTAAAGGATCACACACTAAGTGTTTCCATTGATCTCTATTAAATTATATTTAAATTAAAATAATGGAATAAATATTATTCTTGAGATTGAAAAAATTTTATATTCATGTTTTATTGATGAAAAATATTTTATTAATGAATAAAATATTTAATTAAATATTTATTTGGGTATTCAAAAAATGTTGAGTTGGAGAAGACCAAGATCATGTCTAGTGATGGATGTTTATTTGAAAGATGACAAATAATATTTATCATTGTGTGAGATAGCACATGACATAAAAATATTATTATTATTATTATTATTATTATTATATGGCATGGGGTTTTGTAATTATTATTATATCATTTAAGGTCCGATATATAATTAGATAATATTTTAACCTAAACCATAGCTCTATTAATAGATGGTTATGTCTGTTGTGTGGGTTGTGGCTTGCAGTGTTCCCTGTGGCGGTGTCTCTCAAACATCCCAGTGATTTCAGCATGCCTTCTTCATACCCTTCATTGGACATGGATCTAATGGTGATGCGGTTGGTCTAAGGTTTGAGTTTCCAGTGGCTACGATGTTGATGTTGTCACGATTCCATGGTGTCTGGTTGCGTTGGGAGGATGTGGTCACCGTGTGTGGATTTGAAGGTGGCGGCGGGTTGCAGTTCAGATGGAGGAGATGAAACTGTTTTGTGCAGGGTTGGTTGGATGCATTGATTTGGTTGAATGTTTTCTTGGCATTGTGATTACTTGTGTCCCCTATGGTGTGAGGTTTGAGGGTCACTGCATCGGTCACATATGGGGTTGTTCCAGAAGGGGTTTAGAGTGTAGGGTTGTCTTCTGGTCTTTACTCTGGAATTGGATATTTGAGAGGGCATGAATTTGTCATCAGTTCCAGGCCCGTGCATTCATGCACGGGACAGCTTGCTGGCAGCGAAGAGTAGAAGGAAGCTGATCTTATTTTTTTTATGCTAGGTAGGGTCTCTTCTATGTTGGCTTGATGTTTTTTGGCCTTAAACTTTTGTATTATGGTGGTTTAGTTGTTTTAAGTCATAAAGTCATGTATGGTTTCTCACTTTTTCCTCAAAAGTGTTTGAATAATAAAAAATTAATTTTCAGTCTAGTCTTTCTTTATGTCAATATTTAGTGGAAAATTTTCATTGGTTATGGAGTTCACTTGATGTACAATATTGTGAATTATCCACCAAATTGATAATCTTTTATTTGTTTTACGCCCATCAGGGTGCTTCCACTATACTCAGAACCTTCACATTGGTGCAACACTCACTCATAACTACCCCTAAAGTCCTAAATTACTACCAACTATCTACCAGGATATCTCATATTGAATACCAAGATCAAGGAAATATACTCAAACTTCTTTGATACCATTTTTTCATGAATTAACCTGAATACTCTGGTACAACGATACCTGATCCAGTCCTAACATAGCCTGAAGGGAATTCCATATTTCCATGGGTTGGCGACCAGCACTGAGAATCATGTCAAAGATTAAATGGGAACGGTTTGGCCTCAAGAAAAAACCATCAATAGACAACAATGGAAGATAAAAACATTACACAGTCGATATACCTAACACTCCCTGAGGAGAAAAGTGCCGCAAGTAATCATATAGAAAACCCAAATGGTATACCATCCAAAAAATGACAAAACACCTATCAAGATAAATTCTCACAAACTCTATGCAATAGGTGGACTATAGCTCCACTGATCACCACCAACACTCCAGGTCTCATGAATCAAGAACACCTACCACATCCTGGTGGAGCCTTCCTTTTTCCTAGACCTAGAAAAACATAATCTACAAACACCCGAAGGCGAAGGTAGGGTGTGAGAAGTAATAGCCCTATAGGATCTCACTAAGTGTTCCATATGAAGTTCCAATAAAAATAAATCATTTTATGCTTCAATTTAAATAAATACAAGCCATGGTAGATCATTTCACATTTTTAGTCGAATGTTCTTTCAAAATAGAAAGAGATGGAAGGTATATCAAAACAGACTTAAAATGAACATTTTATATAAAACCAAAGGTTGTGAGTAAAACAGTTTTATAATCACTGGCATGTAATAATCAAGTCAAACCCAAGAAACATGTTCATAATAACTTAGATGAGTTAGTTTATGTCTATAGGATCCTCACACTACTCAGTCAATAAACACGGCTCAAGTGTGTGCACACGTCCCTAAGGCCCAGACCATCGGGGTAATCAATCAACACCCCCATTGGGGAAATCATGTCGAACTTGGTTTTGTCAGAGTTGTCATCATCAATTCATCTCTAGGGAGTCAGATTCCTAGTGTGCTTGTACCAATCACCCACTAACTACCCAGACTCACATGTGCTTTCAATCAATCAATCAATCATGGGCAATTCATTCATTTCAATTCAATTCATCAATCACAGTTCAAATTCTTGAATTCAAGTTTCAACATATCATTTCAATTTCAAAACCAAACCATAGGTTTTCACCAAATTAATGCCTTTCAAAATCATCTTTCATTTCAAGCTATTTTCTCAAGAATCAATATCAAATCATTTCATCAAATCAATTATCATTTCAAGCCATCTTTCTCAAAATTCACCCAATTTATCAATCCTTTGAAAAAGGGGTTTAATTTCACAAATCTCATGATTTTAAAATCAATCATCAAATTCATATCAATTCAAGATTTCAAAATCAATTGAAAATATATTTCAAGTCAAGAAATCAACCAAGGTTTCAATTGTAGAGAAAAGTCTTGCAGAACCACCTACCTTTAATCACATGATCAAGAATCAATCACCCGAGACAGGAATCACCAACAAATAATCAAAGGTGAGGAAGATCAAAGAATAAACCCTAAAATTACAATCCATCAAATCAAATATCAAATCCATCAACAGCATGAGTATTCATCGCTCTCAAATGATGAGAGAACAGAGGAAAGAGGAATTCCAAATCAAGGAGAAATCACTTGATAGAGAGAGATCAAAAACATCCATTGGTGCTTTGATTTGAGAAGAAGAGAGGTTGGAGGAGCCAATTCACCTCTTTAGAGACCCCAAAAGCCAAGAATAGGATTAGGTTTGATTAAGAGTGATTTAGGATTTATAATAGGGGGTTTGGGATTTTAATTAAAAAAATTGGGGGTTAAAAACCAGTTCGCATGGTTTGCTGGGTTAGGCCGAACGGTTAGTAATAACCGTGCATCTAACTATGCGCCCTCACCAGGCTTCTAAAAAGGGTGCACGGTTTGGTTGTATGATTATCTCCCATACGACAACCATGAATACTCTCATTACCCAAGGTCGTGTGGTTTGGAGGGGTGGCTGCACGATTTGGACTATCCATGCACCAACCATGCACCACCCTCCAAACCCTCTAAATAGGGCACACAGTTTGCTAAGTCAAACTGCACGGTTTTTCTTAACTGTGTTCCACCCATACGCAGGCTCAAAAAAATTCAAAAAGATCCTAGAAAGGACCTGAAACAAGATCCAAACAAAGGATAATCACAACAAGGGTTAAAAAGTACCTAAAAGTGGGTAACAAGATGTTACACATACATACATATACGTACATACACGCACACACACATACAAGTAGAGAAACATACACATACACAACACATACATCTATATACAAACACATAAACACACACACACATACATATACACATACATACACATGCACATATGCATACATACACATACATACACATATACATACATACATACATGCACATACATATGTACACATGCACGCGTGCACGCACATATATATATTTTAAAATATTTAATATGAAAGCAAATATAAAAATTCCAATATGAATCGTATTTAAGTAAATATATATTAATTTTTTTATTTATATAGTCGTTTAAATAAAATAGTAATATATTATATTTATATATTCATTTTGTAATTAATATATAAAAATATAATATAAAACATTTTTATTGATTAATATAAATTTGATGCTTTTTTACATATAAAACTATGAAAATAAGGTTGATAATAATTTTTATTATTATAATATAGTTATATAAATCATACTTATATATTATATTTACATATATATACTAATTGTTATATAAATCATATTTAAAAATAAATAAATATGTATATAAATTAAATTATTCACAGTGCCTTTTATCAGTGTTGTTTTAGCGTTGCGGGGGGGGGTATCAACGTTATTTAAAGCACTAATAAATAAAACTTTAATTAACACTAACAAAATCGATGATAAATGGTCGCTCTTTGTCGATGTTTTTTTAATGGTGATAAATGTTCTATTTATCAATTTTTTTAGTGAGCGTTGATAAAAGCATCACTTTATCATCGTTTTTTTAGTACTGATAAAGGTCAATGCTGAATAAAGTAGAATATGTAGTAGTGATGAATATAAAATGTATCATGGTTCTATAGTAAATGAAATATCTTTTTATTATTCATTCATGTGTGGTGCATGTATTACATAAACACTGTGTTGGGAGTGGGGTTGGACCAAATGTCGTAGACCAAAACCAACGCGGAAATAGAAACTAAGATCAAGAAACCCAAAAAAAAACTGAAAAGAAAAAGTAAACAAGAAACATAAACAAACTGATGGAAACAAGCATAAAATAAAAAAAGAAATGTAGAAACGTCAAGAACACAATTGATTTACATCCTTTGGATCTTGTTGATCCTACATGCACAACAAGAACACCGTCACCGGATTTATTATTATGCAAAACAAGTATAAAAATAACATAGAAGGTGAAAGCAGAGAGACAACGCACATGGGCCACAAAATCTATCCGAGCACAGTGACCTCATCACTCTAATAGCCAGCAGTGAACCCTGACCTGAATATGGTAATGTACGCCCTCGGACTGGACGAACTCACGCATGCCAACCCCACACACAGACCATAAAGAAAAAGAAAATACAACACGAAACCAAAGCATAAAACATGCTCGCAAGGCCGAAACAAATGAAGAATTATGGATCCGCTGAGAGAAACGACACTGCCGATGTTGTTCAATCTTGAAGCGGATGCAGTCCCGACAGACCTCACAATCATCGAGCTCTCCACCGAAGACGATGACTGGAACAGGGGGGGCTGCGAAGGTGTGGAAGAGGAGCACGACCCCCCCCTCAAATAATCGTCACTCTGAATGGAAGTCGAAGGAACCAAATGGAGCTCTCGCTACAGAAGATGTCAAGTGCACACCATATAAAAGAGACACGACCAGAGAAATAAAGACGAGGCAGACGGCGTGTCAGACACAACATATGAGGGGGACATGTAGACGACTGAGGGCACACGTAGGGATCACAAAGATAAACTGACTCAACAGATCACGAAGAACCTGGGACACAGAGTGGACGGGCAAAAACGACGCGGATCCCCACGTTATGTGAGAACGAAGAAGCACACCCTGAAAGCACAGAAGCCACGCCGTAGAGCCGTCAAATGGTCAATGATCAGCAGAGAAGATCAAAACATGAGAGCAACCCAGTGGTAGGAAGCAAGCCTATAGTTTACATAATAATAATAATAATAAGTTGAAATATCTTTGCAAGACAAAAGGAAAGTTGAATTTTAATTTTGAAAACCAATTTCAGTGCAGTGGAATGATAATATCCCCTCAAAGTACACTACGAAAAAAAAATCATTTAGTCGCATTTGTTTTTTTTATGTTAGACGCGTTTATAAACATATTACTAATGAATTTACGCATATTTTTTAAAAATACCCTCTTAAATAGAGCGTGAATAAATTTAAACATGTTTTGAAACCCATATACCCATGTTTTTCTTAAACGTTGTTAATTGGAACCACTTGCCCATGTTTTACTAAACATGTCTAGCTTTCATTTTTTTAATGCATTTTTTATGGTTTTTTTTTTTTTTTTTTGTTATTTAAAATTTTGGTGCGCACATAGCAACAGCCGCCTGATGCCCCATCCCCGAATTGTGAGCGCCGCCCCAGCATTCATTTTTGCCGCTGACAGAGTGCCGCGCGTCATCCATGAGTCCACACGTCCACCCGGCTGAGTAAAATTCTTTCCCTACTCCTACGGATTCGATCGGCCCACTCCATCAGAACAGATTTTTCTATATTATACATATATAAATAAATTTATATATTGATATATATAAATAATTATATATATGCTCATATATTATTATACATGTATTGTAATATATATATATATATATATATATAATAATTATTCATACATGTTATTTTTAATATTATACAATATTACTATATAATATTATATGCGTCACCGTTCTTAATTTTATCTAAATAACATTTATTATTAATGTTATGTAACACTATAATATATCATTTATATATGCTATTTTTAATATTATATAATAGTATTATATATATGCATGTGTGTTTGTTTGTTTGTATGCATATATTATATAAATAACTATTATTTTTTATTTAATTTAGCCACGTTTTAAAAATGCACCTAAAAACAATGTTAAATGTAAATTAGCCGTGCCTTAAACCACATTTTTTAGAAAACGTGTTTAAATTACAAAATAGTCATATTTTAAGAAAGCACAACTAAAAAAATACAACTGATTGTAAGTTTTTTTTTTATAGTGGTGTGACTTTGGATTGTCCCTAATCGATGATCATTATGAAGTATTATGAGTTGGGATGATATGTTAAGATTACTGTGAGTAGAATTTTGTATGTGATACAAAGTGCACTCATGAGATAATAAGTGCAGACTTTTTAGCTGGATTGATCCGCAAAAGTATATCAAACATAATCTTTGTTGGGATCTCACCCACCAATCACTAAATGTTAACCCGCCAAAACTTATGAAGGCGGAAACAAAGCTCAAGAACTTCATATATTGGAAGAAACCGACAACACCGATGTATTGGAACTTTAAAAGTCATCCACCCTAAATTACTGCATCGAGTTAGCACTTGCACACTCAAACAAACTATCAGAAATAAGACATTCAAGACAAATAAAGCATCCAAGAAGCCACATGGATTCACATGGTTCAAACTTTAGTCCCACATCCACTAGAGAACAATGTCATCACTTTTCATTTTATGAAAGTTACATGATTACAATCACTATTGAAAAATTATCCAAATAGACCACTAATCAGTGTACAATCTTATGTATAACATGAAGTCACCCTTACAGACGCATGAGCAAGTGGTCTCACCCTTATAGTCGGGTCCGTCCAGTCAATCGATTCCACCAACATTTGATCTTTGCGGTTGTCCCATCATTTACCACGATAACCTCCGATCACTTATAGCTCATGCAGCTACAACTACCGACATCCAGTGAACAATGCAAGTTAATTTTATATTATCCCATTACTGCAAACCACAAGGAATGACATTTACACACCATCATCAATGAACCTTATGTATATCATAATTTCCACTCTTCAACTTCGGGATCATGACCATTTGAACGCAATTTTTGAAACATAAAATCCAAAACCCTGCCACCACTGGACTTCCATGGTCATGAGTTTGGACATCAAACCAAAATGTAATTTAGTTTTTCTCTTTTTGGACATCTGAATCAGAAGTTGAAAGAGACTTCACATTTCCTAACAATCTTCCACTTGAAGACTACTTTCAAGGAAAAAACATGGCAACCACCAACACATTGAAAAAAATTTAATCTTTCTAACATCTACAACAACAGTGTCTTCACCACCTTTCAGTTACCGTAGTCCCTCTATGACACAATGTCACCTCATACTTTCTTGGACTAAAATCTTAGTGAATATGTTATCCACATTTTAACTTCCACTTATCTACTGCATCTCAAGCACTTCATCCTCCAACATCTTCTGAATGAAATAATATTTCAGGTCAATGTTCTTTGTTTGTGAGTAAAACACAAAATTTGTATCCAAATGAATTTCATTCTGAATATCACTGGATAACAATTTAATTTCCTAACTTCTTCTAAGATCCTACAACAAACACCATAAGCATATCAATTCTTTCCCTACTTTCATTATAGATACTATTAATCTTCTACTGTGGACAGTAAAACCACCGGTTGAAACCTTGAGATCCATCTTATAAAAGTTCATCTGAATGTAAACACACATCATCTGGAACTCTTCATGCATGCAATGGACCAAAGGTCATAGATTTATTTATTTATTTATTTTTGAATAATCTCTTTTTTAACTAGGTTGATAAATAATCCTTACATGACTATGAAACATAGTGACACAAGGCTCATACATAGCCCGTAGGCTCAGTGGCACATAAGCCATGTACATGACCCGTAGGCCCAATCCCCAAGACCCACACACCGAAACAACCCCTTTCCTTGTCTCTTGAATCTTTCACTCTAGCTTTTTGTCCTAAATTCATGTTTTTGGTTAGCCCTTGCTGCTTCCCCTCCCACGATCTTGAACTGGGGCATGCCAACTACTCTACGAATGAACCTCCACATCCAACTGATCATCGGGTCCTGCCTTTGTAGCTTTTCCTCTCCACCGGTTAGGTACCACACTACTATGAGGTCCTTATCCATCTCCATGGTTTGGAGGACATGTGTCCTGATGGCCTTAAATGACCCGAAGGTCTTGTGGCCCATAGGTCCAAAGTGGTGCTTCAAAATCCCAAATCGGGTGAATTTTCCCATTGCCACTATACTACTATAGTATCTCAAAAACACTCCCTCCCAGATTTAATACTGGTTTTCCTGTAGGATTACAGGGTGTGTTAACCACTCGATTACTGCCCCAACTGAGCCTATGAAACTCTTCCATATTTCCGTATCTCTTCCAAAATCTGCATGCACAAAACCCAACAATAGATCGTTTTATTTAAAACACAAGGCTATTTCTTCCAATCCTTTTAGATATTATAAAATCCACTTCACAACTTCCCAGTGTTCTTTTCCATGATTCTACCAAAGTTGAGTGAAAAATCCCATTGTAAATGGAATGTCCATCCTTGTACATACAATGGTGAATATCAAGCTACCAACCACTGATGAAAATAAAGAATTAGGTATATAATTAACCTCATTTTCTATTTTTATCACCTTTCCTTTGTATAGTTTGAAGTGTTTATCCAATGGGATTGAAACCTAACTACATTTTTACATTCCATATCATTCGATTAGCTTCTAGATGTACTCCTTTTGAGACAAAAATTATCTTCTAATTTTCTTATCTCTCTCAATCTGTATTCCCAAGTTTTTCTTAGCCTCATTGAGATCCTTTATCTTGAATCTTCTAGATAAATAATTTTTCATCTCTTGAATCCTTTTAATATCCAAACCTACTTGGATCATGTCATCAATATACACACAAAGGATGATAAAGATCCCATCCTTGAATGCCTTATGATATCAATAGTGATGTAATTTTCTTCGAACAAACCCCTTCTCCTCCATAAAAGCATCAAACTCCTAGTTCCATTACCTTGGTGATTATTTCAAGATTTAAAGACTCATCTTCATCTTACAAACCATGTCCATGTTCCACTAGTCTACAAAACCATATGGTTATTCAATGAAAATTTCTCCTCTGAATCACAATGAAAGAATGTCTTATTTACATCCATCTGTTCTAGATGTAAACGTTCAAAATCAATTAATATGAGAACAATCTAGATGGTTTTATGTTGAAAACAAGTGATTTTTTAGTGAAGTATACTCCTTTTTTTGGCTAAAATACTTTCACAACCATCCCATCCTTGTACCTTTTCCTACCATTAGGTCATTTTTTAAAACAGATGACCCACTTGTTCTACAGTTATTTCTTCCCTTATGGTAATTTTGTTAGCTTGTAGGATCTATTGGAATCCAATGAATCCATATCATATTTCTTGGATAACACCAATTTTCTAGAAATGATGAGTCTTACCACTTCTTATGGGATTTCAATCTCTCCTCCAACCATTACATAAAAGTATTGCACATCAATTCCAAAACTTTGTACCGATCATTTTATCATGACATATCTTTTTAATTATGTATTTGGCTCTACTATTTTTGGAACTATAACTTTTATAACTTTACCTTCTAGAACTCTGACCCAATATTCTATTTTCCTTGATAATTCTACTATATCTTCTTCTAGCCTCACTAAAACCACCAAAATTTTAGTGATCCCCAAACTTTTTTAGAACTTGTGTCCTTGAAGTAAACCTGTTTAGATTAACTTGGATCTAGTTAGTTGATTATTTGTTCTCAAACCTATTTCCACCATGTTATGGTCTTTACACAAATTGTTCTCATTGAAGAGAACATTCCAATTTATGATGATCTTTTGATTATCATCAACCCATAGTCAAAACCAAAGTTTTTATCACCATATCCCACAATGAAATTTACTCAATAATTTTCTTTGAGTTTTTCCTGATCCATGGTATCAATATAATCATAGGATAAACTTTCAAATACATTGAGGTTGTTAACTTCCAATGGTTTTTTGAATCATAGTTGTTCTCGAATATCCTTCCCCAAAAAAACCAAAGGACTCTCGTTAACATAGAACACCGCTCAATTGACGAATTTTGCCCAAATTTCCTTGGCCATTCCAAAATATAGTCTCATGATCTGACCTTACTCAATTAATGTTTGATTCATCCACTCCACTACACCATTCTGCTCTGGTGTTCTTGGTACATTATTTTCAAACCTGATTCCTTTTACACAATAAAAATTCTAGAAACCCTCACTACTATACTCTCCATTATTATCGGACCTTCAAGATTTCAGCTTATTTCTAGTATCACTTTTTATAGTGACCCGGGATTAACATACATGGATATTATATCATTTTAGATGAATATTTAGTACATTACAAAATTACATTCCTGAGGACCTTAATAGTTTAGTGTCTTTAGAAACTTAGAAACAAAATCTTCTATCCTGGTGAAAGATCTTCAACATCTCCCATAAAGATCTCCACCTTTAGTAATTCTACCTAAAACCTTTCTTCAAAACTAGGAGAAAGGAAACATAAGAAATGGGTGAGATCATATGCTTAGTAAGGTAAATAAATGAAATGTGTAAGCATAACATGAAAAAAAGGTATGAAACTTAAGCATAACATTTGAAGATCATACCCTATATATTAGAGATCATAATAAATACTAGAAGTTCATGAGACATGAATCATAAAGAAATAAAGAACATAAGCCATGAAAGCATAACATAGGAATAAAACACGGAATTGTGATAGAAACATAAGCATATATAATTATTTCCATATTAGTTAAGGCATTTCTGCTGAGACCATCTTAGTGGACAAAGTCCTTTACTGAATCGGGTTAACACCCCGTTCCAGTCCTGTATTACTGAACTGATTTCACTCCACATTCTAGCCATGTAATAATAAACTGAGTTCATTTCTCATTCTAGCCCTGTAATACTGAATCAAGTTCATTTATCATTCCAGCCTTATAATACTGAACTGAGTTCATGTCTCATTCCAACCCTGTAATACTGAACTGATTTCATTTCTCATTATATCCACGTATAACTCATGAGATATAAATCATTACCCAATGCATTAGAGGGAGATATAGGTTCCACCCATCTCATAATGAAATCATACATATATATGTCACAAAATCATAAACAATCATATCATAGCCCAAGCAATGAAATTAGTATCATAAACATGTAAACATATCATAACTTTTGGAAAAAGAAAAAGGTTTCATAATCATTTCATCAAAAGAATAACCCTTAAAAAGAAGTGGGTTTCAAAAGTATATAACCCGTAAAAGAGAAATGTATTTCATAAACATATAACCCATGAAAGAAAAACAGATTTCATAAAAATATAACCCATGAAAGAGAAATGAGTTTCATAAAGACCACAACATTAAGCATAACCCATTCATAGATTGAATATGAATGGAACATTTAAATCATTTCCTAGAAGGGAATGAGTAACATCAACATATGTCATCTTAGATGGAAAATAATTTTGAAATATCTTTCATAAATGTTTCTTGAGGAAAATATCATTTCTCATTTGAAAAAGTATTTTTAATACATAAAACCCTTTGAAAATCATTTTCTGATAAAATACCTTGAAAAGTTATAAAGAACACTTGAAATAATTTTGAAAACCTTTTTCCTCGAAAACGTATAAAATAAGCTTCAAAACATTTTAAAAACCTTTTCTTCGAAAACACTTGGAAAATTTATAAATAAAGCTTGATTTTTTTAAAACCTTTTTACTTGAAAATATATGAAAGAATATTAAAAATGATTTGAAATAAATTTCTTTTAAAATACTTTGAAAAATTATAAATAAGGCTTGAAAACATTTTGAAAATAATTTTCCTTAAAAACATATAAATGAAGCTTTAAAACATTTTAAAAAAAATTTTCCTTGAAAACATATAAAGGAATCTTGAAACATTTTGAAAAAAAATTACTTGAAAATTAATTTTAAAAATATTTTCTTAAAAATTATCCATTTACAAATGAAACGGTAGCTTCCAAGATATGATGGTGCGTAAATCCATACATGTCGTACGAGGTAAAAAAACTATTCCTTTTTCATGGAAAAAAGGATAGAAAAATGAATTCTTGAGAAAGAAATAAAAAGATTCCTTTGAAAAGATTAGTAAAAGATAAAAAAGGTTAAAAATTTCACAACTAGAAAATTCACCTATGACCACGGTTTGGAACTGTGGCCGTAGGCCCGAAAACTGTGGTTATAAGTTATGGCCACGGTTTTGGAAAACCATGGTCGCTATTACCGTGGCAGCAGGCCTTACCTACTGCCACAGTCAAAACCACGACTATATCATTTATATGGTATAAAAAATTAATTTAGTTCCCCCTAGTTCCCCACTCCCCCTACACCCCCATGCCCCTTGGACAACCCCTTTTCACCCCCTGGATAGCTCCCCTGCACCCCTTGGACACCCCTTGCACCCCCTGGATAGCCCCCTGCACCCCCATGCCCCCCCTGGACAGCCCCTTGCACCCCTTGGACAATCCCTTGCACCCCTATGCCCCCCAGGAAAGCCCCCCACACCCCCTGGACATCCCCTTACACCCCCTGGACAACCCCCTTGCACCCCCTAGACAACCCCCTTTCACCCCTGGACAGCCCCCGTGCACCCCCTAGACAACCCCCCTACACCCCCATGTCCCCCTGGACAACCCCCCAACACCCCCTGGACAGCCCCCTTGCACCCCCATGCCCCCTGGACAGCCCCCGTGCACCCCCTAGACAGCCCCTTGCACCCCCTGGAGATCCCCCTGCACCCCATGCCCCCCTGGACAGCCCCTTACACCCCCTGGATAGCCCCCTACACCCCCATGCCCCCTTGGACAGCCCCTTGCACCCCCTGCACTACCCCCTACACCCCATGCCCCTTGGACAACCCCCTTACACCCCCTTGAACACCCCCATTCCCCCTGTACAGCCCCCCTTGCACCCCCTCAAACAGCCCCCTGCACCCCATGCTCCTCCCTGAACAGCCCCACAACCCCCTTGAACACCCCTCTGTACCCCCATGCCCCTGGACATCCCCCTTTCACCCCCCTGGACAGCCCCCTTGCACCCCCTGGACATCCCCCATGCCCCCTGGACAACCCCCGTGCACCCCCTGAATAGCCCCCCTAGATAGCCCCCTTGCACCCCTGGATAGCCCCCTGCACCCCCATGCCCCCCCTGGACAACCCCCTTGCACCCCCCTCTGGACACCCCCCTGGACCCCCCTGGACACCCCCCGAACCCCCCAGGACACCCCTCCTGGACACCCATACCCCCTTGCACCGCACTCCTGGACAACCCCTCCCACCTGGACACCCCCACCTCCCCCTGCACACCCATTCCCATCGCACCCCCTCCTGGATACCCCCTTACACCCCCTAGACAACCCCCTTGCACCCCCTTGAACACCCCCTTGCACCCCCTACACACCCATGCAGGGGGTCTTTTGATAGGAAAAAAACCATCATGGGCATGAATCCATTACCATTAACCAATATTGACAACTAAAAACACCCAGGTATGGGTTTGGTTATTTGTAGATATGTGAATGAAATTTATAAGTTCATTTAAGGGAAATGGTAGTAGTCTATGTAGGGTTTCATCTTGGTATATGTCAAGGGATACATAGCATGGTGTGAGAGACTAGGTGTTCAAAGTAAGGGCTTGTGAGTTTGGGCATGTGAGGTTATGCTTCTCAACGAGATCCAAAATGCACTATAAAAATATAAGGAACCCAAAAATCACAAAATCCCTAATTAAAATTGGACCAAAGAATAAAAACGAAATAAAACTTACCCAAATCTGATGTTGAACTCACTATCTTCGATGGTGGTGGATAGAACCAACCTCATTATAGAAAACCACCTGTAAGGAAATAGTGGGAAAAGAAATGAGATATGACGACATCTTATATATATATATATATATATATATATATGATCATTGTGTCAACTATTCATGATAAATGCTACATGAATCCATAAACAACAATGAAAAAATAATATTCAGATTGATATGTACATCCCAATACTAAATAACAAGATCATTAATAAAGTGGAAAATTTCAAAAACACCCATTCATTAAAGAAAAGAACGTGCCAAAACATTGAATTTACAAAAGCACACTTCTCATTAAAAAACACTATATTACAAAAGGAATAAAAACTCTTTTTTTAGAAACAAATGTTTGAAAAACATGGAATGGTGAACCCAACTTCTCCCCCTTGCACACACAGCACACACCCAACACAACCCCTGCACACCCCTCCCCCTCCACTCTACACTTCCTGCCCCCTGCACACACTCCCTCCATGCCCTGCACACTCTCCCACATAGTACCTGTCCCTGTACCCTTCACACCCCTCCCCCTCCACTCTATACTTCCTGCCCCCTGCACACACTCCCTCCACCCCCTGTACACTCTCCCACACAGTTCCTGCCCCCGTACCCTGCACACCCCCTACACACACCCCCTGCACACCATAGCTCAACCCCAACACACCCCTACCCCCTCCAATGCACACTTCCTTCCCCATGCACGGACTCCCTCCACCCCCTTCACCCTGTACACCCCCTGAACGACATGACTTTCAACGCTACATGCGAGGTGATCAACCAAGAAAAGACAATTATAGAGTTTACATTGTACACGGATGACACAAACTTTTATTGAGCATGAAATAAATATTAAATACCCTTTAAGATTTGAATATGATAAGAATATATCAAATCATGTTGAGAATAATTATAAGTAATTACCAATAATTAGTAATAATTACCGATAATTACTGATAATTACCAATAATTAGTAATAATTACCGATAATTACCAATAATTAGCGGGAATTTTACTTAAAATTATGTAGATTGTAAATATTGGTAATTATTAAGAAGTAGTTCTAATATCTTCTCTTTGGGAATTTTTCTAATATCAAATTATTCAAAACCAGTAATGTTTTAATGTTTTGTCGAAAAATATGGAACAACGAATTCGTCAACAGTCATTATTAAAAGACCGCGTATGGATATATCAACATAGAAATCCAAATGGTTTTGGTTTAAATCCTATATATATTGAGGGTGTAGAGACTTTATTATCATTTGCATCATCAAATCCAGAATTTTTTTCAGAAGGAACAATAAAATGTCCTTGTAAAAAATGTGCCCTGAGAACGTTTGACACATTTGATAAATTTGGGGGACATCTCTTGCGTTTTGGTTTTCAACCGGATTATGTTTTTTGGTGTCAACACAGTGAACGCAGTTCCAGAGAAGGTGATACTAACTTGATTCTGGATCCATCGCAGTTTCCAAATTTAGTACATGATGTTGCAGGTCCATCTGTTCAACATATCAAAAATCAGGATGATATTGATTCAACTCCAGAGTTGGCACCATCTGAATTTTATGAGTTGCTAAGGTCTGCTGAGGATGCATTATATCCTGGTTGCAAGATAAGCAAGTTAGAAGCAGTTGCGAAATTCATGGCTATCAAATCAGATAATGGAATGTCAAACAACTGTTTTGATCAGATATTTTCTTTGGTTAAAACACTGTTACCTAAAGGAAATGTTTTTCCTACAAATTACTATGAAAGTAAGAGGCTGGTTCAGAATTTGGGACTTAGTTTTCAGAAGATTCATGCATGTTCAAATGATTGCATTTTATATTCTGGTGAAAATGAGTCATTGGATTGTTGTCCCACATGTGGAAAACCGAGGTATAAAGAATCTCAACCTGGGAAGTCTGGCTTGATTCCTGTAAAATAGTTGAGATATTTTCCGCTTACATCCAGACTGCAGCGTTTATTCATGTCTAAGAATACAGCGACAATGATGTCATGGCACAAAACGAATATTTCAACTAGTAAAAGCTTGAATCATCCAGCTGATGGTGATTCATGGAAACATTTTGATAGAGTGCATCCGTCATTTTCTTTAGAAGCTTGAAACGTACAATTGGGTCTTTCCAATGATGGTTTCTGTCCGTTTGGATCTTATGGTAGTCAGTATTCATGTTGTCCTGTCTTTATAACTCCGTACAATTTACCTCCATGGATGCTGATGAAGGTTCCCTATATCTTTTTGACCTTATTAATCCCAGGACATCCGAAAAAGAATATTGATGTATATTTGAAACCATTGATTGATGAATTAAATTTATTATGGAGTACTGGTGTCAATACATATGATGTTGCTGTGAAACAGAATTTCATACTAATAGCAGCATTGATGTGGACAATTAGTGACTTCCTGACATATGACATGTTATCTGGCTGGAGTACACATGGACCGAAATCATTTCCTTACTGTATGCGAGAGAATAAAGCATTTATTCTTTTCCATGGAAAAAAACCTTGTTATTTTGAATGTCATCGCAGATTTCTTCCAACTGATCATCCTTTTCGGAGGAACAAATCTCATTTTATAAAAGGTACAATTGAAAGATATGGACCTCCTAAAATGCTATCAGGTATGGAGTTAAAATCAGTTGTATTTTCATTACCTCTCATCACATTTGGACCCACAATAATCCAACAGAAAATTTCTGGCTATGGGAAAGAACACAATTGGATAAAACAGAGCATTTTTTGGGATTTTCCATATTGGTCTGATTTGTTGGTCCGCCACATACTGGATGTTATTCATATTGAGAAGAACTGTTTCGATAATTTATTTCAAACAGTTTTGGATAAACCTGGTAAGAGAAAAAATAATGTAAAGGCATGATTAGATCTTGCCCAAATTTGCAGGTGCCCAGAACTCGAACTGTTTGAGAATGTCAGAACACAAAGGTTAATGAAGCCAAAATCAGCTTATACACTATCCAAAGAAAGTCGCTTATTATTTTGTCAGTGGATTGCATATTTGAGACTTTCAGATGGATATGCTTCCAATTTGGGTAGATGCGTAAAGAATGGTTATATTAGCGGATTAAAAAGTCATGATTGTCATGTTATAATGGAAAGACTTATTCCAATTGGATTAAGAGGTCTGTTGAATTCCATGATTTGGGATTCGATAACAGACATGTCATATTTTTTTTGAGACATTTGTGCAGCGACAACAGATTATGATGTTCTAAGCAGTCTTGAAGAAGATGTTGTTGTAATTATATATAAACTAGAAAAAATATTTCCGCCATCTTTCTTTGACTCAATGGAACATTTGATATTAACTTTTCCACATGAAGAAAAGTGTGGAGGTCCAGTACAATTTCGATGGATGTACCCATTCGAAAGATGCATGCAGAAGTTGAAAAAAAAGTATGTAAAAAATCATCCGTTGAAGGATCAATTGCTGAAGCTTATTTGCAAGAAGAAATGTCTTTCTTATGCTCTCACTATTTTTAATCTGAGTATCCCTCAAAACACAACCGCATGGGACAGAACAAGGGGAATGTTGATGATGGAATGGAAAATCAATTATCAGTTTTTAATTAGTCAGATCTTGGTTTCGGTGGATTTCATGAATGATGGCTTTTGGATGATGAACATCACAGAGCTCATACGTATGTTCTTCTCAACTATGAAGAGATGACATCATTTGTACTATAAGTGATTCTATTACTTATTCTATCATTTATGTTACAATAAGAAACATTATTTTTTTAGGTTATATGATAATCATATCAAGAAACAACTTCCAAAAATTACAGCAGCTGATCTCGAATAACGCCGGCTGAAAATTTTTTCTCTGTGGTTTCAAAAACTGGTAACAGAAATTCTTCATGTTTTAACATCTCATTCAGTTTATTGATTATTATATTGATAAATATTTTGAAAAACTTAAGGTGTCTCAACATGCTAATAAAATTGACAAACTTCTGTGTATATTGAGTAACCCACCATCAAAAATGGTTAAATCTTATAATGCATATGTGGTGAATGAATTTCAATTTCATACATGTGAATATGGGGAATAAAAAAAACAATGAAAAGTGGAATTTTCTTGAGAGGATCTCATCATAGAGAAAATGAAGTTGACTTTTATGGCATGCTTGATGAAATTATTGAACTCTGTTATCTAGGAAAACATTACATAACGATGTTAAAATGTCGGTGGTTGGATACTGAGAGAGGAGTTCGTGTTCATCCTACTCATGGACTCATCGATATTAAATATAAAAGTATTCTTACAGTAAATGAACCATTTTTACTGGCTCAACAGACACATCAAGTTTATTATGCAAAGTACTGTGCTATGTCAAGAGACCTGAGTGATTGGTGGATCATAATAAAAATCAAAATTCGAGACAATCAGTTTTCTCAAAGTGAAGCTTGTTTCACTGAAGTGCAAGGAATTGTAGTTTTTCAAGAGACTACTCAAAATCCATCTTTTTCACAAAGAAACATGAGTATCGATGATGACATCCCACAATTAAGATTTGATGGTGATGATGATGTTAATGATGTCACAAATGAATTTGAAATGGTAAGAGATGATGGAACTGAAACTCAAATGGATATCGATGATATTGAGGAGGAATATGAAGATGACATCATCATATATGAAGATGATGATGAAGGTGGACATTAATACAATTCAATGCTAGTTATATATAATCATAACTTATATATATGTATATATAATAATAATTTTTAATTATTTACTAACAACATTCAATTTTTGTTTCAGATGAACGATGAATTATTTTGTCAATTGTTGGAGGCTGACCTACCTTTGGATGAGGATGATTTCGGGTCATCTGACCCTCAGCCTACTGACACTTCAGGGAGTACGTGGAGGGGGCGTGGTCTTGCACGACTGATGATCCCTGACCCCATCCCCGAGCGACGTACGTGTCTTGGGTTCGATCCATGCACGCGGAGGTATGATAACTTCTGCATTTTATTAAGATTTCATTAATTTATTTACATAATAAATATTCTATTTTTTTTCCAGTTTTCCGCATATAGTAGTCGGACAGGGCAGCGCTAATTTGCGCAACTATTTTTCTCAGCCATGGACCATGTGGGAACAGATTCCCGTTGATGTGCAGCATGCCATGTTCGACCATTGGTTGGTACGTAAATAAATAGTTTTTTATTTTGAAATTTATTTCATTTATAACTTGATATTTTAAATTATTTGTAGGGTTTATGGTATCTGATCGATGATACCATGCGTGACTCCATCCACGAGGCATGAGAGGTGGTGATGCGTCAGCGATTACGTCAGTTTTTACACAATTTAAGAAAAATGACCATGAAAAAAGATGGAGTGACCGTGTTTGATGAGTCCTGTAGAGCCCACCGACCAGAGTACATTTCATCCCACGTATGGGATGGATTATGTTCACACTGGTTGAGTGGTGGCTTTTAGAGGAGATCATCATTGGGGAGGCAGAATCGGGGGGAGACAGGAGGTGACTCATCGAGCTGGGAGTCGTACATTTAGTATGCATAGACAACATCTGGTATGTACATTTTTCAAAAATATTTTATATAACTTTAAATGTTAACAGTTTATTTTATATTCTTATAGGCTGTCGAGCAGCCCGATATTACGGAGTTCGACGTATATCGGAAGATGTATAGTGTTCCAGTTATTGGGGAGATTAGAGGTGATCGCCAGCGTCAGATTGTGGTCGGTATTATTTGTTTTTCAGTTTGAAAATTAACTGCATATAATATATTCACAATTTTAATTTCAAATTACAACTGAAGGAGTCATATGAGGCCACGACGTCACAGAACCAGGATGAGGGTCAGTCTGAGACATCTGATCAGACTTGTGGTCATCATTTTGATGAGGCCGCATGGATGCAGGCTACCCAGTATGGCTTCGAGAAGGGTCAAGTAGTTGGTATCAGCTCTCAGTTGACTCCTGCAGCTTATTATGGTAGTGCTGCGATGTCGGTGTCCATCTCTAGAGGATCTCGTGCATCATCTTCCACATCACAGTATGATGATCAGTTGCGATCACAAACTGAGCTGATAGAGAGTCTCCATAAGGAGCAGGAGGAGATGTGTCAGAAGCAGCAGCAGCATGAGGAGGAGCGCCGACGACAGCAACAAGAGCATGAGGAGCAGATGAGTCGGTGGTAGCAGCAGCATTAGGAGCAGATGAAGTACATGCACTGTCTGACTTATGCATTAGGGATAGAGTTTCCTCCACCAGCTCCTCCAGATCCTCCATCTCCCCACTCCTTCGGACCAGTGACCAGATCCCCCCCTCCTTCGGGCCAGTGATTTATTTTGATGTTATAAAGTTTATTGAATTCAAAATATGAATTATTTTCTATTTATAGTTTCTGTCTTTTTTATATTGGTGTCAATGTTGCATTATTTAATTCATATTTATTTTTAATAGTTTATTATTTATTATTAGAATTATTTTTTTAATGTTTTTTTTATTTTATTAATAATAATATTACTCTTACTATTTTATTATTATTTTATTTTTTTGTTGCACATATTGATAAAAAATTATGATTTATTATTTAAAAAAATTATGATTTATTATTAGTATTATTTTTTTAATGTTTTTATATATATTTGTTTTTGCAAATATTGATAATTTTCATATTTTAATTATTTTAATAATATTAATAATAGATTTTCATAAATATTAATAGTAATAATAACATTATTATATTATATAAAATTATATTTTTTATATTATAGTATTAATATGATTGTTAATATTTTTTAATATTATTCAAATTTTATTATATTAAGAATTTTAAATATATTTAAAATTATAATTAATTATAATGTTTTAAATATTGGAATTATTGTTTATTTTAATATTTGATTGAATTATAATTTTATTATTATTATTAAAATATTTTTTTATTATATTATTATTTCATTTTTTTTATTTTTTTATACTTATTTGCGACGAGAATAAGGACCCGTCGCAAAAGGTATTTCAGTCGGGCCCGCCGCAAATAGTTATTTCAAAATAAAAATTTGCGGCGAGAAAAGAGGCCTGTCACAAAAGGTATTTGCGATGGGCCGTCGCAAATAGAGTTTTTTGAAAATGTATTTATGGCGGGAATAGGAGCCCGTCACAAACGGTATTTGCGACGGGCCCGTCGCCAATAGTTATTTCGAAATAACTATTTGCGGTGGGCAAAGATACCCATCGCAAATAGGTTTTTTACAAATAACCCAAGAAGTATTCGCGACGGTAACCTTTCCCGTCGCAAATACCCCGATTTCTTGTAGTGGTAATATTCACTTTATTCTTTGCATGTGTCTTAATTTATTATATCTTTGGTATTTATAATTTATATCATGATTTATAGTATGTAAAACATGATATACATATAATTTATATACAGTAAATTTTTATTATAATAACTTATAGAATATATAAATATGAAATGGAATATACCGTTCATGGAGACGGTATGCCGTACGTATGCATGAACATTTTTTTCGTTTAATTGTTGTGTTGAAAGAAAGAAAGTAAAATACATATATGTATATATATATATCATTATTAAATTATATTTATATAACATATATGTATTATAAATTCAATAAAACTATACTTAATACAATCCTTGTAGTGTATGAATGGATCATATCACTTTGAGGGGGCAGTAGTCCACACTTCCTCAAACGAAATTATCGTCTTAACACCAAATGGAAAGTAAAAATATGCGTGTTGTAAAAGGAATAAATATTATTAAATAAATAATAAATATAATATATAACATATATAAACATAGTTTCTATCATAATGTCCACTGTGATAGGTGGTAAGGAAAATTTAACAATCATTGTTTAGTGAGGCGTTCACCGTACGCATAAACAATATGTTCGTTATCCATTAGATGGAGGTGTGTGTAAGTGTAGGTTGAAACCATAGCATAAAAAAATCATAGTATATTGAAGATACTGGTGTTTTTATACAATAAAGTAATACAAAGATTTTAGGGAGTGGAGAAAGTAAATAAAATAAAGGACTTGAGAGAAGGCGTTACCTCTTAATCAGGTAACTCCTTTTGGTTTGTGCCAAAAGGATTCATTGGATTGCCTTATACATAGGGGAAGGCATATAGGATAAAGGGAGGATTTATTGGAATTGTATTGGGTAGATATTTTTTGAACTTAATAGGTTTTATAGGTTTGAGTAAGTGGGAGAGGTGGTGGCCTTTTATAGGGAAGGAGGAGTGGCACTCTTATAAATATTTGAAGAGAGAATTACACCCACATTTTTCATGTTGCAAGAGGATCCAATAATGATAAAAATTCGATAAAATGGAGTATAGGGCCTATATATGACCATTAAATGGATTTTTTACAAGTTTATAGATCATTTTGGGCCTTAAGGTTATGGTTTAGTTCCCTATTAAGCTTAATTTTACCTTAATCGATGTAATTAATTTTAATCACTTTCACTGATATTTTTGGTCAAAAACTAATTTGAACTTATTAGAAATTATAAATTATTCTTATTCTTAATATCTAATCAATTTTTAAAAATTATAATCTCATAATTGTAATATATATTAATTTAAAATTAATCCCGTAGTCGGGTTAAGAATTCAAGTTTTTAAAGTAAAAATGATCAAAAGTTTTCTAAGTTTTTATATCTAATCTCAATGCGAAATTGGTTCTCATTACCTAAATTGGATTAATTGATAAAAATATAATCTAATTAAACTTTTAAACCAAATTAAGATATAATTTAACATTATAAATAAATTATATGAAAAAATATTTTTGAATTAAAATCTGATATTTTTCACTATTCATAAAAAATGACGTTTCTCTGAAAAATCCCAAAATTTCACCCTAAGATAATTTAAACATTATAAATTAAAAAATGAAGTTTATTTTATAAAATTAAATTTATTAATTTGTCTAAAATTAATTTTACTATTTTTCATAGAAGGACATTAAAAATAGTTTATTTGAGAAAATGATATTTTTAAACATATAAGGACTTTACCAAAAATAACATCTTTCATTATCAATTTATTTTATTTATATAAAAACATTATAAAAAATATTTTAAAAGTAGTTATTAATATTCATATTTCTACTTTTAACGACTAGGTTATAATTACCTCATTTAAATAATTATAATAGTAAAATGATGTTTCGTAGAAACATCAGTGTTGCGTGTAACATATGCTATGTTGGCGTTGTGTGTTACATACATAAAGTCGCAGCTAACCTCAATGTTCCATGTAGATAAAGCTAAAATTTATGTTGTGTGTAGTGCATGATTAACTTGTTGTTTCATATTATTCAATCCAAACATAGTACTTTAATATAAAATAACCTATTTTTTTGTGTTACGTGAAATGAAAAATATCACAAAGCATAAATTAATTCAAAAAATAATAATTCAAAAAATCTCGGGGTGTTACATTCTACCCCCCTTAAAATGAATTTCTCCTTCGAAATTCTTCTGGGTTATCAAAGATTTAATATTGAAAGTTTCATTCATAGAAACCCACATTGTAAAAATGAATACTAAAACTTTCTTTAAAAGGGAAAGTTGGAACTATAATAGTTACCCAAAGAAATATATAACTGGGTTTTATATATAGAATAAGATAGGTTGGGAGTGAAGATTAAACATGGAGGAAAAGTGTAAATATTTATAGGAAGTGATTTAGGTCATCTATCACAAAAAAGTGAATGATCAAAGAAAAGTTGAGGGTCTCAAAGTCATAAATCTGTGATGATTTATAAGGCCATTAGTTCAACAAAAATTAAGGTATTAGGATAACACATTTTTTTATCATTATCCTATCTTTAAGTAATTATTTTATTGACCAAGAATAAAAATAAATATACTTACTTGATATATTTCTATAAAATTTCATTCTTTGGTTGTGATTTTAACTATTTCTAATTCATCCATTACTTCAATAAATGGATGTCCAGAAATTAAATTTGATGTTCGAAGCACTTAAATACATATTTAGGTGATAGAAAGGCCAATAAAAGAATTAAAAGTATAACTATTTATCTATAACTATTCTTAAAAATCAATATTATTAATCTATAAACATAAAAACTAAATCTACTATTTCATTATAAATAATTATTCATAAAAAATAATTATAAATAACCAGGACATCGCATAAGGAAATGGTATGTGTGAAACCCTTATCGTACTTAGGTCATGGGTTCAAGACCCATGACCTTTGTAGACTTGATTAGTTTTCACCTGAAATACATGATGTCCTTTTATAAAACCATACTAATATAATTTCTAAAATATGATGGGCATCCTTGAAATAAGGTTAATCACTAAATAGCCTTTTAACCAAGGTTTTCAATACAATCTCAATATATAAATACTTACTCTGAAGTTTAACTTAAACTTTTCATGAATAGTTAACCTTATAACCCTTATGAAAGATGAAAATACAAAAAAATTTAAAAATAGAGTCATGGAATTAGCATAACATTGATTTCCCCATATATCACAAAGTATCTCTCGGTTGTCACATTCCAAACATGTGAATATCCTTGTGGTAAATTCTATTAGAACATGGTAACAAATTGAATTACCATAAATACTTTTGGAAAACATGCATGATTTCTTATTCCATAGATTACTAGATATATTCCATAAATCCAAAAAGTTATAAACTTCATCTATGATATCATGAACTACTTGTCAACAAGTTCTTAACTAGTTCCAAGGTAATCAGTACCATCTAGTTTACCTATTAATATCCCACATATCTTTATCCAAATAGAATTATCATATCTTAAGAAACATATTATGGGTTATCTTTACCTTAATCATGTGCTTTCCATGGACATCACCTTTCCATTATATCACTTTTCTATTCCATCTGAACCATCCAACATGTTCTTGTAAATCCACATAAAAAGAAATTAACTAAAAAATCCTTATATATTTCACCATTCATATAACATAATTGTTTCCGATGCTTTCATCGGGGCACGCATATACGTCTTGTTGGGGGATGACGGTGCTATTTGTTGCCCTACAATCCTTATTTCCAAAGGTGGGTGATATCCGTTCCTTATTCAGGGATGTTAGCTCCTTGATCGAAATAAGATGATGGGATGTTGGTTATTCCTTTCAGGGATTCTTCCTCAGAACTCATCACCTAGTATGTGTCTCCCTTATAGATTTAATACATTGTTCGTGAAACTTTTCCTAATGTCATATCTTCATGGAAACCAGTTAATTACACTGCTTCTATTAGGAAATTCCAAAGGGTCCAGTCAGGGCAGCAACCTTCAGTCATGGGAGTAGTCACGTTGGACATCACTGGCATGTCTGGATGTTGGAACACTAGTGCGACTAGGTTTCTTCCCCTTATTATAGGGCTTCTTGAGGGCATGGAAGCCTGAGGCATCCCACATAAAATGTGGGGAATCATGTGACATAGGTGTGTATCTGAGGTTTTCCTCATCTTCCCATGTTTAACATAGGGTATGATGTGAGTTTAACATCTAGAAGAGACAGATCAGATAGATCAAAACACTAACTAGAGCGGATCAGATGGGTGTAACCCCTGGAGGGTACACTGATATAGGGGGTGAGCTGTCATGACCTCACCGGGATATGGTGGCCCAGGTAAGAATCAATATGGGTGATGGAGTGTTGAATTAAGTGGATGGTGAATGGAATGGAACCATAGTGAGGACGACGATAATATCTGGATTGAGTCCCGAGGAGACTTCCTATACATCCCCGTGGCAGGGAATCAAAGTCAGTGTAGTTCATTAGGGCGATGGGACACCTAAGGAGGTGGCCCATGAGAACGGATGCATGTATTGGACCCAGAGGAAGTGGAACCTCTGGGTTAGGGCATGAACTCCCCGAAACACATAGGCTCGAAGGGAAGACCAGGTAATGGGATTGGATTGGGGCGTACACATTGGACAACAACCCAATGATGTGTATGGGGATCACGCATGGTTAGAAGCCCGAGTTGGTCTAACGCCACTAGGATGGACCAGAGATGAGGGTCCCAATAGAGGGGATTACAATGGATTGCTACTAAATAGGGGACACAATGGCTTACCACTGATTGAGGGACACAACGGCTTACCGCTGCGTGGGGCACAATGACTTACTGCTGGATGGGGTCACAACGGCTTATTGCTGGACGAGGTTGCAACAAATTACCTTTGTATGGGGTAACAACAACTTACCGATGGATGGGGTCACAACGGCTTACCACTGGACAGGGTCAAACCTCAGGGAGGCTTCCTACATACCTTATCCAGGAGACAAGGATCAAGCCCACATAGTTTCTGTGGGATGGGGGTCGGTGAACCGAAATGGATGAGGACTTGGGGTCTAGATAGATGGTGGGCTTGAACCTCGTGGAGGCTTCCTACGTACCTTTCCTTTGTAAGGATCAAAGACCGTGTAGTTCAGAAGGAGTGGTTGAAATGACGTGAAGTGGTCAGGACCAATGGGTATCAGGCTTGAACCTTAGATAGGCTTCCTACGTACCTTTCCTTGGAAAAGATCAAAGACCACGTAGTTTAGATGGTGTTGGTTAATCGACATGAAGATGGTCGGGACCAATGGGTATTGGGATTGAACCTTAGGGAGGCTTCCTACGTACCTTTCCTTGGTAAGGACCAAATTAATCGTAGTTTGGGGTGGTGTGGGAACCGACGTGAAGGGGGGTCAGGACCAATGGATGGTGGGATTGAACCTCAGGGAGGATTCCTACGTACCATGTCTTATAAAGGATCAAAGTCCTCATAGTTCATGGTGGGTTTGGGTGAACCAATGTGAAGGGGGTCGGAGTGATTGGGTGTTGGGCTTGAACCTCAGGGAGGCTTCCTATGTACCTCACCTTGGAAAGGATCATAGTCCTTGTAGTTCAGATTGGGTTTGGTGAACCGACGTGAAGATGGTCGGGACCAATGGGTATTGGGATTGAACCTAAGGGAGGCTTCCTACGTACCTTTCCTTGGCAAGGATCAAAGACCACATAGTTCAGATGGTGTTTGAGGCTTACACTCTAGGCTTCCCGGAGAGGATGTCATGGTCAGTGCTTAATCTAAGCCCACGTGAGTCATGGTTGGTGTGAGAAATAAGAGGTAGAAAAGACCTGACGATCATGTCATGAAAGGTGTGTCCATGGGAAGTGAAATGGGGCTTACGCATGGAGTGACCCAAATAGGAAATAAGGGCTTACGCGTGGTTATCGACCCAAAGAGATGGATATTGGGACTTACTCCAAGATGGAGGCCCAGATGGTGACAAATTTTGTTTCATTTGGAAAATTTAATATAAAATATTCTATTAAGTCAAAGAAAGATGGTTGGAATATTTTTTCCCACTTACATAAAATCAAAACAACATCTTCTTACAGTCTACTTAGTGCATCATAGTCTATCATCACCTCACAAATATCTCAGAAAAAATATGATATGTATGTTAGTGCATCCCAAATTATTGAATTCAACAAACCTATTAATACAATTGGAAATAATCTTTCCATTATAACATGATAATCATAACTTTTTAATCTGGTAATATGATCATTTTTGACACATATTCCCAAATTGGAAACATAACCATATGGAAGTATTAAATATGAAATCCACTGATAAAATAATAATCGATTTTCTTTGGAAAGTGTATAAGATGCTTTTGGATTCATTTATTTTAGTGATCTAACATTTTCAAACAGTTCAAGTTCTGGTCACCTAAAAATTTGGGTAAGATCTAATCATGCCTTTACATTATCTTTGGTCTTACCTAGTGTATCCAAAAAAGTATAAAATATATTATCAATTTTTTTATCAATATGAATGAAATCTAACATGCGACGGACCAACAAATCATACCAATATGGTAGATCCTAAAAATTGATCTGTTTTATCCAATTATATTCTTTCCTAAAGCCATAAATTTTCTTTTTTATAATAGTTAGTCCAAATGTAATGAGAGTTAATGAAGAGAAAAATTATTTTAAATCCAAACTTGTGATTATTGTTGGAGGTTCATCTCTTTCAATTGCACCTTTTCTGAAATGATATATATTCCTCTGAAAATGATGATCGATTGGAAGGAATATGCAATGATAGTAAAAAAATAAGGTTTTATTCCATGGATGAGCATAAACACTTTGCTGTCTCTCATATAATATGAACATGATTTTGGACCATGTGTACTCCAACCAAACAACATTCCATATACTGGGAAGTCACTAATTGTCCACATCAATGCAGCTTTCAGTAGGAAATTTTGTTTTGTAGTAACATTATATGTACTGACACTATTACTCCACAATAAATTTAACTCATCAATAAATGGCTTCAAATAAGAATCAATATTATATTTAGGATGTTATGGAATTAATAAGTTCAAAAAGATATATGGTTCTTTCATCAAAATCCAAGGAGGTAAATTGTACATAGTTTTAAAGACAGGACAATAAGAATATTGACTACCGTAAGAACCGAATAGATAGAAACTATGAGTAAAAAGATCAAATCACACGTTTTGGGATTTTAAAGCAAAAAACAGATGTAATTGATCAAAATGTTTCCATGAATCACCATCATAAGGATGATTTCAGCTTTTACCGATTGAAATATTGGTTTTGTGCCATGAAATCAATGATGATATGTTCTGAGACAAAAATAAACACTACAATCTGGGTTTAAGAAGTAAATACATCAACTATTTAATAGGAATCAATCCATACTTTCCCAGTTGAACCTCTTTATACCTCAATTTTACACATGTAGAACAAATATACAATGAATAATTTTCACCTTAATATAAGATGCACTCATTTGGACATGAATGAATCTTCTAATAACCAAGACCTAGAATATATACCAGCCTCTTGCACTCAAAGAAATTTGTAGGAAACACATTTATTTATGGTAATAGTGTTTTAACCAAAGAGAATATCTAATCAAAACAACTATTTAACATTTCATTATCTGATTTATTTGCCAAAAAATTTTCAACTGTTTCAAATTTTCTTATCTTGCACTATTATAAAAATAGGCTACGACCACAGACCGATAGTCACGGTTTTAAAACCATGGCTATAGGTGGCTATAACCACCGTTATTTGGCCTATAGTTAGAGTTTTAAAACTATGGCTATAGGTATTTTTCTCATGGGCTCTAGCCATAGTTTTAAAAACCATGGCTATAACCCACACCTATAGCCACAGTTTTTAAAACCTTGACAATAAGCCTTTTTTTGAAGGACTATAGCCATGATTTTGAAAACTGTGGCTATAGGTCTCCCACCATAGCACGGGAGAAAACGTTTCCTGCAAAAAAATGGTGGGAAGAACTATTACCATGGTTTTTAGGATATTTCCACGATTATATATATATGACATATTATATATATATATATATACACACAAAAGCATTGTTGATGTAGTGGTTAGGGTGCTAAAATGTGAAGGGAAGGTATTCAGATCAAATATGGTTGGGCACACATTATTTTTAGGCTATTACCATGGTTTTCTCAGGCTATATCTATGGTTAAAACTATGGAAATAGACCACGTATTACCACGGTTAAAACCATGGCCATAAGTCAGCTGCCATGGTTGAAAACAGAGACACCTATTGCCACAGTTTTCAAAACCATGGTAATAGGCCACCTATTACCATGGTTAAAACCGTGGCCATAGGTCAACTGCCACGGTTGAAAATAGAGACACCTATTTCCATAGTTTTTAAAAATGTGGCAATAGGACACCTATTTTCATAGTTAAAACTGTGACCATAGGTCAGACCATACTGGAACGGCGATAGCGCCCACGATTTGGCAAAATTGTGGCCATAGCCTACGAACAAAATTTTGGGCCCTATTGCCACAGTTTTGAATTGTTGAAATAGCCCATTTTCTAGTTTTGTTGCAACTTGAATATAATTCATCCTCAATGGACCTCAACAACTCATTAAATTGAGATGGTTTTAACTCATGAGTTAAATCAATACCATCCCGAGTTTCTATAAGGCCCCAGCCTTAAACCTTACTTAATATTGAGTTATTATAGGATTACACATTGAGGATCTTTTCGGGTTTAGAGTTTTAGAGAATTAGATCATAAAACTTGCATTACATTCCACATATAATCAAAGTGGTTACATAAAGATAGTATTCTTCATTCCCATCAATGGAAACATATTTAAGATAAAACATGGATTCTTTCTTGACACTTCCTTGACACTATCATCATATCATGTACCTTTCCCTTGACCTGTGAAAATCATTTCAAAAAAAACTTGGGATGAGCATAAAAAGCTCAGCATGGGTTATAAAAACATGGAAAGGAAACATGGGTACATATATACATAAGAATGAAATCATACTTTACCCATAAAACATAAGCACTTTAACATACCTCATAAAATCATGAGTAAATAATAGAAATCATAAGACATAAAGGTAACTTGAGGTATTCATAACATTCTTACGTAGGGAGTAACCCTCTTGGTTACGTTTGGAATACCCATCACAGTATATTCCCTAAATCTCTTCGGAGAAACCTTAAAGTTTCACTCCTTCACGTTACCCAATGCATTGGAGAGCTATATCGAGCTCACCCGCCCTTAGTTTATCACGGAACCACTCGTCTTCATAATAATGCCCAAGAACCTCAACATAATCATATCACATAAAACATGCATAAAGGAAACATAACATTTCCACCTTTCAATCACAAGATATCAATACAACACATTGATATAAAAACATTATGAAAACCATTTTCAATACCAAAATAAAAGAAATGTAAAACATGGTATTTATTTTTCTTTTAAAAAGAAGGTATGGATTGTAGAGGAAGCCGAAACTCAAATAATGGTCACGGCGGCGGAGAAGTCGTTGTTGCCGCTTACGTATGACAAAAAAATTCCCTTTTGTCGTTTTGTAAAATGCTTCGTATAAAAAATATTCCTTTTGGATAAATGTAAAAGTCAAATGGGTTTATACACCGTATAAAATAAGGTTGTGTATAAAACAAAATATGCCTCAATGAAAGGAGATTGAGACAAAGTCCCATACCTCGGGTCCGAATTGACTCAGTCGTTCTTTAATATCCTGAATAATAAACTTGAGTTAATTTCTACTTGTTTAAGAACCTTTTTCAAGTTCATTATTCCTTTTATATCACTTATTTCCATGTCATGAACACTATGTAATTATTTAAGTTAATAACGGTCGTTTTAACGATCATTGGTACTTGAGTAAAAAATAATCCCCTTTATAATTACAAGTTGTTCATGTATCCATTATATACAGAATGGTATTCATGATGTAGATATCATATATGTCATATATATCCAGTACATGCATGCATTTATAATATTACATAATCATTTAAAGGTAAGAAATGAAATGCACCGTTCATGGAGACGGTAAGCCGTACGTACGCATGAACGCTACTTTCATTTCTATTTCGTATTTTATAGAATGGAATCATAATTATATAAAGGTATATTATAATTCCAGTATAATATCATATATAATATCATAGTTCCATCCTTTATACGTCCCACATATGGTATTTAACGAATCAAATCACTTTGAGGGGGCGGTAGTCCGCACTTCCTTAAATGAAGATATCGCGTTTACCCATAATGGAAACCATAAAGGTATGCCCAAAATGAAAAAAACAGAAGCTTAAGGAAAACATAAACATATTATATATCATATATAAATATAGTGACATCTCAATGGCCACCTTTGAAGGTGTTAAAGGAATGTTGAACAATCATCGTTTCGGGAGGCATAAATTCACCATCCACGGAAACCGTATGTTCTTTAACCATTAGATGTAGGTGTGTGTAAGTGTAGCTTGAATACTTCTTATAACAACATCCTAGTATATTAAGGATACTGGATTTGTTACAAAAAAAAGAATAAAAAGAGTTTAGGGGGTTAGAGAAGCAAAATAAAACAAAAGGACTCAAAAGAAGACATTACCTTAAAATCGGGTAACTCCCTTTGGTTTGAGCTCAAAGGCTTCCTTGGGAAGAATTCTTCCCAAAGTGAGGCTTCAAGGAGTAATAGAGGTAAGTGGAGAGACAAAATGGTCAGGGGTTGGCTGAGCCAAAGGCTTTGGGAGTGTGGGTGAGGAGGTAGAGGTGGGGGCCTTTTATAAGAGGAGAGGAGGGGCACTCTTGGAAAGTAAAGATAAGTTACTTTATTTTAAAATGATTTTCGGATTCAAAAGGTCAAAAATTGATATAATTCGAGGATAAGGTGATAAGGGTTCTAAATCCACTCATCCAATAGGTTTTGGACATGTGTAGGTCTTAGATATTACATTATCTTTCCATTTTATTTAAATCGTTAAATAATGAGATCACCGCTACATCATCATGATGTCATAAATAAATTTATTTATTTAATGTCAAAAAATTATAAAAAAAATAATATGATGTAGGAAATCTTTTTATATTTCCAATTAATATTTATAGTCAAATATCTGACTTGTATAACCCCATATAAAAATTGTTTTTGTAAAATAACTCATGTTTGTGTCATTTTTACTTTAACATTAAATAAAAAGTTATTTATGTCATTTCCCAACCTAAGTGGATCCATGGGGTCCCCAAGTTGACCCATGACTTTTATTGGTCAGCCATGACACATCCAATAAGGTTAGTACATGTGTCTAGGTCATTTCATATTATTAAAGCATTATTTTTACCTTAAACTACCCTAATTACCACTAATCACGATTAAAAACTTAATAAGTTACTATTCACCGAAAAATTATTTTAATCTCATTGAACCACATTTTAATTCTTAATGACAACCATGTATGTCGGATTTTTTAAATTCAAAACACAAAAGTGGCAAAGTTTCATTTAAACGAAAAATCAGTTTCTTTAACTACCACTTAGTGGTTTCACTATTCATCAAAAATTGAAGTTTTTCAGAAAATTACCAAAAATTCACCCTAAGATATATTTGATATCCAAATTCAAAAATTAAGTCTATTTTAAAAAATTCAAAACATATAAGTCACATTAATTAATTTAATAATTAATTCCCGCTGTTATGACAAATAGCGTGTTTTTATGAAACAATAAGTATCAAAAGATTGACACCAGTTTAAGTCCAATTTCAAAGTGAAATTGATTCCAATGACCACCATTGGATTAAATGGTAAAAATATATTATAATTTCACTTTAAAACCATTTCAAAAGATAATCTAATCATATAAATAAATTAGATTAAAAATCAGTTTTGATGTAAAATGCAGTATTTTTCACTATTCATAAAAAAATGAACATTATCAGAAAAATACCAAAAATTCACACAAAGTAAATTTTGATGTCCTAATCATAGAGAATAAGTTTATTTTGACAAACATAGTTTATAAAATTGTCAAAATATAGATTTAAAAATGGTTTGCCATCAAATGGCAGTAAAATAATCTTTTAAGAATATTGGTGTATTCTAGGCTTAAGATTGGATTTATTTTCATTTTAAGCATCTAAAACACTATCTAATTCATTAATAGACATAGATAAAATATCTATTATTCATTACTTACTTGGGATGTTACATCCTTCCCCCCTTTAGAAAATTGCATCCCCATAATTTATTTACTTATCGAATAAATGGGGGTACTTATCCCTCATTGCATTTTCAGATTCCCATGTTGCCTCTTCAATCATGTGGTTTTGCCACAAAACCTTTACCTGGTGAATCACCTTATTCCGTAACACTTGCTCCCTGTGGTCAAGAATCTGGGCCGGTTGTTCCTCATATGATAGGTTCTCTTCCAGCTGAACTACCTCTGGACTCAAAACATGAGATGGATCTGACATGTACTTTCTCAACATCGAAACGTGAAAAACATTGTGTACCTGAGATAAACTCAGAGGTAAAGCCACTCAGTAAGCAACTGATCCAACTCTCTCCAGAATTTCATATGGTCCAATGAACCTTGGACTCAGCTTTCCTTTCTTACCAAATCGCATCACACTTTTCCATGGTGATACTTTGAGAAAAACATGATCACCTACCTCAAAAGATAGATCCTTCCTCCTGTTGTCTGCATAACTCTTCTGCCTTCTCTGAGCTGTTCTCATGTGTTTCTGAATCAGCTGAACTTTTTCTGCCATCTCTTCTACCAATTCTGGTCCCATCAACTTCCTTTCACCCACTTCATACCAGAAAGCTGGAGTTCGACACCGCTTCCCATATAATGCCTGAAATGGTGCCATCTGTATACTGGAATGGAAACTGTTATTATATGAAAATTCAACCAAAGAAATATGTTGGTCCCAACTTCCCTGATAATCCATCGAACAAGCTCATAGCATATCCTCCAAGGTCTGAATTGTTCGTTCTGACTGCCCATCTGATTGAGGATGAAAAGCTGTACTAAAATTTAATTCAGTACCCAACGACTTCTGAAGGCCTTTCCAAAAGTTAGAAGTAAACCTGGGATCACAATCCGATACAATGGAGAGAGGAACTCCATGTAACCTGACTATCTCTTTAAGATACAAACGGGAAAGTTGATCAAGAGAGAAAGTATCTTGTATATCAAGGAAATGAGCAGATTTGGTCAAGCGATCAACAATAACCCAGATTGCATTATTACCTTGAGATGTCTTCGGTAATACCACAACAAAGTCCATGGATATATTCTCCCATTTCCACTCTAGCACTGGTAAAGGCTGAAGCATCCCTTTCAGTAAATGCCGCTCTGCTTTAACCTGTTGACATGTCAAACACTTCACAGTAAAATAAACAATATCTCTTTTCATTCCATCCCACCAGTAATACTCCCGCAGATCTCTATACATCTTAGTACTGCTAGGATGAACTGAAAACGGAGAACTATGAGCTTCACATAACAACTCTCTCTTCAACTGTGAATCACAAGGAACACACAATCTCTTCCTAAATCTCAAAACACAATCATTATCAATGTTGAATTCAGGCAACTTACCTTTCTGAACCAGCTCTACCTTTTTCTGCAACTCACTGTTTTGCTTCTATGCTTGCTTGATTCTGCCTGATAGAGAAGATCTCACTGATACCTGAAACAAAACAGAAGAACTTCCTGCACCAAAAACTTCTATTCCAATTTTCATCAAATCCTTAACCAAAGGATCACATTCCAAACGCAACATTGCTAATGAAGCATTACTTTTTCGACTCAAAGCATCAACCACTTTATTTGCTTTTCCCAGATGGTAATGAATTGTACAATCATAATCCTTGATTAATTACAGCCATCTCCTCTGTCTCATGTTTAACTCTTTCTGAGTGAATATATACTTTAAACTTTTTTGATCGGTATATATTTCACACTTTACTCCATAAAAATGATGCCTCCAAAATTTTAAAGCAAAAACAACAGCAGCTAATTCCAAATCATGTGTAGGGTAATTTACCTCATGAGTTTTCAACTGTCGTGAAGCATAAGCAATTACCTGATCATTCTGCATTAGGACGCAACCAAGTCCTTTCAATGAAGCATCACTGTATATAACAAACTCACCATTCCTGGAAGGTAGTGCCAAAACTGGAGCATTCACCAATCTTCTTTTCAATTCCTGAAAATAATCATCACATTCTTTTGTCCAGATAAACTTAACCCCCTTCCGAGTTAGATTAGTCATTGGAATAGATAACCGTGAAAAATTTCTAACAAACCTTCGGTAATAGCCTGCCAAACCAAGGAAACTACGAATCTCTATTTGATGGACCGACATCTGCTGAAGTAGTTGCAAAGGATTTCACCACCCCTTTTTGCTTGTAGTCTAACTGCTTCCCATCACTCAAGCTCTTTGTCGGACACTCGTTTGCATAGTGATCCATCTCATTGCACTTATAACATTTCACTAACTGTAAATCAAATTTGGTCTTACCTTCACCTTGATCCTTTTCAGTGCAATCACGAGCCTTATGTACCATCTTACCACATCAGTAGCACTTTCCAGAATTCAGAAGACATTCCCCAGCATGCCTTTTGCCACATTTATCACAAAATGGAAACTTAGTTTTCTTACCATCAGACTCTTTTGAAGAATTCTTACCTTTCTCCTGCCACCTCGGTCTCTTCTTCTGCTGGTTGTTATAGAACACTTGGTCATCGGAAAACTCCATTTCCACCTTCTCAACACATCGAACAAGCTTTTCATAACTTTTAAACTCACGATAAGCTAATTCCCTTCGATATTTTGGCTTTAATCCTGATTAAAAATGATTGATTTTACTATCAAGGTCTCGGATAAAATTTGGAGCATACCTTGCCAATCGAGTGAACCTTTCTTCATAGGTATCCACTGAGTCTTCCTCTTGCCTCAATTCCAAGAATTGCTTTTCCATCCTAAGTCGAATAGCCTTAGGAAAATACTTATCAAGAAACATACCATTGAATTCGTCCCAGTCAAGAGCATCAATCTTATCGGAGTCCCTGATATTTTTAACCATCGACCACCACTGATCTGCTTCACCCTCCAAACAATAAATAGCAAGACTAACCTTTTGATTGTCTGAACACCCCATGACATCAAAAATCTTCTCCAGTGCTTTAATCCACCCTTCAGCTAGAACAAGGTCAGATGATCCTCTGAATGATGGGGGATGTTGCCTCATGAAATGTTCCACCACAGACATGTTCCTCTGCGGTTGATCTGGCTGATCTCGTGCATGGATACCACCACCATTTATCGCTTGAGTCAACTGCGCCATTACTGCAACAAACTGTTCAGTTCCAATTCTGACCATCTCAGGATGCTGATTCGAAAGGTTATTTCCTTCTGTATGCCTTCCCAAAAAAAAAATCTTCTCTGTTTCCTCTAAGAAAAAACCATTCTTAACGAACATGTCTTAGATAAAGCAACATGGTAATCTTCAGTTACTATATCATTTCAAAAAAAATAATTTTGGATAATCATTTAATAGAATTCTAACTCCTAAAGTTATCTAAACTGACCTCTGATACCAACTATAAGGCCCCAGCCTTAAACCTTACTTAATCTTGAGTTATTACAAGATTACACATTGAGGATCTTTTCGGGTTTAGAGTTTTAGAGAATTAGATCATAAAACTTGCATTACATTCCACATATAATCAAAGTGGTTAAATAAAGATATTATTCTTCATTCCCATCAATGAAAACATATTTAAGATAAAACATGGATTCTTTCTTGACACTTCCTTGACACTATCATCATATCATGTACCTTTCCCTTGACCTGTAAAAATCATTTCAAAAAAAACTTGGGATGAGCATAAAAAGATCAGTATGGGTTATAAAAACATGGAAAGGAAACATGGGTACATATATACATAAGAATGAAATCATACTTTACCCATAAAACATAAGCACTTTAACATACCTCATCAAATCATGAGTAAATCATAGAAATCATAAGACATAAAGGTAACTTGAGGCATTCATAACATTCTTACGTAGGGAGTAACCCTCTTGGTTACGTTTGGAATACCCATCACAGTATATTCCCTAAATCTCTTCGGAGAAACCTTAACGTTTCACTCCTTCGCGTTACCCAATGCATTGGAGAGCTATATCGGGCTCACCTGCCCTTAGTTTATCACGGAACCACCCGTCTTCATAATAATGCCTAACAACCTCAACATAATCATATCACATAAAACATGCATAAAGGAAACATAGCATTTCCACCTTTAAATCACAAGATATCAATACAACACATTGATATAAAAAAATTATGAAAACCATTTTCAATACCAAAATAAAATAAATGTAAAACATGGTATTTATTTTTCTTTTAAAAAGAAGGTATGGCTTGTAGAGGAAGCTGAAACTCAAATAATGGTCACGACGGCGGAGAAGTCGTTGTCGCTGCTTACGTATGACAAAAACATTCCCTTTTGTCGTTTTGTAAAACGCTTCGTATAAAAAAGATTCCTTTTGGATAAATGTAAAATTCAAAGGGGTTTATACACCGTATAAAAGAAGGTTGTGTATAAAACAAAATATGCCTCAATGAAAGGATATTGAGACGAAGTCCCATACCTCAGGTCCGACTTGACTCGGTCGTTCTTTAATCTCCTGAATAATAAACTTGAGTTAATTTATACTTGTTTAAGAACATTTTTCAAGTTCATTATTCCTTTTATATCACTTATTTCCATTTCATGAACACTATGTAATTATTTAAGTTAATAATGGTCGTTTTAACGATCATTGGTACTTGAGTCAAAAATAATCCCCTTTATAATTACAAGTTGTTCATGTATCCATTATATCCAGAATGGTATTAGTGATGTAGATATCATATATGTCATATATATCCAGTACATTCATGAATTTATAATATTACATAATCATTTAAAGGTAAGAAATGAAATGCACCGTTCATGGAGACGGTAAGCCGTACGTACTCATGAACGCTACTTTCGTTTCTATTTCGTATTTTATAGAATGGAATCATAATGATATAAAGGTATATTATAATTCCAGTATAATATAATATATAATATCATAGTTCCATCCTTTATACATCCCATATATGGTATTTAACGAATCAAATCACTTTGAGGGGGCGGTAGTCCGCACTTCCTTAAATGAAGATATCGCGTTTACCCATAATGGAAACCATAAAGGTATGCCCAAAATGAAAAAAACAAAAGCTTAAGGAAAACATAAACATATTATATATCATATATAAATATAGTGACATCTTAATGGCCACCTTTGAAGGTGTTAAAGGAATGTTGAACAATCATCGTTTCGGGAGGCATAAATTCACCATCCACAGAAACCGTATGTTCTGTAACCATTAGATGTAGGTGTGTGTAAGTGTAGCTTGAATCCTTATTATAACAAAATCCTAGTATATTGAGGATACTGGAGTTGTTACAAAAAAAAAAGAATAAAAAGAGTTTAGGGGGTTGGAGAAGCAAAATAAAACAAAAGGACTCAAAAGAAGACATTACCTTAAAATCGGGTAACTCCCTTTGGTTTGAGCTCAAAGGATTCCTTGGGAAGACTTCTGCCCAAAGTGAGGATTCAAGGAGTAAGAGAGGGAATTGGAGAGACAAAATGGGCAGGGGTTGGCCGAGCCAAAGGCTTTGGGAGTGTGGGTGATGAGGTAGAGGTGGGGGCCTTTTATAAGAGGAGAGGAGGAGCACTCTTGGAAAGTAAAGATAAGTTACTTTATTTTAAAATGAGTTTCGGATTAAAAAGGTCCCACATTGAAATAATTCGAGGATAAGGTGATAAGGGTTCGAAATACACTCATCCAATAGGTTTTGGACATGTGTAGGTCTTAGATATTACATTATCTTTCCATTTTATTTAAATCGTTAAATAATGAGGTCATCGCTGCATCATCATGATGTCATAAATACATTTATTTATTTAATGTCAAAAAATTATAAAAAAAATACTATGATATAGGAAATCTTTTTATCTTTCCAATGAATATTTATAGTCAAATATCTGACTTGTATAACCCCATATAAAAATTGTTTTTGTAAAATAACTCATGTTTGTGTCATTTTTACTTTAACATTAAATAAAAAGGTATTTATGTCATTTCCCAACCTAAGTGGCTCCATGGGGTCCCCAAGTTGACCCATGGCTTGTCTTGGTCTGCCATGACACATAAAATAAGGTTAGTACATGTGTCTAGGTCATTCTATATTATTAAAGCATTATTTTTACCTTAAACAACCCTAATTACCACTAATCGCGATTAAAAACTTAATAAATTACTATTCACCAAAAAATTATTTTAATCTCATTGAACCGCATTTTAATTCTTAATGACAACCATGTATGTCGGATTTTTGAAATTCAAAACACAAAAGTGGCAAAGTTTCATTTAAACGAAAAATCAGTTTCTTTAACTACCACTTAGTGGTTTCACTATTCATCAAAATTTGAAGTTTTTCAGAAAATTACCAAAAATTCACCCTAAGATATATTTGATATTCCTAATTCAAAAATGAAGTCTATTTTAAAAAATTCAAAACATATAAGTCACATTAATTAATTTAATAATTAGTTCACGCTGTTATGACAAATAACGTGTTTTTATGAAACAATAAGTATCAAAAGATTGACATCAGTTTAAGTCCAATTTCAAAGTGAAATTGATTCCAATGACCACCATTGAATTAAATGGTAAAAATATATTATAATTTCACTTTAAAACCATTTCAAAAGATAATATAATCATATAAATAAATTAGATTAAAAAGCAGTTTTGATGTAAAATGCAGTATTTTTCACTATTCATAAAAAAATGAACATTGTCAGAAAAATACCAAAAATTCACACAAAGTAAATTTTGATGTCCCAATCATAGAGAATAAGTTTATTTTGACAAACATAGTTTATAAAATTGTCAAAAGATAGATTTAAAAATGGTTTGCCATCAAATGGCAGTAAAACAATCTTTTAAGAATATTGGTGTATTCCAGGCTTAAGATTGGATTTATTTTCATTTTAAGCCTCTAAAACACTATCTAATTCATTAATAGACATAGATAAAATATCTATTATTCATTACTTACTTGGGATGTTACAGTTTCAGTTTGTTGAAAAGACGGACCTGCAACAACTTATACTAAATTTTGAAACCATGATGGATCTAAAACCAAATTATTAGTATCTTCTTTGGAACCGCATTCACCATGTTGATACCAAAAAACATAATCTATTTGAAAACCAAAACGCAATAGATGACCCCCAACGTTGTCAAAAGTGTCGAACATCCTCAAACCACATTTTTTACATAGACACTTAATTGCCACTTCTAAAACAAATTCTAGTTTTGATGATGCAAATGATAAGAAAGTTTCAACACCATCAATATATATAGGATTTATACTAGAACAGTTTTGATTCCTATGCTAATTTATCTAAGCACGATCATCTAATAATGACTATTTTCAACTTCCTTGTCCCATATTTCTCTAAAAAATATAAAATAATTAGTTTTTTTATGAATAATTTGATATAAGAAAAATAAGATCCCAAAAAAGAAAAAAATTGTTAATTATTCCTAAGTATTTCTAATTATTAGTAATTATTCCTAAAAATTGCTAATTATTAGTAATTATTGCTAATTATTGGTAATTATTTCTAAATATTTCTAATTATTTATAATTATTTCTAATTATTTCTATTTTTTCTAATTATTACTAATTATTACTAATTATCGATAATTATTGCTAATTATAACTAATTATTGCTAATTATTCTTAATTACCTCTAATTATTCCTAATTATCACTAATCACTGCCAATCACCACTATTTATTACTAATTATTACAATTTATTACAATTTATTTCTAATTATTACAATTTATTACTAATCATGACAATTTATTACTAATTATTATAATTTATTTGTAATTTTTAATAATTAGAGCTATTTTTTACTAATTACCACTATTTATTACTATTTATCGTTATTTATTATTATTTACCATTATTTATTACTATTTACTGCTATTTACTACAAATTATGACTAATTATGACTAACTACTGCTATTTATTACTAATTATTTCTAATTACTGCTATTTATTACTAATTATTGCTAATTACTACTAATTATCACTAATTGTTACTAATTATTACTATTTATTACTAATTATTACTATTTACCGCTAATTATTAATATTTACCGCTAATTATTAATATTTACCGCTAGTTATTAATATTTACTTCTATTTATTAATATTTACTGAAATTTATTATTATTTACCGCTAATTATTACTATTTACCGCTAATTATTACTATTTATTGCTAATTATTACTAATTACCACTAATTATTACTATTTACCACTAATTATTACTATTTATCTCTAATTATTACGATTTACCGCTAATTATTACCAATTACCGCTAATTGTTACTAATTACCACAAATTATCGTTAATTACTGCTAATTATCACTATTTACCGCTAATTATCATTATTTACCTCTAATAATCACTATTTACCGCTAATTATTTCTATTTACCGCTAAATATTATTATTTACCGCTAATTATTACTAATTACCTCTAATTATTACTTATTACTGATAATTATTACTAATTTCCATTAATTATTACTAATTATTAATATTTATTACTAATTATTAATATTCATTACTAATTATTAATATTTATTACTAATTATTTATATTTATTACTAAATATTATAAATTACTGCTAATTATAACTAATTACAACTATTTATTACTAATTATTACTAATCACAACTAATTATTACTATTTATTACTATTTATTACTAATTACCACTAATTATCACTAATTACGACTAATTATTCTTAATTATCGCTAATTATTTCTAATTACTGTTAATTATTACTAATTATTGCTAATTATTACTAATTACCACTAATTATTACTATTTATTAATATTTATTACTATTTATTACTACTTATTACTACTTATTACTAATTATTACTAATTATTACTAATTATTATTATTTATTACTATTTATTAATAATTACCACAAATTATTACTAATTACAGCTAATTATTAATAATTATTACTAATTAACGCTAATTATTACTAATTATTACTATTTATTACTATTTATTACTAATTTTTACTAATTATTACTAATTTTTACTAATTATTACTAATTTTTTCTAATTTTTACTATTTATTAATAATTATTACTATTTATCATTAATTATTACCATTTACCGCTAATTATTACTATTTACCGCTAATTATTTCTAATTATTATTTATTATTATTATTGATTACTAATTAATAATATTTATTACTATTAATTAATATTTATTACTATTAATTAATATTTATAACCATTATTTAATATTTAATAGTAATTATTAATATTTATTAGTAATTATTAATATTTATTACTACTCATTAATATTTATTACTAATTATTAATACTTATTACTAATTATTAATAATTATTACTAATTATTACTAATTACCGCTAATTATTATTACTATTTATTAATATTTATTACTAACTATCGATAATTATTACTATTTATTGCTAATTATTACTATTTACCGCTAATTATTATTAATAATTACTATTTACTAATATTTATTACTATTTATTAGTATTTATTACTAATTATTACTAATTATTACTATTTATTACTAATTATTACTAATTATTATTATTTATTCATATTTATTACTAATTACGTCTATTTATTACTAAAAACTGCTAATTATTACTAATTACTACTAATTATTACTAATTACTCCTAATTATTATAAATTACCGCTAATTATTACAAATCACGGCTAATTATTACAAATTACCGCTAATTATTGCTAATTATTAGTATCTATTACTATTTATGAATATTTGTTACTATTTATTACTAATCATCGCTAATTTTTACTAATTAACACCAATTATTACTAATTACTGCTAATTTTTACAATTTATTACAATTTATTACTAATTAATAATTATTAATACTAATTACTGCAAATTAATACTAATTACTACTAATTAATAATAATTAATTCTAATTACACGTAATAATTATTAATTAATGATGGTTGAACCAAATTATTACAAATTAATACTATTTACTTTTAAATAAAAAATTTAAATCTTAATGAAACAACATATTTGTAAAAATAAATAATGAAAAATAAAACTATTTAATTCTAATTTAATTTAATTGTCGCTAATTAATAATAATTATAACTAATATAAAATTAAATAAATTAACTAAAAAATAAAAGTAATAGATAAATACCCTAAAATAGAATCATTCCTACGATGGAAGGCCTTGAAAATCACTCTGATGTAAAATTTTAAACGTTGAAAAAATTTAAGAGAAAAATACGAGAGTAGAGAGGGAGAAAGGAGTTGAGAAAGTTGTGAAATGGAAAAAAATTGGACGAGGGTATATATAGGTTAGATTATTTGCGACGAGATCCGTCGCAAATGCTAACCCCCTATTAATTAGGGGCGGCGGTTAAAAAGGTATTTGAAATGGGACCCATCGCAAATACCTACCTGCCGACATAGCATTTGCGATGGGCCGTCACAAATGCTAATTAGTGACAAAGGTATTTGCGATGAGTCCCATCACAAATACCTAGCATTGGCGACATGTGATCAATCTTGTTGCAAATGCTAAAAAATTGCTCAAGGGTATTTGCGAAGGGTGTAACCACCTGTCGCAATTACCCTTCCCGCAATTTGGCATGTAGTGCGCACCAAACCTTTTGTGACGGAACACATATTCCCGTCACAAATGATTAGTTATTTGTGACGAGAAAAGGGTCCCATCACAGATAGTACCTCCCGACGGACTATTTGCGATGAGACCCTTCCGTCCAATGGCCCGAAGGCCTTCATTTTTTATTGATTTTGATAATCCAACTTTCAAGGGGTGATGTGGAACCCTTACAAGGCCCGTAAGCATAATTATTACATGGCCCGTAGGCCTTAGAGGAATTTATTGACCATAGGCTTCAAACATTACATACAACCCAGACTAACTACTTGGAACTACTCCTCCCCAACATCTTCATCGTGAAATCAGCTCTCCACCTTCGCATGGCTGTTCGGCTAGGCTTTCCCGTGCAAGCACAGGCTTGTCCTGATGGCAGGTGCCATACCCTCTCATTATTGTAATCCGTTTAGCTTCTGCTATGAGGAAAGCTCCTTGCTCATCATCCTTCTAGAGCTTGTTCCTTGTAGGTTGTCTGGTTTGCATCTGCACTTAAGGTGGCCCGAAGGCCTTACTGACCCGAAGGCCTGGGTGGCCTGAAGGATTTAAGGGACTCGAGGACTAAATCGGTGACCCCAAGGCCCAAACGGGGGAATAGTCCCGGCTGCTACAGTGACAAATAGTCCCTGCTATAGTTCCTGCTGCAGCACTGCAATAGTACCTGCTACAATATTGCTACAGTCTACTATGGTACCCTGGAAATATGCCTCCGCTTAGATTTTATCCCAGGTCGCCTGAATGCACTTAAGGAGCCCTCACAAACCGGGCTGAGGCTCATGTGCACAGGACCCTTCCCCGTCTCAAATAACCTGTCGCAATAAACAATTTTTTTTGTAGTGATTGGCAGTTCATGAGACATGAATCATAATGAAATAAAGAACATAATCTATGAAATAATAACATAAGAATACAATATGGAATTGTGACAGACACATAAGAATATATAATGATTTCTATATTAGTCAAGACATTGTTACCGAGGCCATCTTAGTGGAAAAAGTCCTTTACTGAACTGGGTTTACACCCCATTCCAACCATGTATTACTGAACTGAGTTTACTTCTCATTCCAGCCTTGTAATACTGAACCAAGTTCATTTCTCATTCCAGCCCTGTAATACTGAACCGAGTTTATTTTTCGTTCCATCCTTGAAATACTGAACCGAATTCATTTCTCATTCCAACCATGTAATATTGAATCAAGTTTATTTCTCGTTCCATCCATGTCTATCTCATGAGATATAAATCATTGCCCAATGCATTGGAGGGAGATATAGGTCCCACCCATCTCATAATGAAATCATATATACATGTGCCACAAAATCATAAACAATTATATCATAACCCATGCAATGAAATGGATAACATAAACATGTAAACATATCATAACTTGTGAAAAAAGATATAGGTTTCATAATAATTTCATCAAAATCATAACTCATGAAAAGAATCAGGTTTCAAAAGCATATAACCTATGAAAGAGAAACAGATTTCATAAACATATAACCCATGAAAGAGAAACAGATTTCATAAACATAAAACCCCTGAAAGAGAAATGGGTTTCATGAAGACCATGACATTAAGAATAACCCCTTCATAGAAAGAATATGAATGAAACCTTTAGATCATTTCCTAGAAGGGCATGAGTAATATAAAAATGTCATCTTATATGAAAAATAATTTTGAAATATCTTTCAAAAACATTTCTTGAGGAAAATGTCCTTTCTACTTTTAAAAAGGCTTTTTAATATATAAAACCATTTGAAAATCATTTTATTATAAAATACCTTGAAAACTTATAAAGAAGACTTGAAATCATTTTGAAAACCTTTTTCCTTGAAAAATTATAAAATAATATTCAAAAAATTTAAAAAAACATTTTTCTTTGAAAACTTTTTGAAAATTTATAAAGAAAGATTGAAATTTTTTTGAAAACCTTTTACTTGAAAACATATGAAAAAATATTAAAAATGTTTTGATAACATTTTCTTTTAAAACACTTTGAAAAATTATAAATAAGGATTGAAAACATTTCAAAAATAGCTTTCCTTAAAAAAATATAAAGGAAGCCTGAAAAATGTTTGAAAACAATTTTACTTTAAAATTACTTTAAAAAAATTTTTCTTAAAAATTATCCATTTAAAAAAGAAACAACAACTTCCAAGAAATGACGGTGGGTAAATCCGTTCATGCTGTACGAGGTAAAAAGAACTTTTCTTTTGCATAGTAAAAAGGTCAATGATACAAACATATTCATTTAAAGAGATTGGTAAAAGACAAAAAAGGGTAAAAATTACCTTTAAAGATTATATGATAATGCTACAATATTCTTAGAAACCCTTTTTAGAAAACATGGTTTTGAAGGAACATAGATATCCGACTGGAGAGAGGGTAAAGTCGAGCTTTCTTAAAAACACTTTCTTAACTATCTTATGTAATAAAGAGTAGAAACTGGTACCAATACATGAATATATCTTGAATAAATAGAGAATAAGAAAAATCACGAGTGCTCTTGATAAATGGATCATAATATTTAATCAAATGAAGCATAATCATAAACAATCTCTAAAAGCGATGAGATTGTTTCAATATACTCTTATCACTAAGTAACTTTGAACCATAATCCCCATGTAATAATGTGAAATTAAATGAAGCTTAAAATATCATGAAAATAATTATATTCATGACATAACATGTAAAATGGAAGTATATACAACTCAAAAATGATTTTGGGTGCATAACAGAACATGAGTCTCAAAGAAGGCAAATTGAGACAAAATTATTTTAAAGATTTGGTAACTTTTTAAAATTAAACCCCATGAAATAAATATCATATAATGGATATGTAAATAACCATAAATATAAGTATAATAATCATTTAATACATCCATGGGTAGTATACACACCGCAAAAAAGGAATCAGTGGTGAATAAAGCATGTATCTCACAGAAATAAAAAGTGAGATGAAATCCCCTTACCTTGTGTATTGACTCTTGTCATACTCATTCAAACCACCTATATAATAAATATAAATTTCTTATAAATATTTTATAAAATCATATTCTTATATCTAATACCATATATGGTTTGATTACAACCTTATATTACCCTCTTGTTAACCATCCTATGTTAAGGTTTCACTTCAGGTAATATTTGCTTTATTCTTTGCATGTGTCTTAATTTTTTATATCTTTGATATTTATAATTTATATCATGATTTAAAGAATGTAAAACATGATATAATTATAATTTATACACATTAAATTTTTATTATAATAATCTATAGAATATATAAATATGAAACAGAATACACCGTTCATGGAGACGATAGGCCGTACGTACGCATGAACACTATTTCCGTTTAATTGTCACGTTGAAAGAAAGAATGTAAAAGACATATATTTGTATATATTTATATATATATATATCATTATTATTTTATATTTTTGATATCATATATTTATTATATATTCGATAAAATTATCCTCAATACAATTCATGTAGTGTATGAACGAATCATATCTCTTTGAGGTGGCGGTAGTTCACACTTCGTCAAAGAAATTTTTATATTAACACAAAATGGAAAGTAAAAAGATATGAGTTGTAAAAGGTATAAGAAAGATTAAATAAATAATAAATATAATATATAACATATATAAATAGAGTTTCCATCATAATGTCCAAAGTGATAGGTGGTAAGAAAAATTGAACAATCAGCATTTAGCGAGGCGGTAGATCACTGTACACATAAAAAGTATGTTCATTATCCATTAGATGGAGGTGTGTGTAAGTGTAGGTTGAAAACATAGCATAAAAATACTAGTATATTGAATATACCAGTGTTGTTATAAAATCAAGTAATAAGAATATTTGAGGGAAAGGAGAAATAAAATAAAAGAAAGTACTTGAGAGAAGGCGTTACCTCTTAATTAGGTAACTCATTTTGGTTTATACCAAAAGGATTCATTGGATTGACTTATGCACAAAGTAAGGATTATAGGAGAAAGTGAGAATTTATGGTAAGTGTATTAGGCAGATATTTTTTGAACTTAATAAGTTAGAGAGGTGTGAGGAAGTGTGAGAGGTGGTGGCCTTTTATAAGGAATGAGGAGTGACACTCTTGTAAATATTTGAAGAGATAATTCCAACCATGTTTTTCATATTTAAAGTGGATTAAATAATGATAAAAAGTCTATTAAAGGTAGGATAGGGTATAAATATTTCCATACAATGGATTTTATAAAAGTTTATATGTCGTTTTGGGCCTTAAGGTTATGGTTTATTCCCTTATTAATTTTAATTTAACCTTAATCGACGTAATTAATTTTAATCACTTTCACTAATATTTTTGGTAAAAAACTAAGTTGATCATATTAATTTTTTTTAATTTATTTTGATTAAAAATATGGAATCACTTTTTTCAAATTATAATCAAATAAGTGGTAGAAATTAATTTAAAATTAATCCTGTAGTTGGGTTTACAATTCTGGTTTTTAAAGTAAAAATGATTAAAAGTTTTCTAAATTTTTATATCCAATATCAATGTAAAATTGGTTCTAATTACCTACATTGAATTAAATGATAAAAATATAATCAAATTAATTTCTTAAACCAAATTAAAATATAATTTAACCTTATAAATAAATTATATGAAAAAATAGTTTTGAATTAAAATTCGGTATTTTCCACTATTCATCAAAAAACGAAGTTTCTTAGAAAAATCCCAAAATTTCACCCAAATATTATTTCGACATAATAAATTCAAAAATTAAGTTTATTTTATAAATATTGATTTCTAAATGTATCTACAATTAATTTTATTAGTTTTCACAGAAGGACATTAAAAGCAGTTTATTAGAGAAAACAATATTTTAAACATATAAGGACTTTACAAAAAATCATATATTTCATTATCAATATGTTTTATTTATATAAAATAATTATAAAAATATTTTAAATATATTTATTACTATTCTTATTACTATGTTTAATGACTAGGTTATAATTATCTCATTTAAATAATTATAACAGTAAAATGATGTTTTGTAAAAATATTAGTGTTGTGTGCAGCGTACCCTAAGTTGGTGTTGCGTACACCAAGTAACAACTAACCTCAGTGTCCTATGTTGAGAAAGATAAAATTTATGTTGTATTTTTTTTATTATTAACTTTGTGTTACATATAACGTAAGACAAACATAGTACTTTAATATAAAATAACCTATTTTTAATGTTACATGAAATGAAAATATCACAAAGTTTAAATTAATTTGAAAATAATAATTCACAAAATATCTGGGTGTTAATATTTACACTTTTTCCTTCTATAGATAAAAAACTTAGAATGCCTTGGTTTTGTGCTGAAGTAAGTAAACCCATAATTTCCTTGTTGAATCATCAATAAAATTCACCAAGTATAATAACCCACCATGAGAATAAACTAGGTTAAGCCCATAAACATTCATGTGAACAAGCACTAAATTCAGAGATTTTGGTTTCCTTTAATTTAAGTTGAATAACAAATTTATCTAATTTCTAAGTATATAACTGTAAAAAATTATGAAATCCATGTGATCAATATTTATTATACCCTTTTCTTCTAGAACACACACGTTCTTCTTACTAAGGTTCCCAAGATGATAGTGAAAAAACTCAAAATTTCTAGAAGTTGTCATTTAAAAAATTATTGATTCATCTAATATTCCCATTAGATACAATATCCCATATTTTAAATCTCTTTCCATGAACATGGAACCTCATGTAATCTTCAATATTATATCTTCAAATATAGTTCTGAATACCGTTGCATCTATCTGACCAATAGAAATTTAGTTCTTCCATAAACATGGAATGTGTCTCACTCCCAATAAACCTATGTATATTATATTATTAATTAGAAATTTAACACCTCCATTACCTATAATCTTGAGAGATTTATCATTAGTTAATTAGAATATTCAAAAACTTCAGGATATATAATTATCCATGAAACCATTCCTAGATATAGAACGAAATAAATCCATTGAATCTATGATCCAAGATTATTATAGAACATTGATACTCATCAATAATATGATCTTTCCAACATATATAGAATTCATGAAACATGAACATAGAAAATATTATCATTTAGAATTATCCCTGTGATTCCTATAATCATTCATGAGACGCCCTCTCTTCCTATAATGCCAACGTACGGGTTTATTCTCAATTGATCTTCCTCAACTTCTTTCCCTTAATCAATATTTATATTTATTTTGACCTCTCCACCAAGGGGAATATTATATACCTTTTTCTTGAGTATAGTTTCAGTAGTTTATTGTAATTATCTTTATCTAAGTTCTTTGTTTAAATTGAGATCTCTAACATCCTCAAACACCAAGTTATATTTCCTATAAGAATTACTTACGAAAATTACCATCAGTTCTCATGATTCTAGTAGTGACAATAACATAAAAAGTGCCCACAAATTTTCCATTAAATTCACTTTAATATATTTTATATGAATTAAAATCATATTAAATTCATTAACATGATCAGCCATTGGTATTCCTTATGAAAATATCATACTGAATAACCTTCATATCATGAAATCATTGTTCAAAGATGCTATATTCTAATACATGTATACCGGATACTTTATCAGCTCTAATATGGTTTTCAATTTCTTGATATTAAAATAAATGTTCCATGATAACGAATTTTGAATCAATCCAAGTTTCTTTCCATCTAGTCTTTTCCATTTATCTTTCTCAATTTTCTATAGTTTGAGCCCTTTCAATAGAAAATCATGGTTATTCTGAATCAGGTAGTCTTCTATCATCATACTTTAGAATATTAATTCCACCCCATTGAATTTATCCATCAATACCTTTCTTTCATTCGTTTCCACACCTTTTGAAAAAATTAATCCCACTGAATCGTAAGATATCAAGACTATAATGTAACCTGAGTCTGCTACCAAGTATGCTACTGAGCCTTGTTGAATCACAAGCTCTGAAACTAATTATTGGGATACCATCCATCATTCATAAAAAGTTAAAACATTAGAACTTAAGAATTTTGAAAAAAAATACCAAAAAATTCCCAGACTGGAATAACCCCATGACACTGATTTACTAGAAATTTGGAAGTCAAACCATACAGTAAATAACCACACCGATTAAAAAATTACACACCCTTAAACAAAATATCAATAATAAAACATTTAGTTGAAATTAATCACAAAATAAATAATAAGTATTTATATGGTTCAAACTTTAGTCCCATATCCATAATAAAACACTATTGTTACTTTTCATTTAACAGATGTTACAAGATTACATTCACTACTGAAAAATAATCCAAATAAAACACTAATTAGTGTACAATCACATATACAACATGAAAACTCCCTTATAGACACATGTGAATATGGTACCAACCTTATAATAGGGTCTATATAGTCAATGAGTTCCACTGAACTCTGGTCTTTTCGGGTATCCCACTATTTACCATTATAACCTCCAACTGCCTGTATGTCACCCAACCAAAATTGAAAACTTATAATGAGTAATTAAAGTTATCTTTATGTAATCCCTTTACTAAAAAACAATAAGGAATGACCTTTATTTACCATCATTAGTGAACTTCATGTATGCAATATCTTCCAAACTTCAACTTTTGGATCATGATCATATGCACACAACTTCCAGAATGTAACATCTAAAACCATACCTCTATATGAATTTCACTATCTCAAGTCTAAACATTATACCTAGACATAATTTCCAAAGTTATTTCCATTTATACGTATGAATTGGGGATTAAAAGAGACTTCAAATTTCCTAACAATGGCATATGGTCATCAATATACTATGAGATGCATAATTAATATAAATCCTAATTACCTATGGATGTAAATATACTTAGCATGTGAACCATTATAATTTGATACCATTATTATTCCAACCTTGAGGAAAATATAATCAAGGGAAGTTTTGGTATGTTGTTGATCATATCATTTGATATTTTTAACTAATATATGATTTTACCCCTTGTAAAACAACTATAACATCTAGGATCATAATTTAATTAGACTAAATAAATGTATATTTCTACTCATTTGACTAATATGTGATGTTCTCAACTACTTGGATGAATGAAATGTGATATACTAATTCATACAAGTGATTAAATTTAGGAGAATCAAGAACATATGAGTTTCCTCATATGAGATTGACATGTTCCATGTACAGTGGTCCCTTGAAATCTAAGGAAAATAGATTATATAGGTATAAAAATGATGTATAATGATATATCATATATTTTACATGTTCATATAGAGATATTAATGTGTTTGATTGAGATAATTCTAGGCCTATTTATATCTTGAGTACCACTAACATTTTTCTAGAGGATTATCTTTACTAACAATTATATATTAAGAAATTCGTAATTGTTTTAAATGATAAAAAGTACTATAGGGTCACACATAAGTTCCTAGAATGAGGATTAATTTTTGTTCAAAGATTTTATTTAAAATTTGAGAAATATTATGATAATCATATCCAAATAAGTTTATATGGATTTACATAGAGTATTGATTTTTTATGAAGTCTGTAAGGATTTAGTGCAAGTGGGATACCTATAAAAATATTTAAATAAAACACTAGTAATGAAATAATGAAATTCAATATGTCATGGTCAATGTCTATGAATTATAGATCAAACCATAACACAACGAAGGTCACTATGTCATGACCTATGCATCGAAGGATAATATGAGAAATTATCCAATTAACTCTATTATACTTTTTTATCATTTATCTTATACTTGATACATATCATTGATAGGTCCCACTCGATAGATGGAATGATATAATAGGTAAGGGTATGAGGGTTAAGTTTATATCCTAAAACAAGAAGAGTAATTTGAAAAGTAACACATAATTTGGAATAAATAAGAAATAAAAATTCAAGCATAAACTACAAATGTTATGACTATGTAAGGAGGTAAAACAATAAATAATAAAAAATATAAAATAATATATTTATTTTAGTTTGAATCCAAATTTTCCCACATCCACTCTTTACAATCTCAACCCAAGAGCATGGACATACACTACAAATACATCACTTTTTAAGAAGAGTGACAACTCTTTAAACCCTAATTTTTTCACACATGTATGAATAAACCCAAAACCTTACTTTTAATAAATAAAGGAACAACCCAAAACCTTCATGTTAAAATAGAGGAATAATGAACCTTTATTTTTATGGTAATAGGAAGAACCTTGTCGCTTGTTTTTTTAGGTAAGAATAACCATACATGTATCTTTTAATATAGGTATAACCAAAGTGTGAGTTGTTTCATAACTCAATAACAACATCAAAATACAAGATGAAATAGTATAATGAAGTGAATAAAACAAGGAAACTAGTAAATGTAAATGTAGGTTGTTGTAAACTACTACAAAAACAGGCAAGGTAAGCACCATCTTTTATCATCGCTAAGAAAAAAGCGCTGGTAAAGGTAATTCTTTATCAGTGCTAATTAAAAGTGCTGATAAAGGGTGATATTTATAAGTGCTAAAATTTTAACGCTAATAAAGGATCCCTTTATCAGTACTTTTATAGTGCTGATAAAACCATAGTCCCATTTTATAAAATGGGGACCACAATTCCCTCTATTTATCACGCCCTCAAGATCTCGCGGTATTGTACCCCTATGACAACTCCCCTCCCTCCGATATTATCTTTGTTGGACCTCCACCGCTAGACCTACTCCGACACAAACCCTACTCCTTATCCTCTCCCTCGAACCCCTTCCACAGATCCTCCTCTCCGTGAACCCTACTTCTCCTTCTACCCGCTGGACCCTACTTCCGACCGTGAACCCTACTCCAAGTGTTTGGGATTCCTTTCAATGAGGTTTGATTCTCAGCTTCCCATCTTTGATCTTTGGTGATTTCTCTGCTCATCCTCATATATTTCCTTTTGTTATTATTCTAATATTCACTATGGTGGTTTAGTTTGGTTTGGGTTATGTTGTGTGTTTGGGCTACGTTTTGATGATTGTTTGGTTCAGTAGGTTGATTAGCGGTTTCTCATGGTGCAGTTGTGGTTGGAGGACATTTCTTTCTTAACCTTGCAGTGTAAAATGAGTTGTAAAGCTTCATTGAGGTATGGAATCCAACATTTTTCTTTATTGTGTCTCATGCAGGAGGGGTTTCTTCTCATGTTAATCTATAAAATATGGTTGTGATGGCTTGATAAAAGATAAGTAATTTACAAATTGAAATTAAAGGGTAAAGGGGTTTTATTTTAAATTTTTTACAACCTTATTATTATTTATGATATTCCGATTTCACAAGATAGTTTCTCCACTGAAAATTATGTCATTGAGGGATTTATTTACACTCAATGATATGCTATGTGATTTCTTCTTTTGTTGTGATTATTCTGATATCACCCTAATATGGAAATTAGCTAACTACTAACATTTATATAATAAAATGGTTTTCCTTGGATTATGGTTTGTTTGATAAATTCCTTAAAAATAAAGTGTAAAGTGATCAAAGACCCTTGATAAATCTGTAAAATGATATTGATTTATTGTGATGTGTTTCTATTCTTGTGGGGTGACAATGTGTGGTTGGAAAATGTGTGGATAATGGTTATTGGCTATGATTTTGGGACAGTGAAGTGGTTTTTTGGTGTGCTTTTTGGGTAGTGAGATGGTTTTTTTGGATGTGATTTTTGATGTGGTGAGGTGATGGTTTATTTGTGATAAATGATTGGGTAGTAATGGAATTAATAACTTTTTAATAATGATTTAAATGGAATGGGTTGGTTTTGTTAATGGGATGGAATCAACTGATAATTAATTAAATGGTGGGCTGTGTGGTTAAATGTGGTTGATGAAAAATAATGAAATGAATTGGTTGGATAATGTGATTTTTTGGAAATGTGAAAGGAGGATTGTGTATTATTGTGTAGTGTTATGCATTTAGAGGTGGAAACAATAGTGGCAATGTTGTGAGTTGGTTAGAGTTTGGTTGTAAACCCATAGGTTGGGATTGTGTGTGTGGATATATGTATATACTTGTATATTATTCATTAATTATGTATTCACCCTACCCACGTCAAGCACTATGTTTTGAAACCCAAATAGTCACGTAACCGGTGTTTTTTCTAACATCCAGTGAGGAGGATAGATGTTTGGATACTTGCTCTTTCCTGCTCTCTCTACCAGGTGAGGTAGATATTTCATAGGCTATGATGGTTGAAGGTTTGTTAGTTCATTATATGGTAGTTGTGGTAGCCCATGTTTTTTTAGGGGACATGTGACCATGATTTTGGGGTGGTGGCCCATGTGTTTTTCGGTGAGATGTGACCATGCTCGTTGGGCGGTGGCCCATGTGTTTTTGGGAAAGGCGTGATATGATCATTCTTATGGGGAGGCTTTAGGTAAGGTCCATTCATGGTAAGAGGAGGTAAAAAAGTTGATGTCATACATGTTCACAATACCTTACTACTTTGGATATGATAGTGATTATGATTTGATGGCCCTGGTGTCTACGGGTGATATATGATGTTACTGTGCTTTTGGGTCTATGTGGTATATAAAAGAGATGAGAGCACCAAGATGTTTGATGTTTGGGTGTGAGAGTGTCATACTGGTAGGAAAGTGGTGTGGGATACCCTTTATCAATATTCTTCTATTCATATTATATTACGTGGTATGCATTATTTTGTTAATGTGACTTGGTGATTTTTGGGGTGGATAGTTGACCTATTTCGGTGTTGTTGGTTCTATTATTTTTCATGCCTATGTATTTGAAATGAATTTTAATAAAGGAAATGGTTATGTTTTGTGTGCTTTGTAATCTAATACTTCTTAGAAAGGGTATTATGGGTTGTTTTAAAGGTGTGAAATATGTTTTCAAAGGCACTAGAGTTGCGAATGGGTTTGGGTATAGGTTTTAAAAAGGAAACATAATAATTTAGCATGTTTGGATTATTGTGAATTTTTAAATATGAGTTGTAAGTTTCTCAAATTATGAAAGGAATGTTTTGAAATTAATCTTTCTTTATGTTTGATTTTGTAGAGGGGGATCTACCCATGAAGTTGGTTTATCAACTGTATGCTCTTCTTCTATTTCATAAAAATGAAATTTTTCAAATGTGTGGGTAATAGAAAATGTATTTGAAAGGGGTTTTAGTGTGAGTAAAAATAGAAAATGGTTTGTTTTATGGAAAATTTATATTTCATTGAAATTATAGGCATTTATTTATGGAGGATTAGGGTTCATTGATCCTTATTTGGATTGTTTCATATTTCAATGATAAAGGAAAATTATTTAAATGATGTATTTGAAATGTTTTTATTGGAAATGGTTAGGCTCTATTAATTTCTATTTTTCTAAGGAATTTTTTTTCTTCTACTATATTTGGAAGTATTTTTTTTGTTTATTTGAATCATAAATAATAATATTTTAGATTCAAATAGGATGTAGATGAATAAAGATTGGATGGATGCTAATCGTTTGACAATAGAGTATGAGAATGGAGTGAAAGAGTTCATCAAGTTTGCAAATAATCACACAAAGGATCCTTCTTAAATCATTTGTGTGTGTTTACGTTGTTTTTATTCTATAATAATTACTCCAGAGGAGTTGGAAGAACATTTTATATGTCACGAAATAGATCGGAGTTATAAATATTGTAATAAACATGAAGTAAAAGAGAATGTATCTACTGGATGGGATAAAACTGCGTTTTATGGATCATCAGATATGATTAAAAATATGGATAATGAATAAGACCATATGGAGGATATGATTACAGATGTCAATGATGATAAAGATCGTATTGAGGAAATGACAAGGACAGTTGAAGATGAACTCTGTGATTGTCAAAAATTGTGTCAATAAATGATTTGAAGTTAAAAGGTTTGAAATCACATGACTGCCTTGTTTTTATGCAATATTTAATTCTTATATATTTATATTGAATTTTTCCCAAGAATTTTTTTCATACTTTAACCAATCTTTGTTTCTTTTTCAAAGCTATATGCAAAAAGGTTTTAGACCTGGTGAAATTTCCAGTTATGGAAAGAGAAATTGTCATCATATTATGTGAATTAGAAATGATTTTCCTGTTATCATTCTTTGATATGATGGTTCATTTGATGGTTCAATTGGTGAGAGAGATTCAACTTTGTGGTTCTGTTTACTATAGATAGATGTACCCCGTTGAACAGTGTATGAATATTTTGAAAGGGTATGTCAAAAATCAAAGTTGGCTATAGGGTTGTATTGTGGAGCGATATATTATTGAGGATTACATTGAATTATATACTGAATACCTATATGATTCGGAAAGCATTGGTCTCCTAAAATCTTGTCACACTAGATGCATTGAGGGTGAGGGAATTTCTGGAAGAGATGTTGTGACAATCAATATTATAGATTGGGAGCAGGCCCACCTTTATGTTTTGCATAACATTTGGGAGGTTGCTCCATATATTGAAACCCAAAATGAAATTCTTAGGCAATTGAATCCATCAAGGGATGAAAAATGGATATCAAATACACATAATCTCCAGTTTATAGGATAGTTTTGGGACCATATTTTTAAGGGTCTAGATGAAAATCTGAATTCAATTTCCTAACAACTTCGATAGCTAGCCTTCAGACAAAGTGTGTATATATTATCATACAATGGTTATGTAATTAATGGTTATACATTCTATATAGATGAACATGATGAAGATAGTACCATGAAAAATAGTGGAGTTACACTTGTAGCTGAAGCGATTCATGTTTCTAGTAGAAAGGACAAAAATCCAATTTATGCGAATATGTCATACTTTGGAATTATCAAAAAAATATAGGAGTTGGATTATATGACATTCCAATTTCTTATTTTTCAATGAAAATAGGTTGATAACAATAGTGGTGTTAAAATAGATGAATTTAGATTTGTGAAAGTTGATTTTAGTAAAGAAGGGTACAAATACAAATAGTTTATAAAGTCACCAAAAGAGGTACAAGTATTTTATGTTCCACATCCAGCAAACCGAAAGTGGTCAATTGTTCTGTTATCATCCAAAACTATTGAAGGGTTCGATGAAGATTCAATTGAGGATGATCCATTTAGTGGTACATCACAATTATTTTGTAGCAGTCCCAATGTAGATGACATTTTGTATGTTAGAGGAGACCATAATAAAGAGGTTTTGATAATCGGTAGAGATGTCAAACCTCCTAAGCCTTTGAAAAAAATAAAGAGAGTTCAATAAATAAGTTATATTTTGTTTGTAATATATATCTTGTTATCTCATGTTATTATCTTATTATTACTAAATTTATGTAATATAAATTAACTATTCAACCACTTTTTGCAGATAATGACTTCTGCACATTCTGGTGCTCCTAACCTCGAGGCTGAACAAGTCTCTCAAGCAGCTGCTACTGCTGCTCACAGTGCAGAGCAAAAATAAGTTTCTGAACCTGTTGCTTCTCCTAGTGTTGAGGTCCAACAACCATTCGCACATTCCGTTTCTACCATTTTATATTAACATATTGATTATTTTGATATCGATGAAATGGTTGAGGATGTAGGACTGACATCGCAGAAAACACAGGTGCATCGTAGTTTGATGGTGTCAGCCAAAGTTCTTAAGGAGAAAAGCAAAGGAATAAAATTTGATGTCTCATGGAATGCACGAGGCCAACATGTGAATCCCAAAAGGTTATTTTTAGTAGTTACATTGGAATTTTCACTCAGCAATGCATGTCGATTGACATAGATTCATGGAACCATGTTGTGTCTGGGCTGAAGTTTATGATCTGGGAAGAAATTACAGTAAAATTATGATACTATTTCTTTAATTTACTAGAAAATAAAATAATGAAATATTGTATTACTCTTCTCAATCCCTTGAAGAGTAAATTTATAGTAGACGATTCACACAAGAATTATTTACTAAGTCTTGCAGGAAGGATTCATCTAGGTTTTACACTATTATAACAAAATGTCACTTGAAAGATTCCAAAGGTAAAATAAACCTGCACCCACCCCTTGTCTATGCTCACTTGATATCCCAAGAAGCATGGGATGCATTTATTGGGCGCCATGGGGATGATAAGTTTCAGGTACATTGTGAGTGATAACACATTTTTTGAGGATACGTGTATTCATCACTTTGATTATCAATATTTTATTTATGAAACAGAAACTCAATACTGAAAATAAGGAACGTGCATCAAAACCAACATACCCTTATCGTAAAGCAAGGATGGGGTAAACTTCACTAGAAAAGAAAATGGTACGTATTTTAAATTTATAGTAATATTGTTATGTGCCAAGAAATAAAATCATAATTATCTTTCTATATTTGTATGTAGATTGATGAGTCTAAATCCAAAGACACTTCCATCCCACGTAATGTGCTATGGAAGGAGACACACATGAATAAGGAAGGGAAGCTAGTAGATGAAAACACACAAAAATTGTGGGAAATATGTGTAAGTATGTCATGATATTTTTTTTTTGTTTTAAATTGATATTACATAATAATAATTACTTATTTTACTATATCTAACAGTCACAGGAATCAGATACTCCTATAGCAGATGCATACCTATTATCGACAGCTTTGAAGCGGCTAGAACAATACGGTCATGTCATAGGTGCAGGGTTTGGGGTGACACCCCAAGTATATTTTGAGAAAAAAAACAAACGGATGATATAAATGAAGAAATGAAACAAATGAGTGAAGGTATAACAACTCTTGAAGAACGATTTCAATATAATGGAGAGTTGCTAGCAACTTTTATGGGTGGGAATCAAGGAGAGGACACAACTCAGGAACAAACAACGTGTAAAGATCCCACCCCACCCCCACCAGCTTTGAGGCGAGCCATTCCCCTCAAAGAGCTGTCTTAGACATGGTAATCAATATTCTAATAATTGTTCCCATAAAATGTGAATCAGAAAAACACTGTTACTTTTCCTATACTGATCTTCTACAGGGTGATAATGACTATGATTTATTTCTGTCAACACCCACCTATCACCTTGTAGCTAGGGCTACGGTGTTCAACATCCTAGAGGATAAGCTGCATAATAGACCACTTCCAACAAATCCTCTGAAAGGGATGATTACTATAGCTCATGAGCCAAATTCAGAGCTACCTATTACACTTGATGAAGATGATATTCATATAGTTGAAAAGGCTATTAGGACATTCATTACATGGTCATTAAAACTTGTAAGAGTATATGTTGACAAATAGGTATTTATTTCAATTTTTTTTCAAGCTAAACCTTTAACAATTAATGAAAAAAGGTCTAAACCAATGAATGTTATCATAGATGGAGAAAGGGTTAGGGTGACAAGAAACGTGGGCTCAAAATCATCTAAAGGATCGACCAACTGATCCAAAAGATTTACTGAAAGCACAATAACACCACCTATTCTCTATCCACATATACTAGCATTAAAGACTCATGTGGATACAAAGATAAAAAGTGATAGTAGTCATATAGTTATTTTTGAAAAGAATATATAAGGAGAGGAAATTCAATATTTCATTGCTACTAAAAATGTAAATTACATCCTTGAATACGGTTGGTTAGGCGTCACAGTTGTAAATTTATATATGAGGTATGTTTTCATGAATTGATTTTCTAAAAGATGATATAATGTGATAATTATGAATAAATTCATTTTATATTATTGGCAGGAATATATATGAAAAAAAGTTGAAGGAATTTTCCCATGATCCAAAAATTCAGACTCGTTAGTCCTCATACCACATCAACACAACTGACGAAATTAGAGCCATCCAAAAGGGATGAAATAGTGAAAGGCTTGCTGAAAACATTTGAAAGTAAGATTATAGATGACAGACTCTTCCTAATAACAACCATATAGAGGTAAAAATATAAAATTATAGAATATCAATTATATTTTCACTTCTTTCATTACTTATTCCTTTTTTCATTTTTAGGCAACATTGGCTGCTAATTGCGGTGAACTTGGATACTCCAAAGATATATTTTCTGGATTCAATGCAAGGATATCCAACAAAACGACCACACATGATGGAGTTTGTGAATTTTTAAGACACTACATCCTACGTTTTAGGTCTAAAAATCAATTTATATAATTTATATTATCTTTTACAAAGTATTCTATTATAATAGAGTGGTGTATCAATATCGTCTAAAAAAAGGAATGAGGATAGGGGCTAAGCTTAAGGAGGTGAGCAAGTACTACGTCTGGACAAGTATCAGGGTATATATAATAAAATTTCACTATCCAAACACATATCAAAACAATTTACTTATTCTACTAATGATTAATGTTTTTTCAGTGTCAAAAAAAATGATAAAGATTATAGTTATTATGTTTGTAAATTTACGAGAGAGATTGTTTTCCATCAACAAACTAGCATCCCTAAAGAGGTATTTTCAAAAAACAACTACTATTTCATTTAAATTATTTATTATTTATTTATTTATATATTTTTTAGTTCTACTATAACTATCAAAAATCATAATAATCACAAGATGATATAGATTTATTCAAAAATGAGTGGGCCGCATACCTGATGGAAGATTGCACATAAATAGCATGAAGATCTGACTTGGGGACGTGTACAATTGGCAGAAATTTTTGACAGGGGTTCACATAGATCAAAATATGAAACATTTTTGTATGTAAATGTTAGTAGGAAAATTGTAATTGTTATTAAATAAAACATCTTTTATCCAATGATTCATTTATCCATTTTAACAGATGAAATGCACCGGTAACATGCAAGAATGATGAACCCCTATTCTTTGGGATTTGTATAAGAAAAACTGGTAAAATATACAAAATAACTTCATATCATGAATGAACACTCACATTCAAAGAAAATATGAGTAATAAACTCCACCCTAAATTGATTTCATTATGATCATCGAGATGCCAAATGGATTCCCATGCGTTGAACATTTTCATTGGTAGAAATTGTATGTTTTTCTGATTATCCATAATAAAAAAATGAACATTGTTGGAACCTACATCCCTACAAATCCATGTTTTTAATTTAGAAAAATGATTCATGGGTCATTTGTGACATGTACGAGTCAATCCCGCATCAATCCGAGGCATGGTGTGACCAGTATCACTCAAAGTGTCTCTCTTTTGTTTAAAATGGACATAATTTTAAATGAAAACAACAGCTGACATACGAAAAAATGACCAAACACATTCAGATTGTGTTTATACTTTATTACAATGATCCATGGGTCATGTGTGATGTGTAAGAGTAAAATACACCTCAATATAAGACATGGTGTGGCCGGTATCACTCAAAGTGTCTCTCTTTTGATTAAAATGGACATGATTTTAAGTGAAAACAACAACTCACATAAGGAAAACTGACCAAAAGAATTCTGATTGTGTTGATACTTTTGGAGAAAGATCCATGGGTAATTTTTGACATGTAAGAGTCAACCCTGCCTCAATATAAGGCATGGTGTGGCCAGTATCACTCAAAGTGTCTCTCTTTTGTTTAAAATGGACAGAATTTTAAGTGAAAACAACAACTAACATATGAAAAACTAAACAAATGCATTCAGAATATGTTGATAATTTAGTCCAACGATCCATGGGTTATGTGTGATCTGTAAGAGTCAACCCTGCCTCAATCCGAGGCATGGTGTGACCGGTATCACTCAAACGTTTTCTCTTTTGTTTAAAATGGACACAATTATAAGTGAAAAGAACAATTGATGTATATAAAACTGACCAAATGCATTCTTATTGTGTTGATAAATTCTAAGAACGATACATTGGTTATTTATGATGTATACGAGTCAAACTTGCCTCAATCCGAGGCACGGTGTGACCGATATCACTCAAAGTGTTTCTCTTTTGTTTAAAATGGACACAATTTTAAGTGAAAACAACAACTGACGTACGGAAAACCAACAAAATGAATTCGGATTGTGTTAATACTTTATGATAAAATTCCATGGGTCATTTTTGATGTGGAAAAGTCAACCCCACTTCAATTCGTGGCATGGTGTGACCGGTATCACTCAAAGTGTCTCTCTTTTGTTTAAAATGGACATAATTTTAAGTGAAAACAACAACTAACATACGAAAAACCAACCAAACAGATTCATATTGTGTTGATAATTTATTAAAAAGATAAATCGGTCATTTTTATTATGTAAGAGTCAACCTTTCCACAATCTGAGGCATGGTGTGACCGGTATCACTCAAAGTGTCTCTCTTTTGTTTAAAATGGACATACTTTTAAGTGAAAACAAAAAACTGACATATGGAAAACCGACCAAACACATTAGGATTGTGTTGATAATTTATTAGAATGATATATGAGTAATTTTTGATGTGTAAGAGCCAACCCCACATCAATCCAAGGCACGGTGTGACCGGTATCTCTCAAAGTGTGTCTCATTTGTTTAAAATGGGTAGAATTTTAAGTGAAAACAACAACTAACATATGGAAAACCAACCAAACACATTCTGATTGTATTGATACATTAGAAAAAAAACCCATGGGTCATTTATGAGGTGTAGGAGTAAACCCATACTCAATACGAGGCACGGTGTGCCCGATATCACTCAAAGTATCTCTCTTTTGTTTAAAATGGACAAAATTTTAAGTGAAAACAACAACTGACATATGGGAAACTGAATAAACACATTAGGATTGTGCTGATAATTTAGGAGAACGATACATGGGTCATTTTTGATGCATATGAGTCAACCCTACCTCAATATGAGGCATGGTGTGACTGGTATCACTCAAAGTGTCTCTCTTTTGTTTAAAATGGACAAAATTTTAAGTGAAAACAACAACCGACGTATGAAAAACTGACCAAATGCATTAATATTGTGTTGAAAATTTATGAAAACGATTCATTGGTCATTTTTGATGTGTAAGAGTCAACTCCACCTCAATAAGAGGCACAGTGTGACCAATATCACTCAAAGTGTCTCTCTTTTGTTTAAAATGGACATAATTTTAAGTGAAAACAACAGCTGATATACATAAAACCAACCAAATGCATTCATATTCTGTTGATACTTTAGGAAAATTATCCATGGGTCATTTGTGATGTGTATGAGTCAAACTTGCCTCAATATGAGGCATGGTGTGGCCAGTATCACTCAAAGTGTCTCTTTTGTTTAAAATGGACAAAATTTTATGTGAAAACAATAATTGACATACGGAAAACCAATCAAACGCATTAAAATTGTGTTTATAATTTAGGAGAAAGATAAATGGGTAATTTTTAACATGTAAGAGTCAAACTTTCCTTAATATTAGGAATGGTGTGACCACTATCACTCAAAGTGTCTCTTTTTTGTTTAAAATGGATAAAATCTTAAGTGAAAACAACAACTAACATACGGAAAACTGACCAAAAGCATTCATATTGTGTTGATAATTTAATAAAATGATCCATGGGTAATTTTTTATGTTTATAAGTCAACTCTACCTCAATTTGAGGCATGGTGTGGCTGGTATCACTCAAATTATCTCTCTTTTGTTTAAAATGGACAGAATTTTAAGTGAAAACAACAACTGACGTACGAAAAACTGAACAAATGCATTATAATTGTGTTGATACTTTAGTATAATGATACATGGGTAATTTTTTACATGTAAAAGTCAAAAAAATCTCAATATGAGGCACTATGTAACTGTTATCACTCAAAGTGTCTCTCTTTTGTTTAAAATGGATAGTTTTTTAAGTGAAAACAACAACTAACATACGAAAAACTGACCAAACACATTCGTATTGTGTTTATACATTAGGATAACAATCCATGAGTCATTTGTGATGTGTAAGAGTCAAAACACCCTCAATAAAAGGAATGGTGTGACCGGTATCACTCAAAGTGTCTCTCTTTTGTTTAAAATGGACAAAATTTTAAGTGAAAACAACAACTGACATATTAAAAACCAACAAAACACATTCATATTTTGTTAATACTTTAGGAAAAATATCCATGGGTCATGTGTGATGTGTAAGAGTCAACCCCGTCTCAATATGAGTCATTGTGTGGTCTGTATCACTCAGATTGTCTCTCTTTTGTTTAAAGTGGACAAAATTTTAAGTGAAAATAACAACTGACATACGAAAAAAATGGCCAAATGCATTCATATTGTGTTGATTCTTTAGGATAACGATCCATGAGTTATTTGTGACATGTATTATTCAAAACCACCTCAATACAAGGCACGGCGTGACCGATATCACTCAATGTGTCTCTCTTTTGTTTAAAATGGACAAAATTTTAAGTGAAAATAACAACTGCCATACACAAAATAGACCAAACGCATTCAGATTGTGTTGATACTTTAGGAAAATGATCCATGGGTCATGTGTGACGTTTTTAAGTCAACCCATCCTCAATCCGAGACACGACATGGCTGGTATCACTCAAAGTGTCTCTATTTTTTTTAAATGGACATAATTTTAAGTGAAAACAACAACCGATATATGAAAAAAATGACCAAAAACATTAGGATTGTGTTGATACTTTAGGATAATGATCCATGGATCATTTTTGATGTGTATGAGTCAATACTACCTCAATTTTAGGCACGGTGTGACTGGTATCACTCAAAGTGTATTTCATTTGTTTAAAATGGACACCATTTTTAAGTAAAAACAACAACTGACATATGGAAAACAATCCAAAATTCATTACCTATGGCATAAGACACTTAGACAAGCCTCATAGATTTCTAAGTAGTCCTTAGAAAATAATCCCCCATTAATAATTCATCACACACCCTAAATATAAACCTTTATCCCTAGAGTTCATGGTGAGGGATAAAAACAAAGAGGAAAGGGAGAGGGAGAAGAACAAAAGGGAAAGAAAAAATAATATAGGATTTAAATTGGATAAATTTTCAAGATAAAGGGATCTTAGACAAAGTTTTGGGAAGGGGACGAGAGTAAATAGGTTGAAATCCCTTAAATTATGCCATATCATCGACAAATTTCATGGTCTAGTTGTGTAGTTTTCCAAATTGTTCACCAACTTTTTGGGAGCCATTGGATAAGAAACCTTCTTCTGCATAGTTTGGACAAATAGTTAACTAACCGTGTTCTAATCATTCAAAATGACTTAGTTAAACTATATATCTATACCACATGGTTTCTTTTAACCGTTAACAACCCAAATTCCTAACAACTCCCTCAAAAAGGTAATTTGTAAGGTTTTTACTTGGAGTCGTACAACCCATACTTTTTCTATGTATGTAAAATAGTAAAAGTTAAAAATGAATAGGAAACTTCCCTATGTAAGTGTACCCACATGGGTTCTTATAATTTTTGTCTCCTAATAAAAGCACTACATGGATACTTATCAAGAGTCTAGGATGGAAAAAGAATAATCATATATCTTCCCACCATTTATAAATTCTATAAATGACGTGAAAAGAAGACAACACACCATAAGATAAAGGCATCAACCACAAGAACACATTTCCTTAAGTGTTCTAAAAATCACCCAAATCCATTTACCATGAAGAATATACAAGGTAAACTCTCTAAGTCCTAAGGAAACATATCCTAAAGGGAACTTAGAATCTATAAACAAATTCCATATCTAAGCTTGACATGAATCTTAACCACAAAAAAATGAAAAATAACTGGCATGCATACCTTAATAAAATTTTTCTTAAGGTTATGACATTAAACACTATATACTTTATCTGAGGAAATGTAAGATATCATTTGGAGGAGATAGTATTTAATGGTAATTTTTGATAATCATAATGAATAACTAGTACATTACATTAGGTATGAATTTTTCCCATCGTTTGATCCCAAATTGACTACCACTACATATTTTATCTGTGTGAACTGCTTGTTTGATATGCTGATTTTTTTGCATGTCTTATTTGGGTGTGCTACTGCAGAATTACATGTTACAACAGGTAGGGAATTTATCAGTGCATTTTTATCACTGATAATGGCACCCTTTATCATCGTTTTTTTAGCAATGATAAAGGAACCCTTTATCAGTGCTGCGCTTTATAGCGCTTTTTTAGCACTGTTAAAGCCCGTTTTGGGTGATGATAAAGCCCATTTTTGTATTAGTGGTAGTTTTTATAGAAAAAAATTAATTTGACCCATCAAAGTAAATGTATAACAATGAAGTATTTAAAAAACCAAAATGGTTTTAACAAATCAGATTAGAAGTTTGGAACTATGTAGCCTTTCATTTTTTTTGGAAATTTAGGATTAGTATTAGAATCATATGTGCCACTATTTATAGATTCTTTCATCTATTTATGGATGAAACTATAACAATATTTAAATAAAAATCATTAGAATAATTAAAATTTATAAATTATATTTTTATCTATAATTCATGTAATTTTCCCATCATTTTATCATTCGCTGAATACGAATGATAATTCTGCCCTTGTCTATAGAAATAATCATTTAAATTCTCTATGAAAATAGAATTTTAATACTTTTAAAATACCTAATAATAATATCCATGTGAACATAACCTTTGGATATGCTGAGACATTAATTCTGAATATAATTAGTGTTTCCAATTTAATCAGTCATAACGTGAGATAAATATTGTACCATGTAAATTTTTGTCCTTAACATATCACTGATTTTCATTCATATAACATTATCATACTTAAAATAATATTTGTAATTTACTTAGAATATGTTCTCCTGAGTATAATTATGTTGTATCCATTCAGGATTCACTATAATATGTGAGAATTATCACCTTATACAAAATCAATACAGTGATTCTTCCAACACTATCAAAATATTCAATACGTAAGAGTTAAATTCACTATTAATGGCATACATAAAAGTAAAATATTAATATATAGGGGTCCTCCCATATATAAGGGTTATATTAACTCAAGAAACTTTATGAGACTCTATCATATGCAAGGGTCAATAATTGGGAAAATATTCAATACATATGAGTTCTCCAACACTTAATAATTATAAGTAAGATAATTACTATTGATAGAAAATCAATACCTAAGACATTTATTTTGATATGTAAGAAATATAACTGCTCAAATAAGATTATTTCCTTTTCAAAATTTCCAATATGTAACAGATTTTCCTAACTTCATAGTATACATAAAGTTTGGTACATAGGAAATTTATTCAACAAAAACTATGAATAAATAATAATAATGAATAATAATAAATAATTAGAGGGAATAACAATTATAAAACTATATAAATTAAAGTGAGAGGGAATATTTAATTATAAAAATTCAAATAAACAATGGTAAGGAGGCACTCAATATACTCCCTCTTTTTGATAATTGAAAAACCCTAACATCTATAACCTTTTTTGTAAAGATAAAAAATAAGAAAATTTATATTAGATCAATCAAAGAAAAAAAATAAAAAATAGATATAGTAAAAAATAGGGTTATAAAACAAAAAAAAATATCCCCTTAAGTTAAACACATAAGTACAGTAAATAATATACAATAATATCTAGATTTAATAATAATGATTAAGTAGTAATAGATACCAATTATAGAATATATATCATGATCAGTAGATATACCAAAATTTTAAAAGAACATCTCCCCTTAATCTAATATTCCTTCTCTAAATGATATGATAGTGAATTCTCATCATGTGAACTTCTATAGTACAAAAAAAAAACTAAAATGATCCTTGAAATAAATTAATTATACTTAAATAACTATATAAGATATGAAATAAATTAAAAAATAATCAATACTCGAGCACATTTCAATAAACCAAATAAAAAATAGTAAATACATGCTCACTAACCAAAAAGAAATAACTTACAAAAAATATCATGCCCATATAATAGTGAATTAAAAAATATGAGTTATATACATTGGTCATAATAATTCCATCACCTGGGAAAATAGAGAGGTTTAGGTCCCACTAGATTCTTCATAGTGCCTTTGGGAACTCAAAATATGTGAATTTTTTGAACATTTTAAATCACCAAAGATGTCGTAGTAAGTATATTATTACCCAAGTTTCTATAAATTTTTTTCAAAAAAATCATATGTATAATGAACATGTAAAGAAAATTTAAAAAAATCTATAATAGAATAACAAAAATTTCTTATTATATCATCACATTTTCTAGAATTAATATGATAGAAAATGTTTACCTTTGAAAAAATATCACCATAATTTGGATTTCTCAAATAATCTCTTTTTCTATGATTTTTTCTTTTTCACCTATCACATTTTCATTATATTTATAAATATCTTCTAAATCACGACATACTATTTCATCAGTTCTAGAATAAGTATTATTTATCTTCCATTCTCTCACTTAAGCCTCTCATTTTCTTCCATGCATTAAAAATCATAATAAAATTTCTTTTTCTTAGTTATCACACATTTCCCCAGTTTTATTTTAGAATCACAAATAATAAATACACTATTTTATAGCTCATAAACCTTATCTTATGACTCTATTACATATGTCTTATTAAATCCAAAATAAAGGTCAGAATAATAATCAGAATCATTACTGGAATTATTTACCTCATCTATGAAACCCATTAAAAAATGTTTATATATTTCTATAATGATTCACCCAAGTCATATAAAGAACATGAGTGGGAAGTTAAAAATGACACCTTACTAATTTTTTCTATAAAACAAAGATTACAATTTTATTTCTCACATTGAGATTCACTACTTGAATCTGAATATTCAAAACTACTATTGGAATTCAGGTCTCTGTTCTCTTTCTTTTTGAACTTCTTATTTTTTTTATACTTTAACCATTGATAGTCAGGTATGATGTGTCCTTTTTTCTTGTACTTATAACAAGTAAGATATGAATTACTCAAATTTATATTTGAAATATTTTTCTTATTATCCTTTCTTTTATCCTTCCTAGAATTATTTATATCTCTTATAGACTACTTCTCCTACTTAATTTATATATATAATCCTTTTAATAACTTAGTTATACTCTCTTTTCCATCTATAAAGGAACTTGAATCATCATTAGAGGAACTACTAAAAATATTTTTTAAATTAATAAATTTATTTAGCTCATCAGTTTCATAATCAATGTTCTTCAACTCAAGATCATACTATAAGTGTGAACTAATAAGCTCCTCCAGAGTGTATTCCATGAAATTATTGATCCCATTAATGACTACTTTCATAGAGTACCACTTATTTAGTAGAGATATGAAAAATATTTCAACTATAGTATTATTATCCAATGTTTCTCCAAGTGAACTCATAAAATTCACAATACTTATAAACCTTTAGAATATTTGATTGATAGTCTAATTTTCTCCCATATTAAAATATTGACACCTAGATTATATGATACCATGCTATATTCTTATCAATTTATCCACGCCATATTTTATAGCTTGAAAAATTATCCATATATTAGAAGCATTCTTACATATAGATACATGACTAAAAAATTTCATTTAATATCAAATTAAAAAGTATTTATGATCTTATAATTAAGAATACACTTAGCTGCATTATTACCAGTGAAAGAATTAGGGCATACCTATGATAGTTTGTATGGTTTTACCATGGATTCCCAATTCTCATTGCTTTGATGCTTAAGATAATCTTCCATACAGGATTTTCTATAACCACAACCATTTACATTTAAAAAGGGTGAATTTTATAGAATCCAACCATTATTAAATCCTTGAACTTCCATCTTGAATAACCTTAACCTAAGTCACTTAAATCAATGTTATGGTTAGGAACATAAATATATCAAAAAATAAAAATCCTCTTATGCCAAGTGATAGGTCCCACTCAAGAGATGGAAATATACAAGTGGGGGGGGGGGTGAATTTTCTATCTTAAAATAACTAGAGTAATTAAAAATAATTTTTACTTCAATGGAAATAAAAAATAAAATATTCAATTATAAAATGTAAATTTAGTGATCATGTGAAGAGTGAAAGCAATAAATAATAAAAAATACAACATAAGTGATTTATAGTAGTTTAGATCCAAATTATCCTACATATACTCTTCAAACTATCAACCTAGGATCATGGTCATCCACTAACGATACTTAACATTTGAAGGAGAGTGGAAAATATTACCATATTTTATTTTTCACAGATAGAGGCACAAACCTAAATTTGGCCTTTTACCAGACCAAGGAATGACCCACAAACTTCCTATTGAATTGGAGGAATAACCAATCTTTTGTTTCATAGGAATATGAATAACCTTTTGTCTTGCATTTTGGTTAGGTAAACATAATCAAAAACTTACCTTTTAATAGAGGTATAATATATCAACCCAATCCTTTTACACATATTATTACATGATTTTTAATATAAACATCCAATAAACAAAACCCAAAAATCACAAGGCCTAGTGTATTTGGAAGACTAGGTTCATAATACATATAAAAGAAACTAAAATTAACATATTTATTTTATTCTCCTTAATGAGCTCATAAATACCTTCAAGATCTTAAAACTACAAAGGGTAACCTAGGGAATACATAAAATAAAGGGGTGAGATAAAAATCCTAGTAAGGGAATAAACATGATGACAAGGCATAACATGTGAGTAAAATGACATAACATGATATCATAAAATAGAAAGCTCATGAATAATCACATGGGATCATAACATAATGAACATGGTATCATAAATCCCGGAAACATAGAAAATAGAAAACAACATATAACATGACATAAGCATAAGTCAAGGATAATCACCATGACAGTATCACACAGTGTAAATAGTCCCATCATGGATTAAGTTTACTCCCCAATCCCATATATAACATCCCATGAGACAAAAAAATTATACAATGCATTGGAGTTCTATCTGGGTGAACCTATCATAACATGTACAAGCTTATGTGTGCCACAAAAGGGAATCAATCATAAGGTATTTGAGAAATGGAATTAAAGCATGTATTAACCCATCGAAGTAAGGGTGAAAAAGATAGGTACATATGTAAGAGACATATATACATAATTAAAAACCATTAAATAACATCAAAGATATATATAAGGTGATTTAGAGTGATAAAGGTCTAAAATAAAAGAAAAAAGATGGTTTAAAGAGATACTTTACCTCATGTTCCAGAATCATTCTACACTTGGACTTAATGTCCCATTAAATCAAGTTAGATTAATTAATTAATTAATTAAGAACCTTTTCAATATGTATCTGATTTAATATAATTTTATTATGTTCATTTATAGCTATTTCAATGAGATATAAAGTTTAATATTTCTTTTCCGAGGGAATTCGTTTCATGGTTCCAAGGTCAGATCACTTATTGATAATTATTGATATTCTGGTAAAATAAGACTAAAACTACAGAAGTGAAAAGAAATATTATTAATTTCCTTCCAGAAATTGAAATAGTCTAAAATTAACTTTTTTTTCCAATATAGGGACGATTCAATTAGTAAAAATGTAAATTTTATGTGGTTAGTTCATTTAGTCCGTTTTACCGACCTTCACAAACTATTTGTGATTTATTTAATTAAATGATTATTAAAAATATAAAGAACTTAAAATAAGTTATAATATACTTATTATAATCATATTTAACCATAATATTGTTTCCATAACCAAAATTGAATGCGGTGGAAAAAAACAAAGTACGTTGTTCATGGAGGTTGTAAACCAACCATATTGTAAACAATGTTTTCATTTTGAAATCTAAAAAGGGAGGGTAAAAGATGAATATTACACCATAATAATAGCATATCAATATATTTAAGATACCTATGTTATTACTTTTATGTTTATGGAGATCATATGGGTGTGGCAGAAGAAGAATAAAATTAAAAGGATTTTAGTTTAGAGTTTATATCTCCCTCTGGTTTTCTCCTTTTAGACTACCCCTTAATGCTCCTTGGAATGGTATTTGAATAAGAACAGAAACACTAGGATGTGGTGGAGAGGATTGGTAAGGTAATTGGTTATATATTTTTCAAGATGCATGTATTATAAGTTTTTAGGAGAAGGGGTGGTATTTATAAGAGGCAGAGATGAGTGTTTTTGATTATTACAATCATTAGTTTATTATATTGGATTAATACTACCATTAGTGATGAATATTATGAATATATATATATATATATATATATATATTAAATTGTAGATATAAGTTTGAATGAATGGGTTATTACATTATCCATTACTCAAAAATTCATGTATTTAGCATATACTGTTAAATATCGTATTTTTCCATATTTTACTATTCAAAAAAATTCATGTATTTTAGAAAAATTATAAAAAAAAACCCAAAATATTTTTTATGTTTAGATCCCAAAAATGAAGTCCATTTTATGAAAACAATTTTATAAATATGATAAATTTAATTTTTAAATAAAATCTTTATTTATTTGGAAAATACCAATTTTAATATTATGATCAATTTTCAGACCCTTTGAAAAATTACTAAGGTCTCATAAAATGATATTATCATTATAATACGACATAATATTAATTTATAAACCCATTTTATGAATATAAACTTTATTCTAAATTGCTATATTTGTTATAAAAATGAAAATAAAACATATCTGTTATACAAAAATACAAACACTTATTTTATCATTTCAAAACATTTATTTAATTGTATCATGATATAAATATGCTATATTTTCATTTAATGTGATAAATAAGTATTATTTTACTCTAACATAGGTGATTATACTATTATAATAGTTATGTTAGTATTTATAATGGTTATAATACTATTTCAACAGTTAGATTACTATTCAAATGGTCATATTACTATTCTAACTGTCATATTTGTAACAACCATATGGGATCCAAACCTAAATACCTCATATTTCATTCATTCCTTATTCAATTATATTTTCTATCAATGTTATATATTTTCACATTCAAAATTCATATTGCATTACTAATATTCTACTTCATTTATACAGTGTTGTTCGCAAGTGAGATTATTCTTGGGGATCAAGCAGATCCAAATTTTCCTATTTTAGTTATCATATTTTCTATTTTTTATACCATTGGATTATTTTAAATTTTTGGGGCATTTTTATTCTCTAAATTTAATGTTCAAATAAATATAATAAACAGTATTTGGTTTTATCTTGTGGATTGTGTGCATTATATAATATTATATAGCACAATTATATATTTGAAGGGAAATTCCATTGTTAAAATTTTGGGTCATTACATTCTTCCACACATAAGAATTTTTTCCCTCTAAATTTAGTTTTACATACAAAGGAAAAAACAAGTGAGGGTGATTATGTTACATATATTTATATGGTTCCCATGTCACCTCCTCAAACTTATGGTTTCACCATAGTACTTTGACTATATGAGCTGTCTTGTCAGGTAGAAATTTATCTTTATGATCCACGATCTTCCCTCGCTGCACCTCATAAGAGAGATCATTTTATAACTATACCACCAATTAATTCAATATATGTGATGGATCTGGTATGTACTTACTCAACATGTATACATGGAACATGTTATGTACTTGAAGGCGAAGGGGTTGTGATTTCTATGGAGGTGACCAGTTCAGTTAGGAACCGAGAAGATGGAGGTCCTGCTATACCGATGAGACCTCTACTACAGGTGAGTAACAGGTTTAATAGTCTCTCAGAAGTTGGTTTGGTCACTGATCATGTGGAAGTCCTCTCTGGAGGTGTGTATGAGGACGACCAGGATAATCAAATGTATGAAGGGGGGGGGGGGGTCACGAGGAGACCTCTTTACCGGTGGAAGAGCTTCCCAGCCAGGACTTTGGGAACTTGAAAGACAAAGAAGAGGTAACTAAGATAGTGGAAAAGGGTTAGGGGAAGAACTCTCCTAAAGACAATGGAGATGTGGTTAGGTTTCTTTCAGTGATTGGATGCAATACACCTGGTACGAGGAAGGGAAAGAACAAGGGATTCAAGGAACCTGTGTCAGAGATTTATTTTGGAAAGAGGGGGTATTCATCCGGGGGTGATAAAGAAAATCTGAGTGAATTTGGTACTCGATCCTTTAGTGATATAGTTTAAGGGGGGGGGGGGGGGGTGGGGAATGAAGATGAATGAAGATGTTGGAACGTTGTTGGCCTTACCAATAAGAAAAACAAGGAAGGATTATACTTATCTGCCACACTCGGTGATTACCAGAGCTTCTCTCAAGCATGATCGTGGGGTGATTCTGGCTTTCAAAAAAGAAAGAATATCCATACAACCGAGCCCGGAGCAGCACTCTCCGGATCAAATAAGGAGTCGGGTCCAAGTAGAAAATCTCTAGAGGCAATATAAACCAGCTTCTGAATGGGAATTGGCTACTGTGGAGGAGGACTCATGTGTAGGGTGTGGTGATGAGTATGGGTATTATGATTATTAGTTGTTTTTCTGGTTGTTCTTGTTGTTTGTTTTGGTGATCTTTGCTGCTAGTTGTGTTAGTCGTGTTCTTGCGTGGTTGTGTTCCATGGTTTCTCACTTTCCCTAAAAGTGTTTGGAAATAAAAAAATTATGTTTCAGCCTAGTTTATATGCCACAACTCCGATGCGATCAAGAATCTCAAAGGGGACGAAGTAATTGGGACTTAACTTTCCCTTATTTATAAATATCATGAATCTATTCCATGAATATATGTAGAGGAACACCTTATCTCTAATATCAAAATCTAGGTCTCGTTGATGATTGGAACCATAGCTCTTTTATCGACTTTGAGTATCATTGATGTGATGCTAAATGGTCTTGACCCTTTCTATAATTTCCTAAACTATTTCATGACCTAATGTCTTGGATTTTCCTACTTCATCATAGAACATAGGTGTTCTAAATTTATTCCCATAAATGGATTTATATAAATCCATTTGAATGCTTTAGTGGAAACAATTATTTTATAAGAACTTGACTAGAGAAATATATTTATCCTAGTCTCATTTTAAGTCCATTGGGATTTCTCTCAACATGTCTTCTAGTGTTTGGATAGTCCACTTAGATTGGCCACCAGTTTGGGGTGGGGGGATAAGACATACCAAAGTTCAATTCATTCTTTAGATCATGTTGGATAATTTTCCAGAACATAGTGGTAATTCTTAGACCTCGATCTAATACAATTGATAATGGTGTTCCATGAAGCCTCAACACTTTGCTGATGTATATCCTTTCAAGTTGACTGGATGATAAGTCCTTTATAATTGAAGATAAATGAGAATTATTTATAATATGATCTAGAAAAACCCATATAGAATTATTTTTCTCTTGATGTTCTAATAAGACTAGTGATAAATTAAATGGTGATGTTTTCCCATTTTCATATAGTTATGGGTAATGGTTGTATCATTCCCTTGTATTTTCCTTCTCCACCTTTACTTGGTGACATACCAGGAAATTTGATGTATATTTCACAATCATCTGTTTCATATTTTTCTAGCAATAGTGATCTCATAGATCTCTATACATCTTCATGCTCTTTGGGAGGATAGTGAAGGTCAAGATTTATGCATCATTCAACAACTCCTTATTTATCTCAAGATTTGATGGTACACATATTCATGAACTAAATCTTAAAACTATTTCTTCATCAATTTTTAAATCCAAGGATTTACCCTTTCTCATAGTTTCTACTTTCTTATGTATTTACACATCAACTCTTTAAGCATCCTTTGTCTTCTCTAGAAGGGATATATGATCAATAATTTGAGAAAGGAATAACGATGTTCCTTCTTTTATGATCCTAATGTCCATACTTTGCATTTTTTAGAAGATTACATCCTTCTCAAATCTCATCATTGATAAAGTTTCTTGATCCTTTCAACTTAGAGTATCTGCTACTTCATTTTCTTTCCCAGTATGGTAGTAGATTGAGAAATCATAGTCCTTGATCATCTATAACCATCTTTACTGGAACATATTAATCTCCTTAAAATATACTATAGGCTCTTATGATCTGTATATATCTCACACTTCACATCATTGAGATAATGCCATCAAATTTTCAATGTGACGATCACTATATCCAACTCTACATCATGCATTGATTAGTTATATTCATTAAATTTAAACTTCCTTGATTCCTAAGATATCAATTTATCATTATGAATCAATAAAAATCCTAATACATTATGTGAAGCTTCACTATATACTATGAAAGGCTCCCCACTTGTGGATAGCATGTGGATTGGTGTAATGATAAGACTTATTTTCAACTCTTTGAATCTCTCTTCATACTCTTTGGTATAGAAAAACTTCACTACCTTCTAAGTCATCTTGGTTATAGGTTTTTATAATAGTGATAATTTTCTCACAAATCATCGATAATACCCAACTAGTTCAATGAAACTACGGATATCTGTTATATATTCCAGTTTATTCCACTCCTCAATTTCCTTTATCTTAGAAGGATCTATAGATATTCATTTTTTGGTGATAAAATTCCCCAAGAATTATACTTACTCTATCCATAACTCACATTTACTATACTATACATATATCTTCTCTTTTCAAAATGTCTTTAGCATAATATTAAAATTATTCTCATGTTCCCCCTTACTTTTGGATTATATCAAATCATCATTGATAAAGACTACCGAAATTTTTTCAAGTTAATCTCTAAAGACTTTATTTATTAAGTCCATAAACATAATTTTGGAGAATTAGTGAGTCTTAAGGAAATCACTATGAACTTATAGTATACATACCTCATTCGAAAGGTAGTATTAGGAATATATTCCTCCTTCACCTTTAATTGGTGATATCCTAACTGAAGGTAAATCTTATATAAATATTGGTACCCACATAGCTAATCAAAAAATTAATCTATCCATGGAAGGGGATACATTTTATTTATCATGATTTTGTTGAGTTCATGATAATCAATACAGAGGCACATTAGCCCATCCATCTTCTTGATGAATAGGATCAATACAACCCATAGTGAAGCACTCTACATGTAAAATCCTTATTTAGATTATTTTGTAACCACTTATTTAGTTCTTATAACTTCATAGTTTATATTCTATAAGGAGTCTTGGATATGGGAATAGATTCCGATATAAGTTTTATTGAGAACTCAACCTCTCAGTTAGGAGGTATATCATAAAACTCATTAGAGAATACATCAGTATAATATCTAATAATCGGAATGTATTCAATAATGATTATATCCTTTGCCTCAATAATTTTAGACAGATATTATTTCACATAAGGAAATAATATACACACTTGAGAAGAAGATTCCAAAGGCGATTCATCATCCTCTTCACACTTGTACAAAATTGAAGTATGACTCGGGATGTGAAGAGTGATCTCTATCTCCTAATATTTGATGTTTTATTTATATAAGGAAAACCAATATAAGACCAATATAACATCAAAATCAACTAAATTAAGTATTAAAAGATTTTTTGGATGATTCAGTCTATAAAAATTAAATGGGGAGTAGTTATATACTTGAGATGCAATAATTTCCCCATTTTTTTCTCATAGATAACTTAACCTCCGTGTTTTAGGTGGTTTTTGAATATTTCTACTAAACTTTTAAGATATGAAATAACGTGGATAATAATAGTCATGTAGGTCATTTGAAGTTCACGAATGTATAAAGAGCACACCTTTCACTATTTTATTCTGATTTTAAGAATACTTAAACAAAAAATCATATAAAAAGAGAACCGATAAACATAAAAAGAATAATATATAAATGAAAATTACAGCCGAACTTATGAGTATCTATGTTTCAATCTAGGTTATAAATATTAATGTTTCCTATTATCTTTTCTAGAATAATAATAATCTATTCATGTTTTTTATAATGATTTGTAAAGAGTTTGTGAATTTCATAAAGCATATCCCCCAAGAGTGTCAAACTAGGTATACAATAAGGCCATTTTTTAATGCATTAGTTAAAAATTAAGTTAATACCCAATCTTACATTTTAGGGTATTACCCCTAGATACAACTATATGAAAGCCATATCCACTTGTAATATCTAGACAAGGATGTAATTTATTGGAAACCAATCACTCTATACTTCAAAAATATTTCAAGATATTATAATTTACTTTTAATTATACTTAGATTTATCACTAAAGTATTCTAGTCATAATCCCCATAAATAACTATACCTTTCTATGATACCAACTATAGTGACCCAAGCCTTTTACACAAATTATTATATGATTTTAACATAAACATCCAATAAAAACAACCCCAAGATTTTGAAGCCTAGTGTATTTAGAAGACTACGTTCATAATAAATCAAAAAGAAACTAAAACTCAATATATTTATTTTATTCTCATTATTTATATCCTAAATACATTTTAGCTCCTAAAACTTCATTGGATAACCTGGGGAATGCATAAAAGAAAGGGGTGATCTAAAAACCTAGTAAGAGAATAAACATGATAACGAGGTATAACATGCGAGTCAAACAACATAATGTGATATAATAAAAGATAAGTCTCATGAATAATCACATGAGCAAATAATATAAAGAACAAGTTATTATAATATTATGTAAATATAAGAAAATTACAAGAATATATAAGATGAAATAAACACGAGTCAAAGATAATTTCTAAGACAATATCACATGGTGGATAGAGTCACATCATGGATTATGTTTTCTAAAAAATCCCATACATTACATCTCATGAGACAAAAACATTACTCAGTGAATTATAGTGACATCTAGATGAACCCATCATAACATGTACATGCTTATGTATGCCACAAAATAGAATCAATCATAAGGAATAAACATAATGAATTTTCGAAATGAAATTAATGTATATATTACACCATAAAAGGAAGGTATAATAATCTTGGAATATATGTAAGATACATATATAAATAATTTAGAAGAATTTTATAACATCAAAGAGAGATAGAAGGTGAGTTAGAGAGAAAAATGTCACAACCCAAAGAAAAAAGGTGGTTCAAAGAGATCCCTTACATTATGTTCTAGAATCATTATACAATAGCACATAACATCCTATATAATCAAATTAGATTAATTAATTAATTAAAAAATAAAATTTTCAATATATATTTTATTTAATATAATTTTATTATGTTCATTTATTATCATTTCAATGATATATACAATTTAATTTTTCTTTATTGTGGGTGTTTGTTTCATGGTTCCATGGTCGGATCACTTGTGGATAATTATTGATATTCATGTGAATTGGGAATATAAATATAGAAGTGAAATGAGATTGTGTACATGTAATTACATAAATTAAATGGACGCAAACAACTTTTTTTTTTATTTTTACATAAGGATGATTCACTTAATAAAAACATTAATGTTATGTGGTTAGTTCATTTAGGTCGTTTTACTGACCACCAAAAACTAGATTTGTTTTATTTAATTAAATGATAATTAAAACTATAAAAACTTTAAATAATTTATAATGTACCTATTATAATAATATTTAAACATAATATTATTTTTATAACCATCCTTTAAGGTGGTGGATAAAAACGAATTACTTTTTTCATGGAGGCGGTGAACCAACCATATTGTAAACAACATTTTCATTTTAGAATATAAATAATGGAGGGTAGAATATAGATATTCCCCCATATTAATAACATATAATTATATTTAGGATACTGATGTTACAATGTTTTTTTGGATGGAGATCTTATGGGGATGTTATAAGAAGAATAAAATTAAAATTAATTTAGTTTAGAGTTTACCCCTCCCTTAGGTTGTCTCCCTTTAGGATACCTCTCAAGGATCCTTCAGATGGTATTTATATGAGACCAAAAGCACTAGAAAGTGGGGTATAATATTTCTAAGGGAATTGGGTATAAATATAGAAATCTCCAAGTCTTAGAGGTTGTGATGAGAAGAGGTGGTATTTGTAAGGGGACAAGAGATGTGTTTTTGAATATTATAATCATTCGTTTATTAACATGGACCAAGAATACCAATAGTGAAGAATATTGTGAATACATACAGTAAATGGTGTATGTTATTTTCTAAATAATGGGTTCTTATATCATCCATGACTCAAAAATTCATTTATTTAGTTTATAATGATAAATATCATATTTTACTATATTTCACTATTAAAAAGAATTCAACTATTTTATAAAATACCAAAAATTTATTGTAACAATTTTTTGATGTTTATATTACAAAAATTAAGTCTATTTTATGAAAATAATTTTATAAATAATATAAATCTATTTTTAAATAAAATCCCCATTTATTTGAAAAATACCAATTTAAATGTTATGATCAATTTCTAACCCTTTGAAAGATTACTTAAGGCCTCATAAAATTATATTATCATTATAATAAAACATAATATTAATTTATAAACCCATTTTATGATTGTTTTTTCTTTTAAATAATTATTTTTTATAAAAATGAAAATAAAACATATATGTTTTACAAAAAATATGAACTCTTATTTTATCATTTTTTTAAAATTTATTAACTTGTATCACAATATAAATTTTCCATATTTAAAATTTAAAAGATAACTAAATATTATTTTACATTTACACAGGCGATGATACTATTCTAATGGTCACATTACTATTCCTAACAGTTATATTACTATTCCAATGGTCAAGTTACTATTATAATTGAAAAATCACTATTCCAACAATCAGATTTGTAATAGTCATATGTGATCCCTACATTCTATAAATTCATCATATTTCATTCATTATTCATTAAATTATATTTTTCTCTCAAGGTTATAAATGTATATTTTCAAATTGAATGTTGCATTACTAATATTCTGCTTCATTTTTACAGTGTTGTTCATTAGTGTGATTATTCTAAGGGAACAAGAAGATCCAAATTTTTATATTTTAGTTATGTTATTTTATATTTTATCCCATTGGAATATTTCTAATTCTCATGTCCATTTTTATTATCTAAATGCAATGTTAAAATTGATATAATAAAATTTAGTTAGTTTTATCATGTGGTGCATGTGAATTATATAATATTATATGAAAAAATTATATATTCAGAATGGAAATTACATTGATAAAATGTCTCGACCCCCTCCCGACAAAGTGTACCCCTCCTGGGATGGCAATGTGAGAAGGGAGATAATGATCACCGAGTCCTGCCTCCAGTAGGCCCCGGGTTGGCGACTAGCACCGAGGATATAATAACAAAAAAATGGGAGGCATTACCCTATAAGAGAACACATGTGAAAGAGATAGATAATATAGACACCAATCAACTTCAACTCAGAATTGGAAATATAAAAGAAACCCAAGTGCACAAATGGAATGTCAAGAAAAAGTACTACAACCAAAAAGGGGGAAAAATGCAAGTACCCAAAAGAAAGTAAAACAACTGCAACAACAAGCCCGAACAACTCCTGCAACCCCAAGCTAGTAGAAACCAGCTTGATCTCCAACCTGCTCCAAGTAAATTGAAAAACAGTTTATATATACGTAGGGTGAGTATAATAGTATACTCAGTAGGATCCTCCCCGAAGCCTCTCGTGCAAAAATAAAGAAAGCATGCTAAAGCACAGTGAACAACAAGTGGAACTAACTCCTCACCTAATAGGTATACTAAGTTCCCAACATCACCATGGATACTCTCACCAAGTAACACATACAATAATATATTATATAATAAAGAATATCAATGGTATCCTACTACTACTTCCCCACTAGTTTTCTTCTTTGCCCCAACGTCGCAGGTCCTAAGCATATCTCTCCAAAAGGCTTGCCTGCAGACACCTGGGCGAAGCACCACAATCTGCACCTCATGCACCACAAAGGATTTCGTGTAGACACATGGGTGAAGCACCACACCATCCTCACAACCAAAAGTAACCAGGTAGTTTCTGGGAGCCAGCACAGCTCGCATAATGTGTATCATACGTCGGGTATTATACCTCAAGACATTATAACCCATACACCGAGTAAGGATCCTCAAGACATTAGAGCCGATACACATTACACCTATAGTAGTCCATAGGATACTATATCCAGAATATATGTGTGTGAATAACCACAAACCATTACAACCCTCTACACACATATAATAGGGAAAACTAACCGCTGTGCCTAACGACATAAGTATCTACCAAGAGAAGAGAGCGGGGCCAAAGGGGGTAGTTAGCCAATCATCCTCCCACCAGAATGTTGGGGAAAACACCCCCTAGGTATTAGAATCCCAAGGGTTTCAGTTTCCCTTATTTACAAGGTGGATTAGCATATAAAAACACAAAAAGTACAAAATATACTATATCTCACAACCACACTATGGGCATAACCTAGTCTTAGACACAACTGCAGCTAACATCTCTCGGACTCCGGGCTCCCACTTCTAAGACTAGGTATCCTATAAGCACACAACCATTTAAAGAGATTTATTAGATTAATTCATTCCCTTTTTATCGATTCCAATGTACGTTAATTAATTCTTTAAACATTAATTTACCCTGAACCAATCCACATTAAATTTCATTAGCAATACACCCAAAGTCAACTATTTCCTTCAACAGTTTTCAACCTCATCATTAAGTTCCAGAAACTTCAAACCCATGGGTTAACACCATTTTTCAATTATTTATTACATAATTACTTTCCCATATTCCCAGGCATTCTAGAAAATCATTATATCCTACTAAACACAAGGGGGATCAACACAGTGAGTAGATGTACTACCCGTCGATTCTTTTCCGCCTATAGAAAGAGCGTAGACCCATCCTCCCTTGAGAAGCTAGACACAAAAAGCACGTGGCATACCCCACACGTCTTCGCCCCTTTCGAGAAAAGGGTAGCAAGACCATCTACCTTGAGCAGTGGGGAAAAGTCAAGTAAATAAGCAACCAAAGAACCAGCAAACAACCAACAATCACAACCATCCCATTCCATCATCCCCGGTGTCCTCCCTGACACCTAAATGCATAAACTGATGTATCTCTCCACCCTAGGCGTCATTTTCTTCCACAACCAAAAAGCCTGTATGCCCCCACATATCACAACAACTATCCAAGATCACATCACAACCAAAGCATTAGGAAAAAAACCATCACATCAATTGGGGTCTTAGCCCTTTAACAATCAAGAGGGGAACTTAGAACCCTTTAAGGAATTATCAAACAATAAAATCTTTAAACCATATTGAATTAACAGATTTATAATCCGTTGGTTCCAAAATCGGGAACCTAACCAGTAAGCTATCACAAATGATTAAACATGCTTACTATGCCAATTTTATTAACATCAAATTGCAACAAGAACCAAATTTGTTTTTGTTCCTCTTTATCCTTAGCCAAAAAATTATCAATTAATCCCAATTTACGTTCTTTACCAATTTCCATCAAGAACGAACAACAAATCAAAGCAAGCATAGATATCACACTATCTAGCAAAACATGAGGCAATAACATACAATCAATATCAATTTCTTTATCCAGTTAAAATATTTATTATGTCAATTCCATTTGTCATCCAGGGGGATTAAACATGCTAATAATACAATTGCACGTAAAATAAAGAGAAGCAATGAATCCCCTACCTCATGATTTTTGACGAAAACTCCAACAACGAATAATGCACAAGAAAGCTGGGTTGATTGTAACATCCCAAGGTTTTCTAAAAATAAATTGAAAATGCTTGAAATTTTGTTTAAGGTATATATTTATAAGTATCCTTGAAACATAATTTTATTTCTTCTATGTTTTGAATTTCAAGAAACTGTCATCTATAATTGTGTTCAGTATGTTATTTAGAGTCTGATAAAACAAAATTGTTTTTTTGGTGAATTGTAACATACCCTTATGAATAGTAATATGAATAGTAATATGAATAGAAATATGAACTCATGAATAGTAAATAATAATATTATTTTATTTTCCAAGGAAATAAGATAATGAGATCTTAATTAATTTTCCAATGACACATAAAACTAATTGCACTTCAATATTGTTATTTTTCGAATTAACTGTGACCTTATTTAGAAATTAAATTAATAATATTTAGAAAAATATTTTTGAAAAATGGAGTTCATTTTTAAATTATACACGTCGAAAAATGGTTGGGGTAAATGTTTGGTATTTTTCTGAAACTCTTGAATTTTTGGTGAATAGTGAAATACGATAAAATACCGTATAATCAATTTATCAGTAAAAATGCACTATTTATGAAATCATAAGTGATGCAAGGCCACTTTCTTAGAACTCACATGATATTATCACTATTTAGGGCCACTTGATTTGAGATTATTCATAGTCTTGATAAAAATATTATAATAATGATTAAAATAATCTAAAATACCTCCCCTCCTCCACTATAAATACCACCCTCACTCCCCTCTTCCTCCCACACCTCTCAAGCCTTGTGCATTGTCTAATTTCTGCCAAATTACCTCCCCAATCTTCTTACCCACGTCCTAGAGCTTCTGGTATCACCAAAAGTCCAAAATCAAATCCCTTAAGAAGGATCTCAAGGAGAAGAGATCAAGAGGTAAACAACCTCTTTTATTTTCTTTCTTTTCTTTCATTTTTTGTTATTATCTTCCATTACCTTTGTATTTTGTTTGAATATTTCATTAAATATTCCCCCTTAATATCCAAATTTTGTATGAATGATGATATATTCCATTCCTCTCATCAATCTTTTTTTATGAATTTTTAAGAGACGCCGTTAGGCTGCTGAATTTTCGTGAGAAATTTCTCATGATTTTCTTTTATTTCATGATCGTCTTTCTTCTTTTTTCACTCCCTCTTATCCAATAGGCACGAAATCTCCAGAATAATGTATATTCATTATGTTTTCATGTTTATGGAAAATTACTCAACATTATTCTTCTCCTCTTCCACTTATTTAATGAATAAAAAAACATTGTCCATTTGTGTCGAATTACCGACATCGTGGACGATGTATTTTCAATTTTCATTAATTCTTTAAAGTCTGGTCATGAAACCATTTATATGGTTGAAACAGGTTATAATATATGTTTTATGACTCATATAAGGTTCTGTAATTCTTTTCTACTCATGGTTCTAATTTAAAAGATAAAATGACGTTGTTATTATCAAAGAACCACTTAAATGATCTAAACGAACATCATTAATGTTTTATCCAATGAATCATCCTCATATAAAGAATCAAAGTGATAAATGGTATAATTTATGGTATTGGAAATATTTAAATACTAATCCATTACAATTCTGGAGTTTCACTTCCAATCAACAAGAATGATTCATCATGAATCGATCGTGGAAATCACAAAAGAACTCACCCAAAATAATGCAAGGAACAAAATACTAACAATTAAGGGGTGAAATGAGGTTATGAAATGACCATATAAGATGTTATAAACATGAAAATGTTTCTTTAAAATACTAATAAAACTCTTTTAACCATTATACAGGAGGTTTTAACAAGTTTGAAGTAAGACAAGCTTAAGGTAAGGGAATTCTTAACCCGATTTCCATTCTTTGGGTTAACCTTCTAATTTAATATTTATGGGCTATTGAAATTGTTTGTGTGATGGGTTATATTTATATTATGTTTAATTATTTTTATTTACAGAGTATATACATATATCATCCACTCTATTAAGTCTCACTTCAAGTATATGATGTTTATAAGGGACTTTTTCTTCTAAAATCATCTTTTAAAATTCTGTTTTACAAGATTCAAAAGCAATATTTTTATGCTATTATTTATGTTGTATGATTATGTTTTGGTTATTGGGCATTGTTTATGATGAAGGGTGGGACCTATATTTCCCTCCAATGCATTGGGTATGAGTAAGTTGGAGGTCGTCCGTATGGTTACTCCACGTGTAACTGCAATGGTTACACAAAGTATGATAGCCGTGAGGGTTACAAATTTTAAGGTAGCCAAGATGGTTACAAGATTATGTAAGTAATGACCCAAGATACCTATATGATTATATTTATGTTTGTGTGGATATTGTTTAAATCTCATGTTACACGAATTAAGTATTTATGGATGAAAAGCATGTCTTTTAAAAATGTTTTCATACGTTATGAGTATTCATGGACTAATGTGATTTTTCCTTCTTTTTCATAACTTACTGAGCTTTTTTGCTCATCCCAAGTTTTTAAATGATTTTTCACAGGTTAATGGATGAGTAATAAAAGGAAAGAAGACATTTTAAATGTTGAAGAATTGTCAAGGAGTCTTGTTTTAAGTTTTAATGTTTTATATTATGAGAAAAATGGAAACTGATTTTATGGTATCCACTATGTAATAATATGTAATGTTATGAATGTTTTGTCTTAATTCTCTAAATCTCTAAACTTGAAAAGATCCTTAATATAAAATTAAGTGTTTTCTTGAATAAATTCATGATTATGTATGTAATAAGTGCGGGTTTTTACAGTTGGTATCAGAGGATGGTTTAGATAACTTTAGGGGTTAGGGTGATGTTAATAGAATACCATAAATGATTTTCACTCTATGTTTAATTTGTTATAGAATTTAAATATTACCATGTTGCTTAATCTAAGAAATGTTTTTTTAGAATGGTTGTCCACAGAAGGAACATGGATGCTGAAGAGGAGAGGCACTGAAAAAATGACATCCTTCCTAATCTACAGCCCAGAATGGTAGGGATTGGAATCGAGCAGTTTGTGACAGTAATGGCTCAGCTAACGCAGGAAATAAATGGTGGTGACATCCATGAAAGAGAACAAATAGAGGTACCCTAACAGAACATGACAGTGGTGTAACATTTTATGAGACAACATCCTCCTGTATTCAATGGATCTTCTGACCCAGTTGCAGTAGAAGGATGGATTAAAGCCCTTAAAAAGATATTTGATGTTATACGATGTTCAGACAATCAAAAGGTAAGTCTTTCCATTTATCGTTTTGAAGGGGAAGCTGATCAGTGGTGGTCAATGGTAAGGAATATCAGGGGTAGAGAGGATTTTTATGCCTTAGTGTGGGATGAATTAAAAGTCTTTTTCTTGAAAAATATTTTCCTAAGGTGGTGTGACTTAGAATGGAGAAACAATTCCTTTAATTGAAACAAAAGGAGGAAGATTCAGTGGCTATGTATGAGGCGAACTTCACCCGACTGGCGAGGTATGCTCCAAATCTTATTATGGATCTCGATAGCAAAATCAACCGCTTTTACTCAGGATTGAAGCCAAGGTATCGAAGGGCGTTGGCCTCCCGTGAATTAAAAAGTTATGAGAAACTTTTCCAATGTGCTGAGAGGGTAGAGATGGATTTTTCTGACGATCACATGAATTTTGGAAACAAAGAGAAGAAGAGGTCCAGTTGGCAAGCAATGGGTAAGAATCAACCAAATAAATCTGATGGTAAGAAAATCCAGTTTCCAATTTGTGAAAAGTGTGGCAAGAAGCACCCAGGGGAATTTCTTATCAAAACTGGGAAGTGTTTTAAATGTGGTAAGTTTGGACATATGGCCCGAGATTGCAAAGAAAATGATCCAAAGAATAATCCTGATAAGAAAACTGTAAAGTGTTTTAAATTTGGCGAGATGAGTCACTATGCAAATACCTGTCCAAAGAGGGATCCAAATGATGCAAAGAAGCCAGACTACAAGAAAAACGGTGTAGTGAGATCCTTTTCAACTATGTCAACAGGTGTTGGGCCATCCAATGAAGTTGTATCAGGTACTTTATTTGTTCACTCATATTTTTCTAAAGTTTTGTTTGATACGGGGTCTACACATTCCTTCATCTCTGAGAAATTTTCTAGTAAATTGGAAATATAACCTCAAGAAATGAGACCCGAACTTGTTGTTAAAACACCAGGGGGAAATGTTATAGCAAAGAGGAATTATAAGAATATTTGTATTGTGGTATGCGGAAAGAAATTACCATCAAACTTTGTTTTTTTACCCTTAGTCGAGTTTGATATTATTCTGAGGATGGACTGGCTTTCTGATTATCATGTTATGATTGATTGTAGAGCTAAAGAAGTTGTTTTTCAAAAAGAGTTTTAGTTTTTATACAAGAATGAACCCATAAAATTGATAACATATCAGGAAGCTGAGAAACTACTGAAAGATGGAAATGAAAGTTATCTTGCTCATATTGTTGAAAACAAGGGAACTATTCAAATTAATGATGTGCCAGTGGTAAATGAATACCTTGATGTTTTTCCTGAGGAGTTACCCAGTGTCATACCTGAACGAGAAGTCGAATTCACAATTGACTTAGTTCCTGATGCTAAGCCAATTTCAAAACCCCCATATAGTATGGCTCCAATAGAACTTCTTGAATTGAAAAATCAGTTGTAGGATTTTCTTGTCAAAGGCTTCATTCATCCCAGCACTTCACCATGGGGAGCCCCTATTTTGTTTGTTAAAAAGAAAGATGGTTCCATGATACTTTTCACTGATTATAGAGATTTTAATAACATCACTATTAAAAACAAGTATCCTTTGCCTCATATTGATGACGTGTTTGATTAGCTCCATGGAGCTCAGTACTTTTCCAAGATTGACTTGAGATCTGGATACCATCAAATGAAGGTGAAGGAGGATGACATCCCAAAAACAGCCTTTCATACTAGATATGGGCATTATGAATTTGTTGTTATTCCATTTGGGTTAACTAATGAACCTATTGTATTCATGAATCTTATGAATAGAGTATTTAATGAGTTCTTGGATAAGTTTGTGGTTGTATTTATTGATGAAATTCTGGTTTTTTATAAAAATAAAGAGGAGCATGAAAAACATCTAAGGGTTGTTTTAAAAACTGTAAAAGAAAAGAAACTATATGGAAAATTCAGCAAGTGTGATTTTTGGTTGCAAAAAATTTCTTTTCTTAGGAACATTGTAAATAAGGATGGAATAACAGTTGATCCTGCCAAAACAAAAATAGTTGATGAATGGACAAGACCCACAAATGTTACAGAGATTCGTAGTTTTCTGGGCTTAGCAAGTTATTACCGACGGTTTGTTAAGAACTTTTCATGGTTATCTAGCCCGATAAATAAGTTAACACGGAAAGGGCTTAAATTTGTTTGGACAGGGGAATGTGATGTTTGTTTTTAGGAACTAAAGAAGAAATTGGCGAATGCTCCAGTTTTGGCCTTACCTTCCCAGAATGGTGAGTTTGTCATATACCGTGATGCTTCATTGAAGGGACTTGGTTGTGTTTTAATGCATAATGATCAGGTAATTGCTTATGCTTCGAGACAACTTAAACCTCATGAGCTAAATTATCCCACACATGATTTGGAATTGAAAGCAGTTATTTTTGCTTTGAAAATTTGGAGGCATCATCTATACGGAACCAAATTCCAAATATATACTGACCATAAAAGTCTAAAGTATATATTCACTCAGAAGGAATTAAACATGAGGCATAGAAGATGGATAGAACTGATAAAGGATTATGACTGCACGATCAATTACCATCCTGGAAAAGAAAACAAAGTAGTAGACGCCTTAAGTCAGAAACATCATGCATTATTAACCATGCTACGTTTGGAACATGGTCCCTTGATTAATGATTTAATGAATTTTGGATTGGAAGTTGTTGGTTCAGGGAATACCTCTATTTTGTTTCAGGTTTCAGTGCAGTCTTCATTGTCATCCAGAATTATGAAAGCGCAGAGGGAAGACCGTGATCTACAGAAAAAGGTAGAATTGGTTAAAATGGGTAAGTTTATGGAATTTAATCTTGATAAATATTGTGTTTTAAGATTTGGAAAAAGGTTGTGTGTGCCTTGTGATTCCCAGTTGAAGAAAGAATTGTTGTGTGAAGCTCATAGTTCTCCATTTTCTGTTCATCCTGTAAGTACTAAGATGTACAGAGACCTTTGAGAGTATTATTGGTGGAATGGGATGAAAGAAGATATTGCTGATTTTACAATGAAATGTTTGACATGTCAGTAGGTTAAAGAAAAGTGGTTGTTACCGAAGGGGATGCTTCATCCTTTGCCAGTGCCAGAGTGGAAATGAGAGAATATATCCATGGATTTTGTGGTGGGACTACCAAAGACTTCTTGAGGTAACAATACGATTTGGGTTATTGTTGATCGGCTAACAAAGTCTGTGCATTTTCTTTCTATTCGAGATACAATGACATTGGATCAGATTTCTCGATTATACCTCAAGGAGATTGTCAGGTTACATGGAGTTTCTCTTTCCATTGTGTCTGACCGAGATCCCAGGTTCACTTTTAAATTTTGGAAGGGACTTCAGAAGTCATTGGGCATAGTGTTGAATTTCATTATAGCTTTTCATCCTCAATCAGATGGGTAGTCAGAACGAACGATTCAAACTTTGGAGAATATGCTTCGAGCTTGTTCAATGGACTATCAGGGAAGTTGGGACCATCATCTTTCATTAGTTGATTTTTCTTATAATAACAGTTTCCATTACAGTATTCAGATGGAACCTTTTGAGGCCTTATATGGAAAGCTGTGTCGGACTCCTGCGTTTTGGGATGAAGTCAGTGAAAGAAAGTTGATAGGGCAAGAATTAGTTGAAGAAGTGGCTGAGAAAGTGAGGATGATCCAGCAACACATGAGGACAACTCAGAGCAGGCAGAAAATATATGCAGATAAAAGAAGGAAAGACTTCTCTTTTGAGGTAGGTGACCATGTTTTCCTTAAAATCTCTCCTTGGAAAAGTGTGATATGTTTCGGTAAGAAAGGGAAACTAAGTCCACGGTTCATCAGTCCTTTTGAAATCTTGGATAAAGTTGGAATAGTTGCATACCGTGTAGCTTTGCCTCCGAGCTTGTTTCAGGTACATAATGTTTTTCATGTTTCAATGTTGAGAAAGAATGTTCCAGATTCATTACATGTCTTGAGGCCGGAAGCAGTTCAGCTGGAAGAGAACCTTTCTTATGAAGAAAAACCGGTTCAGATTCTTGATCGAAGAGAACAAGTATTGCGGAATAAGGTAATCCACCAGGAAAACGTTTTGTGGAGAAACCACATGGTTGAAGAAGCAACATGGGAGTCTGAAAATGATATGAGGGAAAAATACCCTCATTTGTTTAATAAGTAAATAAAATTGCAAGGATGCAATTTCAAGAAGGTGGGGATAATGTAACATCCCAAGGTTTTCTAAATATAAATTGAAAATGCTTGAAATTTTTTTTAAGGTATATATTTATAAGTATCCTTGAAACATAATTTTATTTCTTCTATGTTTTGAATATCAAGAAACTGTCATCTATAATTGTGTTCAGTATGTTATTTAGAGTCTGATGAAACAAACATGTTTTTTGGTGAATAGTAACATACCCTTATAAATAGTAATATGAATAGTAATATGACCTCATGAGTAGTAAATAATAATATTATTTTATTTTCCCAAGGAAATAAGATAATGGGATCTTAATTAATTTTCCAATGACACATAAAACTAATTGCACTTCAATATTGTTATTTTTCGAATAAATGTGACCTTATTTAGAAATTAAATTAATAATATTTAGAAAATTATTTTTGAAAAATGGAGTTCATTTTTGAATTCTACACGTTGAAAAATGGTTGGGGTAAATTTTTGGTATTTTTCTGAAACTCTTGAATTTTTAGTGAATAGTGAAATACGATAAAATACCGTATAATCAATTTATCAGTAAAAATGCACTATTTATGACATCATAAGTGATTCAAGGCCACTTTCTTTGAACTCACATTATATTATAACTATTTAGGGCCACTTGATTTGAGATTATTCATATTCTTGAAAAAAATATTATAATAATGATTAAAATAATCTAAAATACCTCCCCTCCTCCACTATAAATACCACCCTCACTCCCCTCTTCCTCCCACACTCTCAAGCCTTGAGAATTTTCTAATTTCTGACAAATTCCCTCCCCAATCTTCTTCCCCACTTCCTAGAGATTCTGGTCTCACCAAAAGACCAAAATCAAAGCCCTTAAGTAGGATCTCAAGGAGAAGAGATCAAGAGGTAACCAACCTCTTTTATTTTCTTTCTTTTCTTTTATTTTTTATTATTCTCTTCCATTCACTTTGTCTTTTGTTTGGATATTTCATTAAATATTCTCCCTTACTGTCCAAATTTTTTATTAATGATGAGATTTTCCATTCCTCTCATCAATCTTGTTTTTATGAAATTTTAAGAGACGCCGTTAGGCTGCTGAATTTTCGTGAGAAATTTCTCATGATTTTCTTTTATTTCATGATTCATTTTTCTTCTTTACTCACTCCCTCTTATCCAAGAGGAATGAAATATCCAGAATCATATATATTAATTATGTTTTCATGTTTATGGAAAATTCCTCATCAGTATTCTTCTCCTCTTCCACTTATTTAAAGAATCAAAAAACATTGTCCATTTGTGTCGAATTACCGACATCGTGGACGATGTATTTTCAATTTTCATTAATTCTTTAAAGTCTGGTCATGAAACCATTTATATGGTTGAAACAGGTTATAATATATGTTTTATGACTCATATAAGGTTCTGGAATTCTTTTTTACTCATGGTTCTAATTTAAAAGACAAAATGACGTTGTTATTATCAAAGAACCACATAAATGATCTAAACGAACATCATTAATGTTTTATCTAATGAATCATCCTAATATAAAGAATCAAAGTGATAAATGGTATAATTTATGGTATTGGAAATATGTAAATACTAATCCATTACAATTCTGGAGTTTCACTTCCAATCAACAAGAACGATTCATCATGAACCGATGTGAAAATCACAAAAGAACTCACCCAAAATAATGTAAGGATCAAAATACTAATAATTAAGGGGTAAAATGAGGTTATGAAATGACCATATAAGATGTTATAAACATGAACATGTTTCTGTAAAATACTAATAACACTCTTTTAACCATTATACAGGAGGTTTTACAAGTTTGAAGTAAGACAAGCTTAAGGAAAGGGAATTCTTAACCCGATTTCCATTCTTTGGGTTAACCTTCTAATTTAATATTTATGGGATATTTAAATTGTTTGTGTGATGGGTTATGTTTATATTATGTTTCATTATGTGTATTTACAGAGTATATACATATTCAATCCACTCTATTAAGTCTCACTTCAAGTATATGATGTTTATAAGGGGCTGTTCTTCTAAAATCCTCTTTTAAAATTCTGTTTTACAAGATTCAAAAGCAATGTTTTAATGCTATTATTTATGTTGTATGATTATGTTTTGGTTATTGGGAATTGTTTATGATGAAGGGTGGGACCTATATTTTCCTCCAATGCATTGGGTATGAGTGAGTTGGAGGTCGACCGTATGGTTACTCCACGTGTAACTGCGATGGTTACACAAAGTATGGTAGCCGTGAGGGTTACAAATTTTAAGGTAGCCAAGATGGTTACAAGATTATGTAAGTAATTCCCCAAGATACCTCTATGATTATATTTATGTTTGTGTGGATCTTGTGTAAATCTCATGTTACACGAAGTAAGTATTTATGGATGAAAAGTAAGTCTTTTAAAAATGTTTTCATAAATTATGAGTATTCATGGACTAATGTGACTTTTCCTTCTTTTTCATACCTTACTGAGATTTTGTGCTGATCCCAAGTTTTTAAATGATTTTTCACAGGTTAATGGATGAGTAATACAAGGAAGGAAGACATATTAAATGTTTAATAATTGTCAAGGAGTCTTGTTTTGGGTTTTAATGTTTTATATTCTGAGAAAAATGGAAACTGATTTTATGGTATCCACTATGTAAGAATGTGTAATGTTATGAATGTTTTGTCTTAATTCTCTAAATATATATACTTGAAAAGATCCTCAATGTAAAAGTAAGTGTTTTCTTGAATAAATTCAAGATTATGTATGTAATAAGTGCGGGTTGTTACATTGATTCTCCAAAAACCCGCCTTAGATCTCTCCTCCTAGCAAGATAATGACTAAATCTCAACATATTTGGCATACACAGACTTAGATCTACCTATAACAGGCGTAGATCTAAGAAACCGAGGGAAGAGGAGAAGTAGATATAAGTAGATCTAAGAAACCAAACAAGAACAATCACATACCTCAAGAAACCGACTTCTATTCGCCAAGAGAACCCTTCGGATCGCCTCCAAAAAGCTTGGGTGAGGTTCTCCTACCTTCAAGGAAGGGTAATCCCGATTTATGGACACTTAGGAGATTAAACGAACCATTTAGAGGCAAAATGAGTTAGATCCACAATTTTAGGATCTAAGATTAAGTGGCCGCACGGTTTGACAAACCGTGCGTTAACTACTGCCTCGCCAAACACTCCTCACACGGTTAGTCCACATGGTTAGCCAAACTGTGCACTAACTGTGCATTAGACACTGCCTCTAACACCAACCTCGCACGGTTTGGAAGCATGGTTTAGACAAACCGTGCGCAACCCATGCGAAAGGTACTTCCCTTTAGTCTTCCTTAAAAGTCCATCCAAACGCACCCCCAAGTCACCTTGACCTTCCAGAACACCTCTAACACCGAATTTTCCCAAAGTAATAGACTGGAGAGGTCCGGGCCATTACATCAGATACCTCTCAAAGCATTCTCGTCCTCAAGAATCCAAAACCCACCTAAAGTGAAAACAAAATAGGGTCTGAACATTCACCCCTCGAGATACATCTCAAAAGAGAGAAATCCACAAAAGGAACAAAGGGAGCCATCAAATACACATGAAAGTTTCATAACCACAAAAGTTACAATGATAAATGAAGAGAGTCAAACATCAAACAAATCTGGGCACTAGACATGCATCTGTGACTCACGTTCCCAGGTACTCTCCTCCAAGCCACCGTGTCGCCACAAGACACGAACTAAGAGGATAGAACGCTTGCACAAAACCTTATCCTTGTGGTCTTGGATATCCACAGATCGCTCCTCAAAGGTTGCATCATCATTAACATCAATCTCTATCCAATCAATGATGTGAGAGTCGTTGTGAAGATAATGATGAAGCTGTGATACACGGAAAACATCATGTATCCAACTCATCTGAGGGGGAAGTGCTACTCGATACGCCGCAGCTACAACATGAGATAACACCTCGAAAGGCCTAACAAACCAGGGAGAAAGATTACTTCCACAACCAAAACATCGCTACCCATGACAGGGAGTCACCTTCAAGAAACACATGATCCCCAATATTAAACTCTAAGGGCCTCCTTCTTTGATCAGCATATGATTTCTGATGATATTTCAGTGTATTTATCTTCTCACAAATCACATGAAACATCTCTATTATATTATACACTTATTCTGGTCTGAGAATTGCTGACTCTACGACCCCAGTCCTGCACAACGGAGAACGGAAAGGCCGACCATACAAGGCTTCAAATAGTGCCATGCCGATGGTGGAGTGAAAACTATTATTGTAAGAGAACTCCACCCAGGGTAAGTTCTTTATCCATGAGCCTCCAAAATCTAGAACATAAGAGTGTAACATGTCTTCAAGAGTCTAGATGGTCCACTCTATCTTACCATTCGTTTGAGGATAAAAAGCAGTGCTAAGGCATAGTTGAGAACTGAAAGCATGTTGGAGACCTATCCACACCCTGTAGGTAAAACAATAATCTCGATCAGAAATGATCATCCTAGGGAATCCATGAATTCTCACCACCTCCTCTAGATACTTCCTCGAAAAAACATCCAATGAGCTTGACTGCTTGATTGCTATAAAGTGGGACGATTTTGTTAAACAATCCACTACCACCCAAATAGCATCATGTCCTCCCGGAGCTCGAGGTAAACTAGTAACGAAGTCCATTGAGATGTCCTCCCACTTCCACCGAGGAATATCTAATGGCTGGAGAAGACCACCAGGAACACGGTATTCATCCTTCACCTTCTGGAAGACTAAACATCGAGACACAAACTCCGCAACCGCACGCTTCAGCCCAGGCCACCAAAACTAGCTCCTCAAGGATCGGTACATCTTTTTCATGCTAGGATGTACTGATAAAGGTGAACTATGGAAATCTTTGAGGACCATATAGCGCATCATCAAATGGACAAAAGGCCTCCCATGATACAATACTTGGTGTTGTTCATATTCAGTACAACCATCAGGGCCTCACCACAAACAACTTGGTCTCTCCAGACTTCCACCTCTAGATCTCCCAACCTGGAGTCTTCCATATTCTGCATTAGGGATGACTTTACCGTCATCTGAAAAAGATATCCTCTACCCCCAAATTCTCCCATATCAAGATGTAATGCTGACAGTTCTTCCATTACTCTCTAGGCGTCACTAGATTTACGCACAACATCACTACGTGAATTTTGGCTTAGTGCATCATCTATAACATTCCCCTTTCTAGGTGTATACGATATTTCGAAGTCGTATTCCTTTAAGAACTCCATCCACCGATGCTATCGCAAGTTCAAGTCATGCTGGGAGAATATATACCTCAAACTCTTATGATCGGTGAAAATCACGAAGTGCTCACCAATGAGGTAATGTCTCCACAACTTCAAAGAAAACACCACAGCTGCCAACTCAAGATCGTGGATGGCATAGTTGCGTTCATGGGGACGCAACTGACAAGACCCATAAGAAATAACTGACCTCTACTACATGAGAACAAAGCCTAACCCCAGATGTGAAGCATCACAGAAAACATCAAACTGAACTCCTTCAGCTGGAAGACAAAGGATTGGAGCACTTACTAACTTCTCCTTTAGATACTCGAAAGCTTCCTGACAATGATCAGTCCATATGAATGCCCGATCCTTATTAGTCAAAGCTGTCAGAAGATTTTCAACTCGTGAGGAATTGGCTACGAACCTACTTTAGTAGCTTGCGAGATGAAGGAAACTTCGCCCCTCTAAAACTGTCTTGGGGACTGGCCAAGACACAACTGCTTCTATCATATATGGATCCATATCTACTCCCTACTGGGACACAACATTCCCCATGAAACGAACTTATCAAGACCAAAACTTACACTTTGAAAACTTCTTGAACAACTGATGTTGGCGAAGAACTCCCAAAACGGCTCGTAGATGCTCTACATGCTCCTCTTCAGATGTGGAGTACACAAGGATGTCATCGATGAAAACTACCACAAACTTGTCTAGGAACTCACGAAACACAACATTAATCAATCCCATGAATACTGTTGGATCAGTCGTCACGCCAAACAGCATTACAACGAACTCATAATGCCCATGATGACAACAAAAAGCAGTCTTCAGAATATCCTCATCCTTCACACGCATCTTATGATATCATGATCACAAGTCTATCTTTGAGAACCAACTTGCACCATTTAGTTGATCGAATAAATCATCAATCCATGGAAGAGGATATCGATTTTTTATTGTCACTTTGTTCAAGTGACGATAATCAACACACAACCACAAACTGCCGTTGGCCTTCTTTACAAACAAAAATGATGCACCCTATGGTGATACACTTGGCCAAACAAAACTGCACTATAACAGACCATCAAGCTATATATGTAGCTCTCGCAACTCAGAAGGGGCCATCCTATATGGAGACATATAGATAGGAGATGCTCCTGGCTGTAGCTCGATCCAGAATTCAATCTCTCGTCGAGGGGGTAAGGCTACAACCTCTTCTGGAAAGATATCAAGGTACTCCTCTATGACCCGAGGAAACACTAACTACTAAACCTTTGAAGAAATCAGAATCATCTCGATCATCATCAGCGATAAGGATGATACGCACCTATGACCCATCCGAGGATCTCTCTCACTAAAAAACTCCACTTGATCTCCATGCACACCAAATAAAACGACCTTCTTCCTGAAGCAATCCACGATAGCCTACAACAAATACAACCAATACATTCTGAGGTTGACATCATATGGTTGAATTTGTAAACACAGGAAATCTCCCCAAGAGCGGTGTTTCCCCAACACTAGCTCAGAGTCTCTACATACTTCAAACAACTCAGATCGACCTCCAATTGGCGTAGTCAATGCCAGTGGCACTGGAAGCCTCTCTACCTCAAGTCCCAAATCATGGACAAGGGTTGGTGATATGAAGGAGTGTGTCACTCCTAAATCAAACAAGGCATACACCAAGGTAGAAAACAAGAAAAGGGTACCTCAAATGACATCTGGCTCATCTGGTGCTGGAAACGCTAGAGCATGAAGCTGACCACGAACTCCCCCACGACCTCTCTGACCCTGATGATGACCACCACCATGGATGCGATCTACTCTCTGAGGACGAGGAGCATCATGGGGCTATCCTCTGCCTACCCCATCTACCCTCTGCTGAACTAAAGCTGGTGCAACTGGCTGTTGCTGCCTCGGATGGAACTTCCTCAACGGAGGAACTTGGAGCATAACACCTGGTGCACGATGACCACTCTGAAAGGTCGGGCACTCCCACTGCTGATGGCCATGACCATCATAAGAAAAACAAGCACCTGATCCCTTGGCATAGGCCTGAGAGTTGCAACCTCTGGAGAAACAAGATTTCAAGGGCTGAGACCTACCCCCGACTGAACGGAAACTCTTCTACCCTAAAAACTGGGAACCCCAGACCACAAACTTTCTTTTTGAGGGATCATGACGATCCCCCTCTCATGATGATCCTGTCCTGGACAAAGTCCTCTCGACAACCTCTACCATCGCCAACACCTCAAGATATGTCTTCAGCATAAATGGGGTGACCTGGTGCTGGATCTCTGGATGAAAAGCCTCCTCGAAATGCCTCTCCCTGGCCTCCTCATCTGGTAACAGGTATGAAGCATATCTTAAAAGGTTCTTGAAACGGATTCCATAATCTTGAATAGTAGATATCCCCTTTTGAAGGGTAAGAATCCCCTGGAGACTGGACACCTTCACAGTCGAGGAAAATAATTCAACTCTAAACATGTCTCGGAACTCCTCCCATGATATCGCTTAGTCCCCACGATCCCCGAGGAATAGGAACCACCACTACCTTACTGCTCCATGTAGCATCATCACAGCTAAGGACACCCAGTGCTCCTTCTGAGCACGGATCGAGCTGAAGCCTATCTTGACCTCCTCCAACCAGTCTTCCATGACTGCATCTGAAATGGATACCTCATACTTCTTCAGCCTCTGACACTGAAACTCTCGGAGTGTCTTCCTCCAAGTGTCGTCATCGTCAACCTCTACCCTAAAACGATCTGCTAGAATAACCTGCTGGACATTTTCTATGAAAACCTGATGAGGACGTCGACTTGGATCCATACCTGTAAAATAACAAACCATTAGAGATCCTAAACCTGTAATATGGAAGACTCAACATTAATTAATTTATTATTTTCTCTCATTCATTTTAAGTTAACATATCCCAAGGTCTACCCATTCAAACACATGAACAAAGAATAATGATGCATGATCCTTTCCTAGGTCTCTACCCTGAAACTAGTATCACTTTGTTTAGTAGCCATTGTAAACTTAAAGGACCATACATCAGATCATAGGGGGCCCTAAACACCTATGTATCAGCCTGTCTCCAGTGCTTACCCCACTTTCTAAACATGAATGACACCGTTTCCCTACCAACCCATGCAAACTCATAGTTTCCTAACTCTAAACTCCATCCTATCCCTCAACCAGACCTCTGACACCACTGTGTCATGACCCCTTCCCCACAAAGTGTACCCCTCCTGGGCTGGCAATGTGAGAAGGGAGATAATGACCCCTGAGTCCCGCCTCCAGTAGGCCCTGGGTTGGAGACTAGCACCGAGGGTATAGTAACACACAAATGGGAGGCATTACCCTCTAAGAGAACACATACGGAAGAGAGAGATAAGATAGACACCAATCAACTCCATCTCAGAACTGGAAATATAAAAGAAACCCAAGTGCACAAATGGAATGTCAAGCAAAATTACTACAACCAAAAGGGGAAAAACTAAAAGTACCCAAAAGAAAGTAAAGCAGCTGTAACCCCAAGCCCGAAGATCTCCTACAACCCCAAACTAGTAGAAACCATCTTGATCTCCTACCTGCTCCAAGTAACCTGAAAAATAGTTTATATATACATAGGGTGAGTATAACAGTATACTCAGTAGGATCCTCCCAGAAGCCTCTCATGCAAAAATAAATAAAGCATGCTAAAGCACAATGAACAACAAGTGGAACTAACTCATCACCTAACAGGTATACTAAGTTCCCAAACTCACCATGGATACTCTCACAAAGTAACGCATACAAGAATATATCATATAATAAATAATATCAAGGGTACCCCGCTACTACTTCCCCACTGGTTTTCCACTTTTCCCCAACGTCGCACGTCCTAGGAATCTCTCTCAAAAAAGGCTTGCCCGCAAACACCTGGGCGAAGCACCACACTATCCTCACAACCAAAAGTAACCAGGTAGTTTCTGGGACCCACCACAGCTTGGATAATGTGTATCATACGTCAGGTATTATACCTCAAGCCATTATAGCCCATACACCGAGTAAGGATCCCTAATCTATCATAGCCTATACACATTACACCTATAGTATTCCATAGGATACTATATCCAGAATATATATGTGTGAATAACCACAAGCCATTACAGCCCTCTACACACATATAAGAGGGAAAACTAACCACTGTACCTAATGGCACAAGTATCTACCAAGATAAGAGAGCGGGGCGAAAGGGGGTAGTCAGCCATTCATCCTCCCACCGAAATGTTGGGGAAAAAACCCCCAAGGCTCAGAATCCCCGAGGTTTCATTTTCCTATACTGACAGGGTGGAGTATCATATAGAAACACAAAAAAGTACAAAATATACTATATCTCACAACCACACTATGGGCATAACCTAGTATTAGACCCAACTGCAGCTAACATCTCTCGGACTCTGGGCTGCCACTTCTAAGACTAGGTATCCTATAAGCACACAACCATTTAAAGAGATTTATTAGATTACTTCACTCCCTTTTTATCAATTCCACTGTATCTTAATTAATTCTGTAAACATTAATTTACCATGAACCAATCCACATTAAATTTTATTAGCAACACACCCAAAGTCAACTATTTCCATCAACAGTTTTCAACGTCATCATTAAGTTCCGGCAACTCCAACCCCATGGGTTAACACCATTTATTCAATTATTCATTATAGAATTACTTTCCCCTATTCCCAGGCATTCTAGAAAATCATTCTATTCTACTAAACACAAGGGGGATCAACACGGTGAGTAGATGTACTACCCTTCGAGTATTTGCTGCCTATAGCAAGAACATAGATCCATCCTCCCTCGAGAAGCTAGACATGGAAAGCACGTGGCATACCCCACGCGTCTTCGCCCCTTTTGGGAGAAGGGTAAGCAAGACCAGCTGCCTTGAGTAGTGGGAAAAAGTAAAGCAAATAAACAACCAAAGAACTAGCAAGAAACCAACAATTACATCCATCCCATTCCATCAACCCTGGTTTCCTCCCTGACACACACATGCATTAACCGATGCATCTTTCCACCCTAGGTGTCATCTACTGCCACAACCAAAAAACCTCTTTGCCCCTACATATCACAACAACCATCCAAGATCACATCACATCACATGCAGCAGGAAAGCAACCATCACATCAATTGGGATCTTGGCCCTTTAACAATAAAGAGGGTAACTGAAAACCCTTAAAGGAATTATCAAACAATCAAACCTTTAAAACATATTGAATTAACAGATTTATAATCCGTTGGTTCCAAAATCAGGAACCTAACCAGTAAGCTATCACAAATGATTAAACATGCTTACTACAGCAATTTGATTAATATCAAATTGCAATAAGAACCAGATTCGTTTTTGTGCATCTTTATCCTTAGCCAAACAATTCTCAATTAATCCCAATTTACATTCTTTACCAATTTCCATCAAGAACGAACAACAAATCAAAGCAAGCATAGATATCACACTATCTAGAAACACATGAGGCAATAACATAGAATCGATATCAATTTCTTTATCTGGTTAAAATAATTATTATGTCAATTCCATTTGTCATCTAGGGGGATTAAACATGCTAACAATACAATTTCATGTAAAATAAAGAGAAGCAACAAATCCCCTACCTCACGGTTTTTGACGAAAACCCCAACAATAAAGAACGCACAAGAAAGCTGGGTTGATTCTCCAAAAACCCACCTTAGATATCTCCTCATAGAAAGATCAATACCAAATCTCAACATATTTGGAATCCACACACTTAGATATACCCATAACGGGCGTAGATCTAAGAAACCGAGGGAAGAGGAGAAGTAGATCTATGTAGATCTAAGAAACCAAACAAAAATGATCACATACCTCAAGAAACCGGATTCGATTCGCCAAAATAAGACTTTGGATTACCTTCAAAATGATGGGGAGAGGTTCTTCTACCTTCAAGGAAGGGTAATCCTGAGTTATGGCCACTTAAGAGCTTAAACGAACCATTTATAGGCAAAACGAGTTAGATCCACAATTTTAGGATCTAAGATTAAGTGCCTGCACGGTTAGTCTACATGGTTTGACCAACCGTGCGCTAACCGTGCATTAGATATAGCCTCGAAAAACACTCCTCTCATGATTATTCCACACAGTTAGCCAAACCGTGCGCTAACCGTGCATTATCCACTGCCTCTAACACCAACCTCGCATGGTTTGACCGCACGTTTTAGACAAACCATGCGTATCCCGTGTGAAAGCTACTACCCTTTAGTCTCCCTTAAAAGTCCACCCAAACGCACCCCCAAGTCACCTTGACATTCCAGAACACCTCTAACACTGAATTTTGACAATGTAATGGATTGAAGAGGTCTGGGCCATTACGTAAAATTCTGGGTCATTACATATAACTAGTGTGTGAGTTATGTTACAACGCAATACCAATTTTATTGATAAGATGATAAATTACAATGAAATGAACAAAGTAATGAAACCAGTAAAAGTAAATATATGTGGTTTATAGTGAAAAACAAAAGAGCTTAAACCCTTTACTATAAATATAAAATGATAAAGCATTTGAGTAATAATAATATCCTCAACAAATCAATTTGGTAATATGAAACAATATAGATTTTTATCTTTTCATCACTTTATAATAAGTATTAGAATCACGTGTATCACTACCTATAGCTTTAAACTTATATTTATATATGAAAATCTAATCAAATATGAATAATAAATACTATAATAATTGAAATATATAAATATTATTATCACCCATAATTCTCGTAATGTCTCCACATTTTATAAGTCATTAACTATGGATGATAATTACATATTTATCCAAATAAATAATTATTTAAATCACAATTTAGATCCTCTATGAAAATAATAATTGAATAATATAAAAAATCCATTAAATAATATTCAAACATTAAACAACTTTGAATTTACCAAAACATGAATCTTGAATATAAGCAACATTTTCCATTTCATAAGTTGTAGCATGTGATAAATAATGTTAGTCATAGCATGTGATTAATAATACTCTGAGAATCCTATTATCCTTAACACAATGCTTCTTATGATTCATATAAAACTCTCATACATAATTTATTCTTTATATTATATTAAGAAAATGTTTTCTCAAGTACCCTTATGAAGGATATATTTTAATTCCACTATCATAGATAAAAATTATCACCTTAGCCAAAATAAATATGAATATTATTACAACACTGTCAAAATTTTTAATACATAAGTGTGAAATTCATTTCCACCATTATACATATGGGTAAATTCTTAATACATAATGGTATTCTTATTCATAAGGGTGAACTATAATTAGGATATTAGCTGAGCCTTGATCATAAGCAAGGGTTTATAATTTTCCAAATGTTTAATATGTAAGAGTTGATCTAAACTTTTTCATCATACATAAGATAATTCCCATAGGTATAAAATAAATACTTAAGATATATCCATTGAGACATAAGAAATATATATATTCATGTAATATTCATTCCTAAGTGAAAATTTCAATAAGTAAGATATTTTCTAAGATCTACAATATTTGATACGTCTTTTACTTAGAAAAATCCATCAACACAAAATATGAGAAAAATAATAACAATGAATAATTATAAATAACTAGAGGTAATAATATAAATAAAAGTGGGATGTAATATATAATTATCAATACATAAATAAAAAAGGAAAATATCTACTCAACAATCATAAGATGATGCGAGTTTATAAACCAAACATTTAAAGATTTTCTATGTTTAGATTCATTAATGAAGAGGATCTAGTGAGTTTGGATATTTCATGGCATAGTAAATGTTATGGGATTATAAAGGGAATATTAATTTGATGAATGAAAGCTATAAAAGGTATTTTTCCAATTAATTTATGTTAACAAAAAGGTTATAATCCTACTCAAATATCTCTCAAAATCTCGATTCTCTATTTTACTTAGAGTGGGTGCTAACACACTATTCATATAAAATAAGTCCCATTGAATCATTCATAGAATCTAATGGTTGGTGGACACCATTGGAGGCAAGAACCTACTGGTTGTTTATAAGAGAACACGATTAGGCCCACTATTGGCATCATACTTGCATGGACAGTGAGGTGCACATATATTTTCTGTTTAATATTTTATTCCATTATTTTATCATGGTCAGATATTGGTCATGGAATTCATGTTTTATTCTACTATTAATGGATTTTAATATGTACTGTGAATCCCATCAATAATTCTATTGAGAAAGGAGACTAAAGGTTCACACACTATGTATATTCATAATCTCATTAGATTCAGTTGAATATATGTTTAGAATAAATACATTCTTAGTTTATGAAAAATGTTTATTTTTATATTTATTTAAAATTCAATAAAAAATTATTCAAGTCAATAAAAAATAATTTGAATTTTATCTATTATTTATTCACAATATTAATAATTACAATATTTATTTATTCAATATATTAGTGAATATAATATTTATTTATTTATCTAATAAGTGGATACATTTATTTTTTTAAATTTATATAATTATTTTACGTTTCAAGTCTCAATAAAATTTAATGAGAAGATTCAAAAAGAATTAATTTTACAAGAGATAAAATTTTAATATATTTTAAAATTAATAGTTAATTATTTATTTTATAAAACAATATTAGATAAACTTATCATATAAAATAATATTTGTTTATTTATTTTTATTTTATGAAGTGACATTGGGTCTTTATTTGGATTGAATTTAAAATAAAGGTCCTTTGTAAAATTATTTTAAGTTTAACCTAAATATAAATAAAAAAATATGTCAAATTCATTGGTCATAGAATTTATTTATCTAATTCTCCTCTCAAGACATAGGAATATAATTCGATAGAATCCTCCTACATCTCTCAATTTTGTTTAAGATAGAATGTAATATATTTCTAAATATGACCAAGAATGAATGATGCAAAGTACTTGATTCTATCAAAATAGAACTTAAGATATCAATAATTTCATTTGGATCTTCATGGAATACATGTATAATACTAGAGTAATTCTCTTTTAGATTCTTGATGTAGTGAAAATTTCAACATGATCGATGATTAGATCAGTGATATAAATAATGAGAATTAAGAAAATAGAAAAATAATTACTTATGAAAATTATTATATTTAAATAATTAATTTAAAATATAATGTGATGATCTGATTAAAGGATTTGGGACAATTTAATTGAATTTATATGAGAAAATTTTAATTTCAGTGACCAATTTATATAAGTGGTATTAGTGAAGTCAAACTAATTATAATTATTATTTTAATTTTATTTTTTAAAATACATATTAAGAATATTATTCTTGTTCCAATGATTTTGAATAATTTTGAATTGGATTTTGTATGGCAAAAAAAGTCTAATGAGGAGCAGAATTGATCAAAAAAGTGAATATTTAATTTTACTATTTACTTATTTTTTTAAGATAAAATAAATAAATTTAAATAAGTAAATAAAATAAAATAAATATGGTGTTTTATCTAGGTTAAACAATGGTCATAATTTGTAAATTAAGCTTGATTTATTTTTTATGTGTGTCTGTGCATAAAGTTTTTTATATAAAAAATTAAATGAAAAATTATAGGGGTGTGTTTTCCCCCCTTACAAGTTGGGTTATGACCCCACTATTTTTTTTGTTTTTTAAAGTAATGGGGAGGCATAGAATTACTATCTTCCATATCCCCTTACACACACACAAAAAAACACACACACACACATTAGGATTAATATAAAAATTAATTAAATTTTAAATAAATTTTAGGTGGTTTTAAAGGGGAATAAATGACCAAAAGTGCAACCAAAAAAATAATTTAAATTAATTATTATTTAAAAATTATTTAATGGTTATCAGTATGTATTTTTATAGTTTTATTAATTTTAAATTGTTATTACATTGTGAGTGATCATGGTTTAAGACGAAATATTTATTTTTGGATTTATTTAATTAATTTAATTTATTTATTGAAAGGTTTAAATTTCTAATAATAATTATTAAATTAATATTGGTGATCTATGCATTATCCCTTCACCTTTACATTTTATAGGGTTATGTGTATTTATATTTAGTTATTAAATTTAATTATCTCCAAACAAGATTCCCTCATGTGTGTGTGAGTATACAATTATTAATGATGGAGATTACTTGATGTATAAGTTCAAGCGACAAAAAAAATATTAAATCTAAATAAAGGTAATTCAGAGGAGAATGGTGGATATTGAAAATTGAGTTGAGATAGACTTAAAAATTTCCCCCCTTAGGCCTAGGATAGTTTATTATAACTTTATAAAACAACCTATAGTTAAATCTCATGATCATGTCACCTATATATATTTTTATTTGAATGGTTAATTATTAAATAAGATTATGATCACATTATTTGTAATAAGATATAGACATTCTTAGATAAAAATGGATTTATACATGTTTGAAATTTTTTATAATGCATGAATAATTATTTATGTAAGATTACTCAAAAAATAATTAACTAACATATAGGTAAAACTATATTTCATATAATTTTTTTATTAAAATCCCTCAAAATAAAATATTATGTAACAACCTAACTTATATCATTTCATTTAGAATGAAATAATATTTCATGGTTCATTTCTAGCCATAATTATGGTGTTTTGAATTTATCAAGGAGATATTAATACTGTTATTGGGTAGACATAAACAAATCTACATCAAGGGTAGTGACCATAGTCTATATGGTGTAATTTGGAGGAAAAAATTGATTAGATCAGAGTATAGGATTTGAGGATTAGGAATTCCACTCAATAGATCAAGGAGATATGAGTTAATATAGTTGTAAAAAGTAAAACCTACCTAAATACCGATAAGTTGTATCATGTAAATAATCTGTACTATAAGAAGGGTAATATAGATCCTTTCCACTAAAATATTATAGAAATGATATATTCAAAATCTAATCATGAACTCATTTTCTCTGTGATTTATTTTGGACAAAGTGAATGCTCTTACTAGTACAAATTTATAGAAGCAGTATAGGTGATTTTAAATCATACTATGATTATAAATGAAATATTATGTGTTAAAATTCCCACTACCTACTAATCCTCCTCAAGAATATAGTTAGGATGATAAATATGTCTATCGGATACACCTAGATGATGCATTGAATATATACTATATTATACAGTAATGAATTTCAAGTGGGATGTAAAAGTAGTATAAACATAAATATGCACATTCCATGTTGTCTCAAATATACGGGTAATATTAGTAGAGAGCTAGAAAATAAAGATATGATATCTCAAAAGAACTCTTTATGTAAAAGTTGGGAGAGGGAGTAATTTCTATACCTCACATACTCAAGATGATAGAGTGAATTGAAAATTTAAAAGAATTGGGATTCAAGATAGATAAGGATATTTCCCTAGATCTCATTCTCTTATCTTTAAATCATAGTTTCTCATGTTTTTTTATTAATTTTAAAATAAATAATTTGAATAAATTACATTCATATATTTTGAAAATTATTTACTATGATGATAAATACATGAATAAAGGAAAGTATTTAGTCTTTATTGGTAAGAAAAATAAGATTAAGGGTATGTAGATAATGGAAGGATTAAAGTCAAATTAATCTATGAAACATTCATTTAAGAATCAATTCATTCACTGAGAAAGAAATTAATAAGAATCAATTTGTTTTTCATATGGAAAGAAAGGACACTAGTTGAAAAGAAAAAATATAGTAAAGAATCAAAGCGAACGTTGAGGTATATTCTTCATTAGATGAAATATTTCAATTTCTAAAAGTTGGTAATTATATAAAGTTTTTGGCTTATATATGTTTATCTTCAAGATATTAATGAAGTTTATCTTTCTATATTAATTATAAAAGGTTACTATTTTATAATTTATTAAGGAATTATTATTATATTATTGAATTTTTATTATGTGCCTATCAATACCATAACACAATGTATACTTAAAGTTTAGATATAAGTTAATTTTATGTCACATTTTGTGACATAAAATGTTGTTTATTTTATAATATAAATATATGTTATAGTATGGAATATTTATAAAATAGTTTAATATGTACTATAATTGGTAAACTCTATGTTAGAAATAAATAATGAATTAAATTAACATGACTCATATAATACCTTATTGTGAAATTATCAAGTTTTTTAGGTAAAACAAAATCATTTGAAAAAGTTAAACCAAGAAGGTTATTTTGATTATTCCAATTTAAAACCCTTCATAATTTTCATAGTCATTTATAAGACTAAATTAAATAAATATCCATTAAAGTTATAGTTAAAAAATCCATAAGGATTATATAATTTGTTCACATATATCCATGACATCTATTTCCCATAAAATCTAGAGGTGGATTCTCATACCTCATTAATTTTTTGATGAATTCAATAAATATAGATATATATTCTCGATAAGAAAAAAATTAGAATTATTTGAGATATTTAAGGAACACAAGTTTAAATTATGGAATCTAATTTGTATGTAGATAAAGAAGATATGATCATATTGATGTGAAGATTATATTAACATTGACTTCATTTATCATTTAAGAGTATGGGATGATCTCCAAACTCAATACATATATTGTTATATTTAGCAAGATTTATATTGAGTCATGCAGTTATTCTACAGTAATTTAATGAATATACATTAAAAATAGTGTCATATACCCTTAACCAAGTGATCTAACTAAGGTGGTAAATAATACCTAAAATGTGTTATAATATGGAAAGAAAACATGGTATATCAAATATATATGTATATAGATGCATAATATTTTTTAATGATATCCATAGTTATAAACCCAAATTAAAAAACATAAAGTGTATATTTATATGATTTCATATATAAGAGAGTAATTTTAGAAATAAAATCTATATTACTAGAAAGGAATTTTATCTCCAAAATTAATAATGGGAGAAAGTTAAAATTCAATTAATTTAAGGCTCATTATGAACATGAGTTAGAAAAAAAACAAAAACTATACATGTATTAGTGGGAGATGTTTTTCCAGAGACACAAGTAAAATGTAGGTAACCTAGTGAAGTTTGAGATCTATAGAGAAATGGTTTTATTATCACTAGGGATATTGAAACATTATTTATGTAGTATAATGAAAAATTATCCTATAAGATGTTGTAAATAGAAACTTACCTTGATTATGAAATTTTGTTTTTAAATTCATTTACAGATAAAATACCAGCAATCATTTTTTTTTCATTTTCTAAAGCCGGTTTAAAGGGTTGCCGGTACCCATTACACCAAAACACCACATCCGTTAAACCGATCACCACATTCAAGCACAATACAAATTTCAGATTACATTATCAAACTAAAATTTCCCGTAAACCGCCTCGAGCCACGAGCAGCGCCAACTTCACGCGCCCACAATATTTTCACACCTGCCAGCATATCCCGCGACAGCCCTGACAGCCTCGCGCCGCGCACCATCCAGACCGCACGTCAACCCTTCAACCGCCCGCACGCCAATCGATATCCATGCGACGTCCCGACCACCGTCATGCGCCGCACATTCTCGAACCGCCGGCACGATTCACCGGCTCCCGACGTCGACTTCACCAGCAACCAGTGTCGTTATCCCTGGCAAGCTTTATCGAAAACAAACCAATAGAATGCCGGCGAGGACCCGTCATCTCCATCGAAAAAACAAGGAACCGCAAAAACCACGAGATCCACATAAAATCACAAAATCGAACAAACAAAATGGGGAACCCCACATCAGGCACTCCAACCATCGGCGACAGCCCTCAGAGACCCTCAAGCACACTCCACTACCACAGCTCAGAAGACGCCTCCACAAGTTGCTAAACCGCCACAGCACAACCGTTCATCCCCGAGAGAAGATCCTTGGACGCTCCGTAGAGTGTGCCGGTGAATCTGGTCTTACGCCCAAGGACCAGACCCCCGGAAACGTAGAAGAAATGTGAAACGCAACAACAAGAAGATACCTCCAAGAGACCGCCATAGCGAGCACCTGAGACCTCCAAAGAAAATCCACCAGAGGGCAGAGGCAACGGCGAGGTCCCCGGATTTTCCATCTTCAAGAATCAACCGCTAAACGAAAACCTTCAAAACTTAAAATCACACAACGATAACATGAAACAAGGAACCCCCCTCCCCAGGCCACTCCAGACCTATCATTACAGGGCGAGGAGGCCGAGGAGGGAGGAAACGGGAGCGCCGAGGAGAAACCCTAGGAGCCGCGGGAGAGAAATCCGAAGCCGCTTTGAGGCCGAGTCCCCCCAGAAAATTTTATATTAATAGAAACAAGATAACAGTCTTAGAGTTAGTTGAAATTTAGTTAACAAAATTTTCTTTATGAAATAATTAGATTATGTAGACTATATTGTGGGGATAAATATTTTTATTTATAGATTAAATATTCTATTTAAACTAATTCAAAGTAGATACATTGAAATGGTTTTGAAAGATACATGATGAAATCAAGAGAGGATTGTTACCTATTTTATATGGCATAAAGAATAAGTAAAATTCCACTCAATTCAATGATTGGATCAATTATGTATATCATGAAATATACTAGTAAATCCAAGATAGGTTCATTGAGAATCAGTTAAAACTATACAAAGGTACTATATTTTTATGAATGATATGTTCCAAAAATCTATATAGAAGTTAAAAAACTAGTTGTGAGGGGATACACATATGCTAGTTTCCAAAATGATTAGTTTAATAAGATATCGTGGTTAAAATAATGATTTTGTAATGAGAAAGAGAAGATTAATGTATCCAGTGGTTTTTTATTATATAAGATCCATGTATATTATAACTTTTAATATAGATATATAATCATTTGGCATATATTTTTGAAATATCCTCTCTTGATATGTTTTATCAAGGATATGAAGCCTCTATTAACACTATAGCTACATAGTTAAATGTGGACATCTTAATGACTAAATCCATACCTTATAAGAAGCACGAATATCCCTTGAGAGATAATGTGTTAAGAAATCACTAGTAATAAAACACCTTTAATGTCATTTTTTAATTTTAACATTGGTTAAATAATGACTTTAATATAAATGAGATAAAATTTGTGGTTTTCAAATAAATTTTTGTAAAATCAATGTTGAAAGTTCCTATAAAAAAATATATATAAGAAGTATTTCAACAATGGTTTTTTAGAAAAATATTGTTGAAATCCCTAATACATGACTTTACACAATGTTTTTCAATAAAATTAGCATGAAAAGAGTATTTTGACATCAATTTTAGGAAAAAACAATATTGAAAGTCTTAATTAAAAATATTTAAACATTAATTTTATTAAAATTTACATTGAATGTTAATTAATTTTCTTAATATTTTGAAATAAATTACTTAAGATATGTGATACATAAATATCAGTACCAAAAAACAACAAAAAACAACACAATCAACAATAACATAACTCATTCAAAACTTTTATGAAATTTTTTATAAATAACATACACCTAAAATAAACTACATATATAATTTATTCAAACATATAAAATATTCTAAAAATTAATTTTGAATGTTTTTTAATTCCTTTGGTATATATGGTTAAAATTAATAAATAATATACAATAATATAAAGTGTTCTGAATTTAAAAAACAACATATTTACATCAATTATAAGTGTTATAATGAAACTGAACTTTTCATAATTTGTTGTTGTCTCAATTTTGATAATATCATAAATGAGTCGTAAAACATAATATCCACATTCAACACCTACTCTTTGATGATGAAACCGTGTTTATGAAAAAATATTTTTAAATTAAAACCCTTTCCACTTAAGAAAAAACAAGTATTCACTAATATTAACGTTATCTACCTCAAATTTCACATATTTAGTTTTTATAGTTATATTATTAAAAAATGTGCCTTGTTATATTAAATCAATGAATAATTTAAATTTTAAATATTAGTTATCAAAAAATATTTAAAATGAAAAATATTAAGATTAAATAATTAAAAAAATAAAATAATACTTACTCAAACAACTTTCTAAATCTTTTTCAAGCACCACTCAATAAAGAGGATAACCAATATTCCTTTAATTAATTTGAGAAAAACATGCATAAAATCTAATTTCCATTAAAATATAAAAATTACCTCATTAATAATAGTATATTTAATAGTAGTTTATAATTATATATGTGTTCTTATCATTAAAGTAAAGGGAAAAAACCAACATGTAATCTATATGTTTTTTTTAATATTTTAGATATATATTCAATTATGTATTATTGGTATAGGTATTTCATATTTATAGAAATGTATTATCGATCCATAAATCCATAAATAGAAGTTAAACAATACTTTATGAAAAGAATGTGGAGATATCTGATTAGAAAAGTAACAAATTAAGTCAATATAAAAAATGTTTACTTAAAATAAATTTAATTTATAATTAAAATTTACTTACATTAAAATAAACTATAACATGAGTATAGTGAGTTACCCACCCTTTACAACATCAATGAATTAATTTATATATATATTTAACATATAATATCTTCCAAAAATATTTGTAAAAAAAGTATAACAATTCTCTAATATAGATGAAATCCATGAAAGACTTGTTATCCCATCAAGATACTTAGGAGTATCTAAAGTTTTTGGTTCCTAAAATTTTCCTTTCCTTTGTAATTATTATTTTGATTTTATATGATTCTTTATAAGTTAAGTATATTATAAAATATAAATACTTTAAATTTAATGATAAATAAAAAATTAAAAAAATGCATACCACATATATCAACTGATGACGATGAATTTCTGGACAAAGTAAAAAATGACCAATACTTTTTCCAACTATGGTCACCTCAACATTAGGTAGAGACATTGGAGTATTTAGATCAATAATTTCATTTTACACTACTATTACATGATCTAAATACATAAGTTGATGATGTGTATAACCTCCCATATGATTTACAATTTCATATGATATAATACATACATGGGGATCCCCAACATGCAACCCAAAATACATGGAAAGTTTTGAACAATGAGGTGGAGGATTTTGGTAGGAAGTCTGTGTTGGCTACATTTGTCTCATTATTTCCACAAGTATAGCTTGTATATATGCTTTAATACCATCACTAAAAAACTCATTCATCTATCACAACGCATCCTTCAAAAAATATATTTCTCCCTTGTATTTTTCCTCCCCTGATGTCATACTAGGGTATCCAAACACTTTTCTAAAATCAATACCCCCTTATATCATTTGACACAACCTAGGTGTTTTGGAATTCCTAATGAAGTTGAAATAATATCCATATCACCCACAAGGATAAAGTTCCCCTGTTTTATTTTTATCTAAAGGGAATACTAAAATAATATTTTTAAATGTTATATTAGTGGTATGGATTTAAAAAATAGTAATATTTAATAAAAATTACAATTAATTACTTGAAATACTATTAACTACTACTTTTATTGAATCAATAATAAACTTTCATTTTTTCCATCATTTCCATTTTCCATTTTTCATGATGAGGAGGAGGATATGGAGGGTTGTATTGAACCTATTTAAAGATAATAATTGACTTGGATCTTAATTCATTAAATCTTTCAGTAATAATTTTCTCCTCTAATAAAGAATGACTTCCATATGAAAATGTATGAGTGTTTATGTTCTAGGAATGTATCTCTTGATGAGCTTTCTTAGAGGCCTGTTATATAAGAAAAAATTAATAAGTTATCATATAGTTAAAATTAATTTTTTTAAACAAAATTTCAAAATAAAAATTACATACCATAAAGGCTTCCTCCCTTCGATTAGAGACAAAATTTTACCGTGTATTTGTATCTAGAAACCCAAACTTAAGGCGTGAATCATGATTCTGTTTACTCCAAAAAACACAACATGAAGTAAAATATGTATTAAAATATCTCTATCTAGTTATATCAAAATATAGAGACATTTTCTTAATTTATTTTCTCTCATTAAAGTTAAATGTCATATATAATTAAATAGATTAAATATTAGTCATTTTAAATATATAATATTTAAACCATTATAAAACTAAATAAATAAGATTTTAAAATTTACCCTTATGGAATCCTATAACCGATCTTTCACCAATTGGTAGATTCTTCTCAAATTAGGGAATAAAATCATTTTCTTGGAATGACTATACATGGACAAGTAACTCATAAAATACATGGAATGTAGGTTATATGGATGGTTGTTATCATCAAAATCAATTATTGACCTTTTATCTCCTTGTTCAAGTGAATTTTTTCATAAATGTGTAATCATATACCTTCCATTTTTAGGTACCTTTGTAACACCCACACCCATACACCTATATCTGATGTTAAAACCCTACTCTTAAAATGTTAGATTTGATACCAAATAAAGTGACCCAAATTTTATCTTCCATAATTAAAAGTAAAGAAAACTGTGTCACTTAAATCCTAGAGAATATTTTTAGGTCAATAACTTTAGATAATTAAGATAAATAATACATATTAAAACCCATGAATTTCTCAACAAATAGGATTTTTTTTCATTATACAAAGAATTTCTTATTCCATAATAAGTTTTAAACATTTCCCAAAAAATAAGTTCTTATGATTACACTCCTATTTTCAATCTTGACACTTTTTATTCATTCAATATGTTTCATAATTGGAATTTATATAATTATTAAACATCCTTAGGTCCTATAAAAAACATTTTAATACATGGGATGAGTAAAATAAAGCTCAAAAAGGGACATAAAAAGAAAGGAAACCCATTAATCCATTTTAAATTAATGAAAACCCATAATAATATTTATATTTTATCATTATAAACTTTTATTTTAAAAAAATAACTTACTAACGCTTAAAATCAACATTTTACCAAATTTTTTCACAATTTTTTTTATAAGAAATCATAAAGGGAAAATCATAATTCATGAGGGTTTCTTGAAAAACAAGAAATGTTTTCTTTTAAAACAAACCTTTTACATATAGAAGACCGTAAACATTAACTTAAATCAATACTTATTTTTTTATTTTAGGAAATATTTTTTATAAAAACCATTAATAAATAGAACATGAAATATATCCAAGGATAAAAAAAATAATCACATGGATAATAATAAATTATTTCATAATGATGAAATTAATAATACCAAACATCATAATTCTATGGTCATGACCTTATTCCAAGACATCATAAACATACTATTAAGGCCTCCAACCATGACATTATAAATAATTGGGTATGTATATACCGAATACCCAGGCTAGTTTGTCTCATGAGACTTATCGATGCATAAAAGGTTCTATTAATAACTGACCCCACCCATCATTTACTAAGTCCAATGCATTCATTATATGAAATAAATGAATAAAAACACAATATATAATCAACATAAACATTTTTATTAAAAACCTAGAATAAATTTTTATAATATTTTCCCCAGTACATAAATTGAATAACACAATCATTATCCATATAGAGAAATAAGGTGGATTATATCATTAGAGTATATCCATAGTAAAACATAATAATCATAAAAGTATAATGACATAGATGAAAATACCTTTAAAATAACATTAAAAACTTTCTGTGAAAACATGAGAAAAATATCCTTTTATTTTGATAATATTTTAAATAAAAATCTCTATAATATTGAGGAAATACCATTATTTGAAAATAACCATGGAAAATTTTAAAGGAATATTAAAATAAAATAATGTTCATAATGGTGGGAAAATCCATTCCTTACATATATATTAAAAGAGAACATTATTTTAAAAAATTTATAAGATTCAAAATTAAGTCATATATATATATTTTTTAAAATATTCATTTTAATAATTTTTTATAAATTTAAAAGTATTAAAAAATGAACTTAAAAAATCTTTGAAACATAAATAAGAACATTCATAAAACATTTGATGAACATGGATATCACGACCCAACCCATCAAGGCCCTTATGTCCAATGATAAGTCGAGTGAGACTACCATAATCCTGCCTCTAATAGTCTAGGGGATGTAGACCAGTACCGAATATGTATATCAAATAGATGGTAGGCCTTATCATTTGGTACCTGTACACATGCACACACATCCATCTCCATGCTACAGTGTAGTGATAATGTTGAAAGGTAAACACAACCGATACCAAAATTCATGCACAAAATCTATCCAACATTAGAGTATAAAAAATTATAGGAAAGAATAAGGGTAAAATTCAATCCATAAAAAACTACAAAAGAGTCCAACATACTTATATCGAGGGGATTGTTTTCAAATGAAACCACTTCTATACACATTGGTTAGTCTATCTAACTATGCTCTGCCTACTCCTGGTCATCCAAGGAAACCATCAAAAATCCTACAATCTACATAATAAATGACAGGTGAGGGAAGATCCCATGTATGTGTGATTATAACAATACCTATTAGGTGACCAAAAAACATAAAATAAAAGGGATCAATTGAAGGGAAACAGTCCTCTCAACCCATACCCCAAGAGAAAGAAGAAGAATATCAATCTATACAACCTGGCTATACATGACTAGTAAGATTATCATCTTAAGGTATGTTAATTAGGATATGAGACATAACCACAAGGATCCCCATAATAACCCAGATATACTCATTAGATACTCTAAGTCTCTAAATTATACAAGCATCCACAATAATTTGCTCAAAGCTCATAGGTAATTCTCATCCATAAGTACTCACTCCATGATCCCTGCTGTCCCTAATGTCTCTCATACAAGAGATATAACTCATTGGGTATAACTAATATTATGGAACATCCCTACCATACCTAATGGAATTCATCCGAGAGAACATGCTCATCAGGTCTTTCCATGAACAAAGTCACACATGAACTAAACTAATCTCAATACTCAGATAGGGTACCACAACCATGTATTATGGTGGACACCAAAAACACTAATATAACTTATAATATCTCAATAAAAAGATATATGATCACCCCTAGGACCACTGGGGGACACCATGAACCCTGATCAGAACTCTGGATATCACAATGACTAGGTATAGGATCACACCTAGGATCACCAAGGGACACCACAAACCCAGTATGAGAATCAGAATCATGATACATAGATAGGGGATCATAACTAGAATAGATAAGGATCACCAAAAACCTAATTTGGAACACCTCATAAGTAATAGATCATACTCCCATGTCAGTTGGTCACAACAATTCCACAAACCCCACCTAGGGAAAATTATGCAATAGAGGACCCTACCCCAGGATTCACAGAGGGATACAAAAACTCTATTTGAACCATTCCTATGTAGGGGATCAAAATCATATGCTCAAGACATATTTATTCACATTACCCTTAGAGGTATGGACCAAGATAATGTACCCAACTGGAATTGATCTATGCATCACTAATAGAATCATCCCACAAGAATCACCTTGAGTTGTATCTCTCATGCCAAAACCATGGAAACCTTTCTATTCTATGCGAAAAAATACTCATGATAGGAAACTCACAGACCTCTATATGTGTCCTATATATAGAGATACACAAGGTAGAATTATCTAAGGGGAGTACAAATGTCTCCTCCTAGGGTTCATGGCATGTCTCTTGAGGGTGAACCATAGTTGTGTCCCCTCACAATACACAACATGTTAGAAAGTATAAAACATGTAAATCTAGTTAAAAGTCATGTAATCTCACTTAATCACCTTTTCATGTCCTCAACTACACACATCCTATATTTCCATTTAGTCATACACAACATATACAAGAAATACCTAATGTGTACCTCTTGGTCTAACCCAAGCCTGTGTCCATGTCCATGCATATGTATAATAGCCCGTTCCTGTGTACCATGACCCATGAATGTGTACCACGACCCATGATAATGTACCTAGAAATGTACTCTATCCCATGTACACCCAGTTTAGTGAATCTGATTTTCCAGGTATTATTTTTGGATATTATATGGACCCCCTTTGGAGTTAGGCACTGAGATGATGTGATATTACGGGGCCCGGTGTGTTCAGAATTAGTTTTTGAAATATATTAAATATATTAAATATCACATGTATGAATTTTTCCTATAAAAGTGGAATAAATCCAAAATGGAGGCCTAGATCAAAAATTTTATGGTACCATTGAATTTTGAACACAAGTTTTACCCTAGGCACAATATAACCTTTTTTAGATTGGATGTTTATGAAAAAGTTGTCGCTAGCGCAAATGAAATAAATAAATAAATAAATATATTTATTTTATTTGTTTTGATGAAATGACCGAGATATTATATATGTATATTGTTATATATATGCCTAATGGGTTTCCACTAAACCCTAGAGACCTAGAGGATTGATGAAGAGTGTTCTTGGAAGACAACAACAGACTAGATTAGGATTGAGGATCATTGCACCATTAGAGTTCGTGGATCCCACCAACGATGCCAACGAATGAATGTTCTTCATCAATGATCAATCAAAACTTCAGGTAATATATTGATTTGTGATTTTCATAATGTTCTTTAATCTCATTTGAACATAGATCAATTCCAAAAAAAAAATGATTCACACATTGATGGTATATTTTAATTGATGTATTTATTTTATTGTTTGTTGTTTATCTATCCCTATCCATTAATCAATTCTACAAAAACATATCTAAGCCAAATGAACAAATAAAAATTTTCATTCCTCACATTTTATGTCTTATGGATTTATCCCCCACCTCCTCACATGATCATCATAAGAAATTTATTTGGACCATGGTTTGAAGAATACATGATATTCAGTCATTGAGTGACCATTCTTCAATGAAAAAGATCTATATTATAGGTTTGATTCATAAATGAGGGTATTATTGAGGTGTAATGACGAAGTAGGATGATAAATGTTGAATCAAAATAGATTTTTTATTCCCATTGTTCACAATTTTGACATGCGGTGGTGACATATGAATTGAAGACGGTGTTTTTCGAGCAGATCTGAACCTGAATCCCACTGATCAATGATATAAAGGGTCAGACAAACCTTGATCCATGATTATTTGGAGAGAATAGTGTCTCTGATGATGTGACATATGATGTAGAGGAAGAACCAATGGATCTAGAAAATCTAACATTACATGGTATGTAATCTAGTGTTACACACAATGTGGGACACCTTAGTTGCGATGATAGGGTTTCCATGGAGATTTTAATATCACACACCATGTGACCTTGTCACACTCCATGTGTCACATGCTTGATGGATTGATATTTATCAAATAGGGTACACAGTAATGGGTAGGACAAGTACACAGACACGACTGGAGTACATAACCAAGTGTACACAAGCACAAACATGGACAAGTGTACATGGTCACAACTAGCAGTACATGGGTATAGGCATACACCATAATTAAGGTTGCAGTCGATCTATACATGCAATGTACTATTCCAACATTCCATGTATTTTTTATATTTACATTTCGAGTGGGGAATCACCACACATACATAGCAGGGGTTGGATGGACACACCGTGTACCCCCTTTGAGGGTGTTTTTAGAACTTTTTTATCGCTAATATGAACTAGTATCGATTAAGAGTGTTCCCTTGTTTCATTCCCTTGTGGATACAATGATCTATTATGTCCACATACCATGATTGTGATCCCATCTATAAGATTATTCTTAGATATAGTTCTTGGCATCCCAACATGATACTAGAGTGTGAATCTCTATCATCATTTTACCCTAGGTGGGGTTTGTGGAATTGGTGTGACGAAATTAAGTAGGGTGTTGAACCTCCATCTAATAGGATATATTGGTAGGGTTTATAGTATCATTGTAAAATGATCCTCTATGTAGTGGGTTGATTTAGATTGGGTTCTTGGTGTTCCCCAACGACTATGGGCATGATCCCCTATCTGAGTATCGAGGTCTTCTGAGACCACTGATATTTTTTGGATGGGTCCCAAATGATCATGAACTCTTAGATGAGTGTCTCCAATAATTAAATGTATTGTGGAGTGGATTCTCCTAGAATGAGAATTTCTTCAAGTAGAATCCCGTGACTCACAGTTGGTTGTGATTGGCTGGTGGCGTAGTGTCCTTCCTAAGTATATATGGGATTTCTCTTCATTATGAATTGATTGTTTTTTATTTCGTATGAAATGAATATTCCTGATGCTCCATGTTTAATATTTTTTGGGTTTCCTACTAGGTATTGTTATACTCACCCCTGCATGGGATCTTCCAACACGATGACCCATTTGATGGTGTCCTGGGGGGATAGAGAGTTGGTGGAACCTAACTTGAACTTAACATACCAAGGTGTTTTCTAGGTGGTTTAATTTGATCATAGTTATATCCCTAAGAGTAGTTTGGACTCTTGACATTTTTTGGTTGGGCTTGTATTTGGACCTCTTTATAGATTTTACTACTTTAATTTTGTACTCTAATTGTGGGATCTTAGATGTATTTATGAATTGGTTTTAGTTTTTTTACATTTTAGCATTGTGTGGGCTTGAAGATGTGTGTTTGTACATGTAAATTAGTCTAATTCCAACTATGTATGTGATATTCCTACTCAGCACTGGTCTCCATCCCCTAGACTATTAGATTTGGGCTTGAGGTAGTCATGGTTTGGCCTCAAGGGGCCAGGTCATGACATAGTGGTATCAAAGGATTCAGTTCAACCTTAGGAATGAAGTCTATGAGGTTAGTTCACGGAAACAATGTTAAGTGTTTCAAATTCATATTTCATGCTAGGGACTCCAGAGTTGGTGCGGTGATTGACGTATCAATACACCATGAATCTAATCACTTTCCTTTCAACTCGGTACATATAGACATTAGTTGTATGTAAAAAATTAGTATATGCATCATATTGTAATGGTTTGTGATTTCCATGCCCTTCTTGAGTTAGCACCCCATATATACTATTTGAACATGGTACATATTGTTTATTTCAGGATTCCTTTATGAAGATATCCATCCAGGATTCCACTACGTGATCAAAATACTGATCTACTGAGTGACACAACTTCAGTACAAGGTCCTTACTAGAGATAGAACCTCCAAGTGGTTTACCAGCTATACCACCACCTGTTGAGTAAAATATATCACTAGTAGTTCCAGTTGAGGATGCACACAACCTAATTGTGCTATGTGAGTTCTAGAGGCAGTGACCTCCTAGGTTTTAGGGTGAGACAAACCCCTATTTGGATAAAGAATTTCTAAAGGAAGTCACTCAAGTATTCCAACTTGTGAGGATGACTTCAGATAATATATAGGTCTCTCCAACGATTCTTCTTCACGGATATATTGGGAGATGGTGGAGTTTAGTGGCTTAGTCACTTGATGAGATATCTCTATCTTGGATAGACTTTGAGCATCTATTTAGGGAGGAGTCTTATCTAGTCATGTTGTGATCAATTCACATATAGGAGCTTCTGCTTCTGCATCAGGGTATTTTGAACGTGGAATATTACTCAATGAGGTTTACAGATCTCTAATGATAGTTCATGGATATTCTGTGGGATTCTTTATTCCAAGGAAAAAACATTAGCAGTAATTACACAAAGATATCACGGATTTAGTGATTTCTCTCTACATTCCCACCTATACTGGGGTTCTTGAGTGGGACTTGGTGGTGGATATCTTCCTGGAAGAGTAGGAACCGATAGTGGGTATTGGTTGTAGGAACCCCAAAGATGAATCCTTGGAGGAAGATAGTAGATGGTAGTAAGATATATCCAAGCCTACTAGATGATTCTTGATATGATCCCAATATATAGGATTAGTGGTGCATGTCTCTCAAGAAGGCTTGAATCAACCGAGAGAGAGGCAGTGTTTCTCCATCAATGGTTAGGGACATCAGGCATGAGATTTTCTGACCTATCATACTTATGATCAAGAGATAGTTTAGGGATTACCGAGGAAAGATAAGGGTGGTCCACAGGATGGTGGATGTGGTATAAGGAATGATTAAGTATTAGTAGGTGGCCATAGGTTTGAATTGTTACCACCACCACCCCCAGGTGGTCCACACTAGGCTCAGGGAGCTAGTGGTCAGGGATGAGGACAACTGTAGGCTATGGAGGCCTATGAATCTGAGTCTCTGGGGATAATATTAGGAATAATTCATGTCTCTTATAACTTTTATACAATATATATAGACATATGTATGAGTTATTACTTTCTTTACACTTATCTAGTTTGATAATTAGAGATTCAGGTTGAGCCTTTGGCTCAATCATTGCACTTGGAGACTCTGATAAGAGGTGACTCAGTGATTTCACACTTATAATGATAGTGCAATATAACACTTGGAGGAGAGATATTCATTTGATATCTCTTTATAGCAGTGATGAGGCCTTATAAATTCATCTTAGGTATAGAATAACTATCCACATTTTGGGTCTAGATTGACTATTTTTTGCGGAGGATGTAGTGTGTCCATAGTGATGGGATGAGGTTTTCCATTATGAGTGAAAAAGAAAACTTGATGGACCAGGATAGAATCAGGTATAGGAGAGTGTAACCGATTACTCACCAGTTGGATACAATGACTTTTGGAGCAGTGGATTTTATGGGCTACCGGTTCCCTATAGTAGTGTGGATTATAAGGACATTTTTCCCAAGGATATGCCAGGCTTACCTCCCGATTGTGAAATAGACTTCTACATTGAATTAAACCTATGGATGACCCCAATATATGAACCATCATATTATATGGATCCCATATAGTTTCATGAGTAGGGGGTGTAATTAGAGTACTTGTAGGATAAGGGATTTGTGAGACCTAGTGTTTCCCCTAGGCATCCCAGTGTTGTTCTTGAAGAAGGAGGATAAGAGATTGAGGTCATGTGTGGACTAACAGTTCTTGAACTAGGTGACTATGAAGAATAAGTATCCAATACTGAGTTTTTATTACCTCTTCAATTAATTTAGAGGGGATCAATGGTTCATAAATATTAACCTCAGGTCAATCTATCACTAGCTATGAGTACGAGATGAGTAAATACCAAAATTGAGATTTAGATGTTGTTACGATCACTTTGAGTACTTGGTTATTCCCTTCGGTAAGATGAATACACTATTAGTGTTCATTGAAATCATGAAAAAAATATTTTATCCTTTCTTAGACTCATTTGTGGTGTTCATAATTGATTATATCCTAGTGCATTCAACATCCAAGGAGGATCACATGAGACACTTGGGGATGGTCCAGTACACACGCTAAGAGCACTATATTTATAGAAATCTCTTGAATTGAAAGTTTTGGATTTGAGAGCTCTGCTTTTTGGGACACATCATCTCATAGGTAGGAGTAGCAGTAGACCTAGTGAAGGTTGATGCAGTGATTTCATAGAAGCCACCCTAGAGTGCTACTAAGGTGTGGATTTTCCTTGGGTTTTAGGGTACTATTTGAGGTTTGAACCCAATTTTAATAGAGTGGAATAACCCTTGATAGATTTGAATCAAAAGTTATAGCCTTTAGTATAGATGAAAATGCACTAGTAGTGATTTCAATAGTTGAGGTAGAGGTTGAAGAGCACTCCCCTCTTGAGATTTTTGTAGGAGGGTATCGAGTACATATTTTTCTATGATGCATCAAAGACTAGGCTTGGTTTTTTTCTAATACATAGACAAGTGGTGAATCCCTATGGTTCACATCCATTGATACCACATTATAAAAACTCTGTGAACCATGATTTTGAGTTTGTAGCGGTAGTATTTGAACTGAAAATATGGTGAAATAACTTGATGGGAAAGTGGTTTATTTTCTAATTAGACCATAAGAGTCTCAAGTATATATTACCTCAGAAGGATCTTAAATTTATATAGAGGTGATGAATAGAGTTCCTCCAAGGATTATGACTTTTAGATTGTCTATAATACTTAGAAGTGGAATGTGGTGGTATATTCTCTTAGTAGGAGATCCTGAGCTTAGTTGTTGTCTGAGACATTAGAGTAATTAGCCTCATTACAGTTTTCCTTAGTGGAAAAGGATGGTGCTTCATATCTTTAGTCAATGGTTGTTACCCCACCACTATTATAGCATGTTAGGAATTATCAAAATGAAGATACTAACTTTGAGACCATACTTACTTAGATATCCACTAGACATGATCCTGATGGATATTATGAAGTTGGGGAGCATGCTATCCTTTTTATAGGATGGATGTTGGAACCATTGGAATAATGGGAGGAGGTTATGTGAGAGTTTCATACATCTACCACCATAGTTTTACTCGGTAAAACACATCTTCCATGTGTTGCAGCTAGGGATCTATGTGCATGACCTTTTGAATGTTATCGACTGGGGTGATCTAGACATCAAGGATGGACCAATATTTTCTGAGTACTTGGTGGAGATCAAGTATCGAAAAGAGAAGATCCTTCATGAGTGATATATTCCTCTAGTTCATGTCTTGTGGCGGTATGAGAATATTTTGGAGACACCTAGGAACAACTGACCTAGATATGAGCCCAATACTCTCATATTTTGATTAGGGGTTTTCTCCTTTCAGGATCATAATCCATAAGGTGGTAGACTATAACTAGTTTTATTTTCCATGTATTATTTGTAGATGTTATAAGGAATATTTTTGGAGTTAGGTGCTAAGATGACATGATATTACAAGGCCCAGTGTTCCTGAAATTAATTTTTGAAATATATTAAATATCACATGTATTCATTTTTCATGAAAAAGTGGAATAACTCACAAATATGGATCTAAATAAAAAATATAAGGGCATAGTTGAGTCCATAATGTGAGTTTTATTGTATTCAGGACATAACCTTTGTCAGTGTTGGACTTTTGTGAAAAAAATTTCATGGGAGAAAATAAATAAAATAAATAAATAAATAAATTTATTTTATTTGTTTTGAGGTAAAAACCAAGATATTATATAAATACACGGTTATAGAGATGTCTCAGGGTTTTCTGTTAAACCCTAGACACCTAGAGGACTATTTGAGAGTGTTCTTGGTAGATGAAACTACATAAAATTAGGATATAGGATTGTTTTACCATTGGAGTTCATGGATCTCAACAACAATAGAAACATAGGACCATTCTTCATCAGCGATCAATAAAAATTCTATGTAGGATGTTGATTTTTATTTTCTATCCTTCTATTTAATCCTAGTCGAATATAGATCAATTCCGTGAACAAGAATTGATTTACGAATCAATGGTAGATTTAAATTGAAAGATTCATTTTATTATTTGTTGTTTATCTATCCCTCATCATTTGTCAATTCTATAAAAATGGATTGAGGATGAAAACAAATTCTAAGGTTAATTCATCACATTTGATGGGTTACGTATTTCTCCCCCACTTATTTTTCATGTTCATTGTGAGAAATTTATTTGGCCCTTGTTTCAAAGAATACCCAGTATTTGGTCACTACATTACCATTTTTCATCATAACAAATTGATACCGCAGGTGTAGTTCATGATCAAGGGAATGATTAAGGTGTGATAATGATAGAGGATGGTCAGAGGTGGATCTAAATGGATTCATGGTTCCCATTATTCCTGGTTTTGATGTGTGGTGGTTACAGATGACTCATCAATGGTGTTTTCTAAGAATATCTGAACCCGAATCCTATCGATCGATGATGGGAAGGGTTAGAAAACCCTCGATATATGATTCTATAGAAAGAATGGTGGATTTGGTGATGTAGTGAATAATTTGGAGGAATAACCAGTGGATCTATAAAATCTTATGATACATGACATGTAATCTGATGTTACATACCTTATGGGACCCCTAGATGTGATGATAGGGTTTCTATGAAGAGTTAAATATCACACACCATTTGACCCTATCACACACCATGTAGTGCATGATTGGAATCTCGACGTGTATCATAGAGGATAAATGGGTAGGTAAGCATAATAACACGAACATGACTAGAGTATATGGCCAGGTGTGCATGGGAACAAACATGACCAGGTATATAGGAGAATGACCAGGTGTACATGGGTTGGTACATTGTCACACATAGTAGTACACAGGAATAGGTAGATGGAATAGGAAAGTTGTTTGGAGATATCTACACACCATGTAATATTAATTCACATGATGTACTAAAAGATTTACATGCCATTTGGGGAAACAATACTTAGGAAGGCCAGGAGTTGGATGGACATGCAGTATACAATTAGTATACGCACGCCATATTCACCCTTTGATTGTGTTTTTATCCCTTCACTTATTCAATTTGGTATAGTATTAGTTGAATTTATTTTATTAGTCTATTCTATCAAGGGTATTGTCTGAAATTACATCCACATATCATGATTGTGATTCCCTCTTGAGGATTAGTCTTAGTTAGAGTTTTTGGTGTCTCTCTATGAGATTGAAGTGTGATCCCCTATCATATTTTTACCCTAGGTGGGTTTTTTGGATTTGGAATAACCTCATTGAGTAGGGAGTTGATCCTTCATATAGTAGGCCATGTCGGTAGGGTTTACAGTATCATTGGAATATGATTTACTATATAGAAGGTTGATATTTATTGGGTTTTTGGTGACCTCTAGTAGTCTTGCGAATGAACCCCTATCAAAGTATCAAGGTTTTATGTGACCAATGGGCTTTCTTGGCTGGCGACCAATTGATCATGACCTCTTGGATGAGTTTATTCAGTGATGTCATGAACTGTGGAGTGGATTCTCCTAGAATGAGAATTTCTTCAAGCAGAATCCAATGGACGACATTTGGTTTTGACCGACAGGTGGTGCAATGTCCTTCCTGAGTATATTTGGGGTTTTTATATGTTATGAATTGATTATTATATCTTTTTATGAAATGAATATTTCTAATTGTTCATGTTTATTTTTTTTGGGTGTCTTACTTGGTATTTTTATACTCACCCCTATATGGGATCTGCCTGCATGTGGCATGTCATATGCAGATGAAAAACCATTTGATGGTGTCTTGGGGGACATATAGCTGGTGGAACCTATCTTGAAACTAAAATAATGATGTGTTTTCTTGGTGGTTTTATTTGATTATAGTACTCAACCTTGGAGTAGGTTGAAATATTTACAGTTTTTGGTTGGGCTTGTATTTGACACTCTTTATCACTTTCAATACTTTACTATCATACTCTGATTGTGGGATCTTAAAGGCATGAATGCATTAGTTTCAGTTGTTTTAGGTTTAAGCATTGTGTGGGCTTAGAGATGTGTGTGTGTGTACAGGTGTATTAGGCTAATAACTCCATTGTGTGTGATATGCCTACTCGGCATTGGTCTCTAGTACCTAGCCACTTAGAGGTGGGCTTGGGGTAGTCATGGTTTGGGACCCACTAGGCCAGGTCATGACACCCAGGGTCTATTTGTGTACTTCCATACAATAATGTCTCCCTTACATAGCGTGCTTTACCACATCCACGACCATATGACCTAGTCCCATTGTATGGAGTGTACCCCCAATACATGGAATGTAGTCCCTAAAACACCATCTCCCCTAATCTGTGATAAAAAATGGTGTGTTCTCATACACTACATGCCATGTGATTAGGATTTCTAAATAGAAAATACCTAAGATTCCCCTGAAACCCCTTTTTTTCCCAATTTCCCATAAATTGACCAATATGGTATATATAACAGCCATATAAGGGCTCTAAAACCATAAAAATATTCATATACATGTATTGGGATATTAATATCATAAATATTCTTACCTCATGATTTTTTTTTAATCTTTGGGTCCAACCTAGTGCTTAAAATAAGTTTCAACTCGATCTAGTGTCGATCTCCATCAAGTATGGAGTCCGATGGTGTCTCCTCTCTCCCTCGAACCATCCATCATTTATCACACAAGGGAGAAAACCTCCCCTCCCCTTATGTATAACAGAATCCAAATTGGGGTGGGGGTGGGGTGGGGTTGGTTTATTAATTAAATTTTATTTAATTAACAAACCCTTATCATTTAACACTTTTCCAACAGTTGCCTCCAACTAGGTGCCCGATGCCGACAATATTTATATCAATATTATTGTAAAACCTACATTCTGAACTCATCTATGGTATTAGATTTATGATATGAGAATCCATTCAGGGGTTATTCCACTTTTTTTGAATAGCTATGTGTACATGATATAAAACATTTAATATTTTTAATACCACTACATTGAGAATTTCTAAGCCCCAAAATTCCACACTGACTAGGCAGATTGCGCCATAAATATTCATAGAAATATTACAAAGTCTCACATGGGGAAAAAATAGTCTTTACAATCTCCCTAAATTCAAATATTTCCATATTGAAAAGAGAAAGCCTAACCATAAGTGGAAAATTGATCCCTCAACCAGATTTCCCACACCTTTGACCTCTCTATAAGGTTACTATATTGTCAAAAAACATGCACCCAGGGTAACCACATTCCCATAAAGGTTCCTATATGGTTATATCTAAAAAAAAAATTGGGTTCCTTGAAAAGGAAACTCTACACCCGATGCATTTCTCATCCTTGTTGACATCATGCAATAGTCATGCACATGTCACCTTAGTTACAATAAGTGGAAAACACCAAGCACCCAATCTAAATACAGTCACAATATCTAATGGTATACCACCACGTTAACGCATGAAACAACTATAGGATGGGTCTATGAACCACTGTAATGGCTTGTTGTCCTGACCAAATTCTTGGCCTTCATTATCCAACCCTGGATGATCTTCACCCACAATAGCCATTACTAACACCAACCCAAATCCCACAATAAATGTCTCCCAATGGCTCTAAATATTACACAAATGACCTAAAATGTCTCCCATACATTGAATCAAATGGTGCAATTCATAAAATTCATCGAGGGTAGGCGATCCTCTCATATATGTCCCCAATCAAACATGAATAATAGAAGAATGTTTCACCTTACCTACCTACCTATCTAGAGTAGAAACATTGTGATCAAATGAAACTAATCCCAGAAATCACTCTGGATCCTCCTTGAAATTGTGATGTGATATGAATATCATTGTCTAAAATGATAATTTAGGGAATTATAAAAAATGGGACTACCTCTTTCATGCACAAGTGTCTAAGACTTTCCATTAAGATCTTCTCTCGAATGGTTAGGAAGTGGACAAACCTAGTAAGCTGGTCTATAGTCACTCAAATAGTGTTGTGATATCTCATTGATCATGGAATCCCCATAACAAAAAATATAAGGTCACCACCCCATTTCGACCACCATCAGGGCATCACTACCTCCACCTCCTAATAGGTGATACATCAAGATCTCAAATCAACAAAAAATATACCACATATATGGTCACTAAACCCAATGCTAAAGGATATCAGTAAAACCACCCCTCACCTAGGTGTACTACTAAGGGTAAGAAACCTACTCAATACCTTTTCCCATAGCATGATTTGTATTTTCATAAATCCTTAGAAGGATGAAGTACTCTCTAATTTAGGAAAATCTAACAAGAACATGTCCATTGGATATCTAGTCACGTGAGACCTCACAAATGATATCCCAAAGTTGTGCCTCCCTATACCATTCAAATTGAAATGGGGTAACAACCATCAACTGGAGATATACTACACCATCTTCACCCATAAGGGTCATATAAAAATAGGTCAACTTCTATATTACCTCTCTCAATAACAATTGTAAGAAAACCTCACTATAAGCATCTTTAACTATGTCCATTACCTTGAGTGGATCTCAATATAGCATAAATTCAACCTTTTCTGGGTCTACTATCAATCCATTATTGAGAATGAATATGCTAATAATTGGACCTTATAAATATAGAGATGAATCTATGAGAGATGTTTATGAAATTGTTACTCTCAGAGCATGTCTAGAACCATCCTCAAGTGTCTCATGTACAACCCTAACACTGAGCACATAAGGGTTCAAATTAATAAGACTACCACAAATTTATCCAAAAATGATTGAAGGACCCAATCCAAAAGTATCTCCTCCACCTATGAGGTGAAAAAAACAGGGCTACCCATAATTATATAGCACTCCAATGCATTGGGTAATGTTTAGTCTCCTGAGACATCATTTTGGTATAAAGAGTGAACCTGATTCTTTTATGGGACTTTTCCTATTATAATGTCTTGGAAATTAGACATGAACTATGTTTATGATGCAGTGCTTTAAGTTGTTTCCACATTTCCTATGTTTCCATTATGATTATCATTATATATCATGTCTCATTATTCATGATTATGATTCCTACTCTTTTTATGCCCTATTTATATACCTATTATCTAACATGCATTATTATTTTCAAGTTATGCCATGTTTATTCCCATACTAGGATTTATAGATCACCCCTTTCTAATGTATGTTTCCAAGTTATCCTATGCAGTTTTTAGTATGAAGGAAAAATATGATAATGTTAAAAAAGTTTTCAATAAAGTTATTGTATTACTTATTTTAATTTGTTATGTAATGTACCTAATTACAAAATAAACTAGACTTGTCAATATTTCAGGTTTTATTATGTGTAATATTATGTAATAAATAATGAATTACTGTGTAATAAAGAGAAGAGTTGTTGTAGTTGGTATCAAAGGAAAAGTATAGTTATTTTTGGGATTCAAATTAAAAAACTATATAGAAAGACTTAGGGATAAGAACATGTATATTAAAATATACCTAAATTTTGGTAAGTATAGAGTAATTGGTTTATCAAGAAAATACATATTTTTATAGATAATACAAGTGGATGTGGCTTTGAAACATATGAACATATCGGTAAAACTTGAAAACACCACATTGAGGTAGACTGGACCGAGAACTGGTGCATGACAACAGGCCTTGCTGCACACCTGGTGTGACGTTCCCAGAGGATAGGTTTTGGTAAATTCAAAAGCTTATTACAAACCATTATTAAGGGAACAAAAAATTCCCATAAGTGTATATGTTTTAAAATATTTCATGGATATCATATATTTATGTCTATAAATTAACAAGTTAAGGAAATAAATGTCATTTATAAGATGCCCGTTTAATATTTTTGGATTCCCATTTGTGTGTTTAATAGTTTTAAATAACTCAACCATAATTTTACCTTTATTATAGTCAATGGATGGAAATATAAAACACTGAGTTCTATTTTAAATCTCAAGGATGAAATTTATGAAATGGGAGTAGAATGTAATATCTAGAGTTTTTAAAATAGAAAACTATGTTTAAAAGCGTATGCGATACGCAACACTAAACCCAAAAAATGATGATTATTTAAATATGATAGTTTTAACCTTTCCATTAAATTTTGGATATGATTAATATTAAATAATTTATGATATATATATATATACATTACCTAAATATATTTATAAAATCATAGTAATAATTAATCAATTTTTGATAATGTTTTTTTATTCTTCAAAATATGCTTTCTTAAAAAAGGGTTTTTATTTATATTTATGAAAAAAATATTATATTTATTTTCTAGAAAATTTATAAAATTTATTTGATAAAAAATAAATTTTTGGTATTATCACATCAAAATTAATGCATGGTGAGAATTTTGGATTTTTCAAAAAATATAGATTTTTTAGTGAATAGTGAAAAATATTGTTTTTATTTAAAATTGTCATTTATATTAAGAAATTAATTAATTTAAAAGTAAAAATATTATTTTAATTTGATTTAAAGTTAAATTAAGTATTATTTTGTTATATTTAATTCCATTAATTACATTTAAATTATATTTTTACTAGAGTTTAGTATATGTTTATTTTTAGTATTCAAAACATAATTATCTAAAAACAATTTTAAAATGAATAATGTTTATCGTTTATAATTAATTAAAATAACCACCAATGAGAAATTATTTAAAATAAATTTTTATATTACCTCTATCTTTATGAATTTAAATTCATATAATAAATATTACTAGTTATATAGTTAAAGTAAAATAATATTTTCTATGAAAAATTCAATTTTTGGAAAACCACTTTTCAACATGATTGTAGGTTTTATTTTAAATTAAATTCTTCCACATATCTAAATTGATTTTGATAAAATTTATTTCATATTTTGAATCATCATAATTAATATTATGTAATAAGGTCAAATTAATTTTTGAAAAATATGAATAGTAAATGTTGTAAATATTAAATACCATGGTAAAAAGAAAATAAGTTAATTAAGGGTAAAAATAATTTAAAAGAGACTAGAAACTAAGTAACCCAAATAGTATTAAAATTTATATTTCATTTTCATTGAAATTATTATCATATTTATTCCTTATTATTTTTACTTCATAAATGATTATGCAATCAGTTTTATAAAAATTATATTTTGATAGTATAAAACAAAAAGTGTATTTTTTTTGGTAATATTCAAATTCAATCAATGAATTTATTTTGATGAATTATTGGATTTATAAAATAAGTAATATTTTAATAAAATATTATTATTTAATAATTTTAATTAAATATAAATAGACATATAATTTTTATGAAGTCAAATGTATTTTTTATAAGGGTGGTGGGCACTGTAGCAAGGAGTGTAGCGGTGAAAACACTATAGAAAGTACTATAGCAGCCCAGGTACCATAGCATCACTATTCACCAGAGGAATTTTGAGTAAAAAATTTGGGCCTTCAGGTCCATGTAATGGGCTTTCATGCCCACTCGACCGACGAGATATGTAATAGGATTCATTCCCATTGGGCCTACGAGCCATGTAATGAATAAGCAAGGATTGATGGGTGGGCTATCATCTTGGGGGTGGTACTATAGCCTTCATTTTTGGCCTGTGTATGTGGTGTGTGTGTTTTTAAATGTAATTATATCCCAACCACCTAATTTATATATAGGAGTTCAAAAACTGTTACTGTCAAAAAACCCTGCATTTCTCAATAATTATCGCTTCTTATTTTAAAAATTAAAATGAAAATATTTATAAAATTATTTTGATACAATGAATGTTATTTTTGGAATCAGAACATCAAAATTATCCAATGATTTTTTTTTCATAATTTTCTGAGATAGTCAAATTTTTGGGTAAAAAATCAAATACTATATAAATATATTTTGTGCATTATGACATCACAGTGACCAAAAAGTGATCTAATAAATACTATAAAGTTTATCCACGACCAAATATATGTTTCCCCTTTAAAATAATGTGATTTTATTTTTATTTAATTAATTTTATAAATATTTATGAATACTCTAAAACCAATAATATATTTTAAGGTTTTAAAATCATTTATTTAATATTATGACTCATCTCCACATCAAAAGGGTATTATTTTAATAAATTCAGACCTTGGACTTATAAAATAATTAAAACCAATACCATTTGTTAGAAATCATGGTAAAAAACCATGGGAATATTTGTGGTTTTGGTTATTTTATTATATAGAGTTCGAAACCTAAGTTTCATAAATAATACATAATTCCCCACTCATTTCTTATATAAACCCACCCAATATCACATTTATATTCCTTAAAAATACTTGTAAAACATCCTCACTAGATATTACCCTTCTTAGAGTCCACCCAAGGTGCCCTAAGCTCTCATGAAGCTCCTCTCAAGCATTTGGTGTCACACTCTCAAGGTAAAGGATTTCCCTCTTCTCATTTCCATTCAAGCACCTCTTTTATGTTACGCCTCTTAATTTACATTTTTTCATGTCAGGATATGTTATTCTATATCACAATTACTATCCATTTGATGTCTATATGACGAGACACCCCTTTCACTCTCATTAATCCCTCCCATAAACCTTTATGAACACCCGTTACCATGTCAAAATTTAGTAAGGGATCTCCCACTCTCCCCTTTTTATCAAGATCCACTTTTATGTCATACATATTAAGTTTAGTTTGTTCATGTTGGGATATTTTCATCAATATCCCCCTTACTATCCTTTTTATTCTTAATTATGATACACCTCTTTCAATCTCAATAATCCATCCCATGAACCTTTATATACACCTGTTACCATGACGACATTTAATAAGGGATCATTACATTCTCTTCTCTATTCAAGTTTCCTTTTTTATCTTATGAATTATATTTCCAATTAATAATTTTAGTATATGTCTTTACATGTCCATATTACTTCCCATTTGATGTATAAATGATCAGATACATATTTATCCCTCATCAACCCATTTTATGAATTTTTAAGTGATGTCGTTATGCTACTTGAATTTCACTACGATTTTCCATGCCAAAATAGTTGTGTAGTGAATACCATACCCATTTTATATCAAGGGTGTTAACCTTTATACACTTATAATTTTTTTAATTGGTACTTAAAATGTATGTATTCCACACTCATTTATCATGGAATAAAATATGATGATGACTGAATCTATGCTGTATGATATACATGGCACACTCAAGTATGATAATGAAATGGAAGTGATGGGTGAGTCCAAAATTATATAGTGCTCCAATGCATTGGGTAATGTTTAGTCTCATGAGAAGTCATGATGGGACTGGGAGTGGACGTGATTCATTTATGTGACTTTTTTTTATTGTGATTTCTGGGCAGTTATCCTTAACCTATGTTTATGATGTAGTGTTTTAAGTTGTTTCCACATTCCCTATGTTTCCTTTTATGATTAGCATGATATATCATATATCATTATTCATTTTTATGATTCTTACTCTTTTTATGCCCCATTGATGTGCCTATTGTCTAATACATATTATTCTCTTCCTGTTATTCCACATTTATACCATTACTAGGCTTTATATATCACCTTTTTCTTATGTATTTTCCTAGGTTATTCCATGAAGTTTTAAGTACGATGGAATAATATGATCATGTTAAAGAAGTTTTCAATAAAGAAGTTTTATTATTTGTTTTAAGTTGTTATATAACACACCTACTTTCCAAATAAACTATACTTCTCAATATTCCTAGTTTTATTATGTGTAATATTATATAATAAAACATGAAATAATGTGTAATGAAGAGTAGAGTTATCATATATTTCATGCTATGTAACCTCGCCCACACATGTCCTAGATTTCCATGCAGCCTTACATGGCATGTACATTCAGTACACGATGTGTACCTTTTGGACCATCCCAGTACCATGTCTTGGATTTTCTCATGTAAAACATCCCATACCCGTGTACCATGGACCATGATCATGTATCTGGAAATGTACTTAGGCCCATATACACTAGGGGTCTGGCTGTGTACATCCACCCAGACATGCCCCCTTACATGTAATGCCTTCCCATGTCCCTAGCCACACAACCTTGTCCCACTACATGGAGTGTACCTCCATTATAAAATGTATAATTTCCAAAACTCTGTATCCCCTAAATAGGAAGAACCCATGGCGTGTGATCCTGTAATGTATGCTGTGTGATCAAGATTTCTAAATGAGAAATCCCTACGAGCCTCCCCAAACCCCAGTTTTTACCAATTACCCATAGATAAACCTCTATGGGATCACTATCAATCATATAAGGGATATAAAACATTAAAATTATGCATATATGGGGATAAATACATAAAGATCATAAATTCTTATACCTTATGGTGAATGGTCTAAGCTTCAGGTCCAACATGATTCCCAAAAGCTACTACACCTTGATCTGATGTCAATCACCATGAAGGGAAGAGTCCAATGGCATATACACTCTCTCCCTTGGTCTGTCCATCATCCATCACACAAGTTATATAATATCCCCTCCCCTTCCATATGTTGTAATCCAAATGTGAGGGTGGGGGTGGGGGTGGGGTGGGGGGGTAGGGTTATTAATTAAATTTTATTTAATCAATAAAACCTTATAATTTAACACCCCACCAATAGTCACCTCAAACTGGGTTCCTAACAATGACAGACATTATATAGAGACTAGGGTAAACTCCACATTCCATACTCAATCATTGTCTCAAATTTCCAATCCAAGACTCCATTCATGAGTTATTCCAGTTTTTTTGGACAAATATGTGTATGTGATCTAAAAAATTTAATATTTTTAATACCACCACAACGATCCTTTTTGAGATTTTAAATTCCATGTATAATCAGTGCCTAGCTCAAGAAATATTCTTATAAATATTCAAAAATTATGACATGGAAAAAATGAATTCATTACAATGGACATGAAGGATGCAAATTTGGAAGAGAAAACCTTAAAACAAGGTTTTGATGGAAAATACCTTACCCATTTGATAAATTTTAAATAAAAAAAAAATTGAATTAGAGAACATTGAAAGGATATATAAACCAATTTAATTTCAATAATCGAATGATCAAATACATCCATATAATAGTATATACACCACACAAAATAAAACATGGGGTCAATATTATATAATTCTCAAATAATGGAAATGGGGATGAGAAATACCTTACCTCACATACTAAATTGATTTTTATGTAACATAACTCCTATTATTCGTAAAACCTCATTTTTTGTAATCCCCCAAAATTTTAGAATATATTTCTCTTTGAATAATTTTATTTATTCGATAGCTTGCGTTACAGGCAACACTAAGTTAAAATAAACCACAATATACTATTAAAATATTATGTGACAGTTATCACCTAGACATTGTATTTAGTGGGTATGAATAATATTGACTAAATTATGAAAAATTTATGGTTACATATTTATAAAATTAATTCATTGATTTTCAATTAATTATATATAAAAATAAAAATCATTTGAAAATGAAAAAGATGTTTTTCTTAAAAACTATTTTTATGTGTGCAATGTATTTTTATATAAATAAATTAAATTAATCACTATTAGTGAATGATTTTAATGAAATTTATATATTATATATTCAATAAAGTTTTTTAATATTTATATAATATTTTTTTCTTGGAATGGTATAATAATAAACTATGTTTTATGCTTAAAAATTTACTTTTCTAAAAAGAGGTTTTCATCATGATTTTCCACTCTTATTTTTAAAATTAATTTCTAAAACTTATGTAAATTGAATATTATAAAATTTATTCCATATTTGGAATCGTGAGGTCAAAATTTGGTAAATAGACCCTCTTTTTTAGGAATTATAAATAGTAACTATGGCAAAATTTATCATCTCAATAAAGGGTAAATCAGGTTAATTTAGGTTAAACTAAGTTATAAGGTGACCATTTTTTAGTCTAAATTCCTAATAGATGAAAGTAATTTGACCCTTATCACCTTATATTTAAAACTTAATTGTTAAAGGGACACTTTTCCAAGAAAACGACCTATATAATATTTAAAGCAAATAAAAATACAAAATGTCACTCTCTTACTTTTAAATATCTATTATGTGTCCATATAGGAGAAAAGGAAAGTCATGAATGGATATAAATGTCTATTTTGAGAATAATAAAATTATTTTTTTAATTTTAATTTATTTATAATATTTAGTAATAATATAATTACCTTAAATTCTTATGAAACACTGATGTGGTATTTCTTAAATTAATAGAAAAATAAAATAAATGATTTAATTTTTTTTAAAGTAATATAATTTGAGTGATTTATAGTTGAAAATAGTTTTTTGATAAATATAACATATTATTTATGTATAAAATTATTATATTCTAATTTTATCTTTTTCTTGGCGTCTTTAAGGTCAAATTAAATGATTAGTTCCAAAATTGAAATTAATGATATTTTATAATAAATAATATTTTATTAAATGATTTAAAATTCATAAAATATTATCCCTTGCCATGTGAATGTAATATGTATTAGAAAATAATGCATGTTTAATTTATGAGTCACCTTTCCATTTATGGTAACATTCTTAACCCGTTATGGTTAAAATAGTTGTTACCACATTTAAGGTAAAAAATAGTTAACAAATGGATTAATAAAATAGATTAAGATTAAAATGACATAAAAACTGATATTAATTTAATGAATGATGTTATTTCAATACTAGAAAATTTTTATTTGAATTCTTGTCTATTTTGAAGAATTTGGGTAGAAAATTACTTTATTAAATTTTATTATTTTAAGAAATTCCTAGTGTGTCTTCTCCCTCCCTTATAAAAAGACACCCTCCTTCCTCTTACTTACAATAGAATGATCCATCTACCTCGACCATTACATAAAAAAATACCTTCAAAACTTTATTATACACATTATATAGGTCCCTGTCTTTCTAAAATACCAACCCTAGGATCCTTAAGAGGAGATCTAATGATGTATTTTCAAAGAAGAGGTAATCTCCTTAACCAATCACTTTATTTTTACTTACTATTCACCTCATATATATCTTCGGTATTTGCCATAAAACAATAACATAAGTATCCTAAATATTCTTAAATGTTATTATGATTATAAAATCACTATAAAACACCATGTTTCCTATCAAGTGGGGAGTGAAAGCGTCACTCGTGCGTACGTACTACTTACCATCTCTACGTAGCGATACACTTTATTTTCTACCACCATATTTAATGGATGGTTATTATGATGAGTTTAATATATATATATGATAAATATGAAATAATTTTACTTCTATAATCACAATATAATGTCTACCTTCTTACCTTCTAATCCATTGAAAAACAATAACATCAGTCATGCGTACGTGCAGACTACCACCTCCACGAAGCGATGTGATTCATTTTTCTTTTCCATTTTACTTGTATGGTAATAAGGATATATTGAATGAATATAATATATATATATATGATAAAATAATTATTATTTAATGGTTAATTTTTATTTACTTTTCTTTCATTCCACCTATCAAAAACTGAAAACAACGTTTTTGCGTACGTACGACCTATCGTCTCCATGAACGGTGTAATTCATTTTTCTACATATAAATTTTATGGATGAATATAAATATAAATATAATGAATATATATGATATTTAAATAATTATTAACATTATTTATATGATTTAACCCTGATCAAAATACAAGGACTGAATCTACTGAACTAAAATACTCATGATAAACGAAACAATTAAAACCTAAAAACAACAATTTTAATAAAGAGTTATTAAAAAATGGTTGTTAAAATGATATAAAGGGATAATATATGATATTATAATTTTGTACATGATTTTTTATAGAATTATAATAAATTTAAATTTATTATACAATAGGCTAGATCCCTTTTTAAGTAAGTGAAACTCAGGGTAATAGTCTATCATCTCATATTATCTTCTTTGGGACATATGTTATGTCATGCACCTATATTATTTTATAAGGTGTATATACTACCATATGACATGTTATATCATTATCATGATATTTTAATTTTAATTTGATGTTATGATTTCATGGGTCTTATGATTAAAATTTTACCAAAATGGTAAGAGTTTTATGTTATAATCTCATTGTTTATCAGGATTGTTTATGACTAAGTTTTAGAAGATAAAATATTTTTATATTCCTTTAAATAAACTCATGAATTTTATTATTATATTGTTATTTATGAATAATATATTCTTTCCTTTAATTTTACTCTCTTCAAGTACTCATGATACTTAAATAATATTTTTAAGGAAAATTTACTTTATTTCTCTATTTGGTCATAAATTGTTTCTCTTCAACATCCATGTTTTCTAAAAATGTTTTCAAGAATGATATTAATTATCTATAATTATTTACTAAATTAATTTTTACAAATGTTTTAATTTTTTAAAAATGTTTTAAAATTAATCGTCTTATCATTTTGTGAAGAAGGCACTTTTTTTACTTTTAAAAAAATATCAAAAGGAATGTTTTCTTTTAGCTTACACAGCATGAGATAAATTTACTTCCATCAGGAAAAATAAATAATTTAAAAATTACTTTATAATTTTAAAATTATATTTTCAAAATAAAATTATTTCCATAATATTTTTTGAATGAAAGTGATTTTCAATTTAGAAAGGGTATTTTTATCATGAATATTTTAATGATCTTATAACAATATTTTTATTCATTAAAGAAAAAAACTCTTGATATCACTTATGATTTACTAAAGATATGGTACAAGAGTACCATCCTTATTATTTATCTAAATGGTTTATGTTTATGATGAAAACATGTTTATGAAACCCATTTCTTTTCCATGGGTTCTACTATGATGAAATGTTTATAAAACTCATTTCATCTCATGGGCTCTGATATGATGAATGTTTTATGATAGTGTATCACACATATGAATGTATTTATGATTATTTAAGGGGTGGACCTGAAATTATATATCACTTCAATTCATTTGTTAAATATGGATATCTCATGAGATTAATATTTGGAATGGGGAGTGAACTCAGTTCAGTAAGAGATTATATAAACTGTGATATTCATGGGAGTCAACATTGACTACTATAATTGTTTGGAGAGTTAACCTATTCCACCATGATGGTATAGTAAATGAGAATTTACAACCAAAGAAATAATTTTTTTGCTTAAGTGTACACCAAAAACTGAAGTCATATGCCAATGTTATTATCTCATAGATTATGTTATTTGATTATTATATAATTCATGTCTTATGAACATCCAAGCCTTATTCCTGGAAATAAGATTATGATTTATGATATGTAGAGTATGATTTTGAAATGTTATTGTCATGTTATTATACCATTGTGTCATGTTATGCTCATTTGATCATTTATATCTCCCTTGTTTACCCTAAATGGTAATTTGATCTCACCCTTTGTTATGTTTCCTTTTCCCTAGCTTATGATGAAAGGTATTAAGTATGATATTTCTAAGAAGGATTATAGCTTTTAATAAATTAGTGGGAGATGATTTAGTTCACTTATGAACCATTTTTTATGTATCCATGTTTCCAAAGATACTAGATGTATAAGATTTAGGAATGGATTCTTATGTTATGTATTGAATATTTATTTAAAAATATTTAATATGTATGTATTAAAATTATGGTTCACTATAGTTGGTATCAGATAATGGTTTAGTTAACCTTTAGAAACTAGGATGATAACAATTTAGTGAGAACCATGAGGATACGTATATGTATAGGAAAATATCATATTGTTTTGGTAATAATCACGGATGGCCTAGGTTAAACCTAAGGTTTCATAGATTGAAAATAAGTTATATTTATTTAGACATCCAATAGATGATTTTTCATGGTTATGTGGTTTTACACTATGATTATTGTTTTTCACACTATGTTTTTTGGTTTTTTTCAATGTATAGAACCCAAATGAATCATGTTAGTGGTGAATGTGAGGGAAAATGAAATGGTTGTTCTCTTGAGAAACCAAATGTTATGTGATATGTAGTGTAAAATATAATTTCTATGATCACACAACATTGTCAAGCTATGAATCATGTTGAACTTACAAATGAGAATAGAAGGGAACAATGTTCTGTAGATTCTTTTATGAGGAAACATTCACCTTATTTTAGTGGTTCTTCTAATCCACTAGTTTCTAAGAAATGTATTAGTACCACTGAAAATATATTTTACATTATACAATGTTTGGAACATGAAAAATTCATTCTGGATGTCTATCATTTGGTAGGTGAAGTGGATTAATGATGGAATATTATTAAGAATATGAGTCAATAAGAAGAAATTTACTCCATGGAGTGGAATTAATTTAAGAGTTTATTTTTCAATAAGTAATTTCTTTGTATGATTTATATAAAAATGGAGAAGGAATTCCTTGATATAAAGTAGAAGTACAATGAATCCATTGATGCCTATGAGGAAAATTTTATGAGACTTGTGAGGTATGCTTATGGTATTATCATCCAACCTTAAATTAAGTTTTATCGATTATTTAGTGGCTTAAATACAATTCTCCAAAGGGAGTTATCCATAAGAGACTTTAATATCTATGATGAAAGCACTCAATATGATATCTAGGTGGAAATAGAGACCAGAGTTATCTATCCATCTTATAGATTTGATAAGAAAATAAATATGGAACTCAAAGAAAATTATACAAATCATGGAGAGAAGAAGATAATATTTACTTTAGGATCAAAGTGTATAAGGAAACATGATGAAAATTGTCTTAAGGGGACTATTAAATGTTTTATTTATTGAATGGGAGGTAATTATGAAATCAAATTTTAAATTGATGGGAAGAATTTATCTAATGATTTATATAGAGAGAGATCCATATATTTCACCACCCACACTCTAGTGTTTAAAATGAGAAGAGTATGGGATTTATGATAAACAGTGCTCCAATATAAATGTTAATGAAGATTATCAACTTCAGAAACCTCTTAAGCAGAGAGACAAATGGAATTCCCATGCAATCACTATTTCTAATGAGGGGTATGATAACGATGTGGTGAAAGTCACACTTACCATACAGTCTAGAACTATTAATATCTTATTTGAATTTGGAACTACCCACTCTTTTATATCTAAATAGTTTTATAAGGGAATCAAAATTCTACTCCAATAATTAGATATTTAATTGGTAGGGAAAACCCTAATCGTATGATGATCACATATTAAGTCTATGCTTATTTTATGGTTAATGTCTGTCTAAATGTGCTTCCTAAAAATATTTTCAATCTCCCTCTAGTTGAATTTTATGTTATTTTTGAAATGTTCAGGGCTCACAGTGAAAGATGATGGGTTGGAGATTTTAAAATTTTCATCGACATGATGACAGAATCTTGTCATCACTGATGACCCGATCCTCGATAAGATATGAGGATCTTGTGTAAATTATTAAGAGCACAAATATTTAACTGAAAAACATACCTATTTTAGATCTGAAGCTGCGTTCGGCTAAAACTCATCTCTAATGATCATTTCTTGAAGGATCTATAACAAGAACCCTCTAGATTGTCCACACATGCTTCGAAGATCTGCTGGAATGTTGATTGTTGGATTTTGGGTGATAGTGGAGAGATCTGACGATGCCTTCAACACTCTAATGATCACTACGACCTGCTACCTTTGATGCTTAAAGGAGGAACTTGGAGCATCACTCTAGAGAGATAATATTTCTCTAGAAAGTTGGATGAGAGAGATGATCTCATTAATTAATTAATTAATAGTTACATGGAAATAGAGCCTCCCCTCTATTTATAGTGGAGTTTCCAAATACCCGGTTGGGTTCCCCAGCCCCTGTTTATTTCAACGTCTACTAAATAAATAATTACGATGAACTAATCTGCATCAATATTTTTATTATTTTATCTCATACCTATAATATATATAAAATATATTACATGATAAAAATCAATCCATTTAACTCAACTCGCTATCCCAAAAAATATTAAATAAACCTTGAATATTAAAATAATAATCATTCAACTAATATTTACTCATATTTACATAACTCTTAAATAATTTTAATAAATTCAATCCAATTATTCATAACTTGAATAATAATGAATTTATTTAATTATCGGTGATCGATAACTTAGAAAATACTTGAAACCCCATGGTGGGGCCCACCATGTCCAATATACCTATTCCAGTGAATCAGGAAGATACTTAAAAATGCTATTGTGTGTGACCCTCTAGGTCTTTATCTTGATAGCAGTGAATAAAATCCACAGAACAAGAGAGGAGACTAGCAACCCTTCATGGCCCCTAAAGAGATAAGAAATAATCATAGCAACGACAACCATCCTACGAACACTGACTATGTACTATAATATCTTTGTCTTTAAATATCTCATAAAGCATGACACACACTTGTGTCATCTTCCTTTTTCTTACTTTATTATTTGTTGATATAACTGGATGGATTTGCCTTTTTACTGGTTTGGCTAAAGTCTTAAAAATGTATCACCATCGTAATCATCTCGGCCTGAGATATACAACTTCCAAAACCCAGAAGAGACAAATACTTTGTTGATCATTCAACCAAAGTCATACCACCAATGACGTACCCAACACAATATACCTCACAAAAATTTCAATTCCATGGTTTTTTCTTTGCATCAAAGCATGTAATCAAATGGTATACATTGGTAATGATCTCAAGTTAGGAGACCGATACAGATGTTTTTATATATGAACTACCAACGAGACCCAAAACATGTGTCATTCCTATTGGAGGGTCTATCATCGTGATCTCACTACTAGAGATCACCAGGTGAGAAATTCATGAGAATAAGTCTCAATGATTATGGGACCCCAACACCTAATATCCAAACATCTACTGTGTCCAGTCAGTAGGATGTAACTAGATCATTAGACATATTTAATATTAATGTCATTGTATCTCAAGGTTCTCATTATATCTTGGGATCTTCTATAACCTTTATATATGACCATTAAAATACAAACATTACCATTAATTAGTGTATACATAAATTTATACACTTTAATGGTAAGTAATCATCATGTATATCTTACTTGTATATTTGATATGATAATTAAAAGTACTACATTGTTGGGTCTTGGGAACCCACTATTTTAACACTCCCACTTTCACTAAAGCCAACTTTATAACCATACTTGTTAGATACTCACATGAAAATATTCATGTTTCTACTGAGTAATGACTTTAGCTGCTAGGTTTTCCATATTTCCACCATGTGGTAATTCTGCTATATGCAACCTCATCTCCTTGATTAAATCTTCTCGAGAGAAGGTGTCCCCGAGTATATCCATTTTTTCCACTATCATAACTTGACATCTGTTCTAGTAAGAATATCCTAATTTACATTATGATAATAATTTAATAGGTGAGAATCCAAGAAATGGAACAAATCGTTTCATTTAATAACTGCTTCTTAGCTGCCTTAGAAGCCGCAACAAACTCAGTATTTATAGATTTGGATACCACTGGATTTTTTGAGCTTGAATCGCTCATCACCTTATCCTAACTAAGATAATAGATCAAATTGATCTATGTAAGACTAGTTTTTGTCCCAACATAACTAGCATACCTTCTTCTCCATATACTAGGTACATATCATTTATACTTGTCAAAGTACAAGATGATAGTTCTGACTGCTTAACTTGCAATGATCCTGGATATAATTGATATCTACCTATTATAAATTATATCCTAGTAACATCAATTATTGTAAATAACATGGAATATGTGATTAATCCATCACTGAAGCATATGGTACTCAACTCACAACTTTAATATCTTCCCATGTTCCGAATATATCAACCTAGAGAGATTATTTCATATCACAATGACAATAATTCTTATCTTGAATTGTTCCATCTTTTATTTTTCAATACAATGTCAATATATGTATGATTGAATAAGTCAAAGAAACCATTATATCTACCTTAGTAGATCATGTTTTCTAGAACTTAGGTTTCTACTTTAAGTCAATCATTATAGAATCAATTTTATCATGATCATATCTCACTGTAAGACGAATATATATTTTCTATATGTTCCCAAACACATCTCTCTTGCAAAACTTTGGCACTCCCACAGTTTGGGATCGTTGCATCACAGAACGGATGCGCAAAAATCCATCGTTCATCGCCCCACGAAGAATACGAAGAACGCGGAGAAAAGAATGGGAAGAAATCCAAAGAAACAAAATAGAGGAATGAACCTACACCTTCGTTCGTCATGGTGTTGATCCGCTCCCCTTAATGGGATTAAAAGGAGCAGAAAATCAACAACAATGGATTAAAATGGATTCAATCTCCCATAAATCCCTGTAAAAAGCCCATCCCGCAATAACGATCGATCCACGGACTAATATGTTCATGGATTATACCACGTTCATCGTAGAAATCAATAACTTGGAAGAAATCACAAACAAACATCCTATGCAACTAAAGGTGCGTTGATCAGAGGTCCGTAGCTCAAGTTATGGGAAAAGGACCGAAAACGGTCTGAACTGGGGGTATTGGCCTGGTCCAACCCAGCCCAACCCACCTGGGTTGGCCAGGTAGGGCGTGGCCCGGCCCGGCCCGGCCGGGGGTGGGGTGCACTGGCTTGGCTAGTTGTCCAAGCGAGGGGGGGGGGGGGGGTGCGGCCCCCGCTTTCTGCGGACGCGGTGCCAGAGTGGCACTATGGTTCATCCTGGATCCCGCGCGCCCATGGGATCCACCCCCTTCTCCGCTGCGGCGAGTTTCTACCGGTGGCGTGCCGACGCCGCCGCGCCGGTGACTTGTGCCGCCAGGGGTTTCCGCGGGCCACCAGAGTCATTCTGGTGGTCTGATTCAGCTTCCATCTGCGCCTGCGGTCATCTCGGGACCCGTACATTACTATGAAGGCCTCTAATTTCCATTTCTGTCCCACTTCGATGTCGCCAAATGTTTCGCGCATCAAGAACAGAATAGAAGTGGGTTCGGACTTGTTTGTTGGTCCGAAACCACCGCGTTAGTGGTTCAAAACAACTCCAAACAATTATACATCATGCCGAGGGTATAATTCACATAAAGAAATATAAACCCAAACTCCTACCTCAACAATCGCAGGCGAACGTCGGCGTCGCAGTAGACGACGTCGCGGTAGACGACATCATGGAGAAAGGGTTCGTAGGTGTCATCGGAGTGCACCGAGGAGGAAGCAACGTCTCCTCTCTATAATCGTCACAATTTACGAACTTAGAACGGAGATACGACAGCCCGTAGAAGGGGCGACGCGGTGGCCGGCAGAAGGCGGGTGCAGTGGAAACCCGGAGGGCGGTGTCCTTGCGGTGAAGGGGCAGCGCATTTACTTTTTTTTGTTCGGGATGCCATTATGAGGATTGATCTGCGGCGGCTGGAATTAGGGTGGAGCGTGAGTAATTTGTGGGATATAGAATTGATTGGAGAGAGAATGGTAATAGGATGGAGAAATAATAAAACAAAATGAAAATAAATCAATCAAAGGTGGAGTGGGGCGCGCAAGGATTTGTGCGTGGAAGTTTTGGATTTGATAAGTTAATAGGTTAAATTAAATTAAAAATAAAAATAATATAATAATGTTATTATTATTTTCGTTGGGAAAACCGTATTTTAACGGAATCTTCTTCGTGCGACCTCGGTTTCACGAACTGTCAGTGGTAGTGAAACCCTGTCTTTAATATGGTCGATTCAAGTCTAATACTGGATACTAAATTCTGGATCATGGCTCGGGCCCACGAAATACCGATTATTATTATTATTATTATTATTATGGGATCTTGTATCAGACATATCTCTCTCATACGGTGTTGGAATGACGAACTGTCTATGACGTTGTGACCCTGGAATTAAGACATATGTTTCAAGACCAATTTTGGATATTTAAGTCGTGGTCGAGGTGTGGGCCCCACGAGGCCCGATTCACGCATGTTGCGGTGAAATGAAACATTTTCACCGGCTATCCATTTTGGACCAATGGGTAGTCCATATAGTGGGTTTTTCGGTATGGATCACAATGGTGTTACTGGTTTGGTTAACCGGTGTCATTTGAAGTAAGACCAGGTTAGTTCGAACCCGAAACCAACCGAGCCCTCAGAGCGGAAACACTTATAACTTGAGGACCAGACGTCCGATTGACATGCCATTGACTATGTTGGTTTCCTCTAGATGAGATGGTTATTTTGGAATACTCCACTTGAGGTTTGGACGAAGTTGGAGTACGGTCGGGTTGGTTGAGCTTATAAACCAACCGAGCCCCTGGAACGGAAAAGCCGATATCTCTCACACCAGACTTCCGTTTGCTGAACTGTCAGCGACATTGGTAATCATGTTGAGAAGTAGTTCCTTTGAGTATACCCCATGAGAGTTCGGGGCACTGTTTAGATATGGCCGGGTTGGTTCGTACACGAAACCAACTGGGCCCCCAGAACTAAAAGGATAATAACACCCAGACCGGGCGTTCGATTGACGCACCGTCTGTTGCGTTGAGACCCCTGTGATGAGGCAGTCCCTTGTGATACTTATTTGTGGGACTTTTTGATACTTGGAGTATCAACTAGTATCTCGTGGAGAGGATCCTCCTGAAGACAAGCGTATGGAGTGCGGAGACCTTGTAGCTGTGGAATTGACCACTGCTTGACCGATTCGACTAGGAGTGAGTCGACTAGCCCAGTGGACAGAGTGAACGATATTTGGCGGAAGACCCACGGCGGATGGAGAACCTGGTAGTTGGCAGCAGACCCGCGGTACTCGAAAGGTGGAGTACCTCTATAGGCTATTAGGGGAACCACTACTGTGTTTGGGCGGCAGACCCCTGGCGGGGAGCACTACTGTGTTTGGGTGCGTACCCACGATACTTGACAATAGGAGTACCTCAGCAGTCTAAGGTTAGTGAGTAACACCTCGGAGTCATGACATGACCACTGTACTCGGCAGAGGAGGAGTTCTCCAGTAGTTATGGTTTCGATAATAAAAATCTTGGTTTGAGCTGATTCAATGACCTTTGTGTTTACCTCATGATTGAGATGGGTCACTTGTTAACTTAGGTATATGTATAAGCATATACCTAAGTAGTGGTTATCCGTTGATTTTATAACCTTTTTGTTTCCTCATGATTGAGATGGGTTACTTGATAACTTAGGTATAAGTATGGACTTATACTTAAGTAAGGGTTATCTGTTGAGATCCTTATTTGTGGTTATCCATGTTGGATTTAGTGAGACCTTGGGGGTCTCGGGGTACCTACTAAGTATCGTTATACTCACCCCTGCACAGGCTATGCCCGCACCTTGTTGTGTGGGATCCATACGATGGACAACGCTGACAGAGACTGAGTGTACGAGGACTCGATGATACCTGGAGGTGGACCTCACGACGAGTCAGTACCTGGAGGTGGACTTCACGACGAGATGGTACTCGGAGGAGTTTGGCATGCGAGAGCGTTGAGGAGGCTATCTATACCTACCCTTCAGGTAGGATCCGAGGTGGACAACCTAGGGGCTACTTCTATCTTCCAGCTATTTGTCTTTTCTGTTGTACTTTAATTCAGTTGTAGATATACTTTTCAGTTGGGTTTGTATTCTGGCCCATTTACTTTTCATCACTTTCTTTTGTACTTAGTGTTTTACTTCCTCTTGTACTCTGGTTGGATGTGTTTATGTTTTATAAAGGTAATGCCTTCCCAATTATCTAGATTTACACCTTTGGTGCTAGTCGCCAGCCCCTGGCCTATGGAAGGTGGGCTTGGGGTAGTCACAGCATGGGCCCTGACGATGGATCGTGACAATATCCTAATAAATCGTTAGAATAATTACCTTATATTCACAATGTGTTTAACTTAATACATATTTTTTTAAATCCTAACAAAATCTTTGCGTCTAAACACATGTCCTATGACATAATGGATTTTCATTATACTATGACTCATATAATATCCATTTATCATTTTAAGTTGTCATATTGGTTATGGGATTTTTCAGTTATTTGAAAAACATGTGTTAAAATATAATGGAAGTTTCTGGAAGTTGTAGCATTGATATTACTTACACCATTACTTTGATGTATAAAATGTTCATTTAGGAATTAATCAACACTACATTTTGTTGGTCAATGTTAGCATGTAAGACTAATCATCAATCCTCAGTATGAATATCAATGTCATGATGTAGATAAGGTAATTTCATTTAGGAATTACTCCATGCTATATTATCATGATCGATGAATGCTTGGTCAAGATATTCTTCCGCATGCCAATCCGAAGAAACTCATATCTTTTGACCATGCTTATACTTCACTATTATATTCCTTAAAATCTTAAAGGAATCTTATGAATTATCTTTACCACTAGGATTCTTTTGGAATATTCCTCACTCACTTGTTAAACTAACCCTGAAATATTTGTGCAATACCTTTATTTCTAATGGTTTCTTTTTTTAAACTAAAGACATAGATAATACCAAAGGTGTTTAGCTATGTCAAGACTAAATACCATACTGGGTAAATGAATTTCATCCACTTATATTTTTACTTAATAAAGAATTATCTTTCCACAACTGGGTAAGTCTTACATTTTATATTCATCATGTATTGCCTTTGATTCAAGTATTTCTGAACTATTTGTTGAGTATGTTACACCATAAACAACATTCATTACTGAACTTGTTATAATGTCTCATTATGTCCAAATGGGAATGTGAGATAAATTTTTTGGTTATACTCAACAACTTTTTAAACTAGAATCATTCACTTGACAATTAGAAGTTATGTGTTTCTCAACACTAACTTAAGAGTCACCCTTTCTCAGTTTCTTGGAGAAGACACCTTTCTTCTTGTAATGTTTCTATACTTATTTTGTTACTGTATTTCAATACATATACGTGAAAGGCATATTGTATTTAGTACCCAATAAGTATGTCAGAAACAATATATTTATTTGATGAATATAAAAATAAGAAAAAGAAAGTTCTTGCTTATTCAATTCAGTGCGTTTTAAATATACATAATTATATATTTCATAATATGCGATGAAAATAACCTCATATTAAATAACCAACCTCATATTTAAAAGACATTTTGAATGCGCCTTTGGCGTTTCACATTCCATTGGCCTTTTCACTTTGTCTTCCAATTTATTCACCATAAAAAACTAAAGGTTGTACTTTCTTTAATATTCTTATTACTTGGAGAACCTTACCAAAAGTCAATAAAGCACTTACTCTATACTATTCATTTTTAATCTTAAATGAAACTAGAATAATTTGGTGTAAGAGTGAGATGTCATGAAATATCATAGTTTGACTTTAATGTTTACACATATTCCAGTGTAATCATCACATTCAAAACTTGCTTAGTTTTCTCCTTGATAACTTATCAGAGATGAGACTACAAGTTCTTATCATCCATGTCATAATGTAGTGACTGCAACTAACATTGGAAATTGATGATAACATTATAATGGAAACATTATCTACTCTATTAATGAGTCTTATGTAAGAAATTTCTCACTCTCGCTTCCTGAGGTGGTTTAATAGGCAGGGACACAAGAATCTTTAATTTCTGTTATAGTTTTAATTTGTGCATGCACCTATACTACACTTGGAATTTTGTGCTAGTTTAGATATTTAACTTTATCCATTATTTATAGTAGTTTTTACTTGGTATTACTTGAAATTTTTCTACAAATAAAATTTTTCAGATTTGTACTTTTATATTTATTACCAAATGTAAGATTACTGATTAATTTAATCATTAAATGTCTCCCACTATTTTATTGAATTTTAGGAACCCTCTGTACTAGAATCAAAATACTCTATTGTTTGAGTATTCTAATGGCAATGATCCTTGAACCTACCCTCATAGTATATAAGCTATGGATACATCACTACCTAGAGTGTTCAAGGTACGATTTTGGTCGGCTAACTGCATTAACTCGAGGTTCCTTGATCTATTGAGTGAAGTCCCAACTTCTAAAATCATTACTTGATTTACTCAATTCTTGCCTCTAAAATGATAGTAAGTAACTATGGCTAAAACTCACTACTACCTTAGTTAAATCAACCCAACACTCTCATAAAAACTCCTCGATAGTAAGAAGCACCCTCAGATATGATATGACCGACACCCCAAAGACCCAATTTTGTTCAAACATGAATAGTGGAAGGTGGTAAGAACTTAATATTTCTATGAGTTTTTTCTATTTTTCTCTCAAAGAATGTAATCTATTTCTTTTAAATTTATTTATCTATATTTTTGTGCTCACAATTTAACATTAATAAAAAAACAGATGTCACTTATTTATTCATTTTATTATTTATTATTTTATGTATTTTTTCCATTGTAATAGAATACATAAAACAATAAATAAATGCATAAAGGTAAACTATTACCTGACTGGTATTGAGCATCTAAATGACCTAGGAGCATCATACCTGATTCATAGATTGACTCCTATTGCACGTTGCCCCTATTATGTTTTTTTCTCTTCTAGAGTATAATCGTGTCTTGGTGGGGTCCACATCACATCTTGGAGTATCGCAACATCTTGGAGGGGGTCCATGTCACGTCTTGCATCATCTTCATCTGAAGTACAAACATACTCGTGCATAGGCGAGGGGGACTAGATGTATAAATGTACATCATGTAAAATTGGACGCATAGGCCCTTACACATTTTAACTAAAAAATAGACGACATGCATACCGTTAATTAATTACATACATCACATGCAGTTAACCAATCAATTAAATAAATGAAAATATATATGGGTCAGTGCTCAAGACCATTATGCGGGTAAAATAATGTGTGATAAAATTAAATTACCTTAAATAAATATGGGGGTTATTTAATTAAATTAAATGAATTAATAAATTCAAATAATTTAATTATTTATCTGTCCTCTAATTAATTTAATTTTTATGCCAAAATTAAATTAAATAATTTATTTAATTTATTTGCAAAATTATATAAATTTATACTCGAGAGTATTAAAACTTATTATTTTCAACCATAATTAATATATTAATCAATTTAATTTAATTTTTTAAATTAAATTAATTAATTAAATTAATTTAATTATATCTCGAGCCCCAAATCCATGCTCTGACCTGCTGTGGGTCACACCAAACCTGCGCAGACCTGCAACATGCCAGGGAAAGCCCATAATGGGCTAATCTTGGCTAGTTAGGTCCGCCCAGACCCATACTTGGTCGGGAAGATCTGTTTGGTCCTGTTTCGAGTAAAACAAAACACTTCTAAACCCATGAGGGGTTACCTGCAAAGTTTCTTGGTCTGGATCCTATGATGGTGAGGCCTACAGTTGCAACAGCCCATTACGACAACTACCAAATGCGATGGCCAGACCTAGTGCAGTGGTTTGAGCGTGGAGTGGTAGGGTGGCCCACAATGCGTGAGGAGGAGACCATAGGCCAATGATGGTGCAGGCTGGCGGTTTTTCGCGGCTAGGGAAAACCGGAAGGAGTGGACCAGTGGGGGCCACAATGGTTGTATGAAGAGGATGGTTGGCTGGATCTATCCAATTCAGCCTGGTCCGATGAGAGGGGTGCACCTTTGGTGTTGTCCATGGAGGGGGCCAGTGGTATTAGGGGTGTCTAGAGTCGAGCGCGCATTGGGGGGGGGGGGGTCGGCGCTGTTGCTGCAGTAGGGAGGCCGGTGCATTGGCCTATGAGGGCATCCAAAGGCAGCGACCACGAGAGCGGCTGAGAGGGGGGCTGCGACTGGTGTTGGTCCAGCTGAGGACAAATTCACTGCAGTGCCACTATGCATAGGGTGTCCGTCGAAGGAGGAGTGCTCCAGACAGACCCATTTTCCCTTTTTATTTTTTTTTAAAATTTTCTCATGTGCCATCCCCACCCCCTTGATTGATCTTTTTTAAAATTTCTTTTGATTTTATTTTCCACAAGTCAAACCCACCACCCCCTTTAAAAAATTTTTACACCCATTTTCCAAAAATATAAAGGCTATTAAATTAGCATTTAAATATAATAATAATAATAATATTATAATAAAATAATAATTTATTGTTATTATATTATTATAACAATAAAATAATAATTATTATAATAATAAAATTATTATGAAAATTATTAAATTATAAAATTATAATTTGCACAAAATAGAATTACTTCAGATGCACCGACATCGATAAAAACTTGGTCAGTTCTTTTGGATCATCGAGAATAATGAATAAAACTTTAAAACTTGAAATCAAAATGCAAACATGATTCGTATCTTAAATTTTAAATGACCATAACTTGGCCGTACAAAATCAGATCAGCGTGCAGTTTGAATCATTGGGATCATATTAATAACCTCTACTTAATTTTAATAAAAAATATTTTTTCTAGGATCATAAAATATATGTGATTCCCTACGATACCATTGAAAGGTTACGGGGCCCACAACAGAAGTTGGTGGGCTGTGGATTTAAAAATTTTCATCGATATGATGACGAAATCTTATCATAGTTGATGATCCGAGCCCCGGTAACGTCTGATGATCTTGCATAAATTATTAAGAGCACAAATATTAAACTGAAAAACATACCCATTTCATATATGAAGCTATGGTCGACTGAAACTCATAGATGATGATCGTTTCTTGAAGGATCCATTGCAGGAACCATCTAGATCATCCACATGCACTTTGAAGATCTGTTGGAATGTTGATCGTTCAATTCTAGGTGCTTGTACGGAGATCCGGCGATGCCTTTAATGCTTCGATGATCACCATGATCCTCTACCTTCGATGCTTAAAGGCGGAACATGGATCATCACTTGAGAGAGTGAATCTCTCTCTAGAATTCAGGAGGAGAGAGAGGATCTCATTCATAAATGAATGAATAGTTACATGGAAAGGGAGCCACACCTCTATTTATAGTGGAGTTTCCAAATACCCAGTTGGGTTCCCCAACCCCCATTTATTTCAACATCCACTAAATAAATACATATGACAAACTAATCTACATAAATATTATTCATTATTTTATCACATACCTATAATATATATAAAATATATTACGTGATAGAAACTAATCCATTTAACTCGACTCTCTATCCCACAAAATATTAAACAAACCTTGAATTTTAAAATAATATTCGTTCAATTAATATTTCTTCATATTTACATAACTTGTAAATAATTTAAATAAATTCAATCCAATTATTAATAAATTGGATAATAATGAATTTATTTAATTATCAGTGAGCGATAACTTGGAAAATACTAAAAAACCCATGGTGGGGCCCACCATGTCCAATATACCTATTCAAATGAATATGAAGGATTCTTGAATATGCTATTGTGTGTGACCCTCTAGGACCTTATCTTGATAGTAATGAATAAAATCCATAGACCAAGAGAAAAGTCTAGTAACCCATCATGTCCCCTAAAGAGATAAGGATAGTCATAGCAACGACAACCATCCTATGAACACTAAATGTGTACTATAATATATTTGTCTTTTAATATATCATAAAGAAGGATAGACACTTATGTCATCTTCCTCTTTCTTGCTTTATTATCTGTTGATCTAACCAAATGGATTTTCCTTTTAACATCTTGGGCCAAATACTTATAAATGTAGCACCATCCTGGTCAAATGGGCTTGAGATATACAACTTCCAAAACCCAAAAGTGAAAAATCCTTTCTTAATCATTCAACCAAAGTCATACCACTAAGGACACACCCAACACAAGCTACCTCACCATGATTTCAATACCATGATTTTTTCCTTGCATGAAAGTACGTAATCATATGGTATACATTAGTAATGATCTCAAGTTAGTGGGACAGTACCCATGTTTGTAGATAGTAACAACCAATGACACCCAAAACATGTGGTGTTCCTTTTGGCATGTCAGTCCTCATGATATCACTACTAGAGATCACCAGGTGAAAACTTCTTGAGAAGAAGTCTCAATGCTTATGATCCCCTAGCACCTGATAGTCAAACAAATACTGTGTCTAGTTAGTAGGATATAACTAGACCATATGACATATTTAAGATTAATGTCATTGTATCTCGAGGTTCTCATTATATCCAGGTATTTTCTATAACCTTTAGATATAACCATTAAACTATAGAAATTACCATTAATTAGTGGATGCATAAATGTCTGCACTTTAATGGTAAGTAACCATCATGTATATTTTACTTGTATACATGATATGATAATGAAAAGTACTGTATAGTTGGCTCTTGGACACCCACTATTTCCACAATTTTGGGTACGTATTGGATTTATTTACATAAAGACCACATAAATTTCTAATTAAGGGATGCCGCGTTTGATATTCCTAACCAACCTATGATTTTCTATCAGTGTGATGATAAATATTAACTTCTGATGGAAATAAAATACATTATATGGGTCTTGATTCCTATTAAAAGGGTTTGTTTATCTTAGGTGGTTGGGGAATAAATAAACATCACATATACGACTATTTTATAGATGATTGTTTTTGTCTTTGCAAACGAATTGCATGGTCTTCCACTAAATAATGAAGTTGACTTCTCAATAAAACTCATACCTAGTGATACACCTATTTGAAAGAATCTATATAGAATGAACCTGATCGAGATATATGAATTAGAAAAGAAACTCTAGGATAATATTGATAAGGGATTTTTTTGGCCAATTTCATCACCTTGGGGTGCACCTATTATTTTTGTTAAGAAGAAATATAGATCAATATAAATCTGTATTGATTATTAAAAACATAACAAGATCAAAATCAAGATCAAGTATGCTCTACCCTATATTTATGACTTGTTTGATCAACTGTGTGGATCTCAATAACTTTCTAAGATTGACTTTTATTTTGGATATCATCAATTGATGGTTAAGGTGGAGGATATACCCAATATAGCATTATGTACAAGGTATGGAAACTATGAATCTATAGTGATGATATTTTTTCTTATTAATTTCCCCACTATCATCATGGATTTAATGAATAGAGACTTTATAGATTACCTTGATAACTTTTTTGTAGACTTTATAGATGATATTATTATATATTCAAAGCGTAATAATGAACATTAAGATCATTTGAGAATTGTACCAAGGACCCTGAGGAATGAGGATAATTATGAAAAATTTACCAAGTGTGAATTTTAGCTTTGGGAATTTAAATTTTTGGGTTATATAATCTCAAGTGAGGGTATATCAATAAATCCTTCAAATATAGAATCTATTGAACATTAGACCAGACCAACCACTATAACTTAGATCCTTAGCATTCTTAGTTGGGATAGATATTATCAACACTTTTTGTAAAATGTTTCATGAATATTTAATCTAATCACCATATTAACTTTAAAGGGAGCTAAGTTCCTTTGGATAAATGAATTTGATGAAAATTTCAAGGAACTAAAGAGTAGGTTAGTAAATGAACCTTTTCTTACTTTACCCTACATTAGTGTAGGGTTTTTAATCTATAATGATACATCAAATAATGGTATGTGATTCATTATCATTTATAATGATATCGTGATAGATTATTCCTAATGTGAATTGGTGGTTCATGAGTAAAATGACCAAACTCATGATTTAGAGTTAGCTATGGTAATTTTTGATTTAAAGATATGGAGATATTTCCTTTATTGAGAAAGGTGTGATATATATACTAATCATAAAAGTTTAAATTATATTTTCACACAAAAAGAGTTGAATATGTTCTAGAGATGATGGTTGGAGCTGATTAGAGATCATGACTCATTAATACATTACTAACCTGGAAAAGAGAACAAGGTGGAAGATGTTTTTAGACAAAATTATCATTCTATATTATGTATGATTAGGATAAAAAAGATCCAATATTTATGAATTTTCAAAGGATGGATCTTTAAATATTAAAGTAAGGGTACACATATTATGTTCCTTAAATAAGTGTTCAACTATCTATTAATGCGAAGATTAAAGAGACACAAAAGGAAGATGTAAATCTATAAAATAATTTCCTAAATGTTACATAGTTTAAAATTGATTTTGATAAAATGATAAAGTTTATTAACCATGTATGTGTTACATCTATAATAGATTTGAAGAAGGATATGTTGGATGAGGCTCATAGTTCATCATTATCTATTCATCATGGAAGTATAAAGAAGTTTATATAATTAAAAGAGTATTTGTGGTGGTACAACATGAAAAGAGATATTACTGAGTATGTATATTGATGATTAGAATGTAAACAAGTTAAGGTTAAGGGAAAAAAGTATAAAGGGATATTATAACCATTACCCATACCAGAATGGAAGTGGGAAAATATCACTATAGACTTTTTCATCGGGCTACCAAAAAATTCTTGTAAAGACCTGGAAATTTCAAGGAATTTTTTCTAAATACTTTGGAATTTTATGAGTCTGTGGCTTTTGACGACACTTGATTCCGAGGCCCGGTGTGCCCAGAATCAATTTCCAAAATTTAGCTCGGGTACGTTCAGGGAACAAACGAGCAGGTTTTTCTATCTTTTGAACCGATGCTCGGAATTAAAATATGAGGGCACCGATGAACTCACAACACTGGTAATTGCTTAAGGGGACACTTACCGTAGTTGCGTTCGCAAAGAAGGAGAATTTAATTTTGGATGTTTATTTAAGAAGTAAATAAAAATTGTCGGAACAATTTTTATTTTATAAGGTGGTTATTCCCTCCCATGGGTAGTTAAGGGTGGGGCCCACAGCCACTTAACTACCCAAGTGTGAATGTTAGAGAGGTGGGGCCCACACAAACCCCACTATTTAATTTCCTCTAATCTCATTAAGAACCCCTCATTAAATTGGAAAAACCCCCGTTTAATTTCCAACGCGTTTAATAAGTGGGGACCTTCCCTCTCCCTTCCTTAATTGAATGTCAACACATTTTATTTAATGTAGTGAATTAATTATAGGAGAGTTAATTTGAGTGTATAATTAAATAATAGGAGGAAACTATTATTTTATTAAGGAGGAGAGCTTCGTTGTGCGAGAAAGAATGGGAGAACTCTTGAGGTTTTGGAAGAACGCCGGCCTCCGGCGAAGAACGACGAAGAATGCCAGTTCCTCGAAGAACAATGACGTGCCACCAATCCTTTTCTCCACGACAAGAGAGGAGACACCGCTTCCTCCTCGGCACACTCCGATGACACCTACTAACCCTTTCCCCGCGACGCCGTCTACCACGACGCAGTCTACAACAATTCCAAATTTTGTCTTCATTTGTTGAGGTAAGGGATTTTTATACATATTTCATTATGCATGATTTATACCCTCGGCATGAAGTGTTATTGTTATTTGATGTTTTCAATCTCTAACGTGGTTGGTGTGGGTTAACGAACAAGACCAATCCCACCGCCATTTTGTTCTTGATGCGCGGAATGCTTGGCGACAAAGAAGTAAGAACGAAATGGCAATTGGAGGCCTTCACAGTGATGGACGAGGCCTGAAGCGACCGCATGCACTGACAAGAGAAAAATCGGACCACCGGAATGACTCCAGTGGCCCGAGGATGACCCAGGTGGTGCCTCGGCGTGCCGCCGGCAGAAGCCCGTGGAAGCTTCAGCCACGTCGGCGAGGGATGGATCCCGCAGTCGCACGAGATCCAGGGTGAAACCGGGGTGCCAACCTGGCGCCGCGTCCGCGGAACAGAGGGGGGCCGCGTCCCCCCTGCTTGACTCACTGGCCGAGCCAGCGCACCCCCCAGCCGGGCCGGGGTGGGTTGTGCAGACCGGGCCGGGCCGCACCCAGCCAGTCCGGGCTGGAACAGGACCCAGGTCAGGTCGATCCGGTTCGGGCCGACCAAAGGGGGGGTTGGGCCGGGTCGGACCGGGCCCAGACTCCCACTTCAGACCGTTTTTGGTCTTTGGCCCATAACTTGAGATACGAACCTCCGATCGATACACCGTCAGTTGAATAGGAATCCTTGGATCGAGACGGTCGTTTAGGTATATTAAACTTAAGGTTTAGGAAAATTTTGTGTATGTATGTGTTGGTTCGAACCCGAAACCAACCAGGCCCTTGGAGCAGAAACACTTATAACTTAAGGACCGGACGTCCGTTTGACGTGCCATCAACTGAGTTGAATTCCTTTTGATGAGATGGTCCTTTTGGCTTACTCTGATTGAGGTTTGGGCGTAGATAGAGTATGGTTGGGTTGGTTTTAGCTTAAAAACCAGTAGGGACCCTGGGACAGAAAAACCAATAACTCTCAGACCGGATGTCCGATTGACGCACCGTCTGTCGCGTTGTGTTTATTTTGACAAGACAGAACTTTGGGATACATAAAATCTGGACTTAATGATAGTTGATGTATCAACTCTCTTGCTCGAGGATTGGACCCTCCCGGAATCGAGCATGCTGTGTGCAGGAACCCTAGAGCTGACTACGACTGCAACGATGACGACTGCACTTGGATCCTCCATGGGTTCAGCAGCAAGGACGACTGTCCTTGGATCCTCTGTGGGTTTGGCAGTGACGACAACCATACTGGGATCCTCTGTGTGTTCGACAGTGATGACTACTGTTATTTTATCCTATGTGGGTCCGACAGTATGACCTCTATACTTGTATCCTGAGTGGGTCCGGCAGAGTAGCTGGTCTTGTATCCTTTGTGGGTCCGACAGCTTAGATGGTCTTTTATGCTTTGTGGGTCCGACAGCTTAGATGAATCAGTGGCTTTATCTGATCATCTCTATCGCCTTACTAAGTGTATACTTGTGTGAGCTGAGTCTTGATTTCAATCATTATCATTGATGTGATTGTCTTGCTTTCCTATGTGGACTGGGTTGTGTTTTCCTGTGTGGAATGGATTGTTCTTGGGCTCGAGAGTTGGTGACAAAATGTAACTGATGACTTAGGTATATGTATGGGATTATACCTAAGTAGAGTCGATTGATACTTCTTGATTGTATCTTTTCTTTGTGGTTTATCCTTTGTGGATTCTGAGAGACCTTCTGGGGTCTTGGGGTCCCTACTGAGTATCATATACTCACCCCTGCACGGGCTATGCCTGCACTACGTTGTGTTGGATGCAGAAGACAGACAAAACTGATCGAGGTGGAGGCTTGTGGAGCTAGACGGTACCCAGAGGTGGACCACATAGCGGGACGTACATGGAGCGGACGACCAGACCTCAAGAGATGAGGAGACTATCTGTACCCACCCTTCAGGTGGGATTTCCAGAGGACGAATCACTGTTGTAGTTTTAATTACTGCTATTGTACTTTACTTTCAGTTGTACTGTACTTTCAGTTGAGTTTGTATACTGGCCCATTTACGTTTCAGCACTTACCATGTACCCAGTTTTACTTAGTGCTTACTTCACTTTTATACTCTATTGTGTTTTTGTTTACTTTATAAAAGGAAATGCCTTCCCTTTTGTTGGGTTTTACGCATTTGGTGCTAGTCTCCATCCCCAGGCCTATGGAAGGTGGGCTTGGGGTAGTCACGATACGGGCCCCGAGGACGGGTCATGACACATTAGTATCTGAGGAGTCTGTTCTACCACAAAACTCAGGACTCTAACCTTTCCTTTTTGTGAAGCAATAGTGTTAAGAGTATTTAGAGTGGTTTTCAGTCCAGGGAGTCTAGTGTTGGTGTGGTGGCCGACGTATCCATACACTAGGACCCTGAACTATGATTTCCGACTTAGTGCATGAAAACACTGATTGCGTGTGTGTTTCCTTTAAAAAGTTTTCTTTGTGATTACTTTTGTGTCAGCTCACCAGGTATACTGTTTGACCATGGTGCACCTGTTTCTTTTCAGGAAGGACCCAAAAAGGCATACAACAATGGTTCCTAGTTACATGCAGGATAGCAGCCCATCGAGTGACGAGGCCTCGGTGGTGGGCCCCATTATAGCAGAGGCACCAGCAGTACCACTACCCGCTGAGTCACCGATGTTACCAGCCCCAGTGGCGGAGAGTGCATGCCGCCTGAGTGCATTGCATGCGTTTCAGAGGGAGAGGCCGCCCAGGTTCCGTGGAGAGATGGATCCTCAGGCTGCCGAGGATTGGATGGAGGCTATCTTCAGAGTCTTTAGACTGGTAGGGACACCAGCAAATCTTGTAGTGATCCTTGCCGCAAGTCTCCTGCACGTAGCAGCAGGTAGATGGTGGAGCCTGATGCTTCAGGTTCATGGTGAGGCATCTCAACTTTGGACGGAATTCAAGAGCCTCTTCCGTTCGGAGTTCGTTATAGCCACCCTCCGTGTGGTGTACATCCAGGAGTTACTACAGCTGCGACAGGGCAGCCTGACAGTAGCCCAGTACTCGACGAGATTTACCGACCTCTTGAGATACTCCACGGACATGGTTCGGGACCGATTCTTCTGGGCCTGGACCTTTGAGTAGGGACTGAGACATGAGATCAGAGCTTCAGCAATTCCCCTCAGCATCCTGACGTAGGCGGGGGTGCTGGAGAGAGCCCTGTTAGTGGAGAGATTTCTCACCGAGCAGCCATCAGCAGCGAGACCCACCGCAGGATGACATAGAGTGGAGTCTTCTGTAGCTGGTAGTCGATAGACGACACAGGGGTCCAAGCGGACTAGGACGACCGGTGGGAGACCTTAGGATACATGTTTGGCTGTGCGGGGCACACGGTGGAGATCCAGACTTACGAGGAGCAGACAATGCTATGCATGCGGCGGGCAGGGCCACATGGCTCGTGACTGCCCTACCCGCCATGAATATGAGCATCAGACAGTGGAGGGACCTCCCAGGAAGAGGTAGAGGTTCGACCATGGTGGTCCGCAGGGAGCAGGCGGACGAGGCATAGGAGCTGGCCGAGCAGTGGGTGGTGGACGACGCTTCGAGGCTCTACCAACACCACCCCCAGGAGGTCCACCCTGACCACAAGGAGCTGGCGGGCAGAGGCAGGCTCAGCTCCAGGAAGCAGAGGCTTACGACCACGACGCACCTGAGATGATTCGAGGTACTATCTGTGTCTACTCCACCCTTGCTGCAATTCTTATAGACACAGGTGCAAGTAATTATTTTATTGCCTCTGCCCTTGTGTCGAGCTCAAAGATTGCGATAGAGCCGTTGGCTCGATCCCTATGTATAGAGACTCCTACGGGAGCAGACTCGATGATTACGCACTGGTGCCGGCAGTGTGAGCTTACTCTAGGAGGCGAGAGCTTCGGCTGTGATCTTGTTGTAGTGGTGTCGATGCCTTACGACGTCATCTTGGGTATGGGCTTGTTATCTTTAGTCCATGCTCACATCAAGTGTATTAGGCACAAGGTGCAGTGTGTCCGCATGGATGGGACCAGGTTCACTTTCACCGGCGAGAAGGGAACCTTCACAGCACAGGATGGTCTCACCTGAGGAGAGGGCAACCGATCACACATCAGTTGGCTAGTCTCATCCTCGAAGTGGTTGATGTGTGGAGTCCAAGTTTTCCTGTAGTGGTGGATCAGTATGCAGATGTTTTTCCTGACGATGTTCCAGGACTACCTCCTCACAGGGAGGTAGATTTCTTTATTGACCTATACCCTGGGACATCACCGATATATACTCCAGCATATCTGATGGCTCTCGCCGAGCTTCAGGAGCTACAGGTACAGCTGGAGGACTTACAGGAGAAAGGTTTCATTCGACCCAGTGTTTCACCCTGGGCTTCTTCGATTTTGTTCGCCAAGAAGAAGGATGGGAGCTCGCGACTATGTGTCGACTACCGTCTCCTGAACCAGGTGACCATGAGGAACAAGTATCGACTTCTGAGTATTGAAGACCTCTTTTATCAGCTCAAGGGAGCACGTTGGTTCTCAAAGATAGACCTCAGGCCAGGCTATCATCAGCTCCGATTTCGGGATGAGGATGTGCAGAAGATGACTTTCAGATGTCGGTATGGCCACTATGAGTTCTTGGTCATGCCCTTCAGTGTGACCAATGCTCCAGTAGTGTTCATGAGTCTCATGAACAGGATCTTCCAGCCCTACCTAGATCAGTTTGTCATAGTCTTCATTGACGACATACTGATTTACTCGACCACTGAGGAGGAGCACGCCTACCACTTACGGGTTGTACTGGATACACTCCGAGAGCACAAGCTTTATGGTAAGCTCTCTAAGTGCTAGTTCTGGCTTCGAGAGGTTAATTTCATGGGGCACGTCATCTCAGAGGCAGGAGTTGCAGTGGATCCCGCGAAGGTCGAGGTGATACTTGCTTGGGAGCCACCCAGGAGCGTGACAGAGGTGCGGAGTTTCCTAGGTCTGGCTGGGTACTATCGCAGATTTGTTCTATACTTCTCTAGAGTTGCAGAACCGCTTACAGATTTGATGAAGAAGTGGAAACCCTTCGTGCGGTTAGATAGATTCCATCAGAGCTTCCAGGAGCTGAGGTGGAGATTGACCAGTGTGCCCATCTTGAGGCTACCAGAGGAGGGTATACGGTACGTAGTTTTCTGTGATGCATCAGGGACTGGAATCAGGTGTGTCCTGATGTAGGAGCGAGTAGTGATCACATACGGTTCACGGTAGTTGAGGCAGCATGAGCACAACTACACTACCCATGACCTGGAGTTAGCAGCAGTGGTCTTAGCCCTGAAGATGTGGCGGCACTATCTCATGGGAAAGCGCTTTACAGTCTACTATGACCACCAAAGTATCAGGTACATTTTCTCGCAGAAGGACCTGAACCTAAGACAACAACGATAGATCGAGTTCCTCCAGGATTATGACTTTGAGATTGTTTATACTCCTAGTAAGGGGAAAATTGTGACTGATGCTCTCAGCAGGAGATCGATCATTCAGCTACATGGAGAGGCAACGAAGTAGTTAGCCACTTTGCAGATATCCTACGTGGATAGAGACGGGGCAGCCTATCTTCAGTCCCTCACAGTCACTCCTCCACTACTTCAGCGGGTCAGAGAGGCATAGTGTGGGGACATTGACTGTGAGGCACGATGTGCTCAGATATCCTCAGGGCTGGCACCCGATGGATTTTCTGAAGGTGAGGAGCAAGTCATCCTCTTACGGGGATGTATCATGGTACTAGTTGTAATGTAGAAGGAGGTGCTAATGGAGTTCAAAAATTCCCCTCTAGCAGTACATCCAGGAGTAGCGAAGATGTATCAGGGCCTCAGACGACAACACTAGTGGCCGGGTATGTAGAAGGTTGTGGCAGATTTCGTTTCTCGGTGCCTCACTTTTTAGCAAGTGAAGGCATAGCACCAGGTACCTACAGTCTTGGTACAACACTTAGAGGTTCCAGAGTGGAAGTGGGATGGGATATCCCTGGATTTTGCGATGGGGCTCCCACATACTTCTAGAGGACACGACCCTATTTGGGTGATCGTAGACTGACACACCAAGTCGTCCAACTTCCTACCGATCAGAGAGCAGGGCTCCGTAGAGAGCTTGGGATGCCTTTAAGTTTAGGAGATCGTACGGCTTTATGGTGTTCCATATTCTATCATCTCCGATAGAGATGCTCTCTTTACTTCCCGGCTTTGGAAGGGGTTGCAGGAGGATTTTCGGACACATCTGTGCCTGAGCACTGCCTTTCACCCTCAGATGGATGGCCAAACGGAGAGGACTATTCAGACGCTCGAGGATATGCTCTATGCATGTGTCCTTGACTTTGGTCACTACTGGGAGGATCACCTACCCTTGGTAGAGTTTGCGTACAACAACAGCTACCACTCCACCATCATGATGGCACCATACGAGGCACTGTACGGTCGACCTTGCAGATCACCCCTGTGCTGGACTGACCCTGGGGAGTCAGCACTCATAGGACCAAAGATGGTTCAGGCTACGACGGAGAAGGTGCAGATCATCCAGTAGAAAATGAGGAATGCATAGAGCAGATAGAATTCCTATGATGATAGGAGGTGGAGGCCACTGAAGTTCTAGGATGGAGACCACGTTTTCTTATGGGTCTCACCTCAGTGTGGGTTGTAGAGATTTGGCCGGGGCGACAAGTTATCTCCACGCTTCATTGGGCCTTTTTAGGTCTACAGTAGGGTATCGAGGTGGCTTACTGCCTGAGCCTTCCACCTCCGTTTCACCAGGTGCACGACATCTTCCATGTATCTCAGCTGAGGAGATACATGCACGACCCGACGCATATCATCGACCATGAGGAGCTAGACATCGATGACGAGGTGACTTTTGTGGAGGTCCTGGTGGAGATCAAGGATCGACAGAAGTGGGTCCTACGTGGGCGGTCAATTCCTCTTGTGCGTATTCATTAGAAGCATAGGAACTTCCAAGAGAGAACATGGGAGTGGGAGGCTCAGATGCGTGCTCAGTACCCTCATTTGTTTCCCTAGTATATGATATAGCTTTACAGGGACGCAAAGCCCTGAGGTGGGAGTAATGTAAAGACCCAGAAATTTCAAGGATTTTTTTAAATACTTTGGAATTTTACGAGTCCGTGGCTTCTGAAGGAACTTGATTCTGAGGCCTGGTGTGTCTAGAATCAATTTCGGAAGTTTAGCTCGGGTACTTTCAGTGAACGAACAAGTGGGTTTTTCTATATTTTGAACCGGTGCTCGGAATTAAAATTCGAGGGCACCAATGAACTTGCAGCATCAATAATTGCTTAAGGGGACACTTACCGTAGTTGCATTCACAAATGAGGTGAAGATAATTTTGGGGGTTTATTTAAGAAGTAAATAAAAATTGTCGGAATATTTTTTATTTTATAAGGTGGTTATTCCCTCCCATGGGTAGTTAAGGATGGGGCCCACAACCACTTAACTAACCAAGTGTGGATGTTAAAGAGGTGGGGACCACACGAACCCCACCATTTAATTTCCTATAATATCATTAAGAACCCCTTATTAAATTGGCAAACCCCCCATTTAATTGCCAATGTGTTTAATAAGTGGGGACCTTCCCTCTCCCTTCCTTAATTTAATGTCAACACATTTTATTAAATGTGGTGAATTAATTATGGGAGAGTTACTTTGCCTGTATAATTAAAAAATAGGAGGAAACTATTATTTTATTTAGGAGGAGAGCTTCGTTGTGTGAGAAAGAATGAGAGAACTTTTGAGGTTTTGGAAGAATGCCGACCTCCGACGAAGAACGAAGAAGAACGCCAGTTCCTCAAAGATCAATGACGCGCTACCAATCCTCTTCACCACGACAAGAGAAGAGATGCCACTTCCTCCTCGGCACACTCCAAAGATGCCTACGAACCCTTTCCCTACGACTCCGTCTTCCACAACGCCATCTACCATGACGCCAACGTTCATCTTCATTTGTTGAGGTAGGGGATTTTTGTACATATTTCATTATGTGTGATTTATACCCTCAGCATGGTGTGTTATTGTTAGTTGATGTTTTGAACCTCTAACATAGTGGTTGTGGGTTAAAAAACAAGCCTGAACCCACCGTTATTTTGTTCTTGATGCGCGGAATGCTTGGCGACGACGAAGTGGGACCAAAATGGCAATTGGAGGCCTTCGCGGGGATGGACGGGTCCTGAAGCGACTGCAGGCGCAGACAGGAGCAAAATCGGACCACCAGAATGACTCCAGTGGCCCATGGAAGTCCACGGCGGTGCGGGTCACCGGCAGCGGCACCTCGGCGCACCGCCGAAATAAGATCGCCGTGGCGGTGAGGGCTGAATCCCACGACCGTTCAGGATCCAGTGGGAAACCGCGGCGCCAACCTGGCACCGCGTCCGTGGAACAGAGGGGGGGCTGCGTCCCCCCTGCTCGGCTCACTAGCTGAGCTAGCGCACCCCCCGACCGGGCCAGGGCGGGTTGTGCGGACTGGGTCAGGTCGACCCAGTTCGGGCCGACCCAAGGGGGGGTTGGGCCGGGTCGGACCGGGCCCAGACCCCCACTTCAGACTGTTTTCGGTCTTTTGCCCATAACTTGAGCTATAGACATCTGATCGACGCATCTTTAGTTGCATAGGAATCTTTGGATCGAGACGGTCTTTTCAGTATATTACACTCGATGTTTATGAAAATTTTGGGTACATACGGGTTGGTTCGAACCCCAAACCAACCGGGCCCTTGGATCGGAAACACTTATAACTTAAGGACCGGATGTCTGTTTGACATGCCGTCAACTGCATTGAATTTCTCTTGATGATATGGTCCTTTTGGATTACTCCTCTTGAGTTTTGGATGTAGGTGGAGTATGGTCGGGTTGGTTTTAGCTTAAAAACCAACCAGGCTCCTGGGACGGAAAAGCCTATAACTCTCAGACCGGGCGTCTGATTGATGCATTGTCTATCGCGTTGGGTTTGTTTTGATGAGATGGAACTTTGGGATACATAAACTCTGGAATTTATGACTATTGATGTATCGAATCTCTTGATCGAGGGGAGGAAACTCCCAGAATCGAGCATGATGTGCGCGGGAACCCTAGAGCTGGCTGCGACTGCAACGATGACGACTGCACTTGGATCCTCTGTGGGTTCTATAGCGAGGACGACTGTATTTGGATCCTCCATGGGTTCGGCAGTGATGAAGACCATATTGGTATCCTCTATGGGTTCAACGGTGATAACTAATATTCTTGTATCCTATGTGGGTCCGACAGTATGACCTCTGTGCTTGTATCCTGAGTGGGTCTGGTAGAGTAGCTGGTGTTGTATCGTTTGTGGGTTCGACAACTTAGCTGGTCTTGTATCCTATGTGGGTCTGAAAGTTTAGATGAATCAGTGGATTCATATGATCATATCTATCACCTTGAAAAGTGTATACCTTTATGAGTTGAGTCTTGATTTCAATCATTATCATCAATGTGATTGTCTTGCTTTCCTGTGTGGACTGGGTTGTGTTTTCCTGTATGGAATGGATTGTTCTTGGGCTTGAGAGTTGGTGACGAACTGTAACTGATGACTTAGGTATATGTATGGGCATATACCTAAGTAGAGTCGATTGATACTTTGTGATTTTATCTTTCCTTTGTGGTTTATCCTTCGTGGATTCTGTGAGACCTTCAGGGGTCTCGGTGTCCCTAATGAGTATCATATACTCACCCCTACACGGGCTATGACTACACGACGTTGTGTTGGATGCAGACGATGGACAACACTGATCGAGGTGGAGGCTTGTGGAGATGGACAGTACCCAGAGGTGGACCACATAGCGGGACATACACGGAGCGGACGACCGGACCCAAGGAGCTGAGGAGACTATTTGTACCCACCCTTCAGGTGGGATTTCAGGAGGATGACTCAGTGTTGCTGTTTTACTTACTGCTATTGTACTTTCCTTTCAGTTGTACTGTACTTTCTGTTGGGTTTGTATACTGGACCATTTACTTTTCAGAACTTACCTTTTACCCACTTTTACTTAGTGCTTACTTCACTTGCGTACTCTATTGTGTTTTTGTTTACTTTATAAAAGGAAATGCCTTCCATTTTATTGGGTTTTACGCCTTTAGTGCTAGTCTCCAGCCCCTGGTCTATGGAAGGCGGGCTTAGGGTAGTCCCGACACAGGCCCCGAGGATGGTTCATGACAATTCTAAGGGCCATAATCACATTTGGGTTGTAGTAGATTACTTTATGAATTTAGAACACTTAATTTATATCAAACAAGAATTCTCTCTTCATCAAATTTCAAGAATATACATTAAGTAAGTGGTAAGTTTTCATGGAGTACCACATTCTATTTTATTTGATTGGGATTCAAGGTTTACCTCAAAGTTATGGGAAAGTCTTTAGCTGGATCTAGATACAACGTTAAGTTTCAGTACCACTTATAATCATTATAAAGATGTTCAGTCTAATAGAACTATTCAAACTCTAGAGAATATGATTACATATTTTTATATGGATTTCAAAGGCAGTTGGGATTATCACCTTCCTCTAATCATGTTTTCCTACAACAATAACTTTTAATTGATCATTTATATGGATTATTATGAAGCTTTATATGGGAATAAGTGTGAAAATCCAATGTGTTGGGATGAAGTTAGAAAAAGAAAGCTAATGGGACATGAGATATCTAAGAAAATGATATAGAATGTTATATACATTCAACAACACATCAAGGAATATTAGAGTAAATAGAAAAGTTATATTTATAATCATCAGTGAGATATATAATTTGAAGTTGGTGAAAAGGTTTTTTAAGGAATTTCTCCATGGAATACGATTATGAGATTTGGAAAGAAGGTAAATCTGGGCCCTAGGGATGTAGTCCCTTTTGATATTTTTATTAAGTATGGATTATATCTTATTATTTTACACTTCTACTAAACCTCTCTCAAGTTAATGACATGTTCCATGTTGAAATGAACAATTTGGTATATGGTTAACATTGAGATGGGGAGGGGGGGTGAATCAATATTGGGGAATTTTTTATCCAATTACAACTTTTATCCCTTTACCTATTAGACATTTTAGGATCTTGATTCTCTTATTCTATTTTTCCTGTCACATGAAAGTATATTAAAGAAGTAATGAATAAAAAAATATGTTTTTATAAGGTTCACTAATTAATAAGAATAGATAGTTCTTATCATGGTATAGAAATAATCCAACCACAAAACCAATATAAAGTAATCCTTTGAATGTGGTTAAAGAAAGTAGTAAATACCCTTTAACTTGTAATGCACTATAGTCAATTGATAGTGTATGTTTTATAGCTTTTGGATAAATCTCTACACTTCCTTATAATATAGTCTTCACATTTTTGATAAGATTCATTATAACACCAATAAAGTCTTACACCTATTGAGACTACTATTGGATGTCACATTTCTACTTTGATCATCTACTAACTTCTTCATCACTTTGTAAATTGCACAACTGTTGGGAAACAACACTTCTTACTTCTTCCTAGTATAAAACTAAAATATGAACTTCCTTATTCTTATAACAGTCACAATAATATGAATGTGTTTTGGGCTAATTATCACTAAATTCTTCCTAACCCAAATTATAATCAACTGATATCAACTTGGCCAATCACCTCCTCTCATGCCTTTAATCCATGAAACACAAATTTATACAATATTGTATAGTAGTGTATTGATCTCTTTCTTCTTTAGTGAAAACCTGACTACACTAAAACTTATTTTTCTTCTAGGATATAATCACAAACCCATTTCTGATTATTGACACACTGATGTTTATCTCATCATAGAATCATCAAAATTATTTCTCTTTGATAAAATGTAATGTAGTATCAGTTCTATGATATTTTACATAAGAAATATAGAATATAGTTCAATATCAGATTCTCAGTCAATCAAGTGTTTAGGAAAATTAATCTTTTTTATTACAATGAAATCTCAACCTTACATAATCAACTTGAAATTATTATTTCATTTGATATAAACTTTATGAAATTCTTTCATGGAACTTCTCATGTAAACCCTAGCACATATGAAATATTACTCTTGTTATTTTATGTTATTTTATTAAAATAATGATTATGTGTTGTATCAATGCATGTATGTACCATTTTATTCCTATAATTTTATGTATCTGGGTTCAATATCTCTTTCATCACACAAACTAGGTGTGTGCACTCATTGTCCAGTAAAATATCACCTTTTCAATAGTGCTTATGCATTCACATAGGCATATACATATGAAAACTATTCAATTCCATTTTATATGAAAACCAATATGTTTATTTTAGATGCAAAGACTCTTCATTAATGTAAGTTAAGGAATCCATTCTTTTATATGAAGTGGTGTACACTAATTCTTCTTCATGTGACTTCTAGCATATTTTAATATTTGTTAAAGAAAGTGTGATTCACACAAACCTATTCTTCTTAACATAACAGTTTTATACACATATCACTAACCTATTTATGAAACACTTGAGTGAATAAGTCACATATCAAGTGTCCATAGTTCTTATTAATGGAAGATACTTCTTTGTGGAATACCTCTATGAAAATAGTGATGCATAAAAATTCTTCACACTAAGAATAACACTCCCCTTCTTTTCATAGCCTTTAAGTCATGAAAAACTCTACTCCTTTGGGAAACTGGAATCTAGGAGATGCTCTATTTTATAGAAAATGAATTATATCATATAAAAATAATTATCAAAAACACCATCTTTATCCTTGGGTGATATCCTTTTATAGGTGAGAATGAACCTCTATCCTTCATTCAAAGACCAACTTTAAATCCCACAAATAATACCATGTGTATAACTAGTTTTGAATGGATAAAGATATCATATTTGAATTATTCAAAATAAGGTTAAAATGAAACTGAATATTATGGAATTTTTTCTTCACGATCTTAGCTTCTCATTTTTATTGATATCCTCATGTGTGTGTGATGAGGATCACATGTCACATCATGAACTTATCCACGAAGATTAAACAACCAAACAACCTCCTATCTCAAGAACTCGATGTAGAATGATCACCAAAGATGTTCAGAGTGAAGAAACCCCAATGAAGATCTTGCAAGGGCTGTGGGAGATTAAAGACAACTGAATTATGGAATCAGACGGTCCAGATGAATCCCATATGATAGCACTACTTTTATCTATATATTGTTAATACAGATGGAAGATGTGATGTTTTAAGTCGTCCCACATCAATTATTCCCTTTTTTGAGCACTACCTTTTATATAAGAGCATGTTAGTAGTCTCTAGATACATAATCAGGGTCAAAACCCAGATAAAACTAGATCTCCACCCACATGATCCACAATATGTGTGGTTCATGGGATTCCTTGTGGGCTTTTTCCTCAATCTATCTACACCTTTAGGTGAGTGCATTTCATGCCTTATACACCATACCTCTAAGGGATTATACATGGAACTATGCTCTATATATATGGTTGGATGACCTATTAAATGTATTCCCATGTGGTTAACCTATTGGGTCCCACAAATATGGTTGAGGATCTCGTTGGCCGACTTATTAATGATTGAACTAATTTTTTTTGAGTAAATACAACAAATAATTTATATCTTTAATCACTTATATGCCATAATATTCACTACCAAAATTCCAAAACTTCATCATCACAATCCATCTTAACTTCATCATGAAAAAAGATGTTCTACATTATCATTATTGAATCCTTTATGAAAATAAATAATTACATTGTATTCAAGTAGTCTCTACATTGTTCTAATGGAATAATGACATATTTCATGAAATTATTCAATGTCCTACAATCATCTTAAAAAAAATTAATTTCTTATGAATTAATAAATTCCTTTTTTCATAGAAACCTTAATTCATTCTCTTATTCTCCTTTTGGAATATATGTTCCAACGAACTATTCATCATCCAAACCACTTTCATCTTCATCTCATCTTATATATTGTTGTAAATAACATGTAACTATTAAAATATGTGTTTTGAACTTAATATCAGTTCACCAATCATCATCATTACTAAGATAATTGTTCAATCATGACATCCAATGTCATTCAATTAGTCCATAAAAATTATCCAAGAATCACCTTGAAAAATTAAAGCCTTCAAACCATTTATATTTTTATTCAAATATCAATAATTGAGGACTTCATCCAAGATCCGTTAACTTTAGAACTTCTTAATCATATTGAAATCAAGATCACCATTGAAAACTGATGAAAATAATTGACAATAAATACAACTCATACAGAAAGTAGGCTCTTCAATCCCCCCTTTTTATTTGTTGGAAATACTTTCAAAGTTCTTTCCAAATGAATGTGTCAATATGTAGAATCATTATCTTTTCTCTCTCATTTACTTTCCAAACTTTCATTTCACTATATCATCCATTTATTAACAATAAATAAAAAATTCATGGGAAAAGGGTATTAGTACATACTTAAGAAATGTTCTATACATAATTTCACTCTAAGTATACTTGAGTTATGCTTGGTGTAGAAAAAACAGGATTTGATTTATACAACCAAGTTATCCCTTACCAACCAATCATGGACCCTTATTAAATGAGAAATCATATAAGTTTTTTTAAGGGTAATTCAATTTAATTCTAGGTTGAAGACAATTAAGTGAGATATGAAACTTTTATAAGAATTATCAATATGAAACACCTCAACCCACTTCAAAAAATAAATCAAAAACATTCAAGTGTAATAGGAAGGATAATAGGCCTTGGGGAACTTACACATTTATTATGCCATTGATTAATTCAATTCATCCCCCTTTATAAAAAGTTTGTTATTATTGATAATAAAGGATGAGATATTAATAGAGATGTACCATTTATAATGACATGATATTTAAGAAATTTATATAATAATCACATTTTATACCAATTGAAATAATGATTTTGGAAGCTTATTTATATTTTTTCATTGGATCCACCTCAAGGGAAACACTTCTCTGAATATTTAACTTATGAATGTCTAGATTTAAAAATTTTACAACTAAATAAAGGATGATCATATTAAACACTTGTTATTCATGATAAAAAAGATAAAATCAATCCAAGATGGTATCTTTATACTAGAAGTCCAGAATAGGACATCAAATTATTCAACTTCATCAAATATGATCCTAAATAAATTTTATATTTTAATATCAATTGAGTAATCATTCAAGGATAGGTAATTATTCATATTTTCTAGAAAGAATTGATTGAAATCACTACTTATAAGGTTCTACCCTTGATAACTTACATCACATTCAATTACTTTCATTATAAGCACAAATATAATAAAAAAATATTTAAGGAAATAAGTTGGATCCTCCTTTATTAATTAATGTAAACAATATGATTGAAATGATTTTATCAACCCTATTGATCCAGTTACTCCACTCTTAACACATGTACAAATGATCTTAAATTTTGATTTTGGATGAGTAGGTATTATTACTTATTCAATTTATTTTTGTGTGAATATTATTTTATCAAGATATTTTTAATAATTTTTATCTTCTGGTTCAACTTTTATCTTTCTAAATAATTCTTCTTGTGTTGGAATAATTTTAGTGTAATTATAACAATATGAACATCCATGTTTCACATCACACACGTATCTTCTTTATCTTCACGTGGAATATTTTCTTTGCCTTATTCACTATCCTTGTATTGTGGAACTTCCATTTTCCTCATTCTATCCAAATATTCTGGCCAAATAAAAAAAATTTCATTAGGAACATTAGCAGCATGTTTAGATTTTCTACATGGATTATTCTGAGTGCCATCCTTCTTATCAGTTCTTTTGGATGTATTTTTTTAGCTTCTTGGATTTGGAGTCTAAGGTATTCTTATATTACTTACCTGAAATATTCTTGGGAGAATTTTTGTCCATAATATTTTTTTGATTTATTCCCAAGGAATCTTCTTCATTCTTATCCAGATTCTATTATATATTTTTTCTTATCATCATTTGATACATGTTGAGATAAGCATGTACCGAACTTATGACCATTTACTTTACATACATAAAAGATGATATCAATTATTATAAATCTATTTTTATTATAAATATTCTTATGAACCTGTGGATGTTGCTTCTTCATTTCATGATTTCTACCCCTTGAGATAGGCTTTCTCTGTGCCACTTAATTTAAAGGATTGTACCAACAATGTAATTAAAAATTACTCAATATATTGCCACACCAACATTGACCCAAAAATATTTATTTATTGATATGTTATTTATAAGGTTTCTAGGTTTTCATAATAAATTGTTGTAATATTTTTGGGGAACTAGATTCCACACTCTTTTTTCCTATCCACCATAGACATGTTGGTAGGATTATTCTCACCTTTATTCATCCATACTCATTCATAATTAGTTTTCTAACCTACACTATTTGTGGAAACATATTTAGAAACATAATTACATGATGGTATGGATGATACCTTTTTCTTATTATCTATCTGTTATAGATCTTTGAATGAATTAATGATCTTCTTATCACATGTTGGAGGTATTTCAATGTTAGAATACTCTATTGAACATTGAGTAACAACATCATCTATTTTCTAATTTTTAAAAACTCAATATGTGGGTTCTTAATATTTTCAAATAGAACTTCTAAATCTTGAAAATTTATATTAAGGATGATTTTATGATCTTCAATAATAATCATCTTCTCTTTATAAGCATTATTCATTTTTTCAACTTCATATTCATGAAGCTTAATTTTTTTTGAAACGAAGAGTCAAGTTCTTTGATCTTCTTGGACATTTATTACAATTATAAAACCTTGACATCATTTTTCTTCTTCAACCTTTCTTCAAGTGAATGGATCTTTACATCTAGATTATTTTTGAGTAATTATTTATCTTAAACTTATTTGATCAATTTTTAGAAAATTATTTCATTTTTTCTCTTGGTTGATTCAAAGGTTCCAAGTGGTATGGAGAGTTTTAGACATTCTATAATTTTTTACTACAAGACCTTCTCTAAAACATCAGTTTATTCTTACATTTAGGAGATATCTTCCAACATATATTTAAGGACTCTACAAACAAGGGAGGCTCTTTATTTGGTAATACCATGTAGAAAAATCTTAATCTATCAACTGATAATTCTTGAGAACTTTTAGAATGATCATCATCACCACTTATTCTAGCATATTCATATCGAGGAAAGTTTTTAAATGTAAAAAAACAAACCTCCTAATCACCATAGGTGGTATGGTTATCCATATTCTTGGTGAAAACATGACCCAACTTATATTCACTTTACAAACCTAATATGTATTCATTTTTTTCAAGGAAAGGATATATAAATACTTCCTCTTCTTTAGATGAGAGGGAGCACTTATTCAACTTTAATTCTCTTTAATTTTCATGTTCATCATGGTATAGTTATATATATACTTCTAATTAGAGATAAACAAATCTTCACTAAAACCATAGTTCATTATTGACTTAGGAATGAAACTATAATATTCAAAATAGAATAGCTTCACTCTATGATATCCAACATAGGTTAACCAACCATCTGAAACTCCTTGGATATACTAGTTTTGGATATGCCTATCACTGAGAAGGGGGGGGGGGGTGGTGGGTGAATCAGTTTTGAGGACTTTTTAATCCAATTAATTTTTTTTATCCCTTTATCTATTATAACTATTAGGATATCGATTCTATTGTTATCTTTTACCTATCACATAAAAGTATATGAAATCAGTAAGGAATAACACATGATGTTTTTACAAGGTTCACTACTCAATAAGAGTATCTATTCCTTGTCATGGTATGAAATTGATCCAACTATGTGACCACTAGAAATTAATACTTTGAATTTGGTTATAATAAATAGGAAATAACCTTTCACTTGAAATGAAATATATTCAATTGAAAATGCATGTTTATAGATATTGGATGGATCTTTATACTGCCTCTGAATATAGTCTCTACCATGTTGATAAGTTTCTTTGTAACACCAAGAAAGTATTTAACCTGTTAAGACTAATTTTTGATGTCATAATGTTTCTTTGATCATCTACTAACTTCTTATTCACTTTGTTACCTTCATTACAGCTGGAAAGAAAAACTTATTACTCCTTCTGATTAGAAAACTAAAAGCTGCAATTTCTTCTTCTATCAATCAAAATAATATGAATTTATTATGGACTGATGATCACTAAATTCTTCCTGAACCAAATTATAATCAACTGATATCAACTTTTCCAAAAACTTCCCTTTCTTCATTTGAACTATGATACACAAATATATGCAATAATATATAGTAGTGTCTTGATTTATGTCTTCTTCAGTACAAACCAAACTACACTAAAACTTATTTTTCTTCATGGCTATAATAAAGAAACCATTTTTTATTATTGACATAGTAAATTTCTTCTCATCATAACATTATCAAAATTCTTTATCTTCAATAAAATATCCTGAAAAATCGGTTCTTTGATATTTTACATAAGAAATATGGAATATAGTTCAATAATAGCTTCTTAGTGAATCAAGAAATTGAAAAAATTATTCTTTCTTATTATAATGAAATCTCGACCTTACTTAATCAAAATGAAATTACAATTGCATGTGATATAAAATTCATGCATTTTTTTTTCATGTAACTTATCATGAAAACCATAGAACATATCAAATATTATTTTTGTAATTTTATGTTCTTTTATTCAAATCATGCTTATGTGTTGTATCAATACATGTATGCACTATTTTTTTCATGTAATTTTAATCATATGGGTTCACTTCCTCTTCCATCATGCAAACTAGGTACGTAAACACATTTTATAGTAATATATCACCTTAAAAAGAGTTATTATGCATTCACATAGGTATATACAGATGCACACTATTCACTTTTTCTGTTTTCTATGAAAACCAATATGTGTATTTTAGATGTCAAGACTCTTCATGAATATAGGTTTTAGGATCCTATCTTCTAAATTAAGTGGTGTGAATTGCTTCTTCTTTGCATGATTTATAGCATAGTTAAAGCTTCATGAAATCAAGTGTGATTTAGGAAAGGCTATTATTCTTAATGTAAAGATTTTACACATGTATCACTTAACTATTCTAAAAAAAATTGAGTGTGTGAGTCACATATCAAGGTTCCGTAGTTCTTCTTCATGAAATACACTTATTTGTATAAAAAATCCATGAAAATAGAGATTCATGGAACTAATTTTCACTAAGAATGATACTACCCTTCTTCATTTGGAATTTAAGAAATGAATAACTTTTCTCCTTTATAAAACTGGAAGATTAGAGGTTCTATCTTTTACAGAGAAAAATATCTTGTATGATAATCATGAGAAACCACACTATATTTTTACTTGTGTTCCCTCCTTTTATAGGCAAGAATGCACCACCTTCCTTATTTCAAAGGCTTACTTTAAATATTTAAAATAATGTCATGTGTGTCCTTGATTTTGAATGGATGAAGATATAAAATTTAAATTCTTCAAGAGAGGGTTAAAATAATGCTGGATAATATGGTGTTTTTACTTTGCGATCTTAGCTTCTCCTTTGTGGTGATATCCTCACGTGAATGTAATGAGGATCACATGCCACATCATGAAATTATCCATTAAGATCAAATAACCGAATGAACTCCTGCAATTGAATTTGAATTTGGCTGAAGCTTCATCTTTAAACATCTATTTGTATATAAAGAGAAGAAAGCATTTATAAAGGTTCAATACTTCATCATATAATAAACTTGTCCTCACTATCATAAAAACTTGATGTAGCATGATCACCATAGATGGAAATAGTGAAGAAATACCAATGCCAATCATGCAAGGAATTTAGGAGTTTAAATACAACTAGCTTTGTGAATCAGATGGTCCTGATAAATCCCATATGATATCCCTACTTCTATACATATATTTTTAATAGGGATGAAAAGTGTGTGACATTAAGTCATCCTATAAAGATTATTCTGTTCATCGAGCATTGAATTTTATATCGGAGCATGTCTATAGCCTCTTGAGCTGGAATTGGGGCCAGCACCCCGATAACAGCGCACCTCCCTCTCACATAATCTGCAACACACACGGTCTATGGGCTTCTCTATGGTATTCTAGACTAATCTATGCATGACTTCAAGATTGTGCACCAAAGGCCTTATACATGGTACTACTGAGGAATTATAAATAACCCTATGCTCTGTCTCTATTACTGGATGACCGAGTAGATGTCTTCCCATGTTGTTGATCCCTAAGGTCCCACATATATAGATGAGGATCTCTTTGTCTAGTAGGCTAATAGTTGACCTATTTTTTTAGTAAATCCAATTTTTTTATCTATTCAATCAATTCCCTAACATAATACTCACTACCAAAATTAAAAACCTTCCTCATCATAATACATATTCACTTCAATGTGAAAAAATAATTTCTCCATTATCTTTATTGAAATATTCATGAAAATAAATATTTCCATTATCCATATGAATGATCTACATGGTTCGCATGAAACAATTATATGTTGGATGAAATTGATCAATGTAATTTACTCATATTTATCAAAATTAAATCTACATGCATTAATAAATTCTTTTTTTTCACAGACACCTTAATTCCTCTTCTTCTTATCCTTTTGTAATATACATTCTAAATAACTCTTCATAATCCAAACCACTTTAATCTTCATGTCATATTCTATATTATTGTAAAATATATGTCACTATTTACACATGTTTTTTGAACATAATATCATTTCAACAATAATCAGAGTTACCAAGGTAATTTTTCAAGGATGACATCCCATAGCATTCACTAAATCCATAATAATTATCCAGGAAGCACCTTGGGAACTCAAATTCTTCAAACCATTTATAAATTTCATCAAATTTCAATACTTTAGGAATTAATCCAAGATCCATTAACTTTATAACTTATTCATCATATTGAAATCAATATCAACAATGAAAACCCATGATAATTGTTTACAATAAATACAACTCATACAAAATGTGGGCTCTTCACTTGTATCTCTCCTAAGGAAGAACATACCCAATCCACCACATGTATTGAACTTAGAGGTCATTCCACTAAATCATGATATTTATTATGAATAATAACAATTAAAAATATTCTATAATAGAGATAAATTTCTACAGAACAAGACTACCCACCTAGTGAAAGTTCTCAAGAGAAATAAAAAATATGAAGGAGAAACTTTGGAACCTATGGATGTAACGAAAAAGAGTTATCCTTTTTTTTTGTATTAGAGTGATAATTTTTGGGGTGAAATTTATTTTAATGGGGTATAATTTAACACCCTAAAATTTTATAATATATTTTTCTTAAAATAATTTAACTTCTTCAACATCTTTCATTACATGCAACATCAAGTTTAAACAAACTATGATATATTATTAAAATGTAATGTGATAATTATCGAATAGAAATTGGATTTATGGGTATTAATAAGTATAACTAAATTATGAAATATTTATGGTCAAATAGGTATAAAATTAATTCATTTGTTTTAGTTAATTAGAATAAAAATAAAAAACATTTGAAAATAAAAAAAATATTTTTATGGATAATAGTTTTTATGTGCACAATGTATTTTTATCTTAATAAATTAAATTAATCACTGTTAGTGAATAATTTTAATGAAATTTATATATTATATAATAAATAAAATTTTTTAACATTCATTTTTTTCTTGGTATAGGATAATAATAAACCAAGTTTTATAGTAAAAATGTATTTTTTTTCTTCTAAAAAATGATTTTCATTGTGTTTTTCTTGCTTATTTTTAAAATTAGTTTCTTTCAATTATGGAAATTGAATCCCAAAAAATGGATTCCATATTTGAAATAATTAGGTTTAAATTTTGTAAATAGTTCCCATTATTTTTAGGCTTTATGAATAGTGTACTTTGCATAATATATCAACTCAATAAAGGGAAAATCAGGTTAATCTAGGTTAAAAATAACTATTAAGGTCACCATTTTTTCATATAAATTTCTATTAGATTAATTGAATTTAAAACCTTATCACACTAGGTTTTAAATTTAATTTTTTAGCGTATATTTTTTTTAAAAATGACCGATATAATATTTAAAGCAAAGAAAATACAAATGTCACTCTCTTACTTTTAAATATCTATTATGTGTCTACATAGGGAGAAATGGATGTTATAGAATAATATAAATGTATATTTTAATCAAAATGAAAAATATTTTCATGATGTAAATTTATTTATAATTTTTATTAATTATATAATTACCTTAAATTCTTATACAACACCAATACAATATTTCTTAAATTAATAGAAAAATAAAATAAATGATTTTAAAAATATTAAAAGTAATATAATTTTAGTGATTTATAGTTTTAAATTATTTTTTTAGATAAATATAAAATATTATTGATGTATAAATGGATTATATTCGAATTTCATCTTTGTCTTGGTGTCTTTAAGGTGAAATAAAATGAATAGTTCCAAAATTGACATTAATGATATTTTATAATATATAATATTTTATTAAATGATTTAAAACTCATAAAAAATATTATATTTATCCATGTTAATGTAATATGGTTTAAAAAATTGTCCATGATACATTTATGAGTTACTTTTCTATTTATGGTAACATTATTAACCATTTATGGTTAAAATAGTTATTACCCTGGTTAAGGTCACAAATAATTAACAAAAGTATTAATTAATAAGATAAGGTTTAAAACGACACAAATACCTATATAAATTTAATTGGATGATATTATTTCAACCCTATACACTTTTGCTTCAAATTAATGGCAATTTACAAACATTTTTCTTGATAATGACTTTATTATATGTTAATATTTTAATAAATTCCAAATGTGTCCTCTCCCTCCCTTTTAAAAGAACACCCCTCATTCCTATTCATTAAAACGCATATATACATATATATTAACCATAAAAACTCATTTATCTACATTATATAGGTTTTTTTCTTCCCAAATACTAATCCTAGGATCCTTAAGAGGAGATCTAAAGGAGTTCCCTCAAAGAAGAGGTAATCACCTTGACTGATCACTTTCTTTTATACTTCAAATTTAACCACTATAAATAAATGGTATTTATCATAAAATAATAAATCCAGTATCCTAAATAAACTTAAATTTTATCATTATTATTAAATCAAAATTATCCACCCACATTTCTATCAAATGGGGAGTGAAAGTATCACTCGTACGTGCGTATGACTTACCATCTCGACGTTGTGATACACTTCATTTTCCACCACCAAATTTCATGGATGGTTATTATAATGGATTTAAAATTTATATATGATAACTATGATATAATTATAACTCTATAATCATAATATCACATCTAAATTCTTACATTCTAATCTATTTTGAAATGATAATGTCGCTTGTGCGTATGTGTGGACTACCAAATCCAGGAAGAGACGTGATTAATTTTTCATTTCCATTTTACTTGGGTGGTAATAAGGATAGATTTTATAAATATATAATATATATATATATATATATTATATAATAATGATACTATAAAGGTGAATTATTATTTATCTTTCTTTTGATCCTTCTATTGAAAAGTGAAAGCAACGTTCATGCATACGTACGCCCTACAGTCTCCATGAATGATGTAAATCATTTTCATATCTATAACTTTTCTGAATGAATCTAAATATATATATAATGAATATATATTATATTTAAATCATTATTAACATTATATATATTATTTAGTCATGATTAAAGTACAAGGAATGGAACTAATGAACTAAAACACACATGATAAATGAAATAGTTAACACCCAAAAATAATGATTTTAATAATAAATTATTGATAAATGGGTATTGAAATGTTATAAATGGATCATATATGATATTATAAGTATTTAAATTATTTTTTTAGAATTATAATAAATTTAAAATTATTATACAGGAGGATATAGTTATTTCAGTCAAGTAAAACTAGAGGTAAGGGTTTATTGTCTCAGATTATCTTCTTTGGGACATATGTTATGTCATGCACATCTATTATTGATTTAATCCGGATCAATTGAAACCTATAAACCTAAGGAATCCCTTGGAATTTGGTATTTTAGACCAGGTAAGGATAAAAAATAATTTCTTTACATAAGGAACACTTAAATAGGATTAGAATTTCCTAAAGTGGACCAATGTAATGAAAAAACTCCAAATATGGAATAAAAGTAAGTTAATAGAGGTTTGGAAGCCAAAAAGAATCTAAAGATTAAGTTTTAGTCAAGTCAGGGTTAAAGAAGGAGGGGAGGAGGGTTAAAAGGGATTTTAGAGTGAAAAGATAGAAATTCCCTTAATGCCCCTTTAATCTGGTAGACCACTGGGTACCCAGTTTCCATAAACCATGTAATCAGTGCCCCATCGACCACCTGTTAGATCTTTACTGGATAGGTGGTGGGGATCCAAGGGCTACAGGTTCCTTGTAAAATACACTAGGTAATCAGTGAACACACACCAAGTACTTGATTCCATCCCAATAAATTTTTAAATAAGAGTTCCACCCATTACCCCTCACCAGAATGGGAATAACTCTTAACCTATTTTGAGAACACCACAAAAAAACCATAATTAATTAATATAATTCTAGATATGAGTTCAAAATTACAAATAAAATTCTTAGGGTATTACAAACTAACCTATTATTAGATTATGGTCCTTAGGAAGAATCTATAATTCTACATTGAACAATTATAGCTATTAGGATCATGTATCTAACTCCCACTCATAGGTATCCTCCTGGACATGTCTGTGTTACCATAACACATGCAATATTGGTACTGTATTCTCTTACTACACTTTCTCACTTTGATCCATGATATTCCCCAAGTGTTATTCAAAATATACATATTCCTCTAACTCTATATCATCTCTATTAATCATCTTATTGGGGTTTGTTTCATAATTATGAAGATGGGATTTGTGAAATAAATCAAGAAAACTATAATTTCTTATATGGAGTTCAAAATTTTAATCCATTTTTCCAATATTTAATATAACCTTGGATAGTGTGATAGATTATGTCATGAGATTTCCTTTTTTTCCTCAACCAATTATTCCCAAAATGAGGTGATACTAATAATATTACTTAACCAACCAGGATTTAATCCAAGGTTTATTACTTTTATCTAAAATAAAAATGATGCATAATCTAAGAAGTAAAAAATCATTTCATATTAAATTACACAACCTCGATTATCACTAGAATAATTCTTGGCATGATGATCACCAGATTTCCCACCTATAACCAACACATGGGTTAACACCACTTCTAATAGTATAAGTCATCATAGGGAACCAACTAGGTTGAAGCGTGATAATTATTTTTGTACTCAAACCCATACTAGTCCTGATGGTCTTTCCATACTACACCAATGTATTGTACACATGACCTGAGAATATATTTATGTATCTGAATCATATTCTCTAAAAACCATTCTATTTGGGGGTGACATGATGTATTTATCTGTAATTGATATCCCATATCTTTCTAAAGCCCTTGAAATAATATATATTTGAAATGGAAATTTTGATCTGGTATGATACTCATACGTTTTTTCATGAAGTTTCATGATATTGTTCCCAAAAAATATGTGCAGTTTATCCATGGACCTAGTCTCATGTATATGTAGAAAGTGCGTGACCTTTATCAACTAGTCCACCACAACCTATACTACCTCCCTTCCTCTAGGAATCCTTGAAAGACTAGTGAAAAATCTCATGCTCACATCATCCCACTTCATTATAGGCACTAGAATTGTTTGAAGTAATCAATTTTTTCATTTATTTTATTCCTTCACCCTCTAATAGGTGAATAAATGATCCAAATAAAATATTATTCCCTCCTTATACCCAGATACTAGAATTACTACTTGATATCATTATTTGTTTTTCTAAACCATGGGCACAAAAACCATTGAGAGGATATGTGTCCCTCATCAACTTATCCCTTATAAAATTATTAACCACCACTCTTTTGGGGTTATAAATCAACCCCTCATCATCCTAGGTCTATCTTAAAACATAAAATATACTGAAAATACTATCTTCCATCAACAAAAAATATGAAATAGATTCTTGGATGGATTTAACTAAATATTCTAGTGGGAAATTAATAGCCAGATGAGCTATTCCTCTTTCATATCTAGATATCATTCCATGAATAATATTATAAACTTCCACTATTTATTAGAATCATAAACCACATGTTTTTATATCTTCCTTATGAGAAAATTTCCCCAAATTTTCCCTTTATTGAGGATTAAGGCCTCCCAATATCAAACAACTATAGGTAATCCACTAATTGCCCCTCTTTTAGTTTTAAGTACCACTAAGATAATATGTATCACAAGTGATTTTTTTCTACTCAGGTGGTCACAAATGATGAGACACATAAGTGACCACCTAACCCTCTTGAATCAATAATATTTACAAACCAAACGTAGAAACATTTCAATACATAGTGAAATTATTTCCTGGACTGGTATAATTAGAATAAAAGTTGATGCAATCCTTGCTTTCAACTCCTTAAATATAGATTCACACTAATTGATCTATTCAAATTTCAATTGTTTTTTGGTTAGGCCTATCAAATGTGCTTCCAATTGGGAGAAATACTAAATGAATTATCTATAATATGAAACATGATTAGGAAAAACATGATCTCCAATAAATTATTGAATTTTTTTTAATATCTCACAACTTCCAATTTCCATGGGTCAATAAAAAATCCCACCTTAGATATGACATAGCTAAGAAAGAACACCTCATGAATCTAGAAATGAAACTTTGAGAAATTTGAATACATATGATATGATCAAAGTATACTTAATATGATATCAAAGTTATCATTAAACATATCTTGACTTAAATAGTATACCAACATATCAGTAATGAACACTACACTGAAAGAGTCTAGGCAGGGGTATAAAATCTAGTTTATTCAGGTTATAAACATTGTTGGAGAATTTATTATATTGGATGATATAAAAAGAACCCATACAATACACACCTTATCAAAAACACCTTATTTAATGTATCCTATATCCAAAGACCAAAATGATGATATTTTAAACACATATTAATCTTAGAGAACCATCTAACTACACCCAACTAAGAAAAAAGATCATATTTTCATGGTAGTGGATACATGTTATTCACTATCACCCTATTTAGATTTTGATAATCCAAGGATTAAATGAATCATTTTTTTCATTTTAAAACATTATAATATTTCAAATAATATTTTTGAGATTAGGTATTGAGTTGGTGTTGGATTCCGGAGCCCTGGGAGGCTCTGTATTGATATGAAAAATATTAAATATATTATATCTTGCAAACAAATTTTTTAAAATAATGGAATAACTCCCAAACGGATTCTTAGATGGGAAATATAAGACCACCATTAAATTTGAAATGCGGGTTTTTCCCTAGGTGTGACATAATCTTTGTGCACATAGAGGGTTTGGATTTAGTGGAATCATGCATGAGTTAATAAATAAATAAATAAATAATTTTTATTATTATTAATTAAATATCCCAAAACGTAATATTCTCTATTTAATCATGATTATTCAAAATTAGTAGGTCTAACCACATGACCTTAGGGATTTTAGAGGATATTTTAGAGGATATTTATTGGATGAATGACAACACATCATGTTGCAACACCCATTTTTCAAGGGAGTTCATGGATCTCACCAATGATAATGACATAAAAATGTTCTTCATTAGTGATCAATCTAAACATGAGGTAGGGTATAGGTTTATGTTTTTTTAATCTTGAATTTATCTTACCCAAGTTAAACATGAATTAATTCCCTAACAAATTAATTTATGGGTTGATCATTGGATCACAATTGATGAATTTATCTCCCTTAGATTGGAAATTGAAAATATTTGTTTATTCTTTATTATCCTATTTTTTTCACCCCCACTCAAATGAATTGAATCCAAAACAAAAAATGTCCAAGGTTTATTCCTCATGTTTGGTTTTTTGTGCGTTTCTCTCCTCGTTCTTCACACGTTCATCATTGACATCTCCTTTGGCTGGCGGTTTGAAAAATACCCGTTGAATGATAATTTTGAAGTCATTTTCTGGGGAAATGGATTTTTATTGCATGTTCAATTTTGGGATTGATTACATGATTTTGGTGAATGATTATGAAATATGATATGAATTTTAGATCAAGAGATATCATTTCATGGTATTTGGCATTCAGACACCATAGTTATATGAGAATAAATTCATGAGCTGATTAGTGGTCAGAATTTGGCCACTGGTGATGATCAGAGTTCTATAAAATCAGATTCATGTTTCATGGAAGATATTTCTAGTGGATCCATAAGAGGAAAATTTGGAAGTGTAACCATGTGAAAACCATTGAGTTATGGAAAAACTTGATATACATGGTGTGTTGTTTGAAGAACACAGACCGTGTAGCCCCCTAGCTGTGGTGACTAGGGTTTTATAAAAATAATATATCACATGCCATGTGGTATATAGCACATGATTTGTGACCCATTACTGGTGAATAGTTATGTACCCTTGGGGTACATGGGCAAAAAAATGTCGAGGAACACGAACTTAATGTGCATAGGAACAAAGTACATGGAAATTGGCCAATGTGCATGGGAACGTGCTAGAGTACACAGACATGGATCAATACTCATACATGGATAGGGTAAATGGAAACTTCCAGGTTTATAGTAAAGACCAAAGTACATGGTCATGGGATAATGTTCATGGGAACAAGCAGGAGTACATGGGTAGACCCGGGGTAGTAGAAACACATTGTGTACTTTTACTAACGTAGGTTTAGGCCCTCATTATATTCATTGTAGACTAGTATCTCTAGGGTAAATCCCATTGGTCCATACTTATGAGGGTATAATTAGGAATCATTCCCTGAGTATTGGATGTGATCCCCTCTATTGTATTTTTCTCGGATAGAGTTCAAGAATCCCTATGTGAGGCCCAAGGTGTGATCCTCAATCATTTCTTTCTTCCCTAGGTAGGGTTAGGAATCATCTGACCAATATACTAGGGAATTTGATCCATTAAATAACATTTTATCCAGTTAGATTCAATAATCCCCCATAGTCCCTGGGTGAGATCCTTTTTATGTTTATAAATATCTTCATATTTCCATATTATACTTATTCACGATGAGTCTTAATAGAAATGATCTTTCAGATGAGAACCATCAATGTTTTCAAACTCCTAGAGTGTGTTATCCCATAAGAACATTTCCTTTAATCCATGAGTAGAATCCTTGGCCTGTTGTGTGGTTGAGGCCTTACCTTGACACTTAGTGTCTATATTGAGTCTATTTTTATTGATATTATAATTTTGTATTATATTTTTATTTACATGTCCTTATGAAGATGAGATGAATACTCTCTTGATGCATTATGTTTGGTGATTTTAGGGTGTCCTACTAGGTATGTATATACTCACCCATGTATGAGATATTCCCACACATGTCATGTTTTATGCAAAAAACTGGCATTTTGAGGGATTCCTAGGTGGACTAAGATCTGGTAGATAATATTTGAGATAGGAAAACCATGATCCATAACAAGTGTTTCATTTGACTTCAATCCCCTACTTTTAGAAGGTTGGAATATTTTATATTTTTTGTGGGATTTTATTTGGCCCTTTATGATTTCCAGTACTTGTTTCATACTCGGATGTGGGATATAGGTGTATTCATGCATTATGGTATGAGTTGTATTTTACTTTTCAGCATTTTATGGGTATTCAGAGACATGCGTGTGTGCACATGTACCTTAGGATTAAGATTACTATGTGTGTGATATGCCTACTTAGTGTTGGTCGCCATCCCTAGGCCTATTGGAGGTGGTATTAGGGTGTCACATTCGGATTACTTCTAGCTAGGCGGTCCCCTGTGGGTTAGGTTATGATAGAATGGTTTTAGAGTGGTTGTCTTAGGAATAATTTTTAGATATTTTCAAGTTGTGAGTTTTGGTTTGGGAACTAGGTCAACAATTTTAAAGTGTTTTAAGTTTGTATCTTAGACTGGGGAATCTAGTATTAGTGAAGTGATTGTTATATCCATTTACTAGGACTATAATAACCTACTTGCTGACTCAATAAATGTTAGAACTTTTGTAGGGAAGATATTGGTACACACATCATATTGGAATGGGTTGTGGTTTTCATGTCCCTCTTGAGTTATCTACCCAGATATACTCTTGACCACAATATATCTAGTTTATTTAATGATACCTCGATGATGATAACTAGCTAGGATTTTATAACAGGATCACGAGGATAATCCACATTGTGATGAGGCTTTATTATAGGGTCTTGTATATAAGGTGGTACCCCCCAAGTGGGTTTCAAGTCTTACTACCATCTATTGAGAAGAAAGTTTCACCGATAGTACTATATGAGGATGTTCATAGGATAAGCACACTACATGAGTTTCAAATATAGACACCTCTTAGGTTTTAGGGTGATCCAGAACTATAGACAGTAGAGGACTAGATCAAGGAAGTTACATGAGTTTTCCACCTTGCAAGGATCCATCCAGATCAGATGGTGGTATTTTCAGTGATTATTCCTCATGGATTCATAGGGTGATGGTGGAGTCTTGTGATATATAAATATGAATAGGTGAAAATTTCATGTATAAAGTTTGAGAATCTATTTATAGAGTAGCTATATCTAGACATGTTGAGAGTAGTGCACATCAAGGAGATTTTAGAGATTCAAAAGGGTAGTATGACAGTGGCAGAGTATTCATCAAGATTCACTAACCTATCATGATACTCCATGGATATGGTTCAAGATTCCTTTTTTCATGAACATACCTTTTAGAATAGAATTCTCTAAGATAATAGAATTGGAGTGATATCTATTTTCATTACTGCTTATGATGGAGTGCTTAACCGAGCTTTGGTAGTGGAGAGATTCTTGAAAAAATTAGTCCCCATTAGTTGGTACTGGTAGTGGGAACCATAAAGATGAGAATTTGAAAACTGGTAGTTGATGATAGACTTTGGGATCCAAGAGAGCTAGGAATTTCTAAATACAATATCAAGACAAAGGGTCTATATTTCAGGGCTCTCTTGATAGTTCTATTTAGTTGAGGGAGAGGTGATGCTACTATTAAGATAAACATGAACTTTATCTGTGGGATTGTTCAATCCACCATGTAGCTAACAGGGATACAATCATTGAACCACCTAGTAAGAGGTAGTCGATATAGAAGGAGGTCCATAGGGAAACATACATTGAAGGGGAGGTGGGAGAGTAGTAAAAGGTGGCCAATGATTTGATCTATTTCCCACACTTAGGTGGTCCATGCTAGGCTCAGGAAGCTAGTGGTCAGGGTCCAATACAACTATTAGTAATGGGGGCCTTTGAACCAGAGGATCTAGGGATGATTATAGTTATGATATGTTCCTTATATACTTTATTTTCAGTACTAATAGATACATGAATAAGCAATTATTTTATTTCCACATCACTTGTTTGATATATAGAGATTTTAGTTTAGCATTTAGCTTGACTCTTACACTTGGAGAATTATACTAGAGAGGATTTAATAATAAAACACTTCTGTTGATTGTGTGAACTAAATATTTTAGGACAAATCTTCCTTTGAGATCTTTTCATATCCATGATGTGGCCTTAATATTTCATTCTAGGTATGTTTTGGCTCTTAGAAGTTCTTGAATAGAATGTATGTTTTAGGAGGAGGATGTGGTACGTTAGCATAGACTAGATGAGGCTTTTATTAGTTGGTGATAATGGAACCTAGGAAGATTAGGTTGGGATCATACATAGGGGATATAGTCAATTACTCATCATTTAGATAGTATTACCCTTAGAGTATCTGATGCTATGGGATTCAAAATTCTTTCAATGGTGGTGGAGTATGATATACTCTTTCCTAAGAACTTGTCAAGCTTAAATCCCCACAAAAAGATTAACTTATACATATAATTTTACCCAAGTAATTACTTGATATCTATTCTGGAATATCAGATGGCTCTCATAGATCTTTGTGAGTTGAAAGTGCAGTTGGAGGAGTTGCAGTCAAGGTGATTTCCCAAAACCGATGTTTCCCTTTGGGAAGACCCCATATTGTTTTCCAAGAAGGAATATGGGATCATGAGGTTTTTCATGGATTGATTTTTCATGAATCAGGTGACTATTAATAATAAATATCCATTATTAAGAATCGATTACCTCTTCGACTAGTTGAAAGGGGAGATATAGTTCTCAAAGATTTAAATTAGGTTGAACTATCATTAGATTAGAGTTCCGGATGAGGATATTATGAAGAAAACATTTTGATGTCACAAAAAAAGTATGATTACCTAGTGATGAATTTTGGAATAAAGAATTTCTCAATAGTGTTCATGGGACTCATGAACCAGATCTTTCATCCCTTTTTAGAGTAGTTCACGGTGGTATTTATCAATGATATCCTGGTGTAATCAACATCTGAGGAGGATCACATGAGACACTTAAGGATTTTCATGGAAATACTTTTAGAGAAATAGATTTATTAGAATCTCTAGAAGTGTTAGTTTAAGATTTAAGAGACCCATTTCAAGGGTTATATCATCTCAGAAGATGGAGTAGTACTGAACCTGGTAAAGTTTGAGACAATGATCGTTAGGGATCCACCTAAGTGTGTGATTGAGGTGTGGAGCTTCCTTATGTTTCCTTGATACTATCATATATTTATACCTTATTTATCAAATATTTCATCACCATTGACCAATTTGACTATGATGGAGAATCCTTTCATGTTGATAGAAAGGTTCTAGTTGGCTTTTCATGAGTTATGATAGAGGTTTATTGGCACCCCCATCTCAAGAAATCTAGAGGAGGGTGTTGAGTGTGTAGTGTTATGTGATTCCTTTAGAACTAGACTTGTATGTGTTTTTATGAAGAGGTAGGTAGTGATTTCCTATGGGTTCCAGAAGATAAGGCCTCATGAACAGAACTATATGACCCTTGATCTAGAGCTATAAGTGATAGTATTTTCCTAGAAAATTTGGAGACACTAACTTATGAGTGAGCGGTTTAACATCTATTCTGACCACAAGAATCTCAATTATATATTTCCATATAAGGATATTAACTTTATATAAAGTTGACAGCTATATTTACTCTAGGATTATGAAATTAATATTGTCTATTCTCCCTAGAAGGGGAATATGGTTGTAGATGCTCTTAGTAGGAGATCATATTCATAGTCTTTGAGAATGCCATTATAGTAGTTGGCCTCATTACAATTTTCCTTATTAGATGAGTATAGTGCATATTAACTTTAGTATATGGTTGTTAACCCTCAAATTACATAGTGTGTTTGGGAGAATCATCTAGGAGATACTAAATATGAGACTTTGCATGTTCAGATATCGATTAGATGTGCTCTTGATGATTTTTGAAGGTGGAGAGAACATCATACTTTTCTAAGGGTTAATGATGGAACTGATGATTCTTTTAGGACACATTTTTAGGTAGTATCATAAACCAACTTTTCAGTACATCCAGGAGTGTAGAATATGTACAAGGACCTTATAAATTAGTTTTAGTGGCCATGAATGAAGAAGTGTGTAGCTGATTTTGTCTCTTCACGCCTCAATTTTTAGAAAGATAAAGTCAATAACTAGGTTCCAGTGGGTTTAGATCAACCCATTGAGGTTACCTGGAGGAAATGGGATGTTTTATCCATGGTGTTCATGATGGGGATTCCATGTTCATATAGAGAACATGATTCTATCTTGGTGATAATAGATCGAATCATTAATTCATACAACTTATCAACCATTTGAGTGTAGAGTTCAATAGAGAGGTTGATACACCTTAACATGTAGGATACATTCCAACTTCATGGAGTTCTCACAAATATCATCTCAGAACGTGATGTGAACTACACATCATGATTATAGGGAGGATTTTAGGAGTCTTTTGGGACTCAATTTAGTTTTATCATAACATTTAACCCCTAAAAAGATATTTAGATTGAGTAAACCATTCAGGTTTTGATAGGCATTCTTCAGACTTACATGTTATACTTTGGAAATAGTTGAGAGGATCAGCAACCCTTGGTGGATTTACATATAACAATAGTTACCAATCGATAATTGGTGTGGAAATATTCAAGGCCTTGTATGAGATACCCTTTAGGTTACCACTATTTTAGAATGATCTAGGGGAGTCTTCAATCATGGGCACTAAGGATATGAAATAAAAAATAGATAAGGTGTATGTCATCTAGGAGTAGATAGGGACTAACCAGAGCCATTTTAATTCTAATACAGACTGATTAAAGTGGCCTTTAGAATTTGATAAGAGAGACCATGTGTTCCTGAAACACTCACATTGGATAGGATTTTAGATATTTTACTAGGGAGGTAAATTATCTATGAGGTTCATTAGACCTTTCTAAATACTTCATAGGTTCATCTAGGTGGCATACCACTTGGCCCTACTATCTTAGTTAGACCGATTACATGATATCTTCTATGTGTTATAGACGAGGAGGTATGTTCAAGACCCACCACATGTTTTAGACTAAGTTTAGATGGACAAAGTTAATAGAGATAAAGTACATAGTAGAGATCAAGGATTGGTAGGAGAAGATCCTTCATGGTCAAGAGATTCCTTTGGTGTGTGTTTAGTGGCAGTTTGATATTCATTAGAAGAGAACCTAAGATCAAGAGGACCATATGCGAGCTCAATACCGTCACATGTTTGAATTGTTTTTTTTCTTTTATAGATGAAAATACTTGAGGTGGGGAGAATGAAACTAATTTTTTTATTTTTAATATTTTGTAATATTTTTAAAAATATTTTTGAGGTTAGGAGATGATTTAGAATGGGATTATAGGGCCTGGGGTGCCTTGATTTTTATATAATAAAAATACTGAGTATATTATATAACTCACACAATTTTTTTATGAAATAATGTAATAACTCCCAAACTGTGTCTCATATGGGAAATTTGAGACCACCATTAAATATATAATTTGGGTTTTACCCTAGTAACAACATAACCTTTATGTACATTGGGTGTTTGGTTTATGTGGAATCATGGGAAGGTTAATAAATAAATAAATAAATAATTTATTATTTATTAAATGGATCAAAACATAATCTCCAATATTTAATACCATTTATGGAAATTACCATGTGTTATCCACATAAACCTAGGAATTTGGGAGGATCCATTGTGGGAGAGTTCATGGATGAACCACAACAGATTGGGGTGTAAGGATAATTTTATAGGGGAGTTCATGGATCTCACTAATGAAAATGAAGTAGAACCATCATTTATTAATGATTGAAACAAAATATAGGTATAAAGTTTATTTATGTTGGTTCAATCCCAAAATTTTCTTACCCAAGTCAAACATGAGTTAATTTCCAAAAAAATTAATTCATAGGTCGATCATTGGATTACTATTAATGAATTTATCTTTCTTAGATTAGGAATTGATGATATTTGTTTATACTTGGTTATACTCTTCATTTTTCACCCCATGAAAATGTATTGATTCCAAATTGAAAAATGAAAAATGTTAATTCCTTACGTTTTTTTATTATGTGCATTTCTCCCCTTGTTCTTCTCATGTTAATCATCGATATTTTCTTTGGATAGTGGTTAAAAAAATACCCAGTGAACTATCACAACATAGTCATTCTTTGGAATAATAGATCATTATCAGAGGTTCATATACAGGATTGAAGACAAAATTGTGATGCATGATGATGATTGATTATTTTTAAATAGATTGATAGATATCATTTTGCTAGATTAGACATTCAGATGATGTAGTGCCATGGGAATTAATTTTTGAGTGTATTAGTGGCTAGAATTTGACCCAAAAAAGTGATAAGAGTTTGTTAAAATATGATCCTCACTTCATAGAAGTGATTTTTGGTGGATCCAGTGGTGGTGGAGGAATGAGAAAAACAATGTGAAAACCAATGGGTTCTAGAAAAATTTAACATACATAGTGTGTAGTCTATAGAAAAAAATCCATGTAGTCCCCTAGAAGTGGTGGGTAGGGTTTTGGGAAAAAAATATCACACATTGTGTGGGACCTACCACACATTGTGTGACACATGAATAGTGAATTAGTGTTTACCCTTGGGTTACATGGGAATGGATGTGGCTAGGTACATGGACATAACCAAAGTACATGGGGACAACCTGGTACTCAGACATGGCCAGAGTACCTGGGAACAACTTGGTACATAGGCATGAACAAAGTAAATAGGAATGGACCAGTACTCAGACACGACCAGTGTACCTAGACATGTCTAGGTACAAAGGCATATCCAAAGTAAAAAAGGCATGGGACAATGTACATAGGCATGGGATGGAGTACACCAGAAAACCAAGGGTTGCTGAGAAACACCATGTATACCCTATAAACACTGTGTACTTTTCCTAGGGTAGGTAAAGGTCATCATTATCCTTAGTGTAGACTAATATATATAGGGTTCACATCATAGGGCTATCTCTATGATTTTTCATTGAATAATCACATCCTTAGAATATGATTTGATCCCGTATTCTGGATAAGTCTCAGATAGAGTTTATGAATCTCTCTGTATGGCCTAATGTGTGATCTACTATCATTTCCTTCTTCCTTAGAAAGGGTTAGGAATCCTATGAAAAATGTATTAAAACATTTTATAGCCTACCAAGAAGGTTATCTAGTTAGGTTTAGTAATCCAATATAGGCATTGGATGAAATCTCCACTATCTTTGTATCAATATCTTCAGAGTTCTGTCATGTACTTATTTATGTTGAGGCTCATTAGGAATGACCTCTCAGATGAGCACTATTAGTGTTTTAAGACTCATGGAGTGAGTTCTCCTAGATTAAAATTTCCTTGAATCCTTGAAAATAACCCTAGGATGGATGTATGGTTGAGACCTTAACTTGATACTTAATGTTTATCTTGAGTATATCTAGGTCGTTATTATTATTATGTCTCATATTCTTATTGAAATTCCCTTGTGATGATGAGAAGAATAATCTATTTATGCTTTATGTTTGGTTATTTTAGGGTGTCCTGCTAGGTATATATATACACCTACATGGGATCTTCCTATACATGTCATGTATTATATAGATGAAAATACTTTTGATGGAGTCCTAAGTGGATTTGGAGAAGATGAATAATAATTGAGATATACTGACCATGGTTCATACTAGGTGTTTAATTTGATAACAGTACCCTCTTTCTAATAGGTTGGACTCTTTTACAGTTTTTTGAGGATTTTATTTGGTCCTTTATTCTTCCTATTACTCGTGTCACAGTCCGATTTGGGATATAGATGTATACATTCATTATGGTATGAATTTTATCTTTCCTATCAACTTTTTTTGGGTATTTGGAGACATGTGTGTGTACATGTTACTTAGTATAAAGACTCCCATGTGTTCAATATGCCTACTCGATGTTGGTCCCCAACCCCTTACCTATTAGAGGTGGGACTGGGGTGTCACATTAGGCTTACTTCTAGTTGGGAGGGACCTGGTTGGTCAGATCATGAGAAAGGAAGTTCTCATGCTATTGTTTTATTTTAATAATTCATCGAGAGGTAATTGGGTTGATGAAAATTTTAACTTCAAGGTCTTTGAGTTATACTATAATCTCTCTCAAATCATCCAGATCCATATGATAAGAAGGAATTGATATGAAAGTTTCTCCTAATACAATATTTATCATGAACTTAATATCCATATTAGGAATAAAACATGAAAAATAAATTGAAAAAATGTCTTGGTAATGATCTAGTTGTCACAACCCCCTCCCTCTAAAGATACCTCAATGAGGGCAGAGAGATAATGACCCTCAAATCTTGCCTCTAGTAGGCCCCGAGTTGGTGACTAGAACCGATGGTATAAAAAATCTCATAAATGGGAGGCATTACCTAGTATATTGAAATGATATCAGGATATATGATGAATCATTTGAAATCAACTCTAGGAAATAATATCAAAGGAAACCAAAACTACCCCACAATGAATGTACAAAGTGAATAGATATAGATAAACGTATCCAATGTAATTACCAAAAAGTAAAGAAAAAGTAGAAAAAATATTCCATGGTTTCGAGCTAGCATTTCTCAGCACAATTCATATAGTTCTCTTAGAAACCTAAAGATCAGTTTATATACATAGGGTGACCAAACATGTATACTCAATAAGAAAACCAATGTTTCTTATGGAAATGTAAAAACAACATACTAATGCATCTATATGAAAACAATAGAACCAAACAACACCTAAATTGGTCAACATACCAATCCCATCCTTACCAAGGATTCCTCACCAAATAATACAAACCAATTACAATAACATAATTGGAATCATATTGATAAAAGGGTACCCTAAACCACTTTCCCAATAATTGTTCATACTCACACACCAACTTCATATGTCCCAGTGCTCCCATATCTTCCATATTAAAAATATCACCACCCCACAATATGGCCATCACATCACATCTTTCCTAAATACACCTAAGCTATCACATCACAACCACAACCAGAATAGTATGGTATCATTAACATGAAGGACATAAAACTCATACACTCCTCTTACCATGCATGACCTATCCCATAATCCATCTCATCACATCTCTCTACCCTAAAAAATGACCATCATACCACATATATCCCACAAACACTTTTGTAATCACACCATAACCATATCTCAATAGTGTACTTTTGACTTCTGGCCAGCACAAACTGTGCTTGTCAACATCATCTAGAAGAGAAATCAATAAATAATGGGTATCCATCCATCCATCTTCATCATTGGGATGTTGGGGAAAGCACCCCCATATAAATATATGGGTGTCATCACATGGTGCTTGATGCAGTTGGGGTTCATATAGAAAATCACAATGAACATACAATGTATATATAATACCACACACATTCCCATCCTATAAGTTCACCACAAATCACTAGGCAACTCATAACACTTCCGCTTTCTCTACCACCAATAAATGCCCAACACCACAAAAGTCACATGATATATTTCACATTCACCAATCAATTTCATTATCTAACCCATTCATTTCATTATTAAACATCAACTGTGTTTAACCACACTTAATTTTCAATTCATTTATTAACCACTTTATTTAATTAAAAAAACGAGACCAGTCTATTTCATATTCAACATCATAATTTAATTTCAATACTACCCAGACATCTAACACAACACCACACACCAAAAAAATAAACAAACAACCCACACTCCTCATCAATATATCCATCTCCACATCACCATCAATTTATAAACCATATCAAAACCACACATTACAACCACTCATCACCATCCTATAGAACAATCACACAACAAGAACATCACATCATCACCCCATAACACAGTCACATCCCAACACACATCACATCAAAACCATACAACCCAGTCTTACAGAAATATCCTCACATAACATTTTTTAGATTTAACAAAGGGATTTTTATCATATTACACTTCTTAATTTATGTAATTCTCATACAATCCATAATCTAGGGGAAACCATTTTATTAGAAAAATGTAATTGGTAATCCAATTTCCATTTATTTAAGGTGATACTAATAAATCACTCTAAAAGGGTTCCATAACTCATTAACTATAGTGGAAATCCCCAGAGACCACCATTCTCAAAATGGAATTTATCCTCTACAATCATAACATCAACAATAATATGAAATATATAAAAATATGCAATTAAAAACCCTTTCCCCTTCAATTTAATTAATCAATTATAGCTTGTGAAACCTTTATATCTTCAGTTTCCCCCAAAAAATAAGTCACCTAAGATATAATTAATTTCATATCATGAATTCCATTTTCATGACCTAAATTCATTTCAAAAACTCCTCCATCCCCTCATTAAAAATATGAAACTAGTCGACTACACAAGCTATGAACCATATACTCATGACATGAATCTGGTTCACATCATGAAACACCAGATGGAGTACTCATATAGCTCTATCCCCACTGAATCCTTCGAGGATTCCATCAAGAAATCTGCAACCAAAAAACTAGTAAAGTAATGGGACGAGAGGGCATGTACTATTAAATTAGATACCTCTCAAATGATTCTCATCCTTGATAATCAAAACAAAAACCAAAAAAAAGAAAGGGGATTAACAAACCACCCCAAGAGATACCTCTTAGGGATATCATTACATTTGAAAACTACCACTAAACAAACAATCCAAACAAAAATGACTAAAAAACATCCCACACAACCACATCACCACATAACACCATCAACACCTCTCACCAGACATAAAACAATGTCATCTAGTATCATCCACAAACTGACACACAACCACCATGACCTCCACAAAAACCAAACCAAAAACTACCACAACCAACACACTATTTTCACTAAATGAGCCAATAAATTAGGGAATTAAATCTTCTATGTTAGGATACTAACCACTATGGGTGGCACTGACTCAACCACAAAATTCCAATAACTTCTAAGTATAACATTTCCAAATTAGGTTTTAGGTACCACTCCTTTAATATATCGATTGTTTTATCACAAATCACACACCATAAAATCAGATATCATAAAATAAGGACCAAACATCACATTACAAATTAAAGTAGAGAATAAAAAGCACAAAAAATCTCCAGGTATTGGGAATGCATATGCATATCTCTCTCCCAAGTACTCTCATCTAGTACATAATTCCTCTACAACACATTAACCAAGGAATTTGTCAATTATCACAACACATTCCCCTGAAAATCCTAGATCTGTTCTGGATGATCCACAAATATCGCATCATATTCAATATCCAACTTTACCCAGTTGATGAAATGTGAGTCATCATGAAGATAAAAAAGGATTTGTGAGATGATGAAGAAATCATGAATCCATTATAGTCATAGAAGATGTTCCAACTAACAATCCACCTTGCCAAATATCTCCAACACCTCAAAGGGCCTAAACAACTAAGGAGAAATCTTACTTTCCCTTCCAAACCTCTATTTCCCATGTTGAGTGGATACTATTAATTACATGTGGTCTCTAAAATCAAACTCCAAGGGCCTCTTCTGGTGATAAACATAAGATTTATGCTTGTACTATGCCGATTTCATCCTCTCATGAACAAGATGAACCTTTTCTATCATGCTCTGCACCCCATTAGGTCTTTGAAAAATTTCCTCCCCAACCTATATCAGACACAATTAAGACTAAAAAAACCTCCTATAAAAAGCCTCAAATGGGGCCATACCGATGGATGATTGAAAAATATTGTTATAAGAAAACTTATACATGGGAAATTATCTCACCTAAGACATTCCAAAGTTTAAGATACATGCACTCAACATATCCTCCAGTGTTTGGATAGTTTACTTTGACTACCCAATTGTCTGAGTGTGGAAAGTAATACTATGACCTAAATGAGTTCCAAAAGAATGACATAACCCCATACAGACTAATGAAGAAAAATAAGCATCCTAATATGAGTATATTGACCTTTTTACTCCATGAAAACACACCTCCTCATTCAGATACCTATGTGATAAAACATCCATAGTGCCTGACTCCTAGATTGCTAGCAAGTGGGCCAATTTCATAAACTAATCCATGATTAATCAGATAACATTAAAAACTCCCCAAGATCAAGGAAACCATATGATTAAATCCATTGATATGTTGTCCCATTCACACTCAGGAACATATAAATGTTGCAGCAAACCACTAAGAAGATGGAGCTTATATTTACCAACTAGAAAACTAGACATCGACACGTAAACTTTTCCACTGCCTATTTCATCATAGGCCACCAAAACCATTACCTCAATATATGGCACATCTTTTATACTAAAAGGTGTACCACAAAAGGCGATCTATGAAACTAATTAAGGAATACCTCATGAATCACTACAAAAAAAAACTCCCTTGAAAGGATATCTAGTTCTTTTCATCCTCTACCTATCCCTCTAGAGCATCACCATGGTCAACATAATCTCAAATCAAGTCTGCCCACTAAAAATCCTCCACCCACCACATCATGGATGACTCCATAATCATATGATAGAAACAAAATTGACCACTACTCTCTCCTAATTTGAGATGGATCACCACAAGCCCGTCCATCCTTATCCAAAAATTTAAAGACTCTTGAGACACATTTCCTTGAGACTTCAAACTAAGTGTATCGGTAACCACATTACAATTTATTAGAGTATAATAGATATAAAAATTATAATACTAAAGAAAATATATCCACATCCACTGTTTTATATTCATATCTCACTGGTAAAAGATATATTTCAAAATTTTGTGGTTCATGAAAACTATAAAGCCCTCACTGATGAGGTAATGTTGCCATAACATTAGTGAAAAAACAACTGTTTCTTGCTCTAGATCATGAGTGGGATAGTTAGACTCATGAGGATGTAACTACCTAGAACCATATGAGATCAACTAACTCTACTACATCAACATGAATCCCAATACCATATGGGACAAGTCATAGAAAACCATATACAACTCACCCTCCTCTAGAAGCCTAAGGGCTGAATCACTGATCAACTTCTATTTCAGATAACAGAATGCTATCCAAAACTGATTAGTATATAAAAAAATATAATCCTTATTATTCAAAGATGTAATTTGGGATTCAAATTGAGAGATATTAGATACAAAAGTTTGATAATAGCCTATAATACCAAGGAAACTGTGAACCTTAGCCATATTATTGGGTTATGTCCTATAAATAACTACCTCAACCTTTCACGGGTCCAATGTCACACCCAATTGAGATAACACAAGCCCAAGGAAATGAACATATCATGTCTAGAAGTTATATTTGTACAAATTCATATAGATATGGTGACATCTGAGAACATGTAAGATAGACTAGACATGATCTAAATTCTCCTCCTATAACTTTGATTAGATCAAAATATCTTCAATGAAATTAAATATGACATAGTAAAAGAATTAACTAAACATGGATTTTATGAGCCCCATGAACACAATCAATGTTTTTTTGACACAAAATTTCATGAAAACAAACTCAAAGTTCTCATACATACATCTGAAGACAGTCTTTAGGACATCACCCACCTTTACCCTCAACTAGTGATACCAAAAATATAGATCAATCTTATAAAACTAAATTGCTCCCATAACCTAGTAAAAAAGACCATTTATACTAAAATTAGGGTATTAATTCTTGTTCATAACATAATTCAACCTTCAGTATTCTATACAAAATCTAAAACCACCACCCACATTCTTGTATAATAACACTAGAGCACCTAACGATGACACACTAGGTAAGATAAAACACTTTTACATCATATAATATATTTTAATCCTTAAATAATGTAGCTCTAAAGGTTCCATATGATAGGTATAAATTGATATCAAATAAACACCATGATGTAAGTCTATCCCAAACTTAATATCACATAGAGGGGGTATCATAAAAACGTCCATGGAAAAAACATCCAAGAATTTCCCATAAACCTTCATGACCTCCACCATACCAGTGTCTAATGACTCAATATATAACTCATAAATAATGAAAATAATGGTATCCACACACACACACAAACTTATAAATTGGTAACTACTCTCACTAATAAAAACTGCATGCTATCTATCCTCATACAAGAGTAAAACACTCCTCCAGAAGTAGTTGATAAAAAAACACACAAAACAAATAGTCAATGCTAAGAATAAAATCACACGACCATATTTGAATCATGAAAATATACCCAAAGGATTTATACATCCTCATTATCAGTCTATACCCTCAAAACACTTAAAAACAAATTATTCTGTCCACTAACTAGAATTGTCAGCACCTGGGGCATGGGAATCCTCTTTATATCCATCAGAGAGCACATACAAAAGAGGGTTCAATAAATGAGAGAACATATATTGAATTAAAAAATAAAAAATAATGATACATGAAAATATGAGGGTACCTCAAATGATATTTGGCTCATCTGGTGGTGCTGCCTCTACTGCATGCAACTGACCACACCCATCTCCTCTGCATATTTTCTGATATCCACCTCCATGACCGTGCTCAAGATGAGGTCCCCAAGCACAAAGAGAAACCCAAGTCCAACCTATACCTACCCCATCTCCCCTAGGAAGAGGATAAATCTACTACAATTGCTGATGAAATGACATTTCTAGAAAATTCTAATGAGAATGACACTGAACATGAACACCTCCACTAAACTGATCTTAGAGTACCACTAGAAAATAGTTATGGTGATGACCATAAACCCCATAAAAAATGATGGTCCAAATACCACCGTAAAATAATGGAAACCATTGGACCTATAAGGTCAAAAAATAATATAATGAGGTTGACTCATCCTTTGTTAAAATATTTAATTCCATGGAACTTGAGACCTTCTACTAACAACTCTGCTTGTCAAGGAACCCTCCTGGATCACCTCTCGTAGAAAACCTCCTCATGATTTTATATTCTTGATCCCATATATACTCTTATAAACCACAAAATACAGTGAAAAAATAAAAGGAGTAACTTTATAATGGATTGAAGGATGTAGTGCCTCCTCAATTCATCCCACATGAGAATCCTCATATAGGAAAAAGTCTAATAAAAAATGTAACCAATCCTTAAAACTGATCCTAATATCTCGCACTGACATAGTCCCATAATGAGGGGAGAGTATATCCTATTTCTAAAATTCATTCATGATATATGAAAGAAACTATTTCCAAAAATATTATAAAAGATAATGCATGAAACATATGCCTCCTTCCCCTCAGAAAGACACAATGTCCACCACTAACAATTAAGTCCCTGCATCTGACTAACTGTTAGTGGGGCCTAGTACTCTACTAGAGACCATATCAAACTAAAAGTGATATCAAAATCCTTAAGATATTTCTATTTCTCTATATTATAAACACAAATCTCATACATTACCATATACCAATACTAAAAATCATGAAAAATCCTCTTAAACTTATCATCATCCTCAACTAGATCAACCCATCAATGATCAACCAAGTCAGCCTACTAAACCTCCACTTCCCAAACCACATAAAGATGATGAACAAGAGCCATAAATAAAAGGGGAACAAGATTTAATAATCTAGGAAGTATGTAATTTTAATAATATTTATTTAATTCATCTTATTTATTTTAAACTTTCCCATAACGACCCAATTCAAAAAATAAAAAAATTCATGATGATGAATGTGACTCTCTTAGTTCTTTACCATAAAAATAGGTCCACCTTACTTGGACATTCAATAAACTCAAAATATATTCACAGATCACGTGGGGCATTAAAATCTCATGTCCTAGATAGACACCTTGACTTATGTCATACACCAAGATCAACTAGAACCATTACCATACCAACCCATGAAATCCTCAATGTGCATAACTACAAGATCCATCCTATATCTCAACCATCACCTCTAATAACTCTATATCCTGACCCCCTCATTCCAAATATACCACAATGAGGGGAGAGAGATAATGTCCCTTTAGTCTAGCCTCCCGTAGGTCCTGAGTTGGAAACTATCACCAAGGTCATGCAAAATATCATAAAATGGAGGCATTACCCTCTATATAAAAATGATTTCAAGAGATAGGATGAATCGACTGAAATCAACTCCATGAAATAATATAAAAGGAAACCAAAACCACCCTACAATGCATGTATAAAGTGACTAGATATTGGTAAAATAATGCAAATTATATAAGCAAAAGTAAAGCTAAAGCAGTGACACAACAACAATCCATGGGTACAATGTAGTAATGTCCAACACGGTCCATGTAGTCCTATAGGAAACCTATAAATTAATTTATATACACCAGGTGGGCATATAGGTATACTGAGTTGAAAAACCAATGTCACACATGCATATGTGAAAAGAGATTACTAATTTACTCATGAGTAAACAACATAACCAAAAAATACCTAAACTGGTCAACTGACCCATCTGAACCTCACTAGGGATCACTAACTAAATAATTCAATCCATGTATAATAACATAATATGAATCATATCAATAAAAGGGTACCTATCAATGATTTTACACTATTTTTTCATACTCACACCCCAATTTCGTATATCCTAGAGCTCCCATATCTTCCATATAACACATCTCACTTCCCCACAACACAACCATCACATCACATCTCACCAAAAGACACCTTGTCCATCACATTGAAATCACAACTAGAACCATATGGTATCATGAACATGAATACATAAACTTCATTCCCTCCCCCTAACATGTACTACCCCTACCATATTCCATCTCATCACATCTCATTGCCCCATTTCACAACCATCACACCATAAATCACTCATAAAAACATGGGACATCACACCACGACCATATATCGATAGTGAAATTTTGAGTTCGGGAAATCATATCCCATGCATGTTAACATTTCTTGGAAGAGATATCAATATATAAAAAATATCCATCCATCCAACCTCATCACCAAGATGTAGGAACAACACCCCCCATATAAATATATGGGTGTTGACACATAGTGCTTGATGCGAGTGGGGTGAATTTAGAAAATCACAAGGAACATTCAAGGTATATATAATAGAAAAATAAAATACCATACTATGGTTTCACAACAAATCACTAACCAACTCACAATACTACCAGTTTTTCTACCACCACTAAATTCATAACACCACACAAGCCGTAAGCCAAATTTCATATTTACAAACCAATTCCATTATCCACCCCATCCATTTCATTATTAGACATAATAAATTATTAACTACACTTATCATTTTCAATTCATTTATTAGAAACTATATTTCATTAACCAGAAAATACCATGCCATTTCATATTCAAAATCACTATTAAATTCCAATACTACCCAGCCATCTTACTAAACTCCACATGCTACACAAAAAAAACCAATTAGTACATAATTCTAATTAATCCAACTAAACCCACATCACAACCAAATTCTAAAAAATATCAAAAACATGAATTATAACCACACATCATCACCCCAAAACATGATCAAACAACAATAAAATCACTTCACTTCCCCATAGAACAATCACATATCAACAAACATCACATCACCACCCCATAACATGGTCGCACAAAAAGTACATCAAATAACATTTTTAGAAAGGGCATTTTTATCAAATTCAACTTATTTATTTGGGGTATTCACACACAAGTCATAATCCAAGGGATACAATTTTATTAGCTAAATGTAAGTGGTTATACAATTTCAATTTATTTAAGATGTTTCCAGTCAATCACACAATAAGGTTTCTACAACCCATAAACTATATAATAAAAAAATCCCACAACTACAAACTTTTTTAGTGGAAAATTTATCCTATATAATCACAACATCAACAATAATATCAAATCCCTAGAAACATGAAATTAAAACCCATTTTCCATTTAATTTTATTAACTAATTCTTCATATTAATTAAGCTAGTGAAAACTATATTCCAAAATATAAAAAAGATAAAACCTTTCATGCATGATACACAATAAATGGAAATTAGGGATTTTATATCTCAAATGGAGCTTTTCATTATTTTTGTTCATTGAATAGAGAAGAATAAATTTTTGAAAACCACAACTGTATGAAAAACCCATGGATAAAACTACACCACATCAAGGGGTTGGAAAAAGTGCATACCACACACACCCCATACCAAAACATCATCATCGCTTTGAATCCCTAGAAGAATAATGAAAATAAAACTATGGGGAAGTGAGGAGAACATACCTTGATCACAAAAAATAAACCAATGGAATGCATAGATTAATGTAATATAAGATGTTATGGAATATCACCCAAAGGTTCATTGGGTCCCTAAAAAACTAAGAGGGAGAAAGTGTACAAATGGGGAGATAAATCAGATGATTTTTTTTATAAAACTAGAGAACCTGTCCCTTTCATGACACAAATTCCATATTCACATTGTGAATTCCTCTAGGCCCATGAATTATAAGCTGTGAAACCATTATAGGTTGTAAAACCACTATATATTTGGTTTTTAATGAAAATTAAGTCACCTCATCTCAAAATATTTACAAATCATGAATTCTATTTTCATGATGTGAATCCATTTCACGAAATCCTCTACAACTACATACAATCCTTGAAACAAATTAGTTACACAATCCATGAACACCATACTTGATATGTGATTCAGGTTCACATCATGAACCACCGGCTGTAGTGCTCCCATAGATCCATCCCCACCAAATCCTCCAAGGCTTCCTCTAGTCACTCTATAAGCACAAATCTAAAATTGTAATGAGTCAGGAAAGAATTGGACATTACACCACTACTAAAGGGAAAGTTGATAGAACCCTATTTGGATGTCAATTGGATAATCTTACACTGAAGGGGGAGGGGGGGGGGAATCTATATTGGTACATGTTTCTATTAATTTAAAATATATCTCTTATTAATAATTATCTTATTTAATGACTCAATTACTTAATATTTTCTATCTATTTACCTCCTCTTTGGTTGGTAGGGTTTTAGATATAGAATTGAAAAGTATCATAAGATAAAACTTAGATTTTTTAATTAGGTTCACCTCTATAAGGATTACTACTTCCATGGAAACATGTAAATTTTTTACCACGTGCATAGATTATTTCTTAACATCAAATAAATCATGATCCTTGGTATTTACTTGAACTTGTTATCTTGGAACTAACTACTTACAAAGAAACTCAATAACATACTAGAATGTAACTTCTTACAGATTACATGATTTATCCTACTTCTTTTAAGGTATAATTATTAGCTGAGATTTGATCTTTATCTGACACAAATGATCTAATATACTTCCTTAGTGTACAAAAATTAGATGGTATGCCTTAATTTCTTCACACTTCTATAATATATGTTCATATTTTATGATATATAATCAAAACTTTATCATGTGAATGATCAATATAATTATGTTTCTATATTTATATTATTCTCTTCTTCTTCTTCTTCGGTGCATAAGACATAATATTGTCATATAGCACTAGTTCTCCCAGTTATTTGAATCTGAAAGTACTCTTAAAAGTTATGGTGTTGAATCACTCACCTCATCTTACTTCTTATCATATTTATATACACTATGATATGGAAATATTTTTTTCTCATAATTAAAATTCCCATAATTATCTATATTAAATCCTCCTAAAATATTGGGATTTAAATTGCACAAAATATTGGGTCTTCCTTATATTTGAAACTCAGTTGATCAACTTAATTAATTTCTCCTAAAGAATCATAATAATATTTGATTCTTCTCTCTCATTTATCTATCCATTTTATTTTTCCTAAAGACTCGATATAATTTTTATTTTCTCACCTAAAACAATAAAATAATATCTTAATTGAATACCCTTAAATATCATTTTTTAAAACTCCATAATTATAAATATTTAAATATTAATCAATATACTCTTAAATAATCAACATTAAATTTATTTTTCATTATATTAGATTATTACAGGCACATTTAAACCCTCATTTAAATCCCCCTCTGAATTCCTGATAATATCAGGATTCATTTAATGATATTTGAATACCCACAATCAATGTTTCCACAAAATTTGTAACCATCATATTCATTTAAAATCCCATGAGAATTAAAATTCTATTTCCACCGCATTTTTTAGATATCCATGGATTATTAATAAATTTATTCATCAACATGCACAAAATGAATGATACTTCATGTAACAATTATGGACACAACTCAATCATATCAACTCGTTTTTTCTTTATGTAGGGAACACATTCTTTAGTTTCCCTCTTTTTTTCCATGCGCTAGTACACTACATGGATGCATCATGTCTCATGAATTTTCCATTTTTAATGAAAAAACAACCCATATTCTAATCCACACATCACTCTATATAGCATTTGATTCTAAAATTTATTCATTTTAGTAATCTATGGGATTAACAATAGTAACTACATCATGTTATTTCAATAATGAAAGATAGATATATACATTATAATACTTATTCCTTCATATAGATTCTACAATTTACCATATCAAATATCAAAACTTCTTCATCCATACAAGATAATACCTAATATGTATCTTAAAGATTTATGCATGGTGGATCATAAGATCATACACCTATATTTTTCATTGGAAAACATCCTCTACCCTCATGAAAATTATTTTATTCATGCGAAATTCACTATTTTCCTCACCATTATACTGATCATTGCAATTCATTCTTATAATAGGTATGTATGCTTAAAAAATTCAATACATGAAATGTTATATCAAAGTAACTCATGATATTTGGAATACCTGGTATAATCATGGGAAGATGTAGCCTCCAAGAATTTTCAATCCTCTTTTTTTAGTGGTTGTGACAAAAACTTCATGTAGTAGGTTCCTCAAAAATTATAAGGTCAATTTCTTATTCTATTCTTATAGTCGGTTATTCCCTATTCATATGGATGATATCAGCTGAGGGTATTTTTCATACACACCATAGGTTGAGCTTATGTGAGGCCTTATTAATGCGGATGATTTTTCTACTATTCCTTGAGACCCTCATGGTCAACGATGTTGCCTTCATATAATCACTTCACTTTGTACATGTTGTAGGTTTGACCCACACAGTTGATCAAATAATTTTTCTTTGGCCGATCTAGTTATTTTATGTAGTAACTCACAACACTTATGGAAGGTTGTTTATATTCTTGTGGTTGGTCCTTACAGCCTATTATGAATCTTCATATAGTTGATCTACCTTATTTCTTATGGTCTGTTTCACTTTAGTCCATATGGTCCCTTCCCCAAAACTCATGGTAGCTTCAACTCTATATGGATGGTTAGATGGAATTATACTCATGTGGTTGACTGAATCAAGATTATAGTTGGTTGGTATTTACAATGTGACTAGTTGGATTCTATTCATGAAGCTGGTTTAGTGTGTGTGGTCACTTTATTAGATTGTAGGAAACCTTCTTGAGCCCGAGGAAGGAGATAGGCACCTGAAAAACTATGGAAATGCCTTTGTTTTAATGAACAAATGAACAATACCCATGTTTTGGGATTCCCACATTTAATTAGTTTCTATGTGATGTGATGATTTATATATATAAACACAACTTGTATCACTTGACCATGGATCTAGGGTTGGATCCCAATACACTCACACACAATTACCTCCACGGTGCACGTCACCACATTATGTGCAACCTAGGAGGATTTCATGTGGTCATATATACACATGCATGTAACCATGTGATATATTCCTCCACTATGAAATTTCTTGCATAGACACTCCCTTTTCCATATGGGTTGGGTATTGGTGGTTGAGTGTCCACTTAAGTAGTGGATGGGCCTAGCTCTATTGTTGGACAAGTAGGCTTATATTTTTGGATAAATATCAACATTAAATAATTACAAATATTATAAGTATGAAATGTAAATTCCAAATAATAATTTCAATTCCACCCTTATTCAACTTTTAATAGACAATGTGCACTTCTCAGACACCTTAGCACTTGTCGTTAATTATTAATGACAAGTTCTCCAATCATTACAATTAAATTCAACTTTATCAAAATAAATTTTCTTTTATACTTATATATCATAAAGGTAGAACTATTTATATACATCAACTCCTTATTTATTATCCAATAATAAATAGTGATAGAAAGTTATAATTCCATGCTTCAAAGCTATATATCAATTAATAACTCCATAAATCATATCTCGTTGCTTAGGATACCAAACTTGACTTCCAAGTTTTCTTTTTTTCCTTCATTCATATTCTTATTCAAAATATTGACACACATTGAAAAAAAATATAACACAAAACAAAGAAAGTTAAGAAATTAACCCCTTTATATTTTTTTTCAATATAAACTATAAAATGTCATGTCAATTTGTTCTTACAATTTTCACATATTATTATATTATATCCTTCTTTATCATTGAATTTTCTCATTATATTCTCCTCCCATTACTGATAAAAAATAAAAATATTTCAAGATATAATATGGTATCAATTTATTATTAAGATAAGTTCCACAAATCATTCCACTCTAAGTCTAAATGGTCAATTATCGGTGTATAAAACAGGAGGGCTTTATTTAAACCAAAAATATTTCCATTGATGTATATAAAATGATTCCAACTCATGTTTATTACCTCAAATATCTTAGGGACTATTAAAATATCATTAGGATGAATTCAGATAATTCTAATTGACAACCTTTTTTATTTTTATAATACATAACTAATATCCCACACTCATCTAAATACAAAGGTAAAAAACATTCAAGTACATGAAGTAAGATTTTAAAATCAACCTTATGATCTTCTTAAATTTTATTTTCATTAATTAAAATTAATTTCTCCCCCTGAAGTCCAAAGTTTTATTTTTGTTAACCAAGGATGATAGAATGATAATCCATAACTTTTGAATGGACAACTCATAAGAAAATTCCAAAAAATAAATTTGTGAGAATTATAAAGGCTTGGTAACTTCTAAATCCAATCCCTTTGAAGTTATGCATTTCATATCCAATTCCTCAAGGTAGATCATAACATCATAATTTATTAGGAATATCATACTATGATGGAGACTTATTCATATATATAATAGTTATTACAACTTAATCCTCTTATTTAGCTATCCTTTTGATAACCAACTTTTCCTTTAATTCCATGTATGGTTAATATACTAATAAAACACAATTTATAAGGTAATAAGGTGTAATTTGTTTTCTTTTCAGTGATAGAAACATGGATGGGAATATATTCTCAACCATGATACTCATGACATTTTCGATCAATATTTTTTTGGGAAATTAATATTCTTGTAAAACATCAAGTCCCAACGATCAGTTGGTGTAATTTATATATTCTTTAAAATTTATTCTTGTGTTACTATGATTCCTATAAAATTATTTGAGTTTTTTCCACCCAAATTTCACCTTCCACATTTCTTATTATCAATTATTGGGCTAGAATTTGTAGAAAACTTCACATGAAATTTATCTTATTTTTTATATGGAATTATTTCTTTCCATTTTTATTTTACCTTCTCTTATTCATTTTCCATTTCTTTTAGTCTTTCCATAAATGGTATATAAATTATTGGATTTTTTTTGGGATATGAACATCATGCTTGGATATTACACATGTATCCAATTAAATACCCTTCACTAGATTAGTTTCTATTTTTATGTTGGAATTTTATTCCTTTTTATATAATATTGCATCTAAAAGTATCCATGTTTTTAAAAAATTACCCATGGTATACCCTCTTCTTCCATAAAATAAGAGAATTTCTCTTTTGGTGCATCTCCCTTCTTAATATTCTTGGGTGTATTTGATTATTACTTTCCATTATCACCAAAGTATGACTTATTATCATTTTTACCAAATTTTTAGGAATTATTTATTTTATATTTTTCTTATAAATCTTTTCTAAGGTTAGATTGTCTTTATTATTTATCTTTTATGGCATTCTATTCTTATTTTTTTAGTATCATGTTTGAATGATTTTTACTTGCATGCCTCTTTATTGTGAAAAATTCCATTACCAATACTATAGAGGTTCTTCAAACTTTCAAAAAACATTTCAATGGAAAATTTATTCAATTCCTCTTATGGTTTTTACTTATTTATCACTAATTTTCCCCCTTGATGTAAACCACATTGGAACTCTAGATGATGACATTTTAAACCAACAATCACCATACATATTCCCAAACTTGTAGAAACACCAAAAATAGCCCACAAACCTTAATATTTTCTTTTAAGGACCAATATATCTAGATTTATGTGCATTTTATTTTTGGGTATTTTAATTTATTAACTTTTCTTATTTAGGGGAATATTTCCTCACACAAATTCTTCAACCACCATAAATAGTGTGAGGTTATTCAATATTTTTCTTCATCATCATATGTATAGGGTTTGATATTAAGATTTTACAATATAAAAATCTATAATTAGACGAAATATAATATATTAATGTGGATGGTAAATTTTTCTTTGAGACTTCTTAAGATTGATATTTATGTGAACTCAATATGTTCTTGCCACTAGATAGATGTATATTTGGATAAGCATCCTCCTTAAAATTTTTCCGACTGAAACTCTCTTCCTAGATTGTTTTGAATAATATTTTTAATAATTTTTAAGATTTCCCATTTTGAATTCAATATTAGGACATTTAATATTTAGGATGATTTTATCATTCTCTACTTATTGTAGTATGTCTTCACATTCTTTCATGATATTCTCAACTTCATCATCTTGAATTATATTTTTATCTAATAATATAGTGTCAGGCTCCTATATCTTATCTACATTGATCCCAAGTTGAGAATTCCTAAAATTAATGACATCCTTCAGGTTTTCTTCTAATTCATTTTAATTTTCTTCAAGCTATTTTATGGAAACTTATTTTTTATTAATTGCATTAATCCACTCATTTTAAAATTTTGAGAAGATTTATTCAATTTCAATGTTCATTTATTATTTGGATCCAACCTATTTGGATATATTTACATAGGCTTATACTATTTCTTCTAAGGATTTCTCCAAGTTTTTTTATTCTTATTAGAAATTATAAACTCTAACACTCATTATATTATATTATTTGGTGAGATCTAAAATCATTATCACCTTATATTACAATACCTTTTCTATTTTCTCATATCCTTATTTAATATGTGAAACAACCTTCAATAGACTTCTAAAATATCCACAAACATGAGTAAATCTATCTATAGGGAAATTTTATAGGATGTATCTTATGGTATAGATTGATTCATCTTGTGAGACACTAGAAATTAAATCTCTCAAAAAAGTAATTGGTTTTTCTATTGTAAAATCCTGGAAATAAAATGACACATCTTGATCAATATCTTGTTGTCCCATATAATGATTTAATTAATAACACAAGAGGGGATGAATTAAGTTCTTAAAATATTCCTTAGAAATATGTACCGCCCTATTCAAAGTATGTACACCCAATTTTATTTATTAAGATTATATGTAAAATATATGTAAAACATGCAGAAAGGAAATTGAACATTGAGGTTTATAGTGGTTTTGGGAATAGAAATATCCTAGTCCACTCCACCAATTCTTTACTCCTTGAGCTTGGTAATTATCACTAAAAAACCTTTTACCAGGGGATCCCAACTGAGTACAAGCAATTGTTACTTAATACAAAGGTTCAAGAGATTTCAATCAGGATCCCCCTTTATGAGACTTATCCATGATCTTATAATCTCTTACACTGAGTGAAATAAATGTATAATGAGATAAAAGGTTTGAGAGATGATTATAGTGCACAGTTTCAAGTAGCAACTGAAAGTAGATGAAGATTCATCTCAAGAAAAGATAAGATTCAAGCATAAATTATGACGATCTTCAATGAAATTGAAGTAACAGATAAGATTATCAATTGATGTATAGATTTTCAATATATAAAGATCTATAGTGTTAGGAAGTGGAAACCTTATTTTGTTCTTTATTCCACATATGCATTTTTTGTGTTGTTTCCAAATGTTCCTTATATATACTATTTTGAACTAAAGCAAATGATAATCCTAATAGTCGAATGATATATGAAGATGTCCTCACAAGATAGGATAATAAGATTATGTATCCATTAATTCCAAATATGGAATTGATTTTGTGATCACAATGTCAGATATTTTCTCATTCTCTGAAATTTCCTATTCATGTAATGTCTCATGCAGTTTGATATTTCCTTAAATAGATAGTATTCTTTTGATGTACTCAAAAGGTATGAAATGAATTATCATGATCTTAGTAAGGATGATCATGAAATTATGTACTATCATATATTCATAGAGTATCAGTTAAATATATTGTTCATCATTATATATCTTTCCATAAGATAAAGAAGCTTTTCTTTATAAGATAATCAGTCTTCAACATATCATAAGATAATTCACTGGTGTAAGATAAAGTGTTACTGACATAGAATTAACTTTTCATTAAATTTTTATGGCTATAAATATCCTTTAAAATAATAATTCTTTTCATATTTTCATTCCTGACTAGAATTATCTCTAAACATCATAAGAAAAATTCTTACATTTTCATTTATGTTTTTAGGTAACTAAATATGTTCATTGAATTTCATAAGATAGAATGCTTTCATAAGATAAATAATTTAATACAAAACATAATATGAATAAAATATAAAATAGTTAACAAACTTTTTATAATAAAAGTATGTATTTTTGAATCATAAAATCACATAAAGTGGAGACATATTTGAAAACTATCCTTTATAACATATTTGAGGTATAAAGTTTATCCATATTCTTAGTAGTTGATTGAACTATGTGATATTAAAATTATATGTAAGAGTTATTTTCAATAGAATTACAACATGGAAAAACATCTTTCCACTCGACATTAGAAGGATTATTTCTTCTTACATTACAATTATTTATTACATTTATTGTCTTGGGTTTTGGAAGAGATGAAATCATGATCAGTAGATGATACGAATATTCCATGATTGTATTCCATATTTCTTTTAGAAGTTTGAAATAAATGAAATTCCAATAGAGGTGTAACCTACAGCTCTGATAGTAATTAGTAGGATTTAAATGAAATAAAGCAACACTAAGAGGAAGGGGGGTGAATCAGTGTTGGTATATTTTTATATCAATTTAAAGTATATCCCTTATTACCTATTTAATTATTCAATGAATGAATTACTTTATAATTTCATCTCTTTATCTATATCTACTTTGGTCGATATGTATGTAGATATTGAATAAAAAAGAAGAATAAGTGAACACCATGAATTTTTAATGAGGTTCACCTCTATATGTATGACTATATCTCAGAATACATGTTGTTTTTTCCCACCTAAAAAATTTTATTTTTATAATTAAAGAAAACCAGATCATGGGTATGGCCTTAAACTCATTATCTTGAAAAAACAGGTATAAAGAAATTCAACATCTCACTAGTCTATAAATTTTTACAAAATAAAGGATTTGGACTACTACTTATGATGTGTGATCAGTAGCTTAGATTTAGTATTCTTAGGACATAGATGATCTGACCTCCTTACTCAATGTTCAATAATCAGATGAGATAACTTAATTTCTTCATACTTATAAAATATATGTTTATATTACAGGCAAGATACTTAGAAATTCAGAATATTCATGATCAAAATAATTATGATACTCTCTTTATATTATCCTCTTCTTATTCTTTAATTCACATGAAATAATCTTGATATGCATCACTGGTTCACATAGTTATTTGACTCTTTGAATATTATTGATAGTTTTAGTGTCAAATCACTCACCTTCTCTTCCTTATTCTTATATTTATACAAACTGTGATGTGGGAATATATTTTATCATAATTAGAACACCCATAATTCTCGATATTCAACCCTCCTAAATTATCAGGATTTTATATTAAAAAAATATTGAATCTTATTTATATTTAAAACTAAGTTTATCTCCTCAATTAATTCTTACAAAATACCCAAAAAATATTTTATTATTATCTCTCATTTATCTCTCAATTTTATTTTCCAAAACACCTTTTCTAATTTTCATTTACTCACCATAAAAAATTAAATAATATCTTAATTTAATCTTTTTAAATCTCATTCTATAAAACATTAGTATTCTTGTTATTTTAAGATTTATCAATACACACCCAAAGACTCAAAATTATAATACTTATAAAGATATTGGATTATCACATTCTCATTTAAACCATAATTTAAATCCCCCAATTAATTATCCATAATAACGAGATTAATTTTTCGTAATTCGAATACCAACGATCAAAGCTTCCAAAAAATATATGATCATCATCCTCATTTAAACTCCATGGGAATCAAAAATATATTTTCACTATGATATTTAGATATCCATTGGTTATAATTAACTTTACTCATCCACATGTGAAACATGAATGATAATTCATGAAACAATTATAGACACAAATATTTCATCTGAACTCATTTGTTCTTTAGGAAGATAACACATTCCTTAACTACACTATTTTCTTACATGATCCAGTACACTACATTCATGCATCAAAACTTCTATATTCTCCATTTATAGTTCATAAACATCCAGTATTATAATCCACACATAACTTTATGAATCATGGGATTACCAAATTTATTCCATTAATTAATATTCTATAATCATGATAGTAACTGCATTGTGATATTTAAATATTGAAAGATCAATATATGCATCTTCATACATACTCCTTCACACAGATTTTGAAATATACTACATAATATGTCACAACTTCTTCATACACATATAATAATATGTGATATATATCCTTAATATTTATACATGGAAAATAATAAGCTCATACACTTAGATATCTAATTAGATAACATCATCTTCCCTCATGATAATTATTTTATTCATGCGGCCTTCATCATTTTCTTCACCATTATACCAGATATGATGATTACTACCATTATTATATTTGTATTCATATGAAATATCATGAATTTATAGCTATCCCTAACTCACAAATGATCTTTGTAAGGCTGAGCATAATCATGAGAATACGCAACCTACAAGAAATTTTGATACTCTGTTTTTCAGTGTCCATGATAAACAATTCATATGGAAAGTTCCTGAAAATCCCATATGGTTGATCACTTCTTCTATTCTTGGGGTTGGTTGTAACATGTTCATATAGTTAGTATTAGATCATGGTAGGCTTCATACTCATGGTAGGTTGATTTACAACGAGTAATTATTCATGTGGTAGCACTATCTACTATGACTTGATACCCTCATGATCATCCATATATCCTTCATATAGTTACTTTAATAGTATATGTAGTTGGTTCTCCCCACATGACCAATCAAATCATCTTTATATGACTAGTACATTTATTTCATGTGGTCACTCACAAAAATTACTATAATTTGTATATGTTCATGTGGTAGGTATGCATGGTCTTTTTTGATTTTTCATGCAGTCAATCCTCTTCCATTCTTGTGACTGATTACACTACAATTTATATGACTGCTTATCCACAACCTATGTTAGCTTTAACTCTTTTCTTATGGTTACATGAATATATTCTCATCTAGTAGGTTGATTCAAGATTATGTTTAGTTTTTATTTCTCTTTCAGTCCATAAGATTCTATTAATTTTGTTAGTTTAGTGTGTACAATCACTACATTATATTTCAAGAAACCATCATGAGCCTGATAAAGGAGACATAAATGCTGTATACTATAGAAATGACCAATTCTTAATAAGTGGATGGATAATACCTATATCTCACTAAACAAATTACCACTTAGTGGAGGTTATAGTAACCACCATGAATTAAATATGGTTAAACAAATTATAATATAGTATAAGTTCAATAAAACCAACCCTATATTTTTATGATTTTAACAGTTAGCGGTGGTTTTAACTAAAACGCTACTAAACGTTTTTAAAAAACCCTAATTTCTCCCCCTCCCCTGAACCCTTTGAATTTCCATGACCCCTTTCCATCTCCTCCCTCCCCAAACCTCCTCCTATCCCTTCCCTAACAGTGACCCCAACCCCGTGACTCCCATCCACCACCCATTCAACCTATCTCCATCCTTATCGCCAGAGACCCCGACCCCCTCAAAACCCCCTCTGACCCTGACCTTTGTGAACCCCATCCGACCTCCCTCTTCCAGATCATGGTTACCCTCCTCAACAGTGACACATACCCCTTTCCCATTGACCTTCATCTCCCCGACTCAGTTTCCACCTTAGGGGTGATGTAGACCCCCCTTTGACTTCCCTCTCCTCAGCTCGGATCCCCTTCTCAGTGGTAATGCAGACCGTCTTAAAAGCTGCATCATCCTCACCCAAAATCTATTTTTCAGTAGATTTAAATGGGAAATAATGGGTGATAAAAGGATTATAGATTTCTTTATTCATTCAATAATAATGTATATGTTTAATTGTGGTTTATAATGTGTTATTTGTAATTTTAAGTTATATTTTTGTAGTATAATAATCATTAATTTCGGTTATGTTGTATTAAATTAAAAAAATAAACTCATCTATGATATAAGTCAGTTATGGAATCTAGATCATTCATAATTTCAAAGGTTTTTATTTGATATTAATTAATTCCAATTTGTTCTATATATGTTAATGCCTCCTATTTTTTTATATATACATAATTGAGACTGTTTTCCAACTTATGACCAATTGGTGGTAGGGTTTTGGGTCACACATGGTTTCATCACCAAACCTGGAAAGGTATCTAAGGATAAAGGACTTGAAAATGAGATATTAGACCCTTTTTAAATTTATCAGAATGCTTCATGTTTTATGAATATGTGATGAATATTTTAGTTTAATAAAATCTATCAAATAATGGTAGAGTAATTAGGGTTAATTTTTACATACATAATAATCGGTTGTTGGTTATGGCAACTAGAATAGCCAACATAGTTTCATTGATTTTATTTTAACTAACATGATTTTTAAGGGAACTTATTATAGTGTGTAGTTTGTTTCTTTTTAATTCAAATGACTAATTTTTTATCATTTAATTTGAAAATCACAATACACATTATTCAAATTTATGTTAAAATCATGTTTTTTAATTTTATCTCAAATTAAAGGAACATCGAATTCAATGTTATGTGAATAGAGTTGATTTATATAATTCGTGGAACAACATGAATTCACACTAAACCTATTCTATAGAATATAGAAATATAGAGTTGAATATTTTGGGTATGAATGACATATCATTATATCCAAATAAATTATACTCTGCATTTATATTTTTAAGTGGGTGCTCTTTGTCTTATTTAGATCATGAGAAATGGTTCATCCATTGCCCAATGTAACTAGTTTTCAATGGAACGAAACCTCAATAGTTAGAACACTAGGTTAGAATACACCATTATCTTTTTATCCCCTAAAATAATATCATCTACATATAAAATATCAAAAATTGATACATATATATTTTCATTAATGTATAATATGTTTTCCAAACTTCCATCATTAAATATTAATTATCCAAATCATGTATCTAACATTAAATACCATGATATTGAGTCTTATCCTAACCCGTATAGATCCTTATTTAACCTAAAAAAATTAATTTTATCTTTATTGAGAAAGACAATTCATCTTCCAACTCTCAATTTAAGAATACATATTTGATATATTTTATAACATTCATGGGATTTCTTTATGCTATAATTTGGTGGTTATCTAATTTATGTCATTATTTTTCTATGTTTGTGAGAAATAATAATTTATTCAATTCATGATTTTATATTAGTATTTTAGTAAGAAAAAGTTAATTATTTTATTCATCCACTTTCCTTTATAGTTGTTATGGAAGAGTCAATGTAAAAGTTTGGGTGATATTTAATTTTTATTGTAACTATTTGATTAAAAATTTATATATTTATAAATTAATGTACAAGGAGAATACAATCCATTACCTATGGATAAAATTTGGATTAATTTACCTCAAAACACACCTCAATATGTAAAGTATTTGGAATAATTTTTAGATTACGCAATTGAAAATTGATCAATGGATGGTAGAATAAAATGTTCATGTCCTGATTATAAATTAATGTGATGGTTGAATAGAAACAAATATATGATCATTTGATATTGAAACATTTTCCTAATTTATATGTATGTTGGATTTGGAATGGTGAATCAAATGTTATGAAAATTCAAAATATTTACAATATTGTCAATGAAATAAAAAGTTACCCAGAAGAGGAGAATTCAGTTTGATATTTGTTAAATGACGCATTTTGTTTGTATTTTATTCACTATTATTTATTTAATTTAATTATAAATCAATGTTTTTGCAACTTTTTTACATTTTATATAAAGGGTAATGAAATAGGTCACTCTGTTGGATGAATAGAGTGTGGTTTAAAGTGTATAGAAAACCTGATAGAAGTTTTGTAAATGAACCTACCAAAGATGATGAAGTATGTAATTTTAATTACCATTTAATATTATTTCATTATTATAAAAATTTAATAATTAAAAATATATTATAACAACTAAAAAGACTTAAATCCAATTAAATAATGCCATTTACAAGGATAAAACTATTCCAATTTGGTGTCGTTTGATACATCTAGTCGGACCCAATTAATTGGGTTTAAGAATTTTTTATTTTTATAATATAATTTTTAGTATTATGTATTTTTTTTGTTTTGAAATTACAATAAATACCAATTTAAAATTTATCAATTAGAAAACATTATGAAGTTTAGATATTTTAAAAAATAATTGTTAATTTTTTTATTAACAGGTTAAAATTCAAGAATTATGGAATGCGAGCCCTTTACAATCAATATTAGTTTCTCAGAATGATGTAGTTGGAATAGTTTTAGGGAAGGAACATCCTAAATGTGTATGAGGGATTGGTTGTGGGACTACTCCATTAGTAGTTTTTGGTAAGGAAACATCATCCATTACTGATACACTTGGTGGGGGTTCGAGTAGTTCCATTGATTTGGAATCACAAAGAGAAATTGCAAGATTGAAAAAAAAAGTGAAAGAATAAGACTCTTATGGGAAAACACATGATCAGTGGCAACTGAAAATGGTAAATCATTTAGTTTATAAATTTTAGCGGATAATCAATATGATCCTTGAGGAAATTTCAAGCCTTATGGATCATCCCACTGAGGGAAATTAAAAATTTCATAGATAATTCACACAATTTTAAAGAGCACATACAACATCCATTAATAAAACTAAAATTAAAATTTTATATAGAAAACAAACATTTTGAGTCACATAGACCACATATTGTTCCATATTTACATGTGGTTGATTCGTACACATAAAAAATGAATTATAGATCATTATCCATGTGTTTGAAAACAGTAAGATAACGTTTCCTCGGTTTTGACTCATTAAACACTTCTAAAAGGCACAAAGGAATTTAAAAAAAAGTTTTAGGGGGGACATCAAAACTAGGGAAAAATGTTATATTGACCTTAAATCATGGGACAATGACCTTATATTTAATTTTTAAATGTAGGAACTGACAACCCATCATTTGGAATTACAATTTACCTATTATGGTCGTAAATACATTTTTAGTGTTTTAAAACACTAAAACAGGCATGGAATGATCCAAACCATAGTAAAAAACCTCATATTGATTTTTAAATCATGATAAAACCACCAATGATTTGTTTTTAACTTTTATATGTAATCAATATGTCAATCTAATGTGCGATGTGGTCAGAATTAATCGGTATACACTTTTGAAAGGCACAAAAGCCATTAAAAACAAGTGTCGGGGGGTCAAAACCAAGAAAATGATGTTGGATTTTACTAAAATAATAGAACAATGATAGTAGATTTAATTTTGAAATGTTGTAATTGAAAACAAAACATTTTAAATTACGGGTTTCCCATTATGGACATAAATGCGTTTAAGTGTTTTAAAACACTAAAACATGCCTGGAATGATAAAAACCATAGAAAATGACCTCAAATTGATATTCAATAATTAAAAAACAACCTCTGAGTTGTTTTTTTATGTGCACGCATATACAACACATCAATATAATGTACAGTGTGGTCAGAATTACTTGGGATACACTTCTGAAAGGTACAAAAGCCATTAAATACAAGTGTTGGGGGTGGGGGTTGATCAAAAAATAGAAAACGATGTTGCATTGCCCTGAAATAAGAGGACAAAAACCATATATTTAATTTTTAAATTTAGGAACCGAGGTCATGTCATTATGAATTATAGTTTTTCTGTTATGGCTGTAAATATGTTTTACTATTATAAAATACTAAAACGTGCATGGAATAATAAAAAACATAGAAAAAACCTCATATTGATGTAAAATCATGAGATAAACACTACTAAGTTTTTTCTGATGTTTACTCACTGAAAACATCCACATGTTGTGCGGTGTGGTTGTAATTACTCAGAATACACTTTTTAAATGTACAAAAGCCTTTAAAAACAAGTGTTGGGGGGGCAAAACTAGGGAAGGGACATTGTATTTTATCGAAATCATGGGAAAATGACCATATATTTAATTATGAAATGTAGAAACTGATGAAATTTTATTCCAAATTACAATTTTTCTGTTATGGCCATAAACACATTTTTAGTGTTATAAAACACTAGAACCTGCATGGAATGGTAAAAACCATAGAAAACAACCTCATATTGATGTGAAATCATGAGAAAACTGCCAATTAGTTTTTTTGATTTGTACACGTATATAACATGACAATCCATTATGCGGTGTATTTTTAATTACTCTATTTACAGTTTTGAAAGGTATATAAGCCTTTAAAGATAAGTATTGGGGGGGGGGGTGGTCAAAACCAAGGAAACGACATCGAATCACCCTTAAATCATGGTTCAATGACTATATATTTAATTTGGAAGTGTGGGAACTAGAGAAACATCATTCTAGGTTACGGTTTTCCCATTATTTTCATAAACATGTTTTTAGGGTTTTAAAACACTAAAACATGCATGGAATGATCAAAGTCATAGAAAAAAACCTTATATTGATGTGGAATAATGAGAAAACCACTACTGAGTTGTTTTTGATGTTTACACATAGAAAACATGTCAATACAACACGTGGTGTGTTCATAATTACTAGGTATACACTTCTGAAAGGTATAAAAGCCTTTAAAAACATGTGTTGGGGGGTCAAAACCATAAAAAAATTCTGGATTTCCCTGAAATAATAAGACAATGACTATATATTTAATTGTCAAATATAGGGAATGATGAAACATTATTATGAATTATAGTTTTCCTGTTATGGCTGTAAATGTGTTTTTAGAGTTTAAAACACTAAAATGCGCATGGAATGGTCTAAAACATATAAGAAAACCTTATATTGTTATGAAATCATGGGAAAATAACACTGAGTTATTTTTGACATATATGCATAGACAACAAATCAATATTACATACAGTGTGGTCATAATTATTGAGTATACACTTTTAAAAGGTACACAAGTCTTTAAAATCAAGTGTTGGGATGTCAAAAGTAGTCAAACGATGTCAGATTTCCTTAAAATCATGGGATAATGACCACACATTTAATAGTGAAATGTAGGAATAAAAAAAATTTAATTCTTAATTATGGTTTTCTTTTTATGGTCTTAAACACGTTTTTAGTGCTTTAAAACACTAAAACAAGTGTGGAATGGTCAAAACCATAGAAAACTACACCTTAATGACGTGAAATCATGGGAAAATCACCGATGAGTTGTTTTTGAAAGGTACACATAGACAACACATCAATACGACATGTAGTGTGGTTGAAATTACTTTCTATACAATTTTTAAATGTATAATAGACTTTAAAAACAAGTCCCGGGGGGTTAAAACCAACTAAATAATATCATATTTCCCTAAAATCATTGGAAAACACTTTAGAGGTAATTGTGAAATTTAGGAACTGAGGACACATCATTTCAAATTATGGTTTTACCATTATGGATGTAAATGTGTTTTTACAATTTTAAAACACTAAAACTTTCATGGAACCATAAAAATCAAGAAAACAACTTCATATTGATCTCAAATTATGGTAAGACCATATTTGAGTTTTTTTGATGTGTATGTGAATACAATACATCAATGTATCATACGATGTGGTCGGAATTACCTGATATTCACTTTTAAAAGGTATAAAAACCTTTAAAAATAAGTTGGGGGGGGGGGGGTTCAAAACTAGGAAAGAAATTTCATAGTACCCTAAAATTAATTGACAACCACTGTATACTTAATTGTGAATTGTAGGAACATATGAAATATCGTTCCAAATTATGGTTTTCCTTTTATGGTTGTAAATGCGTTTGGAGTGTTTTAAATCACTAAAACATGCATGGAACTGTCAAATCCATAGAAAACCACCTTATATTAATGTGAAATAATTGAACAACCACAGTTTATTTTTTAAAATGTAGGATATGATGTGATATAAAAATCTTTAAATTTTATTTATTAAGTAAATTTCAAGCACACCACACATCACTTTAAAATAAAATTAGAATATTTACTCATCCCTTTTCAGTTTAAACTGTTGAATTTTATATTAAATAGGTATCTTTATGTTTTAAAAGTGTATTTCATTATATATTTTTTATTTTATGTTAAAATTTATTCTATTTGATTAAAAAAATAACAAATTTTATGTGTGACATTATGAATATATAGGGTAAACATAAAGATTTACATTTCACGCCACTCATAAGTTAGCAGAGTCTACCACCAAAGATGTTATGAAATGTATTTACCTATGAAAAAACCTCAAACATAGGTTTTAAACATGCAATTTTGTCTATTCATTAGGGACCCTCCATTTCTAATTCATATAAATGGTGAGGTCAGTGAATGAGATCCATCGAACAAATCATTTATTAAACACATATTACTATTGAGGATGCCCCTATCTTAAGAATTTATAAACCCTTATCTACGGTTATACTATTAATAGTCACTTTTCAGGCTCATAGAATGCATTAAACTAGCCTTCACTAGAACAAAATCCCACTAAATCAGAAGGAAAGTTGCAGTAGACACAATGGTAGTAATACAAGAATAACTCGATCCTACAGCACTGGGGGAAATTTCCTCACCAACTTTATCTAATCCATAAAATTTAATCTTCTCTATTATAATTAATATGTCACTAAAGGGACCTCAATATCTTTTCTTAAAGTGAAACTTATATCTCTTTGGGGATGCACTCAGAAAAAGTCTCAAGAGATTCTCTTAGGAGAAGTCTTTACAAACCAACTCTGGGAGGTGAATGGAAGGAGAAAGTAATGACTCAAAATGGTTGAAAACCAAAAAATTCTTCTTGAAATTGAACAAAAAATGGGATTTTTTCTTCACTTATTAAAAAATATTTATAAATAAGTTGATCTCATCCATCTCCTGACGAGGACTTAAAGCCATCTACATATTATATATTGGTAAATGTTATAAACACCAATCCCACTGGTGATCCTTGACAGTGATATGAAATAATATAACGAAAAAGTTTCTATGAAAAATATGTTCTTCAATGTAACTTTCATAGAAGGTGTGAATACTCCTTAATAGAGACAAACCCAAATTTTGGGGGTTCCCTTTAATGCTCCATTACAACATCCGAGACGGTATTTAGAAACATAAAAGGGAAGGTTGTGGTCACATCCCATCCTTCACCCAAAGAATTTGATCCTCTTACTTATGAGGAAATATACACCCAATATGAGGAAGTAATAAATGAGTTAAGGAAAATTAATATTGAACTACTCAAAGGTATATGTAAAGTTAAGAAAAATCCCCAAGAAGAGACTCTTACTTTTTAATTTGGAGTATTTCCCTCACACGAAGAGGCTATTTTACCAATAAATGGAGGATTTAGTTTTTCGAGAAACTTGGATTTCAAAAATCAAGTCTATATAGATCTAATAGTTTGGGATTATCGATATTTTCCACTACTAGGATGAAAACCATAACCATGTCAAGTGAGTTAACCCAATCTAATCTATAATGGTCATCAGTAATGAACACAAATAAGATAACTATATTAGGATATACCCTCTACCTCTACTAAATTATCCAGCTAACCAATAATTTTATCAGATCTTATTGATCCAATTGAGTCTCTTACAATTTGAATGAAGGTAATGGAGGTGCATCACACACCAGTAAATAAAAAAAATAAAACCATACCTTGAATGGATAGACATAACTCATCCTCTTCACAAATTTGGGAATCCAACTTTTTTAACATTTAATGGAACTATTGAACTGAAATAACATTTTACGTACTTAAAATCTCAATGTGGTCCTATAATGGGAATCCTAAAATAGAAGGAGGTAGATAATCTTAGATTACTCATGCCAACCTTATATAAAATTCCATTTTTTTGTTATACTAGTTTACCAAATAAATCATTCACAAGGAGAGAGGAACTCAGTTGGAAATTTATCTATTAGTTCATCTTAACACTGAGTAAGACAATAATCCATGATATCTTAAATTGAAAACAACATGAGAGCGAAATATTCTCATACATCATTACTAGGTGGATGATAATAAACTACTCCTTGAACCAATAACTTCCCTATGATTAATTTCTAGGAATATAAATTGAAAATATTTGAAATGTATTAAAAATTATGCTCATACTAGTAAAGTATTGAGGTGGGTTCCATGATCTTGATATAACTAAAAAAGGTTGTAAGATTCCATTTGGAAGAATAAGACCTATCCTAGGATAGTGACACCATCTTCAAAAAGTAGGACTGGAAAAGTATAAACAACAACTATTATGCTTAAACCAGCTACAAAACCATCCAAAACTCCTAAAACTAGGAAATATCACACAGTTCCTTCTCCTGAACAACAATAAAAACAATAACACCTTTACCAGGAATGGTGAAAAGAGTATAGATACACGGAATATAAAGAGTGTATGAGTAAAGTTTATTATTTATAAAATGGGAAACTACCTGGATATTTTATTATATTTATGGAAAAAAATTCCTGAAGCTTCTAGAACCTATATATCTTAATCAGGTTTTCCTTAGTTACTTTTGGTGTTATTTTCCCTACCACTGAATGTTAGGGTAGAACTTCGAAGAGTTATTTTCCTTTAAATACATCCTTCAAAATATGGTAAATTTTAAAAACGTTAAGTGATGGAATCCATCGAAAAAGTGTCCTATGTGTCTTCCATCCCATTAGAAGAAGGAGAAGAATGTATAAAGTACTGAATACGGGGCACACAATTTTTATGATTTTATGACTAGAAATATGGTAAACCATTCACATAATATTATCAAGGAATAGATGAATCAACTAGGTATGACCCAAACATACAATTTGATAATAGATCTCACTATTTTAACACCAACACCTTCTAATAAATGGACTTATATGAACTATCATTTACATCGTAATGTGAATGATACATAAGAGGAGGTCCCCATGATGAGTCACAAGCCAGTTAAAACCATATAAAACTTCATTACATCAACATTAGTGTGACAGGATCCACCCCTCCAAATGGTTCAATATGAACCAACCCCTCAAAATAAATCCTCATTAGAAAAAGAGTTTTTATTTGGATTTATCAACATAATTCACTTCATAGTCCCCTTCTCAGATAAATATGAAACATATGAATATGAGTTCCATTATAACTATCATAGGGATATAGGAAGAGGCTATTGAGGATGATGGGGTCAATAAATATGAGGTTGTTAAAGATATCAATATCCAATTCATATTATAACTGAGACTATATACAATGTAGAGACCTGAATACATACCCTTGAATGGGCCTTATAGGAGAATCAATTTAATCCAAATTTATCTATGGTCCATTTAGTTCCCATAATACTAGAATAAAATTTAGAAAATTAGTGCTTATCTATTCAAGTTCATAAAATCAATTCATTCTAACCAAAAAATGACTAGGATGTCTTTAACTTCCAATCAGGGAGGACCACCACTAGTACTGGTTACTCTGGCTTCTGAGCCTTAGACCGAGGAGGACACTTATACAAGGAAACATTGGGATCTATCCCAAAAGTATGATATCCTAACATATGTTTCCATCATTTTAGATATAATATTTATCCTAGGTTCTCTTCATTTATCAATGGATATCTAAGAGTAACTTATTCATGTTCTTAAAATTGATTAAGAATTTGAAGCTGAGGTCACCACCACTGAAGCACACTATGTGAAAGATAACTTCATTGAGTGTAACATGGTCATTTAATTCACAAATAAATACTAGTAATATTAACTATAAGGGAATATTAGTCCCTTGTACATTTTGGGATAGATAGAAGGCATGTATGTTTATCAATCTCTCATTGACAATGGTTTCAAGAACAGACTCATTTTGATTCATAACCTCATATACTTAAGCTAAAATGATGATAATTTTCCTCTATCTACATGAAAATACATGGTCATGACAAAAGAAAATGAAAACCAATTGGATGAATCAAGCCTAGGGCCTAGTTTAGAGACATTTTCTCCAATTTCAAATTCATTATTGTTCATTAGGATTCTACTTTAAATATTTTTGTAGGAAGACAGTAGATTCCATTGCATGTAGTATTAAATTTATCATAACAAAATTTCCTTAAATATTAAATTAATGGATAGGAACTAGTAGAAATTGAGGATTTGATATTAGGGTTTTAATGATAGTTTTTTATAAACCATTGTTAAAATCAATGCATGAAACTTTTTACATCATTTTTTTTGTAAAACCAACTTTAAAAAGTCTTCTAATTTAATTTTAATTTTGGTTTAAAAAAATGATGTTAAGGATTTTTTAAATAACCATTTACATTAGTTATTTTTTTGAAACTGATGTTAAATGTGTTTTAAAAAAACACCAACACCCTGAAACCCTCATTTTTTCCTATTGAAACTCATCCGCTCAACTGATGACAACACCCAAAGACCCTCAATAACACTCAATATTCTCTTAATGTTAATTTTCTTCAAATTTTCAAATTTTTTCTCCTTGATATTTCATCCTTAATCCCTATTTCACAATTCTCAAGATATCTTGGTCAACCCGCAACCGCAGGTCAAGGTTTTTATTGGTTTTTTTGTTTTTTAATTTTCTTTTACATACTTTTTTATTTAAATTTGTAGAATTATCCTTGTTTCTACCAACTTCGAGTGAGTTGATGAGAATTTAGGATCTATTTTTCATTATAGTCTAACAAAATTTGTAAGTTATTATTTTTATTTTTATGATAAATTAAACATATTTTACTTGTAATTTTTATTCATCCATTCATTTATATACGAAAATTTTATTATCAATTATAATTTTTTTTTACAATTTGATTAATTTTATATATTTTTATTATTTTAAATTTTTGCCTCTATATTTTTTTTCCTAGAACAATTTATTTTTATAATTGTTTTTATTTATAAATTTTTCATCATTATAATTTTTTTGTGATTGATTTTTTTTCATTGATAAATTGTTTTTGTCAATATAATAAATTTTGATTAATTTTTTTTGTTCTAACATGTTTTTAAGATAGATTATTTCATCAAATATTTATACATATTTAAATTATATATTTATATATATTCTTTATCACTTATATTTAAAATTTTCAATATTATGTTTTTATCGTTATGTATAATTTTTTATGGTCAAATAGTTATCAATAATTGATTGTTTAATATAAGTTTTTATATTTAAAATTTATCTGTTTATATATATTTTTAAATTTTTATATTTTTTAATATATTCACCTTTTATATTGTTATATTTGGTAATTAATGGATCTAAATTGGAATAATTTATAAAGAACCACTCATGAATATGAAAATAGAGTTGATGATTTATTGTAAATTTCTAAACAGAATCTCTAAAAAGGAATTCATTTTTCTTTCCCTGTGTGAAGTGATACCTTCTAACAATTCATCATTTAAAGTTTCTGTTTTCAAATTCAAATGGTGAAAAAATTTTAGATGACATATAGATGTGTTGATATTTGACAGTAACTTATGTCACCCAACTTATTCACTATAGTGGAAGAGATTTAATAAAAATTTCATGATTTTATATGTAAAGTTATAAATATTAAAATGGGACTGTTCATAGATGGAATGAATCCATATCATAGCCTCACTTTCTAACATAGTTTAGGGATTCATTTTTTTAGTTTAAAACTTGTCCCCAGACATATGTATGAAGAAAAAATATGTTATGGTGAGTTTGATAGTTTCTAGAACAAAATAACTAGGAAAAAATATTGATATATATCTTTTATCATTGATTGATGGTTTTAAAATTTTATAGAAGATAGGTGTTATAATTTTTGATGTATATATGAAAGATTATTTTATTGTGCATGCTATGATAATGTTCACTCTAATTTTTTTTCTATATATGAAAACTTTTCTAGATACAATGTTAATGGATATAAACTATTCCAAATTTGGAAATAAGAGGCTTCATATTATCAATTAAATAATAGAAGAAAGACATTTTACCAAGGAAATTGAATATTTTTATGAATTTATCATACATATCATAGATTGAATTTTTTTAACAATTTATAGGAATATAATCTCCCTCCCACCACCATTTTCATCTGAATAATTTTATAAAAATGTGAAAAATATTGATATCACATTTTGAAAGAAAATAAATTTTGTTCATAATTTTTTTGGAAGAAATAATCTATCTTATTTGAAAAATATTCTTAGAAATTTTAGTTATAAAACATAACATTGACATAATTCATATTGAGGAAAACACATGTGATTGTTTAATTGAAACTTTTTTGGACATAAAAGGAAAACCAAAATATGGATTGAAAGCTACATTGGACTTAATATCTATGGGAATAAATTTGGAGTTATATTCATCTTTGAATGGAAATAGAACATATTTACCTTTTGTTTATCACACACTAAGCAAGTTTGAGTAGTTGATTTTTTTGTCAGTTTCTATATCGAATTAAAGTAAATAGTGGATATTTTTCAAATGTGAATAATTTGGTGTCATTAAGGATTCTAAATAAATAGGTATGAAATATTATGAATATCATGTATTAATGCAACAACTACAACCAGTTTCACTATGTTGTATATTTCTAACACATGTTAGAAAGATTATTATCATGTTATTATATTTTTTAAATCCATTTGTTTTAAAGACTTTGATCTGAATTTGTTATATGTTTTTTAGAATAAAGCCACATTCATATGTTATAAACTAGAAATATATTTACCATAAAGGTTTTTTGATATAATGGTTCAACTGGTGATTCATTTTTGGCATGAAATAAGAATATTTGGACCTGTTTATTTAAATTAGATATATCCTTTTGAAAGATATATGATAATTTAAAAGAGATATCTTAAAAAAACTCATTGATCAAAGACCTATATTATTTAATAATATGTATTGGAAGATATGATTGAATTTTTTTCTGATTATTTGTATAAAGTGGATCATATTGGTCTCTAAATATCTAGATATTCTATAGTTGATAGTAAAGGAAGAGGGATTTTTTGTGTAAAGGTAAAGTTCATTCCACATGATAAAGTGTCACTGGAAAATTTATATATTTTGAATAATAATGATGAGGTTTAACCACATATATTATTGCATATTTCTAGATTAAAGGTATGATATCTAAAAATATTGAAACATGGTTGATGATTGAGTAAAAACATACATATTTTCATAATTTAAAGAAAACATCAACCCATTTTTATCTAAATTAGAAACATTTAAATGGTTAGAAGGGGGACCATATCTTAATTTTAACACAAGTTATGGTTTTGATATTAATGGTTACACATTTTAGAAAAAAAGGATGATAAGAGCACTTTTAAAAATAGTGGGGTAATGGTTATTGTTAAAACACTACTTTTTTTTAACACAAAAGATAAAAAACCATTTTTTTATCAAAGATTTTTTTTGGTGTTCTTGAAGATATATGGAAAACTGATTATAGTAAAATTTGAGTATCTTTTTTAAGTGTAACCTGGTTGATAGTTATAGTGGTGTGAAACATGATGATTATGGACTTACAATCATTGATTTGAAAATATTTATTCACAAAGTGGAACAATTTATCACGAAGACACATGAAAAGAAAATATTTTATGTTACTGATCTATACAATGATCGCTAGTCGATAATTTTTTATGGAAAAAGAATTCATTTGGGTGATGTGGATGATGCTGATGCTATGGATTTATGTGAGATTTATTCATCTATTATATGATTTCTTGATGATACCAATGACTAAAATGTTGACATGGTCCTTGCTATATAAAGTGATATTGATGAAGGGATATAGGAAACACTAAATTATTCTCCTAATTATCTAGGTAAATATTTATAATATATTTTTCATTATCGACCTCCAAATTTTTTAAGTTATCTTTTTCATTATTTTTTTTATTTTAATGAATTTTGATAATTATTTTTTTTTATTTTTTTTCATTTTTTTTAACATATAAATTTTTTGTTAATTTTATTTTCATGTTTAAATTACCTATTTTCATATTTTCTTGTATGTTTATATTCAATCTTAAAGTGGTTACCCTATTTCCACCTCATTCAAGTGAGTTTATTGAAATTCAGGATATATTTACATCCAAATATTGTAAGATAATTTTTCATATTTGTAGAAAAATTAATTATCTATTATTTATAAATAGAATTCATCTAATCATTTGTTTGGATATATTTAATTATTAACTATAAATTATTTTTGTTAACATATATTTAATGTTATATTTTTTTATGAATATAAATTATTTGTAACTATAATTTGTTATTGTTTTTAACTATTTGTATTTATAATTTTTTGTATTTATACATTTTGTTAGTTATAATATTTTTGTGGTAGAAATATTTTTTTCTTCAATTTCCTTTACAATTTATAAATGGCTTTTGTTATCTACTGTAAATAATAAATCGTTTATTTATTATAGTTATTTAAATTTAATTATATACAAGTACAAATAATTTTGTTGAGGTCATATACATATTTCAAAATGATAGACACTAAGGTAGAGGAACAAAGGTATTTATATTTTATTATTTAAATATATATAGATGTAGTAATTAGATTATTTAATAAAAGTAATAATTATATTTATTAAAATTATTTTCTGCGGTTATTTTTTTTGAGAGAGGATGATACCTAAATATTGTTTTCATAGGATTAAATGTTTTCCAAAAATTCACTCTCACATAGATATAAAATGGTGATAATTAAATTTGATGAGAATGGCTTCCCAACTAGTTGAAATTCCTTATAGTTAATGAATTACTTAGCTGTATAATGTCATTATCAGGTGTGTATTTTATACCTGAATTCGATGATCAAATACCAATTGGTGAAATATATTTTATAGGAGTCTATAATAGTAAAATTTATGAACTTATTTATTTATTTTTCTAATTGTTTAAATTTCATACATTTATTAATATTTTATTTATTAAGTTAAAGATGAAATTTTACATTTAAGATAAAAAATGAATTTAAAAAAGTTTCTATCCTTTGAGACAATAAGATGAAGATATTTCACAAAAAATATTAATTAAACTTATATTTTTGTTAGTAAAAAGGATTATGATCCATGCCTTAAATGTGAGTTTATAGATAGAGAGACATGTCAAAAATTTGTCTCTATTTGGTAGGAGGAATATTTTGTGGTATCTTTTTGTTAATTGTAAAATTAATTTGTTAAATTAATTTTTATTTCTTTATAACTTATTAATATTTTCTTAAGTAACATGACTCCAGAAAAACTCACCAAGTGATACAGTCTAAAAATTTATACCCTCATGCATTGTCATGAGGAGGGAATTCTTTATTGGAGGAACATATAACTGTTGAAAAATTTATTGAATTAAGAGAAAATTCAAGTAGTGGATCTGAAGAAGTTCCACTCGACCATCCATCTCCTCCCACTCATCATGAAAAATGGATAATGGATAGAATGTAAAAAATGGGAGTGTATGTTAATAATATAATAAAGGAAGCAAGTGATAAGATTGTAAGTAATTAATTATCACTTTTCATCAATATTGCAATTTATTAAATTTATCTTACTTATATTAAATTTAAAAATACTACCTAAGGATTCCCTTGAAGATAAAATTTTACACGGGACATTTATCCTTGAGGGTATGAAGAATATTCTTGCCGTTGTTTTAGGAAATATTGAACACCTTGGCCACGTTATAGGGTATAAGGAGGCTATTAAATTTTAAAAATTTTTTGGCCATGGCTCTAGTTTGACATACATGGGGGAAGAATATAGGGGAGAAATAGGTTATTTGAATTCAGATATATGACATATTAATATACCAATAGAGGATAGTACTAAATCATCTATACTGGATATGTTTACAAAAGTGGTGAGATAGACGCAACATGAACATCCTTCCTACCTAGATCTTCCACCTCCTCATTCAAACCCAACCATGTACTATGAGTTGCATTCTAGGGATCCCCATACACATATTGTATCCTAAGGAATTATACATTATCTAGGGGATAATCTACATCATAATTTTATGCATTTGGGTCATGTAAGAGTAGTTGTACATGATATTATTAATCCAACTTCTCCAATATCAATGCATACTAAGGATGTGTCTATAGTTAGATAGAGTATTCCCATTTTTTACTTTTGCCAGCAAATCTTTGTCGTCATCTCGCATATGAGGTTTGATTTGGCTATGTTTTTTAATTTATCATTAAATTAAAAATTAATTAATTAATTTTATTACACTTACCTTATATATTAGTATTTGAAATCGAAGGAATCACTATAAAAGAAAGTAAAATTTCAAGTTCCATCACCTCCATATATTCTTTAAGATGGTGATTGGGTAACAATGTCTTCATATGTTTTTCCTATATTTGATAACTATTATACTTTTATAATGATTTTTGATATATGTGTAAGGGTTTATATGTTAAATATTTTGGAAATGAATATCATGGATGTTGTAAAGGGTGGTCGAATCAGTGTACCTATGTTTCAATTACTTTCCACGTAAGTAATTTTCAATTATTAGTTGTTTTTCATTAAGTTATCATATTATATATTGGCATAATTAATTAATTTTCTAATCAGTTATCTATAGAGTATTTGTATCCAATATGATTTCACTCCTGTTAGGGTTTTATCGATCCAGAATAAATTTTATTAGAAGTTAAATATTTGAACCCAGAATCTAGAATTGATTATATGTATAAATGATTCAAAAACAAAGAGATCACATGTTGGTTTTTACTTTCCCTGATAGGTAAGAACAAATATATAATTACAAAAAACTATTCATTATACTATTATTAAATTTTATGTATTATATTTTAGTGGATATTGGATGTTATGTGAATTTTTCCCAAAAGAATGTAGAATATATTGGTTATGCTCTTTATTGGGTGGTGTTCAAAAAAGATTCTACAAATTATTAAAGAAGTTAGTATTATTTCATGACTTTAGGTCTTTAATCTTAATTGTTCCATTTTATATTGGTTTTGAAAATTAATATTTTAAATTAAAATAGTCCACGGATTATATTCAATAAGGATCAATATTGAATAGTGTAACCTTAAAAAACTGATTATATGAAAGCTCAAGTCGATAACTTATATATCATTGAATACTTGGTTTTTATTATGTATCTTATATTTTTATTTATAAAATATTGTTTCATAAATGCATTGTAATTGTAAATAAAGGAATTTTGAATGTAGATATTATGTTTTATAATTCATTTATGAGATAATCAAGAAAAAAACAACATATTTTGAAAAGGTTAGTTTTATAATAACACTTATAATTTAAACAAATATGTTATATTTTAAATTCGTAAAACTTTATTTTACTTGTTTTTGAAGATGTTTATTTGTATATATCCAATGAATAAAAAAACCTTAAAAATTTACGTTCAAAATATTTTTTAAGTTTGACTAATGTGGATATTTAGTTTCATTTAGGCATATATTTTTAATTTTTTTTCAATGTTCTCAATTATTTTTATTTATTTTGTTTTGTTTATGTAAGTTTTTTTCTCAATGTTTTCTGTATTTTGAGTTTTCAGGTGTGGTATTATGTAATTTTTTAACATTTATAAAAAAAATACAGCTTACAACATTGGTTTTTTTATAAAACCAATGTGGAAGGACCTCCTGACATGCTTTCAATGCTGGTTTTTACTAATAAATGACATCAAAATATTTCTGATAGGTCTTTTACACATTGATTTTAAAAAAAAGGACACCTAAATACCTCATGAACATAAAAATAATTTTTATATTGGTTTTTATAAAATTGACATCAAAATCCCTCCTATAATTCATTTTAAATCAATTTTTTTACAAAGATCCAACACTGAAATATTTCGAGGAGGGATTTATACTTTGGTTTTATAAAAAACCAACATAGAAATCCCTCTTGGATATCAAAATACTTTCAATGTTTTTTTTATAAAAACAACATTAAAATCCCTCCTGGAATGCTTTTAACATAGGTTCTTAGTAAAAACAAACTTTGAAAGAGTACATGAATGGATTTCCACATCAGTTTTATAAAAAAATCAATGTTGAAAGCCCTCTATTTATTTCCATATAGAATGGGTTTCAACATCAGTTTGTAAAAACCATTATAAAAAATTCTACTTTCAATTACATATTTATTAACATAGGTTGTAAATTTATATTTAAAGGTAAAGAAAACCAATGTTAAAAGTGTTTTTTACACTAGTGATGCCAACGTTCTACATGTTCATGACACACATTTTTACTCCCATGAATCATAATAAATAAATACAAGAGTCTATACAAGAGAGGAAAAATAGCCTGAAACAGATGATACCCCCTATTACTGCTCTTAACACTTGGAGATGACCCCTATTTACCCATAAAATGGAATTAGTGGAGATTTTTCATAACCCATTAATCAAATTGAGGTGATCAATCTTGATTTGGGAAGTCATTGAGTTATGTGAATAATATATGAATGGATAGATCATTCGATCACCTTCATGTCATACAATTTCCATGTAGCTACCCTCATAGAGCAGGTTCCACAGATATAAGAAGATATAAACATGATACCCCCATAAATTAGTCTTTATATTGAAAAAATCTATGTGAGGGTCAGTTTGAACGATATTCATACAAAAAAACCATGGCTCTTTGATCATATCAACCTCAATCATTGAGGTAGGAGATAGATATGTGGACTAGGCACATTATCTCATGTCTTCATGATATAATCCTTGTTTTCTAAATCCATACACATAAGAGGTTGATACACTCTTGTAAATAATGATGATTATATAGGTTAATGAAATTGTTTTTATATCTAATATCTAAGGAGACTCCAGCATCACTGTCTGGTTTGAAAAATTCCTATGCATCATTGGTGGGAAATATAAATGCCCCTATTAACACCTCCCAAATCCTAGGGTGTCAACATTTCTTCTTAACCTGGTTATAATAGTGAAAAAACAATGGTTTAATAGAATTTTCCTGATGATAAACTCCATAAATTAGCATCTTTGGAGTCTTGAAACAACTCTTACACATCCAAATATGATAAAAAACTCTCATATCATATTATGGACTAAAAATTTCACTTTATCACCTAATTATACAAAGGTTAAGGAATATGGAGTGGAAGGAGAGAATGTCAAGATTACCATAGACCAAAATAGTCATACATCATCACTCTCAGGACTCAGAGACTCCTCCAAATTATTTATAGAGGACCAAAATTCCATTTCGTATTCTATTAGTCTGGAAAACATTCATTCAACACCTACTCCCACTGATATTGAATTGAAAGTAGAAGAATAGGAAGATCTCAGAGATTACCCTCCATCATTTGAGGAATGTGTCTCTATCACTAGTGAAAGGAACATATAAGTGAATTTGGGTACAAAGAAATACCCACAACCTACCTTATTTAGTGATTCCGTGTATCTTGAGGAATAAGAGAGATATTCATTATTTTTGAAGTAAAACCAATACTTCTTTTCTTGGAATTACATTTAAATTCCTAGGCTTTATAATGACGTGGAAACAAATTAATTGGGTTTTATTGAATATCATCATGGATATAAGTATGAGTGAAAAAGAATGAACCCAACTAATGCTGAAAAATTATAAGTCAATGTTAAAAATATTATCAAAGATGGATTCATTTGAGATGTTTGGTACCCTAAGTTGTTTTCAAACATCATACCATTAAAAAAATCAAAATAAAATAAGAATTTTCATCTATTTAATGAATCAAAACCATAATTTACCAAAGTATGACTTCCCATTTCTAATCACAGGGCTCTAGATTGATGTAACTTCTAGGTTCCAAACCCTCTCCTTTATGGATGAATATTCTAGTTATAACTAGACTTGAATGGCTCCTGAAGATGAAGAGTTCACTAATTTTTTAGGATACCTAAGGGGTGTATTATTACAGTGTAATAACCTTTGGTTTTAAGAATATTGATTCCATTTATCAATGTTCCATGCATCATATTTTTTAGATTTTTTTAGGAAATACCATGGTATGTTATATCAATGATATAATGGTAAAATTTGAACAATGTTGGGATCATTTCACAAAATGTGAATCCATTTTATACAATATATAAAAATATAGACTAAAGTTGACCCCCTAAAATATACTTTTGAGGTAACATCATTAAAATTTTCTGTCTTTATGGTATGTCATCATGACATCAAATTCAATCTTGATAAGGCCAAGGTTATCATTAGCATGCCACCTCTTTGGATTCTCAAAGATTTGAGATGGATTCAAGAGTGAATTTATAACATTATATGATTTATAGAAAACCTTCTATGAAAGTTATTAACCTTTAATAAACTCATAAAAAGTTAATTATTTATATGTGGGATAGATATTATTAGGAATATTTTGAAAACCTCAAGTAATACCTCTCAAGAAAACTGATGTTGATGCCACTGGTAAAAGGGAAGCCACATATATTATATGTGGAAAACCTTGATTAAAAAATTTGTGTTCTCCTAATAAAGAATAATTATCTAGTAAAAGATAATATTATTTAATATTTTGTCATAACTATGCTATATATTGAGAACATATATTCTAACATTGAGAAGAATTTCCTTTCTCCGATCTTCTCAGTTCAAAATCTATGGAATTATATATGGAATCATGAGGTATAATTATTTTTTCACATTGAAACTCTTATATACATCCTAAATATCCCAATGATAACTAGAAAAATGACATTGTGGGTGGTCATTATAAAATATATTGATATTCAATTCATATCAAAGAAGGATTTTAAAGTGCAATCATTAAAAGAAATTACCACAGTGCATCCCATCACGAGAAGCACACCAATAGAAATTGAAATACCCAATGAAGAGTTATTTTCCATTCAAGATACTCCCCAAACATGGAAGATGTAATTTTACGGTTTATTGAGAGTAATAATAAGAAACAATTATTGAAAAATCTAAAATCAATATATATAGTTTGGAAATTATTCTCATTTCTCTAGAAAAAGTAGTTTTCCCTAATTCTTTCTGCTACTAGAACAATGGTTAATATTTTCTTAATAAATAATAATTGATTACCTTATTTGATTATGTGTGAGGTTTGATGGTAGAATTACCTTTTGAGATGACAATGTCTATGTTATTATTTCAAAAAACATTTGGGAAGATGTGTGGGAAAATTAATCTACCACGTTAGTGGATCCAGATAGGTATGATATAGTTATCAACAATGCACAACATACGAGAATATCCCTATTCACTTACAATAATAGGGAAGATATCGATCAGATTAATTCCACCTTTGTGAAAGTAAAGTCGATATCCTCACTAAATTATACCACTAATAAATGGATTTACCCTATACCAAACTATCTCCAAAATGGAATTATTTCATCAAATATATCCAAGAAGGAACATATTCAATGAATATTTATAAAATTTATTATTTATATCAAACTGAATTCTCACAAAATACAATATAAATGAGTCTTTTATTATGTCCTCCTTAGATGAATTAAAGGAGGAGAGACCCTTTCTATTATTTAGTAATTCCACATAGGTGCCTGTGGTTTTCATCAATCCCTAATCATGATCAACAACTAGATCAAGAGGATTGGATAAATTTGGAAATCAATGATACAAGATTACATGGAATTCACCAGGAAATGTACTGCTATCCAAATACATGAAAAATTTATACCTCAACCCCTATAGTAACCACACACTACTAAGTATTCTTGACCATTCACTATCTGAGTAATAAATTTCATTAGTCTATATCCCCCATCTATATACATGAAGTTTAAGTACATCCTTATTGGCACTATTTTTTTCCCTAAGTGGTTGATTGCTATATCCCTTATAAAATTTGGGACAAAGGATATCATCAAATTTATGAAGACAAACATCATTACCAGATTTGGTATCCCTCATATGATATTAATGGAATGTGACACCAATTTATGCTCTTCCGAGTTGAAAATTCTATACTAAAAATATGAAATTCATTCTAACGACTCACCCAGCTACCATGCAGGGACAAATAGACATATTGAGGATTTAAAGAAGAATCTAAATAATATAATTTGGAAGATGGTGGATAAAGAAAAGTTTTATTATCTTGATAAAATTCAACATTCTATGTGGGCCTACCACACCACGTTATGTACTTCCATGCAAGAGACCCCATATTTACTTGTATATGGGATATAGGTAGTCTTTCCCATAAATGTTCATCTACCCTCACATTACAATACTATATACAACCAGATATCTGAATTGGAATAGTATTAAAAGTGGATGAATGGTTTGGAATGACTTAATAAGAAGAGGTTGCACACTTTACACAACTTGTAAGTTCATTAGAACTAAGTTTCATGAGTATTCAATATTTGTTTTTACTTTATTTATTCATCTATGTAGAGATGGTATTAGTTCTCAAAACTCTAATGATAAAAGGAAAAATTATTCCAAAGCATTAATCAAAGTGGGAGGGGCCTTATGTTATATATAAGGTATACTCTATTAGATCTTACTAATTGGTCATAATGGATGGACAAAGCATTACACTAACCATAAATGTAATGTTTCTCAATAAATATTTTGTATAATTTTTACATCAATCCACAAAGGCCTTTTTCATATGACCTTCAATAACATAGCATGATTGTCCCTACCACATGATGTTATACTATATAGAAAAACTCCTGGATGTATGAATTTAAACTACATTGTATATCTCTATCTCTATACTATATTAAAATACATTTTTATCAATCATTCCCTATAACATTAAACTAAAATACACACGTCCAAGATTTATGACTTTAAATGGTGGGTCTTTATTTATTACAAATTCTTCAAAGAAAGATATCCTGGGGACTCGACCCCGTGACTGACACCCCACACCCCAACCCTCCTTACCACCCCATCCGCCTATAGGGGAACCTACAAAACTTTTCATCCTCCCGGAATGGAATTAAAATTCATGGCCTTCTTCCTAGTCACATTATGTAAAACCACATGACAACATCTTCATCATGTGAAATTAACATACATGGTTATTTTCCTCAATGCAAGATGTTAAAATGCATAGTAAACTCCCTCATCACAAGAAATTCAATTTTATGAAAACCTTTGTATCATGGATTCAAAATATCATGATAGGTGTTTAAAATTAACCCATTTTGAAACTTTGTACAATGCATGTTATTATATAATTTACTCTTGTTTATCACATTAATCATGGCTCAAGTAATCTTAGAGGTCTTGTAAAATCACCCAATTTAGCATAGCTAAGAGAACCATGACTAAATATGGGAGGAAAAATGTTCTACCTAATATGAATTTAAATATCTTAGAGTGGTCCATTTTTCATGACCTAGTTTCTTTAAATAATATCAAGATTTGTTTAATAATCCTTGAAATACAATCTATCTAGGTCCAAAGGATATCAATTCCCCTATCCTTGAATATGAGTTATATCTATTCAAGTATATTATTTATAAAAACTATGTGTGTATTGATTATTAATTATTACAGGATATGTAGTAACACCCAAATCATTTATCCCAGGACCAACTATGAATAAAAAAGAAAAATACCACCTTTCCCTTCTTGTAATCCAGATCTGTGAACATAATTGTTTATTAAGAATTATGTGTTTCATGATTCCTACTCTTGTAGGATACATAATGATGCTTAGTTCTAGGATTATCCATGATTTTGAATAAAGAAGATTCCCTCTTTTAATTTAATGGTTTTCACCTCTTATTAATATATCAATTTCTTCATGGAACAACATTGAGGTAAATCCTAGTTTTCTTTCCCTACACATGATTCATATCCCTATATAAGAGGCCTTACATGAATTTTGGATGGCTCAATAAAATTCTCCATCCTATATAAAATATAATTTATGCATAGACCTAATGTATAATTACCTTTTTTTACAATGTATAAGCCATTTCTACATAGCATTATTCATTATATAATTATTAACTTGTAAACCTAAGTTGAAATTACCTTACCCTATACAAAACATAATCCAAATAAGGATAAAAAACAAGAACTACATGTGGATTAATTTCTATTTTGACAGGATATGTAGTGATTCCTAGATATTTTATACACATATCAACCAAAAATTATATCAACCAAAATTACCTCCTTTCCAATACATAGGGATTTATAATGAATAATTATTTATGAACATGCACTAAGAAATGAAGTAGCATAAAAATACCTCCATCCTAGTAGTGGTGGTATATATATTAAGCTATACTACAGTAAAATGTTCATTATTTATGTAGTGAAATTTATGTCCTTGTTACATGAAAATAAATTGTCTAAAAAATATTCCATCATAAAAGATCATAACTATCTTGGAGTAGGTCATACTATGTGACACATTACCCATACAAGAGTTTTATCCACATAAAGGTACCTATCAAATGACCCCTATCTATAAATCTATGATAGGGTAGAGTTCTCCATTCTCAGGGAAACTTGGATCCTCTATCATAGAAATTGGACATAGATATTCTTCTAGCTCTTATTCCATAACATGAATAAAATATAAAAAATTAAACTATCTTATATAGAAGTTCAATCTATATAGGGGTTCCTTTTCTGAGTTTTTATTCCAGGAAATTAAACTACATGACATGTGGCCCACCATGAATAACCTTAAACAAATCATAGCAGTCCCCTATAAGTAACCTAGTTTCCCTATATGAGATGAAAATATTAGTGATAAAACCTGGAATAGGTTATATATCCAGCCAAAAAATAGGATAAAATTCCCCTTTCTTAGTGATTTTTCCTAATTTCTAGAGCACCCCTAAAAAATAAGCACTATATATGGCTTGATTCTTAAAACATATTTGAGTCCCATATTCAGAACCCTCCAAAAGTACTCATTCATTTTCACCCCTTTTAATGGAACAATGTCATCCTATTTATGTCTAACCCAAGACTAAAATACCACTATTCTCCTTTTGAACACATTTTTTTCATAAATAACACTTCATACTTGGAGTGCCTTGTATTCTCACAAACCTTTATCTAGCTATCAGTAATGAATGCATTAAACTCCAAAGGACACATTTTCTAGATTATGCATACTATTACATTAATATGAATCTTCATATATTCCCCTCATATGTCCTATCAACTAGAATCATTTTCACCCTAAAAATGAAGATCACCTGATTTCCACATTCTTTTACAACATCACAATGGAACCCGTTCTTTAAATATGGTCCTCGGTCACCCGTTACCTTCCTTCTCAACCTCAATACTCCTAAACAAAGATAATTAAGTTGATATTTATGATGAAAAACATCATTTTTAAAAAATTTTGGGATAATTTTAGTTTTTGGACCCTTTTGGGTTGTTATTATCATTCATCAGGTCCATGCATCATGACGGTAAACTCTGTGAACCCCCTTAGAGACAGTCTATAGTGGCATTGAGACCTCCATTCACATCAGTTCAAAATTTCTATTTGAAACTAAATGGATCATATCAACACATTTTTGGTCTAAAAATTATGACCTTAAACTATATGTACCTCCTCTAAGTCTATTCATCATTACCATAAACTGCATGACCCCCTTCAAGACAACCTATAGTGGAATTAGGCCATATATTTATATGAGGTCAACTTTTATCATTGAAACTAAATATAATTTCTCAACCACATTTTGGTCCAATCACTATAACCATAAATATGTGAACCTCATCTAGGAGATAGTCTATAATAGAATTGGACTCTCATTAACATCATTTTTTCAACTCATCATTACTATATAAGTTGTCTCACTTCACATGTGGTTAAAGTTGTTTGATATTAAACTCAATATTTTTTGGTTAAATTTATATGAATTTTAAATTTATCCACTTAGTGTTCCATTAAATAATATAATAAACTATAGGTTAAAGAGACATAAAACTTTCATGATGAAATCCTGTGAAAGGAATCCTAAGAAAAATTCAAGCCTCTTATCACTAAGTATCTAATTTTTGGGTCTTAAGAAAAATTAGAGTATAAATTGAAAAAGAAAAAAAGATTATAGGTTCTATTGTATGGCCCTAGAAAAATAAGATCCATTCTTTCTAGACCCATTAGTTTAGGTAAAAGTTAGATCAATGACACTTCATATTCCTTTACCCTGATTATATTGTCCATACAAAGTGGAATAAATTTTAGTGTGCCAAAACCCTTCTTGAATATCCCTTCCTTCTATGAAACTACTCAATTTCAAAAGTGTTTAAATCCATATAAACCTTACTTTAACTATCATTAATGATCATATTCAACTCTAAAGGACACCTCTTCTTTACTATACATACTATACCCATGATATGACTCTGTATAAGCATCCCTTATATGGATTATCAAAAGGAGACATATTTATCTTGAAAAATAGAATCCCATAATCTCTATATGTCATGGTACTATTATAGGGAAAACCATCTTTCAATTATTTTATATGGTCATCTCCTACATACATGTAACATATCATCACTCCATATTCAAATTCCTTAGTTTATGACTCACAAAATCCATAATTCAATTATTCGAGAGGATTTGATGCCCTAAATGTTATGAAATTGTGAATCAAAATCATTTTCTAAGGTGAAAGTATGAAATATCACTTTAAAAAATTTAATTATCTCTCGTGATGTGACTTTAAATAGTATGAAATAATGGTCTAAGATTTATGACCATAAAATGAATGACCCTTTTTATGATATAGTCTATTTTAAAAAAATGATCTCTATTCACATTTTTCCTTTCTCTTACTAGGGGTATTATAATACATATTTTGTTAATGATATATGACCATAAACAGTTGTAATATATACTCTAAAAACCATGAACTTAAAATATGTGCACTTTAGTCAAATCCATATGACCTTAAACTATAGAAATATGTGGTCTACACAGCATGAACCAAAATTGTGTTCACTTAGGTCAAAGCTATATGACCTTAAACTATAGCTATATATAGACCACACACTATGAACTTATATTTTATTCACTTTGGTCAAAGTTTCCAGACATTAAACATCATCTACTTTGGTCCAACTTTAATGACCTAAGACATCCCAAGGAAAGAGGCATAGAACTCACCATATTAAAAACCCAGAAAGGGGAAACTAGGGTAAAATTTTAGTCTCTTCTCACTGGACACACCCCTCACATGGTATAAAAAAAATTGAAGGTTCAAAATTTAAAATTGGTATAAATATTGTTAGGTTAAAAACCTATAAAGGGGAACCTAAGAAAAATCCAAGTCTTTTCCTATTATCCCGTCCAATATAAGAATTAGGAAAAAGATATGAAGATAAAATAAAAGGGTCATATCTTGTATAGTCCATAATATTACACTAGTATAAGTTATTTTAGGCTCTCTAGGCCCCTTGACCTAAGAAAAAGTTATATCATTAACTCATTCTATCATCCTTGGTTTATTATCCCATAAGATCTGTATAAAATGTGTGAAGAAAAAAATATTAGGCTACTCAGAACCTTTTTAAAATTATAATATTTATTCCAAATTACCCATTTCATGATCCTCATTACGTTGATTCAAATCACTCAACCAAATGGACTAAATCTAGTGTCACAGTTGTTGATAATTCCTTTCAACCACACCGACCTTCCACAAAAAAACATCTGAAGGAACTCTTTACATAATCACCTAGAGGAATCCCGTTTTTTAAGGAAATAACCCAACTAAATGTTTCAGAACATGGGAGAAACAAAGTTCACCAAAATCACCGAACTATGTTGGAAAAACTAACTTTTTCCTTGTTTACTATAATAGTTTTAAAATTAAAAATAATTCCAAGAAAATAAAATTAATTAAAAGAAACATTGGGTTTTATTTTGTTTGTATTGATATCCATAGATCCATGGGAGAAATATTTTATCATTTCATTTATATGGAATAAATATTAAAACTTTGAATCTTTAGTATCACTTGGATTACAAAAAAAGTTACATAATTTTTTTAGAAAAAAATCACACATACATAGGAGGAACCACCCAATTTTATGGAGAGTGTCATTCAGTCATCTAGTTGAACGAACCTTTAAAAAGTGATGTACACTATCTATTCCACTATTCCCACTTCCAATATCAAGGAACAATATCTTGAGTGACTTCCCTTTCTAGTGATCCAGTAATTACCTAAAATAATTTAAATACATCCACCAAAGTTTGGTCATAAAATCTGAAACTTATCAAACCAAACCACCTTGATCTGGTATCATTGGAAGAACTCCTTCCAAAACATATTCCTTCCTGAGACCTAATTTATGAACATAGAAGAAAAAAATGCTGCCACTTTCCTCCACTTAAAAAATATGAATATTTTCTAGAACCACTCCTTCCAGATGTATCCTTCCAATCCAAAGAAGTAGGCTTTACTTTCTCAATAATATCCCATTTTAAGATTTATTTAGATAAAACCTTGAAATCACCATCAACTTCTGCTATATATATAATGTTCCTTCAACTCATTTCATTCACCCAAGTCACACTAAGGATTTGTATTAACTATTAATTTAGAACCTAAACTCTTGGTAAAAATATACATTGGATTTTATTTTTCATCCATATTCAATAACTCTAATTCACTATGTTCCAATATATTTCAAATATAACGGTACTTTAGATAAATGTGTTTAGTTCCTAAACAAAACACAAGATTTTTGTTCCAAATTAATTTCACTCTAACTATCATAGAATAAGAAACATTTCCCTTAACTATAACCAAGTTCTTAAACTAAATGTCTTTACCATAGCATATCCTTACTTACTTCTATTATATCTATACACTCTACTACCATTATCAATTTTTTTCCTCCGGTTGTATCCTAGAAATCCAAATCACTATAGTTCCTCTAAAAGTGTAAGTATATCTGATTATTCTTTTCCATGAATTTGAATCACCCCAAAGCCTACATCAATAAACCCATGTAAAAGATCAATATCTACTAAATAAAAAGTTAATCTTACCATTTATTTTAGGTATTAATTAATCCACATAATAGATTCTCAATGAACCTTTATTGTATTTTCCATCAACTGTCTATCAACTACCATTGCATGAGTAATATATGGGTGTGTAGAAACCAAAAAAATTCATCAAAATTCCAACTGATGAGGCATAAGAAAATTTTAACATGTACTTGTTTTATTCTTCCATTCATGGTGATTTTTTATTCTAAAGATTAATATGACTAGTGAGAGAATTTTTCATTGGATTAAATCCACTCATTTTGAATCTCTCAATAATATTTCGAATGTAATAATTTTGTGATAAAACCAAGAATTTAGTTTTAATATCACATTCAATTATTATTTACAACATCTTCATATATTAACTAAGATATTTCATTTAAATCATTCTAGATAAATCCGAATTAAACTTATAAATCAGAAGAATATTTTGAGCTACCAATAGCATATCATCCACATAAAAAATAAAGATTATAAATTAATTTCCTCTTAACTCTTTTTGTTAATAATAGTGATTGGAATTACTCAATATTAAAACCAATTTTTTTCATTATGGAATAAAACTTCCTCTTCCAAAATCTTGGTTCTTTTTTCCAACCATATAGACTTATTCTTAGTCTATACACCAATCCTGGATTTCAATTATCCATGAAATCAACAGGTTTCTTTATTTAAATTTTCTCATATAAATATAAGGATACTAGGGTGATCAGTGGAATCTAGTGAGTTGGGGATTTAAAATTATTCACCATTGGAGTGATGAAACTTTATCATCTATAGAAATCTAAGCCATGATAAAGGTCATAGATTCTTATGTGAAAATTTAAATTCACAAAAATTAAACAAATGAGTACCTTATTCAGATCAATGATGTGTTTATCTATCACACATAACTGATGAGTTTTTCATGAATGATCTAATCTTGAACCCATATAGATCATCTAAACATGCTTCAAGAATATATAAGAACATGAATAATCAAATTCTCAGTGCTAGTGTGGGGCTCCAATGAATCTTCTTATGTCACAATGATCACCATGACCCCATTCCTTCAATCTGTGATTGTGATCATAGGTTGAATAATCGTACATGAAATTTATATATCTTGGATTAAGAGGAAAGAGAGACAAGCTCTCTATTTTTAATGGATTAATAGTATATGGAAAACATATTCTCCTCTATTTATATAGTGAGAGTTAAAATATCTAAAAAGTGTTCCCTGACCCCCATATATCCAACACCCACTAAATAAAATATAAATGAATCATTATTTCTAAGTAACTACATCATATGAAACATTTATATTTTATCACATGATTTTAATATATAATAAAAATATTACACAGTAAAAGAGAGTCATTAACTTATATTTTAATTCCAAAAATATTAAATGAATATTGAATATTAAAATAATATTCATTTTTATAATATTTTTCAATGTATTTACTTAAATAATTTTATATACTTTTACAAAATAAATTCAATCCAATTATTTTATACTTGAATAATAAGGAACTTGTTTACTTATTGGAGATTGATTATTTTTGGACATATCTCAGACCTTATGGTGGGTCCCGCCATTTTATATTCTCATATTCATCAGAAAAGGTCAGACTCTTTAATACGCAACTATGTGTTCCATTTTAGGACATTATCTCGATAGTAATGAATACTATTTACATAATGAGAGAAGACTCTAGCAACCCATAAAGGTTCCTAAGGAGATAAGGAATATTCATAGAAATAAAACCAACCTATGAACAAATTCCATGTATTATAACCTCTTTTTCCTATGATATATCATAAAGAAGGATGCACAACTTATTCCGTATTCTATTATTTATTTATTATTTTTTGGTCTAACTGGTCAAGATTACCTTCTTCTTCCATGTACATAGATTTAGTAAAGATACTACCATCCTGGTCAACTAGGCCTGAGATACCACTTCCTCAACTCAGAAGATACAAATTTCATCTTGACCATTCAACTAATGCTATACTAGTAAGGTAACACCCAACACAATTTACCTCAAAATGACCAAAATGCCATGGTTTTTTGTTTGATGAAATTATGAAATCAAATGATACATATTTATATGATTTCATGTCAGGAGAACAACAAACAAGTTCATAGATAAAAAAACCAATGACACCTTAGTGGGTCTTTTATAATGATCACACATAGCTGAGATCATCAAGTGAAAACTAAATGAGAAGAAGTCTTCATGCTTATGAGTCCCCAACACATGGTTTTTTCACATCATATCTATACTATCAATATTATGTATCTAGACCATAAGAAATATATTTAACATTACTTTCATGGAATCTCTAGGTTCTCATTATAGCACGATAACTACTATAACTCTTTGAAACGACATGTAATATAAGGAAATTACCATAAATATAGTAGATGTAGAAGTATCGACACTATTATAGTAAGATAAAAAATGTATAGAAAAAACTATATATGTGTAAGGGTAATAAAATTACATAAATAATTTGGGTCAAGGGAACCCGCTTACAACACTCCCACTTTCACTAGATCCAACTGTTAACAATTATCAATTCTCTATATCTCATATGAGAATCATGATTCTGTAGATATATGGATTTAGTTAGGATATCTTAGAAATTATCCTCTATGAATACTCTATTAAATGTGAATTCAACTCCCTGTGTAAAATACATCAAGATACAAAACATTAAAAGTATCTTCTTTATCCTCTGGTGTGACCTAGGATCCTTGGAAGGCACCACTGCTGTAGTATTATAACAATAAAATAGAATATGGTCTTCACTACTAGGCACAGCAACAATGTTTGAAACTAATATTTGTTTCTACAATACTTCCTTATATGCATCATAATCCTTGATATACTCATATTTTGTGGTATAATTGGTGACCATAGGTTTCTTTGAGCTTCTCTAACCCACTACTCCACCATTAAGGAAAGAATTATAGCATGACTGTGATTTTATATCATCACAATTTGTTTGGAAAATAGAATCAATGAATCCGATCACTATTTTTTCATCCATACACCAAGAGAATATCCTTTGTATATCTCAATTACTTCAGGATAGTTTTTATGGCTTCCCAATGAAACTATCCTAGATTATCTTGATATCTACCCACCATTATTAACACAAATGTAACATCAAACCTAGTACATATCCCGACATACATGATATATGATAATATTGAGGCATAAGATATTATATTCATTATTTAAATCTCATCTAGTGTTTGTGGACACATTTTCTGGGAGATATTGATACCATGTGACATTAGAAACAACCACCTCTTGGATTGTTTCATATTATACATTTTGAGTACCATGTCAATATATGTACTTTGACTTAGCCTGACCGGTCTCTAATTTTTATCTCAATATATCTTGATCTTTTGAATGAAGGCTACTTAACCTAATACTTTCATGGATAATCATTCATTTAATCAAGTATTAACCTAATTTAATACTTTCAATTTATTTCCCATAATTAATATGTCATCAATATATAATATGAGAAAAATTATAGAATTCACATTAACCTTATTATAAAAACATGGATCACTTTCATTATTTATGAAACCAAACTATTGTATAACCTCATAAAAATTAACCTTCCATGATCATGATTCATAATTTAACCCATAGATGGATCTTTGTAACTTGTACACTTTCATGGAATTATTTGAACTTATAAACCCTTCAATTTGAGTCATATAGTCATATAAAACAAACATACCATTTTGAAAAGTAGTTTTTACATCCATTTTCCAAATCCCATTATCTTGGAAGAAAGATATTTAAAGTAATATTCTGATGTAATTAAACATCACTACTGGTGAGAAGGTTTTTTCGTAGTCTATTCCTTAACATTTCTTTAAACCCTTCTCCACCAGTTGTTCTTTATAGGTATTTACTTTACCATGAATGTACATATTTTTCTTGAATACCAGTTTGTACCCAATGAGTTTTACATTATATAGAGGGTCCAAAAAAACACAAAATTGATTTTGGTACATAGTCTTTACTTCAGAATGTATGTAATCTTTACATTTAAAGGAATCCTTACCTTCTAATGCTTTCTTGTAGGTTAAAGGTTCATCATTATCTATGATTAATGTGTCACCAAAATTGGTGTTAAGAAAACCATAATTATCTGGTTTTATAACATCTAATGTTCACCTATATGGTACTTATGTATTGTGAACATCTTCATCTCCCACTATCTCATGAGAAGATTGTTCCCATACCTACTCTTGTGCATATAGATAATCAACTTCATTCAAGTCAATCTTTCCCCCACTATCTCCTTTGGATATGTGTTCCTTTTCAAGAAATATGGTATGTATTTCAATAATCACCTTTCTATCAGAAGGGTTATATAGGTAATATGATTTGGTCTTTTAAGGATAACCTATAAAGATTCACTTCATGCTTTAGGATTATATTTTTTCATTAGGTATAGTATTGAAAGAATACTTGCATCCCCATACATGTATGTTTAATAGATTTGGTATCTTTACACACCAAAAATCATATATAATCCCATATATTTTTTTAATTGGTATTTAGTTAAGGGTATATATGGTTGTCTATAACTCGTATCCCCAAAAGGATAATGAAAGTGTTTATTGACTCATTATTGATATGAAAATGCCAAGCATGGTCCAATTACTCATTTAAATAACTCAATTACACTGAGGTGTATAAGGAGAAGTGATTTGGGATACTATCCCACACTCATTTACGTGATCCATGCAATCTTAGTTAAGATACTCTCTAACTCAATCTGATAAGACTACCTTAATTTTCTCATTAAGATGGTTTTATACTTCATACTATCATTCCATAAAAATTTAAACATAATCTGACTTATACCTCATTAATTATATATATAATCACAACTACTATAATCATGGGTAAAATTAATGAAGTAAGAATTCCCATCCCTTTCCTATATTATAAACAGACCACATACATTAGTATGAACAAATTACAGTAATTTAGTGTCTCTTTCCCCTTTCTTAGAAAAGGGTTATTTGGTCATTTTCCCTTATAAAAAAGCTTGTAAAATACCCAGGGTTTTCAATTAGGTGAGTTTGAATACCCTATTTGAGTCATGTTTAATAGTTTTTCATTGATTTTCATTATAGGGTTTATGCGTTCAAGTATATATAATCCATTATTAAGATAACCCATTCTATAACATATTTTATCCTTATAAAAGAGTTTATATTTTTTTAAAAACTAGAAATTAAATCCAATTGTGACAAAAATATACATTGAGATTACATTTTCAGTAATGGAAGGAACTTAATAACAATTATTTAATACAAGAACCAAAACACTAGGAAAATTTATATCATACTCTCTAACTTCCAAAACCACTAGAATCACACCATTTTTATCTTGAAGATCTACTTCATCCTTTGAATTTTTTTTAAATATACTTTGTTCCTGTATATGAATATAATTGTGTGAGCCACTTTCTATATCTAATACCAAACTTGTAGATAAAGTCATATTTCATTCAATTAAAAAAAACATTAACTAGAATCATAAATTTTATTTTTCTTCCTATCTATGAAATTATTTTTTTAGTTAAATTTATTTCTAAATGAAAAGAAAATAGACTCCATATAATTTCCCTACATCTGTATCTTTGGATTTTGGGAAGGATGATGCATCTGTGTATTTAGCTTGGACTTATCCTTAAGGCCCTTATCCTTTCCCTTACTCCTCTTGTTCATCATAATGGCTGACTAATTAGAATTATTTATGTCCTTATTAGCTTGGAAAACTAAAGATAAAAAATCTAGGAGTGAATTTTTCCTGATATTCATATTGTAATTAACAATTGAATTTAAGAAGGTTGGTGGTAAAGAGGAAATATTGAGATTAATTTCTAGTTCTTAGTTCTACTTGAACCCAAGGGATTCACGTTTCTAATGTCCCTGATTATCTTGAGTACTTGAGATACTACTTTATTTCCTTCCTCTAGCCTAAAACTATACAATGCACTTGATATCTCATATATTTCACCCCTTGATCTATCCCAATATAATTGTTATAGATGAGTAAACATCTTTTAGTCATAGTCATCCTTATGAATTATTTACATTTGGATAGAAATTGATGAAAAAATGATACACTATACATCTAGTGCATCATATACGTACTTTTTATACTTGTTTTTTATCATCCTTTCTTTCTCCCTAAGGACGCTCAGTAGGAATTGAGGACTCCAACACATAAAACCTCCTCTATTGGCATATTACTATACACAATCACCTATAATACTCTTTAAAGTTTTTTCCAGTTAATATATTTTATTTATCATGTGTTTATCACAGTGATAATGAACCAATGGTGTTAGTGATTACCATTTTTATCTACAAAAAATTTATCATTTAGTACTTTATCTTTATTAACGATTTCAACATTACTGTTAAATTATTAAATGTATCCCACTATTTTATCTAGCCGTTGTATCCATCACTATTAGATTCATAAAACCTAGTCTCTTGATTATAATATTGGAAATGATCCTTGAAACATCCCCTCATAGTATTCAAGAAACGAATATTACACTACCCAGAGAGTTCCAAGGTAGGCACTAGGCTAGCCAACTGTATTGACTCACAGTTTCTTAATCTCTTGAATGAAGTCATAACTTCTTGGAGTTGTGACCTCGATTCCCTCAACACTTAGTATCTATAGTGATATAAATATATCTATTGATACTTCTTTTATACTATATTTAGTTAAGTCAAGCCATCAATATTATAAGAACTTACCATTAGTAAGAGGCACCCATAACTAGGGATTATGAGCACCCTATACACCTAGTTTTGTTCAAATTTGAGTGAAAAATACATCCATGACATAATATTTTTCTTTGGGCCTTTTAATATTTTTAATGAATGTAATCCTTTTCTATTAAATATGTTCATACTATGTTGTTGCGCTCACAAATTAAAATGAATTAATAGAAAGCATTCATCACATCTTTATACATTTTTCTATTTATTATTTTATGTGTTCCCATAGACATAAAAATACAAAAAATAGTAAATAGTTCATAATAGAATGAAATTACCCGACTGGTCTTGAGTATCTAATAATGGTTTATCCATTTAAACTTAATAGACCAATCTTGACCTAGGGGTATCATACCTAAGTTAGATCTTTACTTGTACCACATCTTTCTCCTGGTCTAGTGTTTTCACTTATTGTTTGGGATACCACCATGTCTTACCATGGTCTACATCTTACATCATCATTGTAAATAGAACAAATTTACTTGCATAAATGAGAGTGTGTCTTAGGAAGCACAATATACACACAAAAGTATAATTTATGGACACGAAATCCCTTATACATATTGAAGAAAAAGGATGATGCTCAAATTGTCTCAAAAACTAATTAAATATTAAAATAATTACACATTGTTGTAATAATTAATTAAATAAAATAAATAAATAACCACATAAAAATAAAGGGTAATTCACTATTCAAGACCAATCTATGAGAAAATTAAAAGTGAGATAAAAAAATACAACAAATTTAAGCTGAGGTCATTTAAGAAATTTAATGAATTATTATAAATTCAAAAAATTTAACTTACTTCGATCCCATAATAAATTTAACTTTTTAATTCAAAAAAAAATTAATTTAATTTTATATAAAAAATAAATTAATTTTCAAAATTGTAAAATTATTGTTATTTTTTTTTAAAAAAATTAATAAATTAATTTTTAATTATATTAAAATGATTTCCTCATCCCCAGAATCCTAATTAGGCCCATTGTAGTTAGGGAAGAACTAGGGCAGGGGGGATATGGGTTGAAAAAACGTTCTTAGACCCACTTTGGGTTAGGAAGAACCTACCTAGGCTCATTTCAGGTTGGGAAGCACTTTCCTCGACCAATTCAGGTTCAGGCTGAACCATAGAATTTTGCACATGGGAGAGCCGACCACGAAAGGGGTTCATCTAGGAAGACCAAACACAATTGGGTAGGAGGAAATTTCTAGAGAGGGCTCACTCATGGTAGTGTATGGCCAAAACAGTGTGTGTCTGTGCACGATGGTTCTAGTGAGGCTATTCATAACAAAAATAGTTTAAAGGGGAGGCAGTATTAATAGAAGGGAAGACCATCAGAGGTGGTGACGAGGCAACTACACGGTGACAATGAGTGCAACGACAGCTGGGGTGATAGTGAGGCAATATTCTCTTGCTTCTAGAGGAGGTGATGTCTGGTTATAGGTATTGACTTGTGAGGTTGAATAGGGTATCATGGAGGATTCCTTGAGAATCTTTGTATAGTTTTTTTATTTTGTAAATAAATAAAGAATACACCACCCTAGAGATTCCCATTTATTTTTTTGGGTTTTTTTGTAACATATAGTCTTCAACTCACCCAAAACAATATTCCCATTAATTTTTTAAAATAAATCCTAATAATTTTCTTCTAACAAACTAAAATGATTTTTTAATTTTTTCTATTCCAAAAATGGTGTAGAAGATGGGCCCCCCAAACGGATGAATTCTGGCCACTAGAGTCTGGCTAGATCTAGCTGAAAGACAGGGGTCACCAAAAATAACTACGGTTACCCCATCTAGATAAAAAAATATTAAAATATATTATCTTGGAGTTTTAATACCTACAAAATTGAAAATGATCAGTGTTAAATTTTTTGGATGACCATAACTTTCTTATCCAGGATCAGATCAATGCGTGGTCAAATCCATTGGGACCAAAATAATGTTGTCTAATTAATTTATAGAATTCTTTTTTCTTATCTTAGAAAATTAACAAGATCCCTTTACTACCAATTTATTGTACCAGTGAAAGTATAGAAAGCCAATAGGTTGAAGATTTAAAAATTTTCATCACTTGAGTGATAAGACTTCATCATCTCTATTAATCAAAACATCGATAAAAGTCTAATAATATCATGTAAATATTTCATAGAAAAAAATTTAATCAAATGTGTGCCTTATTCAGAATAAATATGTTTCGTTTATCTGAAATTAGTGATGGGAATTTCTTGAAGGATCCAAGATCAAACTTCTCTAGATCATCCACTCACAATTCATTAGTCATAAATAATTTCAATCATAAAATTTTAGGTGTTATCATGAATCTCCCTTGAGTCCTTCAGTGTCAAGAGGATCACCAAAATCCCACTCCTTCAATATATGATGGAAATATGAGATTGAATACTCGAATGAGACAATTCTCTCTCTTGGGAACAGAATAAGGTGATAGAATCTCCCAATTCTGAATGGATGAATAGTATATAGAAAAGAGCTTCTCCTATGGTTATGTAGTTGAAGTAAAAAAACTTGGATAGGTTTCCCCGATCCCCACATATCAAATTCCCACTAAATAAGCAACAAATGACTTATTATGACAAACTAACTACATCATAATGATAATTTATATTTTATCAAATACTTTTAATATATAATAAACATACTACATGATAAAACTGAGTCATTAACATGAATCATAATTACAATAATATTAAATAAACCTTAAATATTAAAATAATATTCATTCATATAATATTTTTCCATTTATTTACTTAAATAATTATAAATAATTTTAACAAATAAATTCAACCCAATTATTCTATACCTCAATAATAATGAATTTATTTGTTTTTTAGTGATCAATCATCCTCAAACATATCTCAAACCCCATAGTGGGCCCCACCATTTTGTATTCTCATATACAATAGAATAAATAAGATACTTTAATACTCTATTGTGTGTGGCCCTCTAGGCCCTTATCTCGTTAGCAATTAATACTATTCACTGACTAAATGTAGGGTAAAGAAACCCATAAAGGAACCTAAAGAGATAATGAATATTCATAACAACCACAAACATCCTAAAAATGAATATCATTTAATAAAATCTCTTTATCTCATGGTATCCCATAAAGCAGGATGCATAACTTATGTCATCATCCATTCTTAATTTATTATTTATTGATTTAGCTGGATGGACTTAAATTCTTCAACCACGAATATGGGTTTATTAAAGATACTACCATCCTAATCAACCAGCCCCATGATACCAATTCCTCAACTCGGAAAGAAAACATTATTTCTGGACCATTAAACCAATTCCATACCACCAAAGGTGCACCCAACACTAGTTACGTCTCCATGACTTCAATTTCATGGTTTTTTCCTTACACAAAAGTAATGATAGAATTGTACACATTGATAAAGATATTATATTTAGAGACCAACACATATGGTCATATAAAGGAATAACCAATGACACCTAAAACATGTGTTTTTCCTATTAGTAGGTCTATCATAAAAATATCACCTACTCGAGATCACCTAGTGTGAACTTCATGAGAATAATTTTCAATGCTTATGATCCCTCTAACCTTGATGGGAGCACATCATCTATGTCCTATTAGTATGATGTATCTAGACTAAGTACATATGTTTAATATTACTATAATTGTATCTCTAGGTTCTCATTATAGCCATTGAACTATTATAACCCTTTGTTATGACATGTAATATATGGAAATTACCATAAATATAGTGGATACAAAAGTATTAACACTATTTTTTAATGATAAACACATGTATATATCAAATTGAATAAATGTAATGGTAATACAAGTACATACATAATTAGGGTTTAGGGAACCCAATTACAACAAAATCCTAATGAATAAAATCCACCTCCATATCCATTTGTTAAAGGTACAAATTTTTGGAAGCAATCAAAATTAAAATATTTTAGATGTAATTATGTTTTACTATTAGAGAGAATATATTTGTGAAGTATATTCCCTCCTACTGAGAACCATTTGCTACTAACCTAAATTTATAACCTTTCCTTCTATATTCTTATTCATTTAATCTAAATACATAATTTTTCTCAATTTATTTCTTCCCTAATAAAAATTCTGTTATCTCATAGGTGTTATTCAATTTTAGTGAATTAAAATCACCATGAATTTCTAATTCCCACATTTTAGAATATCATAAAGTATCTTCTTCTTCTATAATATATAGTTCTACTACATCTATTAGAATTTGAAAAATTATATCCACTCTATATCTCTATACATGAAATTTGATCCCAAAATATCTCAACACATTAACTTGTGAATTGAATTCTTTTAAAATTAAAACTTATAAAACTTATCCTTTAAGAACAATTGAGTGAGATGCCCCAGTTTTTGTGCTTCATGATATATCTTATACTATCTGTATGTCAAAACTTCCAATATTTTCCTCTGATAATTATTCTAAAATATGATTACTTATCTTAGATTCAAATACATCTCAATATTTTGGAACATGTGATCATCTATAACCACTATTTAGATCAACTCTAATTAATGTTGATTTTTTATCCTCAACTTATTTCTCCTGCAAGCAATAATCATTCCACAAGATCTGCTCATTGAAGATCATATTCCAAATTTTGTAAACCTTCTTTTTTTCATGATCCAAAATCTAAAAACAAATGTTTTCATCTCTATAGAATAAGAAGAAAAATGACCAAGATTTTTCTTCTATATTATCTCTTTATTCATTACAAATATGAATTTAGGATAAAACTTTAAAAACTCAGAGATTAACTATTTTGGAAGTTTTCCAAACCATATTTTTTCCAATAGCCACTATCCAACTTGTGCTAAAGGACTCCTATTGATTAAGTATGTTAATTCTTCCACTAGTTCTTCCAAAAAATTATTAATTATTCTTGAATGTAGTAACATAAACCTTTTCTTCCCCATCAATATTTGATTTATCCTATCATCAACACCATTTTTTTTAGGGGTTTCTATAACAACCTTCTCACATTAGATTCTTATTTTTCCTATAAGAGTTCTAGAAAATCCATCCAATAAACTCACCACCATTTTTTGATCTTATAAATATGAGTTTTCTTTCAATTTCTCTTTCAATCTAACCTTCCATTGAAAAATGAATCCAAAAACATTAATTTTATGTTTTAGAAAGTAAATAAATTCTTTTATTGTGGAATCATCTATGAAACAACAAATTACCTAGAATTTCCATAACAAGGCATTAGGGGAAGGTCCCTAAAAGTATTTGTATAAAATAATTATAACTTTTGACATTTTTGTGTGCCTTAGAAAATATTGAAAGTCACCTTCCATAAGTTACCAAGTATACAACTCTCACACCTTCCTAAGTTTGATTTATCATGTATCAATATACCTCTAACTCTTAGAATCTTCATACCCTTATCATTGTGATTTCCAAAATGCTTATTCCAAAGTTTTGAACTCTTTGAAGATATCATTTGGATAAGTTATGTTCACAATTCCATTTTGATTAGAAAAAAAGACCCATATTTTACACCTCTAGCTGTAACAAGATAACCATGAATAATATTACATACTCATTGAATAAATCTCATTACAAAACCTATATCATCCAAATGACTCCCTAAAATTAAGGTCTTTTAATTTCCAAGAATATATCGATATTCCTTCCATATAAAAAAAATTCCATTTTTCAACTGAACCGTCACTTATCCCTTTCCAAAAATCTCAAGGGATTCACCATTACCATGATAAACTTTTATAAATTTTACAAAAACATAATTTAAAAAACACTCATTTTCTCATGTATAATGGAATGAAGCCCCAAAATATACAATCAAAGATTACATCTATGTAGAAAAATTTGGAAGTAGATTCATACCACCATTCATTGAGACACTATACTATTAGGAAGAAGTCCTTCCAGATGTTTTCTTTCTATCATGATATTATTTATTGAGGTGACCTATCTTTCCACAACCCCAACATACATGCATGATTCTAGAAGACTTTCCTTTACTCATCTTCCTTGAATTCCTCTCTAACTACTTCCGAGTCTTCTTATGTGGTGAGAATCCTATGACTACCATATTTAGTACATCAATGGAAGATGCTACACACTATTTTATTTGAATTCCCTCATTGAGAATCAAGTTATGAAGATAAATGAACACAAAAATATTCTTTTTTTATTTAACTGTCCATAGTTATAACCATGGATTCCCAAGACTCTAGATTGGATAATAAAAAACCCCACTACAAAACTGGAATTTAACAAAATTTATATTTATTAACACTATAAAAAATCATTGATAAATGACATCTTTATTAGCGCTAAAGAAAGTATTGATAAATTTAACCTTTTATGATCTCTTTTTTTAGTACTGATAAATTGAATATTTATCAGCACATAGTTTTTCACACTGGTAAAGGGTACCCTGTATTCAAGTTTTATTTTTAGCGTCGATAAAGGTCCAAATAAATAAAATGAAATAATTCAATAAATAAAAAATAAAAACTAAAAAATAAAAAATAAAAAATGGGTATATTTAAAAAATATTACAAATTTTATTAATTAAATAATTATTGATTAAAATGAATAAATTGAATAAATTGAATAAATTGATTATATATTATTAAAAATTAAACATTTTATTAATTAGATAATTATGATAATTAATGTTAAAAAATTGTATATATTAAATATATAGATATATATTAAAGCATATAAATATTATTTATATATTAAAAAATATTTCTGCGTTTTACATTAAATATTCATATATTTCGTGAATATTGGTTTAAAATTAATAATTAATATGAATTAAAAATACTAACTAATTAGAAAGTGTAATGGATATATATTTGAATGTCATTTGATTTTCCAATTTAACATAGATCAAATGTATGTTATATTTATTTCACACATACATAATTAATGTATTTTTATATACTATGCACACACACCAAACTTATCAATTTTTTCAATATTGTTAAAGTGTACTTATTTTTAATTTATTATATTTTACTCATTTTTAATATATATGTATGCATGCACTTAAAATTAGATATAAATATTTGTTTTTAAAAATATTTCTATAATTATAAATAAATAATTATAAAATTATAATAAATATATTTAAAAAGAAATATATTTACTATATTTATGTTTATATATTTATTAATTATATATATATATTTACAATTATCTTATTTATTATAATAATTATAAATCTAATATATGTGCTTAAATTATAAGCACTGATAAAGGAAGTTCTTAATCAGTGCTTTCTTTGTGCTTATAAAGATGAGGCTTTACCAATACTAAAAAAGAGATGATAAAATTAATTTTTATCAACACTAAAACTTTAGCACTACTAAATACCTACATTTATCAGTAATAAAAAACCCCTGATAAATGTTATCTTTATCAGCACTTATTACACAAGCATAGATAAAAGGACTCTCTACCAGCACTTATTTGTAAGTTTTAATAAAATTGTTCTGATCTATTTAAAAAACCCTAACTATTTGCAAACCCATCATGATATCTGAAGATTTCCACAAAATCCAACCACAACTTAGAATCCACATTAGTGAATCAAAGCTCAAATCACACCACTCGACTGCCTCCATTTCTCAAACATCATCTGGAATCTAGTGTTCAGCTATAGTTAGGGTTTTTGAAGCACATTTTCTTTATCCTAACAAGGCAGGGCTTGTAGTTTTCTTTGTGTATTTTTCATTTCATTTTTGATTTATTGTTCGATGATGTCATGGGTTATTTGTGTTATGGTCCTTTTATACTATTTTATCTTTTAGATTATGAATATAACTATTTGTTTATGATCCATTATTTGAATGAATACTAATTTGGATATCCTATTTTCATCTTTTTAATTTTTTGTTTTGAATCAATTTTCTACACTATCTACATCTATACCCCAACTTGTTACGTAATCTTAATTTTTTTGTTGTTTTGAAATCTTAGAGAATCACCTATCATCTATAGATAAACCAATTAAATAAATATTTATTCAAATATATTAACAGTGGTTGTTTTGAATATAAAAACCTTAAAAGAATGGAAAAATTGATTGAGGACACAAAATTTAAATCTCTTGATGGTGCGAAGAAACAACAGAAGATGATTTTATGAAATTTATGTAATATAATTTATTTTTAAAATTTTATTTTAATATTCTAGTGTAAGGGGTTTCCCTTAAAAATTTATTCTCCAAGAATTTTGTTTTTTTATTTTATGATAAACCTTAGTAAGGGTGATTCTATATTTATTTATTTTCAAGGGATCTCTATTTTAAAAATTAGTATGGGGTTGTATTTATTTTACTATGTTGTGATATTCTACTGTAAGTTTTACATATATTTTTATCAATCAAGTTTATTATATATATATATATATATAATTATAACATTTTAGGGAGGGGGAAAAATACGATGAAAATCCTACTCTTCACCAATAGGAAATAACTCGGTGAGACTCAAACCTGAGACCCCTAAGTGTCACTACCAACCAATATGGACCCTCGGGGAATATATATATATATATATATATAAATATATATATCTTTCTATATATTTATATGAGTTTTCAGAACTTATAATGTAAGGGTGATTTTATAATTATTTATTCACGAATTATAGTTCTGGATTTCCAAATTAGGAAGTGATTATATTTATTTTCATTAAAAATTATGTTTAAATGTGAATTTGTTTTTTAATTATGTTTATTATAAATTCCATGTTATATATATATTTGTTTAAATGTGTATGGGATAGACATTGTAAGAGTAAGTGTGGTGATATGAAATCCCAAGAGTCTTGAGATGTTTTCAAATATTTGATATAACATTAATTTTAAATGTAATAATTACTTAGGTTTCTACATCACTTATTCCCAAAAATAGAATGGAAGTTATCTAGTTCTATATATTTTAAATTATTGCAATTTTTTTCTTGAGACTCACCCCCAATCTCTTTTATAGATAACCGTCATCCTCATCACCTTCATCTACCGAACAACCATTATTGAAATTTGTTGCTTGAAACTAATCCCCTATAACTTTTATGTTTCTTGTACTATTTTGAGCATTAGTCATCCCATGGATGACTATGGCTTAGAGTATTTCAAGAAACATATGTTCATGTCTAAAAGAGAAGATGGATGTGTCAAATAATAAAATGCATTGATAAATGTTTGGGAGATGAGGTAATAAAGATGATTTGTCTATAACTTTCACCTTTTAATGAATTAATAGGATAACATCTTCCATAGTGTAGTAATTATCTTCTTAAATCTAATTACCCATTTTATTCAACATACTGAATTTTTTTGAAATAATCAAATGTCGAGTTTCCCTTATTTTAATTATCTACAACTTTCAACATTGATAATGAATATCTTATGCATATTTATTTATATATTATACCAAATTAACCTTTTATGAACCAAAAAGGATGAATATTAATAAAAAATGGATGTATTCTAATCATTTGAAAAACAAGTATGAAGATAGAGTTAAATAGTTCATCAAGTTTGTTAGTGAGCATGCAAAAAACCTTTCTAAAATCCTCTGTCTGTGTTTACATTGCTTTTATTTAAGGAAAATTAGACTTAAAGAGTTGTAATAACATTTTATTTGTCATGAATTAGATCAAAGTAACAAATTTTGGACTAAAAACGGGGAAAAAATGAATGTGGACACCGATTGTTATAATACTGCGTTTTATGAAGCATTTGATACGAATACATTTGTAAATTATGATGGAGATTGCATGGAAGAAAATAAAATGGAAATTGAAGTTGAACTTCATGATTGTCCAAAGTTATTAAAGGAGTTAAATTTTTGTTCCAAGAAACCATTGTATATCAATTTTACTAAATGCACAAAATTTTGAATTGTCTTGAAGTTATATAATTTGAAAGATGGCAGTAGATGGAGTGACACCAGCTTTACAAAACTACTTGGTCTCCCAAATGATATGCTACCAGAAGAAAATGAAATAAATTTTTGAACTTTTGATGATAAATTAATGTTATATTAAATGGTAATGATCTCTAAAAAATATATGTTTGTCCAAATGATTTAATATTATTTCCCAAAGACCATGAATCAATCATAAAATGTCCTTAGGGTGGTGCCGATCGATATAAAAAAAATGAATCAAGTAATTAAAAATCTGTAAGGTAGTTTCCTATAATTCCATAGTTTAGAAGACTATATTTATGTTAGGAAACCATGAGACAATTAACATGGCATAAAGATACAAGAATAAAATATGGGAACCCACATCATCCAAAAATTTCTCCTTAGTTAAATAAAATTTACTACCAGTTTCATGAATTTATAATTGAGTTGAGAAACTTGCATCTTGCGTTATCTAAAAATAGAATAAATCTCTTTGGTTTAAAGAGTATTACTCACAGTTCATGGCCCATCATGTTGGTAAATTATAACTTGCCTCCATAGTTATGCATGAAGTGCAAATACATTATGTTGTATCTGTTAATATCTGGACTAAAGTTACCCGATAGTGATATTGATATCTATTTGTATCCATTTATCTAAGATATGAAATTGATGTGGGATACATGTGTTGCAATGTATGATGCTCATAGAAGTGATGAATTCACATTGAGGGAAATGTTCTAATAAATGATAAATAACTTCCCCGCTTATGGAAATTTATCAGGCTATAACATTAAAGAAATGTGGGGGTGTACCATTTGTGGAAAATTTACATACTTAGTTTAGTTGAATCTTTCCTTGAAGACTTTTTTTAGGAAATCATAAATTTTTACCTTTACAACATTAATACTGATCCCAGATGACAATATTCCATGGGAATATTGAAGAAGGTACAACACTGCTTCCAATAACAAGTTATAAACAATAAAATAAAGTAAAAAATATTGACATTGTTTTCCTTAAACAACTTTTGAAAAACTATATAAAATAATGTTGTAATAATAGATATATTTTCTTTGAATTGCCTTATTGGAATTGTTTTTATGTCATAAATTTTCTTGATGTGATGCATGTAGAAAAAATATATTAGATAATGTTAATAGAACATTACTAAATGTTCCTAAATAAATGAATTATAGCATCAAGTATATGTTGGACTTGATTGAAATGGGGATAAGGAAAGATTTAGCACATATAAAGGGTAAAAAGTAGACTTTTCTTCCTCTAGTATCTTATATTCTATTCTGACTGAAAAAATTGGAAATTTCATTTTTGTAACACCCCGAGATTTCATGAAAAATATTCTTTTTAATTTCATTAATGTCTTGTGTTGTATGCTACACCAAAAGGGGCTTGCACAGCACGCATCCCTGGCTTGCCTTGCATTACACGCAATCACGATCTTCCTCGATAGCGTGTGTAGTATGCAATACCGAGTTCCACTAAACGAGATATTATTATGAACTAGCCGTTATGAATAGTAATAACCACTTTTTGAAATTTTATTTTTAAAAATGGACTTCTTTTTTGGATTCGGAATATCGAAATTAGCTTAGGGTGAAATTTTGGTACTTTTCAGATAACTTTCATTTTCTGATGAATAATGAAAATTACTAAATTTTAATTCAAAAAAACCCTTTTAATCAAAATAATTATTAGTGATAAATTATTAATTTTAGTGGTTTTAAATTATATTTAGAATATATTTTTACAATTTAATACAATGTTGGTCATTGGATGTAATTTCACATTCAAACCAGACATAAACAAGTGTCAATCTTTTGATAGTTATTATCTCTTAAGAACACGCTATTTGTTTTGACGACGAGAATAAAATTTTAAATTAATTAATGAAACTGATATGTTTTGAATTTGGTAAAATAGACATCATTTTTGAGTTCATAATATCAAATATAGCTTAGGCCTAATTTTTGGTATTTTTCTAGAAACTTTCATTTTTTGATGAATAGTGAAACCACTAAGTGGTAGTTAAAAAAATGAATTTTTCATAAAACTTAATTTTACCGCTTCTGTGAGTGGAATTTCAAAAATCCGAGAGACACGGTTGACGTCAGTAAGTAAAAGAGTTAAAATCAAAGTTTATTTACTAAAACATTTTTAATATAGGGTTATATATAAGATAAATTCAATTGTAAATATTCATTAGAAATATAATAAGATTTCCTACATAATTATATTTTATTTATAATTTTTAGAGATTAAATAAATTAATTTATTTATGACACAATGATGATGCAGTAATTACCATAATAGTGAAAAATTAGAATAATTGATATTATAAATACCCAAATAAATATAATTTGAGACTTTTTATGAATTAAAATAATTTTCTAGTTTACTATGGAATGTTAGGATTAATTTAATTAACTTTTGTAGAAGTAATCATTCTGTTATGAGTTTCAAAAAAATCAACTATTGAATAGTGTCAAAATTGACATAAAATAATTTTTAAAACAAATATTATTTTATTGATTGTTATTTTATTCCTAAAAATCTGAGGTTCTGCCAAGATACTTATATCATGAGAGGTGTATCATTAATGGACCACTTGGGGGTCGCTTGGATGTATATGGTATGTTTATTAACTATATAATATAAAAATACAAAGTGACATGGTAAATGTCAATCTAATTAACTAAGAGTTAAAACTAAAAGATAAGGTTAATATAATGACCTAAACTTGTCTAAATTCTATTGGACGAGATGATTTCGACCCAAAACCACCTTAGCTTCGAAATAACTCAATTTGGATCTATTAAAAATCGAATATGACTTTATAATAAAATAATATTTTTAGTTATTCCAAAGGTGACCCTCTCCTCCCTTATAAAAGGGAACCTCCTCCCTCTCTTCCTCACACCACTTTGAGCCTTCATTCTCAGCCAAAACCTGAAAAATTCTCTTCTCCACTTCCATAGAAACATCCTAGAGGTTTTTGTATTCTTCAAAGACCAATTTTAGTGCCCTAAGAGGAGGTCTGAAAGAGGCGCTTCAAAGAAGAGGTAATATCCGTTACTGATTCTTTCAACACTATTTCTTCTTCCACTTCTTCTTCTTTAGTTGTCTCATTATGAAGTAATAACATCAGTATAAATTATATACTGATATGTTATTATAAGTATTAAACAACCCTATTTCACCATCTATCCATCCTACGGAAAACGAAATCACCACGCGTGCGTACGTACAGAATACCGTCTCCACGCCGTGGTGAAATATGTTTTTCCACCAAAACCTTACATGGATGGGTATAATGGTGTAAAGAATAACTATATATGGTTATTATAACATCATAATTATTCTGATATATTATAACATCCACTCCAATTCTATTCAATAATTATGGGAATGATATCATCGCTCGTGCGTACGTACGGACTACCGTCTCCACGACGCGATGAGATTCATTCTCCTTGTTAACCATACATGAATAATCATAAATTTTATTTAATGAATAATAATTAAATATATGAAATAATAATTCTACTGGATTTGTGTATATATATATATATATGTATGTCATCTATTTAGTTTAATTCAATTCAATAAGGAAACAAAAACATCGTTCATGCGTACGTACGGCCTACCGTCTCCATGAACGGTGTATTTCATTCTTTTTATCGATCTATAATATATATATGTATATGATGAATATATATTATATATAAATCATGTGTTACATTCTTGAATTATGTAAATCAGGATATAAGTAATAATATCAACAACGACAAGTCGAAACACATACGATAAATTAAATGATTTTACCCAAAACACTGATTTAACATGGAATTTACAAAAGAACAGGTAATATAAAGTCATATGTGAAACATATATGATATCATAACAATGAATATGATTCTTTAATAAGTCAATGACATTATTTAAATCATTATACATGAGGTTCAGATACATACGAAGCATATTGGACCTAAGGTAAGAGATAATTGTGCAAATATCATTTTTATCTGAGATTGCTTATTCGTAAGTATTTACTGGGGTTATTGCTATCATCCATGTCCATGTTTTATTAAAGTTTATTTATGTATTTTTAATGTTATTTTTACCCATTTTGACTTTTCCTACATGGTATGTAAGGAATCTTTCTTTTGTTTACGTTACGAGGTACTTTTTGACTTTTCCGACAAAAGTATGAGAAAAATGTTTTTTTGTAACTTATACGGCGTGAATGGATTTTTACGGTTTTATAAAGCCTTGTTTCCATGAAGCTTACTCCAAAAGATTTCATGACTATTTTCAAAAAAATCCTTTTCTTTTAAAATTGCATGAGATTTTGTGAAAAGAGCATGGTTTTGAAGAAGAAAGGATATTTTTCTCAAGAATTCATTTCAAGTGTTTTATCAAAACCATTTTTCATCTAAGATGACATTATTTAATATGTGTATATTTCAAGTATCATGTCTCTATGATTTAAATGGTTTCAATTTTCTTATTATGAAATGATATCCATTTCTTTTATATGAATTATGTGATGATGGGATGATGTTTATGAAACCCATTTTATTTATTGGGTTATTATGAATGATGTATGTTTATTTTGTGGAGCAAGTAAGAATGATTTCATTATGAGATGGGTGGGACCTATATATCCCTCCAATTCATTGGGTAAGGATTTATATCTCATGAGATAGACATGGCTGAATGGTAAGTTAATCCGGTTCAGTATTACAGGACTGGAACGAGGAGTGAACTCGATTCCGAAAGGGACTTTGTCTACTAAGATGGTCTTGGAAGAAATGCCTTGGCTACTATGGAAATCATTACATGTGCTTAATAGATGCCACAATTACATGTTTTATTCCCATGCTATTTTATCATTCTTAATGTTTCTTTATGTTATATTCCTTACGTACTTCCATGTTTTATGTCATTGCTCAAGTTTTTGATGTTTAAACATTATGTTCATGTTTTTAAGTTCAAATATATATGGTATGTTTTATTTTATCCATGCTTACCCTTACTGAGCATTTGAGCTCACCCATTTTATGTTTTCTTTTCCCCAGGATATAAAGAAAGGTTTTAGGTAAGAAAAAAGGGGAAGATCTTTATGGGATATGTTGAAGATCTTTCACCATGATTAAAAGATTATATTCTGAGTTTCCAAAGACACTAAACTATTACGGTCCTTGTGTGTGTGTTTCTGTTATGTACTAAGTATTACGCAAAAGTAATGTAATTTCCATGTACGTCAAGCTTTGGGTCTCTACAATTTTCCTTACTAATGTAAAAGTTTCACAGGGGTATTCATAAAATATCAAGAATTTCATGTCAATGAATAATTTGAAGTTTTAAGGATTAAAATCACACAAATTTCATGTTTTGATGAAATATTTAATGCTTATTGATTTCCATTGCATTCTTACTCAAAATGTATGACATACATTAACAAAACTCTAGTTCTTTTTCAAATCCTTATGCATTAAAGTTTTAGAACCGATGAAGTTTTAAATTAGGAATAAGGATATTTTAGTCATATTTTGTAAATTATAGATGTTCTTCCCACAATCATTCTTTGACATAATGGTACACCTAATTGTTCACTTGGTTAGAGAGGTTCAACTATGTGGTCTTATCCATTACAGATGTATATACCCCATTGAAAGGTATATAAATATTTTGGAAGGGTATGTCAATAATCTATGTTGTCCAAAAGGTTATATTAAAGAATGATATATTTTTGAAGAAGCTATTGAATTCTGTACTGATTACCTATTAGATGTTGAAAGCATTGGCCACCTAAAGTCTCATCACAAAAAACACCTTCCAGGTGAAGGTATTTTTGGGAGAGATGTTGTTTCAATTTACTTGATAGAGCGGGAGCAAGTGAACCTTTAAACATTACATAATATGGAAGATGTTGATCTATATATTGAATCCCAAAAAGAAATTATTAAAGATTTTAATCCATCAAGGGTTGAAGGATGGATATAAAATAAACATAATCAATAGTTTATAGGATGGTTCAAAGATCAAATTTATAAAGAGTTTTCTAAAAATACATATTCAATTACTGAATGACTTTAATGGATATCCATAAGACTGAATTAAAATTGTATATATTACACCGGTTTTGTAATCAATGGTTATACATTATATAAAAAATAACACAACGACTTCAATACAATGAAAAATAGTGGTGTTATGCTTGTGGATGAAGTGATGTACATATCTGGTTCCAAGGATAGAAATCCAAATTTTGAAAAATATTTCATATTTTGGCATTGTTAAACAGATATAGGAGTTGTATTATACATCATTTCTAGTGGAAATTTTCAATTTCAAATTGGTTGACAATATAAATGGAGTGAAAGTTTATGAAATGGGTTTTGTAAAGGTTAATTTCAATGTGGAAGGGGAAAAATATTATCCATTCATAATGAAATCACAACAGGTATAGGTATTTTATGTCTCTAATACAACATACAATAATTGGTTGATTGTACTGATAATGAATAAAAAAATGTTGATTCTGATGAAAATTCAATCGAGGATGACCCTTTTATTGGGGCACCATAATCAATTCATGCCAGTCCCAATGTAGACAATGTCTTGTATGTTAGAGGGTACCAAAACGAGGGGATTTTTATTCTTGATAGAGGAACCAAATACTTAAATCCTTTAAAAAAAGAGGGAGAGTTTAATGAGAAGGTAAAAGTTTTTTTAATATGTTATGTTTTTCCTTATAATATTATACGTTGTCTACTATATTAACATAATCTAAATTATATGTTTGACTACTCATGTAGAAAATTCATTTTACACACGATGGTGTTACCAATCCCTCGGAAGAATAAACTATGATATAGGAAACCCATTTAAAATATGTAAAGGTAATGTTACGATATACTTTATCTATTTTACGAAAAAATTATATAATGGAACATTTATTTAATTTTCATTATTACTTATAGAGATCATTTATTTTAGAATATTTTTTTTCCATATGTCATGCCTTTGAAAGAAGTGAAACGATGTTGTCTCTACTCAATCATAGAGGTAATATTGATGTTTTCACAGTAAAATCATTGTCCATATAATGAATGTACTATTTCATATTTATGTTTAATTTATTTCTTTTTAGTATTAATAACATAATAATTGTTCTCATATATAGGTGGATTATGTTTTTCATGTTGGGGTGTTTTAGTCTATCTTTCATGCCTTTCTACACTATAATTTCTACAAAAATATTCTCCCACAAAACCTTTTCACCGCTCTAGTGCTTCATTTACCCCTTTAATTTATATTATCTCCACTAACTTTGTAGGAAGATAAATGATGCTACCTTTGATCAATTATAGAGACAATATTGATGTTTGAACTATAAAATCATTTTTTATATAATTAATGTATTGTTTCATATTTATGTTTAATTTATTTCCTTTTAGTATTCCTTATATAATAATTATTTTTTCATATAGGTGGATTATTTTGTTTGATTTGTGGTGGTCTACCCAAATTTTATGCCTTTCTACACCAAAACTTCCACATAATTATACTCCCTCAAAACCTTTCACCCCTTCAGTGTTTCATTTATCACTTTATTTAAATTTAACTCTACTAAATTTGTAGGAAGAGAAACGATGCTGCCTCTAATCAATTACAAAGGTAATATTGCTTTTTGCATAGTAAAATCATTGTCTATAGAATTAATGTATTGTTTTATATTTATATTTAATTTATTTCTTTTTAGTATTACTCACATAATAATTGTTTTCTTATATAGGTGGATTCTTTTGTTCTATTTTGGGTGATATCTCCATATTTAATGCATTTCTGCACCAAAAATTCCACATACTTCTTCTCCATCAAAACCTTTCGCCCCTACAGTGTTGAAATTTGTCACATTTCCTCAAGTTCCCTCCACTGCTTAATTATAAAGGTAATATTGATATTTTCATAGTAAAATAATTGTCCATAGAGTTAATGTTTTATTTCATATTTATGTTTAATTTATTTCTTTTTAGTAGTACTCATAATAATAGTTTTCTTATATAGGTGGATTTTTTTTAAGTTGAGGTGGGTTTTTCAAAGATGTTCATGCAATGTTGGAAGTTAGAAAAATAAATTTAAATGAAATCATGGAAACATTGACAGTTAAGATTTTTTTTGAGACTTTGGGACATGTAGAATTTAGCTTCACCTCAATTCGACACACAATGTGACCAATATGACACAAATTACTCGTTTCTATTTAAAATTGAAAATAATTTTTGTAAAAAAACATCTGACATACTCAAAACTGGTCAAATATATTCATATTGTTTCGATACTTTAAGACAATGATTCATAAGTCATTTTTGACATGGAAGAATCATCCACACCTCAACCCAATACATGATGTGTCTGATATGACTCAATGCATTTATTATTAGTTTAAAATCAATATTTGACTTTAAATAGTGCCACTCACTAAAAATTGATGAAACACACTCATGTTTTATTAATAATTAAGGGGTTTGATTCCTCAATAATTTGTGACATGTAAGAATCAATCTCACATCAAACTGATACACGATGTGATCCATATGAATCAAAGTTCATATTTTAAGTATAAAATGACATTTTAGTAAAAAAGTCAAGTAAATTACTCAAAACAGAGCAAAAACATCAATATTGTTTTGATACTTTAGTAAAAAAATACATAAGTGATTTGGAACATGTAGGAATCATTGACACCACAGTTCGATGTACTGTGTGACAGGTATGGCTCTAAGTGTGTATTTATTTAAAATTGACATCAATTTTAGTAAAAGAACAAAAAAACCTACTAAAAACCATAAAAACAAATTAATATAGTTTTGATAATTTTGGAAAATGATCTATAAGTGATTTGAGACATGCAGGAATCAGCAACACCTCAATCCAACACAAGGTGTGACCAATATGACTCTAAGTGCATGTTGTTATTTAAAATTGACATCAATTTTAGTAAAAGGACAACTAGCATACTCAAAACTGACAAAATGTATTCAAATAGTTTAAATACTTTTGGAAGAGTATCGATAAGTAATTTTTTATGTGTAGGAATTAGACGCACCTTAATTCGATACAAAATGTGATTGGTATGAGTCAAAGTGCCTGTTTAAATTTTAAAATTAAATTTTAGTAAAAGAGAAAAGAGAAATAACAAAAACCAAGAAGTCATTTGAGATGTTTATGAATCATAAACACCTCAATCCGATGCACAATGTGACTGGCATGACTCAAAGTGCGTGTTTTTACTTAAAATTGTCATCAATTTTAGCAAAATGGACAATTGTCCAACTAAAAACTGATAAATCACATTTTGATTGTTTTTATACTTAATGAAAATGACCCATAAGTCATTTTTGTGGTGTTGTAATTATCCACACCTAAATATGATACAAAATGTTTCTGATATGACTCAAAGTGTCTGTTATTAGTTTAAAATTGACATTTTAGTTCAAAAAGTGCCACTCATTGAAAACTGATCAAAATTGCTTAGAATTTATTGATAATTTGGGAAAATGATTCATAAGTCATTTTGAAGTGTAGGAATCCATTTCATATCAAATTGATACCCGATGCAATCAGAATGATCCAAAAGTTCATGTTTCAAGTTTAAAATGACATTTTAGTAAAAAAAGATAAATGATGTAATCCAAACCAAGAAAACACATTCTGATTTTTTTGATAATTTATAAAAATGATCCACAAGTCATTTGATACATGTTGGAATTAGACGAACCTTAATTCGGTGCACAATGTAACCGATATGACTCTAAGTGCATATTTTTATTTAAAATTGACATAAATTTTATTAAAATTAAAACTTTTTATTTATTTATTTATATTATTACTAAAATAAGAATTCATTTCTTATACAGGTTTATTATTTTTCTAAATAAGGGGTGGTTTTTTCAGAAATAACATGATTTGGGTCAAGATTAAAAGAAAAAGGAATATTGATGTTTTTGAATGTACGTAATAATTTGTATTTATTTAATTGTACAAACCAATGTTTGAAGTGTCTAAAATATAGTGTTTTTCTTGTGTTTGTCTCATAAATTTCCTTTCATTTAAATCCTGCATTGGGAGTTATTTTTGTTAATATCTCGTGTGTTTTTGGTGCTATGGTGTGATGTTATTGCACATTGTAGTGGTGCTGTTACAACACACTACAATATGAACCTTTTTCAATGCTTTTAAAAGTACTAATAAAGGGAATATTTATCAACACTAAATGAAAGCACTGATAAATGGTTCCTTTATCACTGCTTTTAAGAGATCTAATAAATGTCCCATTTACCAACCTTTTTTTAGCACCTATAAAGGACCCCATTTTTAGTTCTTTTTTATCACTCATAAAATACTAGGGATTTTAACCTTTCTCATGCAGACAAAAATTTTCTATCACTGATAAAGGACATTTATATCACTCTTAAAGACATATTTTCTATTAGTGAATAAAATCAACCATACTTCATCTGTCAATGAAACCTTTACAGAGTATAAATGGATTTGGATTATATTGAAATCATTTAAAAAATTAGATACATATCTTCCTTATAATAACCTCATGCTGAATAACCTCTATATCAAGCTCAATTTGTTCAATTATGTAGGTTTGTTATATATATATTATAGGTATTCCATTAAATCAATTGTGGTATACTTATCCCAAATGTTTAAAGACACATTTTAGAACAAAGACATCTATATCAAACTATGGGCCTCTAATACAGATGTTCCCATTCACCCTTTTCTATTACTTTAAGTTTGAAACCCTTTAATGGAAGTTCTAGAATTTTATAAATGATATAATATCCAATATTCATTTTTTGAAACTAAAATATATTCCATTTAATTTATAAATATTAAAAATTTCATCTTACAAACACAAACCTTCTAAAAAACAATAACTCTCACTACTTTTTTAAAAAGAGGCAAATTTAATTTACATAAACTTCCAAGAAAACTATTGATCCTATGAAAAATGTATATAATACTATTTTTTGAGGATACCTTTGAATTAAACCATCCTTCTAAAAAAATTTCTGAAGCATTCATTCTAGAATCACATATGGGCATCTAATTCTGGAAGGAACTCTCTTTACATAATGTTCTAGAACTTGGTAGAAACAATGTTCAACCAAATCACAACACTAAGTTTAAAAAACTCACTTCAATCATGTTAAATCTAATCTTTTTAACATTGATAAAAATATTATTTAAATTAATTAAAGTAAAGGAACAATTTGTTGTTACATGGGTTGGATAGATATTCCTATATCTAATGTAGAAAAAAGCATAATTTTATTTCTTTGGAAGAATGGTTACAACCTGGCGACTTAAGAATAACTCAAAAAAAAACAATTTATCACTTTTGTTCATAGAAACCCACACATACATATGTGGTTCCCCATTTTATAAAGAGTTTTGTATGGTTATTCAGTTTCACCGACCTTTGAAAAGTGAAAAAGTTTATGTTTTCTATTGTTTCCTAACCAATATCCTATAAAAATACCTTGAGTGAATTCCCATTCTAGAAAATAATAAATTCTATAGAAAAACTAAAACATACTCATCAAATTTCAGTAGTAAAATTTTAAACTTGTAAAACATATCCAACTTGTTCTACACCCATCCGAAGTACTCATTAAAAACTTTCACCCTTCTTAGAACCTCATTCCAGATCCCTAAAAAAACCACAATATATTTCCACCACTTAAACAATCTGAAGAGTTTCCAAAGATACACCTTCCTGTTGCCTTCTTATTATAAACTGATGTAAGTTTCACATTATTGACAATGTTGATGGACGTTATGACTATTATAATTCATTATCCATTCTCAGGATAAAATAATTCATCTAAATAGACTAACTCTAGTGTTATGGTGATGGTATTTATACCTATACCTATTTTTGAGACACACCCATAAGAAAATGTCTTCCAAATCAATCATTTTTATAACCATATTTGACTTTTCCCATTCTCAATTCAATGTTCAAATGGTTTTAAATTATTTGGATTTTGTTTCTTCCCAAAATTTCATCGATTATTATTAAGTGACCATATAGATGAAAGATAACCCAAGGAAAAAACCATAATTAAGAACAATACATTCTTTCATTAATTGATCAAAAATAAATTCAAGGAGCATCCAAAACCTAGAGTATCTATATAAAATAGAAGTTAAATAGAAATGAAAAAAATTGCTGTAATGGACTTTGATGAAATCTATTTAACAAATAATCCTATTAATGATGATGATTATTGATGGAATGATAAATATTTATCCATTGGTTAGATTCCACTTCAGCCAATGGGTGTGTTCACTTGACATAAGCATTCAACTCTAGGATCATTCATCCATGACTTCAAGCCTAGTGCTTGCCAATAGTTATAACTGCTCCACCCTTTCCACACAAGCCTTATATTCACATAGTTGTGAAGTATTCACACCTATCCAATCATGAAGTAGATATTCCTCAATAATAACATGATGAAACTCTATAGTATCACCCTAAAGAGCTTCCATGTGATGGTAAGTAAGACCAAATTATAAGAGGTCACATTCTCAGGCCGTTGGTCCCTCTCAAAAGGCGAGAACTTAATGGATGATAGAATTAGAATACTAGTACCCAAACCAACCTTTACCTAGGACATAAAAGAGGTGGTTAAGGTTCTATAATTTATCAAAAATCTTAATTAAAGGAGTATCCTTGATGATAGTATGATCTTGGAACTAAGACCATTTTCTCACAGCTAGGTTTTCTATAGAAATATTGGGATCCAAAATCTATTTACTTTATATTATGGGTATATAGTATAAAATTAAGTTAAAAATAGATGGGTTTTATTTAGTTGGTATAATGGTTATGAAGAAACTTTCTTTTATTATATCTTAATTTAAGCACTGAATTGATGGGAGTGATACCCACCAATGGACTTCTCATCACTGTCGTAGCAAGATCAATGTTAGTAACACAACCAAAAACCTTAGTCAACAAGTTTAGATCTATATCACCTCCAATATAATGGGGAATTGAAAATGAATATTCAATATAGTGTTTGTAATTTTTGTCTATAGGACTACGCATATCAAAAATTTATTCCGAAGGGCTGATAGGTGAGGGACTCTAGGAATTCAGTGACTTATTTTCGCATAATATTAGATCTCGTAATTTTACATCTGGGAAATCTTCCAACCATGCTTTAACATATCCCCATGATAGGTTAGTTAGAGTATCTATGGATGGAAGTGTAATATTTAGGCTAGTATCCTCATGCATTAGCATCAACCAAAACCAATAGAGGATTGCTGGATCTCACTACCACCTAACCTTGGTAGAAGATAATGACATTACTTGTTTCCAACAACCAAAGTGTTGTGTGAAAATAAAAGGGTGTAAGTTTAAAAAATGACCAATCCATCTGTTTGAGAGATTAAAATACCATTTTGAAATGATTTGATATAAAAACATTCTTCCTGGGGTGCCTCATCCATTATTTGTTACTATTATAAAAGGTGTGATATAAGGAAAAAATTCAAAGACAATGGGATTATTTAGGATTAAAATAGCATCATAAAAATCCAAGGATATTGTATGAACAAGAAAAATATTGAGAAACTTGGGGAGAGAATAAAAATGAGGGATTTTAGTGAAATTTTTATATTCATTTCATTGGAAGTATTCTACCATAAAACCATATAGAAATTAGAATAGTTTATGAATTTGATGTGGGGATCTTCCTTCCTATATAGGACCCATTAAGTGATTAAAATGATAAACGGTGGGTATAAAATAATTAATGATATGTTCTTATTCTAATTTAAACCACATAATCATGGTTATAATCGAAAAACCATAATTAAAATCACATTCTTAGAAAATCCATTTTCTTATAAAAATAGTAAAAAATTCCACTTGGGAAAGACACGAAGTTACATTCAAATGGACCATGTCACCCCAAGTGGTAAACTGACCCTATTATATGGTATCACAATATTATCCTTTAATATATTGAGACTTTTGAGTAGGATGGGTTAGTGTGCATATGACCTTCTGCCACACCCCATTCGGTTACAAAAATATTTTCACCCAACTGCTGAATGAAATAATTGAATGAGTATATAGAGATTTAACCAATGATTTTTCTATCACAGTTAATAAATCTATTACTGGAGAGGTGATATGATATTCATACACCCAAGTGTTAGATTTTGGGAGGAAATCTTCATACATATCCTGAAAGATTGGTATTTAGCCTAGTTAATATATATCCAACAAAATAATCCCAAAATCTCAAGGTGGTCAATTGATTGCATTCGTATTTTAATACCAATGGATGATTAGGATGGCTAACATTCCAGCTGGTAGATAATTTCAAAATTGATATTTCCATACTACTTGGTCTATGACAAATACCTCTAGTTTCTTGGGGAATTTTATACAGCTTTGATGCACCCTAAAATCCCAGTCCCATTAACTAGAGAAGTTAACTCAAGACCAAAAGGCCCAATTTAGACTCAAACATTTATTGAAATTATCCTGGTAAAGGTTAAAAATAGATGGTTAATATATATTTATAGTATTATGAGTTATTTTATGGATATATAGAGTTCATGAAGATCTATTCAAGATGAAGAAATTTCCTTGACCAGAATCTGGGACAAATTGATCCATGGTGGAGATGTTCTCTTGAATTCCATTTGAGGAATGATATAACCAAGAAGATGGAAATATTTGACAAGAAACCAAAATTGGATAATATTTTTTCATCCCAAAATTATATAGAGTTTGTATGTCACACAATTGGTAATTATGAAATTTATATAATAGGATATTCTCTAGGGTATCATCCAGAGAATTAATATTTCATCGAGTGCCAACCTCAACATTTTTGGTGATGGAAAATCTTCATTTATCCACAGTCATGAAATCATATAATGAAATTGGACTAGAATCCATTATCTGTATAAAAAAATAATTGGTATATTTTTAAAACCCATGTAAATTAATAAAAATGTTGAACTTTAATGTTGTATGAAATATTATGCAATGTTATAGATGCTACGCGAATCTCATAGTTCCTTAATTGCTATAAATACAACCATGGTTCAATGTGAGGACTTTACTATTTTTTAAAGAGGTATTAAATGAAAAATAAATGGAATTATACAAAATACTTCTTCTACATAGAAAGAATCATCTATAAATTTATTGATATATGTGAAGTGAGTCTTATACGCAGTCAGTTCATGTGTTGGGATGCAATATCTTTCTTATACCATCATAATTTTAGAGCACTAAATTATTGAGCATCAGATTAATATTCACTAGTTTTTTAATCAGTGCAAGTAGAGTGGTCATTTTGTGCAGGTATAAATAGTTTATCTCTTCAGTGGAAATAGGTCATCATAAGTTTATATATTTCAATGACATCAAGAGATGTCCATTTTTTTAGAATAACTCTTAAAGGTATTCCCTATAAATAATAATTTATAATTGTTAACCAGGTCTAGTGGTTGTGGTAAAAAATGTTATTGGAAATAAACAATTATTTTCCATATGTAGGATTATCCATGAAGGTAGTAAAGTTGTTTGATTAGCACAACTGGTTGAATTTTCCTATAAATGGATATAGGGACTGACCCTAAACAATGTCCTGAGACCTCGAACTGTTGGATCTGACACATGCACAACGTTTCAATTGAATTTTCATTGAATTAAAATTTAACATAGTGTTAAAAATTATTTAATGAAATATTACTAACAATCTTTGTTAGTGTAATGTAATATTTGTACTTCAGTTAATATGAATATGTCCTAGTGGTTCCTCTCATGCACATATAATAAAATTCTAAAGCACATTAATATATTATGTTTACATACAATTTTATGTACTTATATTCCATGTATTTCCATTATATATATTATTTCTATTGGGTGTGTGTGTGGTTGTCTTATTATGGGGGTTAGAGTGTAATGAATTAATACTTCCAATACAATTATTCTAGGAGGAAGATAAGTTCTAAAGCATTGATTTTATGTTGTTCTAATATGTATATGAAATTTTAGTGTTCTATCTATCATACTTTTGGTGGTCTTATCAATAGTATATATAATTTTTATTTTCATGTGGTTCTTCCCCTAAAATTGGTATCAAAGGGACATTCAATTTTTGTAGGTTCAATAACCTAGGATTAACATAACGATGCAATAAAATTAAGGAAATATTCAGATAATTTTTTTTGATAGAACCGATTTTGGAATCTAGTGATTTAATATTGAATATAATACAATTCATAAGGACTTAAAAGTCCCACTATCTAAGGTAAATCTAATGATAATGGAAATGAATGGGAACACTTGGATAGGAAAGTGTTTGTACCAGTATGAATGTCTCTATAACAAAATGTTTCTTTCCAAAATCAAGATAATAAAACTATAGTGTATGTTCTGATGGATTTGGAAGACATGAATGAAAAATCAATTACCCTCAACATGGTTTTCATATTGTGAATGTTTTTTGAATCATGTTTTTCAAAAGGAATACCAGTGGTGGATTATTTTAATGAATTCAACATGATTTTTAGGTATTTATAATGAGAAAAGGTTACTTTCTATGATGATGTATAGGAATTGAAACTATTATCCTCACTTCTATAGAACTGTGATGTAATTTTTAATACAGTTAATAACTTCAGTAGAAAAACCAATATTTTATTTGATGATATTCAAAACATAGTCTTGAATAAAGAACATAGGTAAAAGGAATTTTAGTTACTGATTTTCGTACCCTTAATAATGATGTAATGAGAAAGTCACCCCATTATAAATAAAGAAGGAAACCAATGGAAGAAATTTCCCCTGAGAAAATTCTATATAAGTTGGTTAGTCCTTTCCCAACTTACTAGAAAAGTGGGAATAAAGCAAATACTAATAAATACTTTTAGAGTTAAAAGGAAATTACTATAAATGTGTTAACATTGATTATTTTAGATTCTATTAACATAATGGAGGAAACAAAATCCAATTTTATGAGTTTGAATACTCATTTTGAATATTGGGTTATCGGCTTTGGAGCATCTTATCATATAATGGGTGACCGAAGATATATTTATTATTATCTATCTAGGATGGTTGGGAAAGTCTATATGGTATATGATGAATCCCAAGAAGTTGTTAAAAATAATGTGTCAACATTTAGATGAACAATAGAGGATTAATGAACATAATGTAATTTCATCATTTCCTTTTCTTGAGAGTAAATATAATTTACATTGAATAACTTATTGATGTACACTATGATATGAGCTTTGTTGATTGGGTATGGAAAGTTACCTGAGGATAAATGATAGTTACTTGAGGAGTAAAAAATGGAACCCTTTACATGACCATAAATTCATACCACAGGATGATTTACGGAATTACATTTCTATTGATTAGAGATTTTGGAACTTCAGGAACGGTCACCTCAGTGAAAAGACCTTCAAAGTTCTAAATAATAAGGGAATACTAAATCTGGATCATACATAAATTGGAAAGTGTTAATTTATGTGTTGAGAAGGAATAATTTTTTTCCTTTTAACGTAGATGGTTGGAAACATAGGAATCTAAAGTTGGAGCTTCTATAAATTATTTTTTGGGGATCTACCACTATTCTGTCCTATGGTGGTTGCCTCTAATTACTCACTTTCATTAATAAAGATACATAGAATGTGTGGTTTTAATATTTAATGAATAAGTATTTTTTAGGTATTTACTTAGTGGAAATAAATTTGAAAAATGGAATACAATCATAAGTTGAAGTGAATTCAAATGAATAACTATAACGACCCATACTTTACATACATTGTTAATATTTCAAAATTGAAGCATACTTATTACAACATATAACAAAACCATGAAAGGACCATATAGGTATAGTGTCTTTAGAAACTGGGAAACATAAACAACTGGTTCATAAAGCATCAACTTTGCCTCCCACTTATTTCATCATATCTAGAGTCCCTTTTTGGAATATCCTACTTAATAACCTTCTTCCTGACCTGGGGAAAGAAAACATACAAAAGGGTGAGCTCAAATTCTCAGTAAGGGTAAACAAAAGAAATATCAATCACATCATATACACAAGCACATAACTTTTGGAAATCTTAACCTGCAAAAGAGATCATAATTTCATAACATGGGATAAATCATGGCAGTGAAATGTAATCACAATAATCATAACTTAAAACATGAAACTTTTTGTCATACACACATAATCAGAGAGAATCATTTCTTGTTAGTCAAGACTCATTGCCAAGACTATCTTAGTGGACAAAGTCCCTTTCTGAACCGAGTCACCCTCGATCCACTCCTGTTTCACTAAACTGGTATAACCTACTGTTCCAGCCATGTCTACCTCATGAGATATAAAATCTTTACCCAATGCATTGGAGGGAGATATAGGTCCCACCCATCTCATAATGATACCATTCTTATATGTGACAAAAAATCATAAATCATACATCATTTCATAACCCATGTAATAAAAATGGGAATCTTAAACATCGTGACATCATAAAACAATTCATATAAGATAAAGGAATTTATAAAAATAATTCCATCACAACATTACCAAATCAATGTAATAATAGAGATAAAAACAGAACCCTTTATTATCTTAGATGGAAAATAATTTTGATAAAATACTTGAACTCCATTCTTGAGGAAAATATCCTTTCTTCTTCAAAAACATTTTTTCCTTTCTTAACATGTCGTACATAAATAAGTTGATTAAAAATAAACTTGAAAACTTGTAAATGAATCTTCTTGGAAATAATGTTTTAAAAATCCATTCATGCCGTATAAGTTAAAAAAACATTCTTCGTACTTTTGTCAGAAAAGTCAAAAAGTACCTCATACGAAAAAGACAAAAGATTCCTTTCATATTCTTTACTAAAAACTCACCGAAGAGTAAAATTGGATTTAAAATATTGTAAGTGGATGGAAACAATATTACTTATTGAGGGAACATGGATGTGGATGATAAAATACACCCCAGTAAATGCCAAAGTAAAAACAATCTCGGATAAAATGAGATTGTGATATTTTCCCTTACCTTAGGTCCGACTTGCTTTGTAAGTGTCCGAACCTCCTGTATAATTATTTAAATAATGTTATTGACTTATTCTAGAATCATACTTATTTTTATGATATCATATATGGTCATATTATTAGCTTCTTAGTAGTAATATTTCATTGCTACTTGTTATTCAGGTGTTTATAACTTTTTGTTCTTATGCGTGTTTTGTCGAATAAATTCTTATTCTTCTCTTTAGGTTATAGATACCTCATTTCCAGAATGGTATTAGTATAATATATATCATATTCATTCATTAAATTCATTTATATAATCATTATGAAATGAAGATCATGTAGAACGAGTCGCATCACATCGTGGAGACGGTATTCCATACGTACGCACGAGTGATGATATCATTCCTATGATCGTGGAATTGTATTGGAGTGTATGTATACTATTTCAGAATCAATATCACTTTATAATAGTCATATATAGTCATTATTTACACCATTATACCCATCCAAGTAAGGTGGTGGTGGAAAATAGATTACACCACGGCGTGGAGACGGTATTCCGTACGTACGCACGTGCGATGATTTCTTTTTCCGTTGGATGGATAGATGGTGAATTAGGGTTGTTTCATACTTATAATAACATACCAGTATATGAGTGATACTGATGTTATTACTTCATAATGAAACAACTAAAGAAGAAGAAGTGGAAGAAGAAATAAAGACGAAAGAATCGGTAACGGACATTACCTCTTCTTTGAAGTGCTTCTTTGAGACCTTCTTTTAGGGCCCTAAAATTGGTCTTTGAAGAAGGCCAGCACCTCTAGGATGTCTCTAGGGAAGTGTAGAGGAGAAAGCGGAAGGGGTTTTCCGAGCTTGAAGGTTCAAAGTGGTGTGAGGAAGAGAGGGAGGAGGTGCCCTTTTATAAGGGAGGAGAGGGGCACCTTTGGAATAACTAAAAATATTATTTTATTATAAAGTCAAGTTCGGTTTTAAATATCTCCAAATTGATTTATTTCGAGGATAAGGTGGGGATGGGTCTAAATCCTCTCATCCAATAAAATTTATACAAGTTTAGGTTCCTATTTTAACCTTATCATTTAGATTTAACATTAAGTTAAATAATTTTACTTTTACCATGTCTTCTTGTGTTCTTATACTATAAGGTTAATAAACTTACTATAAGATGCCAAACGAACCCCAAGTTGTTTATTATTAATATATATAAACTTATCTAAGTCATTTAGCCGAACCTTAGATTTTTAGGAATAAAATAACAATTACCAATATAATATTTGTTTTAAAAACTATTTTATGTCAATTTTGACACTATTTAGTAATTGATTTTTGTGAAAATCATAACAGAACTATTAGTTCTAACCCAGTTAATTAAATGAATACTAACATGTCATATTAACCTATAAAATTAGTGGGATTCATAAAAAGTCTCAAATTACATTTATTTTAATGTTTATAATATTAATTATGTCAATATTTCATTAATAAGATAATTACTGCATCATCTTTGTGTCTTTAATAAATTAAATTATTTATTGTCTAAAAATTACAAATAAAACTCCATTATGTAGGAAATCTTTTTAGCTTTCTAATGAATATTTATAGTCGAATTTATATTATGTATAACCCCATATTAAAAATTATTTACTTATTAAACTTTGATTTTAACTATTTTAACCCTTCTTTAAATAAATTAATAATAAATGTCCTAATCTAATCCAAGTGGGCCTAAATGGTCATATTTTATTCCTAAGTTTGTTTTTGGTCGAACTAAATTTGTCCAATAGAATTAGGACATGTGTTAGGGTAATAATAATATCATCTTTAACCTTAATTACCCTATTTACTTTTAACCGTGGTAAAAAAAGTAATAAGTTACTATTCACAAGAAGATTATTTTCATCTCATTGAACCAAATTTTACTTATTGACATCAACCGTGTCTCTCGGATTTTTGAAATTCCACTCACATAAGTGGTAAAATTAAGTTTTATGAAAAATTCAGTTTTTTAACTACCACTTAGTGGTTTCACTATTCATCAAAAATTGAAAGTTTTCAGAAAAATACCAAAATTTTACCCTAGGCTAATTTCAATATTCTGAATCCAAAAATGAAGTCCATTTTGAAAAATAAAATTTATAAAATTTCAAAAAGTGGTTATTACTATTCATAACGGCTAGTTTTAATAATATTTTAATAGCATATCGTTGTTTAGTGAAACTCGGTATTGCGTACGACGCAAGCTATCGAGGAAGGTCGCGATTTCGTGTAAAGAAATCCAAGCAAGTGCTGTGTATAGAAAAATATTCCTTTGATGATTTATATAACATAAAAGTCTCGGGTGTTACATTCTACCCCCCTTAAAATGAATTTCGCCCTCAAAATTCATCACTTTGTAACAAACAGATGAGGATACCTCTCCCTCATCATATCCTCAAGCTCCCATGTAGCTTCTTCTAATTGGTGGTTCCTCCATAAAACCTTCACCAATCGAGTGGTCTTGTTTCATAGGAATTTTTCACTATGATCCAGAATCTCTATCGGTTGTTCTTCATAAGAAAGATCTTGCTCCAGCGGTACAACATCTGAGCCATGTACATGTGAAGGATCAGGTATGTACTTTCTCAGGAGAGATACATGGAACACATTGTGTACTTGAGAGAGATTCGGTGGAAGCGCCAATCGGTAAGCTACCTTCCCGACACGATCCAGTATTTCGAAAGGACCTATATATCTAGGGCTCAACTTCCCCTTCTTTCCAAATCTCATGACCCTCTTCCAGGGAGATATCCGTAAGAACACTTTATCACCCACTTCAAACTCTAGGTCTTTTCATCGGTTGTCGGCATAGCTTTTCTGTCGACTCTGAGCTGCTCTTATGTGTTGTTGAATAGATCTGACCTTTTCTGCCATTTCATCAACGAGATCAGGTCCTAATAGCTTTCTTTCCCCAACTTCATCCCAGCAAGTTGGAGTCCTGCATTTCTTTCCATAGAGAGCTTCATAAGGAGCCATCTGAATACTGTAGTGAAAGCTATTATTATAAGAAAATTCCACCAAAGGTAGGTGTTGATTCCAACCACCTTTGAAATCCATAGAGCAAGCTCTCAACATATCTTCTAGGGTTTGAATTGTTCTCTCAGACTGACCGTCTGTCTGAGGATGATAAGCAGTGCTGAAACTCAACTCTGTATCCAGAGTATGCTGAAGACTTCGCCAGAACTTCGAGGTAAATCTTGAATCCCGATCAGATATAATAGAAAGTGGTACTCCATGCAATCTTACCACTTCCTTTACATATATTCTGGCAAGCTGATCCAGAGAGAAATCCTCTCTAATAGCAATGAAATGTGCAGACTTGGTAAGACGATCAACTATGACCCAGATAGAATTATTGCCTTTGGATGTTTTAGGAAGTCCTATGATGAAGTCCATAGTGATGTTTTCCCATTTCCATTCGGGTATGGGTAATGGTTGTAACATCCCCTTAGACTTCTGTCTCTCAGCTTTAACTTGCTGACAAACCAAGCACCGAGAGACATATTCAGCAACATCTATTTTCATGCCATCCCACCAGAAGTACTCTTTCAGGTCCCTATACATCTTCGTGCTTCCAGGATGAATAGAGAATGAAGAACTATGAGCCTCATCCAGCAGCTCCTTCTTTAATTCGGGGATGGGAGGAACACAAACCCGATTCCTGAACTTTATTATCCCATCACAATCAAGGTTGAATTCAGGAACATTTATCACCTTTTTTTGTAACTCAACATCTTCTTTCTATGCCTTTTTAATCTTCACATGTATAGATGGTTGAACATTCATTTGAGAAAGATAAGATTTTTCCCCTTCCATTATAATTCCAAGATCCATCCTTTGTAAATCCATAAATATTGGATCTTTTGTTATCCTTATCATGGATAAACTGGCATGGTTTTGTCGACTTAATGCATCTGCCACCTTGTTTTCTTTCCCAGGGTGGTAATGGATTGAGCAGTCATAATCCTTAATCAGCTCCAACCATCTTATTTGACGCATATTCAGCTCTTTTTGTGTGAAAATATACTTTAAACTTTTATGATCAGTATAAATATCACACCTTTCACCATAAACGTAATGCCTCCAAATCTTTAATGCAAAGATTACTGCAGCTAACTCAAATCATGTGTTGGGTAATTTTGCTCATGTATTTTCAACTGTCGTGAGGCATAAGCTATCACCATATCATTTTGCATAAGAACACACCCTAATCCCTTCTTGGATGCATCACTGTAGATCACAAACCTTTCTCCACTACAAGGCAGTGTGAGCACAGGTGCACTGGATAACCTTCTTTTCAACTCCTTGAAATTCTCTTCACATTCTTCCATCCAGACAAACTTAACTCCTTTCTGAGACAACTTGGTGAGTGGATTAGATAATCATGAAAAATATTTCACAAAACGTCAATAATATCCAGCCAAACCAAGAGAACTTCGGATCTCAGTCACTGTTGTTGGTCTTGACGATCTTTTGATAACCTCTGTTTTTGCTGGATCCACAGATATCCCCTATTTTGAGATTATGTGACCCAAAAATGAAACTTTTTGAAGCCAAAATTCACACTTGGTAAATTTGGCATAAAGCTTCTCCTTTATCAGGGTCTTTAATATAATTCTCAATTGATCTTCATGTTCTTCCTTGCTCTTTGAATAGACAAGAATATCATCTATAAATACTACCACAAATTGATCAAGATAGTCTCTAAAGACTCTATTCATTAGATCCATGAAGATAGCAGGGGCATTAGTAAGAACAAATGGCACCACTATAAATTCATAGTGTCCATACCTTGTATGGAAAGCCATCTTTGGTATATCCTCCCTTTTGACCCTTAATTGATGATACCCTAAATGAAGATCAATCTTGGAAAAGTATTGAGCTCCTCATAGTTGGTCAAATAAGTCATCAATGCGTGGGAGAAGATATTTGTTCTTGATAGTGATCTTGTTAAGTTCTCGATAATCAATTCAGAGTCTCATTGATCCATCTTTCTTCTTAACAAATAGAACAAGTGCTCCCTAAGGTGACGCACTAGGGCGTATGAATACCTTATCAAGATTCTCTTGGAGTTGCTTCTTCAATTCCTGCAACTCAATTGAGGCCATTCTATAAGGTGTCTTTGAAATAGGCAAAGCACCCGGTACAAGTTCTATTGAAAACTCAACTTCACGATTTGGTGGAAGACCCGGTAATTCCTCCGGAAAGACATCATCAAACTCTCGTACGATGGGAATATTCTTAATCATGAGTTTCTCACCAACCATTTGAGATAAATAACCTTCATTTAGTGGAATCAATACCCATAAAATGGAAGAAATTTCCACTCGAAGGTTATGTTCATCCTTGCATTGATAGACGATCATAGATTGATCTGGAATATGAAATGTGACTTCCCTTCTTTGGAAATTGATATGAGCTCCATATAAAGAAAGCCAATCCATGCCAAGAATCACATCAAATTCCACTATAGGAAGGATCACAAGATTTTCAGGAAGCACTTTCCCACAAACTTCAATTGGAGAAGAATTATAAACTTTTGATGCGACTGTTGTGCCATTAGGTGTTGTCACAGCTAACTCAACATCTAATTGTTGAGGTAATATGGTGATACCCTTAGAAAATTCTTCAAAAATAAAAGAGTGGGTGGATCCCGAATCAAATAAAACATTTTCTACTTTAGAGTGGATGGTAAGTGTACCTTTCACCACATCATTATCGTACTCCACATCGCTGATAGAAATTGCATGTGACTTTCCTTTGTCTTTAGCCTTAAGAGTTTGTTGACATCGACCATCATCATCAACCCTTGGATTAGGGCATTTATTGGAATAATTCCCCATCTCCTTGCACTTGAAACATTGAAGTGTAGTAGGTTCATTCTGAGTATCCCTTCCTTTTTTTTGCATCATTAGACATCTTCTTCCCATCATCGAGGCATTCAAATGCCCGATGACCTTAATTTACACATTTGAAACATTTATTTGTCCCTTTAAGACAACTCCCTCCATGTTTCTTTCCACACTTTGAGCATAAGGGAAAGCCCATCTTCTTTTCAGTGTGATCTTTAGATTTAACTTTGAATTCCATTTTCCTCTTCTTATCAAACCCATATGACTGATGGGTTACTCCAATCTCCATCTCGACTTTGAGAGCACATTGAACGATTTCCTCGTAGCTATTGACATCCCTTATGGCTAACTCCCTTCGAAGACTTGGTTTTAAGCCACTAAAGAATCGATCGATATTACTCTCAGGTTGGATAATAATACCAGAAGTGTACCTTGCAAGTCTTGTAAAATTTTCTTCATAGGCACCAACAGATTCATCATCCTTTTACTTCAGTTCAAGAAACTCTTTCTCCATCTTTGTTCGGAAAATACGAGGGAAGTACTTATTGAAAAATAAGTTCTTGAACTCGTCCCATTGCATGGACTCAATTTCATCAATTTGCCTCGTATTCTTAATAAGATTCCACCATTGATCAGCATCTCCTTCCAAACGATACACTGCTAGGATGACTTTATCATGTTCAGAACATTGAAGAACTGAAAATATCTTTTCAGTATTACTAATCCATTGTTCAACAACTAATTGATCAGTAGACCCGCTGAAAGAAGGTGGACACTGCCTCATGAAGGATTCAACAGAATGTTGCTCCTTCCTTTGCTCGTTCAGAAGTCCTGCATGATTCATAGATTGAGAAAGTTGTGTGAGCATGGCTTCAAGATTTTGAATTCCAGCTCCCATAACGTTTGGTTGCTCAGGGGTACAATCATTGCATTGCCCGTCGCATTGCGCATTAACACGGTTCCTTCGGGTTCCAGCCATTGACTAAAACCAAGAAGAATAGTGTGAGCAACACTAATTATAATAGGAAAACCACATAATCAAGAATAAAATTTCACACTTAAGGTCTTATCCTAGGTTATTAATGGCCATTTCTAAAACACTAAGATTGTGTTCTATGCTTAGACTTATCCTTAGGTTTCTTACTAAGGCTTTCACATCCTAGTTTCCAAAGGTTGGCTATACCTTTCCTCTGATACCAACTATAACGAACCATACTTTACATACATTGTTAATAATTCAAAATTGAAGCATACTTATTACAACATATAACAAAACCACGAAAGGACCATATAGGTATAGTGTCTTTAGAAACTGGGAAACATAAACAACTGGTTCATAAAGAATCAACTTTGCCTCCCACTTATTTCATCATATCTAGAGTCCCTTTTTGGGATATCCTACTTAATAACCTTCTTCCTGACCTGGGGAAAGAAAACATACAAAAGGGTGAGCTCAAATGATCAGTAAGGGTAAACAAAAGAAATATCAATCACATCATATACACAAGCACATAACTTTTGGAAATCTTAACCTGCAAAAGAGATCATAATTTCATAACATGGGATAAATCATGGCAGTGAAATGTAATCACAATAATCATAACTTAAAATATGATACTTTGTGGCATACACACATAATCATATATAATCATTTATTTTTAGTCAAGACTCATTTCCAAGACTATCTTAGTGGACAAAGTCCCTTTCTGAACCGAGTCACCCTCGTTCCAGTCCTGTTTCACTGAACCGGTATAACCTACCGTTCCAGCCATGTCTATCTCATGAGATATAAAATCTTTACCCAATGCATTGGAGGGAGATATAGGTCCCACCCATCTCATAATGATACCATTCTTATGTGTGCCACAAAATCATAAATCATACATCATTTCATAACCCATGTAATAAAAATGGGAATCTTAAACATCGTGACATCATAAAACAATTCATATAAGATAAAGGAATTTATAAAAATAATTCCATCACAACATTACCAAATCAATGTAATAATAGCGATAAAAACAGAACCCTTTATTATCTTAGATGGAAAATAATTTTGATAAAACACTTGAACTCCATTCTTGAGGAAAATATCCTTTCTTCTTCAAAAACATTTTTTCCTTTCTTAACATGTCGTACAAAAAGAAGTTGATTAAAAATAAACTTGAAAACTTGTAAAGGAATATTCTTGGAAATAATGTTTTAAAAATCCATTCATGCCGTATAAGTTAAAAAAAACATTCTTCGTACTTTTGTCGGAAAAGTCAAAAAGTACCTCGTACGAAAAACGACAAAAGATTCCTTTCATATTCTTTACTAAAAACTCACCGAAGAGTAAAATTGGATTTAAACTATTGTAAGTGGATGGAAACAATATTACATATTGAGGGAACATATATGTGGATGATAAAATACACCCCAGTAAATGCCAAAGTAAAAACAATCTCGGATAAAAATGAGATTGTGATATTTTCCCTTACCTTAGGTCCGACTTGCTTTGTAAGTGTCCGAACCTCCTGTATAATGATTTAAATAATGTTATTGACTTATTCCAGAATCATAATTATTTTTATGATATCATATATGGTCATATTCTTAGCTTCTTAGTAGTAATATTTCATTGCTACTTGTTATTCGGGTGTTTATAACTTTTTGTTCTTATGCGTGTTTTGTCGAATAAATTCTTATTCTTCTCTTTAGGTTATAGATACCTCATTTACAGAATGGTATTAGTGTAATATATATCATATTCATTCATTCAATTCATTTATATAATCATTATGAAATGAAGATCATGTAGAATGAGTCGCATCACATCGTGGAGACGGTATTCCGTACGTACGCACGAGTGATGATATCGTTCCTATGATCGTGGAATTGTATTGGAGTGTATGTATACTATTTCAGAATCAATATCACTTTATAATAGTCATATATAGTCATTATTTACACCATTATACCCATCCAAGTATGGTGGTGGTGGAAAATAGATTACACCACGGCGTGGAGACGGTATTCCGTACGTACGCACGCGCGGTGATTTCTTTTTCCGTAGGATGGATAGATGGTGAATTAGGGTTGTTTCATAATTATAATAACATACCAGTATATTAGTGATACTTATGTTATTACTTCATAATGAAACAACTAAAGAAGAAGAAGTGGAAGAAGAAATAAAGATGAAAGAATCGGTAACGGACATTACCTCTTCTTTGAAGTGCTTCTTTGAGACCTTCTTTTAGGGCACTAAAATTGGTCTTTGAAGAAGAAAAAGACCTCCAGGATGTCTCTAGGGAAGTTTAGAGGAGAAAGTGGCAGGTTTTGGCCGAGCATGAAGGCTCAAAGTGGTGTGAGGAAGAGAGGGAGGAGGTGCCCTTTTATAAGGGAGGAGAGGGGCACCTTTGGAATAACTAAAAATATTATTTTATTATAAAGTCAAGTTCGGTTTTAAATAGCTCCAAATTGATTTATTTCTAGGATAAGGTGGGGATGAGTCGAAATCCTCTCATCCAATAAAATTTAGACACGTTTTGGTTCCTATTTTGACCTTATCATTTAGATTTAACATTAAGTTAAATAATTTTACTTTTACCATGTCTTCTTGTGTTCTTATACTATTAGGTTAATAAACTTACTATAAGCAGCCAAAAGAACCCCAAGTTGTTTATTATTAATATATATAACCTTATCTAAGTCATTTGGCAGAACCTTAGATTTTTAGGAATAAAATAACAATTACCAATATAATATTTGTTTTAAAAACTATTTTATGTCAATTTTGAGACTATTTAGTAATTGATTTTTGTGAAAATCATAACAGAATTATTAGTTCGAAACAAGTTAGTTAAATGAATACTAACATGTCATATTAACCTAGAAAATTAGTGGGATTCATAAAAAGTCTCAAATTACGTTTATTTTGATGTTTATAACATTAATTATGTCAATATTTCATTAATAAGATAATTACTACATCATCTTTGTGTCATAAATAATGTAAATTATTTAATGTCTAAAAATTACAAATAAAATACCATTATGTAGGAAATATTTTTAGATTTCTAATGAATATTTATAGTCGAATTTATCTTATTTAAAGGCCCATATTAAAAATTATTTACTTATTAAACTTTTGATTTTAACTATTTTAACCCTTCTTTAAACAAATTAATATTAAATGTCCTAATATAATCCAAGTGGGCCTAAATGGTCATATTTTATCCCTAAGTTTGTTTTTGGTCGAACTAAACTTGTCCAATAGAATTAGGACATGTGTTAGGGTAATAATAATATCATCTTTACCCTTAATTACCATATTTACTTTTAACCGTGGTAAAAAAAAGTAAAAAGTTACACTTCACCAAAAAATTATTTTCATCTCATTGAACCACATTTTACTTATTAACATCAACCGTGTCTCTCGGATTTTTGAAATTCCACTCACAGAATTGCTAAAATTAATTTTTATGAAAAATTCAGTTTTTTAACTACCACTTAGTGGTTTCACTATTCATCAAAAATTGAAAGTTTTCAGAAAAATACCAAAATTTCACCCTAGGCTAATTTTGATATTCTGAATCCAAAAATGAAGTCCATTTTGAAAAATAAAATTTATAAAATTTCAAAAAGTGGTTATTACTATTCATAACGGCTAGTTTTAATAATATTTTAATAGCATATCGTTGTTTAGTGAAACTCGGTATTGCGTACGACACAAGCTATCGAGGAAGGTCGCGATTTCGTGTAAACCAAACCAAGCAAGTGCTGTGTGTAGAAAAATATTCCTTTGATGATTTATATAACATAAAAGTCTCAGGTGTTACAATAACGGTGTGAGTACACCAGAAAAAACATTCAAAACTTTTACCAGAAGGAAGAAATAAATCTTGGGAAGATAGTGCCCAAAATAACAAAATAGAATGGAGTAGATGAAATAATAAATCTAACTTTTACAAAGAGAGCTCAAAGTATGAGTTTTAATTAAGGATTTCATAATTTTATTTGGGTAGAGACACTAAACACAATTATATATCTCATCAATAGAGGTCCAACATCAATAGTTGGGTAGGAACTTATAGAAGAGCTATAGTATTGGGAATGCCTAGATGTCCATCTTCTCATAGTTTTTTTTACTATATAATATCCACTTTTAAATTAAAAATACTATGATAATCTTGAATCTAAATACAAAATATGTTTTTTCTCTTTGGATATGGAGATATAAATTTTAGATATCGCTTGTGGAATGGTGATAGGAAATAGATTACCAGAAGTAAAGATATCATCTTTCAAGAGAATGTTCTATGCAAGGACATAAACTTGGTTTAACATTATGTTAAATGAGAATTAAATACCAATGTTTAGGTTGATCAGAGTATCAGTAGTTAGAAAAATCACATAACATAGATGTGGGTTCTCATGGAATCATAAGTCCATATATAATATAATTAGAAATAAGAAAAAGTTTAAGAGTAGTTGAAGGTCAAGTAGGATCATAAAAAATATGGACCCTAGAAGTAAAAGTATTGAAAGTTATGGTATGAATACGAAAATTAGATCCAAGAATCACATACTAGAATATTCTATTAATAAGATCAACAAGAATCATGATACTAGTGCAAAGGTTTGGAAATGATTTAAAAATTTTACTACTAAAAGATATTAGAGAACCTGAGAATAAAAAGGAGGTAGCTTCACTTGGTGACTCTTAGTAGTGCGAGCTATCCATAAATATAGAGATGGATTCATTGATTTTCAACATAACCTAGGAGATGAATAATATTATGGAGGGTAAAAAGGCACTTGAGAACAAGTGGTTTTACTATAATTAAGATGATTCTTATGGTATAAAAAGATATAAATCATGACTGGTAGTGAAGGGGTTTCAAAAAAATAAAGGATTACAATTCATAGAAACTTTATCATTAGTAGTTAAACATTTTACCATCCAAATATTTCTAAGTATGGTTTCTTTAGAATATCAATATTAAGAACAAATTGATATTAAAACATCTTTACTTCATGGTGAGTTGGAGGAAGAAATAAACACAAAATAGCTAATAGGCGTACCATAAGTTGAGTATCATAATTTTTTTTATATTGAAGAAACACTTATATGTCTTAAAAATAGAACTATGACAATGGAATCAGAAATTTAATGAGTTTATTGAATAAAGAGGATTTGGTTAGTGTAGCAATGATCATTATTATTATAGGAAACAATGGGTTGGTGGGACCTTTATCATTTTTAATGTATATGACATATTGTTTGTTGGAATATATGTTCAAAAGGTATATAAATTAAAAAATTAATTTTCTAGATGTTTCAAGATGAATGTTCTCAAGAAATAAAAGAAGATACTTGGGATGGGGATGGAAATACATAAAAATATCAGAAGTTTGGTCCTACCTCAAAATGATTATATATGGAAAACAACTGAAAGGTTTAGCATGGATTAATGAAAAATAGTTAAATCTCCTCTTTCTAGAAAATTGAAACTGTCCAAGGCACAAGCACCTACAATAGAAGAAGAGAAATTGATGATTGTAAATGTTTTATATTCTTCAATTTCTATAAGTTTAAAGTTTTAAAAGATATTTAATCATTCATACATAAAATTTTCAATGGTAGTTGAAACTACATTTATATCTTACCCACGGAAATAACATTGAAAATACATCAGGTTGATCCTTCAGTATTTGAAAGGACTGAAATAATATGATCTATGTTTTTGGGAGGAATATCTATTACAAGATTTTTTGATTTTGACATTTCTAGAGACTCAGATAGTTGGAATAACACAATAGGGTCCATTTTTACATACAAAGTAATAATAATCAGTAGGATATTTTGGTTGTATAATATTGCCACATTAAGTAAAATAGAAGTTGAGTATGTAGAGACAATGGAAGTTGGGAAGGATATGGGTTGATAAAAAAAATTAACGAAGTAATTAAAAAAAAGTTAGGAATGATTTATTATTATTTTTGATATAAAAAGTGAAATACACTTGAATAAATACCATTTTCTATATGAGGCCAAAGAACATAAACCTCAATTACCACTTCATTAGAAATACACCAGTAGAGAAACTGTTATATCTCTGGAAGATTTATAGTAGCCAAAATATAGTAGACATGTTAACTAAGAGTTTAGATCAAGAAATTTTTAGAAAGAATCATGCCTCTTTGGAGCGTATATAAATGGAAAAAAGTAAAAAGGGAGAGGAACACTGCTACTTGAAAATAATGAAGGAATTGTTTTGAGGAGGGATATTGAGGTTTTTAATAAAATAATAATTCAAGTGGGAGTTTGTTGGGATGTGAATCATTTTTCATAACCTCAGAAATTTAGATCACCAAAAGTTAAAATATTGGATTTATGTTCATTAAATTTTTGATTAACATTATGTAGTTAGGCTCAATTTGAAGGCAGAAATAGTTCATATCTTCTATGATAAATGGTCTTAGAAGTTCACATATTTTGATGAAATCATTGGTGGTCCAAAATTTTGGTGAAATCTCTTTAAGGAATTCTATATAAATATGAATATATAAGTTTTCATCATGTTGAGTGGTTGAGGTTAACAGTGTTAAGGTTGATCAACAATGACATTTCGTATGCATGATCCCCAATGAATATGGAATGGTACTGTAATTGGAATATTCAAATGAATTTTTTTATAAAAGAACCTTGGGATCAAGCTTGAATAGTGTATAAAGACCCTAAATAGTGGGATCTGATACATGCATATTGTTCTAGTGGAGTTTATAGTGTATTATAGTTTTATAGAGTGTCAATGATTCTATCATGAAAATGCACCGACGCTCTTTGTCAGTGGAATATAATATTTGAACTTCTAGTAATATAAAGAAGTCACCATGGTTCCTTCCATTCATGTAGGAAAAATTCTTAATTCATGTTAATCCAATGTGTTAATTTTCTAAATTATGTATTCCTATTCTATGTATTTACATTATATTTATTGTTTCTCCTATAATGTGTTTGTGGTCGACATTGTGCGTTGGGTATGGTGTAGTGTTGTTATACTTATAGAAAACTTAGTTAATGGTGAATTTAACTGTAGGAGGTTTGAATTTTTCTATTCCAATGATCTGTATAGGAACTTCTAATTTTCTATCGATCATAATTCCAATGGTTATTTTAATAGTCATGCGATCATTTGTTCATGAGATTCTTCCCATATACCATGAGCTCTAAGGTGATCAAAAATGGATTCATGCACTACCTTACAAATGAAGTTTTCTAAAACCCTTTATATAACTGTGGTCCAATCTACTGGTACACTGGTACACCAAAAATAACCTAAGTGGTCCAAAATTCTTCCTTGGAATCAGCTTGTCTTCATGCCGATTAGACCCCATTCTAAAGGGTGATTTTTTTTGAGTATTGTAAGTTAGAAAGGGTTTGGAAATCATATTAGAAAGAAGGTCAGTACCAAAAATCTGTATCGATGGAATGTAAGGTAAGGTAAAATTTAGAAAATGGAATAATTTCGCATTGAATATACCATGCTTCTCAAAACAGCAACACTTTTGTGTGGTACTGACCTATATAGAATCAATACTAGTGTGTGAAGAACCTTCTTCAACACGAGATTATCATTTGTAGTCAGAAGGTGTATTTTTATGGCATCCTGTATACAAGTTTCAATTACCTAGTATTTATAAATGACATAGTTGACGCATAGTACATTTATCCCTTCTCAAAACCATTATTCTACATGGAATTAATGTTCTAAAAATGATTGAATTTTAATCCTATCACAGAAAATTTTCAATTGTAGCATAGAGGTAGGGATTTTGATCCTGTCCAATAGTTCTATATTGTAGACCCATTTACACTGCAAGGATCCTCATGAGGTCTTAAATCCAATATGTCCACAATGGCTCATGAAATGCCACATAACCCTTCATATCTAGTGAGATATCGATCAAGAAATGGATATATATAAAGATGATGTAAGAGGAGAAGAGAAGTAGAGAATGGAATCAAAAGACTTTTCAATATAGAAAATCCAGAATCTAATAAACTTCAACATTACACCCTTAGGTAATTGGGCTACCTAAAAATAATAAATAAGGAAAAAAAGACAACAAATAAATCCTGTACAAAGGAATCCATTTGAAAAGGCGACCCATTGTGGAGGAATTCCTTCAAGATTCATTTTCAATGGAATATCCTTGAATTCTCTTCATGAAGGAGCCACTTACAATATGGAAACCCTTTTCCCACACCCCATTTCATATAGTTTATACCGTATATGAAATACAAAATCCTTAGGGTATTTATTTCTCCCCTATTAATTATATAACCCCATGTAGAATTTTCATTAAATATATACCCTTATTGTTGTATATAATGACCCCTATAGATTTTTTCTACCAAGTTCAAAACCCTAAAAAGTCTAACTCCAGACCTCCTCTCTGGCCACAAGATATACATAATTAAAGAATTCACACCAACATGCACCCCTTTGATCATGTATTTAATTTATAAAATAAATCTTATGAATTATTATCCTAGATAGGTGGAACCCTGGGGAGAATCATGATTATAGACTCCTTTGATAATGTGGATCCTTATCAAGAGAATCTTATAGAGTTCTCTCCTAGATCGAAGGTGGATTTCTTCTTTACCTATCAATTCAAGTCAAATAGCTTACCCCTTCTGGAGTAAGCCACTAAAATTTCTAGTATGACTCCACATCCTTCCTACCTACAAAATCCCCTCCCTCATAGATTGATAAACATGGAGTAGATTAAATACAGACTTACTCTTCAAGTGTAAGTCCCATTCAAATCTAATTGTGAAATGCTATTGATCTTCTACCATCTATTGATTTTTGACACTTATCATTAATCACATGGGATTATAGATCTTTTTTGATTATTCCATTAAAATAATTAAATCTTTCATTATGGACCTCCTACTTATGTGCAAGAACCATAATAACATTCATCACTGGACTAATCCTTAGGTGTAGGCCCTAGAACATGTTTTACCATGTTACAAATCCTTATGTGAAATCCCCAACCCATATTTCATCTTGGGCCTCATCATTCAGTTTAATCCCCAACACATATTTAATTATGGGTCTTATATTTAGGTGTAATCCACTACAAAACTTTCAACTTGGGACACCTCCTTAGGTGTAATCCCCAACACATATTTCATTATGGACCTCCTTCTTATGTGTGATACCTAACACATATTTCATCATGAATCACTTCCTTAGGTATAATCTGAAATGCATATTTCACCATGGGCCACCTTTTTAGGTGAAATCACCATCATATCATTCATCATTGGCCTCCTCCATAGCTGTAATACCCAACACATCATTAATTACGGGCCTCATCTTTAGTTGTAATCTCTATAAAATTTTTACTATCAACCTCCTACTTCGTTATAATCCCCAAAAAACTTTGATAATTGGTCTCATATTTGGTGAAATACCATAAACTCATAACTTCTTCTTATTAAAGGGATATATACCCCTGAGATAATCCTTTGAAGGGCCATATTTCTCAATGAATCATGAAAGTGTATCCCTATATTCATGGGAATCACTCAATTTTTTATTGTCTCATATTTTATGACACAACCATCCTAGTTTAATGTAATAAAATTATATGACAACATCATTACTTTTTGACGTTAAACTGCATATTACGATCCTGTCACTTGACATTAAACTATTCCATTCAAACTATATGGAATTTGATTTCTATTTTTATATGATATATAGAATGAATCTATAAGGTTTAAACCCAACATCATCGATCTTATCTTCACACATATTGGCCAATATCCCTAATAGAATTACCACCACTCCTGGAGAGCCAAATTCTTCTCATGGTCTTCCATATATCAACCTCAACAGTCTATATTAGTGGTGGACCCCATTCTCATAGGTCCATATAATTTGTTAGATCAACCCATTCTCATTGGGTTATATTCCCTTAAAGTTAAACTAGAAAGGGATACTCATATGTGACTCCCACACCAACCATTTTTAGCCATCTTTTTTCTAGTCATCCATATCGTACGATGTTAAACGACATAGATAAGTCCTTATCACATGACCTCAAAAGGAACAATGTGCCCTGTTAAGTGGTAGTGAAATATGTGTATTATGATTCCTTTTATAAGAACTAATATTAAGACTATTTTAAAGTCTATATACCAACACTATGAACACCTAACACTTCTCTGGATAGTGATAAACTCTAGAGTTCAGAACTATGTGGATTTAAACTATTTCTCCTTAAAACCATGAATCACCAAGTAATAACGAAATAACATGAAAAACGATTGATATATACAAATGATTCCATTGATGGAGAGACTCTTATACATACATATCTTACCATTTAGGGAGAACCTCTAACACATATAGATGTTGACGTTGATAGAGAACCTTCGATTCACATAGGTGTTCACATCGATGCATGACAATGATCAATTTTTGGAAGCATGGTAAACTATTACACACTAGGATATTAGAAATATTCATGAAAAATATCTTAAATCTATAAGAACTTCCAAAATTTGTTAATAATCCACAAAAATTGGTGTGATGAGGCCGACGCACCAACCTCTTGAACAATCCAAATTCCCAAGCATCATTGTCTAGAAAAAAATTATTGAACACCTTCCTTTGGAAATAAGGTCCACATAAAATCTCTTGTCCCAGATATGGGATTAGTTGGGTGTTTCAGGTTCCATGAATTCACCCCATTTCACACTAACCAAAACAATGAGATAAAAATGTTTTCACGTACTATTATATCTTTTGAAAATGAAAGTTACCACATATATGGGGGAAAATAAATTTCACATATCATGATATATATATCATAAAATAATTATATCCCATGAATGAGATGAAGTTTTTTACCTATAATGAAATCTAACATATATATGAGGCCATGTCATTTTTTCTCATATATGTGCTAAGATATATTTAATATAAAGTGATATATCTATTTCAAAACTGAATTTATCTCATTTGTGAGATTAGATATATTTTACATACTTTGTTATATCATTTAAAAAATAAAATTTATTCCATTTATGAGATGATTAAATTTCAAATACAATGATATATATTTTTAAAAATAGAATTTATTGCATTTATATGGTGATACATGTTTCATATAGAGTGATATATTTTAAAAAATGATATTTACCTCATTTATGAGGTATTATAATTTTAATTTACAATGATATATAATTTATAAAATGATAATTTTCTAATTTAAGTGATTAAATAAATTTCAAAATATATATTATATCATTAAAAAAAAAGAAATATTTCACATTTATGTGATCAAGAAAACTTCATTTATGATATTACATATTTTTTGAAATTATTTTTTGCTAGGTATGAGATGAAATTAATTTCATATATAATGAAAAATATTAAAAAAAATCTCATTTATGAAATACATTTAATTTTCTTTAAAATTACATAATATAAAAAAATAAAATTATCACTTGTGAAAAATGGGATAATTTTAATATATGATTTTTTTAAAAAAAATTACTTTTTAAAGATAAATTTAATGTATAATTTAAATTATAGATTATTTAAAATAATAAAATTTATCTCATGTATAAGTTTAGATTAATTTCATGTGAAATTATTTATCTTTACAAAAATTAATTTATCTCATGTGTGAGTTGAGATAAATTTCTTGCATAATATTACCTATTTTAAAAATAACATTTATATCATGCATGAGATGAAATAAATTTAATATACAATTTAATATCTTTTAAATAATTAAATTAATATCATTTTCATGATATGATATGTTTAATGTATGGTGATATATATTTTATTAAAAAATTATCTCATGTATGAAATGTGATAAATTTAACTTATTATAATCTATTGTAGTGAAATTCTTACTTGTTAGAAGAGTGAGAAAGTTTTTATTATTGTCAAGTTCCCAATCCCACCAAGGGTAAAAAAAATAAAATTATTCAAAATATAATATTATATGAACAAGTATATTTTTTCACTATAACTTAGATAACAAGTCTTTTTTAAGATTGTTTGATGTTTATTTGAGATAGTCAGTAATTCCACATCATTAGTAAGCAATTTTTTTTTAAATTTTAAATACTCCCTTTATAGAGATATTTTTTATATAAGATATTTCCAATTTATTTCTCCCAATTAGGTAACCATCATTAGAGGTGGAAATAATTGAGGGTGGAGTATAAATATACTAATAACTCATCACAATGAGTGGTTATTTTTGTAGAATTATAACCTGGTTTACCCTATAGTTATGGGACCGGTTCACCATGTGACCTCAGGGGAATCTCCCTATATACAAGAGGCTACCAACCAGTAGAAGGGGTGTAGGGTGTTACTATGGGAAGACTATATCCCCATATCACATTATTAAAAATTAGAAAAAATATCCAAAAATAATCTATAATAATGTAGAAGAGTACAAATACACAATAAGACATATCATGCTATAACAAAATATAATGGAAAAGATAGCATTCATACTGACTCAGGTTCATGCCAGTATATAATGAATGACCAACTACTAGGATAATTAGAATAAAAATAAATAAAATATTAAAAGACATGGGCTCTTATGAAAAAATAATATATACACAATATGAGTCTCTAAATCCTATACGAGAAATCCAACTCGATCATAAAATCTTGGGCCTCTTCCCTAACTGAACCTAAGATAGATGAATGATTTCTCTGGTACCCAAGTGAAATGGTTGTACGAGTGGGGTGTGAGTACAAATTAGTAGGTATTCACCACCATGGTCCCATAAATATCTATCAAATGCTTGTGACATGATCATCTGAATATATAAAATAATTGTGGAAGAATAAATAAAACAACCATCGTCGATCCTCAGGTTATAATGTGACACATGAGATCAACTATACAAACTTAGTCTATTAAAATATTGTCTATGAGCATGTCACAAAAATTTTAAACTCAATACTAGGTCTAAGGAGCATATTAAAGTAGGTTTAAGAAATGATTCTTAGAGAAATAATTGGAAATCCAAATGTAGTAGGATCAGCAACTCATTCCTAGTTTAAGACCCTGTAAATCTAGTATAAGTAGGTATATAACTTATTCTTTGAGGGATGACCCTTGGAATTGGATAATTTATCTGAGGGTAATAAAACCACACCAGGTAATCTCATATAATCAAACCATGGGGAATAGTTCCCCATATAGTAATATCATATATAGGTATAAAACTAATTTTAATGATACATCCAAGGAATTTCATATAGGCATCAAGACAAATCCATGGGGATTTCCAATGGGATTATTTATTAGATAGGAAAATGTGAATCCTGATATTTCTCCCTAGTATTACATAGTATCATTCATAACTAACAAATTTTGATTAACCACCCATGTATTCATATATAATCAGATTTTATTTGTAAAATTATTAGGGCTGCATGTCCCTCTCTTAATATAATAATAATAATAATAATAATAATAATAAAGGGTAGAAAAATTACAAAACTCATCCCACAAAATCAATGTTATCATCTCAAGAGCATAAACTATCATCATCACTATGACCATATAAAGATCATATCATCAACTCACAATCTAAGGTGATACCCACAATCATCTATACCAACTTCATAACATCAACCTTATCTATGTTTTAAATATAATTGGGGTACCCATTAGGCCCCCTAGGTCACATAATAACATAGAAACCCCACTTGGGTTCCTTTATCTCAAACACATCACTTGATCCAAGATTTTCACTCAGTGGGAATATCATTTCTAAACATCATCATAATCATCTTACAACCTCACTGGACTCACAAGATATTTAATACATGCATCAATATAGAAATATGACATAATGTTCATATCAATTACCAATGACCTCCTTAGTAGGTCTTCACATACCAAATATAAATATGTATACACATCTTAACTAGGGCATACCCTCCCAAGTGATCTCATCTCAATGGGGAGGATACAATCATACCATGCTCATCTCAACCAGCCAGAGGCTATAATATTACCTCAAGGGTTTATAAATAGTAACTAAGGGAAATTAATCAAAACCCTTCACATTCATATACTCATAGGTCACCAAGGAACCTATTTAAAGGTCAATAAGATGCATGTGTTAAGACTATATATCACATATCATGTATGTAAAAAATTCCTTTACTAATGGGGGTATTTTTTAGTGACCACCTAACTCATTTACAAAGTTATTAACTTTCTACGTGAAGCCCAAAGACACTCACTAAATATCATCTAACACTGAATAGGCATCATCCATCAACCCAAGGTTCCAACCACATTTATAAAAATTTATTATATTAATAAACAAGTTATAAGTAATTTTATAGTTAATTTTAATTTCAATAGGATAATTAAATAAATATTCTACCAAAAAATACCATTTTATAGAAAAAAAATAATCCTTTTAAAAAGATAGAACAAAGTAACATTTTTTATATCTTTAAAAATATAACCCTTATATATGGGGGGGGGTATAATTACATAGTGGTAAAATAGATTTACCTTACACAGGGACCCTGTGTATGGGTAACAAATGTATTACCCTTTCGTAGAGCCCTTGTGTAAGGGTAGTAGGTTATTACCCTTACTATCCCCTACCTGTGTAAGGGTGAAAGGTGATTTCCATCACAAAACCTTCTATATGAAAGGGTAACACCAAGTTACACTTACACATATCCTCTTTTTTAAAGGTAACACAAGTTATCCTTACACATGAGGGGTTTCTTACTTAAGGATATCCTTTGTAAACAAACACCCTTTCTTTATCTTTTTCTCCTTTACAAAAAAATCCCTCATACAAAATTTGTTGATTCTACAAAAACATAAAAAATAACTACAAATCATAAAATTAAATTCCTACATCAATTAAAAAACACACTCTATGGCCCCCATCCAACCAAATAAACTCAAATATCTAAATAAAAAATTTCAGTGGCTACCAATGTAAATAGTGAAATAATTTAATTAAATAACCTACCTCATAGTGAATTAAAGAATCTTTGGGCTAAAAACTTATTTCCATGGCATCCACACCCTAAAATAAAACCAATAATTCTTTCTAAAAAATGAACCCCTCTACCCCTCCAACTTTACATTCTCAACTGAAATGGATTCCAACAGAAGCCTTTTTTTTCTTTTTTTCTTTATTTTCAGTAAATGAGAGAGACCTTGAAGTGGTAAGCATCCTAATTAAATTTAATTAAAAGTAAATTTATTTTTAAATATCTATTTAAAATCTCATCTTGGGACCTAAAATTCAAGAACAATTTAAACCTCTCCTATATAAAGTCCCACCATTCCAAACCCAACCTCAAAGTCAAAATTTTAAACTGAGATCTCATAGAGAATGTATCATTCTTCATGCTTGTGGGAATATTTAATATTTATTTAATAACTATTAAAATTTTATAAAAAAACTGTTTGGATTTAATATCAAAAAATTAAATCCATTTTATTAGCAAGTGATTCCTGGATCAAAAAATAGTTAGAAAATATTTCTGAGGCTGGTTTCTTGTGAAATTTTACATTTTACCCTGCATACACATATTGAACAAAAAATTAAAATTACCACTAAAATTAACAGTCAGAAAAGATAAGGGTTTTAAAAATCCTTCCACCATTGAACTTATCATCCCTAAGTATCCTAATTGTTCATCCATAAATAAATATAAACTTACCCAATCATTAATTCATGCTCAATTCATCACCTTCTACTCCATAATTTTGAACGAGCTTTGGTTGTAAAACTCTAAACATAAGACACACTATTCATTGTAAATCTTTCCACTACTCACCAAAATTGTAAAAACTCTTTCATAGTTCTCAAAGAAATATTAATATCATAATAAACCATGATTTCATTAATTAATAGTTTTTTCAAGTTTTTGTCACTCATCACCATAAGTATTAACTCAAACAGGCCGATTCTAAGCCATGATGCTCCTCTCTATCAAAATCACATACAAAAAATATATTTATAGTAGTCTAATTATACTCCCAATATTATTTCCACATCAATAGAACCAATTAACCATGAAGAAACTAGATATTACTCCTTTGGTTGACCATCCTCTAAATGATCGACTACAACCACTGACATGCTATCACATTACCTGATTTCGATACCTCTACTCTCGAAGGCATCTTAATATTTTCCACACTATCCACCATGTTAAAACCTTAATATCTAGAATATATCAAATCCGTATCTACCTTTTATCATATCAAATATATCATGAAATTTATATTAATCAATTACACTATTTAAACCACATATATATTTCCAACATGGTATTCCCAAAAGAACTATATCTTAGTGGATTTTACTACACACTTATAGACTTTCACTACATCGATTGTCCAATGAATAATCACATCACATAGTAACTTCCCAATGAAATTTTTACTATCCACCAACTAGTTTGATTATGAATCAATGGCTCTTATAGTAAGAGGGTAATTCCTTAACAAACCATGATTTTTCTATTACCACCCGTACAGACTGTATGTGACCTATCGCTCACACCCCAAAACTAATATGAAATGTAAAACTCTATCTATTCTTGAACTAATCATAATTCAATCCTAATCCCCCATAAATATTCATCCATTATATTGGTTACACCCTTTAATAGATAATGGTGTTATCCCCACCATATGTCTTTACATATACCACTTCTTGGGGACAACCTCAATATGTTTAACCTCAACCACACAATATATAAATCCATTATGAGGGTTAAACCCTCCAATAACCAATGGTGTTCTCCCCATCATATGTATTTCCATATACCACTGCTCAAGAAAAACCTGAAAAGGTTATATCCTTGCGTATCATGATAATACATTCCAAGGAAAAAACTCAAGTTGAATATATCATGACACCCTGATCTATCTTCGATGCCATATCTAACACAAAGGGATATTTTTGCATTTCCCCAAAGAACATAGGCAACCATTCTTGAAACGTTCATTAATTTAATTATTCCTTCTCTCACACATAACTAATAATTAGTTCATAACTCAATGACATCACACATAATCCTTTCATACAATCCTGATCTAACATTTACAAAACAATTGTACAGTCCAGTGAAACCCAATTATAGATTTCTAATCACGATCTCATGATTCTCATGTCATCAAAACATGGTTCACATGCCAAATTATTTGACCATGACACACCTACATGTCAATCACATCTATCGATAACAACCCTTTGTGATACTATTCACAATAATGGAATCTTCCAATGAAAAGTTATATCACACGATCACCCACCAACAAATGTCATCACCAATGAGAATATTTTATGAAAACTCTCATTACACTTCCAAAAAAGCATCTATAATCAATAGGGATATGTACTAAACTCATCCTACCATCAAAAACATAACCCTGATGCCAATGAAATAGAAATCATAGTGATTTGCTAATAAAAATTAAAGGTATCACTATTCATAAGAGATATACACTATAACATCTCCCATGAACCCACATCAGAACCTGAAAAATCTAACTATGATTCCAATCTATAAGGAAATCACAAGCCCAAGATTAACCCTCAATTAGGTTAACCACATAAATCACATCCCATCATATCTATAATACACGACTAACCAACATCTAGATCCATATCTTAAATTCATTAGGATCTCAAACCTATCCCATAATTCCTTTATTGCATAGTTCTTATCTTATAAGAAACACCTATTGGTTTGTATCTCTAATATATAATGGGAAACTATGTGTTAAAACACCCACTCTTGGGTCTTAATATATATATATATATATATATATATATAAATTAGACATCACATGCAAAGACATAAACCTTCTAGAGAACTGATATTTAGAGGAAATCTATATACGAGACTACCCATGAAGGAATAAAATCTCATCATATATACACATGTATATAAATACATCATTATATAGTGAACTGTGTTTAGTACAATATAATCATATGGTTTAGTTAAATATAATTTTACCATGAAGTTGTATGGGCAAACAATATACAAGTCTTTTTGACAACTAAATAGGCCCATTTTCTCTCAGAACCATTATCATAATCACCCAAAATAGGAATTTAACTATGTAATATAATTCCTATAATAACCTACTAGGTTCACCATACACTCCTTATTAGAGTAACTATACAATATTCAAGGATAATCTCACTATATATCCACATGAAATTTCATCATAGAAAATATACTGTGGTTCAACTGAGTAGAATTACACCAAAAATTTAGATAGAAGAACACATTTTAATTTGATTTTGATGCTTTAAATAGTTTAACCCTATATCTTTAGTTATATTAATCACAATAAAGAACAAATATTTCACTTGAATATTGTGCACCAAATTTGATAATGGAATAAAGGCCTCTTAACAATGGTGCAAGAGATAAAAGCAAAATAAATCCTAAAATCAAAAACTAAAGTGCATAGTTTTAGGTAAAATTATATAATTTTCACACCTAGAACAAAGAATAACAAATAAATTCCCCTGGTAACTAGGAATTTTCCTCAAGAATGTTATTTGTGACACCAAAACCAATGTTAAACATAAGCCTAAAATTTTTCTATATCATATGTTTACCATATACCAAGATAGAAATACAAAATAAAATGTTGATCGGATACCACTTTGTAATGTCTAGACCCAATTCACTACATAGTGATAAGATTGGTTCACCACATGACCTCAGACATGCCTCCCTATACACTGGAGACTGCTTATTAGTAGTTGAGGTATAGGGTGTTATCATGGGGAGATATACTACCAAATCAGAGTATGAAATTTTTGAAAAACAACCAAACATACTAAATAATATTATAAAAAAGTACATTTATTTAATAGAACATATCATACTATAACAAAATTTAATATAGAAACAATGAAAATACACCCTCTCAGATGACCATAATACAAATAAATTAAAGGATAAATGATACGAGGATCTACTACATCCCATAAGATATACCACATCACAATCTCTAATTCCAATATGAGATATAATTCTTAATCTTGATATCTCATTCCTTCTCCCAACCCGAAACTATGATTAGTGAAAGTTTTCTTGGGAACGGATTGTCCTGCGATTTACTATTTCATTTTAACCCTTACACCACTGTGTTAAAATAGTTTTGTATTGAAAATTATAAAAATAATAAAAAATTTAACTTCTTGTTTGATTCCATTATTTTGTGTTTATAAAATTTAGAAAGGGAAATGTTACTTGTTTTGATAATTTCATCAATGGAGGATGTGATTTGGAGGTCCTGTGATGATGTCCAAGAAAAATGGGACAAACTCCGAGGATCCATGTGCACCATTGGACACATCTGCACATTTATACTGAACCGTGCATCCAAATTGGATAAAATTTTGTGGGATTGTCCAAAATGCATTATGAAACATTTCATATGAATAAATCTAGGACTCATTCAGCCATCCGTTGGCCCAAACGACCTGATCTATCCAGCACACCGAATCTACACGAAGTCAAAAGTGGTGTGCTATGATCTATTCGTATCTTAGGATATAGTAGTCCAAATGATACCAAAATTTTGTTTTAGATAGTAAATAGGTGGGAAGACATATTTCTAATTTTTTCAAATTAATATTTGACTTTCTAGTGGTCTAAAACCATGGGCCAAGTGGTTTTATACAATATTTGTGCCCCAAACAACCTTCCACTTTGCCAATAAAATTGAAGCTTGGGCTCCTCATTTTAAAGTTCAATTAGGAGGAAAAGCTCTAGTATTTTGGAGACCCAATGGAGTTATCTAATAATCTAATAAGTTCTAGATGAATTTATTCTCATAGGGGGATCAATGATAAAGGTGATGTTCCGCCCGAGCTTCCTCTTCCTCCTGATGTCGAGCTAAACGGTGGATGATCATTTCGAGGGAGCTACACACACTTGAGAGGGAGTTTGAACACATTTTATTCTACTGTTTTTTTTGCAATTTTTGTTCTAAATATTTCACTTATTTATTATCTTGACTTACTTCTCATATGATTTCATTCCTATTGATTTAATTAAGTGAAACACTTTTTATTTCAACACTGATTGAGTTGAGATTTCAAGTGGGAATCTTGGGTTGTTCTGATTGGAAAAAACATGCATCCTTTCTCTGTCACACATGTATGATATTTCAGTACTATTTGGTATCCCTTGTTATATTATTGAGTACCAAACATTGACAACACAATTGTTGTGTCAAGGGTTTCTTCTTTATGAATCATTTTAAGGGGTAAAAAGGGACTCAAGATCATGAAAACCCTAAACCAAATAATTAAACAAAACCATGAGAAATTTTCAGAAAAATGAACCATACAATATGTGTATTAAAATTGAAATTATCTCCTTCTATTATAATTCTTAAATCATGACCTTTATCTATCAACTATTAATCTCTTTAAATCAAGATATTTTCTTAAAATTGTTTTCAAAATCACTCCCATTTTTAGTACTTTTTATTAAAAATGCATACTACAAACCTATTAATGCTCTTTGAGATATGACATAGGATTTGAACTAGACTATAAATCTACCTTAAAAACATTATCAATTTGATGTTTCACAATAATTCTGTTAGGCACCCAAATTCTATGGACTCCTAAGTAGGGTGTGTATAACCATTGAGTGCATCGCATGTACATGCGACATTCTAAAATGAGTAAATAAAGTAACTATGGAGGCATAAATAAAACAATAACCATTTATCCTTGAGTTCTAGCATGACCCCCAAACCAACCATACCTACTTTTTATAGCATTGAACTATCTCTAAGAGTTCTACAGAACCATGAAAACGAATACCAATCCCAATTAACCTATATTAGTTACTAAAATAACAAATTACTTGGAAAATCATTGGAAATATAAAGGTATGAGGCCAAATGACTAATTCCCATGTCAAAACCCTGACCAATATAGTAGTAGAAGCCATAAAACTAATTCTTATAGGGGTGAACCTAGAAAATAGATAAAATATCTAGTTCAAATGACATACTACATGATAATATCATATAATATATCCAGGGGGAAGTTTACCATATGGTAATCTCATATATAGACATATAATATATTCTAAGGAGATCATCCAAGCCATTTTATATAGGCATAAAGCTGAATCCATTGGGATTTACCAAGGAGTTCTTTATTATATAGGATATAATTGAATCTTAGGATCTCTCTTAGGAATTCAATAGTATTTTGTGTTAGTAATGAATCACTGGTAGCCTAAAAAAACCATATATAATAGTACTTTATTTATGATGTATCTTGGGAAGTCCATCCCTTCTGTAATATCTCATAATAATAACAACAACAAAAACAAAAATGAAAACAACAACAATAATAATGGTTATAAAAACTCTCAAACCCATCTCATATAATCAAGGTCAGACTCTTAATATCATGAACCATCGTCATCAAAATGTCCATATAAATCTCACATCATCAAATTAGGTTTTAAGTTGACACCTGAAATCATCTAAATTGGATCCACTGCACTAAACCTCACTAGGTTCTGAATATAACTGGGTTACCCATTTAAGTACTTTGAAAAAAATCGTAATGAAAACACCCCACTTGGGTTCCTTGATGTCAAACAAATCGCTCGGGTCAATCCAGTTACTCATTGGGAATATCATCCCTTGGTGTTGTCCTAATAATCTTATGACCTCACTAACCACACAAAATGACCCACAATGGAATTAATCTAAAGGGATGTAATAAAGACCATATCAATTCCCACGTTCCTCTGGGGATAACCCTAAAATTATCAATTAAAATATGTATACACATCCTATCCATGGAATACCTTCCCAGGTGCTCAAATCTTAGTTGGGAGGATGCGCTCACCCTATTGTCATCTCAACTAAGAATAAGCTATAGTAGTACACAAATGGTTTATAAAGTCATACCATGGATAATCATATATAACCCATCACATACCTATACTTAGGGGTTACCAAGGAACCTATACTTAGGGTCACTATACTACATAGTTTATTGATGTTTCAAACCTCACAATCTGTGTATTATAAGGAATACTTTTATAGTCATGGCTAGGTCCATCATAATTCGATTCATCAAGCTAGTGAAAAAGGTTCAAACATATCCCTTGTCACTTTTTTATTCAATTCATATTAATTTTACATTAATTAATTAATTAATTTAGTTAATAAAAAAATTTATTTATTTTATTTCTCATCCACACATAGGAGGTGAGACCAGATATCACATTCCATGTATATAAAAAGATTATTTACTAAAGGGTTATGTTCAAGGGACCATTTAAATCATTTATAAAGTTATTACCTTTATAAGTGAGTCCCAAATACCTTCATTAAATATGATCCACGATCAAGAAGACTTCATCCATCAATATAAGGCCCTAACCATATTTATAAAAATTTAATTAATTATAAAATAATTTTATAAATAATTTCATAGTTAATTTCAACCAGATAAAAAATAATTAATCTCCCCAAAGATAATTTTTATATCTTAAAATATCCATTTAAGAAATTGGGAGAAAAATATTGTTTTATTTAAAAAATGTTACCTTTATGGGGGTGGTATACCTTTATAAAGGGTAAAATGGTAACCCTTGCATATTCCAAATATCCAAGGGTAACAAATCGGTTACCCTTATGAAGGCCCCCAATGCAAGGGTAACATGACCATACCATTACAATTATTTTCCTTTGTCATAAAATACAAAAAATACCTCATAAAAAATATGCATATTCGTTCGAAATAGAGACAATAAATAAGAATAAAAAAATTAAAATCCTGCATCAAATGAAAAATCATACTCGATGGCCCTTAGTCAACCAAAGAAACACAAATCCCTCTAAAAAATATTAAGTGAAAACATGAAAAAATGGATAAGGATTCAAATTTACTCAAATACCTCATAGAGAATGGGTAAATATTCTAGATCAGAGTCTATTTATATAGACACCATACCCCAAACCACCTCTTACCGAGATCCCTAGTGAAGGAACCCATTTATATCTCACCCTTTCCACTATCATATTTAATGGATTCCTAGGGTAGGATTTTTTTATTTCTTTACACAAAATTAGGGAAACACAAATGGGAAAGGAATCGTAATTTAATTCATTAAAATTTCAAATATATATTTAATGTCTCATCTCGAGACTTAGAACCCTAACATGGTTTATAACTCATATAGGTAAAACACCCATTATTAGACTAAGTTGAGAATTTTGAATTTCTATCCCAGACTCTATTTATGAGATATTAATGTCTGGGCACTTGGTAATATTTAATATCAATTTAATAAATATTCAAATATTATGAAAAATATTTATAGCTTAGAATATCACAAAATTATATTCCTAGGGTAAAAAAATCATTCTGTGATAAACAAAATAGTCAAAAAATATTTTCTAAATAATATTCTAGTGGTATTTATGAATTTTCCCCTCATGCGCATTTGAAACCAAAAATTCAATTTTCCCCTGAAATTCATAGATTGAAATAATAATTGTCATTACACATTAATTCTAGCCTCACACCTTAAATTTAATTTTCATTTTATTCTTGGGTATCATACTAAAGTTTTAATTAATGAGATCTAATTTATATGAAAACTCATATCTTTGTGAGTTGAATTCATGGTAATCAGTATCTAAAATATCCAAATAATGATTCAAAAGAAAATACATATGGAGGGTTTCATGTTGTATTTGATAAAACTGATATAAATATTAATAAGTTATGATTCATTTTGTCTACCACATATAAAATTGAATATATCAAGAATGTTAAACTATAGAAAAACAAATCATGCTAATATGAGTTGTGGATGAAGAGATGTCTTGGAGGGAAATTCATTATAATTTCTTATTATATTTATATTTATGAGGAATTTATATTATATACATGAAAAATAAATTATATTTTTAGTAAACTATTTTTATCAATATGTTGTTGAAATTTAGTGGACATTTTATATAAAATTATTTTGTTTTTTAGATTTATATGATGGAATATGGTAGTTTACTATTGTTAGTTTTGTGGGGATGTAATGGATAATAATGTACTATATGAAAATTTGATTAAATTAAATAGATATTTACATAAATATCTCCGATTTTAGTGTGGTAAAATGACTATATAAGTGTCTTAGCCATATAATCTACATGATCAGATAACGAAGGGAAAACAAATCAGTTATGTTCAACCAAGCACATGGAACCATCTGATCCTATATTACATGAATATTTTTTAGTGAATCTATGGATAATATGTTGTTTGTGTGTTGTTATAAAAGTTGATTCCATAAAAAACTCCATGAATTTAGAAACAAGAATAGGCCCATGGGGGGCATGCATGAGCTAAAATTTTGACACTAAAATTTATGATATTATCTTCTTGATATTATTAAAATAATGGAAACTGGTTTCATAAATTTAAATAATATTTAGTGATATAATTTGAATATTTTATTACCAAGTAGGATCTTTTTCTCATGTTAATATACCAAAGAGAACAATTTTGACAGAATATTTAACATTATCATGTGGAATTCTCATGATGATAATGTACACCTCACATGACAATAATGCAGACTTATCATTATGATAATATAAGACTATTTAGACTTATAACATAGACTTATCAATGTTAATTTTTTATTATGTGAAAAATATACAATCTAAAAAGAATAAATGTAGGTTGGATAGTGTATTTTATTGACAAAATTTACTAAAATACATTAATAAGACAATTTATTATAGAGATATCTTATTGATGGAGACACACATATGTGATTTATTTCTATTAAAATAAACTACTCTAGTTTCATGGTAGACTAATCATAAAGGTTTTTATTTAACATGTTATCCATGATACTATTGTATGGTGATTCAATGGACTGGAGAAATTATAGGATGTGTAGTGTCGTATGTTTCTATTTAACTATTTATGACATCAGAGCACTAAAACATTTTCCATGGATGAGGCCAGATAGAGACCCATGTGGTCACATCACATTATATTACTAATATATGTAAAGGTGTGGGGAGAGTTGCAGTATCTATTTAGGGATGCGTGTAGTTTTATATATTTGAATGAATATATTGTTAGGACCATTACCCCTCACTAGGTTATCATGTGATGGGAGAGATAAGAGTTTTTTTCTTGGATTTTTGGTGGCTTGTTACTCAATGTAGTAAATGGGAATTGATTTTATTTTGATATTATGAGGAGTGAATTACACACACATACACATTGGTATACATATACATTTTTATTTATAGAGTGTGATCATTATGAGATTTATGAAGCTTAAATGTGAAACACAATTATGGATGAAGAAGATGACACTCTAGGGATAGGGTTATTACTTAGGTTTATACACTATATATTGAATATTCACACAGTTATTAGCTTTTCATGTGGTTTGGATCATTTCCTAGGATGACCATACTAAGTATTATCACTAAAACTTATATCCACACTTGTATATTTCAACTCTTGTTCATGAAAGTCAATTAATATATCTAGGAGGTCCTCTAGGAATATGGTAAGTTGTTAGTAGGTGGTATTTGTCAATATTAGGAGGGTCATAGAAATACCCTAGATAAAAATTTATTTATTTTACATCATTTCCAAAATTTAAACATTAAATATCAAAAAATAACCCCACAATCCAAAGAACGGAATGTTTAGGCACATTTAGGACTAGATACATGGAAAACTAATTTTAGAATAATTATTAACAATTATTTAAGATTTATCCACACTAGAATCCCTTTGAAACTTCCCATAATTTATTTCATATTCAAAACCTAGGTAATTCAAACATATGAAAGGGGTATGATAAAACACTCAATAAGGTAAATCACGCTATCAAGGGTTATATCATAAGAATATGAAAAAACATTAATGTGGGAGATATATACTATTAAAGAGAAGTTAGAAAAAATAGTTTTCTATAAGTCATGATAAAAGAGTGATATATAAATCACATTGAGGGACTAATTAGATTAAATCATGTTAAAGAGACAAAAAATATATATTATGAGGCACAATGTGATATCATAAGAAGAATGATCATAATAATAGAAAAATGACATAAGGAAATGATATCCAAAGATCAAATAATCACAAATTTGTGGAAAAAATAAAAAACATGACCTCATAAATATAAGTCAAGTCCTATTTCAAAGAAAACATAAATTAGTATTCTAGGATAACTACCAATGCACTATACATCATATATCATGATATGTATAATGTATCATACTCTTGGATGAGTGGAATTTTCTACATGAATTTGAATATAACCATTTTGTGTATGGGATGTTATCTAAACCAAGATTCAGAATCTAAATCCATTCATTGGTACACTTAAATGTGATACTTTTGGATGAGGATTAGTATTTGATAGGTGTCTGGAGAGTTTGACTGAGTTTCCGATGCATCAGGAGCTAATAAAACTATTTTTTTTGGAGAAATAGAATGAGGCGAAAGGTTGATGGATGATTAATTTAAATATTTTTATTAACTGTATAAAACATTTTCCTAATGGGAATGGTTTTTTTAAAATTTTCAACCTCCTGGGTGTAACTGTGTGACATGGTTTAGGTGTTTAGCGGTGACCCGTAACACCACAAGTTTTTATAGACAATTTTTTCAAATAAATTAGATTTTAAATTATGTATTAAAATGAACTAATTCAAACATTCCTTTTAAAATGAAAAAGACTTGGTGTAAACTACACATAACATGGAATTCATGTACTTATCATAGAACACCAACTTGGTGTACGTTACACTCAACACCAATGTTTCTACGAAATGACATTTTGTTGTTATATTTATTTAAATGATATAATTATAACCTAGAAAATAAACTTAGCTATATGAATAGTAATTAATAATTTTAAACTATTTTGTATAATTTGTTTTATATAAATAAAACACATTGATAAATAAAGACATGAATTTTGGTTAATTCCTTTTATGTTTAAAAATACGATTTGCTTGAATGAACTGCTTTTAATTTCCTTCTGGGAAAAATAATAAAATTAATTAAGAAAAAATTAGAAATTTAATTTTATAAAATAAACTTAATTTTTGAATTTAGAATATCTAAATTATCATAGGGATATTTTTTTGGTTTTTTTGAGAAACATCATTTTTGGATGAATAATGAAAGATACCATAATTTAATTCAAAACTAATTTTTGATATAATTTATTTATAAGGTTAAATTATATTTCAAATTAGTTTAAAATTTTAACTAGATAATATTTTTATCAATTAATACAATTTAGGTAATTGATATTAATTTCACATTGAAATTAGATATAAAAACTTAGTAAACTTTTTAATGTTTTTACTTTAAAAACCCACACTTTTGACCCTACTGTGGGATTAATTTTAAATTAATTTTAACACTTACATGATCTGAATTTGGAAACATTTATTCCATATTTTTAATCATAACAATTTAAAATTTCTAATAAGTTAAAACTATTTTTTGACCCAAATGATTTGTGAAAGTAATTAAAATTAATTACATCGATGAAAGTGAAATTAAGCTTAAATAAGAACTACACCTTAAATTTAAGACCTAAAAATAATTAGAAACTTGTTAAAAACAAATTTTATGGTAATTATTTTTACATTAAACTCCAATTATTTATTTTTTTTGGTTTTTATGACTTTTTTAGGTAAAAACATAGGTACAACAAACTTGTTTTAAAAAATGCCAAGTGTGTCCTTTCCCTTCCCTATAAAAGGTCACAACCTATCACTACTATTGACACATATAAAACATATTAGGTTCATAAAATATCTACCCAATATTCTTTCAAACATACCTACATTTATTTTTTAATCCTCCCTTTGGGTAGAAAGTCTTCCAAGGAATCCTTTCGGCACAAACCAAATGGAGTTACCAGATTAAGAGGTAACACCTTCTCTCAAGATCCTTTATTTTATTTTCCTTCTCCACCCAATAAAATCTCTTTATTCCATGATTTTATAACAAATAAAATATCCTTAATATACTATTATTTTTTTATGATAATTTTTCAACTTAAACTTATACACACATCCATCAAATGGGTAATGAACATACAGTTTATGTGTACGGTGAACTACCACCCCACTAAATGATGATTGTTTATTTTTCCTTTACCCATTATCAGGATGAAAATTATGATAGAAAATATGTTTATATGTGTTATATATTATATTTATTATTTATTTAAGATTATATATTCCTTTTACGACACATATCTTTTTACTTTATATTTGGTGTAAATATGATAATTTGGTTTGAGGAAGTGTGGATTACAACACCCTTAAAGCGATGTGATTTGTTCCCACACTACATGGAATGTATTAAGGATGATTTTAGGGAATATATGTGATATCATAAATCTAATTTAATAATGACATATATAATTATATATACATATATGTCTATTAATTTCTTTCTTTCAGTACAACAACTAATCATAAATAGATTCAATGAGTATGTACGACCGACCGTCTCCATGAATGATGTGTCCCATTTCATAATTATATATTTTATGGATTATTTTAATAAAAATATACTGAATATAAATTATATTTAAATCATGGTTTACATTATTTAAATCATTATATTAATATAAGGACCCAAGACATAACAAATTAAGACACATGCGAAGAACAAAGCAGATATTACCCAAAGTGAAACCTTAACATTGGGTTGTTAAAAAGATAGTAATATAAGGTCATGATAAAACCATATATATAATTAGATATAATAATATGGTTATTTAAATTATTTATAATAATTTTATATTTATTATACAGTTGGTTTGAACAAGTACGTCCAGAGTTAGGATACAAGGTTAGGGGATTTCATCTCACTTTTTATTTTCGTGAGATACATGATTTATTCATCACCCATTAATTCTTGTGTGGTGTGTATAATTCAAATTGATGTATTAAATGATTAATATAATTAAATTTTTGGGTATTTACATATCTATTTTATGATATTTCTTTCATGTATTTCATGTTTGAAAAGTTACCAAATCAGTAAAAATGGTTGGTCTCAATTTTCCTTCTTTGAGACTCATGTTTTGTTATACACCTAAAATCATTTTTGAGGTTTATATAATTCCATTTTACATGTTATATCATGAAAATAATTATTTTCATTATATTTTAATCTTCTTGTAATTTTATTTTCTAATATGGAGAGTATTATCCCAAGTAACCAAGTGGTAGGAGTTTATTGAAACAATCTCATTGATTTTTGAGATTGTTAATGATTATGATTCTTTGATAAAATCTTATGATCCATATCTCAAGAAAACTAATGAGTTTCCTTATTATATTTTTATTCAATTTATATCAATTTATTAGTAAAATGTTTTCCACTCTTTGGTACATATTATAATTAAGAAAATGTTTTTTAGAAACCCTTACCGTATCTCTTTCTTCAGTCCAAATTTTTTAGTTCAAAAACCATGTTTTTTAAAATGTTTTCAAAAAATGTTTTCAATTGATACTTGAACATAATTTTCAAGGAAAGAGGATTTTAAAAATGATTTTTTTTCAAATCTTCCTTCATAAGTTTTCATAGATGTTGTCAAAGAAAGTGGTTATAAAAAAGGTTTTATGTTTTAAAAAGCATTTTCAATTAAAAAAGTATATTTTACACAAGAAATGTTTATAAAAGATATTAAAAATTTATTTACCATATAATTTAAAATCCATTTGTGTTACTTACTCCATTATTGGAAAATTACTCAATGTTTACATTCATATTATTTCTCTGAATAGATTATGTTTTGATGGAATGATGTTGATAAAACCTGTTTCTCTTTCACGGGTTATATGATTTCAAAAATCTGATTATTTTCAAGGGTTATGTTTATAAATAAATTATTATGAAACTTATATATTTACATAGGATATGATATGATTACATGTTTATAATACCAATTTAATTCTATTGGTTATGATATGGTTATTTATGATCATGTGGAATATGTATGTATGATTTCACTTTGAGATGGGTGGGACCTATATGTCCCCGCAATGCATTGGATAAAGATTTATATCTCATGGGATATAAATTTATGGAATAGGAAATGAACATAGTTCATTTTTATAGGGTTATAATGTGAAATTAAATCGGTTCAATATTACATGCCTTGAATGGGGAGTGAACTCAATTTAGTAACACAAGGATGAAATGAGGTGTGAACTCATTTCAGTGTAGGACCCTGTCCTCTAAAATTGTCTGAGAAGAAATACCTTGACTACTACAAAAATCATTATATATATTTATATGTTTGAAAAAATTTCATAGTTTTTTCTTATGTTATACTTTCATGGTTTATTTTCCTTATTTCTTTATGATTCATGTGTTATGAACTACCAAGATTTATTCCATGATTCATGTATATGTTCTTTGATATGCAGGGTATGGTCTTCTATTTTCATGATCATGCTATCATACCCTTATGACCATGATTTTGCTTATATATCTTCATTGTTTACCATTACTAATCATTTGATCCCAAACAATTTTATGTTTACTTCCCCCATGTTATGGAGATATGTATTATGTTTTATGTGTCTAAGAAGGGTGATAGTTAATAAGAACCTAGTGTGAGATGATGTAGCTAACATATGTATTAGTGTTTATGTTTCCATGTTCTGAAAGGCACTAGATAACTATTTTATTTGAGAGTATTTCAGTATAATATATTAAGTATTTCGAAAATGTTATGTAATGTTAATTTATAAAAATTGAGGGTCTCTATAGTTGGATCAAAGAAAAGGTTTACTTATCCTTTAGAAGCTAGGATGAGAAAACCATAGTTAGAACCCTAAATACATGTATAGCGATTAGTATATGGATAATAAAAACCATAGGAAAATGTCATGTAATGTTGGTAAAGGATAGATTGAGTGGTTTCCTTGAAATAAATCCCTGTCTGGATACTACAGGTGGATGTGGCTATTGCACAAATATACCTAGTGGTAACAAATCCAAAAAATATGTTCTGGGCCTAATTCATGGTAATCTGGTACATGAAAATGGGCCTTTCTACATGACTAGTTTAACACTTCAGGGGAATATTATTTTGGAATGACAAAACTCTTCATGATCCATCCTGAAGGATTTAAATAGAAGTTGTCTATGAATAAACAAGGATAAAACTAAGGTATCATATATTAAGAAAGGTTTCATATTTTGGAAATCCTATAAGTGAATTTTCATAATTATGTGACTCCTCAATATTATAACTATTCCTTACTCTATGATTTTGGTTTTAGTAAATGGTTGGAACCTAAAGGAACCGTGTTAATGGTGATTGTCATGGATAATGAAATGATTGTACTTTTGAGAAATTGAATGCTATGAGAGTTGGAATGAAAAACATAATTTATATTATCACACAAATTTCTCAATCTATGAATCATAGTGGAATTCTAAATGTGAAAAAGAGGGAATGAAATTGTGTTGAGTATTTCAAAAGGAAAAATTCACCTTCATTCAGAGGGAATTCTGATCCACTTATTGCTAAAAAATGAATCAGTACTACTAAAAAGATATTATCCATTCTTCAGTTTTTGGAGAATGAAAAGTTCGTTCTTACTATTTATCAGTTAGAAGGCAAAGCATATTAGTGGTGGACTCTAGTCAAGAATACATGGCAGAAAGATGAGATTAAATACATGGATTGGGATGAGTTCAAGATATTATTTTTCAGTAATTATTTTCCTTGGTTTCTTTGTACTAATACAGAGAAAGAATTACTTCAGTTGAAGTAAAGGGATGATGAATCTGTTGGTACCTATAAGAATAATTTCAAAAGACTTGAGAGGTACACTTAATTAATTATCATCCAATCAAAAAGTAAAGTTGATACGTTATTTAGTGGCTTAAATCTAAGTCTCAGAAAGAAATTTCCCATAAGACACTTTAGTAGTTATAAAGGGATTTTTAATTGCACAATCAAACTTGAAATGGAGGCTGGATTCAGATATCAATCCCATGGTTTTGACAAGAAAATGAATATGTATTTTAAAGGAAAATCCAAAAACCATGAAGAAAACAATAATATTTTTCCTTTATTCTCTAAGTGTGGGAAGAATCATGGAGGAAATTTACTTAACAGGTCCAATAAAAGATTTAATTGAGGAAGGGAATAACACTGCGAAATTGATTATTGTAATGATGGGAGGAAGTTACCTTAAAATTCTAATGCAGTGAAAGCTACACAGAATGAACCTCCCACAATTCAGTGATACTAGTGCAAGGAGAATGGGAATTATGCTAACCACTACCCAAATAGAAGGGTTGGTGATGATGATTGACATAAACAACCTCTTAAGTATAGGGACAAGGGGAAATCTCATGAAATCTCTATTGATGATGAGGGGTGCGATAATGATGTGAAGAAAGGTACACTTAATATCCACTCTAGAAAAGATAATGTCATATTAGATTATATATCTACCCACTATTTTAGATCTAAATATTTTTCTTATGGTTTTAATATTACACCCAAACAATTATATAAGGAATTATAAATGCAAAACCCTAATGTTATGGTGATTTCATATCAAGTTTATGATTCCTCTCTAATTGAAGTTTGTGGTAATGTGCTTCCTATAAATCTTGTAATTATACATTTGGTTTAAGTTGATGTCATCTTAGGCATGTATTTTATTTCTATGCATAAATCCAACATCAATATCCAAGGAAGAGAAGTTAAATTTGATATTTCAAACCATATTATGATCATACATCCGTGTGAAAATTAGTATAAACTTCCAGTGGATATTACATCAAGTGTATGGGTCTTAATTCCCATTAAAAGGGCTGATTATCTTAAATTTTTGGGGACAAAATTAACATAGATGAAATTCCTATTGTTTGGGATTTTTTGGATGTCTTTTTGGAAGGGTTTCCTAGCATTACACCAAAATGATATGTTGAGTTCTCAATATAATATATACCATGTTCCACACTAATTTCAAATATTCCTTATAGAACAACTCCAATTGAGTTGTAGTAATTGAAGAAACAACTCAGAGAAAAACTCGATAAGGTATTATTTTGTTGAGTTGTTTCATTTGGGGGTGAACTCGTTATTTTTTTGTGAAAAATAAAGATGGGTCAATGAGACTCTGTATTTATGATTGGGAGTCGAACGAGATTACAGTGAAGAATAAGTATCCTCTTCCCCATATTGATGACTTTTTTTGATCAACTGCACGAAGATCAATACATTTCCAAGATTGACCATCATTTTTTATATCATCAATTTAGGGTCAAGAAAGAGGAGACACCCAAGATGGAATTATATTCAAGGTATGGAAACTATGAATATATATTGATTCCTTTTGGTCTTACTAATTTCCCTTCTATATTCATAGATTTAATGAATATAGTCTTTGGAGATTACCATGATCAGTTTGTGGTAGTCTTTATATATGACATTCTTATCTATTCAAATAGAAAGGAATAACATGAAGATCACTTAATAATTGTTCTAAATACCCTAATTAATGATAGGATATATGAAAAATTTACAAATTGAAAATTTTGTATGCAAAATGATTCATTTTTAGGTCACATAATCTTAAGAGATGGTATAACAGTAGATCCACCAAAGATGGAGGCTATTGAATGTTGGCCTAGACCAACCATAGTGACCGAGATCTATAGTTTTCTTGGTTTATCTAGATATTATATATGGTTTATGGATAATTTTTCACAACTATCTAATACTCTAACCTAATTAACTCAAAATGGTGCCAAGTTCCTTTGGATAGATGAATGGAAGGAAAATTTCAAGGAACGGAAGAGAAGGTTAGTCAGTGAACATGTTCTTACATTATTTTTCCATGAAAGAAGAGTTTTTATTCTATATATATGCATCCAAGAAGGTATTGGGATATTTTATTATGAATAATTATATGGTTATTGAATACACCACATGAAAATTGAATATTCCTGAGAAAAATTTCTCAACTCCTGATTTGGAGTTAGAAATAGTAATTTTTGAATTAAAGATATGGAGACGTTATCTTTATGGGGAAAATTTTGATATATATATATTGATAATAAAATCCTGAAATATATATTCACATAGAAGGAGTTGAACATGCACCAAGTAATATGGTTAGAGTAGATAAAGTATTATGGCTACTCAATACATTACCACCCATTTAAAGTGGATAAGGTGGATGATGCTTTGAGTCGAAAGGATCATGCAAGATTATACATAATGAGGATACAAAAGATCTAGTATTTCTAGATTTACAAAGGATGGATTTAGAAATCCCGATGGAAGGATAAAATCTTATCTTTCTAAAATGAATGTTCAAACCTCTATACAAGTGAAGATTAAGGAGGCACAGAAGGAAGACATAGAGCCGATAAAGAAAGTCAAAAATATTTCTGAGTTTAACCTTGATCAGGATGGAATGATAAGGTTCAAAAACTGAGTATGTGTTCCTTCCATACTAGATTTGAGGAAGGATCCATTACAGGAAGCTCAATTTTATACATTCTCTATTCATCCAAGAAGTACAAAGATGTAAAGGGACTTGAAAGAATACTTCTGGTGGGATGACATGAAGAGAGATATCGCAGAGTTTGTATCTCAATGATTGTTATGCTAGAAAGTTAAAGCTAAAAAAAGTATAAAAGGATGTTTCATCCATTACTTATAATATAATGTAAATGGGAAAACATAACTATGGGGTTTTTTATTAGACTTACCAAAACCTCTAAAGGGTTTAATGCTATATGTATGGTATTCAATCGCCTTACTAAGTCAACACACTTCATCAAAATCATAGAATAATTCTATCTAGAATATCATTCTAGGATATAAATTAAAAAAGTGGTAAGGTTGCATGGCGTACCATCTTCTATTGTATCAGATGAGGATCTGATGATTACATCAAAGTTTTGGAGAATTATTCCGAAATAATTGGATACATAATTGATTTTTAACATGACTTATTATCCTTAGATATATAGTTAGTCTAAAAGAAAAATTCAAAACCAAGGGGATATGTTGATATCTTCTTCTCTAAATTTCGAAGGTGGTAGGGATCAACATCGTAATCTAGTTTATTTTTCTTACAATAATATATTTTAGTCAAGAATTCAGATGGAACCTTATGAATCCCTATGTGGGAAGAAATGTAGAGATCGAATGTGCTGGGATGAAGTTAGAGAAAGAAAGTTATTGGAACCTAAGATCAAGGAATAAATGGTTGAGAAGTTTAGAACCATTCAAAAACATATCAAAGAAGATCAAAGTAGATAGAAAAGTTATGTTGATAACCACTGATGAAAAATATAATTTGATGTTTTTGAAAAAGTGTCTCTATGAATCTCACCCTAGAATAAATTCTTGGTATTCCAGAAGAAAGGGAAACTAAGACATAGTTATATCAGCCCCTTCGATATTCTTGATCATATATGGACGACGAACTATCACTTAGAACTTCTTCAAAATACCTCTCAAGTCTGTGATGTGTTCCATGTATCCATCCTGAGGAAGTACGTATCTGAACCTTCATGTACTAAACTCAGAGGTCATACCGTTAGAGCAGGATCTGTCTTATGAAGAACAACTTCTTCGAATTTTGGACTGATCAGAGAATGTTATATAAAACAAGAGCACTCACCTGGTCAATTTTTTGTGGAGAAATCACCAGTTTGAGGAATATATATGGGAACTTGATGATATGATGAAGTAGAAGTATCCTCAATTGTTTTTTATAGAGTGATGAATTTCGAGGGAGAAATTCATTTTAATGGTGCTATAATGTAATTCCTTGAGATTTTATGAACTTGTTTTCAAATAAATCAAATTTTTATTTTTGTATTATAATGAAATAAGTCAAACAATAATTTCATATAGAATGAAATTGTCTTATGTTACACAGAACATAGACTTGGTGTATATTACACAGAACACTAACTTGGCGTATGTTACATGAAACACCGATGTTTATAAGAAACATCATTTTATTGTTAAAATTATTTAAATAAAATAATTATAACCCATCCATTAAACTTAGTTATATGAATAGTAATAATTAATTCTAATTTTTTTATAATTGTTTTATTTAAATAAAAGATATTTATAATTAAAGATATGATTTTTGGTAAAGTCCTTTTATGTTTAAAAATTCTGTTTTCTTGAATGAACTTCTTTTAATGACCTAAGAAAAATAATAAAATTAATTTTAGAAATATTTAAAAATTTAATTTTACAAAATAAACACAATTTTTTAATTTATAATTTCTAAATTATATTATGGCTATTTTTTGGATTTTTGTTGAGAAACTTCATTTTGAATGAATAGTGAAAAATATAGGATTTTAATCCAAAGCTCATTCTTGATCTAATTTCTTCATATGGTTAAAATATATATTAAATTGGTTTAAAAGTTTAATTAGATAATATTTTAATCGATTAATAAAATTCCAGTCATTGAGATCAATTTAAAATTGAAATTGGATATAAAAACATAGCAAACTTTTTAATGTTATTACTTTAAGAACACGCATTGTCGAGCCAACTGTGAGATTGATTTTAAATTAATTTATCACAATTTTGTGATTAGAATTTTGAAAAATGGATTAAATATTTGGAATCATCATAAGTTATAATATATAATAAGTTCAAATTTGTTTTTGACCAAAATGATTAGTGAAAGTATTTAAAATTAATTACATGGGTTAAAATAAAATTAAGTTTAACTAAGGTCTAAACCATAAATTTAAGACCCAAAAACACTTATGCACTTATAAAACACCTATTTTTGTTCAATTATTCACCCATTAAACATACATTATTGATTTCTTTGTTTTTATGACTTTTTTATGTTAAAACGTGGGTACACCTAACTTCTTTTAAAAAATTCCAAGTGTGTCCTTTCCCTTCCCTATAAAAGGCCACCACCACTTCCTCTTCTTTAAACCTATAAAAAATTTATAGGTTTGGAAAATATATGACCAATATAATTTAAAAAATCCCTACATTCCTCTTTTAATCCTCCATTTTAGAAATAAGTCTTCCAAGAAATCTTTCTGTCACAAACCAAAAGGAGTTACTTGATTAAGAGGTAACACCTTCTCTCAAGCTTCATTCTTTGATTTCCCTTTTTCACCCCATCCAATCTCTTTATTACATGATTGTATAAAAAAAATGTATCATAAATATACTATTATGTTTTTATACTATGTTTTTAAACTAAAATTACACACACATCGATCTAATGGGTAACAAACATACTGTTAAGGTGTACGACGAACTACTGCCTCACTAAAGGATGATTGTTCATTTTTTCCTTTATTGCCTCTAATGGTGGGAATTATTATGGAAAATCTATTTATATGTGTTATTTTTTATATTTATTATATATTTAATATTATTTATTACTTTTAAAACACATATATTTTTATTTTCCAATTGGTGTAAATATGATAATTTTGTTTGATGAAATATGGACTACCACTCCCTTGGAGTGATGTGATTCATTCACACACTACATGTAATGTATTAAGGATGGGTTTAGTGAATATATATTATATATATGATATCATAAATATACTTTAATAATGATATATATTTATATAAATATATATACATATATGTATTTTACTTTCGTTCTTTCAACACGATAAATAAATGGAGATTGTATTAATGAGAATGTGTGACCTATTGTCTCCATGAACAGTGTATTCTAATTCATACTTCTATATTCTATTAATTATTATTATAAAAATATAATTAATATATATTATATTTAAATCATGGTATAAATTATTTAAATCATGATATAAGTATAATAACCAAAGATATATTAAATTAAGACACATGAGAAGAATGAAGTGGATATTATCTGATGTGAAACCTTAAAAAAGGATTATTAACAAGTTGGTAATATAATGTCATGATAAAAAACTATATGGTATTAGATATATGAATATGGTTTTGTAAAATATTATAATAATATTATATTTATTATAAATTTGGTTTGAACTAGTATAACGAGAGTCAGGATACATGGTAAGAGGATTTCATCTCACTTTTTATTTTCGTGAGATATATGCTTTATTCATCACCCATTCAATTTTTTGTAGGGTGTATAATTCCCATGGATGTATTCAATGATTCATATACTTAAATTTATAGGTATTTAAATATCAATTTTATGATATTTATTTCATGGGGTTTAAGTTTCAAAAGTTTCCAAATTGGTAAAAATGTTATGTCTCAATTTGTCTTCTTTGACAATCGTGTTTTGTTATGTGCCTAAAATACTTTTTGATGTGTATATACTTCCATTTTACAGGTTATATAATGAATATAACTATTTTCATGTTATTTTAAGCTCAATTCAATTTGATTTTCTTACATAAAGATTATGATCCCATGTAAACAAGTGGTAACATAATATTGGATCAATATCAATGCTTTTCAAGATTGTTAATGATTACTATTATTTGATAAAATATTATGATCCATATCTCAAGATCACTCATGAGTTTCCTTATAATAAATATATTCAAGATATATCAATGTATTAATATCATTTTCCCACTATTTGGTACTTAATATAATTAAGAACATGTTTTTAAAAAAAGATGACCGTATATATCTCTTCAATCAGAAATATGTTTTAGTTCAAAAACAATTTCAAAAACAAATTTCTAATGATAATTGAATATAGTTTTCAAGGAAAAATGATTTTGAAAATTTTATATTGTTTTTAAATATTAATTTATAATTTTTAAAATCTATTTTCAAATAAAATTGTTTTAAAAAAGGTTTTATGTTTAAAAATAGTTTTCAATGAAGAAAGAATATTTTTATCAAGAAATGTTTTTAAAATATATTTCAAAACTATCTACCATATAAGATAAAATACACTGGTTTTACTCATGAATTTATGGGTAAATTAATAATTTTTCGATTCATATTATTTCTCTGAATGGATTATGTTTTGATGGCATGATGTTGATGAACCCCATTTCTCATTCATAGGTAATATGATTTTGAAACATGATTCTTTTCACGGGTTATGTTTATAATAAAAAGATTATAAAACCTATCTCTTTACAATGGTTATGATATGATTAAATGTTTATAATAACCATTTTATTTCATGTGTTATTATATAATTGTTTATGATCTTGTGGAATATGTATTTATGATTTCACAATGAGATGGGTGAGACCTATATCTCCCACCAATGTATTGGGTTAAGATTTATATCTCATAAGATAGATATGGATGAAATGGGAAGTGAACTTAGTTCATAATTAAAGAGATAGAATGGGAAATGAACATGATTTAGTATTACTAGAATGGGGAGTGAACTCAATTCAGTAATACCAGGATAGAATGGGGTGTTGACCCATTTCAGTAAAGGACATTGTCCACTAAGATGGTCTTAGAAGCAACGAATTGACTTCTTTGGAAACCATTATATATTCTTATGTGTCTACAATATCTACATGTTTTATTCATATGTTATTCTTTTATGGATTATGTTCTTTATTTCCTTATGATTCATGTATTTTGAATTTACATTATTTTTTTTCCATTATTCATGAATATTATCTTTTATATTGAGGGTATGATATTCTATTTTCATGAATATGTCATCATAGAATTATTATCAAGATTATTATTGCATATTTAAATTTCTTACCCTTATTGAGCATTTCATATCCCCCCTTTTTATGTGTACTTTCCCCAATTTATGAAGATATGTATTATGTTACGTGTGTATAAGTAGGGTGTTAGTCATGAAGAACCTATTGGGAGATGATGTAGCTCACTTATATATTAGTGTTTATGTTTACAAAGGCACTATACTAGTACGGTCTTTTGGTGTCTGTTTGTATAATGTTTTAAGTATTCCACAAATTTTATGTAATGTTAATGTATGAAAATCAAGGGTCGCTATATGACCCACACGAGTTTCACATGATTTGACCAAACCATGTGCTTAGACCACATCCTTAGTTCCACTTAACCAGTATCTATGCATAGTTAGGCACATGGTTTGTGAAACCATGAAGCTCAACCGTGTGCCTTTTTTAAAAGGGGTATGTCTTTGGGTATTGAATCCTGTATAATTGGTGCATAACTTATTAGACCGTGCATCCACACAATGAAGCTCTTTAAAAGGGATAATTTTACTGTTTTTACCTAGTTTCTTTTAAAGGGTTCCAATTTTCCTTTACTCCCATTCGCGCATAGCTGAAGTCCCTCCGTGGGTGCTACTCATCTCCTCTCCTAGGCATGAAGCTATCTCCCTCATCCAATATAAAAATTTATTGTCGGTAGTCTTGTTGGATTCATACTAGTAAGATCTTCCTTCCAAATGCTCCTTTAATAATTTCTCTCTCCATATTTGGCACTATCATCGTGTAAACTAACTTGCCTAATTTCTAGATATTTTTTCTGTTTCTTTAATTTCTCTTAGACTATCTTGGTTCAAGGATTAATATTAGAAAAGAGGACTATCCTAAGTATGATTTCTATGGTATATGGATTTTAAAATAAAGTATTTTTAGTTATGAATTGCACCATTGTGCCGCATGATGGATTCTCTATATATTGAATTAAATTGTGAAATTAGTTTTTGAGGACATAATGCCTTCAATTATATCAATATTTTGATTTTGTTTAGAATGTAGAAGGTTGTTCACCTCAACCCAAACCACTCCCTTAGGTTGAGTTGTTCATATGACTTAACCTTTATTATTTTTTACACAATTAAATAAACATCCTTGGGTGTTATTTCAAATGATTTAATAATAATCATTTTTCCATTAATAGATTACCTCTCATGGTGTGTTTATTTTCCCTCATGTAAGGGATGAAAACTTGAATTTAATAAATTGGAATGACAACTACGCCCAATTTTGTTATAGAAATACCTATGAGGTGCTATGTCTTAATTAATAAAAGGCAAAACCAGGTAGGTTTATTGAAATTATCAAGGGTAATTGACCTCTTTAAGTATAATTAATTTATGATGATGAATTATCATATACATGGGATCTTAATTAATATTAAATTACTATATGATATGGAATGTTTATAAACATGGCCATTCCTTGTTGTTAATTCTAAAGGAATAAATGAATTGTATTATTCCTTGAGTGATACCTAGGTTCCTATTTAGGTAATGTATTGAATGGACTCATAGCCTTTTGAGATTACATATACCATGATTGATACTCAATTTCATTACAAACAATTCTTTGTAAGGGCTCATAGGTTACTCATATTATAATATGCCTTGAGATATACTTTGGTTTCCTTTTTACAGAACACCTTGGATGATATCATAGGCTAGATGACTTTCCATATGCTCTCAATAATTCTTGGGTTTCATTTTTATGGAACACTGTGGATAAGATCATAGGGTAGTTTGATTTTTTGAGTGATACTTGGGATTCCTGTTTAAGGAATTCCAAGTACATGCTCATGAATTAACAACATTATGTGACTGCTTAAGAGATACTTGGGTGCCTCATTACAGGACTCCTTGGACAAGATCATAGGATGTATGGATTCTATCATTCATGTTTTTTAACTATAATTAGTGGTACATATTTTTGTTAGTTGTTATTCTAGGACACCTTAGATTTGTACGCTGGGTCCCAAATATTCTAATGGTATTATGTTTAGATACATTTGACTACCTAGAATTTATCTAAGGTTTATACTCTAGTTATACATGGATTACATGTGTTTACCCTAGGTCTTATACAACCATTACACTTCTATAATCTTGAATTATTTCATTAATTAAACAAATGACCCTTGTGCTACTTTTATGTGGATGCCTTTTCCTTCTACCTTGGATCCACACCTGTTCATGTATATCCATGAAAACGTTTTTCAAACGTATTCATATATATATATATATATATACACATGTGGGTATGTTCAGAGATATTATATCTTTGGAAGAATTAGGTATGGTCGATCAGGTGTCCTTTAGAAATCTAATCCCGACTTCTAACATTCATCTATTTATTTCCCAATTTGTTGATATGACTCTACACTACTATAATTTATATTCATGTACTTGATTACATTAGGAACCATTGATGTTGGCTTACTGAGTATATCTCAACCCCTTTTCGGGCTGTCATTGAACTAGGTTACCCGAACAAACCTCATTTCTGAAGGTTCAGGTTTATTGATTATCCTTGTGCTATTCATTTTTACCCGGGAGATAGGAGCAAAAGACTGAGCTGGAGCTCAGGATACTCATGGAGATACCCCTTTGGTATTTTGTTCATTTTATTATACATGTAAAATATTGTATCACATACTATATATTTACTTATTAGATTATTTAGCCTTAGCTGGACTTTCATGCATTATTTTATATCAGGTGTTAGACACTTTATTAATTATTATTATCTTCTTCTACTCTATCCTTTATTTATACCACTTCCATTGTATATTTGTTAGTCATACCTTATACCTTTGTGCTACTTTTATCATGAGGGCATGGTCTCCCCACCATACCATCATTAGAACCTTTCTTAAAGTTGGTAGCCTCTAGTGTATGAGGATCCACAATTGAGGATAGTGGAAGGTCAACTTAGGGAACTATTCTTAGTAGATCCCCTATTGGGATGCTACAAGAAATATCAATGGTTCCTTTTTTTCATTTGTCTTAATATTTAAGAATTGGTATAAAAGAGAAAAGGAAAGTGTCAAAAATTTATATAAAATTGTGTTTGGGAGTATTCAACCCTTGCATGGGGAAAAGACCAAGTGTCCAGGGATGGGATTATTGTTCATGCTACTCATTGTTATAGTTGATTATGATTTTACCTCGAGTGAATGATTTATTTTTTATTGTTATTGATTTATGATATTTATAGTATTTTACCCTTTGTATGGTATGTCATGGAAGTAGCATTATATACATTATTATAAGAATATAGAGATTCACATGGAATGCATATTCCATTTTATTTAGGTTGCATACCTTGATTTATTGATAATTGTGATATGTTCCTTACATGATTATATAATATGATATTGTGGTTTCATACTTATGTAGTGGATTAGAATGATTATATACAATGATACCTGATTGTTTCAAATTCTTTTCCTATGTACCATGCTTCTATAATAGCCTATTTATAGGTCTGTATTCATTGATACCATTTTATATATCTTGCTTACTTGTTTACTATGTTGTGTTGTGATTTTTTATGACTATCTATATTTATGTGATAACATTACTTGTTATTATTTCAATACCTAGCTGGTAAAATAGAATTTATACATCAAAATAAGTAGAGTTTTCTTACATATCTTGATGGAATAACTCAATTTGACTAGATTATTATGACCTGTTTAATCCATGAATCATTGGTTTTGTGGCCTGAAACATACTGGTTATGATTAAATGGGTGATAATTTCCAATAAATAAAGTACATGGGGTCTTTATAAATTGTGATATGTTAACCCATATAATGAAACTATAATATATGATCTTAATATGTCTTGAGATAATTGAATAATTTTAAAATCTTTTAAATTTTTATTTTAAACGATTTTGTTTCTTATGAACCATTTACATGACTTAACCCAAGTAGGTTGATCTTGAATTTTTATAGTTATTACATAAACTTGACTCAACACAAGTATATTGGTCATGGTACTAAATTATTATTAAATAAATCCACTAATGGTGTTTCATAATTTTAATGATTTGAAATGTTTAGGGTTACATTTATATACACCTATAATGGATTAATGGCACCATCAAATGATGCCTTTAGTTTGATATGCCTTAGAACTTAACACCATGGGGTTGGTTTATTCTACATAGGTATGGTTGTTTATGTGTCCTTATACACTTATATAGATTCAAATATAGACATATGGTGACATCTAACTTGGCCAATACCCTATTTAATTTATAACATACCTATTATCTACTTCTGAGTTGTACTTATATGATGTGTTAATTAATTAAAATTAAAATTTCAACCTAAAGGGTGTATTCCAATATATATTCGAATTTAAATTTTATTTATCTACTAAAATTTTGAAATCTTATAAATAAATGATGTTCAAAATGAATTTTATAAGATAAACTACCTAATTTTGATAGGATTTAAAATAAATGTTAATGTTAAAAAGTTAGTTTAATATGGAATTCCTATGTTACTTGAGGCATTAGTTAAATTAAGTACCAATAACTTTTTTTGTATTATTAGTACCTGATGTTTTAAAAGTTACCCTTTAAAATGATTAATGATTAAATTTAATAAGATGAATCAGCATAAATAAAAACTTAATGTTTTTTTAGCTTAGACCCCCAAGTAAGGGAAGTTTAAATATTTCTCTGAACTTTATTTTGAAGGAGATCATACAATTGGATTCTATGAATTTTATTAGGTTGAGTTGAACCTAAATGATAGGCGGTGAGGCCTAGTTCCCTCTTTTGTGTGACCTAGATATAGGGTTTATTCTTTATGCTTTGCAAGGGACTAGTCTGAGGTAATTAGTTCCATCAAAGCATTAAAATCTTTCTAAATTCTTGTGAAAAATATCATATATGTTGTTCTATTTAGGTTTCATTTTTCTAGAGTAAGAATCCTTAGTTTCTAAAATGAAACCCAGTTTGGATGGATGTTTATGCAATCTTTTGACCGTAGTTATGGAAAGTAGGATCAAGTAATGTTTGATTTCAGTGGGTTAGACCTACCAAGGGAATATCCAGACACTTGATAAGTCATGTGTCCCTTCGTCCTTTTATATTGGAAAACATGGGAGGTCATTATCCAGATTCATAGTTTTAAGGGATAATAAGTCTTTAGGAAATTCATTTTTTATAATCCATAATGTACTAGGATACATAGGGTTAATAAGCCTATGAATAATATCCAGGATGTGCCATTTCATTAATAAGTTATCAGTATAGTACACATTGATACATGTCGTACCCATCGAGTTGATGAAATAGTGTAAAGAAAAATATGAATTCTATGGAAATCATTAAAGTATTGACCAATTATGCTTCAATCAGAGGTCATATCCAATTTAGAGTGACCTAAGTGTTAAAAGAAATATGATTCGTCCCAATGCTCAGGATATTGTTGCAAAAAGATCAGGCATAATAAAATAATTGGTTAGGTTATTTTTTCTATATTCAAAACTCTAATGACGTGTGTGAGAATTTACCAACGGAGCATCACACATGCATCTATGGTGAATTTGAACCTATCATTATTTTAAGTGGTTACTTGTTCCCCCTTTTAATTTTTTGAATTTGGTAAAAGAACAATCACTATTTATAGGACCCGTATTCTATGGTCGATGGAGTGAGTTCCAGGGAAGGATTTTCTATTTGTATATGATGACCATGACACTCCTTAAGTCGGTATCACCACATTGATTGTGGGAAGATGTGTTTCCTTACAAGTAGAGGAAACACAAAATCACATGAAATGTCAAAAATGGTCTTCACTGCTTTTGAATTCCCATAGGGCTGGTGAGTTTCAAAATATATCGATGCTTGCGAGGAAACACAATGATGATATGGTTAGCTATGTATGAAACCTTTGAAAACCCCATTGGACATGGACGGACTCTGGTGGTTATGATCAAGTAATCAAGAGATTCATAAATGGTAAAGGCATCATGGTCAGGTAGTAATGATTTATCAGTAGGTGCAGCTGATCTTCTTCCAAAAGATCCAACGACAGATGGTTAATCTATTCACTTGTGTATAGTTGGATTTCATTGTTGGAAACCATACTGAGCACTTCATCTTGGATATGATGATAGTATTTTGATTCTTCTTGGGAATTACTAATATCCTCTTGGTCTACTCTTTTCTTAGTGAATATCATGTACCCTATATTGATATAATACAGGATACACTGAGAGAGAATTAGTTATACATCGAGATAAAGAAAGGAATTAAAATTATGTTTTTTACAATAAATTGACTCCATGGGAGATTCACTCTGTAAGTGTGGTTGTTTATATAGGAAAAGTTAGTCTTGATTGATTCTTGGGTTCTCGAGTAGGAATTACTTGGATATACTCATAGACACCCACCAATTCTCTAATTTAACATCCATTAGGTTGAATTAGTGTTCTGATTCATGGAAGTCTTGTCTATGTATGAATGTATCACTTATAAACTCTGAAGTATGTTCTAACTTCTATACACTTCTTATACTCCATTTGTTGATTACATGTTTACCCTAGACTTTAGTCTGGCTTAGATAGGATGTTTTATGAGTGGCGATCAATTTTTTCCTGTTCATATTTACACCCATGTTCATGTTGGGGTAAGATAACATAAATAGAATTTTTAGATTTAGTTTTCAATGATAGTCAGGTATGAGATTTGATATACATTCTCTAATTAACCTCAAGGTGAATTAGGGGAAAACATAATATTTTGGGATGTGATACACTATCCATCCAAGCTGAGCATTTTGAGAATTTTCAGTCAAAATTTCCATGACATACTTCCTCTTGTATTGTTAAATATGTATAGTGATAAACCATTTCATAGAATATCATTGGGCTGAAGTGAGTGCATTGTAATTTTCAGTTGAGGTTTTCCTATGAAAATCAAATTCAAACTAGATAAATGAGTTCAAGAGGTAGTTGACCATATGTGTATTTTAAGGATCATGCCATGTGTGTTTTAATAATTCTAAGGAAATGTAAAAATATCCAATTATGATGGTGAAGACACCATGAATCATAATTGGACTATAAAAAATAGAAGCTATGGTGGGAATATTCATAAGCTAGATGAGTGAAGAGATATAAATTTAATGATGTCTCAAGATTAACACACTCAGGTAAACGCTATATCAATGTTCTATTTTAGAATATGAGTATTGGATTGAGTTTTGGAAGCTTTTGTACCGTAAAATTAAAGGTATACTTGGTGTTCATTAGGAATTTGAAAATTAAACACAACCATTTAAATAAATATTCATGACCTGAGCTGGTCGAGTATTCATTTTTTTGTACCTCCAAGTATTCTTGGGGATGAAAAGATTTAATGTGGGGAGATTATATGGTCTCATGTTTTGGATTAGGCGGAATCTTATAAAGAAATTTTAACTTTACTATTTGGTGGAAAAATCAATCTATAAACCAAGATTCAAAATCCAAATATAAGAATTGGATCACTTAATTGTTATATTTTTTTTGGATGTTTTTAATCATCAGGAAGAGTTCTGAGTGTTCTGTTGAGTTTTGGAAGAGTTGGGTACCTAAAGAACCATTTTTTTGAGAAATATAATGAGATGAATGATAAGAAAATTGTTAATTTATACATGTGGATCAATAATGTGACCCATTTTCTTAAAGGGAGTGGGTTTTTTAAACCATTAAACCTCCTAGGGGTAACTGTGCGACATGGTGCTTGGGTGCAGGGGTGACCCGCACAGGTTGTGCATGGTTTGACTAAACCATGCACCTAGACGCACCCTTAGTGACAATTAACTTGTTTATATACATTTTTAGGAGCATATATTTTTAAAACATGTAGTTCAACCATGCATTCCTTTTAAAAGGGGCATAACTTTGGGAAGTGAAGCCCATACAGTTGGAGAACAGTTTCTCTAACAGTGCTTCTAAACCACGTTTCTCTTCAAAAGGGGTAATTTTACAATTTTTCACCCATTTAATTTTAAAGGGTTTCCCATTTTATTATCCTCCCATAAACACATAGAAACAACCCCTCCATGGGATCTCCTCTTCTCCTCTCCTATGAATTAATCTATATTCGTTATCCGATTTCAGAATTTCTTACCGTAGCTCTTGTTAGATTCATATTAATAAGATCTTACTTCCACATTATCCATTAATTATTTGTATTTACATATTTGTTTCTATATTCATGTTAGATAATTATCCATATTTCCTGAGCATTTATATTTTATTTGATTTATCTAAAACTAGATTGATTCAAGGTTCGATATTGGATGGGGGGACCATCTTAAGTACAAGGTCGGTAGTCTATGGATTTTCCCTTTAAGTCTTGTTAGTTGTTAATTTTTACATTGTGAAAAAATACAGAATTATCCATGCATTTCCATTAAAATTTTAAATTTGTTACATAGGACCTAATGACTTAAAAAATATCATAACTATGATTTAATTTAAACCATTAGAGGTTGTTCACTTGAACTTGATTCACCTCATTATGGTGAGTTGTTCCAATGCATTGATATTTGTTATTGTTTATATAGTTAAACCACCATCCAGGGGTATGGTTTTGAATGCTTGTAATTATAATTTATTTTTTTATTAATATGTCACATCTCACGGGGTATTGATTTTCCCTCATGTAAGGGATAAATAATTGAATTTAACAAATTGGAATGAAAACTACACCCCCTTTTGTAATAAAAACAAATATGAGGCCACTATCTTATTTAATAAAAATTTAAAACCAAGTAGATTTATTGAAATGATTAATGGGAATGGACCTATTTAATTATACTTGACTTAGTATGAATCATGATCACAGACTTGGTCTCTTAATTAATTTTACATGATTATGTGATGTGGAATGCTTAGAAACATAACAATTCCTTGTTGTAAATTCTAAAGGATTAGATGGACTATATTATGCCTTGAGCGATACATTAATTCCTCTTTACAAAATTCCTTGGATAATCTCATAGGCTGTTGAGATTACATATACGATGACCGTTACTTGATTTCCTTACACACAAATCCTTGTATGGGATCAGAGGTTACTCATATTATATTGTTCTTTAATAGATAAATTGGTTTCATTTTTATAGAACACCTTGTATTGGATCACAATCTAGATGATTTTCCACATGCCCTAAGTGACACTTGGGTTTATTTTTTATGGAACTCCATGGATAGACTCACAGGGATGTAGGATGTTATGAGTGATACTTGGGTTTCTTATTTATGAAATTCTATGGATTAGATCAATAATTAATGAAATTTATTGACTCCTTGGGTGATTCTTGGGCCCCTCATTATGGGACACATTAATTGGGATCATTGGATGTATGAATTATATCATGCATGTTAATTTATTACATATTATTAGTGGTACCTCTTTGTGATAGTTGTTATGCTAGTATTCTTTAGCTATGTACCTTAGGTCCCCAACATGCTAATGGTATTATGTTTAGGGACATATTACTACCTGAAGTTTCTCCACGGTTTAAAAAATAGTTCTACATGGATTACATGTATCTAACCTAGGTCCTATAAAACCATTATACTGTTATCACCTTGGATGATTTACATAATTAAATAAATGAACCTTGTGTAACTTTTATTTAGATTCCTTGGGATTACGACCTGGGGGAAAACTGGCGTAGGTATATATATGCAAATGATTGTATAATATATTCATATATATACATGTTGGAATGTTCAGAGATATTATATATTAGGTCAAAGTAGGTATGGTAATCCATCTGTCCTTGAGGAACCGGATCCAGACATCGTACATTTATTTATTTATTTCATTATTTATTTATTTACTTATATACTATTGTAATTTACATTCATGGAATGGATTTTTAGACACCATTGGTGATGGACTAATGAGTATATATCACAAACTATTTAGTCTTCCATTACACTAGGGTACCTAAATAGACCTCATGTATTCATTTTCAAGTTTATGGATTATGCTTGTGGTTTTCATTTGTATCTGGGAGATATGAGCATTGGAATTAGATAGAGCTCAGGATTCACATGGAGGTAGACCTTTGGGATTTTTTAATTTTATTATACATGTTTTGTATTATATCACATATTTTATACTTAATTCTAAGATAATGTATCCTCATATAGACTTGCATCCATGGTTGTATATTTGGTGTTGGCCACTTTATTAGTTATTCTTATATTCTCATGCTATTTACATTATTTATACTACTTCCTTTAGTGATTTATTTTTTATATATTATACCACTTTGATACTCTAATAATGAGGGTATATTCTCCCCACCATATAATTATTAGAACCTCTATACTAGTCAGCAGGCTCTGGTTTATGGGGTGGCTCACTTGAGGCCAGTGGCAGACCGACTCAGGGCACCATTCTAGGTGGCTCCCAAGTCGAGACACTACAAGATGAAAACATTACCCAATTAATTAAAGGGATATATAATTATGAGACCAATCATATCAAAATAACATGTACATGCACATGTTTTTCATAAGACGAAAAAATACATACATAAATCATAATCATGATAAACCCCATGATAAAAGATTGGGTTTCATAATCTTATGTCAAAGAATAACCGAAGGCTGTATCATAAGGATTCCCAAAATAATAAATAATTAAATAATTTTTTATTTTCATATTTTAAAAAATAATAATAATTCTTGAAACATGAGTTATAATTTAGAAAAACTCATGAGAATAATTGGAAAAATAAGAATAAAAATAAGACACTAAGGTGATTCTTTGTGAATTGGGTAAATGATGTTTTAAAAAATTAAAGCGTTTATCATTTTTATTAAAACTATAATTTAACTTGGGGGTTTTAAATATAAACATTTGGTTTTGTAAAAAGTATTTATATCTAAAATAATTTTATAGGGTGGTACTTGATATAAAATAAGGAATTGGGAAGTTGCCTTAAATCGGGTTTACCTAAAAGAGAGAATAATGATGGGAAAATAAAAGATTGTATTATCCCCAACAAACAAAGGTAAACTAAAATATTTATAAATTTAAGCAATATATATATTGAATATGGATTAAATACTTGTAAATAATATATATACAAAAAATTAGAAAAAGAAAGAGAATACGAAGCCTAAAATTAATGAGGGTGGTTTAGAAGATCCCTCTTTATGTTTACAAAATTTTTTTTGAAATCAAACCTAAAAAGGGGAAAATTTATTTTGAAAATTTTATAATGGAAATAATAAGGTAACTTGAGATAAAAAATAATGAATTTTCTAAGTAAAAATGAATATATTGGCAGGTTGGTAAAATATGGATACAGAAGAAAACCATTATTATATAAAATGGGAATCAATTATAAAAATTTCATTCTGTTATGAGGATAAAATTAATGGAGGAGTAATATTTTAATCAAAAGTTTCATTACCACATGGAGAAATTGAAATTTCAATATAAAAGTTTACAGTGGAAGATAGAAATCATTTAATTATGAAGTTAAGGATGAAAAATTATAACTTAAAGGAAGTGGGTTTGAGTTAACAAAAACCAATACAACATCATAATATTTCAAATTGAAATTAAATGAAAGGTATAAAATGATAATAATTTTTAAATAAATTAGAATTAATTAATTTTATAAAGAAAATACATACCTTTCCAATATATAAAACATAAAAAATGAAACAAATGATGGAAATGAATTATATCCTAAAGAAACAAAATTGATATCCAGATCCTCATCTGGGGTCTTGGTTCATTATGTGTGTGTGATAAACATCTTGAAATATTAAATTAAGTTTATTAAAAACTTTCATAAGAAATTATTTCAACTATATTTCATGTTTTATGTTTTATTTTTATATGATATGTAATTAATTTATTAATGAGTTTATTCTTATGTCGATTACATGAGGTGGTTTAGTCAATTTATATGAAACCTATTCAGTTAATTGACCATGGTAAAATGTGTTACAAAATAAAATTATACTAACCAAAATTATAGATATTTATTTATTTTATTATTCAATTACCAAAAAAATTATACAGTTCCATTGGTTATCCCAAAATGTATTCAAATTAAGAAAGGTGCCTCAATGTGTTCATTTAAGGCTGATAAGTTTACTTTTATCTTTTATTATTAATATCAATTATATAATGTACAATATTATATTAACATAATATTTATGTTGTCATAAATAAATTTTTTATAAATTAAATATATTTTTAAATTCAGCCATGTGAGGCGATAATGGAAAAATGAAATACATCATTCTATAGAGGCAATAACCCATACATACAAACATATTATGCTCTCATTTTTAAAAGAATGAGAGGGGTAGAAAAAAATAATTATCATTTTATAATTAAATAATGTTATATTTATCATATTTATTTATTAATCACCACGTTTTGACTATCCATGTATGGTATTTTTGAAAAATAGAACATTCCATTCATGGAGGATGTAGTACACACAAACAAATCACGACGACTTCATTTTTGAATGTTTGTGGTAACAAGTAGAAAATTGATATAGCATTAGAAGAATAACTTACAAAATATTAATAACTCTAATGTTACCATCCATTAATGTATTTGAAAAATTTTATAGGGTAGAGGATGAAAATAACTAAGAGAGATCAGTTGACTGTGTTACTTCTCCCTTTGCATATTTGTCCTTGGGTGACAGCTTAAGGATCCTTAGATTGGCCTATTGGAAACAAAATCTTCTATAAAGTGGGAAGAGTTTTTATGATATAATAGTTAAAATATTTTTATATAGGTCAATATTTTTAATGGTTGGATAAATATTATGGAAGTAGCCTCCTTTTATAAGTGAATAAAATATTTTTTTGCGAATAATAATTAAATTTTTTATTGATGGAATGAGACTATTCAAGGTACAATGGCTTCAAAATTGTAATTAATTGATTATATTAAGAGGTATGTTTTATATTCCCTAAAAAATTCATTTTTTACAGGCTTTAATTTTTTTAGTCTTTTACCATTAGTTTTTTAACTTTTCCCATATTTTTTACCTTGGTAACTTGCTTTTACATAAACAATTTTTTTTTATTAAAAATATAAGGTGAACCCTATTACATATTTTTTATTTCTTAATTCTAAATTTATGATTCTTATATTGTAATTAAATTTTTATATATGATAAAATAACTTTCTAATTAAAATATTTAATATATAAAATAATTATTTTACAGAAAATATTGTTTTTACCATTAAGTGGTCTTAATCGTATTAATTATTTATTACCAATAGAAAGAGTGTTAATATATTAATATATAGGTTTAAATTTTATATTATATTAATTTTTTATAAGTGATTTATTTATATTGTTTTATGTAATTTACATAATGTTATAAAAAATAATTTTTTGAAAATAACAGTTTATCCATTATTATGGTAATTAACTTTAATCCTAGTAATATAATTTGTACACAAAAAAATTAAATTGAAAATATAAGATAATATTAAATTTATTATAAAAAATATGAAATCAAATTGTTAATATTTAATCTATATTAGTGATGAGAACTATATTTAAAAAAAAAATTAGAGAAAATTATTACTTAAGTTTCCAAGATGTTAAATCCAGGTTTTATAGATTCAACATAGTATTTTTAAATAATATATTTTAATTTATAAATATACATAATTTTTATATAAAAATTGTAAAAAAAAATCAATTCTTGTATTATGATAATTTTATAATGTGATATTTTTTTGTAAAATTAGTATTTTCCTTTATTCACTTAAAAGTAAAGTATATCAAAAAAATATAAAAAATTCACTCTCTGCTAATTTTTACATGATGAATTCAAAAATCACGTTCAATTTACAAATTTAAAATTTTAAAATTTATAAATTTACAACTTAAATGAAAGTACAACATATAAATAAAAACCACTTTTATTGAAAAATGCCCTTTTGAAAAACAAAGTGTTGTTATTTATATTTTGTATGCATTTCTAACTGATATTTTTTTTCATTAATATATTTTTTGTTTTTGTTAAATTTTTTGAATAATATTTTTTTAATATTTCTTGAATAATTTTTTTGGTGTTTTATGTGGAGAAAGATATCGAACACACTAGATTTATTTAAATGAAAGATATATAGTAAAATATTGTGGTGTTACATTCCCCCCTTTAAATAAATTATGTTCTCTCAAATTTAATTGTCGCATACTATTAAATATATATAGGAGTTTCAAAATTATATACAAAACTCAAGATATAATTTATAGAGATTTATCTAAATTACTATTTCATATAAGACTATGAAACACAACTTTTCCCATATTTTAGGCTTATATTAATCTTATCAAACACTTATTTCAAATATTTTTATATAGCTAAGTATTAAAAGTATATGGATACATACCGTCACAAAATTTATTTTCAATATCAATTTTCCAACCAAATAATAAAAAATGGCATTGATAATATCCCATAAAATTACAATAAATGATCTTATGAATCATGAAGTTTGATCCTATGACGTCTTCTCTAATGAAACTTTCATTTCAACCGATGATACTTTCATTTTATCTATAAAATAATTGGATCAACCTATCACTCATTAAGTATAACATAGGTTGTCTATGGCCACCTTTTTATTAGGTTATCTAACATAATCATCCTTTAATTAAAATATATTTAAATTTATTACAATTTTTTATAAATAAAATTTCAATTAACCAAATCATATCTCTAAGTAGTGTCAAGACATTTGTTCCATATTAGGCCCACTCATAATGCACTGATTCAATGTTGAGTTAATTTTCAACGCACCTTTCCTTAGGGTGATAAACCCTAGATGAATATATTCCACAACCACATCCAGTTTCCAAAATTCATATAGGGATGTAGTTACTATGAAACCCTAGACTTTATACATTACCAAAACTTCCTGAATTCATCATATATATATAATTTTTCTATTAACTTATCCCTAGGGGTTTTACTATATTTTTCTCATCATAATATTCAAAATAACTTTAATAATACTAAAAAATAACCAAAACCTTCTATAATACAACTTATAATAACTGAAACTAATAATATCTTTATTTTACATCAGTTACATAATTTAAACATTACATCCCATAAAATAATAAAAATACCAAGAACTTAAGGTTTAGTGTATTTGGGGAATAAATATATGATAAAATTATTTTACAATACTTGTGAAAATTTCCCCATTATTTAGTAACACTGTACTCCCTCATAGACTTCATACAAATTGTACTCATCAACATAAGTTCAGGAATGGAAGAAAAATAAATGGGTGAGATTAAATTCCCAATAAGGTAAATCTTTTCATTAAGGTTTAGGTCAAAACCGTATGAGAAATTTTTTTAGAGGATAAATATTTTATTAAAAATAACCCGGAACCATTTTTTCCCATAATTAATGATAAAATGGTGACCTAAAAATCTCAATAAAGGAGTAGTCAGAGTAAATCATAATGGTGAGACAAAACATATATGATAGGGGTAAAAATTATTTTATAGAGAAAATAATCATAAAAATGAAAGATTTTTAAGGAAATTATATCATAAATTCATGGAATAAAAAATATATGGTAAAATTATAAAACATGAAATTATAATCATAATCCAAGGCTCACTACCAAGAAAGAATAACATAGTGTACTGGGATAACTACTCGTGCACCATACATGATATCTCATGAGATTAAAACATTACCAAATGTGTTAGGGGGATATAAAATTCAAAAAATACCCATGAAATAATAAAATATATATATATATATATATATATCTATACCACATGAATAAAATTAACCATTTATAAATAATAAGTTTTATAAAACTGAAGAGAATAATGTGGGTTTAATAATCCCTTATCAATGTATAACTGAAGACTATATCATAAGTAGTCGTAAAATAAGAGTGAATTAAATCTTTTCATATGTTTATATATGAATAAATATTCATATTTATTTAAATTTAAGTCAAAATGTATAAAAATAAATGAGAAGGATTGGATAAGTAATAATAATAACATGCCACTTAGGTGATGCTTTATGAAATGAGTGATGGATATTTAAAATAAGGAATGAGATTATAATTATTATTTAAACTATAATTAAACTACAGGGGATTAAAATATAATATTTAGAGTTTAAAAAAAATTATAGTTAAAAATAGTTTATGGGGGAGGCACTTGACATGAAATAATAAATATAAAAGTTCCATTAAACTGGGTTTACTAAAAAGAGATAATCACAAAGGGAACTTAAAAAATGTATTGTCCCTAATAAATAAAGGTAAAGTAAACTAGGTATATATTTAAGGAATACATATATATAATATAAATGAAATAAATGAGAATATTATATTGGAAAAGTGTTGAAAATAAATTAAACACAAATCACAAAATTAATGAGGGTGGTTAAGAAGATCCCTTTTTATAATTAAAAACACCTTTTTTTGAGATCCCACATAGTAAAAAGGAATACAAAACAATATTTTAAAAAATGAGTAATTAAATAAGAAGTTCATGTGATATAATACATAATTAGTTCTCTAAATATAAATAATAACATTTTTAGGAAGGTAAAAAATGGAAATGGAAGAAAAACCATCGTTAAAGAAAATGGTTATAACTCATAACAATGTCATTTTTTATAGTGAATAAATTTGTCATGGAGGAAGATTTGATTAAAAAATTTCATTAAGACAATTGAAATAGTAAGTTAAATTTAAAATATTATGGTGAAAGAAATCGAGAATATAATCAATATGTTCAATATAAAACATTGTGACTTAAAGAAAGGCGGATTGAATTAACAACAACCCTTACAATGTTGTAATATTTTGAATTGAAAATACATGGAAATTAAAACATGGGATATATGTGTAAATAACTTATATTTGACGAATTTCATGATAAAACTAAATCTATGTCCAATATATACAACACAAAAAATGAAACTAGTGTTGAATAAAACTTATACCCCAAATAAGTGAAATTGAGATAAAAAAACCTTACCTTGGGACCTGATTCTTTTTTGTCCCTAATTTCCTAAAAAATTTAAATGAAATTTACAATTTTTTTCTTAATATTTATTTAATATATATTTAATTTTTAGGGTTTATTTATTTTTATATTTTATTCATTTATGAAATATATTATGCTTATATCGGTTACTTGAGGTGGTTTAGTCAATTTCTTTGAAAGAACCTAGATATATCGACCATGATAAATTGTCATATGAAATTATTTTATAATAAATATAACTGTATAGATTTGTTTATTTATTCATTCCGTTAGTACAAAATTTATACAGTCCGATAAGTTTTCCCAAAAATGAACTCATATTAAGAAAGATGCCTTGATATGTTCATTTAAGGTGGTAAATTTTAATATGACTGTTAATTATTAATATCACTTATATAATATATAATATTATAATTACATAATATTATTGGTATAATAATTATAATTTTTATAATTAAATATATTTTTAATTTCATGCCTATTAGGCGGTAATGGAAAAAATATGTTATTATGTGGAGGTGGTAGTTCATAAGTATACATAGAGGACACTTTGATATTTATAGAATGAGAAGGGAGAATAAAAATAAAATATTTATCATTTAAAAAATATTTATCATGTTATATGTTTTATATTTTATCATTGGATAAATGTTTTAGACCATCCATGTAAGGTGGATTTGAAAAATAGAACATATCGTTTATAGAGGTGACAATCCACAAAAATGCATAGAAACAACTTTATATTTTTAATGGGTTTGGAGGGAGGTAAAAAAGTGCTATTAAATTATTATAATAACATTAAATATATTAATAATATTTATTTTTTCACACATTAATATATTGAAAATATTTTATAGGGTGGAGGAAGAAAAGAATTAAGAGATTTCAGTTAAGAGAATTACCTCTCCCTTTAGCTATTCACCCTTAGGTTATATAACGAACCATACTTTACATACATTGTTAGTACTTAAAAATTAAAGTACACTTATTACAACATATAACAAAACCATGAAAGGACAGTATAGGTATAGTGTCTTTAGAAACTGGGAAACATAAACAACTGGTTCATAAAGCGTCTACACTGTCTCCCATTTATTTCATCATATCTATATTTCCTTTTGGCATATCTTACTTAATAACCTTCTTCCCGATCTAGGGAATGAAAACATACAAATGGGTGAGCTCAAATGCTCAGTAAGGGTAAACAAAAGAAATATCAATAACATCATATTCATAAGAACATAACATTTTAGAAATCTTACCTTGCAAAAGAGATCAAAATTTCATAACATGGGATAAATCATGGTGGCAAAATGTAATCACAATAATCATAACATAAAACATGAATCTTTTTGGAATACACACATAATCATAGAGAATCATTTCTTATTAGTCAAGACTCATTGCCAAGACTATCTTAGTGGACAAATTCCATTTCTGAACCGAGTTCAATCCTCGTTTCAGTCCTATTTCACTGAACTGGTTTAACCTGCCATTCCAGCCATGTATATCACATGAAATATAAAATATTTACCCAATACATTGGAGGGATATATAGGTCCTACCCATCTCATAATGATACCATTCTTATGTGTGCCACAAGATCATAAATCATACATCTTAACATAACCCATGTAATAAAAATGTGATTCTTAATCATCATGCCATCATAACATAAATCATATAAGATTAAAGGAATTCATAAAAATAATTCCATAATAACATAATCAAAACAATGTAAAAATAGGGATAGAAATAGAACCCTATATTATCTTAGATGGAAAATAATTTTGATAAAACACTTGAACTCCATTCTTGAGGAAAATATCCTTTCCACTTCAAAAACACTTTTCCTTTCTTAACAGGTCATACAATTATAAACTAAAAGAAGTTGATTAAAAATAAACTTGAAAACTTGTAAATGAATCTTCTTGGAAATAATTTTTTAAAAATCCATTCATTCCGTATAAGTTAAAAAAACATTCTTCTCGTACTTTTTTCAGAAAAGTCAAAAAGTACCTCGTACGAAAAATGACATATAATTCCATTCATATATTTTACTAAAAAATCACCGAAGGGTAAAATTGGATTTAAACAATTTTAGGTGGATGGAAATATTATTAAATATTGAGGAAACATGGATGTGTATGATAAAATACACCCCAGTAAATTCCAAAGTATAAACAATCTCGGATAAAAATGAGATTGTGATATTTCCCTTACCTTAGGTCCGATTTGCTTCTTAAGTATCCTAACCTCCTGTATAATGATTTAAATAATGTCATTGACTTATTCCAGAATCATACTCATTGTTATGATATCATATATGGTCATATTCTTAGCTTATTATTAGTAATATTTCATTGCTACTTGTTATTCGGGTGTTTATTACTTTTTGTTCTTATGCGTGTTTTGTCAAATAAATTCTTATTCTTCTTTTTAGGTTATATATACCTCATTTACATAATGGTTTTAGTGTAATATATATCATATTTATTAACTCAATTTATTTATGTAGTCATTATGCAATGAAAATCATGTATAATGAGTCGCATCACATCGTGGAGACGGTATTCCGTATGTACGCACGAGCGATGATATCGTTCCCATGATCGTGGAATTGTATTTGAGTGTATGTATACTATTTCAGAATCAATATCACTTTAAAATAATCATATATATTCAATCTTTACACCATTATACCCATCCAAGTAAGGTGGGGGTGGAATATAGATTACACCACGGCGTGGAGACGGTATTCCGTACATATGCACGCGCGGTGATTTTGTTTTCCGTAGGATGGATAGATGATGAAATAGGGTTGTTTCATACTTATAATAAAATATAAGTATATGAGTGATACTTATGTTATTAATTAATAATGAAACAACTAAATAAGAATAATTGGAAGAAGAAATAAAGTTGAAAGAATCGGTAACGGACATTACCTCTTCTTTGAAGCGCCTCTTTGAGACCTCCTTTTAGGGCACTAAAATTGGACTTTGAAGAATACCAGGACCTCTAGGATGTTTATAGGGAAGTGTAGAGAATAAATTGTCAGGGGTTGGCCAAGCTTGAAGGCTCAAAGTTGTGTGAGGAAGAGAGGGAGGAGGTGCCCTATTATAAGGGAGGAGAGGGGCACCTTTGAAAAAACTAAAAATATTATCTTATTATAAAGCCATATTCGGTTTTAAATAGATCCAAATTGATTTATTTATAAGCTAAGGTGGGTATGGGTCGAAATACTCTAATCAAATAGAATTTTGAAAAGTTTAGTTTACTATTTCAACCTTATCATTTAGATTTAACTTTAAGTTAGATAATTTTACTTTTACCATGTCTTTTTGTGTTCTTACATTATAAAATTAATAAACTTACTATAACAAAACAAACGAACCCCAAGTTGTTTATTATTAATATATATAACCTTATCTATGTCATTTGGCCAAACCTTAGATTTTTAGGAATAAAATAACAATTAATAATATAATATTTTTTTTAAAAATCTATTTTATGTCAATTTTGACACTATTTAGTAATTGATTTTTGTGAAAATCATAAAAGAATGATTAGTTCGAAAAAAGTTAATTAAATCAATACTAACATGTCATATTAACCTAGAAAATTTTTGGAATTCAAAAAAAGTCTTAAATTACATTTATTTGGGTATTTATAACATCAATTATTTCAATATTTCATTAATAAGATAATTACTGCATCATCTCTTTGTCATAAATAAATTAACTTATTTAATGTCTAAAAATTACAAATAAAATACCATTTTGTAGGAAATATTTTTAGATTTATAATGAATATTTATAGTCAAATTTATCGTATGTATAACCCTATATTAAAAATTATTTACTTATTAAACATTGATTTTAACTATTTTAACCCTTCTTTAAATAAATTAATAATAAATTTCCTAATCTAATCCAAGTGGGCCTAAATGGTCATTTTTTATTACTAAGGTTGTTTTTGGTCGAATTACACTTACCCAATAGAATTAGGACATGTGTTAGGGTAATAATAATATCATTTTTACCATTAATTACCCTATTCACTTTTAACCGTGGTAAATAAAAGTAAAAAGTTACTATTCACAAAAAATTATTTTAATCTCATTGAACCACATTTTACATACTGACATCAACCGTGTCTCTCAGATTTTTGAAATTCCACTCACAGAAGCGGTAAAATTATGTTTTATGTAAATTTGGAAATTCTCCTAGGAGGTGGGTAAAAGACGGTGAAAAGTTCAATAAAATTTTTATATATCTAAAAATATTATAAAATTACTCTAATGAATTAAATTGAACTTATATAGGTATTATGTATCAATTTTTACCTAAAATAAATTTATTTAAAATAAATAATTATTTAAATAAAAAGTCGATTTTTAAATAGTAACCCAGTGTTTTCACTATTCATCAAAAATTGAAAGTTTCTAGAAAAATACCAAAATTTTACCCTAGGATAATATTGATATTCCGAATCCAAAAACAAAGTCCATTTTGAAAAATAAAATTTACAAAATTTAAAAAAGTGGTTATTACTATTCATAACGACTAGTTTTAATAATATTTTTATAGCATATCGTTGTTTAGTGAAACTCGGTATTGCGTACGACACAAGCTATCAAGGAAGGTCACGATTGCGTGTAAAGAAAGCCAAGCTGGTGTTGTATGTAGTGAAAGATTCCTTTTATGATTAAATATAAAATAAAAACAAAATATTTCTTATAAAAGTCTCGGGTGTTACATTCTACCCCCCTTAAAATGAATTTCGCTCTCGAAATTCGTCACTTGTAACAAACAGATGAGGATACCTCTCCCTCATCATATCCTCAAGCTCCCATGTAGCTTCTTATAATTGGTGGTTTCTTCACAAAACTTTCACCAAGCGAGTGGTCTTGTTCCATAGGACTTTTTCACTATGATCGAGAATCTCTATCAGCTGTTCTTCATAAGAAAGATCTTGTTCCAGCGGTACAACTTCTGAGCTGAGTACATGTGAAGAATCAGGTATGTACTTTCTTAGGAGAGATACATGGAACACATCATGAATTTGAGAGAGATTTTGTGGAAGCGCCAGTCAGTAATCTACCTTCCCAACACAATCAAGTATTTCCAAACGACTGATATACCTAGGGCTCAACTTTGCCTTCTTTCCAAATCTCCTTACACTATTCCAAGGAGATATTCGTAAGAACACTTTATCACCCACATCAAACTCTAAGTCTTTTCTTAGGTTGTCGACATAACTTTTTTGTCGACTCTGAGATGCTCTTCTGTGTTGTTGAATAGATCGGACCTTTTTTTCCATCTCATCAACAAGATCAAGTCCTAATAGCTTTCTTTCCCCAAATCCATCCTAGCAAGTTGGAGTCCTACATTTCTTTCCATAGAGAGATTCATAAGGAGCCATCTAAATACTAGAGTGAAAGATATTATTTTAAGAAAATTCCACCAAAGGTAGGTGTTGATCCCAACCACCTTTGAAATCCATAGAGAAATCTCTCAACATATCTTCTAGAGTTTGAATTGTCCTCTCAGACTGACCGTCTGTCTGAGGATGATAAGAAGTGCTGAAACTCAACTCTGTATCCAGAGTATATTGAAGACTTCGCCAAAACATTGAGGTAAACCTCGGATCCCGATCAGATATAATAGAAAGTGGTACTCCATTCAATCTTACCACTTCCTTTACATATATCCTGGAAAGCTAATCCAGAGAGAAATCCTCTCTAATAGCAATGAAGTGTGCGGACTTTGTAAGACGATCAACTATGACCCAGATAGCATTATTGCCTTTGGATGTTTTAGGAAGTCCTGTGACAAAGTCCATAGTGAAGTTTTTCAATTTCCATTCAGGTATGGGTAATGGTTGTAACATCCCCTTAGACTACTGTCTCTCAGCTTTAACTTACTGACAAACCAAGCATCGAGAGACATATTCAACAACATCTTTTTTCATGCCATCCCACCAGAAGTACTCTTTCAAGTCCCTATACATCTTCGTGCTTCCAGGATGAATAGAGAATGAAGAACTATGAGCCTCATCCACCAGCTCCTTCTTTAATTCAGGGATGGGAGGAACACAAACCCAATTCCTGAACTTTATTATCCCATCACAATCAAGGTTGAATTCAGGAACATTTATCACCTTCTTTTATAACTCTACATATTTTTTCTAGGCCTTTATAATATTAACATGTAATGATGGTTGACCATTCATTTGAGAAAGATACTATTTCCCCCTTTCATTATAATTCCAAGATCCATCCTTTGTAAATCCATAAATATTGGATCTTTTGTGATCCTCATCATGGATAAACTGGCATGGTCTTATCGACTTAATGCATCTGCCACCTTGTTTGCTTTCCCAGGGTGGTAATGAATTGAGTAGTCATAATCCTTAATCAGCTCCAACCATCTTATTTGGCGCATATTCAGATCCTTTTGTGTGAAAATATACTTTAAACTTTTATGATTAATATAAATGTCACACCTTTATCCATAAAGATAATGCCTCCAAATCGTTAATGCTAAGATTACCGCAGCTAACTCCAAATCATGAGTTAGGTAATTTTGCTCATAGATTTTCAACCTTTGTGAGGCATAAGCTATCACCATATCATTTTTCATAAGAACACACCCCAATCCCTTCTTGGATTCATCACTGTAGATCACAGACCTTTCTCCACTACAAGGCAGTGTGATCACAGGTGCACTGGATAACCTTATGTTCAACTCCTTGAAATTCTCTTCACATTCCTCTGTCCAAACAAACATAACTCCTTTCTAAGTCAACCTGGTGAGTGGATTAGATAATTGTGAAAAATCATTCACAAAACATCGATAATATCCAGCCAAACCAAGAAAACTTCGAATCTCAGTTACTGTTGTTGGTCTCGACCATCTTTCGATAACCTCTGTTTTTGATGGATCCACAGATATCCCCTCTTTTGAGATTATGTGACCCAAAAATGAAACTTTTTGAAGCCAAAATTCAGATTTGGTAAATTTTGCATAAAGCTTCTCCTTTCTCAGGGTCTTCAATATAATTCTCAAGTGATCTTCATGTTCTTCCTTACTCTTTGAATATACAAGAATATCGTCTATAAAGACTACCAAAAACGGATCAAGATAGTCTCTAAAGACTCTATTCATCAGATCCATGAAGATAGCAGGGGCATTAGTAAGACCAAATGGCATCACTATAAATTTATAGTGTCCATACCTTGTACGGAAATATGTCTTTGGTATATCCTCTCTTTTGACCCTTAATTGATGATACCCTGAATGAAGATCAATCTTGGAAAAGTATTGAGCTCCACGTAGTTGGTCAAATAATTCATCAATGCGTGAGAGAGGATATTTATTCTAAATAGTGATCTTGTTAAGTTCTCGATAATCAATGCAGATTCTCATTAATCCATCTTTATTCTTAACAAACAGAACAGGTGCTCCCCAAGGTGACACACTAGGGAATATGAACCCCTTATCAATATTCTCTTGTAGTTGCTTCTTCAATTCCTGCAACTCAATTGGGGCCATTCTACAAGGTGTCTTCGAAATAGGTAAAGCACCCGATACAAGTTCTATTGAAAACTCAACTTCACGATTTAGTGGAAGATCCGAAAATTCCTCCGGAAAGACATCATCAAAATCCCATACAATGGGCATATTCTTAATTGTGAGTTTCTCACCAACCATTTGAGATAAATAACCTTCATTTAGTGGAATAAAGACCCATAAGATGGAAGAAATTTCCACTGGAATGTTATGTTCATCCTTGCATCGATAGACGATCATAGATTGATCTGGAATATGAAATGTGACTTCCCTTATTTGGAAATTGATATGAGCTCCATATAGAGAATGCCAATCCATGCCTAGAATCACATCAAATTACACTATAGGGAGGATCATAAGATTTACAAGAAGCACTTTCCCACAAACTTCAATGGGAGAAGAATTATAAACTTTTGATGCGACTACTGTGCCATTAGGGGTTGTCACAGATAACTCAAAATCTAATTGTTGAGGTAATAGGGTGATACCCTTAGAAAATTCTTTATAAATAAAGGAGTGGGTGGATCCAGAATAAAATAAAACATTTTCTACTTTAGATTGGATGGTAAGTGTACCTTTCACCACTTCATTATCGTACTCCACATTGCTGATATAAATTGCATGTGACTTTCCTTTGCCTTTAGTCTTAAGAGTTTGTTGACGTCGATCATCATAAAAAACTATTGGATTAGGTCATTTATTGGCATAATTCCGTATTTCCTTACACTTGTAACATTGAAGTGTAGGAGGTGCACTCTGTGTAGCCTTTTCATTGTTCGCATCACTAGACAACTTCTTCCCATCATTGCAGCATTCAAATGCCCGATGACCTTCCTTTCCACATTTGAAACATTTTCTTGTCCCTTTAAGACAACTCCCTCCATGTTTCTTTCCACACTTTGAGCATAAGGGAAGACTCATCTTTTTTTTCAGTGTGATCTTTAAATTTTCCTTTGAATTCCATTTTCCTCTTCTTATCAAACCCATATGACTGATGGGTTACTCCAATCTCCATCTCAAATTTGAGACCACATTGAACGATTTCCTCATAGCTATTGAAGTCCCTTATGGCTAATGCCCTTTGAAGACTTGGTTTTAAGCCACCAAAGAATCGATCGATCTTACTCTCAGGTTGGATAATAATACGAGAAGTGAACCTTGAATGTCTTGTAAAATTTGCTTCATAGGTACCAACAGATTTATCATCCTTTTTCTTTAGTTGAAGAAACTGCTTCTCCATCTTTGTTCGGAGAATATGAGGGATATACTTATTGAAAAATAAGTTCCTGAACGTGTCCAATTCCATGGACTCAATTTCATATCTTGGCCTCGTATTCTTGATAAGATTAGACCATTGATCAGCATCACCTTCCAAATTATACACTGCGAAGATGAATTTATCATGTTCAGAACATTGGAGAACTGAAAATATCTTTTCAGTAGTACTGATCTATTGTTCAGCAACTAATGGATCAGTAGACGCACTGAATGAAGGTGGACACTGTCTCATGAAGGATTCAACAAAATGTTGCTCCTTCATTTGCTCGTTTGGAAGTCCTGCATGATTCATAGCTTGATAATGTTGTGTGAGCATGGCTAGAAGATTTTGCATTCTAGCACCCATAATGTTTGGTTGCTCAGGGGGACAATCATTGCATTTCCCGTCGCGTTCCGCATTAACACGGTTCCTTCGGGTTCCAGCCATTGACTAAAACCAAGAAGAATAGTGTGAGAAACACTAATTATAATAGGAAAACCACATAATAAAGAATAAAATTTCACACTTAAGGTCCTATCCTAGGTTATTCATGGCCATTTCTAAAACACTAAGATAGTGTTCTATGCTTAGACTTATCCTTAGGATTCTTACTAAGGCTTTCACATCCTAGTTTCTAAAGGTTGACTATACCTTTCCTCTGATACCAAGTATAACGATGCATACTTTACATACATTGTTAGTACTTCAAAATTGAAGTACCCTGATTACAACATATAACAAAACCATGAAAGGACCGTATAGGTATAGTGTCTTTAGAAACTGGGAAACATAAACAACTGGTTCATAAAGCGTCTACATTGTCTCCCATTTATTTCATCATATCTATAGTTCCTTTTGGAATATCTTACTTAATAACCTTATTCCTGACCTGGGGAAAGAAAACATATAAAAGGGTGAGCTCAAATTTTCAATAAGGGTAAACAAAAGAAATATCAATCACATCATATTCATAAGAACATAACATTTTGGAAATCTTACCCTGGAAAAGAGATCAAAATTTCATAATGGGATAAATCATGGTAGTGAAATGTAATCACAATAATCATAACTTAAAACATGAAGCTTTGTGGAATACACACATAATCATAAAGAATCATTTCTTATTAGTCAAGACTCATTTCCAAGACTATCTTAGTGGACAAAGTCTATTTCTGAACCGAGTTCATTCCTCATTTCAGTCCTGTTTCATTGAACCGGTTTAACCAGCCGTTCCAGCCATGTATATCTCATGAGATATAAAATCTTTACCCAATGCATTGGAGGGAGATATAGATACCACCCCTCTCATAATGATACCATTCTTATGTGTTCCACAAGATCATAAATCATACATCATAACATAAACCATGTAATAAAAATGGGATTCTTAAACATCATGCCATCATAAAATAAATCATATAAGATTAAAGGAATTCATAAAAATAATTCCATCATAACACAATCAAAATAATGTAAAAATAGGGATAGAAACAGAACCCTATATTATCTTAGATGGAAAATAATTTTGATAAAACACTTGAACTCCATTCTTGAGGAAAAGATCCTTTCTACTTCAAAAACACTTTTCCTTTCTTAACATGTCATACAATTATAAACTAAAAGAAGTTGATTAAAAATAAACTTGAAAAATTGCAAAGTAAGCTTCTTGTAAATAATGTTTTAAAAATCCATTCATGCCGTAAAAGTAAAAAAACATTCTTCTCGTACTTTTGTCGGAAAAGTCAAAAAGTACCTCGTACGAAAAACGACAAAAGATTCCTTTCATATATTTTACTAAAAACTCACCGAAGGGTAAAATTTGATTTAAATAATTTTAGGTGGATAGAAATAATATTACATATCGAGGAAACATGGATGTGGATGATAAAATACACCCCAGTAAATTCAAAAGTATAAACAATCTAAGATAAATATGTGATTATGATATTTCCCTTACCTTAGGTCCAATTTGCTTCGTAAGTGTCCGAAAATCCTGTATAATGATTTAAATAATGTCATTGACTTATTACAGAATTATACACATTGTTATGATATCATATATGGTCATATTCTTAGCTTATTATTAGTAATATTTCATTGCTTCTTGTTATTCGGGTGCTTATTACTTTTTGTTCTTATGCGTGTTTTGTCGAATAAATTCTTATTATTATTTTTAGGTTATAGATACCTAATTTCCAGAATGTTATTAGTGTAATATATATCATATTTATTCACTCAATTCATTTATGTAATCATTATGCAATGAAAATCATGTAGAACGAGTTGCATCACATCGTGGAGATGGTATTCCGTACGTACGCACGAGCGATGATATCGTTCCCATGATCGTGGAATTGTATTGGAGTGTATGTATACTATTTCAGAATCAATATCACTTTAAAATAATCATATATATTAATTATTTACACCATTATACCCATCCAAGTAAGGTGGCGGGGGAAAATAGATTACACCACGGCGTGGAGATGGTATTCCGTACATACGCACGCGCGGTGATTTTGTTTTCCGTAGGATGGATAGATGGTGAAATAGGGTTGTTTCATACTTATAATAAAATATCATTATATAATTGATACTTATTTTATTAATTCATAATGAAACAACTAAAGAATAATAAGTGGAAGAAGAAATAAAGTTGAAAGAATAAGTAACGGGCATTACCTCTTCTTTGAAGCGCCTCTTTAAGACCTTCTTTTAGGGCACTAAAATTGGTCTTTGAAGAAGGCCAGGACCTCTAGGAAGCTTCCAGGGAAGTTGAGAGGATAAATTGTCAGGGGTTGGCCGAGCTTGAAGGCTCAAAGTGGTGTGAGGAAGAGAGGGAGGAGGTGCCTTTTTATAAGGGAGGAGAGGGGCACCTTTGGAAAAACTAAAAATATTATTTTATTATAAAGCCATATTCGGTTTTAAATAGATAAAAATTGATTTATTTCGTAGCTAAGGTGGGTATGGGTCGAAATACTATCATACAATAGAATTTTTACAAGTTTAGTTTACTATTTTAACCTTATCATTTAGATTTAACTTTAAGTTAGATAATTTTACTTTTACCTTGTCTTTTTGTGTTCTTACACTATAAGGTTAATAAACTTACTATAACAAGCCAAAAGAACCCCAAGATGTTTATTATTGATATATATAACCTTATCTAAGTCATTTTTCCGAACCTTATATTTTTAGGAAAAAAATAACAATTAATAATATAATATTTGTTTTAAAAACTATATTATGTCAATTTTGACACTATTTAGTTATTAATTTTTGTGAAAATCATAACAGAATTATTTGTTCGAAAAAAGTTAATTAAATCAATAATAACATGTCATATTAACCTTGAAAACTAGTGGAATTCATAAAAAGTCTCAAATTACATTTATTTGGGTATTTACAACATCAATTATATCAATATTTCATTAATAAGATAATTACTTCATCATCATTGTGTCATAAATAAATTAAATTATTTAATGTCTAAAAATTACAAATAAAATACCATTATGTAGGAAATCCTTTTAGATTTTTAATTAATATTTATAGTCGAATTTATCTTATGTATAACCCTATATTAAAATTTATTTACTTATTAAACTTTGATTTTAACTATTTTAACCCTTCTTTAAATAAATTAATAATAAACGTACTAATCTAATCCAAGTGGGCCTAAATGGTCATATTTTATTTCTAAGGTTGTTTTTGGTCGAATTAAACTTATCTAATAGAATTAGGACATGTGTTAGAGTAATAATAATATCATTTTTACCCTTAATTACCCTATTTACTTTTAACCGCGGTAAATAAAAGTAAAAAGTTACTATTCACCAAAAATTATTTTCATCCCATTGAATCGCATTTTACATACTAACATCAACCGTGTCTCTTGGATTTTTGAAATTCCACTCACAGACGCGGTAAAATTATGTTTTAGGTAAATTTGCAAATTCTCCTAAGAGGTGGGTAAAAGACGGTGAAAAGTTCAATAAATTTTTTATATATCTAAAATTATTATTAAATTACTCTAATGAATTACATTGAACTTATATAGGTATTATGTATCAATTTTGACCTAAAATAAATTTATTTAAAATAAATAATTATTTAAATAAAATGTCGGTTTTTAAATAGTAACCCAGCGTTTTCATTATTCATAAAAAATTTAAAGTTTCCAGAAAAATACCAAAATTTCACCCTAGGCTAATTTTGATATTCCAAATCCAAAAACGAAGTCCATTTTGAAAAATAAAATTTAAAAAATTTCAAAAAGTGGTTATTACTATTTATAATGGCTAGTTTTAATATTATTTTAATAGCATATCATTGTTTAGTGAAACTCAGTATTGCGTATGATGCAAGCTATCAAGGAAGGTCGCAATTGTGTGTAAAGAAATCCAAGCTAGTGCTGTGTGTAGTGAAAAATTCCTTTGATGATTTATATAAAATAAAAACAAAATATTTCATATAAAAGTATCGGGTGTTACAGGTTACACCTTAATGCTACTTAGCATAGTATTTTGGAAACACCAAGTTCTATAAGAAATGTGTTTTGGGTTTAGGAGATACTAGGTAAGAATTTTAAAAGATCAAAATATTTTTATTGGGTGGAGGAATGTGGTGGAAGGGGTCTCCTTTTATAAGTTAAGAAAATTGAACTTTTATAAATACTCATAACTTTTTCCAATGATGTATTTACACTATTCAAGGGTAAATGAATCTAAAATTGAAAATAATTATTTTTTTATATTTTAATCTCAATAATACCACCAAAAGTAATTTCATTTCATATTATAAACATTTTTTTGACCTTTTACCATTAGGTTTTATACTTTTACCTTTTTGGTTTTTTGCTTGGTAAATAGTTTTTACCCAAATAATTTATATTTTATTAAAAATATAAAGTAAACCCTATTTAAATTTTTTTAAGTTATAAACATAAATTTAATATTTCTATAAATTAATTCAATTAATAAATAATATAAAATGAACATTTAAAATAAAACATTTAATATGTAGACAATTTTTTAGGAGAAAAATGTTTATTTACCATTAAGTGTTCTTAATCTTATTTAGTATTTATTAATAATTCAATGAGTGTTAATATATTTATATATATGTTTAAAAATTATATTAGATTAATTTATTAAAATTTATTAATCTATTTTATTAAATATAAATTGCACAATGTTAATGAAACAATTCTTTGAAAATAAGAGTTTTACCACTATCACAGCAACAAACTTTAATCCTTGTAATATTATTTTTATGTATAAAAATTGAATTGATCTTATTATATAATATAAAATTTCTTATATAAATTATTTAATCATTTTTTTTTCAGATTTAACTTCTTTATGGGATGAGAACTATTTTTTATAAAATTAGTTAATTAAATAAAATATTACTTAAGTTTCCTAAATGCTTAACATGAGTGTTATTAATCCAACATAGTTTTCAAAATTAGTTATTTTAATTTATTATTATATATAATATTTATATAAAAAAGGATTCAAAAAATTTTAATTCATCATTTTATTATGATAATGCTATAAAGTGATGATTTTAGCAAAATATATATTTCTTCCTCCATTTAAAAATCAACAATTTTAGAAAATTTTAAAAAATTCAACCTAAGATAAATTTGAAATGGTAAATTAAAAGATTATGTTCATTTTAAAAAATTAAAATTCTAAAATTTATAAATTTATCTTTTATATGAAACTAAAATATATGTAAAAAAACAAATTCTAATAAATATTCCCTTTTAAAACATTAATCATTTTTAACCTATATTGTTTAAATTTATAATTGATTATAATATCTTAATTTAATAATGGTTTTATTATTCATGAATTTTCTTAATAATATTTATCTAATACGGCACAACTCATTTTAATTCCATTTTATGTGTAGTGAAAGCTAATAAACACGTTATATTTATTTAAATGAATGATATATATAATAATCTTAGGGCATTAAATGTCATAATTTTTACTCCTCATATTTAGATTTATTTCATTTTATTTATTCAGGTTAAGATATTTACTTTAGAGTCTATATCAATTTTGTTCTTTTAATTAATTTTTGTGATGTATGACAATTGAGCTTGTTTATATTTCATATATATAGGTGTATTTATCTAATGTATATGGGATAATATTTCTAGTTACTATATTGAAATTTTATTTCAAAGGGAAATGAAATTTATTATATGAGTAGGTACATTGAGCGTTAGTCACTATCCTATGGCCTAATAAAGTATGGTTTAATGACTTCACATATTGAAATTATTTTTCTTCCCATGTAAGGCTCCAATAGGGTTTCAGAATTGATAAATTAGTATCAAAGTCCTAGGTTTTACTTTTGAGTTTTTTCGTGGTGAGTTTCGGTTGATATAACTTAAGGTGATAGTATATAGTAAAATGTGGATTCATATTGTTGAAAACGTGGACTTGGAAAAGGATGAGAGTGACCAATATATTTGTATAAGGAGTTCAAATTGATGATTTTCTTACAATAAAAACTTTTCATGACATCAAATAGGTATATAGGAGGAAAATTTACATCTTTAAGATTCTAGTAATTAATTTTTTATGTTTTAATGATTTGAAAATAATGTTCTATGGGTAGAATATTTGGAAAATAGGGGGATATATATATATATATATATATATATATTCTGTAAATAAAATTCATTGATTCAATTCCCTAATATCATTAAAATTTCCAACTTGTAGTGTCATATTGATGTTGTCATGAATACAGAGGAAAGTAATTAAGAATAATGAGTTGGTGGATTATGTACTAATACCTATATAAAAAAGTTGTATGGTTGAGGTATATCAAGTCCCAAAGGATTTAGAGAAGAAAATATGGATTAGGTGATTTGGGAATTAGAGGATGTGAGAAAAATAAATGGGGATGATGTGTAACACCTTGAGATGTTGTGGAATATATTTTTTCAAATTGATTTATCTTTTTGGATATTTTTCATTGCACGCGACACTAGAAATAGTTATATATATATATATATATACATATATAAGCACTATTTCAAACATTCCATTCGCACGACACCAACTTGGATTGCACTACACCCAACATTGGGTTTTCTTGAGCTACAAATAACAATGACTTGGCATGCGCTACACATAACACCGACTTCGCTTGTGCTACATGCAACACTAATTTGGTGTACGTTACACGCAATACTGAGTTTCTACGAATTTTTTATTACTATAATAATTATTTAAACATTTTATTTATAAAATAGCCTTTAAAAATTAGTAATATGAATAATAATAACTACTTCTGAAATAAGGTTATAATGGTTTTATAAAAAAATATGTTTATTATAGAAAAAATAATTATTTGTAAAGTCTTTATATGTATAAAAATACTATTTTCTCGAATGAACTGTTTTTCGTGTCCTTATCTGAAGAATTTGAAAATTAATTTTAGACACATATAGAAATTGAATTTGATAAAATAAAATTCATTTTTGAATTTATATTTCCAAAATTATCTTAAGGTAATTTTTTTCTGGATTTTTCTAAGAAACTAAATTTTTTATGAATAGTGAAAATACTACATTTTATTTAATAATTGCGTTCTCATTTACAAAATTATTAATGTTAAATTATACATTAAAATTATTTTATGTCAAATAGGTCAATTATAAATCTATTAATAGAATTTAGGTAATTATAATTAATTTCAATTTGAAATAGAATATAAAACCTTAACAAACATTTGAACATTTTCTACTTTAAAAACCCATTATTTCGCCCCGTCTGTGGGATTAACATTAATCTTAATTTCACCAATTTTAGTTATTTAATTATGAATAATGGAAATTAAATATTTTAATCAGTATAATATGTGGAGTCTCATTATATCATGTTAATTTTCGACAAAAAATATTAGTAAAAGTGATTAAAATTAATCACATGGATTGAGGTTAAATTATGCCTAATTAGGGACTAATCCTTAATCTTAGGGGACCAAATATGTAACACCTGAGACTTTTATGTCATATAAATCATCAAAAGAATCATTTTATACACACAACACTTGCTTGTCTTGCTTTACACGAAATCACAACCTTCCTCGATAGCTTGTGTCGTACGCAATACCGAGTTTCACTAAACAATGATATTCTAATAAAATATTATTAAAACCAGCCACTATGAATAGTAATAACCACTTTTTGAAATTTTATAAATTTTATTTTTCAAAATGGGCTTCATTTTTGGATTTTGAATATCGAAATTATCCTAGGGTGAAATTTTGGTATTTTTCTGAAAACTTTTAATTTTTGATGAATAGTGAAACCACTAAGTGGTAGTTAAAAAACTGAATTTTTCATAAAATTTAATTTTACCGCTTCTATGAGTGGAATTTTAAAAATATGAGAGAAACAGTTGATGTCAGTAAGTAAAATGTGGTTCAATGAGAGGAAAATAACTTTTGGTCAATAGTAACTTTTTACTTTTATTTACCACGGTTAAAAGTAAATAGGGTAATTAAGGGTAAAAATGACATTATTATTACCATAACACATGTCCTAATTCTATTGGACAAGTGTAATTAGACTAAAAACAACCTTAGGAATAAAATATGACCATTGAGGCCCACTTGGATTAGATTAGGACATTTATTATTAATTTATTTAAAGAAGGGTTAAAATAGTTAAAATAAAAGTTTAATAAGTAAATAATTTTTAATATGGGGTTATACATAAGATAAATTAGACTATAAATATTAATTATAAAGATAAAAAGATTTACTACATAATGGTATTTTATTTGTAATTTTTAGACATTAAATAATTTAATTTATTTATGACACAAAGATGATGCAGTAATTATCTTATTAATGAAATATTGACATAATGAATGTTATAAACACCAAAATAAATGTAATTTGAGACTTTTTATAAATTACAATAATTTTATAGATTAATATGACATGTTATTATTGATTTAATTAACTTTGTTCGAACTAATCATTCTGTTATGATTTTCACAAAAACTAATTACTAAATAGTGTCAAAATTGACATAAAATAGTTATTTAAAACAAATATTATATTAGTAATTGTTATTTTATTCCTAAAAATCTAAGGTTAGGCCAAATGACATAGATAAGGTTATATATATTTATAATAAACAACTTGGGGTTCGTTTGGCTGCTTATAGTAAGTTTATTAACCTTATAGTGTAAGAACACAAGAAGACACGGTAAAAGTAAAATTATTTAACTTAATGTTAAATCTAAATGATAAGGTTAAAATAGGAACCTAAACTTGTCTAAATTATATTGGATGAAAGGATTTCGACCGATACCCACCTTAGCTTCTAAATAAATCAATTTGGAGCTATTTAAAACTGAACTTGACTTTATAATAAAATAATATTTTTAGTTTTTCCAAAGGAGCCCCTCTATTCCCTTATAAAAGGGCACCTCCTCCCCCTCTTCCTCACACCACTTTGAGCCTTCAAGATCGGCCAACCCCTGCCAATTTATTCTCTCCAGTTCCATAGAAACATCCTAGAGGTTCTGGTCTTCTTCAAAGACCTATTTTAGTGCCCTAAAAGGAGGTCTCAAAGAAGCACTTCAAAGAAGAGGTAATATCCGTTACCGATTCTTTCATCTCTATTTCTTCTTCCACTTATTCTTATTTAGTTGTTTCATTATGAAGTAATAACATCAGTATCACTCATATACAAATATGTTATTATAAGTATGAAACAACCCTATTTCACCATCTATCCATCCTACGGAAAAAGAAATCACCGCGCGTGCGTACGTACGGAATACCGTCTCCACACCGTGGTGTAATCTATTTTCCACCACCACCTTACTTGGATGGGTATAATGGTGTAAATAATGACTATATATGAGTGATACTGATTCTGAAATAGTTTACATACACTTCAATACAATTCCATGATCATAGGAACGATATCATCACTCGTGCGTACGTACGGAATACCGTCTCCACGATGTGATGCGACTCGTTCTACATGATCTTCATTTCATAATGATTATATAAATGAATTGAATGAATTAATATGATATATATTACAATAATACCATTCTGGAAAGGAGGTATCTATAACCTAAAGATAAGAATAAGAATTTATTCGACAAGACACGCATAAGAACAAAAAGTAATAAACACCCGAATAACAAGTAGTAATGAAATATTACTAATAAGAAGCTAAGAATATGACCATATATGATATCATAAAAATAAGTATGATTCTGGAATAAGTCAATAACATTATTTAAATCATTATACAGGAGTTTCGGACACGTACAAAGCATATCAGACCTAAGGTAAGGGAAATATCACAATCTCATTTTTATCCGATATTGTTTATACTTTGGCATTTACTGGGGTGTATTTTATCATCCACATCCATGTTTCCTCAATATGTAATATTTATATCCTTCTACAATAGTTTATATCAAATTTTACCCTTCGGTGAGTTTTTAGTAAAAGATATTAAAGGAATCTTTTATCGTTTTTCGTACGAGGTACTTTTTGACTTTTCCAACAAAAGTACGAGAAAAATGTTTTTTTATACAGCATGAATGGAGTTTTAAAACAATATTTCCAAGAATATGACTTTACAAGTTTTCAAGTTTATTTTTAATCAACATCTTTTAGTTTAGAATTGTATGACATATTAAGAAAGGAAAAGTGTTTTTGAAGTAGAAAGAATATTTTCCTCAAGAATGAAGTTCAAGTGTTTTATCAAAATTATTTTCCATCTAAGATAATATAGGGTTATGTTTCTATCCCTATTATTACATGGATTTGATTATGTTGTGATGGAAATATTTTTATGAATTCCTTTATCTTATATGAATTTTTTATGATGTCACGTTGTTTAAGAATCCCATTTTTACTACATGGGTTATGCAATGATGTATGATTTATGATTTTGTGGAACACATAAGAATGGTATCATTATGAGATGGGTGGGACCTATATCTCCCTCCAATGCATTGGGTAAAGATTTTATATCTCATGATATAGATATGGCTGTAATGGTAGGTTATACTGGTTCAGTGAAACAGGACTGAAACGAGGAGTGGACTCGGTTAAGAAATGGACTTTGTCAACTAAGATAATCTTGGCAATGAGTCTTGACTAATAAGAAATGATTCTCTATGATTATTTTTGTATGCCACAAAGTTTCATGTTTTAAGTTATGATTATTGGGATTACATTTCACTACTATGATTTATCCCATGTTATGAAATTATGATCTCTTTTGCAGGTTAAGATTTCCAAAATTTATGTTCTTATGTATATGATGTGATTGATATTTCTTTTGTTTACCCTTACTGAGCATTTGAGATCACCCTTTTGTATGTTTTATTTCCCCAGGTCAGGAAGAAGGTTATTAAGTAGAATATTCCAAAAAGGGACTCTAGATATGATGAAATAAATGGGAGGCAAAGTAGATGCTTTATGGACCAGTTGTTTATGCTTCCCAGTTTCTAAAGTCACTATACCTATACGGTCCTTTCTTGGTTTTGTTATATGTTGTAATAAGTGTGATTCAATTCTGAAGTAATAACAATGTATTTAAAGTATGGGTCGTTATAAAATGAACTAGAAAATTTTATAACACCCATTTTATGGAAATATTTTATGAATAAAACTTCCATTATTTATTATTTTTGGTTTGGTATGAATTTTTTTTGATAATAACATGTGTACACCTAACTTGTTTTCAGAAATCCCAATTGAGTCCTTTTACTTCCCTATAAAAGACCACCACATATCCCTCTACTTCACACATCTCAAACCAATTATTATCTACCGATATCTTCTAAATAGAAATACGAACATCAATCACTTACTCTGAGAAGCCTCCTCTTGGGAAGAAATATATCCATAGAATCCTTTTGTCCCAAACTAATAGGAGTTACCTGATTTAGAGGCAACACATACTCTCAATCTCCTTTCATTTATTTTTTTCTCCACCCTATGATCTCTTTTTTCCATTATTGTATAAAAAAACAAGTATTATAATCATAATAAGATGTTTTTATTATAAGGGTTCAACCTAAACTTAAACACACCTTCATCTAATGGGTAACGAACATACTATTTATGTGTGTGGAGAACTACCGCCTCACTATATAATGATTGTTCATTTTTCCTTTACCACATATCATGATGGAAATTATGATGAAAAATATATTTAAATATTTAATATATTAAATTTATATTTATTTTAAGCTTCTAGATTCATTTTTTCAACACATAACTTTTTACTTTCCATTTTTTTGTTAATACGATAATTTCGTTTGAGGAAGTGTGGACTACCGCCCCTACAATGCGATATGATTCATTTATAAACAACATGGAATTTGTTAAGGACGAGTTTAGTGAATATATATATATATATTATATCATAAATCCACTATAATAATTATATATATATATATGTGTATTTTTATTTCATTCTTTAAACATGATAATTAAACGAAAATAGCGTTCATGAGTACATACAACCTATCGTTTCCATGAAAGGTTTATTCTGTTTCAAAATTATGTACTATATGGATTATTATAATACACATATAATGAATGTAAATTATATTTTAATTATTATTTACATTCTGAAATCATGATATAAGTATAAGGACAAAAGATATAACAAATTAAGATTTATGTGAAGAACAAAACAGATATTACCCGAAGTGAAACATTAACATGGGATTGTTAACAAGAGGGTAATATATGGTCATGATTAAAAAAATATTGTATTATATATAATAATATAGTTATTTAAAATATTTATATTAAATTTATATTAAACATACAGGTGGTTTGAACAAGTACGACAAGATTCAAGACAAAAGGTAAGGGGATTTCATCTCACATTTTATTTTCATGAGATACGTGCTTTATTCCCCCCATATTCCATTTATGTAGTGTGTATACTGACCATAAATGCATTAAATTTTTATTATAATTTAATTTATGGATATTTACATATCCATTCTATGATATCTATTTCATGGGGTTAATGTTTCAAAAGCTACAGATTCAGTAAGGAGGTTTTGTAAAAATTTGATTTCTTTGAGACACATGTATTATTATGCACCTAAATTATTTTTCAAGGTGAATATACTTCCATTTTCAATGTTTTATATTGAATCTAATTAATTTAATTATATTTTATTAATTATTTAATTTAATTTTCTTAAATTGGGGCTATGCTTCAAAGTTACCATATGGTAACATTTTATTAAAAAAATATCATCCCTTTTAGATATTGTTTATGATTATGCTTCCTTTGATGAAATATTATGATCCATATCTCAAGAAAACCAATGAAGTTTCTTATCCTCTGGTTACTCATAATGTAATCATGTATTGGTACCATTTTTCTACTCTTTGTTACATATGATAGTAAAGAAAGTGTTATTATCAAATCCTGACATTACCGTCTCTTTAGTCCTAAATATTTGTTCATTCAAAACCATATTTTCTAAAAATTATTACTAATAATATAATACTAATCTTCTATGATAGTTAAAATAATGTTTTTCCATTTTTTTCTTTTATCAATGTCTTCAAAGGAATATTGTAGTCTCTTTTTGAATTGGGAATTTTTTTACCCATTTTACTATGAAAAATAAATGTTCTTTTAAGCTCATATAGAATGTAAAAATTTATTTACTATCATTTATATGCATCTTCCTTTTTAAGTATAAAAGGTTATTTTTTAATAATTTTTTTTAAAAATTATTTTTAAAGAAATGTTTTCCAAAACCTTTTCAAGATTCTTTAATAAGTTTCCAAGGAAAATGTTTTTCAGAATGTCTTAAAGCCTTATTTACAAGTTTCCAAATTATTTTCAAAGAAATGGGTTTCAAAACATTTTCAAGATTCTTTCACGAGTTATAAAGTAAAAATGTTTTCAATTTTTTTGTATTTTCAAAGATATTTTCAATGAAATGGTTTTAAAAACTTTTTAAATATTTATTTATAATTTTTAAATATTTTTTTAATAAAAAAGTGTTTAAAAATGTTTTGATGTTATTTTATAAGTTTTAAAGGAAAGAAGTTTTCAAAAAGATTTCAATATTATTTTACAAGTTTTGAAGGAAAAAGGTTTTTGAAATGATTTCAAGATTTATTTCTATGTTTTCAAATTATTTTCAAAATAAATGGTTTTCAAAATGTTCTATATTTTAAAAAATAAATTTTCAAAGAATAAATCACATTTTCATCAAGAATAGTTTTTGAAAGATATTTAAAAATTATTTTTTACCTATGATGACATACATTGATGTTACTCATGCTCTTCCAAGAAATGATCTAAGGGTTCCATTAATATTATTTATATGAATGGGTTATGCTTTATTTTTTGTTTTTTATGAATGTCATTTATATTTCATGGGTTATATGATTATGAAATCCATTTCTCTTTCACGGGTTATGATTTTGATGAAATGATTATGAAACCTATTTCTTTTTCTATAGGTTATGATATGTTTACATGTTTATGATACCAATTTTATTGCATGAGTTATGATATGATTGTTTTTTAGTTTGTGGAACATGCATATATGATTTAATTATGATATGATTGGGACCTATATCTCCCTAAAATGCATTGGGTAATTATTTATATCTCATGAGATAAACATGGATGAAATAATAAATAAACTCAGTTCAGTATTACAGGGCTAGAATAATAAATGATCTTAGTTCGGTATTATAGGGCTGGAACAAGGAGTAAAATTAGTTCAGTAATACAGGGTTGGAAAGAGGAGTGAACTCAATTTAGTAATACACAGTTGCAATGGGTTGTGAACGTAGTTCAACAAAGGACTTTGTTCACTATGATAGCCTTGTCAACGATTCCTTGACTATTATGGAAATAACATTATATACTTATGTGTTTACCAAAATTTCTTATTTTATTCCTATTTTCTGTTGTCATGGATTATGTTCACTATTTCTTTATGATTCATGTCTTATTAACTATGAAGATTTATCCCATAAGTCATTCTTATGATATTTGATATGAAGTGTATGATCTTCTAGTGTTCTTGATCACTTTATTATACCCTTATGTTTAGGATATGCATATGAATTAACTTTATTTACCCTTATTAAGCATCTGAGCTCACCCATTTCATATGATTCCTTTCCGAAATTATAAAGAATTTTTTTTGGTAGAAGTAATAAAGGTGGAAGTATTTATGGGAGATGTTGAGGATCTTTCAACATGATAGGATATTTTTTTCCAAGTTTCCAAAGACACTAAATTATTATAGTCCTCAGGGATGCATTTTTTTAATGTACTGAATATTCATCTAAAATAATGTAATATCCATGTTTGTTAATACTGGTTCATTATAGTTAGTATCAGAGGAATGGTTTAGTAAAACTTTGGAAACTATGATTATAAAGATTTATTGATTTCCCCAGGTATATTTCTAAGGATATGTCGAGGGATGTCTCTAAGGATAAGTATAAGGATGAGCTAACATTTTGGAAAATGTACTGGAATTTTGGTAAAGGATTGAGTAAGTGGTTTCCTAGAAATACATATCTATTAAGACACTAAAAGTGTATGTGGCTCTAGAACCGATGTACCTAGGGGTAAAAACTCTGAAAAGATGTTATGGGCCAATCTCATGGTAATATGGTGCACAACAATGGGCCTTGCTGCACACATGGTTTGACACTCTTAGGGGATATTCTATGGGAATTCACAAAAAATTTTAGAACCATCATAAATGATATGAAAATATTAATAATATAAATACCATAGGATAAACCCAAGGTGTCATAGATTATTGATGTAAGATCCATGATTTAGACGTCATATTAGTAATTTTTCAGGATTATGTGGTTTTATTCTATGATATGTGTCTCTCACCCCATGATTTATAGTTTTAGTTAATAAAGAAATCCAGAGGGAACAAGGTTAACATTGATTATGATGGAGAATATGGTGATTATGAGCTACAAAATTGGATAATGACCGGAGATAAAGATATTGTGATTATGCCAAATCAATTATCGTGATATATGATTAACAATGTAATCTTTGGTGATCTTCCCAACACACTGTATAAGAGGAATATATACTTTTATAAATGCTAAAATTCTAAAGATCATAGAAGAAAGAATATCCAACTTATTATATATCAAGAATAAGGGAAAAAGAACCACGAGGAATACCTCATGTAGAGGGGAAGATGTTATCTCTATGGGAAAAAGGGTCATAGTGTGATGAATTGTCATGGAGTTAAATGTATCATCTTTGGAGAACATTGGAATTTCAAAACTCAATGACCAGATGTAAGAATGTACTACTAAAACAATTAAGGAACCATTCCATGATAACCACTAATTTGAAGAATTGACATATTTATGTATATGGATCCAAGAATTATGAATAGTGAATTATATAAGTATTTTTTAGTTTATGTTTTTCTCCTAATATTTTCATGAATATGTTGAATAGTTATGATGGACAATAAAAGTGATTTAATGACAAGGTGATATGCATAGGAAACATAAGATTAAGGTAAATATAACCCTCAACATGTTCTTAATGTTAAGATAACGATTTCTGGATAAGAGGTATGTTGTATATAAATAAGTGAATTGGACGGTACTGATTACCCTGGATCTAATTATTAATTAGTTGATGAAGTGGTCTATGTAATCATGGATGAAGGTTATAAATTATTGGATTTAAGTAATATATACATTAATATTTGGAATGTGGAATAATTCATGTTTTTGAAAAGGATTTATGGTAATTTAGGTTATTACCATGTTTCAAGAGAATATACAATGAGTGTATTCACATGTTTTGAACGTGACAACCAATAGTTACATTGTATTTTTTGGGGGATAAATTTTATGATGATTTAGTAACCCAATTATTAATTATTTTGAATTTAAACATTAGTAAGGGTCTTAAGGTTAACCATTTATGGAAATATTAAGTTAAACATTGAATTAAGTTTGTGAGATTAAAGTGATATTTCACTATATGATGATTTATACATATTTGATTACCTATGATAAACATTTCACTGAGATGTTAAGTAAAGTCATATGGAATGGGTTATCATTCTATTTATTGATCTCATGATATTTTGGTTCTTCCAGAATTAATAATTCACCATAATTCCCTAGAATAAGATAGGGAGTGTGAATTTATCAAGGCAAAACCAAAGGGTGGGATTCTATAAATGAAAAGGAAAAAAATCAAGTACGTATGTTTCCTTTGTTCTTACATATTAAAATAATTTATCAAATATAGGAAAATAATATTGAAAAATATTTATCTTTCACCTTTATTTCTTATAAATCAGATGATCCCTTAGATCATCATAGATTTATGGTTTTGTGATCACCCACTTGTGCTGATCAATATTCTCAATCAATATCCATTATAACTTGATTGTTTGATTTTTATTCGATGTCCATGTTTTCACTTACCACCCATGTTCTCAAATATGGAAACCTAGTTATATGTTACTTTGTGGGTAACTGATATGTTTACATATTTCTTTTTTTAAATGATGTTTTAGTATTCATTTCTATGACGTGGGTTTCAATGAAATAAAATTCAAATTATTAATCCTTTGATAAACCAGATGATTTATGAGGGAGAAAATCATTTTAATGTAAGAATAATATAACACCCTAAGATTTTGTGAAATATTTTTTTGGAATTAATTTATCTTTTTATATATTTTTCATTTCACATGACACTAGAAGTAGTTATATATATCTATAAACACTAAGTCAAACATTAATTTCACACAAAACCTACTTGTATTGTGCTACATGAAACCCTGAATTGTCTTTCACTACATTCAAAACTGACTTGGATTTATCTACATGCAACACCAACTTGTCATGGGCTACACGCAACACCAAACTGGCGTACCTTACACCAAATATCAAGTTTTTACAAAATATTATTTTATTGTTATAATTATTTAAATGAGTTAGTTATAACCTATCCATTAAAACTTAGTAATATAAATTTTAATATATATTTTTCAAATATGTTTATAATGGTTTTAAATAAATAGAATATATTTATAATTAAAAAAATATTTTTTTTGTAAAGTCTTTATATGTTTAAAAATACTATTTTCTCGAATGAAGTATTTTTCATGTTCTTCTATGAAGAACAAAAAAATTAATTTTATACACAGAAATTTAATTTAATAAAATTATCTTAATTTTTTAATTTATAATTATGAAATTAGTTTAGGGAAAATTTTTGGAATTTTTTTGAGAAACTACATTTTTTGATGAATAGTAAAAAATAATACATTTTAGTTAATACCTGAATTTTTCTTTAAATAATTATTAATGTTAAATTATACATTAAATTTTTTTAAGGTCAAATTATATAAATTATTCATTTATTAATATAATTTAAGTCCTTATTGTAAGTACTCAGGTCTTCCTTTTAGGTATGGATCTTGAATTCATGTTGTTTTTGAGGGAAATGGAAGAAATTGGAATTTTCTAAGTACACACTATGTACTCTTGAGTACATTCCATGTACTTGGATGCCACGTGTATCCATTTACTAGCTATTTAATGACTGAGTACATGACCATGTGGGTGACCTAGTATACCACCTTAAGTGGGGGCTGGTGGAGGCTATTACATGATGTGTACATTAAACAAACACGTCACATTCTTTTCTTTTTATTTGATTAATCAGACCGGGGTCATGTCTCATTACCAAAACTCATTTCATAAACCCTTGTCTCATACAAGAGTGTAACATATAGCTGAGAATCTTCGAGTGCCTCCCATTCCTCTGTACGTGCTCCGATCGAGATGTCGCCAGGTGCGTTGGATTCCCACCGCTGTGTTCTCTCTTTCCCTCAAGTCACTATTCCTGATTTCTCCTCTATCTCGAGTTATTCAAGGTTGAATTATTTTGATCTTTTTTTAGATCTACAACATTCTAGGTCAATTCAATGGATGGATTTCAAGAGTGTTCATAATACAACGTCGAGGTAGGTGGTTTATTTCCTTTCAGAGTTTTTCTTTGAGTTATATATGCCTATGTTCCGATTACCCATGATTTAGGTATTTCATGTTATAGAATTGAACCCTGTTCTCATTTGACTTAGTTTGAAATATATATTATGGGTTTTTTGAAGTATTATGCTAAATTTCATGTTTGGGGGACACCTCGTGGGTGCATTTACTTGTTTGAATGTTTATAGACGTTTGGCCCAAGTCACCTATGAGGCAAACCTTGTTTCCATGGCTTGCTTGTCAGGTTGGAATTGATTTCTTAATTACTGTTTGTTAAATTCATATGTTATGAATTATAGATGCTTATCCTTGTAGTAGTTGAGATTACTTTTTGCTGTGGGATATTGTTGGGCACGATTGTATTATACAGGGCTATGAGAACTTGGTGTAGTCAGACCATAAAAGGAATTGACATTGTGGGATTCCCCAAAGTGTCTATTATATCTACATTGTGAGACCATAGGGGGTATTGACGGTGAGTTCTCCTTTAGAGTGTCTATAATATACCGTTACAAGACCATAAGTAGACTGGATGTTGTGTGCCTTTTTAGAGAGTCAGTAGTTTATCGTTAAAAGACCACATGGGGAATTCACTGTGAGTGCTTCCTCAAAGAGTCTTTGTTTTTGTGGAAACAAAGGTGTTAGATTGTGTGAGCTTCCTAGAGGGTCATTAAATCCTTATTGAATTGATGATATTTTGAACTAGTGGGGTTAGGCTATAAGAACTTTACTAGAGGGTTGCTTGTGAATGATTGTTGATTGTGACAAGTTGGCCTAGCCAAAGCACATGCTTGGACATGGTCTTAAATGATTATTAGATGGCCTTTTGTGAAATTTTCCTTCTCTATTACGCAGGTTCTATAGATCTTAGGATGGATCTCAAGGTTTCATTTTTTGGTGGTTTGAATAGATAATAAATGTAAATGAATGTAATTGGAAATAATAGGATTGTTTAATTTTGAGTACTTCTATGTTTTTTCATTCATTTTGCATATTGCCTGCTATATATACTCACTAACAATTAGGCACAGATATTTTGGTGGTTGCCTACTGGGATTCGTCTCACACCCTATTTGGGTCATGATTTTCAACCAAAATAGTTTATATGGTTGCTGGTATAGATAAGGGAAAACACCCTTTCACATCAAGTACTTGATTGCTGTTGGAGATGGAGAGCATGGGACCAAGATGAGGCTTGCGATGCTGTTAGATTTATTTACTATTTTAAATACTTTGGTCTTATCATTGTATTTACAGCATTGTGACTTGTTTGGATTATTTCCTATATACTTGTGACATGAATCATTATATATATATATATATATGTTTTGTAGTTGTTTATACTATCAGTCTTCCAATGTTCACTTTGTTGTACTGTACTACTTCTTTCACTACTATTTACTATTTATTTCTGCAATGTTAGTCTTCCAATGAGGGCATAGTTTCCCCAATATCACACACAAGGCCCTCGCTGCTAGTCGGCAATCTCTGGTGTTTTGAGAAATGTGGTTGAGGCTATATGACCAATTGGGTATGGGGCACCTTTGCGCGACACCCAGATCTGGAACATTATAAAGTGATATCAGAGAGTTTTATTTTTCTTTGACATGATATTTGGGGCTTATAGCCATGGATAGGAAGGAATAGGTAGTTGGTAATAAGTTTTTCCTAGGATAGATAACCTGAGTATATGAAAAATCTATTTTACCTTGAATATTGCAATTTTTATGGTTTTTCAATTGTTATAATTGATTTGATTTCACTGTTGGGTGATACACATGTTTTGTGTTGTTATGGGTGATATTATAAAGGTTTTCTTTCTATTGCAACCCAATGATATAAGGGTATTATATCTCATCCATCATATAAGAATTTACTAGAGATCACATTTCATGCATTCTTTCCCTGCCATTTAGGGTGTATTACTGATTGCATGATGTTGTGATATATGTTGTACTAAATATGCATGTTGTTGTGATATATACAATTATAGAATCCTTACTGTTTTGATAGGGTATTGGAATCTAAAAATTATTCTTCAGATGGATGAAAAACTTTGGTTCCTGAGGTTTTATGGGCCCTCTTGGATCAGAATTTGGTGAATCATGTATGCAATTTAATTGAATTTTGTCTAGTTATGATGTGAATAAGGATTCCAAACATTTATTTGTGGGAGTATGGGATCTCACGGGTCAGAATTGTTCATTCCTTGGACAAGGTTTTATGTTTTTCAGAATTCTAGAGAAGTTTCAAAGGTCTACTTTCTGGAAACCCAAACTAAGTGGCGTGTGGTATTATGAGCAAATGCCATGTGTTATTATGTTTTGGAAGAAACAAATTTTCTTGAGTACATGCCGTGTATTTTGATTACACGCCATGTAGATCTTAACTGTGTGACTGACTGTGTGAGAAGAGACATGAGTTTATAAATGTTTGGTAGAACACACCATGTACTTAGAGTACATGTCGTAATGAAGAGGCCATGTATTTGACCATGTGACTAATGACACAGGTGGTTTAAAAATAATTGGTACATGCCATGTGTATGGTGAACATGCCATGTATTGTTACCCAGGAGAGAACTGTGTTGTTTAGTTGTGTAGAAGAACTTGGGTTGGAGGGAAAATTCAAGTACATGCTGTGTCACAGGAGGAACACACCGTGTGTAGAGGTTTTACAGGACCATTTTTGGTAGAGGTACATGCTCGTGTTAAAAGCTTAAGGGAACACACTATTTAGGTGTTATACATGCCGTGTACCCCTATTTTGTAAAACTTGATTGTTTTCCTTCTCCTGTTCCTTATCGCACTTTTAAGTTTCATTTCTTGATAATCTTGATAGAAGTTGTGCGCTTGACCTTGTAGAGTCATTCCACCATGATTTCCTCTAGTTGTACACCAAATAATGGGAAATGATCAGACACCAGAAATGGTAGATCATGGACTACTAATATATCTTCAAATCTTGTTTGTCTTGGAACCATCTGTTTTACCAGACACAGGTGCTGATGCATAGTTCTGAGAAGGATTCATGAGGTTTATGCAGACCTACCGGGGAGCACTACATTTTCCCCATGTATGGAAAAGTTGGCGTGGGTTTCATAGTAGCATCATCCTCCCACTTTCTCATGAAATAGGGGACCTCAGGCTATATAGTCATGGTTAGAATCTATGATGTCTATCTTAAATCATATCAAGACACCTCTTGAGAGGAGGGTGAAGCTCAAAACCAACATGCTTTGAGATTCCTCCATAGATGGTGGGATGTGATATCACAGGCTGGATACCAATGAGTTATGGATTAGGATGAGTTACAATGGAAATTCTGTGACTATTTCTACCTGGAGATCTTGAGGGCTGACCAAGCCGAATTTTTCATGGGTTTAGAACATGTTACTCTTTCAATCATGGAGTATTATTCTCACTTCAGAGAGTTGCAGTGATTTGCACACATTCCAGGGGTGAGAAGTTATTTATTTCTTGGAATATTGAGGATGGTCTCAAACATAACATCTGATCCCAAGTGAACATCATTATGTTGACTTCCATATATTCTATAGAGAACCAGGTGCTGATCACTGAGTGTAATCTGAGGGAGTATGGAGAAATGAGCTAGGTCGGTTCGGCATCCAGAGTTGGTACTCCTCTATCTAATAGTATGAATCAACACATGGAGTCTACGCACAAAGATATGAGTAGATGGTATATTATTTCAGGTATCCAAGTGGTATACTACCAGTGTGGCAAGAGTATATATACAAGACCTCAGTTCCCGAGAGACCCAGTCCGGTGTTGATCTTACGAAAAGATGGGCCATATTCAGCATTTCTGTGAGTTTTTCTCACCATTATCTAGTTATATGAGTTCTTCATCGACTCCACCTTCAAGAGTAGGACCACCATTTTCTCATCAGTTAGGGAATTGGAGTTCGTTCATCCATTCAGGCCAAGGAGGAGGTTATGGTCATGGTAGCCAGGAAACAGTCTTTCAACGATGGTAAGGTCGACCAACTTAGTGTAATCAGGCAGGGTTACAGGGCCATAGTACAGGTCAGACCTTTTTAGTGGAGCATATCCATAGGATCAGGATCCCGAACCCTCTATAGTTAGATGTACGATTTTAGTTTCCTCAGTTTTAGATTCTGCTCTTTTTGATATTGGGCTTCCCATAGTTTCATATTTGTTTCCATTATGAAGAGCCTTGGGCTCTGTATTTTTATTTATGATGATATTATGAAACCAAACACTCTGTTTCAGCTTATAATGGATAGTGTTATTCAGTGCAAGGAGTTCCCTCTTGAGGTTGGTGGGTGTCACTTCTTGTGGGACCTCTATGTCTTAGATATGACATGCTTCAATTTCTTTTTCGAAAAGGACTGGTTAGTATCTTTCTAGGACTTTGTTCACTACTATCACCACAGGGTGAGTTTCACATCACCAGAGGGTGATTCTTTTCTACACAAGCAAAAATGGGATGACTAGGAAAGTAGAGCTGGACCCGAGAATCTTGTGTTGGTAGGAGTTATAGCCCATATTGTTAGTTTATATCTGGATGACCAAGGGAATTCATAGATGGACATTCCTCTAGTGGTGGATTGTTTCAGGGATGTCTTTCTAGATGACTTTTTAGGTTTACCCCAGAGTGAGAGGTATATTTCTCTATTGAGCTTGTGCCAGGAGTGGAAATGGTGTCCATTCATCCTTATTGGATGGCTACACCAGTGCTACAAGAGCTTAATAAGCAATCAGAGGAGTTTCGGGAAAAGGGTGTCATACGACTCAGTACTTCCCCTTGGGGTTCACCTGTTCATTTTTTGAAGAAGGCATACAGTACTCTCAAAATTTTTATGGATTATTGGAAGCTGAACTAGTTGATGGTCAAGAACCAATATCCCTTGCTGAGGATTGATGATCTCCTTGATCAGATTATAGGAGACCGGGGGTTTTCAAATATTTACTTGAGATCCATTTATCATCATTTTTGCATTAGAACATTATATATACCTCTTACTGCCTTTTAGAGAAGGTATGGTCTATCCGAGTATGTGGTTATACTATTCAGTCTCACAAACGTGCCAGAAGTTTTCATGGAACTAATGAACCGAGTGTTACAGCCTTACTTGAATTCTTTAGTGGTAGTCTTCGTTGATGATATATTTGTGTACTCTCACACTCAACAAGGCCATGCCACCCATCTTGATATCATTTTGAGTGCACTGAGAGAGCATCAGTTATATGATAATCTCTCAAAATGACACTTTTAAATGGACCAAATTTACATCATAGGTCTTGTGATCTCTGATATAGGAGTGTCAGTAGACCCCGATAAAGTGAGAGAAGTAGTTTCCTAGGAGTAGCTGAAGAATGTCTTTGAGGTACATAGTTTTCTAGGGCTGGATGGACACTACAACCACTTTATACATGAATTTTCACACTTAGCAGCACCACTGATGGGCCTGACTAAGAAGGGATGAAGTAGATGTGGATAGATTCCTATGATTTATCCTTTCAGGAGCTGGAATGGAGGTTGAAATCAACACTGATACAAGTTTTTCTAGAGCTCTACTTCTACAAAAACTAGATAGGGAAGCGCTACCCCTTTATCAGTGCTTTTTTAGTAGCGCTGATAAATGGGGGATTTATTAGTGATTTTTCTTACCGGTGATAAATTTTATGTTTAAAAAAAATCATGAAAAATAAATTATTGATATATAAAAATATTTATATTGATATAAATATAATATATATATTTTTAAATATGTTTTAGATATGTATAATTAGATTATTAATTTTAATATATAAGAAATTTAATAAAAATGGATATAAAATATTAAAACAAATATTATTAATTAATAATTTTCTAATTATTATCAATTAAAAATCATTTAATAACAATTTGAAGACATAAAAAATCAAAACAATTAATAAAAGATCTAAAATAAGTTGAAAATGTAACTCAAACCTTAAACATCCATAACTTTTGATCCGGGTGTTTGTTTGAGCTCTACAACATATCAAATCGAAGCTTCCGACGATCTCTTCGTACTGGTGACTGAGGAAAAGCCCCGGTCACATTTTTTGTGGCAAAAAAATTCCCATAAGGCTTCCAAAATTGTGTTTTTAGTTGGGATACCCTGATTTGTTAACATTCAAATCGGTATTACTTCTGATTTGGATGTCCGTTAGTCCTGTATCATATATCATATCAAAGATTGTTTCATTTTTTTCGATTTGAATAGTTGTAGAGTCGAAATGTGCTTCTATATTATAAGTTATGATCATTTTAACATTCTATAGATTTTCAAATACATATATATATGTATTTATTCGTAAATATATGTGTTTGTGTGTGTGTGTGTTGTATATATGTATGTATGTATTTATTTATTTAATTATAAACACACATAAGAAGCTTATTTCATAAATGTTTTTAAAACTAATCTTATAAGTATATATTAATATACAAATAAATATACGGATAAAAAATTATAACTAAATAAATATATATAAATAAATAAATATAAATATATATTAATATATGAATGAATATATATACTAATATATGAATAAATATATTTATATTAATATGAATCTATATCAATATAAGAATAAATAAAACTATATATATATATATAAATAGATATACCATTAAATAGAGAAAAAACGAAATAGCTTAGTGGTGAAGGTGTAGCCGCGAAAGGGGGAGGTTGGGGGTTCGAGTTCGGGTGGAAGTGCAAAGGGGTGCTCGCGTGTGAGGACGCGCGGGAAGGGCAGCACGCGGGAGACATCCTAGAACTTAAAGGGGGTGGGGGTGAAGTGATTTAAAATATCTCCCCTAATTATCTAATTCTTTTTTATTTTTATTATTTTTTTGACTTTTATCAGTGCTTTTTAAAAGTGCTCATAAAGGTCCCTTTTATCAACGTTAAAAAAAGCGCTAATAAATGGGCCTTTTATCAGCACTTTTTTTATCACTAAGAAAAGGGGTCTTAATTAGTTCTTTTTAGAGCACTAATAAAAGGGACCCCCTATATTAGTGCTGAGATTTACTGCGTGTTTTTAGTGCTGTTAAATCCCATTTTGAGCGCTGATATAGCCCGTTTTTTGTAGTAGTGCTGAGAAATAGTTACACTATTTACAGTGATGAATCAGGTATTAGGTTGAGAGCAATGCATATACAAGGGAAAGCAGTCATTGCATATGGGTCTCGGCAATTGAGGCCACTTGAGAGGAACTACTCGACGCACAATCTCGAGTTGGCTGTAGTTGTGCATGATTTATGCTGTTGGAGACAATATCTTTTGGGAGGGAATTTTTTGGTTTTCATTGAACACAAAGGTCTCAATTATATCTTTACTCAACGTGATTTTAATTTCAGATAGTGAATGTGGGTTTAGTAATTTCAGTCTTTTGACTTTGAAATTTCTTACATGCCTAGGAAAGGCACTACGGTGGCTGATGCATTGTGCAAGGGGAATCAGATACAGGCAGTTCAGGAGGCCAGTAGTGAGTGGAAGCTTATGGTTTTGTTCTTTGAGATGCATTTTGAGGTGCACTAAAGGCATGGGAAGGTGTTTCTTTCTTCTTTAGATGTTACCTCTACTCTTCTGGATCAAGTGTGAATGAGGAAACTATCATATTCTGGAGGTCCATTCCAACAGGAGAGTGTGTCAGTTGAGGACCCCACTCTTGGGTGGACTATTAGCGGGGATGAGATATTGCATTTTCATGGATGTGTATGGGTGTCAGTAGACATACATGAGGAGTTGATATGAGATTTCCATTCCTTGGTTTGGGTAGTTCATCCTCATATCACCATGATGAATCAAGATCTACACCATTAGTATTGGTGGCCAGGTATGAAGAAATATGTAGCTAGTTTATTGATGAGATATTCCACCTGTCAGCAGGTGAAGGCAGAGCATCAATGACCAGGAGAGATTTTATAGTAGTTTCCCATTCTCGAGTGGAAGTGGAATGATGTCATGATGGATTTTGTGACAGGTTTACTAAGGTCTCCCTGAGGGAATGATGTAATTTGGATTGTCATTGGCAGACTCCCAAAGTTTTCACACTTCTTAATGATCAAGGATACCTTCAATATTGATGAGATGGTAAGGTTTTAAATTTGAGAGATTTTATGTTTTCATGGGGTTCCACACTCTATAATTTCCGAAAGGGACCCCCGATTTAATTCTCGTGTCTAAAAGGGACTACATATAGATTTGGGTACACATGTAATTTTGAGTATAACATACCATCCCCAAATAGATGTCCAATCTGAGTGCACGATTTAGGTTTCTGAGGAAATTCTACAAGCATGCATCCTGGATTTTGGGGGCTCTTTGGAAAGACATATACCCCTAGTGGAGTTTTTCATACAATAACAATTTTCAGGTGACAATCAAGATGTAACCTTTTAAAGATTTTTCTAGTTGGCTATACTGATCATCCCTATGTTGGATGGAGGCTAGAAAGGAAGCTATGTTGGGACCTTGTCTTGTCTAGGAGACCACTGAGCCGGTTGAGTTGATTTATAAGAGGATAGCTGCTTCATAGTCTAGGAAAAATTCTTATGCTGACAACAGAGAGGACCTCTTGAGTTTGAGGTTAGAAATCGAGTTTTCTTTATTGTAACACCGAGGTTGGGACACAGTAGGATTAGGAGGTAGGGAATGATTTCACCGTGATATGTTGGGCTGTTTGAGGTTTTGGAGAGATTAGGGACAGTTGCCTATTAGTTGTAGTTACCTCAGAGGTACTAGGCTCTCCAAGATGTCTTCCATGTTTCTCAGTTACGATGTTACTTTTCAGACTCATCTCATATTTTTCAAGCTGAGGAGGTTGAGTTAGATGTGGATACATCCTTCAAGGATCACCCTATTTGGATTTTGTATTGTAGTATGAAGGATAGTTGTGGCCGATTTGTTACTGTAGTATGGGTGCTATGGAATCACGGGTGAGTACATGATGAGACTTCGGAGAGGGAGGCCGAATTACGATTGTAGTGGATAGAGTTATTTGAAGTTTCATCTTATCTACCCTTAGAAAGGAAATTTAGGGACAAATTTATTGATGGGGGGAGTTTATTAGAACCGAAGTCTTCTTTTTAGGTACATATCTTGAATTTAGGTTGTTTTTGAAGAAAAATGATGAAATGTTAATTTTCTAAGTACACTCCGTGTACTTAGCTGCCGTGTGTATCCACGTACTAGCCGTGTAATGACCAAGTACATGGCTATGTGGGTGACCTGGAAGACCACCTTAAGTGGGGCCAGTTGAGGCCGACACATGACGTGTACATTAAATGAACACACTGTGTACTTTTTTATTTGATTAATCATACCAGGGTCGCATATCATTCCCAAAACTTGTTTCTTCTATCCATGTCTCATACAGGAGAGTGATATACAACCGAGAATTTTCAAGTGCCTCCCGTTCCTCTATCTGTGCTCTGATCGAGATGCTGATGGGCGCATTGGATTCCCACTGGTGAGTTATCTCTTTTCCTAGAGTCTCTCTTCCTGATTTATCCTCTCTCATGAGTTATTCAAGGTAGATCTATTTTGACATTTTTGTATATCTATGAACTTCTAGGATAATTCAAGGGTTGACATTCAAGTGTGTTCATCATACAACGTCGAGGTTGGTGGTTTGTTGGCTTTTGGAGTTTTTCTTTGAGTTATATATGCTTAAGTGCTTATTACCCATGATTCAGGTATTTCATGTTATGTAATTGTACCCTGTTATCATCTTCCTTAGTTTGATTGATAGATTATGGGTTTTAGTTGATGTATTAAGATAAATTTCATGTTTGGGGGAAACCCTGTGGGTGAGTTTCCTTGTTTGAATATTTATGGTGGTTTGGTACAGGATGCATATGAGGCAGGCCTTGTTCTTTTCCTTCCATGTTAGGTTGGAATTGATTGATTAATTGCTTCTTCTTAAATTCCATTGTTATGCGTTGTAGCTACTTATCCTTGTAGTAGTTGAGATTACTTTGGGCTTCTGGATATCATTGTACACAGTTGTATTACACAGGGATGTGAGAATCTAGTGTAGTCAAACCATAGTGGGAGTTGACATTGAGGGATTCCCCAGAGTGTCTGTTATTTTACATAGCGAGACAATATAGGGGATTGATGATGATTTCTCCCTTATAGTGCCTATAGTATACAATTAAAAGACCACCTGGGGAATGGAAATTGAATGCTACCTTATAGATTATGTAGTTTATCATTAAAAGACCACAAGGGGAATTGATAGTGAGTGCTTCCTCGGAGAGTCTTTGTTTTTGTGGGAATAAAGGGGTTAGACTATGTGAGCTTCCCAGAGGGTCGTTTCATATTTATTGAATTTATGACATGTTGAACCAGAGGGGTTAGACAGTGAAAAATTTCCAAAATAGTTTCTTGTGAATGATTGTTGATTGTGACGAGTCTTCCAAGATAAAGCCCAAGCTTGGAATCGATCTTACATGATTGTTAGATGGTATTCTGTGACATCTTCTTTTTCTATTACGTAGAAGATATAGAGCTTAAGCTAGATCCCATGGTTTCATTATTCAATGGTCTGAATAGTTAATAAATGTAAATGAATGTAATTGGAAACTGTAGGATTGATTAATTTTAAGTAATTTCTTATTTATTTCTTCATTTTTTATATTGCCTAGTATTTATACTCACGGATAGTTAGGCACAGATATTTTGGTGGTTGCCTATTGTGATTCTTCTCACACCCTTTTTGGGTTATGATTTTCAACCCAAACAGAATATATGGTGGTGGGTATAGATAAGGGAAAGCACCCCTCCACATCTGGTAATTTATTACTATTGAAGTTGAAGAGAATGAGACCAATATAAAGCTTGCGATGATGTTGGAGTTATTTACTATTTTCAGTACTTTGTTTTCAGTGTTTTATTTCCAGCATTGTGACTTGTTTGGCTTCTTTCCTAGATACTTGCGACATGCATCATTATTTATAAATATATGATGCAATTTTTTATACTTTTAGTCTTTCCTTTTTACTTTTTTGTATGGTATTTCTACTTCCACTACTGTTTACTATTATTTTCCACTGTGTTACTCTTCCAATGAGGGAATAGTTTCCTCACTATCATACTCAGGTCCCACGCAGCTAGTCGGCATCCTTTGACATTTGGGGAAATGTGCATAAGGCCATGTGACCAACTTGGAATAGGGAACCTTTGGGCGGCACCCAAATCCAGAGTGTTATAATTATAATTAATTTAAATTTTAAATTTATAATAAAAACTTGACAAACTTTTGAACATTTTTTTACTTTAAAAACCAGTTATTTTGTCCCATCTGCGAGATTAGCATTAATCTTAATTTTTCCTCTTCAATGAATTGAATTTTATAAAATTGAAATACACAATTATAATCTATATAATATTTAGATTTAATTATATCATGTTTTGTTTTTAACAAATTTTTTTAGTAAAAGTGATTAAAATTAATCATAGTGATTAAAGTCAAATTAAGCATAATTAGAGACTAAACCATACTCTTAGGAAACCAAATGATGTATCCAATTGTCCAAAACCCATTATCTAGACATATTTAGACCATAAAACATCCATTCTTGATTTTTTTTTGTTTTTTATGACCTTTTTTGTGTAATAACATGTGTACACCTTACTTGATTTCAAAAATTCAAAGTGAGTCATTTTCATTCCCTATAAAAGGCCACACCTCTTCCTATTCTTTACACCTATAAAACCACTTAGGTTAATCCAAGATCTAAAATATACACTTAAAAAAATCCCTCCCTTCCTCCTATAATCCTCCACATGGGAATAAATCTATCCAATGAAGCATGTTGTCACAAACAAAAAGGAGTTACCTAATTAAGAGGTAATGCCTTCTCTCAATCTCCTTTCATTTATTTTCATTCTCCACCCGTCCACTATCTTTATTCTATTATTGTATAAAAATAATAGTATAATAAATTTACTAGGATGTATTTATTCTAATGTTTCAACCTAAAATTACACAAACCTACATCTAATGGGTAACAAACATACTGTTCATGTGTACGACGAACTACCACCTCACTAAATGATGATTGTTCATTTTTACATTACCGCATCTCATGGTGGATATTATGATAGAAAACCTGTTTAAATATTTAATATATTATATTTACTATATCTTTATGATTCTTTAATACTTTTTTCAATACATATGTTTTTTCACGTTCCATTTTGTGTTAATACAAAAATTTTGTTTGAGGAAGTGTGGACTACCGCCCCTCAAAGCATTATGATTCATTTATACACTACATGTAATTTGTTAAGGATGGGGTTAGTGAGTATTTATGATATATATATATATATATTAAATAATTAGTCTTCTATAATAATTATATATATATACATATATTTCTTTTACTTTCTTTCTTTCAACATGATAATTAAATGAAAATAGCATTCATGAGTTGGTACGACCTACTGTCTCCATGAACAATGTATTCTGTTTCATACTTCTATATTATATGGATTATTATAAAACTTATATACTAAATATATATTATATTTAAATCATGGTTTACATTATAGAAATCATGATATAAGTAAAAGATCAAATATATAACAAATTAAGACTCATGCGAAGAACAAATCAGATATTAACCGAAGTGAAACCTTAACATAGGATTGTTAACCAGAAGGTAATATAAGGAAATTATAAAACCATAAATGGTGTTAGATATAAGAATATGGTTCTTTAAAATATTTATAATAAATTTATATTTATTATACAGGTGGTTTTAATGAGTATGATGGGAGTCAAGACATAATGAAAGGGGATTTCATCTCACTTTTTATTTTTGTGAGATACATGCATTATTCACCACCCATTCCTTTTATGTGGTGTGCATACTACCCATGGATTTATCAAATGATTCTTATAATTAAATTTATGGGTTTTTACATATCCATTCTATGATCTCTATTTCATGGGGATAATGATTAAAAATCTACCAAATTGGTAAGACAAATTTTTTCAATTTTCATTCATTGAGACACATGATTTATTAGGCACCAATATTTTTTTTGAGGTGTATATACTTAAATTTGAAATTTTATTTATTAAATATAATAAATTTAATTATCATTTAAGATTTATTTAATTTAATTTTCTTAAATTTGGGGGGTTGAGGTTCAAAGTCACCAAGTGGTAAGAGTTTATTGAAATAATCTCATCACTTTTTGAGATTTTTTATGTTTATGCTTCCTTTGATAAAATATTCTGATCCATATATTAAGAAATCTCCTAAATTTTATTCTCCTATGGCTATTAATAATTTAATCTTGTATTGGCACAATTTTTCAACTCTTTGGTACATAATATAGTTTAGGAAGTGTTATTAAGAAATCCCGAATTTACCCTCTCTTTGGTCGGAAACCCGTGTTCATTAAAAACCCTATTTTCTAAAAATGGTTTACTAGAATATTATACAAATCTCCTATGATTATTAAAAAAATTTAACCTTTTTTCTTTTACTAATTTTTTCAATGGAATCTTCTTATCACTTTCTAAACAAGGAATTTTTCTACCCTTTTTACTATGAATAAATAATATTCTATTTACCTCATATGACTTGTATAGATTTAACCACCACCATTTATGTGAAGCTTCATATTAATGTTTAAAAGTTTAATTCTTAATATTTTTTTTAAAATTATTATCAAATATATGGTTTTCAAAATGTTTTCAAGATTCTTTTATAAGTATTAAATGATAACTATTTTGAAAATGTTTTCGAGCCTTATTTATAAGTTTTCAAAGTATTTTCAAAGAAATGGTTTTCAAAACATTTTTAGTATTCTTTTAATAATTTTTCAAGTAAAAAGTTTTTCAAAAAAATTTCATGATTTCCTTACAAGTTTTCAACTTTATTTTTAATGAAATGGTTTTTGTGACATTTTCACGTTTTCTTCACAAGTTTTTAAATTGTTTTCAATGAAAAGAGTTTTTGAAATTTTTTGAAGCTTATTTTAGAAGTTTTCACATCAAAAATATTTCTAAATGTTTTCAGGATTATTTTATAAGTGTTCAATGACAAAGGTTTTAAAAATGATTTTGAGCTGTATTTTTATGTTTTCAAATTATTTTAAAAGGAAATAGTGTTCAAAAGGTTCTTTGTTTTAAAAGGAATTATTCAATGTTGAAAGTATATTTTTTTCAGGAAAAGTTTTTAAAAGATATTTCAAAATTATCTTCCATGTAGGATAACACCCGCTGATGTTATGAAATCCCCTCCAAAAAATGATCTAAAGGTTCAATTCATATTCTTTCTATGAATGGGTTATGATTGATGTCTTGGCATTTATGAAACTCATTTCTCTTTCATGGGTTATATGTTTATGAAATCTGTTTCTCTTTCACGGATTATGATTTTGATGAAATGATTATGGAACTTGTATCTTTTTCCATAGTTTATGATATCTTCACATGTTTATGATATCCATTTCATTTAATGGGTTATGATATTATTATTTATAATTTTATGGGACATTTATGCATGATTTCATTATGATATGTGTGGGACCTATATCTCCCTCCAATGCATTGGGTAAAGATTTATATCTCATGATATATACATGGATGGAATGGGAACTGAACTTAGTTTAGTATTATCAGGCTGGAATGAGAAATGAACTTGGTTTATTAATATAGGGATAGAATGGGGAGTAAACTCAGTTCAATAATATAGGGATGGAATTAGGAGTGAACTCGATTCAGTAATACAAGGCTGGAATAGGGTGTGTACTTTCTTCAGTAATGGACTTTGTCCACTAAGATGGCCATGGCAGTGATGCCTTGACTACTAATGAAATCATATTATATACTTATATTTTTTTCCACAGTTCCATATTTTATTCCTATGTTATGCTATCATGGATTATGTTCATTATTTCATTATGGTTCATGTCTTATAAACTGACAAGATTTATCCCATAACTCATGTTTATGAACTTTAATATGTAGGGTATGATCTTCTAGTTATCTTGATCTCATTATTAAACCTTTATGTTTATTATATTCATATAAATTTCCTTTATTTACCGTGACTGAGTATCTGAACTCACCCATTTCTTATGTTTTCTTTCCCCAGGTTATAAAGAAAGGTATTCAATAGAATTAATAATGGTGGAGATCTTTATGGGGGATGTTGAAGATCATTCAACAAGATATAAGATTTTGTTTCTATGTTTTCAAATAAACTAATCTATTATGGTCCTCAGGAATTTATTTTTTGTAATGTACTGAATATTGATCTAAAATTATGTAATATCCATGTATATTAAGCCTGGTTCCCTATATGATATGCATTAAGAATCAAAGGTTATGAAATAAAAGTTATAGATAATATGGGTGATGGGAATTACTAGGATGTAACTCTTATATGGTTTAATGTTAAGATAATTTTGTGGTACCCAGGAAGGGAATCAAATATTTCTATGATTTGGTGGATGTAGGAGGAAGAGATCTCATTATTATTAGTACAAAAAATACATGAGTATCATGTGGATTTTTCAATTAGATTTATTAATAATGTAGCACTAAATAGATGGTTACAAGTTTATAGTGATCATTAGGGCTCTTATTACACTTTGGAGAAGTTTTATATCCTCCTTTGTTGGAGTTGTTTTTGGTGATTCTTTGTAATGAGTGATACCAGTAGTTACTAGAAATACAATATAAAGACTCTAACAAATGGGATTTTCTATTTTTCTTTACATGATTTGATAATAATATATTGATATGATGAATTCATTAGAGTTTAAGGTAAGATTATTTAAGGTATAAATTCACCCTAATATATATATGATATAATTTTGAACTAACACATTTATTCATTGGTTATGCGGAATATTTTAGTGGTACAGTGGTGGCTCATGAGAACAAGAGGATGATTTGATAGACGAAAAATGTTTTTTTAGTGGATATAGTTTGGAACAATCTAAAACATTGAGTTAGAGGAATTTATTATTAAAAGATATATGATTGATGGATTAATGTGGTTCTCATTCTCAAACTCAACCTTTCTTACAACCACTCATGTTTCTAGGGTTGGTAATTTTTATCCTTCAAGAGGATTATTATAAAGTTTTTTTATGAATGTGTTGGGTATGGGAAAGCTCCAAATTGAAAGAGAAAAGGATTCCATGAATTTGGTAAAGGGAAATAATAAATTTAAATAAGTGGAAAAAGATTCAATAGTATCCAAACTAGATAGGAAGTCATGATATTGCATAGAAAAAATCACTATGCAGACCATTATTCTGCATGGAGTCTCATGAAAAAAAGTATTTGTAGGATAAGATAGTACTTTCATCACCCACAGACGAACCGTATTGTGTGTTGGGATAGATATTTATTTTGATCCCCCATTAATTGCTTCCCCCCACAAATGAAAAGTCATTTTTGAGCATGGGAAATGATTTCCACCCCCAAAAATGACCGTCCCCCACAAATTATTAGCCACGTGTGGGTGAGGAAGGTGTTTTTAGTCCCCCATGAAATAATCATTCCTAGTTTTTGATTTCATTAATAGGACTGAACCAATGAAATCTTCATAGCCCACCATGAATGATTATCCATCCCAGTAGCAAGTTATCCTACTCCTCTATAAAGGCACATGGATATAGAAGAAAAATTGACATAAGAACTTAAATATGGATGAAATTAAAAGACATGTGTGAGATAAATTGTTTTCCAATAGGTAAACCAACCACATAACATTACATAAGAGAATAAATTCACTAGGCCATCCACAAACTCAAATCAATTTTGCAGACACTATTATGTAAATAATAAGCAAACACCCCCATACAGCCCATCACCCCACGTAGTAAGAATCTACCGGGAGAGATCCCTTCCCCACATATAATAACAATACATGGGAGGAACTTGATCCTGCTTAGAAATCACCACGTGGGTGGAAACCTAACCTATGTAGAAAAGCACAATCTGGGTGGTACCTAGGTCTACATAGAAAAATGCTACTTAGAAGACACCCTTACCCACATAGAAACATGAGCCACAGAGGGAATCTCATCCCCATAATAAAACATGATGCATAATGGGAAACCCTAGTATGTTCTTCTCTGTAACTCCCATCTCTTTCCTCCATCGTACTATCGGGATCCACTATAGCCCCTCCATGAAACATTATATTTGAATCAGGCCAAGGTCACTTCCAAATCCATCTGATATGTAAGATCCAATAATTGGACACATCTGTGTGCCATCTTGTGTCTACATACCCATGGTAAGAGAAGTCCTGTTTATAACCTAATTGAAACGGGGATCCATGGAATGTTTTCAAGTCTATATTACCATGTTAATGAGGGTCCCAACCTTGGAGGTTCTCACATATAGAAACTCATTCCTGGTGGGGATTGGAATGATCACTCCTACCATCCCCTTTGAGGTGTAATGCCTTATCCTCTTATCTTCCCTAGGAATAAAAAGGAAATACCTCATTGAGTAAGACCCCAAACTTTCTTGTGGTATTTGACACACTTTATAATCTTCACTGATATTGGGTAGAACATTGGGAGGAGATGGTTACATCAAATCCTATTCTTTATCCCTCTCCCTTTATGCCCATGCCTTATCCACCGGTGGACAATTGAGATTTTGTGGTTCCCAGGTCTACTAATTCCTCTTTTTTCTCTCACCAATACTAACTCATGCAGGATTATAGGTGAGTGGTGATCATGAAATATGTATGATCCAAAACCATGGTAATCTTTTGAAGTGTAATCTACAACAAAACCCATAAAACACTATGGGTTGAGACTTTCCTCACGGTTCCATAAACATGGGAATACTCATAATTTTAAGTCGTAACCATACCCATGAAAATGGGTATCCTCATGAGTTTATATCCCAACCATACCCAAGAAAATGCAAATCCTATTTATGTGTAGGACTCAATGTTTAAAACTATGTGATATTTGATTCCCGACTAACAGACTTATGTAGGAAGCTTCCTTGAGGACCAAACCCAACAACCACATTCACTCTAATCTTCTCTAGGACATATTCCCAGTAGGGTCACATCCATATCGGAGGTCTATATTCATTCCAATCCTATTTAATAACCATCCTTATTAGTCCATATTTTTTATAAGATAATGACCCACCTATGGGGAACATACTCCCTCCAAGTACTTTTGTATATTTTGACAGAAGTTCCACACCATGATTTTACTAGGCACATTCCTCCTAATATTTATTTTCGTTTGACGTTAAACTGCACAGTTTGGTCCATATCACATGAACATAAAAGATATGATGTGTTTAGTAAAGTGGTTCCAAACTATGCATTTTCTAATTCCTTTAATGTAGATAAACTGGAAGCCCAGTTTATGGGTTCGATCCTAACATCAAAATAACTTCCATCTCCCTAGATGATAGTAAATTCTAGAGTCCCAAGATGTGTTGATTAAAACCAACTTTATAATGAACAAAAAAAAAGAATATATGATCCCTGTGTAAAGGTACCATTTATGGAGAACCTTAGATACATATAGATTTCCACATTGATGGAGAACCTCAGATACATATGGATTATTATGAATTCATGCAAGCTCACAATTGATCATTAATTAAAGGGTGACTCATGTTATACTTGGGAATGAAAAATGATTCAATCATATGTCTTAAATGAAATATATAAGTGATTCATAGAATAGAACCCCCCCCCCTAAAAGGGTGTGATTAGCCTAAACACCATCCTCTCAACCATTGGGATGTTCCTAAGCATTTTTGGGATGTTTCGCAACAACCACCTAACTTGGAAAAGTAGGTTCAAAAATCATCTCAAAAGAGAGAACCATTTGGTGTTTTTGAATCCATGAATAACATGTTATAAGATGTAAAATAATGGTTAACCCAACTTGATTGATAGTGAAAAACACAAAACCCCGACAATAAATTATAAAAGGGACATGATTATTTTATTTTTGACAACAAAAATGGTGAACCTGACGTGAATCCTTAATCAAGATGACTGCTTCACCATCATGAAAGGACACTTTCTCCCTCAAAATGAAAGAGTTCCAAATAAAGATATTGATCATGCATGCATTAATTTATGGAGATTCTACTTTGATGAGTTTTTATCATTTATGTGTGTCATATATCTTGAAGGCACTTTTCACCAGAACTATCTTCAATCCATTTATGTCTCACAAGTTCTCATATACATGTGCATCAACCAATGCACAAGCTAGGTCCTCAACCAAATATAGGAAACCATCAACTACCCATCATCTTCAACAGTTTGTTTTAAATAAATTGGTATGGGATTACCACCAGTATAGTACTCTTAAAACACTTGAGGCAGCTCGATGGTCCCTTTAGGTTGTGAAGCACCACGAGCCATCTTCTCAACAATGGTTGATGGTTCAAAAATAGACGAACCTAATAGCCATATCAAACTATTTCTAGTGATTATACCAAAAATGAAATAATGAGTTCCTCCCTTACCATTGGATGGTTGATGAAGTTTTCACCAACAGCTTCATCCTGACGATACAGGAGTCCTGACCAGGGGTTCTTAATAAAAATATTCACCGCCAATACAACATGGACCAAAATCCTCACCACGAAGAGGATACCACCCTACATGCCCTAAATAGTATCATCCAAAACTCAGTCACTAGGGAATCTCCTAGAGGGTGATAGTTAAAAAATCTAGATATGGTATGTATTATTCCTAGAGAAGAACCCTTCTAGGTAAATGAGAGGACATCCTATAATCATATGAAAATTTATACTTGTTAATATCAGGCATGTCAACTAAATATGACAATAACCTATGAGTAGATAAAAATTCTTTATTACTATCATGAAGCCTATTCATCAAGTATGACAGAAAAATGAAGATGAAAATCCCTACTCCTGCATATCAACCCCATCAGGTAAATATGATGACAACCTGTGAGAAGATGAAAATTCTTTCTCACTCTCATGAAACCCGTTAGAAAAATATAGAGGAAAATTATATTTTTAAAATTACATATTGTGTATATAAATACAATCTATCAAATATTGAAGAAACCTATGAGTATATGCAAATTCATTCTTACTGTCATGAAGCCCGTTAAGTAAATATGGTGTTAACCTATGAGAAGATAAAAATTCATGGTCACTCTCATAAATTCCATCAATAAAATATGATGGAAACCAAACAGATTCAAATTTCTTCTCACACATATCAAGATCGTTAATCAAATATAGTGAAAACCAATGAGAAGATGCATATTCTTTCTCACTCTCATCAATCCCATGAGGTAAATATAATATAAACGCATGAGAAGATGAAAATCCCTTCTCACTCTCATGAATCCACTCAATAAAATACAACAAAAAATGAGAATATGAAAATTAATAATTGCACAAATCAATCCCATCAGCCAAATATAGTGGTAACCTATAAGCATATGAAAATTAATGCTTAGTTTCATAAAGACTATTAGTAAAATATGGTGGTAAATGAATATATGAAAATCTATACTCACACATATAAAGCCTATTGGTCAAATATAGTGGCAATAATAGGACCTCATCAATGTATATCAGTTATGAATTAGGGTAAAAATCAGGTTTTCCGAAAAACTAGAAAGGGTGTATATTTTGATATCCTCTAAGGACGTTTATTAGTAAGTTCTAGCAATGAAGGAAGGTTAAACCTCAACTTATAACCATATACTACAAACCTATCAAGATTCAATCGCATAAACAACAATATTTAGGGGTCTATATAATGACCCCACCTCCTCCAATGGGGTAACTCATCCATAAAATGGGAGGGTCACTTAGGAGTATACTTATATCCGCAATCCAGTGCAAGAGGTTCTTTGACAATATTCCATGAGAAATGAACAGCTTGGTCGGGCAGAAATACTTGTTCCAACTAGGGATTACTAGCCCATTTCAAAGGATAGTCCAGGGTAGTCATATATCGATTATGATATTCTATAAAATCATTAGTATGCTCTGAATAAAACACAAGACTTTCCTGAACCCACTCTAATGCATGGGAATCACTATTCATATTATGAACTTCTAGCTACCCATGTGAGATCATCAAAAAATAAATCCCACCCAGGGAAGATTAAAATTTTGAAGCAGGCTTATGACCATACTCTGTTGAATATTGTAATTATTGATGCCATAAAACACCAATCAATGGTGTCCCAGGATCACTTTTATACTTTAATAAATTATTGAAGTTGGAGTAGTAGTCGTGAAGGCCCTACCCATAGCATGGCTACTAGTAGCTCTCTAGGTCCACCCTAGAATGATTACCATAAATAATTTCCTTATGGTAACAATCCAATCGATCATGAGAGCCCATATCTAAATGAGAACCATGATATCCCTCCTTGTGGATAGAAGATCAATCAATAAGAAGGTTCTCCCTTTATGAGATAAAATATGAGAAGAACCTCTTATTTTGAGGTTCTTGGAAGGATAAATCCAATCATTCCTAACACTATATCCATGAAGGGAGGCATTCCTTCCCGACCAGAAGATGGTCTGAGGAAATTATCATCCTTTGATCTACCTTCAGATCATTTCCATGCCAACAATACCCCTATTAGCCCCATTTCCTGTGCAAAAATAGATAGAGAACACCCTTGTTGTCCTTATTAGGTAGACAAATCTCTATAATAATACCATAAAATAGTTTAATTGGGAGAAGAATATTGAATAGGGATTATATACCCATCATGTTTTATACCTTAGGGACTATTTATTTTTACATTATAATGGTATTGTCATAAGAGTGTATACAAAAAATCCATATAAATCTAAGGAAGAATATCCACCACCTAAAAGAAAAGTTCCTACTTTATGATGGGTATGAAGGCTATGATAAAATATTGGGACAACTTCATCATCAACTCAACTTAGAAGCCATTTTAGATGCACTATAATTGTGATCATAAATTTGGATGAAAGGACTTTAACTAGAACCCCTCAATGTGGTGTATAAATTACATCATCTCATAATCAATTCCCCAGATGATGTTTATATCTATAGATAAGATGAACATGAGGCTTTTCACTTTACTTTGTGCCATAGACAACAAAATACCCTACATGTGGCATCCAATAATGTCATCTCTACAAGGTAGGTGCCTGAAAAGACCCCCACTTAGGGAAGATGGTTCACTCAAAAAGAATCAACCACAAATAAGGCTCAAAACTGTTAGGCATGATGAGAGAAGACCATAGAAAAACTCTTGAACCAGGAAACTAAGAACATGAAAAATGATTCTCTCTAAAGGGAATCCAATAAACATACACTTATTATGTAATTTGGAGTTGGTGGTTCACATGTAGATCTATCATTGCACATGCCTCACGATCAAATAAGGAATCATGAGATAAAGAAAGTAGTGACAGTAACAACAACTACTACAGTATGAGATCCACTACAGCCCAAAGGGATGGGGGAATTTTTTACAAAACCTTCCTCTCTAGGGATGGTAATTCTAGCCCAAGGTATAATAATTAAATAATAGGTGAAACCCCATCTTGTAGGGTTTGATTATTTTTACCTCAACCCACATTTCGATGGAAATTAGTATTTTCTTGTTTGGGGAGAACAAAAAGTAATAAGGACTCCTAGTTTGTTCCATCTCATAACCTATTTCCCTATGAATGGATGCACACAATAAGGCTGCATGGGCTTCCCACTGATTCACTCTTCACCGAGAAGCTCAAAGAGAATCTTGAAAAGGGGGAGGAGGTCCAGTAAAGGGAATAAGAAACCCTCTAATCATTTGATAAGAAATACAACTCCCATAATACATTATGTGTCGATGAACACTGTGGGAATCAATCCTATAGATGAAACTGAAGATAATTACAATGTCAAGGTGTAGGGAGGGAATGATTCTATTTGGAATGTGGTCCACACTGGGACAAATGATGAAGGTGTATATACCTAGAACCAGAGGTTCACCTTAAACTTGCATGTTTTTTCAACCATTCCACTACTTACTCCTCAATGATTACCCACCAAAGAAAAGTGTAAATGAAAAGTCATAAAATACCAACTTTATGAGGATGTTGAGCTCCTTAAACTCAAGGAAATATTCTCTCAGAAGAAGGAAGAAATGAAAGAGTTTATAAGACTCAATAAATAATTTCGCTGAGGTAGCATTCATATAGAATATGTTCCACAAGAAGAGGCTCAACTCATGCTTTATATTGGTGCACCTCAATAGAAAGGATCCACCCTAGTGACTAAATTAGGTCCATGATATTAGATCAATGTTGTTCATGGAAGAATGGTTCACTTGGACCCAATTTTTTAAGGATATCAAGAATTTCACTCAATAATTAAGAAACTAGAATGGATTTTGGAAAACCATCAAAAGTTATTCCTTTCCAGATATCAGACACAAATATTGGCAGAGCTATAACCTACGGTCCTTCTTATTTCTACCCTTTCTCAAGCTATTATTCATGAAAATATACATCAAGGTATTATTGAGACCATTTATTAAATGATATCTCAACTAGAATATGTGGAGGAATAACCCACACTGGTATAGTAATAACTAAAGCCTTATCCTTAATGTGTGACCAAAATCCCACCCTCGCAAAATTTAAAGAGTCTTATATTTCCAATTTTCAATGGATTAGGAGACCCATAAAAGAATCTAATACACTTTGTGTCCCATTTCAATCCCATATCATCAAACACATTACAATAAGGATTTGTGAAGCATATATTGTTTTTGTGAAAAACTTGCAAGGTACAACCATCGTGTGGTGCACCAGATTGCCAGCACAGTCAATCAAGGAATGGGAGGATATTTGTGTGAAATTTATCTTCTAGTTCAGATCAAAGCTATATAATATGATGATCCTGGACCTATAAAATTTAAAACAATGTGATAATAAGAGGGCCTAAAATTTCATCATCATATAGAAGGGGATGAAACTATCCCTATATCTATATCGTCCCCAAGAAGATATTCATTATCTTTTCATAGCGAACCTCCATGAAGACCTATGAATTCCACTCATCTTGGTGTCATATATAGGTGGGTCTCAAGATTTACCAAAATTTTTCTAAAGAATAGTAGATTCCATATAGTAAACTAAGATCAAGTCCCAAATGAATCCACCCATCCCATGTAAAATAACAGTGAAGGTAGAAGATACAACCCTTATTATTAATCAATCCTCCATGCCAACCCTTGCACCAAAGCTCCCACCATATATTATGGAACCCCTGAGGCAACAAAAGAATTCCCTTCATTATTAGGATAATAAGAGGGGACCCATGTGATATCAATTTGATGAGTTAAGGAAAAAATCTTACTCATTATGAGATGATAACGTACATGGATACTTTATAGAATTCATGGAAAATGAATTTATTAGTTTGAAATATTCCAAGAGGCCTAACCAAGTTGTTCTGAATGATCATCTAGATTATTTAAAAATTTACCAAACAATGAGTCACACCATTTAGAAATTATTTATTTTTAAAGATATCCTACAAAAGATGGTAGACTCTGAGAAGGTGAATCTAGGGAAACCAATATCACAAGTATAATTTGTGTCCACTAATTCCCATTAAGAAGGTGTTGAGTGGAATGATTTTTTTTAAAAACTGCTGTAGAAGTTTGACAGCTAGATGAATCAAAAGACGGGCAACTGAAATCTTTGTATTATTTGATCATAGTTGAAGAAACCGACTATTCCCCCATCTGATTTCACTACGACATAGCTAACACCCTTGACATTGTAGAGATAGCCTTTCAAAAAGAAGTATGAATGGAAGGGCGGGGAGAGAATAAAGGGGGATAAACCTTCACTAAGGCCAAATTTTAACATGACTGTTTTAGACTTTATAACTACATGTTTGAAATAATGGGAGACTCCCTTCAAATCAATACCACAGAAAATGTCCAATCAAAAATAATCCTCATCAGATGAATAATTAATCTACAGTTACATTAATTTCATTCATTTAATTGACCCCTCTCTGTTGATGAGTATGTCTATAAACCCCATTTCTTATAACTTGACTAGAGAACTAGTATAAGAGGCAGTAGGTGCTGAGGGTACATGGAAATATATGGCCATGGAAGAATCCATAATTCTACCCGCGTCCCTATAAAAATTTCCTATGCTATGTAAACTCAAGGAAGATCCCTTCAGCTATTCCAATAGAGGTATGAAAATCCCACATTACATGTCCAAATCCACCCTGAAAAAATCATTCTGAATTATCAATTAGAAGAGAAATAGGTTTCCAATCACCCTCAAAATGTAGGTAGGCCTATTCGTTCCAACCCTACAAGAACATGATCACCTCAAATTCCTGTTTCAAGGGCCGATCTATCATGTAAAGTACTCCATATACTAAATAACTTGTAAAAGATCATTTTTATGCAAGGAATCTCATGCCCTTAGGATATAATTATGATATCATGAAGCAATTTGCACTGGTTCCATCCAATATATTTATATTGGATTCCTTTATCTTATCTAAAGACCTTAGGTAAGAACTCATAGAGGCTTTTATAAGACCTACGCTGTTTAAAGTTGAAATTACTTTTTTGAGGATTATCTAAAAAAAATATCCCATAGAATCTCACATAGTTATCTCTCTACAGATCAAGAATAATGTGTCATTATAGAGGGACATATTAATCCCCTTAACATATCTAGTAGGATTAATGGAATCGATATCAGATGGATTTTCATTTATTATGGATTTGTATTTAATCTCATTCAAGAAAGTACACTTCACCGAATAGGCTATAATGAGGTTAACATAACACTTTCTTACCAGACGCTACAAGGTTATAAAAAATGTAAGGAAAATCCCCTGGGCCAAATCATGATTTGGGATCAATATGGAGATCTGGCATCACACTCAGAATTTATGGTTTTTTAGCAGGATACAACCACCGATTCATTATTATGAAGGTAATGGTTGAATCCACACGTTAAAATCCCCTCTTCCTACCATCAATGCATCAAATACTACATTAATGGACAAATTGGGAGGTTACACACTGATAAGTCCCATTTGAATTTTATGATTCATATTATATCGATGAAGGATTGTATCATAGGGAAGTGAAGAATCCCTTAACAGATAGATTTTCATGGGTCACTGCTCTGAATGGTATAGAAATAATCCCATCTAACCCCTTCAAAACATATCAACAAAGATTATCTATTTCCTGTCGATTAGGTCGAGACGATGGCCTCGAATTCCAGAGAATAATAAATGAAATTCAAGATATCCATCATGAAAACCAAGTATAGTAGTGATTGAAAGGTCACTAACTCTCCAGATACTGGTAAAAGATTAGGTGAAAATTCCCTCATTCTATCCCTAAATCCTAAAAAAACCCTACCTCATTAGTCGAGTCAGAATAGGTAATATTGTCTTCCTAATAGTATGAATAACCTCCTTCTCCATCCCTTACTACATATCCTATAGAACATTAAAGAGATATTATATTATCAGTTGGGTTAGAGGAAGACACTTTGTCTTCTAAATTTCAAAATGTTATCCCCTATATTGATTCTAGAGAGTTCATACCATTACTATCTACCCACATGGAAAAAGAGAAGGAATAATAAGAATATGAAGAGGAATAAGACCTCAGTGGTTCCCCTCAAACTATTGAGGAGAGTGACTTTATCACCATTGATGAATTTAGAGAAATAAATATATGTATGAAATAAGACCTAAGTACCACATTAATTAGTAAAACAATGATTCTAAAGAACAATAATTTTATAGATTCACGATGAAGAAGAATCAGGATGTGTTAGAATAGAAATATATAGAAATTACAATCCTTGATTTGTAAGTGTCCACCCACCACCTGGGTTTTCTTGAGGACCATTGGGGCTATAAGTTGGAATCTAACACGCCACATCAGACTCATACTGCCAAAATCAATGCTGATGTAAAAAATTTCATAAAATAAAACATCACCTAGGAGGTCCAATAACCAAAATGGGTGAAAATATAGTCCTTATTAAGAAAAATAATTTATAAATCAATATCTAGATTGATTTTAGAGATCTCAACTTCCACTATTCAAATTAGGATTTCGAATTCCCAATCACAAATATACTGATTTATGCGATGACCAGATATAATGGCCTCTTAATCATGGAAAACTATTCAGGGTACTATAAAATTTGAATGGCCTAATAATATGAATATTCCAACAACTTTATGGAACCTCATGGAGTATTTTTCTCTTAGTTAATTCTATTTGGATTGAAGAATACTGACACTACATATCAACATTCCATGCATCTCATCTTCAAAATCACCCCATGTATGTTTTTACAATACTATATTTACAATATAGTGGTTAAATATTAGTTCAATACTGACCACTATGATCATCTATAAACCATCTTCAACAAACTATGATAACACATCCTAAAATGAACCCATTGAAATGTGATTTCAGCTTTACATGAGGGAAATTTCTTTGCTTCATCATATGCCATCACGACATTGAATAGACCATGAGAAAGAAAATTATATTATTAGCATGTCACCTCCTTGTAACCTCAATGAGTTTTTGAATAATAAATGGTCATCATTCCTAAATTCAACACTTTATATCCAATCTCATAGGAAAATGTTTACCATTTTCTAGGTTGATGAAAAAAGGGTTACATATTAATGGAATAATGATTTCTAAGAAGCCTTTAATAGTCGATAGAAATATCTATTTAGTCCACCAGTGATAATGACACCCATCAATGAAAGACCATTATTTTTAAATGTGACATCCATAGAAAGGTTACTGGGCACCTTCATCACACAAAAAATGACCCCAACAGTGAAAACAACCTTCATTACCTTAGCTGAACCAAGATGAATGAAGAGAATCATTATCTAGATATCAAGAATAGATGTCTAGCACTAATATTTATAGTTCATAAGCTGAGGAAAAACTTGTATAATCACAAGGTATGTTTGGTATCATACATCAACTCACTAAAATAAGTCCCCAACCATTTGATGTTGAATAGGTGTTTGTCATAATGGGTGGTGATTCTGCAATAGTTTGACATCTTATTCTTGCCTCAGAAAGTTATAAAAGGCTAGTCTATAAAAGCCTTTATTTAAGAATATCTCTATACAGAAATGAAATAATTGTATACCAAAATTCCAAATGAGGAGATATTCTTTATTCAAGATGGAATCAAGCTATGAAAGATGTATTTTGACAGTGCATCCAAAATCCCAATAGGGAAGAGGATGAAAGACTCTAAGCTAAAAAAGTTGGGTTGAGAGTCATCCTGATTTCCCCAATAAATTAAGTCCTACATTATTACTTCCTACTGTCAGAAGGGTGTATGAAAAATTAAGTGGAATATGAAGCTCTCATTATAGGGCTAGAGATGGAACTTCAATAATAAAAAAATCATTTGAAGAAAAATTGGGATTCAGAACTGGTCATAAAATAGGCCAATGATGATTAAAAAATAAAAAAGGAATATATAATCCCACTACTAAATCTTGTCTAATGACTGATGGAGGAATTACATTTGGAACCAAAATTGACATATGTATCACACTCAAAAAATTCCTAGGAAGCGCCTAGAAATTTCATCCACGCCTCTAGGAAATCCCGACTATGATTAAATAGTCATCCAAATTTCATACACCCAGATGGTATTTACTTTTTTTTGAAAAAAAAATAGATGAGATCAAGGAAGTTAGTCCCATACTCAAATAAAATGGTTCTTCCAGTAGCTGGATGATTCCTATTATGGACTAAATTTAAAATTGAGTTCCCCTACTAGATAGAGATGGGAAATAGAAAATTAAAAGAAGAACAATAATTTTTTTCTTGTTTGACTGAAAAAACCATTAAATTACCCTCTGTAAGAGGGGACTTGAGAGGGTCCTTCTCAGGTGAATTTATAGAGAGGATACTATTGCGGTCATGATAGAAGTGCACACTAGAGCCTATAGTGCCCACCAGTTTGGGTTCAGTATTTCCCATCAAATTTGGAGGCATGGGTACCACTGACCAAATATGGGACATTATTTCACAAAATTTACCAAAAATTTCCATTTCTACAAATTTCACTCCATATTCATTCATCAAACACCATAGTTTATGTATATTGACAAATACCCCTAACCATTTTCGATATGGGGAATGTACATCATATTATAATATCCCCCTTCCACAATTAAGAATTTTAAGTTCATTATCACTGCAAATAACTTCTTCTATAAGTGGAAAAGAGTAATAAACATCAAATAAGTGCATGAAAGATATAATTTTATATTTTTTCAAGCCAACATCATTACCAAATTTGGTGCCGCTCATACAATACTAATGGAAAATGACACTAATTTATATTCTACTAAGTTTGAGAAGCTATATCCGGATAATAATATCAAATACAACAATTAATCTAGATATAATGTATTAGCTAATGGACATATAGAGGACTTTAACAAGACCCTATAAAGTATAATTCGAAAGATGGTAGATAAGGATAAATAGTCTTGGATGAAAAAGATCCTACATTCCTTGTGGGATTACTGGACCACAACCCACACCAGCACAAACGTGACCCCATACTTATTGGTATATGGGGGAGAGGCGGTCTTGACCATTGAGTTTCAATTTTACTTTCTCTACATTGCCATCAGTGATCAGTTATACGTAGATGAAAAATCCCATAAATGGATGGATGAACTATAGTGACTGGATGAGAAGAGATATCCTACCTTAAACCATTTGTGTTTCTACCAAAATTGGATTTCATGATCCTTTAATGAAATTTTTTTCCTCTAATATTTCCTTAAGGGAGATATTCCATTGATCCTCAAGACTCTAATGATACCTAGAAAGAAACCTTAAAATCTTGATCTAAAGTGGGAGGGAACTTATTCAGTACACAAATTCTACTCAAATGGACCCTATGTTTTGATCACGGTGGACATAAATCAAAAAAAGAACCCTAATAATGCATGGATTCTCAATAAATACTTCATGTGATGAAATATCCTTCATCTCTAGTGCATGATGTTAAACTACATAGCGAGTCTTTGTCACGTGACCTCAAAAAAATCATGAAACATCATCCATGTCACAAGAAGATAAACTGTATTACATAAACGTCCATGCTGTAATACATTAAACTATATAACATCGTAGTCCTAACCACAATGAATTAAACTAAGAAATTTTTTCATTATCACATGATGTTAAACTACACATGGATCATAATTTCATCTGGATTTCACTATAGATATGCTAGATCTGTGTGAAATAAAGTTAAAATGACCTTGTCTCGGTGTGAGAGTCAGATTCACCTTGGGAATCTATTAATCCTTAAACTATATGTGGCTTGATTTCTACCATTTCATGATACATAGTGACAACAATACCCTATATCCTAGGCCCATCTAAAAACTACGGAAAATTCTCCTCCCTTATATATAAACAAACATGATGCAGGGAACTCCAACATGGGTCATTTAATTTATGTGTCTATTCCAAGTAAAAAAAACTCTCTCTTAAAATGAGTTAGAACCAAGCAAGGAATCATTTCAAGAATTATGTGTTTCTTGGTTACTTTAATCACATGATACATAGTGACACCTGAATCTCCAATCCTTGGTCCATCCTTAATAATCAATAAAAACAATTCCCTACTCTGCATGTGTCTAGTACTGCATGGAGAGTTTCTTGTTAAAGAACTATGAATGGTTAGATTCATATTATCACAGGATACATAGTGATGTCTGAATCTATAGTTTTGGGTCTAAAAACAACCAATGGAAATTGACCCTTCCCGTGTACGAGTCAGACTTGCATAGGGAGCTAGTTCCAAAACTCTCTGTGGCTTGATTCTCATTCCAATGAGGTATGTAGTGATTCCTTGATCTTATATCATAGTCTATCCACTATGAAATATAAATTCCCATATATTTATTTTTTGTCACCTTTTTATGGTGGAATTAACATTTTCCACCCCTTTCGTCTCACATTGAGCATGGATCACGTAGAATTATGAGTTTTGGTAAAGGATTCCTTATATTATTAAGGAATATTAATTCACAACATGGTTATTATGGTCCTAGTTTCATGACCGTAAAAGGAAAACCTACTGTCCTTACTACATGACATTAAATTTCATGGTTAACGTAAGTTCAATAACGATGACTAGATTGATTCTTACCATTATAGGATATGTAGTGACACTAAGTACTTTAATCTTGGGTCCAACCATAATATTTACTTTTCATGCCTGATAACTAACGTCCTTACCACATGACATTAAACTACATGGTATCTCAAGAAATATATGTGGATTGATTCTCACTTAAATAAGATACATAGTCATGCCTAGACATCCTATCCTATTCCCAACCATAAGGTAAGAAAAAAAGAAATGTCCCCCACTCCAACATATAAGAAAATATCTATATAGGATATTTTATGTTTGGGTTCCCTCATTGAAGGATCCATCAAGGAAACATAAATGCCCCCTTTTATATATGAGTCAGATCTATGTAGGGAACTTCACAATCCAAGTCCAATCATGATCTAAATTCTTCTTATGTACTCAGAGACATTCCTTCTAATTATCATACTCTATGTCCTGGGAAATTTCAGATCACCAAAATCATTCTCTGCCCATCAGAGAGGGAAGGTTAGTATCATGAGAACACCATTGTTAGCAATATTATATTTTTCCCTTATTTTATAACAAAAAGTCACCAACAAAAAAAATCATTTCAACTAGAGTCAAATTCATCTTTAGAGGAGACCACTTTGGTCTCTGTTTTCCCTAACAAATATTTTGTCCCATATCATTTCTGTTTACCATAGAACCTCAAAATCGTGGTTTACATTTTCCCTCTTCACGTCTGAGTCATGTCAGAACATCCTCAACCAATAAGTTTTTTTATTAATCATCATTTACATGGAATATGGTCCTAGACATATGATCTAAAAATTAAATACTTATTTAAGTCCTTATCACATAACATTAAACTAAACTAATGGTGTCTATCACATGAAACTGAAATGAAAAATTCCTAAGAACTATATTTGGCTTGATTCCCATTATCATAGGATACACAATGATACAAAAATATCTTATTATAGGTCCTGATTCAACATGAAAATAATGTTCCCCCTTCCCAATGTATGGGTCAGGCTTGCACATGGAACTTTCATACACGAACTACATATGGCCTGATTCTTTTTTTAATGGGATATATAGTGACACAGAGATAATATATCCCTATCCAGACACAAAAAATAATAATTCCCCACACTATACTATATATGATATAGATCTTTATAGGAGATTCCAATACACATCTCTCCCCACTCATGAGCCCGTATTCAAAAAGAATAATGCCCCTTCTCCACACAAGTGTTTGATTAATGCATGGGGAAATCTTCTCAGATGTAATTATGAATTGATTCTAATTTTGAAAAGATAAATAGTGATGAACATAACTTACATATAGGGTCCATCCATAATGAAACAAAATATATAATTTCTTTTACATTTTCCTAAATTATGTGAGGAAAATATTTTCAAACATTCTTGAGAAATTTTGACATGAAATGATCCTTTAATATTCATGAACTTTTCTTTCACAAACAAAAATCTATGTCTTAGGAAGTCCAAATATCTATAATATTTCTCTATCTATCAAAAATATAATTTCAGTGTCTTGGGGACACCTCTATTTGACAATTAATAATAAGCCCCAGAAGTCTCTGTGTAAATATCCCATAAAAGGCCTGTCAACCAGAGATAATTCATCCATAGGAGAGGTGTATTATATTTCTTTACTCCCCAATGATGTTTTCATCCCATTTAACTCATAGGATTATAAATACCCTATAATTTAGATTATAATTTCCCCCTTCAAGCCTAAATATGGCGGATCATTCTTGAATATATTACCCTAAAAAGGGAAAATCATTAATCTTTTGGTCAAATCCACAGGACTTTAAATTGTATCCATCAAAATTTACCTTTATAAGAAGTTAAAATACATGATATATTTCATAGTGGTATGATTCTAAACTACACTACACTTCAACTATTCTTTACACAAGACAAATTCATGCAGTAGTGGTCTATCATTCTTTGACAATGCTGATACAGATTCCCTCATCCTTTTTAGACACCATTGCCTTGACATTCCTTCTTTCATGGCCTTAAGAAATCCTGATTTTTGAAAACTTCCAAACCATAAGAATTAGAGGGTTAGTGTGCTGAGGAAACCTCTATTTGAATATACATATTTTCCCTTAGTTATCTCTAAATAAATCACCCAAAAGGTCCTCTCAACTAGAGTAAGATTCTTCCTTAGGAGAGGCCTCTTCTAGATATGAATTCCCTAGAAATATCATGATAGAAACCATCTTTAAAACTTTATCTATGATTACCCCTCACATACTTTTCCCATATCAATCTTCTAATTAAAAAAATCACAAAATTAGGGCCTAAAAATACCCCATTCAAATCTGAAATATATTTAGACATTCTCGGAAAAAAACCTTTTTGGGGTTATCCGCCCATAATTAATGGTTAATGATATTTGAAATAAAATGATATTTGTAATTGTATTAATTTCATGACTCTAAAATTCTCAAATAAATAGACACAATACTCACTAGGTTGAAAAGCCACAAAGGGAACCCTGGGTAAAAAGTTAGGTACCATCTCAAAATACCAATGATTTTCATTATTTAAGCAATAATTTAGCATCAAAATATAAAAAATAATATAAAAATACATAAAACATGTCATGTTGAAATCATGATTAGGGAAGCCTAAGAAAGATTCAATTCAGGCGTGCTATTCTTGCACCATAGTAGAGTTAGGAAAAAATTGTGGTAGTAATAGAAAAGACCAAAAATTTGTAATTTTTTCCATGTAACCCTAGAATTAGTCAAAACTATACTTATTGGGTCTGTTTTATTAGAAAAATTTAAAGAGTTACATTAATGTTTTCATCCAAGTAATACAACTACAGCATTACTAGTAAAAGTTTCAAAAGAAAAAGTGGAGAAAAGAGACATATGGTTGAGAATACTAAATTTTTTATTCATTGGAAAACTTTTTGAGGAGCATCCACATCTTGGATTCTCTCACTAATATTACTAGATAAAAAAACAAACAAAAAAAATCAAAATTGATATAATGAAACCTGGCCTGCTTTATTTAGTAGATCAGGTACTTCCTGACACAAGCTATTATGGGCCCACTCTAGACAAGTTATCTACCCATCTTCAGTTTTAGCAAACAAACTCATTATTTTAAGAATTACCCTGATCTCTTAACATTTCTATTTGATGAATTTGAGTACTATATTCATTTATGAAAGTTATAAATTAAACCTAGATATGAGAGCCTCACATTCACATATCTCCATATTCTATGAAACAATTCAATCATAAATCCACGATTCTTCAAAAACCATGTGGTGTAACTCAGTAATGGTATCGCATAAAGCTTCCACGCAATGATAGGAATCATTAAAATCGAGGATTTCACATTCACAAGTAACAAAGTCATATAAAGAAATGATGACTTGGTGAAAAATGATATGTAAGTTTTGGAAATCACACTCACCTCTACCTAAACCAATGAAAAGTTAACAATTGATATGCACCTTATCAATAATATGCACTAAGTTAGTCTCCATGATAATATTATAAATTTGGTTCCAAACCCATTTTTTCATAGCATGATGTTCAATAGTATCACTGGGATCCTAAAATTTTTTACAGACTACTAAAGGTATATAATATTGGATTAAATTTAAGGAATAAAATATTCCTCAGAATGGAAATGATAATGTGGTAAAATTTTCCATATATACCCCCTATGAAATTTAGGGAACCACGGTGATAGGAATTGCAACAATTATTAAAGTTCCCAATGATGTCCCATTGGAAAAAAATCAATAGGGATACTAGTAGATCCAAATATAAATTATGGATCCACATAACTTCTAATAAAGAGAGTTATAGAAGAAGAGGATCCCATGAGGTTCTTGGAATGTCGAGAAATAAGTCTTTCTCCCTTAGAAATTGTTGAGGAATGTGTATCAGACAAGGAATGAGGAGAAGCTAGTAGTTTATACACCTATCAGATTGGATTACCTAATATCCCATCTGGATAATATTCCATACTCCTTTTGGACCATGAAAATTTGGTTAGACCTTTCACATGGGGTAGATAAATTCCCATGCCATAATCCTTGCGCATTATCATCATCTATAGTTGAAAAGGGATAGATGGGTGTGATTCCTTTTTGATCACAGTCAGGGGTAAAGATGAAAATTGTTTTAGGCATTCGAATTTTCATGAAACCCTATAAGGTATACAGGGTTCAAGAAAGGTTACCCCACCCACCTGATTAGTTAGAATCCTATTGAGTAATGAGACACTATTGGAGTGATTTTACAAAGAAACTCCACAATTATCTATCCCTTCTTCATGGGGTGCTATGTAATGAGTGAAATAAAATTTGGAGAAATAATTTAAAAACTCAATGCACCATCAATTATCAAGGAGGTTAGGAGAATGGACGAAATTTTAAGAAGTAAATTGAAAAAGTTATAATGTTGTATTGTTATGGTGCACTGCTATGTGTAGCATTGAAAGCGTCCTACTATTCAACCATATAAGAATTAAAATGTCTTGCTTAGGAACTATGGGGATCTTACCTTCTGTATTTGACCCAAAAATTCATAGATAGAATAAAGGGTGGGTATAACTAAGTTTCTAGGTAATATCTTCTCTAATGTGGCCACCATCATCCAGTGGAATACTTGGAAACCTGTATGAGATGGAATGATCTATTCTCTTAGAAAGATGGAGAAAAATCATACGAGTCCAAAATATTGAGATATTTCTAGCTGAATTCTGTAGCCCCATGTAGTATGTTTTCCAACCAAAAGTGTGTCCCATTATAAACATGGAACACCTCAACAATATAGATTTGGATTATTCCTAGTATGTTGAACCTTCGGTCTTAGACAACTATCCTATATAAATTTTTTTAACCAAATAAGTGAACAGGAATGGAGTAGATGACTGAAAAATTTCCCTTCCATGATTAATAGGTCCCTAACCAATAAAGATACATACTCAGTGTTTTCTTAGGTATTTTATATAAGAAATAACTCATCATATATATTACCCATAATGGGGATTCCCCCTAATTTTTAGATATCACAAAATATGACCCTGACTTCACCATGTGATAAGTGGAGAGTGTTGGCTATTAAACACCTATAAAAGATTGTTAATTCGGAAAACATAATGGCATGTGAATAAATAAAAAACTAAAAAACCCTTATTTCCTAGTATAAGCTGGGGACCACCAATTATTTGAAGAATTCTATAAAATTATAGTGCACCTAGAATTCCCATTCTAATTTGTCCAAGAAACTCCCTATAGTCATCATGTCCCACATAGAGCTCCAACCTCCGTTGGGATTTCCTTATGAAAGGTTGAAAATAGATGGATAATATTTAAAATTAAATTGCAAGGATATGTCATTAATTTTTTGGTTTCTCTAAGTCCATATATAACCATTTAGAATAGATAATTTCCCTTGATATGATCGGGAAATAATTCATCCATAGTAGATATGTTCCCTTGAGGATAATCCTGCGACACCTTAAATAATAAATATGGAAGAATATTGTTAGTTAATGGAATTAGAGCATTATCTTGAAGTTTGAAGTTGTACATCAGTAGTCTATTGGACAATAAGTAAGTAAAAATCTCCAGTGAAAGGAGATTCTTTAGAATACCTATAACGCCCTAACCCTAGAATCTTGGAGGATGTTCATTATTTTATTATGTTGTCATATAAACAAGGAAAGGAAATCCAGAAGAACTAAATAGTTTAGTAGGTTTGAAAAAACAAGATACATTCATAAGTTCAACATTACAATGTGAAATGAAATACATCATAGAAACTTCTTTGGAAACACTATTATTCATCCATATTATCTTTTGATGTCATTCATAAAATTCATCTTGGAATACTAGGGAAAATAAATATAAGAAAGGGGTGATATCAGATTCCCAATAAGGGTAAGTAATATTGTGGAAGCATAAATAAATAGTCATGATAAATAACTAAAGAACATGTTCTATTAAAACTAAATCATGAACATAATATGTTTGGAATAAAATATGAATAAATAAATCCATAAAAAAACATAACCAAGGATATTCTACTAGTCAAATAATAACATGGAATATCAATTACTAGTTTCATAATGTGGGAATGCGTAATTCCAAACACCATAATCATACTGTAAAGGCCTCATCCAAGACACCATATATATTGGGTAAAAACCCTAGCTAGTTTGTCTCATGAGACCTACCGATGCATTGATGGGATATAGAAGTCCCCACCCAGTACTTACAAAGTCCAATTAATTCATCATATGAAAGTGGAGAAACATAATCAACATATACATTCGTATAGAAAATAACATATGAAAAGTAGATAACTTTCCCCAATCATTAAACATAAACACTAACTATTCAGAGTAATATGGTGAATGGTATCAAGATTGTACATTAATAGTCAAACTAATCATAAAACATTAAATAAAATATGGAAGATGATATCATAAAAATTAATCCTAATTAAACACATGAATCAACAATAGTGTTTATATAAATGAAAATACTCTTTAAAATCATCAAGTAATACTTGAGAGAAATACTCTTTCACTTTGAAAAGAAGAGTTCTTTTAAAAAAATATTTATATAAAATTTGAAGTGAACTAAGGTAGTTTTTTCATAATAAAATTATTTATTTTATAAAAATAATGGTTTATAAAAATATATTATAGATTTCACTAGAAAATAGGCAAGAATTAAATATGTTCCTTTAATTGGGCTTGTTTATCATGAAGAACATGAGAAATATTCTTTTATGACATTTAAATCCCCATAAAAGAAAGAAAGATTCTGATTCGTACATATATATATAAAATTAAAACAGAATTTATGATGAGTATGAATAAATAATTAAGATTTTTTTTGGGTAAAGAGATAAAAAGAGTAAGCAAAATGAAAATGGAGGTTCAGGTAGAAAACCCATACCATATGTTCGAATGTGTTCCGCACTTGAACTTAACATTGTAGATAATAAAATTAAACTAATTAATTAATCACTTTAGAAACATTTCTATGAGTACTTGATTTATAATTGTTTTATTAAGGTCATTTATTTCATTATTGTTGAGTTATAGAGTTTAATTTCATCATTCGAGAGTATTCATTTTCTTGTTTTTCATGATCAGTTCAGTAGTTTATAGGTAATGGAGTTAATGTAAAATGGGTATAATTTTCAAAAATTAGAATTTCAGGTTATTAATGAGCATCCAGAAGTTTAAATGTTTCTATATATAAAATGGTTATATGGAATTAGGATCAATCATTAGATAATATATTTATTGATAATCATTTACATTATTATAGCAGTATTTCGATCACCACAAACTAGTTTTTTCATATGAATTAGTATTATGTATATACATTGCTTCTAGAATACTAAATTGGTTATAATACATATAATATAGTCTGGTTTAACCATAATAATGTAATCATGACCAGAATTGAAGAATAAATTTAATAACTAAATTTCTTCATCCATGAAGGTTGTAAATCGACACCTCCCAGATGATGATTTCATTTTAAAAATAAGATAGAGAGAGAGATAGAGAGTATAGAGATTTATGATGGATATTCGATTAACCTAATTTAATTATAGTATATATATGATATTGTAGTTATTGTTATAATTTTAATATATGATGTGAGGATAGTATAATAAAATAAAGAACCTGAAAAGAAAATAAAATGAAAAGGAAGAGGATTTTACCTCTTGAATACTCTTCCTTGATAACATCCTTAAAGAAAAGGATTTTCGTATTTTGGTAAGGCCAAGAGATCTTGGATGTGGGGAGATACTAGGTATAAGGATTTTTCTAGAACATTGAAAAGATTCAAGGCTTAGAGGAGTGAGGATATGAGGGGTGCAGTGTTGTTTTTATAGTGGGACAGGGGTTATTTATCATTATTTTATTGATTGTTTTATTATTTTCTGAAGACAAACAAAAATGTTGAATATTCTGTAAAATATCGTTATAATTGCACGTGAGTTCAAACTAATGGTTATTACCTTATACCTACCTCATCAATGACTCAAAAATTCTGGTATTTAACATTTATCGTAAATTATGATATTTCACCATTCACAAAAAATTCACGTATTTTAGAAAAATCCCAAATATTCTCCCTAACCATTTATCAATGTGAAGAATTAAAAAATGAAATCCATTTTATGAAAATAATTTTATAAATATGAGAAATTTAATTTTTAATTAAATTTATGATTTACTTGAATTTTTTTTTATAAAATTATAACTAATTTTATAACACCCTGAAAAATTAAATTTCAAATTAAATTATCCTAAAATCATAGGAAATAAAAATATTTATTTATGAATACATTTTATGAAAATTAATTTTCTTTAAAATCAAATTATTAATTATATATTTCTAATTAAATATATACCAACACTTAATTATTAATTTTTAAAGTATTCACTTACTTATACCATTATATCATACTTTAATTTATAAGGTATATAAATTTTATTTATAATTTCATGGGTGACACTACAATTCATAGGGGTGATATTAATATTCATAAGGGTAACATTACTATTCAAAAAAAAATTAAGTTGATCATATCAGACTCAAAATTTCTTACTGATCACAACCGTTTGTGTCTTTTTTTCAAAATTTAAATCATAGAAGTGGAAAAATTATATTTATTGGATAGGTTATAATTAACTTGTTTAAATAATTTTAATAACAAAGTGTTTTTTCCCATAGAATCAGTTTTTTGTTCATTAAATTCTAAATTAAATTTATTTTCAAATCCTTGGGATGTTACATTCTCCCCTCCTTTAAAAAATATCATCCCCAAAATTTCCATAATTTTACACCATAAAAAGATTTGGTTAGATATTTTTGATTAGTTTCCTAGGCCCCCACATCTCCTATTCAATATTATGATTTTTTCCAAAGTACATTTTCTAGTCGAGTCATCCGATTCATCAATGCTTTTTATTTATTTTTCAAAATTCAGATAGGCTCTTCATAGTATGATAAATCAGGTTCCAAATCTATTCCTTCCGAAGTGAGGACATGCATTGGGTCTTACATGTATTTTCTTAATAATGAGAAAAGGAAGACATTTTTTTAATTTAGAAAGGCTATATGGCATTTAAAAATGATACATCACAACTCCAACTCTCTATAGAATTTCAAATTGACCAATGTACCAAGGGCTCAATTTCCCTTCTTCCCAAATCTTATAACACCCTTCTATTGAGATAATTTCATGAAAATAGGATCTCCCACATGAAATTTCAAATACTTCTTTTGATTATCAACATATCTTTTTTCCTACATTGATATGCATGATATGGGTTTGAATATTCTTTACCTTGGATTTTTATTCCTTCATAATCTATGGGCCTACAAGATTTCTTTCACCAGCTCCATACCAACATGTTGGTGTATGACATCTATTTCAATACAATGATTCATATGGTTCCATTTGAATACTTGAATGGAAACTATTATTGTAATAAAACTCTACCAAAGGTAAATACTAATCACACATACCTTTAAAATGATGAGATCTTGATCTCAACCTATCTTCTAATGTTTTTATCATCCTTTCTGACTACCTATCTATTTTAGGGTGATAAGCTGTACTCAAATACAATTCAGTATCCAAATATTTTTAATGACTTTTTTAGAATTTAGATGTAAATTGTGGTCACAATCAGACACAATTGAGAGAGGTTCTATATGAATTCTTACAAATTTATTAATATAGATCCATGCAAAATGTTATATTGGAAAATCCTCCCTTATAAGAATGAAATTTGAAGATTTTGTAATTCGATCAACAATGACCCATATTGCATCATTCTTTCTTGGAGTTTTTGGTGATGTAGTGACAAAATCTATAATAATGTCATCCCATTTCCAAGTATGAATAATAAGAGGTTACAAGACTCTTCTAGGATGTTGTGTTTCATCCTTCACATGTTGATAGACTAAACATATTGATACATAATCAGAAATTTCTTACTTCATATTATCCCACCAGAAATGTTCCATCAAATCCCTATACATCTTAGTGCTAAGAATGTTTCTAGAGAAATTAGCACTATGTGAATAAAAAAATAACTCCATTTTTTAGCTTAGGTATAGAGGGAAAAATATCCTCATCCCAAATTTTGTAATTCCATCTTCATAGATAAAGTCTTCTAACATCCCATAATTCAAAACATTAATTTTATTTTGAATATTCTCATCATCAGGTTGACAACTTTTTATCCTTTCGAATAAAAATGGTTGGACAACAAATGAAAAAAGTAATGATTTTTCACATTCTTTGATAATTCCCATACCGAACCTCACTAGATTCTTATACATAGGATCCTTTTCGATCTTTATTTTTTCAGAACTCCATTAATGACCTTATTTTACATCCTTGGGAGATAGTGTATTGAACAATAATAATCCTTAAGAAAATCATGCCATCAACTTTTCCTCATGTTGAATTCTTTCCATGAGAAAATATATTTCATGCTCTTATGATTAGTATATATCTTAAATATTTCACCATATAGAAAATTTCTCCATATTGTTAGATCAAAAATTACAACTACTAACTCAAGATCATGAGTTAGATAGTTTTTCTCATGAGTTTTTAACTTCCTTGATGCATAGGAAATAAATCTATCATTTTTCATAATTACACAACCAATTCGTTTCTTTGATGCATCACTATAAATCACAAATCCACCATTTTTTGATGGTAAAGTCAATATTGGAGAATTCACAAACCTTTTCCTCAATTATTTACATTCTTATATCCATACAAACATAACCCCTTTACAAGTAATCTTGGTTAGCGGGTTAGCTAATCAGGTGAACTTATGGATGAAATGCCAATAATAACATGCTTACCAAAAAAAACTACATACCTCGTTTATGTTCATTAGTATAGGATATTCCCGAACAACCTTTATCTTAACATGATAAACTATGATTCCATCATTAGAGATAATATGGCCATCAAATGAAACTGTTGGAAGCCAAAATGCACATTTTCTAAACTTCCCATATAACACGTTCCTTCTAGATTCTTTAGAATAATGTGAAAGTGATTTTCATGATCTTTGTAGCTTTTGAATTATAAAAAGACATAATCAATAAATACCACAACAATTTCATCAATATATTTCTTGAAAACTCTATTCATTAGATCCATGAAAATGGAGGGTGTATTAGTCAGTCCAAAAGGAATTACTATAAACTCTTAATTCTCATACCTAGTTTGAAATTTTGTCTTTATAATATATTCCCTCTTCATAAGAAATTGCTGATATCGAGATCTAAAGATGATCTTCAAAAAGTATCGAGCTATATGAAGTTGATCAAACAAATCATCAATGCGAGGTAAGGGATACATGTTCTTTATAGTAATAGCACTTATTTACCTATAATCAATGTATCACCACATGGATACATCTTTATTCTTAATAATGAGAACTGGGTAACTACATTGAGAAACACTAGGGGGAATAAATATTTTTTCAATAAATTAATCTTGTTTTGTCTTTATTTCTACTAATTAAATAGTGGGAATTCTATATGGATTCGTTGATAGAGGTCTTGAACCAATAATTAAATCAATAGAGAACTGAACTTCTCACTCTGGAATATTTCTAGGTAAATCCTCTAGAAATACATCAATATATTCTTGCACAATAGGTACATCATCAATTGGAAAATTTCTTTCCTCACCCATATAGATTTTTTCTCATCCTCCCCAAGAATTTCATTTAGTAGAGATACTGGGGGGTGGATCTAAATAAGAATTATATTGAGAGGATTCTCCTATAAAGATAAGTGATTCTTAATTGTTCTCTAAAACTGTTAATTTTTTATTCATGCAATATATTTTTGCATCAAAATTAAAAATTGAATCCATACTGAGTATTATACAAAAATAAATGATTAGTATGATCATAAAGTCAAAAACTAAATCATGTTTATGTTTCATAAAGGGGAAAGATCGACACATATTTATTACAATGATACTTCCCTTATGAGTTTTGACTGAAAAATAATTTATTAAATAAAAAGAGAAATATATAATTTTCTTTGAAAATGGGAAGATATAAAAGAATGCGAGGATACAAATTCAAATAAATTATCGACTAAGATTGAGGAAATCATTAAAGTACATGTCACCAGATCATGAGAAACATCCACCTTAGTAGTTGTCAATGCATAAGCTTGTCCTTTCTCTCTTGGCCTTTTTTGGGTAATGTTTAATTGATTCTCTGGAAAATCATTTTCATAATGTACCATCTCTTTGAAGTTGTAGAATTTAACATTCACAGCTTATTTGTTCCGCTTAAAATCATGTGATTTGTGTAAATTTTCTCCACACTTGAAACAAACACACATACCCTTCAGGAAAGTACGAGGGCATTTCTTTCCACAATTTTCACAGAATGGAAAATCAATTATTCCATTATTCCCATTTTCCTTATTTCCTTTTCCAGAGTGTTTAATATCCCTCTTCTTATATTTTATTCCTTTAAAGTCATAAGACTTAGAAAATTTGTTTTCTATCTTGATAGCACATGAGACCATATCCTCATATGATAAGAAATTTTGGGAGAATAGTGTCTTTTAGAGGAATGGTTTTAAAACATCAATGAATCGATCAATATTTCACCTTGGATATCATATGTAGTCCATGTCATGCGTTTCTAAACTCATGACATTGGATTCATAATTTTCAAAATTTTCATCATCTTTTTGATTAATATTCATGAATTTATTTTCCATATCCACTCATTGTTCTTGAGGAAAATATTTTTTGAGGAAAATTTCCTCAAAATTACTCCATTCGATATTTTTAATTTCCTCCTCCTCCTTTGTGTTTTGAATTATCAACCACCATAGATCTGCATATCTTGATAGGTGATAAACAACCCAGACAACCTTTTACCTTTCGTTACTTCCCAAACCAAGAAATATCTTTTCTAAGAAACTTATCCAATGATCTACTAAGAATGGGTTTGTAGTCCCCTTAAATGATAGAGGATATTATCCCATAAAGTTGTCTAACATTGATCCTCAATGTTGTGTATCAGGATGCTCTATACGGGCCACGTTTTTGTTTATAACCTGATTCAACTATCCCATTATAGTTATAAATTACCCATCACCAGTCATAGCTTCAAAACCAACATCATTATTTTTCATAGGAGGTAAATACTTACATTGGATTAGATAATTCATGAAGTTTCCATTCCTTTAACTAGGTACCATTTTTAAATAATGGCATTCACTAAATTAGGTTATGAATCATATTGTATAATGTCAAACTAGAAAAACACTTAACATAAATTGAAAATTTATGTATGTATAGTCTCAAAATTTTAAGCATGGTTTTTTGGGTACATATTTACATTTAAATATTTCATAATTGTTTTTAAAGAAAATGTAAATTATCCTAAGAATATCCCATGGGAGTTTCAAACCATGTGTGTAGTGAGGTCCGTCATCATGGGGAGATAATAGGGAAGAGGATTTGGGCATATCTTTGAGAAGATTCAAGGCTTAGAGGAGTGAAGAGAAAATGGTGTGAGGGGTGGATTTTTATAGTAGTGGAGAGGGGTAATTTCTCTTTATTTAATTCATTTTTTTATTATTTTTCTCAAGGAAAAAATAGTGATTCTTACCTAATCCTTACCTAAAAATGACTGAAAAATTCTTGTATTTAACATTTATCATAAATTATTGTATTTTACAATTCACAAAAATTACGGTATTTTTTAAAAATCCCAAAAATCCCCCCTAACCATTTTTCATTGTGTTGAATTATAAAATAAACTCCATTTTATGAAAATTATTTTATAAATATTATAAATTTAATTCTTATTTAAAATCATTATTTACTTGAAAAATACAGTTTTTAAAATCATAACTGATTTAATAACACCCTAAAAAAACTAAATAAGTTCTGACTATATTATATTAAAATCACAAGACATAAAAATATTGATTTAGGAATACATTTTATGAAAATGAATTTACTTTCAAATCAATTTATTAATTAAATAATTTAATTAAATATATACTAACACTTATTTATTAATTTTTAATGTAGTCACTTACTTATACTATTATATCATACTTTCATTTATAAGGTGTCTAAATTTTACTTATAATTTCATGGGTGAGGTAACTATTTACAAGGGTCTTATTACTATTAATAAGGGTAACATTATTATTCAAAAAAAAATAAGTTGATCATATCATACTCTAATTTTTATATTGATCACAACTGTGTATGTCAATTTTTTTAAATTCAAATCACAGAAGTGGAAAAACCATGTTTATTGGATAAATTATAATTATATTGTTTAAATAATTATAACAACAAAGTGTTGTTTTTTATAGACTTAGTGTTGTGTGCATTACATTCTATATTAAATTTATTTTTAAATCATTGGGGTGTTACATTCTCCCCTCCTTCAAAAACTTTTATCCTCAAAATTACTAGAATGTTACCTTATAAAAAGATTTGGGTAGATCTTTATCATAAGTTCCTCAAGCTTCAATTCTACCTCTTTAATATTATGATTTTTATTTTCAAATTACATTTACAAGAAATGTCTTCCATTTCCTCAACACCACTTATTTAATTTCCAAAATGTTTATAGGATATTTATAGTAAGATAAATCAGGTTACAAATCTATTCCTTCTAAAGTGAAGACATGTGTTGGGTCTGACATGCAATTTTTTAATGAGACATGGAACACATTGTCTACTTTTCAAAGGATAGGAGAAATTTATAAATGATACGTCACAATTCAAAATATATCTAGAATTTCAAATGGACCAATGTACATATGTCTCAGTTTCCATTTCTTCCCAAATCTTATGACACCCATCCAGGGCGATACTTTCAAGAAAACATGATCTGCCACAAGAAATTCCAAAACCTTCCTTCGATTATCAGTATAAATCTTTTATTTTCTTTGAGATTCTTGATATGGGTTTTAATATCCTTTCCCTTTGTTGTTGTTTCCTCTACAATCTATGGGTATAATTTCTTTCTTTCACCAACTTCACCCCAACATGTTGGTGCATGCCATCTCTTTCTATATAATGCTTTATATGGTGCCATTTAAATAATTGAATGAAAACTATTATTGTAAGAAAACGCTATCAATGGTTAATAATGATCCCACATACCTAGAAAATAAAGTGATCTTGATCAAAACCTATCTTATAAAGTTTGGATCATCCTTTCTGACTACCTATTAGTTTTAGGGTGATAATAAGTACACAAATACAACTCATTGTCCAAATCATTTTGAAGAATTTTCTATAATTTTGATATAAATAATGGGTCATGATCAGACACAATTGAGAGATGTTATCCATGAAGCCTTAAAAATTTATTAATTTAGATATGTGAAAGATGATCAAGTGGAAAATACTCCCTTATATAAAGGAAATGTGAAGATTTGGTAAATTAATCAATAATTACCCATATCGCATCATTTATTCTTGGATTTTTGGGTATTCAAGTGAAAAAATCCATAGTAATTTCATCCCATTTACATGTAGGAATATAAATATGTTGCATGAATCCTATAGCATGTTGTCTTTTAGCGTTCAAATATTGACAGACTAAACACCTTGATAATTAATCAACAATTTCATGCTTAATATTATCCCACCAGAAATGTTCCATCAAATCTCTCTATATGTTAGAGCCAAAAAGGTGTATAGAGAAATTTAAACTATTGTAATCAACCAATAACTCCCTTTTTAGCTTAGGTATAGAGAGAAAACAGTTCCTCCTTCCAAATATTATAATTCCATCTTTATACACGAAGTATGCAACTTCCCATCATTCACAACATTAATTTTCTTTTGACGATTCACATCATCAGGATGGGAAATATTATTCTTTTCTAATATTTATGGATGAACAACCAATTGAAAAAGTAATTATGTTTCAAGTTATTTTATAATTCCCATATCAATCCCCACTAGATCCATGTACAAATGATCCTTGCTGATCCTCATTTTGTTTAAAACTCTATGATCCTTCCTACTCAATGAATCAACTACCTTATTTTCCTTCCTTGGGTGACAGTGTATTGAAAAATCATAATCCTTAAGAAAATAGATCCATAATCTTTGCCTCACATTGAGTTCTTTCCAAGAGAATATATGTTTCATGCTTTTGTGATTTGTATATATCTAAAATCTTTCACTATAGAGGTAATTCCTCAATACCTTTAGAGGAATGATTACAATAGATAATTCAAGTTAATGAGTTGGATAGTTTTTTTAATGATTTTTTAACTTCCTTGATAAATATATAATAAATATATCATTTTGAATAAGGACACAACCAATTGCCCTCTTTGATGCATCACTATAAATCACAAATACACCATTTCCTGATGGTATACTCAAGACTAGATCTTCTAAAAACCTATTATTAATTTATTTACATTATTATTTACATACAAACCTATCCCCTTTACAAGTAATATTGGTTAATAGATTAGCTAATATGGTGAAGTTCTGAACAATATTCCTATAATAACTTGCTAAACCAATAAAACTACATTCCTCTGTTTTTTTCATTGGTGTAGGATATTCCTAAACTAGCTTTATATTCAAAGGATCAACTATTATTATAATATTAGAGACAATATGGACATGAAAAGAAACAGTTTGAAGCCATAATACACATTTGATAAACTTCCCGTATAAAATATTCCTTCAAAGATTCATTAGAACAATGAAAAAGTGTTTCTTATGATCTTTTTAGCTTTTGAAGTATACCAATATATCATAAGTAAATCCCACAAAAAATCATCAAGATATTACTTGAAAACCATATTCATTAGATCCATAAAAATAGAGGGTGTATTAGTCGGTCCAAAAGGCATTACTATAAAATCTTAATACCCATTACTTATTTGAAATGTTGTCTTTAGAATATCTTCCATCCTCATATACAACTGACGATATATAGATTGAATTTTGATCTTCAAAAAGTATTGATATCTATGAAGATGATCAAATAAATCATCAATGTGAGGTAGGGGATACTTGTTCTTCATAGTAATAGAATTTTTTCCCTATAACCAATGCGTAGCCTCATGGATTCATCTTTCTTCTTAACAAAGAGAACTAGAGATCTCAATGAAAAACACTAAGGAGAATAAATACCTCATCACTCAATTCCTCTAAAAATTTCTATAGTTTTACTAATTACATAGTAGAAATTATATAAGGATTCCTTGATACATATCCTGAACCTGAAATTAAATCAATAGAGAACCCAACATCTCACTGTGGTGGATGTCCAAGTAAATCTTCTTGAAATACATCAATATATTATTACACAATAGGTACATCATCAATTTGAAAATTTCATTCCTCACATAGAGATATTTTGTTCTCATGCTCCCTAATAATTTCATTCATTATATATACTTCTGGTGGATCTAAATAAGATTTAGATGGAGAGGTTTCTACACTAAAGATAAGGGATTTTTCATTGTTATCAAGAATTGCAACTTCTTTATTCTTGCAATAGTTTTTTTGATCAAAATTTGAAATCCAATCAAAACCAAGAATTATAAAAAATAAATCATTGGTATAATGATAAGTTCTGTAACTAAAGAACATTTATGTGTCATTAAGGGGAAAAATCGATACATATTTATTATAATGATACTTCCCTTAGGTTTTTTGACTAAAAACTACTTTATTAATTAAAAAGGAAATGCCAACATTTTGAAGAAATCTAGGAAGATATAAAATAATGTGATGATCCATAATAAAATAAAGCATTGGATAAGTTTGAGGAAATTATTAAAGTACATTCTTCCACATCATTCGGAACTTCTTCCTCAATAGTTGTGAATACATAAGCTTGGACTTTCTCCCTTGGCCTTATTTGGGGGACTTTTCCATGATGCTTAGGAAAATAATTTTCATAATGTACCATATATTTGAAATTTTATAATTGAACATTGGTAGCTTCTTTATTCCCCTTACAATCACGAGTTTGGTGGCCTTTTCTCCAACACTTGAAACAAACACCCATACACTTCAAACAAGTAACTGGGTGTTTCTTCACACAATTTTCACATGATAGATAATCAATTATTCCCTTATTCACCTTTTCCTTATTCCCTTTTCCAGAGTGTTCAAAATCCATATTCTTCTCTTGTATTTCATTAAATTCATAAGACTTAGAGAATTATTTTTCTATCTTGATATCACATGTGACTATATCTTCATACGATGAGAAATTGTGGGAGACCAGTGAACTTTGGAGGAATGTTTTTAAACCATTAAATAATTGATCAATGTTTCGACTTGGATTATATATGTAGTTCATTTCATGCCTTTACAACCTTTTGAAGTCGGATTCATACTTTTCAATATTTTCATCATCTTTTTGTTTCAGGCTCATGAATTACCTTTCCATATCCGGTCATTGTTTGCAAGGTAAATATTTTTATAGGAAAATTTATATAAAATACCACCATTCTGAATTTATATTTTCATCCTCCTGCATTGTGTTTTTAATTATTTACTACCACAAATTTTCATCTCCCGATTGGTGATAAACTTCTCAGTCAACCTTCTCCCTTTCGTTACTTCCCAAAGAGAGAAATATATTCTCTAAGAAACTTATATAATTCTCTTTTATTAATGGGTTTTTAGTCCATTAAATGATGGAGTATATTTTCACATAAAGTGGTCTGACATTTCTTCTCCACATTGTGGACCATGAAGCTCCATATAAGCAAGGTTATTATTCAAAACCTAAGTCATCTATCCCATTATAGTTATAACTTGCTCAACACTAGTTTTAGCTTTAGAACTAAGATCATTATTTTTCATAGGAGAGAAATCCATACATGGGATATGAGTGTTCATTATGTTTCAATTTATTTCACTAGTTTCCATTTTTAGATAATTTAATACACTAAATTAGGTTATGAATCATATTATTTAATTTCAATCTAGAAAAACAATCGACATAAATTGAAATTTTATGCATATATGACCATAAAATTATAAGCATGGTTTCTTTGGGTACATATTGACATTTAAATACTTCATAATATTTTTTAAATAAAATGTTAATTATAATAAGAATATCCCCTAGAGGTGTCAAACCATGTGCACAGTAAGACCCATTTTCATGTACTAGGTTTCCCTGAGTCAGACCCAGAACACCTTATTGGAGTTGTTACTTTTAGGTGTATATGTGTTAGAATGACATCCACTTGTAGTATACAGAGAGTGATTTATTTTCTAGGAAGGTCCACATAATATATACCTTAAAAAAATTATAGTATGTTCTTGTATGCTAATTCCCAAAGTCTATCTTTGGTTTGTGTTCCCTAATCGATGGTTTCAAAATCTAGTTCCAAGGTTTCTACTAAACTTCCTCTGATACCAACTATAACACCCTGAACCTAGAATCCTGGATCTAGTGAATTATTTTATTAAATTAGCATATAAACAATGAATATGAATTTATAAGGACCAAATATTTTAGTATCTTTGAAAAAAGCATAAACATAAATAAGTTCAACATTATAACTTTAAATGAAATAAACTGTAGAAAATCCATTAAAAGCACTCTTATTAATATAGATTTTCTTTTCATTTCATTCATAAAATTCATATTGGAATCCCATGTAAGATAAAAAAACTAAAGGGGTGAGATCATATGCTCAGTAAGGTTAAGTAATACAGTGAAAGCATAAATAATAAATCCTGATTAATAACAAAAGAACAAGTTCCTTTAAAATAAAATCTTGTTCATAATATAGCAAGAATAAAATCTGAATAAATAAATCGATAATAAAACATATCCATTGATATTTTACAATTTTAATAATCACATGGAATATCAATTAATAGTTTCATAAAGATACAATATATAATGTCATATATCATAATCACACCGTTAAGGACTTAGCCAAGACAACATACATAATTGGTAAAAACCCATTATGTTTTTCTAATGAGACCTAATGATATATATATGGAATATAATGGGTCCAAAACATCACTTAATAATTCTAATTAATTCCTCATATGAAATGGGAGAAACATAATCAATATATAAATTCATATTGAAACAAAAAGATGAAATGTAAATAACTTTCCCCAATCAATAAACATAAACACTAACTGGACATATTAATTTGTTGAATGGTATCAAGATAGAAAATATATAGTAAAAGTAATGATAAAAAATTAAATAAAATATGGTATACAATATCATAAAACATTCATCCAAATTAAACATATGAATAAATAATAGTGTTGAAATAGGTGAATATACTCGTATAAAATCATCAAGTATAACTAGAGAGAAATACTCTTTTACTTTTCAAAGAAGAGTTCTTTTGAAAAATTATTTTTATAGAACTAGAATTAAAATAAGGAATTTTTTTCAAAATAAAATTTCTTATTTCATAAAAATAATGGTGGATTAAAACATATGTTAGATTGAACTTGAAAATATTTAAGTATTCGATAAGTTCCCTTGAACTAGGCTTGTTTATCATGAAGAACTTGAGAACGACCCTTTTAAAACATGTAAATCCCCATAAAATAAATAAGTATAGTTGTTGGTACATATATTTAAACATTAAAGAAGAATTTATTATGAGTATACAATAATTATTAATAATTTCATTTTGGTGACGAAATAAAAAGAGTGACCCAAAAGAAAATAGAGGTTTAGTTAGAAAACCCTTACCTTATATCCGAATGTGTTTTTCACTTGACCTTAACAGCCTAGAAAATAAAATTAAATACATAAATTATTTAATTAATTAATAAAATTTTCTATAAGTATTTGATTCATCATTATTTTATTAAGTTTATTTATAGCCTTATTGATTAGTTAGAGAGTTTAATTTCATCATTAGAGAGAATATATTTTCTGGTTTTTTATGATAAGTACAATTTTTTATATGTAACGGAGTTCATATAAAATGGGTATAATTCTCCAAAATGTGAATTGAATATTATTAATGATAATATATAAGATTAAATTTTTATATATATAAAATGGTTATATGAAATGAGGTTGAATCATTAGATAAGACATTTAGCGATAACTGTTTAGATTATTATGACGGTATTTCGATCACCACGAACTACTTTTGTTGTATGAATTATTATTATGTATCTATAATGGTTCTAGAATATTAAATATGATATAATAAATATATTATGGTCTTGATTTACTCAAAAAATGATTCCATGGAAAAACTAGAATAAGAAATTGAAGAACAAAAGTTCATCATCCACGAAGGTTGTAAATCAGCACCTCCTGGATGATGACTTCATTTTTAAAATAAAAGAGAGATAGGGAGTAAGGAGAATGATGATGGATATTACATTAACATGATATAATTATATTATATATATGATATGGGAGTTATCATGATCATTTGGATGTAGTAGGTGAGGGTTTTATAATAAAAGAAAGAAATTGAAAAGGAAATAAAAGGAAAAGGAAGAGGATTTTACCTCTTGAATACTCCTCCATGAGAACCTCCTTAAAGAAAGAGGTTTTGGTCTTTTAGTAAGACAAAGATCTCCTAAAAATGGGGAGAGAATAGGGTAGAGGATTTGGGTAGATCTTAGAAAATCTTCAAGGATTATAGGAGTGAGGAAATGAGGGGGTGATGGTTGGTTTTTTTTATAGTGGTGGAGAAGGGTGATTTCTCATTATTTTATTTTTTTTCTCAAGAAAAAAATAGTGTTGATCCTTGTGAAAAAATATATTAATAAATTCATGTGAGTTTGAAATAGTGGTTCTTACCTCATCCTTACCTCAACAATGACTCAATTTTTTTTTGCATTTAACATTTATCCTAAATTTTCATATTTTACTATTTACAAAAAATTATTGTATTTTTGAAAAATCCCAAAAATTCCCTCTAACCATTTCTCGATGTGTATAATTCAAATATTAAATCCATTTTATGAATTTTTTTTATAAATATGAGAAATTTAATTTTCAAATAAAATATTTATATACTTGAAAAATACAGTTTATAAAATTATAACTGATTTTATAACCCCCTAAATAATAATCTAAGGTCTAATTAAATTATCCTAAAATCATAGGAAAGAAAAATATTGATTTTTGAATAAATGTTTTAGAAATTAATTTTATTTTAAATCAATTTATTAATTATACAATTTTAATTAAATATATATCATAACATAATTATTAATTTTTAAAGTATTCGCTTAAAACATTATATAATAATTTCATTTATATGGTGACAAAAAATTAATTATACTTTCTTGGAAGAGGTTTCTATTAATAAGGGTCATTATACTATTCCTAAGGGTAACATTACTATACACCAAAAAAATAGGTTGATTATATCATACTCTAAATTTCTTACTGATCACAACCATGTATGTCTATTTTTCAAAATTCAAATCACAAAAGTGAAAATATTATAGTTCTTGGAAAGGTTATAACTATCTTGTTTAAATAATTATAATAAAAAGTGTTAATTTTCAGAGACTCAGTGTCATGTGCATTATATTATTAATTAATTTTTTTTTAAACTCTTGGGGTGTTACATTTCCTTCCCAAGTAATGATGTGATATCAAAGATCATCTTCAATATTCTCAAAAAAGTATGTTATTAACTCAATTACAGTCATTGAAGTGGAAAATAGAGTGTGTTTATAAATATCCATTTTATCATAATTAGAATATTAGAAAAAACATATGAGATTAATTAAATATTTTTAATGTACACTAAAATCGCATAGCATGTTAAAGTACTAAAATGCACAATCTTGTTGACCATTCATCTCGCAATGGGCTTAGTTTCTAGATAGACTGGTTGAAAGAAAAATGAGTTGGGTACTCATATTTATAGGCATTGTTACCACTATGGTTCCACATGCATACTGAAAACTGATTCAAAATAGGACCAATACCCTTATCAAAACCAACTCATCTTCATCTCCATCAGAGCCCATTCAGATGGTGACATTTTTTGGGTTATAAAAAACTATGCATAGAAGAAGAAAAGGATTCCAAGAATTTTCTAAATGGAAAAAATAAACCCAAAAAAGTGGAAAAGGATTCAAAGTCAACAAAAATAATAAGGAATGAATGATCCTGCATATAAAAACTAATTAAATGGACCACCACACTACATAGAGTTCCAAGAATAAAGTTGTTTGTGGGAAGTGATAGTACAAATAGCACCCACAAATGAACCAGATTGTTTATGGGGAAGGATGGTGAATTATTCCTCCAAAATCAACCACACCCCATAAACCAAAATTCATTTATGGGTGTAGGTGGTGATTTAATCCTCCCCATGAATGACTTTCCCTACAAATGATAAGTTATTTATGGTGATTATGGTGTTTCCAATTTCCCATGAATGAAATCATTCATGGAATGGGATTTCCTTATTTGGGCTCACACACCCAAAATCTCCATGACCCACCATAGACAACAGACCATGATGGTATTTATGTACCCTTCTTCTCTATAAAAACACTAGGGAGATGAAAGAAAAAAATACACAATAGCTGAAATAAAAATGAAAATTGGAAGATAGGTGCATGATTCATAAATTCCTTGTAGATAAAATTACCGTATAACATTAATGAATATATGGAATTCACCCAACTATCTGAAAAATCAAAAATATTTTGTGGAAACCGTTACAAGAAGCAAAAGAGGATGATCCCTTTGTGGTCTATCACCCAATGTTATAAGAAGCAATGCAAAGAGATCCCCACACCACATAGAAAAACACTATATGGGAGGAACCCAATCTTGCATATAAAAACACTACAAGGGTGGAACCCAAACCCACATATAAAATTACTACGTGGGAAGAACCTAGTTCTTCATAGAAAAATGAATCATAAAAAATACACTTACCTATATAGCTACATGATATGAGAAGATAACCTCATCCCACATAAAACCCCACTATGTGAAATGGGGAATCTAAGAGTGTTATGCTCTGTAGCTCCCATCGCTTCCCTCTATTGTACATTGGGCCCCACATTGGCCCATATTTGAAATATTCTAATGGAATCCAGACAATGCCACTTCTAAATCCACTTGATTTGTATGATCGGAGCATTGGACACATCAGAGTGTCCTCTAGAGTCTACACACCCATGGTACGAAGAGTCTTATTGGCATCCTCTTTAACAAGGGTGTCCCATGGAATGTTATGAAGTCTATATTCCCATGGTAAATTGGGTCCTAAACATGGAGGTGCTAACACGGACCTCCCCATACCAGGAAAGGTTGGGGATAGTAACACATTTCTCTTCCTTTGAGGTGTAGTGACTTATCTTCCCTTCTTCCCTAGGAAGAAAAATTGAATTCATCATGGAGTAATCCCCAATCCCTTTTTGTGGGAGGTGGAAATATTACTCATCTTCTAGGATATGGGGTACAATGAAGGGAGGATATGGGAATGTTAGATCTCACTCTCCTTCCCCCTCCCTTTTGGTCTAGGACTAATCCACTAATGGATAAGCGAGATTGTGTGTTTCCCATATCTATAACGACTTCTTGTTTCTCACACTGAGAATGCCTAACATGGTTATAGAGGTGAGTGGAAATCATGAAATACAATAAAATACCACACAATGGAAATAATTTGGATCTTAATCCCCAATTAAACATATAAAACACCTTTGGTTGAGAATTTCCTCATGATTCTAGAAAATGGGCTTCCTCATGAGTGTAAGAACCAACCATACCCCAGAAAATGGGCATCCTCATGAAAGTAAGCCACAACCATACATAAGAAAATGATAAATCTATTTAGGTGTAATCCCCAACACGCCAAACTACATGGTATTTTATTCCTGACTAACTAAGATATATAGGATGAATCATTGAGTTCCAAACCGAACACACAAATTCACCCTAATAATCCATAAGCTATACTTCCAATAGGGTTACACCAAAATTGGAGGTCCATATTCCATTAAACATAATTTCATAACCATCCTTATTAGGATATATTCAGGATAAGATCATGCCTCGCTCTGGGGTAACCTACTCTCTCCAGGTGCTTTGGTCCATTTCAGTATATGTTCTACACCAAGCTTTGACTTGGAACCTTCCACCTAGGATTCCATAATGCGTGATGCTAAATATCATATTTTGTTCCATATCACATGAAATTAAAATTAATAACGTGTCAAATTAATTGGAACCAATTTAGGTTTAGATTATATTCAAGAGGATACATAGGAATATCATTTTATGGGTCTGATCCTAACATCAAAATAATTTCCATCTCCCTTGAAGACAGTATGTTATTGGTCACATTACTGTGTGGCTTAAAATTAGCATTATAATGACCAATAATATAAAAATATCTAATTTACATGTAAATGTAACATTGATGGAGAAACTTGGATACATATAGATTACTCCGTTGATGGAGAACCTCAAATACATATTGATGATTATGAATTAATGAATTATAATAATTGACTCTTAATTAAAGGGTGTCCCATGTTATATTTTATGAATGAATAAAGGATTCATGAAAATGTATAAAATCAAACCTATAAGAAGGTATACTAATAGTTAATAGTTTTCCCCCATAAGTGTGGTATGATATTGACCTCCTATCCTCCTAACCAATGTGAAATCCCAAAGTATTGTTGGGACATTTTTCAACAACCACCTACCTTTAGAAGGAAGGTTAGTGAAATATATTGAATGGGGGATCTATTGGGAGTTTCCAGCTCTATGAATCACCCATTAGAAGTCATTTAAAAATTGAGAACGTAAATTGAGTGATTGTGAAATATTAAAACCCCAAAAAATCAATCATACATGGGAACCCATGATTTTAAATAAAAAAACATGATATTATTGTATTGCTATAAGACACAAATAGTTTGAATTTCCTATAGATATTATAGGCCCATAAAGAGAAACCACTAAGTGTATGAAATTAGATAGATCATTGATATAGGGACGGTTTTTTTGAATTAATACCATATTTGTAGTATAGATGGATGTTAACATTTTTAGAGGTAAGATATATAAGATTTTTTAGGTGGAGGTCCTATAACAACCGAGTGTTAAAAAAAAATTTAATCAGTTAATTATAACATAATTTTCCTAAAATACAATATAAGGATCTAAAGGATTATTAACTTTAGAATATTAGACACCTATACACATAATCTTAAATATGAAAACAAAATCTATATTTAAAACTTAATATAGTAATTTTAAATCATTTCGTTCTTCTGAAACTACATTGGATACCACAAAGGAAATACGTAGTGAAAATTATGAGCTAGTAATCCTAGTATGGGAATTAACATGGTAGTAAATCATAAAATACGAGTATAGAAGAATATCATAATATGATAAAGTGAATGATCATAATAATGAACACATAGAATATATAAATTGGAGTATAAGGTCATGAAATCATAACTTTGTAGAAACATATAAAGAATGAGATAATAAGATTATGTCATGGATAACTACCAATACAACATAATATAGGATATATTGTATCATGGTCATTGTATTATTCGGTTAACCACCACAATTAAATAGCGTGCTTAGGATAACATCTCATGGACCATACATAATATAATCATTCTAACCACATGTGCACTATACATAGACTATATTTAGACATTAACAATTACCAATGAATTGGAGGGATGTAAAAAAGGGAAAAAAATAATAATTTGGATAACTTGATTTATAATATATATAAGAATATGTGTTCCACGAAACGAAAAATGAAACCATTTATAAATCATAGTCCTGATAAAACCCATGATAAGAAAGTGGATTTTTCAATCTTTTATTATTTCTTAACCTGAGCCTATATTATATGGAATACATCGATATGATAGAATAAAATTATTTTAGATATTTATTTTTGATTGAAATTAATCATAGGTCGTGGAAATGGGTATTTATTTTATAAAATAATTAATAAAACAATTAGATGAATTAAGTATACAAATAAATTCTTAGGTGATAATTTTCAAAATGTGTGAATGATATTTTTAAGAAGAAAATGTTTTTTATTTTAAAACAATAATTGAACTAAAAAGGATTTTAATGAAATAAATAGTTTTTCTATAAAATCATTCAAGGTTAAAACATTTTAGGGGGTGATACTTGAATGAGAACTTATAAATGTACATTACCAAAAAAATATAGGTAAAGTAAACTAAGTATATATGTAAATCCATCATATATACAGAATATAGATGATTTAATTGAGAATAATATAAAGGAAAATGGGTAAAAAGAAAGATAATGTGGAACTAAAGGTAAGGAGGCTGGTTCATAAGATCCCTTATTGATTAATAAACATCCTAATAAAAACCAAATGAAGGAGATAGATCTTGATGTTGAAGTTAAAATAAAATTAACAATGATAATCCATGATATTATATATTCAATTGGTAGTATATACACCATTCAAAATAAATTATTCATATAAAATAAAATCCATATCAAAGAAATAAATTTTGTAATGAAACCCTTACGACTTTAGTAATTTTTGAATCAAAAGTAATTGGATGATTTAAAATAATATGGTTCTATAAATTCCATGCATTAAATCATGTATTATTCTAAATTAAATTTTTGGGAAGTATATAGACCCTAAAAATATTAAATTTGTGCATATCATTAAAACATATCTCATTCAATATAATTTGAGATGAAAACAATTAACTCGTGTCTGAAAGGGTTATATACTTTTACTTAAATAACTTGATAATTAAATTAATATATATATTCCTAATAACCATATTCATATATATTTAATTTTCAATGGTTCATATATAATATTTTGGAACATATTTTTAATATATATTTTTCTTACGTTTGTTACTAAGGGTTGTTTGGTTAATTTATTTATTATGATTTTGGTTTTATAAATGTAGTAAAAGTTGTTATAAATTAAATTCATGATCACCAGAATTTTGGTGGTTTAGGTATTTTATTATTCCATTAGGAAAGTATTTATATAGTATCAATTGTTATCCCAAAATAGATCAAATTAAGAAAGATACATTTATAAGTCAATTTAAGGTGGTTATAGTTGCTACGATTATTTCTTATTAATCATGCATATATAAACCCCAATATTATTCTCTCAAAATGATAATGGTGTAAAAAATATCACATTATTTAATTGAATCAGATTTTTAAACCTACAATTTAAGGTGTAAATGGAAATTTTCACACATCATTCATGGATGCGGTAGTTCGCACACACACATGTTGATGCTTTCATTTTTCTTAATGATTCTAGAGGAAAGTATAAATCGGATATTACATTATTATAATAAATATAAGGAATTTTAAAAATGATATTATTATCATATATTTATTTATAGAGTTATCTAGAAGAAGAAAAGAGCTAGAGAATTCAGGGTTGGGGGTATTACCTTTCTCTTGGATGTTACCCCTTCTATAAGTACTTAAGACTCCTTAGTTTGGTTTTTTAGTGAGACCAATGACGTAAAGTGATGGGGAAGGAGTTATTAAGATACTAGGGAATTTATATTTTATCTATTGATTTATAATGGGTTTCTAAACTGGGAGGAGAAAGTCTCCATTTATAATTGAATTAAAGGGGAATTTTGTAACAACCCATTATTTCTCAGTAATATAACTCCATTATTTATGAAAAAAATGCTCAAAAATGGAAAATAATTGTGTGGGTAAAAAATAAGGCATTTAATACCTCCATAATACAATATAAAACTTGGTTTTCACAACTTTTGACCATTTTTACTATGTTAAACCACTTCTACCTTAATTTACCCTTACAGTGCTAACTCCACTTTCACCCTCGGAAAGTTATTTTAATGGATAATTTTATATTTTAATTGTTGAATAGTTTCAAAATAAAAATTATAAATATCTAAATAGTTTTATAAAATAAAATTTCAACATCTTAGAGAAATTTAATTTAATATTTGTGTATATAATGCATAAAAATGAATTTTGGGAAAACGGTGTAATTTTTGCATTAGATTTATGTTTAGGATAAAATTATAAATGTATTTTATTTTATTTAAGTTAAAAGGTTTTTTATTATCTAACTATTTAATTAACCTTAAATTAATTTGTAAACCTAATTTCACAATGTGAAAATTTTATTTAAAGAAACAGATTTTTTTTGTTAAAATATCACCTAAATTTTATAAGATACTTAGTTTGTGTTTATATATCAACATAGTATTTTAAAATAATTAATTTAAATTTATAAAATGGTGTTTTTATTTTCAAAAGGGTTTTAAAAACAATCTTGACATAATTTACAAAAATTGGAAACATTTGAAAATAATTATTTTTCATTACTTAACTTAAAATAAAATGATTTAAAAAAATCACAAATATACATATTAAAATAATATTGAAATTTAAAATTCAAAAATAAATTTTAATTTTTCAAAATAAATTTTCTCTATTTTCTATTTAATATTTTAAATAAAATCATGAATTACATTGAGGAATTGTATTTATAGGATATTTTTTTAAAAAATACTAGTTGTTCTTATTCTAAATTTATATAAAAAACTAATGATTATATAATTAATCAATCAACGTTATATTTTATTAAAATAATCATTTAAAAATAACATAATTAGTTTTCATTAATAAAGAGAACATCATATAAAAGGCTGATTCTTAAACACAGTAATGAATTACATAAATTTACATAAAACAACCTTTTTATATATATATTAATAAGTTTATTAATTATCTACTACTATTTATAAATTCTAATTCAATGAATATGTTTTTAATGGTATAAACATATCACAGTTTATTTTAGTTTGGTGTGGTGTGTGACAATATCTGTTGAAGAAAATATTAATTTAATGGATCCAAAATCTCAAGTTATTATATTCTACCCCCTCAAATAATTTTCATACTCACAATATTAATTATTCATCAGTAATTAATGTAGGATAGAATATTGTTAACATATTTTTTTATTTTCTGTATAAATTCCAATGTGACATCAACTTACAATCTTATGCTCTATCAATATACATATTTTTCATTAAACAACATTGATTGTTTATACCATAATATTATATTATCTAGTGTATACCATTACAAAACCACCTGAGTCTCCAAATTATAAAACCATAATGAAATCACATATTCTTTAAACAAAATCTATCTTTAATCCTCAAATGGTATTAACCGCTACTTTATAAGGTCACTCTCTAGTCAATAGACATCATAATCATAAAAAGGAGCCAAACCTCACAAAAATTATCATCGATAACATTTCAAAATAATTAATTTTAAGCATATAGATACTATCAAGGTCACATTTATCAAAATTAATCCACCCTTTATTACCACAAAATCAATCTTATATTGATCTTAAGAGTTATCCATACCACAATCATATATTCTTCAACAGGTATCCCCAAAAATATAACCTTATTATAAAATCAATTTTCAAGGTTTTTAATTCTATTTAATATATATTTTAAAACAATTAAATTAATACTAATAAAGAAAAATTCTTATATTTTTCACGCAAGCCTTATAACATTTATAGTATACAAAAATACTGTCGATAAGTATCAATTACTAATGAAAATAACTGTTATTATCAAAAATTTATTTTTTATGGTATCAACCACACTAATTTAGGTAAGAAAATAAATCTCTCCCTTTTCATAAAAAATGAAATTTACTAATATTCTAAACCATTTATGTATGGTCCTTGATTCAGTTATAAGAAATATTTGTTTTTGGATAAATACATTTCTCATCATTATCCTCATCATCTTATTTCAACCAAATACAAAAACCAAAATCGATATGATAATATCCAAGTAAATCAGAGTATATGAATTTAAATTCGCAATCATAATATGATTTCTCCAATAACACCATAATTTTATCATATGATAATATAATTTAAATTATTTAACACTTATTTAATCTAGTAAATCTCTTTTTTCTACCTTGATTAATTTAAGTTATGTACTTTAATGATTCTTAACCCAATACCTTAAAGTAGTTATTAAATAAATCATTAAAAATGATTCGAAAATTAAAAGATATTAACCATATAGTATCCCCTATGAGTGACTATATTGGTATTTATTCAGGCATCTTTGTCGTTCACCTAGTCATGATTTAGTTAATACCCAACAATTCATATTCACAGTTTTTACCCCTCGGTACAACTATGCCAGATCCTATATCCACATACCAGTATCATTAATGTGATATTTTTTCTAATAAATCCATACAACCTATAATATACCAAAACATCAGCTCATTATCCTATTCTAGGGAATATCCCTTAGACATGTCATTATATATTTCACTATTGTTCTCCAATCCTAATGTAGAGAAATAACTATACCTTTCTATGATACCAACTATAGTGTCCCAATTTATAAAAACACTTTAATACATAAATTATAACTTAATTTACTAATAATAAAAGTTAATTTTCTATAAGTCTATTGTATTTGGAGGATTAGATACATAAACACATCATCTAAAATGTAAAAAAATACCTTTATGTAAAATTCCACATAGCTATGTTACCTCCTATAGAACTTGTGAACCTCCATAAGACAAAATAGGGAAAAGAAATAAGGAAAAGGGTAAGCTAGAAAACCCAGTAAGAGAAATAAGTCTAAATCCTAACGTAAATCCTAAACTAATATAAAAAGTTTACATCCAAAATTTATGTTCATATTATAAAATTGAATTTATAGAATTTTTTATTTTTATTTTTAAATAAAATCATAAATTACAATGTGAATGTTTTTATGGTATTTTTTAAATACTGGCCTCTCTTATTATAATTTTATATAAGATAACAATAAATCTACCATTAATCAATTAGTGTTATATTTTAATAAAATAATCATTTGAAAGTAATATAATTAGTTTTCTTTAATATAATGTTGAATAAATAACAAGGTATATTCTTAAAAACAATAATTAATTAAGAAAATTTGTGTAAAATATCCATTAAATTTATATATTATTAATATATTTCTTAATTTAGTTAATCCTTTTGATACCTACTAATTCAATGACAAAATTTTTAACAATCCAAATATATAAAAATATCATTTTTAGTTTAGTGTTTCTTGTGACACTAGATATTGAAGATAATATTGATTTAATGGATCCAAAATCATGGGTTGTTACATGCCCCTATTCAAACACCCAATTTCTACTAGTGTAGTTAATAGGTATATATTGCAGATTAGGTGGACTGTATGGCCATTAATGTCTTTGGGTTAAGGGTTAGAAAATTTAAGGAAAATACGATATAATAGTGGTAGAAAATATAGATGAGATATTTTGAAAAGTGGCCATAAAATATAGGATTGGAGTTATTCCAACACTAATTTTTGTTTTATATGATATATGAGGTTTACTCTCATTTATTATAACATGTCTTTTGAGATTGACTAACCTTATTTTTGTTTTTATGGTCAAACAACTGGCTTTATCCTCATTGGTTGATCATTGTACAATTTCTTATATATTTTTTGGGAATGTGTCTCAGTTCTTAGTTGTGAAAGTATAGCATTGGTTTCCATCTTTTTGAAGTGTTAAACCTTGTGATATCATCTTTTTTATAGACTTGATATAATTATTTCAAGATTGTGTGGATTTTTTTAGATAAATTTTCACTTATATTACATTAAATTTGGGATAATTTAGTATTTTTTAAAGAAAGTTAGTATAAAAATTTTATGGGATGTTTGGGGAAAGAGTACATAAATACCTTATTGGATAGTATTTCCTTTTGTATATATAATGCAGATGATGTGGTATTTTTAATAGTAGTGAGGGATTTTTTTCATTTGTTCCTTGAGTAGGTGGTTAGCTTACTACCACAATTATTGGTTCAGTTTAATATTGACATATTTTGACTGGTGGTTCTTATATCTATTGAACTTTTCAAAATAACACCAATTGAAATTTTAGAGTTAAGGGTTAATGTGGATGACTTGTTTAGGATTTGGTTTATTCGATAGATCATGTATTTATGGGGAACTGTATTTATTTTTTTAATAAGTCTAATAGAAGATTATGAATTTGAATTGACTATTACTATTTGAATTCGGTAGTGTCCAATAATAAGTATTTGTGTCCATGTGTTAAAGATCGGTTTGATTATCTATATGGAGAGAAATTTTTCTATATTATTGATATATAGTTATGTTATCATTAGTCATAGATTAAATATGTTTTTATTGTAAATTCAAAAATTTGATATTGTTATAGGAACAATGAGTTTATTTTAATATCATTTGGGATGAAAAATACCTATATAGTGTTCATGAATTCTATAGACCAGTTGTTTCTGACATACTTGAATAGGCTTATCATAAAATTCATTAATGAAAATTTAGTATAACTTTGTACTAAAGTGAAGTATTTTAAATATTTAAGTGATATTTTAGAGACATTTTAGAGATAATAACAATTCATAATTCTTATAATGTCCCGGTTTTAGATACATAATTTCCAATTTTGGGTCATGTTATATCTAGGTTTAGATTAATAGTTGATCCAATAATGGTATGGGAATTATTATATTGGGACCCATTCAAGATCCTCCTTGAGGTGTATATTTTCTTAGGAATATGATTATAGTATTGTATTTTTTGAAATCTTTTTCATGGATAACAACTCTTTTATCAATAATGATGAAGAAGGGAAAATATTTCATTGAGTGGGGTAGAATCTAGAAGCCTTAATGAACATGAATGGGATGTTGACCAGTGTATAAATTATAATATTAATATAGCATGGAAATCCCAATTAGGTTTAAATTTATACATACAATTCAAGACTTTGTCATATATTAATATTAAATCAAGAAACTATTTCATATGGATTGAAAAAAATAAGTAACCGTGAGCGTAACTATTCAACCCATGATTTTGGGTTAGTAAATGCAGTTTTCATTATAGAAGCATAATGTTCTTGCGATTGAATTTTTCTTTTCATGGTCTAAAAGATCTTATGGTATAAAATTTATTTAAGATATTGAAACACATTATAGTGGTGTTGGGTTGAGTTATTATAGTAATTTTCTTTAAGTATTTAATATTCCCTAATAATGTAGTATCTGGTGCATTGAGTCATACTTAATATCAAGATTTTTTATTAGATGATATGAAGGAGTGGATGATGATAGAACACTGTAAACATTATTTCTTTATTTTAGTGAAGTGAATGGATATACATGCTCTTTATAAATTATGATGTTTTCTGTTTTTGGTGTAATTTGTTTTAGAATCCTTGTTAATATACCCTATGTGTTCAGTATGGAGTAACTATTTTATCAATGAAGATTCACTATACGGTTGTTTTGATAGTTAGAAACAATATATTTTGTTTTAGGTAAATTATTTTGTTATTTAGATACTAAGAAATATTTTTTTAGGAATTCAAAACACCCCTTTAAAAGTTCATTATTTAGTAAGGGAGTAGTAGGGATCTGAAAATATGTTTTGTGGTTTTGTTTAAAGAGAAGAATAATTGAGTCCATTTGGTGATCCATCAATTATCAATTTATGAAGGTGGATAATCACATTCTACTTATATTGATGCATTAAATTAACATTACATTATTGATGTTGAATGAAATATCAATAGATTTTATTATTGTTCTCCCATGTACTTCCTGAGGTCATGATATTATGTGTATTATTTTTAATAGATCATTGAAGTACTATCACTTTTAACCAATTCAAGAGTATATTTTGGTTGAATTATTACATATTTTTTTATTTGAGGTGGTAATGTTTGATTGCGTTTATCAACAACCAGGTAAGATTGAGATACCTAATTAAATGTGAGGTAATTATTCTGTTATAGAAGGATGTAATCTAAATTATATGTTTTATTAGTTATTTTTTAATTATGGGAATACTGAAATACATATATGATGATCTAAAACTTCGAGTATATATTTGGGAAAGCATGTTAGATTTAGGGGATGTGTGGTCTGATCACCTACCTTTGGTGGAGTTTTCTTAATAAAATTATACACCTATATTTTGTATATACCCCTTTAAGGGGTTTTATGGGAGACCTTTTAAATATCTATTATTATCGGGAAAGGTTTGGGATTATATTATTTTTGGCACTAACCTAGTTTATAATATGATTTATAAGGAAAAATATATTTATAAGTGTAGTAAGAAAATTGATCATTGGTATAAATTGTATAAAATCAATAAGATTATTCCTCTTGAGTTTCAAGTGGGTGATCATGTTTTATTAATTGAATAGGTAAGGTGGATACAATAATGGTTTTTAATGGGGAGTAAATTGACTCTAAAATTTAGGGTACCTTTTTATATCTAAGGAAATACGAGAGAGGTAGATTAACTCTTAGCACTAATACATCAACCAATGTTGGTGCATGGAAAATTATATGTTTCTTATCTATAAATGAATTTATAGGATCCTTCAAATGTACTATATACAACATATTTAAATCTATATAATAATAATATATTAATATATACACTTATAGAGATATAATATCATCAAGAGATTTTCCTACTAAGGATTGAGATCTCTCTAGTGGGGGTGGCATCAAGGCATGAAGGTATAATGGAGAGCACTCAGAAGTAGGGGAGTAGATGTGGACCCAATATCCTTAACTCTTTATGTGAGGAGAATATATTAACTTAATTTAATTTTAGTTATGTTTATTTCTTTTTAAGTGTTTAAATTATTTAATGGTGGGAAGGATTTAGTTATTTGTTCATTACTAGTTGTTTTATTTTGGAGGACATACATTTTTAGAGGTCAAGAGATTTAGTAACTTGGTTACTTAGTTTGGAAGGTTAGAAAGTTTTTTTTAAATATGTGGAATACAATAAAAAAAGGTTAAAATTGTATAATTATATTTAAAATTTTATTTTATTAGTAAATTAACTTCACCATTTACATCAAGATTATGTGTTTTTTTATTTTTGTGATATTTTATTACTATTCCATGAGAGTTGAAAATTTCACATCATTCGTGGGTGATTTAAAAAAATTATAAAAAACCCTCTATGGATAAATTTAGATAAAAATAATTATTCTATATTTATGTCAATGGTGTAGCCTCCATTTGATTTGGATAACATCACATATTACAATGGATCATCTCTCTAACTCATCAAGAGGAATGTCTCTTAGATCCCAACCTTACACCTCTAATTTTAAATTTATTTAATTATTTTATTGTTTATAATCCTAAAAAATTATAAATTTTTATTCATGAAATCAACAACTATATAAAATAAAATCATTCAAAATTATATGAATATATAGATATCAATATTTAAAATATCTCACTCATGGTTCGAGAGATATTATTATGGGGTTTTTTTCTTCATATTTTTTTATAGTGAGAATTTTTTAATATAGAATAATTCATAAAGTCTATAATATATAAAATAAAATTGGATGATGAGATGAATCCATATACATTAATATCTCATAAATTTTAGAGGAATATTAAGATAAATAATAATGATAATTTCCTGATAATTTTAAATTCTCTAGAGATTTATAGGTCTTGAATTTTTATTCATGATGAATTACGTATATTTTTAAGAATAATTTTTTTGATATTATTAAATGTTTTTGGTGAAAAAAATAAACTATAAGTTATAAGTGATGGTGGATACAAGGGGGTATAGTGAATAAAAAATTATATTTTAATCCTTTGATTTGATGATATATGGGGGGCCACATAGCCATTGAATTTTGACATGGCACAATGAAGTGAGATGAAATTTTGAAAATATTTTTTCTGTTATTCATTGAAAATACCCCATAATATAATTAAAATCAGGGGTAAATTTTTGAATTTTAATGACTAATAATTCTAAACCTTATTGTTAATAATATCTAAACATGATTTTTAGAATTTTATCTATTTTTTAAATAATAATGTGAATCCAAATTTTGATTTTTTTTATTGTTCTATTCACTATGGAATTACTATTGTCCAATTAATTTATTTTTTGATTTTTTTGATTTTTTATGTAATTTATTGAAAAATTTTCATTACTTAAAACAATTGTTATTTTATACAGTGGAATCAAAAAATTTAGAAAGTATTGAAGATACTATTCCCTTTAGTCTTCTTTCCATCAATAAAGAGTCCAAAAAAATGAAAAAGTATTGAATTCAATGTGGAAAGACTTCCAAATATCTTTCAAATGTAGGAAGTGACTATCAAACCCCTTTGTATGATCAACCGAAAATTTTTTTTTACAAGGGTAACATACCATGATCTTATTATCTATCAAACACACCACTACAAAAATTAATAAAGTACTAAAGCAACCATTACACTAAAATCTATCATAATTCTCTCACTTTACTATTGACCATCCCGATCAACCACACCTTCAACCGTCTGTACAGAGAAAATGGATTAATCAACCATGATTCCCATATAATCAATTTGTAATTTTATATAATAAAAAACTATTCAAAGGGATTTATTGGACACATATCTTTTACTCTATGGTCAACCACAAAACATCGAACATGACCATGAAAGCTCACAAAATCCCTGTGAAAATAGAAAAAGTTGAATACAAATCATTAGAAGCGTTTCCAAACATTCTATTACAAAAATAATCCAAAGATCAAGTTGAATTTTTTAACCACTAAAGATAAATACATATTGAAAATAATGAAGTTGTGCATCAAAGAAATATAATTATAGATCTCCCAGGAACCACCCTATTCTAAAGAATGAAGAACAAAAGAATAAATTGAGCAGGCAACTGAAGCTCCACTAAACTATGATTCTATCCCAGCACACCAGATATGATTCTATTGAGTGAAATATTATAACTATTTAATTTATATGCACCAATGATATTTTTTTGTTACATGTAGAACATATGTTGTAAATGCCTCTGATGAAGTAGTTAGGAAAATAGAAAACTAGTTCTTGGAAAAGTTTAGAAGAATCATATGAGGCTAATATACACGGAGGATTATTTTGAATAAATTATGTTGCTACATTTTGAAGCTAAGGTCAAGTATAGGTTGAAGAAAACAAGATATATATAAGAATTTTCAAACCAGAGGAAAATACAAGTTAGATGAATATTAACATGATGAGAGAGAAATGGTAAGTTTTGGAAGACTGTCCAGACCCAAGTGAAGTCCCACATCTGATATTTCAAAGAACAATTATGATGATGTCCTGGACCACTCCAATTCTACATAAAACCAAGAGTACAAGATCCTAGAATTTACATAACATCTTTCATATAATAAGATTTCAATGTCATGCGAAGCCACATAGAAAAAAATCATTTATCAATGATACTTTTTGAAGGAGTATGTAGCTAGATCATAGGAGGAAAATGATTTATAAAAAAATATTTTATTATGATTATTTGATGAAATCCCAATCATCGAGCTGTGAATGTGGAGAAAATATGAGGAAATACAATTGGGCTAAAAAATTTGACGAATAATTCAGAATTGTGGGTTATGTTTGAATTAGTGATTGTTATAATCACATGGCTAGAAATGGAAGACTATATAACTCTAGTATTTCCCTTTAAAAGTTGAACTATTCATTAGAGGAAAGGGAGATCTTCCACAATTATGAAACCAGAGCTTCTGCATCTTCATTTACTAAATTTATTTTATATTTTTATGTAAAACTATAGTGATGGCCCACTGAGCAATTAATGGATGATTTTACAAGGTTTGACCTATCCCCTTTTAACGAATTCTACAATTTAAATAATTTAATATCCTATGTAAGTCTTTGGATTTATCCAAACTATATATAAAATAGGATGTTTTATTATTTATTAAAATTTGAATTTATCTTATGATCTTCCTTGGATCGTACATATAGGTCACTTAGGCCCTTTTTATTTATTAAGATCATGACTAGTGGTTTTAATTAAGAGTAATTAGAGATATTTTAACACTATTATAGGGGATATTAGAGGTTACAGTTATCATTTAATCCCTCTAGTAAAACAGAACATTCTAGGTGAGGGTAATTGAGAAAGATTAACTTTATTAGAAAAAAATAAGAGTCTAAATTGGAACAATAATTTAATAGAAATGAAAATGAGATGATACGAGGATAGGCCACTACTTTTAAAATTGAATTTAAAACCAATACAGTTTAATTCCATTACTTTTTCCACTAATTCATCCCCAAAAAATAGAAACAATCCTATAAACTATCCTCTTTTGAGACAAATCTGAGTCCCACTACAACTACATTTTACATTGGTTGAAAAATAATTTTGCTTAGTGCCCCTCGATAGGTGCATATCACCCAATAATCTATAAAGCTAGAGGGATTGATTAATTTTTGTGACAAGAAGTGCAAAGAGAGACATGATTTGAGAATTAAAGTTATTTTGATCAAATATTTCATATAGATATAAATATATATAATGAACCCTCATTCTTTTTTCATAACATGGAAATTTGGGGGGCCACATAACCACAATGATGGAAAAAAAAGATGCACATAGAGGTGCATGTAAGATTTAATTTGGAAACAGAACTATTGTTTTTTTATTTTTTCCTCTATCAAAAAATGTAATATTCTTAGGGTATTTTTGAGAAGTATCATGATATAGTTTTAATTTTTTAACTCCTAGGTGAAACATATCCCAGTTTCGATAAATTGATGTACAAATTTTTGATAGAATACTCATGATAACATTATTAGAATCTCATGATGAAAATTTCAATCTCCCATAATGAGGACATATAATTATCATTATGATGATATAAATGTGTAATGATTATTTACATGAAGTTATAATTAGACATTCTATATAATTTTGAAAATTTATGAGATTGATGGAAATTATTTATAGAGTGTAGTGTTTTTATTGTGAAAATACACCATGATCGATTTATCAGACATGATTTGGGAGGGAATAATTTGGTATACAATGACACATCTTAGTGTTTGATTTATTTTCACATCTAGTACTCTATGATCAAGGTATACTTTCTATAAATCCATTTATCTTAGATGTGATTAGTGATACTTTTCAGGGTTGATTCAATAAATTTTGAAAATAATGGTATGTATGGAATTATGTGTTTTTATTTTATTATTTATGAAATTAGAGAAATTATCATTCTATGGATAATGTAAGAGGGTGATACTAATGGTAATTTCACATTATGTTACTACCATCTACACATGGGGTGGTTGAGTTACTATATTTTTTGATGGATACATTATTCAATACATCTCTATATTACTAGAGTGTTATTACTATTACTCCTTACTCAGTAACCTTGAGCTAGGAGAAGTATAGAGAGGTATTATTTAGTCATAGGTGGACCCTATTAGGTTATAGGATATTAGGTAATTTATATTGTAATACTATGAATATTTATACAGACATACACATGAAAAAACACACACTTGAATTGTTATCTATAGAGTGTGATAAAAGAGGGTTACAAATAGCATAAATACAATACATAATTATGGATGACTCTATTTATATTAAAGTGATTGAAATATTTTTTTATCTTACCCATTTTTTATTGATATCTCATGAATTTATTATTTTAACATGGGGTATAAATTACTTCATGGGATGATGATACCGAGTATTACTTCTTAAACTATATACACACACTTGTGTATTATAAATCATAGGTTTAGAATTATTAATAGATGAAACTCAAATATAAAATTAGATGAATATAACTTGGTGGTGGCTAGTATTAGTATACATTAATGTGGTCACAATTAGTATTTCTTATGTGGATATTTATTTCACATTTTTTATTTAGGTTGAAATATTTACTTTTGAAATTTTATGGGTTTACTAATTTGGTGTATTTAATAGGTGTATACCATTCATACAAATTTAAATTTCATATAATTATGTGTTTTATCTAATTTATTATGGATATAATTTCATGGTTAATGGGTGACATGTTTATTAAGGGGAAATTATTTCCATTGTCTGAGTGGATATTATTAGGATTGGACTTCAACCCCTATCCTATAAAAGATGGGATTAGTGAGTTCACTTATCTATACTTTTGTTCCACCCAAGTATTTTTAAAAATTAAATTTATCTCATTTACAAGATCAAACAAATTAAATGCATAATTATATATATTTTATAAAACTAAATATATCCCACCTATAATGTGAGATATATTTTATATCTGTACTTTTGAAATTAAAATTTACCTCATATATGATATAAAAACATTTCAGGCGTAATGATACATATTTTAATAGTGTTAATTTTATCTTATGTATGAGATGGAACATATTTCACTAATAATGAAATTTATCTCATATATGTGATTTGATTTTTAGATCAATAAATTTTCTTCATTTAATGTTTTATTTTAAGAAATATTTCCTTTTTATTCTTTAAAATTGTAAAACTATAAGTCACACGATATATAAAAGTGAAATTTGTGTGTCCCATTGTGCTTGGAATGAGTTTTTTATCTTAATATATTGTCTTGGTGGATATTTGGGTATCATAAGGATGTTTAGAGTGGTTTTGGAAAGATTCATTGTTAGGTGAAAGATAAGAATACAACATGTGTAACTTTTTGTTACCTTTTTTAACCTACAAACCAGAAAACCTATTTTTAACTCTCACAACCCCCATGAAGGATTAAATAAATCCATGGGAAAACTTTATGAAAACATTTAAAAATATTCAAAATTAAATAATGGATTTAAACCTAAATAGGGTATATTATATCTGACATTAAAGGTATAAAATCCATAGATTTATTTTTTCGTGGTTATTAAATATATTTTCTGACTCTCTCTTACTAGATACAATAGATGAATTATATTTGATATTTTATGGAATTTAATATGTGTTTATATTGGATAATATTAAATATATTATTGTCATCAAGGGATTTAAATGATACCAGTTTATAGGAAGGTCCTTACTTCAATTCTTCTTTTATCCACTCTTTTTCTTTTTTAGAAAATATATTATTGATGGAAATTATATCTATATATTTTTCATATTTCATATTCTATGTGGATAAATCTCTTGTATTGAGAGGATTCATTTTTTGATATGAATTTTATCATTGCAAGGATACATGGAGATAAATCATATAAATTAATGAAACCACTATTTTGATTCTAAAGATTTTGATCAACTTGTGGTATGTTAATTTGAATTATTTGCCTTTAAATTTTCACACGTATTTTTCAATATTTTTTACACTATGATTATTTTTTAAAATTATTTTTTAGATAAAAATATTTATTTATTTTTTATAGGAAATGGATACGGGGATTTAATACATGTTTGATAAAAGATATGGTCTGCTTGATTTTCCTGAATAATTTTTTAAAAATTTGTGCGATGTTTGAATTAATTAAACAAAGTGGTAATGGGTTTTGAGTTAATTGATATGATTTATAATAATATTTTATTATTTTATTCCAAATTATTATGTAAATATGTGGTTACTAGATACTGTATTCTGAAGATAACTATTGGATATTGTATTTCGAATAAAATGATTGGATGAGGTATTATAATTAGGCTGATTTGATGTGCTATGGTTGATTAATTTTCTTCTCCTAGATGTTATGCCACCATACATTAGATATATTATTTCCTCTAGGATTTGTATTCGCTTATTATGATATAAAGTTGATTAGTAGTGAAAAAATCAGTGCGAAGTGGGCTATGAGATCACGTTAAGATATAATATTTTACTAAAAATGTATTATATTTATATATATTATGCCTCTAAGGAGATTCATTTTAGTGATATATATAGAAATATTGGATTAAAACTATTTTGTGATGGATTATATTTTATTATTTCATTTATAGAAGAATTAGCATGATTCTTCCACATCAACACATTAGATTTTATGAGGAGTTGTCTATTGAGTATAGTTCATACTCAACCCTAATTTCATCTATCAATTTTTTAAATTTGGAGGACCACATTAGAGGTGATTTTGGGAGATATTAGTTCAAATTATATGATGATTGTATAATTATGAAATAATTTTCATTTCCATTTACTTTTTTTATATTGAATGTTAGGATACATTGACATAAAAATGTACTTTTGTCTAGGGTTTTTTTATTTTTTATTATTTTAATGACATATCATTCATTTTTAGTACTCTATAACTTATATTGTGTTATTGGATATTTTTTTACATTAATTATATTTCATGATTTCCCAAAATAGATAACCATCTCGATGCCCATGTCACGGTGTATGACATGGACTCAAACATGTTCCCCAATCACTAGAGGATAGAAACTAGTGTATAATTATAAAATAAAACCATTTGGGAGACATTTTCCCTAAATAATAAAAAATATTAATATAAAATTTTGTTTTTTATAAAACTAAAAAATTATAAAATATCTTTTTATGTGGATTAGGTGTCCAAAATGAAATAAAAATACAAAAAATGACATCTATCTAGACACAATAAATCAAATTGAATCTATATTGTTGACACTTATCTATCAAGGATATCTAAACTCCTCCATTGAAATATAGTTGAACATTGAGATACCTCTCCACTATTAACAACTCCTATAATCCATAACCACAGAACAAGGAAACCTTCAATTTTCCCACATCATGCTATATTTCATTTACACCGACACACATATACACAAAAACATGACAGTATGAGTGAACAGAAAATTACACTATAGGGTTTCCTAGAATCACCCAATTTTATTTTCACGTTTAATATATGAAAACTAATTTATCCAATGCAACTTGTAAAATAATTAAATATATTTCATTTTTTTTAAAATAATTCCGATAATTGAAAACATTATAAAAAAACAAATCACCTATATATTTTAAAAAATGAGGGTAAAAAAAATATAACTCATAAATATAAGAATCATTATCCATATTAGTAAATAGAATCAATATAAATATAAAAAAGTTAATAAAAATACATGAAAATGATCAAAATATCACCACCAATGGATTATCATCTATTTGATAATTTCCAATTAACATACCCCATTTATATAAAAATCAATAGCTCCACCCATCCATAAACATATTGAACATTACCAGTTATTACACAACCTTTTACTCTATTACCAAACACTTAAAAACCATTTCTCATATCCATGATTAAAATATTTTCAAAAACCACTGTTCATTCAATAAATATTTTTTTAAATTAAAGCCTTAATTCAACATGTATTATATTAAAAAATAATTGAACATAAAAATATTACTTTTAAGAAATATAGTCCAAATAAATCACATATTAAGAAAATAAATATTTTTCATAATCATATATGATGATTTCAAAGTCAGAAATTTAGAGCTCTCATTAAATTACCTAAACCCCTATTTATATTAAATCCAATATCCATTTTTTCAAAAATCTAAAAAACTATAATTTTATCAAAATAATTCCACATAATTATTGTTAAAATTAATATAGAAACAAATCACATATAAAATAAATCACATATCTTGGAATCATATTCAATAAAAGAACTAACATAATCTACCTTTGTTTGAAGATAAAATATGAAAATTCAAAAATATGAGATTTAAAAAGAACTATCAACATAAATTACATAAATGCCTCTAATATGGTATGAATTAACTCAATCCTCAAGAGAATGGTGTGAATATATTGATGATATTACACATAATCACTCTAAGAAATACATATTTTAAGTCATAGTTGGTTCAATATTCTAATAACTATAAAATCAAAAAAATCAATGCATTGAATTTAAAATCATGAAATTATCTCTAGACTACACAATTTTTTATATTAGATTTAATTTCATATTAATATTAGTTGATAAAATGTTTTATTTCATGATATACAGTTTGATATCATATTCTGAAGACTAGATGGGGTAATCTATAACATAAATATTTAGATGGAAATTTTTTATGGTAAAAAAGATGATTACATTTATAGATTTCTAAGTTGACTAAGATATAAAATAAATTTATATGACTTGGTTACATTGTTTGATCTTTCCATGATATGGACAAGGTAGAGTTTTTTATTTGATTTAGTGTATTTTGAAATTATATAGTGTCAATGATTTGAGTTACCTTATTAATTTTTGGAATATTATTATAGGATTATATATTTTTTATTTTCAGAAATTGATGGTATAATATTAACTTTTGGTATTGTGACTACCACCTGAGTTGGAACAAATATGATCCAACATCCATATTATTTCGGATTATCTATGTAACACAATATCTATGTTGTATAGGTTTCCCAACCACATTACTTTCTTAAGATGTTCTATTCCCATACCTGATATTTCATATTCCCACAAGAATGTTTTATTCCTTTATTATATTATGTAGTGTAATAGGGGTGATGAATTTAGTGGGGGTAATTGTCTATATGGTCCATTTATGAAATATTATTTTACTTATAGTGTATATATATATATTTCTTTAAGAGATTATTATTATACTGATATATGTAGGTATATGGATTAACATTTGGGATGGGTTAGATTGTAACTTTTTTATATTTCATTCATTGAAGAATTAATATTATGTATCCCTATTGACACATGGGAGTTATGGAGGAGGAACCTACCAAGTATAGATTATATATACTAAACCCAAAAATTTTATCCATTATTTTTCATATTTTGAAGACTATGTTAGAGGTATTGTTGATTCATAAAGATTTAGAGTACGTGGTGGTTAAATGATGTTGAAGGAGTCTATATTTTTGTCTACTTTTCATATTTTGTATATTGGGATTCATTTATAAGATGTTATTATATTATCTGGGGTTTTTTATTTTGATTTAAATTCATGATATTTATTATATTTATTTATTTTTTATATAATAGTGTTGTAATATTGAGTAATTATGTTTAATATTGGTGTGTGTGGGTTATCTATCAAAAGGGGAATGCCTCCAATGAAATAATTATTATGCCCATGTTACTAGTCCCCTCCCTACATCCTATTTGTGGAAGGATTCAAGGGTTATTCTCAATCTCATCATCAACTCAAAAGGAATGTTATTAAGGTCAATTCATGTAATTAGATAAATTTAATATACAATGCTATATATTTTATGAAAAATTGTTTCACATATGATATGAGATAAATTTTATATATAATAATATGTATTATAAAAAAATTTAACTCATGTTTGAGAAGAGGTTAATTTTATATGCAAGATTATATCTTTTTAAAAATGATATTTATCTTATGTACGAGATAATATAATTTTTATATATTATTATAAATATTTTATAAATATTAATATCATTAATTTATGGTAAGAGATAAATATTAACTGTATTGATATATTTTAGTAGAAAAATAAAATTTATATCATGCAAAGGATAAGATAAAATTAATGTGCAGTGATATATCTTTTACAAAATTAAATTTATTATATATAAGAGTTGTGATAAATTTCAGGAACTATATTATATCTATTTAATAAAGATATTTATTTCATGTATGAAAATCAATTAATTTTATATATTATTTTACATCTTTTATAAAATGAAATTGATCCTATGTATGTGATCGGATAATTTTCACCTATAATAATACATTTATATATAAAATATATTTTTTCTCTTATATTAGTTCATATATATTTCATTTACCATTGTACAACATCAATAAAAAGAAATGTATCTCATATTTGAGGTGAAATAAATTTAATGTACAATTATATATCAATTCAAAATATAAAATTTATCTCATATTTGAGTTGACATAAATTTCAAGTTCAATAACACATCTAAAAATATCATATTCTTAAAATGAGATAATATTAACATAAAATTATATATATTTTAAAGAATAATATTTTTATAACCCATATGATCAAATAAATTTCATTTACCATGTTATATATTATAAAAAATAAAATTTACCTGATTTATGAGATAAATAAATTTTATGTACATGGATATATTTTTTATAAAAAAGTTACCTTATGTATGAGATGAGATAAATTTATCTTGAAAAAATATTTAATTTAAAAAGTTTATATTTTCTAATTTACAAAATTAAATAAATTTATTATATAATGATATATATTTTAAAAAATGAAATTTTTCTCATATTTAATGTGAGATAAATTTCCCATACTTTTATATATTTTGAAAATGATATTTACTACATGTACCAGATTGGATAAATTTCATTTCATATGATTTATCATTTATAATAATAAATTTTAATCATGTAAAATATGAGACAAATTTCATCAACAATGAAAATTTTCATATGTGTAAGATTAGATTAATAAAATATTCATTGATATATATTTTATAAGATAAAATTTATCTCATTTATGAGATGAAATAAATTTAATGTATGATGATATATATTTTATAAAATGTAATTTTTCTCAAAAGTGGGATTAGATAAATTTTTAGTAGTATGTTATATTTTTAAAAATATTTCCCCCATATTTTGGATGATATATATTTCTTATATAATGATTTTATTTTATAAAATTTAAAATATGACATTTATGTTCTATGATAATTATCACCTACAATGATATAACTTTTATAAAATAAACTTTATATCACATATCAGGAAAGACTAATCGAATATACATGATATATATTTTAAAAAGTTAAATTTATCACAAGTATGATATGAGATAAATTTCACATATTATATTTATATTTTAAATAAATATATATATATCATGTATGAGAAGATATATTTTTTAAGAAAAAAATATTTTTTAGGAAAAAATATATATTTTTATTAAATGAAATTTATCTTATTTAAGAGATTATATTGATATCAAATAAAATGATATTGAATTGTTTTTAGGACATATCTATTCCCATAAGTAGATAAAGGATTCTCAAAACCTACACACAAGATCTAAATAGAGAGTAATTAACATGATAAATAAAAATAAAAAATATAAACCCATTATCCATATAGAATACACTACAATATTGTGCCTAATTAAGCCCCCCCATCAATAAAAAATGGGTTACAACATTTAAAATTAACCAGTAGCCAATGGAATCACTGAATACTTTGGTCAGACTCATTTTCCTTAAAAGGTGTTTTAACACCTTCTCCTTAAAGAAAAATAAAGAAAATATATTAAATGGAGATTAAAATTTAAAAACAATTTCAAGTATAATCAAATAAGGTCCATGAAATCTAATAAATAGAACCCCTTCATTGAATAATGGGGCCCATTTAAAGAGGACCATTTTATAAGTTATGAAAAGACCAACTTTTATATTTCTAGCATTGATATTCATACAATAGATAAATCATTAATTAATTAACTTTCATAATATCATTTTAACATTTAGTTACTCCTAATTATATTTTTCATAAGATGAATCAACATGATAACAATAGTTGGAATGTTAGTTGAAAGATATCACATACTATTCTAAAATAAATATTATAAAGTTCTATCAAGAAAAACAACCCAACCCAAACCTTTGTCTAATGTGTCTCACCATGTCATATATTATTATTTAATTGATATTAAAAAAATATACCACTTACACTATATATTCAATGAATTTATGAAAAAATATTAAATTTTTTCAATCCATCCAAACAGATTTAGAAGTGGTTATAATATAGAAATTATTAAATTTTTAACAAAAACTCTAAACTAAAATTAAACCTTATTCTAGATCCTACCATGTGATCCTAAAATACTTTATAAAATTGATAAAATTTATGAATTACCCAATCCATAATTGTATGAAAAGTAAGGTGTTTATAAAAAACATCATTTTTATTCAAGAAATAAGGTTTTCAGAAGGATATCAATTAAGGATGCTAATATCTTCATATGAATATTTCAACCAATGTATTCTTGTATAATCATATTATTTAAGACATAAAGTATCCACTAGACACCGAACACTCTAATATTGTATAATCCATCTAATACATTCATGATCCTACAATATAAATTAATTAGATTGAATGAATACATCATATATCATTTATCTGAATTGTCGATCACAACACATACTACTCAAATAATATTTTCTATGAATTTCCTTGGTCTAATTTAGTCATTATCCCATATGTCTTATCATTTAAAATATAGGTAAAATATAATCGTTATTAAAATAAACTGATGAAAGGATCAAAAATATATATAACCACCCCTGATTTTCTCAACATAAATGATGGTATAAGAAATATATATAATTTTGATGGTTTATATACTATGTATCTTGAAAATTTTGAAAATGGGGATTCATATTGAGCATACAAACCTAATTATTTCGATGAAAATATGATGTTCCATGTGATATAATTTCATTGTGTAGTCTAGAAAGTAAGTATTCACTTATTATCACTCATGTCTACTCTGTATCAGATTCAAAATTATAATCATTATATTCTTAACTTATCATCACATCCAACAATACTACTTTATAACCATCAACTTGAGATATGTAAAATTTATAATTTTAAGACATTTTATCACTCTTCTATACAAGTAACATATTACACACACAAATCTGAATGATAAATAGAGATTGTATTTATTATAAATATTTTAAACATCTAAACATTTAAGAACTTTTACATCAAGTCATTCATTAATATAATTACTAGAGACTTTACATCATCCTCATACTTTGACTTTTTTTAGTGTATTTTTCAATAAATCCATTACATTATCATCTTTTACCACCCAATAGATATTTATAAATCCATCCTAAATGATTTATTGATTGATATGGTATTTGAAAATGATTTTTTGTTACTTTGGTGAGATCCTAGTTCCTTACCATGAGTAATCGATTCATTACAGTGATAGTAATGTTAAATTTCTCTAATATACTATAAAACAACACATGTACTCGGATAAAATTCCGGATCTAAACTGCTCCCTTGATAGTATCAAATATAATGATATACTCTTCCAATGTTTTCAAGTACAAAACAATATATTTTTATAACTCTTCTAACTAATATCAACAATCGAGGAAAAAGAGAAAAATAGAATGAGATATCCCATCATCTTTTTTGGTTTGAAAAAAATTCAATATAACCCCTTATAATGAACATATACTCACCTCAAATTAAAAAGAACATATACATACATATTCTCAACTACTTAATGAATTTATTCACTATAATTTAGTGACACTAACTAGTTTAGGATTGGAATATACTTATTAAGCTCAATGTATCATGGACATTATTTTTAGTACACAATATGGAAGAAATGATTGATCCTCTAGTTTATATGTAGATTATTTAATCTATATTTTATATTTCTTACTCTTTAGAAGGAAATTGATACTTAATTATTCTAATTCCATGAAACAATCATAAATAACACTTCCTAAAGTTCTTAAAGATAAACCTATTTAACACTTTACAAATATATATTTTTTGACTCAGTATAAGAAACATATTTTCTGTATCTCTATAAATCTCTGTACCCATTATATTGGTCGATTAACCCAAACAATTGACTAATAATACCTTACCCAACCATGAAATTACACAATGTAATGTAAGGATATTATTTTTAATGATATGTAAGACATCCATATACAAAACCATAAAAAACACAACACTCCCACTTACCTAAATGTATACACTATATTACCCCTATATTTAATGAAATATAACTCTTTTATTGAATCATCCAATAGAATTTTATAACTCTAGACAACATATTTCAATATATAAATGGATCATTACAACATTAAAACCTAAAAAAAATCATTTAAGACTTTAAAACCTTTGATTATATACTTCATTGACTAAATTGTCATTAAAAAACTTAGTTTTAATGTTCATTTGGAATATCTCATAATCATAATGAAATATTATAATAAGAAATTTCATGATATAATTTTTCATCTCCATAGATTAATGGGTCTATTCATGGCCAATATCATGAATTTTTTTTCTACCAATAATTTTTTTAGGTAGACACTCAACCATCCACATTAATTTTTTCACAAAAAATAAACTTGTACCCTATAGATTCCTCCCCATATATAACATATACTCACTTCAAACATGGATATTGTATCTGGATTCCATCTCAAATATCATTACCTCTAACAATATTTCATAATCAAAACCCTCAATGTCCTCTTGGTATGTGTTGAGTTCATTATTTATGAATATTTAATCATAATTATTTTCCTTATGAAATTAAAATATATAAAGATCTTGAAAATTATACTTTGAATTCAATGTTATTTTATAACCTGATATGATTATATTTCCATGAAACCTTGGGGAATTGGATTAATTTATCTCTCCCAACAATTCATGTTTTTTATTTTTAAACTTCCCTATATTTAATATTACCCCCACTGACTCTCCAATTCCTAATACCCTTCTCAAGGAATGGACCACCTCCAGACAATAACACTTCATGGTTAGTAGATTTTTTTATAATTAATATCCCTTAGTTTCATTTTTATAACCAAAAAATAAGTATTTTTATGATTTATGGATTTGTTTTTTAGAACCCAACCATCATACATACTGTAACAATAAAAAAAATTCTATATTTGAATATTTTAATTTATTTTGTTAATGTATCTCTTTATAGTGTGATATGTGGAGTTGTGTTATAATAGTTAGTGTTGTGTTATGGTGTTATATATTTCAGCATGTAGATTCATAGTTTACTAGAGGATCGCCCCAGTTTTTTAGGACTCGTCAGGTGCATCCACGAGACCCGAGTTCAAAACTGGGAAGATACATAATTTTGCGGGTACTGTAGCTACACTATAGTAGGCACTGTAGTAGGAATTGTTTAATACTTTAGTATACAGAACTATTCATATTTTTGGGATTTTGAGCCGTTAGTTTGTACCTCATCTCCTTCAAGACTTTCGGGACATCCAAGGACTTCGGGCTAGTAAGGATTTCGGGCCACCTCAAGGCCTTTAGGCCACCTCAAGGCATTTGGGACACCATAAGACCTTCAGGCCACCTCAAGGCCTTCTGGTGACCTCAAAGCCTTTGAGATAACTCAAGGTCTTCGGGCCACCAGATATTAGGCTTAAATACTAGGCAGAATCTACAAGGAGCAAACTCTAAATGTGTATTCAGATATTATGCATTCACTAAAGTAGAAGATTAAGTAGATTTGTCAGAAAAAGAGGGTATGTAATTTTCCATCAGAACCAGCTTGCACGGGAAGCCCAGCCAAACTATCCATGAAATGTTGGAGAGATTACATCACGATGAAGAATCTAGGGAGGAGCAGTTCCATGTTGTTATGGAATATATACTTCCTAAGACCTACGGGTCATGTAATCTCTATGCATATGGGCCTTGTAAGGGTTCCCCCTTATTCCTTGAAAGGGGGTTAAAAAAATAAATAAAAAGAAGGAATTAAGGTTATTGAGGCTGTAGATTCAAGGTTATGGTGATTAAATATTATGTTGTAGAATTGATCTGGGATGTGTGTGATACATCTTGGAAATTTTTTGGGAAAGAAAAATAAGCCTTGATGATCATTCAATGATTACTGTTGGTTTAATGAATTTACCATGACACCTTGTCTTTCATTTAAATATGGTCAATCAGTGTAATGATATTAGAGGTGGCCGAGTTTAACCATGAATTAAAAAGGGTTTGAACATATTATGGTTTTTAGATTTCATTTTAGAAAGGAACTTTGTGGTGTGATAGTAATTGTTTCACCATGAAATATCTTGACTTTAGTGAAACTATAGTCCATTGGAGTGCATTACCCAATGATTGAGTTGAAAAATATTTCCATTATAAATATTGGTTGAACCCTATCTCTTGGAATTTTATTTCTGACTCAAACTCCCAACCCTTGGTGGTGTCATTTTTGATCCATGGTTGACCAGTATGGTTCATTAATGGATGATGATCATGTGGTGATAGCTTATATATTTTGGAGTGTGGAATTATACAATGTTGATGGGTGGTTTCTGAGGTAGAACATAGTGGTTATATAATTATTTTTTATTACATAATTTTATTTTGATACTATTCCAAAATTACCTATGTTTTCCCCTCCTATTTTCATAATTATTTAATAACCATGAAGTCTCTTTGATTTAAATGAAATCATCCTTTTTTTAATCACACCCATAAATAAAATTTTTTTATCATGAATTGAACCATATTTTCAAGTCTTCCTCATGATCCCCCATTTCTTCTTATGGTTTGATTTATTGAAGGATTCCATCCCTAATTATTGTGAGTACTTAAGATGATGCATTAAAACAAAGGCAAGAAATGAAGTAAAAAAAACTGGATAAATGATAAAAAAAGTGATATTACACTTCTTTGAGCCATGTTGCATCATGAAATGGTGTTCCATACCCCAACTCACGAATTCAAAATTTTCCTAGTTTTTGATATAGTGAATCATGACAAAACACATTAGGTTGTTGCATTATTACCTTATCATGACTATATATATTATTAGTTTAGAGTATCATTATTCTAATAATTAGTTTATCTTGGAAATTGGTGCTTAAATATTATGACATGAGATTGGGATGCAATATGATAGTGAGGAATATTAAAAAGGAAGACAACTATGACATATATGAATATAAAAAATAGGGTTTGACTTGAGAGTGGGGTTCTTTATTATTTTGTGAATATGATGGGTTAAGCACTTTTGGCATGATATTTTGTCTTAGGTCATACATGATTTTAATCCCCAATGGGATATAACTTAATATGATTCCTTTAGTGGAATATTCACATATTTTGGTCAGAATATGAGAATTTTTAAAAAAATAGTCAATAGTTATAATTGTTCCATATAAAACACATTATTGTGATCTATTTCGAAATTCTATTCTATCTAAGAGGATTTTTTTGGATGGTTTATCTTTTATCATTATATATACAATGGCAGGGTTCGTGCATGATGATCGTAGTAAACAATTGGTTTGGTAGTCCCCTAAAAATATGATAGTGATAGAATGGGGGTTATCTACACTATTTAAGAACCTTGATACTCTCCAAATACTTGGGGGCATGGTTCCACCACATTTGGGATTGGGTTTAACATTCCCTTTCCCCCCAAAATGAATGACTCAATTATAAAATTGGTAAAGTCAGTATTTCCATTAATAAAGGGGTGTGGCATCTCTATTTATGGATTTAGGTACTCCCCTTCTTGACATTATTTTATCAAGGGGGAATGGGTCCCACAATAGGGTCAATACCCCCTCAGTTAAAACTCATATACCATGGAAAAGCATAGGTACCCCACTATATATTCCAATTGGTGATGTGGGTGTGGAAAATCTAGTTTGAATAAATTAATAGGTTTATTATAGTTTTTGATTCCATTGTAGCTGGGGTTTGAATAGTGAAAATATCCTTTATCTCGAGTTATCTATCTTTTAAGTGTATATTGGCTACCTTCACCTTTTAGGTTATGAGAATAATAGTATTTCTATTTACCCCTTTTTAGGCTATCCCAAAATTTATTTATATACTTAGACATACATGGGTGTTTCAACCACATGTTTTTTTGTAGATAATTGGATGTTTGGTGGTGATTAATGTGGGTAAAATGTTGGTGGACAAGGATCTTAGTGCTACTCGGTTGTGACGAACATTAGAAAATGAGAAATTTGGGAGTAACAATTTGAAGAGACTCCTTTATTTTATACTATTCAAGGTTGTTTTGTAATTTGGATATTTGGCTCTTCTTTCCCCACATTGAATTATGTTTTTTCTATTTTTTCATTATGTGAGAATGATTAATGTGAATTACATTTATCATATAATTTAGTTGTTTTTATTATGTATTTTACATCATTATGATATCATTTGTTGAGAGATGTGGTTTTTTGTTGTTATATTAGGCTAAGATCATACTTACATCAAGTCACCATACTACGACATATTAGAAGTGGAATTAGGGGTGGGGGTGGGGGGCACACTCAGATTACTACTAAATTAGGTGGGGTCCCATTGGGTCATGTTATTTTAGAGTGGTATAAGAGTAATATTTTCTTACGGGAAGGGTTTAGATTTAGGATTAATATGGTGATTGGTATGAGATTTTAGTGTAGTAGTGTATAAGGGCCCAAGGTCTGGATTTTAGGTTACAAAATCCCATATTAGTGTGGGGGCATATGTATGTAATCAAATGTCTCTAATAACCTTATTATATTCAGAACTATGAATAATTTTCTATAGGGTATGAATATTATGATATATGCATCATGTAAGAGTTGGTTGTTTATTTCAATGTCCATGATGAGTCAACTCTCAGGATATTCTTTAATGAGCATGGAATATCTTATTTAATGTATAATTACACAATGTAGATGGCCTAGAAGGATACCAAACTAGGGTCACAACATGGCCATTCTGGCATCTGACTCTCTTTTCATAGAACAACTATTATATGAGGCCTCTATTTTAATATATGATCATGAGATGTCCCCTCTTGGTAATTAGTGAGTAGTTACATTAACTGTTGTGTATCAAGATTACCCTCCACCTATAATATAGTTAAATCATCCTCAACTAACTAATAAATAAATTATTCAAGGGGTTAAAATGATTATTCATATTTTATGAGTTCACTTTATGATCTTCAATGGAAGATACAACCATGGTTTGAAGGTGAGACTCACCCTCTGGAAGCTAAGGATTACCATGAGGTTGTGACTAAATAATTTCACTTGGTATGGGAAATTATTGATTCGATGGGTTTCCAATATCTACCCTAGAACATGGTGTATTTATTCACTAGTTAACCTTTATTTTCTTGGCCCATGATGAGGATAATCATCCTTGGTAAGTGTTTGAGAACCTTTTTCATTAGTATTATTACGTGGTGACATTTACGATAGTATGAATCTAGGAGTTTTTCTATATAAAGAGGGGTAAATGTTGGAACCAAGGATTTTCTTTGCTGAAAATAGAGTATGGATTGTATTTTTTTTTCAATCCCCATTATATTAGAGTTTCTAAGGAATTAATTCTTACAATTGAGGCTAAAAGGATTATTGAAGGTGGTACAGTTTCCCAGTTTTTGAAAAATATTCGGGCCTCAAAATATGGAGTTTGTTATTTAGAAAAGAAAGAGATTCAGAAAAGGAATGGTGGACCATTAACCATGTTCGGGGAACAGTTATCATATATAAAAATTTGGTATGCGGAATGAAAAACCGTGAACCACAAAGCAGGAACAATATACGACTATGTAGGTGGAATGGTTCACAGAGTAAAGGAGGTTGGCAGAAGTCAAAAAGTTCATGGGATAGGGCGTCATTTGTGAAAATGAGGCATAGTTTAGAGAAAATAATAAGGGTGTAATTTTTGGAAATAAGGCAATGATTTGGACACCATGTAGAGGATATTATTTATAGGATATTCACGATACATGGTAAATGAGATATCGTATCAAAGACTGGGTAAATCCTAAAAAAATAATTATGTAGATCTATTTTCCTATATAAGGATCACTCATCCCTTCCTTAGATAGAGGCTCTAAGATTAAAAATATGAGAGTAATTTGAAAAAATATAGAATTAGTTCTCAATAAGACAACCCCTACATTAATATAATTAAAAATATAAATTTAATTTAGTGAAGACTAGAACAGTTCATGAAAGACTGTACACAGAGGAAGTAGGCCAGTTTGTGAAAGTCAGATCACAGAGATGAAGCATGGTCTATAGAGAATATGCAGCATGTGGATGCGGTTTGTGAATGGGGTATACAGATGTGGTTTGTGAAGTTTGTTTGTGGTCATGGGTTACAGAGGATGTATGTGAAGGAATCTTTATAGTACACAGAGTAGGGCTGTATGAAGAGGAAGCATCACAATATGCAGATCAAGGTAGTACATAGTGGAAGCAGCGTAGTACATGGCGGAGTAGGAGTAGTTCATGGAGGAAGCACCCGTGGTATGTGGTGCAGTAAGATTCACAGAGGAAAAAGGTTAGTATGTGAAGGAACACTTCGTGAACTAACAGTGCATAGAAAAGTGAAATATGTCTATAGGTGAAAACATGACTTTAATAGAGCATCTTTCAATAGTTTAGGATTCATGATTTAATTGCAACCCATTAAATAATCCTTCAAGTTGATAAACTAAGTTCAGATTCTTCCCAACATAGTGAGAAAGGGGGAGTTAACAGAAGTGGTCCAAGGGATGTAGTGTGCCATCCCTAAAACGTTTTAACGGTAGTGCACTAGGCAAAAAGTGACTGTACTAATATTTTGTAATAAAAAAATAGTGAAAATTAGAAGAATTTGGCACCCTAGAACCTATCGATGTATGCTGCTTTGATGTATCCCTTAGTGGCGAACCAAATAAAATTTATGTGTCATCGCTTTACATGCGATTGTTTGTTTTCTACAAATCCTGATCAGAAAGGTTTAATAGGTTCCTACTAATGTAGGAACAAGATCCATTAATTTAAAAGAAAATGTTGACTCTTTTATTAACCCCTCCCCTCTCAGAGTGTTCCGAGGTCCTTCAAGTGGTATCAGAGGGTAAAGGCTGGTGGAGTAAAATATGACCTTCATTTATATAATGAATATTAATGTAAATCATAGGGGAGTACCCCTATTTGAGGGAAGGAACTTTTAGATCTGGAATAATAGAATGAGATCTCATCTAATATCTCTTCGTATGGATGTCATGTTTTCCAATTCATACGGAATAAAGGAAACTAATTCAACTGGGATGTCTTTGGTTGATACAAACATGAATAAGCCTTGGAAAAGGTTTTTCAAAATGGAAGATTTCATGTTTGGTTAGAAACTACAGAGAAAGGTTTTTTCTATGAATAAGAAGATGATGATAGTGATTTTTTGGGTATGAATAACTAGAGTTTAAATATATATCTCATTCGTCATGGATAGTTTCCATTGAAAAATCAGAACCATTAAAAGATGAAGCTATAAATAATCAGTTGACCACTAATGTCAATATCAAGTTTAAACTTAATGATGATTTTGGTAATCCTAGAATCAATGAAAGAGATGGAAAAAGTGGACATCAATTGTGGAAGAGTCATCTGAATATTTTAATATTCTAGAAGATGAAATTGATTTACTTGAGGAAGTTTTAAAGGAATATTCATCAACTTTTAAAATCTCAAAAGATATAGTAAAACTAAATAATAGAATTGAATAATAGTAAAAGGTCATTAATGACCTTTCATATAGATTGTAGGAGAATTCCAAAACTATTGAGGTACTTAAAGAAGAAGTTGTTAATCTTAGGGGTAAACTAGAAAGTGAATCAAGTCCAAAAGAAACAAATAATAGAATTTAGTTGGTAAAATTCTTAGATGATGAGATACTAGAGAGAGTTCAGCGTAGTTATGATAGAGTTGAAAAGGTTCTAAATGATAAAAGACCCTCATACATGGGAATCATATGAAATGGTTGTAATGCTAAAAAATCAAATGATGGATGTAAAATGGGACAAAATAAAGGCAAGATGAAATTTTTACATATCATAAAGAGACCTAAAGTCCAAACAAATAAATTCTCAAATCAGACTGAAAGGATGACTGAATACTATCCTTGTGATTCCAAAGATGATAGACAGTAAAAAAATCCTTCAATGAAAGTTTACGCGAGTTGGAATAGATGTGATAAGGCATTTTCACTTATAAAATGTCAATTATGTGGCTATCTAGGACATACCATGCCATAATGTGAATAAGCAAGGAGCTATTCAAACGGTAAAGTTCTAGGAATTAAAGAAATGATAATGAATTCATCTGCTAATTCTTATAGAAGAAATGATTTATATGTATATTTTTTTCATTATTTTGACTCTACCCATAAATATGTTTGTTGCAAGCAGAGGAATGACATGATTTTTTTTTACAGAAATCAAAGACACGTCAATACCTTCCAACCATATGATATTGTTCTTAAAAATAGGTTTTTTCTTTTAGAATAAGAGTGTGAGTGTGATCAACCTATGCATATTGAAAAAAGATTTGAAAATTTATCTTTAACCTTCACTTAAATTAATATTTCAAGGAAGAATAAGAAGAAAATTAGAAAATCCAACCTTGAAAATGTAGTTCTCAAAGATACCATGAACAAAAAAACATAGATTCTTGATAGTCTATTCTCATCCCATATAATGGGAAATGCTGACCTATAACGAATTACAAGAAAAATTTCAATGAAATAGTTATATTCAGTAGTGACGGTGCTTTGAAGATCCATGGTAGTTGAAGTACTAAACTAGAAAATGGTGAGTTAAAGAAGGCCAATGTTTTTTATGTGGATGAGTTTCGACACATTCTCTAGAGTGTGAGTAAACTATGTGAAGTATGAATTATTGTGAAATTCAATAAAAATGGATTCACTATAAAAGGATTGACAATAGATTCACTAATGAAAGGTTGGAGAACTGATGAAAAACAATACCTAGTTGATTGTAGAGAGAACGTTTGCTACTGGAATGTTGAAGAATAAAACAACTTGTGGCACCCAAAGTGGGGTCACATCAATATAAAAGATATGGAAAAGATATCTAAGATAAAGATAGTCTTGGATATCTCTAATATGAAGGATTATTGGGAAAATAATTGTGATTCTTACATTCGAGTGAAGTTGGTTTGTAGTTCTTATTGACCAAAGAAGAAAAGGGAATCAAATCCAGTTGATCTCATTCATACATATGAATGTGGTCCGATAAATTTTGTTGGAACTCATGGAGAAAGTTACATTGTTCTTTTCATTGATGATTATAATAAAATTTCTTGTGTGATGGTTATATATAGGAAATGACAAGTGCTTGATTGCATTAAAAATTATGGCTGAATAGCCGAGAATGACACTGGACAGACAATCAATGTTCTATGGTCTAATAATGGTGCAGAATATAGATCTATTGAGTTTGAAAACTACCTGGAGAAACGTGGGATACAACATGAGGTGGATACTGTTAGAATTTCATAGAAAATGGAGTTGTTGAGCGCTAGAAACAATAGGTGAATAACATGGATAGTACTATGATGATTGAGAGTTGTATATCTTACCATTACTATAAATAGGAAGTTCAAGATGCATTTTATATTCAAAACTTAATAAGGTGTTATATGGGGGAATCCAAGAAACCTTATGAGTTATGGAATGAAAGGAATCCCTCTTTGAAGTATTTTATTGTTTTTAGAATTAAATGTTTTATCTGTAAAAAAAAAGGAAATCAATGAATGTATGGTGATGATATAGATGAAGACATATTCCTTCTATATTCAAAAAATAGACAAGTTTAATTTTTTTTAATAAACTTCTTGAAAAAATTTTGTAATGAAGTTATATGAATATCATTGAATATAAAATCACAAATGGATCAAGGAATTTATCCACTGATGTGAATGAAGATAAGGAAGAATGTGGACATGGAATAGATCTAAATATATAAGTAGAAGAAGTCATGAAAAAACTCAATTCGTCACATCATGATTTTGATTCAGAAGAAGAATCCATGAATGACGAAATTTTTTTTTGAACCTCACAGGTAAAATAGAAGAGTAGAAACTGATCGATCCAATATCATTGAGAATTGGATAGGTCCCACACAGAAAAAGAGAATGAGGAATAGTTCAGAATATACATTCCTCTCAATTGGGGAACCGTCCTCATCTAAAGAGGCTGCAAAGGATTAATCAAGGTATAAGGCCATGAATGAAGAATTGGATCATATCAATAAGAACCAAACATGGGATCTATTTAAGAGACCTGAAACCCACAATGGGATTGTTATGAAGTGGATTTTTAAAAATAAATTTGTTGAGCATATAAATATATTAATAAATAAGGAATGACTAATGTGTAATGGATATTGATAGATTAAAGGTGTTAATGTTATAGAAATATTTGCCTCGGTGGCCAGACTAGAGTCAATCCGACTGTTTCGTTCCATGGAAATTCAATGTGGATACAAAGTGTATCAAATGGATGCCGAAACAACTTTCGTAAATGGTGTTCTTAAAGAAGTTTATATTGAAAAACTAGTGGGATTTATCCCTAGTAATGATGAAATGAAGGTTTTTAGACTAAATAAGGTTCTATATGGTCTGAAATAGGAACCACAAGCATGGTACTCTCAGCTAGATTCTTATTTAAAGAATTTTGAATTCAAAAGGGGAGGAGAGGATCACAATATTCATGTCAAGAATTCCCTGAAAGACCAGTTCATGGTTCTAGTGTATGTAAATGATATTATATTTGGATGAAGTAGATAGGGATCAATTGTTGAATTTTCCAATAACATGAAATCAGAATTTGAAATGTCTATGATTAATGAAATCGCATACTTCTTGGGGTTGTACGTGATTCAAAAGAAATACTACACATTCATTTATTAGGAGAAGTATTCAAGAGAATTGATGAATAAATTAAATATACATGAATAGAAACCAATTTAAAATATGATTGTGGTTAGAAATAAACTTGGAAAGCATAAGGATGGGAATTATAAGGACCCCAAAATGTATAAAAGAATCATTGGAAGCTTAAAATAATTAACTACATTGAGGCCATATATTATCTTTGCAACATGATTGGTGACCCAATTCAAAGTAATTTGATTGAGGAACATATGGAGACATTTAAAATAATTTGGATGTACATTCAAGGTAATCACAATTATGGATTATAATTTCATTAGGAAGATACAGTGAACTATCAACATTTCTTGATGCTGAGTGTGCTAGATATGTTATCGATAAAAAGTTCCCAAGTGGTGGAGCATTCATTATTGGCATGATATATGTGGGTTGATTGAGTAATAAATTGGAAAGCACTTATCTCAGCACTAATGACGATTATTATATCTCCACTGTGAAGGATTTCACTTAGCTACTATGGATGAAGAAAAAACTGACTGATATTGGTGATGAGGTGAAACAACGAATGGTGATTCATTGTGATAACAAGAGAAAAATTGATCTTATGAATAGTCCTATTCTAAATTCCCATATGGAAAACATTGAAATCAGATATCACTTCATCAAGGAAAAAGATGAACAAAGCATGATTAAAATGGATCATGTTTGAAATGACGATCAAGTAGATAACATACTCACCCGAATATTATTAGAACATGTGTTTGAGAAACATTGGTTGAACATCAGTGTTTAGCCTCCTCCTAGTGCATGAAGGGGCTTTAGTTTCCCCCTCTCCCTAATTATGCTAACTATTTTAGTTTTTTCTGATGTATTGTAGGTTTATAGAGGAGATACTATCTAAGGGGAGTGTTCTTTGATCTCTACAATCTATAATTTGGTTACTTGGGTTTATTATCAATGGGGGAGAATAGATAAATTAAATTTTAAATATAATAGAGAAAGGAGAAAGGAGGAGAATTAAATCTTTTTATGAATTTTTTTTCCAGTTATAGGAGAAATTAAATTAGCTACAACATGGGAGAATGAGAATAAAATAAGTGTTATTAGAAAACCAATGGATCTTACTTGGAAAATTTTAAAGCATTCCAAGACATGAGATTCCAATTCATACTTACCCTCTTGTTTTATACAATGATCATGGCTCATGTATACTTAGAGTGTTGTTGCATGAGTTGTTTCTTCTGTATCATGTTTTGATTGTTGTAGGTGCCTCATTGAATTACCTGCAGATTTCCAACAAACCCAAAGGGGGAGATTGTTAGAACCAAGACTGTTTTTTTCTAAAAATACAGTTTGGTCTATGTTTGTTGTCAATCCCCATTGTTTTAATCAAGGATTTTCAAGGAATGTGGTATTAATATTAAAGTTGAAATTATTATTGAAAGTGGAATAGTTTCCCTTTTCTTTCCAAATTTTTGGGCATTAAAATTAGAAGTTTTTTTGGACAAAGAAGCATTTAGACAAAGGAATGATGAACCATGAACCATGTTTTGGGAATAGTTCATAGATTAAGAAATTGTTTATACGGAATAGAGAACTGTGAACCATGAAGCAAAAAAATGAGGCCATGTTAGAGGTACAATTCATGGAGAAAATGTGGTTCAAGAAAGGAAAATAATTTGCGAGATAGTGTGTCATTCACAAAAATGAGGTAGAGTTTTGAGAAACCATGATAGGTGAAATTTGTGGAAATGAGACATTGTATTTTTCTGCCACATAGGGTATAAGATTCATTTGAGATAGTCCGTATGTGGTAAAGGAAGCTTCATATCCAGTATTTGGTAAATCTAGGTTTAGCAGAATATAAAGATATATTTTCCTATATAAGGAGAACTAATCCCTTCCTTAGATAGAGGTTCTAAGATTAAAAATCTAAGAGTAATTTGGATAAATATTGAAGTAGTTAACAAGAAGAAAACACCGCAATAACATTAATTAAAAATCTAAAAGGAATTCGGTGAAGACTAGAACAATTCACAAAAGACAGTGCTTAGAGGAAGTAAGACAATTTATATAAGACAGGTCATGGATGAGGTGTTTGGTCCACAGAGAAGAAGCAGTACATAGATGTGGTTTGCAAAGTCAGTACATTGGAAAGGTTTTCGAAGGTAGTACATGGTCATAGTTTTCATAGGATGTTCATGGAGGAATCCTCACAAAATGTGAATCATGGAAGTATGAAGAGGAAGACCTGTAGTTTGTAGATCAAGGTAGTACATAGTGGAATTAGCGCACTATATAGTAGAGTAGGATCAGTTTACGCATAAAGAACACATGGTACGTGGTTTAGTATGATTTGTGGAGGAAGGAGGTTAGTAAACGGAGGAAAATTCTATGAACTAAAATTACACAGAAAAGTGAAATAATTTTATAGGTGAAAACATGAATTTAATAGAGAATCTATTTATAATTGAATATGCACGATTTACTGCCAACCCATTGTATCAACCTTCATGTTGATAAACTGAGTTTAGATTCATCCCAATTTAGTGAGAAAGGGGAGTCGGTGGAAGTGATATGAGGGACACAATGTGCGATCCCTAAAACCTTGTAAATATAGTGCGCCCGACGCAAAGTGACTGTGATAAACTTTTGTAATCCACAACTAATGAATATTTGTGGACTTTGGTATGACCAATAACCTATCGGCGTATGCTCCTTGGGTGTATCCCTTAGTGGAGAACCAAGTAAAATTTATGTGTCATCACTTTGCATGTGATTGTTTCTGTTATATACTTTATCATCAGATAGGTTTAATAGATTCCTACCGACGTGGGAACATGATCAATTAGTTTAAAAGAAAAAGGTGAAACCCTGATTCACCCGTACCCTTTTAGGGTGTTATGGGGTCTTTTAATAATATGCATGTCTCAGAGAATGTGTTGAGGTTTATTAACCACATGAGGTTCTCTCTTGATAAGATTCATGATGGATTCTTTCAAGCATCGTAGTTACAGTATTTAATTTTTAGAGAGATCTAGACTAAACTCATACTTATTTGTTTCCCAACCTATATTAGAGTCCGAGAGTGAGATCTAGTCACCAATAGATTATTATAAGATGGATATTTAATACTAAGAGTTGGTATTTACAATCTATAAATAATGACATTAAGCATGGATGATCAAAGATGGGTATTGGGGTCATAACATCAGAAACATATGAATGAAAATTATTAGTCTTGAGTGTATGTGATATGTATGTTTTATTGGGGATTCAACCAGCATAGTGGGGGGTTTCTTTATAAGTATGATGGATGAAGAAATATTCTCTAAGATTTACCAACCCAACATGAAGTAGAGGGTAGCTGTGGAAGCATAATAAATTCACCTATGTATCATAAAAATAATCTTAATTATAGGTATCTTGGGGATAAAAAGGATGGCACTCAAGGGGAAATATTTGGTAGAGGAGCTCAAGGTGTATACCTCTATGATCTTCTTCCACTACTATCTACCGAGGGTCTTTAACGAGCTCGTAGAGATGAAATCTACGAATGTGGATTGATGTGGGTGATAGAGGTATATAGTTAGGTGATGTGTAACTCCCTAAGTTATAAATAAAATTCTTTTTTATCAAATTTATTTTATTACTTTGACTTCCAGCATTTGAAACAACACCATGTTTTAACGAACCACATTATACTATTAAAATATTATTAATGAAATATGTAAATTACAGTCTCATAGTTTAATTGGATGGTATAAATAGGGTTTAATAAATTACCAAATTTATATAAGGGTCTTAATAAAAAAAATTATTGATTATTTCATATTAAATAAGCACATAATTTTTTTTAAAGTCATTTTACGAGTCAAAAATATAGTTTCTTCAAAAATGTTTTTTAATTTTTATGTGTGGATAATATAATTAACCTAGAAAAAATTTAGTAATCATATTTTATATAATATTATTCCATTTTTTAAATCATCATATAAAAATTATCTTATGGTGAAATTTTCATATTTTCTTTGAAAGTACCATGTTTTAACTGAAAATATCAATTTTTGTAAAACTGGCATTTCCTTTCATTAAAAAAAGTAATTTTATGTATGATTATATTTTTATTTTCTATTATAGTAAAATATAATCCATTTTATTTATAATAATCTAATTAATTTCATTTTAATCAACAGTTTTCATGATTTTGGAAAAAATCATTTTTTAGGCTTAAAAGCACATTTTTTGAAAACTGTTTTTAAGTGCATAATGTATTTAAATTTTAGTTAATATAAAAAACCCATAATGAGGATTTATTTAAAATAAATATATATATTATATATCAGTTTATATGAATTTAATTTAACATAATTAATATTAATATTCTTATAGTAAATGTAAATAACCGTTTCCTTAAAAAATGCATTTTTCGGAAAAACCATATTTCACCATTTTTTTGAGAAGCAATTTTAAATATACTTTTTACAATTTTAGAAAATTTTATTTTAGAAAAATTAACTGAAATTTTGTAATCAACATGTCAAAGTTATCTTAGAGTAATTTTTTTATAATTTCCTAAAGAGATTAATTTTTTGATGAATAATAATATATACTGATTTTTTAAAAACTATATTTACATTTAAAGAATTTAAGAACAATTATTTTATTTAAAAACTAGTTTTAATGGATAATTAGTTAAATATATTATAATTTATTCAATTTAGGTCATTATAATCAATTTTATGTTGTACTTTTATATACACAAATTGTTATACTTATAAGAAATTTTCTTTGGAAAACAGATTTACATCACATCTATGGGTTTAATTTTAAATTTTATTATTATAATTACATGAATTATATTTGGTAAAATTAATTACATATTTGAAATAATAATAACTGAAATTATATAACAAGTTGACTTTTTTTTCATTCTAAATAGTAAACAGTGTAAAAATTAATTGTTGTTATGGTTCAAACGGGTTTATCTAGGGGATAACCTAAATGATATGGGTAATTTTTATAATTATACTTATATAAATACTATTTTATGGAAACAATTTATCCTTATATTATCCCAACTTATAATCTATCACCATTTGATATATTCGGGATGTGAATGAATTTCTAATTTTAGATTCTTTTTGGAAATTTCTAAATGGGTTCCCTCCCCCACTTATAAAAGGAAACCAAATCTTCTCTCATTTCCAAAAATAAAGAGACTCTTCTTAGAAAATAATTGACCAAACCCCTTTATTTAATCAATATCCATAAACAATAGATCCTATTTTTAATAGAAAACCTTCCTTGGAAGGATTTAGGTATAAACCTAAAGAGGGTCTCTGAAGAGGAGATGTAGTTCTTAACCACGTGTCTTCATATTATTTATTCTTACACCTCCTTAAAATATTTTTAAAATATTATGAAATAATAAAAATATTAGACTAAATCTATTTATAATTTATGATTCTAATTTCATAACCTATACCCATCTCCTTCTCTGTCAAATGGGAAACAAAACCATTGATTATGTGTATGGTGGACTAACACCTTCTGATGGGATGAATTGTTTTTCCTTAACCTTATAAAATGGATGGATATAATTATGGATTTAAAGTATATATATATATATATATATATGATATTATAGACTTAATAATACTTCTTGAATTATAATATCACAACTACTTTTTGTAACGTCCCCCAATCCGCCAAAATATCATGTGGCCAGAAAGGTTTGGTCATGAGACCTCAAGCGTGCCTCCGTATGCCAGAGGTTTCCGACTAGTAATGAGGGTGGTTAATGTATAGTGAGGAGACTATAACCCCTAGTATGAAGTTTTATAGAAGTCGATAAAAGTATTTATATAATAAAATAATAATTTAAAGACATAGTGGAAGAAAATAATAAAAGATAGTCAATTTATACAACAAATAATAAAGGAATAATGTAATGATGTGATAGAATGTACCTAAATATCATGCTATAACAATAAAAGAAAAGGACTAGAAGACTCAAGTAAAAGACACAAATTCATGAGTTCTGAACCCTACATCGGTCTCATCTCTAAATACCAACTCATCCACAAACAAGTACTCAACAATAAGGTCCTTTGACATTGTCCAAACCTGCATCTATGAAATCTTCTCAGGTACCAAACATTAACCTGTATTGGGTGTGAGTAAACTTATTAGGTTGAAACAACCATTGTTAATAAAAATAAATAAGATACAAATTGTATTCAATAAGATGATAATTAGGAGTATTAATTAATCTAATAGTAAATAAAATACAATAAGAACCTAATTTAGATCTATTTTGGAATATCTATGTGAATGTATTACAGCCTTGTCAACAAAAAATATATAACCAAGGTAAAATAACCTACTTCAGAACCATTATAGAATATATCTGAACCTGTATTATGACTATACTGAAAAATACCATATAACCATAGTTTAGTCACAATAATCTGGGTCAAATACCTATAAGCCTTATAACATCTCAGAAAATTTCCTATAAGCATTACAACATTGGACTCGACATAGCCCGCTCTCTATAAGCATTACAGTACGAGACTGAGTTGAACCCCATCAATATCAATATTAAAATATATAATTGTGAATGTTCTAGTGTTGAGCATAATATATAAGCATTATATCATGGAACATAACCCCTTTCATAAAACATGGACAAAAAATATCACATCACAATTCTCAATGGTTTATTATGAGAATTACCTTTATTCATTCTTATGCCACTTGAAATTTAATTCAAAATTGATTAAAAAATTTATCAGAAATGAATAAACCACAATTCAAGGATTCTATAATAGGAAATCACCCTATGCCACCAATCATGCCAAACATACTTTAATTCATTTTCATATTCAATTATAATCATGGTTTTCCCACCCGGTGGGAAGCTATAAGATAACACTGTTACCAAACTGGGTTTATTCATCACTAGGGATTTAACAGCACTTTCAAAAATTATTGCAAATGTCACCCTTTTTTAGTAATAAAAAAATATATGTTAAAGGGGATCTTTAATATCACTAAAAAAGCATTGTTAAATGTGTGTGGGGGGGGGGGGGGGGGGCTATATCAGTGCTTTTTTAGAAGCGCTGATAAAAAACCCCCTTTATCAGCACTGAAAAAGGGAATATTTAAAAAAATAATTAAAAAATATATTAATATATTAATATATTTATATTTATATAAATAATATATATATTTTAAATATATTTTAGATTAGTATAAATAAGAATTTACATTCAATATCTAAGATATTTAGTGAAGAGTGATTATAAAGTAATAAAAGAAGTTATTTTCAATTAAGAATTTGATATCTATTATTGATTAATAGTAATTTAATAAAAATTTGAAGATAATAAAAATAAAAAATCAACAAATGATATAAAGTAAGTTGAAAACATAAGTCGATCTTCAAGCGAGTATAAATATTGATCCGTGTGACTATTTTTGCTCTACAACATATCAAATCGAAGCCTTCATCGAGATCTACACCATGTTGATTGGGGGACCTTGGTAACTATAATTTTAATGTCCAAAAATTCCCAAAAAAGCCATTGAAATCATTTTTTCAGTCGGGGCACCTCAATATTTTAACATTTTTTGGATTTTCAGGCTCATTTAAGGGGGTTTTATTGTTATTTTCTGGTGGGGAATAAATTAATTCCTAGGTATTACATTCATATTGATATTATGGTTTTGAAATTTTATCATTTTTGAATGTTTTTTTATTTATAATTAAATATATGCGTATTTTCCCTTATTTACTTATAAAAAATCATTGTATAAATACATATATCAACATATTTATGTAAAAATGAATTTGTAAATATAATAATTTTTTTATCATTCACTTGATTTAAAGTTAAAAAAATATCCATTTTATTTACCTTATAAAAATGAAATAATATGTCGATATAATTTTTATAGATACATATGTGTGTGTATTAATCAACACAGTTATATATATATATATATGTATTCTAATATATATAAATAAATATTAATTTATAATATATTTAAATAAATATAATTTTATATCAATATATCATGAATTTAGTAATATATAATAATAAACATAAATGTCATCAAATATAAAAAAAATACACTTGACATTGTGGTAAACAACATTTAGTAACATAAGAGAGGTTATGTGATCAAATCAAGGAACATAAAAATATTTACAGTATCCCTCTAGGGCTGAGGAAGGGGATGTGGTGTGTGGTAGAAGATGGGGTTGTAAAAAGCCATGAGAAATGGTCTATAAGAACTGAGAAAGGGGATGTCAGGGGTGCATGAGAAAATAATTATTTTTTTCTTACTTATGATAATGTTTTTTATAGCACTGTTAAAAGACAAGCTTTAACAACACCAAAAAAAAGAACTGTTAAATGAAACATTTAACATCACTTTTTAGCATTGTAAAAAACCCCGTTTAACAATGATCACAATATCAACACTTTTGAAGTGTTGATAAAACCCTATAAATAGAGCTGTTAAAGCCTCGATTTGTTGTACTATAGTTAAAATCCATTTGAATCCAAAGGACTTCAACAAATAATTCCTTTTTTTATTTATTTAATTTGGGTACATGATATGATGGTACAATCAAAATATTGTATAATCTTGGAAAATTATTAAACCATATTATTAAGATTTATACACCCTACCATTAACCGATGATCCGACAACACTTCCAACAGCCAATGACCATGAGGAAGAAGGTGAAGAAGATTTCCAAGAGGTTCTGATCAAAACCAAAAACCCAATTGGTCAAAGGATTTCACCACAATAGTCGGAGAAGAAGGAATAGAAGTATGAAACCTTACATAAACGACTTATCATGGATTTCTCACACAAACAGGACATCTAGAAGGTATGTTGGCACCCTAATTACCATGTAGAAATCCATAGGGTTGAGGAGAAAATAGATGAAACCTAAAAAATAAGAATTCAGATGCAAAACATGTTTAAAATAACTAGTATGGAATTTCAATGTCATGTAATGTGATTACACATCATGTAATTTTTTAATGGAATACGTTGAAAAACTCCTCACCTCATATTTATTTTAATAAAACCCTTCATAAATTACATGATGTATAATCCCTTTACATGATGTGTAAATGTTTTGTAGTTTATTTTTCATGCCATTTTCCATTTAATTAATTTAAAACTATTTTAATGTTTATCATCTCACCAATAACCCATGAAACACTTAACACATTCATACCCGGACTCCATTAATTCATACAACTATACATCCCTGAACTTTAAGTCATTTTCTCTAAAAAATCTCTCCTCACAGATACTATTTGATCTATCTCAAGTTTCCTTGAAACATAAGACGTTGTTAATTAAAATATAATCTAATGATGAAATCAAAACCAAAATTTATGATTAATGAAAAACTCATAGGGACATGTACCTAGAGAAATACATTATCTTACAAATTACCAACCTTATAATAGCTCATCCCTGAGCTACTCCAAGCATCATTGTAAGGTATCAATACCAAATCTAGACACTGTGCTCACATATCATAATCCCTCTCCTAGTTCTCCACTTGAACTTGCCCATGATTCCACTAAAACTGAACTAATGGTATAGTCCCACCCCAAATATATTTTTCACCATGATCCACAATGTATATTAGATGATCCTCAAAGGACACATCTTCATAAATCTTAAAGTATACGTCATTTATAACATGGGAAGGCTCTGGATGATATCTCAATAGATATAACACATGGAACATGTCGTTCATGGTAATGTAGTGCTATGAAAGGGATAAATGGTACAACCTTGGAATAACCCTTCCCACTATATCAAATGGACCAAAAAACCTAGGTACTATATTTCCATATGTCTTAATGTGGCCTTACCCCAAAAATGGTGACACCAAAAGGAAAACTTGTTAAACACCCTATAATTATAGAGGTCACCCTTGATGGTCAGTATATGGTCTTTTCTTGCTCTACGTGGTCACCAACCAGTATCTAATCAACTGAACATGTTCATATGTCTCATGCACGAGACTAGGCCCAACAAGCATTGAATCACCTTCCTCCAGCCAACAACGAGGTGAACACTATGAAATTTTATAAAAATACTCAAAAGGTTCCATTTAAAGAAATTTTTGGAAGGAATTATTTTATGAAAACTCCACGAGTTCCATATGTTGCTCCCTTGAACCATAAAAATCCAAAAATAGACTCATAACATATTCTCTAGAACTTGAATAGTTTTCTCAAACTGACCATCAATCTATGTATGATAGGTTGTGATTCAAACAAATCATGATCCCTAGTCTTTCTTAAGATCCTTCTAGAAATACAACATGACATGATGATCTCTTTCTAAAATGAAACTCCTTGGAAAACAGTACAACTGGACCACCTCACACATGTGCAGATTGCCCAAATCATAAACTGTGAAGGTTTCTCTAATAATTGGTTACCATAGTAAATCTATCCACAAAAACCAATACAAAATCATTCATATGGGTCATCCTTGGTAGTACTATCACCAAATACATCACGATGTCCTCCCATTTTCACTCCAGAATTGGTAAAGGCTGAAAATACCCTACCAGACTCTAATTCTTGGCTTTCACCTACTGAAATTTTAAGAATCTCGCCATAAATATTTGAACCTCCATATCCATTCCTAGAAACTAGTACTATCTATGGTCATCACAATACATCTATTTTAAATAAGGATTCACCGCCCATCTAGAAGCATGAAACTCCCTCATCAACTCTTCATATAGGCTTGTAGGAACCCATACTCATCAAAGAAAAAGACAAGAATTGTCATTTCTAAGAGACTATCCAGATGGAGTATTCTGACCATATAATTTGCCTCTCAGAACTAGCCCTGCAGACCCGAAAACTACTCAGCCTTAGTCCAGTCCAAAATCAAGGGCATAAAAGATGTCAAAGTCCAATAAATTCATCTTGGAGACTCTAAAAAATATATATGAATGTATGAAAAAGATCCATTATCCACTACATGTCACAAAACTCCCATACTGACTTTGTTTATGTATTTTTTATGGAAGCTTCAGGAATGAAATTTCCCTTTCCGGTACTATAATCCAATTCAAACTTGAAAGGATGCAGATATTGGACCCACATTCTCTACCAAAGGATCATGTCTTGCTGAGAAATGATGTAATTGAGGCTCCTGTGATCCATGTATAGAACAAACCTCTCACCCTTTAGAAACTGTATCAAACATCTTAGGACATGTACTACTACCGCTAACTCCATATCATGAGTAGGGTAATTCCTCTCACGTGGTATCAACTACCTAGAGACATAAGCTACTGCTCAATTCTCATGCATCAAGAAAGATACAAGTCCAAATATAGATGTGTCACATAACATGGTATATTATTTACTCGAAATAGGTAAAGTATGGATGGGTGTTAAAGAAAACCTCCCTTTCAGCTCCTAAAAAGCTATCACGCAAGCATCAAACCAAAAAAACATCACCCCTATCTCAGTCATCAAGACATTGGTCCTACCTGATGGGATAAATATTGGATAAAACGATGGTAACAACATGATAATCCTATAAATATCTAAACTTTGAAGACATTCTTGGGCTGTTTCTAAGATATCATTGCTGTGAATTTATTTGGGTCCACTGACACTCATTCCTTTGAGATGACTTAGCCAATGAGGTGTACTTTATTTATCCATAAACTACATTTGGTTAGCTTGGTGTAGAGATGATGCTCTATCAATTTACTCAGGAAGATGTTATGTTGTTTGGCATGATTTTATACTAACTATGATTACACTATGATAACATCGATGAAAACAACCACATGCTCATCCAAAAAAGGATTAAAGATCATACTAATTTGGTACATTAATACTATAGTTGAATTAGTCAACCCAAATGAACTCACTAAGATTTCATATAAGCCATACCTAATAGTTAATAAAGTTAGAGGTATGTTTGATAGTATCACCCTTTATTGATGATATCTTAATCTCATGTCAAACATGGAGAATATTTTAGAACCTCTTAGTAGATCGAAAAGTTTGTTAATGCATGGAAGAGGATACTATTTCTTGATCATAATCAGGTTCAACATTTGAAAATCCACATATATGCGCAAATATACATCACCATTTTTGGATAAGAGAACTGGGGAATCCAAAATGATTTTTACTTGGAAATATAAATACTTTATATTCTAGATATTCCAACTAAAATCTCGACACTTAAAGCTCTACTGGTACCATTTTAAAGGAGGGATATAAACTGAATATTCTCCTAGTACCAACTTGATGGTGAACTCAATTTGTCTCTTGGGTGGTAATCCATAGAAGACATCAGTAAATACATACTGAAAATAATCTACCACTAGAGGAAAAGAATCCTTCTACATTCCACCACTATCTAGAGAAAGACCAATGATCTCAGCCGTAAGACAATCCAATCTACACTAAATTGGTTCCACATGACCATCCTGAAGATCCCACTAACCATAGTGAGATTATATGTTTACTTATGGAGATAGAAAGGTAAATATCCCCCTATAATATTTGATTTTGTCTTGGTACATAATTAACTAATCCATTTCAATAATTAGGTTGAATCTTGTCATTTCTAGTATGAAAAATTCCCAAAAGAAATGGTAACCACCGATCTCTAGAGAAAACACCATACAATATTTAATATTCTCTAACCGCAATCCCAATGGTGTGTCATTGGTTAAAAGAGCACCTAAAAATTCCACATCCAAGCCAAAAACACTTGAAAAAAGAGATGATAAAAAGAAATGTGATTCTATTGTATAAAAAAAACTCAATCTAAGTTAGATGATATAATAATCATCCCTTTGACATTAGAATATCCTATATCCATGTTATCTAGAGTAGTCTGCATTATATGAAACTAACTTGTCCCTATTACATGGACTCCATTATGACTACCCTAAGATACATACCTCTATTGGTACTATCAATAATTCACTAGGGTACCACATCCCCTACCTCATCTGGAATGACATATGGAACTCCAAATACAAACCTGTTAAGGAGTATCTTAATCCCTTCCCAACTATGGTACCTATCCTGATACTCTACCATTAATCTATTGTGTAAAATTCACATAGAATCACTGAATGTGAACTCATATTCCATAGATATGAAAATATACTGTGAGGTAAGAACTTTGTGGGTGGTTGTGGGTAAACTTGACACACTGATAGCATTGGAACCAAAAAAAATATTGTAATGTTTGTCCACTATCCTAACTGTTATGCCTACAACTTCGTTGGTGGAAACTATCATAATGAAACTTCGTACCACTAAAGAACTCCCAGATCACCCTAATAAAAAGTCCCTGCCAATACTGAGGGACTCACTCATATGTCCTTCCATGACGAGTGCTTGACTAATCATGACTTTAAATATGAATAAATGGATAAAATTTACCTGTGACCTAATCTAATAATGAATAATTTCTTGGAAATGTCTCACCATGGAGATCTCATCAGCTTCCAAAGATAGCATAAAGTGTTTTAAGTCAGTAAACCATCCTACATAGTCAAGTAATAAAAAAAACTCCTGCATCAGATGCATGAACTCATGAGATTTTTTATCACTTAATGATTCATGATAGATAAGGATCAAGAAATTCATCTCGAAGTTGTTCCAAGATGGAGCATCCTACTTCTCTATTACCTCCAGAATATACCACCAACACTTTAAAGGACCACGAAGTATATATGCAACATTATTAAACCTCTTATATATGGTTTTCTCGAGATTCTTGAAGATCATATGTACTGAATCAATCCCGAACTTGGCTACTAGGAGTCCCCCTTCCCCAATAAACATAGGTGGATGTTGTAGCTGAAACTATCTTGTCATCTCAGACAACAAAGTAATGGTACCTAATTTTTCCCATTCCATGGATTGCATGAACTTTAAGAATATTTCACAATGTTGAAAATCCATATAATCCTAAGGAACTATATGCAGAAACAGTTCTGCTGCATTAAAATCATGATAATTTCTACTCTCCTGATGCTCAAGTTGAATATTGGAAAGTGGAATTTTCTATATAAGAAAAACACACACATTAGTGAACTGGATAGCAACAAGGTCAACCCCAACAGGTGATTGAAAATGAGAAACACTAACTCTTCTTATCTATAGACACATATTACCAACATTTTATAATGAAAAATCAACTCATTTCATTTATACATCGAAATAGATATCTCATTTCACAGATATACAGTGAAGTATATATCACATGAAAAAATTTATATTCCCTTATCATGAACAATGCATGTCAATATATACTTATGTTTCTATTATGATGAATGCATTCTCATCTTGTTCCATCCCAGTCAATGATTACAAATCTTGAGAGATTGTATGATCATAAAAAATTACTTCACAAAACACATGAATCACTGAAGGTTAAATAACATAAAATGTAACAAGAAAAAATCATAACAATAAGCTCAACCCTAAGAACTCAGATTTCCACCCATACATGGATTAAGTACTCCTCAGAAGAAGCTCATTACCAAGTCCTGACACATCCTAGTATCCTTTTTTCCTTTACCAAATTGTAAATAAAAAGAAAAAAACTTGCTGCTCTGATTCCACTTTGTAACATCCCCAATGAAAAAATCTCTCTTGTGGGTAGAAAGGGTTAGTCATGAGACCTCAAACACAAATCCCCTATGCCAGAGGCTACTGATTTGAAGTGGGGGGTGTGAAATGTATAGTGGATATAATATACCTCATCATATAAAGTTTCATATCTATAGATAAAAATCAAAATTGAATAGAAATAATCAAATTAAAGAAATAGATAAATATAACAATAAAATCCAACTGAATAATCCAATAAATTATAAAGGAATAATGTAATGACAATGTAGAATTTAACTAAATATCATGATAGAACAATAAAAAAAAGGACTAGAATACTCAAATAAAATAATCGATGTCCCAGCTCATGAACCCCACATCTATCCCTTATCTAGAATCCAACCCATCCATAAAAAAGAAATAAAAAACACCATCCTTTTACCTTTTCTAAACCTACAACACTAAAATATACTCAGGTACCAAACAGTAGCTTGAATGGTGTGTGAGTATAACTCTGTAGGCTGATACCACCATGTCTAAACAAAACCTGTCAGATAAGAGTTGTTTGAAATAATGTGATAACCAGATGTATTAATTAATTTAACAATTCATAAAATACTACAATAACCTTCTTTAACTACATTTGAAATATCTATGATAAGTTTTTACATCCATGCCAACCAGAACCATATAACCAAGGTAAAATAACCTACTTTGGGTCTATACTAGAGTATCTCAATGCATGTCTTATGACCATGCCAACCATAACCATATAACCATGGTATAGTCAAAAAAATTTGGTTTAAAGCCCTATAACCATTAGAACATCTATGAAAAATACCTATAAGCATTAAAACATGGGAATAGGAATAACCCACTCTCTATATTCATTACAGCATGATACTAGACTGAGCCCACTCAATATCATCATTACATCATATAAGTGTTCAAGTACCAGGTCTGAGCTAGATATATAATAATTAAAACATGGAACACAATTCCTTTCATAGAACATGGATATCATAATATCACATCACAATTCTCAATGGTAAATTATGAGGAGTACCATTAATCTTATATATTCTACTTGAAACTTAGTTCACAATTTATTAACATCTATATAAATAAGTAATAAAACACAATTTAGAGATTCTATAATAAGAAATCACCCTAGGAAACATTTCATACTAAACATACATTAAGTCATTTTCCAATTAAATTGTAATAATTGTTATCTCATCCCATGGGAATCCTTGAGCTAGTAAAAATAAGTTTCAAACTAAAAGACTGAAAGGAATATTTCCATTTGTTTATTTAATTAATTTCGGTGCACACAAAGATGGTGTAATAAAAATATTGCATAATCCTAGAAAATTATCAAACTAAAGGGGAAACATTTAGACCTCCTATGTTAAAAAAATATACAAAAACTTTTCCAATAGCCAAATCCCACAAGGAAGAAGGTACAAATGATTTTAAAGAGGTTCCTAAATAAAAACTGATCAAGATTAAAACCAACAACACGATTGGTCAAAGGATTTCACCACAATGGTTGGAGAAGAAGGAAGATAAGGAAGAAACCTTTGCGAAAAGAATTACCAGAGATCAATAACCCAAATAGGGCATACAAAAGGGAAGTTGGCACCCCAAAATTTATTAGAGAAAGTCCTAGGGTTGAGTGGAGAGAAGATTTATCCGAATCAATGAGAATTCATCTTCAAAACATGTTTACAATATATGATCAGGTATTTACATGTAGTGTTCTGGGAATACACCTCCTGTAAATGTTTTTAATAAAATAATTTAAAAAACCCATCACCTAAGATTTATTTTATTAAAATCCTCAATCAATTACAAAACATTTAATCCATTTACTGAGCATGTAAATGTTATATAGTTTATTTTTAATACCATTTTCATTTTAAAAAATATGAACAAATTTTAGAGTTTATCATATCACTAAGAACCCATGAAACACTTAACCCATTCATACCCTGACTCCATTAATTCATGCAGGTATACATCCCTAAATATTAAGTCATTTTCTCCAACCAATATCTTCTCATATATAATCTTTGGTCTTTCTTAAGTTTCATTGCAACCAAAGACTACGTTTATTCAAATGATATAATCTCGTGATGAAAACAAAACCCAAAGAGAAGACTAATGAAAGAATAAAATGACATACCTGAAAAATGGGATTATACACCTTCTTACATTCAAATCATTTAAAAAATAATAACACTTCCCATGTGTATGTGTGTACTACCTCCTCCACAAATCAATGTGACACATCTTTCATTTTATTTTGAAATGGATTATAATAAAGATATAATTAATTAATATATATGATATATATGAGCTAAAAATGATTATTTACATCTAAAATAATATTTACTGTTAATTTGTTCCATTCATCGTGAAAAATAGAAGGAACATTATTGCGTACGTATGACTTACTCTTTCCATGGACCGTATAATTTATTTTTATAAATATAAATTTTATGGATAACTATTAATATGTATATAATAATTATATATAATATTAATATAATTATTAATATTATGATGATGTTGGAACTATAATAAATGTACACGGACCAAATCTATTATACCAAAACATACAAGAAAAATGAAGAAGTTATTAACAAAAATAACGATTTTAACAATGAGTTCCTAATAAACTAGTCATAAAAGTTTATAAGTAAATCATATTTGAAATTATATATATAATTATGGTTATGGAATATATTTATAATAAAACAATATTTATTATATAGTATTTATACACCTGTATGAAAAAATTCTAGACTTGAGGTAAGGGATATTCATGAAACTTTTATTTCTACAAGACACGTTACATATTCACCACTTGTTTCTTTTATGTGGTGTTTATACTACCCATGAATTCATTTTATTTTGAATATTATGAAAATTATGTGATATAAATATCCATATAGGGTTCTTTAATTTAGGGGATTATGATTCAATAGTTACCAATATGGTATTTGATTTATGTTACAATCCCATTATTTACTATGATTATTCTTGATTGTGCTTATAATGATGAAATTTATTTATATAACTCTCATGAATATTAGGAATTTTATAATCCTATTTTAATTTTTGGAGAATTAATTATTTCCCTTAATTTTCTTCTCTTTAGGAACAAAATCGATCAAATAATGTTTTTAAAAATAATTTAAATTATTTCTCTCTTCGATCGAAAATCTATTTTATTCTATATCCATGTTTTTTAAAAATGTTTTTCTAAATGTTATTCCTATAGTTTTTTAAATTAATTTTGACCATGTTTTAATTTCTACAATTTTTTTTAGTGTAATATTCTTATTGTTTTATGAACTTGGTACTTTTTGCTTTTTACCAAATAATGAAAGGAGTATATGATTTAATAAACATGGCTTGAATGGAATTATCCCATGCCACAATCACTTAATTATTTAAAGCTATATTTATAAATTTCCATTGTTGTTTTCAAAGAATTTTTTATTTACTATTTTCTGAATTTTTATATTTCAAGTAATTGATTTCAATGTGAAATGTGTATTTTTCTCAAGAAATGTTCCAAGTGGCGTTTTAAAAAAATTATCTATCTAGGATAACATGCTTTGATGTTCCCAAACCTTTACTAGGTATATGATTCAATGATAACATACTTATTATTTTTATAGATGGTTTATAATGATGATGAAAATATATTTATGCAACCTTTTTATTTTCCATGAGTTATGTTATGATAAAATGATTATGAAACCCATTTTATTTATATGGGTTTTGGAGTGATAAATTTTTTATAATCTTATAGTACACATCAATATGATTTTTCATTATGTGATGGGTGAGACCAAAATTATATATATCTTCAATGAATTGGGTGAATATGGAAATCTGAAGAGTGGTATATTCTAAAATATCAACCGTTATAACATTTGGTGCCCTAATAATGTATATTGAGTCATTTGTGTCGAATCCTCAATGTCATAACCTTTTTTGGCATCAATTTTTTTTGTTTTGTCTTTTAGGGCGGGGTATTTTTAGAGATTATATTAAATGAATTTTTTAGGTAATTGGATTTAAAATTAAATAATTATTGGGGTGAGTTCATCATTAGGGGTAAATAATTTTATATCCATGAACTTTTCTATACATTTAATAAAATTAACACCCACTTCACAAGATGTTTTTGGACTGAATTCCCAATTGTTTTGGCTTTTATTCATGATCAACTAGGGTACTGATTTCAATCAATTCTTGTTTGTTGAAGGTTTAATATTTTATGAATCTATGTGTACTTGTGGTCCCAATAGGCCACGTATTCTACATTTTAAACAAAACATGTCTTCTATCCTTGAAATTTTAAGTTCAACATACACAATATCAATTAAAGAATATTTATGAAGAAAAAGATTTCAGTAAATTAAAATCCATAAATTATGACACAAAAGGGTAGATTTAATAAGACATTGAATAGTTATTAATATCGTTTAATATGTTTATAGTGATAAATTATAAATATAATGAAAAGAATTGGATAAGAATATAGCTGTGCACCAAACACACACACAATAAATGAAGAGAGTTAAAAAAACATATGATTGAATATGAAATCAAAATAAGGTAATGTTTTCAAATTTATTTTTTTAAGAAAATCAATATTACAAAAAAACGGTGCACTACTACAAATATGGCTTTTATCAGAGCTAAAAATGGCCATTAACAGCGCTAAAAAAAGTGCTCTTAATGCCAGTGAAGATAAAGGGGGGGGGGGGCTTTATCAACGCTCCAACAAGTGCTGATAAAGACCCCTATTATCAACACTAAAAAAAGTGCTGATAAAAGGGGTCTTTTATGAGCGATAAAATGAAGAGCTAATAAAAGGGTCTTTTATCAGCGCTTTCTTTTTAGCACTGATAAAAGTCCACTTTTATCAGCGCTTTTTTTAGCGCTGATAAAAAAAATGAAAAAAATGAAAAAAAATTTAAAAAAGAAATATTGCCAATCTCGGGGGGGGGGGGGGGTGGGGATTTTTATAGCACTTGAGCCCCCCTTTATCAGCGTTTTTCCGCACCTCCAGCATCTGCCTACACCCTTTATCAGCGCTAGCCCTTTAAATCAACCTTGCACACACACCCGTGCCTCCACCCGGATTTGATCTTGAGACCTCCCCCCTGCGCTCCTAGAGCCTTTGCCACTACCCTATATTGATTTGTTCTCTTATTCATGATATATATATATATAGTTATATTTATTTGTATAGTAATATATATTTATATTAATATATATAGTTATATTTATATATATAGTTATATTAATATATATAGTTATATTAATATATATATAGTTATATTAATATATATATAGTTATATAAATATATGTATAGTTGTATTAATATATAGTAGTTATATAAATATTCATATATTGGTATTTTAAATAAAATGGATATTAGTTATTATTTAGATAAATCTAATATATTTTATATGTAAGTATGTTTAATTATTTATTTAAAAAATTTAATTTTTAGGTGTGAATATATATAAAATACGTACATATAGTTATATATTTGATTATAAATAGCAGTTCATTATAAAAAAGGATTAAATTTCAAAGATATAATATCAATATGAATGTAATACCTTGAATACATTCAGGCCCTACCAAAAAATGCCAATAATACCCCCTTATACGAGGCTGAAAATCCACAAAATGTTAAAAAATCTGGGTTCCTCAACTAAAAACTCATTTTAGAGGCCTTATAGGCCTCTTTTGGCCTCTAAAAACACGTTACAAGGGTCCTCCCGATCATAGCGATGTAGAGCTCGTCGCGGGCTTCGATTTGATATGTGGTAGAGCTCAAACGGCCACCCGGATCTAAAGTTATGGCCGTTTGAAGTTCGAGTTGCGTTTTCAACATATTTTGGATCTTTTTTTGATTTTTTTAACCTTTTTTGTCTTAAAATTGTTATTTAATAACTACTACTCCATAATAATTAGCAAATTATTAATTAAAAATATTTTTAAAATTTTTCAAGAATCCATTTTCACTAAATATCTTATATATTAAGTATAATAAGTGTAAATGTACATTTATACTTATCTAAAATATATTTAAAAATTATATATTATATGTATATCAATATAAAAATATTCATATATTAAAAAAAATTAATTTTTTTTGAAGTCGACCCTTTATGAGCACTTTTTCAAAAAGCGATGATAAAGCCCCCCCCCCCCTTATCAGCGCTACTAAACAAACGCTGATAAAGGGGGTCCCTTTATCACCACTAAAAAAAAGTGCTGATAAAGGGGGGGGGGGGGTCCATTATCAACGCTAAAAAAAGTGCTGATAAAGAGGTACTTTTATCAGTGGTTTTTTTAGTGCTGATAAAGGCACCCTTTATCAGTGCTTTTTTGAGCGCTGATAAAGGCCCCCACCCCTTGATCATCGCTTTTTCATTAGGGCTGATAAGGGGGGGGGGGGGGGCTAGCCTTTCCAAGTTTTGTAGTAGTGACGTGTATGATTATAATATAATATGATGATTATACATGCATTAAAATTTAAATTAAATTGAAAACAATTTATGTGACTACACATGAAAAAATTCGAAGTATATGAAAATAAATCATGGAGGAAAGGTATATAATGTAGAAACATGAGTTTGGAATTTCCTCAAAATAATTAATGTATTTTTTCATGACAATGTATCCTCATATGTATTGAAGTGCCAACACATTGCAAAGAGATGATCAAGATGTTTTTATAACCAAAAGTGGTGGACTGTTTGCCTTCCAAAACATCCCCTAAATTTATCTCAATCAATTTATCATTTAGGAAGATTAATTTGGTATGTCATGTCATTATAAGTTTTATAAATTTATGTGGAAAGTTCACCCACCAAATCTGGTGACCAATGGACCATTTTAGCCAATGTTATGCCAATTATCCCAAAATATATTCCAATATTCATTTTTCAGTCAATTTTTTTTACATGATCTAAATGTGAATGCATTTTTTCCAATTAAAAATACCTAAATTTCAAACCATTTATTCAATAATTTTGGGATCCTATATCTTGTATTTCACACTAAAACATTTCAGCAAAATTTTTCGATTGGAATGAGAAAATATTCAGGAATGGTGGGATGTTTTTAATTCATAAAAAGAAATTGGGATGAACTTAAAAGAATAAAGTGGGATTTTTTTATATATTTGGGGCATAAATTTTTTTATCCACAATATGTTTAGATATTTAAGAACATCATATAGAGTTTCATATAATTTTGGATTCTGGATTCAGACCATAAATTCTATCATCATAGCTGGTCATGTTTTCATTACAGATTTGATGGGCCTTATTGTGTGGTCTATATATCCATTTACATGGCCGAATTAGACTAATGAATAGTTTAATTATTTTTATTATGGTCAATAATTAATCTTACAAAATAATAATCAGGAAAATTGAATCAGTAGAGAGAGAGAGTTAAAATTAAAATAGTAAACATACTTGAATCTGGATTATTTCAAGTAATGATCACAAATTATATTTAGTATTAAAACATGTTCATTTCAAAAAAATTATGCAAATCTACTTTAAAATAAGTAAGGAGAATAGAAAAATTTATGAATAAATTAATAACATCAAAACCCCACACTTAGGATTTTTCAAGTCCTCATATAAAACATAACAAAATCATTTTTACTTACTAAAAAATATTAAGGTTTTGTTTTCACCAATCGTGGAGGTCTAGAATAGTTCAATAATAAATAAATAATTACACCACAATTTCTTACACAAATAATTAATAAAAAAAATTAATTTTTCATGTTAAGAACATTAATTGGAACATGTGGGCACTAATAACTCCATCCATTCAAAATGATAAACATTTATTTATGGTGGTTCACTCATTCACCAACAAAAACTGAAAATCTTAGAGTTTGAAAGAGATATCAACTTATGTTACCTATCATAAAGATAAAAATAATATAGAGTTATTTTTTAGTGGGTATTCAATGGATAAGGGATGGTAGGAATATAGTTTCCCAAATATTGGAAAAGATGGAAAAAACCAACATGGAAGAAGAAAAAAACAATATTTGAAATGAGTCATAAAAGGTTATGGAAAAACATATTTAAAAGGTAATGATTGTCATAAGGAAGAGACAAAATAGTAATAAAATTGGAAGAGGATGAAAAAATTAAGTATATAGAAAACATAAAACATAATCCAATGATATAAGAAAAGATGATGAAAATTTTCTTTTCTTATTATTTTTTTTTTCTTTTTTTTAAGAATTTAAACTTGGAGAAAATCTCAAACTCATTTATCAACACATGTTTGATCTCAAACTGTAACAAATTGTAATAGTTATAACAAGATAAAAGGTTAACAAAGAGTGATTTTTTACCAGACCATGCTAGAAATCATTTTGTCTAGTTATATATTTATTTTTTGGTTTTTTAATAATTTTTCATTTTTAAACACTTTTCAATAACATGTACAAAATTACATAAAATGAATCCATTCCAAAAAATCAGTAAATGAAAACCTCTAAAACACAGTAAAATAGATTCTCACCCTCAAGAATATTATGACACATTGAAAATCAAGGAAATAGTACCCAAAATGAAATTGATTCCCCCATACTTAAATTTAATGAAACCATTAAATGAAAATCCATGTAGATATTGGGTAGAATTGGGTTTTGTCATTGTAATGTTTCTATATATATTTATTTTTTCAAGGTCTTTGAGAATTTCCTGTCATGGGGTGTGGAAGAAAAATTATTTACTAAGTTAAAATATAGTATAGTGGTTATCCTAGGATATCTCTAGAGAGGAGTGAACAACAATCATGTTTTTCACTTTAAATATGAGAAATAAGTGGGTTGTTTTTTAATTGGTTTGGCATTGAAAAAAAATAAAAAATAATTAAATAATTAAAGTAAAAATATTAGAAGAAATTGGTAATTAAATTGATTGAAAATAGTGAGAATAATTGAGTGATCATGTTGGGGTTGGTTTTTTAATTGAAAATATTATCATAGTTCAAATTTTATTCAATCCTCTTATGAAAAGTCGATTTAAGTGATATTTCATGATCAATTCCTACCACTCCATTGGTAAATGGTGATGGTGAGAGTAATCCTTACCGATATCTCAGCTCTCTCTACTCTCCTTCCTCTGTGTTAAATATATGTAACAAATACCCAAAAATGAGTTAAAAAATTCCCGATCGAGTCTTGTTTATCCCAAACAATTAAAAATATTCAATACCTCTTCCACATGTACTAATGATCACTGAGTAATTTGCAACCAATCCATAATATATTCAATCATATATAGACCAAAATATAGTGTATGGGGATTATGAACATTTAAAAAATATGTAATAATTACAAAATCTAAAATTGAATACAATTGCACAAGATAATAAAAACCATTTTTAGAATTTGAAACCAATGTCACAGAAGATAGAGTGTTTTTATTCAATTTAGTTATTAAACTAAAACATTAAAAAGATAAATACTAACCTTCTCAGATAACTTCTAATAATTACTCACCATGGTGTGGGTAATTCAGTAGAATGGGGAAGAATAAGGCATTGGAAAACTAAGTAGAACAAAAGAAAGAAAAGAAAGAATAGAAAAACAATCCCCTAAAATATGTATACTAGAAGATGGATTCGGTTCTTCCCAAATAACTATGAATCATGCTAAGGTACCCTCTTATAATTGGTGAGTAAGAGAGTTTTCCATAAACCCATGAAATTTCATAGCATTTGGATCCGTGTTTTATGAGTTATGGCTGAATTACTAGACCTGATTTTTTCTAGCCGCTAATCAATATTTCACCAGCCCCACTTTTACTGGTTCAAGGGTGTCCTTAATGAAGTCCTTTATTCATGAAATTTAATTTGAAACATACTAGATGAATTTTATTTATAACCCATCTATAATCATTCCATTTTATGGTCAGTATCCGGATTTATGCCACATTGAAGGAGGAATGATCCATTCTATCAACTGGATTATGTGTTCACATTGACCTAATTATCTGGGCTTGTGGGAGTTTGAATTGGATTATGTTACAGAAATATAATTTCTAGACCATGAATATATAAATCCTAAAAAATATTAATCACGTGAATTGGATGAAAATTGTATAAGTTATTCTTGAAATATAGAGGCAATAAAAAACTGCTAAATGTACAGAATTTACCAATTTTGACATTTAAGCTCAAACCTCACCAAAAATCATAAAATGATGAAAATAATCTCAAATTTATTAATGGGAAAGGATTAAATCATTTTAAAAATATGATTAATTATAAATATATTAACTCTATCAATTACCCCCACACTTAGTACTTAGACTCCTGGAAAATTAAGCAATAAAATCAAATCAAAGCAGATTTTAAAACACATATCCTCGGGATCCAACAATTACACACCATGATACAAAATAGATCATGCCTTATAAAGAAATTATTTCAAGTTCTCAATTAAGATCATTAAATATATTTCCTCTTCATTTAGCCTACCATGCACACAAAACACTTAACTCACCTTTTTTTCTTTTGTCACACAAATGTCAAATTTTCAGCAATATCTTTCTCATAAAAACTCATACAAGGGTCACCAAAGGCTTCATAAATTTATAAATCTCCACCCGATGTGAGTCAAGTTCATATAAAAATCATTAGGACTTATAAATGTTTCTTTTTGGCTTTAGGTTGGTAGGATTTATATGTGAAAAATTGCGAGGCAGAATAAGGAGGGTTTGGATATTTTTGAATGAAAATTACATTATTCTAATTTTCACTCATGTATGGTATCCCACTCACTATCCTTAGTATAAATTCAACTCAATTAGTAGGAAAACTTAAGGATTTTTCACACCATTCATCATTTTAGAATAAAAAATTTCCAAATTTTCATACATAATTTTTTCTAGAAATCTCCAAATAAGAGTATCTTACTTTTTATATTAGAATCTCTACAAAGGCACAACTTCAATTATCATGAAATCTCCAGAAAAGGTAAAAAATTAAACATAATTATCTTTTTTCATCATAAAACACATCTCCGAAACATTTTTTCCCACTCAAAGTATCACCAAATGAGGTAGAATAATACCAGACAACATCCCCCACATTTAAGTTCAACTGTATTATATAATTTCACCTCAAGAGTAGGTTGGATAGGGAAAATTGTCTTGTAATGTGGATAAACTGCCAGGATGTTCATGTATTATAGGGTCTAAAAGAAGTAAATGTGAAATGTTGTCCACAATAAAAATTATAATCTTGAAAAAGGATCTTTAAAACCAAATAAATGCCTCAATAATTTAGAACACATATACCTAAAATGCTCAAGTTTTGACTAAAATAAATCAAATTATTTTCAAATAAATCATGGTTTGGTTATCTAAATAAGGGATTTTAATTTAAAGAATATGAAAATTAGGTTTAGAATTCTCACATGAAAGTGAATTCAATGATTATTACAGTGATATGTGGCATGAGATTCAAAAATCAGAGTACATTTTAAGAAATTTCTAAAGATTTGAACTTGAAACAAATTAATTTTCTACATTCATTTAAGCTCAATTTCATGGGATAAAATGGTTCACTCATTGAAATGGGTTTCAAAAATTACAATGATAATCATTTTAACTAAAAAGTTTTAAAAACAAAAAAAAACTTGAAAAACACACATTTTGAAAAATAGAAAAATATACAATTGAATATTCTAAACTTAAAAGGTGCCCTTAGGTCCCCTCCCCCATACATAAATTTTGAATTTTCCATAATTAATTGAAGTATATTATATTTTAAATTCAATTATATCAACAAAACAAGATATAAAGAGAGGTACAACCCAAGTGGGCCTTAGGTTTCAACTAACTCAAGATGGATGTTATAGTTGGTTATCCCCATTCTGATAGTGGGTTGAGTTTTTTAATATAAACCACCAACAAATTTTCCTTCCAGTTTGTAATTTTTTCCTTTTTTATGATGCATATATGGATATAGTATGCCAATTCTACCCCTATAAAAATTATATGCATATTATATAGTGGGTTTTAGATAAAGAATGACTCATCCTTTTTCTTTGTTTCCACTTTCACATATTCTTCTTCATTCTACAAAAGTTGCCCAAGGTATGATACATCAAAATAATAATCAATGGGAGAATCAGAGCATAATTATATTTGAATAAAATTAGAATATGATTATTCAATACAAAATTCTTCCCTTTAAATGTAATAAGATTGTGTCTCTTTTCCCTCAGAAAGAACCCATTAGGATATCCTCTTGAAATACACCCAATAATTGTTCATCAAGTTTAGGGAGCTCCATATGTTCCTTTGATGTGCATCTTATTTTTCATCCTCATCCACCATGAAAATATAATTATAGGATGAATGTGAAAATCTATAACAAGTTAAGGTAATACATTATTCATATTTAATAAAATTAGAATGAAATGATTCTAGGAAAAGATTATCTCCTAGAGTTTGTTCAGTTTCAATTTATTCTTCATTAAGATGTTCCTCTTGAAATTGAATTTTACAATATAGTGTTAGGTAGTCAACCTCCTCTATTTTTATTAAATGTGCACCACTTTGGTGGTGTTTTCCTTTAATGGTTCTGACTGTTCTACTTTTTAAGGAATAGGGGGGTCATGTAGTTTTTAACACTCAGTTCAGAAGCCATCCGAATATTTTTGATCTTCCAAATGTAGCTCTGTAGTCAATTCTTCCATCATGTCCTCCTCAAGTTTGATCTTAGGTTCTAGTTGCTCTATAACTTAACATACATATTCAAATTCTAGTTCTAATTTTCTATTGAGTTGTTATATATCTTTTTGATGTTCTCGAATCTGAACTATATCATAACCAACCTCATATACTTATTCCACATGTGGGTAGTTCTTCCATGAATTAAATAAATAATCATTTGAAAACATCATGGAAAAATATTTTTTATGTTTTTTTAATTTGAAAAGATTCAAATATTTTCAATTAGATTATTGGAATTGCCTCCCCTTCAATGACACCATGTTTTGATATGTTCATATCTTGGGGTGTGGTAAACAAAATTAATAAGTAAAAATATTTTATAGTTGTTAACCTAGGTTGTCTCCAGAGAAGAGCGCACAACAATCATTTTTGTCACTTTTAATATGAGAAATATGTAGGGTTTCTTTTTAATTGGTGTGGTTTTGAAAATAAAGCAATGAAACAAAAAAAAATAATTGAAGTAAAAATGTTGGAAGAAATTTGTAATTAATTTGATTTAAGATAGTGAGAATAATTGGGTGATCAGGTTGGGGTTGGTTTTTCAATTCCAAATGTTATCATACATTCAATTTCATTCAATACTCCTTTGATAAGTCAGTTTAAGTGATATTTCATGATCGCTACCTATCACTCCCTTGGTAATAGTGATTGTGAGAGTAAATCTTACTAATATCTCAGGTTAGTATACTCTCCTTTCTATGTGAGAAACATATGTAACGAATTCCCTAAATTGAGTTAGGAAATTCTTGATTGGGTCTTGTTTAACCTAAACAATTAAGAATATTCAACACCCCTACCACACGTACTGACGATCAGAGATTACTTAACCACTAAGCCATGATCTATTCCATCATATATAGACTAAAACCCAATGAAGGGAGATTATGAATATTTACCAAAGCAATAATAATAACATAATATAAAATCAAATACAATGGCATAAGATAATAAAAACCGTTTTTAGAATTTGAAACCAATATGACAGAAGAGAGAGAGTTTTTATTCAATTAAGTTAGTTAACTCAAACATTAAAAAATATAAAACCATACATTAACCAAGAACCCATAAGATTTACCCCAACATGGTAAGGGTAATTCAAAATAATTGGGGATAATAAGGAATTACAAATGAAAGAAAAGAAAGAACTGAAAAAAAACCCTCTAGAACCTGTCTACCATAAGTTGGCTTCTTTTCTATGAACATATATCCAAATCAAGATGAGATACCATCTTATAAGATGTGATTAATGGGCTTGGCCATCGACCCTATAAATTTTAGAGCATTTGGATCTGTATTGAAGGTGTTATGGCCGAATTATTAAACATTACTTTTTCTGGACGCCAATCACTATTCCAAAAACCCCACTTTGACTTGTTCAAGGGTTCTTTAATGAACGTATTTCTTCATGAAATTAACTTTGAAACTTATTTATCATGTTTTATTTCAAAACCAGCTATAATAATCCCATTTTATTGTCAGTATCCTGATATATTACTCATTTAGTGTGGAATGGTTTATTTTTCTAACCTGATTAAGTGTTCACACATACCTAATTATTTGGGAATCTGGTAGTTCGAATTGGATCTTATTATAGAAGAATAATTTTTTTCCCATGAACCTATAAATCTTTAAAGGAAATAAATAATTTGAATAGGATCAAATTTTTTAGAGTTATTCTTGAAATTAATAGGTAGTAGAAAACTTCTAAATTCAAATAATTAACCAATTTTGATATTTAAGCTCAAAATTCATCAAAAATCATAAAATGATGAAAATAAGATCAAACTGATTAATGGTAAGGGATTAAATCATTTATAATGTCTTGAATAATTATTAAAAAATTAACTCTATTAGTCTCCAAGGGGATTTCAAAGGGAGGATCAATGTAAGGGTAATGCGAGGCTATTTGGCTATTTTGATTCTTAGGTGGTTCAGAAAATGAATCTATCATTTTAATGTATGATAAAGTATAAAGTTAATGTATAAATTCTAAAAACTCAAGAATCATAATCAGGGTTGAAAATAAAAACAATATGAAAAGATGGCCATAAGTTACCTTGGCATGGAGGCTTATTTTGTTCATACTGGTCAGGGAAGAATCATTTTCCAAATAAAAAAGAGACCATTCAAAATATTTTTGGTCTTAACATAGAATTATTTATCAAAATTTAAAATGAATATAAAATATATTTGAGGTGGAAAAAAGTAATTTTAATCCTCCAAAATGTTGTAAAAAATTTTAGAATTTAATGGTGAGTAATTATGACTCATTTTTCTTTTTTGTTTTTTTAGTTTTTTTTAGTTTTTATAAAATAAAAAAAGAGGGAAAAAAGGGTATTATAAAGAAAGTGGTAAAAAATAATGAGATATAAATAATAATAAGTAGAGATAATGTGAGAGATGGATATAATGATAAATATAGGTAGGGGGTTTAAAGGGAAAGCTGTGACCTTATGTTTGGATTTGGTGGGTCTCCATATTAATCCAGTGGTGGTTCTGCCATAATAGTTGGGGTTCCAAGGGATATTGTTGGGGTCATTGAGATGTGTGTCCCCTCATGGTGATGATTTAACTTAGGTCTAGTAATGATGAATTTTTATTTTGAATAGGGGACTTGTACATACACTACACCAAATGGGTAAAAATTATTAATAATAAAAGGACCCTCCAAATGAGAATTGAGCTTACCTAGGTGAATCCAAATTTGATTGTTGAAGAGCATTGCCTTTTCACCTTCATGTAATAAAAACAGGATGTTTTTTCATGGAGTGTATTAGTAATATCTTTTTAGATGTTTTAATTCTCATAAGAATCATGGAAAAGCTCCACCAGTTCATTCAACTATATAACTACCTCTTCACGAGAGTTTACATAATAAAAATTAAATATTTTGATAACCCAAAATAACTTATTTTGGATTTAAACTGGTAAATGACCATATTTACCAAAACCTATCCCCAAATTATACACCCTAATGAGTATTTTATAGGCAATTTGATAAGTCTAATGTGCTTCACAATGTCTTCCAGAAAAGTCTTTTCTTATATGGTAAAATTTTTTCTTAAGAACTATTTTCACTTGTTTTTTTAGAATTTTTTTCCATTCCATTTTTATGTGGGTGATAGAAAGTTGATGTTTTATGTACAACCCCTTTATTTTTTAGAATCTATTCCATGGTTTTATTATAGAAATGGGTTCCTAAGTCATTGACCAAGGAATGTGGAGTTCCAAATCGATGGATGATGTGGGTTTTTAGGAACTCACTAAGAGTATGTGAATCATCCTTTCTCATGGGTTTGGCCACAACACACCTTTAATAATAATTAATTAGAATAAGGATATATGATAATTTATTGGATGGGGGGAAGGGTCCCATGAAATCGATTCCATAAACATTGGAGATCTCCCAACACATTAAAGTATTTGGGGGATTTTTTTAGAAATTATGCAAAATTTTGGAAAGTGGTAAATGATTGATAGAATACATGTCTATCCTTTAAGTATTAAGGAAAAAAATAATCTATAGCCATGGAAATTTAATGGGGTACTTTTTTGTCATAACTAGCCACCGCTAGGCACTAAGTGGTAGAATTCCTAGACAGAAGAATGTTTATATTCATGAACACATATTTTAATTACTGTATTAGACATAGTTTTCCATTATTTATTATATTCCCCAAAAAATAATTTTGAATCATTTTTTATATTGAATTTTCCTTATTTTGAGAAATTTTCATGAAGAATAATTTAAGCTAAGTAATTTAAAATTAGGTCATACCATGGTGAGTTTGGAGTGAAAGATGATATGTGTACAATTGGATATTAAAGTTTAATTATTTAAGAATGAGAAGAATTATAAATTATACTCAGCTGATCATCCATCAGGTTTTCTTTTCTAAGAATGTATTTAATCATAATTTTAAACTCTTAGAGGAATAAGATCCATCTTATTTACCTCGATTTGGAATCGCTTTTCTTAGGTAAGAACATTAAATTCAAATTGTATGAAAAAATGATAATTTTTCACAAAAAAGATATGGCTGAAATTTATCTAAGGAAAAAACCATAGAAAAAATTCTTTCTTCGTCACCATGTAGTGAGACTGAGTTTCATCCATTGTTTTTAGTCATAAAAGATTATGTTAGTATTTTTTTATCTTTATTGACCTATAATGACACCAATGGAGCTATTAGAAGCATCACACATAAATTTAAAGGGTAAAGAAAAATATAGGGGTTGGACTAGTATGGAAGATTAAAAATATATTTGAGTTAAATGATGTCTATCTTGGAATCCTCATCTAAATGCGATTTAACATCATTTTGGAGTAGTTGAGTGAGTGTGAGGGAAATTGTACTGATGTTCTAGATGAACTTCCAATAGAAACTGGCATGAAAAAGGAATAAACACATGTGTTGAAATGATGCAGGTTCAAAAAGATAATGGATCATCACAATTTTTATAGGATTTAATTGAAAATTATATTTTGAAATTATGGACCGTAGAAATACCCCATTACTAACCATGAAGCTAAATTTTTCAAAATTCATCACAAGGTAACATTTGAAACACATTTATAAGACCAAATATAGTGAATGAAAAAAAGATTCAAATGACTCACTATAAATTGTAAAGACATACATGAAGTTCTCTATGAAATTATAAATGAATTCAGGAAATATACTCATCATACACCTCTAGAATGTTGCAGGATCATTGAAAAGGACACAAGAAATTATTCTATATGAATATATTCCAATGGGTATAGTGGATGTAGTATTTTCTTGGTCATGAGGTGGAATTGGGATTTGGAAGTTGCTGATGTATCTATCAATAAAATAATAACATGACTTCCAAACTAATTATTATAGAATTTTATCGAGGAAAGTAAGAGGGTAGTGATATTTTTGTTTTTCAGCATTCAGTTATCTATAATTGATGCACACATGACTTTTTTACATGAGTTTTAACCAACTATCCATGTTCATTTCTGATAATAGTTATCCCACCCTTCTTAGGTTCCACTTGAATTAGACTAACCCATTCACTATCATAAATTGGGTAGATAATACATATTTGGAGAAGCTTGGCAATATCCTCCCTAGCTACCTCATATATGATTGAATTGAGTCTTTTTTGAGGTTGTCTGGTTGGTTTGGATGATTTTTATAATCTTATGTGATTCATGAAAAGGGCATGGATGATGCCTGTAATGTCATCTAGGGCCCAACCTAAGACATTTTCCCTCAAACACATGTAAATGTTTGGATTCATCTATTTTAGTAAGTTTTTAGGGATAATTAGGATATAAAGTTGATCATGGAAAAGGAATTCATATTTTATTGAAAAAATAAGGGGGTTTAGATTAGTTTATTTCCTTATTTGTGGGATATAAAACTATGGAACATATCAAGGGATTTTTAGTTTGTTTTGATTAATTTTACCTAATTCTATCTAAGGTGGATCTATATAGATCATTTTTTAAATGAGATTATAGATAGTTTTCTGGATCCTTTAGATTATTGGAGTCTTTGAATGAAATGTCAATATTAACTTCCCCATTAATTAATTGGTTAATATTGGTTAAATTACATAAACTCTTCTCTTATTAAGACATGATGAACATGTTGGAATAAGGTTAAATTGACACTCAAAATCTTCCTCAAATGCATGGATTGAGAAAGCAGATTTATCCACTAATGGGTATCACATGTTATGAAAAATAGTTCAAATTTATTAGTTTGTCACCAAATTACTTGGATACGATGCCCACATGGACATCAATCTTAGTTCTAAATGTCATAAGGAAATTTATTCTTAGAATTAGGGGAGATTCAAATTTTTTTGTCTCACCTACCATTTCATGAACATAGAAATCAACTTGGAAGATAAGATCATTTACTCAGATAAATAAATATTACATTATTCCCTTAGAAATAAGAGTGGTTATATTTTCTAATTGGAAGAAAACACTCTTTGGGAGCAAGGAACATAAACCAAAGTTAGAGAATATTGATTTGGGAATGCCACTTATTGAGGATCCTATGTCTATGAGTGCATCGTTAAAGTTTTAACTCTCTATTTTTCAAGGAACAATAAATTTCCCTAGATCTTTGTACTTCATGGGAAATGAATGTTAGGTTGAAACATTTTTAATGGTCCCAATTTGTCTTTTATGGGTGTACAATCCCATAATTAAATTTTTATACTTAGGTATTTTCTATGGAATCTAAGAAGGGAATGTTGACCTCAACATGTATAAACATATCAGGAATTTCAAAACTAGGATCAAAGTAAATCTTAATCTTATAGACAAATTGAAGAAAATTAATTGGTTTCCCAGGAGGAATGTAAGGAGGTGAGGGAGTGGCATCAAGTTATTTTTCCGGTTTCGTTTTCTTTTTTTTCTCGCTCAAAATATAATAAGGAGTTAGAGGATCAATCATGAGGCATAACAATTTTTATTTCACATAGAAGTAAAATTTCACTTACATTTCTCTTTGGGTTGGGAAATGGCTGATCTAAAAGTTAGTAAGAATTGGTTTGTTTTTTTTTACTTTGGTGGGGTGGAAGTTAACAAATTTGGTTTTCAATTTTGGTAAGGATAGAATGGGTGAAGTAGGAAAGATCTACCACAACACTTTACCATTGTTTCTTGAAGGAAGAGGCTTATCCTAAATTGGTATTTTCGTGATTTTGGTTCATCGTAGATCGATTTTATTAGGTTAAGAATTGGGAGGCTTAATAGGATAATGGATTCCAAGAAGAGAATGAGGATGATTTCTCATTTGATGTTGAGGAATATGAGGATAAGGTTGTTGGATGTTACCACTACCTTTTCCATATTGGAATGGTTTGAATTTTGAATGGGGAATTCAGCTGTATGAGAGAAAGGATTACCATACCTCAATCCGGGGTAATAGGTAGAAGGGGAGGGATCAGAGTGGGTTTGGTTGGAGTTTCTAATGATTTGAACTAATAGTTGAGAGTTGGTGTTCTACTCATCATATATTACATTAAGATCCAATGGTCTAGATAAATCCGATGGATCATCTTGTAGTTTTGGACAAGTGTCTATTGGATGAGTTAGTGAGATTTATATTCCACAATTTTTGATAGGTATAAGAAACAAAGATTGTGGAGAATATTATGACGTGGATTTTAAAGCCACCAATAGTTGTCGTAGAAGATATGCAAGTTAAATCATCCACTCAATCATCTTATTTGGCAATATGTAATGATGCTATTGGACTTGTATAACTTGATCATGTTCTTGATTATAGAATTTCTACGTGTTTCCTTACATATTTCTTGTGATATATCATACAGTTTCATGTATTTTTTCAAAAACATCACCACAACTTTAGACACAATGGATGTTCACTCCATATCTGATAATCCATTATAGAAGTATTGGATCAGGAGTTAGTATAAGGCCCCAGCCTTAAACCTTACTTAATCTTGAGTCATTACAGGATTACACATTGAGGGTCTTTTCAGGTTTAGAGTTTTAGATAATTAGATCATGAAACTTGCATTACATTCCACATTTAAACAAAGTGGTTACATAAAAGACAATATTCATTCTTCCCATCAATGGAAACATATTGAAAATAAAACATGGATTCTTTCTTGACACATCCTTGACACTATCATCCCATCATGTACCTTTCCCTTGACCTGTGAAAAACATTTCAAAAACATGGTATGAGCATACAAATCTCAGTAAGGGTTATAAAAATACGGAAAGGAAACATGAGTTCATATATACATAAGAATGAAATCATACTTTACCCATAAAACATAGGCACTTTAACATACCTCATCAAACCATGAATAAATCATAGAAATCATAAGACATAAAGGTAACTTGAGGCATTCATAACATTCTTACGTAGGGAGTAACCCTCTTGGTTACGTTTGGAATACCCATCACAGTATATTCCCTAAATCTATTCGGAGAAACCTTAACGTTTCACTCCTTCGCGTTACCCAATGCATTGGAGAGCTATATCGGGCTCACCCGCCCTTAGTTTATCACGGAACCACCCGTTTTCATAACAATTCCCAAGAAGCATAACATAAATGTATCACATAAAACATGAATAAAGGAAACATAACATTTCCACATTTCAATCTCAATATAACATTTTATTATATTGAAATAATGAATTCGTTCAAAAAGAAACCATTTCCAAAACCATTTAAAACATTTAATAAGGAGAATTTTGAATCAAAGTGTCCCATACCACCTTAAATCTTTTAACATTTTAAACCATTAATATCCATATAAATAAATCCTTAAAACCATTTTGAAATCATGGATATTAATAAGAACAAATCATTAAAACATTTAAAGCGATATTTTGGTCAAAGGGTTTTTACCAAAATTAGAGACACTTGAATACAATAATTGAGGATTAACATTTAATCAGAACATTATAATATCATTAGAATAAATGGATTCATGATATAATATTCCAAAGGACAGTATATACACCATATAAGAGTGAATTGGTGCATAACAACAATGAAGTCTCAATAGGGATGTAAAATGTGATGAAATCCCTTATAAAGAAGGTATCCTTAAATTAAGGATAACTCAATATCATAATTATGTGTGAAAAATATAAATACAACCAATATAATTGGATATTAAATGTAAAACAATAAAAGGTCACTCACACATATTCAAAGGATGACATATTCAATAACTACATGTTGAACCCAAAGAAATCGAAATTGGGTTAAAACGTTCCCTTGGTAAAATTTGACACCCTAACGACGTCACTTCAAAAATTCAGCAAATGAGATGATGAGAGATAAAAAGGGAATCTCATCACTTGGAAATAAAATTTACATCAATCAGGATATAGAAGAACATATCCCAACATAATAGTATGTGAATTAAAAGACATAACAAACAAAGTCTTTTAAAATGAGGAGGGTGAATGGTTCCATTACCGACTTGGGTAACTTTCGAAAAGTACACCCCATTGAAAAAGTGTCATAAAATGAATATGTAAATACCCATAAATGGAATTATATTACAAAAGGAGTGTAATAATGGGAATTACATAAACCACTCAAATGAAATTGTGGCAAATGTAGCATAAATCTCACAGGAATAAAAGTGAGATGAAAAATCCCTTACGAAAACTCGGCAGCCTAACGATGCCACTTAAAACTTCCAAAATGGATTGATGAGAGGAAATAGGGTCTCTCATCATATGAACATAATAAGTACAGTGGGAGTAATATAAAATAACATCCCAATCATAAGAAAGATGATCTTAAAAGGAATGACATAAAAGAGTGTACTTAAAAAGAAAGAGAGGTGTAGGATCCCTTACCTTGGGTCCGACTTGACTCGATCGTTATTTAACATACTAAATAATAAACTTGAGTTAATTAAACTTTATTAAGAACATTTTTATAGTTCATTATTTCTTTTAGATCACTTATTTCAATTTTATAAACATTATTTAATCATTTAAGTTAATAATGTTTGTTTTGTCGATATTTGGTTCTTAAGTCGAAAGTGGACTTCTTACAATTACTTGTTATTCGTGTGGTCAAATGTTCATTATATCCAGAATTATATTCAAGATTTGGATATCATATATATCATATATATCCAGAATATACATGTATTTATGATATTACATAATCATTTAGAGGTAAGAAATGAAATGCACCGTTCATGGAGACGGTAAGCCGTACGTACACATGAACACTACTTTCATTTCATTGTCATATTAATGGAATTAAAACTAAATGAGAGGTATGTATATTTTAATTCCAGAATTATATTAATCATTTATATGTATCATTAATCATATATATCCATTATATACATGTACTTATAATAGTACATTACTTTTGGGGATAAGAAATGAAATGCACCGTTCATGGAGACGGTAAGCCGTACATACGCATGAACACTACTTTCATTTCTATCTCATAATTTAATGGAAAGAAATAATAATGATATGGAGGTATATAATAATTCCAGTATAAAATAATATATAATAACATTAAATCCATCCTTTATACGTCCCACGTATGGCATTAACGAGTCACATCACTTTGAGGGGGCGGTAGTCCGCATTTCCTTAAATGAAGATATCGCGTTTACCTATAATGGAAACAATAAAGGTATGCCCAAAATGAAAAATACAGAATCTTAATGAAAACATAATCACATTATATATCACATATAAATATAGTGTCATCTTAATGTCCACCTTTGAAGGTGTTAAAATAATGTTGAACAATCATCGTTTCAGGAGGCCGAAATTTTCCATCCACGGAAATAGTATGTTCTTTAACCATTAGATATAGGTGTGTGAAAGTGTAGCTCGAATACTTCTTATAACAACATCTTAGTATATTGATGATACTGGATTTGTTACAAAAGAAATGAATAAAAAGAGTTTAGGGGGTTGGAGAAGCAAAATAAAACAAAATGACTCAAGTGAAAACATTACCTTAAAATCGGGTAACTCCATTCGGTTTGATCTCAAAGGCTTCCTTGGGAAGACTTATGCCCAAAGTGATGCTTCAAGGAGTAATAGAGGTAAGTGGCGAGACAAAATGGGTAGAGGTTGGCCGAGCCAAACGCTTTTGGAGTGTGGGTAAGGAGGTAGAGGTGGGGGCCTTTTATAAGAGGAGAGGAGGGGCACTTTTGGAAAGTAAGAAATATTACATTATTTGAAAATGTGTTTTGGTTTTAAAAGGTCCTACATTGATATAATTCGTGGATAAGGTGATAAGGGTTCGAAATCCACCAATCCAATAAGTTTTGGACATGTGTAGTTCATATAGTTTACATTATCTTCTCATTTTATTTAAATCGTCAGATAATGATGCCATCGCTGCATCATTATGATGTCATAAATAATTTAATTTATTTAATGTCTAAAAATTATAAAAAAATTTCTATGATGTATGAAATCTTTTTAGATTTTCAATGGATATTTATAATAAAAAATCTTACTTGTATAACCCCACTTAAAAAATTGTTTTAGTAAAACATATCATGTTTGTGTCATTTTTACTTTTACATTAAATAAAAAGTTATTTATGTCATTTCCCAACCAAAGTGGCTCCATGGGGTCCCCAAGTTGACCCATTGCTTTTCTTGGTCGGAAATTACACATCAAATGAGTTTAGGATAGGTTTCAAGTTCATTTCATATTATTAAAACATTATTTTTACCTTAAACTACACTAATTACCTCCAATCGCGATTAAAAACTTAATAAGTTACTATTCACCAAAAAATTATTTTTATCCCATTGAACCACATTTTACTTCTTAATGAAAACCATGTATATCGGATTTTTGAAATTCAAAACCCAAAGATGGAAAAATTTCATTTAAACGGAAAAATCGGTTTTTATAAGTACCACTTAGTGGTGTCACTATTCATCAAAAATTGATGTTTTTCAGAAAAATCCCAAAAATTCACCCTAAGCTATTTTTGATATTCCGAATTCAAAAATGAAGTATATTTTAAAAAATTCAAAACATATAAGTCACATTAATTAATTTAATAATTAATTCCCTCTGTCAGAGCAAATAGTATGTTTTTATGAAACAATAAGTATCAAAACATTGACACTGGTTTAAGTCTGATTTCAAAGTGAAATTAATTCCAACGGCCACTATTGGATTTAATGGTAAAAATATATTCTAATTTAACTTTAAAACCAATTCAAAAAATAATCTAATAATATAAATAAATTAGATTAAAAAGAGGTTTTGAATTAAAATACAACATTTTACACTATTAAAAAAATGAACTTTATCGGAAAGATACCAAAAATTTACACGAAGTAAATTTTTATGTCCCGATTCTTAATAAGAGTTTGATTTGGTCCAAAATAATGTTTAATAGTGAAGAAAACTATATTTAATGACTGTTCACCTTCAAAAGGCGATAAGTGAACCTTTAGTGAAAACTAGGGCATATACTCCTAAAATTGAATTCTTTCTGTATTTTAAGCCTCTATCCTTTATTGGATAAATGTAAAAACATTTAAAAACATATATAATCATATTTTAGTTATTTATATCCATTCCCGCCAATACAACGGCTACATGTTAACTACCATTTAAAATAATATTATTTTATTATTAGAGTGCAACGTAAGATTCCCAAGAAACTCGTTGTTGCGTGTTGGGTACGCCATTGAGCATAACGTCCCCTTTAAATTAATATAAATATTTTATTCATAAATATGGATAAATATGAAAATGTCATATTCTTTATTTACCTGGGGTGTTACATCCTTCCCCCCTTTTGGGAATTGCGTCCTCGTAATTTTTAAAATTGAGCTTGGAAACATCCTTGAAAGTCCCACATCGGAACAAGAGTCGGTAAAACAATCACTTTAAAATAAAGAGAGATAAGCACAGAGGTCACCCGAGTTAACCCATACTAGGAATCCATGTAGGAAAACATGGACATGGAAGAGAAAACATAGGGTCATGTTCTGATGGAGAGTGATAGAAAACATGTTTAGGAGAAAGTTAACCACAAGAAAATCGGAAACTTGTGATGGGTAAAACGGTATTCAATTCCCCAGTAGGAAAAGTTAATAGACAACATTTTTGTTTTAAGTTACTTTTTATTGAGGAATTTATTCATAAGGAAACATAATCACTTATCATGTTGAATTTCAACTTTTACTAGATTCCTTAATCAAACTCATATTTTTTTCCAAAAGACGAGTATTTAGGGAGACTTGTTCGCATTAAGAGTACTATAATCATCTTCTAGAGAATCACCTAATCCAAAAAAGAGAACTATATACATCCCATGTCTTTAGGCTTTAACCAAAACCAAAACCAAAAAGGTTAGTACAAGGTTAGATAATCCAGAAAAGGATAACCCATTAAAAAGAAAATCTATGCTTAATCTCCATAATTTGACCAACAAAACCCAAAGTTCAACGAGGACCATCCGATAAACAACTTGTCCATAAAATTCTTAAAAGTAAACCAATATAAGATTGAAACCCAAATATTTGAAGGATTTAGTCACATAGTCTTCCAAGTTAAATCGTAACATTTATCTCCAAACAACATCAGTTGCTCCTAAAGTCTCGTATTGAAAAGTAATTAACCTAATCACATATCCTCCATGAAAGGTTAATCATTTTCATAAATAACCCAAAATCAAATTACTCTTAATTCATAAAATCATATAACTAAAAAGAATCAGTCAAACTAACAAGGGACTTCACGTAGTCCAGTGGTAGGCAATAAATATCAGTTGCACTTTGATTATGGGTTCGATTCCCGCAGCTTTGTCCGACGCGACGGGTAGTCACAAGGTCTACATGTTTTCCTTTTTACAAAACTATATAATTCTCAAATCATTCCCCAAAAAGGGATAAAATCATCAAAAATAACCATAACATAATTTAAACTCAATTTTATCTCATTCCTTTCACTTCAATCATAACATATAGTAACCCATAATTACTTCAAAAGTAAGGATCATATAAACCCAAATGGTTATTTATAACTATGTCCACAAAAGAAAAGATAACTATTCCTTGAATAAAATTTGCCTATATTAAACATCAGGGTTACACATAATATAAAAAGTCTTCTAATGTAACCACATCATCAAAAGAGACTTAATACTCTTAAGAATTTCACCACAACTCTTGAAGCCCTTATATGTTGACATCTTACTCATTCAACATTCTTCAGGATCCATTAACCATTCCTTTCCAAATTATTCCGAAATACCTATTTCCTACAAAAAAAATCATGAATCATATCCTAAGATTCCAAAATAGGAAAACAATAGTCATGAAATAGTACATACCTTTGATTGGTCATTGTCAGTTTCTTCATCCTCAATCAGAATGGCATTAGGTATTGGTAAACGAACATTTGTACGCTCTTGGTGACCCCATTCAGTAAACCTCTTCATAGGACATGTGTTTTCATAATGACCACGCACACCACATTTAAAACATTCAATTGATCCCTCAAAAAGAACTTCTTTCCCTTTACTCGAGTCAACTGGATGCTTCCTTTTTCCATGGAAGGTTCTTGCTTTATGACCTTCATTTCCACATCTATAGCATATTTCTGTCCCTTTGAAACATTTTCCTAGGTGTTTCTTTCCACATCTTTGACACACAGGTTTTTGAACACACTTACCTTTATGATTATTACCTGTACTTCCGTAGGGATTTGTTTCTTGCATATATGATGCCTTAGAGAAATCTCCAAGTTTTAGGTGGTCAATCATGACTCCAGATAGTTGGTTGAGGATAATCACAAGAGTTCTCATTGCAGCTCCCATATCATTCAGTTGCTCGCTCAAAAAACTATCACAGTTTCCTTCACATCCACTGTTACTTTGGTGCCTGCTAGATCTAGCCATTTACTAAAACCAAAAGGTCAGTGTGAGTATATCAACAAGACCATCATGTACTAATGAGTAAGATAAACACTAAGATATACTTACTCATTCACTTTATCTAAAACTAGGACTCTTTCTGAAATCCTAAACATTATGGTAATTTCAGTTATGCTTGAAGAATACCCTAACCTCTAAAGTTATCTAATCCGACCTTTGATACCAACTATAAGGCCCCAACCTTAAACCTTAATTAATCTTGAGTTATTACTAGATTACACATTGAGGATCTTTTCAGGTTTAGAGTTTTAGAGAATTAGATCATGAAACTTGCTTTACATTCCACATTTAAACAAAGTGGTTACATAAAAGACAGTATTCATTCTTCCCATTAACAGAAACATATTGAAAATAAAACATGGATTATTTCTTGAGACATCCTTGACACTATCATCACATCATGTACCATTCCCTTGACCTGTGAAAAACATTTCAAAAACATGGGATGAGCATAAAAATCTCAGTAAGGGTTATAAAAATATGGAAAGGAAACATGAGTTCATATATACATAAGAATGAAATCATACTTTACCCATAAAACATAGGCACTTTAACATACCTCATGAAACCTTGAATAAATCATAGAAATCATAAGACATAAAGGTAACTTGAGGCATTCATAACATTCTTACGTAGGGAGTAACCATTTTGGTTACGTTTGGAATACCCATCACAGTATATTCCCTAAATCTCTTCGGAGAAACCTTAACGTTTCACTCCTTCGCGTTACCCAATGCATTCGAGAGATATATCGGGCTCACCCGCCCTTAGTTTATCACGGAACCACCCATTTTCATAACAATGCCCAAGAACCATAACATAAACGTATCACATAAAACATGCATAAAGGAAACATAACATTTCCAAATTTAAATCTCATATAACATTTTATTATATTGAAATAATGAATCCGTTCAAAAAGAAACCATTTCCAAAACCATTTAAAACGTTTAATAAGGAGAATTTTGAATCAAAGTGTCCCATACCACCTTGAAGCTTTTAACATTTTAAACCATTAATATACATATAAATAAATCCTTAAAACCATTTTGAAAACCTGGATATTAATAAGAACAAATCATTAAAACATTTAAAGTGATATTTTGGTCAAAGGGTTTTTACCAAAATTAGAGACACTTGAATATAATAATTGAGGAATAACATTTAATCAGAACTTTATAATATCATGAGAATAAATGGATTCATGATATAATATTCCAAAGGACAGTATATACACCATATAAGAGTGAATTGGTGCATAACAACAATGAAGTCTCAATAGGGATGTAAAATGTGATGAAATCCCTTATAAAGAAGGTATCCTAAAATTAAGGATAAATCAATATCAAAATTATGTGTGAAAAATATAAGTACACCCAATATAATTGGATATTAAGTGTAAAACAATAATATTTCATTCACACATATTCAAAGGATGACATATTCAATATCTACATGTTGAACCCAAAGAAATCGAAATTGGGTTAAAACGTTCCCTTGGTAAAATTCGACAGCCTAACGGTGTCACTTCAAAAATGCAGAAAATGAGTTGATGAGAGATAAAAAGGGAATATCATCACTTGGAAATAAAATTTACATCAATCAGGATATATAAGAACATATCCCAACATAATAGTATGTGAATTAAAATACATAACAAACGAAGTCTTTTAAAATGAGGAGGGTGAATGGTTCCATTACCGACTTGGGTAACTTTCAAAAAGTACACCCCATTGAAGAAGTGTCATAAAATGAATATTTAAATACCCATAAATGGAATTATATTACAAAAGGAGTGTAATAATGGGCAGTACATAAACCACTCAAATGAAATTGTGGCAAATGTAGTATAAATCTCACAAGAATAAAAGTGAGATGAAAAATCCCTTACGCAAACTCGGCAGCCTAACGACGCCACTTAAAACTTCCAAAATGGATTGATGGGAGGAAATAGGGTCTCTCATCATATGAACATAATAAGTACAGTGGGAGTAATATAAAATAACATCCCAATCATAAGAAATATTAGATTGAAAGGAATTACATAAAAGAGTGTACTTAAAAAGAAAGAGAGGTGTAGGATCCCTTACCTCGGGTCCGACTTGATTCGATCATTCTTTAACGTCCTGAATAATAAACCTGAGTTAATTTAAACTTTATTAAGAACCTTTTTATAGTTCATTATTTCTTTTATATCACCTATATCAATGTTATAAACATTATTTAATCATTTAAGTTAATAATGTTTGTTTTGTCGATATTTGGTTCTTAAGTCGAAAGTGGACTTCTTACAATTACATGTTGTTCGTGTGGTCAAATGTTCATTATATCCAGAATTATATTCAAGATTTGGATATCATATATATCATATATATCCAGAATATACATGTATTTATAATATTACATAATCTTTTAGAGGTAAGAAATGAAATGCACTGTTCATGGAGACGGTAAGCCGTACGTACGCATGAACGCTACTTTCATTTCTTTGTCATATTAATGGAATTAAAACTAAATGAGAGGTATGTATATTTTAATTCCAGAATTATATTAATCATTTATATGTATCATTCGTCATATATATCCATTATATACATGTACTTATAACAGTACATTACTTTTGGGGATAAGAAATGAAATGCACCGTTCATAGAGACGGTAAGCCGTACATACGCATGAACGCTACTTTCATTTCTATATCATACTTTAATTGAAAGAAATAATAATGATATGGAGGTATATAATAATTCCAGTATAAAATCATATATAATAACATTAAATCCATCCTTTATACGTCCCACATATGGCATTAAAGAATCACATCACTTTGAGGGGGCGGTAGTCCGCACTTCCTTAAATGAAGATATCGCGTTTACCCATAACGGAAACCATAAAGGTATGACCAAAATGAAAAAATACATAAGATTAAGGAAAACATAAACACATTATATATCACATATAAATATAGTGTCATTTTAATGGCCACCTTTGAAGGTGTTAAAAGAATGTTGAACAATCATCGTTTCGGGAGGCCGAAATTTTCCATCCACGGAAATAGTATGTTCTTTAACCATTAGATGTAGGTGTGTGAAAGTGTGGCTAGAATCCTTCTTATAACAACATCCTAGTATACTGATGATACTTTATTTTTTACAAAAGAAATGAATAAAAAGAGTTTAGGGGGTTGGAGAATCAAAATAAAACAAAAGGACTCAAGTGAAAACATTACCTTAAAATCGGGTAACTTTCTTCGGTTTGAGCTCAAAGGCTTCCTTGGGAAGAATTATGCCCAAAGTGATTCTTCAAGGAGTAAGAGAGGGAAGTGGAGAGACAAAATGGGCAGATGTTGGCCGAGAAAAAGGCTTTGGGAGTGTGGGTAAGGAGGTAGAGGTGGGGGCCTTTTATAAGAGGAGAGGAGGGGAACTTTTGGAAAGTAAGAAATATTACTTTATTTGAAAATGTGTTTCGGTTTTAAAAGGTCCCACATTGATATAATTCGTGGATAAGGTGATAAGGGTTCTAAATCCACCCATCCAATACGTTTTGGACATGTGTAGGTCATAGAGTTTACATTATCTTCTCATTTTATTTAAATCGTCAGATAATGATGTCATCGCTGCATCATTATGATGTCATAAATAATTTAATTTATTTCATGTCTAAAAATTATAAAAAAATTACTATGATGTAGGAAATCTTTTTCGCTTTCCAATTAATATTTATAATGAAACATATGACCTGTATAACCCCACTTAAAAAATTGTTTTAGTAAAACATATCATGTTTGTGTCATTTTTACTTTTACATTAAATAAAAAGTTATTTATGTCATTTCGCAACCAAAGTGGCTCCATGGGGTCCCCAAGTTGACCCATGGAATGTCTTGGTCGGCCATTACACATCCAATGAGGTTAGGACATGTGTCAAGTTCATTTCATATTATTAAAACATTATTTTTACCTTAAACTACACTAATTACCTCTAATCGCGATTAAAAACTTAATAAGTTACTATTCACCAAAAAATAATTTTTATCCCATTGAACCACATTTTACTTCTTAATTAAAACCATGTATGTCGGATTTTTTAAATTCAAAACACAAAGATGGAAAAATTTCATTTAAATTGAAAAATCTGTTTTTATAAGTACCACTTAGTGGTGTCACTATTCATCAAAAATTGATGTTTTTCAGAAAAATCCCAAAAATTCACCCTAAGCTATTTTTGATATTCCGAATTCAAAAATGAAGTCTATTTTAAAAAATTCAAAACATATAAGTCACATTATTTAATTTAATAATTAATTCCCGCTGTCAGAGCAAATAGCGTGTTTTTATGAAAAAATAAGTATCAAAAGATTGACACTGGTTGAAGTCTGATTTCAAAGTGAAATTAATTCCAATGACTACTATTGGATTTAATGGTAAAAATATATTCTAATTTAACTTTAAAACCAATTCAAAAGATAATCTAATCATATAAATAAATTAGATTAAAAAGAGGTTTTGAATTAAAATACAACATTTTACACTATTCAAAAAAAATGAACTTTATCGGAAAGATACCAAAAATTTACACAAAGTAAATTTTGATGTCCCAATTCTTAATAAGAGTTTTATTTGGTCCAAAATAATGTTTAAGAGTGAAAAAAACTATATTTAATGACGGTTCACCATCAAAAGGCGTTAAGTGAACCTTTAGTGAAAACTAGGGCATATACGCCTAAAATTGAATTCTTTCCGTATTTTAAGCCTCTATCCTTTATTGGATAAATGTAAAAACATTTAAAAACATATATAATCATATTTTAGTTATTTATATCCATTCCCTCCAATACAACGACTACATGTTAAATACCATTTAAAATAATATTATTTTATTATTAGAGTGCAACGTAAGATTCCCAAGAAACTCGTTGTTGCGTGTTGGGTACGCCATCGAGAATAGCGTCCCCTTTAAAATCATATAAATATTTTATTCACAAATATGGATAAATATGAAAATTTCATATTCTTTATTTACCTGGGGTGTTACAGTTAGTTAGGGATTTGGTGGTGTGGGAAGGTTTCCACAAGATTTTTGAACCCCTCCCAGTAGTCAGAGAGAGATTCATGGGGATAATTTAGGGATACCACTTATTTTATTTAATATAAAAGAAGTTTCAGAAGAAAGGAATAATTTTTATAAGAATATTCATTTAATTTAATTCCATGTGGTTATTGAAATAGGATGGATGTTACAGAGCCATGAATTGGTAGAGTGAGTTTGGGTGAAAGGGAATGCCTGCAGTTTGATTTGTTCTTCAAAAACCCCTTGAGGATTCATTGTGGAGAAAAAAAATGTAACTATTTTAGGTGAATGTGAGAAACCTCATCGACGAGACCTTGGAAATGAGGTATAATATTATTCAAAAACAATTTGAGTTTAAAATATGCCTCAATGTTTTAATATTGAATTTAAAGGGGATAGAAATTCATATATTGGGAAATGAGTTCTTTAAGAGTTTTCCCTAGGATTTACCATGTCTAGTTCAATTGGATGGGAAATTAATGAGTCTTGGGTGATTTGAATATCCCTAAAATTCCTCTATAGTTTGTAAAGAGTTAGCACAATTTTTTGGTCAAACCAATTTGATGATTATTTGGGAGTCTATAGGGAATTTTGAGATGTTTGGAAAGGATGAGGAAGGTGGGTTTTCTTCATATATATTATTTGGTATTTTTATTTTTTATAAAAAATCAAAAACTATCTACTACAATTTTAACTCTCTCCATAAACGATACCATTTGATTTATGTTCGATTTCCACCTATCTAGTTCAATTGGACATGCAATGAATGGGCCTTGAGTGAATTGACTATCCCTAATGTTCCCCATAATCTAGGGAATATTTTCTTGAATTTTGTGTCAAATAAATATAATGGACTGTTTGGGAGGATATGGGGAATTTAGAGATGTTTGTAAAGGATGAGGAAGATGGGGTTTTATTTGTGTTTTTTTCAGATATAGTTTTTTGTTTATTTGTTTTTTGTTTTTTGGTTTTTTTATGAAAAAATGAAAACTACTTGCCAACTAGTTAATCCATCACCAGTAATAGAGCCATTTTAAGTATATATTATTGTATCATATCGACCATTAAAAGGTCCAGTGCTATTCTAATGTGTATAGCAGCTCTCGGGGTCGAATCCTAGGTGATGATTCCTTTTTTAGAGTTTATTATTTTTGTTTTCTTTTTTGAAGGGGGGGGGGGGGGTTAGAGTTTATGTGAAATAAATGATTTATGTATTTGGTTTATAAATTTAATAACTATTGTGGTGATATTATCATTCAGGATTTAATATTGTGATATCCTTAATCATTTATATATATTTTAAAAAATTAACCCCCACTTCACAAGATGATTTTTTGATCGGAATTCCCAAAGGATTTTGATTTGATCTATTATTCAACTAGGGTATTGATATCAATCAATAATTATTGATGTAAGGTTAAATATTTCATATAAACTTGTATAATTTTGGTTCCAATAATCCATGTAATCTAAATTTCAAACAAAACATGTCATTAATCCATTAAATTTTAAGTTCAACATACACAATATCAATTTAAGCACTATTAATTGATAATAAGATCTCAATCAATTAACATCACAAAATTATGAGTCAAACAAATAGTATATTTACACATACATTGATATGGTTATGGTGATAAATTATTATGAGTGTGAAAATAATAGGATACCAAAATCGTTGTGCAATGAACACACACACAAATGGTAAAGAATGTTAATATCATAATTTTTATTGAATACAAACATAAAATAATGGAATGATTTTCAAATTTATATAATTTTTTAAGTACATTAATATTAAATTTCAGAGTGATGATGATTATAAGAGAATATTAATATGAAACATACATTAAAATTCAAATGAAATTGAAGAAAACTTACACGATTATAAATGAAAATAATCAAAGTACATGGAAATAAATTATAGAGGAATGGTCTATAAAGTATAAAACTGAGTTTGTAAGGTCCTCCTAGTATTTATTTGGGATTAAGTCATGAAAATGTACACTCATATGTTATGAAGATCCATCCCCTTTCCATGAGAAGAGTGGGATGTATTTATTGCCCAAGGTGGTGGACTATTCGCCATCCAAAACTACCCCTCAAGATGGATCAACCATTTTACCCTATATAAAACCTAATTTGAAGATATATTCTTCTATAATTTTTTATAAAGAGAAGTAAAAAGTTCAACTTCCAAATTTTCAGGCCATTAATGTTTTCAAGACAAGTTTACGGCTACTTTACCAAATCATGTGCTGCTGTCCATTTTTTAGTCGATTTTTTACATTTTCTAAATGTGAATTCATATATGTCTATTAAGATTCCTTTAAAATCTGAACCATTTCTTTTAAAAAGTTTGGATCCTACATCTTGGATATTATAATTAATTTTTATAATACAATTGGTTTATTGGAAGAGTAGTAAAGTCATGAAAGGTGGGATGTTTTTAATTCTAAGATAGAATTGTGAGCTGGACTTTAAAGCATCAATTGGGTCCATTTTGATGAATTTTAGTCTTAAAATTTATATCCATGTTTTTTTATATTAAATAAATTAAAATTCTGTTTCATAAAAATTGGGCTTCTTAATTGATCCTATAAATTCTATATAAATGGTTGGTCCAATTTTCATTAGAGATTTAATGAGCCTTATTTTATGGAATATTTTTCCATTTAGATGGTCAAATTATCCAAATAAAGAGTTGAATGATTTTTGTAATTTTGAATAAAGAACCATAAAAAAATAATAAGACAATTCATATCAATAGGTAGAATTTTATAGTTAAAACAATAAACATACTTGAATTTGGATTATTTCAGTCAATGATCACAAATTATATTTAATATTAAAAAATGTTCATTTAAAACCAATTATAAAAAATTTCTTGAAAATTAGTAATAATAGAATAAAAAAAGATACAAATAATTGAGTTATATTAACTCCCCCATACGTAGGAATGTGCATTTCCTCATATAAAATATAATAAAATCATTTTCATTTTCCAAAATATATTAAATGTTTATTTACAAATATGGGGTCTAAAATAGTTCACTCATCCATAAATAATTACACCCTAATTTGTTATAGAAATTATTTGTAGAAAAAAATTAAATTTTCAAGTTCAAAATTTGAATTGAGAAATGTGAAAACTCTGAACTCACTCCACTCATGATGATAAAAATTTATTTATGGAGTTTTAGTAATTATTCAACAAAATGTGAAAATATTAGGTTTTGTAAGAGCTCTCAGATTCCATTACCAATCATAATGTTCACAAAAATAAAGATTTATTTTTAGGGGTTTTATGTGATATAGTATGGTAAGAATATAATTCCCAAATGCTTAAGAAAAGAGGGGTAAACCATAACTTGGAAAAATAAATTTTCAATTTTTTCAATGTGTCATAAAAGTTTATCAAAACACATATTTACAAGGTAATGATTGTGTAAAGAAATAAAAAAAAAAGAGAAAGAAAATTTCAAGTGGATGAAAAAATGAAATATATACAAAACACACAACTTCTCCCAATAACACAAGAAAAGATGGTGCAAGTGTTATTTTTTCTTCTTTTTTCTTCTTTTGTTTTCTGAACTTGAACAAAAAATATCAAATTCTTATCCTAAACCTTGTTTGATATCTTCATGATACTAATTGTAATAGTTATAACAAGATCAAAGTTTGATGAAGAGTCATTTTTAAAATTCAAAAGACACAACCAATTATTTTTCTCAGTTTTTTATTTTTTTGGTTTTTTCATATTATTTCATTTATTTGATCATTTTTAACTAAAATTAAAAAAATTACATAAATATGAATTCATTCACAAAAATCACTAAATGAAAACCTCAACCCACACTAAAATAGATGATTTACCTTAATAATTTGATGAAACATTGAAAATTAAGGAAATGGTTACAAAAATGAAATTCATTATCCCCACACTTAAATTTAAGGAAACCATAATATGAAAATTCATGTAGATATTGGGTGGGATAATTTTTTGGGTTTTCAATGTGGCTATATAAAAAATGATTTAAAAATTTTTAAGTTAATTTCAAAAGGAGGATTAATGTATGGTTAATGGGAGGAAATTTGGATATATTTTTATCATGTGTTTCAAGATATGACTCAATCTTTTTAATGTATTATAAATTAGAAAATTCATATCTAATGTCTACATACTCACGACTCATAATTAGGGGTGAAAAAAACACAATATGAAAGTTGGAGATAGGTGACATTGGCCTAACAACAGATGTTCTTCCTCACGATTGGGGAAAAATAATTTTCCAAATAAAAAATCTACAACTCAAAATTTATTAGTATTAATATATAATTTTTTATCAAAATTTATAATGAAAATAAAAAAATATTTAGATGAAAAAAATTCATTGGACAACCCACAAATTTTGGAAAAAAGTTGAAAAATTAATGGTGAGTATTGATGTCTCTTTTTTATTTTTTTAGTTTTTTTAAATACAGACACACAAAAAATAGGAGAAAAGGGATTTTATGAAGAAATTGGTTAAAAAAAGATAATGAGAGATGAATAAGAATAAAGAGAGAGAGAGATAGAGGGCGAGGGGGATGAAGAGGGGGAGAGAGAGTTAATGGGAAAATGGTGTCCCCTATTTTGTATTTGGTGGGTCGATATCTCCATCTAGTGGTTGGTATACCACTGTAGTTGGGGATATAATAGAAGTTGATTTGGTTCCCGGTATGTGTGTCCTATCATGGTGATGCTTTAATCGATGTCCATTTACTATGAATGTTCTTTTAGTATTCGGGTCTTGTACTTTCGCTACACCAAATGGGTAAACACTAGTAATTATAAAATGACCTTCCCAATGAGGATTAAGCTTACCTGGGTAAAGCAGAAATCGATTATTGAAGATAATTACCCCTATACCTCGATGAAAAAAAATTTTTAGGATGTGTTTGTTAGGGAGTACCTTAACATTTTTGTTGTAGATATTTTAATTATTTTAAGAATCTCAGAGAATCACCTCTAGTTCATTTTATTCCAGTAATATCTCTTCAATATATTTTTTCACAATTAAAAATAAATATTTTGAAAACAAAAAATGAATTATGTTAGATTTCAACTGGTAAATGACATTATCTTTCAAAAACTAGAAAAAAAGAAGACATCCCAATGGGTGTTTTATAGGAAGTTTGATAATTCTGGAGAGATTCACAAGGAATTTCAGACCTGCCTTTTCTGGTGGGATTAACAATTCTCTCAAGAACTCTTTTCAATTATATGTTAGAAAGTTGAGCCAAGTCATTTATTGCGGGTGAAATGAATTTGATGTTTTATTTATAACCACATTATTTTTCAGAAGACACTAATATTAATGGAATATATACCAACAGTTTTGTCCAAAACATTAGTATAGGTCACTAATTTGGACTTATACCAACATTTTGGCCATAACCATTGGTATAGGTCACTTATATAGACATGTACCAATGGTTTGGTAAAAAAGTTGGTAGAGGTCACTAATTTGGACCTATACTAATTGTTTGTCCAAAATCATTGGTATATGTCAATTATATAGAACTATAACAATAGTTTTGGCCAAAACTGTTGGTATAAGGTCACCAAAATAGACACATACCAATGGTTTTGTCCAAATATTTGGTATAAGACTACCATATGCCAACAGTTTCACCAAAACTATTTGTATAGCTCAAAAATCAAACAACCTATATCCAACAGTTCTCAAAACCATCGGTATTGGTAAATATATTTTTATGGAATCTTATGTCAAATAACATTAAATTAATCAAAATATAAAATAGTTACGAACATACATATACATATTTATGAAATTATGTTCATAAAGTTCATGTTAGGTTCATGGTTAAGTCGTTGAATTATAAAATGGGAGGTTCTGGGATCAGAACTGAGATTATTATTTTTTGAATTACCTATACCAATGGTTTTATCAAACTATTGGTATAGGTTTTTCAAATTATATATACCAACAGTTTGAAAACACTATTAGTATAGGTCTATACCAACAGTTTTCCCAAAACTATGGTTATAGACCAATCCCAACACCAAATCACCCAACGGTCCTCCAAACCATTGGTATATGTTAGTTTTCTATTAGTGAACGATTCCATGTTTTAATTAAAGAAATGCGTTCTTAAGTCACTTACCATGGCATATGGAGTTCCAAATCGATGGGTGAGGCGAGTTTTTAGGAACTCACTAACAGTATGGGAAACAATCTTTCTACTGCGTTTGGACTCAACCCAACTAGAAAAATAATCTTCTAGAAGGATAATGTTGGATAATACATTAGAAAGGGGGAATGGTCACATGAAATGAATTCCCTAAACATTGATGATTTCACAAAAGTTTAATGAATTTTTGGGTATTTCATTTATTTTGGAAAACTGTGCCAAAATTCTAGCAAATGGTACATCATTAAAAGAACTCATGTTATTCATTTAAGGGTGAGGGAAAGAAGAATATAGAGTACATGGACTTTCAGGAGGTCCTTTTTGATCTGAAGTGGCCACCAGTAGGCATTGGGTTGAAAAATTCCAAGATAGAAGAATGCTTATCTTTATCAACACATTATCTAATTACAATACCATTCCCAGTTATTCAAAGTTTATCATCCTCCCAAAAAAAAAATTTTAATCAATTTTTAGCTTTAATTTTTGTTCTTTTCATAAAAGTTTTGGAAAAAAACCATCATCCATGTAATTTATAATTATGGAATACCATGGTACCATTGGAGTGAGAGATGATATGAGTTTAATTATAAATTCTTGATTTTATTTCAGAATGTGAAGAACTGGAAATTCTACACATGTGATCATTCACAAGGTTTTATTTTCCAAGAATATCTTTAATCACAATGTAAAACTCTTAGAGAATTAGGATCCATCTTGTTGGCTTCATTTTGGAATCAATTTTCATAAGTAATAATTTTAAAGCTGAATGGTATATAAAAATGATGATTTTGTAACCAAAGATATAGGATCTATATATATCTTTGGTAAAAACCAAAGCTAAAAGTTCCTTCTTAGTCATAGTGTAGTGAGATTGCATTTCATAGAATATTATTAAGGAATAATAGGTGGTGTATAATTTTTTCTCTCTCTGTTGACAGAGAATGACACAAATAGACCGTTCAAAATCATTACACATCAATTAAAAGGGTAAGGACTAATTTGGGGGTTGGATTATCAAGGAAGATTTAACAATAGCTTTTAGTTCAATGAAGGATCTCTTTCAAGCCTCTTCAAAATGAAATATAACATAATTTTGGAAAGACCAAATGAGTTGGAGGGTAATTCTACTAAATATATGGATCAATCACTAATAGAAATTGGAATAAACAAGGAATTAATGGATGTGTCAAACTGATGTGGGTTAAATAAGTGATGGGATCACCACAATTTTAGAAGCACCTACTTGAATACACTCTTGTGAAATTATGTTCCCTATTACAAACCCATTAGTAACCATCAAGTCACATTTATTTAAAATTAGAAGAATTTTACATTTGAAACATTTTTTAAGACAAGAGAAGGTGAATAGAAGTAGGAGTCAAATGACTTACCATAAATGGTAAATTTATCCATGAAGACCTCCATGAAATTATACGTGAATTCAGAAAATATACTCATCATACACTTGGGGAATGTTGTATGATCATTTCAAAGTCCAAAAGGCATTCTAATATATGCATTTGTTTCAAAGGGACAAGTGATTGTAGTCTTTTCTTAGTCCTGAGGTGCAATTGGAATTTATAAGTAGCCAATATATCCATCAAGAGGTGAGTTTATGGATAATAATTCTATCATTTGATTAAGGAAAAGAAGGTGGAAGTGATCTTTTTAGGCTTCATCATTCAATTTCTGATAATCGATGTAAAGATGCCAATTTTTCACTCATGTTGTAACCAACTCTCTCTGTTCATTTGTGAAAAATTTATCCCACCCTTCTTAGGTACCACTTGAATCACACTAACCCATAAACCATCATAAATTTTGTAGATAATATAGATTGATAATCTTGGTAATGTCTTCCCTAACTACCTCATGTATGATTGAATTGTGTATTCTTTGATGTTGTCTTATTGGTTTGGATGATTCTTCTCAACGGATATGATCCATGCAATGGTGTGGGTTGTTTCCTAGTATGTCATATATTGTCAAACCTAAGGCCTGTTAGTTTTAGTCTAACATATGAACAAGTTGGGACTCCTCGTTTTTAGTATGTTTTATAGAGATAATAATAGGATAACAGTGATTACGGAAAAGGAATGTATATTTCAAGTGCATAGGAATGGGTTTCAAACTAGTTTCTACCTTTATTTTTGGGTAAGAAAACATAGGAACAAAGGAAGGGATTTCAGTTGGTTTTGATTCATTTTCCATAACACCTTCCAAGGTGGAGTAGTAGAGATAATATTAGATATGGGTTTCTAGAGGGTTTTCAAGATCTATTAGTTTGATGTAGTCTATAAATGAAAGTTCAACATCAAATTCTCTATTTAAAACTTAGTTAATCATGTTACAAATTTTTAAAACTCCTATCTCATTAGTATATGATGAACTTGATAGAATGGGGGAGAATTTAATATTATAATTATTCTCATAATAATGGATTGATAAGGTATAATGATCCTACTATCAGTATCAATTGGATTGAAAAAATGTTAAACTGGACTAGTCGGTCACTAAATTTCCCAGAAAAGATGCCCACATGGACATCAATTTTAGTTCAAGCTATCATGAGAAATGGTCTTAATATAATTAGGGTAAATTGAGATGAATTCATCTCACCTTATATGTAAAGGATATAGAAATCAACTAGTGGGATAAGATCATTGGATCAGACAAGGACATCCTAGATTATTCCCTTAGGACCAGGAGTGCTACGATAAGCTAACTAGATGAAAACACTCATTGGATGCAAGATACCAAGGCCAAGTTTGGAGAAGATGGATTTGACCATTAAATTTATCGTTCATTTTAGATCTATGCTTATATCATCAATTTTGGAACCCCTTACTTGGAATGGAATAGTAAATGTCCCTTGATATTTTCACTTTATGGGTATGGAATGTTGGGTTAAAAAAATTTCAATGGTCTTATGTTGTCTCTTGTGGGTGCACAATTACTTAAGAAACATTGTATACATAGATATTGTTTTGATGGAATCTAAGAGGGAAATGTTTTCTACAACATGTCTAAACATGTCATTCATTTCAGAATTAGACTCAAAGGGATTATTAGGTTTGTAGACGGCTTAAGGAAAAGGGAATGGGCTCCTTATAGAAATGGAAAGAGGTGAGGGAGTGGATTTAAATTATTTATATAGTTTAATTTTTTTCTCTTTCTATATAAACATTTAAAGGGGAGTTAGAGGATCCATCATGAGCTAGAGAAATTTTATTTTCATGTCAAAGTGAAATTACACCTACATTTCTTGTAAAGTTATGTAATGGTTGGGTTGAGAGTTAGAAAGAATTGTGTTTTTTACCTTATGTGGGATGTAAGTTGACCAATTCATTTTCAATGTTTTTAAGTATAGTACTTGTGAAGGAGGGAAGATCCTACATAGCCATGGTATCTTGGAAGATGAGGCTTGTTCTGAATTGGTATTTCCTTGATTTTGGTTTTGGGGAAATTGATTGTATTTGGTTGGGAATTGGGAAGTCCCACTAGGATAGTGGAATACAAGCAGATCAGGGAGGTATTTCTACTTTGAATTTGATTAATAATAAGATAAAGTTGTCGAAAGTACCCCCACCTTGACTATATTGGTATTTGTTTGGATTTTACGTAGGTAATTTAGGGGGATGAGAGAATATATTACCATAACTCAAGCATGTGTTACAGGTAAAAGAGATGGGATTAGAGTGGGGTTGGTTTGAGTTTCTAATGAACTGAACTAATAGTTAAGGTTTGGGTTTCTACTCAGTATATACTAAACTGATATCCATTGGTCCAGATGAATATGATGGTTGATTTTGAAGAAATGAACATGTGTCTATTGGATGAGCCGGTGAGCTGTAGATTTCAAAATTTTTTGACAGGTCTGGGGAATATAGATTTTGGAGAATATGGGGTTGGAGATTTGGAAGCCACCACTAGTTTTCACACAAGGCCTTTATGTTCAATCATCCACTCAGTCATCTTTTTGGGATCTATTGATTGATTCTTTTAGTCTTTTTAACATGAGCATGTGACCGAGTATTTAATTACTACGTGTTTTCACCCCATTTTATTAGGGATTCTCATGAAGCTTTAAGAGTATTTTCAACTAGAGAAGTTCCACTTGTGGCATAAATTAGATTTTGAAAGATAAATAGTAATACCTCATAGAAGTTTTGGATAAAAAGTTGGTCATGGATTTAGTGGTTTGGGTAGGCTTCCACAAGCCATTTAATCCTCTATTAGTACTTGTTCAGTGATTCATTAGAAGAATTGTAGGATACCACTTATTTACTTTTGGATATAAATAGTTCGAGAAGAAGGGAATAATTTCTATATTAAGAGTCTCTTCATGTCATTACATGGGGTTTTGGAAATAATTTCTATAAGTATTTTTTACCAAGGATTAGATATATCTTGTTCAATTAGATGAGAAATGAATGAGTCCTCAGTGATTTGACTATCCATAATGTTCCTGCAAATTTGGAGAATTTTTTTTCTCATTTTTTGGTCAAAAATATTTCAGTAACTATTTGGGAGGCTATAAGGAATTTAGATAAGTTTATAAAGAGTGTGGAAGGTGTGTTTTTATTTATGTTTTTTTTCCAGATATTTATTTTGTTTTTTTTTGATTTTTTATAAAAAAAACTATTGACTACTAGTTGTAGCATCCCTAGAAAAGAGACCATTTGAATTGAATCTGATTTCAACCAATTTACCAATCAAAAGTCTGGTGGTTTTCTAATGTGTATAGAGGCACCCAGGTCAAATACTTGATGATGAAACCTTTTTTTGGAGTTATTATTTTTGTCTTTTGAGGGGAGGGGGGGGGGGATTTCCAAATATTCTACAAAAGGAATGATTTATGTATTTTTTTAGAAATTTAATAATGATTTGGATGATTTCATCATTATAGAGTTAATCATGTGACATCCTCTAATTTTTCTATATATTTTATTAAATTAACACCGACTTCACAAGATGATTTTTGATCAGAATTACCAAATGTATTGGCTTTAATCAAAGTTTCAGACTGGGAAATGATCTCATTAAATTCTTTTTTATGGAATGTTAAATATTTCATGAACCCATGTTCGATTGTTTTTCCAATAATACATTTAATCCATATATAAAAAAACATTTCATTAGTCCCTTACATTTTATGTTTAACATACACTATATTAGTTAAAATAATATTAATCAAGAAAAAGCTGTCAATGACTTAACATCACCAAATTATGGATCAACCCATCTATAGATTTACTAAAAAAATATTATGGTTATCAATATAGTTTAATTTTTTTGGTGGTTATTTATAAAAATAATTTTAAGATAATGAGATAAGAAAAGAGTTGTGTGATGAACACAGACACGTAAGATGAAGAGATTTAATAACACATAAATGATTGAATTAGAAAGTGAAATAAGATAATGAATTAAAATTTATTTAAATAATTTTAAGAACATTAATATTACACAATATATGGTGGATTATTATTATAGAATATTAATATGAAACATTCATTAAAATTCAAATGAAATTAAAAATAACTTATGTGATTACAAATGAAAACAATCAAAGTAAATGATTCTAAAGCATATAGTACTGGTTTATCAAGTAGAAAAACGAGTTTTTAGGTCCTACGAAAACAGTTTAGGGATTATTTTCATTAATATTTATCATTATATGTGCTAAAGTTCCAAACCCTTGTAAGGAGAAGAGGGGGATGTATTTACATCCATTAGCGGTGGACTATTTTTCTTTCCAAAATTGACCCTCAAGTTGGTTTGAACATTTGACACATTATACTACCAAATATGTAGATATATTATAATAAAAATTTGTTGATATGGATGTTTTATGTTCAATATCCAAATTTGGTATGCATTGGATTTTTTAACCAATATTATGGTTATTTCCCCAAACCATGGGCTACTGTCCATTTTTTGAAGTCTAGTTTTTCCATGGTCTAAATGCGAATGAATTTATGACTATTAATATTCCCTAAAATAAGAATAATTTATTATAAAAATTTGGGCACCTACATCTTGTATTTAACACAAAAAAGTTTACCTCAATTAGTCAATTGGAATGGGAGATTGTTAGGAAATATTAGATATTTTTAATTCCCAGACAGAATTATGGGTTGGAATTCAAAGCATATTTTGGGACCCTTTTAGTGGATTTGGTACTTAAGTGTTTTTATTGAAGATGTTTTTATATATTCTAGATCATAATATGATGTTTCATCAAATTTGAGATTCATGATTGATCCCAAAAATTCTATCTTCATGGCTGGTCTTGTTTTCACCATAGATTCATTAGGCCTTCTTGTGTGGTATATATGAACCTTTAGATGAACCAATTAGCCAAAGATATTGTTTAATGATTTGTATTAATATAAATAAGAAACCATAAAAAAATAAAATCATATAATTTGTTTTAATATAGGGAGTGTTATGATTAAATTAGTAAACAAACATGAATTTGGATTATTTCGAACAATTCCCACAAATTATATTTAATATTGAAACAAGTTCATTTCAAAATAATTATTAAAATTTTAATGAAAAAAATCAGTATATTAGAAAAATAATAATTATTAAATTAATAACATCATTAAATCATGAGGTAATTATTTTATATATGGACCTCATTTCATGTTCACAATTTCATGCGTCAACCAAGTTTTCATATACATAAGATTAAGCATGGTCTTGGTAATCATGTTCATATGTTTCATCATAGAACTGTATTTTATGTTTACAAGATTATGTGTGGACCTATTTTTCATGAAAATAATTTTATACGGGGGTATGATTTCATTTCCTTACCTTAATTCATGAACGTATTTTAATTTTTATATGTTCAAAATGTTTTAATATTATGTTTTCCACAGTACTATGTCTACATTATGCTCTCATGGATCATGTTAATTAAATTTACTTAAATAATTAATTTCTTATGAACTTAAAAGATTTAGACCTAAATCTGTATTATGATCAATGTTATTATAGGTATGGTTTCTAAATGTTAGGATCATATTCTCATACATTTATATCATGTTATGCATAAGTGATCATCAATATCACCTTCATTTACCCTTGTTAGTAATCTAAGATCTCCCTTTCTTATGTTTCCATTCCACTGATTATGAATAAGGCATTATATTTCTCATCTATAATAAAATTAATATGTGGGATGACCATTATGGGGGATAATGAAGATATTTCAAGAAAAAAGAAGATTTTGTATCCAGTCTCCAAATACACTTAAACTTTATATTCCTCAAGCATGTTTTTGTAAAATAAAATGAATATTCATGTATTAATATCTAATATATATATATTTTTAAACATGTGTGTCACTATAGTTGGTATTATAGGGTAGGTTTAGTTTACTATTTTAGGTAGGATAAGAAAACTTTTGTGAGACCAATAACATTAAGTATAAGGGAAAGCCTGGGTATAAGGATATATCCTAGAATTCTTTAAAGGATAATGTGATTGGTTTTCATGAAATTATATATATTTATAGATATTAAAATTGGATGTAGATCTGGAACATTAATACCCTCTATTAATAACTCTAAAAATGGAACATTGGTATTTGAATCGATCATCACATGGTGCAAGACAGTGGGCCTTTACTGCAAACCTGATTTGACAGTCTTATATTATTTGTTTTTGAAATTCCCTAAGTATTTATCAACCATCATGAATAATTTTGAATGATGATGACCAAGAATGACCTATGTTTCATGATTTTGGGCATCTTAGGAGTAATTTTCATGAATATGTGATTTTTGAAAACTAGTTTAAAAAATGTGATTCTTTTGGAATTATTTTTAATTTAGTCAATGTCTTGAACTTGAAGAAATCATGTGAAAATAGAGTGTGGTGGACAATGAAAAACCAATCCTCATGAGAAACCAAATGACTTAGAAAGTGGTATTGGAGATTTTTTTCTGTTGTCACTCAACTATCACAAGACAGAGGTGGTTATATAGGTTATTTTGAACTTTTAAAAATATTAAGGTAGGATTAACAAGCCATTAAATATTTTATACCAAAACTTCCACCCAGACTCTGTTGGAATTATTATCTAATAGTTACTGATAAATGGGTCAGTTTGATGGAAAATACATTTTCTATTCTTAAATACCTAAAACATGACAAATTTATCCTAACAATTTATCATTTATATTGAGAAATATATCAATGGTTTAATTTTATTAAGAAAAGGAGGCAAAGGGATGAAATAAACTAAATGGAATGGTATGAGTTTAAGAGAATATTTTTCATTAATTTAGTCCCTCATATATTACATACAAAAATGGAGAAATAATTATTTGATCTTAAGTATAAGGATGATAATCCATCGGTACATATGAGGAATATTTTATTAGAATTGTAATTTATTATTCTAGTTTAATAATCAGACCTAAAATCAAAATTGATAGATTCTTTAATGGATTGAAACCATGTCATTAAAATATATTAGCTATATGAAACTTTTGGAAGCTGTGAAGAAACCATTCAATGTTCACTCAAAGTGAAAATCGAAGACCAAAACCGTATTGGTTTGAGTGAAAAGAAAACAAATATGGACTTTCATTGAATCTCTAATGGAATAAAACATAGAGGGAAAAACATGTTTCAACCTCACACTTTCCAAAAATGGGATAAGGATCACTCTGGTGAATTACTTAAAGGAACATACATATGTTTGAAGTGTGGGAAACGTATCCATAAATAAAAAGACTATCAGAGTGATGTGAATAAGCCAATACATGAATTAAATAGAGATAAAGTTCAATATAATTTACCACCCACACTTCTGGGATATAGATGATAGGATCATGGGAATTATACAAATCAATTCTCTAATAAAAGGGATAGTTAGGATAATAAGGGACACCAACCTATGGAGATAAGGGTCAATGGGAATACATATGAAATCAAAATAGCTTAAGAGAGTCATGATAACTAAGTAAAACATATCCTTTGATCTAGAGTTGGTAATTTCATGTAAGGTTTTTTAAGAATAATCCCAATAAAAATATCGTTGTTCATCATTTAGAGAAATTTTATGTGATTTTGAGCGTTGATTATCTTTCTCAACATAGATTCAGGAATGATTAAATCACATTTTATATTTTGAATAAACCTATGTTATTTTCTCAACAAAATGATGTACCAAGTCATCCAATGGAAATTAATTTTTATCTAATATAGTAAGTTATTTTAGAAATAAATGGTGAATTTTCTTTGGAACTTATATATGATTTTATGGTGCCTTTATTTTGGAATATAATTTGGGTATATACTTTTTGGTATGAGAATTTATAGTGATTAATATTATTTCAGTATAATTTTTCTGTTTATTATGTTAGGATGTGATATTAAATAATTCTAATAATTGGGATTAAATTCTCACCACACATATTTTGGAGGATCCTTAAGGTTAACTATTTATATAATGGGTTAAATTTATCTTTGGGTATTATTGTTGATGTTTTGAAACTTAATAATTTGTATTTATCCATACTGGATAACTAGTATTTACCATTTTGGTTTTCTTAAATATCTACATATAGGAGGAATAAATTAACAACTTTTTATGGATATTATGATCTATTAAAAGTTAATTTATTACTTTAGTCAAGAAAAAATCATCATCAATATTCATTTCTTGGAATATGAGATGACGTGGAAATTGATCGAAGCACAACCAAAGGAAGAGATCATAATTATAAAATGAAATAAAATCAAGTTAGTATATTTTCTCATGAAAATTTTCCAACTTTAGGAAAATTTTATTAAAATAAAAATATCATATATTTACCTTCATTTATGATGAATCCATGGTTGTTTCACCCACCACATATTTATGGATTTGTGGCCATTAACTTTCTCTAGACCATGTTATTTATCACTCTATATTAGCCCAGGTAAATTAGTTTTATCCTTCATTCCCCTATTTTTACTTTATAACTAATTTATACTAATAAATAATAATTTGTGTTATTAAGGATGAACGTTATATTTCCATCGCCCTATTTCCAAGAGGATGTTTTATTATCCCCTTTTAATATGTGGGATTTTAAAAGAGGTATTTTCAGATGTCAAACCCTTGATTAATGAGATCCAATTCAAATTTATATGAGAAATTTTATTTACTGAGGGGAGGTATACCAAACCTAGTTTTTATGAATTTTTTTCAAATATATTTAATTGATTAGATAGATTTCCTTACACACAATACAAAGTTTTAACGAGCCGCATTATACTATTAAAATATTATTATTAAGATATACATTTTATAAACTAATAATTGAATGCTTGGGTATAAATAAAATTATAATTATTATGAAATATAAATAAGGGTATTAATTAATACAAATTTTTTTATTAATGCATGTGAAATAAGCAAAAAATTTCCTTAAAGTCCATTTTATTCATCAAAATAAATTTTCATCAAAATTGATATTTATCATGTTTTTTACATGGATAATATAATTAATCTATAAAAATTTTATTCATGGTGTTATATAAAAATAATATCATTTTTGAAATTATAATATCAAAATTATCTTATTTTGAAATTTTCAGTTTTTTCTGAAAAGATTGGGTTTTAAATGAAAATATCAATTTTTGTAAAACTGTCATTTACATTCATTAAATTAGGTTATTAAAAGTGTTATTATATTATGTATTTTTTTTATTAAAGTCAATAATTATAAATTTTATTTATATTAATCCAATTAATTTAATTTTAATCAAGAGTTTTTAGTATTTTGGTATGAATCTATTTTTATGCTCAAAGAATCATTTTTTGAAACCTGTTTTTAAGTGCAGAATGTATTTCCATTTTAATTTATAAAAATAACCCTTAATGAGGAATTATTTAAATTAATAATATATATATTATTTCCATCAATAATAATTGATATTCATATAATGAATATAACTAGACATTGAGTTTATTGAAATCATATTTCCCTTGAAAAATATATTTTATTAAAAAATTGAATTTTGTAGATTTTACACACTTATTTTAATTTTTTTCCAATTTTAGAGAATGTATTTTAAAAAAAATGAACATAATTTTATGAATGAACATGTCAAAATTATCTTCAACAATATTTTCTATTATTTTTTCAAGATATTAATTTTTCTATAACTAGTAAATGATACTATTTTTTTGAAAACTCTCATTTCATTTAAGGAATCTATAAATTATAATTTTGTTTTAAAATTATTTCAAAATAAAATTTATTTCAATTATATTATAATTAATCCAATTTTTGTACTTATAATCTATTTTTAATTGAATTTTTATATAATTTTTTTTACTTATGGAAACTTTTCCTTGTAAAAAAAAAGTAATCATCGAGTATGCATGTTTAATTTTAAATTAAAAATTTCAACTTATATGAATTGAATTTAGAAAAATGAAATAAATGTTTTTAATCACAATAATTAATATTGTATAATAATTTCAGCATAATTTATCGTCATAAATAATAATAAACACCTTAAAAATAAATTATTGTGGTTTAGTTAAAATGGGTTTACCGGGGGGGGGGGGTTAAACCAAAAGATAATGGTATTTTTTCTGATTGAAAATGTGAAAATACTATGATATGGACATATTAAAACATTAAATAATCCCATATTTAAATATATTTACACTACAAATAATTTTCATGGGAATGACTTTATCATTTGGGATTTCCTTAGGAAATTTCCAAGTGGGTTCCCTCCGCCACTTATAAAAGGAAACATCCTCACCTCTCCTCTCTACACTCCAAGGTCCTTTTAGTTGAACCAATAATTGAAAAATACGTTTCAAAAATCCATCCAAAATACCTATATTCAATTAGTTTTTCATTAAACCATGATAAGAAAGATTTATATATAAACTTAATAAGGTTCTCTGAAGAGGATGCATAGTTATTAATAGTGTGTTTTCATATTATTTCTTATTCCATATACATAAAATATTTTAAAAATATGATGAAATAATAACAAAAATATATTACATATACAAATATTTTATTATGTTAATGGAGTAACCTTTACTCATCTCCTCCTATATCATATAAGGAACAAAATCTTCAATCGTGTGTACGATGGACTACAGACTCACAAATCAATGTAATTCATTTTCCATCACCGCCTCTTATAGATGGATATAACAATGGAGTTAAATTTTATTTATTATTTTTATGAGATAATTATATTTATTTAACTATATTATCAAATCTACCATCTTACATTCCAATCCATTAAAAAATGATAACATTGCTTGTGCGTTTCTGTGGACTACTGCCTCCACGAATCAATGTGATACAATTATAATTTTATTTTTCCATAGATGGTAATAAGGATATAATTAATAAATTTATATAATATATATGATATGAAAATTATTTTTTAATGGTGACCAAATATTTACCATTCTTTTTCCATCATTTGAAATGACAGAAACATCATTCATGTTTACGTATGACCTAATGTCTCCATGAGTTGTGTAATTCTCTTTTCTATCTCTAAATTTCATGTGTGAATATAAATATATACATAATGAATATATATTATATTTATATAATTATTAAAATTCTGGATATTATGGATTCAAAATCAAATTACAAGAACCAAAACTATAGAATCAAAACATACATGAAAAACAAAGTAGTTATTTCCTAAAATAATGATTTCACCAAATAATTTTTAAGAAACTATTGATAAAACATTATAATTAATTAATATATAATATTATATATATCATTATGGTTAAATAATATAATTATAATAAAACTATATTTATTATACCAGAGTTTTGAATGTGTATGAATAAATTTGACACGTGAGGTAATGGATTTTCGTCTCAATTTTATTTATGGGAGAAACATGCCATATTCAATACTTGATTATTTTATGTGGGGAATATAATTCCATTAAGTTTAATTTACAATTATTCTAATGAATTTTATGGTATATAAATATCCATATTATTTTATTTATTTCATGGGTCTTTTGATTCGAAAGTTACTAATGTGGTAAGGGATTTATTTTACAATCTCATTTCCTCTCAAGATTGTTTTTTAATACGATTATAATGATAATATTTACTGAATTAACTCTAAATAGTGTAATTTATTTTCTTCCCCTTTGTTTATTTTGGGAGAAAACATGTTTCCTTTCATTTTAATCTCTTTATTAACTAAATAGGCTAAAATTATTCTTATAAGGAAAATTGTTATTATTTATCTCTTCATTTAAAAATACATTTTATTTCATATCCATATTTTTTAAAAAATTATATAATTTTTTCGAAGTGTTTAATGTCTTTTATACCCATGTTTTGAATTTCACAAAATTTTTTGAAATGAATTTTTGTCAATTTCTAGACCTGGTACTTTTTGATTTTTGATAAAACCATGAAAGGCATATTTATTTTAAGGTACACGACATGAACCAAATTTTCTTCCATAAAAATGCTCAATTATTTAAAGATCTATTTACCAAATTGAAATATTATATTCAAATAAAATGGTTTCATTAATATTGGTGATGTTTTCAGATATTAATTATGTGATTTTGAAGTGAAAAGTGTATTTTACACAATAAATTTTTCATGTGAACTTTTAAAAGTATTTTTCATTTAAAATGACCTAATTTTATATTTACATACCTTTATAGGGATATGATCTAATAATAACATACTCATTCATTATTTGTGTGCCTTATGATTATGTTGAAAAGATTTTGATGAAACTTGTTTCTTTTAATGGGTTATGTAATGACTAAATGATTATGAAACCCATTTACTTTATTTAGGTTATGATATGACAATTGTTTTATGATCTTTTGAAACACATATGTATGATTTTTATTATTTTATAGGCTGGTCTAGAATTATATGTCCCTCCAATGAATTAGGTAATTTTGGATAACTCATGAGGTAAATATGTTATGTGAAAACCTGATTTCATGTTCACAATTTCATGTTTGTACCTAGTCTTCATGTCCATAATATTAAGTTTGGACCTAGTCTTCATGTCTATAACTCTATGTATAGACCTTGATTTTGTGTCCATAATATTGTTCATGGGACTAATTTTTACATTCATACGTTTATGTGAGGGACTGATTTTATGTCCTCAATTAAATTAGTGTACATGTTTCTATTTATATGTTTTCAAAATGTCATTAAACTATGTTTTTTCACATTCCCATGACTACATTTTGTTTCTAATGGATTATTTTCATTTATTTCCTTTATGGTTCATGTATTATGAAATTAAAATCATTATTTCACTACTAATTATTATGATCTATGTTATGTAGGGTGTGGTTTTCAATTATAGAACTCATGTTCTCGCACATTTATGCACATGTTATGCCTAAGTGATCATTGATATAACCCATGTTTACTCTTATTGAGAAAATTAGATCATAATTTATTATGTTTCCTTTATTTAGGTTATGAATATGGTTTTAATCAGGGTATTTATTAGAAGATTAAAATGTGGGAAGATATTTATTGGCGAGGATTACGTGTTTTATATAAATTTGAAGATTGTGTATCTTATCTACAAATATTCTTCACATTTTATGGTCCTCATGGATGTTTTCATAAAATGAAATTTATATTCATCTATTTGTTGAGTCATAATTATAACTTCATACTTTTCCGTTCCATAAATTTTGTAAATTAAAACAAATTCTAAAAACTAGGTTTAGTAACATTTTTATGCATTAGGTGTTTTAGTATTTTCACGTATAAAACATTAATTTTTACCTAACATATAAATAATTAAAAAGTATTATGAATATGAACTTATAACTCTTCAATAAAATATATCTAATCAAGGAAGAGTTGGATTCATAAGAATTACATTTATTCCAATTAGTGTTTAGACTATTTTCTTGTCTTTTGTAATGTCAAAAGTCATGACCATCAGACTGATAATGGAACCTATACATTAGATTCATACTTATTAGGTTTATCATATTAAAAAGTGATAAGGTTTTACATAAGACTATACTATGTTGATAATGAGAATATATATATATATATATATCTATCATAATGAATAATATATAGAATTATAATGATGCTAAAAAAATAATTATGGGAATTCAGTTATAAATGAGCTTTTATGTGAAATCTATCAGAGGACATTGCAACTAACTCAAAAATATGAACATTGGGAGATCACCTATATATAGTTGGACATTTTAAGAGTTAAAAGAATATAAATTTATGAATTTAATTCTTTAAATTATTTATAATAATTAGAAACTTATTCTTAGTCTTTGTAATACATTAATGAATTTTCATTATAAAGAATCATTTCCAGGTTGTAGTTGGGGTTTGGCTTAGTGGTAAGCACCCCGTAATACTACATGGAAAAAGGGGTTTCAAAACCCATGGGGTGTAGGTTACTGTAGCAGTGGTGGCACTGTTCATCAGCGGGTACTGTTGCGGCGGCAGGGCACTGTAGCAGCGACGATACTGTTCGGTACTGTAGCAGCAGGTTACTATTCACAGAATGTGAATTCGCCTTAGAATTTGGGCCTACAGGCTATGTAATGGGCTACAAGCCCACTGGGCCTTCGGGCTATGTAATGGGTTTCCCTCTACCCAGTTAAAAGAGGACTTTGCTTTTATTTAATAATAAAAATGAGGCTTCGACCCCAACCTTTAAAAAAAATCATTTCTAGGTTTGTTTCTTATAGAATTTTTTTATTCTATGTCTGATCATTATACTGATTGATGGATTATGAGGATAAGATTATGTTGAATATGAACCATCAGATCAGGGGATTACACAGATAGAAATACTGATTATGATCATCATATTGAGGGATTCCAAGGATATGAATATAGACCTCATTAAAATCATCTTATTGAGTGTTTTCCTATCATGGAATGAAAAAAAATTATAGTAAGTATAAAAATGTGGATAACCTTAGTTAGGGTTTTTGAATGAATTTACTCTTAAGGTTAAAAATTAAATTAATTTAATATAGCTTGTAATTCATTCTTACTTTTACTAGAAATTATATTGCTTCTTTTTACAAGTCAGTATTCCACTATGCATATTATGATAGAATACTTACTTTAAAAATCATAATTATCATTCATTTTATCAGTGTGTATGTGATAGAGATTAAAACATAATCTGGTATAATCAAAAAATATGTGACTCTTATTCTTATACTCTAATTATCATATAGTATTGATTCTGATCATTTTACTTATAGTGGATTTGTTTTTGGTGTTTAAGACAAATTTTTTTATCTAAAATTCACCCACCTATTGATATTGTAACCATTGTAGGTACTATTTTGATTCAATAATTGGAATAAGATTAGGTTTTAATACTAATAAGTTATTATTTTTTACAATATTTAATGATTATTAATTTTTTATAATAATTTCTCCTTTATAAAACTTGTTACACTAACATTTTTTAGTTGAAAAACAGTTTTGTTTTTGTTAATATGGGAGTTATGAATTTTGGATCTATTGATAATATAAATCATTATCAACACCAAATTTTGGATGGGAATGACTATGAGTATTGGTTGGATAGAATGAAAAATTGTGTGATCAAAAGTGGAGTTGATTATTTATTAATTTTTTCTAGGAAGTAAAAGATTCTTGATAAGGAATTTTCTAATTTTACTAATTATAAGAAGTTATAATATCAATTGAAATACAAAATCAAAAATAATTTATTGTATTCTATGATAAGGAATGTCTATTTTAAGACATCATCTTATGAAGATACCAATTTTATTTGGAGTAAATCAAAATTAATTAATTTGAGTATATAAAAACTTATTGAAACAAGAAAATCCATGCTTAGAGATGATTACCAAGCCTTTGATGTTATACCCAGTGAGATAGTTTACCAGATGCACTAAAGTTATATGACTATTATTAATAGTTTACAATCACTTAGAGAAAAAGGTCCTGATGATTATTTTTTGTTTGAAAATATTATAGATATAATTCCATATGGGTGGGAATCTAAAATGACTTCTATGGATTAGAAAAGGAATAATACCAGTCTAACTATTGATGATGTCAGTATAACCCTTACGAAATATGAAGGGAGATTAAAGAAAGAAGCTTCAGATGATACAAAAAAAAGTTGTGTAGATTTTCCAAATACTTATACTATTCCAAGTAATGTTTTATCAGTGAATTAAGTAGTGAAATATAAAAATAAAAAGAAGTTTTTGATTAAAACTTATCCAAATTCATCAGTACCTATTGAAAATGAATTAGAAGATCTTGGTATAAGGATGAAAAAATCATGGGAAAGAAATATTTCTAATATAGATATATGAAAAGTTACAAATAAAAAAATTATAAGAAGGATTATGAAGTTACCTGTTATGAATGGAAGAAGATATGAAATATTAGACCAGATTATACAAATTTAAAAATAAAATAATGTTAAGGAAATACAAATAGAAATAAAAATATGTATTATAAGTCTAAGAATAAGAAAAGTCTAAAAGTTTCTGACACATACAGTGCCAATGGTATAGATTCTTCAGAATATTCTTATGGTAATGAATATTAAGGGTAGATTAATATCATTTTATTTGAAAAAATACCGATAGTAAATCTTTGTCTTATGTATAAGGTACACATTTTGAATCTATTAAAAATTTATTCTTAAATTCAAATTATCATGAAACTAATAGTGAGAAAAATCCTACATCATCTGATGAAGAAACCTCTTTATCCAATGAGGGTAATACATCACCTAGTTATGAAGAGGTTTCTAGGTTTGGAAAATCTTTAGAAAATTATAATTGTAATGTTTGTAAACAAATTGATAATGTCAAGGAAAAACATACTAAGGATGATTCAAGAATAACCCTTTTGACCAATGAAATATCATATCTTTCTATATATATTGATAAAATAATTTTTGATAAATAAAATAATTTAAAAGACTTTGATAATTTTTTTCTAAGATAACTACTGTACAAAATAAATTTTTAAAACATAGATAAAAAATAATTAATAATGAGAAGAAAAATATAGTTATGAAGCTAAAATCTGAAATTTCAAGTTTTATGAAAATTCTATCCAATTTTACATATGGTTACTAAATCATTGAAAAAAATGTATAAAAAAAATTAAACCTCATTGTAATAATTCTATAATGTGTTTTATACATAAAAAACAGTATTTAGTAAAAAATATTTTTCTCAAAAAAGTTAACCATTTTACAAAAACATTTTAAAGTGGTTGAAACTAAATAAAAGATTATTCGTAAAATAGTGTTTATTATCTTGATTTTCATAAAGCCTATTTTTCTATATAAATTAAAACTTTCTAATAAAATAATTAAATTGAAAAAATGTGGTTATCAAGAAAACTATTTTTTTTATAATTTGAGTCCCAACACAGATTGGGTTCTGAAAAACTAATTTCTTTATTTTCAGGAAAAGAATAATAGTACAAAAAATTATATTTGGTATATTGATAGTGGTTTTTATAAACACATGACAAGGAAAAATATTTTTTTAATAATTTTATCAATATGAAAGGTGGTAAAGTAACTTTCAAAGATAACGCTCAAGGAGAAATCCCTAGTGTATGTAACATTTTACTACTTAGAAAAGCCTCAATATTAAATGTTTAATTTGTTATAAGACTTTATTACATCATTATAATGATAGGTAAATTATGTGATGAAGGTTAACTTGTGAAATTTAGTAATGATAAATGTTCTATGCATAGTTCCAAGGATGAATTTATTTTTTCTTCCAATTATTATGAGAATGATTAGACACTAAACATAGAAGAATTCCAAAGCCAATAATCACCTTATATTAGTAAAATTGAAGGTAAATCATGGTTATGGAATAGAATTTTTGGACATTTTATCCTTATAAAAATAGCTAAGAAAACTAATAAATGATTTTTAGGACTTACCAGAACTTAGGTTTGATTCTTTAAAATTTTGGGATACTTGTCAATATGGTAAGATTTATATATAAAGATTTAAATATTTTTGTGAAGTATCAAATTATGATGATTTATAGTTAGTTAACATGGATTTATTTGGTCCTAGACAAGTAGATATCATTCGTTAAAAATACAATGTATATGTTTTAACCGATGATTACACTAGATACACTTGGTTCTATTTTCTATAAAAAATATAAGGACTTTAGTTAGTTTAAAAAATTTGTATGTAGATATAAAAATGAGAAAAACCTCTCCTTGATTAATATTCATAGAAATCATGGTGTATAATTTGAAATTTTTTATTTAGAATGCTTTTAAAGAAAGAAAGGTATTAAACATAACTTTTCATCTCCTAGAACCACACAACAAAATAGTGTAGTTGAAAAAAGTAGAATTCTTCGTGATATTAATTGAACCATGCTGAGTAAATACTTAGTTTGTAATAATATTTTTCCTAAAATGGTTAGTACTTATTGTTATACTATAAATCGAGTTTTAATTAGAATTTTTATGAATAAAACTCTTTATGATTTTTGGATAGGAGGAAATCCAAAAGACTCTTACTTCAATGTTATTGGTTAGAAATTATTCATAATAAATACTAAATAGAACATACATAAATTTGTACCCAAATACGATGAATGAATTTTTTTAAGTTATTCCACTACTTGTAAGGATTTAATATTTTTTTAATAGAAATTATTATATTGTTGAGGAAAGAATTATTGTCAGAATTGATGAAATCGATCCTTTTGTTTTCAAAAAACCTCAACCTACATCCTTAAATGTTATTTCAAAAATTAATTTTCAACATATAGTAGAAAATAATTCTCTTAAGGAAATAACCCAATAAAATGTTTCTAAATTTTATACATAGAAATATTTTCAACCTATTATTGATGAACAAACTTTTGAAAACCTAATATATCGGTTTTTTCTTTGGAATTATCATAGTAAAAGTATCATTGTTGATGTAGATCAATTGGTTAGAACAATATGTTTCATAAGAAATGAAATTTAACAGCTATATTTATTAATTGAATTTAAACCTAAGGATCCTGATGGGGAATTAGGTGGTGAAGATTGGATTATTTAAATGAAGAAAGAGATCAATGAGCTTGAAATGAAAAAAATAATGTAATTTAGTTGAAATACATAATGAAACTTATATAATTGGAATAAAATGGGTTTTAGAATAATTTTGACTATCGTGAGTCGACCAGATCCAGGGTTTGAGCTGCAACTACCACAATATGGCCTCCATAGTATAGGGGTGGAGACTATCACCAAAGGCATAAATAAATGGGGATGCTTTTTCCTATGTACCTGTATGCACACAAAATTCCAACTCAATTAAAAAGTATAGAGAGAAAGAAGGAAAAGATAAAACACTACTATAAAGTGAACCAATCATTAATGTACCTCTAGATAGTACAAAATTATGATAGTCTAAACTAAAAAGTAAATGGTCAAAATACACACCCAACAAAAACTGTGTCCCAACATGAACGAAAAATATAAAAATAAAACAAATGAGAAATCCAAACTCCAGAATCCCAAGCAATGACAACCATATGCGGTCTAGGAACCCAATTTCCCTATTATCCTCTATAGTCAGAGTCATCCTATCGATCATATACATAATACATGACACGTGTAGGGAAAATCCCATAAAGGGGTTAGTATAAACATACATAGTAAGACCCGCTTAAATATTAGAGGGTTGGGGGTGTAGTAAGAGATACAATAGAAAATAAAGACAATATATGCACAAGGTATAATGAAATAGTACATCTCAACCCACCAATATGGAAATCAAGATCCTCTAAGAACAAGGGGCTGAACATGGTGAGTAGATATACTACCCATTAATGATTCTCCACCTATAGCAGGAGAGTAGAATCATCCAAAAACGAGATGCTAGACATTGAAAGGACGTGGCATAACCCATGTATCTTCACCACTCCTGGAATGAGAGTAATGAAATTCATGGAGTGGATATAGTAAAAGGATATATAGACACACACACACACACATTATTAGTCAAATAATGCCAAATAAGAGAGTAAGGGGATCTCTATGACACATCTCATCCCAAGAAGAAGAGTATCCAACATTCCAAAAGTTCAAAAATGATGCCCATCATCCCACACATCTTCCATGAATACACTAGTATAAGGGAATCATTCTCCAAACTTTTATGTGATCCTCTATGGGTATCACTATGTCACCTACACAATTTTGTTCATGTCATAAAAAATATTGAAATGGGGAAAGCATACCTCTCCCACATGAGTCCAAAGATATATAAAACAACATCTACTCACTATTATTCCTTATCACGTGGCTAACATTTATAGATAGAGGACACATGACCTAGTAAAATAGGAGTTTTACACTATGTTAGTTGATGGAGGACCCATTCCATTCCTATTAGTTGGGTCATACTCTGATGGTCGAGTTACCAGGCCCAGCCTAGGTGGATGGTTTCACTCTGATAGCTAAGGACCCATGCCCATACCATCTAGAAGGTTCCACATAAGGGGTTAAGGGCCCTTGCAGAACCTTGTTGTAGGGTTCAAATCTAAGTCAAAGAAGACCCATTTTCTAATACTATAGGATGATTCCACTCAGGATTTCGATGAAGGACCAATGTGCTGTCCACCATGGGGTTCCAATATGATGGTGGCAAAGTCATTCCCATCCCTGCTGGAGGGTTCCACTCTGATGGTCTTGGAATAATTCCTATACCAGATAGAGGGTTCCACTATGATAGTTGATGACCCATTCCATGCCTAGATAGTGGGTTCCACTCTATTTCAATGAGTAATCACGCCTAAATAATACAGGAGGGTTTCACTCAGGAAGTCGAGGACCCATGCCTTTCCCAACTAGTAGGTTCCACTATAATTGTTGTCAAGGACCCATGATCAGCATAGATAGAGGGTTCTAATTAGGAGTCTGTAGAGAACCCATTCCGAGACCATCTAGAGGGTTTCACTCTAGAATCCACCAAGGATCCATGCCCAACCCAACTAGAGGGTTCCACTTGGGAGCAAGTATCTAGTTATCCTACCTAGTCACTTCCTTCATCCGGGTCTCCTTAGAAGTTTTCATTTCAAGAAAAGTTCACATCATATCTTAGAATAGAAAACCAAGGGAATCATAACATTCTACAAAAAAACACTCAGGATTGGTTTCTCACAGGCCAAAATACAAGTTCAAATGAAGGAGATACAGAAGGATGATGTTTCTTGGGAAAGAGCTATGAGTTACAAAACATGTGATGGGTCAAACATGGAGTGTCACCGCACTTGAAAACCTAGACATGTCACATTATAGTTCATGGAAACATGTCTATGTTTTAGTAGACATCGTGTACGTGGAATACATGGCTTGTACATGATAACTGATACCCAAGCCATGTGTTCTAGATGTCTTCATGTACTTTTTTAAAAAGCATTCTCTTCGTCATGTACGTCCACATGAATTACCGCCCATGTGATATGTCACATGGGTTGTCCATCTGGGCATGGGATCCATGTATTGTGAGGGATAAATACAAGCTGTGTCATCCTTAAATTTTCCCAGACCCTAACATCTCCTTCAAGGGAGGATACACGACGTGTGCTTGATATAGAACACGATGTGTAGTTTGTATTTTTACGGAAAGGATGATTTATGATCTATAGTGTATATATAGAAATTTAAAATCATTTTCCATTGATCTCACCTCGAATCATTCAGAGATGAGAAAATCAGGCTGATATTTGATCTTGTTAATAGTCATTCACCAAAAATCTGCTTAGGTCTTCATCAAGGGTTTCACTAATTTATATAGATGCCACTATATCTTGCAAGATTTATTCCATGGACATAAAATAACTATTTTGGAATCCTCATCCAACAATATTTCAATATCTATGTTTCTCTCATTGATTCCTTCTTGTTTCATCGATCTGCCTCATATCCTTGAGTCTAATCGAGCTTGGTACCTCCTGAAAAGGTTTAACTGGGACTCAGTAGTCCAATCAGTGAAGAATGACAATAGAAATTAATAATAAAGGCACAAAAATAAATGTTTCAATATTATTGGCTAATAATTCTTGAAGAAAAATTTATAATAGCGAACCGAGGTTAGAAAAAAATGAAATAAATGAATATATCAATACTCATGCATATTTATGGGCTAAAACAAGGAAAAAATATAATAATCAAGATCTATCAACACACTAATTTAATTATATTGGTAGAAAATCAAATATAAATATTCATAAATCTATTTTTTATTGATCACTTATGAATAATTATTTCATCAATGATTTTTAAGGAGTCGTTGCATTCGCTGCATCTTGATCCGATTCGATCTGGTGTTTCATCGTTATTTGTCGAGAACTACCAAAGAAAGAAGGAATGAGAGATTTTGAAAAAATACCTAGATTGTGAGCCAACCCAGGGTAGTTTTCTATGGTGATAAAATTACAACTTTTCATGTTAGTCAAATAAATCAATTAATTAAATTAATCAATTAATTTTATCCATTTAACTTACCCTAATGAACAAGGGGCATGAACTTACTCCGCTAACTCATTTTATGTATTGCTATGGTTAAAACCAATTTTCCGAACCAACCATTTTATCTACTTTTCAGTCTAATAAAAAAATCTAGAGTTATCCCATTTTCTTTGAGGTACTATACACATGAAAAATAAGATATATTTAAAATTTTTATAAAACCAATTTTGGGTACACTGGGCTTCAGAATTGCACACCATCTTAGCGCATAGCCCTGAATATATATATATAAATATTTCAAAGTCTTAAATGAAAAAAAGTCTCCATATCATTACGTCCTTCAATATTTTAATCCCTAAAAAGAAAAACTTGAAAAATAATTTGGGATACTAAGCCTTCACTTGGATCTCCCACTCCTAGGAACTGTCTTGCACATTTCCATGCTGCCACAACTCGTGATCCAAAGGGATGATCCATTCACGCAAGGTTCTCTCCCACTGATCCTCGATCACCACCAGGTTCGCTGTAAAGGTAGTTCCTTCCTTGATGTTTATCTCACCCTAGTCAATGAAATGCATGGGGTCATGTACATATCTCCCCAATTATGACATGTGGAAGACATCGTGAACCCGCTCAAGCTGTGGGGGTAGGGCGAGGTGGAATGAAACCTCACCAACCCTCTTCATGATCTCGAATGGCCCGATGAACCTCAAGGACAACGTTCCTAACCATTAGAATCTCCAAAATACTCATCATGGGGAGAATCATATGAAAATGATGTCTCTTTTATTGAACTCCAAGAGCCTACGATAGCGATCTACACATGATTTCAGTCTACTCTATTCCATCTTCATCCACTAACAAATGACTTGTACTTTATCTATTATTTTCTAAACCATATTTGGCCCAACAATAGATGACTCTCCAATCACTGTACAACACCGGGGTGGAAACCAAAGTTTCCCTTATAAGCCCTCAAATGGTTATATGCTGATTGTAAATTGGTCTCTATTATTGAATGATAACTCTAGCAAGAGAAGGTGATACTCTCATCTCCAGTTGAAGTCGAACACACAAGCCATGAACATATCCTCTTGTACCTGGATAATGTACTCAGTTTTACCATCAGTATAGTGGTGAATGGTTGTACTCATCAGAAATTTGATTCCAAATACCTCATGTAAGACTCTTAATAATCATGACATAAATTGTGCATTATGTTCAGAGGCAATCATCAAGGGAACCCCATGAAGGTGAATGATCTGCTGTACATAAACATGTTCGACACACTTCACAGAATTCTACTCCCTAATAGAAAGGATCTATGATGCCTTTTTGAGTAAGTCAACTATAAACCAGATAGTATCATGGACCTTATCTATATGAATAATCCCTATGAAAAAGTCCATTGAAATTATGTTCCACTTCTACTCTAGGATCTAAGAGGATCTAACAAACTTGAAAGAACATGGTGATCAATATTTACATGCTAACATGTGGGACACCAATAGATGAACTCAAATATGCTTTTCCTCATTCCATACCACAAAAAACTACTAATAAAGGTCTATGTACATCTTCCATACGCTGGGATGTTCAAATAGATTAGAAGTGTGTAACTCTCACATCACCTCCTCTCGCAACGTGACTGAAACCACTATTCACTAGTTGAATAAGACGATGTGATTCCCTCCTTAAATATATAAATATGGTGAGTATCGTATATAAATACGATCATAAAAGACCTCTTAGTCAATGTATCTCATCTAGGACTCTCTCAAACACTACATAAGTGTTGTATTCAACACCATTAATTGAAGAAAGGTTATTTCATCATACTCCCTGAGGGTCGGTTGCAGGGAAGACAACTTCCTTGAAGCTTCATACACTAAAAGAGATTTATAATTATTGATAAGCGAATATAATAAAATATTGATCTTACATAATGAATAGAATATCTCAAATTCAAAGTCTTATAGGAACTCTATCCATCATCTCTCTCTTAGGTTATAGTCTCTCTGAGTGAAGATGTACCTACGACTCTGGTGGTCTGAGTAAACAATAATGAACTCCCCCAAAAGCCAATGTATTCACATTTTTAGGGAGATGAATTCCATGTCCATATCTAGGTCGTGAGTTGTGTAGTTTTGTTCATGGTGTCTCAACTACCTCAACACATATGTGAAGATTTCATGCCACTACAACAACACATAACCAAGATCAGCTCCCGAGGATTCATAGTACACTATGAAATCTATACTCTCCATAGGGAGATGAATAAAACCACAAGCTATAGGTCATGAGTTGTGTAATTCTGCTCACGGGGTCTTAATTTCCTTGACCTGTATGCATTGACTTCATGCTGATGCATCAACACACAACCATGCTTTTCTATTAAGGAATCATAATACAATACAAAATCCATGCCCTCCTCTTGTAGTCTCAATAAAAGAGTATTCCTCAGTGTCTAACTCATCTCCTAAAAGGACATATAACACTCCTCAGAATAGGTAATCAACTATCCTTTCCACTTTAGGGAAACTAAGGGAGCTTCAATTCTATAGAATTATGCCACAAATATCTAGTAATACCCTTCCATTCCAAGGAATCATCATACCTATGACATGTTCTTGGGTGGATCCCAAAGCAAGAAATTCTTCAATCTTCACTGGATCCATAGGTAAAACTTGTTCAAAAATTAAATTCCCTAGAAATTGATCCTCAAGAATCAAGAACTGACACTTCCAGAGATTTTGATAATGATGGTTCTCTCGATGAAAATCAAGAACCATACTCTAGTGCTTTGACTGATCCTCCTCTAATATATAATATATGAGTAAGTAATCGATTAGTACAATAAAAAATTAGTTCAAGAACCGATGGAATATCTATTTCATCAATGATATAACAACTGAGGGGGGAATTCTTCACACCAAAGGGCATCACCAAAAACTTATAGTGAATTTAGTGACATTAGAATGAGATCTTTGGAATTTTAGCCTTGTGAACCCTCAAAAAAATGTAACTGGACCTGAGATCAATCTTTGAGAAAAATCTAATGCCTCACAACCAGTCAAAGAGGTCCTCAATACATAGAAATGGGTACTTTTTCTTTATTGTGGTCAGGTTTAGCTGAATATAATCCTCACAAACCAATAATCTCACTTTTTCATTTTTCATGAACACGATCGGAGCTTCCTATAGGGGAAACACTATGTCTAATGAAACCTTTACCATGAAGGTACTTTAATAGAAACTGTATCTCCTAGAGCCTGGTAGGTGACTTCCAATTTTCCATAGTAGATATTGAGGTAGTCCCAGGATGAATGTTAATGAAAAAATCCATCTCATGAATTCGAGGTGGTCCCAAAATGTCTTTAGGGAAGATTTATAGACATTTCTCTACAATTGAATGATCCCATATGCCTAAAGTATATAATTATATAAGGGAAACACTCACCGACTGATATGTGATAGCCTGAAACCTCCCGCTCAAAGCATCAACCTATCCTGCCAAGATATCTCTCTATAGAAAATAAGAATCATGCCCCATTAGTGTGTAAGAATATGAATTTTCTGAAGTTATAATAAATCAGGTCTCAGACAATGGATACTCAATCAATACTAAAGATGATGTCATTGGGGTCCATCATGATGACCAAAAGGACCCAAAAGTACATTTCCCCCCAAATGGGTAGCTCTAATGACCAGAAGATGAAATATATAGAAGAAACATTCCATGTAGGAAAAAAAAGATGAAGCTATTGTGATAGCATCTAAACATGGAGCTCCATATACTACACTATAAATCAAGAGACAAAGAAATGACAGGAAATTATGTACACCAATAATGAGGAAATGATATAATAAACACAGATCATACCTTGAATCATCTCATGTGCTGTGGGGTCATAGGCATCTAAAGCCAGTAGGGACACCAGGTGGGGGTATATTAAGGATATCATAACTGAGCCCACCAAATATATCTCTTTGAGATCTCATGACAGCTCCACCTCCCTAGGGATCACCATGTCTACCCTTGGGAGATCCCTTATCATGGCACAACCTTTGACATGGTGGTCCATCAGCTATCTTCCTCGACCACTCTGCATGTATGGTCAGGCAGTCTCATTCCATGTGACCTCACCCATTAGAAGTAATGTTCCTCCACTCTCTTAGATACCCTAAATCTCAAGGCTTCCTTTAAACACATGATTGATTCTAATCAAGGAAGGATCCCCTCTACCAAGATCCTAGTTCCTGATGGATGCTAGTTGCTACAGATGACTCAGTTCTCTAGAACCCACTACGACCTCCATCTTTCTAGCATCACTATGAAAAAAATCTCTATATCACATGTTACCTCTCCAACACCCTGGCATAGTAGGGAATTCACAAGGGTAGAACTATGGCTTATATATCTCTACAAATTCCCTACTCTAACATTCATGTTTGGAATTATCCATCACAGATCATGTTAAGGGAGTAACGTGTAAGGTCTGTGAACCTCTCCTTGTGATAATACACCATCTTACCTCATTGATTCAACATTAAAAGATTTTGGATCTATACTGAGACTAGGTAGGAGGGGTATTAATCCACATGAAATTCCTAATAGAGGACATCCCATTTGAGTTCCAACTCTTCGTACGTATGAATAACAAGGCCCCACCAATAGTGAGATACTCCATAAAAAAGTCAGGCTCCTAGTTAGACCAAATGATCCATTGGGGTTTGATAATTCATGAGGATACATACCATAGACTCTAGACAGTCCTCTACTACTTGAGAATCTGGATCGCTGCAGAACCTCGGTGGTCTCTGATGCTGGAACTTGTGGAGTGTGTCCGGTCAACACACATCCTCATCCCACACTAGTGGGTTGATTTGATACTTGATAGGGTAGGTGTTCTACATACCCCCTAGAGTAAGGGGATTTCCAAATAGACCATGAAAATGAGGCCTCATAACTTATCAGATCTTTATCACAAACTAGAGATGGTATCCTAGATGGATGTCATCACGAAGGAATCCTGAAATATATCAAGGAGTATTGTGGTTAGACAAATATATATATATATATATATATATCAATATCAATAGGTAGATGGATCAAGAAAGATAGTCAAAGACTCAATTCTATATGATGAATGTACCATTAACCTGACACAAAATTTCTCAACATACTGTGTTTTCAAGCTGGTAGTTGAGGTCGAGGTGAATGGATACATTGGCCACCACACCAACACTGGATTCCCTGGCATGAGAGACACAATCAAGACACCTAAGAACTATTTCCCTAAAACTGACCAATCCTTTTATGGGGGGTTGTCCACAAAACTCCCCAAGGAATGAACTTTATCTGATACAAATCTTTCATTACAAGACCCAAGATGGTGCTAAAGTCGAAACTACCACTAGCCCACCTCTATAGGCCCGAGGGTGGCGACTAGTGATGATTAAATAACTAGCTAAAGGATTCCTTTCCCTAATTAATTTTATGCACTCACACATCCAACTCAATGAAAAAATGAATTGAGAAAAGAGGAAAAGAGGCAACATTTCTATAAAGTAAACCATACATGCATGAACATCTAGACAAGACAAAAGTACAGTAGTGTAAACTGAAAAGTAAAGGGAAAAAATACACAACCAGCTAGAAATGTGTTTCAACCTGACATGAAGCTGAAAAAAGTAAATTCATGAGAGATCCCACCTCATGAATCCTAATACATGACAACTGTACATGGTCTAGGTACCCAATATACTTATACTCTTCTATAGTCACGGTCAAGTTGTTCATCTTTTTCATATTACCCGACACATGTAGGTAATGCCCATGAAAATTTGAGGTTAAATAATCTGAGTGGGATGATTTGAAAGATGAGGGGGGTAATAAGAGATACACTAGAAGTGAAATATTTCAGATGAACAAGGTACAATGAAGGTGTATAACTAGCCAAAAAGAGTGAAATATATAACATCCAAGCACAAGAAGATAAAAACATTGAGTATATGAACTACCCATTGAGCCTTCCTCACATATAGTAGGAGAGTAGACTCATACAACCATGAGAATCTAGAAATAGAAATCACATGGTATACCCAATGTGTCATCACATCTCCTAGAGAGTGTGTAACCAAATCCAAGAAGAGGATCAAATAAAAGCATATATATATATATATACACATGATTAGTCCAGGAATCCCAAACGTGAGAGTAAGGGGATCTCTATCTCACAGATCTGCCTAAGAATAAGAGTATCCAATAGTTCCAAAAGTCCATCAATAATTCCAAGAATACCAAGCATCTGCTAGGAACAAAGATGTATGAGGGAATCATTGACCATTCTTTGATACTATCTACTTTGGGTGACACTAACTCACCTTCATAGTTTTGGTTGCATAACAAAAACACATCTCAGTGGGGAAAGTGTCCCTCTCCCTCATGTGTCCAAATAAATGTCAAACCAAATCTCTTCACCATTCCACATCATTGAGGGGACACAATTTTAAGATAGAGGAACCATGCCCTGGTATAATAGGAGAGCTCAACTCTGTTAGTCGATGGAGGACGCATGACCTTCCCTATAAGAGTGTTTCACTATGATGGTCAAGGAACCATGCCCAGCCCAGCTAGATGGTTCCACTCTAAGTTAATGGGGACCCATGCAATGATACATAGGTGGGTTCCACTCTAGAAGTTGATGGAGGACCAATGCCCTGCCCAATAAGAGGGTTCCACTTCAATGGTTGAAGACCCATGCCAAGTCCATTTGGAGGGTTCCACTCTAATGGTCCAGGATCCATTCCCAGCCCAGCTAGAGGGTTCAACTCTGATTGTGAAGGACCATTGACATGCCTAGATGTAGGGTTCCACTAGGTCAATGAGGACCCATTTTCTGATACCACAGGAGGGTTCCACTTTGGAAGTCGAGGACCCATGACTATCCCATATAAAAGGTTCCACTCTAACAGTGGTTGAAGATCCATGGCTTGCCCTATTGGATTGTTCGACTCAAGAGTCTCTAGGGGACCCATTCCAAGCTTTTCTAGAGGGTTCTACTCTAGATGTCATCGAGGACCCACGCCCAGTCCATCTAGAAAGTTACACTCAAGAGTAAGCATCTAGTGATCTTTCTTGATCAATGTTGTCCTTAGGGTCTCCTCAAAAGGTTTCATTCCTAGATGACTTCACATCATTTCTAGAAAGACACAACTGAGGGAACCATCATGTTCTAAATGGAAATACATTTAGGATAGGACACTTGAAGTCCAAAATATAAATTCAAATGAAAAAGATATAGAAGGTCAAAGTATCCTCAAAGGAACCAAGGGGGGTACATGATGTGTAGAAAGGGTATACATGCCAGTCATCCTAAATTTCTATGAAACCCTAGTGTCACCGTTGAGGGGGTACAAGCCACGTGTTCTTCATTGAACATGATGTGTAGTCAGGGTTTTCACTAATTTTCCATATTTTCTTCCCTCAAGCCAATATGATTGACCAATATTTTATTTTAGACATATCTCTGGATGAAATTGAAGGATCTGTCCAAAAAACATGGATCTACATCACTATTCACTAGAAAAAAACTCATGTCACCGTCAAGGGTTTCACTGCTCGTTCTGCATGCCACCATAGATTGAAGGTTCGATTCCATAAAAATAAACCACCAAATAAAACATCCTCACCCTATAATATTTATAAATACATGTCGTACTCACCAATCCATTACCATTATATCAATTCACTATGTATCCAAGGGTCTGATCGAGCTCGGTTCCTCTCAATAAGGTCATACTGGGACTAAGGGATCTAATCTTTGATGAGTTCAGATAGAAATTATGAAAAATGTCCCCAAAATAAATGTTTAAACATCATTGGCCAAGAGTTCTCATCCAAAGATCAAGAACAAAGACCCAGGGTTATAAAAAAAATGAAATAAATCAACATGTCAATAATTGGGAACATGTAAGGGCCAAAACAAGACGCAGATAAATGAATAAAGAGAGATCTAGTAAATCATTTAATTATAAGTGAGGAAAACCACATATAAGGATTCTTACCTCTATTTTGGATTGATCACCGATGAAGAACATATTCATCAATGATTTGGAAGGAGCAATTGTGTTCGCTACATCTTGATCCGATTCGTTTAAGTGTTTCATTGTTGTTCGTCGAGATCCTCCAAAGGGAGAATGAATAATAGATTTTGGAGAATTCCAAGGACTATGAGCCGACCCTAGGTAGTTTTCCAGGGTGATAGATTTATAACGGTAACACCCCGACCCATCTATGCTGGAGCCGGTGCATTACTTGTGATAATGGAATGGTTAGAAGGAATGAAAATCCCGAAAGAATGATCAGTTTAGTAGTCTTGAGAAACTATACACATAGATGTTACTCAAATTACATTGTAAAAGTTTACAAAATACAATACATAACAAAAACTAAAAATGGCATCCCTAGGAACTCAATAAAAGGTCTTCTCTTCATCACCTATTGAAGGTAGAAAATGAAATGGGTGAGCTCAAATGCTCAGTAAGGGATACAAATAGAGGAATCATGAGTACAATAATAAGTCATTCAGAAACAATCTGACATAATCAAAATGAAATAGTGAGTAAATGAATAACTAATTCCACTAATAAACTAAAAATGAAACAGCATCCATAGATTTTGTCATAGTGAAAACCTCATGGATAATAATAATAACTAATAATGAATAAAAATAATTATTATTAATTGGAAGTCATGTATCTGGCACATGAAACCATAATACTATAAAAACGGGCTAGTTCTAGGTGTAGAAACCCTTCAAATTTTTGGAAACAAACATGAAGGGTTTGTCCCCAAACTGTTTTTTCTCATGAGACCTACCGATGCATCGATGGGATATAGAGGGCCCCATCCACCACTTCATGTCCAAATAATTCCTTTTACATTGACTCAATACAATAGAAATATTCCCTTTCAATATCCGTATAGAGTAGAGTATACAGATTCCTCAATATTTCCATAATTAAAATAACTTTCCAAATAAACACCATATGTAAAATGGTATATGGTTTAGAAAACAAACATATACATGAAATGAGATTAAGGATATTTAATATAAATATAATTTAAAATGAAAAGTGATCTCAAATGGGTAGTAGGTACACCACATAAGTATTAATAGGTGCACAATACAAAGATAGTCACAACGAAAACGGCAGTTGGGGCAAAGTCCCTTACCACAATGTAATCGGTCGAACCGTATGACCAGAACTTAAAAAACATCAAGTGAATCATTAAATAACGTGAATATAAATAGAATCATGTTATTATATATCAAAACAAAATACACATATACCATATATAAGGAATAATTGGAGAATAATGGAAATCTCACAGAAATGAAAGTGAGATGAGAAACCCCTTACCTTATGCTTGAAGGTGTTCTTGAATTGTTATTAAAGACCTGAATAAAGAAATTAGGATTATTAATTTATAATTATAGAACCTATTTTACATGTAATTTATATGCTATAACCTTGTTAAGTTCATTAATGGCCTTTTTGTTGGATTTCAGAGATTCAATTTTATTGTTTTGGAAGCATTTTCTTACTTGGTTTCAGGATTTGTTTACTTATATTCTTGAATATAAGTTGGATTGAAATATGGTTAAACATAAATAATATTTAATATAGATTATTAGTTAAATTAAATAGACACAAGTGATTGTATTGTGATTCTGGTTATATACCATGAGGATGACTCATTTGTTGTGTTAAACATAAACACTTGAATTTGGCTTGACAGTTTTGTGCTCAATAAACTTGTTTTGTATTATTATTTCATATTATGAACATGTAAAGATTCTAGAATATTAATCTAGATAAAACACATATATTATTACTTGGTTCAACCATATATTTGGTTTCATGACCATACTTGAAAGAATTAATGGAAATTAAAATTACATCATCCACGATGTTAGTAATTCGACACATCACGGGTAATGTTTTTATTCCTTAAATAAGTGGTACAAGAGAAGAATAATGATGTGTAACTTTCCATAAACATGATATCATCCAGAATATAAAATATTAAAGAGCTTCTATGCCTCTTGGTTAACAGGTGGTGAGGAAAGAAGAATAAAATAAAGGAATCTTAAAATGAAAGAAAACTTGATAAATTCGTCATGAAAATTCGGCACCCTAACGACGTCTCTTAAAATTTCATAAACATAGTTTGATGAGAGGAATGGAATGTATAATCATTAATAAATAATATGGACAGTAAGGGGGAATATTAAATGAAATATCCCAACAGAATACAAAGGGAATGGAAGAGAATAACATAAAATGAAAGAAAAGAAATAAAATAAAAGAGTTTGTTTACCTTGTGATCTCTTCTCCTTGAGATCCTTCTTAAGGGCTTTGGTTTTGGTATTTTGGTGAGACCAGAAGCTCTAGGACGTGGGGAACATACTTGGGAGGATTATTGTGTAGAAATTTTAGGATCTTAACGGCTCAGAGGAGTGAAGATAAGAGAGAGTGTTTTGGGGTTTTTATAGTGGAGGAGAGTGGTACATTTTGAGTATTTAATTCATTATTTTATTATTTCCATCAAGACAACCAATAGTATTATTTCATGTGACCTATAATAGTAATAAGATCATGTGAGTCCTAATAAAGTGTCCTTACATCACTTATGATGTCATAAATAGTGTATTTAACTAAAAAAATTAAATATATGGTATTTTACCGTATTTCACTATTCATAAAAAATTCATGAATTTCAAAAAAGTCCCAAAAATTCACCCCTACCATTTTTCGACATGTAGAATTCAAAAGTGAACTCCATTTTTCAAAAATAATTGTCTAAACATTATTAATTTAATTTTTAAATAAAGTCATATTTAATTTGAAAAATAAAAATCTTAGAGGTATAATTAGTTTTATGTGACATTGAAATATTAATTACAGTCACATTATCTTATTACCTTAATAAAATAAAATAATTTCATTATTTACTATTCAAGGGTCATATTACTATTCATAATGGTATGTAACTATTTATAAAAAAACCATGTTTATTCTATCAGACTCCAAATGACTTACTGAACACAACTCTAGATGACCATGTCCCAAAATATAAAACATAGAAGTAGAAAATTTATAATTAATGGCTAGGTTTTGGCTATCTCCTAAATAACCTATTTTTGTTTCAAAGGAACATAGTGATATATAAGTTGTGAATAGAATGTAATCAAGAGACGTATACCATAAAATGTTTGGGGCATTACATTATTCCCAAATTTGGAAATTTCCTCCTTGAAATTTCATGTATAACGACTAAAAAAAAGATGTGGGTGTTTCTTCTTCATAATATCTTCTGGTTCCCATGTTGCTATTCCATGTTATGGTTTCTCTAAAGAAACATGACTAGACGAGTTGTCCGATTTCTCAATACTTCTTCCCTTGTATCAAGAATCTTGATAGGCTCTTCACAGTATGAAAGGCCTAGTTCCAGTTCAATTTCTTCGTATGTGAGTACATGTGTTGGGTCTGGAATTTATTTCTATAACAATGAAACGTGGAATACATCATGAACTCTGGAGAGATTTGGCAGCATCGCTAGATGGTAAGTTACAGATCTGATTCATTCCAGAATTTCAAATGGTCCAATATACCTGGGGCTCAGTTTCCCTTCCTTTTTGAACCTTGAGACACCCTTCCATGGAGATACTTTCAGAAAGACATGATCTACCACTTGGAATTCCAAATATTTTCTCCGATTATCAGCATAACTCTTCTGCCTACTTTGGGTTGCTATAATATGGGCTTTTATTTTTCTCACCTTTGTCATGGTATCTTCAATATGTTCTGGTCCTATAAGTTTCCTCTCACCAACTTCGTCCCAACAAGTTGGAGTTCGACATCTCTTTATATATATTTTTTCAAATGGAGCCATTTGATTACTAGAGTGGAAACTATTGTTGAATGAAAATTACACAAAAGGAAAGTATTGATCCCACATACCTTGGAAGTCAAGAGAGCATGACCTCAGCATGTCTTCTAGTGTTTGAATAGTTCTTTCAGTCTGTTCATCAGTTTTGGGGTTATATGTAGTACTCATACGAAGCTAGGTATTCAAATCCTTCTGGAGACTTTTCCAGAATTTTGATGTAAATCGAGGATCTCGATCGGACACAATTGATAGAGGTGCATGATGAAGTCTTACTACTTCATTAATATATAGTATTTCCAGGCTCTCAAGTGGTAAATCCTCTCATATAGGAAGTAAATGTGCTGATTTTGTGAGACGATCAACTATTACCCATATTGTATCATTCCTTCCAGGTGTCCTTGGTATTCCGGTGATAAAATCCATCGTAATGTTATCCCACATCCACATTGGAATAGGTAGAGTTTTCATCACTCCTTTGGGTTGTTGTCTCTCTACCTTCAGTTGTTGACAAACTAGAAACCTTGACACGTATTCATAAATTTCCCGCTTCATATTATCCCACCAAAAATATTCCTTCATATCACTGCACATCTTGGTGCTACCTGGGTGTATAGAGAAATTTGATCTATGATCATCGTCTAACAATTCCCTTTTTAGCTCAGGTATCGATGGAATGAATAACCTCTTTCCAAACTTCAAAACTCCTTCTTTAGACACAAATTCATCCAGTCTTTCATTCTTGACATCATTTATTTTCTTGCACAGATTCTTATCATCATATTGAGAGCATTTTATTTTCTCTAATAAAGATGGTTTAGAAATCATTTTAAAGAGGAAAGATGTATCCCTTTCCTTAAAAATTCCCATATCCATCTTTAGTAGGTCCAAAAATATATGATCTCTCTCAGTCCTCATTTGAGTAAGAAGTCCATGATCTTTCCTTCTTAATGCATCTGCCACCTTATTCTCATTTACCGGGTGGTAGTGTATTGAACAATCGTAATCTTTGATTAACTCAGGCCATCTCCTTTGCCTCATGTTGAGTTCTTTTTGTGTAAAAATGGATTTCAAACTCTTGTGGTCTGTATAAATCTCACATCTTTCTTCGTAGATATAATGCCTCCAGATTTTTAGAACAAAGATTACGACTGCTAACTCAAAATCATTAGTTGGATAATTTCTCTCATGAGTCTTCAACTGTCTTGATTCATAAGCAATTAATTTATTGTTTTTCATAAGGACTCAACCCAGCCCATTCTTTGATGCATCGCTATATATTAAAAATCCACCACCTCCAGATGGAAGAGTCAAAATTAAAGCATCGATCAATCTTCTTTTCAATTCTTCGAAGCATTATGTACATATCTTTGTCCGCACAAACTTAACTCCTTTATGTGTTAGCTTGGTTAGTTGGTTAACTAGTCAGGAATAGTTATGAAGGAAATGCTTATAGTAACCTACTAAGACAATAAAACTGCAAACCTCAGTTATGTTTGTTGGCGTGGGCCAATCTTGGATTGCCTTTGCCTTTATAGGATCAACTAGGATCCAATACTTAGATACAATATGGCCTATAAAAGAAACTAATTTATTCCATAATTCACACTTTCTAAACTTCCCATATAAATGATTGCTTAAAAGAGTTCTCAGAATAATTTGTAATTGATTCTCGTGGTCTTCATATATTTTTGAGCATACAAGGATATCATCGATGAATACCACAAAAAAGTTATCAAGATATTCCTTGAAAACACTATTCATTAAATCCATGAAAACAGATGTTGCATTTTTCAGTCCAAAAGGAATCACTGTAAACTCGTAATGCCCATACCTGGTTCTAAATGCTGTCTTCGGAATATCTTCCTTCCTCCCACTCAGTTGATGATATCCGGATCAAAGTTTAATCTTTGAAAAGTTTTGAGCTCCATGGATTTGGTCAAATAAAGCATAAATCTAGTTTAGAGGATACTTGTTCTTTATTGTAATAGAATTTATTTCCCTGTAATCAATGCATAGCCTCATGTATCCGTCTTTCTTCTTTACAAACAAGGCCAGGGCTCCCCATGGAGAGACACTAGGTTGAATAAATCCTTTGTCACTCAACTCTTCTAGTTGTTTATTCAGCTGCACTGACTCCATAGTGGCCATTCTATATGGGGTCTTTGATATAGGTCTTGCACGAGGAATTAAGTCAATGGAAAACTCAATTTCCTAGTTAGGAGGATGTACATTTAAATCCACTAAAAACACATTAATGTATTCTTTCACTATATGCACATCTTCAATTTGAATATTTATTTCCTCACCCATAGATATTGGCTTCTATTCCTCTCCAAGAATTTCATTCAATAGTGAAACTCGGGGTTGTTCTAGATAAGAATCAGATGGCAAAGTTTCTTCCATAAAGACAAGGGATTCTACACCATTTTCAAAAATTGCAACTTCATTTTTCTTGCAATAAATCCTCACATAAAAATTTTATATCCAATACATACGGAGAATTATATCTAATTCAATCATGGGTATGATGATAAGGCTAGCAACTAAATCACATTTTGGTGTTTTGAGGGGGACTAGTCAACATGCCTTCATTGCAATGATACATCCCATGGGAGTTTTGATGGGAAACTCCTTCCATAAATCAAATTTGACATATCTAATTTTCTTTGAAAACTTAGTGGATATAAATTAATGCGATGATGCAGAATCAAATAAAGTGTTGGATAGGTTTGAGGAAACAATTGATGTACCTGCCACCACGTCACTAGGAACTTCAACCTCCACAGTTGTAATCGTATAAGCTCTCCCTTGGTCTCTTGGCTTTTTATGAGGTACGTTTCCTTGGCTATTAGGTCACTCATTTTTATAGTTTCCCGTCTCTCTGTAATTGTATCATTGAACATCATTGAATTGTTTCTTCCCCTTGCATTCATCAGATCAATGACCCTTTTCTACACAGTTATAGCAGACTCCCTTTCTATTCAGGAGTTTTTGGGATGATTCTTTCCACAGTTCTCGCATAATGGGAAACTATTCATTCCCTTTCTGTTCATTGGTTCTTCTCCTTCTCCTTTGTTATCAGAATGCTGCTTCATATCCTGGTTTCCTTTGAAAAAATTTCATCTAGAAAATTTCTACTCTGTTTTGATGGAAAATGATACAATTTCATCATATGATGAAAATGATTGAGAAGCCAGTGCCCTTCTAAGACTTGTCTTAAGACTTTAAATGAAATGATCAATCTTGTCTGCTGATTCACGAATGTAATCCATGACATACCTGGCTAGCCTTGTGAAGGTAGCCTCATACTCTGCAACACTGTCTTCTTCCCTTTATTTCAAGCCAAGGAATTTCTTGTTCATTTCAGTTTGTTTCTCACAAGGAAAATATTTTTCAACGAATATTCCTTAAAATTCCTCCATTCCATATCCTCTATATCTTCTTCCTCTGTGGTATTTTGAATCGAGGACACCCACTGATTAGCATGGACCTTAAGACAATAAACTTCCAGTACTACCTTTTCATTTTCATTGCATCTTAATGCCATAAATATCTATTCAATGGACTTGATTCATTGCTCAGAAACCACTAGATTAGTTGTCCCACTGAAATTTGTGGGCTTCTGCCACATGAAACGATCCAACACAGGTGTTGAATGGTTATTCATTACAACTTGAGTAAGTTGTCCCAATATGATCATGATTTGATCTGCTCCAACGTTGACTGTGTTGACCTGATCAGTAGGGAGATCCCTACCTTGCCCATGAGTATTGATTCCCCTTCTTCCATTAGGCACCATTTCTAAATAATGAGATAAACTAGATTTGTTTATGAATCTCAAATACAAAATCACTCAACATATATTGAAATTTTATGCATAAACATGGTTCCACTAAGGAAAAAATTACATTAAATCCTTCATAATGGCTTGTAAAGAAAACAAGATTTATCCTAATCATATCCCCCAGGATTTTCGTAACCAAGAGTGCAGCAAGGCCCGTTGTCGTGCACCAGTTCCCATTGGAGTCGAGCTAAAAGTGGTGTTTTTGGGTTTTACCCCTAGATACATTTGTGCCTGAGCTACCTCTACCTGCTCGTATCCAGAAAGGGAAGTATTGCATAAAATATCCACACAATCTATTCCTTTACCAAATACCAGGATGTTATTGTATGTTAATACTCAAATACTACCTTAGGGATTTGTTCCCTATGATACATTTCCTACTCTAGTTTCCAAGTTTTCTACGAAACTTCCTTTGATACCAACTATAACACCCTAACCCCTCTAGGCTGGAGCCGGTTCATTAATTGTAATATTGTCATGGTTAGATGGAATGAAAATCCCAAAGGAACAATCAGTTCAGTAGTCTTGAAGAAACTAGATACATATATGTTACTCAAATTACATTGGAAAAGTTTACAAAATACAATACATAACAAAAACTGAAAACAGAATCCCCAGGAACTCCATAAAAGATCTTCTCTTCATCACCTATTGATGGTAGACAATGAAAGGGGTGAGCTCAAAAGCTCAATAAGGGTTACAAATAGCAGAAGCATGAGTACAATAATAATTTATTTGTAAACAATCTGATGTAATCAAAATGGCATAGTGAGTAAATGAATAACTAATTCCATTAATAAACAAAAAATGAAACTGCATCCATAGATTTTGTCATAGTGAAAACCTCATGGATAATAAAAATAACTAACAATGAAAAAATAGAATGATTATTAATTGGACGTCATGTATCTGGCACATGAAACCATAATACCGTAAAAATGGTTTAGTTCTATGGGTAGAAACCCTTATGATTTTTGGAAACAAACTAGAAGGGTTTGTCGCCAAACTATTTTGTCTCAAGAGACTTACCAATGCATCAAGGGTATATAGCGGGCCCCACCCGCCACTTCATGTCCAAAGAATTATTTATATATTTATTCAATACAAGAGAAATATGCCCTTTCAATATCCATATTATACAGTTTAGACAATAAACATATCCATGACATGAGATTATGGATATTTAATATAAATATAATTTCAAATGAAAATTGATCTAAAATGGGAATTAGGTACACCACATAAGGAATATTGGGTGCAGAATACAAAGATAGTCACAACAAAAACAACAGTTGAGACAAAGTCCCTAACCACAATGTAATTGGTTGAACCGTATGACCAGAACTGAATAACCATCAAGTTAATCATTGAATAACATGAATATAAATAGAACCATGTTATTATATATCAAACTAAAATACACATATACCAAATATAAGTAATAATTGGCGAACAATGGAAATCTCATAGAAATGAAAGTGAGATGAGAAACCCCTTACCTTATGCATGAAGGTGTTCTTGTCTTGTTATTAAATACTTGAATAAACAAATTAGGATTATTAATTCATAAGTAAAAAAATTATTTTATATGTAATTTATAAGTTATAACCTTGTTAATTTCATTAATGGCCTTTTTTTTAGATTTAAGAGATTCAATTTTATTATTTTGGATGCATTTTCTTACTTGGTTTCGTGCTTTGTTTACTTGTATTCTTGAATGGAGGTTGGATTGAAATATGGTTAAACATCCAAGATTTGTAATATAGATTATTAGTAAAATTAAAGAGACATATGTGATCTTATATTGATTCTGGTTATACACGATGAGGATGACATATTTGATGTGTTAAACATAAACAGTTGAATTTGGTTTGACAGTTTTGGGCTCAATAAACTTGTTTTGTATTATTATTCCATATTATGAATGTGTAAAGATTATAGAACATTAATCAAGATAAAACACATATATTATGACCTGGTTCAACCATATATTTGTTTTCATGACCAGACTTATAACGACCCATACTTTACATACATTGTTAATACTTCGAAATTGAAGCACACTTATTACAACATATGACAAAACCACAAAGGACCGTATAGGTATAGTGTCTTTAGAAACTGGGAAACATAAACAACTGGTTCATAAATCTTCTACAGTGTCTCCCATTTATTTCATCATATCTAGGGTCCCTTTTAGCATATTCTACTTAATATCCATCTTCCTGACCTGGGGAAAAGAAAACATAAAAGGGTGAGCTCAAATGCTCAGCAAGGGCAAATAAAGGAAATAAAAATCATATCATATCTTTATGAAAATCAAAACCTGCAAAAGAGATCATAATATCTTAACATGGAATAAATCATAGAAGTGAAAATGAGATCCCCATAATCATAACATAAAACTTGAAACTTTGTGGCATGCACACATAATCATGGAAAATCATTTCTTGTTAGTCATGACTCATCGCCAAGACTATCTTAGTGGACAAAGTCCCTTTCTGAACCGAGTTCACTCCTCGTTTCAGTCCTGTATCACTGAACCGAAATAACCTTCCGTTCCAGCCATGTCTATCTCATGAGATATAAAATCTTTACCCAATGCATTGGAGGGAGATATAGGTCCCACCCATCTTATAATGAATCCTTTCTTATGTGTGCCACATAATCATAAAACATACATCATCGCATAACACATGTAACAAAAATGGGATTCTTGAAACATCATGACATCATAAATCAATTCATATAAGATAAAGGAATTCATAAAAATATTTCCATCACAACATAATCAAAACCATGTAATAATAGGGATAAAAACAGAACCCTTTTATTATCTTAGATGGAAAATAATTTTGATAAAACACTTGAACTCCATTCTTGAGGAAAATATCCTTTCTTCTTCAAAAACATTTTTCCTTTCATAACATGTCATACGACTTTAAAATAAAAGAAGTTGATTAAAAATAAACTTGAAAACTTGTAAAGGAAGCTTCTTGGAAATAATGTTTTAAAAATCCATTCATGCCGTATAAGTTAAAAAAAAACATTCTTCGTACTTTTGTCGGAAAAGTCAAAAAGTACCTCGTACGAAAAAACGACAAAAGATTCCTTTCATATTCTTTACTAAAAACTCACCTAAGGGTAAAATTGGATTTAAACTATTGCAAGTGGATGGAGACAATATTACATATTGAGGGAACATGGATGTGGATGATAAAATACACCCCAGTAAATACTTACGAATAAACAATCTCGGATAAAAATGAGATTGTGATATTTCCCTTACCTTAGGTCCAATTTGCTTTGTATGTGTCCGAAGCTCCTGTATAATGGTTTAAATAATGTTATTGACTTATTCCAGAATCATACATATTGATATGATATCATATATGTTCATATTCTTAGCTCTTTGATAGTAATATTTCATGGTTACTTGTTACTCGGGTCTTTATTGCCTTTTGTTCTTATGCGTGTTTTGCCGAATACATTCTTATTCTTCTTTTAAGGTTATAGATTCCTTATATCCAGAATGGTATTAGTGTAACATATATCATATTTATTCATTCAATTCATTTATATAATCATTATGAAATGAAGATCATGTAGAACGAGTCGCATCACATCGTGGAGACGGTATTCCGTACGTACGCACGAGTGATGATATCGTTCCTATGATCGTGGAATTGTATTGGAGTATATATATATATATATATATTATTTCAGTATCAATATTACTTCATAATAATCATATGTAGTTACTCATTACACCATTATACCCATCCTTGTAAGGTGATGGTGGAAAATAGATTACACCACGGCGTGGAGACGGTATTCCGTACGTACGCACGCGCGGTGATTTCATTTTTCCGTAGGATGGATAGAAGGTGAATTAGGGTTGTTTCATATTTATAATAACATATCAGTATATAAGTAATACTGATGTTATTACTTTATCATGAAACAACTAAAGAAGAAGAAGTTGAAGAAGAAAGAAATTGAAAAGATCGGTAATGGATATTACCTCTTCTTTGGAACGCTCCTTTGAATCCTCCACTTAAGGATCTAAGATTGTTCTTTGGAGAAGACCAGGACCTCTAGGATTATTCTAGGGAAGTGGAGAGGAGAAAATGGCAGGGGTTGGCCGAGCTTGAGTGCTCAATTTGGTGTGAGGAGGAGGGGGAGGAGGTGCCCTTTTATAAGGGAGGAGAGGGGCACCTTAGGAATATCTCAAAATATTATTTTATATTAAAGTCCAAATCGGTTTATAATGGTTCCAAAGGGTCTTATTTTGAATATGAAGTGGGGATGGGTCGAAATACTATCAACCAATAGGATTTAGACAAGTTTAGGGTATTATTTTAACCTTATCAATTAGATTTAACTCTAAGTTAATTATTTTAACTTTTACCGTGTCTTTTTGTTTTCTTTCACTATATGGTTAATACACTTACTATAACATGCCAAACGAACCCCAATTTGTCTATTATTAATATATATATCCTTATCTAAGTCATTTGGCCGAACCTTAGATTTTTAGGAATAAAATAACAATTAATAATATAATATTTGATTTAAAAACTATTTTGTGTCAATTTTGACACTATTTGATATATGATTTTTGTGAAAGTCATATCAGAATTATATGTTCGAAACAAGTTGATTAAATCAACACTAATATATCATAGTAACCTAGAAAATTAGTGGAATTCATAAAAAGTCTTAAATTATATTTATTTTGGTATTTATATTATCAATTATGTCAATATTTCATTAATAAGATAATTACTGCATCATCTTTGTGTCATCAATAAATTAAATTATTTGATGTCTAAAAATTACAAATAAAATACCATCATGTAGGAAATCTTTTTAGCTTTCTAAGGAATATTTACAATCGAATTTATCTTATGTATAACCCCATATTAAAAATGATTTACTTATTAAACTTTGATTTTAACTATTTTAACCCTTCTTTAAATAAATTAATAATAAATGTCCTAATCTAATCCAAGTGGGCCTAAATGGTCATATTTTATTCCTAAGTTTGTTTTTGGTCGAATTACACTTGTCCAATAGAATTAGGACATGTTTTAGGGTAATATTAATATCATATTTACCCTTAGTTACCCTATTTACTATTAACCGCGGTAAAAATCGTAAAAAGTTACTATTCACCAAAAAATTATTTTCATCTCATTGAACCACATTTTAGTCCTTGATATTAACCGTGTCTCTCGGATTTTCGAAATTCCATTCACAGAAGCGGTAAAATTAAGTTTTATGCAAAATTCTATTTTTTTAACCTACCACTTAGTGGTTTCACTATTCATCAAAAATTGAAAGTTTTCAGAAAAATACCAAAATTTCACCCTTGGCTAATTTCGATATTCTGAGTCCAAAAATGAAGTCCATTTTGAAAAATAAAATTTATAAAATTTTAAAAAGTGGTTATTACTATTCATAACGGCTAGTTTTAATAGCATATTGTTGTTTAGTGAAACTCGGTATTGCGTACGACGCAAGCTATCGAGGAAGGTCGCGATTGCGTGCAAAGCAAGCCAAGCAAGTGCTGTGTAGAAAAAGATTCCTTTGATGATTTATATAACATAAAAGTCTCGGGTGTTACATTCTACCCCCCTTAAAAAGAATTTCGCCCTCGAAATTCATCACTTTGCAACAAACAGATGAGGATACTTCTCCCTCATCATATCCTCAAGCTCCCATGTAGCTTCTTCAAGTTGGTGGTTTCTCCATAAAACCTTCACCAAGCGAGTGGTCTTGTTTCGTAGGACTTTTTCGCTACGATCCAGAATCTCTATCGGCTGTTCTTCATAAGAAATATCTTGCTCCAGCGGTACAACTTCTGAGCTGAGTACATGTGAAGGATCTGGTATGTACTTTCTCAGGAGAGATACATGGAACACATCGTGAACTTGAGAGAGATTCGGTGGAAGCGCCAATCGGTAAGCTACCTTCCCAACACGATCCAGTATTTCGAAAGGACCGATATATCTAGGGCTCAACTTCCCCTTCTTTCCAAATCTCATAACCCTCTTCCAGGGAGATATTCGTAAGAACACTTTATCGCCCACTTCAAACTCTAGGTCTTTTCTTCGGTTGTCGGCATAACTTTTCTGTCGACTCTGAGCTGCTCTTATGTGTTGTCGAATAGATCTGACCTTTTCTGCCATTTCATCAACGAGATCAGGTCCTAATAGCTTTCTTTCCCCGACTTCATCCCAGCAAGTTGGAGTCCTGCATTTCTTTCCATAGAGAGCTTCATAAGGAGCCATCTGAATACTGGAGTGAAAGCTATTATTATAAGAAAATTCCACCAAAGGTAGGTGTTGATCCCAACCTCCTTTGAAATCCATAGAGCAAGCTCTCAACATATCTTCTAGGGTTTGAATTGTTCTCTCAGACTGACCGTCTGTCTGGGGATGATAAGCAGTGCTGAAACTCAACTCTGTATCCAGAGTATGCTGAAGACTTCGCCAGAACTTCGAGGTAAATCTCGGATCCCGATCAGATATAATAGAAAGTGGTACTCCATGTAATCTTACCACTTCCTTTACATATATCCTGGCAAGCTGATCTAGAGAGAAATCCTCTCTAATAGCAATGAAGTGTGCAGACTTTGTAAGACGATCAACTATGACCCAGATAGCATTATTGCCTTTGGATGTTTTAGGAAGTCCTGTGACAAAGTCCATAGTGATGTTTTCCCATTTCCATTCGGGTATGGGTAATGGTTGTAACATCCCCTTAGACTTTTGTCTCTCAGCATTAACTTGTTGACAAACCAAGCATCGAGAGACATATTCAGCAACATCTCTTTTCATGCCATCCCACCAGAAGTACTCTTTCAGGTCCCTATACATCTTCGTGCATCCAGGATGAATAGAGAATGAAGAACTATGAGCCTCATCCAGCAGCTCTTTCTTTAATTCGGGGATGGGAGGAACACAAACCCGATTCCTGAACTTTATTATCCCATCACAATCAAGGTTGAATTCAGGAACATTTCTCACCTTCTTTTGTAACTCGACATCTTCTTTCTGTGCCTCTTTAATATTCACATGTATAGATGGTTGAACATTCATTTGAGAAAGATAAGATTTTTCCCCTTCCATTATAATTCCAAGATCCATCCTTTGTAAATCCATAAATATTGGATCTTTTTTGATCCTCATCATGGATAAACTAGCATGGTCTTGTCGACTTAATGCATCTGCCACCTTGTTTGCTTTCCCAGGGTGGTAATGGATTGAGCAGTCGTAATCCTTAATCAGCTCCAACCATCTTCTTTGACGCATATTCAACTCCTTTTGTGTGAAAATATACTTTAAACTTTTATGATCAGTATAAATATCACACCTTTCACCATAAAGGTAATGCCTCCAAATCTTTAATGCAAAGATTACCGCAGCCAACTCCAAATCATGTGTTGGGTAATTTTGCTCATGGATTTTCAACTGTCGTGAGGCATAAGCTATCACCATATCATTTTGCATAAGAACACACCCCAATCCCTTCTTGGATGCATCACTGTAGATCACAAACCTTTCTCCACTACAAGGAAGTGTGAGCACAGGTGCATTGGATAACCTTCTTTTCAACTCCTTGAAATTCTCTTCACATTCCTCTGTCCAGACAAACTTAACTCCTTTCTGAGTCAACTTGGTGAGTGGATTAGATAATCGTGAAAAATCTTTTACAAAACGTCGATAATATCCAGCCAAACCAAGAAAACTTCGGATCTCAGTTACTGTTGTTGGTCTTGACCATCTTTCGATAACCTCTGTTTTTGCTGGATCCACAGATATCCCCTCTTTTGAGATTATGTGACCCAAAAATGCAACTTTTTGAAGCCAAAATTCACACTTGGTAAATTTGGCATAAAGCTTCTCCTTTCTCAGGGTCTTCAATATAATTCTCAAGTGATCTTCATGCTCTTCCTTGCTCTTTGAATAGACAAGAATATCATCTATAAAGACTACCACAAATTGATCAAGATAGTCTCTAAAGACTCTATTCATTAGATCAATGAAGATAGCAGGGGCATTAGTAAGACCAAATGGCATCACTATAAATTCATAGTGTCCATACCTTGTACGGAAAGCCGTTTTTGGTATATCCTCCCTTTTGACCCTTAATTGATGATACCCTGAACGAAGATCAATCTTGGAAAAGTATTGAGCTCCGCGTAGTTGGTCAAATAAGTCATCAATGCGTGGGAGAGGATATTTGTTCTTGATAGTGATCTTGTTAAGTTCTCGATAATCAATGCAGAGTCTCATTGATCCATCTTTCTTCTTAACAAATAGAACAGGTGCTCCCCAAGGTGACGCACTAGGGCGTATGAATCCCTTATCAAGATTCTCTTGGAGTTTCTTCTTCAATTCCTGCAACTCAATTGGGGCCATTCTATAAGGTGTCTTTGAAATAGGAAAAGCACCCTGTACGAGTTCTATTGAAAACTCAACTTCACGATTTGGTGGAAGACCCGGTAATTCCTCCGGAAAGACATCATCAAACTCCCTTACAATGGGCATATTCTTAATCGTGAGTTTCTCACCAACCATTTGAGATAAATAACCTTCATTTAGTGGGATCAATACCCATAAGATGGAAGAAATTTCCACTGGAAGGTTATGTTCATCCTTGCATTGGTATACGATCGTAGATTGAGCTGGAATATGAAATGTGACTTCCCTTCTTTGGCAATTGATATGAGCTCCATGCAGAGATAGCCAATCCATGCCAAGAATCACATCAAATTCCACTAAAGGAAGGATCACAAGATTTGCAGGAAGCACTTTCCCACAAACTTCGATCGGAGAAGAATTATAAACTTTTGATGCGATTGATGTGCCATTAGGTGTTGTCACAGCTAACTCAACATCTAATTGTTGAGGTAATACGGTGATACCCTTAGAAAAGTCTTCAGAAATAAATGAGTGGGTGGATCCAGAATCAAATAAAATATTTGCTACTTTAGAGTGGATGGTAAGTGTACCTTTCACCACATCGTTATCTTACTCCACATCGCTGATAGAAATTGCATGTGACTTTCCTTTGTCTTTAGCCTTAAGATTTTGTTGACGTCGACCATCATCATCAACCCTTGGATTTGGGCATTGATTGGCATAATGCCCCATCTCCTTGCACTTGAAACATTGAAGTGTAGTAGGTTCATTCTGTGTATCCCTTCCTTTGTTTGCGTCATTAGACATCTTCTTCCCATTATCACGGCATTCAAATGCCCGATGACCTTCTTTTCCACATTTAAAACATTTACTTGTCCCTTTAAGACAACTCCCTCCATGTTTCTTTCCACACTTTGAGAATAAGGGAAAGTTCATCTTCTTTTCAGTGTGCTCTTTAGATTTTTCTTTGAATTCCATCTTCCTCTTCTTATCAAACCCATGTGACTGATGGGTTACTCCAATCTCCATCTCGACTTTGAGAGCACATCGAACGATTTCCTCGTAGCTATTGAAGTCCCTTATGGATAACGCCCTTCGAAGACTTGGTTTTAAGCCACTAAAGAATCGATCGATCTTACTCTCAGGTTGGATAATAATACCAGAAGCGTACCTTGCCAGTCTTGTAAAATTTGCTTCATAGGTACCAACAGATTCATCATCCCTTTGCTTCAGTTCAAGAAAATCTTTCTCCATCTTTGTTCGGAGAATACGAGGGAAGTACTTATTGAAAAATAAGTTCTTGAACTCGTCCCATTCCATAGACTCAATTTCATCCCTTTGCCTCGTATTCTTAACAAGATTCCACCATTGATCAGCATCTCCTTCCAAACGGTACACTGCTAGGATGACTTTATCATGCTCAGAACATTGAAGAACTGAAAATATCTTTTCAGTAGTACTAATCCATTGTTCAGCAACTAATGGATCAGTAGACCCGCTGAAAGAAGGTGGACGCTGCCTCATGAAGGATTCAACAGAATGTTGCTCCCTCCTTTGCTCGTTTGGAAATCCTGCATGATTCATAGCTTGAGAAAGTTGTGTGAGCATGGCTACAAGATTTTGCATTCCAGCTCCCATATCGTTTGGTTGCTCAGGGGGACAATCATTGCATTGCCCATCGCATTCCGCATTAACACGGTTCCTTCGGGTTCCAGCCATTGACTAAAACCAAGAAGAATAGTGTGAGCAACACTAATTATAATAGGAAACCACATAATTTAAGAATAAAATTTTCATGCTTATGGTCTTATCCTAGGTTATTCAAGGCCATTTCTAAAACACTAAGATTGTGTACTATGCTTAGACTTATCCTTAGGGTTCTTACTAAGGCTTTCACATCCTAGTTTCCAAAGGATGACTATACCTTTCCTCTGATACCAACTATAACGACCCATACTTTACATACATTGTTAATACTTCGAAATTGAAGCACACTTATTACAACATATGACAAAACCACAAAGGACCGTATAAGTATAGTGTCTTTAGAAACTGGGAAACATAAACAACTGGTTCATAAATCTTCTACAGTGTCTCCCATTTATTTCATCATATCTAGGGTCCCTTTTAGCATATTCTACTTAATATCCATCTTCCTGACCTGGGGAAAAGAAAACGTAAAAGGGTGAGCTCAAATGCTCAGCAAGGGCAAATAAAGGAAATAAAAATCATATCATATCTTTATGAAAATCAAAACCTGCAAAAGAGATCATAATATCTTAACATGGAATAAATCATAGAAGTGAAAATGAGATCCCCATAATCATAACATAAAACTTGAAACTTTGTGGCATTCACACATAATCATGGAAAATCATTTCTTGTTAGTCATGACTCATCGCCAAGACTATCTTAGTGGACAAAGTCCCTTTCTGAACCGAGTTCACTCCTCGTTTCAGTCCTGTATCACTGAACCGAAATAACCTTCCGTTCCAGCCATGTCTATCTCATGAGATATAAAATCTTTACCCAATGCATTGGAGGGAGATATAGGTCCCACCCATCTTATAATGAATCCTTTCTTATGTGTGCCACATAATCATAAAACATACATCATCGCATAACACATGTAACAAAAATGGGATTCTTGAAACATCATGACATCATAAATCAATTCATATAAGATAAAGGAATTCATAAAAATATTTCCATCACAACATAATCAAAACCATGTAATAATAGGGATAAAAACAGAACCCTTTTATTATCTTAGATGGAAAATAATTTTGATAAAACACTTGAACTCCATTCTTGAGGAAAATATCCTTTCTTCTTCAAAAACATTTTTCCTTTCATAACATGTCATACGACTTTAAAATAAAAGAAGTTGATTAAAAATAAACTTGAAAACTTGTAAAGGAAGCTTCTTGGAAATAATGTTTTAAAAATCCATTGATGCCGTATAAGTTAAAAAAAACATTCTTCGTACTTTTGTCGGAAAAGTCAAAAAGTACCTCGTACGGAAAAACGACAAAAGATTCCTTTCATATTCTTTACTAAAAACTCACCTAAGGGTAAAATTGGATTTAAACTATTGCAAGTGGATAGAGACAATATTACATATTGAGGGAACATGGATGTGGATGATAAAATACACCCCAGTAAATACTTACGAATAAACAATCTCGGATAAAAATGAGATTGTGATATTTCCCTTACCTTAGGTCCAATTTGCTTTGTATGTGTCCGAAGCTCCTGTATAATGGTTTAAATAATGTTATTGACTTATTCCAGAATCATACATATTGATATGATATCATATATGTTCATATTCTTAGCTCCTTGATAGTAATATTTCATGGTTACTTGTTACTCGGGTCTTTATTGCCTTTTGTTCTTATGCGTGTTTTGCCGAATACATTCTTATTCTTCTTTTAAGGTTATAGATTCCTTATATCCAGAATGGTATTAGTGTAACATATATCATATTTATTCATTCAATTCATTTATATAATCATTATGAAATGAAGATCATGTAGAACGAGTCGCATCACATCGTGGAGACGGTATTCCGTACGTACGCACGAGTGATGATATCGTTCCTATGATCGTGGAATTGTATTGGAGTATATATATATATATTATTTCAGTATCAATATTAATTCATAATAATCATATGTAGTTACTCATTACACCATTATACCCATCCTTGTAAGGTGATGGTGGAAAATAGATTACACCACGGCGTGGAGACGGTATTCCGTACGTACGCACGCGCAGTGATTTCATTTTCCCGTAGGATGGATAGAAGGTGAATTAGGGTTGTTTCATATTTATAATAACATATCAGTATATAAGTAATACTGATGTTATTACTTTATCATGAAACAACTAAAGAAGAAGAAGTTGAAGAAGAAAGAAATTGAAAAGATCGGTAATGGATATTACCTCTTCTTTGGAACGCTCCTTTGAATCCTCCACTTAAGGAACTAAGATTGGTCTTTGGAGAAGACCAGGACCTCTAGGATTATTCTAGGGAAGTGGAGAGGAGAAAATGGCAGGGGTTGGCCGAGCTTGAGTGCTCAATTTGGTGTGAGGAGGAGGGGGAGGAGGTGCCCTTTTATAAGGGAGGAGAGGGGCACCTTAGGAATATCTCAAAATATTATTTTATATTAAAGTCAAAATCGGTTTATAATGGTTCCAAAGGGTCTTATTTTGAAGATGAAGTGGGGATGGGTCGAACTCCTATCAAACAATAGGATTTAGACAAGTTTAGGGTATTATTTTAACCTTATCAATTAGATTTAACTCTAAGTTAATTATTTTAACTTTTACCGTGTCTTTTTGTTTTCTTTCACTATATGGTTAATACACTTACTATAACATGCCAAACGAACCCCAATTTGTTTATTATTAATATATATATCCTTATCTAAGTCATTTGGCCGAACCTTAGATTTTTAGGAATAAAATAACAATTAATAATATAATATTTGATTTAAAAACTATTTTGTGTCAATTTTGACACTATTTGATATATGATTTTTTTGAAAGTCATATCAGAATTATATGTTCGAACCAAGTTGATTAAATCGACAATAATATATCGTAGTAACCTAGAAAATTAGTGGAATTCATAAAAAGTCTTAAATTATATTTATTTGGGTATTTATATTATCAATTATGTCAATATTTCATTAATAAGATAATTACTGCATCATCTTTGTGTCATCAATAAATTAAATTATTTGATGTCTAAAAATTACAAATAAAATACCATCATGTAGGAAATCGTTTTATCTTTCTAAGGAATATTTACAATCGAATTTATCTTATGTATAACCCCATATTAAAAATGATTTACTTATTAAACTTTGATTTTAACTATTTTAACCCTTCTTTAAATAAATTAATAATAAATGTCCTAATCTAATCCAAGTGGGCCTAAATGGTCATATTTTATTCCTAAGTTTGTTTTTGGTCGAATTACACTTGTCCAATAGAATTAGGACATGTGTTAGGGTAATATTAATATCATATTTACCCTTAGTTACCCTATTTACTATTAACCGCGGTAAAAATCGTAAAAAGTTACTATTCACCAAAAAATTATTTTCATCTCATTGAACCACATTTTAGTCCTTGATATTAACCGTGTCTCTCGGATTTTCGAAATTACATTCACAGAAGCGGTAAAATTATGTTTTATGCAAAATTCTATTTTTTTAACCTACCACTTAGTGGTTTCACTATTCATCAAAAATTGAAAGTTTTCAGAAAAATACCAAAATTTCACCCTTTGCTAATTTCGATATTCTGAGTCCAAAAATGAAGTCCATTTTGAAAAATAAAATTTATAAAATTTTAAAAAGTGGTTATTACTATTCATAACGGCTAGTTTTAATAGCATATTGTTGTTTAGTGAAACTCGGTATTGCGTACGACGCAAGCTATCGAGGAAGGTCGCGATTGCGTGCAAAGCAAGCCAAGCAAGTGTTGTGTAGAAAAAGATTCCTTTGATGATTTATATAACATAAAAGTCTCGGGTGTTACAAGACTAGAAATAATTAATGGAAATTATAATTACGTCGTCCACGATGTTAGTAATTCGACACATCACGTGTAATTTTTTTATTCCTTAAATAAGTGGTAGATGAGAAGAATAATTATGTGGAATTTTCTATAAACATGAAAAAATTCAGAATATAAAAGATTTTGGAGCTTCCATGCCTCTTGGTTAAGAGGTGTTTAGGAAAGAAGAAGAAAAATATAGAAATCTTAAAATGAAAGAAAACATGATAAATTCGGCAGCCTAACGACGTCTCTTAAAATTTCATAAACATAGATTGATGAGAGGAATGGAATATATCACCATTCATACATAATACTGACAGTAAGGGGGAATATTTAATCAAATATACTAACACAATCCAAAGGTAATGGAAGGTAATAACATAAAATGATTGAAAAGAAATAAAATAAAAGAGGTTGTTTACCTCTTGATCTCTTCTCCTTGAGATCCTTATTAAGGGCTTTCGTTTTGGTCTTTTGGTGAGACTAGAAGCTCTAGGATGTGGGGAAGAGTCTTGGGAGGATTATTGTGTAGAAAGTTGAGGAGCGTAAAGGCTTAGAGGAGTGAAGAGAAGAGGGAGTGGTGTGGGGTTTTTATAGTGGAGGGGAGGGGTAAATTTTGTGTATTTAATTCATTATTTTATTATTTCTCTCATGAAAACCAATAGTATAGTTTCATGTGACCCCTAATAGTAATAATATCATGTGGGTTCTAATAAAGTGGCCTTAAATCACCTATGATTTCATAAATAGTGTATTTAACTGAAAAATAGAATATACAGTATTTTACCGTATTCCACGATTCATTGAAAATTCCAGAATTTCAGAAAAGTCCAAAAAATTTACTCCTACCATTATTTGACATGTAGAATTCAAAAGATAACTCCATTTTTCAAAAATAATTTTCTAAACATGGTTAATTTAATTTTTAAATAAAGTCATAATTAATTTGGAAAATAACAATCTTAGAGGTCTATTTGGTTTTATGTGACATTGAAAAATTAATTACGATCCCATTATCTTATTACCTTAAGAAAATAAAATAATTTCATTATTCACTATTTAAGGGTCATATTACTATTCATATTACTATTCATAAGGGTATGTTACTATTCACCCAAAAAATCAAGTTTGTTCTATCAGACTCCAAATGACTTACTGAACACAACTCTAGATGACCATTTGCCAAAATTCAAAGCATAGAAGTGGAAAATGTATATTTAATGGATAGGTTTTAACTATCTCCTAAATAACCCTGTGTTGTTTCAAAGGAACATAGTGATTTATAAATTGTGAATAGAATTTAATCAAGAGAAGTATACCATAAAATGTTCGGGTCATCACATTATTCCCACCTTTGGCAATTTCTTCCTCAAAATTTCATTTATAAAGACCACCAAAAAGGCGTGGGTGTTTCTTCTTCATAATATCTTCAGGTTCCTACGTTGCTTCTTCCATGTTATGGTTTCTTCAAATAAACTTGACTAGACGAGTTGTCCGATTTTTCAATACTTCTTCCCTTGTATCAAGAATCTTTATAGGCTCTTCACAGTATGACATATTCGGTTCCAGTTCAATTTTTCATATGTGAGTTCATGTGTTGGGTCTGGCATGTATTTCTTTAACAATGAAATGTGGAATACATCATGAAATTTGTGGAGATTTGGCGTCATCTCTAGATGGTAAGCTATAGATCCGATTCTTTCTAGAATTTCAAATGGTCCGATATACCTGGGGATTAGTTTCCCTTTCTTTCTGAACCTTAAGACACCCTTGCATGAAGATACTTTCAGAAACACATGATCTCCCACTTGGAATTCCAAATCTTTTCTTCGATTGTCAGTATAAATCTTCTACCTACTTTGGGATGCTTTAATATCATCTTGTATTTTCTTCACCTTTGTCGTGGTATCTTCAATAAGTTCTGGGCCTATAAGTTTTCTCTTACCAACTTCATCCCAAAAAATTGGAGTTCGACATCTCTTTCCATATAATGATTCATATGGATCCATTTGAATACTAGAGTGGAAACTATTGTTGAATGAAAATTCCACAAAAAGAAAGTATTGATCCCACATACCTTGGAAGTCAAGAGAGCATGACCTCAACATGTCTTCTAGTGTTTGAATAGTCCTTTCAGACTGTCCGTCGGTTTTGGGGTGATATGCAGTACTCATACGAAGCTCGATATTCAAAGCCTTATGGTGACTTTTCCAGAATTTTGATGTAAATCAAGGATCTCAATCAGAAACAATTGACAGAGGAGAACCATGAAGTCTTAAAACGTCATTAATATACAGTATTTCCAGGTGGTCAAGTGGTAAATCCTCTCGTATAGGAAGGAAATATTATGATTTTGTGAGACGATCAACAATTACCCATATTGTATCATTCCTCATAGGTGTCCTCGATAGTCCGGTGATAAAATCTATCATAATGATATCCCACTTCTAGATAGGAATAGGTAGAGGTTGCATCACTCCTTTGGGATGTTTTCTCTCTGCCTTCACTTATTGACAAACTAGACACCTTGACACGTTGTCAGCAATTTCCCGCTTCATATTATCCCACCATAAATATTTCTTCAGATCTTGGTACATCTTGGTGCTACCTGGGTGTGTAGAGAAACTTAAGCTATGAGCATTGTCTAACAATTATATTTTTAGCTCAGGTACCAATGGAATGCATAAACACTTCCCAAACTTCAGAACTCCTTCTTTACACAAGAAGTCATCCAGTCTCCCATCCTTGACAACATTTATTTTCTAGCGCAGATTCTCATCATTAGATTGAGAGAATTTTATTTTCTCTAATAAAGATGGTTTAGATATAACTTGAAAGAGGAAATATGTTTCCCTTCCCTTTACAATTCCCATATCTATCTTTAGTAGGTCCAAAAATATATGATCTCTATCAATCCTCATTTGAGACAGAAGTCCGTGATCTTTCCTACTTAATGCATCTACCACCTTATTCGACTTTCCTGGGTGGTAGTGTATTTAACAATCATAATCTTTGATTAAATCAAGACACCTCCTTTTCCTCATGTTGATTTATTTTTGTGTAAAAATGTATTTCAAACTCTTGTGGTCTGTATAAATCTCACATCTCTCTCTGTAGAGATAATGCATCCAGATTTTCAGAGAAAAGATTATGGCTACTAACTCAAGATAATGATTTTGACAATTTCTCTCATGAGTCTTCAACTGTCTTGATGTATAAGTAATAACTTTATTGTTTTGATTAAGGATGCTACCCAGCCCATTCTTTGATGCATCACTGTATATTACAAATCCACCACTTCCAGATGGAAGAGTCAAAATTGGAGCATCGATCAATCTTCTTTTCAATTCATTGAATCATTTTGTACATTCCATTGTCCATACAAACTTAACTCCTTTATGTGTTATCTCTGGTTAGTGGGTTTTCCAGACAGGCAAAGTTATGAACGAAATGTTGATAGTAACCTGTTAAGACAATAAAACTGCATACCTCAGTTATGTTTTTTGGCATGGGCGAATCATGGATTGCTGTTGTCTTTGTTGGATCAACTAGGATTACATCCTTAGATACAAAATGGCCTAGAAAAGAAACTGATTTATGCCAGAATTCGCACTTGCTAAAGTTCCCATATAATTGATTTCCTCGAAGAGTTCTCAGAATAATTCGTAATTGATTCTCATGGTCTTCATAGATTTTTGAGTATATAAGGATATCATCGATGAATACCAAAACCATGTTATCAAGTTATTCCTCGAAAACACTATTCATTAAATCCATGAAAATTGATGGTGCATTCTTTAGTCCAAAAGGCATCACTGTAAACTCGTAATTCCCATACCTGGTTCGAAATGCTGTCTTCAGAAGATCTTCCTTCCTCCCACTCAGTTGAAGATATCTGGATCAAATTTCAATCTTCGAAAAGTATTTAGCTCCATGAAATTGGTAAAATAAATCTTCAATCTGGGGTAGAGGATACTTGTTATTTATTGTAATAGCATTGATTTCTCTGTAATCAATGCATAGCCTCACGGATCCATCTTTATTCTTTACAAAAATGACCGGGGCTCCCCATGGGGAGACACTAGGTCGAATAAATCCTTTGTCACTCAACTCTTCTAGTAGTTTATTCAGATCCACTAACTCCACAGTGGCCATTCTATATGGGGACTTTGATATAGGTCTCACACCAGGAATTAAGTCAATGGAAAACTCAATTTCATGCTCAGGAGGATGTACAAGTAAATCCACTAGAAACACATCAATGTATTCTTTCACTATATGCACATCTTCAATTTGAATATTTATTTCCTCACCCATAGATATTGGGTTCTATTCCTCTCCAATAATTGCATTCAATAGAGCTACTGGGGGTGGTTCTAGATAATAATCAGATGGCGAAGTTTATGCCATAAAGACAAGGGATTCTACACCATTTTCAAAAATTGTAACTTCTTTTTTCTTACAATAAATCCTCACATCAGAATTTGATAGCCAATCCATACCGAGAATTATATCTAATTAAATCATGGGTATGATGATAAGTCTAGCAACTAAATAATGTTTTGGTGTTTGGAGGGGGACTAGTCAACATGCCTTCGTTGGAATGATACATCCCATGAGGGTTTTGACTGAAAACTCCTTCCATAAATCAAATTGGACATATCTAATTTTCTTGGAAAACTGAGAGGATATAAATGAATGCAATGATCCAGAATCAAATAAAGCATTATCTAAGTTTGAGGAAACAATTATAGTACCTACAACCATGTTATTAGGAACTTCAACCTCTGCGGTTGTAATTGCATAGGCTCCCCCTTGGTCTCTTGTCTTTTTCTGAGGCATGTTTCTTTAGCTCTTAAGACACTCATTTACATAGTATCCCATCTCTCTACAATTGTAGAATTTAATATCATTTAATTGTTTCATCCCCTTGCATTCATCAGATCGATGACCCTGTTCTCCATAGTTATAGAAGACTCCCTTGCCTTTCAAGCATTTCTTGGGATGATTCTTTCCATAGTTCTCGCATAATGGGGAACTATTCATTCCCTTTCTCTTATCTGGTGCTTCTCCTTTTCCTTTGGTATCAGAATTCCACTTCTTATCCTAGTTTCCTTTGAAAAAATTTCATCTAGAAAATTCCTTCTCTATTTTGATAGAAATTGATACATTTTCATCATATGATGAAAATGATTCAGAATCCAGTGCCCTTCGAAGACTTGGCTTATGTCCTTCAAAGAAATGATCAATATTGTCTACTGAGTAATGAAATTAATCCATGACAGACCTGGCTAGTTTTGTGAAGGTAGCCTCATACTTTGCAACATTTTCTTCTTCCCTTTGTTTCAAGCCAAGGAATTTTCTCTTCATTACAGTTTGTTGCTCACAAGGAAAATATTTTCCAAAGAATATTCCTCAAAAGTCCTCCATCTATATCCTCTATCTCTTCTTCCTCCTTGGTATTTTGAATCGAGGACCACCATTGATCAACTTTGACCTTGAGACAATATACTTCCAGTACTACCTTTTCATTTTAATTGCATATTAAGGCCATAAATATCTTTTCAATGGACTTGATCCATTGCTCAGAAACCACTAGATTAGTAGTCCCACTGAAAGCTGGGGGCTTCTGCCACATGAAACGATACAACACAGGTGTTGAATGGTTATTCATTACATCTTGAGTAAGTTGTCCCAATATGGTCATGATTTGATCTGGTCTAACATTGACTGTGTTGGCTTGATCAGTAGGGAGATCCCTACCATGCCCACGAGTAATGATTCCCCTTCTTCCAATAGATTCCATTTCTAAATAATGAGATAAACTAAATTAGTTTATGAATCTCAAATAGAAAAGAACTCAACATAGATTAAAATTTTATGCATAAACCTGGTTCCTATAAGGAAAAATTTACATTAACTCCTTCATAATGGCTTCTAAATAAAACATGAATTTTCCTAAGTATATCCCCAAGGAGTGTCGTAACCAAGAGTGCAGCAAGACCCATTGTCGTGCACCGATTCTAGTTCGATTCGAGCTCAAAGTGGTGTTTTTAGGTTTTACCCATAGATACATATGTGCCAGAGCTGCCTCTACCTGCTCATATCCAGACCTGGATGCATTTCTTAAAATATCCAAATAATATATTCCTTACCAAAATACCAGGAAGTTCTTGTATGTTAATCCTTAGATACTACCTTATGGCTTTGTTCCCTACTATAAATTTCCTACTCTAGTTTCTATGTTTTCTACGAAACTTCCTCTGATACCAATTATAACACCCCGAACCCTATAGGTTGGAGCGGGTGCATTACTTATGATATTGGCATGGTTAGATGGAATGAAAATCCGGAAGGAGCGATCTGTTTTGTAGTCTTGAAGAAACTAGATACATTGATGTTACTCAAAATACATTGGAAAAGTTTAAAAAATTCAATACATAACAAAAAACTGAAAACGACATCCCCAGGAACTCAATAAAAGATATTCTCTTAATCACCTATTGAAGGTACACAATGAAAGGGGTGAGATCAAATGCTTAGTAAGGGTTAAAAATAGCAGGAGCATGAGTACAATAATAAGTTATTTACAAAAAATCTGATATAATCAAAATGGCATAGTGAATAAATGAATAACTAATGCCATTAATAAACTAAAAATGAAAGTGCATCATTAGATTTTGTCATAGTAAAAACATCATGGATAATAATAATAACTGATAATGAATAAAGAGAATCTTTATTAATTGGACGTCATGTATCTGGCACATGAAACCATAATACCGTAAAACCGGATTAGTTCTATGGGTAGAAACCCTTCTGATTTTTTGAAACAAACTCGAAGGGTTTGTTGCCAAAATGTTTTGTCTCATGAGACCTACCAATGCATTGACGGGATATAGAGGGACCCACCCACCAATTCATGTCAAAATCATTATTTATAAATTTATTCAATACATGAGAAATATTCCCATTCAATATCTGTATAGATTAGAGTATATGGATTCATGAATATTTCCATAATTAAAATAACTTTCCAAATAAACACTGTATGTAAAATGGTATACGGTTTAGAAAACAAACAAATCCATGACATGAGATTATGGATATTTAATATAAATATAATTTCAAATGAAAAGTGATCTCAAATGGGCCATAGGTACACCACATAAGGATTATTAGGTGCACAATACAAAGGTAGTCACAACGAAAATGACAGCTGAAACAAAGTCCCTTACCACAATGTAATCGGTCAAACCGTATGACCATAACTTAATAGACACCAAGTGAATCATTGAATAAAATGAACATAAATAGAATCATGTTATTATACATCAAACTGAAATACACATATAAAAAATATAAGGAATAATTGGGGAACAATGGAAATCTCATAGAAATGAACGTGAGATGAGAAAACCCTTACCTTATGCTTGAAGGTGTTCTTGACTTGTTATTAAAGACCTGAATAAACAAATTAGTATTATTAATTCATAAGTCCAGAACCTCTTTTATATGTAATTGATATGGTATATGTAACACCCGAGACTTTTATGTTATATAAATCATCAAAGGAATCATTTTCTACACAACACTTGCTTGGCTTGCTTTGCACGCAATCGCGACCTTCCTCGATAGCTTGCGTCGTACGCAATACCGAGTTTCACTAAACAACAATATGTTATTAAAACTAGCCGTTATGAATAGTAATAACCACTTTTTAAAATTTTATAAATTTTATTTTTCAAAATGGACTTCATTTTTGGACTCAGAATATCGAAATTAGCCAAGGGTGAAATTTTGGTATTTTTCTGAAAACTTTCAATTTTTGATGAATAGTGAAACCACTAAGTGGTAGGTTCAAAAAATAGAATTTTGCATAAAACTTAATTTTACCGCTTCTGTGAATGGAATTTCGAAAATCCAAGAGACACGGTTAATATCAAGGACTAAAATTTGGTTCAATGAGATGAAAATAATTTTTTGGTGAATAGTAACTTTTTACGATTTTTACCGCGGTTAATAGTAAATAGGGTAACTAAGGGTAAATATGATATTAATATTACCCTAACACATGTCCTAATTCTATTGGACAAGTGTAATTCGACCAAAAACAAACTTAGGAATAAAATATGACCATTTAGGCCCACTTGGATTAGATTAGGACATTTATTATTAATTTATTTAAAGAAGGGTTAAAATAGTTAAAATCAAAGTTTAATAAGTAAATCATTTTTAATATGGGGTTATACATAAGATAAATTCTATTGTAAATATTCCTTAGAAAGCTAAAAAGATTTCTACATGATGGTATTTTATTTGTAATTTTTAGACATCCAATAATTTAATTTATTGATGACACAAAGATGATGCAGTAATTATCTTATTAATGAAATATTGACATAATTGATAATATAAATACCCAAATAAATATAATTTAAGACTTTTTATGAATTCCACTAATTTTCTAGGTTACTATGATATATTAGTGTTGATTTAATCAACTTGGTTCGAACATATAATTCTGATATGACTTTCACAAAAATCATATATCAAATAGTGTCAAAATTTACACAAAATAGTTTTTAAATAAAATATTATATTATTAATTGTTATTTTATTCCTAAAAATCTAAGGTTCGGCCAAATGACTTAGATAAGGATATATATATTAATAATAAACAAATTGGGGTTCTTTTGGCATGTTATAGTAAGTGTATTAACCATATAGTGAAAGAAAACAAAAAGACACGGTAAAAGTTAAAATAATTAACTTAGAGTTAAATCTAATTGATAAGGTTAAAATAATACCCTAAACTTGTCTAAATCCTATTGGTTGATAGTATTTCGACCCATCCACACTTCATCTTCAAAATAAGACCCTTTGGAACCATTATAAACCGATTTTGACTTTAATATAAAATAATATTTTGAGATATTCCTAAGGTGCCCCTCTCCTCCCTTATAAAAGGGCACCTCCTCCCCCTCCTCCTCACACCAAATTGAGCACTCAAGCTCGGCCAAACCCTGCCATATTCTCCTCTCCACTTCCCTAGAATAATCCTAGAGGTCCTGGTCTTCTCCAAAGACCAATCTTAGTTCCTTAAGTGGAGGATTCAAAGGAGCGTTCCAAAGAAGAGGTAATATCCATTACCGATCTTTTCAATTTATTTCTTCTTCAACTTCTTCTTCTTTAGTTGTTTCATGATAAAGTAATAACATCAGTATTACTTATATACTGATATGTTATTATAAATATGAAACAACCCTAATTCACCTTCTATCCATCCTACGGAAAAATGAAATCACCGCGCGTGCGTACGTACGGAATACCGTCTCCACGCCGTGGTGTAATCTATTTTCCACCATCACCTTACAAGGATGGGTATAATGGTGTAATGAGTAACTACATATGATTATTATGAAGTAATATTGATACTGAAATAATATATATATATACTCCAATACAATTCCACGATCATAGGAACGATATCATCACTCGTGCGTACGTACGGAATACCGTCTCCACGATGTGATGCGACTCGTTCTACATGATCTTCATTTCATAATGATTATATAAATGAATTGAATGAATAAATATTATATATGTTACACTAATAACATTCTGGATATAAGGAATCTATAACCTTAAAAGAAGAATAAGAATGTATTCGGCAAAACACGCATAAGAACAAAAGGCAATAAAGACCCGAGTAACAAGTAACCATGAAATATTACTATCAAGGAGCTAAGAATATGAACATATATGATATCATATCAATATGTATGATTCTGGAATAAGTCAATAACATTATTTAAACCATTATACAGGAGCTTCGGACACATACAAAGCAAATTGGACCTAAGGTAAGAGAAATATCACAATCTCATTTTTATCCGAGATTGTTTATTCGTAAGTATTTACTGGGGTGTATTTTATCATCCACATCCATGTTCCCTCAATATGTAATATTTTCTCCATCCACTTGCAATAGTTTAAATCCAATTTTACCCTTAGGTGAGTTTTTAGTAAAGAATATGAAAGGAATCTTTTGTCGTTTTTCCGTACGAGGTACTTTTTGACTTTTCCGACAAAAGTACGAAGAATGTTTTTTTTAACTTATACGGCATGAATGGATTTTTAAAACATTATTTCCAAGAAGTCTCCTTTACAAGTTTTCAAGTTTATTTTTAATCAACTTCTTTTATTTTAAAGTCGTATGACATGTTATGAAAGGAAAAATGTTTTTGAAGAAGAAAGGATATTTTCCTCAAGAACGGAGTTCAAGTGTTTTATCAAAATTATTTTCCATCTAAGATAATAAAAGGGTTCTGTTTTTATCCCTATTATTACATGGTTTTTATTATGTTGTGATGGAAATATTTTTATGAATTCCTTTATCTTATATGAATTGATTTATGATGTCATGATGTTTCAAGAATCCCATTTTTGTTACATGTGTTATGCGATGATGTATGTTTTATGATTATGTGGCACACATAAGAAAGGATTCATTATAAGATGGGTGGGACCTATATCTCCCTCCAATGCATTGGGTAAAGATTTTATATCTCATGAGATAGACATGGCTGGAACGGAAGGTTATTTCGGTTCAGTGATACAGGACTGAAACGAGGAGTGAACTCGGTTCAGAAAGGGACTTTGTCCCCTAAGATAGTCTTGGCGATGAGTCATGACTAACAAGAAATGATTTTCCATGATTATGTGTGCATGCCACAAAGTTTCAAGTTTGATGTTATGATTATGGGGATCTCATTTTCACTTCTATGATTTATTCCATGTTAAGATATTATGATCTCTTTTGCAGGTTTTGATTTTCATAAAGATATGATATGATTTTTATTTCCTTTATTTGCCCTTGCTGAGCATTTGAGCTCACCCTTTTATGTTTTCTTTTCCCCAGGTCAGGAAGATGGATATTAAGTAGAATATGCTAAAAGGGACCCTAGATATGATGAAATAAATGGGAGACACAGTAGAAGATTTATGAACCAGTTGTTTATGTTTCCCAGTTTCTAAAGACACTATACCTATACGGTCCTTTGTGGTTTTGTCATATGTTGTAATAAGTGTGCTTCAATTTCGAAGTATTAACAATGTATGTAAAGTATGGGTCGTTATAGTTGGCATTAGAGGAAAGGTATAGTCATCCTTTGGAAACTAGGATGTGAAAGCCTTAGTAAGAACCCTAAGGATAAGTCTAAGCATAGTACACAATCTTAGTGTTTTAGAAATGGCCTTGAATAACCTAGGATAAGACCATAAGAATGAAAATTTTATTCTTGAATTATGTGGTTTCCTATTATAATTAGTGTTGCTCACACTATTCTTCTTGGTTTTAGTCAATGGCTGGAACCCGAAGGAACCGTGTTAATGCGGAATGCGATGGGAAATGCAATGATTGTCCCCCTGAGCAACCAAACGATATGGGAGCTGGAATGCAAAATCTTGTAGCCATGCTCACACAACTTTCTCAAGCTATGAATCATGCAGGATTTCCAAACGAGCAAAGGAGGGAGAAACATTCTGTTGAATCCTTCATGAGGCAGCGTCCACCTTCTTTCAGCGGGTCTACTGATCCATTAGTTGCTGAACAATGGATTAGTACTACTGAAAAGATATTTTCAGTTCTTCAATGTTCTGAGCATGATAAAGTCATCCTAGCAGTGTACCGTTTGGAAGGAGATGCTGATCAATGGTGGAATCTTGTTAAGAATACGAGGCAAAGGGATGAAATTGAGTCTATGGAATGGGACGAGTTCAAGAACTTATTTTTCAATAAGTACTTCCCTCGTATTCTCCGAACAAAGATGGAGAAAGAGTTTCTTGAACTGAAGCAAAGGGATGATGAATCTGTTGGTACCTATGAAGCAAATTTTACAAGACTGGCAAGGTACGCTTCTGGTATTATTATCCAACCTGAGAGTAAGATCGATCGATTCTTTAGTGGCTTAAAACCAAGTCTTCGAAGGGCGTTAGCCATAAGGGACTTCAATAGCTACGAGGAAATCGTTCGATGTGCTCTCAAAGTCGAGATGGAGATTGGAGTAACCCATCAGTCAAATGGGTTTGATAAGAAGAGGAAGATGGAATTCAAAGAAAAATCTAAAGAGCACACTGAAAAGAAGATGAACTTTCCCTTATGCTCAAAGTGTGGAAAGAAACATGGAGGGAGTTGTCTTAAAGGGACAAGTAAATGTTTTAAATGTGGAAAAGAAGGTCATCGGGCATTTGAATGCCGTGATAATGGGAAAAAGATGTCTAATGACGCAAACAAAGGAAGGGATACACAGAATGAACCTACTACACTTCAATGTTTCAAGTGCAAGGAGATGGGGCATTATGCCAATAAATGCCCAAATCCAAGGGTTGATGATGATGGTCGACGTCAACAAAATCTTAAGGCTAAAGACAAAGGAAAGTCACATGCAATTTCTATCAGCGATGTGGAGTACGATAACGATGTGGTGAAAGGTACACTTACCATCCACTCTAAAGTAGCAAATGTTTTATTTGATTCTGGATCCACCCACTCATTTATTTATGAAGACTTTTCTAAAGGTATCACCGTATTACCTCAACAATTAGATGTTGAGTTAGCTGTGACAACACCTAATGGCACAACAATCGCATCAAAAGTTTATAATTCTTCTCCGATCGAAGTTTGTGGGAAAGTGCTTCCTGCAAATCTTGTGATCCTTCCTTTAGTGGAATTTGATGTGATTCTTGGCATGGATTGGCTATCTCTGCATGGAGCTCATATCAATTGCCAAAGAAGGGAAGTCACATTTCATATTCCAGATCAATCTACGATCGTATACCAATGCAAGGATGAACATAACCTTCCAGTGGAAATTTCTTCCATCTTATGGGTATTGATCCCACTAAATGAAGGTTATTTATCTCAAATGGTTGGTGAGAAACTCACGATTAATAATATGCCCATTGTAAGGGAGTTTGATGATGTCTTTCCAGAGGAATTACCGGGTCTTCCACCAAATCGTGAAGTTGAGTTTTCAATAGAACTCGTACAGGGTGCTTTGCCTATTTCAAAGACACCTTATAGAATGGCCCCAATTGAGTTGTAGGAATTGAAGAAGCAACTCCAAGAGAATCTTGATAAGGGATTCATACGCCCTAGTGCGTCACCTTGGGGAGCACCTGTTCTATTTGTTAAGAAGAAAGATGGATCAATGAGACTCTCCATTGATTATCGAGAACTTAACAAGATCACTATCAAGAACAAATATCCTCTCCCACGCATTGATGACTTATTTGACCAACTACGCGGAGCTCAATACTTTTCCAAGATTGATCTTCGTTCAGGGTATCATCAATTAAGGGTCAAAAGGGAGGATATACCAAAAACGGCTTTCCGTACAAGGTATGGACACTATGAATTTATAGTGATGCCATTTGGTCTTACTAATGCCCCTGCTATCTTCATGGATCTAATGAATAGAGTCTTTAGAGACTATCTTGATCAATTTGTGGTAGTCTTTATAGACGATATTCTTGTCTATTCAAAGAGCAAGGAAGAGCATGAAGATCACTTGAGAATTATATTGAAGACCCTGAGAAAGGAGAAGCTTTATGCCAAATTTACCAAGTGTGAATTTTGGCTTCAAAAAGTTGCATTTTTGGGTCACATAATCTCAAAAGAGGGGATATCTGTGGATCCAGCAAAAACAGAGGTTATCGAAAGATGGTCAAGACCAACAACAGTAACTGAGATCCGAAGTTTTCTTGGTTTGGCTGGATATTATCGACGTTTTGTAAAAGATTTTTCACGATTATCTAATCCACTCACCAAGTTGACTCGGAAAGGAGTTAAGTTTGTCTGGACAGAGGAATGTGAAGAGAATTTCAAGGAGTTGAAAAGAAGGTTATCCAGTGCACCTGTGCTCACACTGCCTTGTAGTGGAGAAAGTTTTGTGATCTACAGTGATGCATCCAAGAAGGGATTGGGGTGTGTTCTTATGCAAAATGATATGGTGATAGCTTATGCCTCACGACAGTTGAAAATCCATGAGCAAAATTACCCAACACATGATTTGGAGATGGCTGCGGTAATCTTTGCATTAATGATTTGGAGGCATTACCTTTATGGTGAAAGGTGTGATATTTATACTGATCATAAAAGTTTAAAGTATATTTTCACACAAAAGGAGTTGAATATGCGTCAAAGAAGATGGTTGGAGCTGATTAAGGATTATGACTGCTCAATCCATTACCACCCTGGGAAAGCAAACAAGGTGGCAGATGCATTAAGTCGACAAGACCATGCTAGTTTATCCATGATGAGGATCACAAAAGATCCAATATTTATGGATTTACAAAGGATGGATCTTGGAATTATAATGGAAGGGGAAAAATCTTATCTTTCTCAAATGAATGTTCAACCATCTATACATGTGAAGATTAAAGAGGCACAGAAAGAAGATGTCGAGTTACAAAAGAAGGTGAGAAATGTTCCTGAATTCAACCTTGATTGTGATGGGATAATAAAGTTCAGGAATCGGGTTTGTGTTCCTCCCATCCCCGAATTAAAGAAAGAGCTGCTGGATGAGGCTCATAGTTCTTCATTCTCTATTCATCCTGGAAGCACGAAGATGTATAGGGACCTGAAAGAGTACTTCTGGTGGGATGGCATGAAAAGAGAAGTTGCTGAATATGTCTCTCGATGCTTGGTTTGTCAACAAGTTAAAGCTGAGAGACAGAAGTCTAAGGGGATGTTACAACCATTACCCATACCCGAATGGAAATGGGAAAACATCACTATGGACTTTGTCACAGGACTTCCTAAAACATCCAAAGGCAATAATGCTATCTGGGTCATAGTTGATCGTCTTACAAAGTCTGCACACTTCATTGCTATTAGAGAGGATTTCTCTCTAGATCAGCTTGCCAGGATATATGTAAAGGAAGTGGTAAGATTACATGGAGTACCACTTTCTATTATATCTGATCGGGATCCGAGATTTACCTCGAAGTTCTGGCGAAGTCTTCAGCATACTCTGGATACAGAGTTGAGTTTCAGCACTGCTTATCATCCCCAGACAGACGGTCAGTCTGAGAGAACAATTCAAACCCTAGAAGATATGTTGAGATCTTGCTCTATGGATTTCAAAGGAGGTTGGGATCAACACCTACCTTTGGTGGAATTTTCTTATAATAATAGCTTTCACTCCAGTATTAAGATGGATCCTTATGAAGCTCTCTATGGAAAGAAATGCAGGACTCCAACTTGCTGGGATGAAGTCGGGGAAAGAAAGCTATTAGGACCTGATCTCGTTGATGAAATGGCAGAAAAGGTCAGATCTATTCGACAACACATAAGAGCAGCTCAGAGTCGACAGAAAAGTTATGCCGACAACCGAAGAAAAGACCTAGAGTTTGAAGTGGGCGATAAAGTGTTCTTACGAATATCTCCCTGGAAGAGGGTTATGAGATTTGGAAAGAAGGGGAAGTTGAGCCCTAGATATATCGGTCCTTTCAAAATACTGGATCGTGTTGGGAAGGTAGCTTACCGATTGGCGCTTCCACCGAATCTCTCTCAAGTTCACGATGTGTTCCATGTATCTCTCCTGAGAAAGTACATACCAGATCCTTCACATGTACTCAGCTCAGAAGTTGTACCGCTGGAGCAAGATATTTCTTATGAAGAACAGCCGATAGAGATTCTAGATCGTAGCGAAAAAGTCCTACGAAACAAGACCACTCGCTTGGTGAAAGTTTTATGGAGAAACCACCAACTTGAAGAAGCTACATGGGAGCTTGAGGATATGATGAGGGAGAAGTATCCTCATCTGTTTGTTGCAAAGTGACGAATTTCGAGGGCGAAATTCTTTTTAAGGGGGGTAGAATGTAACACCCGAGACTTTTATGTTATATAAATCATCAAAGGAATCTTTTTCTACACAACACTTGCTTGGCTTGCTTTGCACGCAATCACGACCTTCCTCGATAGCTTGCGTCGTACGCAATACCGAGTTTCACTAAACAACAATATGTTATTAAAACTAGCCGTTATGAATAGTAATAACCACTTTTTAAAATTTTATAAATTTTATTTTTCAAAATGGACTTCATTTTTGGACTCAGAATATCGAAATTAGCCAAGGGTGAAATTTTGGTATTTTTCTGAAAACTTTCAATTTTTGATGAATAGTGAAACCACTAAGTGGTAGGTTAAAAAAATAGAATTTTGCATAAAACTTAATTTTACCGCTTCTGTGAATGGAATTTCGAAAATCCGAGAGACACGGTTAATATCAAGGACTAAAATGTGGTTCAATGAGATGAAAATAATTTTTTGGTGAATAGTAACTTTTTACGATTTTTACCGCGGTTAATAGTAAATAGGGTAACTAAGGGTAAATATGATATTAATATTACCCTAACACATGTCCTAATTCTATTGGACAAGTGTAATTCGACCAAAAACAAACTTAGGAATAAAATATGACCATTTAGGCCCACTTGGATTAGATTAGGACATTTATTATTAATTTATTTAAAGAAGGGTTAAAATAGTTAAAATCAAAGTTTAATAAGTAAATCATTTTTAATATGGGGTTATACATAAGATAAATTCTATTGTAAATATTCCTTAGAAAGCTAACGAGATTTCCTACATGATGGTGTTTTATTTGTAATTTTTAGACATCCAATAATTTAATTTATTGATGACACAAAGATGATGCAGTAATTATCTTATTAATGAAATATTGACATAATTGATAATATAAATAGCAAAATAAATATAATTTAAGACTTTTTATGAATTCCACTAATTTTCTAGGTTACTATGATATATTAGTGTTGCTTTAATCAACTTGGTTCGAACATATAATTCTGATATGACTTTCACAAAAATCATATATCAAATAGTGTCAAAATTGACACAAAATAGTTTTTAAATCAAATATTATATTATTAATTGTTATTTTATTCCTAAAAATCTAAGGTTCGGCCAAATGACTTAGCTAAGGATATATATATTAATAATAAACAAATTGGGATTCGTTTGGCATGTTATAGTAAGTGTATTAACCATATAGTGAAAGAAAACAAAAAGACACGGTAAAAGGTAAAATAATTAACTTAGAGTTAAATCTAATTGATAAGGTTAAAATAATACCCTAAACTTGTCTAAATCCTATTGGTTGATAGGATTTCGACCCATCCCCACTTCATCTTCAAAATAATACCCTTTGGAACCATTATAAACCGATTTTGACTTTAATATAAAATAATATTTTGAGATATTCCTAAGGTGCCCCTCTCCTCCCTTATAAAAGGGCACCTCCTCCCCCTCCTCCTCACACCAAATTGAGCACTCAAGCTCGGCCAACCCCTGCCATATTCTCCTCTCCACTTCCCTAGAATAATCCTAGATGTCCTGGTCTTCTCCAAAGACCAATCTTAGTTCCTTAAGTGGAGGATTCAAAGGAGCGTTCCAAAGAAGAGGTAATATCCATTACCGATCTTTTCAATTTCTTTCTTCTTCAACTTCTTCTTCTTTAGTTGTTTCATGATAAAGTAATAACATAAGTATTACTTATATACTGATATGTTATTATAAATATGAAACAACCCTAATTCACCTTCTATCCATCCTACGGAAAAATGAAATCACCGCGCGTGCGTACGTACGGAATACCGTCTCCACGCCGTGGTGTAATCTATTTTCCACCATCACCTTACAAGGATGGGTATAATGGTGTAATGAGTAACTACATATGATTATTATGAAGTAATATTGATACTGAAATAATATATATATATACTCCAATACAATTCCACGATCATAGGAACGATATCATCACTCGTGCGTACGTACGGAATACCGTCTCCACGATGTGATTCGACTCGTTCTACATGATCTTCATTTCATAATGATTATATAAATGAATTTAATGAATAAATATGATATATGTTACACTAATACCATTCTGGATATAAGGAATCTATAACCTTAAAAGAAGAATAAGAATGTATTCGGCAAAACACGCATAAGAACAAAAGGCAATAAAGACCCGAGTAACAAGTAACCATGAAATATTACTATCAAGGAGCTAAGAATATGAACATATATGATATCATATCAATATGTATGATTCTGGAATAAGTCAATAACATTATTTAAACCATTATACAGGAGCTTCGGACACATACAAAGCAAATTGGACCTAAGGTAAGGGAAATATCACAATCTCATTTTTATCCGAGATTGTTTATTCGTAAGTATTTACTGGGGTGTATTTTATCATCCACATCCATGTTCCCTCAATATGTAATATTGTCTCCATCCACTTGCAATATTTTAAATCCAATTTTACCCTTAGGTGAGTTTTTAGTAAAGAATATGAAAGGAATCTTTTGTCGTTTTTCCGTACGAGGTACTTTTTGACTTTTCCGACAAAAGTACGAAGAATGTTTTTTTTAACTTATACGACATGAATGGATTTTTAAAACATTATTTCCAAGAAGTCTCCTTTACAAGTTTTCAAGTTTATTTTTAATCAACTTCTTTTATTTTAAAGTCGTATGACATGTTATGAAAGGAAAAATGTTTTTGAAGAAGAAAGGATATTTTCCTCAAGAATGGAGTTCAAGTGTTTTATCAAAATTATTTTCCATCTAAGATAATAAAAGGGTTCTGTTTTTATCCCTATTATTACATGGTTTTGATTATGTTGTGATGGAAAGATTTTTATGAATTCCTTTATCTTATATGAATTGATTTATGATGTCATGATGTTTCAAGAATCCCATTTTTGTTACATGTGTTATGCGATGATGTATGTTTTATGATTATGTGGCACACATAAGAAAGGATTCATTATAAGATGGGTGGGACCTATATCTCCCTCCAATGCATTGGGTAAAGATTTTATATCTCATGAGATAGACATGGCTGGAACGGAAGGTTATTTCGGTTCAGTGATACAGGACTGAAACGAGGAGTGAACTCGGTTCAGAAAGGGACTTTGTCCACTAAGATAGTCTTGGCGATGAGTCATGACTAACAAGAAATGATTTTCCATGATTATGTGTGCATGACACAAAGTTTCAAGTTTTATGTTATGATTATGGGGATCTCATTTTCACTTCTATGATTTATTCCATGTTAAGATATTATGATCTCTTTTGCAGGTTTTGATTTTCATAAAGATATGATATGATTTTTATTTCCTTTATTTGCCCTTGCTGAGCATTTGAGCTCACCCTTTTATGTTTTCTTTTCCCCAGGTCAGGAAGATGGATATTAAGTAGAATATGCTAAAAGGGACCCTAGATATGATGAAATAAATGGGAGACACTGTAGAAGATTTATGAACCAGTTGTTTATGTTTCCCAGTTTCTAAAGACACTATACCTATACGGTCCTTTGTGGTTTTGTCATATGTTGTAATAAGTGTGCTTCAATTTCGAAGTATTAACAATGTATGTAAAGTATGGGTCGTTATAGTATAACCTTTTTAAGTTCATTAATGGCCTTTTTGTTGGATTTAAGAGATTTAATTTTATTGTTTTGGAAGCACTTTCTTACTTGGTTTCATGCTATGTTTACTTGTATTATTGAATGGATGTTGGACTGAAATATGGATAAACATCAAGAATTGTTAATATATATTATTAGTTAAATCAAAGAGACATATGTGATATTATAGTGATTCTGGTAATAGACCAAGAGGATGACTCATTTGATGAGTTAAACATAAACACTTGAATTTGGCTTGATAGTTTTGTGCTCAATAAACTTGTTTTGTATTATTATTCCATATTATGAATGTGTAAAGATTCTAGTAAAATAATCAAGATAAAACACATATATTATGATCTGGTTCAACCTTATATTTGGTTTCATGACCAGACTTGAAATAATTAATGGAAATTGAAATTACATCGTCCACAATGTCAGTAATTCGACACATCACAGACAATGTTATTATTCCTTAAATAAGTGGGAGAGGAGAAGAATAATGATGTGGAATTTTACATAAACATGATAAGATCCAAAATATAAAATATTCTGAAGCTTTCATGCCTATTGGTTAAGAGGTGGTGAGGAAAGAACAAGAAAAGAAAGGAATCTTAAAATGAAAGAAAACTTGATAAATTCCTCACGAAAATTCGGCAGCCTAACAACGTCTCTTAAAATTTCATAAACCTAGTTTGATGCGAGGAATGGAATATATCATCCTTAATAAATAATATGGACAGTAAGGGGTAATATTTAAGGAAATATCCCAACACAAGCCAATGTAAATGGAATTGAATAACATAAAATGAAATAAAAAAAATAAAAAAAGAGGTCGTTTTCCTCTTGATCTCTTCTCCTTAAGATCCTTCTTAAGGGCTTTGGTTTTGGTCTTTTGGTGAGACCAATAGCTCTAGGATGTGGGGAAGAGACCTCTGAGGATTATTGGGCATAACTTTGAGGATATTGAAGGCTTAGAGGAGTGAAGAGAAGAGGGAGTGGTGAGGGGTTTTTATAGCGGAGGAGAGGGGTAAATTTTGAGTATTTAATTCATTATTTTATTATTTCCCTCAATACAACCAATAGTATTATTTCATGTGACCCCTAATAGTAATAAGATCATGTGAGTTCGAATCTAGTGGCCTTACATCACTTATGATGTCATAAATAGTGTATTTAACTAATAAATTGAATTACGTTATTTTACCGTATTTCACTATTCATCGAAAATTCAAGAATTTTAGAAAAGTCCAAATAATTCACCCCTACCATTTTTCAATATGTAGAATTCAAAAGTGAACTCCATTTTTTCAAAAATAATTTTCTAAAACTTATCAATTAAAATTTTAAATAAGGTCATATTTAATTCGAAAAATAACAATCTTAGAGGTATAATTAGTTTTATGTGACATTGAAAAATTAATTACGAGCCCATTATATTATTATCTTAAGAAAAAAATAATTTCATTATTTACTATTCAACAGTCATATAACTATTCATTTTAATATTCATATTACTATTCATAAAGGTATGTTACTATTCAACAAAAAAATTCAAGTTTGTTCTATCAGACTCCAAATGACTTACTGAACACAACTCTAGATGACCATTTCACGAAATTCCAAACATTGAAGTGGAAAATTTATATTTAATGGATAGTTTTTGACTATCTCTTAAATAACCTAGGGTGTTTTTAAAGGAACATAGTGATTTATAGGTCGTGAATAGAATGTAATCAAGAGAATCATACTATAAAATGTTCGGGGCATTACATTATTCCCACCATTAGAAATTTCATCCTAGAAATTTCATGTATAAAGACCACAAAAAAGATATGCCTATTTTTTTCTTCATAATATCTCTAGGTTCCCACATTACTTCCTCCATGTTATGGTTTCTCCGAAGAACCTTGACTTGACGAGTTGTCCGATTTCTCAATACTTGTTCCCTTGTATCAAGAATCCTGATAGGCTCTTCAAAGTATGAAATATCTGGTTCCAGTTCAATTTATTCATAAGTGAGTACAAGAGTTGGGTCTGGCATGTATTTATTTAACAATGAAACATGGAATACATCATGAAATCTGGAGATACTTGGCGGCATCACTAAATGGTAATATATAACGCCGATTATTTCCAGAATTTAAAATGTTCTGATATACCTAGGGCTCATTTTCCTTTTCTTTATGAACCTTAAGACACCCTTCCTTGAAGATACTTTCAGAAAGACATGATCTACCACTTGGAATTCCAAATATTTTCTATGATTGTCAGCATATCTCTTCTACCTACTTTGGGATGCTTTAATATGGGCTTGTATTTTCATCACCTTTGTCGTGGTCTCTTCAATAAATTTTGGGCCTATAAGTTTCCTCTCACCAACTTCATCCCAACATGTTGGAGTTCGACATATGTTTCCATATAATGCTTCATATGGATCCATTTGAATACTAGAGTAGAAACTATTATTGTATAAAAATTCCACCAAAGGAAAGTATTGATCCCACATACCTTGGAAGTCAAGAGAGCATGAACTCTGCATGTCTTCTTGTGTTTGAATAGTCCTTTCAGACTTTCCATCGGTTTGGGGGTGATATGCAATACTCATACGAAGCTCAGTATTCAAATCCTTTTGGAGACTTTTCCTGAATATTGATGTAAACCGAGGATCTCGATCGGACACAATTAACAGAGGTTCTCCATGAGGTCTTACACATTCATTAATATACATTATTTCTAGGCTCTCAAGTGGTAAATCCTATCGTATAGGAAGGAAATGTGCTGATTTTGTGAGATAATCAACAACTACCCATATTGCATCGTTCTTTCTAGGTTCCCTAGGTAGTCCAGTGATAAAATACATCGTAATTTTATCCCACTTCCACATAGGAAAAGGTAGAGGTTTCATCACTCCTTTGGGATGTTGTCTCTCTGCCTTCACTTGTTGACAGACTAGACACCTTGACACGTAGTCAGCAATTTCCCGCTTCATATTATCCCACCAAAAATATTCCTTCAAATCTCTGTACATCTTGGTGCTACCTGGGTGTATAGAGAAATTTGAGCTATGAGCATCATCTAACACTTACATTTTTTGCTCATGTACTGATGGAACACATAACCTCTTCCCAAACTTCAGAACTCATTCTTTATATAAGAAGTCATCCAGTCACCCATCTTTGACAGCATTTCTTTTCATGCGTAGATTCTCATCATCAGATTGAGAGCATTTTATTTTTTCTAATAAATATGGTTTAACAATAATTTGAAATTGGAAACATGTTTCCCTTTCCTTAAATATTCCCATATCCATCTTTCGTAGGTCCAAAAATATAGGATCTCTCTCAATCCTCATTTGAGTTAGAAGTCCATGATCTTTCCTCATTAATGCATCTGCCACCTTATTCACCTTTCCTGGGTGGTAGTGTATTGAACAGTCATACTCTTTGAGTAACTCAAGCCATCTCCTTTTCCTCATACTGAGTTCTTTTTGTGTGAAAATGTATTTCAAAATCTTATGGTCTGTATAAGTCTCACATCTCTCTCCATAGAGATAATGCCTCTAGATTTTCAGAGCAAAGATTATAGCTGCTAACTCAAGATCATGAGTTGTATAATTTCTCTCATTATTCTTCAACTGTCTTGATGCATAAGCAATAAATTTATTGTTTTTAATATGGACGTAACCCAACCCATTCTTTGATGCATCGCTGTATATTACAAATCCAATACTTCTAGACGGAAGAGTCAAAATTGGAGCATTGATCAATCTTCTTTTCAATTCTTCGAAGCATTCTGTAAATTCCTTTTTTCCACACAAACATAACTCCTTTACATGTGAGCTTGGTTAGTGAGTTATCCAGTCGGGAAAATTCATGAATGAAACGCTGATAGTAACCTGCTGTGCTAATAAAACTGCATACCTCAGTTATGTTTTTTGGTGTGGGCCAATCTTGGATTGTCTTTGTCATCGTTGGATCAACTATGATTTCATCCTTAGATACAATATGGCCTAGAAAAGAAACTGATTGATGCCAGAATTCTCACTTGCTAAACTTCCCATATAATTGATTTCTTTGAAGAGTTCTCAGAATAATTTGTAAGTGATTATCATGGTCTTCATAGCTTTTTTAGTATACAAGGATATCATCGATGAATACCACAATAAAGTTATCAATATATTACTTGAAAACTATATTCATTAAATCCATGAAAACAGTTGGTTCATTCATCAGTTCAAAAGGAATCACTGTAAACTCGTAATGCCCATACCTGGTTCAAAATGATATCTTCGAAATATCTTCCTTCCTCACACTCAGTTGATGATATCTGTATCGAATTTAAATCTTTGAAAAGTATTGAGCTTCATGAAGTTGGTCAAAAAAATCATCAATCTTGGGTAGATGATACTTGTTCTTTATTGTAATAGCATTGATTTCTCTGTAATCAATGCATAGACTCATGGATCTATATTTCTTCTTTATAAAAAAGATCATGGCTGCCCATAGAGAGATACTAGGTCGAATAAATCCTTTGTCACTCAAGTATTCTAGTTGTTTCTTCAGCTCCCCTAACTCCACAGTGGCCATTTTATTTGGGGTCTTTGATATAGGTCTTCCACCAGGAATTAAGTGAATGGAAAACTCAATTTACCGCATAGGAGGATTTCCAGGTAAATCCTCTAGAAACACATCAATGTATTCTTTCACTACATGCACATCTTCAATTTGAATATTTTTTTCCTCACCCATAGATATTGGGTTCTCTTCCTCTCCATGAATTTCATTCAATAGAGCTACTTGGGGTGGGTCTAGAAAAGAATCAGATGGCAAAGTTTCTGCCCTAAAGGCAAGGGATTCTGCACCATTTTAAAAAAATGTAACTTCCTTTTTCTTGTAATAAATCCCTGCATCATAATTTTATATCCAATCCATAATGAGAATTATATCAAATTCAATCATGGGTATGATGATAAGGCTAGCAACTAAAGCTTGTTTTGGTGATTATAGGGAGACTAGTCGACATGCCTTTGTTGCAATGATACACCCCATGGGAGTTTTGACTGACAAATCCTTCCTTAAATAAAATTGGGCATATCTAATTTTCTTGCAAAACTGAGAGGATATAAATGAATGCGATGATACAAAATCGAATAAAGTGTTGTCTAAGTTTGATAAAACAATTAAAGTACCTGACAACATGTCATGAGGAACTTCAACCTCCTCATTTGTAATCGCATATGCTCTTGCTTGGTCTCTTGGCTTTTTATGAGGCATGTTTCCTTGGCTCTTTGGACACTCATTTGCATAGTGTCCCATCTCTCTTCAATTGTAGCATTGAACATCATTGAATTGTTTCTTCCCCATTCATTCATCAGATCGATGAAACTTTTCTCCATAGTTATACCAGAATCAATTTCCTTTCAAGCTTTTCCTGGGATGATTCTTTCCACAGTTCTCGCATAATGGGAAACTATTCATTAGCTTTCTCTTCTTTGGTGCTTCTCATTTTCCTATGTTATTATAATGCCACTTCTTATCCTGGTTTCCTTTGAAAAAATTTGATCTAGCAAATTTATTCTCTGTTTTGATGGCACTTTATACAATTTCATCATAAGATGAAAATGATTGAGAAGCCAGTTCCCTTAGAAGACTTGGCATAAGACCCTCAAAGAAATGACCAATCTTTTCCATTGAGTCACAAATGTAATCCATGGAATTCTTGGCTAGCCTTGTGAAGGTAGCCTCATACTCTGCAACACTGTCTTCTTTCCTTTGTTTCAAGACAAAGAGTTTCCTCTTCATTTCAGTTTTTTGCTCACGAGGAAAATATTTTTCGAAGAATATTTCCTTAAAAGTCCCCCATTATATATCCTCTATCTCTTCTTCCTCTGTGGTATTTTGAATCAAGGACCACCATTGATCAACATCGCCCTTGATATAATATACTTCCAGTACAACCTTTTCATTTTCATTTCATCTTAACGACATAAATATCTTTTCTAGGGACATGATCCATTGCTCACCAACCACTGGATTACAAGTCCCACTGGAATATGGGGGCTTCTGCTGCATGAAATGATCCAACACAGGTGTTTAATGGTTATTCGTTACAACTTGAGTAAGTTGTCCCAATATGGTCATGATTTGATCTGCTCCAACGTTGACAGTGTTGACTTTCTCAGTAGGGACATCCCTACCTTACCCATGAGTATTGATTACCCTTATTCCATTATACTCCATTTCTATATAATGAGAGACACTAGATTAGATTATGAATCTCAAATAAAAAATTAGTCAATATAGGTTGAAATTCTATGTATAAACATGGTTCGTCTAAAGAAAAATTTACCTTAACTCATTCAAAATGGATTGTAAAGAAAATATGAATTACCCTAAGAATATCCCCCGAGAGTGTCATAACCAAGAGTGCAGTAAGGCCCGTTTTCGTGCACCAGTTCCCATTCGAGTCGAGCTTAAAGCGGTGTTTTCGTGTTTTACCCCTAGATACATCTGTGCCAGAGCCGCCTATACCTGATCATATCCAGACAAGGATGTATTGCTTAAAATATCCACAGAATATATTCATTACCAAAATACAAGGACGTTCTTGTATGTTAATCCTTAGATACTACCTTACGACTTTGTTCCCTACTATAAATTTCCTACTCTAGTTTCCAAGATTTCTACTAAATGTTCTCTGATACCAACTGTAACACCCCGACCCCTCTAGGCTGGAGCCGGTGATTTACTTATGATATTGACATGGTTAGAAGGAATGAAAATCCAGAATTAAAGATCATTTTATTAGTCTTGAAGAAAATAGATACATATATGTTACACAAATTAAATTGGAAAAGTTTACAAAATACAATACATAACAAAAAACAAAAATGGTATCCCCAGGAAATCAATAAAAGATCTTCTCTTAATCACTTGTTGTAGGTAGAAAATGAAAGGGGTGAGCTCAGATGATCAGTAAGGGTTATAGATAGTAGAAGAATGAGCACAATAATAAGTTATTCACAATCAATCTGACAAAATCAAAATGGCATAGTGAGTAAATGAATAACTAATGCCATTAATAAACTAAAAATGAAACTGCATCCATAGATTTTGTCATAGTGAAAACCTCATGGATAATAATAATAACTGAAAATGAATAAAGATAATTATTATTAATTGGAAGTCATGTATCTAGAAATGAAACCATAATACTTCTAAAACGGTTTAGTTCTATGGGTAGAAACCCTTCTGATTTTCAGAAACAAACTCAAAGGGTTTGTGGCCAAACTGTTTTGTCTCATGAGACCTACCGATACATTGAGGGGCTATAGTGGCCCCCACCCTCCACTACATGTCCAAATAATTCTTTATAAATTTATTTAGTACAGGAGAAATAATCCCTTTCAATATCCATATAGAGTATAATGATTCATCATTATTTCCATAAATAAAATAACATTCCAAATAAACACCATATGTAAAATGGTATACGGTTTAGACAACAAACATATCCATGAAATGAGATTATAGATATTTAATATAAATATAATTTAAAATTAAAAGTGATCTCAAATGAAAATTAGCTACACCACATAATGATTATAAGGTGCACAATAAAATGATAGTCACAACGAAAATGGCAGTTGAGACAAAGTCGCTTACCACAATGTAATCGGTCGAACCGTATGACCAGAAATTAATAACCATCAAGTGAATCATTGAATAACATGAATATAAATAGAATTATGTTATTATATATCAAACATAAATACACATATACCAAATATATGGAATAATTTGCGTACAATGGAAATCTCACAGAAATGAAAGTAAGACAAGAAACCCCTTACCTTATGCTTGAGGTGTTCTTGAATTGTTATTAAAGACCTGAATAAACAAATTAGGATTATTAATTTATAATTACAGAACTGATTTTATATTTAATTGATATGGTATAACCTTTTTAAGTTCATTAATGGCCTTTTTTTGGATTTAAGATATTCAATTTTATTGTTTTGGAAGCATTTTCTTACTTGGTTTCATGCTTTGTTTACTTGTATTCTTGAATGGAAGTTGGATTGAAATATAGTTGAACATCCAGAATTTTTAATATAGATTATTAGTAAAATTAAAGAGACATTAGTGATCTTATAGTGATTCTGGTTATATACCATGAGGATGACTCATTTGATGAGTTAAACATAAACACATGAATTTGGCTTGACAGTTTTGTGCTAAATAAACTTGTTTTTTATTATTATTCCATATTTTGAAGTTGTAAAGATCCTTGAACATTAATCAAGACAAAAGACATATATTATGACCTGGTTCAACCATATATTTGGTTTCATGACTATAATTCAATGCATTAATGGAAATTAAAATTACATCGTCCACGATGTTTGTAATTCAACACATCACGGACAATGTTTTTATTCCTTAAATAAGTGGGAGAGGAGAAGAATAATGATGTGGAATTTTCCATAAACATGATAAAATACAGAATATACCATATTCTATATCTTCCATTCCTCTTGGTTAAGAGGTGGTTAGTAAAGAAGAATAAAAGAAAGCAATCTTAAAATGAAAGAAAACTTGATAAATTCCTCACAAAAAAATCCAGCAGCCTAATGACGTCTCTTAAAATTTCATAAAAATAGTCTGATGAGACAGATAGAATATATCATCATTCATACATAATATAGACAGTAAGGGGGAATATTTAATGAAATATCCCAACACAATCTATAGGTAATGTAATAGAATAACATAAAATGAAAGAAAAATAAAATAAAATAAAAGAGGTTGTTTACCTCTTGATATCTTGTCCTTGAGATCCTTCTTAAGGGCTTTGGTTTTGGTCTTTTGGTGAGACCAAAAGCTCTAGGACATGGGGTAGAGACTTGGGTGAATTATTGGGCAGAACTTTGAGGATCATCAAGGCTTAGAGGAGTGAAGAGAATTGGGAGTGGTGAGGGATTTTTATAGTGGAAGAGAGGGGTAAATTTTGAGTATTTAATTAATTGTTTTATTATTTCCTTCAAGAAAACCAATAATATTTTTTCATGTGTCCCCTAATAGTAATCAGATCACGTGAGTTCGAATCAAGTGGCATTACATCACTTATGATGTCATAAATACTGTATTTAATTGATAAATTGAATATACATGATTTTATCGTATTTCACTATTCATTGAAAATTCAAGAATTTCAGAAAAGTCCCAAAAATTCACCCCTACCATTTTTCGACATGTAGAATTAAAAAGTGAAATCAATTTTTCAAAAATAATTTTCTAAATATTATTAATTTAATTTTTAAATAAAGTCATATTTAATTCAAAAAATAACAATCTTAGAGGTATAATTAGTTTTATATGACATTGAAAAATGAATTACGATCCCATTATCTTATTTCCTTAAGAAAATAAAATAAATTCATTATATACTATTCAAGGGTCATATTACTATTCATATTACTATTCAAAAGGGTATATTACTATTCACCAAAAAAATCATGTTTGTTCTATCAGACTCCAAATGACTTACTGAACACAACTCTAGATGACTATTTCCCGAAATTCAAAACATAGAAGTGGAAAATTTATATTTAATGTCTAGGTTTTGACTATCTCCAAAATAACCTAGTGTTTTTTGAAAAGAACATAGTGATTTATAGGTTGTGAATAGAACTTAATCAAGAGAAGCATACCATAAAATGTTTAGGGCATTACAATAACTTTTTAAGTTAGGTCAAATAAATAAATCAATTAATTTAATCGACTTAACATTCCACCAATGAGTGATGGTTTCGAATGTCTTGTGCCACCTCATTTTATGTTGCTCTTATGTTAAACACCACATTACAAACCTAAAGTGGTCATATATTTTTAATTTGATCAACCATTTAATATTTACACTATTTTATTTTAGTTATCATGCGTGCACATTATAAAATCTAATTAACATTTTTATAAAATTAATTTATGGCCCACTGGGCCTCGAAATCACATACTGTCTTATTGGATTTCTCTGGAAATATATATAGAAATATTTCAAAATCTTACAAGAAAAAATAGGGTATTTATAGTAATGAAAGGGGAATACTATTTATGAATAATTATAGATAAATGGATAATGTTTATAATAAAAAAGAAGGAATAGACTATGTATAAACCTATGCATTAGTAGTCAGACATGATGCTATTTGAATACTTTTAGCCTTTGCATCATTATTAAATTTGAAACTATTTTAAATTGATGTGAAATATGATTTACTTAATAGATATGTTTGAGAAGAAGTTTTTGTATAACAACGCCTAGTTTTTGAAATAAAAAACATATATAACATGTTTTTAAACTTAATAATGATCTTTATGGACTTAAACATTATCATAGAGCATAGTATGATATGTTTAAGGGAGTTGGAGATACAACACTTTTTATAAAATAAGAAAATAAGAAAATTATGATTGTACAAATTTATGTTTATGAGATTATGTTTTGTGAAACTAAAATATCTCTAATTGATTTATTTTCAAATATTATTAAATCTGAGTTTAAATGAGTATGATTGGTGACATAATAGATTTTATTGGTTTTAGAATATTAAAAAAACCCTAAGGTAATTTTATATATCAACAAAAGTATATAAAATTCTTAATAAATTTCAGTATGGAAACATTAAAAGTATTAGAACTACCATTGGTACCTCTAATAATTTAGATCTTGTTGAGACTGGGAAAACAATAGATTAGAAAACTTTTAGAGGTATGATTGGAATCTCACTTTACTTAAAATCTAGTAATACAGATATAATAGTTTTAGTATGCTTATGTGATATATATATAGACAATAAAAAATATTTCCATATAAATGTAGTAAAATAAAATTTTCATTATCTTAAGGGAACTATGGATTTAGGATTATTATATTCTTCTGGAAATAATTTCAAACTATTATTTTTCCATATTTTAACTTTGGTGGATATAGAAAGGATATGAAAACACATCCATAACATTTAATTTCATAAGAGACTATTTAGTTTCTGGGTCTTGTAAAAAGTAAAACATAGTAGAACTTTACACTATTGAAGAATAATATGTGGTAGATGGATGTTGTAGTGCTCAAGTGTTATGGATGGAACACACACTGATAGAGTATTGTATGAGTTTTACTAAAACTCAAACAATTTATGAGAACACAAGTTTCATTTCATTAAGTTAAAACCCATTACATCACTCTCATGATAAGAACATAGATATAAGACATAATTTTATTTGGGATCACACACTTGAAGGATATATAATTATAAAATTAATTAGATTGCAAGAACAACTTGTTGATATTTTTAATAAATTCTTTAGTTCTAATAGTTTTGAATATAATAAACAATATCTAGGAATTATCAATGTTAAATGATTATTTATATGTACTTTTAGTTTATCAAGCTCCTTATAGTAATTAACTTCCTTTCATAGTGGGATTATATATTTTTATCTTGATATTTTTAGAGAGTTTTATGATTCTATTTAGTTTGTTAAAGAAGGTTACAAGGACCTAGTTTCTATTACTTTTTTTGGAATGAAATATAATCTTCCTTATAAAAGAGTAGAATACATGGTTTGGGTCCCTACTATAGGTGAGGCTTATTTACCATCACATAGGCCTCCTGATAAAAATGGATGATTTTTGAAAGTGAATTCTAAAGCTTAATTGTTTCCATACTATGAGAAAGTGATGATTGTTTCTCATAAATCACCAGATGCAAGAGTAGGTGTGATTTGGATGTAAGGGTATTTGATATCGTTGAAGGGTGGTAGAGACACCCTTAAGCATTCAAATATGTTTCTTTTGTATTTCTTGATAGATATGAGGAAAATTACCTTAGTAAAATTTATTATCATTATAGTGGAGGAAATCAAGATATCCTCAATAAATTCAATGATTTTCAGGTTTCCTTCATTCATAAATAAGTTTCTTGTGAGTGTAATGAAGATTTTCAAAGTTGATAATGAGAATTACCTGATGCGGGAGAAAATTTCTTTTATTAGTGAAGACAAAATCTATATAATGAAATTGGTTACTTATTTAAAGAATAAGATATTTCTTGATAAGGTTAATGAGGAATCTCCCCAAGATCAGCCTAATATAAATGACTAGATTTTTGAGAAAACAAAAAAGAAAAAGATGAATCAGCTCTTCTAGAGAAGATATGAAAGAAAGAAAACAAAATTCTAGACGTGTTTTTGAAAAACTTATTGAACATAACGTTCAAATGAAAATGGGGGATCCATATTTTGGTATTGATATTATCTAGAGAAAAGAATTTACAATTAAGAAAACATATTAGTTGAAAGAATAAGAAAACAAAAATAAATAGAATAAAATTATTCCAAAAGCTAGGGTTGTTGAAAGTTAGTTAAATGAGGTTGGGAAGGCTTATGAGAATCAAATTATTAAAAATTATTATACTGATCAAATATTAACAGATGCCAATATTTTTTATAGGAAAATATTATATTTCATAAGTTCATCCTTCCATGAAATATAATGTAAAATAATTTGTAGTTGTTCAAAAATTAGATAAATTCGTGCTCGAAGAAGTTCAAGAGTAAGCTGAGAAAGAAAAATAACCAGTCTTTAAAAAGGTTGGAAAGGAAGTACTTGGAAATTAATGTAAATTAGAGATAGAACATGAACAATATGGAGAAGAAAAAGAAGAAGTAGAATAAGAAATAGAAAAAGCAATAAAAGAAGAAATAGAAGAGGAAATGGAAGAAGAATAAGGTGATGATGAAAAAATATACTGATGGAGGCTCAAAATAAAAGAAATACTTAGATTCATTATTATCACCTTACCAAATTAGTCTATTAAGGATGAAAACATAGTATGGTATCAAGAATAAAGTTTATAATCTTCATTATAGGAATAACTGTCATCAAAACAGGATGAAAAATCATCCTCAAAAGAAGTTGAAGATACAGATCAACAATATTAGATAAAAGTTTCCAAAAATATTGAGTTAGATAATATTGTGGACGTTTTTGAAGTTTCAGATGATAATACTATTTTAGAGAATGTAAAGGAGAAATCTGAATAAGTATCAAAATCAGATGTAGAATATTCAATACTGAAACCTCCCAAACCATCATCAAGATCATCAAACTTGGAGGTAACAATTTCTTTACAAGGATTTGATTTGATTTTTCAATATTTGATTATATTAAATAATACTATTAATTATTTCTCAATGTTAGAAGTAATATTTGAACTCCTTCAGAATAGCCTTAGTGAAAAACTAGAGTATTTTAATCTTTTTACGAAGTGAGCTATCTAGATTTAAGTTGATTTGAATGATTTTCATGAAAAGTCATTGACACAAAACAACATATAATCAGATGTTAAATTTTTCCAATCTAATGGATTTTGATATCTGAGAACATTAAGATCAATTTATTTACATAATGAATATTTTTTCAAGAGATGGAAGAGTACTTACTCAATTTATCTTATGATGTATCCAATTAAGTTAAATTCGTGGAATAATTTAGAGATAGAAATGATGACAGATAGTGGAAGTTAAAGTAAAAAAAGGGTTGTTATTAGGAGTTAGAGAAGAAGGCTGAGATCATGTGAAAATGGATTGATCATAATTATTATTAGAATAAATATTTTTAAGGAAGTTAAAATATTGAATACTTAAGTTCAATAGTAGGAAGAGATAGAAAATGAATCCTTAATCTTGAGAAGGATTGAGCAGATTTCTTAATATGAAGGCCTTCGTAAAGAAGATTATGAAGAAAGAATGAACAATTTTATTTTCCACTCTTGATGTATATTTTAAAATCATATGAATGGTTGATGTATGTAATTATCATTTCATCCAATTATTTTTGTTGGAATATCATCTAACACTTTTGGTTGTATTTTGTTTCTATTATTTCATGGATGATTACTAATCTCCAAAACATTTGTTTTGTATATTATTACTTTTCTAACATTTTAGGAAACTGTAGATAATTTCTAATTATTTCGAGAAATAAAAAAGGGGGATATGTCTTATAAATTTATTCTTAAGGGGAAAGGGATTAAATTTATTTAAGAGGGAGTATCAAAAAAAGGTGTTACTATCATATGGGTGAGTAGTATTAATACTTTCTATAAAACCATGAATTAGTTATAATCTCATGGGGAGTTATAAAGAATATATTCATTTCTCTTAAAAGAACAAAGGAATGTAAGTTTTCAAAGTAATTATTTTTTATTTAAGTGTTGTATTTTGTTCTCTCTGGAAGGGGGGGGGGGTGGAGGATAGTTGAGTCTGATGCCTTACTTATTACATTTCCGTTACTTTAGTTTTAAAAATCACAAACAACTTTGTAAAACCATGTTTACTAAAAAAATTTCTGTCTTAAATTTATAATGTGTTTTTGTAGAAAACATTAATTTTTACCAAACAAGGAAATAACTCTAATGTATTATAAATAAAAACTTATTACTCTTTAATAAAATCCATCAAATCAGGGATGGGTCCAATTCATCAAAATCATTTTTATTAGTAGTAGTAGTAACACTTTTATCTTGTGTTTCAGACTGACAAAATTCACGTCCATTAGAATAATAATGGTACTACTACATCAGACTAATATTTATAAGGTTTATAGTGTTGAAAAATGATAAGGTAGTCCATTATACTATCCTATAATTATAATATATATATATATATTCTATCATAAAGAATACATTATTTAATTTTTATGGTGATAAACAAAACAACATCCGGAATTAAGCTACAGATGAGATGTTAAGTGAAAGCTATCCAAGGCTGTAGAAACTCACTAAAAAATATGACTATTGGGAGACTTCCTATAAATAACCGATTATTTGAAGAGTTAGAATCTGGTATATTTCCCAATGCAAATCTCATAGAGATTTCTTAGTATAAAATTATCGTTCTTAGTCTTTGTAATGCTTTAGAGAGTTTTCATTTTAAGGAATCCTTTTTAGGGTCGTTTCCTTTAGTAAATTTTATTTTTTATTCCACATAGATAACATATACCAATCAAGAGATTTTATGGATAAGAAAACTGATGTCTATTAACATATAGAGGGCTTTGTGGATAGGTAGAAATAGCTTATTCTGATCATCATATTGATGGATTTAATGGAAAGAAAATAAAAAACTTATAGTATGTATAAAACTATTGATAACTTTAGTTTGGGTTACTGAATACCTTTAATATTAAGGTTAACAGAGTAAATTCTTTTAATATATATTGTACATAATTCTTACTTTTAATAGCTATTGTATTTATTGTTTTTACATATCTTTATTCCACTGTGCATATTACAATAGAAAGTTTGTTTTACAAATATTTATTATCATTTATTTTATCAGTGTATATGTGATATGTATTAAAACATACATTGATATAATCAAACTATATGTGACTTTGATTATTATACTCTAATCATTAAATAGTACTATGTATGATCCTTTTACTTATAAAGGACTTTTGTTTTGTGTTTAGTATAATTTTTTAAACTAAAATTCATCCTCTATTGAAATTTTAACTATATTAGTTACTATTTAGATTCAACACTATTATGAAATAATCTCTGTATAAGAAATATTTTTATTTATATAGGATAGAAAATTTTGTTTTATGTATTATTTGTGTTTTTTTCTCACAGAATCCCAAACAAAACATGTCACGGGTTGTGTAAAACATTATTTCTTTTCCTAGTGTAGTATAGTGGTTTACCATGATTGTCCCTTTTGAAGAAATTTTAAATTAAATTACACACGATTATAATCTAGTTATTATATTTTTTATATTTTATACTTTTCATGAAATAAAAAAATTGGGTTTAGGAATATGGAATGAAAGAAAGAAAAATAAATATATAGATCAAAATTCTAACAGAATGATGTAAATAGAATGAAAGGCCTTGGCCCTGGGGACACGTGCTTGGGTTCCGTAGTTATTATATATTTTTTATCTAAATTATATTTTACATTACACTCCATCATACATTGATAAATATCCCTTACCATGAGTGCGGATTTTTTTCATACATATGAGACCTCCTCAACACACCAAACTTCACCACCGCTAATAGATTATAATGGAGAACACTCCTCAATTTAGAATGTGAAACTTTCCAAGACACAGCTACATCACATGAAATTTATAGTAAAATGGACCTATAGCCACATTTTTACAAAACCATTGGTATAGAGATAGTATGGAAACCTATACCCACATTTTTGGAATCCTAGGGGTATAGGTCACCTATACCCATGGGTTTTTTGTAGAACTGTGAGTATAAGTTTTTTAAGACCTATACCGATGTTTTTTTAGAAATTGGAGGCATAGTCTTTTTTTCAAGACATATAATGATGGTTTTTCAATGTCATGGGTATATTTTTTATTTTTAAGAACTATATTAATGGTTTTTGAAAACTTTGGGTATAGATTTCCTGTGTTATGGTGGTAAAATAAACATTTCCATAGAATACAAAAATTACTAGGACAACAATTCCCATTATTTTACACATATTGCCATGGTTTAGATAAATATATACAAGTAAATATATATTTATATGTCAATAATTGAATATGGTGTGGTGGTTAAGTCACGAACCAACTGGGTCGACCCAAAATTGGTCACCTGAGCTGGTCCGCGACATGGCCTGAGAGGCGTTCCCGATTCTCCCGGGCTGGTGACAAGCGCCAGAGCATCAACATAGGTGGTAGGAATCATTTCTCCCATTTAGAATAAATAAATAACACAACAGAAATAAAAATGAGTAGCGCAAAATAAATAAACAAAGTAATGTAACTAAATAAGTACAAAAGAAAATGAAACTAACCGAAAGAGACAACCACTATCTCAGTGTGACCTCGCGGGTCACTCTCCAACTCACGACTAAATTTCACCCAAGGAGAACACACCCAAGCTATAGCCTTCACAAACACTAAAAACAGAAATGAACTACAGGAATGAGTATTAAAACTCAGTAGGCGTGCCCAACAACCTATTTCCAATGAATTAACTTTAAATAAAGAAATTTACTAATTCCAGGTTTGAACTAAATGATATAAAATATTAGTTTCCACACGAACTTTCATTTCTAAAACAAGTAACAGTCCATTGCCCTTTTTAATTAAAAAACAAGTTTAATGTTTGAAAGGAACAAGTTCATTTCATTTTAAAACATTTTTTTATGAATAATTTAGAAAACCAAACATTAGTTATTAGCCAAAAAGGAAAAATACTCATAACACACAATAGAAACTTAGGGAAATGGAAAAAGTGGCACACAAGGGCTAGCAACAGAACTAGACCTCTTAACCGTCCACCACATAAAAATAATAATAAAAGAATCATGGGTCGAACCTAGGAGATCATGAACAATCCAGAACATTCCATACATGTGACTCATCCTGAAATCATGCTCTAACTCGATGACGTCATAACGCCTAATGCTCGGTATAGCCCTACATGGCCTAACTGAGGGGCCCAATCCCCATAGTATCAACAACTTAGTATTCCTCTGCTATGGGGCCACTAGCTAGTGCATAATCTCAACTAGGGTGGTAATCGTTCTCAGAAGATTCACTCACTATGCTAGGTTCCCATGTCAACACAAGCAATAAAAAGTGGTCCATCCACAATGTAAATCAATCAGTCACAATGCACAAACATCACATACAGCTCACACAATCAACGCACACCAAATATCACCCCTGAGTGGGTTCTAGAAAATAATATATTTTATTAAAGTGCCAAACGGTCCTTCACTAATTTAAAATAAAAACCTCATTTCTCAAGAAAACCCAAAACACTTGTTCAGAAGAAATCATTTATCTTTAAAACTTGATCTACATATGAAATTCCATGAATTATGTTTAAAGGTCAAACAAGCATTCTATGAATACTTGGTGTCCACTTGTCAAGAAAACGTTTCAACTGTTGTGTATAAATAAACAGCTCTTTTTACACCAAATAATCATTTAAAAATTAATTATCTTATATTATTTCTCATTTATTAAAATTAATAAAACATTAAGCAATTAATAAATTCTAAAGTTAAAGGTGAGTGAAGTGGGGGACCTGCCTCGCCTTGCAGTCCAAACACAGTGGCACGTCACGCCTCGCACAAACGCACAAACACGCGTAAGTCTACGACCGCAGTATCATGGGTGTTCTTCGCCGACACGCTGTGACAACCACACAACTAAAATGCATAAACATGGACTCAAAACAATTCAGATGAACAAACAGCACAAACACCACCTCCACATTCTTTCAAAACACAATTTGCACCACACTAAATCAGAATGCACACCACTTTCAATGTTAAAATAACAAATTACACAACTTTACAAAACACCACATGTCCAAAATCCATTTTTAAACCCACAACACTTCAAAAATATTTCCAAAAAAAATTCACACCACATATAATATTTAATAAACCAGGTAAAAGTTTATAATACAATTTTAAATGACAGTACAAGGATTTTATGTCAAAACTCACCTAAAAAGAACAAGTGGAAAATTTACAAACACCAAAGTCATCATATACAAGGCCTAAACCAAGATTCATGTAAACCCTATCTTTAAAAAGACTAATATAATTATTCGTACTACATATAAAATATCAAGACTTCATAACACAACTATGGCACTAAATTAAAAGTGAAAAATACAAAATGAGACATCATGGTTTAGTCAAATTCAAGGAAACACAAAAATTAGAATGAGATACAAACTGTAGTTTGATCGTGAGGGGAACCACGGTCGCGCCATAATAGGGTGGAGGCACTGCGTAATAGGGTTCGGGCTACACCGAAAAAGAGTGTGGGTTGGGGATCGAGTTGGTCGGTCGCGCGCCTAACAAGGCGGAACAAAGCCAGAGGAGGGTAGTTGGGGTTGCTGGTCAGAGCAAGGAATATTTGTGCTACATCGGAACAGGGGGACATAGTTGCGCCGAGGGGGGGGGGGAATTGGCTTGGAGCCTGCTGTGCACCAAAAAAGTCCGCGTGAGGGTGAAACACCGAGGCATGCCGGTCGTGACGGGGCAGATGGTGAGGAGGCCGAGAGGCGGTGGTGGAGCCTCTATGGTCAGACAATGAAGGGAGGAGCAAGGGAGTCCAGAAATGCGTGGAAGAGGTTTGGGGAGCGGATCAGGGGCGATATCGGAGGGCTTGACTGAGGCCGGTGAGAAGGTGAGCGGGGTGAGGGGGTTGGTGCGCTGTGTCGTGCCCTGGAAAAAACAAGGAGATGGGTAGCACTGCGCCACGCCGCGGGGAAAGGTGGGGGCTAGGAAGGTTGGAGAGGTTGGCTGGGGATGCATGAGGGATGGGAAAAGCTAGAGGGTGGGGGGGGGGGTGTCGTGCGTCAGACGAGAGAGGGGGAAGGGGACCAGAAAGCACTAGGGTTTAGTTTGTTTTTTCCCCTTCATTATAATCACAATTGTTATAGTAAAAAAACAAATAATAATTATAAAAATAATAATAATAATACAATAATGATATAAATAATAATAGTAAAATGATAATAATAAAAATAACCTAAACGTAATTATAATAATAATAACAACTATAAAATTAAAATAAAATTCTTTCTCAATAATAATAATATTATTATTATTAGGAAAAATAATATGATAATATTAATAATATTAATAACAAACAAATAGTACTAATATAAACTAAATGGTATTTAAAATGAAATATTTGTTTCATTTCATTTTGGATATCAATAATAATCGGTCAGCCGCGCAGTCCCCAGGACCGAACACATGGTCACCGCTAGCGGTACGGTGACCGCGCACCAGCCCGAGACCTGCCAAAAATATAAATCTTTGCAAAAGATTAACCAAGGACCCAAACAAACCTCATCCAAATGACACGAGACCAATAAAAGAATAAAATAACTAGTGTTTTTTGTCGGGGTTTGACAATTCACCCCACCACAGACACTTTCTGCCACCAGAAAGTCACCAAGCCAACAGTTCACACAACATGAGTCCATGACCGAACCAAACTAGAAGAAACCAAGAGGCTCGGGTTTACCATTACCAACACACATCACAGATGACCAACTCATGAACAATCATTTCCCGAAGTTGAGGGGAGAACATGGTAGGGTTATCCCCACCAGAAGAATTTACTAACATGAAAACCCTTGAAACTCAATCACACTAGTCCCCCAGGGGGTCAATGCGGGAACTCCCAAACTAAACTCCTTCATTTTCCTCACATGGACTGGACAACACACTTGAGACTTTGACGAAAAGATTGATACGGAACAATCTATCAACTTGAGGATAAGAAATGAACTCAACACCTCCCATAAATTTCATGAAACAAACACCTCTCTAATGAACACACCTGAGACCAACTCAAAATTAGAACATGTCCGATTATTCACGGGCCCACACCATTCAAAGAGACCAAATAACATAGGAACCACACTGAGAGTAGATTAGACCACTTGGATTGTGGGGGAACAAGCTCATCACACCCCCACAACAAGGATGAGCTTACCTTAGTGATGAGAATAGAACAAGGGAAATTTTGGATATTTACATTCCAAATATGAAGACATTATCTAGACCGAGGTTCCACACACCCTCGGAAACTCTTGACTGTGTGCGAGCTTCACCCCGAGACCTGTGGCTAGAGCCCATATGTCTGAAGTGTCCCCTGCCTCATAGTGAGGCATTTTCATCTTCTGGTCTCTAACTCCTTCCGTTCAAAGATTTCAACAACCAAAATGGTCATACACATTCAAAGGGATGCAACATAAAGACTTATAATGTGTGGACATTCCATACTGGTGGCGCACAAGGGAGTGGTATGACGAACTATAGCCGATACCGATGAGGATGGTTTCTTGGAGATAGGTTTCACCATCCCACACTCCTTACAAGATGGGGAACCTTATTAGAATTCAACCACCATTAATCACACTGAAAACTCTAATGGAGATGAGACATTTCATCTTTACTAGTCCAGAACTGAACCCTCAAATTACTCTAGGGCGATACGAACATTAACTACCCTGGGATTTCCCAAAATTCTGAAGACATACTATCTCTCAGAACTATACAACTACCTCTAACAGACATCAGTTACCTTGAAATGCAAGCAACACAAAAAAAAAAGAACTGAGAACTGGGCATAACTCATTAACAAATTTTGGTGGATTTCTAGGCGGAAAACTCATAAAAACACTGAAAAAACCATCACAACCGGCATCAGGCCAAAATAAAATCAAGGAAACAAAACAAGCCAAGGGAAATAGGTCCATAATCCAAACATATACAACACAAAAAGAAATCACTTTTACAAAAAACCTTATTTCCTTAAAATTTTCAAAACTCACCTATGGAACTTTATGAACCGTCACATGTGTGTTCATTCAATCCGGCTCACATCATCTGTGAACAAGTGTCCCCCACACAGTTTCCATACATACCGATACACATGTGACCCTCTATAAGGAGTTTCAAGGTTCAAAAAAATTCTTTTCCTTACCAAATCCAAACACATACCAAGTTTTTCCATACTGACACACCTCCTCTTTAAAAACCCACTTTTTAAATTTCAAAAACAATTTGGAAGATACAATTTTCCATTTAAAATCCAATTTCACTTTTAACACACACTGAAATTAACTGAGAATAAAACAAAACACTAGCAGTAATAACCTACTAGAATGAGAAACTAGTGCATATGTCTAACCCAGCGACATGGTGGTGAGCCATGCCCCAAGTAAGGCATAACACTAAGTGGACCTTAAACCGAGAACTTGGACTCCACATGGGTCACCACCCCATGTGAGGCGTCAAAGTGAACCGATTCTCACCAATTGTCATTCCTCAATGAAAAAAAAACCAAATACAAAAGATTCAAATCTCAGAAAAACCCTTGTAACTCTGGTCTCATCACGAGTGGTGGTGATCATGAATTGAGCTATAACCTACCTCCTGAGCCTCGAAAGTCCTAATATACATCTACCAGACATCCCAAATAACAAAGGGAGCTCTGAAAAGCAAGTTCCGCTAATGGGCGACCTCATCTGATACCATTCTGTCATGAACCAACCCGGGTCGACCCTGAACCGGTCACCCGATCCGGTCCGCGACATGGCTTGAGAGGCATTCCAGATTCTCTCGGGCTGGCGACAAGCGCCAGGGCATCAACAGAGGCGGTGGGAACGATTTCCCCCCAGTTAAAATAAATAAATAAAAGTAGCAGAAATAAAACAGATTAGCGCAAAATAAATAAACAAAGTAATGTAACTAAACAAGAACAAAATCAAATGAAACTAACCGAAAGCGACAACCACTATCTCCATGTGACCTCTCAGGTTACCCTCCAACTCAGGACCAAACATCACCCAAGGTGAACGCACCCAAGCTGTAGCCTGGACAAACACTAAAAACAGAAAAGAATTATAGGCGTGAGTATCAAAACTCAGTAGGCATTCCCAAAAAACTATTTTCAATGCACTACCTTTAAATAAATAAATTTTCTAATTCCAGGTTTGAACTAAATGATATAAAATATTAGTTTCCATATGATCTTTCATTTCTATAATAAGTAACAGTCCATTTCCCTTTTTAATTCAAAAAAAGTTTAGTGTTTGAAAGGAACAAGTGCATTGCATCATAAAACATTTTTTGTGAACAATTTTGAAAACCAAACTTTAGTTATTAGAAAAAAAAGGAAAACTACACATAACAGAAAACACACACCAAGGGCAATGGAAAAAGTGGAACACAGGGGCCATCAACTGAACTAGACCTCTCATCCATCCACCACATACAAAAAAAAAACACTAAAAGAAACATGGGTCAAACCTAGGAGATCATGAACAATCCAGAACATACCATTCATGTTACTCATCCTAAAATCTTTCTCTAACTCAATGAAGTTATAATTACCTTACGTTCGTTATAGCCCTACATGGCCTAACCGAGGGGCCCAATCCCCATAGCAGCAATAACTCAGTATTCCCCTACTATAGGGCCACCAACCAGTGCGTAATGTAAAATAGTTCGGCAATCATTCTCAGAAGATTCACTCACTATTCTAGGTTCCCATGTCAACACAAGCAATAAAAAGGGGTGCGTCCACAATGTAAATCAATAAGTCACAAAGAAAAAAAATCTCATAAATCTCACACAATAAACGCACAACAAATATCACCCCTAAGTGGGTTTTCCAAAATAATTTATTTTATTAAAGTGCCAAACGGGCCTTCACCAATTTTAAAGAAAACCCTCATTTCTCGAGAAAACCCAAAAACATGTTTATAAGAAATCATTTATCTTTAAAACTATAACTACATAGGAAATTCCATGAATTATGTTTAAAGGCAAAATGGGAATTCTTTCAATACTGGGTGTACACTCGTCAAGAAAATATTTAAAGTGTCATGTATAAAATAAAAGGCTCTTTTTACACCAAATAATCATTTAAACATTAATTATCTTATATTATTTATCATTTATTAAAATTAATAAAACATCAAGCAATTAATAAATTCTAAATTTAAAGGTGAGTGCAGTGGGGGACCAACCTTGGCTCATAGTCCAAACATAGTGGCATGTCATGCCTCGCAAAGACGCACAAACACGCGCAAGCCGACGACCGCAGTATAACGAGTCTTCCTCGCCGACACGCTACAAAAACCACACAACTAAAACACATAAACATGGACTCAAAACAATTCAAATGAACAAAAGGCACAAAAACCACCCCCACATGCTTTCAAAACACAACTCACACCACACCAAATCAGAATGCACACCACTTGAACAGTTAAAATAAAAATTACACAACTTAAAATAATACCACATGTCAAAAATCCATTTTTAAACCCAACGAACCTCAAAAATATTTCTGAAACATAATTCACACCACATATAATATTTAATAAACTAGTTAAAAGTTTATCATATAATTTTAAATAACACTTCAAGGATTTTATGTCGAAACTCACCCAAAAAGAACAAGTGGAAAATTTAAAAACACCAAAGACATCATATACAAGGCCTAAACCAAGATTCTTGTAAACCCTATCTTTAACAACACCAAAATATTTATTCGTACTAAAAATAAAATATCAGGACTTTATAACACAACTACGACTCTAAATTAAAAGTTTTAAATACAAAACGAGACATCATGGTTTTGTTAAATTGAAGGAAACACCAAAATTAGAATGAGATAAAAACTTTAGTTTAATGGAGAGGGGAAAAACAGTCATGATGGAGCTGGGTGGAGAAGCTGTGTAATAGGGTTTGGGTCGCGCCGAAATAGAGTGCAGGTTGGGGATCAGGTTGGTCGGTCGCGCACCGAGCAAGGTGGAACAATTCTGGAGGAGGGTAGTTGGAGTTCATGGACAGAGAAAGGCATAATTGTGCTACCTCAGAATAAGGGAATATGGTCGCACTGTGGTGGTGGTGGTGGGGGGGGGGGGGGAATTGGCTCAGAGCCTGCTACACACCAAAAGAGGCCGTGCGAGGGAGACACACCGAGCCACACCAGTAGTGATAGGGTGGATGGTGAGGAGTCCTAGAGGTGGTGGGAGAGCCGTTATGGTTAGACAACGCAGGGAGGAGACAGGGAGGCTAGAAATGTGAGGCTGAGGGCTGGGGAGCGGACCCGGGGTGAGAGCGTAGGTCATGACCAAGGCCGACGAGAAGGTGAGCGGGGTGATGGGGCTGGTACGCTGTGTCGCGCCGTGGGGGAAATGAGGCTGGGTAGCGCTGCGCTGCTCCGTGGGGAAAGGAGGGGGATGGGAAGGCCGAAGAGGCTGACTGGGGATGCGGGAGGGAAGGAAAAAGATGGAGGGCGGGGGGGGGGGGGGGGGGGGGGCTATCGCCTGACAGACAAGAGAGGGGGAAAGGGGAGCAGAAAACACTATGGTTTAGGTAATTTTCCCCCTTTATTATAATCACAATTGTTATAACAATAAAAATAATAATAATAATAATAAAAATAACAATACAACAATGATAGAAATAATAATAATAATAATAATAATAATAATAATAACCTAGACGTAATGATAATAATAATAACAGCATTGGAATTAAAATAAAATTCTTTCTCAATAATAATAATAATAGTAAAAAGAAGATGAAAATATTAATAATATTAATAACAACCAAATTGTACTAATATAAAATAAATGGTATTTAAAATAAAATCTTTGTTTCATTTCATTTTGAATATTGATAATAATTGGTCAGCCTCACAGTCCCTAGGACCAAATGCATGGTCACTGCTAGCGATGCGGTGACCGCGCACCGGCCCGAGACCCACTAAAAATATAAAACTTCAGAAAATTTCAAACAAGGACCCATCTAAACATCATCCAAACGACATGAGAACAATAAAAGAATAATAACAGGTGTCTGTGTTTGGGGTGTGACATGTTAGGCATTGGAACCATATAGATGTGGTCTAGGGATCGAAACCAGGGACAACTAATTTTTTAAAACCTATACCCACAGTTTTAAAACTGTGGGTGTATGGTAAATGACACGGTGGAAGGAACCCACATCCACAATTTAGAAATGATGGGTATTGGTTTTTAAAACCATGGGTATACCTCAGGGGTATACTGACACCTCATTTTCCCACGTTTCATTGAAAATTTTGGTATACCCTATATCCACAATTTCAAACCATGGGTTTAAAAAAAATATCCAGTAGTGACACCCAACATCATTGTATACATAGAATTTCTAATGGAAGGGGAAATTCTGATTTTTAGGGAATACAAATTAGTTCGAGATTCATGATAAATTGTTATGTATGGCTGCTACACCGAACTCAAACACTCATATCTCCCTCACCAGAAATTAAAAAAAAAATCATTATGAATAGAAAATCAAGAATATGGGAACACCATGTAGACCTCCCCCAAGGTTAACACTTGAGTTAGTCACTCCCCATAGAATGTGTGAGAGATCCCATTAAAGAGAGAGTGAGAGTGATAGAGGGAGGTATGGATGGCGAGGTATGGAGAGAACATAAGAAATAAAGAAAAATAAATGAAGAATGATTTATTGAATATTTATAGAATGTGATAACAATATATATGAAAATAAAAATCCAAACTAATATGGTTATCCATCTAAAAATAAAGACATCTAATAATGGCTGAAAATACCCCTCCAAATTTGAATAATTCATATTTATATAGTGGAGTGGAGGATATGGATACAAGATTATAAAATTTAAATTAAAAAAATAGAGTCAACATTAGATAATATTTTTTATTCGACATGGTTTACTATGAAAACAAATAAACTAAATCATACTCTACTTGGGTGAAATTTTATTCATTAAAATCCACATATTTTTTAAAAATTGTCTCTTAATTGGATATCATATTATATAGTTATGGAATTATAATTGAATATTGGTCAAGATTGATGAACCTAGTCTATCTTTGACTTCAGGGGCCTTGATAAACATGAAATATTTTTGATCCAACTCTTATTACTAAAATAAAAACTGAATCGCATGATGTTTAGACTTATTTCATGAATAGAAAACATAAATATCAATAATTAATCCATTTTTAATTAAATCTTAACGATTATTTTCAATTTAATATGTAAGAACTACTAATAAGTCAGAAATTTTAGTGGGATTTAAAACATTAAAATTGAAGTGAAAATATGATGATATTGACAATTTATATTATCCCATGATTAAACATTTCACTCCCCAATTAATACAATGAATTTAAATGAATAAAAAATATTTATCCATCCTTGGTTCATGTATAAAAACAAAAAATAATATGAAAAAAGATTCATTTATTATTAAAAATATCATGCCTCCTCTAAATGTACTAACCATAATTCTATTAAATTTAGGGAAACCTTAATTTTCCGATTTTTTGAATAGAATTTATTTTTATTGAATTAATTTTTTAATAATTAGAATTATCATGAGTCCCACTATACTATGCTTCTAGTGATAATGATAAATTTTATACTTTGTTGATACCACCCAAATGACATTATTATATGTCAATTACCCCTTCTTCATCAAGTTTTCAATATTCCCCTCACCTAAATCCATTCTTTTTTATTATATGTCACTAATTTTCTTATAAAAATTTAAATTGGGATAAATATCATTTCCATCCACCAAACCCACATGAATTACTTATAAAACTAATTATAATCATTATAACAAGATCATTGGTTAAGTAATTTTAATTTTTGGCCTTCCTAAGGAAGATTTTTTTAATTTTATTTTTTTTTGATTTTTTTATATTCTAATATAATAGAAATTTAAATGTGATCAAAATTTCCCATTTTAATCTAGTTTCAAATGAATTATATGATTTTTTCGGTTGGATCCAAAATGAATTATTTTTTAAAATGGATATGTTACACAATTTAGAGATCAAATTCTAGTTCCTCATGTTATAATTTTAATTCTACATAATTACTTTAGTTTAAAATCCATTCCCAATTCCAACATCAATTACATGAAAGTGATAACAAATACACTCTCAAAAAACATATAGATTCAAAATTTTCAAAATTATTAAAATCCTAAAAATTAGCATGATATATTTTACTAGGAAGGGTGGATTTTAAAGGAAAAATTCTGACCATAAAATTATTAAAAAAGATGGAAATTATAAAAAATACTAATCCTAAGAAAATTCATACAACTACCCTAAAACTCATACCTTCACTGTACCCTTTTTTATTTTAAAAATGAATCATCTGTTTTGCATATTATTTTAGTTGAGTAGAAAAAATTAAATTATAAAAGACAAATAAAATATAATTTTTTGGAAAGAACAACTTTTAATTTATCTCTTAAGTGTTTCTCACTAAAAACCTTCAACTTAAAGTGAAAAAAAATTAAATAGAAAAGGGAAGAGTACGGAAATAAAGGGATATGATTTGGTTTGTTCCCCCTAGTGGACCTCCGTTTTTGAAATCCCCCCGATAAGAAATACAGACTATTATACATGGTTAGAAGATGAGTAGATTTGACTTGATTCCAAACAAAACCAATTCATTCTAATAATGTGATCCAACATGTATTTCACATTGAGGTTTCCATGGATTGAGTATATCATGTCTATCACATTGTAATTAAATACGATTTCCTTAGTGGGGATGGGATAAAATATGGATATTACTCCTTTGTGTATCTAGCCTAAATAGCCTCTTTCATTATATATTTGGCATGATGAAAATGAATTTCATTAAAGAAAAGTAAAACTGGAAACTAGAGAATGATTAATTTTATATAAAATTTAAATAATATGAATTTAACACTAACTCTACTTCATCAATTACATCTTCAATAGTTGTTTCCACATGAAACAAACAAGGATATCCTCATATGCTCCATAAAATAAACGTCCAATAGGTTCAAGGATCTCTATGTGTTCTTAATCAGGTGCATCATTTTTATTTTCATCCTCCATGTAAATCCATATATTGGTTTTATATGATAAATTTAAACAAATATAGTTAATTCTCAATTATATTTCAATAATATTAAAGGAAATTGAGTTAAATAAAATAATATCTTCCTTTGTTGTATTTTCATCAACTGTTTCATCATTACTCAATGTGCCTCATGGATTTTGTTTATGATAGATGTAAGTTGTTAGTGAGGTTATTATAACCAGTCTTAAAATTCCACTATTTTGGTGGATTCTTAATAAAGGGAAAATGTATGATAAAGTGGTGTTGATTATTTATCCTCATAAATAGAAGAGTCACATAACTTTTAATGATCTATAAAAATTGATTAATAATTATCCAAATCTCTTTGATATCCCACAACTACATTAACTGACATGTTTTATTCAAGAATATCTTCATTTAATGGTCATGGATGGAGGAGAATATCTTAATATTAACCTTTATTAAAAAAATTTCTTCAAATCATTTTGATAATTTTGTGTGATTATTAATGTAAATCCTTTTTTTTGGATTTAAAAATTGTGGTAAATTGAATGGATTACAAAAAAACCTTATTCAGAATTTGTAAACGATGGATTCAAAATTATGGAATGGTTTGATTCATAGAATTTTTTTAATATTTTTTTTAAAATACTTGTTTTTTATGAAAAATGTTTTGGCATGGAATTTTTCATACATGGTTGGAATGTGTTCATTTCTTTGTACGTGACCTTGAATAAGGGATGTGTTCCATTAGGGTACCTAGACCTGACTCAGGATATGGGGCATGTTCCATTTGGGTACAAAGATATTTTTCACCTTGTGGAAACATGTTACACTGAAAATATACAACTCATGAGTACAATGATATCACTTTGAAATCATGGTGTGTGGGTTTTTGAGTTTTCAAGCATAATAATGGATTTGGAAAGTTTTGGGAAATGATATAAATGATATATTTATTTTTTTTTCGTAGAAATGGTTATTGTTCTGATATAATTTTTTTGTCATTGATATAAACTAATCAAACTATTTTAGATAAATTTTTTCTTATGAAATATGATAAATTTTTTAGTCCTAGTGACATGAGTTATAATGTATTTAGGGAAAATCTAAATGATATTATACACACCCCCTGTTTTTGAATATCGCTCTGTTTAATGATGTTATCTATTAGGACATAAGAAAATTAAATGTATCATATTTCTCAAGTGGTTCATCTTGATTATGTGGGAAATTTATGTGGATTTGGAGCTTCAAAATTGGTTAGGCGTTGCTGGGATTATGTTTATTGGGTGTATTTGGGTAATGGGGATTCTTTATTTTTTATGGCTTCTGTATTAGTTTCTATTGGTACCATAATTGTGTTTTTATGTTTAAGATATTTTATTTTCCTATATTTACTTCTGTTGTACTCATGAATCATATATTAGTATTGTATTTTTATTTTTTTATATTGTCTAGTTGTGTTATTTCAAAATTAAAAATCACCCTCAATGTTCTTTAAAGCCCTTGGAATTTATTTCTATCCATTAGTGTCTTGGGGGATTCAATTAAGCACAGTATAACCTCCATATCTTCCCAAGACAATGGGTGATGGGTGGGAAGTAATTAAAAATATCATATTTCTACAATCTCTGAGTGGGAAATGGTGTTATCTTTGTTGGTTTATTTAGTTGGAAGGTATATCAGTCTTGGTCAGTCGATCAGTTTTTATTCTCTGTTGGTATCAAGTAGAAAGAATTATTTAAACTTGAATTTTTTATATTAAAAATATGAATATACTATTATTTTTGAAATTTAAAACATTATTTTACTAGGGTGTTCTGGTAAAAAATTGTTTTAGGACACTTCTAGGTGAGTTTTCATCTCTTCATATTGGTTTCATCTAATGAGGATTTCATATCTTGCATTAGTATTATGACTTCCCACTAAGACCATATTGATCATATTTGGTTTTATGATTTATGAAATTTCTTTAGCTTGATTACAATGGTTTTAATTAGAATAGAATGCTTGTGGTAAATTTTGATATAGTAATTTGGAAATTATAAGCCTTCATTTTCTAGTAAGTGAGATTAGATGATTTTTTATTCTACACATAGAAATGTCACCTAATAGGGAATGAAGAATTAAACAGAAAGAGGAAGTAAAAAAATTTTCTGCACTAGAGCCACAAGTGAAGAATGATTTGGTCAAAATTATCATTTATTATTTTGAAATCATGGAAAATTGTAATCGGAAAGATGATCCTCATAATGTGGACCATTTAGTTCGGTTTCAAAAGTAGAATCCACACGTGTTTCAGAGGGATTCAGAACCTGATAAATCATGGGTATAGATGTACAAGATAAATTAAATATTCCATTTCCTTGGAACACCAAAATAGTTAAAAGTTAAAACAGGAACCCACTTGCTCAAGGATATAGCACACCATTGATTGGATTTATCTATCCAAAATAAACATAAAAAAGGCTTTAAATTGTAGGAATTTCTATAATTATATAAAAAAATTCGTATACTCACAACTTTTATATTTATAAAACAATATATATTTTTTATTTTTATGTAATATATTCTCTTGGTGACAACACATGTGGCTAAATTATTGAACATGGTTAACTTTTCACTACAAGTAGCTGCAAGCGCCCCCTTGATGGCATGAGTTTTTATGTATTGGTTATGATTGTATGTTCACGAAAATATTTCCATCCTCCATATTATGATCTATAAATAGATTCTATAATGTGAAATTGTGGTAGAAAATATATATTCGAGAATATGGTTTGAGATAGCATATTTATCCCCATGGGAATAGGTGGGTACTATAATGTTGGGAATATGTAGAGGGACACATACATCCTAATTGTTGGGATATCTCTGAATCAAAGTGTAGGATCAGTTAACTTTCCTCCTCAACCAAAAATTGAACCCCAATGTTTTCAATTTTATTATTTTGTTCATATCAAGTATGATTGGACAACTCTACCTAAAGCTTGTAACTACTTTATTAAGATGGGAGATAGTTAGTGTTATTCCATTAGCATTCAAAATCTTGGTTCTATGACTTTAACTCATGTATTTTTGAAATATTACACTTTAATGTGAAGATCTATCGAAAATAACACCCATTCTTATAGCTAAGAGTGTTAGGGTGATTCTTAGAACACCGTGAGTTCCCATCAAAGTAAATTTTAATTAGGAAACAATAAGAAAGGGACAATGATTATGAAATTGTATAGTGTTGAGAATCTGATTACAGATGACCAATATGGTCCTTTGAGAGGGCGAGGAATGAATTTTTTTAATGATACCCTTATGCAAGAATTTTTTGATACAGTCATGTACATATATTTAATTTATTCTCCTGTTATTGATCTTATGGATTTACATGTTGAGATGATGAATTTTTTTTGTAATCATAAGAAATCCTATTATCCAACAAGAGTGTCGATCATTCAAGTGTGTAATATGCACAACAATTATAAATGGGTAAGAATTGGTATGGGATTTCTCTGTCCTTGAGATTGACACATAAGACCTGATTTTTTTGTCGATTGGTTGATGTTGTCCAAATCCCGTATTGACTATTGTGATTGAAAAGTGATTTTCATATCATTGGTTGGTGTTAAAGAAAACTTTAAAGTAGATTGGAATGTGGGTGTATGTAGAGGAGGACCTTTGGTACCAGTGGTTTTAACTATCTCCTATCATCTACAAATGGTTACAATAGCATCAATGGATTTAATTAGAAATTGATATTTTCTAACCATAGTTGACCATTTTTCTAATAAATTTTTTGGTTTTCCCAACAAAATGGAAGTTTAGTTTATGATTGATCTAATAAAGGGGGAAAATGATATTTAAATTTTAGATTATAGGATATAACTAATGGAATTGAGTGAATTGAATGTTTAAATTTACGAATTGGAAAGAAAATGTTCCGTTCAACTGAGCATGTCCCTATGGGAAGGACATGTTCTTTTGTAAAGAAGGTGGACGTAAATCTTAGTTTTTGTGTGGATTATAATATGCTTAAAAAAGTTATTTTGTTCAATAAGTTTCTTATTCCTTGTATTTATGACTTCTTAGATCAATTTAGGGAAGCCCAGTGGTTATATAAAATTTACTTCTGATCGAGATATCACAAACTATGAGTTTTGAAAGATTTCATTCTGAAGAAAACTTTTAGAAATAGATATGGGAATTATGAGTATATTTTTATTCTTTTTGGACATTAAAATATACCGATTTTTTTTATTGATGAATTGGATATTTTAGTGGTATCTTTATTTATTTTTAGTGGTTTTCATGGATGATATATTGATGTATTATATAAGAAAATAATATTATGAGGAACAATAGGTTATGGTGTTGAGTATCCTATAAAAATATCACCTTTATAAAAATCTTTTCGAATGTTTTTTATAAATATTGTATGAACATTTTCATGGACATTTTATCTCATATAAAGGAGTTTATATAGATTCTAAAAAGGTAAATTTTTTATCTGTTGGAAAACACCACTGTTTTTTTGAGATACATAGTATACTTGGATAATCAAGATACTATATAGGTTTTATTCATGATTTTTCATGTCGTGAATCACCTATGAAGTCATTGAAATAAAAATTCATCCCATTAAAACAAAATAATTAATGAAACAAATGCCTTAAAGAATTAATGTTTTGACTTACATTAGAGCCTATCTTTATATTCTGGGAATCAGGATAAGGGTATGTAGTCTACTATGATGTATTAGGATCTGGGTTGGGTTATGTTATCATGCAAGGAGATCATGTCATAGATTATGGATCATTACTATTATAGGTATATGAGAAAATATATGAAATAAATTATTTGGAATTTGCTAATGTAGTTCATGCATTAAAGACTTTGAATCATTGTCTTTTTGGTGATAAATTTGTAATGTTCGGTGATCATAAGTCCTTAAAACACATATTCCCAAAAGTGGATTTGAATATAAGGAAATAATGAAATATGAAATATATTCAAATGTTTTACTTATACATGATGTATACATTTGGTAATTTATATTTACGTGGTAGATTAATTTGGTAGGAATTTGAAAAAAATTTGGAGAAAGGGGATTCAGACCAATTGTAGATAATGTTAGTTATAAATGAAATTTATATAGATTTTATAGAGAATGGATTCATTGTTGTTTTATTTATACTCTCTTATTTTTCTAGATTGGTTGTTTAGGTTTAACATTATACAAAACCCAATCAAGCATGTTTGAATTTTGGTTCCAAAATCAATGGTGGGGAGAATATTAATGTCTGAAAGGTAGATGTGAAATCTATGCTACACTTTATAGATTAGATATATGTTCGTCAAACCCATCAAAAAAAATAGTTGAGTGTACCACCATTAATGATGGGTTTTTCTTCCATCATTATAGAGTTTGTTATAGTGATTAAATCATTGTTCTATTGGGTTATAATAAAAAAATAAGTGGAAGATTGTGTTTTGAGAAACCTCGCATGTTAGAAAGCCAATAAAGAGAACCAACAAATAGCTAGTATATTACATTATTTACAAAGAAAAATAGAAATTATAATATCAACAAAAATAAAATGTTTTTTATATCCAAATAAGTATGGATAACATTGGTAGGAATGGTGAATGTGGACATTGAAGAGAAAGAGCTCATTTAGAGAAAATAGGAATCATTCTTAACATAATAATTTTTTTTGAATAATTAAATCCATTAATGTAATTCCACTAAAAATAATGAGAAATGGAATTATAATATAATAATATAATATAATTAAACCATATTTTCAAAAAATATCTAAATAGGAATAATTATCACTCAATAAAAGAAGTTGAGTCATGAAAAACACATAATTTTAATTTCACCTTCCGTGAACGTGATACAATATATTATATCATAAAAATAAAAATATTAAACACATATTTGAAAAACATATTCATATATATTTTGATTTATATTATTTAATTTTAATATTTCATTATACATTCTATATCTATTCAATGTGTATTTCTATTATCATATGATAAAAATTTAGATTGTTTCACATATGTTATAAAATGGAAGCACCAAAAACCTTTTTTTTATTCTATGTTAATCATTTAAATATTTAAAAATATATTGAAATAATTTAATTTAAATTATTTATACACCCAAATATTAATTTTATGGAGTCTATGATCATGGTTCTCAAGAATAGAATCAATGATGAGGTTATTTTAGGAAATTTACCGATATCAAAATATTACTTTATAATGATCATAAATGTTTATATAAAAATTTTAGAATAATATTGATGAAATATATTACTCTTTAATATCATATATATTCTATAAATATATATTACAACCAGCCATGTAGGGGTTGTGAAGAATGAAATACATCGCTCTATGGGGGTTATAGTCTACCCGTACACAGGAATGACATTTTTGTTTTTCTTATAAATGAATGAAGTTATGATTTTTTATAAATATTATTACTTATATAATTATAATTTTTATACTTTTAATAACTATTTAAACAATTCATTTATGGTAATGTATAAAAACAAAACACCTCACTTTGTGGAAGTAATAGTATTTGCATAAGCATAGACAAAATTTTCATTTTTCTATGGGAAAAGTGGAAATGTGGACACTGATTTTTAATAAAACATAAAAAATCATGTATTAGAATAATAGTTATTTAATAATTAAATAATTTCTAAATTAGATTTGATAGTGACTGATAGAAAAGTAAATATTTAAGAAGTGATTAGTACTCACATTGACAACATGATCTTTGCATTGGAAGACTTCAAGGAAATAAAGGAATTAGCCTAATTTAACGTGATGATATGATAATGATCATGTAATATGATTTTATTGTAAGTAAAATGGGTAGGGTTTTATGATAAATTCTTATTTTTAGAGTGACCTTGAATGGGTGGTGGAAATCCCATTTTATAAGTAGAGGGAATGCCATTTTTGTTTTTATAACTTCTTAATACATATAGGATACATGTTTGACATAGAAATTGTAATCCAAAATGGAAAATATTTTAAATAAGATAGTTTTTGTTCATTAACAACTTGAATAAAGAATTTTATCAAATGTTTCTGACATGTTTTAAATCATAGATCATTATATTTTACACTTTTACCACTTTTGATTTTTTTCGTGGTAACTAATATTTAACTAATTAATTTTTTTATGCCTAAAATTATAATGGAACATATTAACTAATCCATTTATACTGATTAGAAATTTGAAATCCATTTTATAATATAAAAGTATAAGGGGTGAGAAATTTTTATTTTAATATTAAACCATATAACTCATCATAACCATTTTTAGAAAAGTTTTGTTTTTGAATATAAAATTCATGTTAAGGAAAAAATTATAAGTGTTGATGAAATTAATCAATTTATTATTAAAAAAATAATAGTTGTGGGTCCTGTAAATTATTAAAAAATATAATTCCACCTTGTGAATACATAATTTGAAGAAATAGACCAAAAATAGTTTTCATTAAAATAAATATTACTTATGTTTCAAAATGTGTAACATTTTTTTCTAAATTGAACATATTATTTTTTAATGAATAATTTTAAATATATAAATAAATTTTTTGGTCAAGAAATATTTTTCAATGTTTTAACGGAAATATTAGATTATATCAATGACATAAATACTATGGTATAAGTATAAAATATATTTATATTTACCTAAAGAATATTATTTCAGAGAAATACCAAATATTCATCTGGAGATAATAATTTTATGATGAATCAAAAAATTAATTTAATTTTTTATTGTTAAAATTAAAAATATTTTGAAATTAACTTCCAAATGGAAGTAAAAAATAAAATGAGAATTTTTTTTATCGGAAAATGTATTTTCAAATATTTAATATTTTTACAATTATTTCAAATGATTTTTTAATTTTAATATTTTTAATTTATTTTTCAAATAAATAATATATTTAGCCATCATTTAAACGAAATATACTTATTTCAATAAAAAATTCATATTTTATATAAATAATTTTTTTTGAAAAATACATTTATATGGATAAAATGAATTTTTTATTTTTAAATTACAAATAATAATTATATGATGGATGTTAAAATATTTTTTAAAAATATTATAAAAACATTCATTGAAACAACTATTTATTAAAGAATATTTAAAAAAGAAAAATAATTAAAAAAATATTCTTTTTGAAGTATTTCTTTATACAAAATAATCTGCATCAACTAATATAAAATTAATTATTAATGTTATAAAAATTAAATTTTACTAATCTATTGATATTAAAAAATTCATTGAATCATATAATATTATTTTTTTTAAAGGTTGGGGCTGAAGCCTCAATTTATTATTAAAGCAAAGATCTCTTTAGACTTGGTAGAGGGTGAACCATTACATTCCCCAAAGGCCCAAGGCTATGTGGCCTGCATACACGGCTAGAGAGCCCTTTATTTGGCCTGAAGGAACCCTCGGTGAATAGTACTGCTATAGTACCACGCTTCTATAGTACCTGCTACTGTACTGCCGCCGCTACAGTAACTGCAACAGTCCCTCCGCCGCTACAGTACTGCCACTGCTATAGTCACCGCTACTATAGTGCTGCTATAGTGCTGCTACAATGCCCTACTACAGTACCCGAGAATTCTCCCCTACCCGGATTTGATCCTGGGTCTTTTGGATGCCAAGCAGGAGCCTGAACCACTAGGGTACAGGCTTGTTAGAAATCAAATAATATTATTATGTTAATAATATATATATACATATTATATAATAAAATATCTTGACTAAATATAAAATTTTATTTCATTATTTAATTATCATAATATACAAACGTTTACCTTGTGTTGTAATATTTTATCACAATAAAATATATCATGGTTTGATGTAGTTTGGAACTATGTGTGAAAAAAATCTATTTATCATAGAATTAATTTCCAGATATTTTTATACTAGTATTTTGGGGTTTGACATTCCCCCCTTAAACAAATTGCATCATCGCAATCATAATAATCACTTATCAATGAAAATAAATAAGGTTGTCCATATGATATGCATGAATCATGATTTAATTTGTAGTAAGGTATCAAGTTCACCGACTTGGGTAAGTCTATGAAACTCATCTATTAATTTATGATAGAGATATCTAAATATTGAGTTTTTCACCAATCATTTGAGATAAAAATTCCTCTTGATTTGGTATCAAAACTCATATAATAGAATTGATTTTCCAAGATTGTTGAACTTCAACGTTGCATTGATTTATAATCATAGGTTTATTGAAAATATAAAATAAGATTTCTTATTTTAGAAATTATTATAGATTATTTGTGAAAATATTAAATCCATTTATTAAATTACATTAAATTAAATAATATTTACAACAATATTATTACAAAAAACATCAAATTGGTCTTTAATATCAATGAAACAAAAGTTTTCTTTGATAATAAAATAATAAGCGTTACTATATAATACTCTTAGAATAATTCATGGATATATTTGGTTTCCTATTATTAATATCCAATAATACATTCATAACTCTAGAGTGGAGGATTAGTTCACCTTAGTCTTCATAATCCACTTCAATGATTATCATAGTGTAAGAACTTCCTTGTTTTGTTAGTTTAAGAGGTCACTGATGCCTATTATCCATGGTTTTCTAGGATTGGGGTATCAATTTTCATAATAATTGATGTTATTTATTTTATATAATTGATGTATTTATGGTTAATTGGTTAGGATATTATTATCTTATAGTATTGCTTTTATTCATTTTTATTAAAATCATTATCTCTTTGATCATCCATAAAACAATTAAAACATCTCCATTTTCCTTTTAAGAAATTTCTCTTGATGATTATTCATATATTATTGAAACACATTAATTTTAATCCTATTTCCTCTAGGGTCATTAAAAATTGATTATAAAAGATACTTTGAATTTCTCTTCTTCGACATGTTTATAAAATCAACAAGATTAATGTTTTGAATAATAATCCATGATAGTTAGCTAGAAGTAACTATAATACTTCCCCCCTCTATATCTTATCTTGTTCGGTTGTTCAACATAAAAATCATAGAATTTCCCATCACAGCCTTCGTTAACATGGTTTCTCTAAGATCGTTCCATTAATAAAACAAAAAAGTGTTAATATGAGTGATGAACAATTAACATCATAAGAGAAATATCATAAATAATATCAATGAAGGCACAACATTGAAATATATTACTCTAAAAATATAATGTTAACTTTTTGTTCAACCTACATCAGTATTGGTTCAATTTATGTTTCTCTATGTTGGGTTCCCTCAAACATCTTAACCTAATTCTATAAAATAATGAATACTTAATAATGGCTCATAAAGAGAATGTGATTAACTAAAACATATCCCCTAGTTGTGCTAAACAACTTTATCATTTTTCCTCTTTGTTGGGAAATTAGAGAAGATCAATTTGATATATAACCATATATTTTCATGCAGTTACTCTTAGGTACATATGTATCATATCTTGCATCCATTGGTTTGTATTCAAATTGGGATTTAATTACTTGGAAACCTCATAATGTCTACTTTATAAAATATTTTTGATTTTATCCTATACTTAGACTTATCTGTATGATCCTCATTGGTATTTTGTAATCAAAATCCCAAAATGTTACTAAATGAATCCCCCAAAAAAATTATCCTTTCTTTGATACCAACTGAGGCACTCTAGACCTGCATTCTCAGATTCGATGCTAATTAAAATACATTTCATAATAGATTTTCTACCATGTGAGATAACCCATGCTCAATATATCTTTGTTTGACATCATATACATAATTTAAACATTATTTATTTCAAATAACATCTGGAATGGAAGATCCAAAGGATTAGTGTATTTCACATTCATATATATAAGAATCTTATTTTATAATATTTGTTTTATTATTTATTCATAATTTATCCACACTAAGCCCCAATGTTGAATTGTTATCAGTTATAATCATCTTCGCAACCCATTGAATATAATCATTAGAAAGGAGTGATATAAAACTCTCAGTAAGGGAAAACATATCAATAATTGAAAATGGTTAGATCATAAACATTTGAAAATACATAGATATAAGAGAAATATCATTATAAAAATTTCGTATAATTATGATTGATAATCATAAAACCTATCTGATCATAAATGACCATCATATAAAAATATAAAACCACATAAATGGAAGCATAACAATTATAAAATTTATTAGAAAAAGGTAAAAATAATCTTAATTCACAACAACATAACATAAGAAAAAGGAATATTAGAAAACCATGGTGTAAACATAAGATCATGGAATCATCTTATTTTTATCATATCTAAGAAGTCCCACCCATTAATATTTGAGAATATCCTATAATTTATACCCATTATGATGTGAGAAAAACAAAGAATTGTGACATATCATTGAAATGTTTCATATCATAGAGTTCTAACAATGAACTACAATTTGGAACTCTCATATAAAATAAAATCATTGTGAACATAGATAGGCACATCATGTCAACAATTAATCTTTTAAACATATCTAACCACATCATTTAAATATTGAATCTTGTCAATATAGGTTTCCACATTTTATCCCCACTCAATCTTATAATAATAGCTAACTACATCATTTGCACACTCAATCTTTTGAACATAACTAACCTCATTATTTCCACACTAATCATCATTATCTCATGTTATAAAAAACTACAACTAATGCACTAGAGGGTGATATAATACCCCAAAATTGACATACATACATCTGTGTTCCATAAGATTCCATTAAATCATTATAACATAAAAATAATGGAATAAAAATGGGTTTTATATCGTTTCTAAATGGTATCATATATCATGATATGAAGAGCTGATCAGTTGATACAAAAAATTCAATGACTCAAAAAAGTATTTCATAATGGAATTTAGAAGGTGATTCCTAAAACATAACTCTATAATGGTTAAATATTTTAATGTTAAATATGATAATGGAAGTGAAATATAATATAATCTTTAGAAAAAATTCCATAATATTGTCTTCAAAATAATAAGTTTTGAGTCACTTTTGAAAACATCTTTTTTGATAAATAGAAGTAGAATAATTTCCAAACATTAAATTTGTAGGAAATTTCAATAATGGATCTTTTAAAATATATAGATTTCATCAAGAGTAAATATATACTAGAAAATAAAATTTATAATTTTGAAAGAAAAACAATTCTCATGATTTTAGAAAAAATGTTTATTAAAACCTGTGTTGAAAATAGAGCAATGAATTATTTATTTAAAAATAAGTAATTATAAATTCAAATATGATAAGAAATAAAAAATATTTGGATTTCAAAATAACAAAGGTGAATGTTGGTGGGAAGAGTGAATATGGAAAAAAGTTGAGAAAAGGCTAATTTAGAGAGAATGATAATTATTAGTAACATTATCAAATGTCATGAATAATGAAATCCATAAATTAAATTCCATAAAAAACAAGGTGAAAATAATTATAGTATAATTATACTATATAATAAAATTAACTTGTAAAACCATAGTCAAATAGGGATAATTATTACTCAATAAAAGAAGTTGTGTTTAGAAAATCCATGATAATCCATTGAATGAGTATAATATTCATTATTAATATATACAATATTTTTGTGCTTTATTATTCATAAACACAATTTTAATCCAGTTTACACTTTGAAAATAATTTCACATTATGATTTTTTTCCTTCTTAAAATGCACTATTACATGATATCTTTTAGAACACCATATAAAATACCCAATGATCTTGATTTTATTTTAATATTTAATCTCTATTTTTCTTATTACATAGGGAACAATTCATAATTTTTCAGTACTTAAAGATTCACATAGGAAGACCACCGATGTGGGCCTCGAACTAACAACATTATGGGCGAATTGAACTGGACAATAGACCAATAAAACTACTATAATAGCCAAGATCCAAACCCAATAATTTTTAATATTGAACTGATGATATATGAATTCAAGGGTAACATTTCATCCAATAGTGATAAGAGATAATTCAGATTTTTTAATGGAGTTAGAGGCTACCCAATTTGAAGGTGTAATTCTAGGCTAGATTCAAAGGCCAAGAAAAACATCCCACTATTTTGATCATATCATGCAAATGAAATTTCCATTTAGGATGAAATTTTATTGGATGTTAGGAGACATCCAAAGATATAGTGTCTTATTCTATGTATTACTGAAATAACACCACCTAGATGGTCATTTAGGTGCCTCCGTTCAGTGGATGCAAGCCAGATGCCACTTCAGATCAAGGGTGAATAAGTCTACCCTCCCGTACGTTCTACCACCCTAGGACAACCATAATCAAGTGGGATGTTGTTAATGTTTGTAGTTAGAACAAGGCTTCAACAAAAATTCTATTTAATGTAGTTGTGGTGAAGGAGTTTAGGAGTCCTTGTTTTATTTTCAGGTGTAATGTCATGCTTCCATTTTTTATTGTCATGTTTGTGCTTTCACATAAACGTTGTTCTAATTTACTATTGATTTATTATAAAACTTATTCTTCTTCTTCTGAACATTATAAGTTATTTTTCTTGTTACACTAATATCATTTTCTTATGGTGTGATCTTTTTCACACAAAAAACCAATGAAATTCTTCACACAATGTTTGAGTGTTTGTTATTTCTCTTTTTTATTCCTTATCTAATTCCTCTTGAGTCTTCTTCTAGCTTCAAGTGAAACCAAAGAATCAATGGAGGGATAATGCAAATATGGTATGATCCAAGGGAGTAACAAGGGTATGGATTAGATGTTATTTCTCACCCCACTAATGTCCAATCACTTCTATTAATTGAGAATTTTGTTTGAATATCTTTAAACACCATCATCCTTAATCAATTTAAGGCCACACACTTCAAGTTATAATATGAACCTTTACAACAGAGTGCTCAATACATTGATCCTTTAACTATATTGGTGATTAATATCAGGGTGTGTAGGTGTGGTGATGTTTTTTTGATATTCCTAAATGAACCCATCTCAAATATAAGAAATCGAAATAGTTCAAAAATAAATTTCACCAAATCCATCCACTTTAATAACCTTGGGTCAACCCTTCTCATAACTTGAATTCAATTAGGTCTCTTAGTGTTCCTTTAAACAATCATAAAATAATCCCAAATTATCCACTTCATAGCCAAAAACCCATATCTTTATATTGTGTGTCTATATGTTGTTCTTAGGTCCTTGAGGATTTCATAACCCAAGCAACACTACAATTGACCTCTTCACCCTTTGAACTTGGGTAAATTTTGGTGAGACCAAATATCAGAACCATTTCCGGGGAACAAGTATGTTTCTTAGATAAAAAAAATTCTTTCCTCACCCCCATTATTATATTGTCACCCAAATTATATTATCTATTCCCTTTATCTCTTTTCTTTTATTTTGGCACATGTCCACCAACATTCGCGATAAATCAAAGAGATTAGTTGGGGTGGAAAGTCCTAGGGTTAGGGAGTCAAGTACACCAAAGGAACTCTTTCCACTAGATCCTAATATCTCAAATACTATAGTGTCAAAAATTGAGCCTACTTCATTGGAGGGCCTTCATAGAAATCAACTCATAAACCCAGTTGGGAACGAAAATGAAAATTCAAATGAGGCATCCCAAAACAAAGGTAATACAGTCGATCAAACCATTGTAAGACTTAAATGTTTTTATGAAATATTTTCAATAAATAATTTTTTTTATTTAGTATATTTCTTTGAATGAAATCATGATCTTAAACTAACCACGATATACCCTTATTATAAAATTACCATTATATCCTAGAGGTTAGGTTAGAGGTAATAATTATAACTAACTTATACAAATGCATTATGAATTCATTGGCTATCAATTATTTACGAGAAATATATATCAATTAGATTTTTTTATTTTAGAGTGAATAACTTTTGGTGATGACATTAATGAGACATATATGTGTTATATACTTTATGAAATATTTTTTATATTCATCCAGTGGATATTTCTGTCATAGGTTATGAATAAAACCCTATTTGATGTATTTTTTTCAAAACGTTAATTTTACACATTTGAAGGGAGAACCCATTTTGAAATTTGATTTTGACACATTAATAATGTTTATGACATTATAAACATGTTAATTTTAAGCAGTATATAAAAATTTACTTTTTAAAATTTATGATAATTTTCTAATAACTTTTATATTTTGATGATTAGTAAAAATAAACTAAATTTTAATCAAAAACAACTTTTTTAATAAAGATAATTTATATATTTAAATTATCATATTTTATGGTTTTAATGTATAAATAGAATATATTTTTACCATTTAATATATTTTATGTCATTTGCAATAACTTTACATTGAATTCATAGGTACATACAATTCAATCTTTTTCAATGTTTTAACTCTTAAAACCCATTTTCTCAACAATGAGATTAATTTTAAATTAATTACTGCAACTTATGTGTTTTGAATTTTGAAAAAATAATTCCATATTTGTAATTTTTATGTCCCAATTATGTTAATATGCTACCTTTTTTTGGGAATTATGAATAATAAATTTGGTAATTATTATCATTACCATGGTTAAAGGTAAATCGAATAATTAAGAATAAAAATAATATTTTAAAATTACCTTAAAACTTGTAGAAATCATATTGGATGACTAAATTAGACACTTATTATCTATTTTTTGAAATGGAATTACCTTATGGCCACATACCTGTGAAAATGATAAGAATGTAATAAAAACTAATGAAATGGAAAAAATGTCACAATCTCAATTTATATAAGTATATTAATTGTAATATATGGTTAACTAGGAGATAAAATCGACTATAGTTAGTATATAGAAATATAAAATAATTACACACTTCATAGAAATTTATTTAAATTTTTTAGAGATTAAATAATTCCCATTAATGATGAAAAAATAGTGATGTAGAAATTATTTTATTAATATTAATATCAAATAAATTGTTTTAAAAGTATTAACAGAAATATCATATGAATTAATTAATGTTCTACAAGAATTTTATAGTTGAATATGACATGTTAAGAGTGTATTTAATATTTTTTTTTCGAATTTATCTTTTGTGTGAATTTTATTTAATGGCTAATAAATGAATTGTTGTTAAAATTGATACTATTAACATTTAATAAACATAACATCTTATTATAGTGTTTAAAAATAAATAAAAAATTTAAAAACTACAAATTGATAATTATAATTTCAATAATTTTATAATTAATCCATATATGGTCAATTAATTCCACTTAAGTAAATATTCATTAACATTACATATTTAGAATGTCATTACCATAATTGAAAATTAATAGAATAACTAAGTGTCAATAAAGAAGATATGGTTTAAATTGAAAAAATAAGTTGCAAAAAATTTATTTGTTGATGATATTAAAACCATATCTCATATCATCTTTTAATTTTTGACAATTTTTGAGGTTTTTGGGTAGGGTTTGATTTTATTATAAATTAATATTTTTGAGAGTTTCCTAAAGCGCCGCTCTCCTCTCTTAAAAAAGGGCACATCTACCCTCTCCAATTCAGTCCATTTTATGCCTTAAAAATTGAACAAACCCTAACCATTAGTCTAATAAACTTACAAAATTAAATTATATAGGATTTAGTCTTCTCAAAAGACCATCTCTAGTGCCCTAAGAGGAATTTTAAATGAGGCACATTGAGGAATAGGTAATCTCTTCTACCGATTCTTTCAAATTTATTTCTTCTTCTACTTCATCTTATTTATTTTTTTAATTATAAAGTAATAAGATAAGTATCATTAATATATAGATATTTTATTAGAGATATGAAACAACCCTATTTCACCTTCTATCCATCCTACAAAAAATAAAATCACCATGCCTATGTACATACGACTTACCGTCTCCACGCCATGGTGTAATCTGTTTTTCACCACCACCTTACTTGAATGGGTATAATGGTGAAAATAATAACTATAAATTATTATTATAACATTATACTAATTTTAAGATTCTATAGAACATCCACTTTAGTACTATTCAACAATTATGGGAACGATATCCCTGCTTGTGTGCACGTACAGCTTACTGTCTCCACGGTGTGATATGATTCGTTCTACATAATCTTCATTAAACCGTGATTATATAAATGAATTGAAAGAATAAATATGATATAAATTATACTAATACCATTAATTAAATGATATAACTATATTCTAAAAATAGGAATAATAACTTATCTATCAAAACACACATAAGAAGATAAAGCACTTAATACCCGAATAACAAGTAAAAATTAAATGTTACTAACAAACGGATGAAAATATGATGATAAATTATATCATAAAAATGATTATGATTCTGTAATAAATAAGTAGAATTACTTAAATAATTATAATGAGTTTTAGATACAAATGGAGGAAATATGACCTAAGGTAAGGAATCAATTTTCCAATATCATTTTTAACTTAGAATGTTTATTCTTAAGTATTTATTGGTGTATATTTATCATCCACATCCACGATTCCTATGTATAGAGTTTCTCATGTCGCTTTTCCTTTCCTTATCTTCTCTACATCAATTTCTTATTCCCCTAGGGTTTCTCTTTCATTCTGTGAAACCATGCCTCACATGGAATCCTCTTTTCCATCCAGTCCCATTTTCTCCTCCCCATCCTTAACTAAAGCTGCACGATGGCATGGGTTTCAATCTTCTTTCACCACCCCTCTTTTTGCCTTCCCTTTTACATTTGACCTCCATGTTTGGGTCTGGTTTTAGAACCATCAGGCAGTTTGGGTCGGTGTTGGTGAAGGTGTCTGGTCCTCTTCCTCTCTATTTCCATTACTGGCCAATCCATTGAGCTCGACCCAGTTTTTGTCGGGCTTGAAGTGGGTTTCAGGCATCTTTAGATGGTGCTGGAGGGGGACTAACGGTGGTTTCAGAGCATGTTCTTCATCAGTGTAAACTTCTTCTTTTCTATTTCTTATTCACTTATCTTCACTGTGTTTCTCTTCTTAGTGATGTTTTTGGGTTTCTGTTCTTCTTTGAAGGGGTTTGCAATGGAATTGATGAGTTTCTTTTTGCGATCTTGGTGGTGGTGATGATGATGAAGCTTGGAGTGGATGTCAGTGATGTGTTGATGACGAACGTGATGTGATGATGGTGGTGATGTAGTGGTTTATGCTGTGGTCTTGTCTTGTATTCTTTAATGAAGGGTTTCATAGGTGGATCACATGATTTTCGGGGATTTCTATTCACATGTGGTTTTGGTTAAAGACTTTCCGATTTGTATTTTTTTGTGTATATGATTTCTGAATTTTTAATCTATGGAAAATTTTCCCTATTGAATATATTTTGGTTTGTTTATTGAATTTTGAATTTGTGTTTTGGCCCATTGGAATGTGGATTCTAGACATTGTGAGGGTTCCCACTTTATCCCTGAAATTTGTTTTATGAAAAAAAATATTTGGAGTATTTTTAACTAGATTATTTTCATTAAAATTGAGTGGTATCTTGAGAAAAGAAAACCTTTTTTGGAAAAAGAAATGATATTTTCTTCCGGAATTAATTTAAAGTGTTCACTCAAAATTATTTTCCATCTAAGATGCCACTCTTTAAATTGGTTTATATTTCTATCCCTATTATAAACATGCATTTATTTGGTTATGATGGAATGATATTTTGTATATCCATTTTTTATATCAATAATGATGAAATGATGTTTAAAAAAACCATTTTATTACATAGTATATTCTATGGTAAATGTTTTTATGTTTTTCTGGAACACGTAAGAATTGTTTCATTATGAGATGGATGGGACCTATATCTCCCACCAATGCATTGGGTAAATATTTATATCTCATGAGATAGACATGGATATAACAGAAAGTTAATCTAATTCATTGATACAGGGCAAGAATGAGGAGATAACTCAGTTCATTAATAGACTCTGTCTTCTATGATGGACTTGGTAATGATCCTTGAATAATATGAAGTGATTTTCTATGCTTATGAGTGTATTCCACAAAGTTTCATGTCTTATGTTTTGACTATTGGGTTTACATTTCACTTTTATAATTTATCCCATTACATGACATTGTGATATTTTATATGAAGGATAATATTTTAAAATGTTATATGAATATGATATGAATGATGTTTCCTTTTTTTACTCTTTTTTAGAATTTGAGATCACCCTTTCATATGCCTCTTTTCCCCAGGCCAGAAAGAAGGGTATTATGTAAGATATTGTAAAATGTATTCCAGTTATAAAGAAATAAATGGGAGACAATGTAGATGTTTTATGAACCAATTGTTTATGTTTAGCAGGTCCTAAAGACACCATACCTATGAAGTCTTGTCATTATTTTTATATACGTTGTAATGAATTTACATCAATTATGAAGTAATATCAATGTTTGTATAGTATGGGTATCTGTAGTTGGTATCAAAAGAAATGTATAGTTAACCTTTGGAAACTAGGATGAGAAGGCCTTAAGGATATGTCTAAGTATAGGATACAATCCTAGTGTTTTAAAAATGACCATGAATAAACTTGGATAAAACCTAATGTTTCTTAAATGGAAATTTTAATCTTGATTTCATGGTTTTCCTATTATGATTAGTGTTTCTCACACTATGATTATTGGTTTTAGTCAATGGCTGGACCCTAAAGGAAACACGTTAATGCTGAATGCGATGGGCAATGAAATGATTGTCCCCCTCAGAAAAAAAATGTTATGGGAGCAAGAATGAAAAATCTTGTATCCATGCTCACACAACATTCTCAAGATATAAATCATTATATACTTCAAAATTAGAAAATGAGGGAGAAATATTCATTTGAATTCCTCATGAGGCAGTTTCCACCATCATTTGGTGGGTCTTATGATCTATTAGTGGATGAAAAATAGATTAGTACCATTTAAAATATACTTTAAGTTCTATAATGTTCTGAACATGATAAAGTCCTTTCATGAGTATATCATTTGGAAGGTGTAGCGAATCAATGGTGAAATCAAATCAAGAATATAGGTTAAAGAGATGAAATTTAGTTCATGGAATGAGATGAGTTCAAGAACATATTTTGCAATAAGTAATTTTCTCATATTATTCAAACAAAGATGGACAATGAGTTCTTTAATCTTAAGCAAAAGAATGATGAATCTGTGGGTATGTACAATGCATATCTTACAAGTCTTTCAATGTACACTTTTGGAATTATTATCCAACCTAAGAGTAAGTTTGATCGATTCTTTATTGGCTTAAAACAAAGTCTCCAAAGGGCATTATCCATAAGGGACTTCAATATCTATAAAGAAATTGTTCAATGTTCTTTCAAGGTTGAGATATATATTAGAGTTACCCATCAGTCATATGGGTTTGATAAGAAGAGGAAAATGTAATTCAAGGGAAAATCTAAAGACTACACTGAAAAGAATATGAGTTTTCCCTTATGATCAAAGTGTAGAAATAAACATGTAGAGAACTGTCTTAAAGGGACTAGTAAATGTTTTATGTGTGGAAAAGAAGGTCTCCCGGAAATTGAATTCCGAAGTGATGGGAAAAATATTTCAAATGATGCAAACAAAGAAAAGGTTACACATAATGCACCTTCGATACTTCAATGTTAAAAGTTTAATGAAATGGGGAATTATACCTATCAATGACCTAATACAAGGGTTATTGATGATGATCGATGTCAACAAAATCTTAAGGCCAGATAAAAAATAATGTCGCATGCAATTACTATCGACAACATGGATTACGATAATGAAGAGTTGAAAGGTTCACATACAATCCACTCCAAAGTAGAAAATGTTTTATTTGTTTTTGGATCCACCCACTCTTTTATTTATAAAGAATTTTCTAAGGGTATCGACTTATTACCTCAACAATTAGATGTTGTGTTAGCCATGAAAACTCCTAATGGAACAACGTTTGCTTCAAAGGTTTATAATTATTCTCCGATTGAAGTTTCTGGGAAAGTGATTCCTGCAAATCTTGTGATATTTCCTATACTGTAATTTGATGTGATTATTGGCATGGATTGGATTTCTTTATATGGAGATCATATCAATTTCTAAACAAGGGAAGTCCCATTTCATATTCAAGATCAATATATGACCATCTATCGATGAAGGGATGAAAATAACCTTCCCTTAGAAATATCTTCCATATTATGGGACTTGATTCCAATAAATGAAGGTTATTTATCTCAAATGGTTGGGGAGAAACTCACGATTAAGTATACACCCATTCTATGGGAGTTTTATGATGTCTTTCAAAAGGAATTTTAATGTCTTCCACCAAATCGTGAAATTGATTTTATAACGACCCATACTTTACATACATTGTTAATACTTATAAATTGAAGCATACTTATTACAACATATAACAAAACCACGAAAGGACCGTATAGGTATAGTGTCTTTAAAAACTGGTAAACATAAACAACTGGTTCATAAAGCGTCTACATTGTCTCCCATTTATTTCATCATATCTATAGTCCCTTTTGGCACATCTTACTTAATAACCTTCTTCCTGACCTCGGGAAAGAAAACATACAAAAGGGTGAGCTAAAATGCTCAGTAAGGGTGAACAAAAGAAATTTCAATCACATCATATACATAAGAACATAACTTTTGGAAATCTTAACCTGCAAAAGAAATCATAATTTCATAACATGGGATAAATCATAGTAGTGAAATGTAATTCCAATAATCATAACATAAAACATGAAGCTTTGTGGAATATACACATAATCATAGAGAATCATTTCTTATTAGTCAAGACTCATTTCCAAGACTATCTTAGTGGACAAGTCCCTTTCTGAACCGTGTTCACTCCTCGTTTCAGTCCTGTTTCACTGAACCGGTATAACCTACCGTTCCAACAATGTCAATCTCATGAGATATAAGATCTTTACCCAATGAATTGGAGGGAGATATAGGTCCCACCCATTTCATAATGATACCATTCTTATGTGTGCCACAAAATCATAAATCATACATCATTGCATAACCCATATAATAAAAATGGGATTCTTAAACATCATGACATCATAAAACAATTCATATAAGATAAGGGAATTCATAAAAAATAATTCCATCACAACATAATCAAATCAATTTAATAATATGGGTAGAAACAGAACCCTATATTATCTTAGATGGAAAATAATTTTGATAAAACACTTCAACTCCATTCTTGAGGAAAATATCCTTTTTTACTTCAAAAACACTTTTCCTTTCTTAACATGTCATACAATTCTAAACTAAAAGAATTTGATTAAAAATAAACTTGAAAACTTGTATAGGATGCTTCTTGGAAATAATGTTTTAAAAATCCATTCATGCCGTATAAGTTAAAAAAAACATTTTTCTCGTACTTTTGTCGGAAAATCCAAAAAATACCTTGTACGAAAAACGACAAAAGATTCCTTTCAAATCTTTTAATAAAACTCACCAAAGGGTAAAATTATATTTAAACAATTGTAGGTTGATGGAAAAAATATTTCATATTGAGGAAACATGGATGTGGATGATAAAATACGCCCCAGTAAATACTAAAGTATAAACAATCTCAGATAAAAATGAGATTGTGATATTTCCCTTACCTTAGGTTCGATATGCTTTGTACGTGTTCAAATCTCTTGTATAATGATTTAAATAATGTTATTGACTTATTCCAGAATCATACTTATTTTTATGATATAATATATGGTCATATTCTTAGCTTCTTAGTAGTAATATTTCATTGCTACTTGTTATTCGGGTGTTTATAACTTTTTGTTCTTATGCGTGTTTTGTCGAATAAATTCTTATTCTTCTCTTTAGGTTATAGATATGTTATTTCCAGAATGGTATTAGTGTAATATATATCATATTCATTTATTCAATTCATTTATATAATCATTATGAAATGGAGATCATGTAGAACGAGTCGCATCACATCGTGGAGATGGTATTGCGTACTTACGCACGAGTGATGATATCGTTCCTATGATCGTGGAATTGTATTGGAGTGTATGTATACTATTTCAGAATCAGTATAACTTTATAATAGTAATATATAGTCATTATTTACACCATTTTACCCATCCAAGTAAGGTGGTGGTGGAAAATAGATTACACCACGGCGTGGAGACGTTATTCCGTACGTACGCACGCGCGGTGATTTATTTTTCCATAGGATGGATAGATGGTGAAATATGGTTGTTTCATACTTATAATAAAATATCAGTATATGAGTGATACTGATGTTATTAAATCATAATTAAACAACTAAAGAAGAAGAAGTGGAAGAAGAAATAAAGATGAAAGAATCGGTAACAGACATTACCTCTTCTTTGAACTGCTTCTTTGAGACCTCCTTTTAGGGCACTCAAATAGGCCTTTGAAGAAGACCAGAACCTCTAGGATGTTTCTAGGGAAGTGGAGAGAAGAACTTGGTAGGGGTTGGCCGAGCTTGAAGGCTCAATGTTGTGTGAGGAATAGGGGGAGGAGGTGCCCTTTTATAAGGGAGGAGAGGGGCTCCTTTGGAAAAACTAAAAATATTATTTTATTATAAAGTCAAGTTCGGTTTTAAATAGATCCAAATTGATTTATTTCGAAGCTAAGGTGGGTATGGGTCGAAATATTCTCATCCAATAGAATTTAGACAAGTTTATGTTCCTATTTTAACCTTATCATTTAGATTTAACATTAAGTTAAATAAATTTACTTTTATCGTGTCTTCTTGTGTTCTTATACTATAAGGTTAATAAACTTACTATAAGCAGCCAAAAGAACCCCAAGTTGTATATTATTAATATATATAACCTTATCTAAGTCATTTGGCCGAACATTATATTTTTAGTAATAAAATAAAAATTACTAATATAATATTTTTTAAAAAACTATTTTATGTCAATTTTGACACTATTTAGTAATTAATTTTTGTAAAATTTATAACAGAATTATTAGTTTAAAAAAAGTTAATTAAATCAATACTAACATGTCATATTAATCTAGAAAATTAGTTGAATTCATAAGAAGTCTCAAATTACATTTATTTTGGTGTTTATAACATCAATTATGTCAATATTTCATTAATAAGATAGTTACTACATCATCTTTGTGTCATAGATAAATTAAATTATTTAATGTCTAAAAATTACAAATAAAACACCATTATGTAGGAAATCCTTTTATCTTTCTAATGAATATTTATAGTCTAATTGATCTTATGTATAACCCCATATTAAAAATGATTTACGTATTAAACTTTGATTTTAACTATTGTAACCCTTCTTTAAATAAATTAATAATAAATGTCCTAATCTAATCCATGTGGGCCTAAATGGTCATATTTTATTCCTAAGGTTGTTTTTGGTCGAATTACACTTGTCCAATAAAATTAAGACATGTGTTATGGTAATAATAATATCATTTTTGCCCTTAATTACCCTATTTACTTTTAACCATGGTAAATAAAAGTAAAAGTTACTATTCACCAAAAATTATTTTCATCGCATTGAACCACATTTTACTTACGGACATCAGCCGTGTCTCTTGGATTTTTGAAATTCCACTATCAGAAGCGGTAAAATTAAGTTTTATGAAAAATTTTGTTTTTTTAACTACCACTTAGTAGTTTCACTATTCATCAAAAATTGAAAGTTTTCAGAAAAATACCAAAATTTCACCCTAGGATAATTTCGATATTCCGAATCAAAAAATGAAGTCCATTTTGAAAAATAAAATTTATAAAATTTCAAAAAGTGGTTATTAATATTCATAACGGCTAGTTTTAATAATATTTTATTAGCATATCATTGTTTAGTGAAACTCGGTATTGTGTACAACACAAGATATCAAGGAAGGTTGCAATTTAGTGTAAAGCAAGCCAAGAAAGTGTTGTCTAGAAAAAGATTCCTTTGATGATTTATATAACATAAAAGTCTCGGGTGTTACATTCTACCCCCCTTAAAATTAATTTCGCCCTAGAAATTCATCACTTTGTAACAAACAGACGAGGATACCTCTCCCTCATCATATCCTCAAGCTCCCATGTGGCTTCTTCTAATTGGTGGTTCCTCTATAAAACTTTCACCAATCGAGTGGTCTTGTTTCGTAGGACTTTTTCACTACGATCCAGAATCTGTATCGGTTTTTCTTCATAAGAAATATCTTGCTCCAGCGGTACAACTTCTGAGCTGAGTACATGTGAAGGATCAGGTATGTACTTTCTCAGGAGAGATACATGGAACACATCGTGAACTTGAGAGAGATTCAGTGGAAGCGCCAATCAGTAAGCTACCTTCCCAACATGATCCAATATTTTGAATGGACCGATATATCTAAGGCTTAACTTCCCCTTCTTTCCATATCTCATAACCCTCTTCCAGGGAGATGTTTGTAAGAACACTTTATCACCCACTTCAAACTCTAGGTATTTTCTTCGGTTGTCGGCATAACTTTTCGGTTTAATCTAAGCTTATCTTATGTGTTGTTGAATAGATCTGACCTTTTCTGCCATTTCATCAACAAGATCGGGTCCTAATAGCTTTATTTCTCTAACTTCATCCCAGCAAGATGAAGTCCTATATTTCTTTCCATAGAGAGCTTCATATGGAGCCATCTGAATACTGGAGTGAAAGCTATTATTATAAGAAAATTCCACCAATGGTAGGTGTTGATCCCAACAACCTTTGAAATCCATAGAGAAAGCTCTCAATATATCTTCTAGAGTTTGAATTGTTCTCTCAGACTGACCATCTGTCTGAGGATGATAAGCAGTGATGAAACTCAACTCTGTATCCAGAGTATGCTGAAGACTTTGCCAGAACATCGAGGTAAATCTCGGATCCCAATCAGATATAATAGAAAGTGGTACCCCATGAAATCTTACCACTTCCTTTACATATATCCTGGAAAGATGATCTAGATAGAAATCCTCTCTAATAGCAATAAAGTGTGCAGACTTTATAAGACGATCAACTATGACCCAGATAGCATTATTGCCTTTGGATGTTTTAGGAAGTCCTGTGACAAAGTCCATAGTGATGTTTTCCCATTTCCATTCGGGTATGGGTAATGGTTGTAACATCCCCTTAGACATCTGTCTCTCAGCTTTAACTTGTTGACAAACCAAGCATCGAGAGACATATTCAGCAACATCTCTTTTCATGCCATCCCACCAGAAGTACTCTTTCAGGTCCCTATACATCTTCGTGAGTTTATGATGAATAGAGAATGATGAACTATGAGCCTCATCCAGTAGCTCCTTCTTTAATTCGGGGATGGGAGGAACACAAACCCGATTCCTGAACTTTATTATCCCATCACAATCAAGGTTGAATTCAGGAACATTTCTCACCTTCTTTTGTAATTTGACATCTTCTTTCTGTGCCTCTTTAATCTTCACATGTATAGATGGTTGAACATTCATTTGAGAAAGATACGATTTTCCCCTTTCATTATAATTCCAAGATCCATCCTTTGTAAATCCATAAATATTGGATCTTTTGTGATCCTCATCATGGATAAACTTGCATGGTCTTGTCGACTTAATGCATCTTCCACCTTGTTTGCATTCCCAGGGTGGTAATGGATTGAGCAGTCATAATCCTTAATAAGATCCAACCATCTTCTTTAACGCATATTCAACTCCTTTTGTGTGAAAATATACTTTAAAATTTTATGATCAGTATAAATGTCACACATTTCTCCATAAATATAATGCCTCCAAATCATTAATGCAAAGATTACCGTAGCTAACTCCAAATCATGTGTTGGGTAATTTTGCTCATTGATTTTGAACTGTCGTGAGGCATAAGCTATCACCATATCATTTTGCATAAGAACACACCCCAATCCCTTATTGGATGAATCACTATAGATCACAAACCATTCTCCGCTACAAGGCAGTGTGAGCACAGGTGCACTGGATAACCTTCTTTTCAACTCCTTGAAATTCTCTTCACATTCTTCCGTCCAAACAAACTTAACTCCTTTCTAAGTCAACTTGGTGAGTGGATTAGATATTCATGAAAAATCTCTCACAAAAAGTCGATAATATCCAGCCAAACCAAGAAATCTTCGGATCTCAATTACTGTGTTTGGTCTCGACCATCTTTCGATAACCTCTGTTTTTGCTGGATCCACAGATATCGCCTCTTTTGAGATTATGTGACTCAAAAATGAAACTTTTTGAAGCCAAAATTCACACTTGGTAAATTTGGCATAAAGATTCTCCTTTCTCAGGGTCATCAATATAATTCTCAAGTGATCTTCATGTTCTTCCTTGCTCTTTGAATAGACAAGAATATCGTCTATAAAGACTACCACAAACTGATCAAGATAGTCTTTAAAGACTCTATTCATTAGATCTATGAAGATAGTAGGGGCATTAGTTAGAGCAAATGGCATAACTATAAATTCATAGTGTCCATACCTTGTACAGAAAGCCGTCTTTGGTATATCCTCCCTTTTGACCCTTAATTGATGATACAATGAACGAAGATCAATCTTGGAAAAGTATTAAGCTCCGCGTAGTTGGTCAAATAGGTCAACAATGCACGGGAGAGGATATTTTTTCTTGATAGTGATCTTGTTAAGTTCTCGATAATCAATGCAGAGTCTCATTGATCCATCTTTCTTCTTAACAAACATAACAGTTGCTCCCTAAGGTGACGCACTAGGGCAGATGAACCCCTTATAAAGATTCTCTTGGAGTTGCTTCTGAAAATTCCTGCAACTCAATTGGGGTCATTCTATAAGGTGACTTTGATGTACGCAAATTACCCGGTACGAGTTCTATTGAAAAATCAACTTCACGATTTGGTGGAAGACCCGGTAATTCCTCCGGAAAGACATCATCAAACTCCCGTACAATGGGAATATTCTTAATCGTGAGTTTCTCACCAACCATTTGAGATAAATAACCTTCATTTAGTGGAATCAATACCCATAAAATGGAATAAATTTCCGCTATATGGTTATGTTCATCGTTGCATTGATAGACGATCATAGATTGATCTAGAATATGAAATGTGACTTCCCTTATTTGGCAATTGATATGAGATCCATGTAGAGAAAGCCAATACATGCTAAGAATCACATCAAATTCCACTATCGGAAGGATCACAAGATTTTCAGGAAGCACTTTCCCAAAAACTTTAATCGGAGAAGAATTATAAACTTTTGATGCAACTGTTGTGCCATTAGGTGTTGTCACAGCTAACTCAACATATAATTGTTGAGGTAATACGATGATAACCTTAGAAAATTCTTCAGAAATAATGGAGTGGGTGGATCCAGAATCAAATAAAACATTTGCTACTTTAGAGTGGATGGTAAGTGTACATTTCACCACATTTTTATCGTACTCCACATCGCTGATAGAAATTGCATGTGACTTTCCTTTTTATTTAGCCTTAAGAGTTTGTTGACGTCGACCATCATCATCAACCCTTGGATTAGGGAATTTATTGGCATAATGTCCCATATCCTTGCACTTGAAACATTAAAGTGTAGTAGGTTCATTCTGTGTATCACTTCCTTTTTTTGCATCATTAGACATCTTCTTCCCATCATCGCGGCATTCAAATGCCCGATGACCTTCCTTTCCACATTTGAAACATTTACTTGTCCCATTAAGACAACTCCCTCCATGTTTCTCTCCACACTTTGAGCATAAGGGAAAGCTCATCTTTTTTTCAGTGTGCTCTTTAGATTTTCCTTTGAATTCCATTTTCCTCTTCTTATCAAACCCATATGACTGATGGGTTACTCCAATCTCCATCTCAACTTTGAGAGCACATCGAACTATTTACTCATAGCTATTGAAGTCCCTTATGGCTAAGGCCCTTCAAAGACTCGGTTTAAGCCACTAAAGAATCGATTGATCTTAATCTCAGGTTGGATAATAATAACAGAAGCGTACCATGCAAGTCTTGTAAAATTTGCTTCATAGGTACCAAAAAATTCATCATCCTTTTGCTTCAGTTCAAGAAACTCTTTCTCTATCTTTATTCGGAGAATATGAGGGAAGTACTTATTGAAAAATAAGTTCTTCAACTCGTCTGATTCCATGGACTCAATTTCACCCCTTTGCCTTGTATTCTTTATAAGATTCCACCATTGATCAGCATCACCTTCCAAACAATACACTGCTAAGATGACTTTATCATGTTAAGAACATTGAAGAACTGAAAATATATTTTCAGTAGTACTAATCCATTATTCAGCAACTAATGGATCAGTAGACCCACTGAATGAAGGTGGACGCTGCCTCATGAAGGATTCAACATAATGTTGCTCCTTCCTTTGTTCGTTTGGAAGTCTTGTATGATTCATAGCTTGAGAATGTTGTGTGGGCATGGCTACAAGATTTTTCATTCCAGCTCCCATAACGCTTGTTTGCTCCGGGGGACAATCATTGCATTGCCCATCGCATTTCGCATTAACACGGTTCCTTCGGGTTCCAGCCATTGACTAAAACCAAGAAGAATAGTGTGAGAAACACTAATTATAATAGGAAAACCACATAATCAAGAATAAAATTTCACACTTAAGATCTTATCCTAGGTTATTCATGGCCATTTCTAAAACACTAAGATTGTGTTCTATGCTTAGACTTATCCTTAGGGTTCTTACTAAGGATTTCACATCCTAGTTTCCAAAGGTTGACTATACCTTTCCTCTGATACCAACTATAACGACCCATAAATTACATACATTGTTAATACTTCAAAATTGAAGCATACTTATTACAACATATAACAAAACCACAAAAGGATCGTATAGGTATAGTGTCTTTAGAAACTGGTAAACATAAACAACTGGTTTATAAAGCATCTACACTATCTCCCATTTATTTCATCATATCTATAGTCCCTTTTGGCATATCTTACTTAATAACATTCTTCCTGACCTGGGGAAAGAAAACATACAAAAGGGTGAGCTCAAATGCTCAGTAAGGGTGAACAAAAGAAATTTCAATCACATCAGATACATAAGAACATAACTTTTGAAAATCTTAACTTGCAAAAGAAATCATAATTTCATAATATGGGATAAATCATAGTAGTGAAATGTAATTCCAATAATCATAAATTAAAACATTAAACTTTTTGTCATACACACATAATCATAGATAATCATTTATTATTAGTCAAGACTCATTGCCAAGACTATCTTAGTGGACAAGTCCCTTTCTGAACCAAGTTCACTCCTCATTTCAGTCCTGTTTCACTGAACTGGTATAACCTACCTTTCCAGCCATGTCTATCTCATTAGATATAAAATCATTATCCAATGCATTGGAGGGAGATATAGGTCCTACCCATCTCATAATGATACCATTCTTATGTGTGCCACAAAATCATAAATCATACATCATTACATAACCCATGTAATAAAAATGGGATTCTTAAACATCATGACATCATAAAAAAATTCATATAAGATAAAGGAATTCATAAAAAATAATTCCATCACAACATAATCAAATCAATTTAATAATACGGGTAGAAACATAACCCTATATTATCTTAGATGGAAAATAATTTTGATAAAACACTTGAACTCCATTCTTGAGGAAAATATCCTTTTTACTTCAAAATACTTTTCCTTTCTTAACATGTCATATAATTCTAAACTAAAAGAAGTTGATAAAAAATAAACTTGAAAACTTGTATAGGATTCTTCTGGGAAATAATTTTTTAAAAATCCATTCATGCCGTATAAGTTAAAAAAACATTCTTCTCGTACTTTTTTCAGAAAAGTCAAAAAATACCTTGTACGAAAAATGACAAAATATTCCTTTCATATCTTTTAATAAAAACACACCGAATGGTAAAATTGGATTTAAAAAATTGTAGGTGGATGTAAATAATATTTCATATTGAGGAAACATGGTTGTGGATGATAAAATACACCCTAGTAAATACTAAAGTATAAACAATCTCGGATAAAAATGAGATTGTGATATTTCCCTTACCTTAGGTCCGATATGCTTTGTACGTGTCCGAACCTCCTGTATAATGATTTAAATAATGTTATTGAGTTATTCCAAAATCATACTTATTTTTATGATATAATATATGGTCATATTCATAGCTTCTTAGTAGTAATATTTCATTTCTACTTGTTATTCGGGTGTTTATAACTTTTTGTTCTTATGCGTGTCTTGTCGAATAAATTATTATTCTTCTTTTTAGGTTATAGATACCTCATTTCCAGAATGGAATTATTGTAATATATATCATATTAATTCATTCAATTCATTTATATAATCATTATGAAATGAAGATCATGTAGAACGAGTCGCATCACATCTTGGAGACGGTATTCCGTACGTACGCACGAGTGATGATATCGTTCCTATGATCGTGGAATTGTATTTGAGTGTATGTATACAATTTCAAAATTAGTATCACTTTATAATAGTCATATATAGTCATTATTTACACCATTATACCCATCCAAGTATGGTGGTGGTGGAAAATAGATTACACCACAGTGTGGAGACGGTATTCCGTACGTACGCACGCGCATTGATTTCTTTTTCCGTAGGATGGATAGATGGTGAAATAGGGTTGTTTCATACTTATAATAACATATCAGTATATGAGTGATACTTATTTTATTACTTCATAATGAAACAACTAAAGAAGAATAATTGGAAGAAGAAATAAAGATGAAAGAATCGGTAATGGACATTACCTCTTCTTTGAAGTGCTTCTTTGAGACCTCCTTTTAGAGCACTAAAATAGGTCTTTGAAGAAGACCAGAACCTCTAGGATGTTTCTAGGGAAGTGGAGAGAAGAAATTGGCCAGGGTTGGCCGAGCTTGAAGTCTCAAAGTGGTGTGAGGAAGAGGGGGAGGAGATGCCCTTTTATAAGGGAGGAGGGGGGCTCCTTTGGAAAAACTAAAAATATTATTTTATTATAAAGTCAAGTTCGGTTTTAAATAGCTCCAAATTGATTTATTTCAAATATAAGGTGGGTATGGGTCTAAATACTCTCGTACAATATAATTTATACAGGTTTAGGTTCCTATTTTAGCCTTATCATTTAGATTTAACATTAAGTTAAATAATTTTACTTTTACCGTGTCTTCTTGTGTTCTTATACTATAAGTTTAATAATCTTACTATAAGTAGACGAACGAACCCCAAGTTGTGTATTATTAATATATATAATCATATGTAAGTAATTTTTCCGAACTTTAGACTTATAGGAATAAAATAACAATTACTAATATAATATTTGTTTTAAAAACTATTTTATGTCAATTTTGACACTATTTAGTAATTAATTTTTGTGAAAATCATAACAGAATGATTAGTTCTAAAAAAGATAATTAAATAAATAATAACATGTCATATTAATCTATAAAATTAGTGTAATTCATATAAAGTCTCAAATTACATTTATTTTGGTGTTTATAACATCAATTAGGTCAATATTTCATTAATAAGATAATTAATACATCATCCTTGTGTCATAAATAAATTAAATTATTTAATGTCTAAAAATTACAAATAAAATAACATTATGTAGGAAATCATTATAGATTTCTAATGAATATTTATAGTAGAATTGATCTTATGTATAACCCCATATTAAAAATTATTTACTTATTAAACATTGATTTTAACTATTATAACCCTTCTTTAAATAAATTAATAATAAATGTCGTAATCTAATCCAAGTGGGACTAAATGGTCATATTTTATTCCTAAGGTTGTTTTTGGTCGAATTAAACTTGTACAATAGAATTATTACATGTGTTAGGGTAATAATAATATCATTTTACCCTTAATTACCCTATTTACTTTTAACCGTGGTAAATAAAAGTAAAAAGTTACTATTCACAAAACATTATTTTCATCTCATTGAATCAAATTTTACTTACTGACATCAACCATGTCTCTTGGATTTTTTAAATTCCACTCACAGAAGCGGTAAAATTATGTTTTATGAAAAATTCAGTTTTTTTAACTACCATTTAGTGGTTTCACTATTCATGGAAAAATTAAAGTTTTCAGAAAAATACCAAAATTTCACCCTAGGAAAATTTCGATATTCCGAATCCAAAAATGAAGTCCATTTTGAAAAATAAAATTTATAAAATTTCAAAAAGTGGTTATTGGTATTCATAAAGGCTAGTTTTAATAATATTTTATTAGAATATCATTGTTTAGTGAAACTCGGTATTGCATATGACGCAAGCTATCGAGGAAGGTTGTGATTTCGTGTAAAGAAATCCAAGCAAGTGTTGTGTAGAAAAAGATTCCTTTGATGATTTATATAATATAAAAGTCTCAGGTTTTATAGATTTTTCAATATAACTTAAACCAGGTGCTATGTCTATGTCTAAGACACCGTATTAAGTGACCCCAATTGAGTTGCAGGAATTGAGGAAGAAACTTCAAGAGAAACTTGATAAGGGATTCCTATTCCCTAATGCATCACCTTGAGGAGAAACTGTGTTGTTTGTTAATAATAAACATGGTTCAATAAGACTCCGCATTGATTATTAAGAACTTAATAAGACCACTATCAAGAAAAAATATCCCCTCCTATGCTTTGATGACTTATTTGACCAAAAACACAGAGCTCAATAATTTTCCAATATTGATCTTTGTTCATGATATCACCATTTAAGTGTAAAAAATGAGTATATACCAAAGTTGAAATTTCATAAAAGGTATTGACACGGTGAATTTATAGTGAAGCATTTTGGTCTTACTAATTCCCCTGATATATTCATGGATCAAATAAATAGAGTCTTTAGAGACTATCTTGATCAGATTATGGTAGTATTTGTAGATTTAATTCTTGTTTATTCAAATAGAAATAAAGAACATAAGGACCACTTGATAATTTTATTGAAGACCCTGAGAAAAGATAAGCTTTATGCCAAATTTACCAAGTGTAAATTTTGGCTTCAAAAAGTTTAATTTTTTGGGTCACATAATCTCATGAGAGGGGATATCTATGGACCAAGAAAAAAATAGAGGTTATTGAAAGATGGTTGATACCAACAATGGTAACAGAGTTCTGTAGTTTTCTTTGATTTTCTAGATATTATCGACATTTTTTGAATGATTTTTCATGATTATCTAATCCACTCACCATGTTGACTCAGAAAAGAGTTAAGTTCATTTGGACAGAGGAATGGGAAGAGAATTATAAAGAGATAAAAATGGTTATCTAGTGAACTTGTGCTCACACTTCCTTATAGTGTAGAAAAGTTTGTGATCAATAGTGATTCATACAAGAATGGGATGGGGTGTGATCTCATGAAAAATGATATGGTGATAGCTTATGCCTCACGATAGTCAAAAATCCATGAGCAAAATAACCCAACTCAAGATTTGGAGTTAGCTGTGATAATCTTTGCATTAAAAATATAGAGGCAATATCTTCATGGTGAAAGGTGTGATATTTATACTGGTCATAAAATTTTAATGTATATTTTCACACAGAAGGATCTGAATATGTGCCAAAGAAGATGGTTTGAGTTGATTAACTATTACAACTTCTCAATACATTACCACCATGGGAAAGAAAATAAGGTGACAAATGCATTAAGTTGACAAGACCATGCAAGATTATCCATGATGATGATTTTGAAAGATCCAATATTTATGGTTTTGAGAAAGATGGATCCTGAAATTTTAATAGAATGGGAGAAATATTATCTTTTTTCAAATGAATGTTTAACCATATGTACAGGTGAAGAATAAAGAGACATAGAAGGAAGATGTAGAATTACAAAATAAGGTGAGAAATGTTCATGACTTCAACCATGATGGTGATGAAATAATAAAAACCTGAATTCCATAAATATGTACAAGGACCTGAAAGAGTACTTCTGGTGGGATGGCATGAAAAGATATGTCACTGAATATGTCTGTCGATTCTTGGTTTTTCAGCAAGTTAAGGATCAAAGATAGAAGTCTGAGGGAATTTTTTAACCATTACCTATAACAGAATGGAAATGGGAAAACATCATTATGGACTTGGTAATTGGACTTCGCAAAACATCCATAGGAAATAATTCTTTTTGGGTTATAGTTTAACTCCATGAGAAATTAACAGAATATATTTCTATAAGAGAGGATTTATCTCTAGATCAACTTTATAGGATAAATATAAAGGATGTGGTAATATTTCTTTGAGTACCACTTTCCATTGTATCTAATTGGGATATGAGGTTTAACTCAAAGTTTGGTAGAAGTATTCAACATGTTCTAGATATAGAGTTAAGTTTTAGCACTTCTTATCATCCTCAGACAGATATTCCGTCTGAGCGAACAATTCAAACTCTGGAAGACATGTTGAGAGCTTGCTCTATGGATTTCGAAGGTGGTTGGGATCAGCACCTACCATTGGTGGAAATTTCATACAATAATAGATTTCACTACAGTATTCAGAGGGATCCTTATCAAGCCCGCTATGGGAAGAAGGGAACAACTCCAACATTCTAGGATGAAGTTTGGGAAAGAAAGATATTAGGACATAATCTGGTCGGTGAAATGGAAGAAAAGGTTAGATCTATTCAACAACACATAAGAGAAGCTCTGAGTAAACAAAAAAGTAATATTGAAAACTGAATAAAAGAGCTATAGTTTGAAGTGGGTGATATGGTATTATTATGAATATCTCCCTGGAAGAGAGTAATGGGATTTGTAAAGAAGGGCAAGCTGATCTTATGTATATAGGTCCTTTTGAAATATAGGATCTTGTTGGGAAGGTGGCTTACTAATTGGAACGTCCATCGAATCTCTTTCAAGTTCATGATGTCTTCCATGTAACTATTATGAGAAAGTAATACTGGATCCTTCACATGTATTATGCTCAAAAGTCCTACCACTAGAGAAATATATTTCTTGGGAAGAAAACCAATAGAGATTCTGGATTGTAACGAAAAATTTCTATGAAACAATACCACTCACTTGGTTAAAATTATTTAGAGGAGCCACAAATTTGATGAAACTACATGGAAAATTTAGGACATGATGAGGGGGAGGTATGCTCATCTATTTGTTTCCAAGTTACGAATTTCGAGGATGAAATTCAGATTTGGGTGGGTAGAATGTAACACTCATATATTTTTATGAAATATTTTCTTTAAATAATTTTTTATTCTTTAGTATCATTCTTTTCACGCAATCATGAGTTTAAAAAACCGTGAGATTCCCTTATTATTAAATTACCATTATAGCTTCGCCGTTAGGTTAGAAGGAATAGTTATAACTAACATATAAAAATGCCTTATGAATTCATTGGCTATCAATTATTTATGAGAAATATAAATCAATTAGATATTTTTATTTTTGGGTGAATTAATTTTGGTAATGAAATTAATAAGGTATATATGTGTTATTTACTTAATAAATTATTTTTTATATTCATCCAATGTATATTTTAGTCATAGGTTATGAATAGAACCCTATTCTATGTATTTTTTTAAAAGGTTAATTTTACACCTTTGAATGGTGAACCCATTTTAAATTAAGATTTTGAAACATTAATAATTTTTATATGACAACATAAACTTTTTATTTTTAATCGGGATATAAAAATTTACTTTGGATAAATTTTTGTTATTTTTTTGATAACATTCATATTTTGATGAATAGTAAAAATATGCTAAAATTTAATTAAAAAAACTTATTTCATCAAGATAATATATATGGTTAAATTATAATATTGAATTTTTTAAAGTATAAATAGAATATATTCTTACCATTTAATATAATGTATTTCTTATGAATTAATTTTTCAATGAATTCATAGGTAAAAATTCTTCAATATTTTGTAGTGTTTTAACTCTTAAAACCCATTTTATTAACAACAAGACTAATTTTAAATTAATTATTGAAACTTATGTATTTTGAATGTTGATAAATGTATTCCATATTTTGAATCAGTAGGTCCAAATTATGTTAAGTGGCTGATTTTACATTTGGGAATTATAAATTGTAACTTTGGTAATTATTTTTATAATCATGGTTAAAGGTAAATCGGGTCATTAAGGGTAAAAATAATATTATAAAATTAAATTAACACCTATAAATATCCTATTTGATGACTAAATTAGACCCTTATCATCTATTTTTAGAAATTAAATTACTTTATGGACACTTATCTATGAAAATGGCATGAATGTAATAAAAACTATTGAAATTGACAAAATGTCATAATCTCAATTTATATAAGTATATTAATTTTAATATATGGATAACTAGGAGATAAAACAGACTATAGATAGTTTCTATAAAGAAAATGGAATTATCTACATCATATAAATTTATTTATTATATTTATAGATTAAATAATTACTATTAGCGATGACACAATTGTGATGTAGAAATTATTTTATTAATAGTAATATCAAATTAATGGTTATAAAATATTAAAATAAATATAATAATAACTAATTAATGTTCTCCACGAATTCTATAGTTTTCTATGACATTATAGAAGTGGATTTAATATTTATTTTTGAATTTATATTCTGTGTGAATGTTATTTAAATTCTAACAAATGAATTGTGTCAAAATTGACACTATTGACATTTTATAAACATAATATTTTATTAAATTATTTATGATTCATAAAAATATTTAAAAATTAAAAAGTGATAATATAAGGTAAATAATGTCATAAAGTATCCATTTATGGCCAATTAACACAACATAAGTAAATATTCATTACCATTCAGTATTTATAATTTTATTACCAAAATTACAAATTAATACAATAACTATGTGTGAATTAAAAGGATAAGGTTAAAATTGACAAAATAAATTGTAAAAAAATTATTTTGTGATGATATTAAAACCCTATATCATCTAATATCTTAATTCGGGACACTATTTGGCTTTTGAGTAGGGTTTGATTTTATTATAAATTAATATTATTGAGAGTTTCCTAATGTGCCCCCCTTCTCTTTTATAAAAGGGAACCTCCTCCCTCTCCTCTTACACTCCATTTTGAGCCTTCAAAATCAAAATAACCATAGAAATTTATCTTATAAACTTCCCTAGTAACACTATATAGGTTATTGTCTTCTCAAAAGACCAACTCTAGTGCCAAATGAGGAAATTTAAAGGAGGCATGTCGAGGAAGAGGTAATCTTTTCTACCGATTCTTTCGAATTTCCTTCTTCTTATACATACTCTTATTTAATTATTTCATTATAAATTCATATAATAAATATTACTAATATACTTACTGTTTATTATAAATATGAAACAAAATTATTTAACCTTCTATCCATCCTACGAAAAATGAAACCATTGTGCGTGCGTACGTATGGCTTACCGTCTCCACGCCATAGTGAACTCTATTTTTCACGACCACCTTAAATGGATGGGTATAATTATAGAAATAGTAACTATATATTTTTATTATAACATTATACTAATTATTAGATACTATACACCATCCAATTCGATATCATTCACCAAGTATGGGAATGATACTGTCGCTCGTGCGTACGTATGGCTTACTGTCTCCACAGTGTGATGTGATTCGATCTACATATTATTATTTAAATCATGATTATATAAATGAATTAAAAAAATAAATATTATATATATTATTCTAATAACATTATATAAATTATATAACTATATCCTAGAAATATAAATAATAAATTATCCGACAAAACATACATAAGAACATAAAGCAATTAATACTCGAATAACAAGTAACAATGAATTGTTACTAACAAACGAATGCATATATGATCGTAAATGATATCATAAAAATTATTATCATTATTTAATAAATAGGTAACAATATTTAAATCATCATACAGTAGGTTCAGATACATATGAAGGATATCAGACCTAAGGTAAGTGATAACTTTGTCAATCTCATTTTAATATGAGATTGTTTATTAGTAAGTATTTACAGGGTTATATTTATCATCCACATCCATGATTCTTGAATATGCATTTCAAAATATTCTTTATATCCTTCTATAATTTTTTAAATTCAATTTAACCCGTTGGTGAAATTTTTACTAAACGGTATGAATGGAATCTTTTGTTGTTCTCAGTATGATGTACATTTTGACCTTTTCAAAAAAGTACGAGAAGAATGTTTTTTCAACTTATACGGCATGAATGGATTTTTACAATTTCATGAAATATTATTTTCATGAAGATTCCTCAAATAAATTTAATGATAATTTTTAACAAAATTCTTTTCTTCAAAATTTTGTGTTATTTTGAGAAAAGAAAATGTTCTTGGAAAAAGAATGTATATTTTCCTCAGGAATTAATTTCAAGTGTTTTCTCAAAATTATTTTCCATCAAAGATGTCACTTTTTAAATTGTGATATATTTTTATCCCTGTTATTACCATGATTTGATTTTGTTTATTATGGAATGTTATTTAGGAAATTTATTTGTTTTATATCAGTTATGAAGAAATGATGTTTAAGAAACCCATTTTATTTCATGGGTTATATTATGGTAAATGTTATTATATTTTTTTGGCACAGGTATGAACGGTTTAATTATGAGATGGGTGGGACCCATATCTCCCTCCAATTAATTGGGTAAATATTTATATCTCAGGAGATAAACATTTATGGAGTGATAGGTTAATCCATTTTAGTGATACAAGGCTAGAAAGAGGAGAGAAATCAGTTTAGAAATGGACTTTGTCTGCTATGACGATCTTCCCAATAAGCCTTGACTAATATGAAAAGATTTTCTATTCATATGTGTGTATTCCACAATTTTTCATGTCTTATATTTTGAATATTTGTATTACATTTCACTTTCATGATTTATCCTATGATTTGATACTATGATCTTTTATATGCAGGATATGATTTTCAAATGTTATATGAATATGATATGAATGATATTTCCATTCTTTACCCTTACTAATAATTTAAGCTAATCCTTTTATATATTTCTTTTCCCCAGGCCAAAAATAAGGGTATTATTTATGATATACCATAAAGGAGTCCGGTTATGAAGAAATAAAAAGGATAGAATGTAGATGTTTTCTAATCCAGTTGTTTATGTTTCCAAGTTTTTAAAGAAACTATAACTATATAGTCATATCCTAGTTTTGTTATATGTTGTAATGAATTTACTTCAATTATGAAGTAATATCAATATATGTAAAGTATGGGTTTCTATAACCATGAATAAATACCTCACAACTTTCTAGACCAATACCCCCTCATGCATTAAGCACAATGATCTATGATATTCCAGCTATATCTTTAAACCCCATGTATGAAACCACCTTCTCACATCCCATGGAATGGAGTCCAAGATTCCTACCTTCACGTTAAGGAGTTCAACGACATTATAGAAACCACATGTCCCAGACATCAACACGAATCAGGTAATATGAGGTTCTTTTCATTTTCTTCAATGGATCGAGATAAAAATTGGACAAAAAATTTGAGACCATCATACATCAAATCTTGGGACCAACTAGAAATAAAATTAAAAAAAACATTCCCCACCACAAAACAATTTCACTTTAAAAGAGCATCTAGTTTTTTTGAAAAAGTGGTTGCTTCATTCTATGTATCATGTGAGAATTTACAAGAGACCCAAAACATGTTTCCACAACTTTCGTTTTTCTATTCCTAAATAAGTGATAATTTTATTTGAAGGGTTCGGCCCGAGGAAAAAATAATTCATTGACATGATGTGTAATGGGACCTTTAAAAAAAATCCCCAAATGATGCTTATGAGTATCTTGAATGCGTTGCTGAACAAAACCAAACATGGTGAGCATCACCATGTTCTGAAAATCCCCAAAGAACTAATGGAATGAATACACATAGAGAAGATAAAATCCTTAGGGCTAAACTTTAAGCACTCACTAGGAAGGTTGAAGAGATAGACCTTAGGAAATTCTATGAAATCAAAACTGTAGACCCCATTTTCACAATTTTTGAAAAACCTGACCACAAAACAAGCAACTATCCAACCACTGCATTCATCAAGGTTTTTCTTCGAGGAGGACCACCTACTGAATTAAATTCCCAAAACTTTCAAAATCCTCAATATGAAAAAAATTCAACCCAGGGTAAAATGACTTCTTAGGGTTCTGCTAGAATGATAACCAACAACATATCCAACCGCAAGGACTAAACCCCTACCCTATACAAAATTTTCAAAAACATAACCAATTCCAACCACAACCTGTAAAATTCCAACATCCTCATGTCAAATACCAAAAACAAGTCTAAAAACCAAAGTATCCCCCTTCATAAACTAACCATGAGGAGACCCCTCCCAATCTATCCCTCTCCAAATACTTGAAAAATTGTGTAAAGAAGTGGAGAAAATGAACTCAGAAGTCTGTTACCTTAATCAAGAGAATCAAAACATAAAAACTGGAAAGGTACCAGTGCATACAGAGGTAATTCCATTAAAAATTAAGGGGAGAGTTAAGTTTCACTCAAAAAAACTCATGAACAACTAAAGGTTTTGACAATTTAAAGTACTGGGGAATCAATTGACAAATCTGAAAAATAATTTTAAAACCTTATAAAGCTTCAAATTCTAATGAATGTTCAAATGAACCACATGATCAAACTAGAAAAATTATAACAATGTAAAAGAAACAACTCTTCAACAAACAATCGAACAACCTACACCATTTCCTTAATGTATGAGGGGGAAAACCAAGCCTGAATTGAGTGAAACATTGAGTAAAATGTTCCTACAAGTAGTGTTGAACATTATAATCATTGATTCTATTCAAAACATTCCTTCATATTCAAAATACCTAAAGTATCTCTCCACATTTAAAAGGAAATTGTCCTATAATAATGAATTCCTTCTAGAAGAAAATGTTAGCACACCAATTCATGTAACCATTCCATGAAATAATAAAGTCCCAAGATGCCATTACATTAATATTGAACTTGGAGAGAAGAATGTTTTCAAATCCACATGTGACCTAAGTGACAATTTAAATCTCATTACCTATGCTTTGTACTTTTAGTTAGGCCTTGAATAGTTCTAACCCACATCTATCACACTTCAACATGCTGATCGTAGCATTTGGGTTCCAAAGGGGATTTTATTGGATGTTCTGGTGAATGTGGAAAACTTTATCTACCCTTCTGAATTAATTATCTTTGACAATAATCCAAACTTAGGTAATAAATAACCAAACCTCATTATCCTTGGTCATACCTTCCTTGAAACAATCAAATCTCTTATTCGAGTCTGAAATGGGAACATAAACATCACATTTGGAAACATGAGTCTAGAATTTAAAATCATTAATGCATAATCAAAAATAGAGGATGATGAGAATATTCATGAAGTAAACATGATATGAAGAATTGATAATGAATCCCTAGAACATCAAAGAATATTTGAGGAATTTTGATGTTAGGAGGAGATTAATTTCCTTTTCTTCACATGAAGTAATATTATCCCCTTGGCTAGAATCTCTTTCAGTTTGATCCTATGATGAATTCGAAAGACCAACAATCAGTGAAATATTTTAGGAAACCATATTCATGGAGACCACTCAAACTCCCTTCCTTAACACTAATCAAACAAATATAGTAGGTAAAACTTATACAAAATGGGATCAAATCCTATATGAAACTCTATAAAAATTAATTGATCTTGAGACAATGTACCAATATTCTACTAAAAATTCGAACCAACCTAATCTTGAATTGAAATAACTTCATACTGCTCTTAATTATGCCTTCTAGAAGAAAATTAAAAACATCCTATTGTTATTTCTTCTTCTTATTATACTAATCAAGGGATGATGATTTTATATGTATTTTGGAGACAAAAGAAATCTATTGGATGGACCATATTTGATATTCTTTGGATTATCCCACTTATCAAGACTTTCATGATTGTTCTAGAATCTGATTCAATGTTTTCAACCTCAATCATGACTCAATCCTAATATCATTGAAGTAGTAATAAAATAATCTCTAAAATTGTTAAAACCTGGTGTCATCTATCTCATAACTGAGAGTGAGTGGGTCAACCCAATATAAGTAGTTCCCATGAAGGTTGAGATTGTATTGATGAACAATAAGGATGGATAGATTCATCCAACTAGGGCGGTTAGTGTCCTGAGAGTCTGCATCGACTATAGGAGGATAAACTCATTTACCAAGTTGGACCATTTCCCCTTACCATTTATTAACCAAGTCGCTGAGAGAGTGGAATTTCATTACTTATACTATTTCTTAGATGGGTACTAGGGGTAAAATCTAATTGAGGTCTCCCAAGAGGATCAAGGTATGACTACATTCAAATATACATTCAACACCTTTACCTTCGAACGCAAACCCTTAGGGTTATGCAATTCCCCAGGAACATGCCAGCGGTGCATAGTGTGAGTCTTCTCAAACATAGTAGGGTATCTTATAGAGGTCTTGATGGATGAATTCTCTGTGTTTAGGGATACGTTCGAGGGATTTCTAAGGAATGTGTAGAGAATTTTGTCAATATGTGGAGAAAATAATCTGGTCCTAAATTGGAAAAAATGCCATTTCATGGTTAAAGAATGAATAATGCTTGACCATCTAGTCTCAGGTAGGGGGATTGAAATCAATAAAGACAAGGTTTCCGTCATTAATCACCTTATATAATACAAAAATATCAAGGATGTGAGGTCTTTCTTAGGACATGCTACATTCTATAGAATATTCAATGAGAACTTTAGTTCATACAGTCTTCCCCTTTGTGGTATTATAGCAAAGGATGCTCTCTTTGAATGAATAGAAAGCTGTGAGGGTTCATTCAAAACCCTCAAATCACCTCTCAACTCACCACCCATCATTAAATCCACCAATTTGAACCTTTATTTCGTGATAATGTGTGATTCTAATTATATTTCTTTAGGAGTTGTGTTAGAAAAACATTGTGATAAAATTCCTTACGTAATTTCTTATGCAAGGAAAACCTTAAATGATGCCCAAATAAACTATACCGACACTTATAAAGATATACTTTCTATTTTATTTTCCTTAGAAAAATTTAGGACCTAATTTTTAGGATCCCCCATCATAGTGTTCTCTGACCATTCTACAGTGAAATTCCTCTTCCAATAAAAAGATGCTATGTCAAGACTGATTTGGTGGGCCGTTCTGTTTCATGAATTTGAACTCACAATCAAGGAAAAATGGGTAAGGAAAATGTTGAAGATAGTAACCTCTCTAGGATAGAATTTAATGATAAATTATATCACCTTTATGTGTCTGATTCATTTCTTCATGAACACCTGTACTCTATGAGTGACTGCCCATGGTATAACGACATAGCCAACTTCCTGGTTACAAGAGTCATTCAAAATTTCTTAGGGACTCAAGCTAAAAAGAAATTCCTTTATGATGTCAAGAACTATGTGTTTGATGATCCATACCTCTATAAGTTCTACCATGACCAAGTCATTAGGGGGTGTGTCCAGAATATGAACCAGAGTCCACCCTTAAATTCTTTCATAGTGAGGTGTGTGGAGGTCACTTTTCCTCTAAGAAAATTTCTTCTAAGGTTATTCAATGTGGTCTCTTATGGCCCACCCTCTTAAGGGAAACCTACACATTTTTTCAAATCTATGCTTTGTGTCAACAAGTAGGGTCTATCACAAAAAAGAATCATATTCCACTCACACCAATCTTAGTGATTGAAATATTTTACTGATGGGGAATTGATTTCATGGGTCCCTTTCCAAAATATAGGAGATATCTGTACATTCTTTTAGCTGTTGATAATGTATCAAAATGGGTTGAGGCCATCCTTAAAAACTTCAGTGATCATCAAACTATGATTATATTTCTCAAGGAAAACATCCTCTCTAGATTTGGAATTCCTAGGGATATCATTAGTGATCATGGAACTAATTTTTTTTTAAATTTTCTATTCTCTTCACTCATGGAAAGGTTTGGAATTTATCAAAAAGTGTGCCCTACTTACCACCCGTAGTCCAATAGTGAATTTGTGTTGTCCAATCTTAAAATCAAACAAAATTTTGAGAAAACATTAAATCCATCCAGGAAATATTGGTTGAGGAAACTCTTAAATTCTCTTTGGAACTATCGAACCACATTTAAATCCATTTTAGTAATGTCCATATTTAGGTTGGTTTATGAAAAATTATTCCATTTTCGATTGAATATTGAACATAAAGCCTTTTGGGAAATTAAAAAGATGAAATTTGACCTTCCATTGGACTAAACAAAAAGTAATTTAGATCTCAATGAATACGAGGAACTAAGGATATAATCTTATAAAAATTCAAGGGTCAATAAAGCTAAAGTACATGCCTACCATTCTTTAAATCTTAAAACAAACCACATATTACTAGGAAAAAAAATTATTTTTTATAGTTCAAAATTTCATTTACACTCAAGAAAGTTGAGATCCATATGTAAAGTTCTATATAGAGTGCATAAAGTGTACCCCCATGGGGATGTAGAAATTCAAGGTCCCACCAATGGTAAAACCATTAAACTTAATGATCATAGAGTCAAACCATTCGTTGAACCATTCCAATAACATGGTGCTGATGAAGACTAGTTTGGACCAACCATATGTGAGAAAAATATATAAACAATTAAGGGTCTAAGTTGAGTTAGCGATGTAAAACAAAAGCATTGAATGAGAGGCAACCCATGGTTTTCATGTTTCCAATCATTGTGAATAATATTTATATCTCAAATTGGATTAATGAATCTTTTCGATATTTTAAGAAATTACATAATCAAAAAACTCTAAATATCATATTACCATATATTGTTGAAATGGAATTTTGTTATGAGTATGGATGTGTATGAAAGGGGAGAACTGTGGTCATCCATGTCACATGGTATAATCCCTGCGTAATAACTTACCTAGAAATTTCAAAAGAATAAAATGTATCATTTGTTTACTTAATTTTATTTTTATGTGTTTTTGGGTTAAAAAAATAAAAAAAATAAAAAATAATTTTTATTAAAAGGAAACGTTGTAGGTTGTAGAGAATACCCCATCACAACCGGTGAAGCTGTGTGGACTCAAACCTAGGACTGAAGGGAGACCGGGGAATGCACTTTCCACAGACCTATGTCTTATAGTGCTTCCTTCTTCTATAATTTTTGTATATGTACTTATACTTTAATTTTTTTATAAATATAAATATCAATATAAATATAAATATATATATATATATATTGTTTTTTTCTTTTTTCCTTGTTCAACTATATAACTCTATGAGTGGCGTAGATATCAAAGGATTAAATTAGTGTTACAAGAAAATAAACTTCAACAACAAGGTGAATTCATTCCATGATTTTCATTTTCAATCTCCTCTTTGAACCCCTCTCCTCTATCCACTTATAATTTTTATTTTATTTTAAAAATTGGGGATAAAATTATTTTATGTTGGGGGGGGAGAAAGACAAAAAAATATCTATGAAATAAAAAATGTGTGTAAATGGAAGAAAAAATTATTTTAAATTTAGATAGATTGAAAAATTTGAAACTAAATATCAAATAATTTAGAATGCCCTGATTTTTCATTTGATCCATGTATAATTTCATGAGCATAGATTTTGGGATGTGTGCCTATCTAATGTAATATTTTTTTCATTTATATTTTCATCCAAATAAAAATATTCACAATGAAGATTCATGAGATAGTGGGGTATTAGATTGAGTTCATGGGGTCCCCCAAATAAATATCATAGGTTTGGTGATCATTTTAGTTTTAATAATAGTATTAAATATATAAACAATTAAAAAAATAAAAATAAAAATAAAAATTATAAATTAGAATTTAGAGAAATGAAAGGACCTAATGCGTGGCTTTTGGAACTTGGGGATTGTGTCTCCATAGTTTCTGTCCTGGAGTTTATAATTTTATATCTATTTGTGGTAATTTGACTTTGTTTCTGACTAAGTTAACTTGAGATGATGAAAAAGTATATGGGATTTACTTGGTACCCTAAGATCTTTGAGCCTATGAATTATCAATAGATTCTCTCTACATAGCTTCACTAAATTGAGTGAAATTTCAATTAACATGGAAAAACTGAAGAAAAAAAAATCAAATACTCAAATTAATATTGAAATTTGATTCCATGATTCACTTCCATAATTTCCCCCATGAAGAAAGATGAACACCCATGCCTATTGTGATACACAACACATCATTATACTTTATTGATATTGGATGAAGTATAGTGATGAACCCCCATGTATATTGTGATACAAAAAACATCATTGTGGAGTGGAATATTTAACAATGATGTAAGGGAATCCTTTCTCGCTTTTTTTTTATTTTGGCGCATGTCCGCCTACATGCATGATAACTCAAACAAATTAGTTTGGGTGGAAATGCCTGGGATTGGGGAGTAAAGTGCACCAAAGGAACTCTTTATATTATATTGTAATATCACAAATACTCCAGAGTTAAAAATTATTCCTATTTTAATGGAGGGTCTTCATTAAAACCAAACTAATAAACCCATGTGGGAACCAAAATGGAAATCCAAATAAGGAAGCCCAAAACTTGGGGAGTTCAATTGATCAAACCATGAATGACTACCTCAGACCTACATGGACTAATTCAACCTTATGAAATAGGCACATTTTCCTTGGATATGACAACTACTTCTTTAATCCATGTGTCCTAAACCACTTTCCCACATTACATGGAATGGAGTATGAGATTCCCTACCTTCAAGTTAAAGAGTTCAATGACATTGTAGAAACCATGTGTCCCCAACATCAACTAGAATCATCTAAGATGAGGACATTTCCTTTATCTTTAAAGGATCAAGCTAAAATTTGGATAAATATTTTGTTATGATCACCCATCAACTCTTGGGACCAATTACATAGAGAATTCTACAAAAAAATACTCTCCCCACTCCAAAAAAAATTACACATAATTAGTGAATCCAAAACATTTTTGAAAAAGAGATAGAATCATTATATGAATCATGAGGATGTTAAAAGACACCAAAAACAAGGTTCCACACCATTGTTTTTATGTTACTAAAAAGTGATCATTTTTTATGAAGGGTTGGGCCCGAGGAACAAACAATTCATTGATATGATGTGTAATGGTAACTTTAAAAACAAATCCCTAAATGATGCTTATGAGTATCTTCAAAGCCATTCTGAAAAAACAAAACATGGATAACGTCAAATTATTCTAAAAATAAACAATGCAATTCTAGATTGAATACAATAAGAGAAGAGTAAATACTTAGTGAAAAACTTGTAGCACTCGCTAGGAGGTTTGAAGAGATTGAATATAGTAAAATCCATGAAATCCAAACTGTAGATCATGTTTGTACTATTTGTGACTAACATGACCAAAAAGTAGAAAACTTCCCAACCATTACATTAATCAAGAATGTTATTCTTAGAGAACCACCTGTTGAAGTCAATTCCCAAAACATCCAAAATCCCCAACAGCAAAACACATTAAACCCAACATATAATGATGACATAGGCTTCTACGGGAAAGATAACCAGCAACCTAGCCAACCACAAGGACCCAACCCCTACCCTACACAATATTTTCAAAACCATAACCAATTCAAACCACAACCAGTCTAATACCAACATAATATTATCCAATAACAACAACCCATCCAACAACACATCCAACAACCAATGTATCCTCCTTGGATAAACCAACCCACACAAGCCCCCTTCCAATCTGTCTGTTTCCCAATCCTTGAACTAATTTGTTAAAAAATAGAGAAAATGAATTCAGAAGTATCTTACCTTAAAGAATAATTTCAGACCCTCAAAAATGGAAAGGCACCCATGCCTACACAGACCATTCCACAATAAACATCAACGGGAGAGTCGAGCTACACTCAAACAACTCATGAACAACTAAAGGCTGGGATAATTTTAAAAAGTTGTACCTAAAAAATAATTTTTAAACCATATGAAGCTTCCAAATATAATGAAAATTCAAATGAACCACATGATCAAACTAAGAAATATGAATACAATGTGAAAGAATCAACTCTTTAACAGAAAATCCCACATCCTACACCATTTCCTCAATGCATGAGGGGGAAAACCATGCTTGAATATAGTGAAACAATGAGGGAAATATTATCATAAGTCAGTTTGAACATTCCACTCCTCAATGATATTCAAACAACTACATCATACTCAAAATACCTATTATAATTATTCATATTTAAAATGAAATTCTCACTTAAGAACCAAGTCCTTATAGAATCAAATGTTTGCACAAAAATCCAAGGAAACCTTCCACCAATGATGAAAGCCACTGGAATCCCTTACATCAAAGTTGAACTAGGAGGAAAAAATGTTTTCAAAGCCTTTTGTATCCAAGGTGACAGTGTTAATCTCATTACCTATGCTTTGTACTTCTAGTTAGGTCTAGAAGAGATCCATCCCACATTTTCTGCACTTCAACTTTCTGATCGTAACATTCGGGTTTCAAAGAAGATTTAACATGATGTTCTGGTAAAAGTATAAAACCTCATCTTCCCTATTGACTTAATTGTCCTTGAAAACAATCCAAACTTAGGAAATAAGAACCAAAACACAATCATCCTTCGACATCCCTTCCTTGAAACAATCAAAAATTTATATGAGTACAAAATGGGAACATGAAAATCACCATTAGAAACACGAGTCTAGACTTGAACATCTATAATACAATATCACAAATTGGGAGTGATGATGATATTACAGAAGTAAATATTATAGTTTGCATTGATATTGAATCCATATAACATCAAAGAATATTTTAGGAATGTTTAAGTCAAGATGAGATTAATTTCCTTTGTTCACTGGAAGGATGTCTATCTCATTAGATAGAATCACATTCAGATTGTTCCTATGATGAAATCCTAATACCAACAATCAGTGATATATTTTAGAAAACCACATTTATGGAGACCACTCAAATACCTTCTCTAACAACAATAAAACTAATCAAGTAGATAAATCTTCTACACATATGGAATCAATCCTATCTGAATCACTAAAAAAATTGATCTTGAGATAAAGTCCCAATATTCTACTAAAAATTTGAACCAACCTAATCTTTAATTGAAAGAACTTCCTTCTACACTTAAGTATGCCTTCCTTTGAGAAAATATATCACATCCTATTGTCATTTCTTATTGTCTTCAATGCAATCACGAGTGGATGCTTTAAGATGTCCTTAAGAGAAATACGAAATCTATTGGATGTGCCTTGTCTAATATTCATAGGAATTAGCCCACTTAATGGGACTCATAGGATTTCTCTATAATTTGATTCAAATCCATGTCGTCAACATCAATAATGAATAAATCCTAAAATCATAGAAGTACATAGAAAAGAACTTCATAAATTGTTAAAAGCGGGTATCATCGATCCCATAACTGAAAGTGATTGGGTCATCCCAATCAAAGTGACTCCAAAAAAAGCCGGAATCACAATGATAACCAATAAGGATGAATATATTCTTCCATGGATGGATATTAGTGGTTGGAGAGTCTACATCTATTATAGGAACCTAAAATATTTTACCAAGAATTACCATTTTCCCATATGATTTATTGGTCAAGTCCTTGAGAGAGTTGAAGTTCATACCTTTTATTATTTCTTAGATGGGTAATATGGGTAGAATCCGATTGAGGTATCCCTAGAGTATCATGGGAAGTCAACATTCACATGTCCATTTAATACCTTTTTCTTCAAACGCATTCCCTTCATGTTATATAATTCCCTTGGAACCTTCCAGCGGTTCATGATGGGAATCAACTCGGACATGGTTTGGGATTTTCTTAAGGTATTCAATGATGACTTATCTATATTTGGGGATATATTTGAGGGATTTATGAAGAATGTGGAGAGAGTTTTATTAATATGTGAATAAAATAATTGGGTCCTAAATAGGGAAAAATACCATTTCATGGTTGATGTGTGATCAGTCCTTGTCTATCTAGTCTCAGGTAGGGGGATTGAAGTCGATAAATCCAAGGTTGACATCATTTTTCACCATCAATCACCCAAAACTACCATGGAATTGAGGTCTTCTTTTAGGAAATTCCGGTTTCTATATAAGATTCATTAGTAACTTTAGTTCGATCGATCAACCCCTTTGTGGTCTTCTAGTAATGGATGCTCAATTTGGTTGGACAGAAAGTTGTGAGGGTTCATTCTCAACCCTCAAATCATCTCTCACCTCACATACCATCATGATATTCGAAAAGTAGAACCTTTCTATCGAACTTATTTGTGATGAAAATGGATTATCTTTAGGAGTAGTGTTAGGAAAACTTTGTGATAAAACTCTGTTTTTAATTTCTTATGCATGAAAATCCTTTAATGATGCCCAAATAAACTACCCCACCACTGAGAAGGAGTTACTTGCTATTTTGTATGACATAGAATGGTATGGGTCCAACCTCCTAAGATTTTCCATCATTGTGTTCATTGACTATTCTTCACTAAAAAAAAACTTCCAGAAATAGGATGCTTAGGAAAAATTGATTAGGTGGGTCCTCATCTTATAAGAATTTGGACTCACAATCGTTGGAAAAAATGGTGTTGAAAATGTTGTATCTGATCATATCTCTAGGATATAATTTATTAATAGATTATCTAAACTTTATGTGTCTGATTCATTCCCAGATAAACACCTATACTCTATGAGTGACTGCCCTTTGTATGCTGATAGAGCCAACTTCTTAGTTATATGAGTCATTCCAAAATTATTAGGGGCTAAATGTAGAATAATTTTTTTTTCTGATGTTAGGTACTATGTTTTTGATGATCCAAACCTATATAAGTTATTTCTAGATAGATTCATTAGGATGTGTGTCCCAGAATATGAATAAGAGTCCATCCTTAAATTCTGTCACAATAAGGCTTGTGGAGGTCACATTTCCTCTAAGAAAACTTATGCTGAGGGTTTTATATGTAGAAACTTCCAGTCCACCCTCTCAATAGACTCCTACACATTTTTTCAAAACTGTCCTAGGTTTCACCAAGTAGGGTCCGACACAAAAAGGAATCAAATGGAACTCACTCACATCATAGTGATTAAAGTATTTGACTACCGGGTAATAAATTTCATGGGTCACTTCCCAAAATAGAGGTTATATCTATACGTTATTTTAGATATTTATTATGTCTCCAAATGGGTTGGTTTCATTCCTACATAATCCAATGATCATCAAACTATTATTATATTTCTCAAGGAAAAAATTCTCTCTAGATTTCGAATTCCTAGGGCTATCATTAGTGATTGTGGAACTCATTTTTTCCATCATCCATTCTTAGCACTCATAGAAATATATGTAATTTCTCACATTGTTTCCACTTCTTACTACACATAGACAAATAGTCAAGATGAGTTAACCTATCATGATATCAAAAAAATATTGAGAAAACCATTAATCAATCTAGGAATGACCGGTTGTTCAAGCTCTTAGATTCTCATTAGGCCTATCGAACAACATTTAAACCCATTTTAGGAATGTCCCCCTATAGGTTGGTTTACACTAAATCATTCCATTTTATAGTACAGATTAAACATAAGGCCTTTTGGGAAATTAATAAAATTAATTATGACATATAATTGGATGAATCAAAATGTTAATAATATCTCAATGAACTTGATGAACTTAGGATTGAGGCTTGTGAAAATTCAAGGATCAATAAAGCTAAATTACAAGCCTATTGATATAAAAATATTAAAAACAAACACATTATACCAGATTAACCTCTAATTTTGTATATTTCTAAACTATATTTATACCTAGGATAGTTAAGGTCTAGATGGTCAGGTCCATACATAGTGCATAAGGTGTACACTCATGGGGCTATAGAAATTCAAGTTCCAAACAATGGTAAAACTTTTAAAGTTAATATTCATAGAGTTAAACCATTCTTTTCACAATTCAAAAAACATGAAGTTGAAGAAGAATTGTGTGAAAAAACCATAGATGAGAAAAATTCATAAAAAATTAAGGGTCTAATTCAAGTTAAAGAAGTTAAAAAAACCACTGCATGAGAGGAAACCTATGGTTTTAATGTTTCCAATAATTGTGAATCATATTTATTTTTCAAATAGGATTAATGAATATATTTTATATTTTAAAAAATAACTTAATAAATAAACTATCAATACCATTATACCTTATATTTTTGACATGTTCTTTTATTATGATTATGGATGGGTACGAATGGGGAGCACTATATTAATCTGTGCCACATGGTGTGATCCATGATTAATACCTTACCCAAAAATTTAAGTAAAAGACAATGTATCATCAGTTTATTTTATTTTATTTTTATGTGTTTGTGGATTAAAAGAAAAATATAAAAAATAATAAAAAATAATTTCTATTAAAAGACACGTTGTAGGTCATAGGGAAAACCCTATCACAACTGGCGAAGGCATGGGGACGCAAACCCAAGATTTAAGGGAGACATAGGTAAACACTTTCCACTGACCAATGGATTACAAGGCTTCCGTATTATATAATATATATATATATATATTAATTATATATATATGTATATATGTATTGTTTGTTTGTATTTTTGTTTGTTTTTCCTTGTTCCACTATGGAACTCTGTGGGTGACGCGGATGTCAAAATATTAAATTGGAGCCGTGTGGACATCAACTTAAACCACCGGGTGACTTCATTCCAGGATTTTCATTTTCAATGTCCTCTTTAAACTCTTCTCCACTACCCTCCTCTATGTTTTATTTTATTTTAATACTGGGGATAATATTATTATATGTTGGGGCGTGAAAAGAAAGAAAGAAAAAATATTTGTGAAATAAAAAATGTGTGTAAATGGAAGGAAGAATTCTTTTATCTTTGGAAACATTGAAAATATTGAATCTGAAAATCAAATAATTTATCATTCCCTGATTCTGATTTTAATGCATGTATAATTTCATGAGAATAAATTTTGTGAAAGTGTGGCTGTCGAATGTGACATTTAATCATTTATATTTTTATCCAAATAAAAACATTCCCAATGAATGTTTTTTGGATAGTGAGTTATTATTTTGAGTTCATGGGGTCCCACAAATAAATATCATAGGTGTGGTGATCATTTTAGTTATAACATGAGTATTAAATAAAAAATTCAAAAATTAAAAAAAAATTTGTTTGTAGAGAAATGAAATGCCCTAATTCATGGCTTTCAACACTTGGGGATGGTGACTCCATATTAGTCTAGCCTAGAGTTAGTAATTTTATCTCTATTTGTCGAAATTTGACTTTGTTTTGGATTGAGATAAGTTAAGATGATTCTTGAGTATGTGGGCTTCACATGGTTCCCTAAGGTCTTTGAGCCTGGGAGTCATTGGAAAATTCTCGCTACATGAGTTAACTCTATTGAGTTCAATTTCAATTACCATGATAAAGTTGCAAAAAAAACATTAAATACTCATATTAATATTTAAATGTGATTCCATGCACCACTTCCATCATCTCTTCCTTGAATAAAGGTGAACCCCCATGTCTATTATAATACACAACACATCATCATGCTTGATTGATATTGGATGAAATATGAAGATATATTTGAATAGAAGAATAGAATTGGGATTGGGATATTCTTATGAAACTATCTTATATTAATATGTTCTTACGAGTTTCATACATTTTTGGAAAAAGTGTTTTTGGCGATAATTTTGTATTAATTTTTTTTTAAAAAGGGAATTAAAATTTCATTTTTTAAGACATATTTTGGTCAGGACATGAAAAACTCTAGTTGGGGGTGTGATTAGACATTGAATAAGAATAATATTAATTGATAATATATATAATATTCATGTGATTCATTTTTAATAAACACAATTTTATTGCATTTTACAATTTGAACATCATTTCACATTATGATTATAAGTCCTTCTTAAAATGCACTATTACATGGTATATTTTTGAACACCTTATAAAATACCCAATGATATTTATTTTATTTTTATATTTAATTTTCTGGATTCTCATTACATTAGGAATAATTAATAATTTTTTAGTACGTGAAGATTCCCATTGGAAGACCACCAAAGTGGGCCTTTAACAAAAAATAATTTTTTTGATGTGACTTGGATAGAAGCTGAATAAAACTACTGTAACAACCATGATCCAAGCCCAATAATTCTGAAAATTTAACAAAAGATAGATGAAATCATGTGTAAAATTTCATCTAATAGTGAAAATGGATATTTATAACATTTTAATGTAATTATAGGCGGCCCATGTTGAATATGGAATTCTAGTCCAGATTCTGTGGCCCAGAAAAACATCCCACCATTTCAATCATATATCAAAACCAAAATTTCAGTTGGGATGAAATTTTAAAGGATTTCAGGAGCCATTTGGGGATCCATTTCCTTTTTATATTGGACACTCAAATTATTCCATCTAGAAGGTCATTTAGACACCTCTATCCAGTGGATGAAAGTTGGCTTCCACTACGGGTCAAGGGTGATGAAGTCCACTCTCCCTTACATTCCACCACCCTAGGTCTACCATACCCAATTTGGTTGAATTGTACTATTGGGAGTTAAACCCAAGGATTCAACCAAATTCATATTTAAGGTAGTGGTTGTAATGGAGTTGAGGATGCCTTGTTTTATTTTCATGTGTAATGCTATATTGACATTTTTTATTTTCATGTTTGTGCTTTTACAAGTAAGTGGTTTTAATTCACATTATTTTTTAAAAAACTTTATATTCTTCTAATTTTCTAGAATTTTTCATGTCACATGTATACCGTTTTCTCATTGTGCGAACTTTTTCACATCAAAAGTTATAAAATTCTTTACACAGTGGTGGGGTGATTTTTATTTCACTTTTGTTCATTCCTTCTTCAATTCCTCCATCATGCGTCTAATTACTGCATCCATTGAAGCCATAGCATCAATGGAGGTCTAAACAACTTATTGGTTAATCTAAAGGAGTAGAAAGGGGATATATTGGATGTTATTTAACACTCTATTAATGTCTAATTATTTATTATAATTTACATTGTTTTGACGATCTTTAAACACCTTCGTCCTTATTGAATTTAAGGCCACACACTTCAAGTGCTAACATGAACCTTTACGTTAGTGTGAACAACAAATTGACATAAAAGTTTTTTGGTGATTAGTATTAGGGTGTGTAGGTATTAAACTAGTAAGGTATGATGTTGTTTGATCTTATTAAAGGAACCCATCTCAAACATAATAAATTGAAATAGTTGAAAATGAAATTTAACCCAATCCATCCTTGAAATAACCTAGGATAAACCCTTCTCATAATAGGAATTCATTTAGGTCTATTAGTGTTCATTTAAACCATCTTAAAAAAACCCAAGATGGACACTTCATAGCCAAAATACATCTATTTAGATTGTTTGTCTATAGGTTATTCTTAGGTCTCTGAGGACTCGAAAACCTAAGGTAAAATGAAAGCGACCGTTTAACCCTTAGAACTTGAGAAAATTTGGGGAAGACCAAAATTTGGCACCATTGCTGGGGACCAAGAAAGTTTTATAGACCAAAAACCTTATTTCCTCACCCCATTCTTTTATTCTTTCCCAACTTCTTTTATCTTTCCCATTACTCACTTTTTTTTTCATTTGGCTCATGTCCACCTCCCCCCATGATAACTCAATCAGGTTAGTTGGGGTGGAAATTCCAAGGGATGGCGAGTCAAGTACACCAATAGAACTATTTACATTAGATCATAATATCCCAAATTCTCCAGAGTCAAAAATTAAGGCCATTTCAGTGGAGGGTCTTCACGGAAACTAACTCATAAACCTAGATTGGAAAAAATGGAAATCCAATGAGGAATCCCCAAACACAAGGAATGATATCAATCAAACCATGAATGACTAACTCACACATACCTAGACCAATTCCCCCTTGCATTAGACACAATTACCTAAGAGATTCCAACTAAATATTTAAACCCCATGTCCTAAACCACTTTCCATCATTCCATGGAATGGAGTCCGAGAAGCCATACCTTTACGTTAAGGAGTTCAATGACATTATTGAAACCATGTGTCCCCCACATCAACTAGAATCAGATAAGATGAGACTCATTCTTCTTTCATTAAAGGTTCAAGCTAAAAATAGGCTAAAAAACTTGAGACCATCATATATCAACTCTTGTGACCAATTAAAAAGATAATTATTAAAAAAAATACTTTCCCTACCACAAAACAATTACATTTAAAAAGGGAATCCAAAAAAAATTTCAAAAAGAGGGAGAGTCAATCTATGTAACATGGGAGAGGTTAAATGATAGCCTAAACATGGTTCCACACCATGATTTTTCTATTCCTGAACATGTGAGAATTTTCATGGAAGGGTTGTGCTTGAGGAACAAAAAATTCATTTATATAATGTGTAATGGGACCTTTATAAACAACTTCCCAAGTGATTCTTAAGTGTATCTGGAAAGACACGATAAAAAAACCAAACATGGGGAACATCGCCTTATTCTGAAAATACAAAATGAACTACTAGAATGCATACACTTAGTGAATAGAAAAGCCTTAGGGATAAAATCACAACACTCATTTGGAAGGATGAAGAGATAAACCTTAGGAAAATCCATGAAATCCAAACTATAGACCTTGTTTGAACAATTTTTGACAAAAAATTACCATAAAACAGACAACTTCCCAACCATTCCATCCATCAAGGATTTTCTTCAAGGAGGGACACCTGCTAAAGTCAATTACCTAAAATTTTAAAGCCCCAATAACAAAATACATTCATCCAAAGGTATAATGACCATTAAGGCTTCCAATAGAATGATAAACCAAAAACTAACCAACCACAAGGACCAAACCCCTACACTAAAAAATTTTCAAAACCATAACCAATTTCAAGCCCAAACAGTCCAATACCATTATCTAACTATCCAATCCCAACTACCCATCCATAAACCCATACAATAACCAATGTATCCTCCTTGGATAAACCAACCAACACAATCTCCCTCCCAATTTCCCCCACTCCAAATCCTTGAATAGTTCTGTAAAAAAATGGAGAAAATGAACATAGAAGTATATTTCCTTAAACAATAACTTCAAAAAATCGAAAATCGAATGGCATGCATGCATATACCAGGCATTCCTCAATAAAAATCAATGCGAGAGTCAAGTTTCACTCAAACAACTCTGGAAAAAATTAAAGGATGTGACAATTTTAAGAAGTGGGAAATAAATTGAGAAAGTAGAAAAAATAATTCCGAAACCATTCGAAGATTCAAATTGTGATGAAAATTCAAATAAACCACATGATAAAATTGAATAAAATAATAACAATGTGAAATAAACATCTCATCAAATAACAATCCCACATCCTACATAATTTCCTCAATGCATGAGGGGGAAAACCAATTCTGAATTGAGTGAAACATTGAGGGAATTGTTCTCAAAAGTCAAGTTAAACATTCCACTCTACGATGCTATTCAAACCATTCCGACATACTCAAAAATCCTAAAGGATCTATGCACATTCAAAAAGAAATTCTCACATAATAACAAAGTACTCCTTGAATCAAATGTTAGCACAAAAATCCAAAGAACCCTTCCACTAATGATGAAATACCCATGATTCCCTTAAATCAATGTTGAAATATTATAGAACAATGTTTTCAAATCCTGGTGTGACCTAGGTGCTAGTGTCAATCTCATTCCCTCTGTTTTGTACTGCCAATTAGGCCTGAAAGAGATCCAACCCACATCTGTCACACTTCAACTTTCTATTCATAGCAATAGCGTTCTAAATGGTATTCTAAAGGATGTTCTAAAAAGGTAGAAATATTCATATCTCAATTTTGACTTCATTGTCCTTGACAAAAATCCAAACACAGGAAATAAAGAACATACCCCAATCATCCTTGGTAATCCCTTCCTTTCAATAATCAACTCTATTATCTATTTCCAAAATGGGAACATGACTATTAACTTTGGAAACATGATTCTAGAATTAAACATATATAATTCTAGATCACAGATAGGGGATGAAGAGAATATTCATGAAGTAAAAATGATAGAATGCATTGATAATGAATCAATATAACATCATGGAATATTTGAGGAAATATTAAGCCAGGTTGAGATAAATTTCTTCCCTTGAAATGAAGGATGTTTATAACATTAGCTTGAATCACATTCATATTTCCCCTATGAAAAAATCTTAAGAACAAAAATAAGTGAAATATTTCAGAAAAAAACATTCATAGAGACCACTCAAACTCCATTCACTAAAACTGATCATTCCAATCTAGTAGCTAAAACTTATACACATGGGGAATCAATCCTATATTAATCTATAAAAAGAAAAATTGATCTTGATCCAATGTCCTAATCATATATTGAAATTTTGAACCAACACAATCCTTAATTGAAATAACTTCCTTTTGCACTGAAGTATGCCTTCCTAGGAGAAAAAGGAACACATCCTATTATCATTTATTCTTCTCTTTAAGAAAATATGAGAGTAATTTTTAGATGTCATTAGGAGACATAAGAAAGCCATTGGATAGACCTTGACCAATATTCCTAGGATTGGACAACTTATCGAGATTTATAGGATTATTATAGAGTCTAATTTAGTGCCATTTCATCAACCTCAGTAGAGACTCAATCCTAATCTAACGTAAGTAGTGAGAAAAGAAAATCTAAAATTGTTAAAATATGGCATCATCTATCCCATAGTTGAGAGTGAGTGGGTAAATCCAATCCATGTTGTTCCAAAGAATGTTGAAATCATAGTTATAACCAATATGGATGGAGATATTTTTCCAACTAGGGTGAGTAGTGGCTGAAGTTTCTATGTTGACTATAGGAAGATAAATTCATTTACTAAGAAGGATAATTACCCCTTACCATTCATTGACCAAGAACCTCATAGAGTGGATGGTCAAACATTATACTATTTCTTAGATGGTTACTTGGGGTGCAATCATATTTAGGTATCAAAGAGGATTAAGGGAGGATGACATTCACATTCCCATTCAACACCTTTTCCATCAAACTCTTTCCATCTGGGTTATGCAATTTCCATGGAACCGTCCAACATTGCATGATTGGAATCATATCAAACCTGTTAAAGGATTTTCTAGATGTCTTCATGGATTACTTCTTTGTGTTTGCGGATACATCTGAGGGATGTATGAGGAATGTGGAGAGAGTTTTGTCATGATGTGAAGAAAATAATCTCATCCTAAATTGGAAAAAATTCCATTCATCGTTTAAAAGGGGATAATCCTTAGCCATCTAGTCTTAGGTAGGGGGATTAAATTCGATACATCCAAGGTTGACATAATTGTCACCTTCCATCACCCAAAACAATCAAGTAAGTGAGTTATTTATTAGGACATTATGGTTTAAATAGAAGATTCATTAGGAACATTATTTCTATTTCTCATCCCCTGTGTGGTATTCTAGTAAAGGATGCTCTAGTTATTTGGTCAGAAAGCTGTGAGGGTTCATTCACAACCCTCAAATCATCTCTCACATCCCATCCCATCATTAAATCCCATAATTGTAACCTTCCATCCAATATCATGTGTAATTCTAGTGACTTTTCTTTAGGATTTTTGTTAGGACATTGTTTTGATAAAACTCTTTATGAAATTGCTTACATAAGAAAATCCTTAAATGATACCCAAATCAACTACACCATAATTGATAAAGAATTACTTATTGTTTTGTTTTCCTTATAAAAGTTTAGGTCCTACATCTCAGGATTCCCCATCACTGTGTTCATTGACCATTCTGAATTTAAATTCATCTTCTAGAAATTACAAGCTATGGCTTGATTGATTAGGTGGGTCCATATCTTTCATGAATTTGAACTCATAATAAATGAAAAAGGGTGTTGAAAATTTAGTAGCTGATCATCTATCTAGAATAGGATTTAATGAAAAATTAACTCACCTTTATCTGTCTGATTCAATCCATGATGAACACCTATACTCTGTGAGTGACTTCCCTTGGTATGCCGACATACCCAACTTCTTAGTTACACGAGTAATTCCAAAATTCATAGGCACTGAAGATAGATGGAAATTCCATTCTAATGTCAAGAAATATGAATTTGATGATTTATACATCTATAAGTTCTTCCTTAAAAATGTCAATAGGCGGTACATCCCTGAATTTGAATAAGATTCCATCCTTAAATTCTATCATAGTGATGCTTATGGAGGTCAATTTTCATCTAATAAAAATTTTTCTAAGGTTCTTCAGTGTGGGGTCTTATAGAAAACCCTCCTAAGGGACTCCGATACCTTTTTTCAAATATGTCTTAGGTTTCCACAAGTAGGGTCCATCAGAAAAAGGAATCAAATACCACTGACTCATATCTTAGTGATTGAAATATTTGACTTCTGTGGAATCAATTTAATGGGACCATTCCTGAAATCTTGGGGTTATCTATACATTCTTTTAGCAGTTGACTATGTCTCCAAATGGGTTGATTCTATTCCAAAAAAATCTAATGATCATCAAACTATGACTTGATTTTTCAAGGAGAATATCCTCTCTAGATTTGGAATTCCATGAGATATAATTAGTGATCACAGAACTCATTTTTGCAATAATCCATTCTCACAACTCATTGAAAAGGATGGAATTTCTCACAAATTTTCCACTTCATACCACCCACAGACTAATATACAAGGTGATTTAGCCAGTCTCCAAATTTTAAAAACAAATCATGAGAAAACTATTAATCAATCTAATAAAGATTGGTCAAGAAAACTCTTAGAGTCTCTTTGGGCCTATCGATCCACATTAAAAACCATTTTAAGAATTTACCCTTATAGTTTGGTTTATGGTAAAGCAAGAAATTTTTTAGTGGATAATAAACATAAGGCCTTATGGTAAATTAATAAAATGAATTATGACCTCTCATTGGCTGAAAAAAAGGAAATTATATCTCAATGTACTTGAGGAATTTAGGATAGAGGCTTATGAAAATTCAAGGATAAATAAAGGTAAAGTACAAGCCAACCTATCTTGAATTATTAAAACCAAACACATTATACAGGCTAAACCTATTATTTTATATAGATCAAAACTTTATTTACACTTGGGAATGTTGATGTGAAGATGGTCAGGTCCATACATAGTGTATAAGGTGTTCCCCCATGGGGTTGTAGAAATTCAGGATCCCACCAATGGTCAAGACATTAATGTTAATGGTCATAGAGTCATACCATTCAATTAAAAATTCCAAAAACATGAAGTTGATGAAGACTTGTGTGAAACAAACTTATTTGAGGAAAATACATAAAACATTAAGGGTTTAATTCTAGTAGGAAACATGAAACAAAAGTACATCATGGGAAGAAACCCATGGTTTTCATGTTTCTAATCATTTTGAATCATATTTTTTCAAATAAGATTAATGAATCATTTTGATATTTAAATAATTACCTAATGAATCAAATATGAATATGATATTACCTTTGACTGTTGAGATTTTATTCTATTATGAGTATGGATGGGTATGAAAGTGGTGTGAAATTTTATTTGAGTCACATAGGACACGTCAATGGTCATAGGGAAAACCCCATAACAACCAGAGAATCCATGGGGACTCAAACCCAGGATCATAGGGAGAAAGGGGCACACGATTTCTACTAACCTAAGGCTTATAGGGATTTTTTTTCTATAATTTATATATATATAATTATATATAAATCTATTTTGTTTTTTTCTTGTTTGTTTATTTTTCCTTGTTCCACTATGGAACTCTATAAGTTACATGGATATCAAAGGATTAAATTGGATCAACAGAAACGTCAACATCAACCACCAGGTGAATTCATTTCAGGATTCTCATTTTCAATTTCCTCTTTAAACAAATTTCCGCTACCACCTTCTAATTTTTATTTACTTTAAACACTAGGGACAATGTTATTCTAATTGGGGGGGGGGGGGTTAAAAAGAAAAAAACTTGTGAAATTAAAATTGTGTGTACATGGAAGGAAAAATTCCTTTATCATTGAGTAAATTAAAAACCTTGAAACTCAATATCAAATAATTTAACATCCCCAGATTCTGATTTTAATCCATGTATAATTTCAAGGAAAAGATTTTGGAATGTTTGGATATCTAATGTGATATTTAATTGTTTATATTTTTATCCAATAAAAAAAAATAAACACACACGTTCATTGGATAGTGGGTTATTAGTTTGAGTTCATGGGGTACCCTAAATAAATATCATAGGTTTGGTGATCATTTTAGTTTCAATATGTATATTCAATAAAAAACAATTCAAAACAATTATAAATATTAATAATAAATCTTTATGTAGAGTAATGAAATGAACGTACTGTGGGGCTTTAGGCACTTGGGAATCGTGTCCCCATAGTTATCTAGCACAAAGTTAGTTATTTTATCCCGATTTTTGGTAATTTGGATTTATTTTTTACTGAGTTAACTAAAGATGATGCCTGAGTATGTGGGATTCACTTGGTTCCCTAACATATTTGAACCTTGGAGTAATCATCAAAGTCTCGCTACATGGGTTTACTCTATTGAGTTAGATTTCAATTACCATTGAAATATTGAAAAAAAAACAATAAAATAATATTGAATACTCTTCTTAATATTGTAATTTGATTCCACCAAACACTCCCATCATTTATCCCATGAATAAAGATGAACCCCCAGGTTTATTTTGATACACAACACATCATCATGATTAATTGAAATTGGATGAAATATGGTGAAAAATTTAAAAAATGAAAAGATCTTGGGATTGGGATATGATTATGAAACTATCTTGTATAAAAATATTTTTATGGGTTTCATGCTTGTTTAGTATAAGGGTTTTTATTGATCATTGTGTATTAAAATATTTTTTGAAAAATAAATTAAAATTTCATATTTTGGAGATATATTTTCCATAGGACTAGAAAAAATCATATTGGGGGGGGGGGGTATAATTAGCCACTGAGTGAGGATGATATTAATTATTAATATATATAATATTCATGCACTTAATTATTCATAAACACTATTTTAGTTCATTTTACACCTTGAACATCATTTCACATTATTATTGTAAGTCCTTAAAATTAACTACTACATGGTATATATATTTACATAATATAAAATACTAAATGATATTTATTTTATTTTGATATTTAATTATCAGGTTTTTCATTACATTAGAAACAATTCATATATTTAGAGTACTTGAAGATTCACATTGGAAGACCCACAAAGTGGTCATTGAACTCACAAAATTTTAGGTGATGTGATCTAGACAAAAGGACAACAAAGATATTGTACCATCCAAGATCTATGACAAATAATTCTGAAAATTGATCTAAATATAGATAAAATAAATTGTAACATTTCATACAATAGTGAAAACAGATAATTCAGATCATTTACTGGAGTTACAAGCAGCCCAATTTAAAGATTAAATTATGGTCTAGATTTTGCAGCACAGAAACACATCCCACCATTTCGATCATATCTTAAAAAATTCCCTTTGGGGTTTAATTTTACTGGCTATTATAAAACCTTAGAGGATTCATTTTTTTCTTTAATGGATGACTCAAATTCAGAAATCTTGAAGGTCATTTAGGTTCCTTAGTTCAGAAGATGCAAGATGAATTCCACTTCATGTTAAGGGTGAAGAAGTGCACTCTCCCTTACTTTCCACAACCCTAGGCCTACCATACTCAAGTGGGATGCATTGTACTATTTTGAGTTAAACCCAAGTCTTAAAAAAATTCATATTTAAGGCGGTGGTGGTGAAGTAATTGAGGAGGCCTTGTTTTATTATCATGGGTAATTTTATGTTGAAAATTTGTATTGTCATTTTAGTGATTTCACATGTATGTTGTTCAAATTCACCTTAGTTTATTTATAAAACTTATTCTTCTTCTCATTTTCTGTTCTTTTTCATGTCACATTGAAACCTTTGTCTCATGGTGTAAAGTTTTTCACAGAAAATCCTATGAAATTTATCACATAATGGTGGAGTGATCATTATTTAACTTTTTTTTATTCATTCTTTAATTCCTCACTGATGAGTCTACTTACCTATAATATTGAAACCATAGAATAATTGCAGGGCTAACCCACTTATGGATTGATCCAAGGGAGTAAAAAGGGAATGTATTGGAGGTTATTTCTCTCTCCATTAATGTATAATCGCTTCCTATAATTTAGAATTTTTTTGATGATCTTTATTATCCTCATCCTTATTTAATTTAAGTCCACAAACTCTATGTGCTAATATGAAACTCTACCTTTGTGTTCTCAAAACATTGATCCCCCAAGTGTATAGTCGATTATTATTAGGGTCATTTGGAATAAAACCAATAAGTGATGATGTTGTTTGATTTTATTAAATGAATCCATCTCAAATATAAGAAATTGATATAGTTTAAAGGTAAATTTCACCCAATCCATCCCTTGTAATAATATAGGATCAACCCTTATCCTAACTTGAATTCAATTTAGACTACTAGTGTTCTTTTAAACTATATAAAAAACCCATGTTGTCCATTTCATAGCCAAAAATCTATCTCTTTAGATTGTGTGTCTATAGGTTCTTCTTAGGTATCTAAGGAATTGATAACCCAAGATACACTACAAGTGACCACTTATCCCTTAGAACATGTGTACAATTGGGAGAGACCAATCCCTTACCTTTACTCTAATGTTTTTTGAAACTGATTTAATCTATTGTATCATAAAAATAACACTATTAATCATTATTTAAGGAAATAGAATGATATCTATTACCATTTAAACAATTTATGTATAGTTATTCATTATATATTCATCAGTTAGTTAATATTTATTTCCATTATAAATGATACTAATTTTGATTGTTTTGTATAATTTTATAAGGTCATTGTCAAACCCCATTATTTGATACCATGTTAACCATTACCAATTTATAAAATATATTTAAATACTAATTTTAATTATTTATATACCCCAATTCTAATTTTATGGAGACCACATTCTTGTTTTGAGAGAGTTAAATCCCTGATGAGCTAATTTTGGGTAATTTAATGATATGAACAAATTAATTTACAATGATTGTTAATTCCTTATAATAGAAATTAAAAAATATTTATGACATATATTACTATAAAATATCATATATATATGTATTTATATTTAATAAATGTATATTATATCCATTCATGTAGGTTAAAGATGAATAATGTAAGACATCAATCTCTGGCGGTGGTAGTCCGCATGTATACACAGCAGACGATTTCATGTTTCATAGAATATAAATAAGGTAGGAACTGTGTTATATTTCTATAAATTTAATTTTTAACAAATATAATATTTATTAATTTAGATCTCCTTTTAATACTTCTGTGTATGGTGGGGAAGTGAAATAAACTTTTTTGCTTCTTGGATATGGTAGTCCGCATATACACACGAATGACATATTCATTTTTATAAGGGAAAAGATGAAATATGGATAATGATTATTACCAAAAAATTATAAAATTAAGTATAACAGTATTAAATATTTCATTATGTAAGAATGGTTAGTTTATATTTGGAATTGAATTATAGAAAAGAGAAGAGTTTAGGTAGTGATTAGTTATTATATTGAGAACATGAGGTTTCCCTTGGAGGAATTATAAAAAATATTGGATTTATGAAATTTTTTTTCAACTAGGGGATTATGGACATTGAATAATATTATAGAGGAAGTAAAATCATCATTTTTCAGATGGTAATTCTCATTTTATAAAATCCATGATGTGGTGGTGGTAGGCCCCTTCTATATATGGATAGAATGATATTTTTGTAAATATAACTTCTTAAAATAGAGGGAGCACATGTTTCATATAGAAAGGAGAATCCAAAATAAAAAATAATGGTTTAGAGGTAATTGTTTTTCATGAAATACCTAATCCATTAATTTTATGTTATTTTTATCATTCTTTATGTATTTTACCCTTATATTTTACACTTTTACCATTTTTGGTTTTTACCACGGGAACTAAATTTTAAATGGGAAATTGATTTTTTATACCTAAAATTAATATAGAATTTATTAAATAATTTGTAAATATGGATTTGAAATATGAAATCCAATTTATAGAAAAATTATATAGTATTGAAATATTAATTTTAATATTGGTGCACCTAACATGTAAAAACCATTTAAAAAAGTGTTTTTAAGTATAAACATTATGTTTATGATAAAATTATTAATGTTTTTGATTTATATGAAATTAATTAGTTTATTATTAAACATAGAATATTTATATGCCTTCTAAATAATTCCACATCCCAATTCTAGCTTTTGGATATATAATCCATAAAACAGGACAAAAATAGGCTTTATTAAAATAACTATCACTTGATATTCACAATATTAATCATGGATTTCATAAATTTAACATATTATTTTATAAATGAATCATATTACCCATTTTTTTCAATTATGAGGTTTTATAAATTTTAAATCCATACGTAGTTTATAGGAATGTCATAAAAACTATAATAAATATATAAATTATATATTTCACCATTCACCAAAAAACCCATTTTAGAAAAATCATAAATATTCATCATAAGATAATATTGTTAATACGAATCCAGGAAATAATTTTATTTTTTAAAATTAAATGTATAAAAATATAGAATTTAAATTTTATATGGAAATATGAAACATAATGAAGAAAATGATTTTATCTGAAATTTTCCTCTCAAATATTATTTTTTACTATTATTTGATAGAAAATTTTGATTTTGAAAATTTTTAATTTTACAATATCAAGAATATATTTAAAAATAATTTAAATACAATATAATTCATTACTTAAAATAAAAACAACTAGCATATAGAAAGGAAGTTTCTAGAAAAGTGAATTTTATGCATTAAATGTGTTTATTTTTATTACATGCATTGTAATAACTATTGGTTGAATGTTAATTTATCTTATTTTAAATAGTATATATCCTTTTATGAAAATATTTATTTAGCCAACAGTATTTAAAAATACATAATGCTTTTAAAAAATAGTTCTTTGATAAATATTACTTTTATATGAAATGATCTTCACAAAAGACCATTATAATTAATTATTTTCATTCTAAAAATTTAGTTTTATTAAAATAAAGTTATTTTATAATCTTTATATGAATCCTGTAATATTATTTTATTCCACATTAATATTTATAAATACATTATACTAAAATATCTTAACTAAATATTATTTTCCATTTGAATATTTTATTATCATAATGTAGGAATTTTTGTTATGAATTATAACAATTTGTCTCAATTAAATATGTCAAGGTTTCTTTTAGTTTATTTTTTTTCATGTGAAATATTCCATTCAAAAAATTATTTATTTAAAAGGAAATTAATAAAAACAATTCTAGTGTTATATATATCTCTCTGTTTTTAAAGGATGGATACAATTATGTGGTGTGTTGTGATGAATTTAGAGCAGGCCTTTGTTGTTTGTTGATGTAGAGGTAGAAAATTGTTACTTATGTGTCTAGGTTATTGATTATTTTAAAGTTGCATATCCCTTAACAAAATTAGTTTTAAAAAAATGGAATGCATCCTAGTAGCTGACCATGGTCATTACTCAAGAATATGGGCCTAAAGGATTCACTAACTAACACTTATTTATTTTTGTTTTTATTTTAAATATTTTTAAAACTATGATAAATAAACCTTAATTGGTTTTTTTTATACATTTACAAAATGAAAATTTAATTCTGATAAAAAAAAATGAAAAACATAGTGAAAGTGTTTGGATCATTTTTTATTCACATAGGTGATTCATTATCTAGAAGTGTTATTATTTAACAATTGATTCAACATCATTTCTTGATTTAAATTTTCTATCTTAATTATGGAATGAAATATATTAAATAATACCATAGAGTATATATCTATTCCACCTCTTCCATAATGAAGAGATAGTGAATGTACTCAACCAAGGAACTCATGATCCCATCACCTAACTCCATCATTTCTTGTTTATCTCTTAGTCCATACAAATCCATCAGTATGATATATAAACTTCGATAAGGGAGGGATAAAGGGTTAGATTGATTAGAGAATGAAACGGTTTAATGGAAAACACATATGGTTAAAATATTTCCACTTCTCTTAATTTCAGTTTCATATTAGGGTCAATAATTATAAGAAAAAGAACTAAAAATCATAGATTATAAATTCCCTTGCAGTATCCCATGTGAACAAATATCTCTAGTTAGTTCTCTATAATAATGTATCTAGAGATAATACTATCATAGAAAATAGATATGAAAAACCAAAGAATTGGGGGAGAAGAATAAGAACACAATTGAATAATGCACACAGAATTCAAATTAAATATATGAATTACAAGAGTTTATATCTACAATTGTATAATCCCAAATAATTATACTAGGATAGGGGGAACATATTTATTACCATTTACTTCATTATTCCTTATTGAATTCATTTCCAAATAGTGACATTATTCATCAACAGATGAGTTACACTTGTACAATAGTAAGGGTTAGAATAATTTAAAATAATCTTCACTAATATTATTCAATTGGGAATTATCTATGTGACCAAGCCTCATACAAATTTGAGTAAAATAAGAGGTGAATTATTCCACTATTTTATGACTCTAGTGGAATATAGGTAATTGGAGTTTATTTTTCGTGCCCCTTATGAGGAAGATTATATGATGCATGTTCCTGCAGTGTGTGATTTTTTGAAGTAGTATTCATCTAGTTATAAGGACTTTATGTCCATTATTTTACCTATTCCTAGATTTCAAAACACTTGGGCTTCAAAGAATTGGCTATTTTAACTTGAAAATGAAAGGCCTGAGTGGATTAATTACTAGGAAAGGATGAAATTTGTTGAATTTGGTATTTTTTTCTTGAATAAAACTTCTTGTTCTTCTATAAAAAATAATCTTAAAACTAATCCATGGTGTTGATTCAATATATATGGGGTTTGAAATAATGATGTGACATTAATCAGATTCTTGGGAATCTTTTGTGGTGAGATGGTGTGTGTAGACAACTTTGGATAACTTGATAATTCTAGGATCAATGATGAACTACTAAGAAGGGATACTTAGTTTTATTATGTGTGAACATGGGTTGGATTTCATGTCTTATTTACTTAATTAGGTTTCTAGTATATTCCATTGGTATTTAAATTAGGGTTGGATTGATTGTGATTAGTATATGGGAATGATTGTATTATAGAGTTATTGTGATCAAATTTATTTTTTACACGTTCTAGAGAAATCAGGCTGGTTAGGTCCAGTTTGGACTCACACCCGATTCATGCTGCGTATTGGCATGTGGTTGATTGATGCTACAGTGTGGAGTTGAGATTAGTGGTTTCCATCACTATTATCCTAGATGATTTTAGTTACATCTTGATACACATTGATTTACTTCAGTTTGGTATTTTTCATTAGATGATTATGGTTAATGCATACTCACAATCATCCTTCAATAGGACATGGAGGATTTAGTTCTCAAAAGATTATTATAAAATTTTTTCAAACAAGTGAAATTTGTTCCTTTGAATCATCACATTTATCTCCATATAAAATGAATGTTGTCCCACTATTTTCTTCATCATTTACCTACATAGGGAACACCAACCAATGATATAGAACAATCAACTAAAATTCTACATAATACAATATTTATTATCCCACTAGTATCCATTATATAAAATCATATCAACATATGGGTTTATAATCAAAAATCAGTCAAACATAAATCAACAATTCATGTTTATTTTAGTATTATTTTCTCTGCATATGATTTCAGCATATGATTTTAGCATCTTATTCATCAAGATTCAGATTATTCTTCAATCGTCTTCAATTGATATCATAGATGAATCCTTTAATAGGCATTAACATTTTCATAGCATCCAATAATTTATCCAACCATACGAGCATGGAAGTCATCAAGAATATGTTCTTCTTTCAGGATTTTATTAGATTTCTTCATTAAATTCTACCATCTTTTTCTCTATTTAAATTCATCAGTAGAAATTCATTATCTTCAAATTCATTAGTGAGATTAGTATTAGTTTTTGGTGGGATGCTAAACACAGAAGGATGGGGAATATTCTAAGGAAGAATATGGTTAGTATATTTAAGGCGTGGTTTTTTAATTTTTCAAATTCCATTCTTCAGGGAAGGTTATGTTTTAGTGATGATAAAACGTTTCCCCACAAATGAGGTGATACAATATGTTCACTGAAGTAAGATATTTCATTCACATGGAATCACATTGTGTTCTTCTTGATGTTTTAATTTTATTGAATGAGGACTTATAGATGCATTACCGTTTCTAATTTTTATATTAGACATGAAATTTAAGAAAAATAATATTATTTAGTGAAAGACTTTATTCCAATTAAATTTTATATAAAAATTATATTATAATTTTTTCACCTTAAAAATTATCCACAGAAAAATAATTAATTTATAAAATTTATTTAAATAAATTTAATGGGAAAAAATAAAAATAAAAAACCCATATTTTACATATTTCACATTTTTATTGTTGAGTTTTCTAATAAATGAAAAGATCATTTAAAAAAACCACTATCAATTTAATTATATAATTTTCATATCTATTTGAATAAATAAATAATTATAAATATAAACATTAATTACATAATTAAATAATGGATAGAATTATCAAATTAAAGAAAAAGATGATTTAACCGAGTTTTAATTAAATTAGGGAGTTATAAAAAATGAAAATATGTTTATAAATTTGAAATTTGGAGCTTTCATCACTCCCCAAATTTGATCTATTGTACTCTTGGAAAATGAAAAATCAATGAATTCCCAAAAAAACAAATTTTTAGTGAAAAATATTGAAAGTAAGATTTATCAATTTCAATTCAAATTAATTTAATGAGAAAAATTATACCAATCAACTAGGAAAGAGAGGATCACAGTAACATCCAAACTAATAACAAAAATATTGGGGAAATTTTTTACTTCTTCCAACTAAAAAATTTGTTCACTATTTATATATGTATTTGATGTCAAAGGATTGAAATTCTCTTACCCACGTTAAATGAAATATTTGATGTCAATCTGAAACCATTTTATTACATGTCTAACATGATGTTCAGTGTTTCCCTTTACTAAATAAAATTCATTTATTTTGAGTTATACTCAATATTTGGAAATGAATTTTTACAATATGCTTGAAAAAACTCCCATCTATCCACACTGAGAAACATGAAAATAAAATTAATAAAGTGGGATTGAAAGGGTTTTTTTGTGGCTTGAGGTTTTTCATAATGTGTTTTAAAATTTAATAAATTGTAAAGATAATGGTTTTACACTTTTTAATAAAATATATGATAAAAAACATAAAACAGTATATTATACCTTACTCAATCACCCTAAAATATGGGATAGATACACCCCATTTGTTTATTTTATTTTTAGAGGTATATATCTCATGAAAACATGGTCAATGAATCTCACAAATCTATTCTATTTATATTATTATGTTTTTTAATATTCATTTTTTAGGAGGATGAGTTTTTGATTTGCGTTCTTGGAATGATGATCATGTAATTTTGTTCCTCAGGGTCATCAATCACACAAAAATGGATAATTACTATTAATATCACATACATGTTTTCATTTTTAACTACATACAATTTTTTGGAGAAAATGATGATAAAAAGGGAATGTATTTATAGTGAACCTTGACCATTTACCCCTCTCAAATTCACAAAGAGTAATGAAACTCACTAGTCATAGTCCACATTACTTACAATACATCCAAAAAAGACATGGAATATCCTTTCATCCACACTTAGACTCATATTTCTCATGTAATTTTATTTTTGCGAAAGGAAAGGAATGTGAAATTATGTTTGAATTTTTATTTTAAAACAATAAGGCCATTCATGGTTATCTACGGTATTAACAATGATCAATATTCGAGGTTAGTCTTAAGGATAGATGAGGGAATATCCAATAAAATTACTCAATCATATTGAATGTATCTGATGAATTAAAAATATATAAAAGAGAATAAACACATTTTATGTTTAATAAGAAAATACAGAGATACTCTCAGGAAGTTAGTGTATTAGAATGATAATTTCAAATTTGTTAAAAAACATCTCAAGATGGGAAGTTTTATATTTGTCAATCCATAGTGTATATGAACATAAATTTTCATTCAATAATCCTGAAAATGACTGAAAATAAAATCTCAAGAAAACAAACACAAATAAGAAATTATTTTAACTTGTATGCTTTAATATTATGATTATGCTTTACACATCTAACATGTAATTCCAAAATTTTAAATAGTTTTTAATTAAGATCAAATAACGTTTGAAAACTAAAAAACTAAACAAGAATAAATTTGTAAATATTTTAAAATAAATTAGAATTATATTTCACACACACACACACACCCAATGATATATATATATATATATATATATATGCACCAAACAGTATTTAAAAAAATGAAAATAAATAAATAAATAAATCAATACAAAATTAAATAAAATAAATAAGAATCCATGAGATACCCCACTGCCCCAACACTTTTTGTTAATCTATATCCTCAATGAACATTGAAAAAAAGGAAAACATGTTTTATGTAGATTTTAATGAGACAGCTTGAAAAATATTTTTAATAAGAGAAAACATGATTTTTTTATTCCTAACATGTTAAAAACATGGGAAGATATAAATCCTCTTTTTAATAGCTTCAAATTCACTTTAGGTATGTGTTGAAAATACATTCATGGTTTTTTCTATTGGGGAAAATTAGAAAAAAAATTTAAAAATTAAATGTAAGAACTGAAAATAAATTAATTTTGATAAAGATAGTTAATGGTCTTCAGTAAACGACTAAAATGTTCTTCAATTTAAAATTCCTACAGCCAGATAAGATTTAGACTATCCCCAGTCTATTAGTGGATGGATATTTTATTATAATAACCACTATATAATTCTTTTCACATATGTCTTTATATTTACTTGATATTGTAGTTTCTATTGAATATATTTCTTCAGTTATATCCCCTTTATTATATAGTATAATGTTTCTTGGTGTGGAAATAAGGATAAATTATGGGTAATATTACTGTTCATGCTATATTAGTTTTTCTAGTTATCATTCCACTTATTATTCAAATCTCGATACCATTAATTTTTTTAAGCCTCATCTAAATCCACATTGAATTATAAAAAATGGTACCTTATTCTTCTACTATAATTCCCTCCAAAACCATGGTTGATTATGTAAAATTAAGATAAAAAATTTCATTAGTGAGTTCATCGTGCATATGATTAAGATAAAAAGAGTATAAATCATAGTTATCTCTCTCAAATTTATGAACAAAAATATCTCTTGAAAAATTAAATTTTATATGAAGTTAACTTGTGTGGGAATGTAGTAAATCATCATGTCAACCCTAAACCTTCTATATTTTCTCTTAAATGTTAGGAATGATTTATTTTTTATTATTCACACAATTTGGGTAGAATTATGGGAATTACATTAACAACTTGTTAAAATCACCTGATATGGGTTTTAGTATTGATGTTTTGATATACTCTTTATGGTTCTCAATGTAATCCCTAATTATTTCTCAACCTTTTCATTTGTGGTTCTATACATTTTTCTAACACATGTAACAAAAATTTGTTTTTGGGTTGAATGTCAGTCAAAAGTAGAATCATTTTTTGCCTTTTTTTAATTTTTAGATTAAAAACTATGAAATATTTATAAAGAAAAAAATTAAATTGAATCACCAAACAAATTCTCTAGAGACAATGAAAAGTTGATGAGTATCATATGACAGGGTCCACAACAAAAATAATTTTAAAAAACCCGAAATGTGTCCTAGTGGATGACTAGGGCTATCCCTCAATGAGTTAGGACTAGGATATTCACTATATGAAACTGACACATTTCTTAATGTTTTGAAGGATATGAGAAATGATATTTAGTTTTATTGATTTCATAATTTTATAAAATTAAGATACAATAAAGAAAGAGACCAACCACATTAGAGTTAAAGGGGTTGGATTTGGGTTTGATCACACATGTAATTCATTATCCAATAGTGTTCTTATCCAACAATTGAATCAACATCATTATTCAAATTCCTAATTTTATCTAAATTGTGGAATCAAACATGCATAAGAGGAGTACCTAATTCATATATGTCTCACATTATCTATATTTAAGAAGAAATATATTTACTTAACTGAGGCACTCACAATCCCTTTACATAACTCCATCATATGTCACTCATCTCTTAGTACCCACAACTCTACTTTTATTATATATACCCACGTAGTTTATATGTAAACATTATATCTTATTAGCTTAATATCCAATATTTATCATTATGATCCACACCATAACCATAATGGTTTAGTGTCTCTAGTAACATAGATATATAGATAAATGTTATATAAATGATTTAAAATATATCCCACTATGTTCATCACACCTAGGACCCTTATTAGGCATAACATACCTAAAATATTTCATCATATCAAGGGGAAAATGAAACATAAGAAAGGGTAATGTAAAATTATTAGTAAGGGTAAACATGAGAGAAATCAATCTTTGATCATAAGTAAGAATATATTGTGTATAATGGTATGATATCATGTAAATATCAGTAAAAAATAATACCCAATAAATTAAATATATTTAATCATGAGTCATAAAATAAGTCATTATCATCATAAAATATAAAATTTATAATAGTTCAGAATCATAAATAATCATTCATGATCCATGGGAGAATATTATAAACATACAAATTTTGAAAAGAATAAGATTATTACACTCTGAAGTTGTATACATAATAACATGTTCACTCTCTAATTTAAAGAGATGAAATTAGTACCTCACATAAAATTATGGACATGAATCTATGCCCATTAATTAGATTATGGACAAGAAACCAGGTCCACACATTAAATTATGAACAGAAAACAATGTCTATGAAAAATGATATGAACATGAAATTAGTTTCACTCATAATATAGTTATCTCATCTATTATAGATCATTTCCTAATGCATTGGAGGTATATAATAGACCCACCTATCATATATTAGAAAAATCTCCTTAAGGATTTGGGTTTATTCCCTATTCCCACTTTCATCAATAATGTCAATGTACCATATCATGAAAGGAAACACATGTATTATTAAGTTTCATAAAAAATTATCATAGCTTGATTGACCCATGAAAAAGAAATAGATTCCCAAAAAATATATTTAGAACATCATCAAAACCATTCAGAGAAGGGAACATAATGGTATTATTGTAGGATATCCAAAATAAAGAATATAAATCACTAAAGTAATTTGACATTGTTAAAAATAAATTTAAAATATTATTCTTACATTTCTTTGAAATCACAAGAAAACAACCTTTTCATTTGATAAAATTTTAAATTAAAATGTCCAAAATTTCAAAAAATACCTTTATTTGAAAATAATAAAAGAAACATGTAAAATAATATTTAAGTAATGAGAAATCATGATGGTGGGAATATACATTCATGCCATATATAGTAAAAGAAAAAATTAATCTCCTACTTTTGTAAAAAAGTGAAAACAATTGTTCATTTTTTTTAAAAAATTAATTTTTTATTAATTTTAAATAATTTAATAGGTATTTAAAATAAATCCTTCAAAACATTTCAAGTATATATTGAAAATTGCATTTAATATATTTTGGAGATCATGGACATGGAAGAAAAAATTACGTTTAAAACATTTTTTTGATAATTCTAAGTACAAGAGACATGAAAATAGTAATAATAAAGAAAAATTAAATAAATATATTGAACAAAATAAAATATATTTAGTTTAAAGGATTTGATCAATATAATTTCTCTCAAATGAAATTTAGCATATACAACCCTAAATGAACTGATATTGTAACATAAACCCATACCACATTGGTGATTTTTTAATCATAACCCTCATGAATGATATAAATTAAAATGAATATTAAAATACCCCGATCATAAGGATATTCATGATACAATATATTGAATTTTTATTTGATACATATCATAAAATAAGATAGGTTTATTACATAATATATGTCCTAAGGAAAATAATTTGAGATGATAACTTGTTACCACTTGGTAACTTTTAAATTAAATCCTGTTTGATGAAATAATTTATATTGAAATTTTAAATATAATGAATTATAAAGTATACATGATACAAAAAGTTAATTTTGTAGTATATACCCCTCATAAACATAAATAGGTTCATAACATCAAACATATCTAAAAATAATAATATTAGGATGAAAAATCATTACAAAGATCTTACCATTGACGTGAGAAGTAGTCGTTGATGTTATTAAATGTAATATTTAAAAAAAAGTATAAATATTACATAATACACTGATAGATCATTTCTCTGATAATATTTGAAAAACATAGTCAATTAATAATAAGTATAAATCAATGAATGTAATTAGGTTCCGAAACCCCTTATCGCTTTGGTGACTTCTGGATCACAACTCCTATGAAAGAAATTAATTCAGATGAAACATTAAATATAATGAATATAAATGGATTCATGATATATAATATAAAAATTTAATTGTATTCACCAAATAAAAATAAAAAAGTGGTCAATTTGGAATATTACACACTGAAATAATTGTAAGATGCTAATCCATTGTTACTTTTGTAACATTTGAATAAAATACCCTTAGATGAAATAATTTTAATTGTAACATTAAATACCACGAATTAAAAATAATCCATTATGTATCATGTATAATTATCAGTATATATCTTTTAAAAACATAAAGAGGTTCATAACTTCAAACAAGTCTCAATAAAACAATTGAGATGAAGAACCCTTATCTCCATCTTATCTTCCTTTATGTACATTAAAATATCATAAAATATAAATATAGATTTATTATAAAAATATAAAAAAAACTCTTATATAAAATCTTATGTATCACTCTTTTATAATTTATAATTAATTTTTTATTATCAATTTATTCACAAATATTTACATTTCGGTGAAAAATGATTAGTTTTCCAAATATGTTTCGGTTTGATGGTTCTGGTATTTATCCTTGGTTATGGTTTAATAATATATAGAATATTATTTATGAAATTATTTTATGATTTATTAATCATATGAAATTTTATAATCATTAATTTAAAGTGGTTATGAAAAATGAATTACACAACATTTTTGAGATGATTGTTCATATGTAAACACGAGTGATGTTTCCATTTTTCAATGGATTGAACAAAATATAATTAGATAATAAATAAATTTTAAAAAAAAACTAAAATCATAAATATAATATATATTAAAGAATATCCATCATTATAACCATTAATGTAAATCATAAATGAAAAACAATGTTCATTTGTGAAGGTGGTAGTTCACCCCGTACGCAAGGGGCTATAATTTAATTTCCCATTATATGGAAAAAGGAGATGAATAAGGTAGTGAAATTAACAAAACAACATATAGTCATATATGATATTATGATTTTATTATACTATAATGGTTTGGATAAAATTTATGGGGGTGTAAGATGAAGTAAAATGAAAACAATTATTTAATACGGTTACCTCCAATTTAAAGAATCTACTTTGGATCGATCCTAATGGACTATAGAGAAGGATTTTTTAGAACAAAAGAACCTATATAATGTATCAAATCATGATAAAAAGATAATTTGGTTGGTTTTTGTTAAGATAAGGGTCTCAAACATTGTGAATAATGGAGGAGAGGAGGTTCCATTTATAAATGATGGTCGGGAAAGCCTTAGAATAACATAAATTATTAAATTAAGATAAATTAAATTTCATGTTCATATAGAAAAAAATTTATATATTTAAAATTAAAGGATGTTTATGAGAATAAATAATCTAAAAAACATGTTTATACAAGTTTAGGTGATTTGAACCATTATATATTATTTTAAATACTTCTTTAATCCACTTGATAATTACCATGATATTAAAGTTTAATATTAGTTGGGGGTTACGAAAGCAACGATAAATATAAAATTTGAACCATAAGTGGAAAATGATTTATATTATCAACCATATCCCATTAAATTGTCCCAATAATATATTTTTATGCATGTTAAATACTTTTATAATATATTATTTAACATAATATACCATTAAATCTATTTTTGGGACTATTCACATAGTTTGAATTTTAAGAAAACAATATAGAAATACATTTAGAATATGAAATTTTAACACATAAATAATTTTTCATATTCATCTAAAATGTTTTTTCAACCTTATTATGCATCCAAATTGTATAACCATTAATATTTTTAGAATTATTTATTTTTATTTTTGTTCTACTTAAATAAGCACTAGGTTGGCATTGCATAAGCATTTAATGTAATAATTCCATAAATAAAAATTAAAAATAAATTAATATGAAAAAATAAATTTGTTAAAATTTAAAACAAACATTTATAACTAAAAATAACTACTTTTTATCATTTTGGATAAATATTTCTTATATTTAAACAAAGAGAGTAATATTTTATAATTATTTTTAACTTAATATAATATTATGGTAATTATCAAATAAAAAAGGCCAATATTTTATTTGTAATTAAATATTGGATGCAGATGTCAGATATATACTCATATAATAGAAATAATTCTGGGGGAAGATATTTTTTTAATGCCATGTCACATTATGTTTAACTTTAATTACTTTATTTACCCTTATTGAGGAGCCAAATAGTTACCAAAATTAATAAAAATTATGAAAAAAATAAAGTTGAAATATTTATAAAATTTGTAAATTATGATTAAAAATATATAATCCATTTTATTGAATTAAATACCTACAAGTTTCATTAATTAATTTTAAAATAAACCTGTAAAGTGAGATGCATAACCATTTTTCGGAAAAATGTATTTTTAAGTATAAAAATATTTTTATGCCATAATTATGTATACATTCAATTAAAATGAATTTAATAGGATTATTTTAAATTAAATGTAACTATATTTATACAAATTATAAAAAATAAGGCTGTATAAATACTAAGAAATAAATGAATGGTTTTTATAAAATATGTATCGTTTCACTCCTTATTGAATAGTCAAAATTTTCAGAAAAGTTCCCAAATTTCACACTAAGATAATTTTAATATTTTAATTTTAAAAAAATATCCATTTTGGTAAATTAAATTTATAAATATGTAATAGATTAATTATATTATTCAATCAAAAATGCAATAAGACCCATTTATGATGAAAATTTACTCTAAAAGCAATAAAATGACATTATTTTCATTCCTTTCTTAATAAAAACAATTAATTGAATATTAATTCATTAAACTGATTATATAATCATATTATGTCATTAGAATAATTTATCAACATTGATTAATTTGATATATTAAGAAAAAAATACATTACACATAATAATATTTTCATGAAAAATATATCTTTTATCTTCAAATGATGTTACATTTATTTCAAACAAATTTAATATAAATACACGCAAAGGAAATTTATAAAACAAATATATATATATATATATATATTTATATACAATTTTTATGTGTCCAAAGACAAAATATATAATTATTACATTATATTATTATATTTATTTATTCTTGTTTCATTAAAATAATTTCATTTATTTCTATTTCATCCTTTCTATTGTATTCATAGTTATTTGGCTTACTTAAAAACATTTAGTTGTTTTCAAAATCTTCAAGGTGAACTAAGAGGATTATGATTTTATGTTTGTTATATATATATATATATATATATATATTAATACACTACACCTATAGTTTTCTTCGTGTATTTTATATATTACAACCTCATATTGTATTTGTGTTTAATATAAAATTTAACTTTATTAAAAGTATCATAGTTAATTTTAGTGATGTGATTCATGTATTAAAATATTTCAAACAAAATATTCATTTAATTGATAAATGAATATTGATACTTTTGGTTGTTACATGAATTCTATTTAGATTGAGATATGGTAGGGATAAGCATTTTGAAAAATTTGAAAATGAATCAGTTCATTGGACATAGAATATGATTAATATAAACCCAATTCTCTAAATTTCACTTTAATATCTACGTAAAAATTGTAAATTAAAGAATTCAGAATTTTAGATTTTGTATTTCCTTGAAATATCCCATGGGGACCAATCCCTTGTTTTAATAATCAATAATCATGCTGTTAGAGATATTACAAGCCTAACAATGATTTGAGAAAATAAAAGCAACCAATGGACAATAATAACAACATAATTGAACAATTAATAGAGAATTATAATTTAATACAGGAAATACATAATTTTCTTTCTAGAATTTGTAGAATCTAAATAAATCTACATAGACAGGGGACGTATATTTATAGACATTCTCTTTTCACCACTCATAGAATTCATTATTTATAAGTGATATTATTCTATAAAAAGATTAGTTAATAATCTATAGTATTAAAAGTCTTGATGGATTTAGAGTATATTCGTAATTCTATTGGAAAACAAAATTTCTTCCTTATAGAGCTTCAAACACCATCATTGAAAAACAAAGGTGTATTGCTTGACTACTTTGAGGATATATTGGAGGATTAATAATTAGAGTTTATTCTATACACCCATAATATGAAGATGATAAAAAAGAATGTGCCTCTATTGTAGGATTATTTATTATAGGACAAGGGAAATTGTGATGGATGTGGGCATAGTTCTTTACATGGTCATGTATGTCACTACACCTTGGATTCAAAGAATATGCCACCTGATCTTGAAAATGTTAGCATCAAGTGGAGGTAATGTAAAGGTAAGATGAACATTACTATGGCATGTAATTAAATTGTAAACAACTTCATGTGATTCTTTATCGTACCATCTTGGAACCATGTAGTGGTGTTAATTTAATTTAGATGAGGGTTGAAATAGGGATCCAACTTCAATCAGATGCTTGTGCAGATTTGGTAGTGACCTGATGTGTATAGGCATATCAGGAGAGCTTGGAAGATATATGATTAGTGAAACACAAATGAAAATAGAGCATCAGTTGTGATCATAGCCAATCATTAGCAATATTTCAGGTCAGATTTCCCAAATAAGGTGTCTTAGATAATATAATTGTCTTTAATGTAGAGTTAGTTCTATCATATCATGGAGTTGGGAATATTTCCTTTTATGTAATAGAATGGATGGTTAAATATAGCTTTCTTGGGCCAATTTAGACTCATTCTGTGGTTGTTCTATGTATTTTCATTTAAATTATTGATGAAGCATGGTGGAGTCAAGCTCTATGGACACCATCTCCCATATCCCAATTGATAGTACTGATATCTTGATAACATTGAATCGCTTCAGAGAATTATTTGAATTTGGATGAAATTGGTTGATGTATACTCATAGTCATCCTCCAGTTGGGAAGCATTTCATTGGTTAGCTAATAAATAATTAAGGAATTTCATCAAATACCTGAAATTGGTTCTTTTTATTTATCAAAACCATAACCATGGAAGATGAATGAGGTCCCACACTATTCTTTATCATTGACTTTCATAGTGAAAACTGACCAATGATAGTGATCCTTTTACAATAATTCTATATAATCATCAATTTATCACCCCACTAATCTTGATCAAATATTTTAATTTCAATGACTCGGATTATAATATACAATTAGTGGAAATCAAAAAGGATCTTAAGGATTGGGTAAAGATCAATTCCTGTTCATCTCATTTTACTTTCCTCTTCATTGATCTTGGGAATATTATTTGATCACTATAAATTCATATCTACTTTCTATTATCAACTAGGTATTATATTCATCACATTATCGGAAAAGATCATCCATCCTTGTGAGTGTGACACTCATCATGCTTCTATTATTCTTTCAGGTTTTCTAAGGTTTTATTATTAAATTCAAATTTATTTTCTTTTATTTTATTATGTAATCGAAAATTATCTATATATTAATGCCTCATTTGGATTGGTTTTAGTTTTAGCTGGACTAGTTAACATTGAAGGATAGGGAAGAATCCATAGATTAATGTGTTCAAAACTTATGGAGTAAGATTTCTCTATGAAATAATTTTATAAAACATGTTCACAGAAGCATGATATTTCATTTCAATGGATGTATATTATACTCTTATTGAAGATGTACAAGAATAGAATGATGATTTAAAAATGGTTTACACTTTTTAATTTATATCTTTAAAGTGAATTTTATAAATATATATATTTTTATTATAGGATATTATTCCAATTTAATTTGATATAAACAATAAGAATATTTTTTTTCATGTAATAATTCCATCCAAAAAATAATTTAATTGGTTTATATTTTTCAATTAATTTAAAAAGAATAAAATATTTTAAAACCTATAATTTATAAATTACAAATTTTAATTATATAATTTTCTTAAAAAATAAATATCAATTTCAAAGACCTATTATCATTTTAATTCCATGATTATGGAATGCCCATTTGAAGGAATAAATCACTAAAAATAAACATTTTTAACCATTAAACAAATAAAGTCTATAATTATCCAATGTAAAAAATAAAGAATTAACTTAGTTTTTATTAAATTATGTGTTAATAAAAAATAAAAATATGTTCATTTTTTTAAATTATGAGCTCTCATTAGTTATTGAGAACTCACAAAACAAATTATATATCCCTTGATTTTGTGATCATAGTGGAAGTGTTACCCTTTAATATTTAGAGTCATTACAATATTGATGAGTGGTTTACTATCTATATAGTTCACAATAGTCTCAAGTACATGTTCTCAAATTAAGGTATCAACCTATGACATAGGTGATGAGTAGAATTCTAATAGTACAATCACTTTGAGATTATCAGTACTCTAGGAATGAGAAATGTGTTCGATGAATCCCATAGCAAAAAATCCCATGCTTCATTTATAGAGAGTCTGTTTGAGCTGTTGACCATGATGTTGTTGAACTGGTTGAATAAGGGATGTTTAATTTAAATTTAGTTGATGTTGGTGGACTATATAATTCCTTATTACCATAGGGAGGCCTAGTTGAGAGACGTTTACTATAAGGTCTTGTCTGATCTGCCATCCTTATATGATGCGTCTGATGAATTATATGAAGGTGGAGAGTGTGATATCCTTTTAAGGGCTTTAAAGTGTTCTTAATAAAGTATTATGAGGAGGTATTAAGAGTGTTTTACACTTCCCCACTTAGTGGTACATCCATGTGAGGAAAATATATATCAAAATATCAAATGATTGTTTTAGTGGCTAGGTAAGTGATTGAGTGTTGAATAGATCCAGTAGTGTCTCACTTGTATGTCTTTAAAGGATGAGTTCTTGATATCAACTAGTTTGAACCAACCCCTTGAGGTTTTGGAGTTAAAGTGGGATGGTAGTTCAATAGATTATTACCAAACACCCATGATTAGAAAATGTTTCCAATTATATCTAGGCAGTAATTTACCAATTGACCAATAGAAACCAAATGATTTCTATTTTATAAAATATTTTTATAGATAGGTTATGTTAATTTTACATAGATGAGATTATACAATTTACTGGGGAACCTTTTAAGATCATTTTTAAAAAATAAACTGAATTCATTCCCCAATTTTGGAGGATAATATATGAGGAATTCAAAACTCGATTATTATTGACTATGATGTATCACCCTGAGATGAATGTTCATATTGTCTCTTTAGGTTCTTAGGTATATGTTAAGGTCTAAAATTCTTGATGTTTTATTAATTGGGATGATTACTTACCGATATTAGTGTTTTAACATAATAAATAACACATCAGCACTATTGGAAAGACACATTTAATGGCCTTGTATGCGGTAACATGTAGGTAACCCATATATTGGTTAAAGATAAGAAAATCATCACTTATAAGGAATGAGTTGGTATGGTTGATGAGTAAGAATGTTCATGTGATCCAATAGAGGATGAATATAAACTAGTGCTATCAAAATTATGACATAGATTAAAAATATAGGTCTTTTTAGTTCGATGAGGTGGATCATGTGTTCTTGAAGGTCATTACAAGATGTGTATTGTGGGAATTTTCTCAAAGAAGGAAGATATTCCTAGGTCCATATAACCATTCCAGATCTTGAGTAGGTTATGTGAGGTTTTTTACAACCTATATTTACCATCATAGTTGGAATTAGTTCACACATTATTCCACATGTACTAATTGAGGAGATATATAAAAAATATATTTCATATTATCTACTGGGGACAGATAGATATTTAAGAAAACTACATTTTCATGGTGTACATAGTAGAGATTTAGTACTATAAAATATAAACCCTTATTGTCAATTTATACCATTTGTGTGTGTACTATGGTTTCATGAGAATCATCATAATAATTTTTGTTAACACTAGGGTTATAATAGGTATTAGTAACATCACCTCTTTTCATGACTCATGCTTTTTAGGGATGAAAATATTTGATATTTTGGTGGATATAACAATCCAAATTTTTTATATTCGAATCCTATAAATTTTTGTACTGAAGGATCTTTTTGTGTCTTGATAGGTGGAATTATATTATTATAGTTAGGTTTGAAACTTATAATAATAGTTTTTGGCATGTTGATTCATAATTCATATGGGTTAACATTATACTGGGGGAATTGTGCAATTGTGGTTGGAGCTTCTCATAGAAATATTTAGGGTAAGAATGATGAGTAAGAATGACTACACTGTAATTATCAAAGGTTCAAGGATTACATTTTTACACCATGTGTTTTACTATAATATGGTTATGATGAAAGATTTTATGGGAGATTACTATGTTTAATATAGATTCTGGAAGTATTTGAACACAATATGGTTTTCACATATTAGTTAACCAAGTACATTTCCTATGTGATAGTCAATGTTTAATAATGATTTGGTCTTGTTTTTGAGAAACTATAGTGTAATAGGGTGAACTTTACAATGATATTTTTAGTCTATATTTTCATTATAAATATTATTTTAATCCTACCTCTTTGGTTTTTATTTTTTCACGAATCCTCTTATCCCTTAGTGGGGAAAATTTGGATTCCTAGTTGATTTGTATGGTTCTTTCATGAGTGATTATTTTGTGGTAATCACTTATCACTTTTGGAGTGTGGATTTAGTCAACACTTAAATATTATTTCTGAGGTAGAAACCATCAATTACCTTATAATATGTTATAATAAAATAAGATGTTGATCTTTTTCTAGAATATCATTAACTTTCACTTTATATTTTAATTATTATTTCGACACTATAAAGTCACATAAATATCTAAAAAACCCTATTTTGAAATTAATTTCTTTAGAATATTTATATTTTGATTAATAAACTCTAATTTTTATTCTTTACCATGATTAAAACCTTTTCATTCCGGTTTAATTGATTAATTCCCACAGACACTAAGTATAGTGGTGAATAATGATGATAGACAATAGTGGTTGTGTGGTATGGAAATGGTAGTGCAAAATGGATGAAAAAAATACCAAAATAAAAAAACATAGAGTCATATTGAACCATAAAACATTACGTTGAATCATTATAACCTAATCATAATGATTCATATTATTATTTTTTAGGATAACTCCAAAAATGGAGATTATTTTCATTACCTTAGTTCCTAAGGACTATGAGGTGAGATTTGGATATAGTGTGATGGTGCTAACTATGATAATGGTAGAAAATTAAGGTTTAGATGGATTTGGTGAGGAGGTATTGATAAAAGTAGTGGGTTCTTCATTGTGGTGTTCAGTTTATGGGTTGGGGTTCGTGTTGTGAAAATAAAATTTATTCGAGAATTGCGTCAATGTGCTAGATGGGACTAATTTTATATGAACCCTTTACAATATTTTATTTTATCTTTTAATATATTTTTTTAATAATAAAATTGAGATACTGTATTTAAAATTTTCTATATAGAACATGATGTAGAAATATATTCAACCATTTGGGGACATTTTTTAGGGGTTTTGGGTATGTTTAGCTTTTATCCTGATAGGGCTGATGATAGGGTTCATGCATGATGATCGGATTGGACATGAGGTTTGGTACTTCCAGGATGATGTGATAATGATTGGGTGAAGGTCCCCCATATTTGTTATAGAGTCTAGTACTCCCTACCTTACTCAGGATGATGGTATTTATAGCATCCCACCTTTTTATCACATAAAATTTCATTACATTTTACAATGTTGAGGATCTTTAAGGTTTAGTGTCTTGGAAACCAGGAACATAAAACATGAAAACATAAAAAAATTCTTCTTAATAGTTTAAAGGCTTCTCCTCATGCTCATCCTAGGTTCATTACTGCATCTCATAACCTGGGGACATAAATCAAAAGAAAGGGTGAGCAGAAGGCCCAGTAAGGGAAACAAGAGAAACATTTTACATGTGAACATGAGATACTTCAATAAGGTCATGAAAAGAACTTCAAGGCATGAGAAAGAAATCATGAGGCATATCATAATAAAAATAAAGTTTTTCATAACTTCAAGATGTGGCTTCAACATTTAATATTGACAATCGTTTCGTTTCACCAAGGTCCATCCCCAAGGTGTCGTTAAAAATTACCAAGGTTATTCACCAAGGCGTCGTTAAAAATGGTCATCTCTAGAGATTAAGTCTTTACCCAATGCATTGGAGCGATATCTGGGTGCACCCTTGACATGTCTTTATTATCATGTGAGCCACATATATCATCATCAATCATTTCATAAACAAAACATATAGCATAAAAGAAATGGGTTTCATTTCATAATCATAACGTTTTAAAAACTTCTTTAAAGACATGACTTTATGTCACTTTAAACCCACAAAAAATGGAAAGCGGGTTTTATGTATGTAAATCCCAGAATTTAAAATAGAAAATTTTGATATATATTTGAATACCCCTATAGAAATAATATCTTTGAGTATTAACTTAATAACAAAAAATAATTTTGAGATAAAGAGGGAGGCATTTTGAGACAAAAACTAGGCAGCATAACATCTACGATACATGGTTTTAGAAAACATTGAAAAGAGAGGGGACATGGGTCACCCACTAAAAAATGATACATAAAACAGTAGGGGAAAATAATATATAGTATTTAAGAACATGGTAATTAAATTTGAATGATATACCATATGAAACGAGAAACTTGAAAGGAAGAAAAAAATAAGATTTCTCTTATGAGAATTTGGCAGCATAACAGCGTCACTTAAACTTCAACAAAAATGAATTGATGAGATAAAATAGGGTCTCTCATCATAATAAAATAAAATTTCAGTATAATAGATATATAGATCATACCCCAAAATAATAAAAAGGAACTTTCAATACTTGACATGGAATTAGAACTTTGAAAAATGAGAAGGGTGAAAGAACCACTTAAAAATTCGGCAGCCTAACGACGCCACTTAAATCTTCAAAATACTGAATTGAAGAGATAAAATGGGGTCTCTAATCATATAATAATAAAAGATAAGTATGATAAATATAGAGATCATACACCAACATAATAAAAAGTAACTTTAAAGACTTGACATGAAAGTATAACTTTGAAAAATGAGAAGTGTGAACGAATCCCTTGAAAATTCAGCAGCCTAACGACGCCACTTAAACATTCTTAAAACTAAATGATGAGAGTAAGAGGGGGTCTCTAATCATATGAAAATAAAAAGTACAGTATAATGAATATAAAAGAACCTCCTCCAACATATGAACATGGAGGACAAAAGAAATGAATTAAACGAGATCACTTGAAAAGAAAGAGAGAGGTCGGATCCCTTACCTTAAAACGTAACTCTTGAAACTCAGCGGTTTGGACCTTGAGGGCCTGGAGGCACCTTGGGAGGACACCTTGGGAGGTAAGGAGACCAGAACTTCGTTGAGGATGGTTTTTGTGTCGAAAGGATGAGATGAGGTCTTGGTATTTATAGGGGAAGTGAGGGGACAAGGCATTAATGTCCAAGGGACACCTCATAAGTGGCTTTCTCAAACCCATGTGCTCTCTCATGATATTTACCATGAAGTTAGGCCAAATGGGGCCCCCAATACAATAATTCATCACATTAGGTCGGAAAACCCTTAAAATATCTCATGACATCATCATGACACAGTTATGATGTCATTAAACATACCGAAACCCTAAAACTATATTTTTACTATTCACTGTAAATTTAACTTTCTCAGAAAAATCCAAAAATTTCACATTAACCAAATATTAATGCTCTGATTTCAAAAATGAACTCTATTTTATAAAATTAATTTTCTAAATATTTCTAATTTTATTTTTAAATAAATACACTATTCACTAAAAATTCATTTTTTTTCAGAAAAACCCCCCAAAATTACCTTAACATAATATCGATGCTCTGAGTTCAAAAATAAAGTCCATTTTATAAAAATAATTTTCTAAATATTTTTAATTTAATTTTTAATTAAATAACACTATTCACCTGAAAAAATTAATACTTGAATAATAATTTATGAAACCGTTATTTAAACATTTTATTGAATCACATTACTTAATAAAGGTTCCTAGATTATTTTAAAACTTTCTTTAAGTTAAATTACTAATCTATTTTGTCAAATTACTAATCCTAAGCATAAAATCACTATTCACAATTTACTATTCATCAAAAATCAAGTTGCTCTTATTATACTTTAAATTTCATACTAAACATAATTGTAGAAGACCATTTTTTTAAAAATCATTAAACATTTTTAATTATTTAAGGTTTACATAAACATTTTTAAAATATCCTTTTTCTAAAATTCATCAAAAATATGCATACTATATTTATCCGGTCATTTGAAAATTCATAAACTTCATCATAAGAAGAAATCCAAATTTTTTATTTAAAACAACGGATTACACAAGGCAGTAACGGTCTTCTTACATAGCCCCTTATCACACCAGCATAGGACCTAAGTTTAAGGTGTGATAAGGTGAGAAAATCCGAGGGAGGCTCAACCAACATTGCACGAGTAGTAATTTCTATTAGTTTGAACTTCTCGCAAAGGAGATTCTGTTCTAGCTTCACACGATGAAGTTCGGCTTGGGTTTGGTCCATAGCAATGCCCAGTGGTGATACCTCCTTCTCAAGTTCTTTTAGATGGGCTTCGATCGGTCCAAGACTACTGGGTGAGGCCATCGAATCATCTTTCTATAATAATTAACAAAGATTACTTGTATTTAGAGACAATAATCAAATCATTTTGTTCACAGCGTTCATATTGACCAATGGTCATATAACAGTCAAAACCCAATGGTCTCATTTTAATTATAATCATTTTTATCAAATACAAACATTTTTGTTGACTATAAAAATAAAATAACACATGAAATTAGGAAACAAGATTTATTCAAAATTTCGGGTCATTACAGTATTCATCATTTGGGCATGGGTTCAGTGCTCCAATGGGATCTACAAGGAATGGTTCACCTATATGACTAATAGATTCATGAACAATCCCATTACCACAGTGTGGGGGTACTCTATATATGGATTTTGGTACTCCTTCATTAATAGTTTTTTTTCTCAATAGGGCCTGGGTCCTCTAATGGGGATGGTACTCCATTGGAAAATACTCATATACCTTGAAAAGGTGTGTTTCCCCCACTACATAATATGCGAGGTTAGTCTACTTTTATAGTTCTTGGAAACATAGTTTCATATATTTGTCATAGTATAAGATTTTTCTGTATATGAGATATAAAGAACAATTCTCTCCAAGGAATCATGTTATCTATATTTTATTAATATCCAGGTTACCTTTAACTATGTGGCTTTGAGCTTATTAGACTTTACATTTATCCTTAGTTTTGTAGGAATCCTATCGAGAATGTATACAGTAACCTATATATCATATTTTTTCCCACATGTGTGATGTATTGTGAAGATGATGGTTAGTTCAACAGTGATCATGGTTCACATTGTGTTGGTAGAGTATGATCTTTGTAGTTCATATAGGTGACATACAATAGACAATGTTATATCTTGAAGTTTGGAATAAAGGTGTATTCTTTATTTCTAGCAGTTCTAAGTTATTTTGCATTTGTGATATTGAACACTTATTTTTTCACCTTGCACCAACTAGTTTCTCATCATTTCTCTATACCATTGATAAAAATGTTTGTCATGAAATATATATTACATTTGGTTTTAATTTTAGTCATGGATTATTATTAAATCATGTTTGTATATATACAACAATATACCAGTACATTAGGATAAGGCCTCCTATACTGTATTATATTCCTAAACAGGGATAATCACTAGCCCCTAACCTATTTTAGGTGGTGTTAGGGTGGTACACTCATCCTAAATCTGTTAATCACTATATTGTAGTGTTTAATTACTTTTTAGTTAATAATAATTATGGAAATATGAAAAAAAATTAAAAAGGGAGGTTAGGATGGGTTTTTTGAATCTACAACGGGTTTCCTAATATAATTCATTTTTGGTTTTTCACAAAAAAGAAACAATTTTCAAATAATTATAATGGTTGAAAAAATAAGTGATATTGGGGAAGAAATACCCTTCCATATGATATCCCCACCCCCTTTGATTCTCTCTCAATATGGCACCCATGTTCCCCTTATAGTGTCTTTCAGGTGGGGTCACCCCTGACTGATCCCCTCTTGAATGTGAATATCCTCCACCTTTGTGAGTCAAGGTAATACATTCTCTCCCCCTATTTATTATTATTCTTATACTTATCCATCTTCTCTTAGTGTTCACTCCCTTAGGTTTAACCCTAAATGGGTTTTATTCTAATTTTTTTGTGGATGTTGTTTTTATGGTGTGCAATGGGTTCTTTGGATTCCATTCATTCTGATTTTAAAGCAAAAACATGATTTTCAATGGAAGGAGGTAGGTTTTCTCATGACCTAGATTTCAATTGTAACTTCTTAGATATATTTTATTCTAAATTCATGTATATTTATTTAATAGTTATTTTGGTTACATTTATTAAATTCCATGGATGAAAATTGGTGTTATATTTGATTTCTCCTAAGTTCAATAGTTTTATTCTTTCGATAAAATGATTCAAATTTGGTTTTACTTTGTACAAAACCCCGTTTCATGTTATGTTTTCAAGATGAACCTTCAAAAATAATATTTGTAGTAAAAAAAATTATATTAAATTTTTATAGTGAATCACTAAATATGTTTATGTAGCATATCAAGTGGAACTTGAAATTTCAAACATTGAATGAATATTGAAGGTGGTTTCTCAGTTTGAAGTGTGGGTTTTAAAAATTAGTTATCAATAGTTTTTTAGAGTCCTTGGTTTTCCCTATAAGGATTTGGAATATCTGTAAGAATATATTAGGAGCCCTGAGTGGAGACGGCATGCGATTCTAAGGCCCTGTGTGCCCGAAATTAATATAAAATAAAGTATTAAATATATATTTATTTCACACATTATGTTCTTTAGAAATAATGAAATATACCCCAAATAGAAGCTCAGATCAGAATTCAGAGGGCATGGTTGAGTTTAGAACATAGAGTGTACCCAAGGCACAATATAACTTTTGTCGGTACAAGTCATATGTAGAAAACATCACAAATGACATAAATGTAAATAAAATAATTAAAGAAAATTATGTTATTTTTAATGATAATACATATAACTGAAGAACGAGGACTTGGATTGGAAATCCAAGGCCACCGTTGATTTTGTAATCGGATTGTTTCCCTAGGCGTGACCTAAATATGGTCGGCGTGCGATGTCTGGTAAAGGGAGCTATTGGTGGTTGCGTTTAGTTAAAATAAATAAAAAATTTATTTATTTTAAATTAAATGGCCTAATCTAACATATTATATAAATAAGATGCAATGATAAATCACTAGGGTACGCTGTATAACCTAGGTATCATTAATAGGATCTTCTACCTCCCTCTCCATTGGATAATTGAGACAAGATGATGACCGATGATCAAATCACGGTCAATTGATAGGTGGCCAATGTAGTGGATCATCATCATCATCGACGTATGAATTCTTTTCCAAAAATCAATCCATAATCATTGTAGGACTTATCAATTGGTGTTTTAACCCATTTGGATTCTATTATTGAGCATATAGATCTTCATTATTTAATCTTCATCGTTTTTTAGCCTTTGCATGTGCCCAAGTATTGAAAATTTAATTTAATTCAGTTGTTTTCTAACAACGGGTTCCTTTTTCTTGATCGTTGGAGAAATACATTTGGACACCTATTTTAAACCTTTATTTTTGGTTCTTTTACCCCACCATTCTTTGAGAACATTATCATTAGATCACGGTGTCATGATTTGACATTTTTGGTGTGGGTTTGATTGCAGTCAAACCTCTTAGATTTGTTTTAGTAGCATGAACTACATGCAGATCGATGATTTGGGGAAGAAATTATAAATGAGCAGGATGTTTTTTGGTTAATGGAATGGATTAACAGTACGATGAATTTTTGTGATTGGATATAGTTCATGATCGTGTTGATAACCCCTATTTTTCCTGTTGGAATAGGAAGATAACGTGCAATGTGATGGTGTGAGTTTCAAGTGGTGGTCATCCATGAGATCTCATGGTGGAGTATGTTTGGCATGGATGAGATGATAGAAAAATGCAGATCTCAAATGAGGTTTTTGGATGTTTTCAATGTGAAATGAATTAATAATTATTATTATTTATAATTGTGATGGGTTGAAAAAAATAAACAAGGTGTTATTATTTTTATTATACTAAATAATAAAAATAACATTGGAATAATATTTTTTGTTAATTTAATTAAATGATTTCAATATACTAAAGTAAAATATTTAAAATTAAATGAGTTTAATTTAATGTGTGTGTCGGGGGGGTGGGGGTGGGGGGGGTTATATCATTAATATTGTCATAATGATAATGATATGATTCTTCAATGAAACATGAAAGACATGATTTGATGATAGAGGCACCTATGAATGAGTGTCGCTCTTGAATGGTTTGGTTTGATAATTTCATTATTTTTTAAAATATTATTATTATTATTATAAACAATTATAATAATAGTACAAATTGAAAAAATGGGGAGAGGGGCATTGATGGTCGGTGTAGATCATAGTAAGTAGGAGCTACGATTTTGAGTGCGACCTTAATGAAAAAAATAGTTGAAAAAACTTTAATAATAATAATATTATTATTTTTGTTCTTGAAACCTTAATTCATCTGTAAATCCAGTGTGTGAACTTGGTTTAAAGAACCTCTAGTTGAATCATGACCCTATGATCGAGACATTAATTTAATTACCTATGTTGGACAACTTTTTCAGAATCGTGCCTCGTGTCAACAAAACATACAATATTGATAAATTTATTATTATTACGGGATATTGTACCTGACCTATCTCCCTCAAACAATGTCAGAATGATGAAATGTTTGTAATGCTGAAAACATAAAATTATGTTTGATGATTTAAGACCAATTTTTGGAATTTAATTTGGACTTGTGGCTTAGGCCCATGAATCACCATTCTTGTGTGATGTATTGAAATAATATTTTTCTCTAGGTTTTTGATTGAGGCATGTGAATAGTTTATCCCAATCATTTTCTCTAAGGATCACAATGGTGTGATCTATTTGGCCATCTAGGTCTCTATGATGAGGCATATCAGTGAAATTACCCTTTTCCCTCAAACCGATGATGAGCCATTTGCATTATTCATGCTTATGGCCAAGACATGTCATGACTTAATATTTCAAAAAGTGCAATGATACATGGATAGAATGCCATGTTATGGAAAGGAAATGACTCGGTTGGTGAGTTAGACCACACACCGTGTGGGTCCCCAACATTCTGTTTACCCCTTTATGAATCTTCAAGCCTCCGTATCTTGTTTATTTGAACTCATATTTTGGCTTACATGTATCCTTTCCTGAGTGTTTTTCCTCAAAGAACATGATGGTTCCCTGAGTTGTAGTTTTTAATATATGATGTGGAATGTTTCATGCAAGAATGTTTTTGAAGTGACACTCGATGATGACTATGATCATAAAAAATTACAAGAGAATCCAGAGCATAACTCTCTAGTAGGCCTAGGTACTGGTGTTCTCGGATAACAATGTTGGGGTAACCCTCCAGTAGGACTGGGTATTGTCATTACTAGATGATCTTTCTGAGTTTCCCTCCAGTTGGACTAGGAAGTTGAGTTCCTCAAAGTTATGGGCTTTCCCTCTAGTTGTCTTGGGTGGGGGAGTTCCATGATGAAAATAGTAGGATTACCCTCTTGTTGGGATAAGTACTATAATTCCCTAATGTTCTTTTGGAGGTAGTCTCCAGTAGGAATGGGAAGTGGATTTCCTTGACATTTTAGGCATACCCTCCAGTTGGGTTGGGAAGTGTCATTCCCCAATGATAATACCTGGCTTACCCACAAGTAAGATCGGGAAGTGTCATAAAATGATGAAATATTCTAGACATAACCCTCTAGCCAGACTATTAGTGGTGTTCCCTGATTAAATACTGGGCTTACCCTACTGTAGGACTAGGCAGTGGCGTTCCGAGTTTACATTCCTCAACATAACCCTCTAGTTAGGCTAGGAAATGGAGTTCCTCAGTAACTATCAGAGTAAGGCCCTCCTATCATACTAGGTTATGGGATATATACCTAGCATCCGTATCCCCTTGACTATGTTCCATAATAAAGATATATGGTATGACGTATCATTGGACTCATAAGGAAGTGGGATACTTTCGCCACCAAGACACATTCATGATACATGACTTAAATCCTTGAGGGGGAGTCAATTTCACCTAAATTGGATATTATCAAAGTTTGGTGATTGAGTTCCATATACTTGTGTGTTCAAAGAAGATGTGTGGGATGTTGGCTCTCAATGATGGACTTTTAGAACTGTTGGTTAATCTTTTCATAGGCTGATCTATTAGATGGAGATCCTCTTGCTATAACGACCCATACATTACATACATTGTTATTACCTCAGAATTGAAGCACACTTATTACAACATATAACAAAACCAAGAAAGGACCGTATAGGTATAGTGTCTTTAGAAACTCGGAAACATAAACAACTAGTTCATAAATCATCTACTTTTCCTCCCATTTATTTCATCATATCTAGAGTCCCTTTTTGGCATATTCTACTTAATAACCTTCTTCCTGACCTAGGGAAACAAAACATACAAAAATGTGAGCTCAAATTCTCATTAAGGGTAAACAAAATAAATATCAATCACATCATATACATAAGCACATAACTTTTGGAAATCTTATCCTGCAAAAGAGATCATAATTTCATAACATGGGGTAAATCATAGTAGTGAAATCTAATCCCAATAATCATAACTTAAAACATGAAACTTTGTGGCATACACACATAATCATAGAGAATCATTTCATATTAGTCAAGACTCATTTCCAAGACTATCTTAGTGGACAAAGTCCATTTCTGAACCGAGTTCACTCCTCGTTTCAGTCCTGTTTCACTAAACCGGTATAACCTACCGTTCCAGCAATGTCTTTCTCATGAGATATAAAATCTTTACCCAATGCATTTGAGGGAGATATAGGTCCCACCCATCTCATAATGATACCATTCTTATGTGTGCCACAAAATCATAAATCATACATCATTGTATAACCCATGTAATAAAAATGGAATTCATAAACATCATGACATCATAAAAAATTCATATAAGATAAAGGAATTCATAAAAAATAATTCCATCACAACATAATAAAATCAATTTAATAATAGGGGTAGAAACAGAACCCTATATTAGCTTAGATGGAAAATAATTTTGATAAAACACTTGAACTCCATTCTTGAGGAAAATATCCTTTTTACATCAAAAACACTTTTCCTTTCTTAACATGTCATACAATTCTAAAATAAAAAAATTTGATTAAAAATAAACTTGAAAACATGTATAGGACGCTTCTTGGAAATAATGTTTTAAAAATCCATTCATGCCGTATATGTTAAAAAAACATTCTTCTCGTACTTTTTTCAGAAATGTCAAAAAATACCTTGTACGAAAAACAACAAAAGATTCCTTTCATATCTTTTAATAAAAACTCACCGAAGGGTAAAATTGGATTTAAAAAATTGTAGGTGGATGGAAATAATATTTCATATTGAGGAAACATGGATGTGGATGATAAAATACACCCTAGTAAATACTAAAGTATAAACAATCTCGAATAAAAATCAGATTGCGATATTTCCCTTACCTTTGGTCCGATATGCTTTGTACGTGTCCGAACCTCCTGTATAATGATTTAAAAAATGTTATTGACTTATTAAAGAATCAAAATTATTTTTATGGTATCATATATGGTTCACTTATGACTTTATATTACCCGTTCTTTTGTAAATTCCATGTTAAAGAGCGTTTTGGGAAAAATTGTTTCATTTGTCCTCCGTGTTTTGACTTGTAATTATTCATATGATTACATAGATCATGATTACTTAATTCCAATATATAAAACATGATTTATATATAATATATATTCAGAATATACATATATATAATATATTAGTAAATGGAAAGAAATACACCATTCATGGAGACGGTAGGCCGTACGTACGCATGAACGCTGTTTTCGTTTCCTTATTGAGTTGAACGGAATTAAGTAGATGACACACATATATATAAACATAAATCCAGTATCATTATTATGTAATATATTTCATGATTCCTTATTATATATACTTTATAATCATTCATGAATGGTTAATGTGGAGAATGAATCTCATCGCGTCGTGGAGACGGTTGTCCGTACGTACGAACGAGCGGTGATATCGTTCTCATGATCGTGGAATTGTATTGGAGTGTATGTATACTATTTCAGAATCAATATCACTTTACAATAATCATATATAGTTATTATTTACACCATTATACCCATCCAAGTAAGGTGGTGGTGGAAAATAGATTACACCACTGCGTGGAGACGGTATTCCGTACGTACGCACGCGCGGTGATTTCGTTTTCCGTAGGATGGATAGATGGTGAAATAGGGTTGTTTCATATTTATAATAACATATAAGTATATGAGTGATACTGATGTTATTACTTCATAATGAAACAACTAAAGAAGAAGAAGTGGAAGAAGAAATAAAGATGAAAGAATCGGTAACAGACATTACCTCTTCTTTGAAGTGCTTCTTTGAGACCTCCTTTTAGGGCACTAAAATTGGTCATTGAAGAAGACCAGGACCTCTAGAATGTTTCTAGGAAAGTGTATAGGAGAAAGTGACAGGGGTTGGATGAGCGTGAAGGATCAAATTTTTGTGAGGAGGAGAGGGAGGAGGTGCCCTTTTATAAAGGAGGAGAGGGGCACCTTTGGAATAACTAAAACTATTATTTTATTATAAAGTCAAATTCGGTTTTTAATAGCTAAAATTGATATATTTTGAAGCTAAGGTGGGGATGGGTCGAAATCCTCTCATAAAATAGAATTTAGACAAGTTTAGGTTCCTATTTTAACCTTATCATTTAGATTTAACATTAAGTTAAATAATTTTACTTTTACTATGTCTTCTTGTGTTCTTATACTATAAGGTTAATAAACATACTATAAGCAGACAAACGAACCCCAAGTTGTTTATTATTAATATATATAACCTTATCTAAGTCATTTTTCCAATCCTCATATTTTTAGGAATAAAATAAAAATTACTAATATAATATTTGTTTTAAAAACTATTTTATGTCAATTTTGACACTATTTAGTAATTAATTTTTGTGAAAATCATAAAAGAATTATTTGTTCAAAAAAAGTTAATTAAATCAATACTAACATGTAATATTAACCTATAAAATTAGTGTAATTCATAAAAAGTGTCAAATTATATTTATTTGGGTATTTATAACGTCAATTATGTCAATATTTCATTAATAAGATAATTACTGCATCATCTTTGTGTCATAAATAAATTAAATTATTTAAAGTCTAAAAATTAGAAATAAAATATAATTATGTAGGAAATAATTTTATATTTATAATGAATATTTATAGTTGAATTTATCTTATGTATAATCCTATATTAAAAATAATTTAGTTATTAAATTTGATTTTAACTATTTTAACCCTTCTTTAAATAAATTAATAATAAATGTCCTAATCTAATTCAAGTGGGCCTAAATGGTCATTTTTTATTCATAAGGTTGTTTTTGGTCGAGTTACACTTGTCAAATAGAATTATGACAAGTGTTAGGGTAATAATAATATCATTTTTACCCTTAATTACCCTATTTACTTTTAACCGTGGTAAAAAAAGTAAAAAATCACTATTCACCAAAAAAATTAGTTTCAACTCATTGAACCACATTTTACTTACTAACATCAACCGTGTCTCTCGGACTTTCGAAATTCCACTCACAGAAGTGGTAAAATTAAGTTTAATGAAACAATAAGTTTTTAACTACCACTTAGTGGTTTCACTATTCATCAAAAATTGAAAGTTTCCAAAAAAATACCAAAATTTCACCCTAGGCTAATTTCGATATTCCGAATCCAAAAATGAAGTCCATTTTGAAAAATAAAATTTATAAAATTTCAAACAAGTGGTTATTACTATTCATAATGGATAGTTTTAATAATATTTTAATAACATATCATTTGTTTAGTGGAACTCGGTATTGCGTACGACACAAGCTATTAAGGAAGGTTGTGATTTCGTGTAAAGAAAGCCAAGAAAGTGTTGTTTGTATAAAAAGATTCCTTTGATGATTTATATAACATAAATGTCTCGGGTGTTACATTCTACCCCCCTTAAAATGAATTTCGCCCTCGAAATTTGTCACTTTGTAACAAACAGATGAGGATACCTCTCCCTCATCACTTCTTCAAGCTCCCATGTAGCTTCTTCTAATTGGTGGTTCCTCCATAAAACTTTCACAAATCGAGTGGTCTTGTTTCATCAGAATTTTTTCGCTACGATATAGAATCTATATCGGTTGTTCTTCATAAAAAAGATCTTTCTCCAGCGGTGCAACTTCTGAGCTGAGTACATGTGAAGGATCAGGTATGTACTTTCTCAGGAGAGATACATGGAACACATCGTGAACTTGAGAGAGATTCAGTGGAAGCACCAATCGGTAAGCTACCTTCCCAACACGATCCGGTATTTCGAATGGACCGATATATCTAGGGCTTAACTTCCCCTTCTTTCCAAATCTCATAACCCTCTTCCAGGGAGATATTCGTAAGAACACTTTATCACCCACTTCAAACTCTAGGTCTTTTCTTCAGTTGTCGGCATAACTTTTCTGTCGACTCTGAGATGCTCTTATGTGTTGCTAATCAGATCTGACCTTTTCTGCCATTTCATCAACAAGATCGGGTCCTAATAGCTTTCTTTCCCCAACTTCATCCCAGCAAGTTAGAGTCCTGCATTTCTTTCCATAGAGAGCTTCATAAGGAGCCATCTGAATACTGTAGTGAAAGCTATTATTATAAGAAAATTCCACCAAAGTTAGGTGTTGATCCCAACCACCTTTGAAATCCATAGATCAAGCTCTCAAAATATCTTCTAGAGTTTGAATTGTTCTCTCAGACTGACCGTCTGTTGAGGATGATAAGCAGTGCTGAAACATAACTCTATATCCAGAGAATGCTGAAGACTTCGCCAGAACTTTGAGGTAAACCTCGGATCCTGATCAGATATAATAGAAAGTGGTACTCCATGCAATCTTACCAATTCCTTTACATATATCCTGGCAAGCTGATCCAGAGAGAAATCCTCTCTAATAGCAATGATGTGTGCGGATTTTGTAAGACGATCAACTATGACCCAGATAGCATTATTGCCTTTGGCTGTTTTAGGAAGTCCTGTGACAAAGTCCATAGTGATGTTTTCCCATTTCCATTCAGGTATGGGTAATGGTTGTAACATCCCCTTAGACTTCTGTCTCTCAGCTTTAACTTGTTGACAAACCAAGCATCGAGAGACATATTTAGCAACATCTCTTTTCATGCCATCCCACCAAAAGTACTCTTTCAGGTCCCTATACATCTTCATGCTTCCAGGATGAATAGAGAATGATGAACTATGAGCCTCATCCAACAGCTCCTTCTTTAATTCATGGATGGGAGGAACACAAACCCGATTCTTGAACTTTATTATCCCATCACAATCAAGGTTAAATTCATGACCATTTATCACCTTTTTTTGTAACTCGACATCTTCTTTCAGTGCCTCTTTAATCTTCACATGTATAGATGGTTGAACATTCATTTGAAAAAGATACGATTTTCCCCTTTCATTATAATTCCAAGATCCATCCTTTGTAAATCCATAAATATTGGATCTTTTGTGATCCTCATCATGGATAAACTAGCATGGTCTTGTCGACTTAATGCATCTGCCACCTTGTTTTCTTTCCCATGGTGGTAATGGATTGAGCAGTCGTAATCCTTAATCAGCTCCAACCATCTTCTTTGATGCATATTCATCTCCTTTTGTGTGAAAATATACTTTAAACTTTTATGATCAGTATAAATATCACACCTTTCACCATAAAGGTAATGCCTCCAAATATTTAATATAGTGATTACCGCACCTAACTCCAAATCATGAGTTGGGTAATTTTGCACATGTATTTTCAACTGTCGTGAGGCATAAGCTATCAACATATCATTTTACATAAGAACACACCCCAATCCCTTGTTGGATGCATCACTTTAGATCACAAACATTTATCCACTACAAGGAAGTGTGAGCATAGGTGCACTGGATAACCTTCTTTTCAACTCCTTGAAATTCTCTTCACATTCCTCTGTCCAAACAAACTTAACTCCTTTATGAGTCAACATGGTGAGTGGATTAGATAATCGTGAAAAATATTTCACAAAATGTCGATAATATCCAGCCAAACCAAGAAAACTTTAGATCTCAGTCACTGTTGTTGGTCTTGACCATCTTTCGAAAACCTCTGTTTTTGCTGGATCCACAGATGTCCCTTCTTTTGAGATTATGTGACCCAAAAATGCAACTTTTTGAAGCCAAAATTCACACTTGGTAAATTTGTCATAAAGCTTCTACTTTCTCAAGGACTTCAATATAATTCTCAAGTGATCTTCATGTTCTTCCTTGATCTTTGAATATACAAGAATATCATCTATAAAGACTACCACAAACTGATGAAGATAGTCTCTAAAGACTCTATTCATCAGATCCATGAAGATAGCAAGGGCATTTGTAAGACCAAATGGCATCACTATAAATTCATAGTGTCCATACCATTTACAGAAAGCCGTCTTTGGTATATCCTCCCTTTTGAACATTAATTGATGATACCCTGAACGAAGATCAATCTTGGAAAAGTATTGTGCTCCGCGTAGTTGGTCAAATAGGTCATCAATGCATGGGAGAGGATATTTTTTCTTGATAGTGATCTTGTTAAGTTCTCGATAATCAATGGAGAGTCTCATTGATCCATCTTTCTTCTTAACAAACAGAACAAGTGCTCCTCAAGGTGACGCACTAGGGAATATGAACCCCTTATCAAGATTCTCTTGGAGTTGCATCTTCAATTCCTGCAACTCAATTGGGGCCATTCTATGAGGTGTCTTTGAAATAGGCAAAGCACCCGGTATGAGTTCTATAGAAAAATCAACTTCACGATTCGGTGGAAGACCCGGTAATTCATCCGGAAAGACATCATCAAACTCACGTATAATGGGAATATTCTTAATTGTGAGTTTCTCACAAACCATTTGAGATAAATAACATTCATTTAGTGGAATCAATACCCATAAAATGGAAGGAATTTCCACTGGAAGTTTATGTTCATCCTTCGATAGACGATCATAGATTGATCTCGAATATGAAATGTGACTTCCCTTCTTTGGCAATTGATATGAGCTCCAAGTAGAAAAAGCCAATCCATGCCAAGAATCACATCAAATTCCACTATAAGAAGGATCACAAGACTTGCAGGAAGCACTTTCCCACAAACTTCAATCGGAGAAGAATTATAAACTTTTGATGCGACTGTTGTGCCATTAGGTGTTGTCACAGCTAACTCAACATCTAATTGTTGAGGTAATACGGTGATACCCTTAGAAAATTCTTCAGAAATAAAGGAGTGGGTGGATCCAGAATCAAATAAAACATTTGCTACTTTAGAGTGGATGGTATGTGTACCTTTCACCACATCGTTATCGTACTCCACATCGCTGATAGAAATTTCATGTGACTTTCCTTTATCTTTAGCCTTAAGAGTTTGTTGACGTCGACCATCATCATCAACCCTTGGATTAGGGAATTTATTGGAATAATTCCCCATCTACTTGCACATGAAACATTGATGTGTAGTAGGTTCATTTTCTGCATCCCTTTTTTTTCAGCATTAGACATCTTCTTCCCATCATTACAGCATTAAAATGACCGATGACCTTCATTTCCACATTTGAAACATTTACTTGTTCCAATAAGACAACTCCCTCCATGTTTCCTTCCACACTTTGAGCATAAGGGAAAGATCATCTTCTTTTCAGTGTTCTCTTTAGATTTTCCTTTGAATTCCATTTTCCTCTTCTTATCAAACCCATATGACTGATGAGTTACTCCAATCTCCATCTCAACTTTGAGAGCACATCGAACGATTTCCTCGTAGCTATTGAAGTCCCTTATGGCTAAGGCCCTTCAAAGACTTGGTTTTAAGCCACTAAAGAATCGATCGATCTTACTCTCAGGTTGGATAATAATACCAGAAGCGTACCTTGCAAGTATTGTAAAATTTTCTTCATAGGTACCAACAGATTCATCATCCTTTTGCTTCAGTTCAAGAAACTATTTCTCCATCTTTGTTCAGAGAATACGAGGGAAGTAATTATTGAAAAATAAGTTCTCGTCCCATTACATGGACTCAACTTCATCCGTTTACCTCGTATTCTTAATAATATTCCACCATTGATCAGAATCACCTTCCAAACGATACACTACTAAGATGACTTTATCATGTTCAGAACATTGAAGAATTGAAAATATCTTTTCAGTTGTACTAATCCATTGTTCAGCAACTAATGGATTAGTAGACCCGCTGAATGAAGGTGGACGCTGCCTCATGAAGGATTCAACAGAATGTTGCTCCTTCCTTTGCTCGTTTGGAAGCCCACTATGATTCATAGCGTGAGAAAGTTGTGTGAGCATGGCTACAAGATTTTTCATTCCATCTTACATAATGTTTGGTTGCTCCGGGGGACAACCATTGCATTGCCCGTCACATTCCGCATTAACACGGTTCCTTCGGGTTCCAAACATTGACTAAAACCAAGAAGAATAGTGTGATAAACACTAATTATAATAGGAAAACCACATAATCAAGAATAAAATTTCGCACTTAAGATATTATCCTAGGTTATTCATGGCCATTTCTATAACACTAAGATTATGTTCTATGCTTAGACTTATCCTTAGGGTTCTTACTAAGGATTTCACATCCTAGTTTCCAAAGGTTGACTATACCTTTCCTCTGATACCAACTATTACAACCCATACATTACATACATTGTTATTACCTCAGAATTAATGCACACTTATTACAACACATAACAAAACCAAGAAAGGACCGTATAGGTATAGTGTCTTTAGAAACTAGGAAACATAATCAACTGGTTCATAAATCATCTACTTTTCCTCCCATTTATTTCATCATATCTAGAGTCCCTTTTTGGCATATTCTACTTAATAACCTTCTTCCTGACCTGGGGAAATAAAACATACTAAAGGGTGATCTCAAATGCTCAGTAAGGGTAAACAAAAGAAATATCAATCACATCATATACAAAAGCACATATCTTTTGGAAATCTTAGCCTGAAAAAGAGATCATAATTTCATAACATGGGGTAAATCATAGTAGTGAAATGTAATCCCAATAATCATAACATAAAACATGAAACTTTGTGGCATACACACATAATCATAGAGAATCATTTCTTATTAGTCAAGACTCATTGCCAAGACAATCTTAGTGGACAAAGTCCATTTCTGAACCGAGATTACTCCTCGTTTCAGTCCTGTTTCACTGAACCGATATAACCTACCGTTCCAGCCATGTCCATCTCATGAGATATAAAATCTTTACCCAATTAATTGGAGGGAGATATAGGTCCCACCCATCTCATAATAATACCATTCTTATGTGTGCCACAAAATCATAAATCATACATCATTGCATAACCCATGTAATAAAAATGGGATTCTTAAACATCATGACATCATAAAACAATTCATATAAGATAAAATAATTCATAAAAAATAATTCCATCACAAAATAATCAAATCAATTTAATAATTGGGGTAGAAATACAACCCTATATTATCTTATATGGAAAATAATTTTGATAAAACACTTGAACTCCATTCTTGAGGAAAATATCCTTTTTACTTCAAAAACACTTTTCCTTTCTTAACATGTCATACAATTCTAAACTAAAAGAAGTTGATTAAAAATAAACTTGAAAACTTGTATAGGATGCTTCTTGGAAATAATGTTTTAAAAATCCATTCATGCTGTATAAGTTAAAAAAGCATTCTTCTCGTACTTTTTTCGGAAACGTCAAAAAATACCTTGTACGAAAAACGACAAAATATTCCTTTCATATCTTTTACTAAAAACTCACCGAATGGTAAAATTGAATTTGAAAAATTGTAGGTGGATGGAAATAATATTTCATATTGAGGAAACATGGATTTGGATGATAAAATACACCCTAGTAAATACTAAAGTATAAACAATCTCGGATAAAAATGAGATTGTGATATTTACCTTACCTTTGGTCTGATTTGCTTTGTACGTGTCCGAACCTCCTGTATAATGATTTAAATAATGTTATTGACTTATTACAGAATCATTATCATTTTTATGATATCACATATGACTCACTTATGACTTTATATTACCCGTTCTTTTGTAAATTCCATGTTAAAGAGCGTTTTGGGTAAAATTGTTTCATTTGCCGTCCGTGTTTTGACTTGTAATTATTTATATGATTATTTAGATCATGATTACTTAAATCCAGAATATAAAATATGATTTATATATAATATATATTCAGAATATACATATATATAATAGATTAGTAAATGGAAAGAAATACATTGTTCATGGAGACGGTAGGCCGTACGTACGCCTGAACGCTCTTTTCCTTTCCTTATTGAGTTGTATGGAATTAAGTAGACGACATACATATATATACACACAAATCCAGTATCATTATTATGTCAAATATTTCATGATTACTTATTATATATACTTTATAATCATTCATGAATGGTTAATGTGGAGAATGAATCTCATCGCGTCATGGAGACGGCAGTCCGTATGTACGCACGAGCGGTGATATCGTTCTCAGATCGTGGAATTGTATTTGAGTGTATGTATACTATTTCAGAATAAATATCACTTTACAATAATCATATATAGTTATTATTTACACCATTATACCCATCCAAGTAAGGTGGTGGTGGAAAATAGATTACACCATGGCGTGGAGATGGTATTCCGTATGTACGCACGCGCGTTGATTTCGTTTTCCGTAGGATGGATAGATGGTGAAATAGGGTTGTTTCATACTTATAATAACATATCAGTTTATTAGTGATACTGATGTTATTACTTCATAATGAAACAACTAAAGAAGAAGAAGTGGAAGAATAAATAAAGATGAAAGAATCTGTAACAGACATTACCTCTTATTTGAAGCGCTTCTTTGAGACCTCCTTTTAGGGCACTAAAATTGGTCTTTGAAGAAGAAAAGGACCTCTAGGATGTTTCTAGGTAAGTGTAGAGGAGAAAGTGGAAGGGTTTGTCCGAGATTGAAGGCTCAAATTTGTGTGAGGAGGAGAGGGAGGAGGTTCCCTTTTATAAGGGAGGAGGGGGGCACCTTTGGAATAACTAAAACTATTATTTTATTATAAAGTCAAATTCGGTTTTTAATAGCTCCAAATTGATATATTTGAAAGATAAGGTGGGTATGGGTCGAAATATTCTCATACAATTGAATTTAGACAAGTTTAGGTTCCTATTTTAACCTAATCATTTAGATTTAACATTAAGTTAAATAATTTTACTTTTACCAGGTCTTCTTGTGTTCTTATACTATAAGGTTAATAAACATACTATATGCAGCCAAACGAACCCCAAGTTGTTTATTATTAATATATATAACCTTATATAAGTCCTTTGGCCGAACCATAGAATTTTAAGAATAAATGAACAATTAATAATATAATATTTGTTTTAAAAACTATTTTATGTCAATTTTGACACTATTTAGTAATTAATTTTTGTGATAATCATAACAGAATGATTAGTTCGATAAAAGTTAATACAATCAATAATAAAATGTCATTTTAACCTATAAAATTAGTGTAATTCATAAAAAGTCTCAAATTATATTTATTTTGGTATTTATAACATCAGTTATGTCAATATTTCATTAATAAGATAATTACTTCATCATCTTTGTGTCATAAATAAATTAAATTATTTAAAGTCTAAAAATTACAGATAAAATATCATTATGTAGTAAATCGTTTTAGCTTTCTAATGAATATTTATAGTTGAATTTATCTTATGTATTACCCTATATAAAAAATGATTTAGTTATTTAACTTTGATTTTAACTATTTTAACCCATCTTTAAATAAATTAATAATAAATGTCCTAATTTAATCCAAGTAGGCCTAAATGGTCATATTTTATTCCTAAGGTTGTTTTTGGTCTAATTACACTTTTCCAATAGAATTAGGACATGTGTTAGGGTAATAATAATATCATTTTTACCCTTAATTACCCTATTTACTTTTAACCGTGGTAAAAAAAAGTAAAAAGTTACTATTCACCAAAAAAATTATTTTCATCTCATTGAACAACATTTTACTTACTGAGATCAAGCGTGTCTCTCGGATTTTCAAAATTCCACTCACAGAAGCGGTAAAATTATGTTTTATGAAAATTTCAGTTTTTTAACTACCACTTAGTGGTTTCACTATTCATCAAAAATTGAATGTTTTCAGAAAAATACCAAAATTTTACCCTAGGCTAATTTCGATATTCCGAATACAAAAATGAAGTCCATTTTGAAAAATAAAATTTATAAAATTTCAAAAAAGTGTTTATTACTATTCATAACGGCTAGTTTTAATAATATTTTAATAACATATCATTGTTTAGTGAAACTCGGTATTGCGTACGACGCAAGCTATCAATGAAGGTTGCGATTTCGTGTAAACCAAGCCAAGCAAGTGTTGTGTGTTGAAAATGATTCCTTTGATGAATTATATAACATAAAAGCCTCGGGTGTTACACTTACTCTCTCATCTAGTCTTCTTTGACTGAGTATATCTATGTCTTTTTTCAGAACCCACTCCATGGGTTCTGGTTACACATCTTTTAGGAGAGGCGAAGATGCACATGATATGACACATACTTTTTGTGTCTAGCATCTCGTGGTTGGACGAGTCTACCCTTCTATTATAGGTACAAAAGACTAGAAAGATAGTTAATATTCTCACTATTCCTAGATCTTTGTGCTTGGATGTGTTTACATTTAACTCACTTATTGGGTTGATCTATACTCCTTTTATGTAATTTGATCTATCTATTGTTTTCCTTTTTAGTTGTGTCTCTTACGACCCCCCTTTACCTCTTTCATGTTGTTGTACTATGTATGTATATATTCACCCCTAGATGGTCATTTCCTACATTTGTCATGTCTTATGAAGATAGAGGACATGTTGAATTTGATTATAATGTATCTTAGGGATACTTGGTGTATCAGGCCCCATATAGTGGTTGGGGATTAGAGATTATAAGCTGGACTCTCTAAGCATTTTACTTTTCTAGTTTTGTCTTGTTTGGACATATTTCTTGTTGATCATGTATTTTCCATCTTTTTCTTTTAAGTATAAAATGTTGTACTCTTGTATTCCATAGTGGTTATCTACATGAATTGTAATCAATATAGTCATTTCATATTTTTCTTTTGTTCCTTTGATATTACACATGAAATGGTTGGGTGCATGTGTATAATTACATTCGGAAAAGACCTCCAATTTTAGGTATGACTTTCAGTTATTTTCTCTAACCCATGGCCTATGGTGGTAGGGTTGGGGTAGTTGTGACCTGACCTTCTAACGACCATGGGTATCGGGTGGGTCAAACTGTGATAGATTGGTATCATAGCATGTTTGACCATTGAGATGTTGTTCAAAAGTTCCCCTAAAAAGTTTTTTGGTTGGGTTTGGGGAAACAATTTCAAGGTGTCTCTAGTGTGGTTCTTAGGAAATTGAGTCCATTGATGGTGTGATGGTTGACTTATCCATTTACTAGGACCTTTAATAACTTTTTATTGACCCAACATGTTTAGATGCTTGTTTTTGGGATCAATGGTACATTCATCATATAGGATTGAGTATTTGATAGTCCTTCTAATTTTTTCACCCCACTGTTATGTATATATATAATCAAATGACTATGGGGCATCTCAAACACTTTTAAGATAACTCTGTAATGACATCCATATATGATATCAACTCTAGTTTATTATAATGATCTGATGATTGATGAGACCTCAGATCAGGGCCCATCCCTTGACCCCCTTTCACCAGGTGGACAAGTAGAAATACTTCCAAATGTTGATCAGTAGATCATCCCAACAAAGAAAGCTAAGGATGAACGTAGGCATAAAATGTTCTACAAGTTATAGCATCATAGATCACTGACTTTCTGAGACGAACCATATACTGAGGTAGTAGAGGATTGACTAGAGTTAGTTGTTCTTGTTTTTAGACACATTCGGACACCAATAGATTTGATGGTTGTATTACCAACCAATCCTCCCCTTGGAGAATCCTATGGAACTAAAGGAACCTAAATATGACACACTTGGATTGAGGGAATGTAATGAGTTTTAGAGATATATATCCCCGAAGATTTATGTGGATATGAATCCCCCTTCTCATGTGGTAGAGGACTGGAGCGAGCCCGGGGGGTGGATGTCTTGCTCAGATGAAGCCCTTCCAGATAGTGGTCTTGGAAGCGATACATATTCAATTTTCTACTTAGAATTGATAGAGACTTGTGTGGGTGATGTTCGACATGACTTTAGACATACAAGGAATGGGGACACTTCCCCCACCAATATGTGTCCTTGAGATGTGATCTAAAACCATGTGGGAAAGTTAGGTCTTTCCCAAAGTGAATAGTATCAAGGTGTGGTGGGTGAGTTACTTTTTACTTGTGGGTTTGAAGTACCTCTAATGTTGTACGTTGTTGTAGCGATCCATGGTTTATGTGAATATGTGGGAAATGGAACAAATATATTCATGTGATATGATCTTGTGACACATATTTACCCAGTTTTGTTTGATGTATGACATGTGGCTACACTGCTTCATCTGCAGTGATAACATAAGGTCAAAAATTAAATTACCCTAGAAATATCCCCTTTTGAGACCTAGTGATACTTGTGGAGGCCCTTTTTCTAACCCCTTATATAGAAGGCTCTTATAAATAGGATTGATTATCTCCCCTTTTATACTGATGGTGTGATCGGAATTTTCTAGGGGATAAATAGCCTTTCACAAAATCTCCCATAGTGGTAGTCAGACCGTAAATTTTTTTCGAAAACATGTACATGGGAAAAGAGGTTCTCATAGTTTTACCTTAATATGGTTTATCACTAAATCTTAGTTTGAGAGGCGAAGTATCAAGTATGTATTCCAAGAGACTTTGTAGTTTCTTTGAATTCTTGGTGATAACCTTTTGTGTGTTGAATACCCAATAGAGTTATCCTGACTTATTAGTCATATCCGTAACCCTTCTTGGATCATTTCCTGGTATCCTTATGTGTTGGTGCCGTCATGTCTTCACTATTGGGGTTGGAAAACATGAGACATAGGAGGATGGTGTTAGACATGCTCTTGGGCTTCTAATTGTATATAAGACCTCATGGAGATAGTTATGGATTCGAATGTACACTCTTTTCAATATGAAATCTCATCAATGGGAGTGATAGTTGACTGTAAAATGGACGAAGAAACGTGAGGTTGAGGGCCACTCAGGGTGTGCTCATGCCAGAAGTTTCTAACAAAGAGGTCTTCCATCCACTATTGTTGATCAAGATGATAGAGTATAATACCTCATTACAGTTGACCCATATGTGTGAGGGTAGTATAATATAAATCCCATTGATGGTCGTTACCCCTACACATCCTTAGTGGGTTTTGGGGGGAAAACATGGGGATATCAAATTTTATATCTTTCAAGTACATATATTCCCATGAGATTCACTTGACGAATTTTAGGAAGAAGGGAATCAAGTAATATTTTTTAGGGGATGGTGGTTGTCCTGGTGAAATTATGAGAGGAGGTGATGTGGGAGTTTCACGCTTCTATTTTTTTGTACATCCATGAGAGAAAATTGGAGTGGGATGGATAATGGTGGGGTTAGAATATCCACCTTTTTCTTGGTTTATTGTTTTTGAGAATGAAATATTTTTATGAAGGGATTAATTTAGAGACCTAGGGCTTTACCTATAAGAATTTGGAATATTTATAGGAATATTTTTGGAGTCTAGCGCTAAGACAACATAGAATTATGGGACCCGGTGTGCTGAAAATTAATTTTATAAAAACATTTAATATATTTCTATTGAATTCACAATTTTTTTAGAAATCACAGAATATATCATAATAGGACAATCAGATAAAAAATTCGAGGGCATGGTTGAGTCTATAATGTGGATTTTAACCTAGGTGCAACATAAATATTTTCAGCATGGTTCATCAGTAGAAATATGTCACCGAGGTTATAACAGTAAATAAAAATATTTTTCTTTTAAAATGTAATCTAAATAAATAATCAATGCTATAATGAATCTGGTTTTGACCTAAAAGACTTCATAATATTTCAGAGAATATTTTTAGAGTCGGGTGCTGAGTCTACACAAGAAGCCTGATCCAATAGAGACAATTTAATGTGGTATTAAAAATATTAAATATGTTTTTTCATGCACACAAAATTTCACTTTATACATAAATTACATTCATCCCTAGTCTTATATTTGTTTAAAAGACTATAGTTTATCTCAGAATTTCATATTTACCCTAGGAGTGACCTAAGGTCATCCGCGCCAGTAGTTTTGGATGGAGGTGAGTTGGTGGGGTGATGTGAGGAGAATTACTTGATAAAATGAATGTTTAGATAATCAATTTCAACCCTAAAGTTAATACCCCCTCCCTTCTCACAGTGGATGCATGACACACTACGGAGTCCGCATCGCCTCCTCCATCTCCTATTCTTCCCTTTGGTAACAAATGACACCAATGCCAAATATATGAATCAAGGTGCTGACGATCTCCGTTTCTGATGTAGATCATCATCAGATCAAGTATCAGCATGATCCAGGTAGCATTAATCGTCCAAAGTATTGAAATTTCACTAAAAAGGATAGTAGATTTAATTTTTTTTGTCCGGATCCCTTTTTTATGCATTGTTTTAAGGATCTAGATCACAAATACGAATTAAATTGATCCCTACTGGGTAAAACTGTTAGTTTTGGGAATGAATGGGATAAATTAGGGTGTTTTGGAGGTGATTCCAAACTAGAATCACCATGTACATGATGTGTAGTTTAGTGAAACACACACTGTATGACTGCATGTTTTGGGAAAATGAACTTTAGGGACTACACACCATATATCAGTGTTACATGCTATGTAGTCCACAAACTGTGTGTCCATTGGACATGGCTAGGTTTATCTATGTGAAACTACATGGTTGGGTACTAAAACAAGGAAAAGGTATAGGGAAATGGATTTTTGTACATGTAATGTGGAAAAACAAATGCGCATGTTGCCATTTATCCTAAACACACCATGTAGTAGTGGATACACTACTTCTAAGGGACAAAGTTGGCCAATCCATGTTGAATAGGGACACTGACAAGGGCCGGGTGAGGATGGACATAGTGTATAACTCCTTTATATGAGGTGTTCACCTATATGGTTTGGTAAACTATATAGATAGGAATCACAAACAGGTGATTGAGTGGGATCACACGCTGTGTGTGCCCCGGTGCTTGTCGTGTTCTCCTAGGAGATTCCCCTGGGATCTTCCATATTCAATATCTTATTGTTTGGGATTCAGATTTAGGATTGTTAGTAACCTATCCTGAATGATTTCTACATAGAATATGATGGTGGCCTCTGTTATAGATTATAAGATATGAGGTGGTGTAAATCAAGTGATATTCCCATGAAGCTGTACTGATTCGATGTTGGAGACTTGTGTGGTTTGTGAAGAGAGGGACCGAGACAGGTAATCCCCTATATCATTAGGGAACACGATTCCATTAACTCTATTATTAGGTAGATAAGGGAGTTACGACATCTTGGGTGTGGTTTTGGTATATTATGGTAGTTTCTTCTGGGGGTGTTACTCCTCTAATGGAATAGGGTGCAGGTTTCTCCATGATGTTTTTGAAGACGGACAGTACTCCCCTATTGGACTAGGGCATGAGTCCTCTACATATGATGTATAAATAGAGTGGGTAATCCCCTACCATGTTAGGGTGTAGGTTCTCTATCTTAGGATTTGTTACTCCCCTATAATTTTAGAGAGAGTGTCCTCCATACATGTTATCCCAGCTAATTCAGTACTCCCTTATCGTGCCAGAGAGCGAGTTCTCTAGTGTAGGGTCAATACTCCACTATCATATCAGGGTGCGAGTGCCCCATAGTGAATGAGATGGAAGAGTCGGTACTCCCCTATCCTACCAGGGTGTGGGTTCTCTACCAACCGAGAAGTACTCCCCTACCATGTTAGGTTGTGTGTCCTCAATCCGCTGTGTAGTACTCCCCTATGAATATAAAAATTGGGTCCTCCATTCTCTGAGTGGTACTCCCCTATTGAATCAGGTTGTGGGTCCTCTCTTATAGAGTAGTAATCCCCCGTAACTGAGTATTAGTGGGGAGAAGGTCCTGCATTTGAGTTAGAACTCCATTGGATGTGGGATATAATTAGGAGTAACAAGCCCATCCACTTGATGTGAACGATACCTAGATAAGAGTTAGTTCTCCCTCGATGGACTGAGGTGGGGGATACTCTATGGATGAGGGACATATGTTTCTTAGGTTAGTTATGAGTAGCACTATCAGACTATGGGGTAGTTATGAGGTGTGGGTACCTCTATTATATCTTGTTATATATGATTAATGTTTTTCATATTCTGGATAAGTGAACCCTCAACTGTGTGTAGTGGTGAGGTGAAATCCACTTCACATGGTATTCCTTAGATTGTGACGGGTGCAAGGTAATAACCACATGAAATCTAGTGTTGGGAACAAGGGATGGACATATTAAAATGTTCCAAATAGAGCACATTCTCTTAGATATACCATTATGAATTGTAGAGTTGTTCTCAATGGATTTAATCTGTCAGACAAGGGCTGTCTATGATGTGTGATCTCATGGAGTGTGTTCTCTTGGTTTTGTTTTACAGTTAATGAAATGAAGAGAATATTATTTCTTGATATGAGGTTGGAACCACAAGAGGCTTGGTGCCTGAGATGGGTATATCTATATAATTTAGGGGATTCCTTGCAGTGTTTTCACATTTCTGTGTTGAAACCAATTGTAGAATGAGTTGATTTGTCATTTACATCAGAGGATGTTCTGACATGGCGTTTCTCCCTCGATTAGGGTTACCTGTGGCTAGGTCGAGATGACTGTTTCCTTTCAGTTTATACCTTTTAATGTTGGTGTTGTTGGGGTGCTAGCTGAGTATTTTTATACTGACCCTAGAAAGGTATTTTCACACACATGTTTTGTGTCTTATGTAGTCCACATGCCTTTTGACAAGGTTTACAGAGGAACCAAGGCTGGGGAAGATTAGTGAGCTAGATAGACTGATTTGTTTACCAGAGCTGGACCGAGTAGCTTTATAGTATTTTTAATTGACAGCAATCTCCTCCTTCTAAGCGGGTTGGATTCTTTTAAGGGTTTTTTGTGGGTTTTTTAACTTATTTAACATTTAGTACTTCTTTTGTACTCTAGTTGTGAGATATAGATGTACGCATGCATTGGTTTCTTATTAGTTTTTACATTTAATCATTTTTTGATCATGGAGATGTGTATGTGTGTATAGGTTCATAGGAAATTCCTCCCATGTTAGTGATATGCCTACTCTGAACTAGTCTCTAGCACCCATCCTATTGGAGGTGTACTTGGGGAGTTGTGGCATAGGCCCTATCGATTCGGACTGTGATCGTGTGGTATCAAAGGAAGTATTTTCAAATTTGGCACAACATTGTCGCAATCTTGGTTTGGGTAACATAGTGACAATGTTAGGATTTTTTTATCCTGTCTCTCAAACTAGATGTTGTAGTGTTGGTGAAACAACCAACATATTAAATAACCATGACATTGATAAGCTTTTTTTTGACTTGGTACATTAAGACACTGGTTTCCAAGAAAAAAGTTGTATATGAATCATATAGGAATGGGTTTTGGTTTTTCTTATCCTTGTTGAGTTAGCTCCCCAGATATTCTATTTGACTGTGGTATTTCTTGATTCTATTTCCAGATGCCACTATGATGATACCCAGATATGATTCCACAACATGATTGTGATGAAAATCCTACATATGATGAGGCTTCATTACAGGACACTGGTTTTGAGGCATTACCTCTGGGTGGTCAGTCGATAGTTCTACCACGTTTTGAGAAGAAGGTTTTAACATTAGTTCATGTTGAGGATGTGTGCAGGATGAGTATACTACATGAATCTCAATGGTAGCATCCTTTGAGTTACTAGGGTGATCTAGAACCTCATGTAATAGATGACTATATATTGGAAGTCACATGATTTTTCTTCTTAGTGAGGAAACTTCCAATTAGATGGTAGTCTTGGCGGTGAGCCTTCTGCATGCTTCAACTGGTAGATAGTGGTGTTTGGTAATTCAGTCACATGACAAAGGGATGCTCAACTAGTTGGAGTTCAAGGAACTCTTGAAGGAATAGTTATATCTATCCATATTGAGATAGATGCATATCGAGGGGCTTATACAACTTTTATAGGGTAGCATGGAAGTGGAAGAGTTTTTCTTGAGGTTTAAAGACTTATCATGATAATCCATGTATATGGTTCAAGATCCATTTTTTAGGGAACAAGCCTTTGAGAAGGTCTTTGGTTGGAAGATCACTATGAATACACTGTGAATTTCCACATATGTTGGAGTGATGGAACAAGCTCTGGTGGTGGAGAGTTTCCCAGATGAGGAACATGTGGCTATGACCCACATCAGTGGTCAAGAGGCTGATGTGTCAAATGGAGCTAGCAGATGATAGGTGAAATGATCAAGGTGTAGGAGGCATACAGATTCCCAGACTCAGGCACGTGGGTCTATGGTGTAGTAGGAGTGTTGAGGACCAGGTTAGATACATGATAGGCTATGTTACCCTTGTGACGGATTGGGAAATATCACTTGAGATTTTCTAACCCTTCGTGTTGCTGAGATGTATCTGGCTGATGAGACACCTTATTAGATATAGAAGTAGGAGAAAGGTGTTCTACAATGTGTAAGATGAGGTGGAGTAGAAATTGTTAGACACTTTTTGAGGCACTATTTTATTTATTCTTTTTTATCATGGTTCAACCAAGGTGACGTAGGGCGTCGGTAGTGCCCCATGTTATTAGTTATGATAGAGATCCTAGTAAAAACTAGTATGTGTTTGGGAAACTGTTTTTTTTCATTATTACCCTCACTTGTTTGGTGCTAGATTTATACATAAAATGATTGAGGGGGATTTGGTGCATTTTGATATAGCTTTGAATTCATGAGGAAGGGGGAAACTTTCCCCATTGAGACATTGTTTTTGTGATGCAACAAAAAACCATGGAGGCGAGTCAGTACCACCAAAATAGGATATTTTTGAGGTGTGGTGGATGAGTTCCTTAGACTTCCATTTTTATGGTGAGGTTATACGATTGAGTGTTAGAGCTGGTCATGGAATTTCTAGAAGAGTTTTCATACTCGACACCTTTATCTTGGCAGACCTGGGAGAGGGAGATCCTTGCTTAGAATCATTCCATAGTTGCATAGTTAGACCCTATGATGTTCCCATAGTATGGATTGGTTTCATGCCCTCCATACTCCTATTGGCTTCCTCTAGTGGGTGTGGTAGTGTTTCTATTTGGGTGAGTTGGGTTACAACTAGAGGTTTGCAGACAAAGGGCTTAGTAAGACCTAGTGTTTACTATTGATCAACCCCATTTTTTTGTTAATACCATAATGTATTCAAAATGATCCTTGAAGGAAATTTTTTTGAGGTGGATCTTTTATAGTTTGTCCAGGGTTTTATGTGAATTATGGGGTACCATTAGTACCTGCATTAGGTTATCAAGGTGGTGTACCACTAGACCCCGTGAATGTAGATAGATCATGGTGTTTGGTGCTTTACCACATGCTACCTTTAAGGAGGAATGTGCCCATTCGTTTCACGATGTTTTCCTGGTAGAAGCTATATATGCGGGTGTTTTTACATTGGTGGTTCCACTATGATTGTGATTTTAATAAGTATGAGATACCCTGGTGAAATCGCTGGTGTGGTAGTCCAATGGGGAGCTCAACTTCTTAATTTGTGCATAGGATTTCACTTTTAAGAGATGCAAATCTCTATGGTGGGTAGAATGTAATGAATTAGAATTTTACCTAAATGAATTTGAAATATTTTAGAAAGTATTTACATGGATAGGTACTGAGTCTTCATGGTTATATAGGGATCGAGGTGCCTCGATGCATTTATATTAAAAATATTAAATATATTTTTTTTCAATTGTGCAGTTTTTATTGAAATATAAATAATTACCTTTTGGAGTCTGAGAACAAATTTTTAGGGCCATATTTGAATCTAGAACATTGTGTTTAAGCTAGGCGCGATATAAGGTTGACTGTACTAGGAGTTTCATGTGAAGGTGTGTTGGCGGGGTGACATGAGGTGAATTAATTGATTTAATGAACATTCAATTAATTAATTTAAATCCTAAACCTAATATCCATGTTCACTCTCATATTGGCTGCACAACAAACCAAGGAGGCCACATCTCCTCCTCCCTTTCCTCTTATCCTTATTGGTGACAAACAAAACCGATGCCAAATCGACGAAGGGAGGTTTTACTGATCCCCGTTTCCAACAAAAATCATCATTAGATCAAGGAGAAACATGACCTGGTAGTTTCTCATTATCTAAATATTTGGTATTTCACCAATTCGGTAGAAATAACTGAATTTCCCCCTGGTTAATTTATTATGAATTTTAAAGGTTCTTGAACCCAAATACGAATGATGTTGACCGCTTATAGGTAGATCATTGAGTTTTGGGAATGAACAAGATGAATCATGGTGTTTTGGAGGTGAATCCTAATTTGAATCACCATTCACACAATATTTAGTTTAGTGACACATGTCGTGTAGCCCTTCCTATTTGGGGAAGAGGAACTTTGGGGACTACATGAAGTGTACCGGTGTTACATGCCATGTAGTTCCCTAAAACATGTGACCATTGGACATGGATAGGGTTAGTCTTGTGAAACAACATTTCTGTGTTATAACACATGGACAAGGTACATGGAAATGGGGTATGATACAAAGGCACTGACAACGTACATGGGTAGGTGGCCGTTTTTCCTGAACACACTATGTATTATGGGATACATGATGTGTAAGGGGAATAGTTGGCCGGTCCATGTATAATAAAAATAGGGCCAAGGGAAAAGTGATGAGGGACACTATATATACCTTCTTTATATGTACTATGCCCCTATATGGGTTGGTAAACCGTGTAGAGAGGATACCCAGCCAGGTGATCGGGCGACATGACATGTCCTTTGTACCCCGTTGCACGTTGTGTACTCCTAGAAGATTCTCTAGTGGTCTTAGATCTTCCAAATCTTCATCCCCAAGATTTGGATTTAGGCTTGTGAGTATCCTATATCAATTGATTTCTTGTGTAGTATGCAATGGACTCCTCTATTATAGCTTAATGGATACATGGTGGTGTAAATTGTGCGAGGAGCTGATGAAGCTATACTTTACTGATGTTAGAGACCTTTGTGGTTCATGAAGAGAGAAGTTTAGACTTGTATTACCGTATATCTTCAAGGAATTTGTTTCCATTACCTATTTTTAGTTATATATGGGACACCCCACTTCATGGGAGTGGTTTTGTTAACATTGGGTAGTTTCCTCTAAGGGTGTTACGCCCCTAAAGGACTAGAGCGAGGTTTTCCTCGTGATGTTCCTTAAGATGGAAAGTACTCCCGTATTGGAATAGGGAATGATTCGTCCACATATTATGTATAAATAGAGTGAGTAATCCCATACCATGTTAAAGAATGGTTCCTCTAACCTAGGTGTCAGTACACCCCTTTCTTTTTATGGTGTGGGTCCTCCATATTTGTTTTTCCAGAAAATTTTGTACTCCCCTACCATACCAGGTAAATGGTCTTCTATTATAGGGTTGGTACCCCCTATTGTATCAGTGTGTGGGTCCCCCATAATGAAACAAGATATCAAAGTTAGCACTCCCTTATCCTACCGGGGTGTGGGTGCTCACTTATGGAGTAGTACTCCCCCATCTCCAAGTAGTATGAGGTAGTGAGTCCTCCATTAGATTTGGATCTTCCTCAACTATGGGACATAATTGTGAGGAGTGGGACCCTTCACTTAATGTGAATGATACCTAGGTTGTATTTAATTCTACCTCGATGGATAGAGGTGTTTAATAATATATACAGAAGTAAAAGTGGTTTCACTGGCCAGTTAGGAGCATTACTCCCTCGATTGTAGGGTAGTGGGAAGGTGTGAGTCCCTCTTTTCCCTCTTGTTAGAGAGGATGCATGCAATGAATAGTCTGGATCAGTGATCCTACAACTGGTTGTAGTGATAGGGTCTCTTTACTAGTGGTTCTTTAGTTTATATTGGGTGGAAGGTAATGATGATAGGACCTCAAGTTCTTGGTACTAGATCCAGACCAAGTAAGGTATTTCCAATAGAGCACGTTCCCTCAGACATACCATAAGGAATGATAGATTTGTTCCCAATGGGGTACATCTCTCAAACAGGTTCCATATAGGTTAGAAGAGCTCATGGAGTGTTTTCTCATGGTTTTGTGTTATGATTAGAAATGATGATAATCCTATTACTAGATATGATTATGGAACCTCATGAGACTTGGTGTCTAAGACAAGTATATCTCGGTGATTTCTGGGAGTGCTTGTGTTGTTTTCACATGTAGGGGTTCACACCAATTATATACTGAGCTAACATGTAGGGGTTCACACCCATTAAGGGGGTAGAATATAAAAACCCGATATTTTATACGATATATTCATTTTAATTTCTTTCATATCTTCTGTTGTACGCTACAAAAAGATTATCTTGCGCTATACGCAACACCGTATTAGCTTGCAGTATACGCAACACTAATCTTGGATCGTGTTACACACAATTTCATGTTTGTTTGATAGTAGTTATTCTAAGAAAGATTGAGTATATATATATATATATATATTCAATGTATTTTGTTATACACAACAACAAAGGAGTCATGCACTACACACAACACTGACTTGGCTTGCATTACACGCAATCGCGACCTTCCTCAACAGCGTGTGTTGTACGCAATACCGAGTTTTACTAAACAATGATATGTTATTATAATATTATTATGAACTATCTGTTATGAATAGTATTAACTAAATTTTTAATTTTATAACATTATTATTCATCCTACACATTTTCTAGAACATGGTATAAGAACAAAATAAATTTTTCGGGTAAAATAAGTGTTTTTAAAAAAATGCAGTTTTGCCGCCTTTTGATGGTGCAGCCACATTAAATATACTTTTTGACATGTTTATGAGATCAATTTTACAAAATAAAATTATTATTTGGAATCAGGATATAAAATTTTACCTTGGATAAATTTTTCATATTATTCTGATAAATTTCATATTTTAATGAATAGTAAAAACTTTCTATATTTCAATTAAAAACAGCCTTTTTCATTGTAATAATTTATGTTCTTAAATTATAATATTGAATGGCTTTAAAGTATAAATAGAATATATTTTTACCTTTTAATATAATGTATTTCATTAGCATTTATTTTACATTGAATTTGTAGGTTAAATAAATTCAATCTTTTGCAATGTTTTAAACAAAAACCCATTTTCTTTCGACAACGAGATTAATTTTAATTTAATTTCTGAAAATTTTGTGTATTGAATTTGGAAAAACGGATTCCATATTTGGAATCAGTGGGTCCAAAATATATTAATAGACTACATTTTATTTTTGGGCATTATGAATAGTAACAATGGTAAATTTTATTTACCATAGTAAAAGGTAAATTGGGTAATTAAGGGTAAATATAATATTATAAAATTATCCTAATACTTGTCTTAATACAATTGGATGATTATATTTCGTCCTAAGTCATATTGGGGTCTAAATGGAATCCATTAGAACCCACTTGGAGGTGATTATGACCATTAGTTTATTCTATTTAAAGGAAAGTCAAATATGTCTCACTCAACTTTAATAATTAAAGTATTTTTAATATAAGTTTATACAGAATATAAATTTGGTTATAAATACCATTTTGAAAGATAAAACGATTTTATTTATCATGGTAATTTATTTGTAATTTTTAAGAGTTATTTAATTACCTTATTATCTTATACATTAATGATGCAGAAATTATTTATTTAGTCATATATCAATAATATAGTTTTTATTGAAATAATATTACATATCAAAAGGCCCAAAAATCTGCACAAAAATTATTAGTAGTTTATATATAAACCCTGATCATCCACTGGCCTAATTTTTGACAATTTGGATACTTATTAAGGAGATTATGACACTTATAATATTTTATTTTAAATGATTCAAAAGTTGTCACCTTCATAATTTAAAAATGATAACAATTTACATGTTGTTATTTTAAGATGATAAATTAGATTAAAATTATTATTGAAAAATATTTGATATTTATCGTCATCATAAGTTTTATTTTTAATTTTTATGGAACAAATAAGTATATTAAATAATTATACAAAAATGTTGTACTAATTATTTTATTAAGAGATATACCAAATAAATGGTTTTAAAAGTATTGAAATAAATATTATATGAACTATTTAATGTACTCCACTAATTTTCTAGATTACTATGACTTGTTAGAAACCTAGTAAATATTCTATTTTGAATATATCCTTTGTGTGGATTTAATTTAAATTCAAATTAATGAATAGTTTCTAAATTGACACTATTGTTATTTTATAAAAATAACATATTATTAAATTGTTTAAAAATCACAAAAATATTTAAAAATTATAAATTGAACTTTATACAATCGATAATGTCATATATTATCTAATTGTGTATAATTTACAGAACATAAGTAATTATTTATAATAATTTAAAATTTAGAATCTTTTTACGACAAATAAAATTTAATAGATTAAATAAGGATAAATCAAGTTGATAATGATTAAAATAAATTACCTACATGTATACATTTTATTTGTTGATAATATTAAAACCCTATATCATCTAATATTTTAATTGAGTCGTTTTTGGAGGTTTTTAAGTGGGTTTGGGATTTAATATAAACTAATATTTCTTATATTTCCAAAGGTGCCCATCTCCTCCCTTATAAAAGGGCACCTCCTCCCTCTCTTCCGCACACCATTTTTAGCCTTGACAATCGGCCAACCTCTGCCCATTTAACTTCCCCACTTCCCTAGAAACCGTATAGAGGTACTGGTCCTCTCAAAAGACCAACTCTAGTGCCCTAAGAGAAAGGTTAAAGGAGGCACTTTGAGAAAGAAATAATACCTTCTACTGTTTTCTTCAAGTTCCATTCTTCTTCTACTCCATCTTCTTTAGTTGTTTCATTATGAAGTAATAACATCAGTATCCCTAATATAATGATATGTTATTATAAATATTAAGCAACCCCATTTCACCTTCTATCCATCCTACGGAAAAAGAAATCACCGCACGTGCGTACGTACAGAATACTGTCTCCATGCCGTGGTGTAATCGGTTTTTCCACCAACACCTTACATGGATGGGTATAATGGTTTAAAAAATAAATATATATGGTTATTATAACATCATACTAATTCTGATATATTATACCATCCCCTCCATTTCTTTTCAATAATTATCGGAACAATATCATCGCTCGTGCGTACGTACGGACTACCGTCTCCACGACGCGATGAGATTCATTCTCCATGTTAACCATACATGAATGATCATAAAGTTTATATAATGAATAATAATGAAATATATGAAATAATAATTCTACTGGATTTATGTATATATATACGACATCTATTTAGTTTCATTCAATTCAATAAGGAAACGAAAACAATGTTCATGCGTACGTACGACCTACCGTCTCCATGAACAGTATACTTCATTCCTTTTATCGATCTATAATATATATGTATATGATGAATATATATTATAGATAAATCTTGTATTACATTCTGGAATTATGTAAATCAGGATATAAGTAATAATATCAAGAACTACAAGTCGAAACACATATGATAAATGAAATGATTTTACCCAAAACACTGCTTTAACATGGAATTTACAAAAGAACGGGTAATATAAATTCATAAGTGAAACATATATGATATCATAAAAATGAATATGATTATGTAATAATTCAATAAAATTATTTAAATCATGATACAGGTTGTTTGGATCCATAAGAAGCATATCAAACCTAAGTTAAGGGATAATTATTCCAATCTCATTTTTATCCGAGATTGTTTATTCGTAAGAATTTACTGGGGTTATTATCATCATTCATGTCCATGTTTTCTAGAAATGTTTTCATGGATGATTAAATTATTTTTTACCTTTTTTTGAATTTTACTACATGGTATGTATGGAATCTTTTTTTTGTTTACGCTACAAGGTACTTCTTTGACTTTTCTGACAAAAGTACGAGGAGAATGTTTTTTATCTTATACGGCATGAAAGGATTTTTACAGTTTTATAAAGACTTATCTTCATGAAGCTACTTCCAAAAGATTTCATGAATATTTCCAAAAAAATTTCCTTCTTTTAAAATTGCATGACGTTTAGTGAAAAGAAATTGATTTTGAATAAGAAAGGATATTTTCCTCAAGAATTCATTTCAAGTGTTTTATCAAAACCATTTTCCATCTAAGATGAAATTATTTCATATGTGTATTTTTCAAGTATAATGTCTCTATGATTTACATGGTTTCAATTATCTTATGATGAAATGATATCCATTTTTTTTATATGGATTATGTTATGATGGGATGATGTTTATGAAACCCATTTTATTCTTTGGGTTATGATGAATGATTTATGTTTATGTTGTGGCACAGGTAAGAATGATTCCATTATGAGATGGGTGGGACCTATATCTCCCTCCAATGCATTGGGTAAAGATTTATATCTCATGAGATATACATGGCTGGAATGGTAAGTTAATCCGGTTTAGTATTACCAGACTGAAACGAGGAGTGAACTCGATTCAGAAAGGGACTTTGTCCACTAAGATGGTCTTGACAGAAATTTCTTGGATACTATGGAAATCATAACATGTGCTGAATGGTTTCCACAATTACATGTTTTATTCCCATTATATTTTATCATGGTTGATGTTCCATTATGATATATGCCTTACGTACTTCCACGATTTATGTATTTTCCCTTACTGAGCATTTGAGCTCACCCTTTTTATGATTTATTTTCCCCAGGAAATAAAGAAAGGTTTTAGGTAAGGAAACAAAAAGGGGAATATCATTATGGGAGTTGTTGAAGATCATTCAACATGATTAGATGTTTATATTCTGAGTTTCCAAAGACACTATACTATTACTATCCTTATGTGTCTGTTATCGTTATGTATTAATTATTTTGCAAAAGTAATGTAATGTCCATGTACGTCAAGCTTCGGGTCTCTAGAGTTGGTATCAGAGGAAAGGTTTAGTCAACCTTTGGAAACTAGGATGCAGAAACATTAGTGAGATCCCTAAAGATATTTCTAAGGCATGTTTAGGGATTTCCCTAAGGATAGGTATACATATAGGATATAGTCCTAGAACAATGGTAACGATATATGAATTTAACCTAATATGGTTGATATTAAGGGTACTCCCACTTTACTATGTTGTTTTCTGTAGCATGATTTTTTCCACTCACACTATTCTTTTTGGGTTTTAGAAAATGGCTGGAAACCGGAAGATTCACAATAAAGGAGGATATGACAGACAATGGAATGATATTCTTCATGAGAAACCAGATGAAACGGGATTTAGAAGTTCAAACATCGTTATTATTCCTAATCAGAAATCTCATAATATGATCAATAATCTCAACTTTGGTAAGTTTCCCGACTAAGATAATAAGAGAATGATGGAGTTTCATGATGATAATTGAGGAAAGAAAGTTCAATTTTCCTCATGTAAATCATGTGGGAAGAGGCATCAGGGAGATTGTTTCAAAGGAACTGGAAGATGCTTTGGGTGTGGAAAAGAAGGACACAAAGCCAGTAAGTGAAAAGGAAAAAGTTCAGTTAACACCATGGAAAAGGATAATGGTATTGCTACGACATCAACAATGATTAGATGTTTTAAATGTGGAATGTACGGGCATTATTCAAACCAATTACCTAAGGCAAAATCACATGAAGAGAATCAACATGGTCATATGGGTAGTATTTATGTGGATGATGATCAGGAGACTACAAATCCTATATGAGATGAAAGAAGTGTTGAAGCTCAGTCAGTTGTTTAAGAAGGTAGTGGAATGATTGTATGTTTATCAAGAGTTATGTTGTATAGTTTATGGTACTATGGAATAAAGAATCATCTAAGGATTGTTACAGTATTGTCTTTCTTAATTTATTTGAAAGTATATGTTGAATGGTACTGGTAACCATGGATGGTTATTCAGATATTTTTAGAAAGTAGATGATATGTGCATAATGAAGGGATATGAAGATAATGATATGTTTGATTGTATTCATGATCTCATGGCTGATAAATGGACAAAGTGATATCATGATTTGAGTATATAGATTTTTTTTTGGATTTTTGGTATGTGGAAAGAGTTACCTTTTGACAGCATTCATGTTTTCACTAAGGTTCTTTGGTAATTTATTTTTCAAGAGAATACATGACTAAGGTATTCATGTGTTTGGAATGTAACCAACAAGTTATATCTTATGATATATGTGGGATAAATGCTTGTATTCACATTCTTGGTAGATAACCTTTCTAGTAATTGTTTTCTTTATACTATGATGTTGGACAAAAGTATTTTGGATAAGCCTAAATATTGGAACGATTTATGTTGGAAGTGAGACATTATTTTTTAAGGATAGAACTTTTTTTTTGCAATATTATTGATGGAATGTTATAATGATATAGTTTTAGAAAAAGGAAAACCTGCAGGACGTGCGACAACCTATCGCGTCGGACAAGGGAGATGGAATCGAACCTACAACCAAAGTGTGACAGGCCTTTATTACCTACCACTGGTCTACAGTAAGTCCTTGTTTAGTAGAAACTAGATTTATTATATTAAGCAGTATGATATTTGAATTATAAGTCCATTTTAGGAACTATATATGATTAATATCACTATAGATGGACTTATGTATTTTTGATAACTTTTTCTAACCTTTTGTTTGAGATAGATGGAATGACCCATAATTATATCACATGATCTTCTAACACTTCACGAATGACAAATTCAACTTCATTTCTTTAAGAGATGAAGTTCAAATTGTCCAAGGAACGACCAACAGTAAGATTGTACCAAAATCAAGCAAGTATTTCTTCTAATTCAAAATTTTCAACTTTAGGGAAATGATATTGAAAACACAAAATGTTGTCCTAGTGCCCTCATATCCAATGAATCAGATGATACCTTAGATCATCACAAATCTATGGCTTTGTGATTGATGGCTTTTTCATAGACATGTTCTCTACCACTCTCCATCAGAATTTGATGTTTAGATTTCTCTTCCATATCCATATTTTCACCTATGTTCTCCTATATAGAAACTAAATGATGAGTTACTTTGGGTAATCATTACGTTTCATACTTTAGTTTTTAAAAATAAGTTTTAGTATTCCTTTTTACGATGTGGGTTTCTGTAAATAGTAAATGATTTATAACCGTGATGAATTTCGAGGGTGAAATTCATTTTAAAGGGGGTAGAATGTAATAACCCGAGATTTTATACAATATATTCGTTTTAATTTCTTTCATATATTTTGTTTTATGCTACACCAAGATTATCTTGTGCTATACGGAACACCGTATTAGCTCGCAGTATACACAACACTAATCTTGGATCGTGTTACACACAATTTCATGTTTGTTTGATAGTAGTTATTCTAAGAAACATTGAGTATATATATATATATATATTCAATGTATTTTGTTATACACAACAACAAAGGTGTCATGCACTATACAAAACCCTGACTTGGCTTGCAATACATGCAATCACGACCTTCCTCGACAGCGTGTGTTGTACGCAATACCGGGTTTTACTAAACAATCATATATTATTATAATATTATTATGAACTATTCGTTATGAATAGTATTAACATAAATTTTAATTTTATATCATTATTATTCATATTACATATTTTCTAGAAGATGGTATAAGAACAAAATGAATTTTTCGGGTAAAATATGTGTTTTTCAAAAAATGCAGTATTGCCGCCTTTTGATGGCGCACCCACATTAAATCTAGTTTTTGACATGTTTATCAGTTCAATTTTACAAAATAAAGTTATTATTTGGAATCAGGATATAAAATTTTACCTTGGATAAAATTTTCATATTATTCTGATAAATTTCATATTTTAATGAATATTAAAAACACGCTATATTTTAATTAAAAACAACTTTTTTCATCGTAATAATTTATGTGTTTAAATTATAATATTGAATGGTTTTAAAGTATAAATAGAATATATTTATACCATTTAATATAATTTATGTCATTAGAATTTATTTTACATTGAATTCGTAGGTTAAATAAATTCAATATTTTGCAATGTTTTAAACAAAAACCCGTTTTCTTTCGACAACAGGATTAATTTTAATTTAATTTCTGCAACTTCTGTGTATTGAATTTGGAAAAATGGATTCCATATTTGTAATCTGTGGGTCCAAATTATATTAATAGACTAATTTTTATTTTTGAGCTTTATGAATAGTAACAACGGTAAATTTTATTTACCATTGTAAAATGTAAATTGAGTAATTAAGGGTAAATATAATATTATAAAATTATACTAATACTTGTATTAATACAATTGGATGATTATATTTCGTCCTAAGTAATATTTGGGTCGAAATGGAATTCATTAGAACCCAGTTGGATGTGATTAAGACCATTAGTTTATTTTATTTAAAGTAAAGTGAAATATCTCTCACTCAACTTTAATAATTAAAGTATTTTGAATATAAGTTTATACACAATATAAATTCGGTTATAAATACTATTTTGAAAGATAAAATGATTTTACTTATCATGGTAATTTATTTGTAATTTTTAAGAGTTATTTAATTACCTTATTATCTTATACATTAATGATGTAGAAATTATTTATTTAGTGAAAAATCAATAATATAGTTTTTATTGAAATAGTAATACATATAAAAAGGCCAAAAAATCTGCACAAAACTTATTATTAATGTATATATAAACCATAATCATCCACTGGCCGAATTTTTGACCATTTGGATCATTATTAAGGCAATTATGACACTTATAATATTTTATATTAAACGATTCCAAAGTTGCCAACTTCATAATTTAACAAAGATAACAATTTACATGTTGTTATTTTAAGATGATAAATTAGATTAAAATTATTATTATAGAATATTTGATATTTATTTTTATCAGAATATTTTATTTTTTATTTTTATGGAACAAATATGTATATTAAATAATTATACAAAAATGATGTACTAATTATTTTATTAACAGATATACCAAATAAATGGTGTTAATAATATTAAAATAAATATTATATGAACTATTTAATGTAATAAACTAATTTTCTAGATTTCTATGACATGTTAGGATCCTATTAAATATTTTATTTTGAATATATCCTTTGTGTGTATTTAATTTAAATTCAAATAAATGAATACTGTCCAAATTGACACTATTGTTATTTTATAAAAATAACATATTATTAAATTGTTGAAAAATCACAAAAATATTTAAAAATTATAAATTTAACTTTATATAGTCTATAATGTCCTAATGTATCTAATTATGGATAATTTACACCACATAAGTAATTATTTATAACAATTTAAAATTTAGAATCTTATTACGACAAATAAAATTTAATAGATTAAATAAGAATAAATCAAGTTGATAATGTTTAAAATAAATTACCTACATGTATAAATTTTATTGGATTATGAGAATACAACCCATATCTCATTTAATCTTCGAATTGAGTCATTTTTGGATGTTTTTAAGTGGGGTTGGGATTTAATATTAACTAATATTTCTTATATTTCCAAAGGTGCCCCTCTCCTCCCTTATAAAAGGGCACCTCCTCCCTCTCTTACTCACACCATTCTGAGCCTTGAAGCTCAGCCTAAATCTGCCTATTTAACTTCCCAACTTCCCTAGAAACCTTATAGAGGTACTGGTCTTCTCAAAATACCAACTCTAGTGCCCTAAGAGAAAGTTTAAAGGAGGCACTTCGAGAAAGAGGTAATACCTTCTACCATTTTCTTCAAGTTCCATTCTTCTTCTACTACATCTTATTTAGCTGTTTCATTATGAAATAATAAAATAAGTATCCCTAATATACTGATATGTTATTATAAATATGAAACAACCCCATTTCACTTTATATCCATCCTATGGAAAACGAAATCACCGCGCGTGCATACATACGGAATACCGTCTCCACGCCGTGGTGTAATCTGTTTTTCCACCAACATCTTACACGGATAGGTATAATGGTGTAAAGAATAAGTATATATGGTTATTATAACATCATACTGATTCTGATATATTATACCATCTACTCCAATTCTATTCAATAATTATCAGAACGATATCATCACTCGTGCGTACGTACGGACTACCGTCTCCATGACGCGATGAGATTCATTCTCCATGTTAACCATACATGAATGATCATAAAGTTTATATAATGTATAATAATGAAATATATGAAATAATAATTCTACTGGATTTATGTATGTATATATGTATGTCATCTATTTAGTTTCATTCAATTCAATAAGGAAACGAAAACAACGTTCATGCGTACGTACGGCCTACCATCTCCATGAACGGTGTATTTCAATCCTTTTATCAATATATAATATATATGTATATGATGAATATATATTATATATAAATCATGTTTTACATTCTGGAATTATGTAAATCCGGATATAAGTAATAATATCAAGAATGACAAGTCGAAACACATACAATTAATGAAATGATTTTACCCAAAACGATGCTTTAACATGAAATTTACAAAAGAACGGGTAATATAAAGTCATAAGTGAAACATATATGATATCATAACAATTAATATGATTATTTAATAAGTCAATAACTTTATTTAAATCATTATACAGGAGGTTAGGATCCATATGAAGCATATCAGACCTAAGGTAAGGGATAATTATTCCAATCTCATTTTTATCCGAGATTGTTTATTCGTAGGAATTTACTGGGGTTATTATCATCATTCATGTCCATGTTTTCTAGAAATGTTTTCATGGATTCTTAAATTCTTTTTTACCCATTTTTGACTTTTAATACATGGTATGTATGTAATATTTTTGTGGTTTACGCTACGAGTTACTTCTTTGACTTTTCTGACAAAAGTCCGAGGAGAATGTTTTTTTAACTTATACGGCATTAAAGGATTTTTACAGTTTTATAAAGACTTATTTTCATGAAGCTACTTACAAAATATTTCATGAATATTTCCAAAAAAAACTATTTCTTTTAAAATTGCATGACGTTTAGTGAAAAGAAATTGATTTTGAATAAGAACAGATATTTTCCTCAAGAATTCATTTCAAGTGTTTTATCAAAACCATTTTCCATATAAGATGACATTATTTCATATGTTTACTTTTCAATATAATGTCTCTATGAATTACATGGTTTCAATTTCCTTATGATGAAATGATATCCATTTGTTTTATATGGATTATGTTATGATGGGATGATGTTTATGAAACCCATTTTATTCTTTGGGTTATGATGAATGATTTATGTTTATGTTGTGGCACAAGTAAGAATGAATCCATTATGAGATGGGTGGGACCTATATCTCCCTCCAATGCAATGGGTAAAGATTTATATCTCATGAGATATACATGGCTGGAACGGTAAGTTAATCCAGTTCAGTATTACAGGACTGAAATGAGGAGTGAACTCGATTCAGAAAGGGACTTTGTCCACTAAGATGGTCTTGGCAGCAATGCCTTGGATACTATGGAAATCATAACATGTGATGAATGGTTTCCACAATTACATGTTGTATTCCCATTATATTTTATCATGGTTGATGTTCCATTATGATATATGCCTTACATACTTCCATGATTTATGTCTTTGCCCTTACTGAGCATTTGAGCTCACCCTTTTTATGTTTTATTTTCCCCAGGAAATAAAGAAAGGTTTTAGGTAAGGAAACAAAAAGGGGAAGATCGTTATGGGAGTTGTTGAAGATCTTTCAACATGATTAGAAGTTTCTATTCTGAGTTTCCAAAGACACTAAACTATTATGGTCCTTGTGTGTCTGTTTTCGTTATGTATTAATTATTCCACAAAAGTAATGTAATGCCCATGTACATCAAGTTTCGAGTCTCTAGAGTTGGTATCAGAGGAAAGGTTTAGTCAACCTTTGGAAACTAGGGTGCAGAAACATTAGTGGGATCCCTAAAGATATTTCTATGGTATGTTTAGGGATGTCCCTAAGGATAAGTATACGTATAGGATATAGTCCTAGAAATACGGTAACAATATATGAATTTAACCTAAGATGGTAGATATTAAGGGTACTCCGACATTACTATGTTGTTTTCAATAGCATGATTTTTGCCTCTCACACTATTCTTTTTGGGTTTTAGAAAATGGCTGGAAACAGGAAGATTCATGATAATGGAGGATATGACAGACAATGGAATGGTATTCTTCATGATCAACCAAATGAAACGGGATTTAGAAGTCCAAACATCGTTATTATGACTAATTAGAAATCTCATAATATGATCAATAATCTCAAGTTTGGTAAGTTTCCCGACTCAGATAATAAGAGAATGATGGAGTTTCATGATGATCATTGAGGAAGGAAAGTTCAATTTTCCCCATGTAAATCATGTGAGAAGAGGCATCGGGGAGATTGTTTCAATGGAACTGGAAGATTATTTGGGTGTGGAAAAGAAGGACACAATGCTAGTAAGTGCAAAGGAAAAGGTTCAGTTAACACAATGGACAAGGATAATGGTATTGCTACGACATCAACAATGATTAGATGTTTTAAATGTGGAATGTACGAGCATTATGCAAACAAATTCCCTAAGGGAAAATCTCATGAAGAGAATCATCATGGTCATATGGGTAGTATTTATGTGGATGATGGTAAGGAGACTACAAATCCTATATGAGATGAAAGAAGTGTTGAAGCTCAGTCAGTTTTTTAAGAAGGTAGTGGAATGATTGTATGTTTATCAAGAGTTATGTTGTATATTTTATGGTACTATGGAATAAAGAATCATCTAAGTATTGTTACACTATTGTTTTTCCTAATTTATTTGAAATTATATGTTGAATGGTACCGGTAACCATGGAAGGTTATTCAAATATTTTTGGAAAGTAGATGATATGTGCATAATGAAGGGATAAGAAGATAATGAGATGTTTGATTTTATTCATGATCTAATGGCTGATAAAAGGACAAAGTGATATCATGATTTGAGTATATATATTTTTTTGGGATTTTTGGTATGTGGAAAGAGTTACCTTTTGACAGCATTCTTGTTTTCAATATGGTTCTTTGGTAATTTATTTTTCAAGAGAATACATGACTACGGTATTCATGTGTTTGGAATGTAACCAACAAGTTATATCTTATGATATATGTGGGATAAATGCATGTATTCACATTCTTGGTAGATAACATTTCTAGTAGTAGTTTTCTTTATACTATGAGGTTGGACAGAAGTATTTTGGATAAGCCTAAAGATTAGAATGGTTTATGTTGGACGTGAGACAGTATTGTTTAAGGCTAGAACTTTTTTTCAATATTATTGATGGAATGTTATAATGATGTAGTTTTAGAAAAAGGACAACCTGCAGGATGTGCGAAAACCCATCACATTGGACAAGGCTGTTGGAATCGAACCCACAACCAAAGTGTGACATGCCTTTATCGCCTACCACTGGCCTACAGGAAGACCCTGTTTAGTAGAAACTAGATTTATTTTATTAAGCAGTATGATATATGAAATATAAGTCCATTTTAGGAACCATATATGATTAATCTCACTATAGATGGAGTTATGTATTTTGGATAACTTTTTCTAAAATTTTGTTTGAGATAGATGGAATGACCCATAATTCTAACACATGATCTACTAAGACTTCACGAATGTCAAATTCAACTTCATTTCTTTAAGAGATAAAGTGGAAATTGTCCAAGGAACGACCTACAGTAAGATTGTACCAAAATCAAGCAAGTATTTATTCTAATTCACAATTTTCAACTTTAGGGAAATGACATTGAAAACCAAAAATGTTGTCCTAGTGCCCTTATATCCGATGAATCAGATGGTACCTTAGATCATCAAAAATCTATGGCTTTGTGATTATTGTCTTTTTCATAGCCATGTTCTCTACCACTCTCCATCAGAACATGATGTTTAGATTTCTCTTCCATATCCATATTTTCACCTATGTTTTCCTATTTGGAAACCCAATGATGAGTTACTTTGGGTAATCATTACGTTTCATACTTTACTTTTTAAAATTAATTTTTAGTATTCCTTTCTACGATGTTGGTTTCTATAAATAGTAAACGATTTATAATGCCGATGAATTTCGAGGGCAAAATTCATTTTAAGGGGGGTAGAATGTAACAAACTGAGATTTTATACAACATATTAGTTTTAATTTCTTTCATATCTTTCCATGTACGCAACACCAAGATTATCTTGCGCAATACACAACACCGTATTTGCTCGCAGTATACGCAACACTAATCTTGGATCGTGTTACACACAATTTCATGTTTGTTTGATAGTAGTTATTCTAAGAAACATTGAGTATATATATATATATATATTCAATTTATTTTTTTATACACAACAAAAAAGGAGTCGTGCACTACACACAACCCTGACTTTCCTTACATTACACGCAATCACGACCTTCCTCGACAACGTGTGTTGTACGCAATACCGGGTTTTACTAAACAACGATATATTATTATAATATTATTATGAACTATCCGTTACGAATAGTATTAAATAAATTTTGAATTTTAGGACATTATTATTCAACTTAAACATTTTCTAGAACATGGTATAAGAACAAAATAAATTTTTCGGGTAAAATAAGTGTTTTTCAAAAAATGCAGTTTTGCCACCTTTTGATGGTGAAACCACTTTAAATATAGTTTTTGACATGTTTATAAGTTAAATTTTACAAAATAAAATTATTATTTGGAATCAGGATAAATATTTTTACCTTGGATAAATTTTTCATATTATTCTGATAAATTTCGTATTTTAATGAATAGTAAAAACACGCTATATTTTAATTAAAAACAACTTTTCTCATCGTAATAATTTAGGTGGTTAACTTATTATATTTAATGGTTTTAAAGTATAAATAGAATATATTTCTACCATTTAATATAATTTATGTCATTAGCATTTATTTTACATTGAATTCGTAGGTTAAATAAATTCAATCTTTTGCAATGTTTTAAACAAAAACCCGTTTTCTTTCGACAACCTGATTAATTTTAATTTAATTTTTGAAACTTCTGTGTATTGATTTTGTAAAAATGGATTCCATATTTGGAATCAGTGGGTCCAAATTATATTAATAGACTAATTTTTATTTTTGAGCTTTATGAATAGTAACAACGGTAAATTTTATTTACCATAGTAAAAGGTAAATTGGGTAATTAAGGGTAAATATAATATTATAAAATTATAATAATACTTGTCTTAATACAATTGGATGATTATATTTTGTCCTAAGTCATATTTGGGTAGAAATGGAATCCATTAGAACCCACTTGGTGGTGATTAAGATATTTAGTTTATTTTATTTAAAGGAAAGTGAAATATGTCTCACTCAATTTTAATAAATAAAGTATTTTTAATATAAGTTTATACATAATATAAATTTGGTTATAAATACTAATTTGAAAGATAAAATTATTTTATTCATCATGGTAATTTATTTGTAATTTTTAAGAGTTATTTAATTACCTTATTATCTTATACATTAATGATGCAGAAATTATTTATTTAGTGAAAAATCAATAATTTAGTTTTTATTGAAATATTAATACATAAAAAAAGACCCAAAATTCTGCACAAAACTTATTAGTAGTGTATATATACACACTAATCATCCACTGGCCGAATTGTGGACCATTTGGATCCATATTAAGGTTATCATGACACTTATAATATTTTATTTTAAATGATTCCAAAGTTGTCACCTTCATAATTTAACAAAGATAAAAATTTACATGTTGTTATATTAAGTTGAAAAAATCGAGTAAAATTATTATTTTAGAATATTTGATATTTATTTTCATCAGAAGATTTTATTTTTAATTTGTACGGAACAAATATGTATATTAAATAATTATAAAAAAATGTTGTACTAATTATTTTATTAAGAGATATTCCAAATAAATGGTTTTAATAATATTAAAATAATTATTATATGAACTATTTAATGTACTTCAATAATTTTATAGATTGATATTCCATGTTAGGAACCTATTAAATATTTTATTTTGAATATATCCTTTTTGTGGATTTAATATAAATTCAAATAAATGAATAGTGTCAAAATTGACACTATTAATATTTTAAAAAAATAACAAATTATTAAATTGTTTAAAAATCACAAAAATATTTAAAAACTATAAATTGAACTTTATACAGTCTATAATTTCATAAATTATCTAATTATGGATAATTCACAGCACATAAGTAATTATTTATAACAATTTAAATTTTAGAATCTTATTACGACAAATAAAATTTAATAGATTAAATAAGGGTAAATCAAGTTGATAATGTTTAAAATAAATTCCATACATGTCTAAATTTTATTGGTTTACGATATTACAACCCTATATCATCTAATCTTTGAATTGAGTCATTTTCGGAAGTTTTTAAATGGGGTTGGGACTTAATATAAACTAATATTTCTTATATTTCCAAAGGTGCCCCTCTCCTCCCTTATAAAAGGGCACCCCCTCCCTCTCTTCCTCACACCATTTTGAGCCTTTAAGCTCGGCCAAACTCTTCCCATTTCACTTACCAACTTCCCTAGAAACCATATAGAGGTACTGGTCTTCTCAAAAGGCTAACTCTAGTGCCCTAAGCGAAAGTTTAAAGGAGGCACTTCGAGAAAGAGGTAATACCTTCTAACGTTTTCTTCATGTTCCATTCTTCTTCTACTCCCTATTCATTAGTTTTTTCATTATGAATTGATAAAATAAGTATCCCTAATATAATTATATGTTATTATAAATATGAAAAAACCCCATTTCACTTTCTATCCATCCTACGGAAAACAAAATCACCGTGCGTGCGTACGTACGGAATACCGTCTCCATGCCATGGTGTAATCTATTTTTCCACTAACACCTTACATGGATAAGTATAATGGTGTAAATAATAACTATATATGGTTATTATAACTTCATACTGATTCTGATATATTATACCATCCACTCCAATTCTATTCAATAATTATCGGAATAATATCATCGCTCGTGCGTACGTACGGACTACCATCTCCACGATGCGATGAGATTCATTCTCCTTGTTCACCATACATGAATGATCATAAAGTTTATATAAAGAATAATAATGAAATATATGAAATAATAATGCTACTAGATTTATGTATGTATATATGTGTGTCATCTATTTAGTTTCATTCAATTCAATAAGGAAACGAAAACAACGTTCTTGCGTACGTACGGCCTACCGTCTCCATGAACGGTGTATTTAATTCCTTTTATCGATCTATAATATATATGTATATAATGAATATATATTATATATAAATAATGTTTTACATTGTGTAATTATTTAAATCAGGATATAATTTATAATATCAAGAACGACAAGTCGAAACACATACGATAAATGAAATGATTTTACCCAAAACGCTGCTTTAACGTGGAATTTACAAAATAACGGGTAATATAAAGTCATAAGTGAAACATAAATGATATTATAACAATAAATATGATTATTTAATAAGTCGATAACTTTATCTAAATCGTTATACAGGAGGTTTGGATCCTTACGAAGCATATCAGACCTAAGGTAAGGGATAATTATTCCAGTCTCATTTTTATCTGAGATTATTTATTCGTAAGTATTTACTGGGGTTATTGTTATCATCCATGTCCATGTTTTATAGAAATTTTTTCATGTATGTTTAAATTCCTTTTTACCCATTTTTGACTTTTACTACATGGTATGTACGGAATCTTTTTTTGTTTACGCTACGAGGTACTTTTTTGACTTTTCTGAAAAAAGTACGCTGAGAATGTTTTTTTAACGTGAACAACATGAAAGGATTTTTACGGTTTTATAAATACTTATTTTCATGAAGCTTCTTCCAAAATATTTCATGACTATTTCCAACAAAATCTCTTTCTTTTAAAATTTCATGACGTTTTGTGAAAAGAAACTGATTTTAAATAAGAAAGGATATTTTCCTCAAGAATTCATTTCAAGTGTTTTATCAAAACATTTTTCCATCTAAGATTACTTTATTTCATATGTGTATATTTCAAGTATAATGTCTCTATGATTTACATGGTTTCAATTTTCTTATGAGGAATTGATATCCATTTTTTTATTTAAATTATGTAATTATGGGATGATGTTTATGAAACCCATTTCATTCTTTGGGTTATGATGAATGATTTATGTTTATGTTGTGGAACAAGTAAGAATGATTCCAGTATGAGATGGGTGGGACCTATATCTCCCTGCAATGCATTGGGTAATGATTTATATCTCATGATATAGACATGGATGGAATAGTATGTTAATCCGGTTCAGTATTACAGGACTCAAACGAAGAGTGAACTAGATTCAGAATGGGACTTTGTCCACTAAGATGGTCTTGGTAGCAATTCCATGGCTTCTATGGAAATCATAACATGTGTTGAATGGTTTCCACAATTACATGTTTTATTCCCATTATATTTTACCATGGTTGATGTTCCATTATGATACATTCCTTACGTACTTCTATAATTTATGTCTTTGCTCAAGATTTTTATGTTTAAATTTCATGTTCAATTTTTTTCTTTCGAATGCTTTTGGATTGTTTGATATTCTTTATGTTTGCCCTTACTAAGCATTTGAGCTCACCCTTTTTATTTTTTATTTTCCCAAGGAAATAAAGAAAGGTTTTAGGTAAGGAAACAAAAATGTTAAGATCGTTATGGGAGTTATTGAAAATCTTTCAACATGATTAGAAGTTTATATTCCGAGTTTCTAAAGACACTAATCTATTACGATCCTTGTGTGTCTATTTTTGTTATGTATTAAGTATTCCGCAAAAGTAATGTAATATCCATGTACGTCATGCTTCGGGTCTCTACAGTTGGTATTAGAGGAAAGGTTTATTCAACCTTTGGAAACTGGGATGTGGAAACGTTAGTGAGATCCCTAAAGATATTTCTACGGTATGTTTAGGGATGTCCCTAAGGATAAGTATACGTATAGGATATAATCCTAGAACTACGGTAACAATCTATGAATTTAACCTAAGATAGTAGATATTAAGGGTACTCCCCCTTACTATGTTGTTTTCCCTAGCATGATTTTTGACTCTCACACTATTCTTTATGGGTTTTAGAAAATGGCTGGAAATAGGAAGATTCCCGATAATGGACGATATGACGGACGATGGAATGATATTCATCATGAGGAACCAAATGAAACAGGATTTGGAAGTTCGAACATCGTTTTCATGCCTAATCTTCAATCTCATAATATGATCAATAATCTCAACTTTGGTAAGTTTCTCGACTTAGTTAATAAGAGAATGATGGAGTTTCATTATGATCATAGAGGAAAGAAAGTTCAATTTCCCTCATGTAAATCATGTGGGAAGAGGAATCAGGGAGATTGTTTCAAAGGAACTGTAAGATGCTTTGGGTGTGGAAAACATGGACACAAAGCCAGTAAGTGCAAAGGAAAAGGTTCAGTTAACAACATGGACAAGGATAATGGTATTGCTACGACATCAACAATGATTAGATGTTTTAAATGTGGAATGTATGAGCATTATGAAAACCAATTCCCTAAGGGAAAATCTCATGAAGAGAATCAGCATGGTCATATAGGTAGTATTTATGTGGATGATGATGAGGATACTACAAATGATATATGAGATGAAAGAAGTGTTGAATCTCAGTCAGTTGTTTAAGAAGGTAGTGGAATGATTGTATGTTTATCAAGAGTTATGTTTTATAGTTAATGGTACTATGGAAAAAAGAATCATCTAATGGTTGTTACACTATTTGTTTTCCTAATGTATTTGAAAGTATATGTTGAATGGTACCAGTAACCATGGAAGGTTAATCATATATTTTTGGAAAGTAGATGATATGTTCATAATGAAGGGATAAGATGATAATGAGATGTTTGATTGTATTCATAAGATCATGGATGATAAAAGGACAAAGTGATATCATGATTTGAGTATATAGATTTTTTTGGGATTTTGGGTATGTGGACAGAGTTACCTTTTGACAGCATTCATGTTTTCACTAAGGTTATTTGGTAATTTATTTTTTAAGAGAATACATGACTAAGGTATTCATGTGTTTAGAATGTAACCAATAAGTTATATCTTATGATATATGTGGGATAAATGCTTGTATTCACATTCTTGGTAGATAACATTTCTGGTAATTGTTTTCTTTATACTATGAGCTTGGGCAGAAGTATTTTGGATAAGCCTAAAGATTGGAATGGTTTATGTTAGACGTGAGACAGTATTGTTTAAGGCTAGAACTTTTTTTCAATATTATTGATGGAATGTTATAATGATGTAGTTTTCGAAAACGGACAACCTACAGGATGTGCGACAACCCATCGTGTCGGACAAGGCTGTTGGAATCGAACCCAAAATCGAAGTGCGACATGCCTTTATCGCCTACCACTGGCCTATAAGATGTCTATGTTTAGTAGAAACTAGTTTTATTATATTAAGCAGTATGATATATGAATTATGAGTCTATTTTAGGAACCATATATTCTTAATCTCACTATATATGGACTTATGTATTTTTGATAACTTTTTCTAACCTTTTGTTTGAGATAGATGGAATGACCCATAATTCTATCACATGATCTCCTAACACTTCACGGATGAAAAATTCAACATCATTTCATTAATAGATGAAGTGGAAATTGTCCATGGAATGAACAACAGTAAGATTGTACCAAAATCAAGAAAGTATTTATTCTAATTCAAAATTTTCAACTTTAGGGAAATGATATTGAAAACCGAAAATGTTTTCCTAGTGCCCTTATATCCAATGAATCAGATGGTACCTTAGATCATCACAAATCTTTGGCTTTGTGATTGTACACTTTTTTATAACCATGTTCTCTACTACTTTCCATCAGAACTTGATGTTTAGATTTCTCTTCCATATCCATATTTTCACCTATGTTCTCCTATATAGAAACCCAATGATGAGTTACTTTGGGTAATCGTCACATTTCATACATTAGTTTTTAAAATTACATTTTAGTATTCCTTTTTACGATGTGGGTTTCTATGAATAGTAAAAAATTTATAACCCCGACGAATTTCGAGGGCGAAATTCATTTTAAAGGGGGTAGAATGTAATAACCCAAGATTTTATAAGATATATTCGTTTTAATTTATTTCATATCTTCTGTTGTATGCTACACCAAGATTATCATGCGCTATATTCAACACCGTATTAGCTTGCAGTATACGCAACACTAATATTGGATCGTGTTACACAAAATTTCATGTTTGTTTTATAGTTGTTATTCTACAAAACATTGAGTATATATATATATATATTCAATTTATTTTGTTATACGCAACAACAAAGGAGTCGTGCACTACACACAACCCTGACTTGGCTTTCATTACACGCAATCACGACCTTCCTCGATATCGTGTGTTGAACGCAATACCAGGTTTTACTAAACAACGATATATTATTATAATATTATTATGAACTAGCCGTTATGAACAGGACAAACCAAAATTTTAATTTTATAACATTATTATTCATCTTACACATTTTCTAGAACATGATATAAGAACAAAATAATTTTTTTGGGTAAAATAAGTGTTTTTCAGGCTTACCTTCTAGTAGGACTATGTAGTGGAATTCTTCGATGATCTTTTCGAGTTACCCTCTAGTAGGACTGAGCAGTGGAGTTCCCCAATGTTCTGGGGTTACCCTCCAGCTATGCTAGGTAGTGGTTTTCCCCGATTATAGTTCCATGCTTACCCTTTATCTCATATAGGAACTAGTATTCCTCAATGATCTTTCTATGTTACCCTCTAGTGGGATAGGGTTGTGTGGTTCCTCGACAACATGGGATTTCCCCCCAACTGGGCTGGGAAGTGGTGTTCACTGATGACAGTACCTGGCTTACCATTCAGTAGGAACAAGTAGCAGAATTCCCCAATGACAACTTCTAGGCATAAATCTGTATACAGGCTTTTCATTGGAGTTCCCTAATGAATCACTGGGCATACCCTCTAGTAGGATTGGGAAGTGGCATTCTTAGATGGCCTCTCCAAGCATAACCCTCTAACTGATGTGGGTAGAGGAGTTCCTCAGTGACTACCAGAGTAAGGACCTCCTATCATACCGGGGTATTTGATCCTTACCAAGAATCTATATCCCACCACCTATGCAGAATAGTGATGATAGTTGTATTAACATAGATTTGGAATCACAAGAAATATGGATGATTTCCATACTAAGACACATTCATGTCACACAACCTAAAATTGTTTAGGGAAGTTAGTGCCACCCAAAGCGGATAATATCAATGTGCGGGGATTTTATTATGTAGGTTATGTGTTTAGGGAAGAATTGTGGGATGTAGGAATTAGTGATGGACTTCTGGAATTTTTGGTTACTATTATTCATGGGCTATGTTTTAATATGGCGGTCTCCATACTCGCTCATATAGGATTATTTTACTGATCATATATAAATATTCATCCCCCACTCCTTGGGTTTTGGTTACTCTCCTTCCAGGAGAGGGAATATTTGTGTATTATGCCACATTCCTTCCATGTCTAGCATCTCATGGGGGGACGCGTCTAATATTCTACTATAGGTAGTAAAGACTCAATCGAAAGTTCATCTTCTCACCGTGAAAATTTCGATGTGATTGGATGATTTATCTTTTCACTCTCTTGTGGGGTTTAGAAGTACTCCTTTACTATACCTTGTTCTATCTACTATTTTTCTCTTCAGTTGTATCAATTACGGTTACAACTTCAACCCTTTTGCGGTGTTCTCCAGGGTATGTATATACTCACCCCATCTTGGGATTTTCCCACACATGTCATGTCTTATGAAGACGACATGCATGTTGACCATGATTACAAAAGAGTTTAGGGATACATGGATCATCAGACTGCGTATGGTTGTTAGGGCTTGGAGAAAAGGTTTCAGGATCTCTCAGTATTTTACTTTTCCAAATTTTTTCTTGATGGTATATCTTTCTTTTTGGATATGTATTTTCCCCCTTTTCCTTTTAGTATTAACTATTGTACTCTTTTATTCCATAGTGGTTATATACATGCATTAATATCACTCTAGTCGCTAAACATTTTTCTTTTATTCCTCTGAAATTCTTCATTGATATGGTTGAGATCATATGTACAAGTACATTAGGAAAATAACTTTCATTTTAGTTATTCATTTTGGTGCTTTTCACCAACCCATGTCCTATAGAGGTGCACTTGGGTAGTTGTTTCTTGGCCTTCCATCGACCATATGGGATCTTGGGGGGCAGTCCTAACAGGTTACTTCATATGAAAATTAATGAAATTATGTATTATTTATAAATTGGGTTTCATGAAAGAGAATTATTTCAAATAAATTAAATTTAATAGAGTTTTTAATTAGGATGGTTTATTTATCAATTTTATATATTTTTAATTGTTTATAAAGATAAATGGAATCCGTAGTTGTTTTCCTATAAGATCGATTAGAAATTTATGAAAAGATTATTTCTATGTATGGCTCCTTTTTCCCCTTGTGTTTCATGTTACCCATTATGATTAGTATATTATTTTGAAATACTTGTTTACCCTTTTTATGGATGTTCTTAAAATGGTATTTTTTTTGAGGGGCATGCCTTATACTATTGTAGATTAATGATGTGATAGGGTGTGGGAGTCTTGAACCTATTGATGTTTTAATTGAAATTGTTGGTGAAATTGTGGAGAATGTTTAATATTATGTGTTGGAATTGGAAATTTCTATACCTATGATACATATGATATAATTTGAACTATTATATGTGTGGGATGTTTACATGGTATGATCTGATTACATGTATTTTATTTATTTACTCTTGTTTCTTTCTTCTCTTTGCATATTTTATAAGTACACTCGATTGAGTGAGTGACCAAGACATAGTCTTCCCTTGGTAGTCACACCCATATAGTGTTCCCTTTTGTTTTGTTGTTGGTAAGGAGTAGTAGATTGTGTCTCTCTAATGAATCTTAGAATAGAGATGTCACATAACATGAGTTAGGATGTTTGGTATAATGGAAGGTTAGTCCATGTTTAGTAATGTATATGATAACCTTACTATAAGACCTAGTGTGATTCCATGATTTCAGATGACATTAGATAGGTTATTTTCCATTTCCCACTTTATTTCTCATTATCTAATACACTATGCATGTTATTCGTTCTTATGTAATGGGTGATTAGGTACTTTATCATTTTATTTACTTTTCTACATATATTTTTTTTATAAAATGTTCTAAATATTTTTTTAGAAGATTTCGAAAATAGTTCTAAAGAAATAGATTTCAAATGGATTTTTTCATCAAAAGAGTCATTTACTATTTACAATGAGTTTCAAGTAATTTATTTAATTTAATAGAAATAATGAAAACCTATTTATTATAAATTTTATGTGTTGTAAGTATTGTTATGTAACGGATTTTGAAACACCTTATTTTATAAATTTATTTCAAACTATATTGAAATTGATCCTTAATTAAACTTTATACCTGGGTCTAGACGAGTTATCGTATATTGACTACATATGTGCTCATTCCAATATGTATATATCTGTTTTAGGTTTATTATTTGGTTTAGACCACTCTTGGGGTATTGATTGAGATATATTTCTGAAATATGTTTGTAATTATTTAATTTTTTTTATCATATTAGAAAAGTATCTATTTATTGATTTCTATGAATGGAGGGTAGTGATATTTGTGGGAGTCTAGGATGGAAATAGAGGTGACTATTGTAATCTTTATAGGGTATAGAGATGTGGGGTGAGAAGTGGTATTGTGTGTTTATTATCATTTACTAATTATATTCATTTTTTTGGCATAGATGGAAAAAATATCCATTGGTTATGTCCATGTTTTTATATTTGTACTTGAGTATTTACTCTAACAATTGGAAGAAATATTTCCTACATTTGATTCTATGACACAAATGTACTAGTTTCAAGACATTGGGAATACATAATACCCTTCCTACCAATGGATAACTAGTTCGAGCATCCATCTGTTGGATGAACTATGTTTTTTCGATTGAAATGGTATCAAGCATTTGGTTCTATAGAGAGAGCCTATACTAGGAGTAACCCTCTTGTTATATGAGAGTCTCATGGTAAGATTGTTTAATAATTTGTGTCTAGAAATTGAGTGGTTAGTGAGAAGATAGTATTCTTATCTCATGACTATAATAAGCCTCACGTTTCTTTAGGATGTAGGAAATCAGATTTTAATTATAGATTTTTTTGGATTTACTGATGATGATGCCTTGTCATGATAAACCATGTAGCAACAAAGATCAAGATCTGGACCTACCTTGGGAACCAACGAATTATTTTCACATGGACCATTACCATGTGTCCAATAAAATCTTTACTTTACTTCATTTTTTGGTATTTTTATTTTTTACACTCTAGTTATTGAATTTATTTTGGTGGAAATGGAGAAGGGAAGAGAACTGATTATTGTATTGTGATATGTTAATGAAATTATTTTTGATTTTATGATGCATTTTTAGTATCCATTATTCATTTAAGATACATAAAATAAAATGGTGTTTTTCATGTATATGATTTGAAGTGGTTCGATTAATAGTGGATCTAAATGGCCTATTATTTTATAAATTGATTGATGTTTTATGATACATTCCTTTTCATATATAGGTAAATTTTTTCCAAAATGCATGTTTTTTGATAACATATATGTTTTGAAACTATAACTCATGATATTGGATAAATCATGTTTAAAATGGTTTTAAAAGTGGTTTAATATAAAATGAATAATTTAAATACTAATTTAAATCGTTTGGTGTTTTAATGAAAACCCTTGGATTATAAGGGCTTATTATCATCATTGAATATTAGAATAGTGTAGTGAGTATTGGAAAACATCATAATGATTATTTTAGGCATAGATTGAGGCATAGGACATATAATGGGTTCCTAGGAGTTTTTTATAGATTGGTTGAGGTGGGAGGGATACTAAATCTTAGAAGCCTACAGCCATTGACTGATTAGTGGGACATAAACTAGTAAATTAGGCCTACCGGATCTTTTGTGGGGTATATTAATGTTTTCAAAAAAAAATTATTAATTAAAAATAAAATTGTTCTTATGGTTTAGGTCTTGGTCCAAGCCCGATATAAGGTGATTTGGACCTGAATGAAAACCTTTTAGTAGACAGATCATTTAATTTAACCCAATGTCTAGCATAAATTTTCAGACTACATGCATGGTGGAGATAAGATAGTTTCAACATTATTTATCATATTTGAATTAAGTTTTGAAAATTTTGTGTCTCTAGTTTAACATTCCATCTAATGTGCCACAAACCTTAGGATGTGGTCTATTCTATGGGTGTTCTTAGTGATCGAATTAACCTATGTGTTTTGGCAATGTTAAAGGCATAATTATTTCAAGACTGAATGAAGTAGAAACATGCATTTAGTTGATGGTTTTAAATGTAATATCACACATATAAATAAATTGGGAGTCTTTATAAAACCTATAAATTCATAATTCCAAATGTAATGGGAAAATTAGTAAAATTTTTATATAATGATATTGGGAAAACCATGGAATTTTGGATAATAGAGGTTAATTGGTTCGTATTTGGTGTGTAAATGGTAAAACACATGAAATTAGTTTGTTATGTTTTTTTGAAATGGAATCATGAAATTTGAATTGAAATGGTATTTTTGGAAATATGTTTGGAAGTGGTATTTTAAAATGAAATTTGGAATGGATTGTGAAAAAGTCAGGATAACATGAATTGGATGGTTTTCAGAATAAGAATTTGGTATGAACATTATGTCATTTTAATTTATTTTTTACATGGATTTGTGTATGTAATTTGATTCTAAATTATTTTAATGGTTATGATTTGGTGAATATGACCCAAGGGGATGAAATGATTATGGTTAACCTGAGGTGAACCTGGCCCTATGAGACATACAGATTATGGTTATCCTTGGATAAGGATGACCCTAAAAGAAACATATATTATAGTTTATTTGGGATGAATATAACCCCATGGATGTAGTGATTATGGATAGGCCAAGGTTAACATGACCTTGGTGGATGCAGTGATTTTGGTTTTTCTATGGTGAACATGAAAATAGGAGACAAAAGGATTATGGTTATCCTTTGGCAGACACAACCACTAGGGAATCATAGATTATGATTAAACTTTGGTGAACATGACCCCATGTGAAACATAGATTATGGTTAAGCTAGTATAAACATAACCCATGGGGATAGAAGGATAATGTTTAAACTATAGAAAACGTGGACCTAGGGGAGGCATGGATTATTGTTTTCTAGAGTTAAATATGACCCAAGGGGACGTAGTGATAATGGTTAACCTAGGTGAACACAACCCTAGGGGACATGGTTATTATGTATAATATAGGGGAGATAAAAACCCCAGAGTGGACATTGGGGCTCTGTAGAGGGAGCTATTACCCTAAAATGACACTTGTTTGCACCATGGATGAGTATATTACCCCCAGTCAAGAGATACTTATCACAATCACCATTAAATTCTCAGAGACACCATACATTGGATGAAGTAGGTAAGGGTGAGGTTCTTTATGGTCTGTATGACTTCCAAATACCCAATGTGTATGATTTATGTTACTTGGGTGCCTTTGTGTATTTATGTTTTGATTATCTATATTTAGAAATTTTTTATAAAACTGCTAATTATATGTTGTATGTTTTATGGTTATCAAATTTTTGTGAGCTTCAATTTCTTTTTTCACGATTTAGTAGTTTTCTATATGTTTGGGAGAGACGATTTTGACTACCCTTATATGTTAGGGATGCAATTATCACCCTTGTTATTCAACTTCTACATTGACTATAGGCTTCTCAAGGATGATAAATTTTATTTTGGGGAGATTATAAACCCCCATATTATAGTGTTTTAATTTATTATTTACCACTAATTCTTGGTTGATAAAATCATTAATAAGGGGTTTCATGTAGGGTATTTTAAACCATGGAATATATACCTAATTTAGTATCATGTGGATTTTTCATAAAACAAAATAAATAAAATAATATTAATAACCATAAAAAATAAAATGAGCAAAACAAGAGAGAAGGGGGAGGACCCCCCTTCTATGTGACATCACCCCCATTTTTGAACTATTGACATGACATGTTCTCCCCATTATAATTGGCTACACATGAAAACAAAAAAAAGATGAGAACCTATATATTGTGCATCCCCTCCCCATATGTATGTCGACATAATCCCTTCTCTGTCCCCTATTTATTTTTTTTATTTCTTATCCCTCTTCCAATAATGTGAATATCACTAGGACAAACTATAAGTTTGTTCAACTCTTGATTTATTTGTGGATCTTTATGTTAGGACAGGAATGGGTTCATTAAGATTATTTCATATATAATATAATGCCCCTTCCTTACTATCATAGGATATTTATAGGTTTTTTCATGACCTAGATTTTAATTTGAGGATCATTGATGGATTGGGTTTTCAAATTCATGTTTAATTACTTAATAGTAGTATAATTTATATTTATTGAATTTATTGGATGATAATATAAATTATATTTTATTTCCTTAAAGTTAAATGGGTTTTTAATTAAATTAATTGGTATAATTTTTTTAAATTTTCCCTTTCTCCATTTTTTCATTAAATTACAATGATGACTATTTAATATCTTATTATGGAAAAAAGGTATTTGGATTCTTTTATAATTAATCACTATTTAGTATTATTTTTAATTTCAATAAGAACTTAACATAATAATAATTTAATGATTTTTGAAGGGGGTTTCTCAGTTTTAATTATTCATTTAAAAAATTATTTGACCTCGGTTATGATAATGGAAAATTAATGAAATAATATTTTATTTATAAAAGAGTCTTCTTGAAAGGTATTTTATTTTCCTAAATTAATTTTACAAATTATTTTAAGTTTCATGGTTTATGAAATATTTTTAAATAATTTTAATTTTTTATAAAGATATTTACTATACCTAGTTGTATTTTAGGAAGGCTAGTTGGAGCTTTATAAAATGATCCTTTTTGTGTTAGACTCTCTATTTAACATTTTTCTTATTGTTACCCATTATGGTTGGTATATTATTATGAAATTATTATTTCCCTTTTTAGGGATGTTTTAAACTTAGTCCTTGACATGAAGGGCATACCTTATACTATGTAGGATTGATGATGTTCAAGGGTTTGGCCCTATTGTACCCCAAATTATTATGTTTGAAATGGTTGGTGGCCCCGAGAGAAATGTTTAATTTAATGTGATAGAATTTTAACCTTATATCCCGATGATGTATATGATATGATTAGTATTGTTCTATGTTTATGAGGATTACTAGTTATGATCATGATTCATGAATATTTGATTCTTACTTGTTTTCCTCCACTTCTTAGAATCATGGCTACACCAAATTGAGTGAGACATCTAGAAATATGCTGAATAAGTTATTTATTCCCACCTTGTATCCCATCTTGTTTTGTTGTAGTCTAAGAGTAGCAGGGTGTGTCTCATTGATGAATCCAAGTAGAGTAAAATAATATGGCTTCAGTTAGGATAATATGTATGCTAATAGGTTGGTTCATGTTCAGTAAAGTCTAGGATAAACATATTATAATACGTAGCTTTTAAAACATAAATATGGTTGATGATAGATAGGTGATGTACCGTACATACCCATTATTGCTCGGTATATTTGACATTTTGAATCTCATTATTTATTATGTCATTGGTGATGTGGTGATTAATAATTCTCTTTAAGTTTCTTCCATACTTTTTTATTAAAATACTGTATTTTTGTAAATATATTAAATTATTTTTACCAATAAATAGATTTAAAGTTGATTTTGGTTTTCAAATGTGCGTACAACCTTTTAAAATGGGTTTTATGTTATTAGTTTGCTTTCATAAAAACAAAATAAAACTAGTTTTATATAAAATTGATTTTTCTATGTTCCTTTTTGTAAAGGATTATGAAAAATTATTTTTTATATTTATTTCAACATACATTTAAGTGGATATTTAATTAAATGATTGAAATGTATCTAGGTAGTTGGTGGACTACTATGTTATTATATGATCACACCTATATATGTATCAGTAACTAGGTTAATTTTAGATTTTGATCTCTATTAGAGCATTTAGAGATTCAAAATTTGGATATGTGATGAAATTTATTTTAGTTTCTTTTAAAAAAATTTCCAGGATTTTAATTCTTTCTACGGACTATGGATAGTGATATATTTGGGAGGATTAGAAGGAACTAAAGGTATCTATAGTTTTAATAATTGGTGAGGGATACTAGGGGTGAGTGGAGAGATTCTGTGTTTATTTTCCTTTATATCTTTTGAATTTATTTTTTATTTCTTCTTTTCAATTTTGTAATGGAATTATAATATAAATATGAGTCATGCTAGATTTTTTTATATTATTTTTATCACATTAACTCTAATTATTGGGATAAACCACTCATATGTATGATCCAATGATGCCTAATAACTAGTTTCTAATCCATAGGGACCAGGACCACCCTTTGGTCTAGGGAAGAGATAGATTAAGTGTCCATCAGATGGATGGTTTAGGTCAGTTCCTTACACTACAAGCCCAGGTGGGGTCCCAATGGGTTAGGTCATGTAATATATACTATAAAAACCCAAATCACCATAACATAAAAGTTTTGACCCCTCCCATTTTAAATCACCTGATTTTTCTATATAATTTACTTTAAAATAAATATATTTATGTAGTAATTTAATAGTTTCCTGATTATATACCCAAAATGATAGAGTAAGATTATATTGACTCATCATCTGTCAAAATATTTCCAAAAAATTATATTTCATCCTCTTATATTTAATATTCCATGGATTTACTCTAAGAGAAGCGAATTGTCAAACTATTCCCTAGTCTTTTATATGATAAATAAATTCTTGTTTCATGATTTAACATCCCAAATATGGTCAAGGAATCATAATAATTTTGTCTAATTGATTCTATTCTTCATTTAATAAATCATTAAATAGTTCAAATATATAAAACATTTTTCTAATAATAGAAAAATTAACACATCGACAAATGTTATTTGTGAAGTTATAAATTACCTAAACTCGCTATTTTCATGAGACCTAATTAGTCCATATATTTGGATATTTGTAGGATCTAATAATCTAATTTCTCTACCATGATTTCATATACAGGTTTATTTTCTTATCTTTTCTAATAAACAAGATTCATATTTTTCAATTGACACATAATCGAGTGAGTTCAACAATCCATCTCTATGGAGTGTGAATACATTTCTCCTTTGTATACCCATTAAGAAAATTGAAAAGATAAGTGGTGTTAAAATCAACCTTTAAATTTTTATCATAAATATTAGAGATCAAATTATCCATCTACATAATAAATAGACAATTATCTATATTTATAATACCATACAACATTTTATACATTTATATAGAATAATAGTTATTATTAATAGTAAATGATAATCCCATATTGTCAAAAAAAATATAAAAATCAAATTTCTATTTTTTTTTAACATTATAATAATTCTGTAATTCTAAAACTAGTTTAATAGGTATACTTATATCATAGGTGATAAAATCCAATAGATAAATACATTTCCCATTTCCAACATGTAATTATATTTCCCATTTTCTCTATTCTATATTATTTCTATCTTTTCTTATCAACACAAATATGTGATGCACACCCATTATTGATTACCCATGAATCAAAATTAAAGAAATTCATGTTTAAAAAATTCATATCATTATGCCTTAAATTATTATCCTTATGAAAAATTTCATTATTGAAATTTCTAGAGTTATTTTTATTTTATTATAATGAATTTCACCCCCCAAATAGAATATATATTTGAGACTATTTATTTAAAAATATAATAAATATCATATTTAAAAGAAATTTAACTTTCAGTCACTTTGAATGAAAAAACAGATTAATTAGTTTAGGAATTTTTTAGAAAATTTTAGTGGTAAACATTGATTCTATATTATTTTGATGAATATCCTGATGATAGATAATTGATTGAGCCTGAAGAGAATTATATTTAAATTAAAAGACATGGGAGTTATAGTTAAATGTGATTAATTCATTTCTAAAATGGGTTATCCATGATTAATTATGAACAGTGTAAGGAATTTTTAAATGTTATATAGATTTATAAAGAAATACATTTGTCAAGTTATGTAAGATCATGCACATTCCTATGAATGTTAAGGATAAATAAATCATATAAGAGAAACATTTTTTACAACATGATATGTTATAGTAATTATATTCTGAAAAAGTTATGAAATATTAAATAATTTACAATAAAGATGAATCAATGTAACAATGTAATTTGAATGAACAATATCAACTCTTTATATAAGACTAATTGCATAAAAATACATTTTTCATAAGATATTCACTATTTAAAGGTATATATGCAATAATAAATCAGTTTGATAATGGGTTTTATATGAGATCCACTGTGAAAATACTCACATACTATTTATCATACATTCATGTAAAAATTATAATTTGAGAACCAAAAAAGGGAATTTAATTCAATATGAAGCACATGAAACCATTGATCATTTAATAATGTAAAAAAATAGTAAATTTATCTTAAATAATGTCTCATAATGGTTTTTAGATAAATTATTTAACACTTTAACTATATGAGTATGTATTAGTACACCATTTAGATATTACTGTTTCTAAGGATCATGGTAAATGTATTTAAGAAAGGACTAAATAAATATTGAGTAACCTAGAATATATAAGAACACATGGATTGGATTGGAAAATGGAGTTACACGTAGAGTGGTCATAGGAATAATAGGAGAAAAATTGTATGAAGAGGAATACAAAAATGAAAATATTGGATTTTATGAAGGGTGGGGGTCATTTTTTAGTGGTAAATTGGGATATTTTTTATCTCTATCTGGGAAAGGTGTGTATATGTGGATAAAATTACATATTTTATAAGGTTCTTCACTATTTATTTTATTTTATTTTATTTAGTATGAGTGGGAAAGTTTATTTTGTAGTGTATAAAAGGGATGCAATTATATAGAGTTTTAAAATTAATTAAAACCCAATTTTTTAACTCAATTTAATTCACATAGTGCTTTAACTTCTAAATAATCAATTATAAAATCTTAGGGTGAGGATAATGGAGAGAATGTGGAACCCTAGATTGATAATGTTTATATGAAATGTCACACCTTGACCCGATATTGCTCTATTAGTTTATCTATTTTTTATCATTTCATTGTTTGGTTGTTATTCAAGGAATATTTCCTAACAAATGGGTGTTTTTAGACGGCTGAAGTATGTCACACAATTTGTTCGTAGTTAAGAGAAATCATACATGAACAGAGGGAACATATTTTGTCCTAGAAAGTGGATCAGTCCAGGCTGAATGGTCAAGAGCATGACCATACACATGCCTCTATAGACCATGCGTACCTAGACAGATTTGACCACACAGTTTACATATGTCCTAGGTGGTCGTGTATCCTTCTAGGTCTTAAAACATTGTTTTATTAATAAATAAAATACTATTCTTATTTATTTCATTATTATAACTAATATTATTTTTTTACTTTATTAATATCTTTATTATTTTTTCTATTTTTAATATAGTAATTATTATAATTATCATCAGTTTTATAATAATAATAATAATAACTATTATAATTATTATAGTAATTATTTTTATTAAACACTAATTAAGGAGTTCCCTTTCCTCTCCTATACCCCTCACCTATGCCACCCCTGCTTCCCATGACATACTCTCTATGCTATTTCTACCAATTATTTCATGTGAGATTACCTCAGGTATGGTTTCCTCCTCATTGATTACCTTATTTTTCATCCATTTATCTTTCCCCATTACGATCTATGGTTGGTTGATCCATCACTTGTTTTCAGGTATTCTTTTTATTTTTTTGGTGTCTACGGCCCATGAGCCTAGATTATGGATTGTTCTAGCTGCAGTGGTGGAAGGAAGTTGTTAAATACTAATTTCAGATAGGGATTAATCCATTAATAAATTGTTCTCAATTTTTAATTTGATATTTTGGGATTATTAGTTTTATTTTTTTATTTAGGTTATCATGAGTTTCTTTGAAGGTTCCTTGAATGTATATACATATGTAAGAACATATAAATCTATATCCTGATTATAAATATCTTCTTAGGATGAGGGGAGTTTGTAAATTGGTTCAATGGATAAATAAATAATTTTTAAGGTGTATATGAGTGCAAGTGAGAAGTGGTTTCATGTGGTCTTCATCAAAGGAATTGTGTTTTAGGGAAGGTTCCCTATTCCCAAGCCTTTTTCTTGAAATCTTTAATGCCCCATTACATTTAGGTCAGGTATTTTTTAACCACTATTTATGGATCCCTTTTTTACTGGATAGGTAATTCCAAAAATTAATTGGGAGGATACTTTTAATAGTGATGTTTCGGATTTTTTGGAATATCTAGCTTAGACTAACTATTTTTTATATTCACTGGGAAATTACACCCCATGTATTGAGAGTAAAAACACCATAATGTCAATAAGGAGTAATCTATGAACTAGACACAAAAAATGATAAATTTTCATTCCATGTAAAGGGTTAATGTTTTTTATTGTAAATTAATTTTTTTTTATTAAAAATCCAACGGGGTTTTAGGAATATGTGAGATTTGTGGATTATATGATGTGTAAGAAGATTAAATACTATGTAATAGTGGAGAATTTACATTTTAGGGTGCCACTAAGCTAAATTTTCATTTCATTCATCACTATATTTCTTTTATCTTATCCATAATGATCTATCTAATAATTTTTGGTGACTCCTTCTCTTTAAGATTGCCCAGTTAAACATTTACTAACCTCTGTGGTTGGAATAGTTCTCTCCAGGTATGTAATCTGTGTGAGTTTTCATTTTAATTTGTTACAACCAATGTTTTGACCACAATTTTGTTTGGATTTGTGATCTTATAGGGTTTTATATCAATCCCTTTCAATTTCATGATGTCACTTGTCCTTAAAAGGCCATTATCTTGGTGTTTGTTCACTTTTTTCAAAGGTAGCTAGGTTTCTACTATGAAGAAGTAGGTGCTTCTACAAAGATGGTTAATTTGATGAAATTCATGTTGTTCTTGATAAATTACTTTCATTTATTCATTTATTTTCTGTGATATGTGGGTTTAAATATTTTCTTGGAAAGGAAAATATTTTCAAATAGTGATTTAACTTTTAAAATGAATTTACATCATTTAAAAAATATTTTTCAAACTCCAATGTGGATTGGATTGGATTTAAAGATGTTTTTTAAAAATGTTATTATGGTTTGAAAATTGAATTAGGAAAATTGAACATTGGTAACTGACACATGATTATCATAGGGCACAAAAAAGGCAATTTTCAATGTTTTCCTTGTGTAGCATAGAGGCAGACTACGGTCATCTCACTTAAGGATCGTTGCAGTCAGTTCAGTCACTTATTTTAGTTCACCTATTTAATTAATTTTGGTTTTTAATTAATTATTTAAAACTATTTTTGAAGGCTTCGGAATTTTTTTTTTAAAATAATGAATTGAAGAATTCAAATCTTAATGCAAACAAAATGAAATCAAGGAAGAATGGTCTTAGTCATAGGGTTGGATAATAGAAGTTCATTCATTATGTATTTGTTATATAAAATAAATTTGATTATTCAATTAGTGAAACATAATTAATGAATTACACTCCATTGATTTATTATGTGTGTGATTTTAGCATGTGTTCAGCACAACAAACCACACCACCTCTAGTAATCAGGTAGGGAAACACCTGAACCGAAAATGTTATTCCTGTAAGACCCGCCTCCACTGTATATCGTTTCATCCCTTATATAAACCCGAACTAAACTGTATGAAGGGTTTGACTTATTTAAGTGAGAGAAAATGATTACTCAGTAAGAATAAATGGATTTGGAAATAGTGTCGTGGTGGAAGACCGCCGCACCCATGCAATATTTTCACCTCCACCACAAATAGAATAAATCAAATTTGAATTGAAACATATTAATAAAGAACACTATGAAACCTCCCCCAAGTCTAAGCGTCGAGTTATTCACTTTACATGGAGAAGTGCATTGATATCTCGATGGAAATATGGAGGGGAGAATGAGAATTTGATTTGGAAGAGTAATGGGGTGGAAGAATTAAAGGGAAACAATTCAATATAAAAAATTAAAATCCATTACATGGGAAAAGAATAAGAAGAAGAAAAATAAAATAAATAAAGAAGAAAAATCTAAATGGACCTTGGATTTATCTCCTTGGTGCCCCAGATGGTGTTGGGATGGAATGGAATGATTTAAGAGGTAGGAGCTCCTCTCCTTTTATAAGAAGATTTATGTCCTCCATAGTTTTTATCGTTTTTGAAGCATTAATTGGTTTAATAATGCATGGAACCCTTCATGAATGTTGTTCAATTGTGCGTTTTCCATTAACCCTACAAATTTTATCTCATTTTTACACTTTTTATAGGAGTTATGATTTTTTATTGGTGGATTATATTTCTTGATGAAGGATCCAGGCAGCTTCCTCCATAAATATTATGGTCAATGAAAACATTAATGGATTCAAAACTCTATTTGATTTATTGTGTAAATGACTAATTTATTTCTATTTCATCCCCAAGTGGAATGAACGCATTTGGAGGTGTGTAGGCCTTGATGGTGGTCCGTTACGGTGGTCGGGTCCATGATGTATACTCCGAAAATTCCTCAACTTCATGGAATTTTACGGCCTCTTGAATATCAATTAGCCCTTAGTTCAGAAGACAAAAATTAAAGAAATAAAAAAAGTATTAAAAAAAAGAAGCACTCAACATGAAATTATATTTTTCAAGAAATGACCAAAATACCTTTGACATAAAAATCTGTCAAAAATCAAGAATTAAACACTCTTCACAATTTAGAACATTTAAATTCAATAATAAAAAGTGCCCATTATTTTTATAAAACATTTAAATAAATGAGTTTTATCATTTAAAAACATCAACAATTAATTAATATTTTATTAAAAATATGGATGTAAACTTTCCTTGTCAAATACTCCCATATATAAACCATGCCTTCCCTCTTGTATAAAATCCCATCATAGAATTTAGAGGATACCAATATTACCAATTTTCAAATTTCAAAATAATAAAATCAAAATAAATTTAATGTAAAATAAAATTTTCAAAATTCCACAAAAAATATAAATTTAATTTCCCATTTTTCAATGAAACAATTAATTCATGTATTTTACTTTTCCCTTTTGAAAAAAATGTAACTTCTTTTTTATTCCATTCGAGCTTCTCAATTCATTATTATTAAGAATGACACATCATGATTTACCTATCCTTTTAATTATAAATATCATATCTCATGATAAAATTAATGTATAGTTATGCTAATATCCTGATAACATGCACCTAATCCATAATCTTGTAAAAGATCTACTTTCTCCACTTTTTAAAGACAAAAGGCACATAAAATGATGAGGAATTTTCAATTAAAGTTCAAATAACTCTGATGCTTAAGGTTGTTAGAATTTAATCTTTTAAAAAATAAGGCTCAAGGAGGAGGTTTATCTCTTATGTACAATTATTGATATCAAAAAGCGTAATGAAATTATCTTCTTTAAAGTAGCAACAACCAATTCCACAAAAATACAAAGTAAGGTCTTGATCAAAGTAAAGCAAAATTAATGATTAATGAAAACTATTGATTTTTTTAATTTTGTACATTTTTTTCTTTTCATGAATGTTATTATTAGATCTAACCTCACATCCATTACCTAACCACATATGATAAGAAGTCCCTTGGTCTGGAAAAGGATGTTTTTTGGTTTTCCCAAATCACAACCCATTTTTATCATTTTTTGTTTCTTTTTGTCAATTATTTTATTTTTTTAAAATTCAAGAGGGGAAAAATGATGTACAATGAATGATTACAAAACCTTTTACAACTCCCCTAATAGAACACCCACACATGTTTCCTTAAAACGCATAACATCTCTTCCACCATGATTCCATTCACCCCCACACTTCATTTTTAAATATCATGAAAATACCAAGAGTAGAGTAGGAATAGATGAAAATGGATTAAAACATGGATCATACCTATAAAGGTAATTCATGGAATAAAATAAGGATTGATGTAAATGTGGTCATTAAAGATAAGTTCTTCGCAAAAAATTCCTCAATCATTTTAAATGTGCTTCTATACAGTCATTGATTTGACAAGATTAAATGCATGTTATGGTTAAGGAAATGTCCAAAGATCACTCAAGAAACATTATCAAGAATAAATAAGAAGTACTTGGTATTGAAATCTTTTCTGGAAGGAGACATATGATATTGGACAATCACTCATGGCATGATTAATAAATACAAATAAATTCTCATGAATTTTCGAAATTCATGGTATGAAGAATGGTAGGGAAATTTCATTTACAAAAATCAAATAATTACCTTAAATATTGAGTAATCATTTCATTACCTATGATTCATTTTAATAATTAAATTTTCCATTTTACTCTTTCAGTATAATTTAAATTGAAATCTAAAACATGGGATCATAGGATTCCTAAGAAACTTATGCCTCATGGATATATTAAGTAAAGAAATAATTCATTTGTGAACATAAAATTTTATCTTTGATGTTCAAAACATGTTTTGGACCAAAAAATATAAAGAGTATAAAATATTAAAAATTAAAAATGAACACCCTTTTGAAATAATGATTCAGTCCTCTTCCTCTATTTAAGTCTTCCTTTTCTCATATATGAACCTACAAAAGAGAATTACCCACTTAAGAATGAGGATCATGTCATTAAATAACAAAAAGATATGGATAAGTGGACCACATGTTATAATAAAATAAAAAGATGTATTTGAAAAAAAAAACATGTAAAGATAAATCTTGGTATGATCCCCCATGTGGGCCCTGAATTTTTACTACCTCTAGTGGGAAGTACCAGCTATTATCCATAATCTGATGGTGGGTGGATCTTCTTTGACTTGAACCAGCACATGTGTATTTTCTTAGCTTGTAGTTATTTGTTCTTTCTTAAGAGGAATCCATAGACAAACTACACCAAATCTGCCCCCTTTGTAGTGTGGTATAACTTGCATAGTGGGGGTAGGATGAAGTACGAAGCCTCCTCTTGCATAGTTGCTACTTTATCAACATTGTATTTCTCTTATAGTATTTCCTAAAAAGAATATTCAATATCTTTAATGATTTACTGATGTTCCTCCATAGTTTCATATTATGTTTCACCTTCATCCTGTAAAGAATAATTGGAGTCAGCCGATTCTAAAAATTAAAAACAATTGTGAGTTATACTCAAATTAGATTCAATAAAATTAAAAGAGTGTGAGTTCGATATAGTATCATCTCCTTGATTTGGATAAGCTGGAGTATTTTATTCAATGGAGAGTGCCTCTTGGAGTTGATTATCAATAGATGAAGGTAGTTAGTTGGGATCCTCTATCTTGACTTCAAATTCTAAAAATTGGGTGCTGTCATCTTTCTCGGATACTGGATATTATTCTTTGAAAGGCTTGTGGAAATCATGTTGTTTCTCACATTCATTCTATAATTCATCCAATTCCTCCTCTAGTTCTTCAATGATGAGTGGTGAAATTTCTTCCAACACTATCTCAGGTTCCTGCTCCGGCTCAGAGTCGGGTTTCTCCATCCTTATACGAACACAATCAAATTCCCATTCCATTTCCCCCCCAAATCTTCCAGATTATTACATATCCTTTCAAACCATTGATTTAGAGCACTATAACCAATTTATGGTTCTTGATATTTCACCTGTGAGTAATCTTCCCATGTATAAAAATTTTAATTTGAATACATCATTGAAAAATATTTTTTTACAATTTTTTTAAAGATAAAAAAATAAAATATTTAAAAAAATATGACTTTTGAAAAATTGATCAAAATAACAACTTAGATCTCTGCAAACTATGCTAGTTTTTACGCACACTTATCGAAGGGTGGGGTAAAAGAAAAATTTCTATGTTTTCCTAGTGCAGCACAGAGGCTGACTAGGGTTGTCTCACTTGAGGATCTTTGCAGTCGGTTCAATCACTGATTCTAGTACACCAAATTAATTTTTTTGGTATTTTATTTATTAATTAAAACTATTTTTAAAGGTTTTGTAAGACATTAAATTAAAATAATGAAATAAAGAAGTCAAATCTAAAATCAAACAAAATGAAATCTAGAAAGAAATCTCTTGGTCCCAGGGTTGGATAACACGAGTTCATTCATTATATTTTTTCTATTTAAATTCAATTTTATATTTCATTTATTGAAACATCATTAATGAATTAATCTCCATTTATTTATTAGGTGTGTAAATTTTTCATGCGTGTAACATACCAAACCATACCTCCTCCAGTAACCAAGTTGGGCATCAACTCGACATATAATGTTATTCCTACAAGATGCAGCTCCACCGTATGTCATTTCATCCCTTGTAAAAACCCTAACTCCACCGTTTGAAGGATTTTATTATGTGAAAATATCTAAAATGACGAATCAATGAAAATAAATGGATTTTGAAATAGTGTCACAATTGACGACCGCCACACCCGTTAAATATTTCTGCCTCCACCACAAATAAAATAAAAACATTTTGAATTGAAGCGTAATAATAAAAAAAACCATGAAACCTCCCCCGGAACCAAGAATCTAGTTAGTCACTTTCCATGGAAAAGTTCATTGATATCACGATGGAAATATGGAAGATAGAGAAATAGAATTAGAGTTGGAATAGAAAAGGGGTGGAAAAGTAAAGGGAAACACATTAATATAAAAAATATGAATGCATTACATGAAAAAAGAAAACTAAATTAAAATAAAATAAAATAAATAAAGAATAAATATATGAATGGCCCTTGGCCTCCGCTCCATGGTTCCCAATATGGTTTTGGGAAGGAATGAAATGATTTGAGAGCTGGAAGCTCCTCTCCCTTTATATGCATATTTCAATCCTCCATAAGTCTTCATGTTTTATACCTATTAATTGGTATAATAATTCATTTTACACTTCAAGAAAGTGGTTCATTAATGTTTTTCCGTTCAACCTATAAATTTGATATCATTTTTCCACATGTTGTAGAAGTTATGATTGTTTTTATTAGGGACTTTTGTTTCCTGCTGAAGGATCCAGACAGCTTCCTTCAAAAATATTATATTCAATTACCAATTTAATGGATTCAAAACTGCATTTAATTTATTTTGGTAATGAACCATTTTTTCATCTTTCATACCTAAGTTGAATCAATGTATTTGGAGGTGTGTAAGCCAAGATGGATGTCCGTTACGGTGGTGGTGTCCATGCTGTCTGCCCAGAAAGCTCTTCAGATTCATTGATTTTTAGGGCCTCCAGAAGATCTATTCAGCCCCTAGTATGGAAGAAGAAAATAATGGAAATAATATAAGGATTGAACAAAATTCACTCAATTGGGAATTATATTTTTTAGGAAATTACCAAAATACCCTTGATGTAAAAATATGTAAAAAATATAGAATTAAACATTGTTCACAATTTAGCTCATTTTTATTCAGTAATCCAAATTGCCCATTATTTTTCTAAAACATTTAAATACATGGGTTTTATCATTTAAAATCATCAAAAGTTCATTATTATTTTATTAAAATAATGCACATAAATTTGCTCTGTTAGTAGCCTTTAGTGGTTCAGGAAAGAGACACTAGTAGACTTAGTGTGTGTATGAAACCACCAAGAGGTAACCTTTTGTGACATCGAATAGTAGGACTCAACATTGGTTGGATCCAACATTATTTCTGTTTTGGAGTTTTAGAATATTATACATAGTTTCCCATAGTCTAAATCCCAATATGTGAGTTTTTTATTCATATTTGTTTATTTATATCATGTTTTTTTATCATGGATTGTTGGTAATAGGTTTTGTATAAGGTTGTATCATATATATTCACATGATAGGTTGTTTCATGGATATGAGTTTTCATGTTTACCTCTTCATGCATGTATATGTTTTCCTTTTTTTACCACTTTTACTTTTTGTATTTGTTGTCTTATAATATGGAAGGCCTTTATGAGAAATAAAGGTAAATGATTTATGACTGGTTTTTAATTTATGAAGATTCTATATAAGACTATTTTGGTTTAGAACATATAATTTTTTCATTATTGATTTTAGAACATATATATAAACTATGGTGATATCCTAATAGGATTTTCCTTGCACCCTATTTGAGAATATGGGTGTTTGTAGATGTATTTTTGTATGATTCAGATAAATGGAAGAGAATCGTGTAGCATAACTGCTTCTCTTGTTGTTACTGCATTTGGTTCGGGTTGATTTGGATGTAACTATTGGTCACATGGATACTTGAAATAATTTCTAGTCTATCATATTTTGGATTTCATTGTGTGTCTTTCTGGATTCTCTTATATTTCTTTATTGTCCTATGATTGTGTGTCTTATTTTACTTATATTAAAGTCTTGTTTCTGTTATCCTATTTTAAATATTTTTTGTGATGGGCCGATTTGACTACCTTGCCTGGTTGACCCTAGTTAGTTTATTAAAAATTGATTTAAATGGATACTGAGCCTGAAGTGTGTGAACACTGTCTAAGTTTAGTTATTTATCTTTGGTAGATAAGTGTTAGGACCATCAGAATTCCGATAGAAGGTACCGAAAAGGGGCCTTTCCAGCTCACTTTGGTGACTGAAACCGAGTTAACATGGGCGGTCATGGTCTTCTACCATGTGTGAGACTTGAAATATGAGGTGATTTGAATGAAATTTAATAGAATTTATTTTAATTTATTTTTTTCCAAAAAGGACTTCCTAGGTTTCTATAGATTATTAATGCTTTAAATAATTATTATCAGTACACGAATTTGTCTTATTATCTTGAACATTTATCATGAATGATTGTTTTGTTTCTTTTGTTAGACAATTCCTATGAGAAGTGTTTTTCCAAATCTTATAGAGAATGGTATGAGATAGGTTCCATAGGAGAACACACTAGTAGACCCTTCATTGGTAGAATATATTTTCCATACAATTCAGACATTGGGCAAGTGCGTGTTTTGAAATTGGGATGAGTAGTGGACAATGAATCTGAACTTACTAAGAAGCATACACCAATCATTCATGGTGATAAAATACCCCAATAATTTGAGGAGTGGATTGAGATGATGGATAGGATCTTAAAATTCATGAAGACTCTTGATGATTATAATGTTGTTATTTCAATGTATTTGCTTTGAGGACTCTGAAATAGATGATGAGAGTATATTGTACAAGCTACGTTTCATGATGATCTTACCAAGGATAGATTTTAGAAATTTTATGACCAATATTATTACCATGAGAAATTGTCTGTGTAAAGGACCGAGGAGTTTATGACCATAGATTAGGGGGATAATACCATTCTATATTATTCTACCCATTTTCTTGAACTATTGCATCTATAACTAAAGCTTATCACTAATTATTACCTTATGGCGTAGGGTTCTGAGTTAGGAATGCGGTATGATATTTGATTTTTGTTGATAATCATTTTATTTCATCTTTCGTGGAGTTATTTGACAAGGATACTTGGGATGAGGCTTAAATAGCTTATAATATAGGTTTGGGTGGAGCTTCAGTTGGTTCAGTGGTTAACTAGGGTGTGTCTTCTAGCTATAAGAGGAAGTTTAAGGGTGTTCAATTTTCTTTAGGACTTGTTTTAAGGGGCTTCAATTGGGTGGAAGTAGGTTTTCTGATAATAGTGTGGATGTATAGGACATTCCAAGCCTAAATATATGTAGGTTCGTATGAATTTTCATCTCTATGGATGATCTATCCATCTACAGTGCTTTATGTGAAAATAGATCTTAGAGAAGTAGGGTAGGATCCCCTCTCACCAAAGGAATGAAGGTTCGCGAATAAACATAAAAGGGTGGTTAGTCTAATCCTTAGGGAAAGGAATATTTTAAGTGGACATGACTATATTTATTTTTGTAATAGAGTATGCACTAGTGGATTCTGAATTAGAGACAACTATAACTTGATGTACACTGATTTTATCAACTTCTATAGAGATAAGTTTTTTTTGATATTATCTCTACTTATTATTTTATATAATCTGAGTTGTTTTACATGTTTTGTTTATGTTTAGAAATTGTGACTTTATTTTTGGATATCTCTATGCCTTTGGGAATGAGTTTTGATTAAGGGTTTAGTTTTCCTTCATGTTGGAAGATGATAACTGACTTTGTAGTGGAGTGGAAATTTTTTGTTCTTGATCTTGACTTCATAGACATGATTATCAACATGGATTGAATGATTAGTGTTAATGACTATATAGATGATTTTTCCACTAGGTTATGTTATTATATTATAATGAATACATTCATGATTTCTAGGGTGACTGGGAGTCTATATTGGGAAGGCCATGGCCTATTGTTTTTTTAGGTAATGTCGTTCCATTATTCAAAGATTTTTTTATATTAAATTAACCTTGGTTTGGGTGGTTGAATTCATATAGTGGTGTTATAATATCCCACGGTCTTTCCAGATGGTTGTTTGGATTAAAAACCTAGAGAGATTCTATGTTTACTATAGACCGTATTCATAGTATGATTCACATTTTTATTTCAACATCCCATATTGAACTTACTCTATTAGTGGAACATAATGTACATAATAAAGAGATATATGATAAAGGATTTATTCTTCCTACCAAGTCACCATGTTCTTTTTCTATCATACTCTATAAGAAGGAATATTAGAGCCCTATACTCTGTATTGATAATAAAATATTGAATCGTTTGACCGTTAATAGAAAATATAATTTTCCTAGGACTGATGATTTTTTTGATTAGCTTATAGGGGATTATTTGTTTTCAAATATTGACCTCTAATTTGTGTATTCTTATTTGATAGTCCGAGAAAAGGATATACCTAAGACAACATTTAGGAATTGATATGGGCACATTGAGTTTTTGGTTATGACATTATATATCACCAATGATCTTGCAATGTTTAAGGAATTGATGAATAAGTTTTTTCATTGGTTCTCAGACTCTTCTTTGTTGTTGTTTTTGTGGATTATATTTTGTGGTACTCCAAGTTAGAGGAGTATAACATGGACCACTGGGATATCAATCATTGAAACTTGAAAGAAAATCATCATTATGATAAGATATCCAGATGTGATTTATGGATTTGGGATGTGATGTTCCTGGGGAATGTGATATCTAAGAGTGGGTTCTTAGTAAATCCTGAAAATCAATAGGTTGTTGTGTCCTGGGAACAACAAATAAATTTATTTGAGATCTAGATCTTATTGGGTTTTGATGGTAACTATCAACTATTTGATTAGGGATTTTCCAAGATCACATCATTAATGTTATATTTATCCAATAAGGGAGTATTTTTTGAAAGAGATTTCAAGTATCCGTTATCTTTTAAGGAGATGATGGGGAGAATCACATTATCACCAATTCCAATTCATCCGGAAATGGGATCATGTTGTGATGTTTTCTATGGTGACACTGGTATTGTTTTTTGGATGTGTCTTGATGTATGAGAAATATATGGTGGATTATGGATCATACAAGTTACACCATAAAGAGAAGAACTACAATATCCATAATATTGAGTTGGAAATGGTTATGTATGTGCTAAAAATGTGGCATCCAATTTTTTTGGGGATATTTTATAGTATATTATAATAATAAGATCCTAAAACATATTTTTTACTTTGAGGGATATAAATTCTTAATAGGATCACTGGATAGAGTATCTGATGAATATTGATTTTTATATTTATTATACCACTGGTAAAGGGAATGTGGTTTTTGATTCATCGATATGAAAATTACTGATACAAGACATGAAGGAATCATTTTAGGGGTGGAATATGATGTGTTTGTTTATTGTGATGACATTGGGAGTGGAAGAATTTAGTGGACATGTGTTATAGGCTTTGATAAAAGAATACTCATCATTAGATGATCAAATTTAGATCGAGTAAGTAATAGACACTGAGTTCAAAGGATTGAGTAAAGTAATTTATTGTGGGGAGACCTCCTATGAGTGGTATCAATCTCATAGTTGAGATTTTTTACCTTATTTACTAGATTGTCGTTCCATTTTCCATATGGTAGGATTTTTGGGATAGTGGAAACCATTATTTTTTGTTTGTTCACCTAGGTACTACCATGATGAACCATGATTTTAGACTTCAGTACTGGTGTTATCGGATGAGATAGTCGATTTAAGATTTTATATTGTAGTTCATTACTGAACACATAATTGAGGATGAACCCCAGAGATTGTGGGGTTTTTTTATCACTAAACCTCTCTAGTATAGAAGTGGGATGAGATTTCAATGTATTTTTTTCATATGTTTCCCATGGAATCCTAGTAGGAAAGATACAACTTGGGTGATCATTGATCAAATCATGAAATCGTCACCTTTATTACCTATGTGGGAGATGATGAATGGCTAATATCATGGGGACACATATTCCTATGAGATTGCGAGAATTCACAAGGTTCTCTATGTAGTTATATCTAATAAGGATTGTAGGATCACATATAGGATCTAGAGAGGTTGGTAGGAGGTGATGGGTTCCCATATTAAATTCAGAATGACCTGTCATACATAGATGTATGGACAAACATACATGTCTATCTTGATTCTAGAGGATATGATTTGGGATTTTTTGCTTGATTTTAGTGGATCTTTGGAAAATAATTTCCCTTTGGATGAATTTTATGATTATAATTGTTATCATGCTTATATAAAGATGGCTCTTTCGAGGCATTGTATGGTCATTCTTGTATGTCACCCTTCTTCTAGGAAGAGTTGGGTGAGTGGTAATCAGTTCGACCCAGGGTTGGTTAGGAGACTACAAATATAATGCATTTGATCCAGAGGAGATTGATCATGGAACAAATTCATTATAAATTTTATGCGGATCATCATCATTGAACGATGGTGTTTGAGGTTGGTGATCAAGTCTTTTATAGAGTTTCACCTCTCTAGGGACATCATCAGTTAGGTAAGCAGAGTAAGTTGGAATTGAGGTTTGTGGACCCATTTGATATTGTTGGATGACTAGGGAGTTTCCAATTAGTTTAACTTTATGTTTTTATTGATAGTCATCCATGGAGAGTTTCATGGTTCCTAGTTGATGAGGTATATACCAAACCCTTCCAACGTGATTGGATGAGAGGACATTGATCATGAGAGATATACCAATGTTGTTGAGAAGATAATTTAGATTTTTGGACCTCCAAGTTAAGTTATGGTGTTGTAAATAGATCACCATGTTAGGATATTTGGGTAGTTCCAACATGATATCCATGAGTCGTGGGAGTAAGAGTTGTTGATGAGTCAACAATGAACTTTTATTTTTTGTGGATCTTGGATATTGAGGTATTTCTAGTAGAAAGAAAAATTTATGATGGGGATATTATAACATCCAATTGTCTTTCAGTCATGTAATTTTTACCCTTATCTGGGATCCCTTTTTCGTTAGATAGTTAATTCTAAAAAAGAATTGTGAGGATAACTATAATTAAGAAGTCAAGTATTTGGTGGAATATTCAACTTAAACCTATGGTTTTTTCTATTCAATGGGTAATTACCTAAATTTTAATGGTAGTACAAACCTAGTAATGTCCACGTTATAGTAATAGTTAACTAGATACATGTCATGATAGGTTTATATTCAATTTAATGGGTTTACACTATGTATTGGAAAATACATGATTTTCAATAAAAATGTAATGGGTTTTTTCAGTGTGTATCAGCTTTATGGATTACATGACATTTAAAGGGATTACACGAAATGAAATTATCATGATTTTTAATTTTATAGTACCTCTTGAATTAATTATCATTTCATGCATTACATGATTCTTTTATCTCTACGTATAGTATATCCCTAGAAATTTTTGGGTGACTCCTTCCATTTCTGATCACTCTGTTTAGTGATTGGTCACCTTTGTGGAATGATCTATTCTCACTGGGTATGTAATACTTATGTTTATTCTTTGTATTTGGTTATGACTATGGATTTGGCTATGTTCGTGTTCAGATTTTTTATCAGATAATGTTTTATTTCAATCCTTTTTTGTTTCTAGGCATGCCTTGTCTTTTAAAGGCTTGTCTCTTGGTTTTCGGTCAATATTTTCAAATGGATCTTGGTTTTTTCCATGTTTAGGTTGGTGTTTCTATTAAATGGGTAAATTTTATGAATATCATGTTTATATTGATAAATTCCTTTGTTTTTATCATTTATTTGAAGTATATGTGGTTCCAAATTATTTCTTATAAGGGAAAATGTTTTTGAAAATGTATTTTTCTTTGAAAATTAATTTTCTTCGTTTGGAAATGGGATTTAAAAATCTATAGGGGATAGGCTTGGTTTAAATTTTTATATTAAAAATAGGATCATTTTATTGAGAAGAATTTTTAAAATTTCACATTATGATCATTAGGTGCATCAGGAATGAGACACAGGTATCCTTAGTGTGTGTATGAAACCACTAGAAGGAAATTTTTTGCCATATCGACCGGAAGTACTCGATATTGGATGGATCCAATGTTATTCCTATTCTGGTTTTTAGTGTCAACTACATAGTGTCTAATAGGATAGGTCCCAAATTTTTAGCTTCTTTTTCATTTAAGGTTATTTATAATATGATCATTTCTATCATGGATTGTTCTTCACCATTTTTTATATTTGGTTGTATCACATAGCTTTTCCAGATAGGATATTTCCCGAAAATGTTTTTAACTATTTACCTCTTGATGTATAGATATGTTTTACTATTTTATCACTTGTACATTTCATATTCTATTGTCTGCGAATATGAATGTAATTTATGAAACCATAGGAAAAATGGCTTACAACTAGTTATTAATTTATAAATTTTTTTTGCAAAACAAATTTATTTTAAAAGAAAGAATTTTAGAATTATTGATATTTGACCTTGTATAGAAAATAAGGTGGTATCATAATAATATTTTTATCATATCCTCCTTGTGACTTTGGTTGTTTTTAAATGTTGTACTACATGATTTTGTTAAAGTGAAGAGCATTATGTAACATGATAACTTCTATTGTTGCTGCTACATTCAGTTCAGGTTGGTATGGAGATGATTGCTGGTTATGTGGGGGCTTGAAATAATTTCTGGTTTTTCATGCATTGTCTTGGATTATGTTTTTTGTGATATTTCTATGGTTTCCTCTTTGTAGACCAGTTTGATGTATTGTTTTTCCTATATTCATGGCTGGTTTTTTATATTATTTAACCAATATTTCATGATAGGCTAGTTGAGGTGGCTTGGCAATATGACCAGATTCAGTTCGTTAGAAAATATATTTTTATGGGTGTTTTAAAATTATATTTTCTTTTTTATGTAAAAGGAATATATATATAGATATATATCATTTAATAGGTTGTGACACTTAGAAATGGCATATCACTTATTTTTTATATTTTACTTATGATTACAAAATAAGAAATCCTCGTTAATCAATGCTTTTGATCTTGTTTTGAAATTTGTGTTTTAAATGAAAAATTAGTTTCTTAAATAGTGAGTATTATAAAAGTGGTTATTCTCAAATGTGTTTTAAAATAAAAAGGGTTTCTTTTAAAATTAGGAGGTCTGGTTGGCACAATGAAATGTTTGAGGAAATAGAAACCCATATTAATGCATTACCCTTGTATTTCAAATGGGGTGTGTTATTGATGTGTGTTGTGTGAATTATACATGTTTACAGGAATTTTGATTTATTATATATTTTGGAATGGGAAAAGGGGATGTTCTTAAAAACAAATTTAGGCATTAGAATGTGAATGATGTTTTTTGTGAAATTGATTAATATCTATGTATATGTTAGCATGGTTAGAACTCACCTCCACTTGACTGAAGCACTTAGGAACCCTGTTTACCCAGGTGGTTTTCTAAGGACTATAATTTCTGTAGATTTCGCATGGCACTGACCTGGGATCCCCCATAGGATTACTCTATAACACTAACAAAAAATTATGATGACCCTTTGGGGTTCACCAAAACTTTTCCTTCGAACCCTCTTATGGCTCATGCATGAGAATATATTTTTTGTGTTCTATCACTAAGGTATGAGGATCCTAGGTCCTCCTTAACCAAGATGAAATGGGATTTACCATGATGGTTTATCTATTTTTTTATATTTTTCAAGGTACTATTTTTAAATGATCTTTTTAGTTATGTTCCTATGTTGTGACACCTTTTTTAGTGTTAATTACCTTTTATAAGGAATTTTAGGAAAGGAAATTTAAGCTTTTAAATCTATTTTTTTTGAAAATATAATATAAATTAACTTTTATGAAAATAGTATCTGTTTAATTGTTTTTATTATAGTAGAAAACTCCATTTTTATATCTTTTATTTTCAAACTAGCATGTTTGGATTAATTTTAAATGTTAATAAATATGTAACTGTTTTTATTTTGGCTTTCCTGCTAGGAATTTTAATTCTTAGTCATATTTTTTTTTATCAATTTTCAGTTTAGGTTCTACCCATCGTTATTTTTCCCATGAAGTGAGTTTCATTTTATGGTAGGAGGTGGACCATGAGGTCAAATAGATGTACATGTTTATTTATTTATTTTCCTCCACATGTTTAGTTTTATTTTAGTTATTTTTATTTATATAATATTATATTTTTTATGGGCTAAATCTTTCCCACATTTAGTTATGTTTGATGCCTAATAATAGTATATAGCCTAGGGGGATCAGTGATGCCTCTAATTCCCTGTTGCTGGTTGGATCGAGTGACCGGTTTGGGTTCAACCTTAATTAGTTAATGAAAACATGTTATTAGAGCAGGTTTAGACTTAATTGTTTTGGGATGTCTGAAATTTTGGATCTAGGACTGTTGGTATTCAAGTTGTTAGTCATGTGTTGGTACATGATCACCACCTATTTGGAAGGATCCTTGAATTACCATGGTGGTCTGGGATGGTTGTTCCATGAAATATAAGCTTAGAATTCATATTATTTCTTGGTTTTGGGTTTTTATAGTTTTGTTTGTTTTTATTGTAGAATTTGTGAATTATTTTAAGAAATTCCAAGTCTTGTAGTGGTTGTTGTAGAATAATTCAAAGGGGGTGTATGGTTACTATTCATGATCGGAAAAATAATTCACAGACCATGTGTGGACTTCCAATGAATGGACTTCCAATGATGACCTCTAATGTGATCACCATCTTGGTGCATGTAATTCTAATGAATGAATCCAAATTGTGTATAGAATTATTTCTTTTGAGGTTTTTGGATTTCAATTCATTGTGTAATTGGGTTTCTCTTGTTTTTACATGGTATTTGTTTTTGTCTAATATGGTTCATTTTATTAAGGGATTTAAAATTTTATTTAGTTTTATTAAATATTATATTTACACAATGAAAAACTTGGGTTATTTGAAAATGGAATGGGTTGTTTTGAATATGGAATTTAGTTTGGAAACTATTTTGGGACATTGAAATTTATTTTAAAAATGGAATAATAAATGGAATGGAAATGTTTTTTAAAAAATTTGGAATGAATTTGAATTAAGTATTTAAATAATCTTTTTAATAATAAAATGTGTATTTGAACACTGCCTGGGGTTATTTAAAATATTATTTTATCAAGTTATGTTTTCATATTTTTATTTTACACTTGGTATTTGTATGAACAGTCACATATGTGGAAGGTTGTGTGTGTGAAATGGATGGTAATAGGTTTTTGTGGATGGGTGGTTGAGCTAGAACAATGATATATGTGTGTGTGAGGAATTATTAAATACTAATGGGATGTTTTATTTTTTATTATTGTTATGTTTTCTGAAAATGGTTTTCAAAAAGGGGGATATAAATTTTCTAAAAAGTGGGGGTTCTATAATGGTACATTTTTGTGTTTGGTGTTTTCCTTTTTTGGTTTTGTATTTAATGTATTTAGGGTGTGATTGAAATGGTGTTTTGTGCTTAGGTTTCTCATTTATTATTGAGTTGTGGATATTTTATTTTTTATGTTATTTAGGTTCATTTCATGTTTCCAATTTAAAATTATACCCCAGAAGTGTTCCAGTAAAAAAAATTTATGGTTTTTCTCTGAGGTTACTTCCATGATTTTATAAGTAAATTTCAGTTTTGGGAGTTGGTTTTGGTCAATTTTTAGTGGTTTGAACTTTTCAAAATTGGGGTGGTTGGAGTCTTTGAGGGAATTATAAATATGTATTTCTATGGGTATTCTAATTTATGACTTTACCGATACTTCATATCATGTGCTGGTGTTCGATCCCTTTTAGACATTGGACCACAACAATGTCCTCTTGGGTGCAGTTACACCTTAATCAACATAGAATGAGTTGAATTTTTCATAGTTGTATTATAAGAATTGGTTTCATTTTGTGTTCCTTCTTGTGTTACCAGAAGGGGGTTATGCAAGTTACACTATCTAAAGAAGATGTTTTAGTTTATGTTTTCCTACTCCTGACTGTGGGGTAACAGAATATTTGATACATTAGGTATCCAACAATATTATTTGGATTTAACCTTTTTTATGGAGTAATAGAGTTACAAGTTGTGGTTTATGGTAACTGAATTGGGTTTCTCAGATGTCAGAGTGGAAACTATCTAAGTTTCTATTTACTATTGATTTTTTTTTGAAACTTATGGCTAAGAGATCATGACTGACCACTTTTATTGATATTATGGGGTAGTTCCATTGGAATGTGAACTCTTGAATATATTTACCTCTTTTGGAGTTGTTTTGATTTCCGGTGTCTCATGTTCAGAGATTCTCTATCTTTGGAAACTATGAATCATGATTTGTTTTGATCCTAGATTGGGTTTCCTAGGATGGGCCCTTTTTGTGTTGGGCAGAAGCCTATTGAGTACTACTTTTGGTGATACTTCAATACTAGTAATTTCATTAATAGTTTGGACACCCACTCTACGACTTGTTGATATCCTCTCTTAAGCTGGTCATGTGAGAATATGGAAATTAAGAGGCCATGATTATGTTAAATGTTTTTTATGGATGTTTGGATTGTTTTGGCCTAATAACTGGTGTTTTATCGAAGTCCCCAAATAGTCGGAAGACCACCATAGAAAGGAACTTGTGGTGAATCTAATTTTTATCCATTGGTAACCATTTTTGAACACCTTTCCTGACCCTGATGAGTTTCTTTCATGATTTCTATGTTAGGGGTTGGGGCCTTCCTTGTTTGAGGTTTTTTTCAGAGACATGAATGTCATTCTCCTTGCACTCGTCAATTTTATGTTTTAGTACATTTGGTTTCATAAGATTGTTTACAATGTTTTGATTCATTTTTATGGAAAAATCATTACTTATTTTGAGATTAAAATGTTTTGGAATTTTTTAGGGAAGGAATTTCACTGTTTTCAGAATTCTGATATTAGAGGCTTCATTTTGGAAGTCATTTCATCCAAGCATTATGTCTTAATCTATTGAGTACATTGGGCCTTTATGTAGGTAGAAAGTGTAAATGGTGGAGATAATTATAACCCCTTGACAAAAAACACTATTATTTAATTTTTTTGGTATTTTCTATGTTATATATTTTTTTATTTCATTTCTAATAAAAAATAGACTTTTTTGGAGAGCTACAGGGTGGCTCATGGTTGGTGCACGGTTAGGAGAAATAATGTGTCAACATAGGGAAAACTCTATGACCTATATAGTGGCACTCTCTTGGATGCATGGCCAGTCCCTTGGTCGTGCACCAGCCTCTGTAGCCCATGCATCCCCAAACAGTGGAAACCACATAGATGGTGCATGGTTTTCCAGATCATGCAGCCAAGCCGTGCAGTACTCCAGGTATAAAAAAATAGTTTTATAATAATAATAAAAATATTATTATTTTATTCATTAGTTTTATTTTTACTCTTATTATTGTATTTTTTATTAATATTCTCATTGGAATTATTATTATTATTATTAGTTTTTTAATTATAATTATTTTATTAACTATTATAATTATTATAATTATTATTTTTATTCAACCCCACTTAAGGGGTTCCGTTTACTCTCCTCTTACCCACTCATTGTGGCCAAACACGTTCCCTATACCCCTTATGTGAACCACTCCACCATCCCACAACCTCCTCTCTACATCGTTTCCCCCACAGATTCCATATGAAATCTCTTTATCGAATGTGACACTTTCCCATTCCGCATTATTCTTCCCCAATATGTCTTTCCTCATTGCCACACAAGGTTGGTTGAATACTAACTATTGTTTGGGTCTTGTTTTGGTGGGGTTTTTTTGGTGTCAAGTGTTCATAATCCCCAATTTTGGTTTATTTATTCTGTAATGGATGAAGGTACCATATTTTCCATCAATTTCGAGTTGTATTTCCTCCATTCTTCAAATTTCATCAATATTTAAGTGTTAATTTTATGTTTTATTATTTTCTTTTTTTAGTAAGGGTGTCTTGTGGCTCTTTGACGTCTCATTGAACATATATACATAGGTAAGAACATATATATCTATATCCTACTTGTATATATTCCCTCATGGAGAGGGAAATATGTACATTGGGTCAAGGGATACATGCATATATATATATATATATATATTTTCAGATATATATATATATATATGCACATATATATATATGCACACATATGTGTGTGTTTCTGAAGGTGTATATGTTTTCAAGTGAGAAGTTGTTTCACAGTGTCTTCATCAAAGGTAGTTTGTTTTTAGGTAGGTTCCCTATGTCCAAGCCTTTAAATTGAAATATATGATTTCTTGGTGTTTTAATAGTATGTTTTCCTTTTAATTTGAAAATTATTTTTATATAGATATGTATTATGTAATTGGTTGTGACACATTTAAATGACTTCTATATTTTTTTCTATATTTTACCTAAACATCAAATATGGGACTTACTTTTTGAATCAGGATTTCAATGTTGTATATAAATGCATGTATAATATTCGTATTTAATTTCTAAAATATTTTTATTACAAAAAGGGTGATCCCCAACGTTATTTCAAATAAAAAAGTGTTTGTTTTAAAATTATGAGTCCCAGTTGACACATTGAAATGTTTGAGGAAACAAAAACACATATTATGGCATGGACTTTGTATTTGAAATGTGGTTTGTTCATGGTTTTTTTGTTTGATGTATTCCTAGTGAACTAAATTGTGATTTTTATGTATTTTGGAAAAGGGAAAAGCAGAATCTCTTAAAAGGGAATTCAGGGTGTGATAAAGTGAATGGTAGTTTTTTTGTAACTGTGTAATATCTATGTATATGTTATCATTGATAGATCTCACCGCAATTTGAATGAAAGAAACTTATAAACCTAGGATCTTAGAAGGATTCCTGAGGTATAGTTCACCAGTGGAGTCAGCAGGGCACTGACCAGAGATCCTTGATAGGATTACGCTACAATAGTAAAAAAACATTATGATCATGCTATGGGAACTGATAGAACACTAACATCAACCTATCGAGTGGATAATGCATGAGTATAGATTTTTTGATTTGATCACGAAGGATTAAGGATCTAAGGGCCTAGTTGACTATCACGACCCCTCCCTCCAAATATGCACCATCTGAGCTAGAAATGGAGAAAGAGAGAAAATGACCTTGAGTCCTACCTCTAGTAGGCCCAAGGGTGGAAACAAGCACAAAGGGTATACAAATCTCTCAGAATCGGAGGCATCACAATTTTTATAGTAACCATATTAAGATATAAGATGTATCAACCACAAAAAAAACTCCATAAAATATATATAAAACAAATACTAAATTCCTCCCTCTATGTAAGAACCCGGATCTTCTTTTCAGGTATGTTTTTCTTTTTCTTGTTGTTTTAGAGGAAAAAGGAAATTATGGAAATTTTTTATGTACACGCATGTAATTTATGAGTCCACACCATGTATATTCTTGCCACATGAGGCCCTGTGCTGGCTGTGTAGTAGCCACACACACAGCCATGTGAAAGTGACTTGGAGGCCGCTTAAAGCGAAGTACGGAAAAGGCGAGTACACGTCGTGTACATCAAAAGTACACATCATGTACTTTATTTTTTTCCATTAAACAAACCAGGGCCATGTATAATTGAAATAACACCCCATTAGCTATTCCTCTCATTAAAGACCTCCGTATGGCCGTGGATCTTTGATGCGCCTTTGATCTGGTGTCCGTCCTCTAAATTGAACACCATCATTTGCATTTGAATCAAATCAGTGAGTTCTCTCTTCTCCTAGAGCACCATCTTCTGATTTCTATTCTCTTGTGAGATATCGTGGGTTGAACATTTGGGACGTTTTTGTATATATTCAATGTTATAAGGAGAGCCAAGCTTTGAGGTTCACGTATATCAATCACCCAACGCCAAGGTAGTTGGTTTGTGCCTTTCCGTTCAAAGCCATTGAGTATTATGTGAAAATTCCACCAATAAACTTGAATAGGGTATTCCATGTTTACTGTTTCACCCTTGTTGATTACTTTCCATGCTTGTATGCTTCTATAGAGTTTATTTGGATATGAATAGGGTTGATTTGCTATGCTTTGGATGTTTTTCCCTTGCATGTTCTGTTTACAACCATTTGGTCCTATTTAGCCAGTTTGGTTGCCTTTCCTATTTTCCATTACTGTTGTTGTAGGATGGAGACATTGCATTATGACATGATTGATTTGTTGTTGGATATTAGCCAAGTATTTCTGTAAGTTTACTTTGGCCATATCGCACGACTATTCTCATTGACCCACACAGGGTCGTGTGAACCTGGTGTAATAGACTATATGGGGAATTTATCGAGTGAGCATCCTCATAGAGACTTTGACCACTTTAGGCTATAAGGGAGATTGACCGAGTGAGCATCCTAATAGATCCTCGAACCATTTGGGGATACAAGGGGAATTGACCGAGTGAGCTTCCTCAGAGAGTCCTAGATTGCTTTAGACTATACTGTGATTGGCCACATGAGCTTCCTCAGGGAGTCTTTGTTTTAATTGAATGACATGGGATGTAAGGGAAATTGACCATGTGAGCTTCCATAAAGAGTCGTAGACCATTGGGCTATAAGGGGAACTGAACGTGTAAGCTTTCTCAGAGAGTCATTGACTACCATAGACTATTCAGGGAATTGAATATGTGAGCATCCTCAGAGAGTCTTGATTTACCTTTGACTATAAGGGGATTTGACTGTGAGTGCTTCCTCAGAGAGTCTTTATATATTCTTATGACTGAAGCAGAGGAGTTAGGATGAGTGCACTTCCCAGAGGGTTAACTATATGAGGTTTACCTGTTTGTTTTGCTGTTGTTTGATATTGAAACTACGGATTTTTTAATTCTGATCACTTTCATGTTTACTGGTTTCTACTCTTTTACCTACCATATATTCATTGAATGTTGGGCATAGATCTTCAGGTGGTTGCCTACTGGTATTTAGTCTCACACCCTATTTGGGACATTCATTTGGGCCCAAACATATTATATTGTTGCAGGTATAGATAAGGGCAAGCGCCCATCTACTTTACTTACTTGATATGCTGTGGAGCTGGAGAGCATGGGACCAATCTATGGCTTGCGCTGCTGAGGAGTTTATCTACTTTCTTTTTCAATTTGGTTTAGCACTAGTTTATTTACGCATTTTGACTTGTTTAGTAGTTTTCCTAGAAATATCTATCATGCATCATTTTATATATATTGTCCAGTTTATACTTTTAGTTTTCTACTGTTACTATTGTATGTCATTATTACTGCTTCTAATCATGTATTTATTTATTTACTTTTGTTGTGTACTCTTCTAATGAGGGCATAGTTTCTCCACTATCACACAAAATGCCCTCGATGATAGCCGGTAGCCTCTGGAGTTCGGGGAAATGCTCTTGAGTCTATGGGACCGACTGCGTACAGGGTGCCTCTAGGTGGATTCCGAAAATAGGATGTGACAAAGTGGTATTAGAGGATTTCATCTTGATTTACTGTTGCACCCTTTAGCCCGAGATATGATGGAATATGTACTTGGTAATAAGTTGTGCCTGGGAGTAGCTAACCCGTGCATAGGAAAAAGCCAATCTACCCCATTTATTACAATTTCTTCGGGTTTTGAATGTTTACGGTTGATATGATTTTCTCCTTTGGGTGACTCCAATGTTTTTTATTATTTCTATTGTCATTTTTGAGGTTCTATTTCTATCGCAACACGATGAGATGAGGGTATTCAATCTCATTAATCATATATGAACTTTTAGAAATCACATGTCATGCATTCTTTCCGTGTCATCAAGGATTCATTAGAGTTTGTATGTTGTTGTGATAGACATTGTGTAGAATATGCTTGATGTTGTGATAGATTCCTTGATAATAATACCTATTGTTTTTATAAGGTATTGTTGTGTAAGGTTTAGTTTGATTGGATTCCATACTTTGGTTCTTGAGGTGTTATGGGACCTCATGGACCAGAATTTGGTAGATCATTTCTTTGTTGCCTTGCAATAGCATCTCGAATATGCCAGATATTGATTCACGTGGAGTATGAGCCATCAAAGATCTGAATTTAGCACTTTATTTGTCTATTTTAGTGATTTCTAGGTTTTGGATTAGTTTTTCAAAATACAGGTCATGTAATGTTAAGAACACACCATGTGTTCTTCTATTCGGGAAGAAATTGTTTTTCTTAAGTACATGTCATGTACTTTACATACATGTCATGTAGTCTCTAACTGTGTTTTAGGATGTGTGGGAAGAGGCATGGGATGAGGGAATGTTTGGTGGGAACACGCCGTGTACCAATCGAGCATTCCGTGTCATTTTGACCTTGTGTCCGCCTGTGTAACTAAAAACAAGGATGGGTAAAACCTCAAGCTATTCACACTTTGTCAGTTTGGAACACGCTGTGTAGTTGGACCCAGGTACCCGACTATGTCACGAACAACACGGGTTGGTGTTACCACTTCAGGTATATGCTGTGTCCGTCCGGAACATGTCGTGTAGTGTGAGTCATGTGTCAGGCCATGTCACTAACAACACAGGACCTGTGAAACATGTCTAGTACATGCAGTGTCTATCCTGAACACACTATGTAGTCTTGTATTAGGAGTTCCATGTTGCTTAGCTGTGTAGAATAACTCAGGTAGAGAAAGTGTATTCAAGTACATTCTCTGTGTTAATACAACACGACGTGTGTCGGGGGTGTTACATGACTAGTTTAGGCAGGAGTAGACACCCTTGTGAATGATTTCATTGAACACGTCGTGTGGGAATTGTGCACACTGTGTACCCTTGTTTTGTAAAAAATGAAAGTTTTCTTTCTCTTGTTCCCTTCTTACACTTCTACATTTTCAATCCATGATAATCTTGATCTACGGTGTGCGCTTGACCTTGTAGAGTCATTCCATCGAGACGTCCTCCTATCAAACACCAGTATTTTGGTGGTGATCAGACATAGAACATGGCTGATCAGGGACCACCTATGTATCACCCAGCTGTGCCAGCCTTGGCACCAACCATTGTACCTGACATGGGTGCTGATGCACAGTTCGGGGAGGGCTTTAGGAGGATGATGCATACCTTTCAGGGAGTGCAACCTGCTTCCCTGTTAATGGCTAATTTGATGCCGGTCTTCCAGTAGCAGCATCATCCTACTTTCTCAGGGTATGGAGGACCACATGTTGCAAATTCATGGCTAGAATCTCCACTGAAAATTTTCAAGCATCTGGAGATACATCTAGAAAAGAGGGTGAAGCTCACTACCTACATGCTCTGAGACTCCTCAAAGTGGTGGTGGGATATGATATCATAGTCGGGCCGCCAATAGAATATGGCCTGGGAATTGTTTCGGCACATCTTCTGTGATTAAATATATCCAGAGACCTTGGGGGATGATCAAGTTCAAGAGTTCATGAGTCTAGAGTAGGATACTCTTACTGTTATACAATATTCCTCTCACTTCATAGAGTTGTAGAGTTTCATGCCTATTCTAGGAGGTGATGATTTGTTCCTTTCCCAGAAGTTTGACGATGGTCCGAGGCATGAAATCTGATCGTAGGTGAACATCTTCCGGTTGACCTCGATATCTTCTATCATAAACTAGGCACTGATCACAGAGCACAATATGTGGGATTCTGGAGCTGTGAGGCAGGGCGGTTCGGTATCCAAAGTTAGTGCTCCACCAGGTGATAGCAGGAAGCGCCGCTGGGAGGCTACACAAGGAGATCAGAATAGGTGGGATCCATCTTCTGGTATCCAGGTGGTGTTCTACCAGTGTGGGAGAAGCTGACATATGAGGAAACGTTTCCCAAGAGACCTAGTGGAGTGATGATATTGTAGCAACATGGGCCATCTTCAGCGCTTTTTTCAGTTCTTTTCTCCAGTAGCTAGTGATAGGGGTTCTTCTATGACTCTGCGTTCAAGAGCAGCACCACCAGTTTCTCACCATTCAGGGAAAAAGAGTTATTCTAGCTGTTCAGGCCTAGGTTTAGGCCGTGGCTATGGTGGTTAGTCACCAGTCATTCAGTGATATCAGAGTGGATCATCTCACAGTGGTCATGCATGGTCATAGGGCCGTGGAGCTGGCCAGACCTTTACAATGGAGTTGAACCAGCAGGAGCAGGATCCCAGACCTACTACAGTTTGAGGTACGATCCAAGTTGCCTCAGTATTATATTCAAATCTTTTCGATTCAGGGGCTTCCCATAGCTTTATATATGTTGATGTCATCGAGATCCTTGGTCTCAACATCTTTTCTTCTGTTGATATATTGACTCTAGACACTCCATTGGGGACTAGAACAACTAGTGTACGTTAGTGCAAGGAGTTCCCTCTAGAGGTTAGTGGGTGTCACTTTCTATGGGACCTCTATGTCCTTGAGATGGTAGACTATGATGTCATTCTCAGAATGGACAAGCTAGTTCCCTTCTAGGAATTCGTTGACTGTTACTTCCACATGGTGAGTATCATATCATCAGATGGGGGATCATTTTTTCATAAGGGAGAATGGTATATCCAAGTAAGCATAGCGGGTCTAGAGCATCATGAGTTAGAAAGAGTTATAGCCTAGATTGCTAGTCTGTATCTGGATGACCAGGGGACTTTAAAAATGGACTTTCATCCAGGGGTGGATCATCTCAGAGATTTTTTTCCAGAAGAATTTTCAGGTCTACCTTTGGATAGAGAGGGATAAAATTCTATTGAGCTTCTTCCAGGAGTGGCACCAGATTCCATTCCTCTTTATAGGATGGCTACACCAGAGTTACAGGATCTCAAGAAGTAGTTGAAGGAGTTGCATGAAAAGGGTTTCATCCGACCTAGTACTTCTCCTTAGAGTTCTCCTATATGGTTTGCTAAGACTGCAGATGACACCATCAGCCTTTGTGTGGACTATTGAAAGATGAACCAGTTGACAGTCATGAACCGATATCCCTTTCTGAGGATTGATGATCCATTTGATCAACTTCGAGGAGACTGGAATTTTTCGAAGATTGACTTGAGATCCGGTTATCATAAGTTGAGTGTTACACCATCTGTTATACCTCTTACAGATTTCCGGAGTAGGTATGGTCTATAAAATTATATGGTTATTCCATTCGGTCTCATGAACGTGACTACAATTTTCACAGCACCGATTAAGCAAGTGTTCCATCCATATTTGGATTCCTTCATGGTTGTTTTTTTGGTTGATATTTTGGTGTACTATCACACTCGACATGACCATGATACCCATCTTGAGATCTTTTAGAGTACAGTGAGGAAGCATCAGTTATATGCTAAGCTCACATAGTGCCACTTTTGGTTGGATCAGATTCACTTCCTGGGTCATATTATATCAAAGGTAGTAATATCAGTAGACCCAGAGAAAAAAGAGCTGTTGTTTCAAGGTAGAAGCCAAAGATCATCTTTGAGGTGTGAATTTTCCTAGGGATGGTTGGATACTACAAATGTTTCATACAGTACTTTTCATGTTTAACAGAACCGCTGACAGGCCTGACTAAGAAGGGTGCTAAGTTCTCATGGTCAGATTCTTGTGAGTCATCCTTTTAGGAGCTAAAAGGGAGGTTGACTTCAGAACCGATACTAGTCTTTCTAGATCCGGGAAATATCTATACTTTTTACCATGATAAATCATATATCGGGATGGGATATGTGCTTATGCAGGGAGATGGAGTTGTTGCGTACAAGTCCCAACAGTTGAGGCCACAAGTGAGGAATTACTTGATGCACGATCTGAAGTTTGAAACTGTTGTTCAAGACCTACTCTGATGGAGACATTATCTTTTGGGAGATAATTTTATGGTTTTCACTGACCATAAAAGTCTCAAGTACATCTTCACTCAGCGTGATCTGAATTTGAGACAGCGTAGGTGGGTTGAGTACCTACAGTCCTTTGACTTTGAGCATGCCTATACACCTAGGAAGGACAACACGGTGGATGATGCATTTAGTAGGAGGACTCAGATACAGGCAGTTCAAGAGGAAATTAGTAATAGGCAGCTTATGGCTATGTTCTCTGAGATGCATTTAGAGGTGCATGAAAGACAGGGGAAAACTTTTCTATCTTCTATAGATGCTACCTCTACTCTTTTTTATCAAGTTCAAATGAGGTAGCTATCAGATTCTGAAGGCCTAGTCCTAAGGGAATGAGTTTCAGGAGAAGATCCTATTCCTAGATGGACCATAGGCAAGGATTAGGTCATGCGTTTCCAAGAGAGCGTATGGGTGCCAGCAGATATATACGAGGAGCTGATGCGGGAATTTCACTCCTCAGTTTGGGCAGATCATCTGGGAATCACCAAGATGTATCATGATCTAACCAGTTAGTATTGGTGGCCAGGTATGAAGAGGGATATTTTTTGTTTCTTTATTTCGTGTTCCACTTGTCAGTAAGTGAAGGCAGAGCATCAGCTACCAACATGGCTTTTACAGTAGTTACCCATTCCTGAGTGGAAGTGGAATGATATTGCGATGAACTTCATGACCAGTTTTCTGAGGTTGCCTCATGGGAATGACACAGTTTGGGTTGTCATTGGCATAATCATGAAGGTCACTCACTTCTTACTGGTCAAGGAGAGCTTTAGTGTTGATTATCTAGGACGGTTGTAAATCCAATGGATTGTCTGTCTGTATGGAGTCCCACAATCCATTTTTTCAGACAAGGGTGCACATTTTACTTCTCAGGTCTGGTAGGGGTTTTATAAGGCATTGGGTACACATGTACTTTTGACTATAGATTACCACCCCCAAACAGATGGCCAGTCCGAGCATACTATTCAGGTACTTGAGGATATGCTCAAAGGATGCATTCTGGATTTTGGAAGTTCTTGGGAGAATCGTATACCTATTGTGGTGTTTTCCTACAAGAATTGTTTTCAAGAAACTATTTAGATGGTACCTTATGAGGTTTTGTACAGAAGGCCATGCCGATCACCATTATTTTGGCTGGAGGAAGGAGAGGATGATTTTTAGGACCTCATCTTGTTCAGGAGACCCCATAGAAGATAGAGTAGATTCAGAAGAGGATGGATACTGCGAAGTCTCGACAGAATCCTTTTTCTAATCAAAGGATATGACCTATCGAGTTCGAGGGCAGGGATCAGGTTTTCCTGCATGTCACATTGAGTTTGGGACACAAAAGTTTTAGGAGATAGGGTACGCTTTTCCCGATGAACGTCAAGCCATTTGAGGTTTTAGAGAGAGTTGTGCCAGTTGCCTATCAGTTTCAGTTACCTCATAGGCACCGAGCTATGAACGATGTCTTCCACATTTCTCAGCTTCGACATTACTTCACAAATCCATCTCACATCTTCCGACCCGAGGAGGTTGAATTGGATGTGGATGCATACTTTGAGGATAATCCTATCTAGATTGTCAATTATTGTGTGAAGGCTCTCCATGGCTAGTCTATTCCTCTGGTATGAGTGCTTTGGTATCATAGGAAAGTACAAGAAGAGACTTGGGAGAGGGAGACAAATGTGCGATCACAGTGGCCAGAGCAATTAGGGGTTTCTTCTTCTACGCCACACTAGTGAAATTTGGGGACAAATTTCTTTTAGGGGGGATGTTTGTAATGTAATGACTCAAATTTTTCCTTTTATTATTTTAAATATTATGTAATTATTATGAGACTGGGAACGAAGAAAACACATCATTCCGAGGTCTAGTGATCCCGGAATGGTGGCTTGAATTTGTTTTTAATGTTATGTGAATCGACACTTGTGCGCGGTTGTGGCAGTTTCCAAACGGATGCCTAGATTAAAAATCTAACCACACCGTTGCATCTGGGACAACGACTTTACCAAAGAATGAGGCTAACCCCAACCGCTGAGGGTCGAGGGAAAAATTTAATTTTTGGAAATTTTAAGTAAAATACAATAAATTATAATAACAAGTTTATTTTATTTCATTTAAGGAAACATCCACTACAGCGCAGCAATGACACAACTATTTCCTAAATTAATGGAACATCTTAATGACTTCAAAATGGAAAGTCAATGCCATTAATAATGCCACGTAATTGAGTACCAAATCTTGTTTCCCTTTTTAATTTGTTGAAAAATTGTTAATCGTTGGTGATGTTTGAGGGGAACCTCTAGAGAATCAATGGCATGTTGGAGGAAACTCTCGGCGATGAACGACGACGGATCGAAGTCAAGAATTGCTACGTCAACAACGTTGAAGGATCTCGATGACAATGGCAGCACGACACCTTTGTCAATGATCGATCCTTTCGAAAGGTAGGGGTTTGTTAATTCAATTTCTTTTTCCCGTATTTGAGTTTAAATGATGAACGCGGATCAACCATGAACAAGTTGATCCGCAAATTCGTACGTTCTTACAGGAAGGATTTTCTTTGGGAAGATTATGGGGAATTGATCCATGATTTATGTTGTTGTCGATTCTTGATCTGTTTAAGCCTATTAACGAGAACGGATCAACACCATGACGAATGATGGTGGAGGTTTGTTCCTCAACTTGTTTATTTGGATTTTCCCCCTTCTTTCCTTGCGCGTTCTACGCATTCTTCGCACGGTGACGAACAACGGATCGTTGCACATATTTTCTACAACGCAATGATCCCAAATCGAAGGTTCGACACTACAACGACCTTGTTGAGGTGCAGCGACGATGGCGGACGATGAATCGGACCGGATCGGAAAGAGAGTTCTTCATGCGGGAAGATCAAAACATGTTTTCAGAGCCGATCGGAGGTTCGAAAACAGAAAAAGTGGCTTCGTGGCATCGGGGAGACAAAAACCTGAAGGTTTTGTGGAAATCGGATGGATGGATCAATGAACAAAGCTGTAAGGGAGGCGCACCAGTGAAGAGTGCCGTTTATGGAAATTTACAGCATACCCGGTGTGTACCTCCGATGAAGACGCCATGTAGTACTGGCGGCGAAGGATAGGGTTTCATGGTCAGAAAAGAATCAAAGGGCGTGTGACTCGGGTCAATGGTGTGTTGGACCATCCCCGGAGCTCGGGGTGTACTTTGGGTAGTACACGGACACAGGATGATCTACATTGCTTCAGGCGACACGATGTGTATGACTTGGTAGTAGAAGCTATGTGAGACTCAGCGTGTATCTTGGGGATACGCGGACACGAGATGGAGTACATTAACATGTACTCCATCACATGGCAAGGCGAGGCCAGCAGCGCGGGTTACCCCATGTGTGGATTACATAGGTTGATGACTGTGTACGGGAACATGGCCAGAGTACATGGAGCCAACCCCAATTACCCAGTCACGGCATGTATACCGTACAACATGTCATGTACTTAGTTTTTCCTACATGACCAACCTATGACATGGGCCATTGTACACGGACAGTACCCGGGGTCAGACAACACGATGTGTATATTTTCTACATGTCATGTACTTTTTGTAAAACGGCATAGTCCTTTCGTTCACCGTACCTTGGATATCTTTTGTTTGGGTTAGTGCCCCTTCTTCTCATTCCCCTGAAGGTCAGACATCATTTCCCACTCAGGAGTATGATCCCTTTTAGAAGGACTATCTTTGATAGTGTCAGGCATCCATACGAGAGGCCTAGATTGAGATCCTATATCCATTCCTAAACCTATGTAGAGTCAGGCATCAACTTGACCAACCTTACCGGGCGTTTATCCTCTACCTAGTTGGTGTATCACCTAACTGGTGAATCCAGATGAGTCGAGGTATCTGCCATGGCCCTGGCAGTGATCCTCATCTATGTATCGTGATCTTTCCCACTCACAAGTGTGTCTCCTGTAATGAGTGCTTCTATATATTGTAACCTTTGCACTCAGAAGTGTGTCTCCCATAATGAGTGTAGCTATCTCTCATGATAGTTCCCGAGGAACATCACTTCTCAGACAGACGTCATCAGATCTATAAGACTCGTTGAGCGTGTTCTCCCGGAACGTGTGCATCACAAAATCATTGAACAGAATCCCTTACGGGGGTATGCGGTTGTGTGACTTGTCTCTAGACCACGGGTCTGGGTTTTGAGTATATCTGGTTTGTTCTATATGTTCTGCAGACATATACTGTGAATAGCTGACTATACCATTACTTTGTGTTCTGTATTGTGGTTCTTGGGGTCCTCTACTGAGTATTGTTATACTCACCCCTACACGGGATTTGCCCACACGTCTGGTGTCTTGTGCAGATGAGTATCCTTTTGACAGAGTCCAGGGCGGACCAGGGCAGGACCGAGCTTTCTGAGTTCCCTATAGGCCAAGGCGTTTCTACGGCTACAAGCAGCAGTCCCAATACCTTTTGTGCTTACAGGTTGGACGTTACAATTTTCAGACTCTTGTTTGTTTTCTTTTTGGTGGGATTGTATTTTTGGCCCAGTGTACTTTTACAGTACTCTACCTTTCTTCATACTCTGTTGGTTGGGTTTAGTTGTATGCATGCAATCTTTTTCCTTAGTGGTTTTTACATTTCAGCATTTGTTGTCTTAAATATGTGTGCTTGTGTACAGGTACTTAGGAAATGCCTCCCATGTTAGTAATATGTCTACTCGGTGCTAGTCACCAGCCCCTGGCCTATTGGAGGTGGGCTTGGGGAGTCACGGCGCGGGCCCCACTGGGATGGGTCATGACATGTAAGAACTCGGATGTTCTTTTTATGTATGTTTTTCCTTTTCTGGTCATTTTTGAGGAAAAAGGAAATTCTGGAAATTTTCTTATGTACATTCCATTTACATTGTGAGTACACGCCATGTACTTCCTTATCGCCGGTGGCCGTGTTTTGGACCTATAGTAGCCACACACATGGTCGTGTGGGATTGACTTGGAGGCCGCTTAAATTGGAGTACATAAAATGTGATTACATGTTGTGTATATCGAAATTATAAGCCATGTACTTTATTTTTTTTCATTAAACGCATCGGGGACACGTCTACTATATAGAAACACCCCCTTATTTGTTTGTCTTGTCTAGGAGCTCCGTATGGCCACGGGTCTTCAAAGAACCTCTGAGAGTGTGTCCTTCTTTCAAATAAAAGTCTTTCTATTATGTTGGAATCGTATCAATGAGTTCTCTCTTCTCCTAGATCACCATCTTTTGATTTCTCCTCTCTCATGAGATATCGTGGGTTGAATGTTCTATACATTTTTGAAGATCATTGACGTTATAAACAGATTCAAGCTTCGAGGTTCATGTATATCGATCTCCCAACACCGAGGTAGGTGTTTTGTGCCTTTTTATTCAAATTCTTTGAGTATTATGTGCAAATTCCACCAATGCCCTTGAATGGGGTATTACATTTTTTTCTTCTGTTTTACCCCTATTGATTGATTTCCATGATTGTATGCTTGTGTAGATGTTATTTGGATATGAATAAGGTTGATTTCTATGCATTGTATGTTTTTCCTGTGCATGTTATGATTACGACCATTTGGTCCTGTTTAGCCAGTTTGGCAGCCTTTCCTGTTTTCCATGCCTATTTCTGTAGGATGGTGAGTTTGTATTCTGACATGCATGATTTGTTATAGACTGTTAGCCAAGTAGTTCTGTAGGTTTACTTTGGCCATATTGCACTGCTATTCTCATTGACCTACACAGGGCCATGAGAACCTGGTGTAGTAGACTATAAGGGTAATTGACCATATGAGATTCCTCATAGAGTCTGAGAAATTTAGGCTATAAGGTGGATTGACCATGTGTGCATCCTCAGAGAGACTGGGACCACTTGAGGCTATAAGGGTAATTGACTGATTGAGCTTCCTTAGAGAGTCCTCGATTTCTCTGGACTATAAGAGGATAGACCACGTGAGATTACTTAGAGAGTCTTTCTTTTAATTGAATGACCTGGACTATAAAGGGAAATAACCATGTGAGATTCCTTAGAGGGTCCTTGACTACCTAAGATTATACGGGGAATTGACTTTGTGAGCTTCCTCAGAGAATGTTGCTTTACTTTTGACTATAAGTGGAATTGACTATGAGAACTTCCTCAGAGAGTCTTCATATATTCTTATGACTGAAAAAGAGGGGTTAGGCTGAGTTCACTGCCTAGTGGGTTACCTGTATGAGGTTTAGCTATATGATTCATTGTTTCTTGAAATTAAAACTGTGGATTATTTACTTCTAAGAACATTCCTGTTTGGTATTTTCTTCACTTTTACCAGCCATATATTCACTGACTATTAGGCATAGATCTTCAGGTGGTTGCCTACTAGGATTTATCCTCACAACCAATTTGGGTCATGATTTTCGGCCCAAGTAGATTATATTGTTGCATGTATAGATAAGGGAAAGCACCCTTCTACTTCAGGTACATGATATGCTCTGGATCTAGAGAGCATGGGACCAAGCTATGGCTTGTGATGCTGAGGAGTTTATCTGATTTATTTTCCGCTTTGGTTTAGCACTTTTTTATTTCAGTATTGTGACTTGATTGGTAGTTTTCTTATAAATATGCATCATGCATCATTTTATATATGTTCTCCAGTTTATAAATTCATTTTTCTATTGTTACTGTTATATTCCATTATTACTACTTCTGCTCTTGTATGTATTTATTTACTTCCACCGTGTACTCTTCTAGTGAGGGAATAGTTTCCCCACTATCAAACCTAAGGCCCTCACTACTAGTCGGCAACCTCTGTTGTTCGGGGAAATGTGCTTGAGGCCATGTGACCAACCAGGTATGGGGCGCCTCTGGGTGGCTTCTGGAACTGAGACGTTACACTCAAGCATGTTTAAAATAAAACTATTACAAATACAATAAAATTCCAAGGTATGTACAAAAAAGAAAAGATAATAAGAAATACATCAACTATCCCCAAATTATGAACTAGTAAGGCCTAGCATGGTCCACATAGTGTTCTTGGAAACTAGAAAATTGTTTTATATATGTTGGTTGAGGAAACAAGTATTCTCAATAGTAAAAAGAAAATAATCTCATGTACTAGTGGGAGAAGCATAATAATGCTTTTATTATACAATAGAAGAACCAATAACACCTAACATGGTATTCTAGCCATCCCCACTACACCATGGTATGCTCACCAAATAACACAAGTCCAGTAAAATGATATATTAAGAACATCGCTGATAGGGTACACTGCACTACATTCACAATGATTAGCCTCTCTCAAATATTTGTAGAAAAGGTTATGGATATCCCACCTCTCTTGAACACACCTCATCACATCCCTCCTGCTCACACCTGGTCAACATATCACATCACATCCCACCCACAGACGCCTGATCCTCATAATATGTCACATCTCCAAAACACATGGGAAAGAAAAAAAACATCTCATCTCGAAGACAAATAGGAAAACAAAACTTTCCCTCACACACCTAGGCCCCAAAAACCACTACATTCTAGAATAATATTAGTATATCACCACCTGAAAGAGAATACATGGAATAGAAGGTGGCCAGCCAGTCCTCCTCCCACTAAGATGTTTGGGAAAGACACCATCCCCAATGAAAATGGAGGTGTTCAGCACATGGTGGTCAAATAGGGTGGGGGTGTGCATAGAATTCATATGAACATAAAATGTATATATATAGTATAAATTTCTCTATCTCATCCTTTGGGACACACACAAACTTATACCTCTACTTGATTTTATCAACATTAACTATGGTAACTTCTGAAGTTGATAAATGAAATCCACATCACAATAAGCCAAAAATTCAATTCATACCCCCCAAATTAGTTAAAAAATTCTCATAATTATTAAGTATTTATTTGTTCCATCACTATCCAAGAAACTACCATGTATAACACATAGAAAAGAACAAAACAAAAGCCACACAGGGGATGAAGATCTACGATAAATTAACCCACTTCATATTTTTGCTCTATTTAACACCCATTCATGTCATAACAAAACCCATCTTGAGACACAGAGGGAATATTTTGGAATTCTAATATTGAAGAAACTATGGGAGAATTACCCATTCCAACCACTACCATCATCATTATTAAATTTTATTCTGACCAATCCATCATCTCAATAGAGAAAACTACTAACTCAAAGCCACTCCCAACAATAACTCTTATTAAAATTACAGCACACCCATCACAACCATTTTTGGATGTCCTGATAGATAACCAAACCATACCCATCACACCTAGAAACACAAAATAGAACAACCTGATCACAACCCCACATCACAACACTGTCTATCCATTCCATAATCAATCAATTATCACACTGATATTCCATTACCACACCTGTTCCACCCCACATCACACAACCAAGCCCAAAACCCTACTATAGAACAATTATTAACAAACACACACACAACACACCACTACACAGGCCAATCTAAAAGATATTTAGATTTTACAAGGCATTCCCCATTCAATTTATTCTTTTTTACTTTAGGGGTTATTACAGAAAACAGTTTAATCCAAGGCAATCCTTTATTAACCATGTTTACGCAGTAATGATTTTAATGATCAAACATTCATCTAATAATAATCATAATTCATTCAATAGATTTTACCATGACTAAAAAAATAACCCCAATGACCATGATTTTTAGTAGGCATATAGCCTAAATAATTCAAAAAATCAACAAATAACCAAGTAGAACATAAGTCACTTTTCCCAGCTAACACATGTTGATCTTAATCAAATTCAAATATATTTATTTATTTTGTATTCTTTTATCATTATAAGGTAAAAATTCATACACCTACCCCGCATGATCCAAAAATAAAAGAGATAGGAATGGATCTATACCTCAAATAACAGATGATCAACACTTCATTATTTCACTAAAAAGGGGGTGTGCAAGCATGAAAAGCTTCCCGGGAAAATGCGATCAAAATAGTGAAACACAACGAAAAAAAATCCTTAGTGAAGAAGGATCTAAGGCACACCAATATAAAATGGGAGCACACAAGGAAGAGAGGATCACAGCTTTAGAATGGCCAAATCCTAAATCAATGGATGGAAAAGTTTTTCAAAGCCATTAAATGTGTATTTTGACCAAAACCATACAGTTTGGATGTCAATGGAAGATCCATGTTTTTAGATGGTAGATACGATTTAAAACCAAAATAATAATAATTAAATATGGTATTAAACTCAGTTCACATCAAGGGAAACATCCAACATGACAAAATTGAAAATCTGGAGAATTCTAGAATTTTGAAAATCTGTTTGAATGACTCACCGTTAGGAGAGTCACCACTATGATTCAGAGATGCGAGTCACTGGTACTACACACCATTGGATGAAATACAATTGGATGAGTAACTATTGGGTTACTCATTGTTGGATGAGTGACTGTTAGATGAGTCACCATGAAACAGATAAACATTAGGAATGTTATAGTCAGACGACTCACCATTGGGTTAGTTATTATCAGAAAACTCACCACTAGAGACCTACCATCAATGAGTCACTATTGAGAGTCACAATTTCGTGTCAGCATTATGGCTCACCGATCTTGACTCACTAGTCCTGACACCCCTTTATGAGTCACTATTTTGACTCACCGCTGGTGATGTACCATTGCGATCCATTGATCCTGAGTCACAATTGAAAAAACTGGATTTATTTACAAACTCTTGAAATGATTCAGCATGACCACCTCAAACACATTGAACAATGAATTTTAAAAAAGTAATGGAACAGAGAGTTTCAATCCATTACATCTGATACCAATAAAAATAATATCACCCTTTATAATTCAAAACCACGCACATAGGAAAAATAAGGGCCCGAACAATTACCCTGTGAGATACCTCTCAAAGTCATCTCTACCCTTAGTGCACCACTAAGAAAAAACACATCAAATCTTGACTATAAACCACCTTTTTTGTTCTAAAGTTGGATTGAGACTTTAGCATCCAAGAAAACCTCCTCCAATATCTGCTAGCCTAACCAAACAGAAGGCACACATCACATGCACAACAAGTACACTGTCTCAATTAATGTGTCTCGATTAGAAGTCAGGTACTCCACTTTTCACATTTAAGGACTTTATCACACATCACAGATCACAGAAAAACATCTCATAACAAACAGGGTTCAAACATTACATCACATGGGAAAACAGATGAAGGACAATCTCAAAATAATTATTGGTACTGGGCCCGCATATTCACTTCCCACTCTCAAGTACTCTCTTCTAGGCTACCATGAATACACAAGAAGTGAACCAAAGGAATGGTCCATCCATGTAGCACCCTTTACCAATGATCATGGATCTCTATTGTAATCTCGACAAACATTATGTCATATTCGATATCTAACTCTCCCCAGTCAATGTCATGGGAGTCATCATGAAGATACTGATGGATTTTAGAGACACATAGGACATCATGGATCCTCACAAACTATGGTAGTAGTGCTATATATTATTCCCCCACACCAACTCGCACCAAAATCTCGAAGGGTCCATTGATCCTAGGAGAAATCTTACTCACTATTCCAAACCAAAGCTAACCTCGTTGATGGGAAACCTTCAAGAACACCTGGTCCCCCACCTAGAACTCTAAGGGCCTTCATCTGTGATCAATATAAAACTTATGTCTATCATGTTCTACTTTCAACCTCTCATGAACAAGATGAACCTTTTCTATTGTCCTCTTCACTCCCTCAGGATCAGGAATAGTTATCTTCACAACCACTGTCCATCACAAAGGTGATAGAAACAGTCTTCCAAAAAAGGATTTGAATAGATCAATTCTAATTGAAGTGTGATATCTATTATTTTTAGAAAACTATAGCAATGGAAACTAGAATACCTAAGATCCTCCAAAGTCGAAGACACATTCCCACAAAATGTCTTACCTTTTCTAGATAATCCATTTTATCTAGACATCTGTAAGAAGGTGGAAGGTAGTGTTGAGACATAACTGAGTGCCAAAAGAAAGCTGCAATCTCCACAAGACTAGTGAGGTAAAATGTGTATCCCGATATGAGACAATGGATCTTAGAAATCCTGGAAACCACACCACCTCATCCGCATTACTTCTTTCCATGTAATCCACTACACCCAACTCCTTGATCGCTAAGAAGTGAGTTTATTTCATCAGATGATCCACTACTACCCTAGATAGTATCATATCCTCCTTGATCCCTAGAATCCCTATGATGAAATTCATTGATATTTCATTCCACATCCACTCATGTACATCTAATGGCTCCAACAAACCACTGGAAACATGGTGCTCATCCTTCACTGACTGGAAGTCTAAAGACAAGGCCACTAATTCCACTACTTCTTATTACATCCTGGTCCACCAAAACTTCTCCCTTAGGCCATGGTTCATCATGGAATCTCTCAAGTGCACTGCTAATGGTATGATGTGAAACTCACGAAGGACTCCCTTGTGAATCACCATTGGAACAAAAATTCTCCCACAGATCAACATCTAATTTTGACCATCCTACGACCATCCCTCTATAACATCACTAGGGAGAATGCATTTGGGAATCACTTTTGCTTTGGATTCTCCCTACTAAAACTCTTCCACCTGCTACATCAAATAAGACTTCACTACTATATGTATAATATTTCTTCTACCTCTATCCATTCATACATAAAAGTGCCAGGATGTAAACTCCTCCATCACAATAAAATCATCCATAGATTCCTGAATATCCTCCTTCTGTGACTTCCTAATCAAGTAATTGGCCACTAAATTCCCCTTTATTTAGTTATAGGAGATATAAAAACCATATTCTTTAAGAAACTCCATCCACCTCTATAGTCGCGTGTTTAGATCTCACAAGGAAAAGAAATAACTCAGAGTCTTGTGATTTGTGAAGACCACATAATAATCTCTAATAAGGTAATGTTGACACAACTTCAATGAAAACATGACCGCTGCCATCTCTAGATCATGAGTGAAATAGTTACGTTCATGGGGAATAACTGCCTAGACCCATAAAACATAACTCCCAGATACTACATTAGCACACATCCCAAGACCAAATGGTATGCATCATAAAACACCTCGACCATTACCCCTTCTCATGGAAACTAGAGCACAAGAGAACTGACCAAATTCCCCATTAGACAACCGAATTTTTTCGGGTACTTCTCTATCCACACAAAATCATGGTCTTTTCAAGTTATACTTGTCAATTTAATTGAAACTCAAGAAAAATCGGGTAAAAATTTTTGTAATATCCCTCCAAAAAAATAAAAATTGAACCTCTCAAACATTATTTGGTTCTACCCAAGAAAAAACTACCATGACCTTCAATGGGTCCACTACTACACCCTGTTGTGACACCACATGTCCAAGGAAATGCACCACTCGTTTCTAGAAAATGAACTTGGAAAACTTTCCATTGTGATGGTAGTGTCAAATAAACTAAAAGATGGTCCTGAGATGTTCGATGTTATCATCATATGACTTTGAGTAGATCATGATGTCATTGATGAATACAACAACAAACTGTTGTAGGAACTCACAAGTGATGGAGTTCATAAGCCCCATGAACACGGATGGTGCATTCGTGACACCAAACAGCATGAATATGAACATTAAGTTCATATACCTGCACTCAGAAGTAATACAAAAGATATTTCCCTTATTCACCCTCAACTAGTGATATCTATATGGCAGAATGATCATATAAAAGAAACATTCTTTTCTCAGCTAGTCAAAAATATTTTCTATCCTTCTGAGAGGGTATCATTTCTTTACCATCACCTGATTCAACCTATGGGTTTTTATGAACAACCTTAGACCTCCATCTACATTATTTGAAAACAACACTAGAATAACCCACGGTGGCACACTGGTTTGGATGAAGACCTACTTCATCAAGTCATCAATCTGAATCCTTATATTTTGAAACATATATTGTGCCATTTTATAAGGAGACATTGAAATCAGGCACACACCAAGATATAAGTCTATCCTGATATAAAATTTATATTGGGGGTGGGGGTTAGAGTCATATCCTCATCAAGGAGTGCATACAAGAACTCTCTAACAACATGCATGGAATACAACCAGTCTATGAAAAGAATGAAATCGTATGGTTACATTTTTAGTTAGAATAGATCCTCATGGGACAGATGCAGTCCCATAACTAGTCTATGTCCCCAAAACACATCAAACAAGTTGGCCTAACCTCTAATGGGCACACTCAACCCTAGGGGAAGGAGTACCCCATCTATATCTAGTCCTCGAGTATGGTCTATACTATGTGAAACCAAGGATTATGAATCTCTTAAATAAAAAAAGGACAATAAAGGATATAAAACAATCTGATCATACCCCTAATGGTCTATGGCCCTACTAGAACAACTACCTATGTGATGTGAAATTGAACACATCTAGCTCATTTGCCCCTCTACTGAAATGGCCTAGCCAGAAACTACTTCTAAGGTTTGTGAAGAACCTACTCACCTCCACTAAGCTAATCTTGAATAGTCACTGTGTACATGTTCGGCTGTTTTACATAGACTCCACATAAAGAAAACATCCATAAAAAACCCATAGGAGGGGAACATGAACTAGTAGAACCAGATGGCCAGAAGGAAAACTATTGAGGTCACTTCCCGACCAGTTGAAACTTCAAAGGTCTCGACACCTGAGATCTACCTCTAAAATCCCTAGCTCTCAAAGAAATTAGATATCTCCCTTATCATAGTATAAATCCTAATGAGTGGATCCACATGATTAAATAAACCTTTTTCTGAACCTCCCAGTACATTATAATTGTAAATGGGTAACCATGTACTAAATAGATGGGTGAACAACCACATATAGGCATTTGACATGAGACTCCTCATCTAGAATGAGATCTGGGAATAATGAAAGATATCCTTTAAATTGACCCCTAGATCCTAGACTAATGTACTCCATTTCTGGAAGGAGACTAACTCCTACCTCTTCTGATCCATCATGTTCAATGAAAGGAATTTATCTTGGAACCCCTTCTCAAAATCAAACCACATAATGCCATCCATATTCCTCTCCTCTAGGTAAAAAATCCACCACTAATTCATAGTTCCCAATATTTGGATCACTATTAAAGGAACTCAGTACTTCATTGGATCCTGGATCAAAATGATAGAGATCATAAGCTCATCATGCATGCTCTTTGTCTCCATGTACAGCAAAATACCTTCATAATTTATGGAGGTATACCACTAGAAATAACGTAAACTCCTCTACCACTGGTCCTCATCCTCAACTGGATCAACACTCCTCTGACCAACTGGGTCATCCTGCTAAGCCCCAGCTACCTAAGCCACAAGTGGATGATGAATATGTGACATAGATGAAATGTAAACATGGAATTCCTAATCCCGAGTAGTATGTAATTTTCTTAATGGTTTATATTAACTCATTCCATTATCCATTTTAAATCCCCCCTGTCAACTAATTTTATACAAGAACCCAAGTCATTATGATAAATCTATTATTCCTTGGGTCTCGACTCTGCAAATGGCGTAGCCTCACTTGGTTATTCGGTAGGCTCAGAGTCCTTTATCTGGGTGCATGACATAGCCAAGCCCACAACCCTAATAAAACACAAGTCAGAACAAACCCTCACATAGTACAACACCACACAAGCTAAGGAAAATCATATTCAGATATTACAAGACATTCCTCATTCAATTTCCACTTGTTAATTTATGGGTTTTCAAAAAAAATTTGGGGCATCCATTTATTAGCCATTTATAAATGGTGAACTACTTTCATGTTGAAACATTCATCCAAGAAAAAAAAATCATTCATTCCATTGATCATCCCTTGTACAAAAAAAGTCCCCTAAATACCATGATTTTTAATAAGGAATATAAACTATAAAATTCACAATATCAATAGATAACAAATTTGAACATATGTCACTTTTATTGGACCCACATGTTTATCTGAGACCTATTTAGTAATATTTATTTATTTGGTATTATTCTATAATCTTCAGGTAAACATTCACACACCCTCCCCTATTGTTACCAAAATAAAAGTGAGGTTAAGGGATCCCTACATCAAAGAAAAATGATCGGAATGTCCTTATTACACTAATCAGGGGGTGGGTAAGTAGGAAAATACTCCAAGGAAAATGTTATTAAAAAGGTGAAACACAACCAAATGACTCTCTGATGAATAAAGAATCTAGTGGCACCTGGAGAAAATGGGAGTACAATAAGAAGATAAGATCTAATTTTTAGAAAGGATAGATCCGAAATAAATGGATGAAATGGTTTTAAAAATACATTAAAGGTAAATCATGGCCAAGACCATGCAGTTTGGAAGTTAAAGGAAGAGTCATGTTTTTTGAAGAGAGATATAACTTGAAATGTATCCAAAAACCTTTAAATATGGTATTAAAATCATTCCATGTTAAGGGAAACTTCAATGGGGAAAACTGGAAACACAATAGAATTATATAATTTTGAAAAACTATTAGAAATAAATCAACATTAACTATATCTTCATTGGGAGTCACCCCTGCGAGTCATCAATGCGACTAACCATTGGATGAGCTACTGATGGATGATTCAACATTGGGTGAATCACTATTACATGATTCACTATCAGAAGAGTCACCATCTGATGACTCACCATTGGGTGAGTTACCATCAGAACGCTCACCATTAGTAGAGTTACCATCCGACAACTCGTCACTTGCGACCTACCATCTCGACCTACCATTAGTGTGTCGCCTTTTAAAGTAACCGGTGTGAGTCACCGTTCTGAGTAAATGGTGTTGAATTAATTTTGTGGGTTACTGTTTTGACTCACCACTAGAAACCTACAGTCACAACACACTAGTCGTGAGTCACCATTGAAAAACTAGATTTTTGATAAAATCTTGAAAAGAGTCACCGTGACCTCCCCGAACACTTCAAACACCGAGTTTTCAAAAAGTAATTGAAAAAAAGTCTAGTACATTACATATACCTAGATTCTTAGATATTTTCCCAGATTCTTACTCGAATTTTCACCTATTTTACATGGTATTATTTTAAATATTCTATTTGTTGTTATGTTCCCATGTTGTGACACTTGTTTTCAAGTTTATTAAAATTTACAAGGAATTTAATGAAGGGACTTGCATACATTTTAATTTTTTTGAAATATATTAAAAATTAATTTTTTCCAAAGATATTATATTATTACTTGTTTTCTTTAAAGAGTAAAAACACAAATATTATTTTTTTTTATTTTCAAAATACATGATTGTGTTACTTTTAAAAGGTAAGGCATAGGGATTCTCATCTCATTTGGATTATTTACTAGGAATTTTAATGCTCAAAACTATATTCTTTATCACTTTTCTTTTTTAGGTTCTACCCATCTCTATTTAGCTCAAGAGAGAGTGTCATTATATGGTTGGAGGTGACTTATGAGGTCACATAGAGGTAGGTTTAGTTTTATATATATTCCTATTATAGTTTACTTTTATTTGTTTTTATTTATTTAATTTTCTATTGTCTATGGAAAAAATTGTACCTAAATTGAGTCATTATTGATTCCTGAAATTTTTTCTAGTATGGGGGGATCGGGAATACCTCTTTGGTGGTGTTGTGGGTCGGCTTAGGTGACCTGTTTGGGGTAGACCCGGGTTGGTTCATGATGGGAGAATAACTGAAAATGAGTCGTAGTTATATGTATTTTAGTAGAATCATAACCATAAAAAATTGACATTGATCACTATTTCTAAGGTACATGTGATTCCTTATAGGGAATCAGAGATCTTGATTATGTTTAGGGTGATTATAGTAGGATCAATAGTATGAGTTGTTATTAACATAATTTTATTATCAATTATACTAATGTACATTATGAAGTATAATTACTATCTTGACCTCTCAATTATCATCTTAATAATTCATCCTTAAGATCATACTATGAATATCATAATGAATTACACATTTATAAATTTAACAAAAAATAACAAAAAATATTTACATTATAATCATGATAAAATACTCTAAAAATCCATTCCTTATTTACATTCATTATACATAAGTTAATATATATGGATCAAAAAATAAACCTTACATAATCCCGAGTTTTAGAAAATAAATTACATTCATTTTGAGTATATTTTTAGGTTTTTATATTCAGATAACGAGATCATAACTTATATATATAGAATGATATTTGACATAGTAGACACCTCTAATCAGTATCTATTATTCGACAATATAATATTTTTAAATTTAATTTTTTTTTCTTCATGAAAAAATTATAGGACTTTCAAATTAATTTATATTAGTTCTTAACCAACATAAAAACTTGTAAAAAACAATTTAAAACACGGTATGAGAACAAAAATATTCTTAAGGGGCATAAAATAAGATTGAAACAAATTATTCCATTTTAAAACCATGTGATCATAAGAAAATACTTCAATTAATATTATAAGAATTGAGTTCAAAATAATAATTTACATACAAATGAAATCAATTTTACTACCCAAAGTGTTTCATAATACACATTATAATATGTCATAAAGGAAAAATCATATTCATGCGGTTTTCTTAGAAAATATGAGAACCCATAAAAACATTCTTTTTCTTAAATTTTTTTTATTACACTAAAAACGTATAATTATTTGTTTGAAACAAATATTTTTAGCCTATCATTTAAAATACTATTATTCCATTCAAATTTCATAAGAATGAGTTAAAAATTCATGTAGGTTCCTTGAGAAATCATCTTCATAGATCCCTTAAAAATTGTAATAGCCATATAACCAACGTACAATATAATTTATTAGATAACATAATCCTTACCCAATGCATTGGAGAGATATAATGGGGCTCACCCATCAAATCATGAACTATAATGGGACTCAAACCATCATATCTTGTTCTATAATAGAGATCAAACCTTCATATCTATACTATAATGTGGCTCAACCCATTATATATTGAGCTATAATGGGGCCTATCCCATCATATCATGACCTATAATGGGTATCATCTCACCATATAAGATGTATCATACTCACTTGTTACTATGACTAATTTCATGGGACCTTACCATGAATAAAAAAATTTATCGTTTCAACTTTTAATCATAAAACCCTTGAAAAAATCCTTTAAAATACTAGGAAAAACTATTTCAGATATCACAATAACCATTTCCTTTAAAAAACCATTTTCAATACCAAAATAACATGAAAAATGAAAATAATGTTTTTATTTTAAGAAAACATGAATTTTTTAAAGGAATACAAACTTAAAAAATCGATAATGGTTATAGGAAAAGTAATTGTATAATTATTTATTAAAATAAAACAATCCTTTTTAATTTTTCTAAGAAAATAAAAAATTCTATCAATTGAATCCTTTTTGAAAACCTCTGAAATAAAGTAACAAATTTCCTTTATAAAGCTTTCATGTACATATAAATATATTTTTAAAATCATTTTAAAAACATGGAAATAGATGAGAAACAATGGAAATAGAATCTTTAATTGAAGTGTTTTAATGAAAAGAAACTTACAAAAAACATATAAAAGATTATATCATGAACCATACCAATAGAGCCTGTTTCCTGACTCCCCAACACATCCTCCAATAGTCAAATTGTAGGTGACTAGAACTGAGTGGGAATTTCACTAGCATGAGAGGGATTATACAAAGTAAATATACACCCAAACACATCTCCAATCCCATATAATTATGGAATGTAAAAAAATAAAACTAATTCATTCATAAATGTAAATCCAAAAACAAAATTACATCAATATGTAATGGAATGTGAAAAGGGCCAGATACAACCCCAGTGTGATGAGTCTTTAAAAAGTCACACTTAAAAGTAAACTAGGGACTAATGTCAAGATGCAATATGAACACACCTCAGTATGATTAGGCTCACTAATCACCGCATGGTGATGGTCTATCTAGGACATTTTTCAAAAGGTATATCATCTCGAAAAGTCACAAAACAAGAGGGTAAATCCCTTGCATGAGTGAGTATAAAAATACCTAGTGATAGAAAATTAAACCACAAATCATACAAAAAAGGAATAACAATAATATTTACTTGGTATATGTCTAAAATTCATATAATAAAAATAAACATATATACTCAACAAATACAAACTTTCTCAATGTAAGTCACAAATAGAATTCTATATTATTAATCCAACTCAAAGATTCCACATAGCACTCATTTGAGAGAATAAAATAAATGATTCTAATAGTACTGATGACGTCCTTTGGAGAGGTAATGATCATAGGGTCTTTACAAAGGATTTACCTGCTGAATGTGTGAAGAGATATGATACAAGGATGAGTATCACACCATGGACAATAGAGGATTCCAAAAATTCAATCTAGAAAAACCTATATGAAAGGGATCGACACCCTTGTAGTGTTGGCAATGATGAAACCAAGATGTCCAAATAGGGAAAGAATATGATAGGGGATCTCACTCTGGTCCTTAGGGACAATTTCCAATATCTCTATCAAAAAATTAAAGCTGAAGGGATCACTATCATAGGTGTAGGAGGAGATTCCATACTTACCATTATAGAGATTTATATGGGGAAAATACAACAACAATAATAGTCTAAGATACAGAATAAAAGTTATCCATGCCAATATATATAGTTTACATGAAATGTAGTAAGATTAAATACCATATCACATCAACCATGGGTCCTTCTCATATAAACGTCCCACGTCTGTGTCCATGTAAAAGTACACAACATGCTATTACTTATGTACTTATTCCCATGTACATGTAACCAAATGTGTCTGTGTACACTAGGACAAGCCATATCTATATGGGAGTATACAGCATGCCCAAGCCCATGTACTCCAGCCTATGTATGTGTACCCTTCAAAGTACATATCAATCCTTTAGGGAGGGTTTACACACTACGTGACAAGGTCACATGTTGTCTGATACAAATCTCTATCCTGAAACGATAGCTACCACTAGGAGGGTCCCTGTTGTCATGTTTCATGAGATTTTCTATAATCCTAGATCTATATTCCATGTGTCTTTTCGATCACTCTAAAAACCCATACAGACAAACCCCATTGTAGAATCAAATAGTGTTATTAAATGTGCCTTAACACCACTAAATCATCAAAATTTGGCTATCAATCCATTGGGAAAACTCCTTCAAACAGTGTTCTTCATTATATGATAAAGGACATGAAAATTGGTATTGAAATCATTTGATCCACTTTCATTTCAATCATTAAACCACCATAATTTTATATCGATCCCAAATATATAATTTCATAATGTTTCTCCATGAAATAGGTGTGTATGATCGATTTTATGCTATATACTAAACCACAATACAAATGAAGAAATCCCACAATAAAAGTTTATTCCGAAAAAAAACCCAAAGAAAAATCATGAGGAACATACCATGGTCATTGTTTGTGTCGACCTCAATTCTCTGTTTTTATAACTAAGATCAAAGAGATAACAAATGAACACAAAGAAATTCTCCCAAAAACCCACAATAATCTCATCACACAAAATTATTGACTAATAAATCAATCTATTGGTGAATTTATTCAAAATATTTGTAGAAAATAAAATAATAATAAATAATACAAACAAAAAATACATCATACCTTGACTTGGATTGATCTTTGATGAATAAAAATATTGTTCTATGATCATTGGTGACATCCTCTGATTCCATCTCACACTGATCATTGATATTTGATTCCATCATCACACGCCAATAGAATCCCCTTCAATTATCTTAAAAGTGCCTATAGATATCTAGGTTCTAGTAGCTCATCCTAGGAACCCCCTCATAACTATATACCTATAGAAGAGGCTAGGATTTTGTGTCAAAGAAATTATATAGAATAGTTTAATTAAGTATCTTCTTCATTTAACACTCGTGATTAATTTTCAACAAATGAACAACGATAACAAAGTTTACATCATACCTATGGTAAATAAAACATTTTAAACTAAATGGTGCAATCATAATTCTCATCCCAACCTCTGTTTATAAGTTATTCATTTTTTTAAGGAAACTTACACACATTTTATATTAACTATATTGTATTACTTTTCAAATATATATTTCAGGCACACCGAGCCTCAAGAATCTCATTCCATATTAGTGCATGATCTCTAAAATAATCCATACAATATTAAAAAATAGTACCTAGAGATTATGAGTCATTAAATTCTCCCCTCTTTGGTTATTTATGTACTAAAAAATCTAAAACAACCGGTTACAAAAAAGTCACGTGGGTAATGATCATGTATCTGAGACTCTAACTACCAGGTTCTCATACAAAGATTGTTTTGATTCCACTAGACACACAATAATGGAATAACTCGTTTTCAAAGGACCCTCTCTTATTGATCATTGATCTCTTCCAAGTACCTAGAAAAGGTAGATCCATCATCAATTTCTATCTCACCCTAGCCGATAATGTGTGATGGGTAATGCATGAACCTCCGCAGCTGTGACATATGGAAGATGCTTTTTACTCAATATAATGGTGGTGATAGAGCTACCAGATATTAAAATTATCCATCCCTACATAGTATCTATAATGAGCCAATGAATCTTGAATAAATTGAATCCCCGTCCTAACCTTTGTAATCCACAGTGATATGAAACCCATAAAAACACATGGTCACCCTCATCAAACTCCAAAGGCCTCTTTCATCTATCTACATAAGACTTATGATGGATATATGTATTAATTATTTACTTCTTGATTATCAGAACCTTCTTAGATGTGGATCACACCAACTATTTCTCCATGATTGTCGAATCTCCTGGGCAGTCCATCAATGTGGTGACCTGCAGGGTCACCCAAAAAGCCTCTAATCATTCCATAACAATGGTGGAATGATATAAACTATTTCATGAAAAATCTTCTAGTGGTAGGTGATCCTCCTAATTATGGAAAAAGTCCAACATTCATGCTTTGTGACATTTCCTCAATAACATGAATGTTCCACTCAGTTTTGATTTCATTACAGTTTTGAAACACTATTCTCAAGTGAAATTGAATCCCAAAACCTCCTACAAATCCTTCCCATAATTCATATGCAAACAGGTATCACTTTTACAAATGATTGTTGATGGAACTCCCTGGAGTCAGAATATCTTTTGTTTGTAGAGGAATCCCAAGAAAACTATTGAACTATACTTCTAAATTCCTAGGAATTCAGATGAATTGGTTTATCAGTCTAAAATCACCCAAATGTCAGAATCACCCCTATAAATTCATGGTAAAACCATAAATAATTCCATGTTTATTCCATCACATTTTTATTTTGGAGACTAAAGGGTTTGAGATAGACATTCCCGAACTTTGTGATTGGCCATCACCTGATGAAAAGTAAGGAATCAAGAAACAAACTCTGCTTATCCCTTCATTATCCCTCGACACCAATACTAAAATAAAATGTCCCTACAAAACATTTTGGCACCCATATGTACCATAGAATAATATGTATGAAAATATCTTATAACATCCTCGAACAACACCACTGGTACCATTCTGCATCCTCTAAAAAGAAAAAAAATTCTCCACAACATCAAAAACTCCTTCAAGATCATGTCCATTATATATCTCCATAGGTAGTGTCCCATAGTTGATATACCCAAGATGTGGCTCCATGACTTTTTGTAATTTTAGAGGGATAACAACCATCGACTGGAGGTAAAATTATTCATCTCCACCCATAGAGGATAACTACAATGAGGCCAACTTCTTTGACACCTCATTCAAAAACAAAAAATATGATCTATTGTAGACAGAATGTACCACCACATTCCTCTTACTAGGATTATAGAAAATTTGATACTCATAATCCTTGTGGAACTCTATCCATCGCCTCTATATTGAGTTATGATCATTCTAAGAGAAGATATACTTGGGACTCTTATAGTAATAATAGATGATAAATATCCATCCCATAAGGTAGTGTCACCACATCATTAGTTATAATTATAACACTAATAACTCAAGATTTTGGGACACATAATGCTACTCGTATAGTCTCAAATAACTTGAACTACAGGAAATCCGTTCTTACCTCTATATTAGATCATATCCAATCTTGGTTCATGATGCATCATAGATAACTACATACTCAACAACCTCTTTTGGAAACCTCAAGATGGGAGATCTCACTAATCTCTAACTCACCTACTAAAATTCCTAAAGGTACCCCAGGTCTATATAAAAGTATGGCCATTTCTGATCAAATATATCATGGGTGTTGATATCATGAAAAAAGGTATGAATATTCGGTAATAGCCTGCAAACCCAAGATATCAACACACCCCTATCATGCTCTTGGGGGGATCCCAAGATGACACTGCCTCTACCTAGGTTAGGTCCACTACTATACCCTGAGGTAAGATAACCTAACCTAGGAAGTGGATCTCTTATATCTAGAACTCACACTTTGATATATTTATTTAAATTTTGTACCCTTAGAGTATGTCAATAATCATCCAAAAGTTCCTCACATGCTCCAACTAATATTCTGATAATATAATGATATCATCAATGAAGACTACCTTGAACCAATCTATGAATATATGAAATATATAGTTCATGAGTCCCATGGTAAATACTAGGCCATTCATCATGACCAATAGAATCACCATGTTATCACATTAACCATAGATACATAAAAATGTTTTCTTTTGTATATCCTCATATCATACTCAAAACTAATGATTGATAGACCTGAGGTAAACCTTAAAAAACCTTCATTCTCCACTTAACTGATCAAAGATGACATAAATCCTCAGTAGTGGATAATTGTTGGTCACCCTCACCTGGTTCAGTCACTATTACTCCACATACATCCTCAATATCCCATCTTCTTTCCTGGAGAAGAAAACTGGGGATACCCACGGAGAAACACTAGGCCTAACAAAAACCTTCCTCTTAAAGTGCTTCAACTTCCCCCTCAACAATAAAATCCCACAGGGAGCCATCTGGTATGCTAAAATAAATATCAGTGTCATCTTAGGGTGTATATCAATTAATAAGTCTATCTATAAGTAAGGTGGTAATGTTGGGACATCTTCATGGAATACATCCTCATACATATTCACAATTATAGGGAATATAAAACTCAAAACATCAACTGCACTATGGGACACACTATCAAACATATGAGTAATCAGCTACAAACTCTTATCCATGAGTTCATCTTGTGATACCTAGGATTAATTTTCACCCAAAAAAGAAAACCCAGACCCATCACTATGGACACATCACATCCTTTTCCAGAAATATTATATAATGGCATGAACTATAGATAACCATTCCATTACTAAGACAACATCACAAGACCTCATCACTACTACAAAGAGATACCAACAAAAACTCCCATCTTCTTGAATTAGGTAACACTATCAACACAGGTGTGTGATTACTTAGTCTTATCAAGTTGTATTCTTCAAGCACAAGGGTCTTTCTAAGGGCACAACTAGAATCATTATGTCTCCAATTACATAGGTGGAAAGAAAGGAATTATTATCAATCGTGTCTAAAAATACTACAATTAATGTATAAATTTCAAAGACAATACCTCAAATCAAATACAAATCCTTGAACAAACTGTAGCTTCCCCACCCCTATCCTCCAACCGCCGAGCCTTGCATGGACTAATTGGGTAAGGTAGTGGTAGTAAGTCGAAGCATATACCACCTCCAACTACACTCCCAGTTCCTCTTCCACATTCTCCATATTAAAGAACTATCTTCTAATCTAATTTTCTATACCTTGTTGGAAAATATAGAATCTTCTTATTATCTATACAGTAGTTCAGAAAATCTCGTGCAAGATGTCCCTTTCTATTACATGAGTAGCATCACCTCTTCCTGGGCTGACTAGACCCATACATTTTGTCTTGAAACATATAACCTCATTCTTATGACCTCCCCAATAAAGTCTCATACACCCATATCCCTAAGACTGATGACATATTCCAGTTACCGAGGTCTCTACTCGTGTATGAAAAAAACTGGAAGCGCTTGTTATGTACTCGAATCTAATAAACTATCAAACCCCAATTCACTATCAAGCATCCCATCAGAAGTAGGAATTCACTGAGGGATAACAGTAGCTCAGATGTCTCTACAAATTCCTCGATCAATGGTCTGATCATGAAATATCTTACCCCAACCAATATCCATTGAGTACCTATAGAGTATGATAAAACATAAAGAATAGTCATCTATAGTCATGCTTCCCTACTAAAGATTTTGAAGCATCTAGAAATGTATATCCCTTAGTGTTTCTAGGGAGAACTCTTATATAATATGGTGCTCAATGAATGAACATGCAATAATAACCTCATCATAATACTGAGTTACCAAACCCCACCATTTTCATGATGAGATCTCTGCTATGACCCCCATATGATCTATTAGTTTCCAGACCATATGGGAAAATCACACAACCTCCTTAATCCAATCCTTATCCACATGTGGATTGGGATCACCTCAAAACCTGAGGGGTCTCTATGACTAAAACCCATGAAGTTATCTCAGTCTGTGCACCTCATATACTAGTAATTTGGGTACCATCTATTGCTCTACAGATGGTGTTATAGCTGATAAACTGCATAGAGGTATCATCCCTATAATTGGTCCATGTATTTATGACTCATCACAGAGTATATCATCTTTAGGATCCTGATGTGGAATCCTAGCTGACATACACTGAAATGGAATCCTTAAAATAAAAAATATTCACCACATTCAATGAGTATATCTAGAGTGATAAATCAAGAAAGACACTAAAACCACAACCCATTCCCATGTGATTTATATACCATTATTTCTTCTACAACCAATGTTCTCATGTACTAAGTCAAAAAGAAGGTAATCAGTGTTATTGTGTATGTATATGTTGACTTCCACACCAACACTATAATCCCTAGTTGGAAATCGAAACTTGAATCACATAACACTATTTCCCCAAATCTATCTCACAAACTCTAGCCGTATGATATAAGCAACTACTCTTCACCACTCATTCATGACCCATCCCAATGGGCCCCATGCAGAAACTCCCCAAATTTTCCACCAATAGGCCAGGGGGTGGCGACTAGAGATGAGTAGGAATATTAATAACATGGTAGTCCTTATCTAATGTACCTACACATAAGAATATGTATCCAGCCCATTTAATTACTAAATTTAAAAAACAATTGAACTGACACGCATTCATACATCTTAATCCCACAACGGGAGAATGATAAGAAGTAATGGAAAGTAAATAGGACCAGATACAATCCCACCATGAAGAGTTTGAATACAATTCCAAAATGAAAGTAGTCTAGAGATTGTTATCAAGACACCATAATAACACACCTTGGTTTGTCCAGTATCTCTATGAAATGTCTAGGAAAGTTCCATCTAGGACTCTATCAAAAGATCAATTGTCTACACAAGATACAACATATGTTTGTAATTCCAGTGCAGAGGTGAGCGTAAAAATATCCAGTAAGACACCCCAAAACCACAAAGCATACAAAAAATGAATAATAATATGCTCTACATAAGTATATATCTAAATTTAATATAACAAGAATTTCTTGATATAAAAAACAAAGAAAATCATTCAAATGGTATGTCAAAAATGTAATGTCGACCCATGATTTCAGCCTAAAGATTCCACATAACATTCATCTGTGAGAACACACTTGATGAGTATGATAGCGCTGATAATATCCATATGATAGGTAATGATCATTGTGTATCTCTATAGTAAGTACATGATAAAATTTCAAAGATATATTATACACATATGAGGATAAAAACTAGAACTACAGTGGGTAATGACAACTCAATCTGAAAAAACATGCTAAGTAGAGGATCAACCCCAGGGTAGTTTTGGTTATGATGATATCGAGAACTAGACTTAGAGAAAGAATATGATAGAGGATATCACTATGTTCCTACCAGAAGGATTAAAAAAATTATATCTAATAAGTCTTACTAAAGGGAATGTTTTCCTAGGTGTAGGATGATATTCAATACGAACCCTTTGGGAAATGGATATAGGTAATTTACCCTATAAAACTTTCCCAAGATAAATATAAAAATGGTTCTAAGACAAAATATATAAGGTATATAACATGCAGTAGGAGTCCAAAATATTTCCCCTCAACCCCAGGTCCTTCCATGTAAAGGACCCATGTCCATGTCCATGTAGAAGTACACAACATGTTGTAACCCCTGTACTTCCTCCCATGTACTAGTACACGATTATTCCTAGGTACACCTAGCCAAGCCATGTCTATGTGGGAGTAAAGAACATATCCTTGCTCATGTAATCCAGCATGTGTCCTTGTATCCTCCGAAGTAAACAATGAGCCTTTAGGGTAGGGTCACACATCGTATGATATTTATCTCTATCCTGAAACCCTAACTTTTACTAAGATGGACACACAAGCCTGGTAATCATAGATTACATACTATATGCTATAGTATTTTCTTGAATCCCATACATGGATTACATGCATCGTCTCTATCACTATAGAAACCAATACAGCCTTGAACTATACTAAAATCAAATAGTTTCATCAGTCAGGATTTTCCCCCATTATATAATCATAATCTAGAGATCAATGCCTTTAGATAATTCTTTCAAACGATTTTCTTCATTACACAGTGAAGAACTAAAAAAACCAAAATCTACATTATCTAATTGGATTTTGTATTATGATGGCACCAAAATCATGTTTTTTCAAGACTGAATCTATGATTTCAACCCATTTCAAAAGAAATGGGTTATTAACATTAAATTTATAGTATACATAGAACTTTTAGAAATATGGTGAACTTTTTCGATGAATAGAGAATCAGGAGGGAAAAGATCAAATAACTATATTAACGAAAAAAACTCAATCAATGTTCATGTTGAACTCAATTTATTTTAATTAAATGATAAAAAATATATGACAAATGATCATAAATATTTTCTTAAAATAAAACCCCAGAAAAATTAGATCATACAAAATAGCTGTTCCAAGAATCAATCCATTGGTCAATTGATTCGCGCTCATCATAGAAAAAAAGGGAAATAATCCAAAAAAACTATCCTTCCTGGTTTGGATCGATAACTGACTAATGAAGGAGATTCTATATGATCATTGGTGAGATCCTCTAGTTCTGTCTTGCACCTTTAATTGATCTTCTATCTGGTCGTTATCCGCCAATATAATCTCTTTCAATGCTCTCCAATGATCCTTTGGATATCTCGTTTTTTGCAGCTCAACTAAGGAATCCACTCAAAACCATATACATATAGAATAGGTTATGTCACTATATCAAGAAAATAATATAATATAATATAATTAATTATTTACTTCATTTGACATCGAGGAATATTTTTTTTCAAACTCCCAATGCCAGCAATGGTTACGTCATGCATAGGGTAAAAACCACATTCTAAACTAAACAATGCACTCATATTTCAAAATCATGGCCCCTTTTAGAATTTATTTCACTTTTTTAAAAAATATCATTTGAAATTACATATTTTGTATATATTTAAAATATTTATTTTGGTCACACTGTTCTCAGAATCCCATGCCATTTTAGCACTTGGTCGTGAAAATAAGAAAAAAAATATTCACAAAATTTGAAAATACAATTTTTTTAGATTATTTTTTAAAAAATTGTAAATAAATTAAAATAAAATAATAAATTAACATTATTAACCATTAAATAATAACTAAGAGTTTTCTTAATACATTTATATGAACATGGAATAAAAATATTTGGAAGCACAAAATTAAAATTGTTTTTTAAAAGAATGTTCCTTATATAAAAAATGAAAATATTATTTTATAAAAAGATTTTAAATAGAGTAAAATATGTTTGAAAATTACCTTTATCATAAACTGATGTATAAAATAATATTTTTCATGAAATATTTTCAAAAACATTAAAGAAAAATAGTTTTAAGTGAAACCTTAGAAGAGGGGTTTCTAAAAGAAAGGTTATTAGGAAAAACAATAAAAAATATTCCTTCATAAAAATATTATATATAAATTAAATTATGACTAAAAAGAACCTTTATAGCACATTCTATCATAAATAATATTTTACAGGAATTATTTAGAAGAACATGAAAGAAAAATATTTAGAAGGGAAAATTTTAAAGGGGTTTTTAAAGAGAGTCCCTTACTTAAAACCATTACAAAATATCTTCTTTATTTTTTTAAAGATAAAAAATATGGTAGAAATTGACCATTATAATAATTTTAAGAGTAAATAATTATTTTATAGAGGCATAAATAATAACATTGACACAAATGTCATCGATTTTGAAAATAAATCATTAAAACATTTTAAATGTGGTTTTAAAGTAAAGTGTCCATTACATTGAGTTTGATTTATCACATGAATTATTTGTCTTCTTGAATAATAAACTAATGTAAATTATTAAATTTATTTATAACCCTATTCATTTTTTTCTTTCACTGGACTTATTAGTATTTTATGAACATTAATTAATAAATTATGTTCATCTTGGATGTTTTATTGATATTCAGCTCATATATCCAAAATGACTTCGGTAGGTGGACTATGGTCAAATAGGTAACTATTCCAACATGGATAAATAATAATAATTAAATAATATGTATTTTGAGACATCAATAATAAATTTAATACCAATAATTGAATATGGTTAGGAAGAATAAACTATGTTATAATCATGGAGATGGTAGGTCATACGTACACATAAGTAATGTTTCCATTTTTCAATGATCATTATGAAAATAAGTTAAGAATTATTATAGCATTATATAATGATTATAAAATCATAAATAACTTATTATTTATTTATATAAATATATAAATATCATCCATGGAATTTGGTGATGGGAAAAAATGCTCATATTGCTTCATGGCAGTGGTAGACCACGCGTGTGCACTGATGTCTTTATAATTTTTTACTGAATAGAAATATAAGAAAGTAAATGATATATCATCACTAAAAAATGACACATATGTAATGAATATCATATTAAAATATAAATTAAATATATAGTTATAACCAATCGTGAGAGGCAATACTAAAAAAATAATTACATCGGTTCACGAGGCGGTGGTCCGTCATACACATGAATGAAAGTTTCATTTTACCATTTGATAGAAGAGGAGAATGATGTTGGTTAAGAAATTAACATAATAACATATATATACATTTGATATAATATTTTTATTATAGCAGTATGGCTGAATAATTTTATAAGGGTATAGAATAAAATGTAAAATGAAAATGATTGATTGAGAATTATACTTCTTATTTGGAACACCACTTATGGATTAAAAAAAAGATCTAATAGGTAGATTTTTTTATAAAAAAATATCTATAATTTATTGAGTGATTTAATTATGGATTTTAGCAGGTATTTTCTAAAAAATTATGTTTTTAAATGTGAATAAAAGAGGAGAGGATTCCCCTTTATAAGTGACAATGGGTTGTATTTTGGTAAATTCCAAAAACTATTCAATAATGATAAATCACTATCAAAATAAGATCCTAAAATATTGATGAATACTTTATTTTATTTAAAATAATTTCAATAAAATCTTCCATAAATACAAATCTTGTTTTATTCATGTCATTCCTTGACCTATAAGGTAACTTACATTTACCATTTTAGTTCTCACCAACAATAACTTGTTTTTTTACTATTTTTTTGGAAGGATAGAAGAGGAAAATTGGAATATAATTATACCATGGTTGATATTTTTAACCATATAATTATCAATTTTAAGAATATATGTTTTTTTATAAAATTGCAATCATTTGATAAAATAATTTTTTATTATAAATTATCATTAATATAAACTTTTTCACCATCCATTTACATTGACTTTAAAAACATGAAGATAAGAAGGGAATTAGAGTATATACCTTTAAAACAAACCCAAGATGCTATAAATGTCTAAAAAATTAACAAAACAATATAATTTATTAAATTTATATTAATTTTAATGTTTCTAATATAATTTATTTTTATTTTTCCTTTAGTAAAATAATTATTGTGCTGATATTGCTTATGAATATAACAAAATTATTTAATAATAAAAATATAAAATAAATTAACATGATGAATACAAATAAAATATATTTAAATGTGTATTTTGAACTGAATATAGGTTGTTTTTATCTATGCCACAATATATTATTAAAATTAAAAGAAAGAAAGTTTCACTTCAGAATTTTTATTATATGATGTAACATAGAGGTCAAAATTATGGAAACATGAAAAAAGTCTTATATTATAGTATTTAATGAATATGTATAGTGATTGGAAATAAAATAAATTTTATTCAAGTGTTAAATTCATTTTTAGTTGTTATCATATTATTTTTATCCTTAATTAACCCATTTTATATTTACTATAGTAAGAAATATTTTCTACAGTTACTATTTATAATGACCCACAACTATGTGAAAATATGAAATAATATTATTTATGATTATTAAAAATATGTAATACACTTTATCAAATCAAATTCAAAGAAGTGGTACAATATAATTTGAAATCAAACCCTCAAATGCATCGAGAAATCAATTTTCCAATGAAAAAGTTCCCATAAATAAAAAAAGATTCAATTTAAAATTTCATCATAAAATTTATTAAAATGAACCAAAATATATTATTAATCATATAATTATATCAATTATTATTTTAAAACCATTTAAAAAAAAAATTAACTTTTTATATTCTTTAAATGAAAAGATAGTTTTCTGTGCAAAAACGTAGTATACTTCACAAATAATCAAAAAATTAAAATTTTCCGAAAATTTTAAAAAATAAATCCTAAGATAATTTTAACATTATTATTTATAAAATGAAATTAATTTAATCATTTTTTTTCTAAAAGTGGTAGAAATTATATATAATATTTTTTTAAAAAATAATTTTTAAAGAAAACATATTTTGGAAGAATAAAATTGTATTACTAAAAAACGAGTGTTTATTTTGTAAGAATTAATACACAAATTTGTATTTATTAAGATATATATATATATATATATATATCATAACACTGTTAATAAATTTTATTTTCACCAAATTAACAACTAGGTTATAATGGTTATATTTGAATAATAATATTTCAAGTCTCATTTAGGCTCAATGTTGTATGTCGTATATGATCTTGCACAAAGTTTATTTAAATAATAAAGTGTTAAATTCTCTCTTATTTAAGGAATTGTGTCCTCATAATTTTTAATTGATCTAAATAATTAATTATTTGGAATTTGAAAATAACTTTGTTGAAATCACACATCATAAAAAGTGATAATAAAACATTAACAAAAAAGGAGAGAAAGAGAAATATGATGGTAACATAGAACAACAGAAATTAGGTATACAAATTGGATATCATTAGTGGGAAGTGAAAAGAATGTCATGGAATAGAATCATATTTTTTATATAATTATAGAGAGATATATAGTTCATTGACGATTAGAAAGTGAATGATCTTGAGATAGTTGATGACCAAAAAACCATAAACCAAAGAGGTGTGAAAGAGTCCATTGATTAATATGAAATGTAGGTAATATGATAAATGTTTCTTTTCATGATCATTTTCCTAGAGATGAGGAATTATTTTACCATATATATGATGAAAATATTTAATTATAAATTCTGGATATGTATAATTTCACCCATTAATTAATTTTCACCACACTATCTTTATTTCCCCAAAATGTTGAGTATTAAAGATGATTTTTTATTCATGAATAAAAAATATCAAATTCTATTGTATCACCTAACTAAACGAAATGAAAACAAGATATTAATATAACAATTATATATTAACCAAAACTAAAATGGTTAGTATATTATAATATAATTCCCAAAATGAAAAAATTTTCACAAGATGAAAGGCAAAACATATATTTAATGCCTTGAAAATAAAACCAAATGTAAAACACAAATTTGTTGTTAAATAACTTATGCTAAAATTACTCTAAATATTCTATAATAAAGATAAAACCCAATGATTATATTGTTCACATATTCTTATAATGAAAATTTAACATTTTCTTGCAAATGTAATCAATAACTCTTAAATCATCATATAAAAAATGTATATTATTGAATTATATAATCTCTTTGATATGATAAACATTTTCATAAATGACCTGAATCACTATAAAGTCACATTAAAATCATATATAACTCTAAAATATAATTCAACATTTAGTCTTAAAAAAATCCCACGATGCTATGTTTTTTATAATCATATAAGGTTCCCTGAAATTATAGTGTTCTTCAAAAATAACATTGATCACCTAAACACCGAATCACTTTTCAATTGCATGTTTATATCTATGATAAAACATATATGAACTAAAATCTCCTTAATCCATTTCTATCCCGTTATTTAAAAAAGGTAAATTTCATTCAAATAATAAAGCTAATTAGGCTAATGAAAGGTGTTACACCCATGTTTCTCCTCAACTCTCTATTCATGTACGGTAACACTACCAAATGTGAAAAGTGAACCATTTTATTAAAACTATATTAATATTAATTCTCTAATTTTCCCATGACTTATGATGAAAATTCTAAAAAATAACCTTAATCATCAAAGATCATATAACCCTAATGGTTATCAATACCTTTAAACATTTTTCCAAAAAATTAAGGGATTATAACTTAGATAACATCTTCACATGTTAACATTAAAGGTCACATGTACCTCAAAAATTTATCAAAACTAAATAAATTACTTCCAAAGTATCTCTATCATACAAACAAAAAATAGTAGTAATTATTTTAAAATTATGATCATACTTATATATACCATGACATCGCAACACTTTTATTCCAATATATAGAAAACCTAATCATTAAACTTACTTCATAACCCATTAACCATCCTTTAAATATTATTCTTTAATACATCCATCGTATATAAAATAACTGGAATCATATTCTATGATAAAATATAGTAAATTATATAATCTATACTTTTCATATGTCATTCATAGTGTCCTCATCTTAAATAGTAATAGAATTTGGCACTGTTGAAAATATATTTTTATAGTCTTGACTGTATCGTTATTGAGATATCACCCTAGGAAATTTATTTTCATATTTCCTATATGCCCCAAATTTAATGTAATGAATTTATACCTTTGGAAGAAATGCATTCCTCTTCATGGATTTAATTAAATGAATCATTTTCAGTTTGTATATTAACACTTTATGACATCTTTCACAAAAAAATATCTTCCAATTATATTAAGGAATTTTCTTACATCCATCACCCCACATTATTTACATTGAGGTCATTGAATATTATTACCTTTATGACCTTTCTCATATGATATTACTTAAGTCTTAATTTATATCTTATTTTATTTGTTAGGAAACTCACCTAGTTTCACGTTATTAGTTGTAACTCCTAATATCTTGTAAAGAATAACCATTAAGTTTTGACTTCAACTTATTTTCAATTTTGTTACTCATTCTAAAAAATATTATATTTTCCTTCACATCCATTATTAAATTGGTTCTTTTTGGATCCAACCATTTACTAAGAATAAAAAGTTTACTGTGAGTATATCAAATAAGCTATAATGAACCATCATATATAGAGGATAAATACTATCATATGCTTAAACATGTCATTTTCTATTCCACTATTTATATTTATCCAAATAATTTTTATTTTTCCAAACATAGTTATATATATTTCTATTAAGGAATATTATCTTATGTTAAAACAATAGTGTTACCTTTAAAGTTATCTGAATCTTTAGTTTAATGCTAAATATAAGGAAATGGAATAAAAGAATACATACCGATGATTTTTATCCAAGAATTCACTTTCTTTAATTTAAAATATTTTTTCAGTTTTAGAGAAATATATAATTAAATCATAAATCATACAAAATGAAACCATATTTTTGAAAAGTGGACACTTCTAATAAGTAAACATTTTTCCTACAATATAAATAATTTTAAAAGAATGCATTTTTCTTTTCGATAAATATTCATCAATTCAAACTAGACTCATTCTTTGTTGTTAACCATCCTTATACAATATAAAATACTTGTAATAATGTGTGATAATCTAAAAAAATCAATAAGGGACATAAAAAGAAGAATGAAACCTGTTAGTATGTTTTTAAATAATGATATAATAATATGAGTCTTACTTTAATTCAATAATAATTGAAAATAGAATATTTTTTAATCAAACAATTTATAATAAGGCATAAAGAAAAACCATAATCATTGGAATTTTAAAAATAATATGTAAACCCATAAAAACAATTTTTTATTAAAACTTATCCTACTACCCTAAAAATAAATAATACTTACATTGGAACAATATTTTTTGTCTTACCATTAGAAGGACTTAACTCCCATGGAAACTCATAAGAAAGAGTATAAAATACATGCGGTTTCCTTAGGAGACAATATTTATTGAACCCTTTCAAAACCTATAAAAATTAGAATAACTAATCTACCAAATTCCAGTATAATTTTTTTTGGAGAAAGTAGTAATTAACCAATGAATTAGAGATCTATAATGGGGTTCAAACATCATATGATAAGTTATAATGGGTCTCAGACCATAATATATTCTTCTATAATGGGGACAAACAGATCATATCTTAAAATATAATGGGGACCAAACCATCTTATATTGTTCAATAATGGGAATCAAACTATTGTATAAGCAATATTATGCTCACCCTTTATCATAAAAAATTCCTAAGGACCATACCATGAGTAAACTATTTTAATATTTCATCTTTTCCACATAAAATAATTGAAAAACGCATTCAAACGCATATGAAAAAAATTGGATTTGGAAATACTCTATTCTTTTAGAAACCATATTCAGTACCAAAATAACCAAAAAAAGGGAAATATTGTATTTTTTTAATAAAATATGAAATCTTGTAAAGTGATCCAAACATAAAATAATGTGTTATAGAGGATATAAAAGTCATTGTCATCATATACATTAAAACAGAACATTTATTTTGTATTTTTAAATGAAACAAAAAGATTTCTAAAAAAAATAATCTTTTATAAAACCTTTGGAAGAAATTAATAACATTACATTATAAACATTTTATATCATTATAAAGAAACATATAAAATAATTTTAAAATCATAGACATGGAAGAGAAAGAGTTGAATGGGAAACATTAAATGAGGGTTTTGAAATAGAATTCCCTTTCATAAAACCATAAAAATACACTTTTTAATTTTTTTAAATAATGTAAAATGTAGTAAAAATGATATTTATCATCCATTAATGTATAAATAAGGGTTTTCTTGAATCACTTTGATGAACATAAAAGAAAAATAGCTGCGTGGGAAATATTAAAAGAGGGTTTTAAAAAAATGTCCCCTATATGAAACGATAAATGATTTATTTTATTAAAAAAATATTAATGAAATTAAAATATGGAAAAAATAAAATAAATCATAAATTGATCGTAAATAACATTTTTATTGAATATTCTAGAAGAATATGAAAGAAAAAGAGATGCAAGGAAAACATTAAAAGTGAATTTTTAAATTAAACCCTCCGAATTTTAACCTTAAAATTATTATTTATTCTTAAAGAACACTTTGAAGAATTTAAAATATTCTAAACAAATGACCATTATCATCCCTTAAAAGATATATCTTTGAAACATTTAGTATAATGTTTTTAAGTCAACGTATCCCTTACATTTATTCAGAATCATTACATATGCTATTTATTATATTAAATAAAAAAATTATATTAATTTTTTTAATTTTATAAAAAAAGTTCATTATTTTTAGTCATTTTATTTTACTTCTTATCATGTTATATAAAATTACTTATTCAAATAAGTTTACATAAAAAGTTTTGATTATGTATACATCATATAAAAACAATATTTCAGTAGGTTGAATATTTGAAAAAAGGTCATCAATAAAAAAATATATAGAATATTAATGATGAATTAAATCTATTCCAGAGGCGGTAGTATGAGATACACACAAATGATGGATTCATTTCAAATTCAATGGAAGAGGAGATAAACGTAGGTTATGATTTTAAAATAATAAAATATAATCATATGGGAGACACTTTTGCTTCTATATCATCCTGTTTGAAAAATATTTGATGTATGTGGAAGAATAAATAAAGTGAAAATGATTTATTAAGAACTATACATCTTGGAGTTATGGGGACCTCTAAGAGGTGGAATTTCTTCTACCTCGCGGACTAGGTTTTCACCTTCGGGATCATCCTCTCTCCTCCTCCAGTGCAGCGCGATATGGGTCGGCGTCGACACCTTTTGCTCAGTTTCGGCATGGCTTTGATGAACTAGCGAGGGTTCCGATTTTGACTAACCTAGAACGGCATCCCGGTGTTGACTCAAGAGAGTCTTTGGATTGGATTTCTGGTGAGTTAGCTCTGAGTTGGATCACACGGCAGGCGAGCATCTTGGCATTGGATCTTGGATCGGCGGTGGAGGTGAAGTCTTCGTTGGCCTGGAGATGGCTTAGGTGAGGCTTCTTCATCCTCAAGAGAGTGACTTGGTGTTCTCATCTCGAAATAGGTGGAGAAGGCTCTAGGTTGGCTGGTTTCCTCCAGGAGAGGCTCGACGTTTTACCCGATGCGGCGTAGAGGGGGGAGGGTTTCTTGTTCTTGCTTCTGGCATGCTGAGACATATCTCACAGGTTCGATTATGGTGTTTTTCGAATTTTGTGTTGAATACATTGAAGTGGTGGATCTGTTGTTGAATGTATTGAAGTGTTGGAGCTATTAGTGTGCTACTGGACATCATTGAATGGGAGGAATCTGCTATTGGTTTTTGTGGCATCTGCTATCTGGATGTCATTATATTGTTCATGATCTATTTTTTGATGACTATTTTAATTCTCTGTGATGTTTTGATATATTTTCCACTAGAATACTACATTTATATTCTCTAGATGAGGTTATGAGTAAGAAGTCTTCACCAGTGCCTATAATTTGGAATTGGATGTTCGAGAGGTTTTGGCTCTTCCATCAGTTCGGTGCCTGTGAAACTCTGCACGATACTTCTTGTCGAGTGGTCATGTGAGGGTAGAGGTTTTTCATCATGGTTTAATAGCTAGAGAGGAGCAGATTCAGTAGATTTGATCTAGATTATCCTTTTTAATGGTTTTTTTGGTTGTATGTTTAAATTATATGGTTTCTTACTTTTCCCTCAAATGTGTTTTGGATAATAAAAAAAGATAATTTTCAGTCAGAACTAGACATCTTGTTTGGAAAACATCTTATGTTTACACTTAAACCATTACTAGGTTGTTTTTAGGATTAAACCAATACCTATAATATGTGGGGGTAGAGTGGGATATAATTAATATATTTGTATAAGGATTGGTTGACAAAAAGGCTCTTAATGTGTGAATAAAATAGGAGACTTGGTAGCCTTTTTTAAGTGAGAAAAGTTGATTTTTTGTAAACACCCAAAAATATTCAATAATGTACAGTCACTCTCAAATAATGTGCCTCCAAAATAAAAAATTAATTGAGTTTAAGGAATTTAAGATATATCAAAACCTCCATCAAAAAATAAACATCTTTTAAAAATTCTATTCTTTACCCCATAAGGTTATACTTTTTTAACATTTGAGTTTTCAATAACAGTAATTAGTTTTTTAATTTTTAGGGGTCAAGATAACTACAATAAATATAATTATGGAACATAATAGTAACATGGAGTATATTTTAAACCTTATAATAGTCACATCAAAGAATATAGGTTTTTTATAATTTTTAAACCATATTAAAGTATTATTTATTAAAAAATACCATCAATGTCAATTTTGATACTATTAATTTACATTGATATTAAATACACCAAGATAATGATAGAATTGGAATATATAAATTTCATAATTCCAAATACGATAAAACTTTATACAAAATTTGTTGAACACAATAATTTATTGAATTAATATTTCTTTTAATTTTAATAAAATCATTTATTTTATTTTCTTTTTAATTAAGTAATTAGAATGTCTGTGTTGCGTAATAATTTAAGATATGTTGTTCCTTAAAAGTTATCTATAATTTACCATGATGAAGAAAAATAATTTATATTTAAAATGAATATTTATTACCAAGAATATGTTATTTTTATCTGTTTCATACTATATTATAGAAATTAAAATAATTAAAGAGACATTTTTGACTTTTTTATATAATATAATACAAATTTCAAAATCTTGCCCATATGATTAAATATAATATATTGGATTCTGGGTTGAAAATGGATGAAATATACTAGTTAAATAAAATTTATTCAATATTTATGGTCATTTTTAGTGTTTTCATGTTATTTTTAACCTTAATAAACCCATTTAAATTTTAAAGTGGAAAAAAATATTTATTACTCATACTATTCATAATGACCAAAAATTATGTGGACCATTGAACCTAATATTAATTATTCTAATTTAAAATATTAAATATAATTTATCAAATTTAATTCACATAACAGATAGAATTTAAATATAAATTAAACCTAAAAATGCATTGAAAATGTAGTTTTCCAACGAAAATGATTACTTAAATAAAAAGAGTTTTTCTATCAAATTTTATCTTAAAATTGAATCCAATCAAGAAAATATGGATTTTTAATAATATAATTGAAATAATGATTCTATTTTTTTTTAACAAAATGATAATTGGAAAACCTTTAAATTAAATGGATGCTTTTATTAAAAAAATTTTTATTTTAAGTATTCATTAAAAACCTAAACTTTTCCTCATATATGAATTTATAAATATTCATATAAATCTGTTTTGGAAAATTAGTCATACCACTTCATGGAAATGATATTCTCTATGTATGCATGAGTAATGTTTAATAAATATGATGGATGAACAAAAATAAATGTTAATAATAATTAACATTTATTTAATAATTAATGAATAATAAATATCATATATATTCCCTAAACCAATATTTATCTCTATACTAGTAAAATAGGAATGAAAAATGAATCCCATCGCTTCATGGAGGTGGTAATCCACACGTATGAATGAGTGATGTTATCATTTTCCCATGGATCAGATGGTAAGAAGGTATATATGATATGATAGTTATATAGGAATAATTAATTCTTTAATATAATATATAAACATTTATCCATCAAAATAACATTTCATGAATGGTGATGATGAGAAATGAAATACATTGCTTCTCCAGGTGGTAGTCCGTACATATGCACGAATGCTGTTTTTATTCCCATTTGATGGATAAGGAGATCAATTAATATTTCAACAATAAAATAATAAATAATAAATATATTTTAGATAATTATTTTATTATATCATCATATTAAGAATATAATTCAAGGAGGAATCTAATGAACGAAAGTGAAAAACATAGTTAAGAGCTATACCTCTTCTCTGGACAACCTCCTTTTCCTGACACATTAATCCTTAAAAGGTTAGTATTTTGTTCAAAACAGTACCTCTAAATCATAGTGAGGTATTTTATTGATTTATTTTGGAAGGTATTTTTTTTGAAAGATCTTCTTGATGTGTAATGGAGAGAGGATATGAGGTGTCCTTTTATAATTGAGGCAGAGGAAACATTGGTAAATTTTCAAAAGATTAAAATATATTAATGAATTAATCAAGAAACATGGATGAAAAATGAATAAAATTTTGATATTATATTAGATTGGATAATCTTATTTCCACAAAATAGGATTAATATAAGTTTTTAGGACATTTTCTCCTTTATAATTTTATTTTTAAACCTCTTATCCCATTTTCACTCTTATAGTGGAAAAGTATTGTTTTCTACCAAATATATTATTCGTAATGAATAAAAGTAAACTAACATTGATAAATAATATAAATTATTATGATACCATATGTGAGATATATTTTACAAAATTAAATTTTATTATTGGTAGAAATTAATTTTAAAAAAAAATCCACAAAGGAAACTAAATTTTTGTTGAAAAAAATTTATATATAATAAGTAGTTTACTTTCATTCAATTTTGAGGAAAAAAATTTAAATGAATATAATGTATTTTATTTAATATATAATAAATAAATTTAATTTAAATAATTCATTAATAATTATTAATTTAATTTAAAAAAAGTCATTGTGAACATAAAAACGATTTTTTCAAGACATATATTTTTTACTTTTAAGTGCTTTTTTTCTTTTCAAACCAATTGATATGTAATGAACTCTTTCAATATATGTGTAAATAAGAATTTTTGATAATTTATTTATTTATATTCATACCATTCAATACAATAGCTAGGGTATAACTTTCAAATTAAAGAAAAATAATTAATTATTATATCACAGTTTGTTTTCACTTTGGTGTTTTATGTAATGAAAGATATCAAACACTTAAAATTTATTAATAATAAATATTTTCTAAAATACATTGGTGTTATTTTTATCTCCTTGATCTATGATGAATTTATTCTTTATCCATAAGTATGGTTCAAACATGGAGTCCTTCCTATGGTAATAACCTATCCTTTCTTGCAGGATACCATACTCATGCCTCTGTACCCCAACCCGACCCACCAACGGGAAAGATGGTGATAGAATGGGATTCCATTCTATGTCAAGGACCCAATATGGTTCCTATATAAAATTCAATCAATAATCAAATAATACTTAGATTGGTTTCTCCTACTTGGGTGTAATACCCATCCACAACTCTTATGGTCTTCCTCTTTAGGCATAAGCCCCATCTAAATCCAATTTTTTCCACTCACCCATCACACCTGATCTTATGTTATCTCTTATTTGTCACAAAACGAATGACTCACATGCTCTTAGAGATCTGAGTAGTTTGTTAAAATATAAAAATTAAAATAGATCCCTATGCCTCCTCCTTAGGTGAAATCCCCAATCATATTGCTTTGGGATTCTTCTTCACATATAATTTTAAAATAAATCATTCTATTACCTCTTAGATAGTGTAGCAGATATTCTCTAATATATTATTTCTCACAATAAATAGGACTCAAATAGTCATATATATTTGAGTTTATCATTCCATTAACACAAATAAAAGTCATCACCGAGAATCCTCCTTAAGTATAGTCCATATTAAAATCTATTATCGGATTTCACGTTATGTATAACCCCACATTAAATATAATTTATCCATTTTTCATAATGCGCCTAATTTGTTGTCATATATTATTAATGACACCAGTCATTAATACCATGGGATTTGAGAAATGAGTTGATCATACCATTAGAATAATTATAATATATCCCAGGGAATCCCCCATAGATGTGAACCGAAGAATCCACTCAAAAGGAAAGCATAAATGAATTAAACATATACAACCTTCTATTTTCCCTCCATAAATGAAATGTATATCCTTAAAATATAGAGTTAAATAGTGTAGAAAAATCTTAGTCACATTACAAAAAATAGAATGACCACATACTTTCCACCTAACATTAAACTGAATAGTATGTTCTTGTAACATGAATATAAAATATGCAATTTGAACAATGTGGGTTTTGATTCCTATTTTGAAATAATACATAAAACACCTCCATTATGTTCAACCCCAAAATTATTTTCCTTAATCATAATCATAGAGTCATATTAATCATGATACCATACACATCCTTTTCTATGCTAGATATTTTCACTCAATTTTAGACTTCTCATTCAATGTGGTCATATTCCTTGTTGACCATCCATTTATCATGACATATACCCAATACCACATTTCCACCACAAGGGAATCCATAATAATTATATTACATATCATATCATCTTAATTGGGCCATATTACAAGTTAACACACTATCATCATTATTGATAAACAATCCCTTAGTGTTCAACTAGAAAGGGACTCTCATGTGTAAGTACCACATCGACTATTTCAAAGTATATTTCACCTAGAAATACTAACTACATGATGTTAAACCACATGGTATAATCTCATCTCTGAATAATAAATTATGCACTTCAAACTACGTGATATTTGATTCAGATTTCAAGTGAATATTTATGATTCCTCTTTAAGGCTTGAACCAAAATTTATTTTCCATACCCATCCTCATAGATCCATATTCCTCCTGAGATCATTCAAATCCCTCTATCTTCTAGATATATTCCCACAAGTCTAGATATCAAGTTCATGTGGGAAATATTCCATTTTAAATATCCTTTCATTATAAAATATTCTAAATATTATTATAACCCCACATTAAAGGAAATATTACCTATAGGTCTTATAATATCATCTATATAGGTTCATATTCCCAGTGAGACCAATCTCATCCTCCTTAGGCCACATCCCCTTCATGGTCATCCAAAAAGATCAGCTTATGTGTCACGATCACATCAGCCATTTCTAGGAAACTTTGGTTTAGGAATCCTTATATATGATGTTATACTTCATACTAGTCATGTTTAAAGGACTTAAACTATAAACATTGAATTATATGGGCCTTGATTCCTATTTCTATAGGATACATTGGGAACCAATATGATGTTCTAACCAAACATCATCTTTCATACCCATCATCATAGATCCATATTTATCATGATATAATCTATGTACTTATCTCAACTAGCTATATTCCCATAAGTTTGGATGTCCCACTCATCATTTTTATGTTCCTTATTTACCATCCATTCATTGGTCCATATTCCTTATAATTCTAATCCCTAAATTGTGAGACCATATTTTCTCTAGGTCTTATAATATAACCATTAACGAGATATATTTCTTTTGAGACCAATCTCATCATCATTGTGCCATATTCCATTTTAGGTAAACCTAAAAATACTAATCACTGGTAATTACTAAACCAACAATTTTTAGAAGTACATAACCTAAAATACTCACTACATAACAATAATATACAAGGGATAATCCTTATCACATGATCATAAAAGGTATCACATGGCCCTTTAAGTGGGAACATTTTAATTATATTCGGATTCCTTTTACATGGATATATTGGAATACCCTATTATTGTAAAGAACCCAACAAAATAAATATTTAAAAATATATCTAATTTCAATAAACTAAAAAGTTCATAACTATTTAAGTTTAAACCATAGTCACTTAAAATTATGAATCACCAAGAAATTATGAAATAATTTAGAGATCCCATGATATATACAAATGGTTCCATTTATTGCGAACTAATGATACATGCATATGTTCATGTTGACAGTGAAAATATAATATTTAAAAAAATTCACAGTTTTGGAGAACCCATGATATATATATGTGTTCACATTGAAGGAGAAACTCTTATAAAAATAGACTATGACATTGTTAAATGATACATAACATCTTTTTTCTATAGGGGTAACCTATTCTACATTAGGATAATAGAATGATTAAAAATATAAATCTTAAATCCATAATAGTGTGCAAGATTTGGATGGGCCCCCCTAAACAAATTTTACTAGTCTGACATACCACCCTATCAACCAACTTACATTTTGAAGAATAACTAGTAAATTGACCCCAATGATTAGCGCCCTAAGGAAAGTAGGCCTGTAATGAAATTCACTCCAAACCATCATGGGAATAGAATCCATTTTATGTTTATGGGTTTTTAATCCACATTTAAATTAAAAATTATTGTGAAGAACCACATATATACTATATTTTGGGGATAATATGATATAGAGAACCAAGTTTTGATGAACATGCATATACATTTTTTATATGGAAGAGTAACCACATTTAAATTATCCCACATTGACGCTCTATTTTATATTTTTATTTAATATAAACTAGAAAAAAGATCACTCATCTAAATGACTTATAAGGTACTTCTCCGTACTATAAATACTCTCCATTATTCCATAGAAAATGGTGGCTCTACCCTAGTCAAACCCTACTCCCTTCATGAAAATACTGACCAATGTTTTCTCACTATACCTATACAACCACTTTCAACTAGTGTTACCTATGATATAGGATACTATATCAATGATGGTAGGTTGTTGGGATTGTTCTTCCCTTAGGGGATAACATATTGTTTAGACTATCTTCTAAATAATATGTGTATTAAAAAATAAACCATCACAAAAGGCTTAAAAATATCATATATTGTGGATTCTATAATATATTCATCACCAATTTAAAAACAAATTCAAAAATTATAAATGAATATACAATTTTAAAACGAATTCAAATAAATTTATTGATTATATTAATAATTATATGACAGTTCACAAGATTATAAATTCTTCTACAAAAATTATTACTCAATTTAGAGTAATTCAAATTAATTTCACTACTTATTTAATCCGTGCTTCAACTATAGATCCTCTAACTCTCTATCGAAAAGTATTTCATCACTAATTTAAGTATAATTTAATAAAACTAATAAAATGATATATTATTCCATAAAAAATTAGTTTCTAACACCTTTAATCACAAGTTCTTCTATCTCACATTAATCATACTACATAAATTCAAAGAAGAATTATTTCCTATTAATACAACCTAAAAGATAAAAAGATTTATTACATTCTAACTAAAATTAAATATAAATTAATATTACAACCTATTTTAATCTTTTAAATTATTAAAAAAAATTTTATTTTTTTATAAAGTATATTAATCAGTCATTATTTTCCATCGCAATATTCACCAATCCGAGAAAAATTTGTTATGATCATGTTCATTAATTTTCCATTCCATGGATACCTTTTATTCTCCACCATTTATGAGAGATATCACTTGAGGGAAATATAAATAGATATTATTAAAATATAAATGGAATATCATTTCTTAATGTAATCATCCATGAATCAATCAATACTATGTCTACAATAAAAATACTCACTGTAGAAAATAAGAGGAAAAAATTTGACATCCATGTTGTCCATGAACTATTTAGATTGTAATACAAAATTATAAAAAACCTACACTCATATTCAAAAAACACATCACAAATATTCAATTAAAATAATTACTTTACCCTATCAAGATTAACCTTAACCCCCTTGAGTTTAGAAATGAGAAAACCTAGATAAGGGAAAGTGATTATCATATGCCGATATGAGCTTCCTTTTAAAATCAGATAGACTTATAGATTCACATAAAATAATATCTAGAAGATTAAATTGTTTTATATCTCAAAAATGGATTAATTCTCTACTTATACATCATGGTTTTTCCATCAAAAAAGAATCTTCATTCATCTTTTCATACCAATTAAATTATTATAATAAAGCATGCGATTATAGTTAAAATGACATTTTTAATTATGAATATCTTTATAAATGCCATATATATCCCACATCATTCATTTCATTAGGCCTCTAATAGAATTCATGAATCACATTCAATTCTATATATAGAAAAACTCACAACATTTACAATGAAATAAGGTGGATTCTACATGGATTCTTAATTATAGAAATAGAGATGATAGTTGTTTCTCAATTTATAAACTATTTTTTTTTGGCTATCATTTTATCTAACTTTCACCCATTATTTTATAATCACTAATATAAATGGGTAGAAGGTTATGTTTATTATATTTAGAATTTCTTATATGGAATTATATTTTTTTATATTAAAAATATAACCAAAATAATTATTCTATGCACATTATAACTTTTTATCCAATTCTAACGATAATATATATATAGTTAAATATATTTTTTAGTTAATTTTGGTAGTTCTTATTGTGTGAAGATTGCATCTTTATAATAATACGTTTAGAAGAAGAATCCACAAGTTCATACCTTTTTTCTTCAATAATTATTCATATATAAGAAACCATGTCATTAATTTGTTATCTATATTCCCATAAACATTAAAACATCCATAAAACTCATCAATAACATTAGGGTTATTTATTTAAGTAAGATACTAATTATATTTGAGTTATTCATCTAGGATTTATAATATAAAAAATTCCTCTTATTCATCTCTTGAATTAATAATTATATTTGTCTTAGAATGATTTCAAAAACATTAATTTACATTTTATATTTAAAATTCTTCAACGTATATCCTTTTCTCCCACAGTAGAAGCACCTCCACTTTGGGATTCCTCGTGAATGTATCCTGATTAATAGTTTTATTCCTCTTATACCCAAAATTAATAATTATAATCATTTCCTATTTTCCTATGTATTTTTTTGGTAGTATTCTTACATTATTATTTAAATTATTAATGTTTTGTATATACTAAAACTTTTTTAAACTGTAACCATGTTTATTTCATTATGAACAGAAGTACTATCGACACCAAAATATATTTTAGAGAGATAAATTCACCTTTTATATGAAATGTTCTTTTATTTAACATTATTTTTCTTTACTTTATATATTCACCATCATGAGGTTGGTTTTATTTTATTTATATTTATTGGAAAATCATTACAACATTCAATGGACTTGTTTCCAAAACAAACTATAACACAAATAATAACCAAAAAATATTTTCCTCTTTCCTTTGGGTGTTGTCGATAGGATATAGTAGAATGAAGTTTTATATAACACAAATCTACTTATTTCCTTCATTCAGGGAGATACAATTCATGATATTTTTTACATCTAACTTTGATGATGTGGTATATTTCTCATAATTTCACTCTACCCCCTTTTTTCAAGAATTTTATTTATTACCCATACAATAAAATATAATATCCTTAACATAAAAAGTGATTTATGGGAAAAGTGTTACCTTTCACTATTTGCAGATAATAGATTTATCCTTAGATAATATATAGCTATTATTACACAAGAATGAATATTTTTAGAGATAAGACATTAATGAGATGTTTTCTTGGAAGTATTACTTTTCTTAGTATATGGGTAAGTCTCATCTTGTGTAAGTATTAAATTTTTAAATTATAATTATAGTTAAACGAACATAAATTTGAGGGAAATATTATAATATTGACTTGATTTAAATATTTTTTCCCAAATAAATTTAATATTATAAATATGATCCTCAAGATAATTTTATAATTATTATAGAGATTTCCAATATCATTTACCCTTCTAGCATTGTTTTTCTACTAAGAATCTTGGACACAAATAGTAGTTTTGGTACTATCTTCTAAATCATAGATCTTTTATTCCATATCTTTACTTGTCTCAAATTTATCATTAATATATTTATGAAATTTATTTTCAGTTAGTGTTATTTTTTATTGAAATAATTAAATAATTTATCTTCATTATTTCACTGTTTAGGTGAGAGTGTTTCTTTCTTAAAAATTATTAGATAAACATTTATGAACTACTTTATAATTCACTAATTTTATGTATTATCATTATCTAAAACCTAAAATAACTCAAATATATGGATGAAAACATTAGTTTGAATTTTTTCACATACTACTTGACATAATTGTAGAGGATTTTAATATATTTTGTCGATCCATCATCTAGAATGTCTGAAACAGATTCTTCATAAGGATGCTATTTGAAATTTTTACCAGATACACATATAGTTTCACTACATTAAAATACTGGTTTTTAATATTTATAATATGAAATATTTTTAATTTTTAGCCTATTTATATTTACTATTATTTATGGTTTTAGTTGAAACCTCCATGTTGGAACTGAAAGATATGGGAATTGTATTTTACATATGAGAAAAATATGAAATCTATTAAATATATACTACTAGTCAATTTAATACAAAAAAGTATTGAAAAATTTATACCTAGTCATAGGAAACTTTTTTGTGTGGTACAAGTTGATGTGCCCCTTGAATGGGTGTAGTAACACTGAGAGTGGTGGTGAATCATTTGAAATTATTATTTTTCTATCTTATTCTCCTTAAAATTTTATCCATTTTTATAAAAATATTTAGTCAAATTTTAGGATTAATGAATCTCATATAATATAAAAAATAAACATGAAACATGAATGTAATAAAGTTATTAATCACAATTCATGAAAATTTTAAAATATTATCACTTAGGTGGTGACAATGCCTATATTTATTTGAGTTCGAGTACGAGACACACATTATTCAGTAAAAATATTATTACCTATTAAATGTGAATTTAATATGGTCTAAATTCTCTTAACATATCATTAGTATATTAAAAAATGACAGGGTTATTTAAAATGGACACAAAAATTAGAACTATCTTTTGAACAACTCTTGTATTTTTATGTTGTCTCTTTCATATTCTTCAAAAAAACTTTTCTAAAAATTCACGAACAAAATATTTTTCTAGCACTAGTTGTATTTAATTATAATGTATGACCATGTTCCTAAATTTTAGGTCCTTAACTTTCAGCAAATAAACACATATAACAATATAAAAGTACACCTAAATATATTTTCAATATTCAGATGATGTATATTTAAATCTGGATCTCCATCCAATCACATAATGAAAATGTTGATTATTCTATGTTTTTTCTAGTAACCAATCTTATGGATTGGATAATTTTTGTTTCATTAATATTTTAAATTCAAGGGAACAATTTAATGGAAAACATACCTTCTTCTATTCAAGAATTATGTTCCCGATCTTCCCACTTCCTATAAACATTGTTCACTATAAGATAATCACAATTCTCCTTCATAAAATCACTTTACTCACACATAATTATTTTAATGAAAATAGTACAGTAAGTTTTTCCCATAATATATTTTGAAACCACTAATTTCTATTCACACTATTTTTTTCTTTATGCAATTATTTTCCCTCTATTGTTTTTTTACAATAAATGAGTATGATCTTCTCTAAAATAATTTCTATAACTAATGATCATGAAACTACTTTATACTATAATGAAATGAAATTTTCATCAACTATGCTTTACAAACTACTAATGTACTACAATATCCTAAAATGTTTCTCAACAATTCATTACAAACTACTTAACTTATTGGATTTTCCTCATGAAGGTTCATATATTTATATGGTCTTAGAAACTATGCTTCATGAAATGTAATGATCTTGGGACTATCTCTATGTAACTAGTATTCACTATAACTATTTTATGATTCTATTAGATCACATGACTATTTTCCTTTATATATTTCTTATCATCTTCTTTCTTCCATGAAATTTATAGGTATTAATATGATAGATTCCATTCTAAATTTTTAGCCCATGTAGATGTTTCAATATATTGACATCAGATAAGTCTAAAACAATACATTTACTCTTTATCTTAGCTTCATTATATTGGAATACAAAACACTTCATTTAAATTTTTTTATTAACAATTCTTCTAGAATTCAAATAATCTATTCTAGAAAACTTCATATTTTTTCACTGCAATAACTCACCCTTTCATTTATTTAATTCAATTCAGTTAAATTTAAATAAAAAAGATGATTTAATGGTATTTATATACAACAAAAAAATAAATAAATTGGAATTTAGCACTTTAAAAAATCATTTATGGACATTTAATTCCATTTAATGTTATTTATCCACTCATATATAAAATAGACTAGTATCTCTAATCCCAGTTTCCATATGAAATTTATGTTTATTTTTATTTTCTAAAAATCCTGAAATGTATCATTTTTTTCCCATGAAACCATATTTATTACAACATTTGATCATAAGAAGAATGTATTCATCCTGAATGGATGTTATAGCACAATAAAAATAATTCCAAATAAAATCATAAAAAAACTATTTGGAATAAAAACCATATATGGTGGAGAATTTTATCAAGATAAAAAAAATTTATTGAATGCAAATTTTATTTGGGGGAAAATATCAACAATGGAATTTTCCCACATAAAATTTAACTTAAGGATTTGGATTGAATATAAAATAGAGCAAGAATCACATAGCTCAAAGAATCCCATGGTACCATAATATAAAATGATCACCCTCATCCACTACATCCCACATAGTGCAGTTATTACTTCACTCCCTATATCCATCATGCTTGCACCAAATACAGCTTGCTATCTTCACATCCATAACAACCCTCAACTAGTGCTAACATTGGGTCTTACTTCTATCTAATTGACGAATGGTTTCTCAGGTGAATAATTCCTTAAGGACTATAATTTTTTAATATCTCCTATATTTAACATACCTGTTAAAAAATAATCACTCTTAGAAAGATTCAATAAAAACTTACCCTCTATTGCGCCTCTAAAAAAATATCAACACATATTCTCAGAAAAACATTAAAATTTTTAAAGTCATCTAAAATATTTAAATGAATTAAAATAAATATACAGATTATAATTATAATTAAAAAAAATATTTAACATGAATAAAATTCATAATTATCATATAAATACTCTATTTACAGTAAATCAATGTAAATACACTAACTATTTAAATAATGATTTTACATTAACTTCTACAATGCTTTATCTAACTTGAATTCATCACTAATTTAAGAAAATATCAATCAAATTAACCCAAGGATTTATTATTCCATAAATGAGTAAGTTTAAAAAACCAATAATCATCAAATTTCAATATCAGCACTACTTATAAATTAATATTAATATGTATCATGTTATAGGTGGTGTGATTCTCAAAATCATTCATACAAGTCTTTCAATGTATGTCCAGATGAACAATAATATTATTTATAATATGTTTAATAAAAATAAAAATAATCTCATCTTTAAACGATTGTCCCAAATTCATTTCAAAAGAATCTCGAGGGGTGAATTGAGTTCTTGAAATTTTCATCAATTATAATAATACCCTATTATTATTATGAAGGAATTAATATTATATACTTATCATAAGTAAAAGAAAGAAATAAAATCATAATAAAAATAAATAGACATAGATATTTAATGTTTTCCAGGAAATAGAATTACCCTAGTCCACTCCAACAGCATTCATCACCATGAGTATAATGATTTTCACTAGACACTTCATTTTTCTGGGGACTCACAATCCTTCTTCTCGAGTCTGATTGAATGAGATTAAGAGGAAGAAATTTGTTACAATAAAAAAATGATATTTCATCTAGACTAAAGAAAGGCTTTATAAAAAACTACATTCAGATTATTCTACTTGAAGAATTTACAATAAGAGAGATAAGAGAACAAATTATTTCTAGACTTAGGGAACAATTGTAAGGCAAAAAATATGGAAGGAAGAAAACACTAGGAGAGATGATAAAAACAATATATCTAGAGGATATTATTATATAACAATAAATATATTGATCAATATATAAAATCTATATATCATGAAGATTATTCCTCTTCTCATATGTAATTGAGTAGTTTTGGAGAGCTTCGAGATAGTGTCCTTGAATAATCAAGTAATAACACAATTCTAATTTTTATATATCCTATTCAGACACATGAGAGCTATTTTACAATTGATGAAAATACTTAAATTTTAAACACATAACACATGATCCATAAATTTTGGGACTAATGACAGTTCATTTTCATTGAAATACTCTGCTGATTCAAACCTAATAAATTCATACTACAGTTTGGTGTAGCCAATTGCAAATCATCACATGAATGAATTTCAAATTTTAATCAGTAAAGCTAATTTAATGAAGGCATTCTATATGTATCTATTTTTCATCACATATCATATTTAATATTCCTAATGAATGTGGTTCATGTTTCCAAATTAATTCACACATTCTTTTTTATCACCCAACAAAAGTAGATGTAGTAAAATGAAACCATGTAGCTGATTTCACAAAGTATCCTATTCACATAGCCGATTAATCCACATAACTGATTAAAGTATACAATTAAACTATATATATTATTTCTCAAATAGATTATTTCATTAATTTATTTAATGTCCACGCATACTATTTTGTGATGTAGCTGATATATATATAGGTGATTCCTTCACATAGTTTTTTATATATAAAAATGATCATGTATCTATTTCTCCTTATATCTGATGTCTTAAAATGGTATAATACAATGTTTCGAGAAAGTATATTTAATGAAATTAAAATCCAAAATAATTAAAATAAAAACAAAATATTATGAATACACTTAAAAAAATAATTAAAAAAACAATATAGGGTAATTGAGATAATCAAAATGTAAAGTACATAAGATATGTTGGGTGAACATTAGTAGTCTAATAATCTCCTCTTTTTGGTGATAAAAATAATAATTTAATATTAAACACGAAATTGTAAACATGAATTTTTATAAATGAACATAATTTGTATATTTATTTTAAAATGTAGTGTTTATCCATTATTTATCCCCCACAATATAATATTTCCCACACTATGTAGAATCCATCTCTCCCATTTTTAAAAATTTCAGAATTTCTCCCTATTTTGTGACATGAAAAAGGAAGGGATAGAGAAAAACACTTGTCTTGTTTCACTTTTAGAGTAATTAAATAGTTAATTATTATGCTAAAACTGAATAGTAGAGTAAATTATTTAAGGAATGGAATTCAACTTAACAAATATGTGATTAAAAAATTAAATGGAAAAAATCACGGTGAAAAACATTAATAATTAAAAAAATAAAATGAAAATATGTATAAATAAAAACATTAAAATGGAAGAACATTAAATTAAAATAATCACTAAAAAAATAAATTAAGAAAGAATTATTTTGTTGATTTCCATGACATATGATATACATCTACTAGGAAAAAAATATAGTACATTAGTAATAAGATATGGGTATATTAATTGGTTCAAATTGTGTTTGAGGTTTGAGTGGAGTTAGTTTGATAGCTGTTTTAGTCTTGGAGATGGTTGGAGCTAGTGTTGTTGATGAATTTTTTTCATTACCAACTTATGAAATAATTGCACATACTAAACCATTTGTATATTCTAGTTATTGATACTGAATTATACCAGTGAGGATATTTTCATGATTCACATAGATTATAATGAAATTATAAGTTATTGCAACCTGAAAAGGTACCAGTGAGCTCATGGTCTATACATCCATTAATAAATTCTCCTCCATTTTAAAATTCAATACATATTCTGTATAATTTATTGTATCTCAACACTTTGAACCCCTGTCGGTATGCTCAAATTCCGTTTCCTTACCTCCATGAAGTGATGTGATTCATTTTTTATTACCTCATCACAATGGTGGTATATATAAGTGTATATAAAGAAATAATAATATATTTATTTTATCATTATCATTATATAAGGATAAATAACACTTAAATTTTTTCCATCATGATTATGAAAAATAATAACATTTCACGTGACTAAGTACAACATACAGTATCCATTATTTTAACATACTTAATTTTTCATAACGGTATTTAATGGATGGTTCAAAAATTATAATTGATATATATAAATAATATTTATTTAATGATTATTATTCTTGATATTAAAAAATAATTAAAATTGTGACCATAGTCAACATGCCGAAGTCAATTTTGGCGTATATGCTGAATATCAAGAAAGCATCTGTTGTGAACTGAAATGATTAATTCACTAAATATACCATGTTAAAAAAATTAAAGGGATATTTAATATTAAAATTATTTCTATGAAATAAAATTATTAATATAAGTTTATTAATCATGATGATAAATCATTATTATGACATGTTAGACTCATGGTATGTAAATTTCTAATAAAAAATATTATCTTTTATAGTTTACCATAAATGTTTTTCTACTATACTAATTTTATTTTAAATGATTCTTGAAAATTATTATTTATGCATCAATTGATGATAAAGGTAATTATTTACCATATTTTACTATCAGGGTATTTTTTAAAATTATGCTTTTTACGGTTGTACGTATGGGATAATTTACATTAAAAAAATCTTTTAAAATCTTTTAAATATTTATTTTCTATAACTTTATATTCATTTTTCATATTATTAAAATTATTTTATTAATTTATTTATCCAAACATAAATAATTACAAAGAAAATAGTATATACCTTTGTAATTTCATTAAATGGTTCCAAAATGAATATTTTTATGAATTTTATATTGGAAAAGTTTAATTTCTTTCTAAAATACAAAAGAAATTTTTTATTTTAATGTACACAACATCACTGGATTTCCATTCCACTATAATCGATATTTTATATTTTTATATATTTATAATATTTCTTATATTATTCATAATAATTACCATAACCTTTATTTAATGAATTTTTAAAAAGGGGTTTTAAATTGATTGGATATTTTGATACTAGTAAATATTTTTCTTATGGATGTAAGGGATCTCTCTAACCCAATTTTTTATTTTGGTTATAACTATTCTCCCTCTATCTCACATTCTCTCTCTCTCTCTAATGTTTTAGGATGATTCTATATTTTTTATATATGTATCTCACATATATACCTAGCTTATTATCTATTCTTTTGACACTGTAATACGATCCATAAGGTCGTTTTTCAAATTCCATATTTATGAAATCCTTTTTTATAGAGATATGTGGAATGTTTAGGGATCCCATTTTATCTCCATGTGTAATTATTATGATTAGGCCTTATGATTTATTTCCATTTATGGAAAAAATAATCAAGAACTTGTTCTATTGTGGGCACCAAGATAACGATACAATGTAATGGGTATGGGTCTTGTCTTATGAGGCATTATAAATGGAATTATAGAGTAAATATAATCCATTATGAGACTCTATATACCATGTGATGTTGTCTTGGTAGTTATCCTTGAAATATTATTATATCATGTTTTGTGTTTCGAACATATTTTCTATGTTTACATGATATTTTGAAACCATGTTCTTTATATTATGATCCCATGTGATTTTATAGGGTTTTAAGGTTGAGGTCAAGATGAGGATTTTGATTTGATTCCCTGAAAAGTAAAAAATGTGACATCATAAATGTTTTATTTAATGGGAAAATGGATACATGGTTTATGTATCAAAATTTTCATGTCATATTTATTTACGTAAGGGAGAAGATCAGATTTTTAAAATTCTAAGCGGTAAATATCTATAAATGTAAAAAAACTCATTACATAAGCCTCAAGATTATGTAATTAATAATTTTAAGTATATATTGTTGGTATGAGAAGATAGTTTTATGAAACTTTAGAGATTATGATATTTTCATTTGAGGTCAACTTAAGAGTTATGTATACAATCATGGGTTTTTGAGTTCAAGGTAGATCATGGATTCAAAGTCTTAGACATCTCTTTTTTAGTTTTAAAGTTATTGAATTTAATTGTGAGCAATGAAATTTTATAAATTTTATTATTAGTTTATGAAATATTTAACCCTTAGGTTCAACATGACATATTATTTTAAGAAGAATACCATATTCATATATTGAATGATACTGATAAAATTTGGATTTTATAAATTATTTGATGATTATATTTATTTTAAAGGAATTTCGTCACATCTATAGAGACTATATAAAAATTATATTAATATTGTTTTAGTGGAAAGGATTACCTATCACATCCCGAAAGGCCAAAGAGCATGAACCCATGACTAAATGGTAATGACATTGAAATGAATAACACAAGCCTATATGATACTTTTATTAGTATGATTTTTTAATGTGATGTGATAGATAGAGAATATGTTTATTTTGGGAACATATATTTTCTCCTAGACAAAACCATGTGATTTAAATGTGATTTAGTGATTATTGTAATTTTGGAAGAAATTCACAATTATAGAAATCATATATGATTATGGTAAAATAAAAATCACATGATTCTATCATATGGATAATGTTAGATTATCATTTTAAATAATATATGATTTTAATATTTTTAGTGTTTTAGGTAATTTTTTGAAATTTATTATAATATCTTGGTAATTATATGGTTTTTGAATATACATTTTTGTACGAGCCATTAAGAGAGATTGAGGTTACTTAGAGATAATGTTATATTTATCTTGGAAGAATATGTGACCAAATAAATAAAATCCATTGTTTTTAATCTTAATTTGGAATACATTAATCAATTATTTGGTTAGTAATTTATTGAATGATCTATGTTGAACGTTGGGTGTTATTGTTAGGGATTTGTAAATTAATCTCATATATCTTAATATGATGGTTTATTTATATTCGGAATTTGATTTTACTAGAAATTTCAGATTTTATTAATGTATATATTGGGGATGGATGTTTTTATCCTTTTATGGATTATGTTATCCATTGAAAGTTTATTTTAGTGATTTCGACATGACAAATTCATCTCTTACACTCATTGTTTGGAGGAAAATATGAGATTGACTTGGAAATTGATTAAAACATGAAATTTTACATATCAAGTAAGTATATTTCTTTATTTTTCATAATCTAGATTGTAAATTAATTCCTGAACTCTAGGAATGTTATATTGAAACAAACGTTTTATCATATTACCTTCCTTTCCAACGAATTGATGCTATTTTTTAGACCACATCAGTTTACGATTTTTGGGATGTTAGAATTTACTTGATAAATAACATTATTTTTATTAAGTATCATTATCAATTTCCATAATTATTTGGTCAATAAACTTTTTATCCATTTAATTTTCTTCACGTACCACTAATGTTATACTATTTTGAATCCAAGTAAAGTGGTGACCTTTATATTTCATTTTCCCCTTTTCTAGTGGAAGAGTTATTAACCTTTTTTATAATGTGAAATTTAAACAAAATATTTTTTAGATTTTAGAACCTTCTCTATCGAGAATTCTTAAAAATTATGAGATTTAAATTTATTAAATGGCGGAATAATGTAAATGCCAAAAAAAAGATTTTCTATAGCATATTCGACACGAAACACCGAGCCAAAATGAAAAATAAAATATTATTATTTAAATGTTACCCCTATAACATACCTATTAAATTTAAAAGAATTAATATTATTAACTCATTTATAATATATACATAAAGGTCCTACTCAATTTAAATTTATTGAGAAATTATTTTAAAATAATCATTAAATTTTTAGTAAATCATTTTATTCTTCAAAAATACATTTTCTTTAAAAATAGAATTTAGTTAATTTCATGAGTAAATATATTAATTATCTTTTGAAACTAATATTAATAGAATTTTATAAATAAGAAATAAATTTTCATATAAAAATATATAAAATATAATTTGATAAATGTTTTATATTTTTATGAAATGTTTTATTTTTCAATGAATAATGAAAAATAATGATTTTTATTAAAAACTATATTTTATTGTCTAGTATTGAAAAAGTAAAAAACTATTTTGTATTAGTTTTAAAAATTAATTAGTACCATTTTAATATAAATATTCAATTTATGAAATTTTTAATGAATTTTATACTTATATATAGTATAAAATCATTTTAAACCCTAAAAGAAATTTTTTAAAAAACCAAATTTTTATCGGGTCACACTTTCCTAATTTTATATAAATTATAACACTTATGAAAATTAAATACTGATAAATAGTTTCCATATTTATAATCAAGAGGTTTAAATTTGGAAACATGGGGTCCGAATTTGGAATGTAGACACCTTTTAATTATATTCGTTATGAATAATGACTACTACAAATAATTGTCACCACAACTAGGGTAAATAAGGTAATTAAGGTTAAAAATAGAATGATAAAGACTATACATTGACCCTTTATCTTAACTTTGTCCAATTTAATGAGTTAATTTCTTCTTTTCAATCCAAATAAAAAATACATGGTAATACAATGCCATGTTTTAATGAATATTTCCATTATACTATGTATTGAAATGATAAAGAAAAAAATGTCACATTATTGCTTTTAATACTATAATATTTTATGATAGGGATAAAAAATTATGTTCAGTTATAAATTTACATTTTAAACATAAATTAGTTTTTATATTGGTAATATATTTATAAATTTTTGTAATGAAATACTTACCTAAAATGATTATGTAACACTGACAAAATATTTATTTAATTAATCGTAAAATAATATATTATTCCTTATAACATCTAATGCAATATAAATTGAATGATTCGTTTTTCCATTTTTTTAGATAACTATTACATGTTAGTAAATTTATAAAGGCTTATATTTAAATCCCATTACTGTGAATCTTTTTGTCGATGTCAAATTAAATTGAATAGTTCCAAAAATGACATTAATGATTTTTATAATAAATAATATTTTATTAAATGAGTAAAATTTTATAAAAATCCATTATTAATCTTAGTCATTTTGGAATGATTGAAAATATAATATATATTCCATTTAGTTGATAATTTTTCTTTAATAATAATTATCTTTTACCCTAATGAGTAAAAATTTTGTTATCATGGTAACAATCAAAATTTGTAACGCAGGTTAAAACAAAGAGAAAAGGTTAAGAACCTAAAATAAAATTTTCTATTTTTTGGATGATTTTATTTAGATAAATAGTCATACAATCATAGATTTATTTTATTTTGGATCCATTTTCCATGAATTTTATTTTATAATAATTTAATATTTTGAGAAATTCCAAAAGTTCCCATATTCCCCATATAACAGGGAACCTCATATCCTCATTCAAAAATAAAAAAGATTTTTTTTCGACAAATAACTACCAAAATACCATAGTTAATTCCATTAAAATCTCATATAATAATGTTTTTGATTATAAAACCCTATTTAAAAGGCTTTTGGGGTAACCCAAAAGAGTTTTTCTGAAGAAAAGGTATCGTTATTAATCAAACATATTTGTTTTATTTTTATTCCAAATTATTTTAATATTATTCAATCATTGTGATATAATAAGATTAGTATCTCTTATTTAATTATATTTTATTTTGTTACTTATCATCCTAGTCCCATTTCATCTTCTATTAAATGGGAAACGAAACCATAGTTCGTTTTTACAACAGACTGCCACCTCTCTAATTGATGTATTTTGTTTTCCCTCATCACATAGTTTGATTATGATGTTGTTTTTAATTTATATATAATATATTAGTTAAATATTTATAATTACATAAAATTAATATATCTTGTATTTTTTTTCCATTCCAATCATTGATAGATGATAACATTGTTTGTGTGTATGAGTGGATTACCACCTCAACGAAGTGATGTGACCCTTTTTTCATTACCACATATCAGGAGTGGAATATATAATTGTTTCTAATGAAATAATATTATGTTTATGATTTATTTATAAATATGAAATGATATAATAACACTTAACTTTTATCCAACTTGACAGTTGAAAAATGGAAATGTTACTCATGTGTACATATAACCTATCATCTATGTGACATTAACATAGTTCATTTTTTATAACCCAATTTCATTGTTAGATTTAATAGTATAATTTATGTATAAAAATTAGAAATATTTTATTATTAATTTTCTTGGTATGAATAAATAATTTCCTCATTCACCATAATCAACCTACCAAAGTCATTTTTTACTTGTGAGACAAATATCATGAAAATTTCCAACAAGAACATAAATGATTAAGTAATTGAATATAGCCATATAATAAATAAAATAAAAAGAGATGATAAAAATAAAAGAATTAATTAATTAATTAATTAATTAATTTTTTCTCTATAGGAAGATAATGAATATTCATGAAATGTTAAACTAATGATAATGAAATTTATTCATAAAAAATAATATTTTAATGTTTTTTATAATAGTTTTTGTTCTATGTTTATATTTATACCAAACCATGCTAGGATTCCATCCAACTCAACACATGACTCAATCTATAACATGCCCCGAAGCATGTTCCCGATCCCCATGGGCTAGAAACAAGTGTTGGGAATCAAATGAAATAAAAGGAAGAGTGGATTCCACCAAAAACCAGGATCTAATAAAAAAATTAACAAATTGATAATTCAACAATAACATACAATTGAATCCCAAATGAATAAAACAAAACAATTTAGTTACAAGATAATACTAAATAAACAAGTAAAAAAACAAACACTGAACCACTACCAACCCGAACTCCATGTGACCACAATATCACCACTATCCAAAATATTGAAATGATCCAAGAGCTAGCTCAAATTGAAAACATTAACATTAATATGAACATGAAAAAAAATCAGATCTATTAACCTTATGTTGTAGAAGTAGGGTTTGAGGTAAACAGCTTAGAAGGAAACCACTAATAAATACATGTGTTTCCATTCCTGGAAACAATCCACTATCATCGGTTTGAAATAAATGTATAAAATTAAGTTTTTTTACATTTTATCAGGAAAATAATTATATTCCCATTTTAAAATCAAACATAGATCACATTCTATTTTCAAAATAGATTATCATATAAAAATCAAATCTAAATTATTTACATAGGGGAACAAATATTGGGCTTTCATTAAAATAAATAAATTGTACAATATGAAAACCAACATGAACATAATGTAAAAAAATAAAAATTATAACCATGGTAATTTCCTAAAAATTCCTATAGAGACCCCAATAAATATTCAGTTTGGAACCACCTGCCAGTGTATGATGAAACTATATAGTATATAACCAACGGTTGCTTTGAAGTATCCTCACCAGTGGAATAATCCCTCTATCCTTATAAACAATTCAAGGGGTACCAACCATTCAAATTGAAGCTGGAAATAAATTGTTACTTGATCCTTTTAAAGGTGAATATGAACCCATAGTAAATTTATACTGCATAAGTAAGAGGCCCTTGCATTGGTGACCCACCTTACTTGATTCCACTCCACATTCCTAGCCCAAATACAGACACCACCTATATGATAACCCATGGAAGGAAATCCCCAATAAGTGTTCCCTTCATACAATAAGTAATTTATAAGTTCAATATGGACTACACATTTGATAGTATTATAAAACATTTCCCACATTTACAAAACCACAATTATTTCCAAATATTAAAAATTTAGAAGTATGAGTAATATGATGTCTATCTCCAATACACTTTCAAAACAATTTTCAATAATTTTGAAAATTAATACAAACAATCACTTTCAAAAGTGAAATGTCAAAGGAGAATTTAATTTCCAAACACTAACCAAAATACATTTCAAGGAAAAAAATTATAAACATTAAGGAACACATTTTAAATTACATTTCAATTCTCATGAAGAAAAACTTTCCCAATTTTGAAATCATAGACCCATTTTATGAAAAAAAGGGAGGATATATGGGAAACTTTTAAGGGAAAAGTGGTTTAGGGTTCCACCTTCATTTGAATGCACATTCTTGTGTGCACCTTGTGTACCCATGTATGTGATAACAAACAGTGGAATACCTAAAACCAACTATGGGAGCACATCAAATACATTTTCATTTCTAAAATCACCACTTTCTTTTTTAACCAAACCCAACAATTATACAGAATTTCATGAGCATAATAAGCCCCTTTAAAAATCATGAAAATACTTCCAAAAAATTTCACAATAATGATCAATCCATAAAATTACCAAATCACACACACAATGCCAAATTCAAAATCCAACAATTCTAAAATAGCATTGATAGGAATAAATATTTATCAAAACACCCAATTTCATTTTAAAAGAACATGTGACATTTTAACAGACACCTTAAGTACATATGTACATTGTCATATTTAAAGAATATTTTTGAAAACATATTTTTTAGAAATTATAACAAAAAAAACACCACAATAAACTAACAATGTGAATTATTGAGATGTGAATCATGTCTAAAAATAACTTGAATGAAACCAAACATCAACACAGTTCATCGTAAAGGGTAAACACAGAGAAACCAACATCTAAGGTCTGAAAATCCCCAAGAACCATTCACACACCCTAGAATCCAAATAACCAAATCCCACACACCAAACATGTCCAATATGGTTCAACCAAATGGGAAACCCCACAATTAAGCCCTTGAAATCACGAGTGAGAAGAGAGAGGATGAGGAGAAATGTATAAAACCCTTAAAATATTATCTTTTGATCAAAGGAGAAGAACCATGGACGGAGAGGAGATAATGAGAAGTGGGGTTTGGGACCCATGTTTTCACAAAAACTGACCACGTGGGATGGGGCTCGGGTTTGGGTAAAATAGGTGGAGGGTATAATTGAATTTTTAAAATTTTAATGACCTGGACTTATTTTTTTATTTGGCCACATAGTTTACCAAAATGTGCTCTAATCGTGCGATAGACACTATCCAAGTGAGGTCTGACAGGTTGACTAAACCACACAATTTAGATGATCATGTCAAAATAGTGTGGTAGCTATTGCCTTGGACGGTACCGACCACATGACCATACCACACAGTTTGACTAACCATTCTCAAACTATGTGGTAGCTTCTATCCAACATCAGGACCATCCAGATGGGTTCCTCAGTTGAACCACATGGTTTACTCTAACTATGTGGTGCTCATGCATAGGCTAGAAATCTACCCTAACTTCCAAAATTTTAATATTTAAACCGATACTCAACCCGAACCTCAACAAGAAAGATCCGAGATATTGAAAAGAATAAAATAAAATTGTATCTAAGGTTTGGGTGTGAAAATTATCACTGCCACATAAGAATTATTGACCCATAATGTCACCCAGTGGAATGATTAACAGAACATGAGTCCATGCCCGATCAGAACTGAGGGAAACTAAGAACCATATGGTGACTATTCACCACAAGTCTCACCTAACCAAAAAAAAGAGAAAATAAATCATAGTAATGACTATAGAACATGAGGGGGTTATCACCTCCATAATAACTCATCTAATATAAGAATCACTTAAACCCCAAACACACCAACACCTGAACTGGAACTCCAACCACTATACCCTAGGCTATCTAACATGGAAACTCCCATCACAGTTCTCATCCAATTTTCCCGCACAAAATAATCCAAGCCTTGAAGACATAAAGAAGAAATCTACTACAAGGAATCCCAGAAATCCAAGACCCCATGAACTAACTCATATTCTCTATACTAGCTAAGAAACACCCTCATCGCAACTCGAAGCTATGGAAATCCCAACAAGAACACATCCAACTTCATTAGCACTAGAAAAATAAAATTAGCACCATAACCTAAAATTTCCCATATAAACCAAAACTCCAAACACAAACCCAAACACCATAACATCACCACATCAGCTGAATAATACACCACTAGTAATAAGAGTTTACCATACTAGTAAAAACCCTTAACTCGATGGAAAAAACCATGAAAGAATAATAGTGAACCCATAATATAACCATGAATGCTGATTTTCACAAAGACATATATCTCCAAATTAGCACAACTAAAACCGAAACAAACCCACAGTAGGGTTGATCAAACATTAAGAAAATGAATGATTTAAGAAGACCCATTTAGATGAACACTACCATTTAGTTCAGTAAAGAAAAAGTTCACCACACTTTTACAATGAAAGATGAACTTCCAATGTAGGGAAACAAGGACATATAAACTTGAAATATCTATATCCAAACATTCATAAACAAAAACCTATCCAATGTTTCATCCAACCCCAAAACACCTGACTGTGTGTGAGCTTCATTCCGAGGCCTACGATTGGAGCCCTGATGACTGAATAATTTAATTCCTTACATTCAGGCATTAATATCTTCTTATAAAAAAAATCTTTCTTTTGGAAATTCTTCCAACAAAATTTTTCCATATGACCCACACAACAAAATGATGTAATTTATTTAGTGGGATCTGACCAACCAACATCAAATTCCTGAGACAACCACACTTATGGAATACAACCAAATGACCAGATGAACTAGAAGAAAAAACCAATGAAGGAGACTTTTTAAATAAATATTACTCTAGAATTCACTTCTTTCCGAATGGGGAGCCTTCACGAACAATGAGATACACCGTATTTGCAAATATCTTCACTCAAAAAACCAACATAGATAGAAACACATCATCCACCATATTCTCAAAATAAATATCCCTAAAAGATATAAATCGCTCCATGATCTATGGACAATGACTTCTAATGAAAAGGGAAGCCTTCATCAGGTCCTAAAACACCACCTCTGAAGAAATGAAAATGAGCTCATTGAAATGGTAAAAATAAGCTTCACCATTTGATGGAGTTGTTAAAGACTCATGAGCTCCTCCTTTATTCTCACCTTCCCCTCCTCAATTACAAACCATTTGAAAAAGACATAATTAAACACTTCCCACATCAACCCAAGTTTCATCGATTAGTGGAGAAAACATCTCCCATTCGTCCGATGCTAGACCATCAAGAAAACCCAGGACAAAAATAACTCTAATTGTTTCTAGATTTCCCGACAATATGAATATTATCTCAACTTCGTCAGTCCACTGAACTGCCTTTAATGGACCTTGTTCACCTTGAAGAATATGCAATTACCAAGAAGAATAAAATATTCAGTATGATCCTTGAAAATTTTGGGGACTTATATGGGTGAAATATTCTAGAAAACATGGTACAAATAATACCACAACCATCATAAAACCAATGTATATCAAAAAAGAACACATAGAACCAAAAAATGGCTCAAAAACCAAAAAAATACAAACAAACCCAAAAATGATTATCAAAAACCACCACATAAATTATAATTTCTGAGAACAACATTATGAAAGTATATTTTTAAAAGAAAAATCTTGTTTCAAAAAAATAAAACCCTCATAATGAAAAAAACCAATTTTCAGAATCATTTTCCCCTTTAGAAATTAGTTTGGGAAAACAAGGCCAAAATATTGATCTCAAACGCACACCCATGGAATCCTATAAACCATCATGTATGTGTATATCCATTATAATTCATACGTGCGAACACACAATTTACAAACATACCTATATAGATGAGAAGTATTATATACAGTACCAAGGGCAATTCTGACCATTTTATCATCAAACCCGAAGGATTAACTACATTTTCATTCCCAAATACCATTTGAATAACACACATTTTACAAATTTCAAAAACACTTGAAATAAATAATTCTCATTTTCACAAACTAGTTTCACTTTGAAATATTACTCACACGAACTAAAAATAAAAACCAAACATGGGTTAAGAAAAATAACCAGAAGGAGGAACTAGTGGTCATTCTTAACCTGGAAAAATAGTAGTGAGCCTTGCCCTAGGTAGGAAATAACAATAAAGAAGACCATGAACCATTCATTTGGACTTCAGATGGGTCATGACACCTTGTGAGGTCACAAATTGACATTGGGTCACTTATATTATAATTAATCAATCCCAAACAAGTAAAATCAAGATAAATACTCAATTCCCAAACAACCCCCAGCAACTCAGGTATCACCATGAGTGGTCGTGATCCGGAACTGGCCAATAACCTACCTCCTGATCGATGATAATAAAAATCTCCAACTACCATACACACCAAATAACAAAGAACATGCTCTGATACCATTTTCTCATAAACTAGTCCAGGATTCCATCCAACCCAATAATAGAACCATTTTGTTGATTGGACTGAGTGACTTTCCAAATCCCCATGGGAAGGAAACTAGTACCGTGAATCAAATGAAATACACATGGGAACAATTTCATCCCAATAATCCAGGTTTGAATAAACAAAATAAACAAACTAAGCACAAAACTATAACCAATAAATGAATCCCAAAGGAATAAAACAAAATGATTCAGTTATAAGATACAACTAAAAAAGAAACCAAAACACATGCCAAACCGATACCAAAATGTTCTCTATGTGTCCTCAATGTCACAACCATCCACAAGAATGAACTAATCAAAGAGATAGCTCAACCAGGGTACACGAAGAAGAAGATGAACCTGTAAAATAGATCGGGTCTACTAACACTGAGTGGTATAAGTAGGAGTGTAAGGTAAACATCTCAGTATGAAACCACCTAATAATCCATATGTTTCCTTTCATGAAAAATGTATACTAACACTTGTTTGAAAAAAAGTATAAAAATAGGTTTTTGAACATTTTATTAAACAAATATTGGATTTTAAATTTTAAAATCCAACACATGACACATATAATTTGAAAACCATATTATCATTTCAAAACCAAAATACAAACCAAGTACCTAATCAAAACAATACTAGTCTACGAATTAAATAAATAAAAATTATAAGATGAAAACTAATAATAAATGAAAGTAAACAAGAAAATACAAACAATAACCATGGGTTTTTTAATAAATATCCCTAGAGTGATCCCGAGGAATAATCGGTTCAGAACCACCTACCAGTTTATAGTGAAAATCCATAGTCTATAACAAACTGGCTACTCTAAAATAGCCTCACAAATAGTACAACCCACCTGACCACTAAGAAAATTGTAACATCCCGGTTCTGGAATCCACCCAGTGGTACCCCGTACCTATTTTGTCATATGACCCCAAGCTCATTTCCCTGAACTCCAGAGGTGTCCGACTAGCAGCAAGGGCCTTGGGTGTGAGAATGAGGAAACTATGCCCTCATTGGCAGAGTAAACAACAAAAAAGAGAAATAATAAACTATAATGAAAGCAGTATCAATCCATACACAAGTGAAGAGGGGAATACTAAAACAATAAACAACTGGAGCACATATATATATATATATAAAATAATTCATGTTACATATGTAGAATAAATCATCCAAACAAGTCATAATGATGAATACAGTACTATACCAAAGTAAAAAAGAAAAATAGATAAGAAACTCCTCAGCATCGCAAGCCTCCACTTGGTCCCATGCTCTCCTACTCTAATGAAAGTCAAGTACCTGATGTAGAAGGGCACTTTCCCTTGTCTATACCTACAACAATATAATCTGTTTGGGCCCAAAAGGATGACCCAAATAGGGTGTGAGACTAAATCCTAGTAGGAAACAACCTGAAGATCTGGGACTAACAGTCAGTGAGTATATGGAAGGTAAAGTACATTAATAGTAAATAATAAGAAGTAACCAGCAATACAAAGCAGTAAACAATCCACAAAAATCAACAAGCAGTAGTAAAGAAAACAGATAACCCCAAACAGGAAACCATCTGGGAAGTACGCACAACCATTCACTCTTGTACAATCCAAAAAGTACCAATAACCCTCTTGGTAGTACACTCATCCCGACCACTCTGGTTTGGTCAAACAAAATTATAAAACTCTCTGAGGAAGCACACTCAGTCAATTCCACTTATAGTCTAAGGTAGTCAGGGACTCTCTGAGGAAGATCACTCAGTCTAATCCCCTTATTTCTCTAAGGAATAGAGACTCTTTGAGGAAGATCACTTCGTCAATTCCTCCTATAGCCTCAGGTCTATCACATACTCTCTAAGGAAGATCACTCGGTCAATTCCTTCTATAGCCTAGAATGGTTTAAGGAAAAATCAAACAAAGTAATGACCCTCCGAGGAAGCTCACTTGGTCTATCCTCCCATGGTCTATAATAACCAAGACTCTCTGGGAAGTTCACTCGGTCTATCCTCCTATAGTCTATAATATCTAAGACTCTCTAGGAGGCTCAACTGGTCTATCCCTTATAGTGTATTACATCTAAGACTCTCTGGGAAGATCACTCAGTCTATCCCTTAAAGTCTATAGCACTAGGTTCTCAGAGCCCTGTGCAAATCAGTGCAAAATAATTCTATATGGCCAAAGTAAACCTAAAATGATACTTGGATAACCAGTTTATAACATAACAAGCATGTCAGGAAATAGGGATCTATCCTAAGGTTACAAGTCATGGAAAGTATATACAACAGACAAAGGAAGAATAAGACCAAAGGTCGTAAATAGAACAAGGCATGGGTAAACATCCAAGCAAAGTAAATATCCTTATATATAGCCAAAATTTACCTCTACACAAGCATACAAGCAAGGCAGGAACACAACAGGGGTAAAACAGATATCACACAACACCCCGTCCAAGGGGATTGGTGGAAATTGCACATAAAGTCAAATACATCGAACGGAAAGGCACAAACCACCTACCTTGATGCTAGGAGATCGATATACATGAACCACGAGGCCTGAATCTCCTTAGAACACCGGAGATCTGAGAAAATGTCCAAAAATCTCAACCCAATATATATTGAGGAAGAGGAAAAATCATGGAATGAAACTCAAAAAGAATGAAGAACTCACTGCTGTGGTTCCAACGCAATCGACAGCAGCCGATTTAGAGAATGGACGGAGGTTCAAGGGCTTAGAGAAGTCTCAGCATCGTACGACTTCTCTCGGTCGAACGAGACCTAGAATAAGACGTTTATGTTGATCAGACGTGACCGCAGTGCGTTAAATGAAAATATTAAAATACAAAACATGTACTTTTGGAGTACACAATGTGTACTAGGCTTTTCCATACTCCACTTTAAGATGCCTCCAGGTTTCCCCTACAAACCGTGTGTGTGGCCCGGACACAGCCAGCACACGGCCTCGTGCAACATCAATGTACACAGAATGTACTTATAAAGTACACTGTGTGTATTTTGAACATTTCCAGATTCTCCTATTTTTCTCAAAAACTCCAGAAAAAGGAAAAACATACCTGATAAGAAGGTCTGAGTTCTTATAGAAATATATGGGGTACCAACCCCTCTAATCAGGTCAGGTAAAAAGCTATCACTCGGTACTCTAAACGTCACCTATGAACCCCTGGTAAATGTATAATGTGTAAGTAGGAGGCCCCTACACAGATGACTCACCTTAACTTCCATCACTTCACATGTATTCCCCAAAACAAACACCAACTATATGATAACCCATTTAAGGTAATCCACAATAAGTGTTCCTATTATACAATAAGTAATTTAAATGTTACAACTAGGGTATCACATCACATAGGCTTATAAAAAATTTCTAAAAAATTTATAGATTTCAATCATGAATTCAGATTTTCAAAACCACATTTATTTCCCAAAAATTGTATGTTCAAACCTGGACTTATATCATGTTCATCTCAAATACACTTTCAAAACAATTCTCAATCATTTTCAAAATTAATAAAAATAATCACATTCAAAGGAACAATGTCAAAGGAGATTATTAGTTCTAAACACTCACCAAAACAGGTTTCATGGCCAAATAGAGCAAACATTAAGGAACACATTTTATTTTACATTGCAAATTACATGAAGAAACACTTTACGCATTTAGAAATCATGGAACGTTTTTTAAAATAAATATTTGGAAGGAAGGATGATAAAGGGAAAAGTGTTTAGAAGTTACACCATCATTTTAAATCACATTCATGTGTGCACCATTGAATGTGCTGAAATTTTATAGAACCCCCAAAAATATGCATTAAAGCACCTCAAATCCATTTTCATTTCAAAATCACCACTTTCTTTTTAAACCATACCCAACGATTCTATTTAATTTCATGCAAATAAACAATCCCTCCAAGAACCTTGAAAATACATCAAAAAATATCACTATAACCATCAGTCCATTAAATTACCAAATCACACAAAAAATTCCAAATTAAAAATCCAACAATACTACTATATCATAGACAGGGCTAAAAATTTATCAAAACACCCAATCTCATTTTGAAAGGAAACATGTCATTTCAACCAATAGCTTAGGTACATAAGTACTTTGGAATATTTCATGAATCTCTCTGAAAATATATTCTTATCAAATTCTGCCAAAATTAAAATGCAATAATAAAATTACCACATGAATTATAGAGAAACTAATGATTCTTAAAAATTAATTTAAAGAACACATGAATCAAAAGAATTCATCAAAAAGGAAAAAACATAGAGATACATACATCAAAGGTGTGTGAATGTGATGAAATGTTTAGGGAAGAAAGATATAATCCTCATGGACCATTAACACACTCAAGAATCCAAATAAAAACAACACACTCACCAAACCTATTCATTAGGATTTAGTAAAAAGTGAAACCCATCACGAAAAACCATGAAATCGAGAGGGGGAAGAGGATAGAGGAGATGAAATGGATAAAAACCCAAAAACTCATACCTTAGAATCAAAGGAGAAGCACTAAAGAGTAAGAGAAGACATGGAAAATGGGAATATGTGTCCCCTTCATGCACTAAAACCTTCAAATTATGAGAGTGATTAGGATAGGGTGAAATAAAAGGAGGGTATAATAGAGTTTTTATTTCCTTAATGACCTGGCCTAATTTCACGGTTTATCGACACAATTTAACAAACTGTGTACTAACCATGCAGTAGCCACTACCCAAAAGAGGAATGATCGCTTGACCAACCCAGATGGTTTGGTCGACCATGCCTGATATGTGTAGTGGCAACTCCCTAGGAGGGGACTGACCTATTTTCCACACCACACAATTTGACTAACCATTCTCAAACCGTGTGGTAGCTTCTGTACAACACCAAGAATTGACATTCGAGTACCCAGGTTGAACCACATAGATTCTGTTGACCATGTAGTTATCTTTTATAGTCCAAAAATCCACACAGACTTCCATGATTTGAAAATTTTATGCAGAACTGTACTTGATCCTCACTAAGAATGATCTGAGACCAAGAAAAGAATAAAATAATGGAGTATCTATGCTCGAGGTGTGAAAATTTTATTCTAAATGTTTCAAGAAATTTTTTATTTAAAATATAATGAATGATAAATTTCATTTTTTAATATATATTATTTGGTTTATCTTTTTTAAAATTATACATTTTATGTTATTTCATAAAAAGTAACTTTGCTTTTTAAATATCATTTTGAACCATATAAAGATTTATTTTCTATATAATTTTTATTCTGTTACCATGTTCATAACTGTTTTTGTGTTTATATTAAACTAAATTGATTATAATGGTCATTTTATGTATAATTTAGGTTTTTTATAAAAGGATTGTGATAGGAATCATTTTATGTATTTTATAAATAACTTTATGAATTTCCTTACAAAACACAAAAATAAAATTTTATTTTAATGTATACGACGTTAATAGATTTTCACACCTCCAAAACCACTATATTATAAAAATATATCATTATTATATTCATTTTTTTCAATTAAAAATACTCTTACCCAATATTTTATTAAAATTCAAAAGGATTTTTAAATGAAATTACTATATTGATTTCCAGAAATGTTTTTCTTATGGATATAATTGAACTTTCTAAAATAATATTTTTCTTGTGTTTTATACTTTAACTCTCAAGTTAGCATTTTAATAACAATAATGTTATGTAATTATTCTAAATTAGGTTTATATGTCTCTCAAATATATACCTAGCTTATTATTCCATCCTATGATGAGAAATGCATCCCTTATAATCATTTATCAAATGAATTAATTATGAAATACCTTTTGATTATGATATTTGGTGAGATTATACAACCCATTTTACATCAAGGTTTAATTATTATGATTTTCCCTTATTATTTATTCCTTTTTATGGAACACATAATCTTGATCATGTTATGATTGGTGCACTAGTATAACACTCCATTGAATTTGAAATAATTTTGTCCCATGAGATATTTTTTTTGGGATTAGCGAGTAAAAATAATCTACTATGTGTCTCTATCCACAATGAAATGTTGTGGATACTTGGAGTAATATTACTTATTTGTTTCTAATACAATAATTTTTCTTTGCTTCCATGTTTAAAGGATGGGTAGGGACAGGGATTAGTTAAATTGTAAATAGTGACGATGTCTCTAAAAAGAAAAATTGGTACATTATAAATGTTTTGTTTTTTGTAAGAATGGAAACTTAGAGTAAGATTACACTTTTGGATTTAATATTTATTTATATAAGGCTAATTTCCTAATTCTTTAAAACTAAAATATATAAAGATCCTCAAATTAAAAAAAATTATTCTTGACTTAATAATAATGATTATGTAATGTTCAAGGATAAATAAATATAAATAAAAACATATATTTTATAATGATTGTCACTAATTTTTAAATCATAACACTTTACTATTTTTTTGTTTTTTCTATGGTATTTTTTTTCACTTCCACTTCAGAGATAGAAAAAAATTTGTATTCTTTAACATTTTCATAATGCTTTCCCATATATTTATTCTTGATCATCATGTAATAAGGGTTTATAGAAACTTTGATGCGTTTGATAGTTGGTTTTATGTCATAACACATTTCATATGGTTTGATAGTGGTTTCATATCTCAATATTTTTCATTTTTAAAATTTCACAATAGTGTAAACATATTTTCTCTTATAGAAAATTGAAATTTTATTTTCTGGTAGCTTAGTTATTCTCATGTTAAAAATAATCATATTTTTCTGCTCAACCCCACCATTTTACGAGTAGGTATTTGGTGTGATATACTGAGGTTTCATACTATGTTCTGTGAGGCATATCTAAAATGTAATTCTTATGTACTATTTTCTATTTTCACTTGTCACATTCATTACTATACACCAAAATACATTTTGGCCCACCATCTAAAGAATTTGAACATCTTTATAGAATCTAAATTATTATTTATAAATATAAAATTCTTAATTAAGTTATATTCATAAATTTATGTAATCAAATAAATATCAAACTTGGTCGACGTATTTCTAATGGGACAACATACATTTAAATATTTAATTTCCATCAGTCTAATAGATTAAATGTCAAACTTTTTAGGTGTACTTTGCACCATATAACCCTTTGGCAGTGTTTCAAATAAAACTTATCTTTTCAATTTAAATTTTGGGAGGACTTTCAATAAATTATGTTAGGAAATATTTCTTATTTTCCTTTTTTTAGATTGAATGTTTTATATGTCATAGACTGATTTTACATTTGGGGCCCATCTAACATGAGTTAGATGAATCAACAATTTCCAAAAATCTATCAGCTACTTAATACCCAGTTAAAATAAAACATTAATATTTGTAACATGTGAGGAATAATGAGTTATTTTGAATAGAAATTCATTTCCTTCACCCCAAAATTTACTAAAACTATGAAAATTATGACTTAACATTTACAAGAAAAATAAAAAAATTGGATTTGAGTTATTTGGACTCAATATACATAGTTACAAAAACAATTATTCTCCAAAATATATCACAACTAAGGGTAACTGAAATAACATCATGATAATCCACATATTTAATTTTTCTACATCATATTTCATGATTGAGGGACACCCAATATCAATGATCAATGATTATACACCATTTATTTCCGTGAGTTCCACTTTTAGTATTAATTAATTATATTATTAATTAATATTCTAATACTCATTACAATTTAGTTTATAGGATAACTATCATGTGATATTTTTCTTAAACCTCTCTTCACAATTCATTGGATTCTCATATAAACAAAAAACAACCATTAAACATTCATACTTCCTTTATGAGGCAAGATTATAGAAATGTATTTCACTACCAACCTCTTTAGAGATGATTCATTTTTTTTACTTTAGATATAACCTATTAATTCAATTTTTCTTATAGGTAAGACATATTATACAAATTGGCCTAGCTTTTGAATCCAAAAATACAATAGCAAAAAAAAAATAGACACTAAATCTGAATATACTGTTAAAGCTATAAATATTTCGAGAAAAAAAACTATTGAGTCTTTAATTTTCAATTAATTTATACCCTTATATTGATTTTTTAAGAAGTAGGTTGATATTTATTTATTTCTTCTTTCTTTATTTGACGAGCTAGAGAGCTTCCCCTCAAATTTTATTCCCTATAATTCTCAAAAATGAAAATAAGGACCTACATGGTTGGGAAGAACTGATTCAACAACTTGATTAATTTAAAGTATAAGTTTAACATGAATTGATTTCCATGAAATATAAGATATTGTTGAAAATTAATCCTTGACTTCAATAAATTTTTGGATGTATTATTTAACCAGTTTTAGCTTCTATTCAGTAATAATAATATATGATTCCTTATTTTTCTTTACATCATCATTTAAAATTCATTTTTATCCAAGATCATTATTGATCTATTCATGCTCAACAACCCATGGAGTATATGTATAGGCTTTTTCAAGGACTTATGTCAATGTTTTTAGAGATTAGTTTTTTATTCAAATTTATTTCCACTTGATTTATACATTATTTAAATTTCTTTATTGATCGTGGTTTTCATCTCAAGATAGGAATATAACATATATATGATAATTTATTCAATATAAGTTTACTCAACACCATTTTAAACACTACATGAGGATGTTTTATGTATCTCTATATGTGTCGTGATATTAATGATGTTTTCAGGTGAATAATCCACTAATTGGACATGAGAGAAGATTTCATCTTCTTCCTATATACTCCAAAAATTTTATTCTCTTACTTATTGAAAATTTATTATTAGCATCACCAGGCATGTATAGTATTTTAGAGCTTTTCCAATATTTCTCAATTTGAGGGTTTAAACATTGATCATCTAAATCAAGCTCATTTTTTATTCTTTATAGTGTTTACATAAAAGTTACCAAAGCCTCCACATTTGAGGTATTTAATGTGTATTTTCCTATAGTATTTACCCTTTCAATTTCAAAATTTTCTCAAGATTAGAGAAATGATTTTTTTATCATTATCCATATAATCATAGTTGTCACACTCAACAGAAGGTTTAATTTGTTACACATTTATCCTTTTATCCCTTATCATTTCAGAACACATCTCATATTTTCCATTCATCTTAAATATAAATTTTGTTCTTATTTAAAAGGATATAACAATATTATTTCAAATATCTATCGAATTTTTTAGCCCTATCACATTGGTAATAACATACTCAGAGAGATATAGAAATGAAAATAATATTTATTTTTTTCATTAATCTATGGGTTAATTTTATCAATAAATTCAATTTTCTCACACAATTGAATGTGAAGAAACTCCATTATATCATCATAAATTATGTCAAGAGTTATTATAAAGAATATGGTAGTACACTTTTTTTCCAAACATATAAATTATTTTCATCAAACATGGGATTAAATATACTTTTTAAAAGGTGATGATTTATATTCATTATAAAGAGGAAATATGATAGAGGAAACCATTAGATCTGATTTAAATTAAAATATCAGATTTAATGAATGACTATAGCGTGAGGTATTGAATTATTATATCCTAACTTTTTAAAATTTATTTATGCCATTTAAGTAAACCCATATGATCATTCTAGACTTGAATATCTCAATTTTGGGATTGAACTCAATTTTTGATATTTTTTTTGGAAAATAATGTAAATAAAAGCCAAAAAAATTATATGTTTTGAGATCAATGAATGATTATACACTTAGTGGAAGCTGGTTTTCATACTAGTCTACAGATTTTACAATATAATTTGTTTTATCAATTAAATGTGTATCATTAAAATATAATTATATAAAACATGCTTCTTAGAAAGGACACTTCTTCTTTAATATTTGGATATGTACCAATATATAAAAAGTAATTAAATAACACTAGATAATATATGTGTTCTTTTAGATATAGGTTACTTCAACAATAAATGAGTGTTCATCTAATTTGTGCTATAATTATATTATTTATGATACAAAGCATACTAACTTCAAGAATAACCACATAATTATCAATTTTCTGAATAATATATGAAGGCATGAGTCTTATAAACTCAATACATATTGAACCATTTTAGGCTATTCTCTTTCTTTTTCTCTTAGTATCAACACGAAGAGCTTAGGTTACCAGTTATTTCATTTTACACCACCATAACATCAAAATTATTATTCTTATATATCTCATATACTCACTAGAATTGAAATTTAAATATGTATAATATTAATATTTCTATCTTACCACTCCCTTAGTTATCAATAGATTTAGGAGAAAAACATTTCTCCAACTGAGGGATTTAAGGGTCCCATAGGAAGAAACATACTAAAATAGAAAACAAGGAAGAATTTTTATTTCACCATATAAAATAATTATTACAAAATATCCACTTATAAATACCCCATTGGGAAATGTGTTATTATCAAAATATATTACATGTAGAATAAAATCACCACATTAAATTAAAAAAATATTCATGTGCTCTTAATCCTCTCAAACTGGGAGCTTGAAACTTCCCAATAGAATACATAAAGAATGTAACTCATTCAAACATAAATAAAAATACTAGAAATATTTTTCAATTTATGCCTAGATTGATTCCAAGTATAACCACACTAATGGATCAACTATTCATGAAAGTATTTCTTAAAAAATAGGTAGAATCATTGAAATATTCATTATTGATTATTGTGAAGAGGATAAACAAAAAATCACTACATAATACATATATATTATTATTGAAAACCAGATCTTTTATATTTTTATTCCGTCTCATCTAGTTGTTTTCATGGTTGATCCTTTTTCCCTTGATCATGGATGAAATATTTTTCAAATTTCATGATTCTCAAATGATTTGTGATGTCTTAATCTCAACATAAAATATTTGGAATCATCTAGTTTTATTTATTGATAATATTCAATATTATTGAATTCATAGGATTGGGTTCAATTTTTTCCTACAAATTAGACCCAGAATGATCATTGTAGAAATTGATGGTGATCTTTACGAATGGAGAATCATTATTACATAGCATAGAATGAATCCTCTATAAAGGGAATAATATTTTCGTAGCTATGATTCATACTTATAGAGACTATAATGAAATTTTTAAAAACAAGATAAATCCTTATAGATCTTATTCCTTTTTCAATTTATTAATCTATACTAATGAAGTGATGTTTTTGTTGGACTATGGTGATCCATACATAGTGATCTGGATTAATGATAATAGAATGGCTTTGTAAAAATATATCCTCTTTATATAATTCTATAATACTTTATAAAATCATAAAATTTCTTCTTACATGAAAATAGATATACCCAGAATCTATAGAAACACTATAAAAAATATCTAACCCATTTTACAGGGAATATATCAAGAGGTTGAAAAGAATCCAAATATGAATAAAAAATAACATGGGGAGATTCAGATAGTATTGGAATGAATAATTCAACATATCAGAATCTAGAGAGATTTTGAGATGTTATGTTATACTACACCACATCAAGTGTTATTTGGATAAATATATACTGATTGTTCAAGTACTATAAATGAAATAATGTATACATGAAGTGGTGTATTTTACCTTGGATACATGCATTTCTCTTGGATGAGAAATAATCAAGGATGATTTTTTTCAAAACTATTAAAACTGGTTATTTTCCAGATACTGAAATATATACAGCACTTTTATGGATTAAGTGACAACATGAGTACATTGGATTTGAAGTGGAATATAAAATTTCTGAAATTTTTGTTTTATAAAGTGATATAAATATTATAAATAATAATATCACTCATTATGAAATAAAAAATATTTATAAAAAATGTCACTTTATAATGAAAAATTTACTATATGGTTTTCTGTAGTGGGAGTGTGTGTCAGAAAAACATCATCTTATGGATACCCAGATATAGGAACAACCTACTAAGGGTTTGAAAAAAGTCTATTGAATATTTTCATCCAACCATTATAATCCACTTATATTTATTAGATAAAGGACCCTCACTTCACAAATAATTTTATCATTACTTGTTTACCTCGTTTATATAATATTTCTCTTTTTTGGTTCTCAAGGATGTGATTTTTCGCTTAATTTAAAGTTGTGGAGATATGGACTTGTGTTTTTCAAGGGTGAGCTATGTTTTAAGGTATTTTATCCCTTATTTAAAATGGTTTTTAATTTTTTATATGCTTAGAGTCATCTTTTGAATATTTATTCCTTGGGAGATAATGAAAAATTATAATTTGGAAGTTGTATACAACAAGTGGTATCAAAAGATAAATTGTTTGGGTGATTTCAGTACTGGTAAAAATTGATGAGTTGTGAAATGGTCAGGCACTATTAATGGGTTTATTAATCAAATTAGGAACCTTAATGAAGTGTTACATGATGTAATTTAAATTTATCTATTATTTATCACATTGATTGTGACACAAGTGATCTTTGAGTGGATGATTTGGTGAAATATTTAATATACTACATTTCTAAAGTTTTAAGTTGTTATAGTTTCTGTGTGGGAGTTAGAGTTTTTAGTTCATATGGTATTAGTGTTTTTTACATATTCCCATGTGGGTATATTATTAGAAAAATAATTAATATGATGAATTTTGTGTTGTTTTTATTGATAATGAATGGCTAAAATCCTTATAGAAGCCATAGAGAATCATTGTGAATACATGTCGAGTAGGATATATTTTGTTTGTCAAATACTACGAATTTATAAAAATAGTAAAGGAATATGTATCATTTTGAGTATATGAAATTGAAATAATATTTGAGGCTTCATTTTTATATGTAATGTATGTTAAGTGACACATATGGTATTCAAATTGGTCTTTAATATCCCATAGAGATGAAAAACAATTCCGAGAGATCTCATAATGACAAGTAATATATACAAAGTGATATTTAAAATGCTATGACGTTTTAAAGAGATAAACCAAATATTAATTCGCATATATAAGATATTTTTATTTTCCATGGTGAAATGTAGGATATCAGTGGGTATACATTAGATATTTTAATGTTTTAGGGCGATGTGTAAGATATTAAAAGGTATACACATGGTATTTTTTTTGTTTCTAGGAGATATGTAAGATTTAGTATTTCATAAGTAAGGTTAAAATATTTTTAAAATTTTAATTTTAAGTGATTAAATTCAAATTACAGGTGTGATTTTTCTTTAAATAAACATCGGCATTATTATAGAAAATTATGATTAAAATTTAGTCGATGTGAAGAAACTGTTTTGATCAAGACAATATACATCACATAGAGTTTAGTTTTTGGATATTTAATTTTTAACACTTTAACCCAAATGAATAATATTGGATTTCATTGATGACTATGTACATGAAGTGAAAAACATGGAAATTTATTGTTTTCTTTCCCATTTACATTAATTGAGTTTTGAATAGAGAATATAATGGGAGATCATATTAAGGATTCATTAATAATTTATGGTAAACTTTATAGATGTGATTTTGTACAAAATTTAAAATTTAGATATATAGATATTTTTAAAGTAAATATAAAAAAAATGATTCCTTTGTGGAATTTATTAAAAGTTTATCTATTTTCAAGGAACAATTGATGAAGAAGGTAAAAAAGATAATATTTTAAGAAATTTCTAGGAAGTAAAATATCTATAAGGGGATACATGAAAATAAAAGGGAATAAGTAATAGATTTATTCTATTAATATCTTAATAGGAGTTTAATAAATTCAATCAAAATGAGGAAAATGATATAAAATAAATACATCACGTTGGAAGATCAATGAGTTTCATCAAATAGAATAAAATAGATTTTTACTACACTAACACTAGTGTCATTTTTATTAATTGTATAGGGAAAGCATTATATATTTACAATATGAGAAGTTAGTTTTATCATTTATGTATATTAATGAGTTTTCTATTTTTTCTATGGATGTTTTAAACCTAGTTGGCTCAAATATCATCTCCAAATAGCGAGACAAGATTATTGAACAAGATTATTGATATTGGTGTTCTTAAAATTTGGTATATCATTACTCACCCCCATGCTCGTGGTATAATACTTTTTAGGAAAAATAAGAATATCTTGGATTTTCAAAGGATGACTACAGGCATGGATTGTTTCCATACTATATGATGAGACAAGAAAAAAAATTAGATTTTAGAAAAAGAAAAAAAAATTAATTTTGATATTCTGAGAATATTTATAGTTCATTTATTATATCCCACTAAAATAAAGTTTGATTTATATAGAAGGATATCAATATTTTTCTAAATGGAGAACAAAATATTCCATGATCCTTGTGTGAATTTATAATCTATTATTTTAATTTGACCCAACATTAATTTCAATCATTATTACTTGTTCAATTTTTTACTAAGGGTTTAATGTTATATGAAACAATTGGTAGATTTTTCTATAATATATAGTTATTGTGATAAAAGAACAAAATAATTAAATAAAATGGTAAAAAATATTTCTACGAACTCCCAAAAAAATTTGTGAGGGAAAGAATAGTTGTAGTGAGCAATGTTCCTATTAAAAAATATGTGAACTCTTAAATTATCAATCTTCAAATGACGTTACTGAATTTGTCTCAAATATTTAGTGAATTTAAGAAAATATTAAATGTTATGGGATGTATGGGCATGATGAAAGGTATTCCATGAATTTTGATAAGCTAAAATCTCAATCATTATCACAAGGGGAATAGATTAATTATATTATAAATTTTATGGAATTTGATATTATAAATTATCAATTCTGTAACACTATGAAACTAGGATAAAAAAATCAACAAAAATTGTTTTAAATAGAGAAAAGAAGGTTTAAAACATGATTTCCCATATAAATTTCAAGGAATATAACATGGTAGATATCAATTTTGGATAAAATAAAACCACTTAGGTGACAATATTCTAAATAAAATCATTTGGATAGGAGAATTGAGAGAATTATTAAAGAGTGACTATAAATAAAGATCAACTAGTTGAAGATGATTGAATGTGTTAAATGTAATATTTCTAGAAACCCAAGGATAGATCAACTTGTTTAATATAGTATGGAAGGTATTAATTATTTCTAAAATAAATTAGGGTAGATAGAAAGAAAAAAACCTTGAGTGATAAGGGAATGAATCCCAGTACCAATGATGTCAATCCCGAGGAAGGGGATTTGGAAATTATAATGATATTTTGAAATATTATTTAAGAAGTACATTAAATGTTTTTGAGTAGTAATAAAATTACAGAAATAATGAATGTGATCACATAAATAATAAAAAAGACCCTAATAATGGAAAATAGGAGGAGAAACTCATTAGAATATATTTGAAAAATGTGATGAAGGGGAACAAATTTACTAATGAAAATTTAGAATGTTTTAGGGCACATATTCTATTTCAACTAAGGGACCCCATGAAAGATAAAAATAAGTATAATAATTTCAATAAATCCCGATTTCTTTCCAGAAAAATAAACATTACTAGAGTATTTATATATTCTTTAACAAAGATTCCTTTTTGCACTAAACACATAAAGAATATCATTTTAAATAAGAATATTCTTCGGGTTTGTGATATTATTATTATTACTAAAGAGTGTAATACATTAATTTAGAGAAAAATACATGAAAATAGAAATATATTAGAAAATTTATAAGAGTTTCTATTTTTTATTAAATATAGACACACATTTCATATTGATTTTGGAGAATGTGTATGCCTAATTCTACTAATGATGACCAAGGAATAGGAGATTGAATAGTCTTTCAAAAACTATTTAGTTTTATAATTGGTTGATAATTCATTTAATTGTCCCAAATGAGTAATTTTTGATGTGTTCATTAATATTGGGAAATAAATTCTACTTTTGTATTTATTGATGATGGAAATAAATATATATGGTGGATTTTCCTTCATTATTTCTCGTATATTATTGTAAAAAATGTGAAGAATTAATTAATTTGTGATAGTGGACAATCCCATTTAGGGATGAATTTGAAGTAGAAGGTTTTAATATGTTCTAATATATAACAAAATCTATACTTATAAACTAAAAGTGATGATATTTATGTTTTAGAGTAATTTTTTACTGAATCCAAAGGTGATGTGTTAATAAAAGATTATCTTGATAATATATTGAGAAATAATATTTACATTAATAGGGAAATATATAACTACAATATTAAGGATAACATGTATGTTACTAGTTTCAAGAAAATGGTTGATGAGCTAGGATTTGTAAGAACACCATTGAAACCATCATTTTATGAAGACATAAATTGAAAACAGAAACTATTTACTATAATTTGAGATATTGATTTTTAGAGAATAATAATACACATCTAATGATATTTTCATAAAATAATTGTTTAGAACCAGAATATAATTAGTTTTATGTTCTCAAAATAAATAATGAAATATTTTATTGGTTTATTATAGTCATTACTAGAATTAAATAGACTTTGTATACTCCTAATATTCATATAGGGGATGATGGTATACAAAAATATAAATTAAAATATTATTAGTTAATATAAGGAATAAAATGGAGAAGTATAATGTGATAAAGATTCATGAAACTTGAATAGCTTATCTGAAGTCATATAATTATTGAGCTAGCCTAATTTATGTAATTATTTAAAATATAAGAATCATTCTAGTTACTATTGATAAAAATAAACATATTTAAACCAGAATCTTGATTATATTGAGAGATTATATTAATAACATTCATTTTAATTTGGTAACTAAGAAAGATAATTTCCCATTTTTCATCATTGTTCAAATACAATAAAAATAATCTGATGATGAATTCTATTTTTATTTGAATGTTTAAAATAGATATTATCATGTATATATACCTTCTAAAGACAAATAAAATGATTAATTAACTTTATATATGATATTTTTTATTATAATTAGATTTCTATTTGATTTTATGAAGTATCTATAACTATTTAAAGACATATGATTGTTATAATTTCATATTGGGTTAGAAAAGAAATAGAATTTTCATGGAAAATTTTTCCTTTTTATTGAAATTATACAATGTATTATAGATTCTAAAGATCCTAAATCATTGGGATGATTATTATTCTTATTTAAGTTAATAATGTTGTCAATATTTTTTGGGTGATGGTGAGGAGAACAAAGAATAAAAAGTTTCTATGCTACTGTTTTTGGAATAAATGACTATGCACGAAGTTGTTATTTTTAGAGGGATTATAATAATTCATTTAGATGAAAGTAACACTTGTTTTTTAGAAGATATCATTTTGGAAACTGGAAAGGTCATGATTTATTTTTGAAATGAAAAATATGGGGATATTGGGATATTATGTGAAATATATGGGGGTGAAATTACTATGAATGATAGAAGATGACATGTTTCTAAAATAAATATGAGAGATGTTAAAAAATATGGAATTAAAAATACAAAGATTTGCTGATGGATATTTTTTGGAGCTATTTTAAATTATTTGAATATATATTTTAGCTTATACATAATCAATTAAACATCATTATTTGATTATTAATGATGTTTATTCTATATATTCTTATTGTGATTTAGAATATCTAGCCAGATAAATAATGAGGGATGTGGATTTTGGTTTTATAAAAATAAGGAAGTATACATGTAATATTACCAAGATGTAATTATAAGAGAACTATTCCAGTAAGATGAATATTTTAGAAAGATATGACTACCCCAAAGTAGTATTTCTAGAATATGTATTCTAGAATGAAATGGATTGTTCAATAAATATCAAGGGTTTTCCATAATTTTATATAGCTTGTGTGAAAAATAAATATGTTTAATTTACGATAGTGAATAACCTAAAAGATATAAAATACCCCTTTATGGAATATGGGTCATGGATTTAATGAAATTTACATTTGTATGGTAATGTATTAAGTATCCTTGAGTTTTCCAAAAATTGAAAAAATATGAATATAGAATATTGAAGTGAAAATATTCTTATAATAGAATGTGAGGTCAGATGTAGAAGAAAAAGATGTTGAGGAGCCCCTTAAATCATTATATTCTAGAAGGTGAGTCTACAAATAGAATTATAAAATGGGAAAAAATAAGTATGTTGAATTTATATGTGATGATGATCCTTTAGAATGATGTGAATTCTCAAAAGTATTAGAATGTTGAAAGTTATAATGAATATTTCAAATAACATTCACGTCCAAATGTCATTCCATAATTCAAAAACTACCAAACTAGTGACCTCGGTTAGTTTAAAACAAAACCCCAATCACTCCTCCCCATATACTAGAGGCTACGTAAAATCTATGAGGTTCAATAGTGATACTGTGGGGAGACTATACCATTTGTTCAAATTCATAATAAAATCATTAATAATAATTAGAAACATCAATTGAGTCACATAAATCATTCCTATATAATATAAAGTTATAATATATATGTACAACATCACATGCTATAATAATAATGTGTATGTCATACATTTCATAACATATCCCCTAAAAGGGGGGTTAGATTCAACGATAAAATAGAATAAATAAATAAACATGATAAATAGAAATCCCCAAACAGGCCTAAAGTCCTTCCAAATCCCATCATCCATAGCCCACACATTCCATAATAAAATAAATCAATGCATCAAGAAATGGACTTTGGCTCTAAACTTAAAACCTGCAACCATATAGTCTATTTCTCATTTATCGAAGTTCCTTGGATGCATGATTAGTTGTGAGTTAATCTCAGTAGAAAATCACAAACATCATCCACTAAATAACCATAAAATAGTGTAGTGCATGCATGAATGATATGAAATTCTACCTCAAAATTAACCATTTTATTTGTTTAGTAGTCAATGTTAAGAAATTAACAGTGTTATATTTCAAAAAAATGACTATAGTAAGACAAACCTGGATGTTTGGGAAGAACAATGGCACCTGACACTGGTTTATACCTGCTTGGCCATTGGTGAAGTGTCTTTGATCATCATACACATTATTGGTCAATTGGATCCGAATTATACTAAAAAAAACCATATCCATAAAAACTCAATGGATTATACATAGATCCTCTATAAATTCAATCTCAATAATCCCTTCAAGAATCTATTGGAGGGGTGTTTGATTGCATTCCTCTAATCTTAAATAGTAGTGTAATCTCAATGATCCTCCCTTGAATCACATAAGAAAAACTCTCTATGAATCTGCGGTTTTCTCCGAGGTATTTCAACTCAAATTAATAAGTAAAACTCTAGGGATCTTATCCCATTACATTTACCTAAGTATATTACAATAATTACCTATCTTAATCCATGATATTAAATAAATATATACATCACCTGAATCTAAGGAAGTCCATGATAAGGTGTTCACAATGATGAATTATTGTTGAATTCAATGGTTTAATGAATTCATTAAATAGAATTGTACCTCCTTTAATTCAAGGGTTTCACGTCACCTTTCCATTCCTGTGGTTCCTCTAGTGGAATCCATGGATTTCTCTTGACATTACACAGATGTATAGGTCTTTAATACTCTATGTAATCCTATCAAGGAATTCTATACCATCATCTAATCAAGAGTCACTCATTTTAAAATTAATTATACATCATGAAAACAATTCTAATAAATGAAAAAATTTGATCAGAAAAAACCCCATGGTATTTTCATGGACCATTTATACCATTTTTCTATGAAGAACCAAGGAATTCAATAAATCCATGACATTACATAAAATCTTTATCATTTTTCATTTTACAACAACTATAAGGACTATTAAAATAGTCTTTACCATGTTCAAAACCCAATTGTCATTTCATATAAAGTTTCATTTCCTTTTACCTACACATTTAGCCATAGAAATATACATTTAAATGTACAACATCAATGGTTCTAAAATTAAATACCATAACCATAAAAATAATTCAAAAAAATTACCCATTTTAAAATTAATTATCCCTCTAACATATCCATTTTACTTTCTACAATCATAATTCAATACACTGTTGAAAAAAACCATGGTCAATATCACTCCCTAAGAACCTCACTATGGATTAAACTTCATTGTTCTCGAACATTCTCAAAGGAGTTTTTGAGTCGAGGATAACGGAGAGGGGAACGTGCAAAGAGCAGAGATCTCCCGATGAATCCCCTCTGTAGGTGACGGCGGCGGCCTCTGTGCCGATCCCTCCCCCTTCGATGGGGGAGGGAGAATCGTCGTATCTTAGGAGGGAGAGGGCCTTCCAACCTTTCTCTAACCCGGAGTTTCTCCCTTCCTTCCCGAATGTGGCTTTAAACCCTAAGGTCCCGGATCTGGTGGACGGGGTCCCGAATCTTCAGTTATCCTCGACGGAGTTTTCTGAGTCGACCAACCTATTAAATCTCACTCTTGTTGCCCGCTTCAAGGACAAGAGGCCCTCGGTTGATGAGTTTGATCGTTTCGTTTTTGGTTCGTGGGATCTCCAAGAACGAGCGGTGGTGGGTTTACTTGATAATATGCAGATAATGGTTCGCTTCGAGACGGAGGCTGATTTGATAAAAGCATGGTCAAGCGTGCCTCGTTTTTACAAGGGATCCCGCTTTCTGCTGTTGCGGTGGTCATTCGACCTGCACATGAAAAGGGACTCACCCTCAATCGCAGTTTGGGTAAGTTTTCCCAAGCTTGCCCTACCGTTCCAGAACCCTGCAATTATCTGAATGCTTGGAAATATGGTAGGTAGATTCCTTTGCGCGGATAGTAGAACTGAAGCGCTCTGTCATCCAGTGAATCCTCGTGTTTGTGTTGAGATAGACGCATCTAGATCTCCCTTTGAGTATATTTCTGTCACGATCGGTGAAGAGTACCGTTGTAAACAACGGGTGATTTATGAAGATTGGATTGATTTCTGTGGGTCTTGCAGGAGGTTAGGGCACTCGACTGAGGTCTGCCGTAGGGGACTTCCTCCTCGGTCGACCAAGGGAGATGGTAAAAGGAAATATATCCCCCCGTACTTGAAGGAGAATAACTGTTTGCAGGTTGAGGAGGGTTCTCACTCAAGACCAGTGGAGCCGGCTACCAGAGGAGAATGCTCTGGGGTGGCTTCGATGACACTGGATGGGGAATCAGTCAGGACTGGTAAGGCAATTCTGGAGGGTGATTCGGGTACCGGGTCTTTGGATGGGAAGGGGCCAGGTAGTCATCCGAATTTGGATTGTTCGAAGGATTCCAGGAGATTGGATCCTGTAGCTCCTCCCTTTATACCTTTGAGTAATAGATTCTCTATCATTGCCGTGGATGGTCGATCTGAATGCCTGGAAGAGAATGATTTTGCAGGTAAGGAGAATGGTGACAGGGCCTTAGAGGATCAGTTGGCTGGAGGTTTGGAGACTGAAGTTGGCTTCATTAGAATGGAGGCTATGGAGGTTATGCAAGAGGGTGACAAGGGACCGGGGTTGGAGGGATCACCCTTGGCTGTTTGCACAGAAACCAGAAACTCCTTTGTGATGGGAGCTGATGAGGGCCTGGTTGAACAGGGCCTGGAAGCAGTCCCTGCTGTAACAGTGGATGAAGGTGCTTCAGTGGGGGTGCTTCTGCCGGTGATAGAGAACCCTACTACAGTTCAGGTTGATAAAGGAAGGGATTCCCCTTTGGGAGGGACAGAGAAGGTGAGCAGAACAGGTGACCGCTTGTTCAGTGAGGTGGTACAGAGTGAGCAAACCTCCTTTCCAGTTGGAGGGCCTGGTTCACCCACAGTAAGACGTCGGTCAAGGAAGGATTACTCCTGTCTCCCGCGGCCGATGCAGACTCGTTCAACATCTAGGAAGAAAGGCAAGGTCGCTGTGTCTTTTGCGAACAACATTGTGGCTGAAAGGATTTCACCAGACCCGGTTCTGGAACTTCTCAGGAATCGGGTGCAAAGTCCTCAGTATTGGAGGACACCAGGTTGGGAAACAGCCTCGGCCACTGGAGAAGATGAGTCTGGCAGGGGATGCAGAGAGGAGTACGCATTTGATGATTTTTACTAATGTTTTTAGTGTGTTGATTGCTGTTTCTGGGTTTTTGTTGTGGTTGTACGCTTGGGCACCGGAACCCATTAAACCGGCTTTTGAAAATCAAAAAAAAAAAGGATTTCCTTCCTTCGAACATTCTCAAAGGGAGTTGAATGCAAGAAAACAAAGTATTAAATTTTAATTAAGAAAATCCTTAGAAAGAATGAATGACTGAACAACATAACTACTCAAATAAATAAGCAAGGCCATAGGTTAATTTAAAGTGATAACCTACCTTATTATTAATAGAATCTACATAGTGAATATGAGCTTTAGTTTTAGCCTAAATTGAGAAAAAATAATGAGCAAAACAAAATATAGGGAAATAAGGATAAATATATTAAAATGATTAGAGTAAAATAAATGGTTAATTAAACAAAGCGAATAAGTGGACACATACACTCACCTAAATAATTTTATCGCACCTTATGTTAGCTGAAATAGACCCCAGATGAAAGATATACACAATGGTTTTTAAAGGGTGATAAGGGGAGGTCTCTACACTACTACAATCTAAATGAGAGCCGAAATACCAAGTACGGTATTTATGAGAGAGAGGGAAATTTACATTTTCTTCTTGATTAAAAAAATCATGCATAAGCCAACCAACAAACCGATACCCGACCACTATCTAATTGGTTAGATCGACGGTTCTTCCTGGATTCTAGAATGGAAACTAGGGAGCCAGTGGATATTGTACCTAACCCACCTCGATATCCCTCTTGTTATCTTTTGAACCACATGTTTACAACTTTACCCACAATTGATGTCCAATGTGACTTTTTTAGGGTTTGCAACCCTAAAATATAAAATCCAAATGGATGATGAAAATTAGACCCTTTAAATAAGTAAAAGGTTAGAAAGCATCATAAACACAAAACCTTTTTTTCACATTCCATAAAACTCCCCACCATAATAGTTCATGTAACTATGTAGTCTTGGTGGCTATCCCATAGTATCAACTGACTTATGTTAGTCGTTAACTCCCATTTGAGTGGTCCCATTCCATTTTAAAAATATTAACACACTTACAAAGTGTAGCTATAAACATAAGACTTATGTATGCCAGAATAAAATATAACACTTATATTTCTTATCAATACCACCACAGTTATACATATATTACATATTTTCAAATACACCACAATATCATCTTCAAACTGATTCAATGAACTATGGTGCTCTCCACCATAATAAATATATCATAAGGATAATTCCAAACCTCAAGGACTCATTCAACGTAAATTTCCCTACCAAATATTGTTCTCAATGGTCTACCAATATTATTTTCATCATTCTTAATGCACTATATCATTACACATTCTAGAGATCCATTCAACACCTATACCAACTATCATTTTCACCCTCCAAGAAAGTAAATTCATGCTTTGATCATATAATTATAACATTAACACAACATGCATTTTCTGGAAAATCCGTATCAAATCCAAAAATTACCATCATCTCAAATAGGTCATGTCAAATGGGGTTCCAAACCCATCGCATTAAATTCCTTAGAAAAAACTAGTTGGACATTTTCTCGTTAACTAGCTATAAGAGAACTGAGCTTATACTAGAAAACCCCCTTTAAACTAACGTAGTATAAAACCTTAATAAATGATGTAATCACATGATCATCAGGAACAATGAGGTCCAACCTGACCTCTGATATGATTCCATGGTAAAAAATCTGAAAATCCTCTATATTTATTATTCAATTACCCATGAACCATCTACCATTCTAGTGTAAGGGTCACATGAATATGAATGACATGATTCTTCCACCATGTAAAAATCTTTATCATCATTTCAAAACCCTGATATGATATCCCATAACTCATATGTCACAGAACATAGTATTCATGCATAGCTATCCCACTACAACTCAAATATCATTCCAAATATTGAATACTGTTCACTTCCTTCATATATAATGCCATCCCCATCACTATTAAAAATCATCTAAACTGAGGTTCATTCCCTTAGGAAAATATGGTGGAATACATAACATATTAATTTCATTTCTCTATAATAGAGTCACTAGGCACAATGGGTGCTGCATTCAGTTTACACATGGTTATTTCCTCGAGCCGTGCCATTTTTCTAGTCTAAAAACAACCAGGAATTATCTATTGGATCAACCATTTCAAGACACATTGATCCACACTAATACTTCCCTTCTCAACTAAGGCATTTTTACCTTTTCAAAAAAAACCACATATATCAATTATCATAATACATGTTCATGGTCATCTAATATTAGCTCGCAAACAACCTCGCACTGACCCTAAACATGGTATGGATTGTGTTTACCAGAGTACAATTCCATGATCCACTAAAATAAAACTATATAATATTCATAAAAAACATCTAATATTGTTTCCACAATCATGCAACCAAGAGTCTCATCACACCCAAACTAGGATTAAAAACCTAAAATCATTTACTAGGTTTACACAGAGGTCAACATTACATACCTGGGAGTACCCTCAATACCCATCTTCAAAAATTTGAACAACACCTATGCCATGGTCCAATCCATTCTATACTGAAAGCTATGATCATTTAATAACTACATTTTTTCTACCCATAGTCTAACCAAACAACATGAAATACATCGCAAACTCTATAGGGATAGACACTCCTCCAAACCCACCATTTATACCCCCACCATTAATATTTAGAACTGACACCCCAAGGTGATTTAACATTTTAAAAACCACCATGGAATAACCATTGTAATACTTAACACCATGTTACCCAAGTTGTTTACATTTCTAATTAAAATGATAACTTCAATTTAATCTAGAAAATGGGTGCTCGAGCTCGTACTGACTGATGTCATAATACCAAAGGGTCGTACACCCCCTGTGACCCAAATATAGAACCTAACTAATTTCCCATGAGTCAAGCATCATGTTCCTAGAATATAATGCCTAATAATTCTCATTGAATGTCACTTTTACTGATTAGAGGAATCCCATGTTCCATTATACTAAATTATTTTCAAAATACAGGCAATAAGGCCACATGCACAACCAGACATCATTCTAAGATTCACTTACAAATAACAAACAACTTATCTATGTAATAATCACAAAACAAATGGATGTTAAAAATCATATATCTAGAGATATGAATGATCCCACTCATTCAAATCCAGCATAGATATAAAGACCTAGGCTTCCAGGTACTCAACTATAAAATCTTTTCAATGATGAAACATAGAATATGAACCGCCCACATAAAGAAGAGTATCTACCCATGACATACACTTATTGAATAATTTATAGATCATGGGTAACACCTATAATGAATTTCCCTTCATTTACATAAGTAAATGACCTTATCGACCAGATTCACATTTGAAAAATCACTAGGTATTACCAACTAGCCCCTAATACTAGGTTCAAAAGTCATATGGTTCCTAGATGATGCTAAATACCCCCATTATTCCCAACTCCATGCCACTGGGTGAAATATCATGAACATCATGGAGGAATGCCAGTGTTTAAATTTTGGTTTAAATATCTAAAATTTTAATGGATTTTTTACTAAGCATGTGAGGAGGTTGGAGGGTGTTTTGGGTGTTCATGACATGAAATAAAGAGTAATTCTTCCATCTAGTGAAATTTTCATGGTCAGTTCATGGCTTGAGATAACTGTGTTCAAAAACCATGCAATCCAAGAGGATGAGTACATAGTTAATCAAAACCATTCAAGGGGAGATATCCATATTGTGAAAACTTTGAAAGATGAATTCTACATGGTTGAAACATGGGTTTTCAAACCATGAATGTTTCCTAGGAAACCATGATACTTGGACCTGTCTTAGATAGTGGCTGGAGCATGGTTTTCACATGCATTGTAAAATCGTGCAACCAAACAATTCACCTCGTCAAAAAGTGAAAATTTACTGAATTTTACCCTCATGATTTTAAGATCCTCATTTGATTTTCTATGAATTTCATCCTCTTATAGACTTATTGATAAAATTAAATCCTCCAAGATTCTCAAGGATTTATATCCCTAGATTCTAGGCTTTTTGGAGTTGCTTTGGTTTCAGATTGAATCCCCGTCTACGTTTCATGGTCCTCTTTCTTCACTTTTACGGATTAGGGATTGTGGTTATATTCTTCTTTTTCTAAAGACATAAAAACCTATTTTTTCTGGTGCATCTTATCATGGGGATCCAAAAGGTGCATGAATCAATATGTAAGGCTATGGTTAAGGGTGTATTAATCTTTTGATTCTAGTTAGGCGGTCTAAAAGTTATACCCCATAGTTTTAATGTTTTTTTGTTCTTGTATGGCCATTTTATTGGATCACTATTATTTATATTTTTATGCCCATAAAAATATTTGATAAAATTATTGTCTAAATGAAGAATTAAACCCCTCATGATTCATCTGGCATGAATGGAGTTTGATTTGATATATTTAGGTCCACCCATGTGGTGTGATAAAATTCCAAAAACATTAAAATTTGGGATGTTAAGCATAAAACTTGTTTTTGATAAATTAGACACCTTCTAGAACACAATGGTATTTTAGTTGAGTAAAACGAGATATATTGATATTATTTCTAGACCTTGAGAGTGGAATAAGTTGTTTTTTTGATTAATATGAAATGGGTTATGGGTAATAAAGGGATTATGCTATATAAATTATTAATTACACTCGTAATGCATAAGTTGTTTAATAAATGTGAAATGTTTGTGGTGTTAAATGGGAAAATGCTTGTGATGAGATAAATTTTCCAAAAGGGATTATGTATGGTAATTAATAAATATGTCACACTTTATAGAAATTGTTTAACATACATAATTGGTTGAGGAAAAAGAAATTGAAATGGGTTAAATAGTCTATACAACATAAATGGTAAAATGTGATAATAGTTTAAGTCTTAATATTGGTTTTCACATTAAATGATAATGAAATGTAAATGTTATGTATTTAGATCATTTATGGTTTGTGATTTCTAATATGTGGTGAATGGATAAATAATAATATTTACAGGGTCGAGTCGTATGTGGCGGTATTGACTTGATGTTATACAACCATCGGTTGGGTTGGACTGCATATATAAACATCAACCCTAGAATGAATGGGTTACGATGTCACACTGGGGCTCTATTACTTTTACAGTTGCATTATGTGTGACTAACTAGACTGAGGCATCAAGGTAAGTGTGATATGATTGATTGTGAAATGTCTCTCCCATATGAGATAAAAAACTTTATTTATTCCCTTATACTTATTATTTTCCCAACATATACGATAATTAAAAGAATGTAAATGTATAAACCATGAATTTAATGGTGAAATTGGATTAATTAATGAAAATGGATTTAATGATGATAATTATTAAGGTTAATTTTGTTAACTAATCGATACTAAGTTATGTTTTTTTATCTTTTCATTTACCTATTTCTCCCATGCACAATCTGTTTAAAAATTATATTTTATAGACATTGTTGGAAGTAGATTATTTATTTGTATTGACACCATGCTTGGGCCTACATTGGGTACTCGAAAAAACTTCATAGTTGTTGTTTAGGAAAAAGGAAGTGATCCTATGATAGGGATTTCTGTAAGGATTAGTATGTTCATAGGTAAGGATCTGGACATATATATGAGACCTATTTTGGGGATGTGAATATTTGTCTTTATTTCATATTTTCTCCACTTTTGTGAACTATTAACATCACATGATAAATTTAGTGTTTGGTCAGATTTAACCCTATTTGGGTTTGGTTTAGTAATTATGTTTTTTGTTTATTGATTATTATTTCATCTATTTCATAAGTTTTCTATTGTGGATTACTCTATGAAAGAGGGTATAGTCTCACCACATGATCTATTAGACCTTCACTGCTAGTAGGAAACCTATAGTGTATAGGGAGGCACACTTAAGGAAATGTGGAGAATCTTTTTGGGGAATTAGTTTAATGACTCTCAGGTAGGGGAGGTTACAAAGAAGTATCCTATTAGTTCTTTTCTATGGTATTTTTATTTGGGGATGGTAGACATGAGACTTTTATGTGTCGGGTCATAGAAATGATCTTGTTATGGAGATTACGTAACCCATGTACTAGGGAAGAACACATACTAAGGGTGGGGATTGTTTTTATTAATTCTTGTTGTTACAGTTAAATGATATTACAACATTTTTAATGAGCTTTTTGGGCAATGTCACTAATTTATGATATTTCACTCGTGTAAGGAATGACACGAGGTTGTGAATTCTTGCATTATATTAACCCTAATATTTATTTATCACTAATAATTATTTTATTACCTAAAATTACACATAAAAAACCCAAAAGACAGAGATGTATAGTTTATTTGGGATTTAGGTATATAGTAAAACATCTTGAACATGGGATACAATAACATTACTTTAATATTTCTTAATAGGCTTATAAAATTCCATGGCTTTTAAAATTGCACTAGATAACCTGGGGAAAAACATAAGAAAGTGGTGAGTTATAATCCCCAGTTAGGGATTTAACATACAATAATGTGATACATGTTATAAAATAGTAATATTAGTAGGTCATAAATGGTGTAGGAATTATAAATATGAACAATGATACATGATATAAAATGATAAAAATATCATGGAGAATGTGGAAATAACGTGAAACACTATATCATAAACATAAGTCAATGCTAAACTGAAAATATTTCATGGTGAAAAAATTTCCATAAATATATGAGGTTCACTCCCGATCCCAAAATAATGTCTCATGAGAATAAACATTAACCAATATATTAGAGTTCTATATATGTTTTGTTGCACCTATGAAATTCATTTCATTTTTAGGATTTAGTGTGACACATATATCCTAAAACATGGATTCATTCATAATAATATCTTATTCCATAATAAATGAGTGTGAAATACTTGAATTTAAGTCCCAAATAAAATATTTATGTGTCTATAAAGGTGAATACCTTTGATAGTAAATGGGTTTGGTATTTACTACACAAATATTTTTGTGTAGAAAATCCCAGGGAAATTTCAATAGAATATCAAAATCCCATAAATATTATTTAAAAAGGACTGAATATAGAGAAAAGAAACATTAATAATTTTGAAATAAATGGGATAGTAATAGAGATATAGAATACCATATCCCTTTATAAGTAAATAAATGTAAAAGACAAAAGGTAATGAAGATACATGAATAAATAAGAGAAAGGAAAAGAGGACTTAATAAATTTTATCATGGTAATAGGTGTACATAAAGGATGATGTGAGGATTTATTATAGTTAAAGGTGGATATAATAATTATTAAATAAAATTTAATGTTAGGGTAATGTGTAAGAAGCAATACCATCATAATAAAACTAAATTTAAGATACCTAACATAAAAATAGTGTTTGAATGGAAATGAGAAGATAACAATCCATTACTTGTTTGTGTGACTCTAATTACATAAAATGGGATTTTTAAGAGATTGAGGTCTCATTGGGAAGAATATAGATAATATAGGTAAATGTATATATGTTTTAAAAGGAGTTTGAGAGAATAAGAATGAGATACTGGGTGGGTTTATTTCAGAAAATTGGGGTAACTCTTTATTATTTATGGTTTTGACTCTATATAATAATATAACCAAAACAAAAAACAATCCATTGGTTTTTACCTATGGTTTATAAAAAATTGGATTTTTATTCATTATATTATTTGTAAAATGGACGAACATTATAATATAATACCATTTCTTATGTGAAGGTGATTTATACTATAAAAATGATTTTAAAACATTAAAATATATTAATGGTTTTGGAGGATTCATAATGGGTTCATAAAATTAATAAAATAAACATAAAATCACATTATTTTAAAGATAATTTAATTAGGTCATGGATAACATTAATAGTATTTATTACATCACTTTTGGGTAATTATGATGTCATAATACACGAAGTATATTTATAGGGTATTCATTTTTACATGAAAATTTCACTATCATTGAAAATTATAAAAAATTACTTGTTTTATAAAATCAACATAATAATTACAAAAATAATATTATTTTTATCTAAAAAAATTTATAAATTTGTGTATTCTGACTTTTAAAATGTTAATTGACATTTATTTAGAAAATGTTGGGTTGTTTAACAATAATAGTTTTTGAACCTTTATGAAAATTACATTTGACTTCATAAAAATTATATGATAAATTAATAATAATATTTTATTAACATATAATTTATTCTATTAATTCATAAAGATTACTTACTTAATTAAATTTAAATGTTAACCAAAAATACTAATTGTTATTTATAATATCTATAAAATTATATATAAAGTAACCATAATCGTATGAATATATTTTTAATATTCTATAAAAAACAATTTACATAATAATAATGATAGGGTATTGATACATATCAATTTAATACATGAAAAATTTTCTTAGGTGTAAGGTGATTGATAATGGGACTTTTATGGGGTGGTTCAGTGTACATGGTTTAGTCCGTGATCTCGATGAGATTAAACTTCTCCCATAAATGGATTCCCTCAAGCTTAAGTTGTTGGATCTCATATTGGGATTGGTCATGGGAAAAGACTAGTGATGCTATCTGCCTCAAAATCCCTCAAAAATGGGATTCATATGGTATGATCCTTATATTTTAGGGTATCACTTCCTTTATCATTTTCATTAGATTTGTTAAAAACCTATATTTACACTAATCACGTCATCAATATTAAAAAACTATATTAAAAATTATAATGATATATAAAATAATTTTAAACCAAATTGAAATTAATAAATACTAATATGTTTATTCATTTTCTATAACTACATTAAATAAAAAGACATTTAATTAAATAAAATTGGGAAATTTATTTGTAACAGTTTCCATCGTTACATTCATTAAAGTAGGTACATAGGGATATAGATGACATGTATCATGATAAGAACACACATGATAGTTTTGTGGGATATAAAAAAAAGAATCAATTTTACTTATTTAAAATTTGAATAAAATGGTGTCTAAAAAATGATGTAAATGGGTAAAAAGGAATGATTATAAAATAAGGGATAACATGTTTTTTTAATGAAGTGTTGTGAATGAGTAAAAATGTTGATTGTAAGAAGTTGTGAAAAGGGAAAGCCTTCTAAGGGAAGTGATTTAAATCTTGACTATGGAATGAGTTTTATTAAAGGATCCTATTGAAAGACATGTGAATATATATGTTGAATTTCCCAATCATAGCCATTACCCAAGGTAGGAATGTTCAAGGGTATTGTTACAGATATAACAATGAGTTTTGGGATAGTGCATGAGAATGTGTTATTTATAGATCGCATGGAGCCTTATTTCGTGTAATAGAGAACATTTTATGATATGTTATGGGAGATTTGTGTTTGGAATTGTAGATGAATTCCTCCATAATGATGTGTTCCATTTAGGTAACAAGGGGATGTCATTGAGAATGATTCTCCAAAGTGGAGTAGAGAAACCTATAAATTTAGGGTAATAGAGGAGATCATAGGTTGCATTAAAAATTCACTCTTTTTATGAAAATTATGGAATGAGACCTTGGAAGTTTTGTTCTAAATATTTTTGTTCTGATATAGAAGTTTCAACTGCAACACCCTCATAATTTTGCAGGAGAGGGTGGGCTTGAGGTGTCTGATATCCTCATAGAGTCCATCATGAAATCCTTGGTCATTTTTGTAATCCACCAGAGATGAGAGTCATGTTGGAAGCCTACATGTTTATGCGGAAGGAAAAACACTGCTGGGACATCTGGGTTCATACCGAAAATATATAGGGTGTGTCATGAAAGGATTCGAAAAACAGTTCCCAGAACACTTCTATCCAAAGACCTTGAGGTAGTGGAAGGCAACAACGTTTATGAGTTAGACTTAGGGCACTATGCTTGTGATGGATAATGTAACCCGTTTCACCAAAATGAAATGATTAATTATATATTTTTTAGGGTAGGAAGTAAAAATGGAGAGGTTATTTTAGGATATATTTAGACATTAGACTAATTACCAGGTGAAAATCTTCTGTTTAAAGAGGTTTTCTGAAGTGGATGATTAGGCCCTTAATTGAGAAGGAAATATGAAGAAGGATGTTTCTAGGGGATGTGTATTATGAATTGGTTAATCTATTGGTGAGTGTTCCTATTCCAGTACAAGACTCTTTGAGAGTTTTCAATAGGGTTGTAGCAGGTATGGTAGTCATAAATGGGAACCAACTCTCAGGGTAGCGATCTAATGTTCTGTTATCAGTGCCACATTCTGGGAAATATGTGTGGTCAGTGTCCCCAACCACTAGTTTAGTGATGAGAATATTTAAGTTCAAGGCATGTGTATAGTTTTTATAGCAACTCTTGATAGATGGGAGATGATGGAGGGCTGAGTCCTATCCAGTGTGTATGTAGGGAGTTAGTTACTCTATACTAGGAATACAGTTGGAGCATGACCAACTGAACTAATTGAGTTGGTTGGTTTGGTAATCCAGGGAAGGAGTGTCCATTACATAAGGGTAGTGTCTCAAAGGGATCTCATACAATAGCCCAATGTATAAGAAGAATTAATATTTAGGTAGTTCAGCCTACAGTGGGAGGTGGTGAGGCTTGGATATTGACTGTTTGAGGTACGATTCTTGTGACCTCTATATTGTCTATTGGTTTATTTGATATATATACCTCACATTCCTTTTTTGTCTCATTTATGGTTTTTGGGCCTAGAGGTAGAATATATAAGTGGTTTTATGTCGATCAATACACTATTATGGGTTCTAGAATAAAATATGAGGCAGTGTAAGGGGTGTTCTATCGAAATTGGTGGGTATCATTTCTCATGTAGATTTTTTTATGTTTGTATTTCATGTTTTTATTTGATCTTGGTTATGGAATAGATTGTGTTTTAATGACCCCATATTAATATTTACCACTTTAAATTAGCATTCACATCTTTTGAGGGATACAATTATGTCCACCAGGGTGAATGGGATGTTCAGGTAGGTTGCGTATGAATATTTTGTTAAAAGTAGTGTGATCTCACAATCCAAATGGATTGTATAATTATTTATGACTAGGGAATAGAGAATACCATTTTACCTCTAATATTGTATTAGTTTCATGATGTCTTTCTTATGTAATTATCATCACTACAACCCAAGAGGGAGGTTTAGTTCCTAGTAGAGTCGATTCAGGGAGTTGAACCATCTTCCATTACACCATATATAATGGTATTGAAGGAACTCCATGAGGTGAAAACTAAATTGGAGGAATTGGATAATAAAGTATTTTTTTCATAATAGTTTGTCACAGTAGGTATCAATAATGTTGTTTTATGAGAAAAATAGACAGTTATATAATATTGTGCATTGATTATGGATTGTTGAATCAGACAATGGTTAAGAATTGACACCATCATCCTCAAATCAATGAACTTTTTGACCATATGGGTTGTGATTCTATTTTTTCAAAAATTGATCTGATAGAAGGGTATCATTAGCTAATCATGATACCTTTTGATATACTATAGACTTCCTTTATGACCAGGTATGGGTTGTTTGAGTTTGGTTTCATACTGTTTGGGATAACCAATGTGCTAGCAGTGTTTATGGCCATAATGAAATGAATCCTTCACCCATACGTAGATCAGTTAATAGTTTTTTTTCTAATGAAATATTGGAGTACTCCAAAACTCATGAAGATCATGAAAAACATATTGATATAATCTTGAGAAAACTAAGAGAAATTATGCGATATTAAAATCTATCATAGTGTCTTTTCTAGATAGAGAGGCTGAATTTCATAAGGCACATCTTCTCCACGGATGGTGTGTCAGTGGACTCACAGAATGTGCAGACCTTTTTGTCATGGGATCATCCCAAGTATTTTTCTAAAGTTTGATGTTTTTTGGGATTGGTGTGTCATTACTGAAGGATAATTAAAGACCTTCCTTATTTAATATCACTACATTCAGGATTAACCACGATGGGTAATAATATTGAGTGGTATATGAAATATGAGAATTCCATTTAGGAGTTGAAGAAGCAGTTGGCCATCATGCCAACTCTGATTATACCTATTCTAGGTAAGGGGTAGATATTGTTTTGTGATTTATTTTGTTTTTGTATTGGGGATGTTTGGATGTAGGATGGTCGACTGGCTATGTAAAATTCACGATAATTGATGCATCAAGAATGAAATTCCTCTATGCATAACCTCAATATGGACATGGTGGTGTATTATTTAAATTGTTGGAGACACTACTAGTTGGGAGAATATTTTTGGGTGTATAATGACAATAAAAGTATGATGTACATTTTCAATACACATGATTTGAATCATTGTCAGTGAATTTTGGTTGAATACATGAAATACACTAAATTTGAGTTGGTTTACACATCGAGAAATGGAAATAGTGTTGTAGATTCTTTGAGTCAGATGTATCAAAATTAGGAGGTTTAGGAATCATTTTCGGAATAGAAGACGATATCATGGTTTGATGAGATGCATCTTGAGGTGTAATTATTCATAGGTTAGATGACCATTTCATCCTTTAATGTTGATTCTATACATTGGACCCATATTAAAGAAAGGAAGTTTGAGGATCGGGAATATTTGGATTTGAGGGAGAGTTTTAAAGGTGTGGAGTAACATTATGGTTGGTTCATTGGAGATGATGGAATCATTTATGTTCATGGCCGTGTTACTGCATCATCATGTATGTGAGAATAGTTGATTTTATTGTTTCATGCATAAAAATAAGATGTTAATCCTAGTTTGACCCAAATGTAACATAATCTTCATATTTTGTGTTGGTGTATAGGGATGAATAAAGGGGTTATATGATTCATGGAATGCTACCTTACCAGCTATAATATGAAGATTGAGCATTAGTGGCCATGTTTTTTATTATAGAAATTTATCATTATATAATGGAAATGGGATGAAATAAAGATCAATTTTGTGGTAGTCCTCCCAAGGATGCCTCAAAATTATTATGTGATTTGGATAGTTGTGGATTACATGAATAAGGAGGATCATTTATTTCATGTTCGAGAGATTTTCACCAAGGATCTATTAGGTGAGTTAAATGTTCAAGAGTATGTTTGGTTTCATTGGTACAAACCAATATATTTTTAGATCGAGTTCTACATTTTACCTTGTGATTCTAGCAGGTATTAAATAAGAAACTTGGTAACCAGGTGTTTCTTAGTAAATAATTTTACCCATCGAAGGACATGATGTAAAAGTGCACAATTCATGTACTAGAGTACATTATTATAGTTTCTGTCTTAGATTTTGGTGGATCAAAGAAAATTAATTTGACATTGGTTGAGCTTTCCTACAAAAATATTTACCAGGCTACGATTCTGATGTAACTATTAGAGGTGGTCTCTGGTAGACCATGGATATCATTATTGTGTTGATTAGATTTTGGGGAATCCAATTTATTGGGACTGAATCTCATGAAGGAGATGTTATAACATATTCGATTGATTTAGAAACATATGTAAATGGCTTAGAGTAGGCAAACATTATATGCAGATCGTAATCGTCAACCTCATCAGTTTACGGTGGGTGACCGTGTGTTTCCTGAGGTGTCACCAAAGTTGGGTCACCATCATAATTGGAAACATGGTATATTGGAACCCAGGTAGGTGATATCATCAGATATTATGCAGAGGATCGGGTTGCAGTGTACTGATTGTCACTTCTACGTTGGAATGGTCATATACATAATGTATTTAATGCATCAGAGATTTGTATGTACCACCCCAATCCATATCATGTGATTGATGTTGAGGATGTTGAGCATGAGGTTGATGCATCAATTGTGGGGCATCTAATTATAATAGTTAATTACACTGAGATTGTCTAGTGGGGAAAGACTATTCCTTTGGCTTGAGTTTTCTAGAAGCATGATAATGTTCAGAATGAAACTTTAGAGAGAGAGATAGATGAATGAGATAAATGGCCTAACCTCTTTGCTTTAAAATCTTAGTCATTCATGGAACTGTGGATCAAGGATGAGGCATTATAAGTCAAAGAGTTTGTAAGACCCTTGAAATTGTGGAGGTATTTATTTAATTAAAATTTGTTTTAAAAATATTATATTTGGTGAATGAAATTTTTTCTAGGTATTTGAGTAGGATTGGGGATGTTACAGCGGTTCTGGACACTAAAGAAGGAGGAATTTTGAAATCGAGTGCATGCTTCCAAGTTTTCTCAAATTTATATATTACTATGAACCCAAACCATGCTAGCCAGGATTAGGGGTGTATCGTTAAGAAAAACCATGTAGGGGGAAAATATCAAATGTGAAAACTTGGATAAAGGAATTTCCCATGGTTGGAAAATGGTTCAAAAAACCATGTGAGATTAGTAGGTAATAACGTGGTTTTTACCCTTCTAGGATAGAGGTTGGTGGATGGTTTTCACCCAATTTTAAAAACTATGCTGTCAAACCATGTACTTAATTAAAATGTGAAAAATACCAAATCCCCCCACAATATTTTAAGTCCCTCACCAAATTTTTACCCCATTTATTATTACTATAAACCTATGGATGAATAAAAATCCCTCAATCACTCCAATGATTGATATAATTTGATTATAGGCCAATTAGTGTGTTTTTGGTTGCAGATCAAATATTTTTGTATGTCTAACACTCCTATTTATTTTCTTTTAATGATTTGGGATTGTGGTTTCTTTCATCTTCTCTGAAGTCCAAAAATCTATTTTTCAGATGGGTCTTAGGTTGGAGGAGAAATTTGTGGTTGAATCTGGATCTATGGATAATGTTAAGGGTGAGTTCATCTTCATATTTGAGGTAGGTGGTCTACATGCTATATCCCCTAGTTTTTTTTTTGTTTTTTATGCTTGTATGGTTCTATTAATGATCATATATTATTTCCATTTTGATTCCCTTAAATATATTAGATAAAATGGTTGCATAAATGATGAATGTAACCCATCATGATCCCTATGGGATGAATTAAGGTTTAATAGACTGATTTTGGGCCACCCAAAGGTTGTTCCAAAATCAACAAACATTGAAAATTGTGTTGTTAATCATAAAATTGTTATGTGATAAATTAGATCCCATCAGCAACACATTGGTATTTTAGTTTAGTGGAAAATTGAATATTGATAATTGTTTCTAGATCTTTATAATTGCATAAAGAATTGTTTAGATTTATTTAAAATATGTTCAGGGTAATAAAATGATTTTCCTATATGAATTATGAACTATTATTGAAATGCATATGTGGGTTTATGTATGTGATATTTTGAACATGTTAAGTGGGTAAATGATTTATAATTGATAAATATTTCAAATGTGTTAATTTATATTAATTGATGATTGTGGTATAATAAATTTAATTGTTTGAACATACTTAATGCATTGAGGCATAAGATACAGTAACGAGTTAAATGATTATGCAATGTAAATGGTAAATTTGATAATGTGTTAAGGATTGATATTGTTTTACATGTTAAATAATTGTGAATTGTGAATTATTTTATAAAAATTGTGTATGGGTTGTAATTTTGGAAATATGGTGAATGGATAAATAATAATGTGCACATGGCTTAGTGGTATGTGGGTAATTGACCTGAGGTGTACACTCATTGGTTGGGTTAGACTGAGGATCTAAACCCCACCATGCACTAGATAGGGAGTCGAACAATGGATTTATTTCCATAACAATTGCATTGGAAGAGACTACATAGACTAAGTATCCAAGGTATGTGAGATATGATTGTTTGTGAAATGTTTCTCCCCCGTGAAATAAAGAACTTGACATATTCCATTATTCATAGTATTTTACTGATATAGGCCTAAAATGAAATAATGTATATGTCTAACCCATGGATTTAAGGATTAAAATGGATTATGTAAGAAAAATGGATTTAATTAACAAAATTAATAAGGTGAATTTTTTAAACAAATGGAACCTGTGTAATGTATTGTTTATCTTTTCATTTACCTAGTTTTTGCATATAGAGTCTATTTAGATAGGATAATCGGTAGACACATTTGTTAGTGGTCTACTAAGTTGTACTCACTCCCAACTCAGGTCATCATTGGGTACCTATGAAGATTTCATGGTTGTATGTTAGAGCATGGGGAATAGACCTATACTAGGGAATTGAGTTGGTCTTGGGATGTGCATGTATGACGATCTAGACGTGGAGTTGAGACCCATTCAAGGGATTTATATGTTTGTCTTTAATTCATATTATCATAAATTTTTGTCACTATCAGCATGACATGATACATTTATTATTTGGCTATGTTTTGTACAATATTTGGGTGTGGTATGGTAATGAATGTTTTTGGTCTATTGTTTATTATTTAAATTATTTCATATTGTGTCTATAGTAGATTAGTCTAATAAAGAGGGTATAGTCTTCGTACATGATCTTTTAGATTCTCACTATTAGTCTGTAACTTATATTATATGGGTAGGTACACTTGAGGTCATGCAGAGACTCTTTATGGGGAACTGGTTCAGTGGGTACCGGGTCATAGATGTTACACTAGAAATATAGCATTCCCAACCCCCATCTCAAGGTCCCATAAAATGATGTGAACACAATATAGCCTACCCCTCTCGAGTCTAGCAATAAACATAAGGGTCTCAAGACACCACTGCACTTCATAATGTATCCATAAACCCAATATCTCTGTCTAGAACCAGTACCTATAGTAGGGCCATTTTTACACATAAGAAATATAAATAACACAAGGATCACATAACAAGGTTACTCACAATGTTCCCTCAACCTATACACCAGGTCAGGCCAAAATCATAAGGCCTCTAATTCACCTCATCCATTTTTTTCCAACACTCTACAAGATTTTATTAATATATATTTTTTTCAATTTCACAATGTTCAAATTACATGGTTGTTTAAATAGAATTCCATTCACAATATATAATGGGAAATAATTTATAAGTTACTTACAATAATTTTACTTTACTAAAACATCACATACCATATAACTCACACTTCACAAGCTATTTGAATTTTCCCATTCTATAAGGTTCACATTTTCATAAGATTCAAATCCATTTAAACTCACTATTTAAATTTAAAATTTCCATGTATTTTCAATATTTCCTTAATCCACAATGCATGGTTAAATATTTTTCCTTTCGCAAGATATAAATTAAATTTCTTTATAGGATTTTTACTGACATCTTATTTAACCAAAAACATCATTTAATAGTGCATTTATATTTTTCCAAAAGTTCCACATTATTTGTTCCATATCTATTAGATGATTTATTGTTTCTGATACATGATAATATAAACTTTCATTTAAATTATATGAGGGTGAACACCATTTGTGTTTCTTAATAGAACCTTTATTAATCTAACCTTTATTAATTTATTTATATTTACCTATATTTCAAAGATAATCATGGGAGTTGGTTATGTAAGATGATACCATAATCATATATAGAAAAAAACATATATGGAAGTATAAATATTTCAAATTAAAACCACATTTTTAATAGTAATTTATTGACCATAAAAAAATGAATTAAACATATATAATCTGGAAAATATAATCTAATGATTACAAAATTACATGTATCATAAAATTGATATCTAGAACAAATTTCCCTATCATGATAAATTTTATTTGAATTACTTCACGCTTGGAAAGATGAATGGAAAAGCAATACCCTCTTTCCATACTTGGTGAAGAGTAATAATCCCAGGAACTAGTAAAATCCTAGACGTGAACATCACTAAAGATGAAAACAGAGTAAAACTATTACCATGAATTTCAAAAACAATAATTACAATTCCCATAAAGTTTGGCATTCCTATGTACCTATGAGATCATTAACAAGTTATAATATATTCCTAATATCCTATAGACCATGTAAATATATTATGATAAATAAAAATTCCTTAATAAAATTTTGTCACACATCAACTTGGAAGCCACTAAAACAGTGCCCAAGTTCATTTCATTAAAGGAACTCATGTGAACATCCCAATATTCTAATGGATATGGAATAATGAAGAGGGTATATAAAGATACCCCATAGTGAATATACCATCTATTCAGAGTCAAAATAGAACTATATGTAAAAACAAAACACATCAGTCATATCGAATAACTATTGTAATTTCAACATCATGTGAAATAACACAAAATAGTTAAGTCGTACATGTTTTAAATGATCCCTATAAAGGAGGATCACATAAAAGGATGAGACTTAAAAATAAATAAAATGAATTAGGACTCATCCATAAACTGGTCCAGTGTCCTAATAAGTCCCTTATTATACACTCCATTAAATCCATATTAAACTCATGTAATACATTAGGAAATAGAAATTGTCCATAAAATTATACCATGTAACAAAATAGTCTACTACCTGATTTCCCAGGTGCTATGGTAGCCTAATCAAGGTGTCATTATAACTTAGTAGGCAACCCCCAGTGACATCCCAAAAAATACATCCATTAGTAGAGATCATATATGTGTTCTAAGAAAATTATTTGATAAAATAAACCATTTTATCAGTATATTATTTAAATATTAAAAAATAAAAGTTTAATAATTAAATGTTAGGCAGTAATACAACCACTAATGCCTAGGTTCCATAGTGACACTTTAAAATGGGTTATACTGATGTAGTCCTTCATTGGTGAGTCTCTGATCATGGTGAAACATCACTCTACTAGTTCTAAATTATACTAATAAGGTAACCATGGAGATAATGACTTGAGGGAACCCACATGGATCCACTGAGAATTATCTACCAACAATCCAATCTGAAATCCAAGGGATGTGTGACCCTTGGACCTTGTTTGATATGAACAACTAGTCAGAACTAAATGAACAATAATTTAATATCAAAATCCCAGACTAATGGGAATCCCTGAATTACACCTAAGAAGTTACACTCAAATAATCTACCCAAATCTAGGTATCTCTTCTTCGGTCATTCCCCAAGGTAACTTTATATCATCCATGAAATTAATATATGGAATTAGAAAAATATATACCTGACCAAAATCTAAGTGGGATCTTCATCAAGTCATTCATGATAATAAATTAGAGTGTAATATTCTATTTCACTCAAAGAATTCCATAGCCTTATACCTCCATTAATCTTGTATTGTCATCACACTATATAATTTATATAATTTACCTAGTAGAATCATTAGATCATTCACTACATTCCAAAAACGTGTATGTCCATAAAGTCTCTAAAAAATCCTCTCAATGAATTATATACAATCATCATATTAATATCAATTCTTTTAACAATTTTTTAAATATTAATCCTCCACTTCCAATCAAGTAAAATCAATATTTAAGAATATATTCCCATGGTACACATCAGAAACAATTTATATTGTTTATTGGCAGGTGACCTTTCCATTCGATAGACCATAGGCACTATCATAAATTATTTTTCATTTTTTCTTTTCATGGAAAAATATAAAAACCCACATCTCATTTCATAAAAATACTAATTTTCATTTACCAAATAATTATCTCTATAATTTTAAAATTCCAATTACAATATCTATGGTTGTGAATTAAATTTAATAACCATTTACCTAATTGAAATCCCTCATCACAAATTTTAATCATAAGTGTCCATTTAACATATTACATTTAATATTTATATTCACAATTAGTCACCTTATTAGCCAAACCTAAGGTAAATATCCCCGTCTAAGAACATAAAAATGAAATATATATTTTTCATGTTCAAAATATGATAAAATGATATTCAATGTTAAAAAACAAAATTTTAGATCATTGAATTTTAATTAAGTCAATGATCATAAATCCAATTATACTACACAACCAAATGACTAAAATTAATATGTGCGATAATGGGTTAATTTAAATACATCATCTACCTTATGCTTAATATAGTGAAAACATAAAATATAAATCAAATGTTTATAATTATTCAAGATAAAATATAGAGAAAAAGATTGCTTATAGATGGGGAATAATCGATCATAAGTATTAGATATAAATATATACAGAAATAAATGAAAAAGGTGCTAGTGGAATCAGAGACTCACCATAACATTTTGATCGCACTCAATGACTGCAAGAATAGTCTCTAGTATAAGAAGATAAATATTGGACATAAATGGGGGAGAAGGGGAGATCTATATGATGCTACTAAATAAATGAGGGACATGATAATTTTTAATGGATTTAAGGAAATAAATGTTGAAAATGAAATATTTCCACCACCTAAAAAACCACCATGAAGCACACAAATTGGATACTAAGTATAGTATTGTTTTGAAACTTCTGGTATGGCTACTTGCTAGCCGGTGGCTACTATAGGAGCCCAAATAGACTAGGTCTTCATTAAGTACTCTCTAAAACCCCTAATCTACAACCTGACACTCAATAAATATCCATTGTAACTCTTTGGATGGGTTTCATCCCTCAAAACATTTATCCCAATACTAGTAAAAATGATGATTCATATACTTAATGAAAATGAAAAAACCCTTTCTAGACTCCAACCTCATCTATATTCTTATACCGTACACTAGTTTACGAAGTAAAAGTTTAATTATTTAAAAGTCTCATGTCTAATAATTGAAGTAAAAAAATAGTAGTCGAAGTAGTATCATATACATAAAGAATATGATTAGAATTATAAGTTGTTTCTGGGTGTGTGTGTATAATTATGGATATTAAATTTTATATAAATATATCAATGTATCTTCTGGTGAGACATCACAATGTGTCATATATGGACCAACAAGCCTTTTCACACCATAAGGATGTATGGTTTGATGTTTAGAATACGTATTATTGTTGATGATGTTGTCAAAAAGGGTTAGAAAAGGTTTTGATGCTATTGAATACATTTTTTTGAAGATCACAAAATATGCAATATTATGTTCATAAGATCTTCATGATATATAAGATTAAAACTAGATTTTAATTGAGTCATATGAAATATTTTTATACTGCTGAGATTTTATTTATAAAATATATATCATAATTATTTATTCGTGATTCGATTTGAATTTGGTAGAATTGGTAAAGAGGAAAGATAAAATAATTGAATGATAACATTTAATGGTAAAATATATTTATGAGAAAATAATAAATATGGATTGTTGTGTGTGATATGAGAATAATTTCACAGTTTATAAACAAGGGAATTCCGAAGTTACTAATTTTAGAGTCAAATAATATATTTAGTAGTATAATAATTTTATATTGATTCAAAACATAGTTTTTTACTTATTCATAAATTTAAATGATGTTCCAAATAGAAGTTATAATAACATGGGAGAAAATCAAATGAATAGATTTATAATAAATAAATATATCAATATACATAAATATAAAATTAATTTGAGTCATAGAAAAAGATATAGATTGAAAGACATGTTTTGGAAAAAATTGATATAATGAAATGTGAGAGAACTAATTCCATGTTTCTAGATTTTTCCTAAAATAAGGATAAAGTGGTAAATGAAATGGTAAATTTGGAATAACTATATATCTGGGGAAAATTAAAGAAGTGATATTATTCTATAATGTATTCTCTATATCAAAATTTCCATAAGCGTTTTCAACTATAACCTAATTTTTCATGAGAATAAATGTTCATTTAGAATATTGATAATAATTAAATAGAGAGAAACTTTGCAACATATTTTAAATTATCATATAAAAATAAGTATAATGTTATATAAAACATAGTCAAAATGAATATTGTGAATTATATAATTCCAAATATGATATGATTATACTATAGAATAAAAGGTAAAATTATTGATCATTAAAATGAATACATGGTTTTAAATTATGAAGGATGCATTATTGATCAAAAATTAAAATATATTGAATATATAAACCAAAATATTTCATTGGATGATTATTTTTATTAATAGGTGGTTCAAATTCTGGAGAAGGGGTTTTATAATAAGGTAACCCATATGTACTTTAGACTTTTTTTCAAAAATTGAAGAAATTATTGAATAATCCAAATGAATTCAAGATATTATATCTAAAGAATAGATATGGAGAGGAAAATATATTATGTTTAATAGAATTTATATACTTTTCTTGATAATATATAAAATAAAATTTCACTTGATGAGAAAATAAAAAAGAATAATAAGGGAATGAATCCCTAAAAATTTATGTCACAAAGGTAATATGAGAAATAATTGAGAGCTATAAAATAATTTTAGATGAAAGATATAATGTATTGATAAATATATATCAATGTTCTTCTCTCTCTAGGTAGAACTGAAGAAATCGCATTATTCTCATGTATGTTTTGTTTGTTTTTATATATACAAGAATTAAATATAATTCATGCATTTAGGGTGAGAACCAAAAATATAAAAATATGTTAAATAATAATGATATTTTCATCATGATGTTGTTTAATTGATATTATATTTCGTCAATATAATTATTTATTCAAAATAAAAAATAATGATTTGGTGTTAATTTTTTTTAAATTCAATCCATGGTGAAGAGTATGTAGAGTTTATCCATTTTTTTGGAGAAATGTTTAAAAACTACCATATATTTTTATCTCATATGTATTTTAAGGTCTAGAAAGTATAGGAATTTATCCTTGATAATATATGATAATCACAATATTTAATCCCTTTATGGATTAATTAAATTATCTTATTATGGGTGATATACTTATTATATAACAAAAAGAAAAAAGTAATTTGAAAGGGTAAAAATTTGCTTCGGTTTTGGATTTCTTTAATCTATTTATTAGGATGTGTGTATGAGATAATATGAAAATATATTTGAACAAAAACATTATGATGAATTTTGGGTTAGTATCATATTATGATTAATTAATATGAATCATTTATGTCTTTATTAAAATCTTTTACAATATACATTGATCTAGCTCAACTATATTGACAATTGATTAATTTATCTCTCATTTTCTTTTTAAAAGTTTATTATATCCATCTATAAAGTGAATTACGTACTAATATTGATAGGGAAAATAAGATATTGATAATTATTGAATCATGTGATGAGTATGACAATCCCAAAACATTTTAACCTTTATATTTATTATTAATAATGGGATGATAATATGTGGAGAGTCAATGACAATATAATTATAATTATTTTTGGGTATTGAAAAAAATAATCTATGATTGAAAAGACTAAATAATCGTGGTAATGATTTTTTTCAATAAGTAAAGAAATCAATATATGTTGGGTGATATTGAAGAACCCAATGAATGAATTGGTTCATCCTTGTGTTATTACAATGAATAAATACCCATGGATTGGATACAAGGAGTAGGATTATGATAATAAGTTGAGTTAAATGTAAAAACGGTTCTTCATAATATATCATTCCAAAATGTTGAAATGTTCATTTTTAATTTTGAAAATTAATGAAATACGAGATTGTGAATTTTATTGATTTTTTTGGGTTACAATTTATTTTTCATCATTTAACAAGATGTGATTCTGAAGGTACAATGTTTAAATTTTGTAATGGTGTAGTTTAGGCTATTGTTTTTTTTGAAGATAGATATTAAATGATGAATTTAGAATGTTATAATTATAGTGTTGAGATTATCCTTAATCAAAAAAAAATTATACTTGTATGATTAATGTGTTATAATCTAAATATTCTGGTTGAGTTTTCGAATATTCATGGTGTTAAATTATAAAAGTTTAAATTGAATTAAGAAATTTCACCCATTAGTTAGTTGGAAACTCTATTTCTAAAATATGAATATTTGAGAAGATTGAGATATAGTAGTTGTATTTAGAAAATAAGAAAGATGAAACAAAATGAAAAGATAAATAAGTTTCAAAGATTATATAGAATATAAAGCATCTCATTTCATAAGAATATATATTAAATTTGACATGAATGGGAGAATATATGTTTTTTAAGGACCCTATATAGAAGGTGATTCATCGATGAAGGGTGATGTATATCATAAAGAAATAGTATTGAGACGTTATATTTTGTCAAATATATGAAAACATTTGGATGTTTATTATATATAGATGGAAGAAATGTATTTCATATTGTGAGTTTGATGGTATAATTAATGAATTTTGATGATAATATTGAATAATCAGGTCCTTAATGGTGATTGTATTATAAAAAACAAAAAATTAGGAACAATAAGTCCATGTAAGAAGTTAATCTTGATGATCATTTTAAATAATGTCAATATATGGAAGTATCTTATGGTTGAAAGTGGTAATGACAATTTAAGATGATTTGTAAGGCCAAATGTTGAAATAGAAGTAGAAGTATTGAGAATTATGATGTTGAAAACAAAATGTTGATGTATATGTAAAATCAACAATATTTGGATAAAATATATGTTTAGAAGTAGATGAAGAATATAATGAAGTATAGAAGAATCTATATATTAAATAGAATATCAATGTACCAATATATATTGTATTGACATCTTTTAATGTGTTTGATAGATATCCAAAGAAAAGTTTCACCAGGAGGATGAATTGTATGATGTTTATATGTTTCATTATATCTAAAGATGTTTTTGTGCATAGTTTATTCAATGTCTTGATTCTATGAACGAGTTACTCATTATTCTCAAAAGATATATCAGAATAAGTTTAGAATATTATAAGGCTATATAAGATTAAAATAATCTTCCATGTTAATGATAAGTAATTTTTGTAATGATTTTGAGCTATTATTTATCAAATAAATGTCATGATGAATTTTATTCAAGTAAAATTTTATAGATTTTATATATAATGAAGAATAAATATTGAATGAGAAGTCATTATTGATTTTGAAAAAGGGAAATTCAAATTTTATTAACTGTTGGGAAATAAATTTTGGTATAACCAAATAATTTTATACTAAATATGGGGTATAAAATGAGGAGAGATGAGATAAATAGTAGATATATGAGATTTAAAGATACTTAGATAGATATATTAGAAAATAATTTAAGTTAAGAATGAAGTGAGAGACTAATATGTACCTTTAAAAAACATTATTTTTAGAACATGTTAGAGACCAGAGTTTTTCTTTCTAATCTTCATTTGAGTTAAAAAAGAAGTGATACACTATCTTGTAAATTCTAAAAAAATATATTTACAGGAAGTAGATAGAAGTGATATATCAATAGATTTATTAAATATATGAATTTTGTATAAGAAGGGTCAATTTAGAAGAAATAATTATTATATAATAATGTTTATTAGGAGGATTCAAAATAATTTAATAGAGATAAACTTAGCAGTATCATTCACATATTCATAGATTTGATGAAAACATCTTTGAGATAATTTAGATTCCTGTGTGGGTATTTAAATAAATTGGGATAATATAATGAAATAGATTATAATGAATTTTATCAATCATTGGTACATGAATTATTCTGGTTAAAAAATAATATATATAATATTGATGAAATTACATCCTATTTCAAAGAGAAGATCTTGTTTGTAAAGAGTTAGTAGGACCGGTGTAAACTAGAGGGATTTGGGTCTGAAGAACTAGTAGGTATATAAATAAATAATGGGAAATAATATTTGGGATTAAGGATGATGCTTTTCCAATTTTTATTTACTAGATTAAATTTATGAAGTATTTACATGTCACACTTGACCAGAAGACAACGAGGACATAGTCACTATATAACGCCCCAAGTTTTTATAGACCTCTTTTAATGTAAAATGAATTTTAATTTATGTATTTTAATGATCTATGTCAAAAAATACATTCCCATGCCATAATTTGGGAATACGTTTCACATAACCCATACATGGCATACATTACATGGAACAATGAATTGGTGTACGTTACACACAATGTCGATGTTCCTACGAAACATCATCTAATTTATATAATTATTTAAACAAGAAAATTATAAATTTTTCATTAAATATAATAATATAAATAGTAATATATAATTATAAAATATTGTTCATAATTGTTTTATATAAATAAAACATGTTTATAATGAATGATATAATTTTTCGGTAAAGTCCATATATGTTAAATATAATATTTTCTCAAACGAACTAAATTTCATATCATTCAGTTAAAAAAATTAAACACATTTAGAAATTGAATTTCTTAGAATAAAAATCAATTTTGAATTTATAATGTAGAATTTAAATTGTAGTAATTTTTTTGGATTTTTCTGAGAAATAACTTTTTTGGATGAATAGTAAAAAAATACACTATTTTAATTCAAAACAACTTTTTCATCTAATTTATTTATAAAATTAACTTTTATATTAAATTATTTTAAAAGTTTAATTATATAATATCTTTATAATTTAATAAAATGTACATCATTGAGGTAAATTTTACTTTCAACATGATTATATAAACAAAGTAATCTTTTGAATGTTTTAACTTTAAAAACCTGCTTTTTCTAGTCAACTATAGGGTTAATTTTATATTAATTTCAGTGACTACTATGAAATGAATCTGAAAAAATGGATTAAATATTAAAAATTAGAATAATTTATAATTTCAAATAAGGACAACTTAGTTTTTGACCAAAATTGTTAGTGAAAGTAATTAAAATTAATTACGTCTATTAAGGTAAAATTAATCCTAAATGAGGACTGAACCATGAATTTAAGACCCAAAACGACATAGAAACTTGTAAAACACCCATTTCTTGGACATTATTCAACCATTAATCATCCATTGTTTAGTTTGTTTCCCTATTATTTCTTTTTTTATTAAAAAAGTGGTTACACCAAACATTCATTAGAAAATTTTATGTGTGTCCTTTCCCTTCCTAATAAATGGCCACTACCTACCATCTTATTCACACATCTAAAACCACATAGGATTGGACATGATCTAAAAAAACATTTCCAAAAATCCATAAAATAATCCTTTAATCCACCATTTTGGTAGAAGGAAATCCAAGGAATCTTCTTGGTACAAACCAAAAGGATTTATCCAATCAAGAGGTAACACCTTCTCTCTAGATCCAGTCATTTTTTTTCCTTCTCCACCACCTTAAATCTCTTTATTAAAATATTTTATTATAAGGAAATTATAATTAAAATAACTAGATGTTTTTAATTCTATGGTTTGAACCTACACATTCACAAACCTACATCTAATGGGTAGGGAACATCTGGTTTATGTATACGACGAACTACCTTTTCATTAAATGATAATTTTTAATTTTTCCTTTTCTGCCTCTCCCAGTGGAAACTATGATGGAAAGAATTAATAGACACATAAAATATTTATTTATTATGTATTTATGATTATGTATTCATTTTTTCAACACATATCTATTTTAATTTCCATTTTGTCTTAATAAGATAATTTCATTTGAAGAAGTGTGGACTACCACACCAAAAAGTGGTATGATTCACTCATATAATACCTATAATTTATTAATGATTGATTTAGTGAATACATATGATATATTTGGTATCATAAATATCCTATAATAATGATATATATATATATATCATTTACTCTATTTCTTTGAACATGACTATTAAATGGAAATAACGTTTATGAGTACGTACGACCAACCATATCCGTGAATGGTGTATTCTGTTTCATACATATATATTCTATGGATTATTATGCTAACAAAATAATTTATATAAATTATATATAAATAATTATTTACATTCTACAAATAATTTTAAAAGTATAAGGACAAAATATATAACAAATCGTGACACATCCAAAGAACGAAGCAGATATAACCCAAAGTGAAACCTTAACATAGGATTATTAACAAAATGATAAGATAATCTCATGATAAAACCATATAAGGTATTAGATATAAGAATATGGTTCTTTAAAAGATTTAAATAAAATTAATATTTATTATAAATGTGTTCTGAACTAGTAGGATATGAGTCAAACCCCAAGGTAAGGCGATTTCATCTCACTTTCTATTTTAGTGAGATACATGGTTTATTCACCAACCATTAATTCTATTTGGTGCATATAATAACAATAGGATTATTAAATTATAATTTTACATAAATTTATGGTGAATTTAATATACATTCAATGATCACAATTTCATGGGGTTAATTTTTCAGAAGATACCAAATCACCAAGAGAGTTTTTTCTAGATTTGATTTCTATGAGACACTTCTTTTATTACGATCCTACATTATTTTTTGATGTAAATATAAATCCATTTGAAATTTTATTTATTTAATATGAATAATTTTATTATATTTTAAGCTTCATGTTATTTAATTTTATTAAATATGGGGGGGGGGGGTAAGGTTCAATGATACCAATTGGTATGTGTTTATTGAAACAATCTCATCAACTTTTGAGATTGTTTATGATTATTCTTAAATTGATGAAATTTTATAAACCATATCACAAGAATACTCATGAAATTTATTCTCCTATGGTTATTAATAATATAATCATGCATTGGAACCATTTTTTACAACTTTATATATAATATAGTTAAGAAAGTGTTATTAATAAATCCTGACTTTAACATCTCTTTGGATGGAAGTCTATGTTCATTGAATACTATGTTTTATAAAAAGGGTTTATCAGAATATTAGAGTAATATTCTATGATAATTAAAAGAGTTTTCTACACTTTTTTTATTTTAACTACGTATTCAAAAATATATTCTTGTCTATTTTTGAAAAATATTTATTTACCCTTTTTACTGTGAAAAATAAATGTTCTTTTTTACTTCATACAACATGAATTAATTTACTCGCTATCATTTCTATGAATCTTTCTTTAAATGTTTTAAAGTTTAAATTTTAAGAATGATTTTTAAAATAATTTTCTAATAAATGGTTTTCAAAACGTTTTGAATACTCTTTTATAAGTTTTCAAGGAATATTATTTTTAAAATGGTTCCAATCCTTATTTATAAGTTTTAAAAGTAATTTCAAATAAATGGTTTTTAAAAAATATTCAATATTTGATCATGGGTTTTCAAGTAAAAAGTTTTTCAAATCATTTGAGGATTTATTTATATGTTTTAAATATTATTTTCAATTAAATTGTTTCAAAACTTTATTAATATTTCTTTGAATTCTTTTAATGTTTTTTCAACGAAAATTGTTATTAATTTTTTTTTCATGATTATATTATATTTTTTCAAAGAAAAATGATAAAAAATGATTTTAGGATTATTTTATAATGCATTTATATAAACAAAATAGATTGATTATATAATATAGAATTTTTGGTAAAGTCATTATATGTTTAAAAATTAATCTTTCTCAAATAAACCACTTCTAATGTCATTATATGAGAAAAAAATAATTTTATAAAATTTTTGGAAATTTATTTCTAAAATAAAATAAAAGTTTGACTTAAGAGTGTCTAAATTATTTTAGGTAGAGTTTTTTTTATTTTTCCTAGAAACATCATTTCTCAATGAATAGTGAAAAATACTTGATTTTAATTCAGAACTGCTTTTTCATATAATTTATTTATAATTATTAATTCTATTATAAATTTTTAATGTATAGCATCATAATATTTTTATCATTTAATAAAATTTAGTCCATTGAGATCAATTTTACATAGAACATGGTTATGTAAACATAAAAAACATTTGAATGTTTTTACTTTAAAAACCTACAATGTCAACCCTATTGTGGGATTAATTTTTAGTTAATTTCTAGCACTCATATGATTGGAATTTTGAAAAATTGATTGCATATATATAATCAACATAATTTATAATTTCCTATAATTTCAACATATTTTTTGGCAATAATGATTAGTGAAAGTAATTAAAATTTATTACTTCAGTAAAGGTAAAATTAATCTTCACTAAAAACTAAAACATAAATTTAAGACCCAAAAAGACATAAATATGCCTAAAACACCCATTTATGGAAATTATTTGACCATTATCCTTCCATTATTTAGTTTATTTGGTTTGGTATGAATTTTTTAGGTAAAATGTGGCTACACATTACCTTTTCTTTCAAAAAGGTCAAGTGTGTCATTTCCCTTCCCTCCAATAGGGCACTACATATCCCTCTTCACCACACCTCTCAAACCACATAATATTATAAATTATATACCAAATACACTTAAAAAATCTCTCCCTTGCTCCTTTAATCCTCCCTTGGGACAGGATGAAATCTCTAGAATCCATTGGGCACAAACCCAAAGTGGATACCCAATTAAACGGTAACACCTTGTGTCATACTCCTTTAATTTATTTTCTTTCTTGTATGAACTCGGATCTTCGTTCAGGTAAGTTTTTCCATTTTTTGGATTTTGTAAGAAAAATTAATTTTTTGGAAATTTTCAAAGTTCACACCGTGTACTTTTCGAGTACACGCTGTGTACTCCGATCCAGCTCGAACCCGTGTGTTGGCCGTGCTTGGGCCACAAACACAGTGTGTAGGGGTGATGTGGAGGCCGATTTTGGCAGAGTATAGAAATGACCCAGTACACGCCATGTACTCTAAAAGTATATGTCGTGTACTTTCTTTTGTTTCTCACTAAATGGATCGGGGTCGCGCCTAACCCCCAATTTCATCTTCTTCTCCAGATTTCATCTGCCAGAGAGCGGCCGTACGGCCGAAACTTCAACGAACTCCCGCCTCTTCGTCTGTTCTCTGATTCGAGCGTGGTCAATTGCATTGGAATCGCAACAGTGATCTATCCCTTATGCTTGATTCTTGTATCTTGATTCCTCCTGGTTTCCATGTTATCATAGGTTGAGAGTTTTGTGCGTTTTCTCAGATATACATCGTTCCAAGGGGAATATGTCATCGTGGTTCACTTATATCGATCTCCTAGGATCGAGGTAGGTGGTTTGTTCCTTTCTATAGAATGTTGATGAATATTTTGTGCAAATTCCACCAATACCCTTAAACGGGGTATTGCATGTTCCTGTTTTTCCCTTGTTGTGTTTCCTGCTTTTCATTATTGCTAGAGTAGATGTTTTTCCTCTGATTATGGTAGGTTTACCGTACCTTGGATGTCTGCTATGCTTGTTCTACCTGTTTGGCGTTTTTCCAGTTTCCATGCTTTGTTGTAGGACAGTGGAACTACTACCCTGTTTTTCTATTGAGCCTTAGTTGATATCCAAGTAGTTCTTGAGGTTTACTTGGATGATGCTTGCACGCTGAGCATGTTTAGTTTCACTTAGGACTGTGAGAACCTAGAGTAGTAGACCAAAGAGAGAATTGACGGAAGGGCTTCTCCAGAGTGTCTTTTAATTATGATACAAGACCACATGGTAAATTTACATTGAGTGCTTCCTCATAGAGTCTGTAGTTTCTCGATGCAGGCCACAGGGGGAATAGAGGTTGAGTGCTTCCCCAGAGATCCTTTTTCCTAATACGAGACTATAAGGGGAATTGACGGCGAGTGCTTCCCCAGAGAGGCTATTATTTTCAAAGCTGAACCAGAGGTGTGAGACAGTATGTGCCTCCTAGAGGGTTGCTGGTACTTATATGTCGAACCATAGGGTTTAGGTTGTGAGAGCTACCTAGAGGGTTACCTGTTTTTTTCTTTTTTGCTGGTTGTTTAGTTGTGGAATTTTTTTTGTTAGAACTATGAATTGTAGTTTCTTATGCTTTCCTATTTACTACTTCTTGTTTAATTATTTTCCTTGTATTCATTGACTCTTAGGAACGAATCTTTGGGTGATTGCCTACTAGGATTCTATCTCACACCCTGTTTGGTCCATGCTTTTGGGCCCAAGAAGACTATGTTGATGTAGGTATAGATAAGGGCAAGCGCCCTTCTACTTCAGGATCTTGATTGCGCTGGAGCTGGAGAGAATGGGACCAAGCTGGGGCTCACGATGCTGAGGAGTTTATTTTGTTTTTATTTTGCACTTGTTTTCAGTTGTATTCTAGCATGTTGTTGTGTTTTCTTCTTTCCATAGATACTTGTACCTTCTGTATCATTGTCATCATTGCTATATATATTCATTGCTTCCACTGTTTGGTTTCTGTTGTTATGCATGTTGTTATTGCTTCTACTGTTGACTGTTGTTTTTCCTCTGTATACCATACCGAATGAGGGCATAGTTTCCCCACCGACTCACCAAGTCCCTCGCTGTAACTCAGCAGCCTCTGGCGTTTGGGGAAACGCGCTTGAGGTCATGTGGCGAACCGGGTACGGGGAACCAGTGGAGGGGCTCTGGATTTGGGTCATTACATTTCTCCACCCCATACACTCTCTATATTAAATTATTGTCTAAAAAAGATTCATAAATACAATATGTTGTTTGTATTCTATGGCACTAACACCAACATACATAATCCAAGATATAAATGGTAACAAACATACAATTCTTGTGTACGACGACCTATGACCTCACTAAACAATGATTGTTCATTTTTCATTTAATGCCTCTCACGGTGAAGATTATGATAGAAAATATATTTACGTATGTCATATATTATATTTATTATGTCTCTAATATCATGCATTCCTTTTCTAAACACATATATTTTTTACATTTTATTTGTTTTAGTACAATAATTTCATTTTAGGAAGTCTGGACTACCGCCCCTCAATCTGATATGATTCATTCATACAATATATGGAATATATTAAGGATGGTTTTAGTGAATATATATGATATATATTATATCATAAATATACAATTATAATGATACATACATATATATATATAAATATATATACATATATTTATTTTACATTATTTATTTCAACATGGAAATTAAATGGACATAACGTTAATGAGTACATAAAGCCTACTATCTCTATGAATTGTATATCCAATTTTATAAATATATATTTTATTTATTATTATAATAAGAATATAATGAATATAAATTATTTTTAAATAATGTTTTAAATTATGTAAATCAAGGTATAAGTATAAGGACCATAGATAAAAAACTAAGACTCTTGCGAAGAACGATAATGATATTACCTGAAGGGAATCCTTAACATAAAACTATTAAAAAGTGGGTAATATAAGCTCATGATCAAACAATATTTGGTAATAGATATAAAAATATTTTTATGTATACGATTTTTGATAAATTTATATTTATTATGCAGGTGGATTGAGCAAGTACAACAAGAGTCATGATAGAAGGTAAGGGGATTTCATCTCTTTTATTATTTCCATGATATAAATGCTTCATTCATCACCCATTCCTATTTGGGTGGTGTGTATAATACCCATGTATGTATTAAATGATTAATATAATTAAATTTATGGGTATTTACAAATACATTTTATGATCTTTATTTTATGGGGTATAAGTTTACAATGATACCAAATCAGAAAAAATGTTTCGTCTCAATTTTCATTCTTTGAGACTAATGTTTTGTTATACTCATAATTTCATTTTAGAGTTCTATATAATTAAATTTTATATGTTACATAATGAATATAATTAATTTTATGATATTTTAAGCTTTATGTAATTTACATTTCTTACATGGAGAGAACAATCCCAAGTAACCATGTGGTAATAGTTTTTTGAAAAAATCTCATTGCATTATGAGATTATTAATGATTATTATTATTTGAGGAAATATTATGATCCATATCTCAAAAAAAATCATGTTTTTTTTCACATATTTTTACTCAATAAATATTCATGTTTTACATAAAATATTTCCATCTATATCTTTGGTTTGAAAGCTATTTTATTCAAAAACCTGATTGTAAAAAAATGTTTTCAATTTTTTTTTCCAAAGATATTTGAACTCATTTCCATGGGAAAATGAATCTAAAAAATTATATGGTTTTCAATTCTTCCTTTATATTTTTTCAAACCTGTTTTCAATGGATTTTTTTTCAAATGGTTTTGTGTTTAATGAAGTGTTTTTCAATAATGAAAGGATATTTTACTCTAGAAATGTTTTTAAATGATCCTTCAAAATTATTTTCCATCTAAGATAACATCTATTAGTGTTGCTAAATAATTTATCGGGAAAATACACAATGTCTATAATCATATTATTTCTACAAAGGTATTACGTTTTTATGGAATGATATTGTTGAAAACTATTTCTATTTCTGATGTTTTATGCTTTTGAAACCCACTTCTTTTCACAGGTTTTGTTTATGATAAAATGATTATGAATTCTATATATATCCAATGGTTAAGATGTGATTACATTTTTATAATACCCATCTCATTGGCTAGATTATTATATGGCTATTTATGATCTTATAGGAACACATAAGAATTATTTCACTATTAGTTATGTGGAACCTATATCACCCTCTAATTAATTGGGTAAAAATTTATATATATTCAGATAAATAAGGATAATATGATAAATGAACATGGTTCAGTGTTATAGGTCTTGAATGGGTGGGGAAATTGGTTCAGTATTATATGGTAGGAAGGGGGGGGTACATCCAATTCTATAATGGACATTTTCCCATTAAGATGTTCTCAACAAAAATTATTTTACTACTAGTGAAGTCATTATATATGCTAATGTGTCTTCTAAAATTCCATGTTTTATTCCTATGCTATGACTTCATGGCTTATGTTAATTAATTCCTTATGATCCCTATGTTATCAACTATCATGATTTTTCCATGATTCATGTACTAGATATTTAATAAGTTGGGTATGATCATTTATTTTCGTGATCATGTTCTCATACCCTTATTCTCATTATTATGCTTACATATATCCCTTTTTCCACTTAAGGATCATTCTAGCTCACCAATTTTTATGTTTCCTTTACCCAGGTTATGAAGACATGTATTTTGCTTGATTTTTCTATAGAGGGTTCTAATCAATAAGAACATAGTGGGAGATGATGTAGGTCACATATGAATCAGTTTTTATGTTTACATGTTTTTAATTGAAGTAGAGCAGTATGGTATTTGGGTGTTTATTTGTATAATGTTTTTAGTATTCCGAAAATGTTTTGTAATGTTAATGTATGAAATGTGAGGTTCATTATAGTTGGTATTAGAGAAAAGTTTTAGTTATCCTTTGGAATATAGGATGAGGAAACCACAGTGAGAACCGTAAGGACACGTCTAGGGATAAATCTAAGGATAAGAAAAGTATTGAAAAATGTCCTGGAATTTTGGAAAAGGATAGAGTGAGTGGTTTTATGGAAATAAATTCTGGTCTGGATAATACAATAGGATGTGTCTTTGTCACAAATTTATCTTGGGGTAAAAAATCTGATAATATGTTCTAGGCCTAACTCGAGGTAATCTATTACATGATAATGAACTTTACTGCACACCTAGACTGAAACTCCTTGGGGGATATTCATTGAAAAATAAAAACTCTTCACAAACCATAATAACGTATTTAAATAGATTTTGGATATGAATAAACTAGGATAAAACTAATATTTCATAGATTAAATAATGTTACATATCCTAGACACCCTATAAGTGAGTTTTCATGATTATGTGGATTCTCATTATGATAACAATTTCTTACTCTATGATATTGGATTTAGTCAATGGATGCAACCCAAAGTAACAATGTTAATGGTTATTGTGATAGAAAATGAAATGACTGTCGTCCTATGAAATATAATTCTATGGGAACTAGAATGAAAAACCTCATGGTCATGCTCACCCAGATTTCTCAAGATATGAATAATGGTGAACTTCCAAATGAGAAAAGGAGGGAAAAATATATATTGAGTCTTTTCTAAGGCAACGCCCTCCATATTTCTAGGGGTATTATGTTAAACATGTTTACTATAAATGGATTAGTAATAAAGAAAATAAATTCTTTATTCTTCTGTGTTTAGAGGATGAAAAATTCATTCCATCTGGATATTGGTTAGAAGGAGAAGCAGATTAGTTGTGGAAGCTATTCAAGAATACATGGATTAAATATGGGATTAAATCCATGGATTGGGATGAGATAAAGAACATATTTTTAAATAAGTACATTCAAATAATTATTCATTCTACGATTGAGAAGGAGTTAATTGAGTTGAATCAAATGGATGATTAATCTTATAGTACCTAGTAGGAAAATTTCATGAGACATGTGAGGTAAACTTCTTAAATTATCATCCATCCCGAATATAATATTGATACGTTATTCTGTGGATTAAATCCAAGTATCAGAAGGGTGTTGGACATAAAATAATTTAGTAGATATGAAGATATTTGGTGTGGTGATATCAATGATGAAATGGATCATAAATTCTTGTATCAACTGCATGGTTTGATAATAAATTCAAGATATAGTTCAAAGTAGACTCTAAAAACCATGGAGAAAAGAAGATTATTTTTAAATTATTCACTAAGTTTGTGAAGAATAACATGACCTAAGGGGTATAATAAGTGTTTTATGATTGGATGTAAATGTCACTGAGAAATTTATTTTCTAAATAATGGGAAAAAGTAAGATCAAAATGAAAATAGATAAAAAGCTTCACAAAATGCACCTCCCACAATTCAGTTCTACAAGTGTATGGAGAATGGGAATTATGCTAACCACTTCCCAAAACCAAGGGAAAGTGGTGATGATCGATTTCATAATCCTTTAATGTATATGAACAAGGGATATATCATACAATAACTATTTTAGTTGAGGGTTGATATAATGATGTGATGAAAGTTACACTTACTATACACTCTATATCTCCTAATATCATGTTTTACTTTGGATCTACCTAATCATTCATGTCAAATGAGTTTTTAAGGGTTTTAATATTCCACCAAAACAATTTTTTGTGGAATCATTACTTCAAACCCCTAATGGTATGTTGATTGCTTAGAATTTCTACGATTCCCCTCTGGTTGAATTTTGGTGGAAGGTACTTACTAAAAATCAACCATTATTTATTTGAATGAATTTGATGTAATATTTGGAATGGATTGTATTTCTATGTATAAATATCATGTAAATTTTCATGGGATGGACGTTATGTTTTATATTTCAAAAACTCCTATGATCATCAATCAATGTGATTATAAGTATGAAATTTTAGTAGATATTTCATCCATTTTATTGTTCATAATTTCCATTCAAAAGGGTTATTTTATGTCAAATGGTTGGGGAGAAAATTAAATGAATAATATGCATGTTGTTCAGGTTTTTTTGGATGTTTTCCTAAAATAGTTACATATACATTCCCCAAAATTAGAAGTAGATTTCTCGATAGAGATCATAACCAATTTTATACCACTAACCTAGACTGCTTATATAATGGATCGAATTGATTTGTAGTAATTGAAGAAGAAAATACATGAAAACCATGATATGGTTTTCATTTGGCCAAGTGTTTCAACTTTGGGGAACTGGTTCATTTTGTGAATAAGAAATATTGATCAATGAGACATTAGATTGAGTATCGAGAGTTTAAAAATATAAAAATAAAGAACAAATCTCATCTTCCTCATATTGATGACTTGTTTGATCAAATGTGTAATGCTCAATACTTTTAGAAGATTGAAATTCTTTCTGGATGTCAACAATTGAGGGTAAAGAAGGAGGAAATACCCAATATGGAATTACATACAATGTTTGGACACTATGATTCTATATGGATGAATTTTGGCCTTACTAATTCTCCTTCTATCATCATGGATTTAATGAATATTGTATTTAGAGATTACCTCGATCAGTTGTTGTAGTCTTAATAAATGATATTCTAATCTATTTATGGGGAATTTTATATCATGAATATCACTTGAGAATTTTTCTAAAGACCATAAATACGGAGAATCTATATGAAAATTTTATAAAGTGTGATGTTTTTTCTTCCAACGGATTAATTTCTAGGACACGTAATCTCAAGAGATGATATAGCAGTAGATCCATCAATGATAGATGGTATTGATTTCTAGCGTAGACTAAACATTAGAACTGAGATCCATAACAATATTGGGTTTTATATATACTATCAACAGTGTGTGGAAATGTTCTCATTACTATCTAATCCTCTGACCAAGTTAACTCTAAAAGGTGTTATATTCATCTGCATAGATTAATGTGAATAAAATTTCAAGGAACGGAAGAAAATGTTAGTTTGTGAACCTATGCTTACAATAAACTATTGTTGAGAATGGTATGTAATATATTGAAATGAATCCCGGAAGGGTTTGGGTTCTATTCTTATGAAGAGTAACATTTTTTATCATCTACCTCACGAAAGTATGAGATTCATGAGAAATTTTTCCCAACTCATGATTTGGAGTTTGTAGTGGTAATTTTTCCATTAAACATATAATGACATTATCTTTATGTAGAAAAGTGTTATTTTTTTATACTGATCATAAAAGTATGAAATATATATTCACACATAAGGAGTTAAACTTGTAACAAAGAATATAGATAGATATGATAAAGGATTATGAATGATCGATACATTACCAACCTAGTAAAAAGAATAAGGTGGGTGATGCTTTATGTTGGAAGGATCATGATACCTTATCTATGATGAAGAACATGAAAGATCTAATATTTATGTATTTGAAAAGGATGGATCTTGAAATCCTGATAGAAGGGGAAAATATTGTCTTTATCAAATGAATATTAAACCCTATATCTTAGTAAACATTAAGGAGGCATGAATGAATGAAGAAGAGACACAAAAGAAATTTTGAAACGTTACTGAGTTTAAAATTAATCGGGATAAAATGACATGGTTAAGGAACTGTGTATGCGTTACATCCATACCAAATTTGAGGAATTAGATGTTATAGGAGGTTCATAGTTATTTATTATCAATTCATACTATAAGTACAATGATGTATAATAACATGAAAGAATAATTCTTGTGGGATTCTATTAAGAGAGAAATTGTAGATTTTTTATTTCAGTGCTTGGTATTCCAACAAGTTAAAGCTAGAAGAAAAAATTCTAATGGGATGTTATAAACATTACCCATACCATAATAAAATGGGAGAAAATCCTTATTTATTTTGTAGTTGGACTACCAAAAACTGCAAATGGGTTTAATTCTATATGGGTGGTATTATATTTCCTTTATATTTTATTACAATTCATCACTATCAGAGAAGACTTCTTTGTGGATAAAATTCCATGATAAAAATTAAATTAGTTGTAAGGTTGCATGGAGTACCAAATTTTACTATATTAAACAAAGATACAAGGTTTACCTTTTTTTTTGGAAAATTAATTAGTAATCACATGATACATAATCGAGTTTAAGTACTTCTTATCACGCTCGGAAACATGATAACTCTGAATGAAAATTTTATACCCTATATCAAATGTTGAATTTTTTTTATGGATTTAAAATTTCATTGGGATAAACACCTTATTATAGTTATGTTTTCTTGAAATAATAGATTTCACTCAAGAATTAATATGGAACCTTGTGAATCACTCTATGAGAAGTAATATAGATCTCTAACATGATGGGATGAAGTTAGAAAAAGAATGATAATGGTACCTGATATCTCTTAAGAAATGATCGAGAAGGTTTGAACCATTCATGAACATATCATGGAAGCTCAAAACTAGTAGATAATTTATATTGATAACCATTGGTGTGATTTAAAATTATAATTTAATGAGAAGTAATTTCTGATAATCTCACCCAAGAAGAATGTAGTGAGGTTCGAGAAGAATATGAAACTAATCCCTAGGTATATCTGTCCTAGTGAGTTTCTTGATCTTATCAGGAATATATCCTATCACTTTGAACTTATCCAAATATATTTCAATACCATTATGTGTTCAATGTATCTCTTCTAAGGAAATAAATACCTAACCCTTCACATGTATTAAACTCATATGTTTTACTGCCAGAGCATGGTCTATCTTATAAAGAATAAATAATTGAAATTCAGGACCGATTAGAGAATGATCAACGAAACAAGAACACTCACCTGGTCAATGATATTTTGGAGAAAAAAATAGTCAGATAAGGCTACATGGGAACTTGAGGATATGACGAAGCATAATAATCCTCATTTATTGTACTCATGAAGTAGATTTCAATGGAGAAATTCATAGTATGGTGGGTAGAATATAACTCCCTGTGTTTTTATGGACCTTTTTATCATTAATATAAATTTTCATTTTTGTATTTTAATGATGTAAGTCATATATACCTCTCACATGTGATAATATTGTCATATTTTACATAGAACATTGACATGGAATATGTTACATGGAACATATAATTGGAGTATGTTACACCCAACACCGATGTTTCTACAAAACATGGCATTATTATTATAATTATTATATAATATAATTATTACATAATTCTTATACATAATAATATTAATAGTAAAAAAAGATTTTAAAATATTTTTTATAATGGCTTTATTATAATCCCCCAGCCTTAATCATTACTTATTATTGAATTTAATGAATAATTAACATTGAGTATCTTTTCAGGATAAGTGTTTTAGAGAATTAGGGCATAACTATTACATCTCAAAGGTTACAAAGGAGACACATCTACTCAGCTTCCATTTTTTTCACAAAAATAAAAACTCTGGAACAAAAGATTTATGTCTAGTTCCTTGTTTTAGATAGCTTGACATTTCCTTGATCCCATCTTTCTCCATATTCAAATTTATATCCTGTGAAAAACATTTCAAAAAAACATGGGATGAGCATAAAAAGCTCAGTAAGGTTATAAAAATACAGAATGAAAACATTAGTCCATGTATACATAAGAATCAATGAATTCATACTTTACTCATAAAACATAATCACGTTAACATACCTCATGAAATCATAAGATTTACTAATAACTCATAGAAATCATAAGACATAAAGGTAACTTGATGCATTCATAACATTCTTACGTAGGTAGTAACCCTCATGGTTATGTTTGGAATACCCATCAGAGTATATTCTCTAAATCTCTTCAGGTAAACCTTAACGTTTAACTCTTTCACGTTACCCAATGCATTGGAGAGCTATATCGGGTTCACCCACCCTTAGTTTATCACAGAACCACCCGTCTTCATAAAAAATTCTCAAGAACCATAACATAATCATAACAAAATATAACATTTCCACATTATAAAAACAATATTACATTTTAAGATATTGAAATAATGAATCCATTCTAAAAACCATTTTCAAAACCATTTAAAACATTTAATAAAGATATATTTGAATCAAAGTGTCCCATACCACTTTGAAGATTTTAACATTTTAAACCATTAATATCCATATAAATTAATCCTTAAAACTATTTTGAAAACATGGATATTAATTAGAAATATTTATAAGAATAAATCATTAAAACATTTAAAACAATATTTTTGGTAAAAGGTTGTTAACAAGATGAGAGACACTTGAATACAATAATTGAGGAATAACATTTAATCAGAACATTATTATATAATGAGAATAAAGGGATTCATGATATAATATTTCAAAGGACAGTATAAACACCATATAAGACTGAACTGGTGCATAACAACAATGAAGTATCAATAGAAATATAAAATGAGAAGAAATCGATTATAAAGAAGGTATCCTTAAATTAAGGATAAATAAATCTCATAAATATGTGTAACAAATATAAATACACCCAATATAAGTTGATATTAAGTGTTAAACAATCAACGGTCATTCACACATATTCAAAGGATGAAATATTCAATAACTACATGTTGAACCCAAAGAAATCGAAATTGGGTTAAGAAGTTCGCTTGACAGCCTAACGACGTCACACGAAATTTTAGAAAAAGAGTTGATGAGAGAGATAAAGGGTATATCATCAATTAGACATAAAATTTATGGCAATAATGATATATAAGAACATATCCCCAGATAATAATATGAATATTAAAAGACATAACAAAAGAAGTCTTTTAAAAAGAGGAGGGTGAAAGGTTCCCTTACGGATTTGGGTAACATTCGAAACGTACACCCCATGAAAGAAGGACTATAAAAAATTGATGTAAATACTCATAAACGAAAGTATATTACACAAAGAGTGGAATAATGGATAGTACATACACCACTCAAAAGAAAATATTAGAAAATGTAGAATGAATCTCACGAAAAAACAATCTGAGATAAAAAGTCTGTTACGAAATTTCGGCAGCCTAATGGCGCGAATTAAAACTTTCAAAAAATGGATTTATGAGATCAAATAGGGTCTCTCATAATATGAACATAAAAATTAATGAATGAGTAATATAAAAGGACATCCCCAAACATAATAAAGAGTTTCTTAAAGGAAATGACATAAAAGAGAGTACATAAAAAGAAAGAGAGAGGTAAGATCCCTTACCACAAGTCCGAATTGTCTTGTTCATTTCATTATATTACTAAATAATAGACATTGGTAAATTTATAATTGCTTAAGGTACTCCTTTATAGATTATTGCTAAGTTCATATCACATATTATAATGTTATCACAATTGTTTAATAATGTGAGTTCATATCAGATGTTTTGGTCAATGTTTGGTACATGAGTCAAAAATGATATTATTTGAAAATGATTGTCCATGTTGTTATAAGTAAATAATCTCCAGAATAGTATTACTGATTTAAATATCATATATATCCAGTAAATTTTTATTTTATACTATTCCATAACATTTTGAGATAAAAAGAAATGAAATGAACCGTTCATGGAGACGGTAGGTCGTACGTACGCATGAACGCTACTTTCATTTCTTTGTCATATTAAAGGAATTAAAAATAATTGAGAGATATATATATTATAATTCCAGTATAATATATATGTTTTATAGGTCACATAAGTTCATTGATGTCATTCTTTATACATTCCATGTATTTCATGAATGAGTCACATCACTTGAGGGGGCGGTAGTCCACACTACCTCGTATGAAATTATCGCAATTGCACAACATGAAAAGCATAAAGGTATGTTTTAAATATAAAATAAAGAAGCCTATGGGTAACATAAATACCATATATATCATATACAAAATACAGTGACATCATAATGGACACCATGAAAGGTGTTAAGAGAAGATTGAACAATTATCGTTTCGTGAGGCAGTAATTCGCCATCCACAGAAACAGTATGTTCATTAACCATTAGATGAAGGTGTGTGTAAGTGTAGCTCGAATACTTAACATAAAAACATCCTAGTATATTGAAGATACTTTTTTTGTTACAAAAGAATGTAATAAAAATAGTTTAGGCATTTGGATAAGAAAAACAAAAGAAAAGAATAAAGTGAAGACATTACCTTTAAATCGGGTAACTCCTCTTTGTTTGAACCAAAAGGGTTTCTTGAAGAGCACTATGCCGAAGGTGAGGCTTCAATGATTAAGAGAGGGATGTGGAGAGATGGAATGGGTAGGGTTTGGATGATCCAAAGGCTTGAGGGGTGTGGGTAAGGTGGTAGAGGTTGGGGCCTTTTATAAGAGAAGAGGAGGGGCACTCTTGGAAAGTTATAAACTATTACATTATTATAAAATATTTTTCGGATTTCAAAGGTCCTAAAAGGATATATTTCTAGTATATGGTGATAAGGTTTCAAAATCCACCCATACAATAGGTTTTTGACAAGTGTAAGACTTATATTTCACCCTATCTTCTCATTTTATTTAAATCGTTCATTTATGAGGTAATCACTGCATCATCACGGTGTCATAAATAATTTAATTTATTTAATGTCTAAGTTTATTAAAAAAATACTATGATGTAGAAAATTTCTTTATAATTCCAATGAATATTTATATTCTAAGATATAGTTTATGTAGACAAAATTAAAATTATTTTACTTAGGTGTTACATACTTTGGTTACATTTTCCTTTCTTAATTTTTTTTGATAAAAGGTCACTATCACACTAAAGTGATTCCATGGGGTTCCAAGGTTGGCAGAAGGCATCCCATGGTCATCAGAGACACCACCAATAGCATTATGACACATTTTGGGGTCTTTTTATATTTTCATGATATTATTTTCTTACCCTTAATTACCTGATTACTAATTAAACACGATAATTAAAGATAATTACCGTCGTTACTAGTCATAATGTCCAAAAAACAAGAGTATTAATTAAATAATTTGGATCTTCTGATTCCAAATATGGAATCCATTTCATCAAATTCAAAACACATAAATTTTAGTGATTTATTTAAAAGTAAATCATGTTTTCAAAACCAAAGACGGGTTTTTAAGAAGTAAAATTTATCAAAAGATTGACTTGTTTTTACATCCAATTGAAAAGTGAAGTTACAAAAAACGAACAACATTGTATAAAGTGATAAAAACATAATTCAATTATACTTTAAAAAAAATTAAAATGACAACCGAAATATATCATTAAAATGGATGAAAACGAAGTTTTGATTTAAAAACTCTATTTTCACTATTCATTAAAAAAAGCATTATCAGAAAAATACCAAAAATTAACTCTAAGCAATATTTGATATTTAAAATTCAGAAATGATTTCCATTTTACCAAATTAAAAACATAAAAGTTTCATTAATAAATAATATAGTTAATTCCCACTATCAAAACAAATAGCGGGTTTTTTGGAAGCAATATCTATGAAAAGTTTGGCACTTGTTTATGTCCATTTTCAAAGTGAAATTAATTCTAATGACCGCCATTGAATTAAATTGTAAAAATATATTCTAATTAAATATTAAAACCAATTAAGAAGATAATCTATCCAAATATTTAAATTAGATGAAAAGAAGTTTTGATGTAAAATGCAATATTTTTCACTATTCATTAAAAAATAAACATTGTCAGAAACATACCAAAAATTTATCCGAAGAAAATTTAAATGTCCCAATCATAAAGAATAAGTTTATTTTGAAAAATGGAGCTAATAAAATTTTTAATAGTTATATTTAAAAAGGCTCTCCATCAAAAGGCGGTAAAACAATCTTTTAAAAATAATAGAGTATTTATTCTTAAAATTTGATTCATTTGGATTTTAGGCCTCTAACATTTATTGGATAAATGTAAAAATATTTAACAAACATATGGAATCATTTTGTATTTATTTCTATTTATTCCCTCCATTACAAAGGCTAGGAATTAACTATCATAATATTATTATATTATTAGTGTGCAACGTATGGTTTCAAAGAAACTCGCTGTTGCGTATTGGGTACGCTATCGAGCATATCATTCCCTTTAAAGTAATATTAACATTTTATTCACAGATATTGATAATACTTAGAATGTACTATTATTTATTTACATGTGATATTACATCCTTCCTCCCTTTTGAGAATTGCATCCTCGCAATTTCGAAATTGGGCTTGGAAACTTCATTGAATGTCCCACATCAGAACATGAGTTAGTAAAACAATAACTTTAAAAGAAAGGGAGAGAAGTACAATGGTCACCTGAGTTAACCCATACTATGATTCCATGTATGAAAAAATGGATATGGAGGAGAAAACAAAGGGTCATGTTCTGATAGATAGTGATAATAAACATATCTAGGAGAAAGTTAACCACAAGAAAATCACAAACTTGTGATGGGTTAAAAGGTATTCGATTCCCCAATAGGAAAAGTTAACAAACAAAATTTTTGTTTTATGTTACCTTTCATTGAGGAATTTATTTTTGAGCTTAACTAAATCATAATGAAATATACTTACTTGTCACGTAGACTTTCAACTTTTACTAGGTCCCTTAAGCAAACTCATATTTTATCCAAAAGATGAGTATTTACGAAGACTTGTTCGCATTAAGAGTACTGTAATAAACTTCTTGAGAATCAACTAATCAACAAAAGGGAACTATATATTTCACATGTCTTTAGATCTCAACCAAAACCAAACCAAAAAGTTTAGTACGAGATCACATAATACCCAAAAAGGATATATTTTTTTACAAAAAGAAAAACTACTCCTAAACTCCAAAATTTCTCAAACAAAACCCAAAGTTCAACAAAGACCATTCAATAAACATCTATCCATAAAATTATTAAAAGTAACCCAAACTAGGATTGAAACCAAAATCTCTGAAGGATTTAATCATATAGTCTCTTAAGATAAATCTTAACATTTTTCTCCAAAATGACATCAGTTACTCTTACAGTCTCATACTGAAAATTAATTAACCTAATCACATATCCTCCATGATAGGCTAATCATTTCCATTGATATCCCAAAATCAACATACTCTTAATTCATAAAATCACTTGACTAAAAAGAATCATTCAAACTAACTAGGGACTTCATGTAGTCTAGTGGTAGGTGATAAATACCAGTTGCACTTTGGTTGTGGGTTCAATTCTCGCAGCTTTTTCCGACCTGACGGGTTGTCACACGGTCTATGTGTTTTCCTTTTTCTATAACTATATCATTCTTAAAACATTCCCCAATAAGAGATAAAATCTTCAAAAATAACCATAACATAATTTAACCACAATTTTAACTCATTCCTTTAATCTTCTATCATAACATATAGTAACCCATAATTACCTCAAAAGTAAAGATCATATAAACCCTAATGGTCACCTTTATAATTATCACATGAACTTCCACATCGAGTTGGTTCTCTCGTACAAGAGGCATTAGAGAACTCACCAAGGATTAAGTTGTTGATCATGACTCCTGATAGTTGGTTTAGAATAAACACGATATTTCTCATTGAATCCCCCATTTCCTCCAGTCTCTTAATCAGAGAACCACCACAGTTTCCTTCAAACCCATTGTCACTTTGGTTCCTGCTGTATCCATCCATTTACAAGAACCAAAAAGGCCAGTGTGATTGTATCAGGAAAATCATCATATAATAAAGAAGAAGATAAAAACCAAGATATACTTATCCAAGTTATCTCAAACTCATTATAACTTAAAAAATCAATGACTCCATCTAATATACTAACCATTGTGGTTATACACAACTTTTTACTTATTCTTAAACAACACTATAACCTCTAAAGTTATCTAAACTGACCTCTGATACAAACTATAAGGCCCCATCCTTAAACATTACTTATTATTGAATTAATTGAATAATTCACATTGAGGATCTTTTTAGGTTTAGAGTTTTATAGAATTAGGAAATAACTATTACATCTCAAAGGTTACAAAGTAGACGCATCTAGATAGCTTCCATTTTTTTAACAAAAAACTCTTGAACAAAAGAGTCGTGTCTATTTCCTTGTTTTAGATATCTTGACATTTCCTTGATCCCATCTTTGACCCTATTCAACTTTATATCCTGTAAAAAACATTTCAAAAAAACACGGGATGAGAATAAAAAGCTCAGTAAGGGTTATAAAAATACAGAAATAAAACATTAGACCATGTATACATAATAATCAATGAATTCATACTTTACTCATAAAACATAATCACATTAACATACCTCATGAAATCATAAGATTTATGAATAACTCATAGAAATCATAAGACATAAAGGTAACTTGAGGCATTCATAACATTCTTACGTAGGGAGTAACCCTCATGGTTATGTTTGGAATACCCATCATAGAATATTGTCTAAATCTATTCAGAGAAACCTTAACGTTTAACTCCATCACGTTACCCAATGCATTGGAGAGCTATATCGGGCTCACTCTCCCTTAGTTAATCACGAAACCACCCATCTTCATAATAAATTCCCAAGAACCATAACATAATCATAGAATATAACTTAAGCATAAAGGAAAGATAACATTCCCACATTGCAATAACAATATAACATTTGAAGATATTGAAATAATTAATCCATTCTAAAAACCATTTTCAAAACCATTTAAAACATTTAATAAAGAGATATTTGAATCAATGTGTCCCATGCCACTTTGAAGATTTTATCATTTTAAAACATTAATATCCATATAAATAAATCCTTATTACCATTTTGAAAACATGGATATTAATTAGAAATATTTATAAGAATAAGTCATTAAAACATTTAAAACCATATTTTTGGTAAAAGGTTTTTAACAAGAAGAGAGACACTTGAATAAAATAATTGAGGAATAACATTTAATCAGAACATTATAATATCATGAGAATAAAGGGATTCATTATATAATATTCCAAAGGATAGTATATACACCATATAATATTGAACTGGTGCATAACATCAATGAAGACTCAATAGAAATGTAAAATGAGATGAAATCCATTATAAAGAAGGTATCCTAAAATTAAGGATAAATCAATCTCATAATTATGTGTGACAAATATAAATACACCCAATATAAGTGGGTATTAAGTGTAAAACAATCAATGTTCATTCACATATATTCAAATGATGACATATTCAATAACTATAGGTTGAACCCAAAGAAATCGAAATTGGGTTAAGAAGTTCCCTTGACAGCCTAACGACGTCACATCAAATTTTATAAAAAGAGCTGATGAGAGAGATAAAGGGTGTCTCATCACATAGACATAAAATTTAAGGTAATAAGGATATATAAGAACATATCCCCACGTAATGAGATGAAAATTAAAAGACATAACAAAAGAAGTCTTTTAAAAAGAGGAGGGTGAAAGGTTCCCTTACCGATTTGGGTAACTTTCGAAACGTACACCCCATGAAAGAAGGACTATACAACATTGATGTAAATACTCATAAAAGAATGTATATTACACAAAGATTAGAATAATGGATAGTACATACACCACTCAAAAGAAAATATTGGAAAATTTAGCATGAATCTCACAAAAACACAATGTGAGATAAAAAGTCCCTTACGAAATTTCGGCTGCCTAATGGCGCCAATTAAAACTTTAAAAAATGTATTTATGAGATCAAATAGGGTCGCACATAATATGAACATAAAAATAACCAAATGAGTAATATAAAAGAACATCCCCAAATATAATAAAGATGTTCTTAAAAGAAATGACATAAAAGAGAGTACTTAAAAAGAAAGAGAGAGGTAGGATACCTTACCACAAGTGTGACTTGTCTTTTTCATTTCATTATATTTCTGAATAATAACCTTTGGTCAATTTATAATTGATTAAGTTCCTCCTTTATAGATTATTTTTAAGTTCATATCACATATTATAATGTTATAAAAATTGGTTAATAATGTGAGTTCATATCAGATGTTTTTGTCGATGTTTGGTACATGAGTCAAAAATGAACTTGTTTGAAAATGATTGTGCATGTAGTTATAAGTAAATAATCTCCATAATATTATTAATGATTTAAATATCATATATATCCAATACATATTTATTTTATAATATTCCATAACATTTGGAGATAAAAAGAAATGAAATGCACCGTTCATGGAGACGGTAGGCCGTACGTACGCATGAACACTACTTACATTTCTTTGTCATGTTAATGGAATTATAAATAATTGAGAGATACATATATTATAATTACCGTATAATATATATGTTTTATAGGTAACATATGTTCATTAATTTCATTCTTTATACATTCCATGTATTGTATCAACGAGTCACATCACTTGAAGGGGCGGTAGTCCAAACTTTCTCGTATGAAATTATCTCAATTGCACAACATGCAAAGCATAAAGGTAAGTTTTAAATATAAAATATAGAAGAATATGGGAAACATAAATAACATATATATCATATATAAAATACACTTACATCATAATGGCCACCATGAAAGGTGATATGAGAAGATTGAACAATCATCATTTCGTGAGGCAGTAATTCGCCATCCACAGAAACAGTATGTTCTTTAACCATTAGATGAAGGCGTGTGTAAGTGTATCTTGAATAATTAACATAACAAAATAATAGTATATTGAATATAATGGGTTTTTTTACAAAATAAAGGAATAAATAGATTTTAGGGGTTTGGAGAAGAAAAATAAAACAAAAGAACACAAGTGAAGACATTACCTTTAAATCGGGTAACTCCTCTTGGTTTGAACCAAAAGGGTTTCTTGAAGACCATTCTGCCAAAGGTGAGGCTTAAATGATGAATATTTGGATGTGGAGAGATGAAATGGGCAGGGGTTGGCTGAGAAAAAGGCTTGAGGGGTGTGGGTAAGGTGGTAGAGGTGGGGGCCTTTTATAAGAGAAGAGGAGGGGCACTCTTGGAAACTTATAAATTATTACTTTATTATAAAATGATTTTCGAATTTCAAAGGTCCCAAAAGGACATATTTAGAGGCTCAGGTGATAAGGTTTCGAAATCCACCCATCCAATAGGTTTTTGAAAAGTGTAAGACTTCGATTTTACCCCATCATCTCATTTTATTTAAATCGTTCATTTATGAGGTAATCACTACATCATCACGATGTCATAAAATAATTTAATTTATTTAATGTATAAAAATTATAAAAAAATTATATGATGTAGGAAATCTTATTAGATTTCTAATGACTATTTAGAGTCTAATAGATAGTTTATATAAGAAAAAATTAAAATTATTTTACTTAGGTGTTACATACTATGGTTATATTTTTCTTTCTTTAATTTTTTTTGATAAAAGGTCAATATCACACTAAAGTGATTACATGGGGTCCCAAGGTTGGCACAAGGCGTCCCATGGTCGGCCATGACAGCACCAATAGCATTATGACACATATTGGGGACATTTTATATATTTAGGATATTATTTTCTTACCCTTAATTACCCGATTACTAATTAAACACGATAATTAAAGAGAATTACCGTCGTTACTATTCATAATGTCTAAAAACAAAAGAGTATTAATTGCATAATTTGGAAATTCTGATTCCAAATATGGAATCCATTTCATCAAATTAAAAACACATAAATTGTGGTAATTAATTTAAAAGAAAATGCCATTGTCAAAACAAAAGACGGGTTTTTAAGAAGTAAAATTTACCAAAAGATTGACTTGTTTTTACATCCAATTGAAAAGTGAAATTACTTTAAATGAACAAAATTGTATTAAGTGATAAAAAATTAATTCAATTATACTTTAAAAACAACTAAAATGACAATATAAATATACAAATAAATTGGAAGAAAAGGCAGTTTTGAATTAAAAATTTTATTTTCACTATTTATAAAAATAGCATTATCAGAAAATACCAAAAATTAATCCTAAGATATATTTGATATTTTAAATTCAGAAATGATGTCCATTTTACCAAATTAAAAACATATAATTTTTCATTAATAATTCATATAGTTAATTCCCACTGTCAAAACAAATAGCGGGTTTTTTGGAAGCAATATCTATGAAAAGTTTGGCACTTGTTTACATCCATTTTCAAAGTGAAATAAATTATAATTACCCCAATTGAATTAAATTGTAAAAATATATTCTCATTAATCTTTAAAACAAATTAAAAATATAATTTAACAATATATTTAAATTAGATGAAAAAGCAGTTTTGATGTAAAATGCAATATTTTCACTATTCATTAAAAAAATGAACATTGTAAGAAACATACCAAAAATTTATCCAAAGTAAATTTCAATGTCTCCATAATAATGAATAAGTTTATTTTGACAAATAGATCTTATAAAATTTTCAAAAGTAAGACTTAAAAATGGATCCCCATCAAAAGGTGGTAAAGGAATCTTTTATAAATATAAGAGTATTTATTCTTAAAATTGGATTCATTTGGATTTTAAGCCTCTAACATTTATTGGATAAATGTAAAAAATTTTAACAAACATATTTAATAATTTTTTAGTTATATCTATTCATTCCCTTCACTACAACGTCAAGGCGTTAACTATTATAATATTATTATATTATTTGTGTGCAATGTAAGGTTTCAAAGAAACTCGTTGTTGCGTATTGGGTATGATATCGAGCATAGCATTCCCTTTTAAAGTAGTATTAACATTTTATTCAAAAATATTGATAAGCCTTAGAATGTAATATTATTTATTTACCTGAGATGTTACATTTATATACGTTAATCATATTCATAATGAAGGATATATTGTTTTTGGTAAAGTCCTTATATGTTTAAAAATTCTATTTTCTCAAACAAACGATATTTCAAAGAATTCGACGAAAACAATAAAATTAAATTTAGACACATTTTGAAACAAAATTTGATATAGAAAACATCATTTTTTTAAATTAAACTTTCAAAATTATCTTAGGGTGAATTTTCAATATTTTTCATAGAAACTTAATTTTTTGATTAATAGTGAAAAAATCGGGATTTTAATTCAAACTACATTCTTGTCATATTTATTTACAAGGTTATATTATATTTTAAATTGTTTTAAATGTTTATTTAGATTATATTCTAAAAAATTAGTTCAATTTAGGTTTTTGAGATCAATTTCACTTTGAAATTGGTTTCAAAAACTTAATAATCTTCTGAATGGTTTTACATTAAAGCCTTACATTTTCAACATGAATACATTATTAAATTTAAGTTAATATATTCTACAGGTTTGATTAGAATTTTAATAAATTTATTAAATATTTATAATTAGAATAATTTATTATTTCTAATATTTTCAACATCACTTATGACCAAAATTATTAGAGAAAGTAATTATAACTAATTTCATTGGTTAATGTAAAATTAAGATTAATTAAGGACAAAAACATAAATTTAAGAACCATAATGACATATAAACATATCAAAAAACCATTTATATATATTATTATTCCATTAAACATCCATTATTTTTTTATGTCTTTTTTTGGGTAAAAACATGCTTATAAGTAACTTGTTCAGAAAAATGCTATGTATGTCTTTTCCCTTCCCTATAAAAGGCTTTAACCTCTCCCTATTCATCACACATCTCAAAACAATTTATGATCAGAAAGAATCTTCCCAGTAAAATTCCAAAAAATTATCCCTTCCTCATTGAATCCTCCCTTTGGTCAGAAAACCATCCAGGTAATCATTTTGGAACAAACCAAAAGGAGTTACCCGATTAAGAGGCAAAACATTCTCTCAAGATCCTTTCATTTATTTTACTTCTCCACCACATTGAATATCTTGATTCCATTATTGAATAAAAATGAAATAATCATCAATATAATAGGATTTTTTATTCTATGATTTTAACATAAACTTACACACACCTCCGTGTAATGGGTAATTAACCTACTGTTTATGTGTACGATGAACTACTGCTTCACTAAATTATGATTATTCATTTTTTCTTTTACTGTATCTCAAGGTTGAAATTATTATATAAAATATATTTAAATATTTAATGTATTACATTTATTATTTGTTTAATTTTGTTTTTTTCTTTCTTCAATACATATCTTTTTTACTTTCCATTTTGTTGAAATACGATAATTTTGTTTTAGGAAGTGTGGACTACAACCCCCTAAAAGTTATATGATTTGTTCATACACTACATGAAGGTATTGAGGATGGGTTTAATGAATATAGTTGATATATATTATAATAGAAATCAAATTTAATAATTATATATATACATATATATAATCATATATATGTATACGTATATTTATTTTACTTTCTTTCCTTCAATACAATAATTAAACGAAAATAGCGTTAATGAGTATGTAAGACCTACCACCTCTATGAATTTTTTATTACATTTTATAATTATATATTATATAAATCATTATAATAAAAATATAAGGATTATAAATTATATTTATATCATGTTTTACATTTTTGAAACCATGATATAATTATCAAGAACAAAGATATAACAAATTAAGAAAAATGCGAACAACGAATCAGATATTACATAAGTGAAACCTTAACATAAAATTTGTAATAGGAGGGTAATATAATTTCCTGATAAAACCTTATATGGTATTATATATACGAATATTTTTCTCTAAAATATTTATTATAAGTTTATATTTATTATAAAAGTGTTTTGAACTAGTACAAAGAGAGTCTATATACAAGGATATTTCCATGAGATACATGCTAAATTAAAAACCTATTATTTTGTGTGGAATATGTTATGATAAATAAGGTGTTATATTTATCTTATGAACTAATTTATGGGTATTAACATATATATTTTATGAAATTTATTTCATGCGGTTTAAACTTCTAATGATACCAAATTGGTAAAACAGTTTTGTCTCAATTTTCCACCCTTGAGACTCATATATTGTTATAAACCTAAATTCTTATTTGAGGTTTATATAAATCCATTTTAGATGTTATATCATAAATATAAATGTTTTAAACATATTTTATGCCTCATTTATTTTCATTTTCATACATGGATAATATTATCCCAAGTATCCATGGGGTAAGAGTTTATTGAAATAATCTCTTTGATTTTCGATATTGTTAAGGATTATCCTTATTTGATGAAATATTATAATACATATCTCAAGAACACTAATAAATATTCTTCTCATCTATTTATTATAGATATTCTCTTATATTATTACCATTTTACACTCTTTGGTACCTATGTAAATGTTTTTAAGTAAAATATAACCACTTATCTGTTCGGTCGAAAATATATTATACTCAAAATCCATGTTAAAAAAACAATTTCAAAAGATATTTGATGTCCATTTTCGAGAAGAAATAATTTCAAAAATGTTTTATTGTTTTCAATTATTCCATTATAATTGTTCACAGTGGTTTTCAAGGAATTTTTTTTTAAAATTTTTAATGTTTAAAAATAAATTATCAATGTAGAAAGGATATATTCTTCATGAAATATTTTTAATTTATATTTAAAAATTATTTCCCATAATAGATAACATCTATGGGACTTACTCATAACTTTCTGGGGAAATTACTTAATGTTTTCATTCATATTATTTCTTTGAATAGATTATTTTTTGATGGAATAATGTTGATCAAAACCATTTATATTTCATGACTTATATTCTTTTGAAACCTGAATATTTCTAGTAGTTATGTTAATAATTAAATGATTATAAAAATTGACTCATTCCACATGTTATGATATGATTACATGTTTATAATAACCATTTAATTTCATGGGTTAAAATATGCTTATATATGATCTAGAGGCTCACATGTGTATGATTTAACTATGAGACAGGTGATAATTTTATCTCCCACAAATTCATTGGGTAACAATTTATATATCATGAGATAGAAATGGACAGAACGAGAAATGAACTCAGTTAAGTATTATAGGGCTAGAACGTGGAGTGAACTTTGTTCAATATTACGGGCTGAAATAGGGCATGAACCGAGTTATGTGGAAGAATTTTTCTACAAAGATGGTCTTGGTCGCAATACCATGAATACTATATAAATAATTATATATGATTATGTATATCCCACAATTCCATGTTTTATTCCTATGTTACGATTTTATGGATTAGGTTTTTTATTTTATTATGATACATGTCGTATGAAATTCCAAGATATATACCATTATTTGTGTATATGATATTTGATATAAAGGGTATGGTCTTCTATTAACATGTTCATGTCCTCATACCATTATGCTGATGATTATGATTACATATATCCCTTGTTTACTCTTATTTATGATTTGAGGTCACCCAATTTTAGGTTTCCGTCCCACCGGTTATGAATATATATATTATATTTGATGTGTCTAATAAGGGTTATAGTCATGATGAACCTACTTGGAGATGATATAGATCACTTATGTATTAGTGTTTATGTTTCCATGTTTCCAAAGGAACCAAACTAGTATGATCCTTCGGAGTCTATTTGAATAATTTTTTTTATATTAAGCCAAATTTATGTTATGTTAATTCATGAAATGTGAGGGTTTCTATACATCCAAATTTAAATTGAACCCAATATAAATGTAATATTTTTTTATCACTACTTTTTTTCGTCATTCATGGAAATTATATTTTTTCGGGGTTTATATAAATTAAATTATTTCTTATAGGTATAGTGGTTTAAATTAGTAATTCTAGAAGAATTTGGTAAAAAATATATCACACTAAAATAACCCATTCTAAATTAGACTATATTATCCAGCAAGGGAACATAGAACCTTTAACTAGTATTTCAGATATGTAAGGAGAATAACATAGTAAAAAATTAGAAAATATGATATAGTGGTGGAGGTAATTTTACATTGAAATATTAATTATAAGGCAGAAATGAATTTTGAAAAACTTAAATTATAATTAATTGAAATTAAACCACCACAAACATTACTTAAATAAGAATGGATTTTTTTAGGGTGTTTTACCCAAGAAATTATCGAATTTATTATCAATGGTTCCATATGTGTTCATTATAGTCACTGATTATGCTTGTAGTGTTGCTATGGATTAATGGAAACATTTGATTTTATCCATGTAAAACCACAAAATAGTAAGTATTGTTAAATACTATATGGAAACATATTTTGAGGATACACCTTGAAGAACTCTATTAAATAAATTAAAGAAAATGTGAAATTTTCTTTTATTATAAATGATATGATCTTCAAGTGATTTCCAGACATGTGTTGGAAGATGAGGGAGTGTAACCAACAACAATTTTAATATGTGTTGATGTAATTAATATGGGATATAATTTGGATGAACATTATGAGCGATAAAATATGGGAAGTCTATAAATTAATATATTCATATTGATAAATGTAAAACATAGATAAATATGTGAAGTGTGAATGCACATAGCTAAATCTATGTAGCTGAATGATTCACACAATGTAACTTCCTACATAGAAAAAGCATCAACATAGAAAATTGTAGATCAACATATACATATCACATAGGAAAATATGATACATATGAATTTTTCAAAGGTTAACATAGATAAAGTGAGTGATATAATTTATTTCTACATTTTAGAAGAGTTATTACATATCTAATTGTGACATTGATAAAGTGAATTATATAGTGGTTTTGGGGCATAGTTGATTGCTATGATGTAGATGATTTTATAAATACAAGTAACTCTTCAATACTGGAATCTTGACCTATTCCAATGGATTATAACTACAGTTATAACCCATAAAATTGTTCGTATTTTCTATAATGATGGTTCTATGAACCCTGCATATATGCTTTGTAGATTTTTTGATACCAGTGGTTAACTTGAAACTGTTGGTATATGCGGTTGTCTAGAAATCATGTATATCCATGGTTTTTTAAATTATTGTTATAGTGACCTACCCTCATTGAACAACAACACCACCATCCAAAAACACTCATAGAACCTCCAAATAAATTACAAACCACGATACACATTTAATGCAAAAAAATTAATATATAAATAAAATTAATCCATATAGATATAATTAGTTTTAAAACCATCGAAAATACTATAAAATCTACATCATCAATTTTTTTTAGTCAGGCACACATGCCTTTACCTAAAATTATAAATGGAGTGGATCAATATCTCCCTCATCGCCACTACTTCCATCATAACCATCACAAACATTGGCTATTAGAGAACCAACAAAAACAACAACAACATCATCATCATCATCGTCATCAATAGTAATAATATCCCCACCGACACCACCACCACCACCGCTAGAACAATCAACTTGACATCCACTAAGACGATAATTTATTGCACTTCCATCCTTTTTCTATCTACTCAATAAAAATAATTTCTCTCAAGGAATGTGACCCTATTTACCCAATGTCCCTTTCTAAAAATGATATTGATAACTATAATAATATAGAATTGATATACCATGAATGAATTAAATTACCTATATCTTCTCATGCTCAAGCATAATAATGCACCAAAAAGTGTGAAAATACAACATGGATACTTTGTTCATTTTTTTACTAAAAAATCATCAAAAAATTGAATATAATTATTAATAATTATTTTTTCAAAGAAAAATGACCCTAAATTATAATAATTATAGTCTCACCATCCTAAGAAACCCATGTCATTGTAAATTTAATGATATATAAACATATAATGTTGATTCTATAAATTATCCTCCACTACATTCGGTTCAACATCATTTACCAGAATGGGACAATTTGAGCCATCAAATAAATTATTTTGGTAAACACCAATAGGGGCGTCAAAGTTGTCAATTTAAACCTTGCCATCAGGAAAAATTTGTTTTGTGATTACATCTATGATGAAAATATAACATGTCGTATGTGATATTTTATATAAAAAAAATATTTTTCCATTAATTCCAAATCATATGGTTCATTAGTAGATTAGAATCAAGTTATGATAATAACTCTAAATACACCTTCTTCAATAAATGTTCTATATCTCTTCTTTGAATCAAACAATTTAAATTTCTTCATAATGTCTTGAACATGAGTATTGTAATCTAAAAACATCATTTTATAAAAAATTCAATACTATGAATGATTTTCCTATTGAGGTTTACATTCTAATGAACTAGCACAATGGTCCATTATATTAGTTAACATAATGACATCATATAGGGTACTCATTTCCACCACTCAATCTATTGTTAAAAATATATAGTATTGATTACTAAATATTTCTATTCATGAACCATGGAGTTGTGTCCAAAATCCTGCAATATTAATTCTTAATAGAATGAGTCCAAAGGTAAACGTAGTTAATTAAATATCATTTAATAATGCAATTAAATTAAATTAATATTTTGTTTTAATTAAAGAAATTTCCATACCTATAATTTCAAAAAAGTAAATTTTTTTCACTTTTCTCTTTATCAAAGAAAATTATAGATGAACTATACATATATTTTGACATGTTACCTACATAAAGTGATAATATATGTATAAATCATATTTGAGATGTTATACAATAAGATAACATGTAAATGTTCAAATATCATTCTTGATATAGTCACCGAACAAACCACAATGAAAAAAGACAATATGATTTTCCATATCCAGGTCTTCATGGATCAATGTACCCAATGTATATGTCCCAAAAATTCATTTTATTTGAAGGAGGAGATGGATAATAGGGATAAATATTCCCATACTTATCATATTAATTTCTCATTGGTTGGTTATTTCTTTTTCTCACATTATAAAAATACCTTGAACCAGAATCCATACATTCATGAGCCAGATAACATCTCAAAATGTATCCTTTTGGATGATTCTTGCTTCAGGAATAATATTTTATTGTTCACATATTTCATTTTGTATGATACATGCGTATAAAATAAAAAACCCACCAAATTTCTTTAATTTTGAATATGAATCGTTAAATTTAGCATGCAAGTGAAAAATGATAGTGGATTTTATTTTCTAAATAACATGAAATTAATGGCACCACATAATTCAGTTTTTTAAGAAATACTTGGATAACCTTATATAAAAAAGGTCTATAAATAATGGAAAAGGAAAATCACCATCACCCATTCATTATTGGATAGTAATTTCAAAATTAATGTTAGAATAAATTAATACGGAATGATTTGAAAATATTATTTATCTTGGATTTAAGTCTCAATGCATCTCTATTGACTCGTTTAGATATGTTGATGGTATATCCATTAGGAACCTTGATATTCTCTAATACTTATAGAAATAGATTTTTCTATACAGGTTTTATCACATAAGAAGCATGGGGAACATTCCATTTGATTTCACTAATGCACAAAATATTGTGTTCTAGTTGAATAACCCAAACCAATAAGTCCTAACGATATTTTAAGTCATCTTTGACATTCACTTGGATATTTTCAAAGAATTGAATGAATAAATTCATATATAATTTTCTCAATGTGAAATATTTCTAAAAAAGAACCTAAAAGATTAGTAGACAAATATAGAGACTGAAAAAACATACTTTTCTTATTCTCATTGTATGTTCATTTAGTTATTACATTCTCCATCTATTTATATATCATAAAACCATTACCTAATAACAAATAAGAATGTTTCAATTCATTAAGAACAACAGTTATTGACATACGTTTAGGTGGCTATTCAGTATCACCAGTATTATCAAACCTCTAAGGATTCTTCATATATTGATGATCTATTCTCAAGAATCATCGATGCCCCATGAAACATAAACTACATTTATATTTAATTATTATTGAACATGTATTCTTTATAAAAATAATAAATGATATTTTTTACATCAAGATCCAACCAGATATCATTGGATAATTAGGGAAATTATTTACATATCATAGAAGGTAATCACACATTTGAAATATATTTTTTGAAGAAGCTTAAAATGTGCACACACCCATACCCCAATCCATATAAACTCCCCTATTAAAAGTTTTATGTATACACCTATATCATTTCTTGGATCAAAGTGTACAAATGATGGTTTAACTAAGAATGTGAATGGGTTTTTCATACACATATGTGGATGATGATTATAAAAATGAAAAACAACAGGCTACGTGTTGTGAGAAGTAAGCTTATGAAAAAAAAATTAAAACCAATATAGGATAGATCCTACTTGACATTAAACATCTCATTTGAAAAATCAATCTGTTTACATCAAATTACCCCCACGATAATTTGTATGTAGTATGAACCAAAAAATAATTACCTTTAATTCTTTTATTATCATGCCACTACATTCTGAATATATTTCTATAGTAATGAATATATTTTTATGTTTTGGAATCAATGGAATGATCCACATATCATTCTATAGAATATGAGATGGTGTTCCATAAATATTTTCCTTCCATCAAGATGCACCATATTCATTATAGTCATTAATCTCTCATGTTATCTCCAAAAATAATCAGAAATTTTTTGGACAACCATGAATTTTAGTTGTATAAAATTTGAGATGATTAATTAACTTTCAAGCTTTATAATAAATATAGGGAATATCTGCACCATCAAGAAGGAAGTTACTCGAAATGGTTATTATATAATCAATGGAAGTATTAGAAATTCCATATATATATATTCAATGATATAACCATATTAATGATTTCAACATTGACATTTTAGTACATTCTTGATATTTAAGGGTTGTGTTACAATCCAATATAGTTTACAATCTCTCAACATCACCATCATTATTATATTACTCATCTGTATTTATATCATTGTATTGTTTTAGTAGAATACTACATCACCCATGATGATGAACAAATGTAAATTGATTAAATATAAAATTCACCATACCACTTTATACTCTCCATTTATGAGCAGTATAAGATTGTATCACCTCTATATTATGATATTAAATGTAATAGATTATTTCAAATGCATCTTATTTTTATACGGTTTATAAATTATTCCCAACTAAAAAAATGTAATTCCAAAAATATTATTAAATAGACACTGCATATAACCTCTATTTGAAGCATTGTTAAATGATAAATCTAAATAATTATCAATTTTATTTTGAAACACCATTTAAATCCATTCAGTATGATACATACAACTTCAATCAATTCTATTATAGGGGAATTTTTTTATTCAAATAAACTATGAAAACCATAATTAAAAAAATTTATTTATACCAATTTTAATATGATCATAATAAAATCATTATAGTCGGAAGGAATGTAATGAAAAAAAGAAAATATATAAGATATTAGAGATGCCTAAAAATAAATAACCAGACAAAGTATAAGACATGGAATGTGAAATCAATATTAAAAAATAAAATTAAATTCACATGTCTTTGAGGAATAATTGTTTTTAAAACATACATGTTTTGGACATGACACTAATACAATTAAATACCGTTATCTTTATGGTAGAAACAATTTACTCACAAATAACCAAAATGTGCCACCCAATATAAAAACTAAAAAATATGGTATATTAATATCAAGGGAATTGTACCATAATTTATAAAAATATAAATAATCATCCAATACGAATATCTAATAATGTAAATATATATTTATGTTAATTCTAAATATTTATTTCATTGACTAAATCTCTTATCATTCAACCATTTTTAAATCATAATAATAGATTATAGGAAATATTATTGATAAGTACAATAAATATAATAATGAATTATTGAATAATGATCCTTTATAGATGAAATAATATTATATATTTAATTTTAATAGTATAATCATGTACATCATCATATAAATAATTTTTTTGGGTAAAAAAACTAATAAATAAGTTCACCAAGGTTTGTGATATAAATGATACTAATAATATCTTCATCAAACTTCAAATATAATTATCTAGTTTATACAATAAAAAATATAAACAATAACACCAGTAAAGAAATAACCAAATATCTACAAGTAATAATATAAAACAAAAAACTTAAGATGTTTCCTAAAATTTATATAATTCTAAAATAAAACATGAAAATAAATTATTTATTTTAATGTTAATTTTATTTTCTAATAAATAAAATCAATATGGAAACATATTTCTGATGAAATAAAAGAAATGGATAACCAAAGAAACAAGAAAAACAAAGAAAATATTTTACTGAAAAACATTTTCAAATCAACTTATGAATTATTCAATGAAAAACCATATTTCAATTTTACAAGTAAAAATTAAAATTTTATAATTATTTTTTATTTCCATTGATAAAAACCACCAAACATAATGAAATTAAATATTGAGGAGGTTTGACACCAAATTCCAATTTAAATAATAAGTGATCTCCATATAATTCATGTTATCATCAAAATAAATTTTGAAGATTCGAAAAAAAAATTAACAAAATAAAATTAAATAATTAAATACCACAACTCAAGGATAATAAAATCAAACATTGAACACTTTAGTTAACATATATAAGATTACCAATACTAAACATATCAAAATACAAAAAATGTTACATGAAATGAACACACAAATATAAGTTAAATTTATAATAATCCCTAGGACAATTTTTAAAATAAAGAAATTGTAATTTAAATAGTACTTAAGGGAATGTAATAAACTACATTTTATATTAATTCCATTATATTTTAAAAAGAAAAATTATCTTAAGTGATTCTAATAGGCTGTAGTATAATTAAATACATATATAAAAATGAAAATTACAGTTAGAAGAAGTGGAAAATGATTCATAACTCATTAATATGATATTGAAGAAGATCAGAGTAAATTAATCCATTAATTAGGAGGGGATAACAATAGAGGAGAATATGAGTTGGTTTATTGATTGGGTGAAGGGTAGACTTAGTATCATAGATGAGGTGGTAGAGAGAGATCAAAGTTTATGTTAAGCCACTATAACCATGTTAAAAAAACAATTAGTATAGATTGTCCTTTATCAATTGTTTTTCAAAAACTATGGCAATATCATTTTCCAGAAACATTATACCCATAGTTTAGTAAAACTATTGGTATTGATGTGATAGAATATTTCTCATTCCTAGTTGTTCTTAGATGATTCGGAAAAAGTAATATTTGGAAAAATTAATGGGATCGTAGAAAATTTTATTTATCCCATTGAAGAATGAAACCTAGGATTGTGGGGGATAAAAATGAATATTTTAATATGAATTTCAATCAATTTAAATCTAGGATAAATCTAGAATCTATTTATTTACTGGAATAATATGATCCTACTTCACATAATAATTGGGTTTCTGTAATTAATAGTTGGAAACCATTATTGTGATATTTTGAGAATAATTTTCCATAGAATTTTGGTAATATAAATATGTAAAATATATATCAACGGATATAGAATAATATAAATTAGATAACTATTGTTTTTAGTTTTATAATTACGACTATGACTAATATATCTAGTATCAATAGGTGAAAAAGGTGAGATAGACGAAGATGATACACATGAGTATTTAAAGAAGCTAAAGAGAATCCATATCACACCAGATATAGAGCAGAGTCTAAAAACCAACAGTGTTAAGGATCTTGAGGATATATTAATGAAGTATTTCTAATCCATATAATTATAGAGGAATATTATATTCCCCAGTCGTACAAAATTATCCAATTGGATGAATAAGACCTTTTCAGGATGGATCCTTACTAAAGAACACAATTATATCTTACATTAGGTGATGGTTGTGGAGGAATAAAATGTTAGCCTATGTTGATTAGACTTGGATTAGAAGTGGTATAAATGAATAAATTAATTGATAATAATCAATGTTTTGGATAAAAAATTATCAATAAGTAGGATTTTATTCTAAACCATGTAAATAATATGTTATTCCTTATATTATATTTCTATTACACATGAGGTGAGATGATAGATTATATTTTGTAAATGAAGAACCATAAAAAGTTTGAGAGGTTGAATTGGAATGAAAAATAATTCACAAAAAATCATCCTAGTTCACTCTCCTATTATTAGTTAATCCAATAAGGGGAAAATTATGTGATATTAGAATAAGGTTACCTCCATATATTTGAGACTTATTCTGAGAGACAAAGAATTTTAACTCAGTAAAAAATATGTGTCCCCATATTTTATGGGAAGTGTTATCATTGGTAGATGAATATGATGTTTTTATATATCTTCTAAATTTTCCAAAGAGTAAAATATTATGAAATAACTGATTTTCCACCCATTTCCAATGATGCATAAATTACACAATATGGTATTATAAATTTGGATATAAATTTAATGGAAGAAAATCCCATGTTGATGACTCTATTAGATAATGTATACACAGAGGTTTTGGGTCTCTAAAATAACAAGTAAATATCAGTAAAATTGAAAAGAAGTTAAAGAATAATATTAATTTCACGAATGAAAAGCTTCAAGTTTAGGGGATCCAATTTGAAGATATAAATGTGGATGTTGATGATACAATCTATGACTACATTACCCATGTAAACGTGATTGTGAACAACATCCATGGATTTGATGATAATTTGGGATATTCTATAATTACTAAAAAATGATAAAGACCTATTTAGATTTTTTTGATTAAAATGTATCTGCCCTAGAAGACAGTGAAGATGTTACAATTAATGAGCTACAAAATATACACATATCTTGTGAGATGAAAAAGGAATCAACTTTCACAAAGATAGAAATAATTGAGATAACCTTTTAATAAATGTGATGAGTAAATGGTAAAGAATAATAGATTATTTATTAGGATATTCATATAGTGATGAGGATTATGATGAATTGTTTTTATTTATCCTATATAGAAATAATTGAAAAGGGGAAATTAAATGATAAAGAGTATAAAACCACTATATTGTTTAATCAATGATGACTCTCAAGAAAACAGGTTAATCAAATTGTGAGAAGCATATATGGATTTGTTTAGAAGCTGTAGGATTCCATGATTGTTAAAAAAAATGAGACACATTATAAAATACTGGGATTCAAATGAATCCACCACTGATGAAAGATAATATTTGAAAATTGATGAGCTACACAACATTCTCATAACATATGGGATGACAAAGGAACTGATGTTCAAGATGAAAATATGATATGATATACGCTTTTATGAAATGTGAAAAATAAAAAAAATAAAGGAGAATAAATTTATAAACTATGTGATTCAGATAATTCTATGTATGAAGATAAATTTAAACAAATTTTTTATATTATATAAAAATAGATTTATAGGGGAAATGTGTAAGGTAATTAGTGATCTATAATTGAAGTGTTTAAACTATGGTGGATAAGAATTTTTTTTTAAAATTAGCTAAGGTTGATGTTTGAGGAATAAAATAATGAGAGAACTTATAAAATAAATCATATTAAGAATTAAAAGATCAAATTTAATTGTTTGGTGATAAATTTAATGAGGAAAAAAATAATGATTCAAAATCAAGTTATTATATAGATAAGGATGTTGGTTTCATTTCTTTTTTTCGAAAAGTAATTGGTTCACAAATTATAAGCGATGATATAAAATAAATAACATAATTTGAGTGGGAGTTAAAATAAAACAACATTTCTATGTGGGAAAGGTTCAATTCATGATGAAATAAAATAATAATCTTATAAAAAATGGTAGCTATTGGAAAAGGGGTAACTATCCAAGAAGTTATTACCCCATATTGATTATATTTAGTTGTATAAATTGATTTTTTTCAGATATTTAATTGATTTTTATGTATTTTATAGAATGAATTGATGTAAAAAATATTATTTTTGAGACACAATACATATGTGTCTTAACTAAACATTAGCTGAATGAGGACACATATGGATTCAATAAATTAGTTACATTTATCATGTAATATTTATGAATTCAAGATATGAATAGTCTCCCACATCAAGTAAAATATATAAATTTTAATCCTTAAAATTTATTTGTTATAACTGAAAGTGCAAGTATTAAAAAAAATCCCGTAATCGGTTAGGAAAATAAAATTGATTGGAAATTTTATAAAGCAATGAAAGGAAGGAAATTAAAATTAATCTATTGATCCCTATAAAAAACGAGGACTTTTTTGTATATGTAAAACAATAATAGAAATCTTGATAGATCTAGAACCGATGTTGATAAGAAACATTATAAGGGATTTTCGATTGTTTTGGTTATAATGGCCACAAATCTGATAGTTATAATATTAAAAAAATTCTAAAAAGTAGACAAGAACCAGGGGGTTTATTGTGAATTTGAGGAAAAAATTTCATAGTGAAAAAGAAGGGAATATATTTTTACCATAAGATTTTATGAAAAAAAAAACAATATTTTTTAATAAGTCCTTGAGAGATATAATTTAGATGGTCTAAAGGACGAGGTACACTTAAAATGGATTGAAGGAGTGGTTCCATATGTTTCGGGGTGGAAACGGGTTCCAAATAATGATATTGGTATGTCATTTCACAATTCATTGAAAATAAAAAATGTCAATTAAGAGTTCAGAATTTTTTTCCATGAATTTTGAAATGGAAAAAACAATCAATGGAAGACAAGAAACATTCTAAATAGAAAAAAATTAAGAAGCATAAAATGGTGAGGTAAAAAATGATGAGAATTTTGACAACACTAGTCAATTAAAGATCCATAAGTCTATGATGAAAAAAATATTCCAAATATATATTATGTTCATGTGAAAACTTATTTGTTAAATGTTCACGATGATATTAGAAGAAAAGAAGAGACAATACTAAAGGGAAGTTGTTAACCTGGATATTATTTTTAATAAGGATAAAAGGTACTTATTCCCCATTCATGTTAATTTTTTCCTAACTTGTTGGGAATAAATAAAACATATTGAGTGTTATACACACTTTGAAACAAAACATGAGTTTTAGGATTTCATTACTATGAAAACAAGGAGAAACAAATACCCATGTAGTTTTACAACTACCATGAAGGAAATTAATTGAGTACACATATCATTGGGGAGTACAATTAAGAATGGTGACTACTAAATAATCATTATATGAATCTACAATTTTCTAGATAAGCTTGTAAAAATGGGTCTAATAGATTATTATAAAAAAAACACCAATCATTTTTAACTATAATAATCATATTTATCAAGAAAAAGTTACATGAATTATAAGTTAACTATTTTGATGGTTTTTAGATATGAGTGATGGTTAAATGATTCTTTCAATATAAATCTATTTTTATTGAGTCGTAATTTGATAAATGATAATTTTCTACCCTCACAGAACGTGTATGGTAGTGTATGGTAATCATAGAAATCAATGGCTGTATCTATATTGTTTTCCACAATGTATTTTCCCAGGTATACTTAAATAAGACCAACTAAAGGATCTTTTATAGGAGAATCGCATTGTATCATAATAATTTCAAGAAAGGGGATGATGATGTGAGTTCAATCAATGGAATATGAATATATGGGATCACTATAAATATCACATTTTATTTTATTTTAATTTAGGGGAGAAAAGATACAATACATCTAATAACACCTGTTGATATTGAGGATTTTTATTAGTAATAAATTCAAAGGGGGAGAATGTTGTGTCTAAGTATGTATTAATTTTTTTGTTAGTGTTTCAATAATTATATAGTAAATATGTGGATTATTAATGGAAGATTATTGTAGATTCATATTAATATATTGGATGTCATACATGTAATAAGAAAATATATTTTATCTTCTTCCATGTTTTAGGGAAAAAGAATTGTAACTATTTTGCGTGATGAACTTGAGTAGAGGAGTTCAAGACAATAAGGAAAAATTATTTTTGATTATTGATGGGATGATGTTCAAGGGAAGTTATAAAATTTATTGTTGGATATAGGAGAACTATATAAAACATATTTGAGATGTGTAAAAGTTAATGATAAGGAATTTAAGTCGATGAAGAGACACCATTTAAATTTTAGATAAGTCTAGTTATTTATAGATCAATGTAGCAGAATGTTCCATCTAGTAATTTTTTTATGTGGAAATGCATGTATAAATATCTATAGATTAGAATGATTCATGTAACCAATCTTACCACATATCTAAATCTATAACATATAAGAGTATAGATCCCTGTAGTCAAATCAAGTAGGTGAATATTATACATAGTCATTTTGGATAGGATCACATAGCCAAATTCAGTGACATATTTGATATCTTTATAGACGAAAAGAGTCAAATTTCTAATTATAAAAAAGTAGAAGTGAATGAAATATTTGATTACAATGTTGTGGATTACTATGATGTAGAGGAATTCATGAGAATATTGAAATCTCATATTTTTTGAAGAATTGAGATTTACAATGACTATTAAGATCCTAGAAATTTATATATAACATAAAAGAATAAATTGTAGGATCGAAATAAACAATGTAGATGCTCAATATACAAGAGGGGGGGTGAATTGTACACTTTAAAAATTTCCTTAAAAAAGAAATATCTAAGTTTAAAAAAGTTAAACAAAGTAAATTCACAACACCTCTAATCACCAATGAAATATTGGGACAAAGTATGAAGTTAAAAACATCTAGTTCTATGAACTTGCTTAAATTTGGAATGTGATTCCAAAATATGTTCTGGAAATATAGATCCAGAAATTGAAACTTAACCAATGTTTACAATATGAGATTCTACCTAAAAGCATATAGAATTAGACTTAATTAGAGTACAAGTGTAAGGAAATATAAGAAGATTATACTTTCCTTAAAATATGAAATGCAGCAGAAAACAAGTAGTAAAACTAAAAGTAACAAGATATAAATCTTTTAACCCAAAGAGAAGGGTATCCAAAAAACATGTATAAAGGTCCCTTGATTTATAATTTCAAGAAAGTCTATCTTACCCAAACCAGGATAATCCCTTGATACGAAGATCAGAGTCTCTGTCTTGAAATCCCCCCAAGCCCTCAATTTCAAGGTAGTTAGAAACTCTTTCTTCCTCAGCAAGGATGTCCTCGAACTTCAAAGAAGTCCGCACCTCTGTCTTCCTATCCCCGGAATCCCTTGAATGTAATCACCAACACTTGGAGTCACACGAATCAATCTGAACGAGCAGTTCAATATGCACAAATCATGAAAAGCTTATCTCTCTAGAAATCACCTTAACAGTATGTGGTCTCTAGAGTGATCAACTTCTGTATCATTGTCACGAGCACTTTCAAATGAGCTCCTATTTATAGGCATGGTTGGAACAGTCATCTCCCTCCTCCAATGGTCATATTTTTCTTAAATTCCAGAGGGACCTTCACACGTTTCATTAAACAAATGGTTTGTTAGAAACAGAATGGAAGACATCATTTTATAACAAAACTAGTGTAACTGAATGCACGACATCATTTTGTAATGAAAGAAGTATAAGTATAAGAAAAACTAAAGTACGAAATGTAAGCAAATAAAAGTTTGGAGTCTTACCAAAATGAAATTCAGAGTCTATAATAAAAAGGTTATTTGGATTCAGTTTTATATGAATTTGGAACCTGAATTATGTAGAAATCTGGAGTATGAATTTCTAAGGAAATTCGGAGTCTGGTTTAATTAGAGTTCTGAAACTGAACTTATAGTATTCAAAGTTGCGCTTGTAAAAGTTCGGATTATAACTCATAGAAGTTTGGATTCGAACTCATAATAGTTCAGAGTCGAACTTCAAAAAAGTTCAGAGTCGGACTAGTAAATGTTCGGATTCGAAGTCATGAAAGTTCGGAGTCAAACTTAATAAAATTTAGGAGTCGAACTCATGAAAGTTTGGAGTCCAGAATTCAGAGTGGAACGATATGAGAGTTCGTATCCAGAATTTGGAGTCGTACTATATGAGAGTTTGTATCCAGAGTTCAGAGTGGAACTTTATTATAGTCCTCATCCAGAATTCGAAATGGAACTTCATTACAGTTCACATCCAGAATTCAGAGTGGAACTTCATCATAGATTACATCCAGAATTTGATCCTAAAAACAGAATGTTTCATTTCTTGGCATTATATGATTCCGAGGTTTTTTGTATGAATCCGATTTTTGTACATAAAAAAATATTGATATCTATAATGAAATCTAGGTTAGGATAAATTTCCTTAAGGAAGAAAATTTTCCTTATAGAAGTATAATATTGACTTTGTTAAGTATAAGGTGTTTGTGATTTTCAAAACCATAAGGATTGGAAAATTCATAAGAAAAAAGTTATTGACTCAACAATCTCCCCCTTTTTGGAAGCACAGACATCCTTACGAAAAAGAATATAAGGACTTTGAAAAATTACATTAGACTTTGAAATTAAAACTTATCTCCCTTTTTCATGGATGATAGTGAATACAACAGACTCCACCTTTTTAATTGAAACTCTAAGGTTTGTATTCTGAATTGTCAGAGTGGAGTTTTCATTATCATGGTAATGAAAAACATTGTAATGAAAAACTCCCCCTTACTTTAAGGATATTTCACATAGAAATTTTTCCTTCTCCATTTTAAAATTTCCTTCTCCTCTTTTTAGTAATTCTTTTTCCTTCTCCCCGTTTGTGATTTTCAAAAATAATTGAATTGAATGGAAAAAATAAAGTACCTGAAAAATTAGTATATAGTAATACAAGATACAACCATGAAAAAATTTCACTAGAGTTGAGAAAATTTTTACAAGGATGGAAAAATACAACAAAAGATCGGAGTGGGTGTATTTGTCTTCCTTTTCCTTCTCCTTTGGGATCAGCTTCTTCAACAAGGTTTTCAATTTCTTAAAATCTCTTTGATCCTCCTCATCTTGACTCTCAAATTCTTTTATCCTTTCAACTTGAGCTTTCAAAGCTTCAGCCTGAGCATTCATTGCCTCTTCCTGCATTTTTATTAACTCCTCTTGCTTTTCCAGCTTCTCTTTAAACTCAGTCTAGAAATCTCTTTCTCCTTTCCAGTTCTGTCCAACCGAGATAAGCTTCCCATTCAAATCTCTGACTTGTGGATTCTGAGAACTTTGCTCAATGATCAGATGATCTTTAAAATTCTTAATCTTGTTATCCTTGTTGTCAAAATCATATTTTACCTAATTCTGAAAACTTTCAACATCAGCAATGTCTTCTTCAACTTTCTTAGACCACAAAGTGATTTTGCTGTAAGATTTCCTATACAAGTCATAATTGATAAGGAAATTTTTATGATCGACCTCAATCTTTATAAACTTATTTATCACCATGGACAAGGATTCCGATTTCTGATTCAAACTGTGTTGTAGCATCTGGCATATAAAGTCTATAGTTGGAAAAATCGGAATGGTGTCCACCAACTTCTTCAAAGATTCCACCACAAAATCATTACAATGTGCTGATTACTCCAAATCAGATAATTTTCATAGAGATTTCACTTCTTCAACCTGGACTAGCATTATTCTAGAAGAACCACCAACATCTTTCTTAATGATGACATATTTTATTTGTGTCTCCATGGGAACTTTCTTTCCTTTATCAGTTTTCGGAATGGGTTGCTCATCTGGAGATTCTTCCTCACTTTCTGGTAATTAAACAATCTAGTCTTCATCTGGTTTCTCCTTTTCTGCCCCTTATTCAAGGAAATTTTTCTCATAGGATTCTTCCTCATCATCCAAAACATTTTCTCCCTCTTTCTCTTGATTTTAATCAACCTTATTACTTTCTTTTTCAACATCCTTTCATGGAATGATTAATTTTGCTAATTCAGAATTTTCTTGATAATCTTATACTTGATTGATCAAGTCATATAGATTATCACTTCCTTCTTATTCTTCTTTTCTTCCTCTATTTCTTCTTATACTTCTTCAGAAACAGTTTTCTCTACTTCTTCAACAACTTTTTCACCCTTATGATTTTCCGGAGCGGAGTACTTCTTTCCAGGAGTTTCTGGTATTGATTGAACATCAATGGTTTTCGGAATGGGAATTTTCTCAGTGGCTAACTCTGTTGGTTTTAAAAGATATTGAACAATCTCCTCTTCTGAAATCTTCTTCTTCAACTTCTTTTCTTTCACTTTCTTTTCTAACTCATTAGCAGCTCTTTCCCTTAAGGCCTTATCCTCAGCAGAGTCCAGTCCAAATTGTGGATCCCCTTATTTTCTTTTCTCTTTATCTTCCCTCCACTTGGAAGCCATTTCAGCTGGGTAAGCTTTTTGTTTTTTTGGCTTAGGAGGTGTGGATTGAGTTTCCTTATATTTGGGGGTTTTGTCATAACCAACAACTTCTTTAAGTTTCCTCTTCTTAGAAACTTCTTTCACTGGTTCACCCTTTTCCACATTCTCTGGAATGACTTCAGCCACTCCCACTGGGAAGCTATAAAATTCACCTATTTCCTTAAAAAATCCATATTCATTCTTTTCAGCATATCATCACTGAAAAGCATAAGCTTGCAATTCCAAATTTTATACTTACATGCAACCATGAAAGAATATAAGCACTGAACTATTAGTTTTGATAGTAAGGAAGGGTACATGATGATTTCAGCTCTTAAGTTTCCTTCCTTGATATACTTGATGTCACAAGTACATGTCTCATCAGATTTATTTTACTTAGATTCACCATGAAGTCTAAGAAATATATGTCACTTTTCATCAGGGTATCTTTATCAACCTTTCTTAGAACCAAAAATACGTGTACCCAAAGCTGAAGAACCGGATTATTAGGAGAAAGATGAGAAATCATAGCTATCTTAACATCCGAAAGTCCATGAAATTGTAAGGCCTTAACCTTAACAAAACTTCCTTGAGCATCCGGGTGTTTGTGTGAACAAAATTCAGCTTCTCCTTTATATGCTATCCTCACCAAGCTTGCCACCTTGGTGTAAGTAAGTTTATAAGTATTTCCATATGACTTGAAAGAAAACTTTTCTCTTCCATATTCCTCATAAAAACTTGCTGATTCAATGAATTATACAAGTAACTCTGGATAAAGAGAATCCTGATCACCTGCCTTGAAAACACATGCATCTTCCCAACCATTTAGATTGATATTCGTAGTGATGATAGAATCGCAAATGTAGATGTTCGGATGGAAAAATCTGTCTTTGTAGACTTGACATTTTGAAATTGGCTTTTTGGTAGACATATCATGAGATGTGGCTTCGATAGACATTTGGAATAGAGAGTTCTGGAGGATTTGGAATAGGCTTCAGAAAGTTCAGAATGGTCCTTAAGAAGATAGTCAGGGCTTCGAGACGGGAACGATTTAAAAAACCGATGTGGGATGACCCTTAGGGGTCCCCTTTATATAGGCTTTGGAGTTGATATTTGAGCTTCCGAAAACCATCTAACGGTGGAGAAACCCTTTGAACTGATCTGATGGTTGAAAACAAACCACAAGGAAAACTAGACTTCGATCTTTTGAGGTTTTGGGAAAAACATTTGGATTTAAGAAAACAAGAATCCGAGAAATTTTAAAACTCATAGGAAAATACCAGCAACCAAAATGTGACTATGAAAACATAACTAAGGAAATCATACCTTTTGGATTGGCGAGAAAGATTGTTCTTAATTGGTAATATTCTTCTTGTGGAAAATTTAACAAAGAAAATCTCACTATGAAAGATTTCATTACGAAAAAAGTATTTACGGAAAACTGATTACGAATAACTTATTACGAAAAAATCATTAAAAAAATTCTCAATACGAAAATTCATAGTAAAAAAATTTTATTATGAAAATTTCAGTTCTGAAAATTTCAATTTCGGAAATTTTCATTATGAAAATTTTAGTTACAAAATTTTGAAAGACTGTCTACGAAAATATTTGATTAGAAAAATTTGAAAAGAAAACTAACTACGAAAATTTTGGTTACAAAGAGACTTTTTTTAAAAAATGACTACTACAAAAAATTTGGTTACACTATCATGAAAATGTACTCCCCCTATGAAAAGAAGTTTATTATTATAAGTAATTATTGTTCAACCATGAGTTAATATAGAAGGATTACCTTACGGTTATCATTCCGAACTTCTATTTTATGTATTCAAATCTATCGGAGGGTAAATATTTTGTGAAAATGTCAGCAAGTTGATCTTGAATTCCGATAAACTGAAGAATGATATCTCATTTTAGTTTGTGATTCCTAAGAATGTTATGCCTAATATCTATATGCTTTGAAGGAGAGTGATGTGAAAGGTTTTTACTAAGGGAAATGGAACTTGTGTTATCACAAAAAAGTTATGTTTTATTAAAACTCAAGCCATAATCCATGATTGTGTGTTGCATCCACAAAACTTGAGCACAAGAACTTCCAGCTGCTACATATTCATCTTCAGCAGTGGAGAGTGCTACAGAGTGTTTCTTCTTGCATGACCAAGAAACTAATCAATCTCGTAAGAAATGACAAGTTCCGAATGTACTTTTTCTATCCATTTTACATCCACCGAAGTCATCATCTGAAAATCTTTTCAAAACAAAGTCATTTCCAGAATTATAAAATAATCCTAGATCCATGGTTCTCTTTAAGTAGAGAAAAATTCATTTCACTTACTTTAAGTGAGATTCCTTGGGATTGGATTGATATCTTTCACAAAAGAACAATGAAAACATTAAGTATGGTCGACTAGCTATTAGGTAAAGTAGACTTCCTATCATACCCCTAAAAGATGTTTGATCTACTGGTTTCCCAACTTCATCAAGATCAAGTGTGTTTGAGGTACGAATAAGTGTACTTATACTCTTAGTGTTGTCATAAACATACTTTTTAAGAATATTTTTAATATACTTATGTTGGGATATGTAGATTCCTTCTGGTTTTTGAAAAATTTGAAAACCAAGGAAAAATCTTAACTCATCCATCATACTCATATCAAACATAGATTTTATTAGATATGCAAATGAACTAGTTAAAGATTGCTGAGTTGATCCAAATATGATGTCATCAACATAAATTTGAATAATCAAATCATTTTTCTTATCTTTCTTTATAAAAAGGGTTGGGTCTGCATTTTCCTTAACAAAGTTATTTTTAAGGAAAAATCCGGTAAGTCTATCATACCAAACTCGTGGGGCTTGTTTAAGGCCATACAAAGCTTTGGTAAGCCTAAAAACATGATCATGATGTTTTGTATCTTCAAAGAGAGGAGGTTGTTCAACAAAAATGACCTACTGAATATAACCGTTAGGAAAATCACATTTTACATCCATTTGAAAAAGTTTAAAATTAATGAATGCTGCAAAGGAATGTAAAATACGAATAGATTCAAGTCTAGCTACTGGAGTATAGGTTGTGTCATAGTCTATTCCCTCTTTCTGGTTATAGCCTTTAGCAACAAGTCTAGCTTTATTTATAACAATGACTCCATTTTCATCACACTTATTTCTGAAGACCCACTTTACTCCAATAACAGAAGTTTCCTTAGGTCTTTAAACAATGACCTAGACTTTATTCTTTTCGAATTCATTTATCTCATCTTGCATGGAATTTATCCAATCATCATCACCTAATACTTCATCGGTGCTTTTTGGTTTCAATTGGGAAATAAATGCTAGATGTTCTACTTCATTCCTTAAGGAACTTATAGTCCTTACAGGTTGATTTACATCACCAATGATACTATCAATGGGATGATTCTTGAGAAACACTTCACTTGGATTTTTTAAAACCTGTTCATCAACATGGGGTAGAAAGTCTTCTGGGGTAAATGTTTTAGAAGTATCTTCTTGAAAATTTTCCTTATCAGAAGGATCTTCTATCAAATGTTGATAATCCGTTTTTGAAAACACATCTGAGGATGTAGGTTGGGATGGTTTAAAAACAAAAGGATCTGTTTCATCAAATTTTACGTGAACTGTTTCCTCAAATGTAAAACTGTTTTGGTGAAAAATTCTATAGGCCTTAGAAGTTGTGGAGTAGCCTAAGAAAATTCCTTCATCACATTTTGGTGAGAATTTGTGTAGATTATCCTTAGTATTCATGATGAATACCTTTCAACCAAAAACCATGATGTTGGAAAGTCTTGGTTTTCTTCCATTCCATAACTCATAAGTGGTTTTATTAATAAAATGTCTAATCAAAATTTGATTTATAGTATAACAATCAGTACTTACAGCTTCAGCCCAAAAATGTGTAGCTATAGAATATTCACTCAACATGGTTATAGTTATCTCTTGAAGAATTCTATTTCTTATTTCAACTACACCATTTTGTTTAGGATTTCTAGGTGCTGAAAAGTTGTGAGTAATACCGTTTCTACTACAAAAGGTTTCAAAATCATAATTTTGAAATTCTCCTCCACGAACACTATGAATAGTTATCAGTGGAAGGGTTTTCTCTTTTTTAACATGGACTATAAAAAATTTGAAATAAGAAAGAGCTTCAGACTTTTTTTCTATAAAATAGACCCATATAAATCCAGTGTAATCATTAACTAGAACAAACACATAATATTTTCCTCCAATGCTTCAAGTTTTTGTTGGACCAGAAAGATCTGTGTACACCAACTGTAATGCATATGTTGTTGAGAATTCACTGATTCACATAAAAATAGATTTATGTTGATTTCCATATTGACAAGGATCACAGACATTATAAGAATCAAATAAAAGCTATGGTAGATCCTTAACTAGTTTCTTCTTAGAGAGTTTTCATAGGTTCATAAGGTTATAATGTCCTAACCTTTTATGCCATAGCCAAGAATGATCTTCCACTGCACTTAGGCAAGGTAAGTCTCGGCTCCTAAATTCATCTTAGTTCAAATTGTAAACATTATCTTGCCTATTGGTAGAAAGAATAAATTCTTCCTTGGAATTGTGTAATAAGCACTTATCATTCCTAAAATTCAAAAGGTAACCTTCATCACATAATTGACCTATGATAATGAGGTTATGGTTAAGACCCTTAACAAACAAAACATTTGAAATCAATGTTTTACCAAGAAGAACAATATTACCTATACCAACAATTTCCCCCTAAGCATTATCTCTAAATGTTACTTTTCCTCTTTTCGTCTTGATAATCTTTTCCAAATAGTTTTTGTTACCATTCATGTGCAGGGAACATCCAATATCCATGTACCAAGTATTGATGTTGGTACATCCTTTATCTTCCTGAAAATAAGAAAAGAATTTGACTTGAGGAATCCAAACAAGTTTGGATCTGAGATTTTTAGATAACAAAATTTTGGGTATCCACATTTTTTTAAATAAATATGCTTTATTAAACCCAAGTGATTGAACATTATTCAAGGATCAATTTTTCTTCCAATTCCCACCGCTTTGACTCTTAGTGCAAAATGGGGCTCTAGAAGGAAAAAATAGTTGTATTTGAAAACTGGTTTTTGATTAGTATAACCGACTTTAGTAGTGTTTCCTTTTGGTTTAATTTGAGAATACATCTTGTCAAAATTTTCCCTCCAGGAAGTAAATTTCGCAAGGAGCTTCTTAAGGGAAAAAATTTCAGATTTTAGTCTAATGACTGAAATCCTATCCTCAGGAAAAATTTTTGTAGAGTTAGATTTTTACTCAAAAAATTTCATTTTTGAAATAGCATTCTTGAGATCTTTGGAAAGTTCTTCCATATCAGAATTTTATTTCTCAAGGTATTTAGAACGTTTTTCTAAAAACTCTTCTTTATCATTTAGATTTGAAGAAATATCTGAATTATCTTTTGTAATAATTTCTTCCCTAGTATTTTCCTCGTCTAATTTCTTAGAAATTTGTCAATTTTTTGTTTCAAGTAACTTAGAAAATCTAGATATATCTTCATATGAAGGATCATTATTTTATGAGGATGAAGTATCTTTAATGGAAGTACTATTTTCGGAATAGTAATTCTTATCAAGAGATAAGTTTGTTAATGCTTCGGCAGAGCATACCTTGGCCACAAGACATCTATGTGGAAATGAAGTATTAGAAATGAATCCCATATTCTTCTGAGATGATGAATCATATTATGAAGATTCACTTTCTGAAGAGTCCTCAAAGCTATCACTCCAAGTAGTATTAGCTTTTAGACTTTTCTTAACTTTAGCTCTGTAGAACTTCTTCTTGCTTCTTTCAGAATTTCTGTCTTTTATTTCTTTCTTTTTAATCATAGAGAAATCAGGTCGTATGTGTCCACTTCTCTTGCACTCATATCATGTGACCACTAAATATTTTTTATCTTTCCCCTCCTTCTTCTTATACCTGAATTGGAAATTTCTTTGACCATCTATCTTGTTCATTATTCCATCAAGATTTTCTAACTCGTTCTCAAAGACTTCACTCTCACTAGATTCGTATTGGATATTAATCTTCTTAGACTTGGATCTGGTTACTCTATCATGAGTCTTTGCTTTCATGTGATTTGATGTAGTAGTAAAATCAATAGTACATTTCCAATTATTCTTCTTGATGTTGTCAGCAGCTCTCTTCATTCTTGTTTCATATTGGAGAAGATTTCCAAATATTTAATCTAAGGAAATTTGAGTAACCTTCCTATTCTCATCAATTGTTTTTCTCTTTGATTCCCACTCATTGGGCACAATATCAATAATCTTGACCACAAGAGCTTCATCATCCAGACCTTTTTCCCCAATAGATTTTAGACTATTCACGATGGTCATTAATCGTTGTTGTACTTTGCTTATGGGTTTTCCATAAGGAAATTTAAAACTATGATACTCAACTCTCAACATAGCTCTTCTTGTCTCTATCACTTTAGATGTACCAAAATGAGTAACTTCAAGTTTCATCCATATACAGTTAGTTGTTTAACATGAAAAAATTTGGCTATATATGTTTCTAGTCATTGAACATAGTAGAGTATTGTGTACCTTATAGTTTAATTGATAATCATGCTTCTCTTATTTTTTGAAAGCACTAACTTCCTTATCAGGAATTTTATAACCTCCGGTAAGCATAACAATTTTATCTACCCCAGTATTGATAACGAAAGTCTTCATTCGATCTCTCCAGTATTCATAATCATTTCCATCAAAAATTTGTGGTCTTTTAGGATTTAGGTTGTCAATGGAACCAACATTTAAACCTTCCATCATTAAGAATGTTTTCTACACAAAAACTTGTTAAACACAAAAGTTCGGATTCAAGGAAAAACAATCCTAAGCAAAGAAAATATAGAACAAGGAAAAACTGAGCAAGGAAAAACTTATATGTGAGTATAATTATTTGAATGACCTTATCTGATACCAAATGTGATATTGGTATAGAGCATGAGGTTTCCAACCTCTGATACCAATTTTTGGATCGAAATAAACAATGTAGATTCTCACTATACAAGAGGGGGGGGGGGGTGAATTGTACACTTTAAAAATTTCCTTAAACAAGGAAAGATCTATGTTTAACAAAGTTAAACTAAGTAAATTCACAACAAATCTAATCACTAATCTAATATTGGGACAATGTATGAAGTTACAAACTTATAGTTCTATGCACTTGCATAAATCTGGAAAGTGATTCCGAAAATAGGTTCTGGAAATATGGATCTGGAAATTGAAACTTAACCAAAGTTTAAAATATGAGATTCTACCTTAAAGTGTATAGAATCTAAATTAATGAGAGTACATGTGTAAGGATATATAAGAAGATTATACTTTCCTTACAATACGAAATTCAGTGGAAAAAAAGTAATAAAACTACAAGTAACAAGATCTAAATCTTTTAACCCAAAGAGAATGGTATCCAACAACCTTTGATAAAGGTCCCTTGATTTATACATTCAATAAAGTCTATCTTACCCACACCAGGGTAAGCCCTAAATATGAAGATTGGAGTCTCTGTCTTTCTATCCCCACAAGTCATCAACTTCAATGAAGTTGGAACCTCTGTCTTCATCAGTAAGGAAGCCCTCGAACTTCAAGGAAGTCGGCACCTCTATCTTCCTATCCCCGGAAGCCCTCGATTTCAATGACCACCACTTGGAGTCACACAAAGCAATATGAAAGAGTAGTTCAGTATGCACAAAGCATGAAAAGATTATCTCTCTAGAAATCACATTAACAACATGTGGTCTCTAGAGTGATCAACTTCTGTATCATTGTCACAATCTCTTTCAAATGAGCTCATATTTATAGTCATGGTTGGAACAGTCAGCTCCCTCCTCCAACGGTCATATTTTCCTTAAATTTCAGAGGGACCTGTATAGGTGTCACTAAACCAACGGTTAGTTAGAAACAGAATGGACGACATATTTTTATAGAAAAACTTGTGTAACTGAATGCACGACATCATTGTGTAATGAAACAAGTGTAAGTATAAGAAAAAATAAATATCAGAATGTAAGAAAATAAATTTTCGGAGTTTAACCAAAATGAAATTCGGAGTCTGTATTAAAAACGATATTCAGATTCTATTTTATAGGAATTCAGAACCTGAATTCTGTAGAAATCCAGAGTCTGAATTTCTAAAGAAATTTGGAGTCTGGTTTCATCAAAGTTCAGAAAATGAACTTATAGAGTTCGGAGTTAATCTTGTAAAAGTTCGGAGTCGAACTAATAGATGTTCAGATTCAAACTCATGATAGTTCAGAGTCAAACTTTATAAATGTTCAGAGTCAAATTAGTAAAAGTTCGTAGTCGAACTCATGAAAGTTTGGAGTCGAACTTCGTAAAAGTTTGGAGTCGAACACATGAATGTTCGGAGTCCAGAATTCGGAGTGGAACTATATGAGATTTTGTATCCAGAATATGGATTTGTACTATATGAGAGTTTGTATCCAGAATTCGGAGTGGAACATCATTACAGTTCTCATCCAGAATTCGGAGTGGAACTTCATTATAGTTCATATCCAGAATTTGGATCCTAAAAATAGAATGTTTTAATTCTTGACATTATATGATTTTGAGGTTTTCTATATGAATCCGATTTTTGTACTTAAGAAAAATGTTGATATGTATAAATAAATCTAGGTTAGGAAAAATTTCCTTAAGGAATAAAATTTTCCTTATATAAGTAAAATATAGATTTTCTTATGTATAATGTGTTTGTGATTTTGAAAACAAGAAGGAATGGAAAATTCATAAGGAAAACCTTATTGACTCAACATAAATCCTATAATTTTAACGGATTCAAATGATCATTTGAATGGGGACTATAATGAGTGTAAATTGGGGATAAATCAGTAATATGTTAACTAAATTGAATGATATGATTCTACTCCTGATGATCATGGATTATCTATAATTTGAATTTATATACATTGATAGTGTTATTTTTAGAATAGTATTCATGATGATACTATGAAGATAAATATATGATGAATTTATCCCAGGAAGTAGTGTGAGTGAATTGAGATAAGTCTTGTGATTACATTTACAATTTCGAGAGACACTGATACATCTAGTATCAAGAGGCAAATAATATGAATTAAATCAAGGATTTTCAATAGTTTATATGAATAATATGGGGAGAATCCATATTGAAATAGATCATCCAATGAGTTTCAATAATTTTTGTTTTTAATCTATTTTGGAAGAAAATTTTTAGACATGATAATCTATCTTATTCTGTAGGAATATTTTATTCCCCGACAGTGTAAATGAAACCAAGGAGATAATGAATAATGTACTATTATGCATCCTCTATGAAAAGGACGATCATATATTCCTATGGATGTGGTAAGTGTAGAAAAATAGTTAGACTATGTGTTGATCAGACTGGAATTGTCCATGGTTGTCATCACTTGAGTGATAAGTAAGAATATGTGTTGGGGATCTATCCAATATATTAAGGAGTAGAATATTACGATAAAAATTGAAAATATCATGTACATATCCAACTTTTATTACTACTATACAAAATATGGAATTGAGATACTAAATTTAGTAGAACTATAACCATATGAACTTTAAGAAACTAAATTGGAAATCAAGTGAATTTAAAAAAAATGTTGATTCACCCCTCTCATTAGTGGTCTATCTAGCCTAAGGCACTTCGTAGGTTATGTTGGATTCAATTAATTATTTTCAAGACATTTTAAAAAGTACAAGATGGATGTTATATTTTTATTATATGGATTCTCAAAATAAATATAATTATAAGTGTATAGTGGATTTTAATTAACTTGATGATTTATTTGTTTCACATTCCATTACAACCTCAATCGATTTGAGAATAAAATTTTATGTTATGTGAGATTCTACCGAATTTCCCATTATTCTAGTGTTTTGAAAATTTAATGATGTGAAAAAGATGTCAGACACTACTCATGAATGTTTTTTAATGGGGGAAGACTAGATTACCCAAGTAGAGATATGGAAATAGTTATGGTTTTTAATGCCATGGGAATGTTCATTCAAAACCTAATTTTTTGGATATGTTTTGTAAGAATAGACCACTCGTAATATAGATACATAATGAAATTTATGTAAGAAGAAATTACTCATCAGATGGGCATTACAACATCAACCATTTTTTTATAAATTAGATATAATAATAGAGATGAGGATATTATGGTAGATTATCTCTACTGGAATAGGGGATACGTGAATATGGATTTGAAACCATGGTAATATCATTTCCTTATGTATTTTTAATTTTTATTAGGGATCAAAAATTTACATTATTGTTTAAACTATCGAAATTATTGGATATTTGAATGATTCAGATGAATATTTTATATTATTTGAAGAATATATTCATATAAGACGTGAAAAAAAAGTATTGGGGGGACTCCTTCCTTTTTAAAAGTGTAGGTGATGTAATTTTCATAAAGTGTATTACCAGAGTATGTAGATTATATTCACACTAATTAAAACACTTTACCCATTAGAGAATATTATTAGACTAACAGGATAACAAAAAATGTTCTTTAGTTTTTATATTATTGTTATTATCTATTTAATGATGTCAAAAGAATTCTTGTTATCTAGTGACAATTATCAATGGGATAAAATAATTGGGAAAATAGGAAATAATACAATGTTTTATTTTAAAAATTATTGTGTTGATTTTCAAAGGATATCACATCTCTAGAAAATAGTCGATATAAATTTTAAATTAATACGTTTTTAATTTGTTATACAATATATGAAAGTGAGTTGATTTAATTTACCTCCCCAACATTAATGAAATCGATGTGGGAATTTTTAGGAGGAAAATAATCCAAAAATTAGTTTGTGTTTTCAATTGGATATAATCTTTAAAAATGGGGTTTACATGAACAAAAAAAATCAATATATTAATTGGGAAATATAGATGATAAAAAAACTATTCTACATAAAATTCATAAATTAGTAGAAAAGAAGTTGTTTCAAATTAATCTTTAAAAAATGGAGAGAACTATATATTCCTCAAAAAAGGATAGTTCAATCTTGTAAGATGATGCATTATGAGTTAATAAAGATTTATATTAGAAATTAATTGGTATATCGTCGTATTTACTTGTGTTTTGGAAATCTGGTCACATGCCTATGGAAATAGAGGACAAGGAATTCATTACAATTAAGGAATTGAAATGGAATTTAAATGAAACTATAAAGAATAATATATTATAATTAAATGAACATTATAAAACCAGAAGAGAAAAATATGAAAATAATTCCTTATTAAAATAAAAACTAAATCACCACATGATTCCCAAATAAAACAAATATAATTCAAATAATTGCATATGGTTATTTTTATTTTCTCAGACAAAAATGTTATCTTATGTAATTGGTGTCTAGATGTTCAGGACCATTTTATGTTATAAGGTTTTGTACTAATACAGTATATGATATATTCAGAATAATATTAGGTATATTTTTTTATTAATGGATGTTTTTTATTGCAAAAATTATTTCACATCCCGATGGACTGAGGCCGACTAGCCTAGCGATATGCTATGTGTGGCACCCCAATCCCACCTCCAATAGACAAAGGGTCGGATAATTGCGTCGAGGATGTGTAATATTCATATACAAGGACCTATATAAGATTAAATATAAATAAACACACATAGAAATCTTCATATGTTAGTTATTCATAATAAAAACAAACTAATACTTTAAAATGCATGTATAACATCTATCCTGCATTAAAGTATGACGATGTACTAGAAATAATAATGTCCATGTATAAACCAACACAAAACTGTACGTGTCCGTCCTATTGGGAATGAGGCGAAAATATCTAATGGAACACCTCTTATGAACCATAGTCTGTCAAGATCAACAATGATCCGCATACAATTGGTCCTACTAGGTTTCCATCAAAAATCTAATCATATATGAATACATGACATGTGTGGGTAGTTCCCTTGTAGGGTGAGTATAAAAATACCCTATAAGACACCATGAAATCATTATGCATAAAGAATCAAGAGAGTTGTTCTCCCATTATCTAAAAGGCATGGAAACAAAAAAATTCATAACAATAACAACACCTTGGTAAACTCATTAGAGGACCAATGTTTTAAAGATACCTCAACAATACTGTCATTTAAAAGATTCTATATGAGGCTTCAAGGTAACTATCATCCAAGAGAACTCACTCCATGAGCCATGATATCATTGATGGAGATGAACTGAGAGGTTGTTTTTTTTCGAGTCTCAACATTAGTAAGGACATGTTGGAAAGTAGATGATAACTATACATAGACTTGGTATTACACACATGGTTCATGGTGGACAATAAAAATAATAATAGATTAACCTAAATGATAGGGGATCAATAACCATATATTTTTGTAGTAATGATTCCTAAACATGCTACATTAGATGAATAGTAGAAAATTATGATCCTAATTAATCCTCATGGGAGTATTATTTATCTAATCCTCCTAATTGTCCCACATCCAATACTCAGGGATATATTTTTTATATAACTCTCAGAGGAGAGGGTTGAGTGGAAGTCACCCCAGAAAAAAAGAACTAACCCACATTTGAATAGATAGAGGGAACAAACACAACCAATACTCAAAAGGGAACAAACCCAGCAGATTATCATCTGTCATGAAGATAATTGGGGATCCAAACTACCTCTGAGAAAGTACATGACATGTATTTAGAGTACAAGGATGTTCTTTTCTACATGTGTATTTTTGTCTCCCATTACATGTATTTATCCATATAAATTGTGTTTCCTTTTAAGATAATCAACATGTAGTGGTCAAATAGAACTCAGGATATGCTATATTCTTATGCCAATGTCCTATAGTTATGCCCATGTATAGTATTTGTGTCCTAATACTTGAACATGTCCATGTACACGAGCCACGTTTGAGTACAACATCTTTCTAATGTACTCTGGCCAGGACCATGTTTCGGACTATTTTTGACCATAAAACCATAGGGTACCCCTTCTACAACCCAAACTAGGGAACATAGTGTGTGGTAAGGATAACATGATATGTTATATTTTTATCTATGCATGAAACCTACAATCATAGGAGGGTACCCTAAAGAATGTTTTCTTATGACTACAGACAATATTGTTGGAATTTTTATGGAATCCTAGAAACTCTCACATGTTTTTCCCTCAAATTCCTCCTTCAATACAACTATAAATCCCACAAACAGAATGTGGGTTTGTGTTTGATTAAAAACCTCCCTCACTATTGGGTTGATTCCAACTATCCAATTCCCATGGAAGTCATCCACCGTCACGCCACATCTCTAAAACATTGAAATGCAATCTCTTGATCTGATCCCAATCATTCTTCATTATTATTACACATACCTAACAGACTACTAATATCGATATAGAACCCCCAGTGATGATTCATTGTTCCCAAGATCCATTATCCAAAGATCATGTACATTATAAATATCAAACTATTATCCAAATGGGATACTGATAATGATCAAATGATGTATGATGGTAGAAAACCATTAAACATAAATGTGAGGAACTAAACATCAACATTGTTCAAATTAGACTCAATATATTGACATATTATTGGTCAACATAGAAGAATAATATTTTTAAAATACCAAATTCCAATTTACAGAAAGGTAAAACATCAAAAAAAAATCATCCATCAACTAAAAAATAAAATTTTCAGAATAATTTATTCACATTCGATGATTTAAAATAAAAATTTAGATAAAATCCAAAAAAACCCCGAAATTAATATTTTATTATTCACCAATGAATAATGGTCATATGCCATCATTGTTGTTGAGGTCAAAAAACTCTATTAATGAAAAAGAATCTTGGGAAATCAATCATGATCCTCACTCCTTTAACATTTATAGATGTCTCCTCTATTCAATTTCCTTAAATCCACTGATTTATATGAATAATACTTTTAAATTTCCATATGTGTGGTTAAATATAATAATATAGGTCTACTAAAATAAATAATTAAAGAAATAAATTTGGTAATATTTCTATTAACACACATAAATGAACCACCCAATAATGTTAAAGATTATGTCACATATTTGGTGAAAATAGAATTTTAGACCCAAAAAAGGTTTCAAATATCCCTTCCCAGCCCCTGTTCGATTTTCATTCCAATATTTTAGGGATAATGTGCAAGCGTGGTATAATATATATAATATTTGTAATATCACCACATCTAGAATTTTGAGGCTATAAAATTCAATATTAACTCATCTCCTAGCCCCAAATGTATTCAATATAAAATTAAAAAGACATAAATGAAAAAAAATTCAATATATTATCCTCAACTCAGTGGTTTTTGCAAAAAAAACAAAAAATCCTTCTCAAATAAGTCTGGATACTGAACTTACATCTCAGTCCATGACTCATAAGATCTATCATAGAGCATCTAATTTTATCAGCAAACACAGAAAAAGGTATTCTATTTTCCATAGAAGGTCCTCACTAACAGATACTTGATTTCCACTAGGGTCTCTATTAATGTATCTCTTTCCTCGATTCTTATTCCTCCCCAGTTGATAACCTATGATGGGTTATTTACACACTTCATCAGTTGCAACACATGGAAGACTTTGGGTACCTACTGTAATAGTGGTGGTTGAGTTATCTAGTATTCAAACTTTCTAACACTATGAAGTATATATACCTAGATAATGATTCTCATAGATAACATTCTTTTATGAACAACATCCTATATGTTAAAATGTGGATAGGCCTTCAGAAATACATGGTATCCATACATGAACTTCATAGTCCTCCATCCTCAGTCCTCATAAGACTTATGATGGATTTGGGAAATCCTCATCTGCTCTTGGATAATTTTAACCATTAATGTTGTAACTTATAGAAACTCCATGACTTCAAGTGTTGACTATCCTTGGCCATGCCAATATAATGGTGACCTTCAAGGTCTCCCCTAGAATGCATAAAATGTTTTCACATTGATTTTGGAGTGGTAACTGTTTGTATACACACACTCCACTAACAGTAGATGATCATACTAACTATAAGTAATGTCCAACATGTAATCCTGAAGAATTTCATATAGAACATGGATGATCCACTCTATTTGGCCAATAGTCTGGGATTGAAACTCAATGATCAAATAAAAAAGAGACCAAAAGGAATCCTATAACCCTCTCCATATTCTTTACATGAATCATGAATCATGGTTTTAAAATATCACTGACAGAATTCCGTGAAGTTGGACTGTCTCCTACAAATAAATTCATCTCATGCTCAGGAATGAACTATACTATCGGATGTAGAGGAAGTGGTCTGTCATTTTGAACAAATCTAAGATTCCCTAGAAAAAGTTCTGACCACTCAGTGGTCAATGAAACCCCATTATTAAACCTATGGATATACCACACCACTTCCACTCAGGCACCTCAAGGGTTTGTGCTATGTCACTGAAACAGATTACTTATCTTTCACCCATAAATGATTGTGGCATATAGTGACAAAATTTAAAACATAACTTTTTATTAAAGGCCATATAAACCTATGTTAAATGTTTTTTTACATATTTTTCACTCTTAATCTACTAAAAAGGGAGAAACATGAAACTCCCTCAGTATTTCCACCTAAAACATCACTAGTACCATCATCCTCTCTTGAAAATGAAATATCACTTACCCACATTTGTAAAATATATAGGGAGCACATCCAGTAGCTATATTAATAGATGTTCTCTCACAATCCATATCTCTCTATTTTTTCCCTAACATGATGTTGATTAATATTTGGTAAACACTATTGACTGGAGGTAGGTTGTTCTATCCTCATCCATAAAAGAAAAACTTCACTATGGTGAATTATTTTGATTACTTTATCCTCAACAACAATAAAAATCTCATATTGGGAGAATCTTCTTCCCTGTCCCCCTTTCCCAAATTATAGACTATCTCAAACTCATTCTCCCAGAAGATATCTTACCAGTACCTCTATCTGATGTTATATTCCTTCTATAAAATGATACAATTGAGACTCTTTAATACATCATATATGATAAATCAATCAACCATAATATAATAGAACCAGATATTAAGGATAAATCTAGTGTTAATAAATCTATATCATGGGTTTCATATTTTTACTCCATGTTTATCAATTTCAAGGACCCATATACAATAACTTCCCACCTTTATTTTATAATCATCCAAACCAATCATACAGTCATCACATAACAAAACATACTCTACACAATCCTCAAAAAAATTAACGATTTGGTAACATTAATTCTCTACAACAACCCATGAAAAGTATTACAAAACCTATTTTTTAAAATGAATGGTTGTCCTTTCTAGGTAAAATATGTTAATGGTTTATTTATTTTGGACAAATCTAGCATAAATCACTTACAATAACTAGTAAACCAATGAAAAATATTCATCTCAGATAAAATCATGGGTGGGTACCAACTTAACACTTACATAACCATTGATAGGACCACTGATACATCTACCTCAGATAAGATATGTCCTTTTATGTGGAACTCTAAAATCAAAAATTGAAGCTTTGTGAACTTCACATAATTTCGGTGATCTCTGAGTATGTCTAGGATCATCCTTAGGTGGCTGGCATGCTCCTCCCCAAACATCGAGTATAGTAGGATGCCCACAATGAAGACTACCAAAAACTAGCCTAAGAAGGGTTGAATGACATATTTCATGGGTCTTATGGACATTGATATGATGTTATTAATTTTAAAAGTCATTTCCGAATACTCATAGTGACTATAGAAACATCAGTATTATTTATTTGGTATATCCACCTCTTCATCTTTCAAATGGTGATATCCAAACCTAATTTCAATCATCAAGAACCATCCCACCCTATTCAATTAGTCAAAGGGGTAATTGATATTATGAATTAGATACTTACTCTTAATAGTCAAATAATTGAATTGACACTAATCAACACATAACCTCATGTTTCTATACATCATATTTGTGGAAAAAAAATTGGGGTGACCTAGGGGGATAGATTGGGTCTAACAAAGTCCTTCCTACAAAAGATTTCCATCTACACATTCAACACTCGTAGATTTACAAGTGAAAAATGATGTACTGAAAAATTTATTTGGTACATACCTATGTGAAATTATATATAGAAATCTATCTTTGGTAGTTGATGTAATATCAAAATGCCCACATGAAAGATGTCCCCATACTCCAGCACCACTACAAGGAATTTAAATCTCACAACAACCACTATATTGAGGATTATAAAAGTCAAATATTGAGTCATCATCTATGCTTCCCCTATGCATGAGCACAAAATTTTCCACATCATATCCCCTTAATATAATGAAGGAAATCTTTATCCTAACATCATTGACACACCATATCCTCCATATAATATATTCAAAAGGTAAATGAACTACGAAGATAAATTACATACAAAATATGATTTACTAAGGCCTCATTTCTATAACAAATATATCCCATAAAATTTAACATATCCATGAGACAAATTACACTATCTATATAATTTGATGATCATTTAATACCCTCCATTAGTAGTCTTTAATTGCAAGGGCTGATACAAGGGGTCAACCATAATGTGTATGTCTCGAACAGGGGAAGTGGAACAGAAAGAGTGCATCAAGCCTCTATCTATCATTCCTATAGATAATGTAGATGAGATAAAGAGTATACCTATAATTATCCTTGTATCCACTAGGTTATAGGAATCTATGGATTTCATCTATTCTTGTCCCTGACCACCAGCTCTCTAAGACTTGTGTGGACTATCAGGGATAATGGTGGAGGTAATATATAAATGCACCAACCACTATATTATTATCTAACAATTACTATAACACATATATAACCTTTTAAACTTCCCTTTTCTAACAACTTCATATTATTGGGAGGTGCATTGACTATCTACCCATCTACAACAAAATGGGTTGGGAAATCCTACATGATATGTCCATGTCCATTATAATCATAACAATTCCTCTACCTCAACCGGATAGGATATCCTCAAAGTCCTTTGAATGATGTAGCCACCTATTTCATCAATTACATCATGTTTCTTCTTTCTTATATTCCTTATCACCATGGACCCTATGTGATTCCTCAAAAACTCACTATACACTCTCAACCATAGTGCATCATTATCTAGAACCATCATATCCATCCATGGATTAGACTGACATGATGAATCCTCTTAAACAACTAGAGGTGGGGCTCTGTACTGATCAACTGGAAGATAAAAAACAAACTAGAAAATTATAATGAAAACCTCCAAGTGACTATGCCCCTTCATGGGGGCCTCACCACCTATCAGGTCATACTGTATAATCTTCTTTGGAAACCGCTCTATATTCCTACATTGTATTATCTTACAAGAAGAAAAGATTTACCACAATCAATGAGGGGTATCTCTAAATATAACCAAAGAATACATTTAAACCATAAACCATTTCTATATGATTTCTGTAATTCTGTTTTCCCCCAAAATTGGGACCTACATTACCAACTCAACATGAAAGTTATCAGAGTCTTTATGAATGGATACCTTGGATGCCATAGAAAAAAAATGATTCTATGGATAGGAAGATAAACTCATAATACTTTAACACTATTTCCATAAATCCAAAGAAAAATCTCATAATAATAAAATATCCAAACTCCAGTCCTAACATAGAACTGTTTCCACTTACACCACTCTATCATGACCAAAACCACTGAATCTCACCTAGAAATTGGTATGCTATGAATTACACCCCCAACCATCCTCCAATAGGCAAGTGGATATAGACTACTGTTAAGAGGGACTAAAAATCACATAGGAGGCCATATAAGATGTATCTGTACAAACAAACACCCATAACTCTATATTCTATTAATGCATTAATGAGAAGAATTGATATTATAAATTTCATGGATAACATATATTATACATAAGAGTATGAAAGAAGATTTCAAATTCATAAGGTCAAAATTCAAGGCCCACATAAACTATAATAGGGTCCAACAAACCAAGGAGGTCACAAATGTCAAATAAAACATAGGGTATGATCCATGGTATGCCTAGATCTACCATGATCTTCCTACTCATGATATTCATAAGACATCACCAATATGAAGTTCATCTTCATAATACATGAAATGTTTTGGTAAATCCCCTGAAGGTTTGTGATTAATAATACCTAGTAATCCACCCCAAAATCTGCAAGCATAATGTTAAGATATTATTTATCACATCATCATGATGATTTTTCCAAAATAATGTGAGAAATAACAATATAATTCCCAGATAAAATCATAACAGACACCAAGTCATAGAGAGGTCTCAATCATGTTATCAGCCACATGATTCTCCTCAAGGCTTGAAGGTAGTTATAATATTGGATAGCTCACCCCACAACTTCATGTAATCACCATTAGTTATTATATGTGAGGTATTGTTTGGTTTGTTTATCCATTTGTTAAGGCCCAATGGAGCATAGAAGACAATGATAAAAAAGGGATCAAAGATAAGGCTCATGGGGGGAGACAAAAACCATACTGAATTAACCTTCAAGACTAGGGATCATCTCCTATATATGTTGGTCATGATGATTCCTAAAACTCTATCAAAAGTGAAAAGTGGGAAATAAAGATCCAACCCTAGCCTTAAATAAGGTTGAATTCATGAATTTGCTAAGGGTTCTCACATATAATACTCAGAAATGTATGCCTCACTAAACCCCGAGTAGAAAAGACTTTGTAAGACTAACCCTGGAACTAGAGAAATTTAATAATTTTAATTGGAAGTATGGACCACACCCAATTGATACTCCCAAGGGAATTATCCCAACAAAGTTTCCTCAATCCTGATGATGATGAGGGGTCCAAATTTCCTTAGGGAAAGAACAATGTGCATACTATGAGTACGCATCACGTCTTTTGTACGCTGGTTTTTATTGTGTCTCTTTTCCTAACATGAAATTCCATTCACCATATACATGTCATTTCATTTTAGTATACAAAATGTGGTGAGGTCATCTGACCCTCAAAGTTTTCCATCTTATTGAGTGTGTGTACTCTTACCGTGACCCTGCACAATGGTCGGGTCTTTGTACACAAGCAATGTTCGAGTAAATGGCCATGCAAGAGTACTCTGGGCAAGCCATTGTGATAACCCAAGTCCATGACCTTATTACTCTAGGGTACATGCATAGACTCCAGTACTTGGTCACAGGAAATGTCTTAGATACCACATGGTGTGTGATATTTTTCTCTACACAAGAAACTGTATTCCATAGGAACAAACCACATAGTGTGTTTTATAGGATAATATTCCTTGTAGTTAATATTTTTTTTTCAAAATCATAGAAACTATAATGAATTTACACCCACACCATATTAATTTGATATTTCCAGATGTATCACCTGTGGATTTTAGGTCTCACCTTAAGAAAAACTCCTGATATCTGATTGTAAGATGCTACCCACCAAATGTAATCGTAAATAATCTATCATCTCACCAAATCCCATGAACATCAAAAATAGAAAAAACAAGATCCACTAATCCATTCCTATCCACTATCATCATTTTCACACAAAAATATCATATTCTGGGTCTCAACCCCGATCCAATGGTGTTGATCCATTGCACTTATTATCAATGGTGAAATAATGGTCCACGACGTATGTGTAGAACTACAATCTAAAAGAGATGAAAAGGACATTTTCGTGATGAAAAATGGGAGAAAACCATAAAACATAAGTGTGAGGAATGAAATTTGGCCACTATTTGTATTGGATTTAACCCGTGGAAGCATAATCAATGAAAAAAGTGGATGAATAATCAAATAATATCATATTTTAATTTTATGGGAAGATAGAATGTCAACAAAAAATCATTCATTTAAGAAAAAATAAATTTTTTAGAATAATTTATTTGTGTTTTAAGTGAAATAATTAATAATTAGATAAATTGAAAAAAGAACATCCTACACCATTTTTGGATTGATCACAGATAAATAATGATCCCACATCATCATCTTTGGAAGGATTCCAGATCTTGGTTGGCCAAGAAAACCATTTAAATATTTATAATGATAATCAATCAATCTTCATTTTCCATGATATCTTTCATGTTCTCATTTAAAATCTAATGAGTTTTGAGGATAACCCTCATTATTTTACATAATTATTTTTAAATTAAGGATTTTAGGTCCAGAGAAATAAATAAATAAATAAAGTTTCTAATCTTCGCACAACAACACATAAATGAACCACTCAATCACAAAAAATATTATGTCATGCCTTGGATAAAAACTACATTTTAGACCCAATGATTGTATTAGATTTCCATTAGTCGTTATTATTCAAGAGTTATTAGAACATTTTGTTAAAAAATATGAGAAATTGATATAATTTGATTAATAATTTTAATATCACCATACCAAGACTCTCTATGCCCCAAAATTCTGTGTCAACTCTGCATCATTCTTTTAAAATATGATATAAAATATTCGAAATTATTTTATAAAAAATTATTACATACATATTAAAGGATAATCAATTAAGCATATAATCATATTAATAATTAGAAAATAATCTTATGTGATGTATTTATAAAGATAAAAAATCAAGGTCTTTTGTGTGGTCATTAAATTCTCATAGTTTTATTTTTTCTCTTGGTGTTTTCTTATTCTTATAATTCATTAATAGATTGCCTACTAAGAAAGTAAAATATTATTTATATTAAATGATCAAGAAGTTACTCAACATATTTGAAAGCATGGTTCATTAACCCATAGTAGATCTATATCATGTTTTGTATTTACCTTCATTTGAGTTAATTATTATCCCATGATTATTTTGTTTCTTAAATTTTCATAATAAATCATTAAAATTTAAAGGTGTATAGTATGAATCATGTGATAAGAATACATTTTTCAATAAAAATATTAAAAAGAGTGTAATAATTCTTGCGGTCTCTTTTAGTTCATTAATTCATTAGTGAAGGAATAATTTAATTCAGAGAAGAAGACTTTGATGAATGCTGATATGAACTATGTCTTGTTTCAAATCTACATTATGGATTTACCACTAAGTGGTGGTGAATTTGTTGTCATCCATTCAAAATTATCCATTTTTAATTCATACTCAAATATCCATTAATGTTATAATACATTAAAAATATTCTCTCAACATATATTAATATATATTATAATATATATAAGTCCCAACATATGAGAATTTACAATGATTAGTGCAAAATATTACACCTTTACATGATTGGATTTTCACTCCAATAATGGATTTTAGACTATGAAAAAATGTTTTTCAACCAAAAACCTACACTGTCAAATCAAAATAGAGTCCCATAATGTTGAATCTTCCGGTTTCCAACTTAATAAATCAACTTTCACAAATAATATATGAATCAAAAAATATCGATATAATCTATACTTCGTGATTCTTTAATTCCACTTGATGATGATCATTCTACCAGAAAAAATGGGAAAAAATTTCATCTCATATATATAATAAAGTATTTCATAACCTATTCTACTTTAAAACATGGATTTATGGCCTTCTCAATAATCTATTCTATCAGATAAATGGGTTCTCTTCAACACTTTATATAATCAGGCACATTTATAACATCCACATTGGAAGACTATTGGAATTGAATTCCTATAAATTCATTCATACATTGATTTATTAGGACTCTTATAATTGTATCACAGAATTCTCAAATAAAATCTCAATTTATATTCTAAATATCTATCATTTTTTTTGAAATTTATTCACTTACTAAACATGAATATTATTCTCATATAATAATTTAAAAATTATTTCTACGATTTTAGGTAGATTTAATTCCTGAGAAATTTAAATAAATGATATATTTATCATTTATGATAAATATAAAATCACTTATGATCTCAATTAATTCACTATTTAAATATACAAATGATCTTTCTTTAATTATTCAGATAAAAATGAAAAATCGTAACGTTATATTTTCCAAAAATTCCACATATTTGAAATATTTACACATAAATTATGTACCACCATGAAATGTGTTCTGGTGTGTAATGATAGACCATTACCTATATAATTAATTCACAGATTATAAAAAAACTCCCTTAAAATATATAATTGTTTCATCTCTACAATTATAATTCTCATACATCACTTACTATGAAATTCAACAATATTACCCCCCAAAATAATTCACAGTATTCCATTTCCCATAGGCGGGAATATTTTGAAAAATATCTCACTAAAATCTATAGATCCAAGTCATGTATCCCATTTCTATTATAGTATCACAAAATGGATTCAATAATCCTCCATAGTAACCAAAACACCCATAGAAAAATTACCATGGAATTGTCATAATCATTTATTTGTAACAATAACTTAGATAATTTTGTAACCGGATCTATCATCAATTTGTAAAGTGGTGTGGATTTTATATCATCACTTGTATTTTAATCCACAATTCATCCTTCAATGTTGACTTTTCATACAATCACATTATGGTGTTCAATCCATGAATATTATCACCTATAATATCATCTGAATTTATTTGTAATGCTTTGAAGACTTCAAAATTCATATTAAATCCCTTATTGAAAGCATAAATAAAAGATTAATTGTGTTGAAATTAATATATCACTTTCTATCAAAGTCATTCAGGGAATTATGATCCCTATATACTCAATGTACGATGTTGGATAAATTCATATGATCTCTATAAATGTCTTATATAAGCACTCAAAGTCATATACAATGCCTTAAAGATTTATGATCTACTCAGAATTTTGAACTAAATACTCAATGTGGTACTATGATAATATTGTTCAACTCAATCCTTTATAGAAAATCTATACCAACTCCAAACTAAGTAAACATAGTGAATCATTATCTAAAAAATTACTTTGTCTTTAGGAATGTCATATTTATCCTGACATGTAATTGATTCATTATCTTTATATATTCCACATGATGGCTTCATTTTTCTAAATTACAATCCATGACAACATACAAAAATAATTTTATAAAGAAATGTAATTTCCTTCATAGTATCACAAAAGCTCATTTAGAACACATTGAAACATTATAGAACTCCAAAATACATTACTGAAACAAAAAATAACTAAATCTCATCGTTATAAAAACTACTATTTTGATTAAAATATTGATTTTCTCAAATATTTCATAAAAAATCCCAAACTGTAGTAGATTGTGTATCAATATCCCAAAAATTCCTCCCTATTTAATAAAATAAAATAAATCTTTATATTTACTTTCTACATTGTATTGGAATATTCTAGGTTATTTATATAATCTATCTTAGTTAGAATTCCAGGTAGGAGCCTAAAAAACTTTTCAAGATGACATGGATGTACCTTGAGAATATTTTCAAAACTCATTTTCCAAAAATTGAGGACTACATGAACACCTAGCTCTATTATTGAACAAAACACAACTCAATCCACGGGAAACAACAATCTCACCATTTAGGTTTTCTCTCAATACCATTACACATACTTTTAATTTAATGTCTATATTTGTCATTCTCTATCACATTGAAAAGATATTCAATGGATTAATATGGTGTGTCCTCAAATCATATCTACTTTTCCCTTTATGAAATTATAAAATTGTTTCATTTTTCTAAAATATTCAATTAGAGTCATAGATCAATCCCCTTGTGTGAGAAGGATGGAACCAGTGGGTTTTTAATAGAGATGATTAATTGAGTAAACACTATGTATACATAGAAAAAATAAACTTTGAAAAATGGTGTTTTAAATAACATTATAAATTCTTTCCAAAACCAAAAATCTATGTGATACAGATCCCAGAATCCAATTTATGGTCTGTAAAAAATATATTGATCAATAAAAAACATTATATCCTACAGACAACCATTCTCTATATTTCATAGGTATGTTTAGAAATTATTGATTTCAAAATTAACACATCTTGTGATATTTAAATAGATTCACCTCCCATTTTCTCCCCCAAAAGTTATCGACTCATATTATCAATTAAATTTAAATGTAACATGACATGATATAAGTCAAATAAATATTATAGTAGTGAACGATTATATCCAATCTATTAATTCCACTCATGTTAGCATAAAAAGTCAGAAATAATATGAAATTATGAGGGACCTATTTTATTTCTTAGAAACATGAGAAAGGTTGAGAGGTTCCACTAAACCCAAGAGTATATTTTTTTTATACAATTATTAAGGGATGGATTATGTACTATCTATTTCCTATAGTGGAAATCAAAATGGTGTAGCCTCTACTCCTTTCCTTAAATCACTAATGTGTGTGGAGAAGCTTTCTCTACTTCATTCATCAATGAAAAATAATATTATGATGATTGGATTTTACTATTTATAAGTAATTATTTGACTAGTAATATTTTCATATAATATTTTTTAATATTCAAACCTTGTCCACACCTTTCACTTATCTTTCTATGAACATTCAGATCAAAACCCCCTATGTAGAACTTACCGTGGTCCCAAATTTCTAGGGAACCATAGTTGATGTTGACTTAAAATATTTTTATTTATGAGTTTCTATATATTAAATATATTTTAGACAACCCTTGCTAACCTCTTCATGGATAACTGATATTTTTTACATTATAGTCCACATATTCCACACACTCCATCCAAAATCTAAAATCTATTTTCTGGTGGAAGCTTTTTGTGATTTTATTATTATAGATTGGATTCTTTAAGAATCAAACATCATTTTAACAAAAAATATCTCCCTGATTTGTTCTTATTCATTAAAAATAACATATTAAAAAAGTAAGTGTTGGTTATTTATTCCTTTCTTTTATGTGGAAGATTGTATTTCAATTTTTTCTTAGTCCAAAATAGTTTGTCCTTGATTTTGTCACTTTCACTATTAGAAATAACATTTTTATTTCAAATAAAATATATGTAATTTTTTTCTTGTGGGAATATTCCATCTCACAAACTTAATAATATGCTCTTTTAAACATTGTATCATTTTATAATTTTATTTGATCCTTCAGAACCGATTTTGGAACCAAATATAAAAAGATTATATCACTGAAATATCCTTTTTATTTAGTTCCATTATTTATTTAAAATCACTCAATATCTTTTATTGATAAAAAAATATCTAATCCATCCTTATTCATCTCATAATCATAGACTAATTCCTTTGAATCAAATACCCCCTTTTCTGTAGTGGTTTTATTATTCGTTTTGAGTTGATTTTAGATTTTTTATTGTTCTATTTAATGTTTTCAGGATTGGATTCCTCTCACCATGCAATTACCACTCAAGCTCAGTCCATTCATCCCCACCATCACTTTTTTTTGAATCCAATTATCTCTCAAAAAGATAATTTAAGATGAATTAATCGTCTAATAAGATACTATATTAATAATATTTCCATTTCCTGGTCATACGAATTCCTATTTCCAACTACAAAACGTTTTCCTATTTTTAAAAATTTTATAAAATTGTGATCTGCGTTCTATAAAATAAGATTCTAAGTTTTCTAACTTCTCTTTAAGAAATAATTTAAAAATAACCAATATCATTACAGTTATAGTACATTAGATTCATCAAATTTCATTTTTATTTTCCCTTCTCAAAACTCTTCATGAGAAAATTATAAATCAAATTTAATACTTACCTATCTACATCCCCATCATTGACACTTACTTCGATAAATTCTAATTATTTTAATTACCATTTTTCCTTGGTTATTAAGGCCATGAAGTATTTTTTACCCATTTTTAAAGAATTTGACTTTATCAATTCAAAGGATAGAAAATTATCTAGATATTTATTTAGAGTAAAGTCTTCTTGGTCATCTAAAACTATAATTTTAGGATCATATATGTCTATGAATTTTCACAGAAGCTCCATGACTATAGAATAACCCTTTATATTCTCCGTAAAAAAAAAATTCGGCTAAAAGTATCATTCAATTTTGGAAGCTAAACATCAGTATTGTCATCATAATCCATCTTTATACATTCATATCTATTCATCTGTATTTGTATCTTAGATTACCCGACTGAGATTATACTATTCATTATTCTCTTCAAATTATGAAAAATATCATTCATAGATTAATGTCCTATTATATTTGTTTATGTTTTTTCAAAAAGTTACATCATAATATTATATTTTCCATCAACCTTGATATTTCACCTAGAAGAATGTGTAATAGCTTCAACTTAAAAAATTGATTGAAAAAACTATGGTATCCTCTTTCACTTCTTGGTCGAGAGAGAATAGATATGGGAACATCCTATTTATATATTTGCAGTTTTTCTTTAAATAAAAAGTAGTAACACCCTTTATAGTCAAAGAATAAAAATTTTATATACATATAAACATAGATGATTTTAATAATGAACCTACCTATGACACCAATTATTCTTGTTAAGGTTGGATTAACTATTGAGGATTGGAATGGTGGTGAATAACTAGTCATATTTAATAATTATATTTTTAATCCATCATGTAAAACGTGTTAAATTTATAATCCATGTATCGTACTAAATAAAAATAATCTCATATATAATATGAAATAATTATGTTAGATATTTTATGTATTTATAAGGTTTGTTGAAAAAATATACTCCTTATTGTGATTATATAGTCATACCAATCATCGATTTTCACTAACTTCACAAATGGTATAAACTAAGAACCTTCATATTCTAATGAAAATTAATTCCTACTATATTATATATTCAGAAATAAAAACACTCTACTAAAATGTATTATCCAATAAATTAATATATCCACATTTCTATGAGCATCATATTTTCCATGAGATAATTATTACGAATCATAAGTAAATTGATGAACAAGTCTTCTTATGTAAAACCATAAGCATATTAAATCTAGGTATTATTTTGAATAGTGATGTATAATGTTCTACACATAAATGTGATTCACATGTACTAGTTTTCTTTATCATGTCAGATACTCCATAGCATAGATCAATTATTCCTTGTATTGATCCCTATATTGAACTCCACTACAATCTATTTTGTTGTGATGTATTATGAGTCTTGGAATTCTATCACACAATATCTATGAGATATCTCAAATTATAATCTCAATAATTATTTATTTTTAATTGATATATATTTTAATATTGTAATATTTAATCATGTTCACATGTACTATCGGAATAATAGTATCCCAGATTTTAGGTTCATTTAATTTAAATGAAATCTCAATAATAAATATTTTTCAAATTTATAATCATTTTAAATAATTTATGATCCCGGTTAATTGTCAATTCTATTATCCTAATGTTTTGTATTTAATTTTTCATGTGATAAATGAATAACCACAACAATATCATTTCAAAAAATCTTACATATTTTAATTGTTCGATGTAGTAGCATGGCATGTTATACGACATGAAGCCAGAAGTGTTATAAATATATCTACACATAGATTCAACGGATTCTCTAAACACTCATATAAAATAGACCATAGTGTGGTTTTCATTTTATTATTATCAAACTTCACCCTATATGTGAGTCACTTTGACCCCCTCCATGATATATTTATCTCACTATTTATCAAATGTGGGAAATGTTTTCTAAAATGATCACTAAAATGGATGGAAAATGTCCTCTTTCCCATTTCCATGTACTCATAAAACACCTAATTAATGACTAAAACACATATACTAAAACAAAAATTCAAAATTTCCATTTCACAAGAATGTTTAATTTACATTTTCCATGACTTGAAAAATACTGTTCCCATATTTATAATATCAATATTTTTCTATGATATGTAACTAATCATAGAAAAACTATATTCCTTGGATAGGATCGCTTCATTGATTCAATGTATCAAAATCCCATTATGATTTTGAACCATGAATATCAATATTTTAAAAATATTATAAATTTATTCTTCAAACATCATAAGACTTCATAAGCCATACAAAATATCTATATATATTAATACATGTATAATTTCATATGATATTAATGTAATACACACATTATCTCAAATTCATATATTGATGTTTAATACCCTACTACTAAAATATTGATTTTCGGAAAAGTCATATGATTTGTAATATTGTATTATATTGGAACTCAAAGTCATGCATAATGATATAAATTCTTAGGGTATACTCATACTTCCCGACACCACACTCACTCAAAAAAGGAATACATTAATTCAATTCATTCTATTATAATAAATCATATACAATATAAAAAAACTGTATATATTTTGTCAGCATAAAAAAATTCTATTATATTGGAAAATATCCCTACAATCATTACACGTAATTGTTTCCTTGTTCTATATCATTTCAATTGGTTTCCTTATTCAATCCATCATAGAATTACATAATAAAACCTAAAATCCATTTCAATATAATATATATGTTCTTGTATAACTTTTTCAATAATAATTCAACTCATATTAAAGGCTTAAATTCCAAGAACCCTTATTAATTATAAATAAAACTCAATACAATGGGAAAAAACTGACAATATTTTTTGGGATGTTTAATTGAATGTTAATTTTTTTAAATTCTTGTAAATTAAATACAATCCAATTTGAATGTTTTATTCATTATAGGATATAAAATCATTTAAAATTCAAATAAATTAACCTATTTATTTAATAGTATCTTCCTTGACTTGAAAAACTAGAACATACAATTCCTATAAAAGATTTTTTTTGTTAATACTAGTGTCAAAATGATTTAGGAAATGTTTATTAAAGGAAAATTCGTGAAATAAATTATGACCACTAAGATATATTAATATTATTAAATCTTATTGAATTCCATTGAATCCTTTTACAAAATTATATTACATGATTAAATTCTCTACTTCATTTACTACTATGTAAATCTCTTTAATGTAATTTTCAATACATGTGAGGTAAGGGTGACCATGTTCCTAAAGAAAGAAATATATATTGAAAAGACGATTTGGAAGAATTTTATAGGTCAATACAATATTTGACACTATTGTTTTTAACTAAAAAAATCTATATTTTTCTAATAAATTCATAAAGAGCAAAAAAATTAGAAAATATAAAAAAAAGGAAAATTCATAGAGAGACTATGAAGAATCATATATATTCATAGATGATAAAAATATTAACATACAAAGAGGATCCATGGGAACATATTTGATTAAAATACATTTAATTGAAATAAAATAGATGTATTTAATGAATGTTATATTATTTATCATAAAATTTAAGTATCAAGAGTCAACAACCTAATTTATGTTCTTTATATTTAACATTAAACAACCCACTTTAAACCATAGAATAAAAATTTAAACTAAAATAGATTGACGGAAGTTATTAACAATGTGTCTTGAGGCTTAGAAAATATACAATCCTAATGTTTATATTTCCAATGAAAAATGATGGAAAAAATTCATAAAACTTCATTGCCTATAAAAAGAAATAGATCCAATAATGTCTGTATAAAAATGAATTAGTTTATATAAAAAATATATAAAACATGAACTAAATATGAAATAGAAAAGTGATCGAATAATGTATGAAACATGATAATAATTGATTACCCATATTGAAAATACATGTCAATTTTGATATGTATTTTAAATTTAACATAGATTAATTTTTTGATATTTCCACAGAGTTCTTATATCTAAGTGTTCTAATACGTATTATTGAATTTAATAAATTATATTTACTTGATTCAAAATGATTTTACTTGCAAACATGATTTATTTTTTTCTATATTTTTTTAAAAATTAATTGATGCCATATCATTGATAAATAAAAATTCCATGCATTTCGGACTAAAGTATAGATTAATGTATTTTGTCATTTTATTTTAAATAATTTAAATGCAAGGAATTTGGTTTTATATTATTTTAATGACTGAAATTATGATATAATACCAATTGATATTGAATAATATGAAAATTCAAATTATAATAAAAAGATTCATAGTTATCTAAAAGCAAGTCATTTATAAAATTGGTAGTGTGAGAAAAAATTCCTCTAATAGATGGAATTTGTTTCATTCGGATAGTTTTTAATCTATCATATCTATAATGTTTTGTATGATCGCATATTTCATCAAATATGTGAAGGTGAAAAACATCACATAATTGTTAATTTCTTTATAATAATTTTCATAATTTTAAATGAATTTTTGATAATATGAATTAGATAAAATCCTTTGATAAAAAGATACATCAACCTATCTATGTATGATTAATGATTAGTTTCAATACATCATTTTTATTATTAACATTTCTAAATACCTATTATATGAGAGATTCATTATTTTGAGTGATCTACATAATAATACATTAGAACAATAATAGTTTGATGAAGTGATTCACCCTAGAATACCTCATATATGGCTTATTAGATAATAATTTTTGAATTAAAAAAATAACTAGAAATATATAAGTTTTCAAGATAAATACCATGGAAAAACCCGCATGTTACGAAGGATACATGGAGAACCTGAAACTACAGAAATTACTAATACACGATTTTTATAGGAATTAGGAAATGATTTATTAAATAGATAATGTGAAAGTAATCTATAGACGGAGTAGGCTCAAATTGGATCATGGGACATTTATCTAATAGAATATAGAATAGAGTAAGAATAATAATGAAAATAAACATAAGTGGGGGGCTAGATTTGAATCATCTATGACCTGAATACCTAAACTACATTAGATTTATATTATTAAAAAACATATGTCACACATCTCAGTCCAAAAAGGATGGAGTAAACACTGAGGGTTTAAGAATATTATAACACCCCAAGATATTATTGTTTGTATTTTTTATATTTTACATATTCGATAGCTTTTTCACTGCGCTTAATTGAACTATGTTATACTATAAAATATTAACATGACCAATGCAATTGTAATGTTACTATTATCAATAGTAATCCAACAAATTGAATAGTAACATAACCTATGAAGGTATAAAAAATTCATGTATCTTATGAATGAAAATATATTATATCTATATCATAGAATAGGTAAATATTTTTTTTTCAATTTATAAATTAAGTATTTTCATTTTTTTGAAACATAAATATTTATTTTTAATTTTATAATTTTTATAATAACGTAAAAGAAAATTTATTTTTATAAAATATTTTCAGAAATTAATATTATTTGTCTTATTATTATATGAAAATTGACTGATACATTAATTAATTTTTTAAGTGTCATAAAATCAAATATAATTATATCATTATTATTTTTAAAATTAGAAATTTTCATAAAATGGAGTATATTTTTGAAATATACACTTTGAAAAATGGTAACGGTGAATTTTGGGAATTTTTCTAAAATAGTTGATTTTGTTTGGAATAGTTAAATATTGTACTTCATGGGATTATACATTATAAGTAAATAAATAAATTTTTGGTTCATGGTTGCGTCATGGGTTATGAATGTTGACATTATATGAAACTCACATTCTCTATTTATTGTATTTAGTGAAAATAATCATTAACATTGATAGTCGAAATCCAAAATAATGATCTAATGAACAAAATAATCAAAAAACCCCTCCTCTCCACTATAAATAGAACCCCTAAAACACCCCTGTCATCACAATATATATACTTTGGATATTTATAATAATTTTACAAATACCTCTCCAAAAACTCTACCCCACATTATGGTATGGATGGTATCACCAAAATACCATTTCCATGTGCCTTAAGGTGGTTCTTAAAGAAACAAAACTCTAACAGAAAAACCCTCTGTCTATCACTGTTAGTTCTGTTTATTTTATTGTACTTCCCTCACATATTTAATCCAATGTTTCATTATAACTTTAGCATAAAAAATATACAGAAATGTTACAATGTTATTGGAATACTTATCATTATGTATCTTCTCTTATCCTTTTATTCTAAAAATTAAAACATTGTATGTGAGGTGTCAATTCATAGCCATCATTTACGATGACTATTTTTTTCATTACCTCTTTCAAGGACGATAAAAAATAAATTTTTACGGTTAAAAGTGATTATAAAAGATTTATTTAATTTTTTAATGTTTTGGAACCAAAATATAAATATATTAATGAATTAACTTATACGAATTAATTATGGTCGTAAAAATACGTAGAATAAATTAAATATTTTTTTATTATTGTTTTATTGAATAAATCATCCTCATACCATATAACCGAAGGATATATGTTACCATAAAAAATTATATATGTTCACTTATACGATATAATTTCACTTTTGGAGAATTTATTCCTATTTGACAAGAAATCCAATAATTATACATAAGGGAAACATCCACAAAACCATGATGAACACACCCAGAACAACATAATTAATCATTATAACCCAACTAAATGGGCATACATGAACATAATTAAATTATGAAAATCCAAAAATATTTTTAAGAGGCTATATATTAAGTTATTAATGAATCTAATTTTATTATATAGGACATTATGTTCAAGTGAAGAATTCTTTTAGACATAAGGTAAGGGTTTTTTTATCTCACTTTTATTTCTATGAGATATTCCTTATTCACAAGATATTTCTTGTGTATGTTGTATATATACTATTATTTCATATAACATATCATTGATCTATTTATCTTCACAATATTCAATGTTTCATTTTACCACCACAAATTAAATGGGGAATATTGTTCGACAGTTTTCATATTGGTATGGAAATTATTAACAAAATATCCATCCTTTAGTTTAAAAATCTACTCTAATGATTTTCCATGCTATGATTATATATGAAATGAATTTCTATTATCTTAAGTTGTATTTATAATTTTCTGTGTGGATTTATATCTAATACACATAATTGATTCATTTGGTTAACACTCAATCCTTCTTTTAAAAATACACTTTTAAAGATTTTTTTCAAAATTTAAAAGAAATTGTTTTCTAACTATTACATCATGATCTTCTATTCCATAATTCATGATGAATTAACATTTTCATGAATTTTTTAGAATTTTAAAAGGTTATTTCTAATGAATTTTTTTATTTTATAATTTGGTGTATTTTTTAAAAATTTATTACAAAGTAAAAAAGTGTATTTCTCATATGAAACTCTAAATTTTTTTGTTATAGTATCTTCATATATGCCTATACCCCCGCGGTTGAATCATTTTCTTAATTGAGGATAGTCTCTTATGATACCATCTATCATGTTTTATTGAATTTTTTTTGATCATTTTGACCAGGGATGTCTTAATTTTATATAATTCACAATATTAATCAGGATAATTTATGATTCTATTTACGAATTCGAGAATTTATTTACATTTCATATGATTGTTTCAATATGAATATATTTATTTATTATGGTTCACCCTTTTCGTAAGAGGAACTGCTTGGACTTATTAATTGATGTTATGGCTCCACGATATCCCCTCAATGCATAAGTAGGTCTTAGGAGACAAACTACACTATGTTTTGGCTAAGGCTGTACCCTTTTTTAATCTTCATGGATGAGTCCATGACTAAATGTTTATGATGTACCCCATTATGCGTTCCCACATAATAAGATTATATTTTGATAATAATTATTATTTTTCAACTATTAAAATATCCATGGTTAATTATCATTCTCATGTGACAATTTATAAAGAATTATTTGATGATATTTTATTTCTTCCATATTTTGATCATGTTTATATTTTAATGGATTGTGTTGTTAGTTATTCTCATTACCTTATTTTTTATGTTTTTTATTATAGCCATCACTATATTTATTTCCTTTATTGAGAATTTATCGTCACCCTAATTTTTTATTTATATTAACATTGGATGCCAAGATGTTTATTTTAATTTACATCAATGGATAATTTAAGAGAATATGGGTGTTTCGAAATGAGTTTTGTTGTTTTATTTCATTTCAGGTTTTAATGTGAAAATTATGTTAGTGTCTATTCTTCAGAAGCTAATAAACTATTTGGTCCTTTGAGATGATACTGTATTTTTTATTATACAAATGTAAAAAATTAAGGAACTATTTATGATCTAATTAGTTCAAGGACTTTTACAGTGGGTATTAGAGTAATTTTAGTAGAAAATTTATAAACTAAATTTTGGAAAAACAAAGATTACGTAAATATAGCCTTATAGCTAACTTTTAAAATACTTTCAAGGGAACAAAGACTATGATTTTACAATTAGTTATACATTTAATGTTTCACTATTTTTAAATTTTATGAATCTAATTTATTGTATGATATTATTTTGAAATGGAACATAGTGAAAGGAATTGAAATTGTATTAACACATGTATTCAATACATGTATTTACCTTCTATGTAATATAATGATATTGGAGCTAGAGCTGCAACTAGAGTCAAATAACATAAAACATTATTTGGAAAATTGATTGAGGTTGTGAGGAATAACCATAATTTCATGGGGAATACCTACCCCTAACATTATGTAACAATGTTAGACCGCTTCATGAGAAAACAACCTCCATGATTCAATGAGAAAAAACTGATTTACAACTGAGCTATGGATAAGTTCCTTAGAGAATATATTTACCACTTTGGGATTTAAGGAAAGGGACAAGGTTATTGTGGCAGTTTATCATATCATGGGAGATGAAGATCAATTGTTGTTTTTAATTCGCAACACCAAGGGGTGAATGAAATTTCCAACATAGAATGAAATTATTTAATAGAAATTCTATTGGAAAAAAAATTCCCTTTTGAAAATAAAGTGGATATATAGATGAAATTCAAGAGTCTGTGACATGAAGAGGATGAAAATGTAGCCCAATATTAATCCATATTGACGTGGTTATCCAGGAATGTAACAGACTATATATGTAATCCATATTCCATGATTTACCATTTCTTTGATGTTATTTAGTCTATTCTATACTATGAATTAGTCTGTCAAAAGTTATTGTCATATGGGGACATCAAATCACGGGTCATCAATATGGATAAAGAATTTTACAAGACATATGACATACAATGGATACTGGATAAGAAGAGGGATTGGGATTACTCTTGGAAATGATATAATTAAAAAGGGAAGAATTAAATAATATAATTTCCAACATGAAATAATTGTGGAATAAAACATCATGGAACATACCAATAGGGAATGTTATATTTTTATAATTGTAGGGAGAAAAGACATGAGGCCGGTGATTTCATGTGAATTAAAGAAGTCATCATTGTGAAATACATCAGTCAAAAGTATATGGGACAATATGCACATGAATTTCCAAGACATCAAGTTAACTTTCCACATAAAATTACAAGTGGACAGGGGTATTCTTATGGAATCAAAAAATATAGGGATAAAGTTCCTAATGATGTGGTGGAAGGTACATTAATGATCTCTATAAATTTATTTAATGTTTTAATTAAATTTGGATCACCACAATACTTTTATCTTCTTAGTTTTCTTAAAAAATAAATGTTTCAAATCAACCTCAATAAGGGAGTTGTCAGTAAAAACTCATAATAGAATCCTTATTGCAACAATGGTGGGTTGATAATATCCTATTATAAAACATTAAAGTTCTCTAATTGCTGATTTTATTATCATAATAATGGTCAGTTTTTATATAATCATTGGTATGTACTGGTTTTCAAAATACAATGAAAGAATTTATTGTAAATAGAAGAAAATAATGATTCATGATGAAGATATAAAATTCGTTATCTTTATAGGATAGAATTTATCATATGAGTCAAATATTGATCCACCTATAGTATCCATTCTAAATGAGATTCAGGAAGAAGAAGAGAAGATATAACATACTGATGAAAAAGGGGATATTCAATTTTAGGATATACCCATTTTACTAGAATACATTGATGAATTTCTATATGAATTACATGGGTATACACTAGAGATAGATGTTGAGTATTATATTGATTTAATCTCCAAGTCCTGACATATATCAATGAAACCATATAGAATATACACATTAGAGTCAATAGAAACTACTTTAGGGATTTTGTGATAAGTTATCTTAATATTCCACAATGTTTTACCTTGGTAAGATCCTGTTCTTTTTGTTTAGAAGAAGGATGGATCTATGAGGTTGTGAATTGAATATAGGTAGATCAATTCTACTACTCTAATGAACCTATTTTTGATGCATCACATTGATGAATAATGTGACAAAATTCCCAGATCTCATTAGATTTCAACAATTGATGTTCATTATTTATATAATTAATTTCATATAAATAAGTATGGTATTACAAAGAGATTATTTCCAACAAGGTATAAAAAATAAAAGTTTAAAGTAATTTCATTGGGACAAACTTATACACTCTTTGTTTTAATAGATCCAATGAACAGATAATATAAAAATATCTTGAAATTTTTTTTGTTTTGTTTATTGATGATATCTTAGTGTAATCTAAATGCTACGAGTACCATGGGAAACACATTTATATTTTTTAGATATAATTAAAATAAAATAGTTATACAGGATGTTTAGGAAGTGAGAATTATTTATTAAAATAGTTTCTTTTCCTTGACATATTATGTCCATGCATGGAATCTCAGTTGATCATGTGAACAGAAAGGTAGTACATTAACAGACTACACCAATGAACATAAATGAGGTATTTAGTTTTATTTGTTAACGAGTTAATATATGTGTTTTGTTAAGAAATTTTTTCATTTATCCAACCCATAAATAAATCTTACACATAAAGGGGTTAATTTTATTCGGAATAAGGAATGTGAATAATGTTTTTATGAATTGAATAAGACATTAATGATTATAATGATCTCGAATCTACCATCAGAACACTGTGGATTTTTTATTTACAGTGATGCATAAAAGAAAGGAAATGGTTGTTTCCTTATTCACAATGATAGAGTTATTACCTATGCATAAAGGTAGTTAAATGTCATGAACATAACTATCCAACTCATGATCCCGAGTTAGAAGCTATGATATTTACTTTGAATATATGGAGACACTATCTCTATGGTGAAAGATGCTATATATATATATACACACATCACAATTTTTTCAAATATATATTCTCATAAAAATAAGTCAACATGAGGTAAATATCATGGATCAAGCAACTCAAAGATTAAGGTTGTTTAATACCCTACCACCCGGGGATGAAAAATAAGGCAGTTGATGCATTGATCATGATTGAATAATATATTTTTAAACAAAATGAGGATTAAAAAGGATCAGGGGTACATGAATCCAATTAATATGGATATGGTAATTATCAAGAATGGTGAAAAATCAATTCTTTTTTAAATGGTTGTAGAACCTTATTTATTTGAAATGAATAAAAGTTTTGAGTCTGAGGATGATAAATTTTTAAAAGTAAATTAATGCTGGGAATGATGGGAAATTGGTTGAATTCATATATGAATACGGAATTTTGAAATTTATTAGGGGATTTGTGTTCCATCTTTACCTTTTCTAAAAAGAGAATTATTGGATGTTGCTCATGTATAAAATATTTCTATACAACCTTGTAGCATTACGATTTATAGATATTTGATTAATCATTTTCGTTCAGATAATATGTAGTGGGAAATTTCTAAACATGTATCTATATGATTTGTTTTTCAACAGGTGATGTTTAAATTACAACATCCTAGAGGATTCATCCATCCTATACCTTTTCATATATCGAAATGTGATTAAATTACTGACTATTTTTTTTATTAACAAATAATCCAAGGAAAAATGAGGTGATATGGGTAATTGTTGATCGGCATACCAAATCTATACATTTTTATCCAATAATGGTGGATTTTACACTCACATTCCATGAGTGAGTCTATATTAATGAAATTATAATATATCATGGTGCAACTCTATCTATTATTTCTGATCGAGATCCTCATTTTAAATTAAAATGATTGAAAATTATTTAGAAGGCTCTTAATACCAAAAATCATTTGAGAACTGATTATCACCAACAAACTAACGATCATTTTGAAAGTTATATTCAATGATTAAAAGACATATTTTGGTTATTATCACATGACATTCAAGGTATGTGCGATCAATACTTATGTTTGGTAAAAAATTTCAACAACAATAGTTTCTATTATAATATTCATGTGGAAGTATATAATGAAATATGTGTAAAGATATTTCATACACCATCATGATAGGATGGAGTTGGTGAAAGGAAGCATGTAGGTCCAAAAATTAAAAAGGAAATTATAGAAAAGGTAAAGAGTATTCAAACCAATCTCAAATTATCTTAAAGTAGAAAAAAGAGTTTTGCTGATAATAAAAGGAAATGTTTGTGGTTTCAAGTGAGAGATCATGTCTTCTTTAAGTTATCTATATGGAAAGGTGTTATAATATTTCAATGTAAAGGAAAAATAAGTCATATTAACATTGGAACTTTTGGAATTCTAGAAGGAATTGGAGTGGCACCTTACTTATTAGAAATGACACCAATTATCTACAAATTTTTTAATGTGTTCCAAATATCTTTTTAAAGGAAAATCATCTAGACCCAATGCATGATATCAGTTTAAAAGATGTATAATTGGAACCTGATTTATCTTTTGAAAATAGCATGTCCATATTTTGAAAAATTGAGAACATGTGTAGAGAAATCAGACGACTCAGATAGAAAAAGAACATTTTTAAAATTATAAAATTGAAGAGATGACATTTGATCTAGAGTAAATTATGGTGAAGAAATTCCCAAATATTTTTATGATGTGACATTCTAGAAATTTTAAGAATGAAATTTTTGAAGGAGGGAAGAATGTAACAACCCTAGATCTTATGTTATGTCTCATTAAAATTTAACATCTTTTTTTTTCTTATGTCATATGCTCAAATGAACCATGATATAATATATGATATTAACATGATCATTAGAAAATTAATTTTACCATTTGTAAAATTAATCAATCTAATAGAATAATCACCTCACATAAAAATGTATAAATCAAATTTAGGTATCTTATTAATGAAAAAATAATAGATTTATTTCATGGAATAAATATATATATTCTTAAAGAATGATAAATTATGTATTAGTTTTTTTGTGAATCTTAACTGTTTTTAACAAATGTATAATTAATATTATTATTTAAAAAAATTTATTTTCCAAAAATATATTGGTAAATTAAAAAAAATTTCGAAGAATTATAATATAATTTTATTATTCTCAATTTAATTTTTAATGTGTCATAAAATGAGATATAATTTTAAAATAAATATCTTTTTGAATATATGAATATTTTTTTAAAATTAAATATATCATATTTAGAAACATATTTTAATAAAATGGTGTTTATTTTTGAAATATAAAAATTAAAAAATTGGTAATTGTTATTTTATTGTAATTTTATAAAATATTTTAATTTTTGGTGAATACTAAAATAAAGTAATTTTTGAATTTCAAATTATATGTAAATAAATGAATTTTTGAGTCATGGATGAGCCATGGATGATGTAATATGAGATTATCTCAGACTAAAATATTCTAGTTACTGTATTTATTGACACGAATCAATATTATTGATAGTCTTCGTCTAAAATGATAAACTAAAGAATAAAAATATAAAAAATCCTTCTCCTCCAATATAGATACCACCCCCACAATCCCATATACTCATGGTAACCCTAGTATCATATAATATACTGGAATTTTGTTCCATTAATGGTATATCAATCCTCAATTGTCTTCTTTTCCCATTTTATTCTAAAAATGAAATTATCATCTGTGTGGTACTGATTCACTTTCTTTGTGGATGACGAGTTTTTGTTTTTCAATACCACCTCCAACGATGGTTATAAAACAATTTATTGTAATAATAGATTATAATATATTTATTATAACTTATATAATGGTCTAGAAATAGTGTATAAATATTTTATAAAATAAAATTTTACTAATTAATGATGGTCGTAAAAACTGAAAAAATAAATTATATCATTTTTATTAACGTTTTCTATAATGAATCATCATCGTACCATATATCCAAATGATAAATGTTACCATATAAATTTATGAAATTTCATTAATACAATATAGTTTCACTTATGTAGAGGTTATTCCCATCTAAAAAGAACTCCCATATTTATCAAAAATGGAATCATCATTAAAAGCCTGAAACAAACGTACCTCGAACAACAAAATTAAGAATTTTAACCCATAAAAATGGACATAAATGAAATTAAATGAAATTATAATTAATAATATATATCTTTAATAGGTTAATTGTAAAGTAAATAATTAATATAATTTTATTATTTCGGAAATTAAGGACTTGTGAAAAATGCTTTCAAACATTAGGTAAGGGTTTCAAATATCACTTTTATTTATAAAGGGTATTAATTATTCACAACTTATTTATTGTGTGTGGTGTATTTATAATTAACATTGAGAAACAATATCATGAATATATTTATCTATATGGTAGTCAATGATTAATTTTTAGAAAATTATTTTTATGGGGGTAGACAGTAAGACTGGATTCATTATGGTAAGGGAATTATTATCCTAATTTATAACCTCTAGGTATAACATCTACTCAAATAATTATGTCACCCTATTATTATGTGTAAAAAACATTTTTATTTTCTTAAGTTGTATTAATAGTTGTTATGTGGATTTATAGCTTATACACATTAGTTATTCATTTGGTTAATGATCACACTTTCTTCCAGAAATAGTCATTTAAAAGTTTCTTCTTTATTCAAATGTTTAATGAAATATTTTTAAACTCATTAAAAATGGGTGGATTTTACCACTTTTATAAATATATATTTCTTTAAGTAATCCTATTAATGTTTAAAATTTTATTTCAAAATAGAATTTTTTATTCTTTTATAATTTCTTATCTTTTTAAATAAATAATTCCAAAGTAAAAGAATATTTCTGTAAAGAAAATTTCAATGATTTTAAGAGTATTTTAAACAATGTCTGCACACTTTGTTTTATCTAATGATTAATTTAGTTTGATCTTTTAAAACACCATCTATGATATTTTATTGAATGATTTATGATCATTTTGACTGCAGGTGATCTATTTTGATACAATTCACCATATTACTCAGAATAGTTTGTGATTATGTTTAGTGATTAGAGAATTTATATACATTTCATATGAAAGATTAAATATTAATTTAAGTTTTAATTATATTTCACCAATTTTATATGAGGAATGCAACAAAATTAATAAGTGTCTCGCATGGCCTTCTATAAACTTGTGATGCATCAATAAGACTCTTAAGTAAAAATACTATAGGGCTTGGATGAGGCATTAAAAATTATATATACTTATTGACCAAGGAATTGATGATATATTTAGGATTTACTACATTATTAATTCCAACATTATGAGATTACTTATTGATAATCCAGGTGATTTTTTAACTATTCAAAAATCCATTATTAAGTATAATTCTCATGTGATTATTTATGTTGAGCTATTTGATCATTATTCTTCCCATATTATACTTATGTTTATATTTTAATGGAATGTGTTTTCAGATATTCACCTTCCCTTATTTATTATTTTTATTTAAAAATTATTATATTATAACTTTTACCCTTACAAGGCATCTGATCACCCACCTTTCCATGTTTTACATTCCCACGAGCTTCCATGATGTATATTATTATTAACATCTAGGAATATTAAACTAGAATAGTTGTATTTCCAAAAGAGTTTCTATGTTGTATTTCATTTCCTGTTGTAATGGAACAATTATGTTTGTATATTGTTTTTAAATTCTACCAACTATTTATTCCTTTAAAAGGAAACTACCATTTTTATCATATGAATGTAATAAATTAATGTACTAATATAGGACTACTGGGATTGGGGTCTTTAAGCATACTAATGATGGATGTGATTATAAATCATTAATTGTTTTCTATAAGATGAAATAACCACACAACATAATTGGAAGAAACATTTGGGAAGACTGATATATAATTAAAAATAAATTGTTAGTCATTAATAGTGGAACTATTCATCTAGATATATGAATGATAAAATATTTAAAAACTATGTGATTATGAAATCAAAAACAATAAGGTCCCAAAAATCCATAAAATATAAAACCTAAAGAAACTATAAAAAACTATTTGTGTAGAAAATATGTCAACTAAATGAGGCATATGAAGTAAAAAGGTATATCCCCCTTTATGGAAATTCCATGAGAACATCCTATGGATGTTTCACTAAATCCACTTCATTGGGGTGTAAAAGGGTCTAAAAATGACGCCCAAAATTCACATCTAAGTGTAACTGATACCCATGATCAATCCATTTACCATTTTATGAATCATGTTCAGAATCATTAACATGAAACACATAAGAACTTGTATTTTGATTGAGTGTAACAATAACTATCATGTTGTATCCACCCCAATAATTAACCTCATTTTATAAAATCTGGTGTACAGAACAAAAATACATGTTGGTGGAAAGTATATCACCAAAAAAAAGTGGTTATTAAAAGTTTATATACCCTGGATACCAAATATAATAACAATACCCATATACAAAAATAATCCATACATGAAATACCTATATTATGCCAAGATATGTATATGACATAATCAATATAATTGAGTTATTCAACAAATATTAATAGTATCATATGGTTTGTTAAGGGTATACAACAAATCATGATATATGATACCTTGATACTACATCATCCCATAATAGTGTATGATATGATTAGTAAATGAATTTTAATTTTAAGGGTAATTGTTCTTGAATTTTACATTTCTATCATTTTTTGTTAAATTTTCATATGATCAAATGATTATGGGATTCAATGGAAATTTTAATTGATAAGATAAATAATATATGATTAGATTTACATGCATGAAATGAATTGATAGTAAATATATAAAATATCAATGAGTATATTTTTTGATTATATAAGTTGGTACCACCCATTTTTATTAGTGGTGTAAGCTTTATATTAGATCTTGTGAATTATTCTGACTGAATCTATCCTTCCTCTTCATCCTATCCCACCCAAAACAGTAGAAAATAATCAGAGAAATTCAATAATTGTTGACTGTTTGGTTATTCATATTTTCTCATAGATACACCATAATAGAGATATTCTGATATCTTATTTGACAACCATTATATTTTAAAAAAACAAACAATATTTGATAGTTTGTATAACACACACCGCTATGCCTAAACGAACCATGAAATATAACTATTTAAATGTGATCATTATATACCATCCCTTTAATTAGATGGTATGAATATTTTAACTAATTTCTAATATATATATATATATATAATAGTTTTAATCAATACAAATTTATTTCCTAATTAATAGAAAAATTCATGCATTTTTCAGTAAATATCCATTGTCATTAGAAAATTCCAATTCTTCAAAAATGACTTCTATTTCCTTTTTATGATAGAAATGAATATTAATTCATAGAATTTGTTGAAATTTAAATTGATTAAAAAGATAATTTTTTTAAATAAACAAATGAACATTAATATAGGATGATTTTTTAGAATTTATTGAAAAGTTTAATTTTGAAATGAATATTAAGAAACTAATTTTTAATAAATGATGTTTTTTATTCTAAATTATTTATAAAGCCCAATAATACTTTGTATTAGTTTAAAAAGTTCATCAGTTCATTTTGAGTAAAAAATATTAAATTATTGTATTTGAAAATTATTTTAAATGTGATTTTGGAAAAAAAGAAAATTTCTGTATATAAAAGTCTTTATTTTTTCTGAAAAATTGGTTTTCATATCATTATCTAGGATTGATTTTATATAAAAATTTTATACTATTGTGTATTACAACATGAAAATGTATTCAATATTTAGAATTATGTGGTGAAAACTTTTAAACTAGGTGTCTTTATTTTTTTCCCTATGCAACGTATCTTTTTTATATTATTGTTTCCTCTATGATACACTGATATTTCATGCATATTTTTAGGTAATTTTTCATTATATTATATGTATTATTAATGGAAATTCCCATGAATGGGTTTTTATTAAATTGTTGGAATTTTCAAATCCGGAATTAAAACGATTTCAAATGTTGTTTTTTAATTTAATTATCTAATTAGAAGTTATATTTCAAATTTGTGGACATTGTTTTATAATGTATTTTGATTTTTTTGTCTTCTCAAGTTTATTAAAAACTTTCTTTGATCAAGCAATAACATCAACCAGTGGTGTCCAGACACATAGAAATCCCACAAGATGTTGGATGGCCAAATCATTATTTTGAGGGCCTCTTTAAGCTAACAGGGAAACACAAGGATAATACTTCTGGAAATATTGTTGGGGAAAGGTTCATGTGTGCAAAAAGATATTTGGTTCTCATGACCATGTGTCTATGGGTGTAGTGGTGTGCTGATATATAGAGGTGCATGACAGGGGGTCCTCTGACCCCAATTTGAAATTACTTGTCACTTATGTAAAATATATTTTTATAAGAAATAGTAATGAAGTGTCTTTGATTATATGTGGGATGTACTTGACACCGTCTAAAATTAATGTTTTAGAGATTTAGAAATATTCTAGGATTCTCAACATTCAGCTATGTTTCCACTTTTTCCACCATTGATCGGCACATATCGATATTAAATCTTCATCCATCCCCAATAGAATCCCATTTATAAGAATCCTCTATACTTTTTTAATGTTTTAGGATTTGTAGAAGACCATTTCTACTATTACCGCTCAATCCCCACTTATATACATCCCACGAACCATGAAATCACTAATCCCATGAAAACATTCCCATAAAACGGAGGATCCCTTGCTTCCATACTGTCTATAAATTCTTCCATGTGAGACCACTTCCATGATGAATTTTTTAACCACCATTATCCACTGTAGGTTTTAAAATTAGTATACAAATTTTGTGAGGGTTTTTAAGAGATTCAAAATTTCAAAGAAAAAATATATGAAGATACAATATTGACTGAGGAATTGACACCACTATATAAGGTTCCCCCTTATATATATAGAGGAAATATTGGAAATACTAGAAATTTGTTGACACTCAAGGAGGAGGATCAGCAAAGGAGACTCATCTTCATATTTTCCTTTCTTATTTTTAGTTTTATTTACTTTTTTTATTGTGTTTATTTTTAATATTAGTGTAATTTTTATTTAGTTGTTAAATAATTTATTCATATTTTTCTCTTAAAACATTTTCCACACAAATTATTCTTATTTTGGTTCTCATTTTTTTTAATTCATCATTATATTATTGTATTCATTCCATCTTATTTTCTCTAATTCATTATCTTTTATTCTATTTTATTCTTCTTCTTCTCCCACCAGGTTATTCATCTTCCATTTTTATTCTTATATTTTATGTCTCATTATTAGTTCTATATTATTATTTATTTTGATTCACATATATTCTTCTCATACTCTCCAAAGTGACCTCTTACTCTTGATAATGGGAGGATAACTTGAGGCTTGGACCAGGGAAGGTTAGTGGTGTTTCTATTCATTTTTCTCTTCAATTGATATGTCATATTTATGTTTTTGGTCATCAAGATTAATGTATAGAGTGTTGTGGTTTTCCACCATAGAACATAACTCAATCTCAATTATATTATTTTGATAAAAACATTTAACTTCCTTCAACAAAACACATTCTCTTCATGTTATGAGCTCAAGATAGTTGCTAGATGAGAAGACATATGATGGAGTTATTTTCTAGATTGTGTCACATTTATAATTGAGGTATTCCATGAACAATGATTATACGAGGGGGTAGAACCTAGTTTTTTAAATTCATTTAGTATTTCACAAAAAATAAATAAAATAAAAGTTTTTAGGAGTAGGATTTCATAATTAATATATCAATAATATTTAACACAACAATAAGAATAATATTAGAACCTATAAACCATGATAGGTGGGACATGTACTTTCGTTACAAATAAAATTTTGTACATAGATGATTGTTTAATTATTTTTATTTCATTTATTTTATCCAAACCCATTTTATTCCTAAAATAAAAAAAATAAATAAATATTTTAGTTTAAATAGATTAATTATTTAGATAAACTCTGATGTTCCTAAAGTAATATGACATTGTTCATCCACTGTGACACACTTTCAATTATTTAAAAATGTTCCTTTTCCACGCCATACCGAAGAAGTTAGTCATAACTACAATAGCTTCCATGAATTAAATCACTAGTTTATATAAATTATCAATTTTTACAATGTAGATATTTTTTAATCATTTAAAAATGAAATTCTAATTTTCTTACATGATAACACAAAAAATTACATATCCTTATGAATATAATAATTTCTTCGGGGTGTGTGATAAAAATCAATAGCTACATAATCCTGAGAAGGCCTTTCTATAAGGAATCAATGAATACATTGACCTAAAACAATTATATATTAAATGGATATAAAAATGACTTTCATTTTAAGAGCTAATAGATATGGTTTATGGAGTCACATATTATTAGTAAATACCAGAGAACAAATAAGAAGTTCCACTAGAGATTCCCAAATTCAGTAGAGAAATTAAAGTGTTTAAGGCCCAAATCGAGGACCATCAACAACCCAACAATTTTATGAACAATATCTGAGACTTAAATTATGATTTAGAGTGGATTTCTGATGGAGAAGGATTTCCTATAAAGTTATGTGTTGTATATCAACAAGATCTATATGTTTTTTTTGGAAAGATTGTGAGGTATTACTTGATTTCCCAATTCCTTCAAAATTATAACATCTAGTACCAGTGCATATTTTTTCCATATATAGAGGAAGACACCAATCATGTGATGTAAATTGAAGAAAAGATGGAGGATACCAACTACTTGATTCCATCCATTATGAATCATCATCAAGAGGAACTCATCAGCGAGAAATAGATTGATTTAGAACAGTTATAGTGATTTGATCTTTCATTAAACTATGTTACATTGTAATTTATTCAATATTAATTCCAAAATATATAAATTTCACATTTTTATAATACATGTAATGAATTATAGGATGATAAAGAAAAACCACCTATATCCGTAGGGGAACACATAAGGCTCCCTGATTTTGTTGAACATGCGTTTGTGGAATCCCCCAAAGAATACCAAGTTTTTGAGAAGTAAGTAAGTAAAATATGAACCATGAACATTTAGGGGGATAATATTAGTATTGATAATTAATATTAACATTTAATTTTATGAAAAATATCGACAAACATTCCATTTGATCATTCAATTCATGAATCCCTATTGAGAAAGAACTGGAAAAGAAGGATGAGGTTGCAGAAGTAGAAACCAATAAAAAGGATGATATATACTTTATCATACACCCTCAACAAAAACTATACCTAATTGTGAATAGGATATGTTTATTATACTATATCCATGATTAATTCCTCACCAAAACTAATGATGTAAATGTTGGGAAAGGCCACATGTGGTGGTTCAATTCTAACATGATCTATCACCAATTAGACTATGAATAGCAGCTGGTACTACCCTTTGGATGCAGTAATAATATATGGTGCACTTCAAGGATCATACCAAGATTTATATTTCATTTTTATTTCCAATAATTTATATTTTAATTTCATTCTTAGTACTAGATTATCATTATTCCCCACTCCCTCTACCATTTTGGTCTATAATGGCTTGATCCTGAGGGATAATTGATTTTTTACTCTTATAAGACTATAATAGAAGAAGGAATAACCAAAAATATGAATAATATGGGTAAATTATAATTTTAAATCTTAGTTAAATTTTATTTTTATATGTTAAAATCCATACATTTCTATAAAAAGATCTTTTGGGATATTTGAACAGAGAATATTTAGGCATAAGCTTTGAATTAAAATTCAATTGGATTATCTTGGACACATGTGTTTCTAATAAATCACGAGATTTAATGTTTTTAATTTTAGAAATAATTTTATTAAATGATTAAAATGGATAATTGAGTGATTAATGTGAATAATGGATATTAAAATGGGGACTCATGATTTGAGATAATTAGTTGATTCATGTAAAATAAATTTCCCAACCAGTCTTCTTTATTTAAATTTAAAAAATTTATTTGTATTTATTTTTTATTATAATCTATTCCATGTGTGATTATAACAAAGAATATTTCCCAATACTATGGGGATTTATAATCCAAATACATTCTATTTTATCTCTTTAAAATTATTTGAGTGATTTTGGGACAATTTTCCTACCATAACTTGTATTGAAACAGTTAAGAGAAAATGATTATAGAAAAAACATTTATAGATATTGAGGAATATTTTAATAATTCAATATCCTTGAATCCACATTATTATTTCATAAATTTTTATCCAATAATGTCGATGAATTCCCTTGTTAGGAATGAAGAATATTCAAGCCATTTTATTCTATTTATACCCTCCACAAAGTATTTTGAATGATATTTCAAATATTAGTTTTGGGGGTGAAGGGATTAATATTGGAAGGAATTATTGATATTGTAAGGGAAAATTATGGCTGTGATATTTTGGGCAATGAGAAGGGTTATTGATTTATTTAATTTCTATTATAGTTTTTCCTTCTTGAAAAAAACTTTAAAATGAAAAAAACTTGTTTGTTGTGAAATAAGAGAATCAGAAATCACTATTACATAACTAAATATTTCTTTCTTATGTGGTTAGGTGGTGGATGTTAGATACATTTTAAGCATAAATTTCAAGAAAGTAACAAAAAACATAAATGTGAAATAATTTTTAAAAGTTGGGAGAAATATAAGTATAAATTTATTCATTATTCTTTCTTTTATCATAACCTTTACATTGTGATGGGTAAGTGGGAATTTCATTTTAATGGGAGTAGAACTAATTAATCTATTACTTTATATATCATAATTTATACTTTAATAGATAAATCCATATATTGGGCCTTACTTTTGAATATACATTCCTACCTACCTTAATCCTCATAGTCATTAGAACCTTTAAAGCAAGAAATCATAATTCTTTATGACATTTTACTTTAAAAAGTGTAAAAAGTAGTTCATTTACAATACAATGCATACGAATCATATTCTCAAGATATAAACATAAATCTACTTCAATTATATCATGAGAGATGAATGAAAATATTATAGAGAGGTACATCATTACATGGGATTTTTAATAATAAAAAATTAAAGAGGTTGAATAATTAAAAGAGTATGATTTATCATTTTAATGTTGTAAAAAAGTAAAATACATCATTTGGTTGCTACTTTTTAATATTGAGAAATTAAATTGATATTTTTTGAGTAATTCTAATTTTATAATTTTACATAAATAATCATGTTATTTTATTTCCATGAAATTTAAATATTGATTACATTGGTGCCATATGAATTTTATGGTTTAGAATTTATTATAGTGGAAAACTATCATTTAAGTGTGGGGGTATTTCAAACACCCATGTCTCAGGCGTAGTTTTAAGTAATTTTCACTTATATTAAATGTATTGTTAATAAAAGTACCCAAGAATTATTTTTTATTAAATGATTGGAATTTATTAACCTACAATTGAAATAAATATTAATTTTTTTAATATATTTGTATTGTTAAATGTTTTTTATGAACATGTGGTTATTTTTTTATCAGTGAATTTCAATTTATTATTTCATAACAAGTGTTTAGAAAAATGGGCCAGCCTCATGTGCTCCTGTCAACTTGTGGACGATCACCACATATCCATACTACAAGGGGTTGGATAGCTGGGACACAACTTTGAGGTCTTACTAAAGCTAGTAGGGCTACACGAGAAGGATCCCATATGGAGTACATATATCCATTTCCCATGTGAGTGTGCATGTTTGTGGTTTTAATGCTCATGAGAATATGAAAGGAGTGTCTGGTCCACATTGGGAGGTTCACTTGGGGGGGGGGGGTTCTTCGACCCACATATGACATAATTGTTCCCTTATTATTCAGCTTGATATTTAAAAAACCATGGATGCATGACTCTTTTTCGATTTCAGAAAGCCTTAATATGGGTTACTATTCCTGTTTTAAAAAGACAATGTCATCCAACTAGATTTTTCGTTCACCATGCTCAAACACACAAAACTTCTCAACCTCACCTCCTACCATCACCACACAATGCCCTCAAACACAATAATTCAAAAGATATCTCCATTTAATTTACCTAGGAGCTCGATCCTAAGCTCAATCACCTCTTCTAACACCCCTAATCACAATGTAATTCTCCAGAAGCCTTAGAACACCCTCATGGAATTCAATATCAAAGACCCCTTAGACCGATGTGATGGGTGGAGGATTGGAGGAAGACTAATACTACTTCCAAATCTAAATCCATTTTTCCATGAAACCCATGAAATTCTCAAGAACAAAAACCATGAAATCATATATGTAAAATGAAGGATCCCATGCTTCCACGATGTCCACACGTGCATCCCTATGAGAACTATTCCATGAATATTTTGGAAACCCCATCATCTACTATAGTTTTTTGAAATTCCTATCACAACATATATAGGGTTTTTAAAATGTTAAAATTTTTATATAAAATAGATATGTTGATGGAATATTGACCAAGGAATCAACACCACCAAAGGAGGTTTCCCCATTAATAAATAGCAGTAGATTCTCTATATCCTTAGAGTTGTCAATATCCACAAATGTGGATCACCGATGGAGAATCAACCACATGTTCTCATTTTGTGTATTAAGTTTAATTTATCTTGTTATATATTTTTTTAATTTCATTATTAATGACATTTTTTTGGTTTTTAAATAATCCATGAATATTTTTTTCTTAACAATTGAGTTCCACCATTCATATTATTATTATTCTTCTTATCTTGGTTTTATTTATTCCTATTATTATATATATATATATATATATTATTTTAATTAATTATTAATTATTATATTATTTTTATTATTCACTATCTCTCTTCTGATTCTATTTTTATCTAATATTTTTATGTTCAAAATGTTTTAATTTTATTTTTAATTTTATTCTCTTCTCTTCTCATTATACTCTCTATAATGACATCTAAATCATGTTAATTGGAGGCTGACCTAAGGATTTATCGATGGGAGATAAGTGGTATTTCCATTCATTATATGATTCAATCCATGTGTTTAATTTACATTTATGATGAGAAAGAATGAGGTTAATGAGTGTGGAATATCCCATCCATGGAGATGAACTAAAACACCCTTCCATTATTTTTTAAAACAAATTTCCCTCCATTCTACTACAATTATAATCTTCATGAAATTAATATTGTAACACCCGATACTTTTATAAGAAATATTTTGTTTTTATATAAATCATCAAAGGAATCTTTCACTACACACAACACTAGCTTGGCTTGCTTTACACGCAATCACGACCTTCCTTGATAGCTTGCGTCGTACACAATACCGAGTTTCACTAAACTATGATATGTGATTAAAATATTATTAAAACTAGTCATTATGAATAGTAATAACCACTTTTTGAAATTTTATAAATTTTATTTTTCAAAATGGACTTAATTTTTGTATTAGGAATATCGAAATTAGCCTAGGTTGAAATTCTGGTATTTTTCTGGAAAATTTCAATTTTTGATGAATAGTGAAAACACTGGGTTACTATTTAAAAACCGACTTCTTTTTTAAATAATTATTCATTTTATTTAAATATATTTTAGGTCAAAATTGATAAGTAATACCTATATAAGTTCAATGTAATTCATTGGAGTAATTTTATAATAATTTTATATATATATAAATTTTATTGAACTTTTAACCGTCTTTTACCCACCTCCTAAGAGAATTTTGCAAATTTACATAAAACATAATTTTACCGCTTCTTTGAGTGGAATTTCAAAAATCTGAGAGACACGGTTGATGTCAGTAAGTAAAATGTGGTTCAATGAGATGAAAATAATTTTTGGTGAATAGTAACTTTTTACTTTTATTTACCACGGTTAAAAGTAAATAGGGTAATTAAGGGTAAAAATGATATTATTATTACCCAAACACACGTCCTAATTCTATTGGATAAGTGTAATTCGACCAAAAACAACCTTCGGAATAAGATATGACCATTTAGGCCCACTTGGATTAGATTAGGACATTTATTATTAATTTATTTAAAGAAGGGTTAAAATAGTTAAAATCAAAGTATAATAAGTAAATAATTTTTAATGTAGGGTTATACATAAGATAAATTCGACTATAAATATTCATTAGAAATTTAAAAGGATTTCCTAAATAATGGTATTTTAATTGTAATTTTTAGACATTAAATAATTTAATTTATTTATGCCACAAAGATGATGCATTAATTGTCTTATTAATTAAATATTGACTTAATTGATGTTATAAATACCCAAATAAATGTGATATGAGACTTTCTATGAATTCCACTAATTTTCTAGGTTAATATGACGTGTTAGTATTGATTTAATTAACTTTTTTCGAACTAATCATTCTTTTATAATTTTACCAAAAATCAATTTCTAAATAGTGTCAAAATTGACATAAAATAGTTTTTAAAAAAAATATTATATTATTAATTGTTATTTTATTGATAAAAGTATATGGTTCAGCCATATGACTTAGATAAGGTTATATATATTAATAATAAACAACTTGGGGTTCGTTTGACTTGTTATAGTAAGTTTATTAACCTTATAGTGTAAGAACACAAAAAGACACGGTAAAAGTAAAATTATCTAACTTAAAGTTAAATCTAAATGATAATGTTAAAATAGTAAACTAAACATGTCAAAATTCTATTTGATGAGATGATTTAGACCCATCCCACCCTTTATCTTCGAAATAAATCAATTTGGAGCTATTTGAAACCGAATATGGCTTTATAATAAAATAATATTTTTAGTTTTTTCAAAGGTGCCCCTCTCCTCCCTTATAAAAGGGAACCTCCTCCCTCTCTTCCTCACACCACATTGAGACTTAAAGTTCAACCAAAACCTGCCAATTTATCCTCTGCACTTCTCTAGAAAAATATTAGAGGACATGTTCTTCTTCAAATACCAATTTTAGTGCCCTAAAAGGAGGTCCCAAAGAGGCGCTTCAAAGAAGAAGTAATGTCTGTTACCGATTCTTTCAACTTTATTTTTCTTCCACTTCTGCTTATTTAGTTGTTTCATTATGAATTAATAACATTAGTATCAATAATATACTGATATGTTATTATAATTATGAAACAACACGATTTCACTATCTACCCATCCTACGGAAAACGAAATCACCGCACGTGCATACGTAGGGAATACCATCTCCACACCGTGATGTAATCTATTTTCCACCACCACCTTAATTGGATGGGTATAATGGTATATATAATGAATATATATGATTATTTTAAAGTTATATTGATTATGAAATAGTATACATACACTCCAATACAATTACACGATCATGGGAACGATATCATCGCTCGTGCGTACATAAAGAATATCGTCTCCACGATGTGATGCGACTTGTTCTAGATGATTTTCATTGCATAGTGATTACATTAATGAATTATGTGACTAAATATGATATATATTACACTAATAAAATTCTGGAAATGAGGTATATATAACCTAAAAAGAATAATAAGAATTTATTCAACAAAACACGCATAAGAACAACAAGTAATAAACACCCGAATAACAAGTAGCAATGAAATATTACTAATAATAAGCTAAAAATATGACCATATATGATATCATAACAATGAGTATGATTATTTAATAAGTCAATGACATTATTTAAATCATTATACAGGAGGTTCATACACTTACGAAGCAAATCAGACCTATGGTAAGGGAAATATCACAATCTCATTTTCATCCGAGATTGTTTATACATTGGAATTTACTGGGGTTGATTTTATCATACACATCAATGTTTCATCAATATGAAATATTATTTCCATCCACCTAAAATTTTTTAAATCCAATTTTACCCTAAAGTGAGTTTTTAGTAAAATATATGAAAGGAATCTTTTTTCATTTTTCGTAGGAGGTACTTTTTGACTTTTCCGACAAAAGTACGATAAGAATGTTTTCTTAACTTATACGGCATGAATGGATTTTTAAAAAATTATTTCCAAGAAGCTTCCTTTACAAGTTTTCAAGTTTATTTTTAATAAACTTCTTTTAGTTTATAATTGTATGACATGTTAAGAAAGGAAACATGTTTTTGAAGTAGAAAGGATGTTTTCCTCACGAATGGAGTTCAAGTGTTTTATCAAAATTATTTTCCATATAAGATAATATAGGGTTCTGTTTCTATCCCTATTTTTAAATTGTTTTTATTGTGTTATGATGGAAATATTTTTATTGAATTCCTTTAATCTTATATGATTTATGTTGTGATGGCATGATGTTTAAGAATCCCATTTTTATTACATGGGTTATGTTATGATGTATGATTTATGATCTTGTGGAACACATAAGAATGGTATCATTATGAGATGGGTGGGACCTATATCTCCATCCAATGCATTGGGTAAAGATTTTATATCTCATGAGATAGATATGGCTGGAATGGCAGGTTAAACCGGTTCAGTGAAACAGGACTAAAATGAGGAATGAACTCGGTTCAGAAATGGATATTGTACACTAAGATAGTCTTGGCAATGAGTCTTTACTAATAAGAAATTATTCTCTCTGATTATGTGTGTATTCCAAAAAGCTTCATGTTTTAGGTTATAATTATTGTGATTACATTTCACTACCATGCTTTATCCCATGTTATGAAATTTTGATCTCTTTTGCAGGGTAAGATTTCCAAAATGTTATGTTCTTATGAATATGATATGATTGATATTACTTTTGTTTACCCTTACTGAGAATTTGAGCTCACCCTTTTATATGTTTTCTTTCCCCAGGTCAGGAAGAAGGTTATTAAGTAAGATATGCCAAAAGGAGCTATAGATATGATGAAATAAATGGGAGATAGTGTGGACGCTTTATGAACTAGTTGTTTATGTTTCCCAGTTTCTAAAGACATTATACCTATATGGTCCTTTCATGGTATTTTTATATGTTGTAATAATTGTACTTCAATTTTGAAGTACTAACAATGTATGTAAAGTATGGGTCGTTATAGTTTTTATTAGAGGAAAGGTATAGTCAACCTTTGGAAACTACGATGTGAAAGCCTTAGTAAGAATCCTAAGGATAAGTCTAAGCATAGAACACAATCTTAGTGTTTTAGAAATGGCCATGAATAACCTAGGATAAGACCTTAAGTGTGAAATTTTATTCTTGATTTTGTGGTTTTCCTATTATAATTAGTGTTTATCACACTATTCTTCTTGGTTTTAGTCAATGGCTGGAACCCAAAGGAACCGTGTTAATGCGGAATGCGACGTGAAATGCAATGATTTTCCCCATGAGCAACCAAACGTTATGGGATATGGAATGAAAGATATTGTAGCCATGATCACACAACTTTCTCAAGCTATGAATCATGCAGGACTTCCAAACGAGCAAAGGAAAGAGCAATATTCTGTTGAATCCTTCATGAGACAACGTCCACCTTCATTTAGCGGGTCTACTGATCCATTAGTTGCTGAACAATGGATCAGTTATACTGATAAGATATTTTCAGTTCTTCAATGTTATAAACATGATAAAGTCATCTTAGTAGTGTATCATTTGGAAGGTGATGCTGATCAATGGTGGAATCTTATCAAGAATACGAGGCCAAGAGATGAAATTGAGTCCATGGAATGGGTGGAGTTCAAGAACTTCTTTTTCAATAAGTACTTCCCTCGTATTCTCCGAAAAAAGATGGAGAATGAGTTTCTTGAACTAAAGAAAAAGGATGATTAATCTATTGGTACCTATGAAACAAATTTTACCAGACTTGCAAGGTACGCTTCTGGTATTATTATCCAACATGAGAGTATGATCGATCGATTCTTTAGTGTCTTAAAACCAAGTCTTCAAAGGGCGTTATCCATAAGGGACTTCAATAGATAGAAGGAAATCATTCGATGTGCTCTCAAAGTTGAGATGGATATTGGAGTAACCCATCTGTCATATGGGTTTGATAGGAAGAGGAAAATGGAATTCAAAGTAAAATATAAAGATCACACTGAAAAAAGAAGAGTTTTCCCTTATGCTCAATGTGTGGAAAGAAACATGGAGGGAGTTGTCTTAAAGGGACAATTAAATGTTTCAAATGTGGAAAGGAAGGTCATCGGGCATTTGAATGCCACAATGATGGGAAGAAGATGTCTAGTGATGTGAACAATGAAAAGGCTACACAAAGTGAACCTCCAACACTTCAATGTTACAAGTGCAAGGAAATGGGGAATTATGCCAATCAATGCCCTAATCCAAGGGTTGTTAATGATGATCTACGTCAATAAACTCCTAAGACTAAAGAAAAATTAAAATCACATGCAATTTCTATCAGCTATGTGGAGTACGATAACAAAGCGGTGAAAGGTACACTTACCATCCACTATAATGTAGAAAATTGATTTATTTGATTCTGGATCCAACCACACCTTTATTTCTAAAGAATTCTCTAAGGGTATCACCGTATTACCTCAACAATTAGATGGTGAGTTACCTGTCACAACCCATAATGGCACAACAGTCGCATCAAAAGTTTATAATTCTTCTCCAATTGATGTTTGTGGGAAAGTGCTTCCTAAAAATCTTGTGATCCTCCCTACAGTGGAATTTGATGTGATTCTTGGAATGGATTGTATTTCTCTATATGGATCTCATATCAATTTCCAATTAATGGAAGTCACATTTCATATTCCAGATCAATATTTGATCGTCTATCGATGCAAGGATGAACATAACCTTCCAGTGTAAATTTCTTCCATCTTATGGGTCTTGATTCCACTAAATGAAGGTAATTTATCTCAAATGGTTGGTGAGAAACTCATGATTAAGAATATTCCCATCATACGGGAGTTTGATGATGTCTTTCCAGAGGAATTTTCGGGTCTTCCACCAAATCGTGAAGTTGAGTTTTCAATAGAACTCATACCGGGTGATTTACCTATTTCAAAGACAACTTATAGAATGACCCCAATTGAGTTGTAGGAATTGAAGAAGCAACTCCAAGAGAATCTTGATAAGGGGTTCATATGCCCTAGTGCGTCACATTGGGGACCACCTGTTCTGTTTGTTATGACGAAGGATGGATCAATGAGAATCTGCATTGATTATAGAGAACATAACCAGATCACTATCAAGAAAAAATATCCTCTCCCACGCACTGATGACTTATTTGACCAACTACGTGGAGCTCAATACTTTTCCAAGATTGATCTTTGTTCAGGGTATCATCATTTAAGGGTCCAAACAGAGGATATAACAAAGACGGATTTCCATACAAGGTATGGACACTATGAATTTATAGTGATGCCATTTGGTCTTACTAATGCCCCTTCTATTTTCATGGATCTGATGAAAAGAGTCTTTAGAGACTATCTTGATCAGTTTGTGGTAGCCGTTATAGACGATATTCTTGTATATTCAAAGAGCAAGGAAGAACATGAAGATCACTTGAGAATTATATTGAAGACCCTGAGAAAGGAGAAGATTTATGCCAAATTTACCAAGTGTGAATTTTGGCTTTAAAAAGTTTCATTTTTGGGTCACATAATCTCAAAAGAGGGGATATCTGTGGATCCAGCAAAAACAGAGGTTATTGAAAGATGGTCGAGACAAACAACAGTAACTGAGATCCGAAGTTTTCTTGGTTTGGCTGGATATTATTGACGTTTTGTGAAAGATTTTTCACGATTATATAATCCACTCACCAGGTTGAATCAGAAAGGAGTTATTTTTGTTTGGAAGGAGGAATATGAAGATAATTTCAAGGAGTTGAAAAAAAGGTTATCCAATGCACCTATGCTCACACTACCTTGTAGTGGAGAAAGGTTTGTGATCTACAGTGATGCATCCAAGAAGGTATTGGGGTGTGTTCTTATGAAAATGATATGGTGATAGCTTATGCCTCACGACAGTTGAAAATCCATGAGCAAAATTACCCAACTCATGATTTGGAGTTAGCTGCGGTAATCTTTTCATTAAAGATTTGGAGGCATTATCATTATAGAGAAAGGTGTGACATTTATATTGATCATAAAAGTTTAAAGTATATTTTCACACAAAAGGAGATGAATATGCGCCAAAGAAGATGGTTGGAGATGATTAAAGATTACAACTGCTCAATTCATTACCACCCTGGGAATGAAAACAAGGTGGCAGATGCATTAAGTCGACAAGACCATGCTAGTTTATCCATGATGAGGATCCCAAAAGATCCAATATTTATGAATTTACAAAGGATAGATATTGTAATTATATTGAAAGGGAAAAAATCGTATCTTTCTCAAAAGAATGTTCAACCATCTATACATGTTAAGATTAAAGTGGCACAGAAATAAGATGTATTGTTATAAAAGAAGGTGAGAAATGTTTCGGAATTCAACTTTGATTGTGAAGGGATAATAAAGTTCAGGAATCGGGTTTGTGTTTCTCCCATCCCCGAATTAAAGAAGGAGCTACTTGATGAGGCTCATAGTCCTTCATTCTCTATTCATCCTGGAAGCACGAAGATATATAGGGACCTGAAAGAGTACTTCTAGTGGGATGACATGAAAAGAGATGTTGCAGAATATGTCTCTCGATGCTTGGTTTGTTAGTAAGTTAAAGCTAATTGAAAGAAGTCTATGTGGATGTTACAACCATTACCCATACCCGAATGGAAATGGGAAAACATCACTATGGACTTTTTCACATGACTTCCTAAAACATCTAACGGCAATAAGGCTATCTGGGTCGTATTTGATCGTCTTACAAAGTCTGCACACTTCATTGCTATTAGAGAGGATTTCTATCTGGATCAGCTTGCTAGGATATATGTAAAGGAAGTGGTAAGATTGCATGGAGTACCACTTTCTGTTATATCTGATCGGGATCCGAGGTTTACCTCAAAGTTCTGGCAAAGTCTTCAGCATACTCTGGATACAAAGTTAAGTTTCAGCACTATTTATCATCCTCTGACAGATGATCAGTCTGAGAGGACAATTCAAACATTAGAAGATATGTTGAGAGCTTGCTCTATGGATTTCAAAGGTGGTTGGGATAAACACCTACCTTTGGTGAAATTTTCTTACAATAATAGCTTTCACTCCAGTATTCAGATGGCTCATTATGAAGCTCTCTATGGAAATAAATGTAGGACTCCAACTTGCTGGGATGAAGTTGGGGAAAGAAAGCTACTAGGACCTGATCATGTTAATAAGATGGCAGAAAAGGTCTGATCTATTTAACAACACATAAGAGCATCTCAGAGTCGACAAAAAAGTTATTCCAACAACTGAAGAAAAGACTTAGATTTTGAAGTGGGTGATAAAGTGTTCTTACTAATATCTCCCTAGAAGAGAGTAATGATATTTAGAAAGAAGGGAATGCTGAGCCCTAGGTATATCGGTCCTTTCGAAATACAGGATCGTGTTGGGAAGGTAGCATACCGATCGGCGCTTCCACCAAATCTCTCTCAAGTTCACAATGTGTTCCATGTATCTCTCCTGAGAAAGTATATACCTGATCCTTCACATGTACTCAGCTCAGAAGTTTTATTGCTAGAACAAGATCTTTCTTATGAAGAACAGCCGATAGAGATTTTCGATCGTAGTGAAAAAGTCCTACAGAACAAGTCCACTCACTTGGTGAACGTATTATAGAGGAACCACCAATTAGAAGAAGCTACATGGGAGCTTGAGGATATGATGAGGGAGAGGTATCCTCATCAGTTTGTTACAAGTGACGAATTTTGAGGGAGAAATTCATTTTAAGGGGGGTAGAATGTAACACCTGAGACTTTTATAAGAAATATTTTGTTTTTATAAAAATCATAAAAGGAATATTTTACTACACACAACACTAGCTTGGCTTGATTTACATGCAATCATGACCATCCTTGATAGCTTGTGTCGTATGCCATGCCGAGTTTCACTAAACAACGATATGCTATTAAAATATTATTAAAACTAGCCGTTATGAATAGTAATAACCACCTTTTGAAATTTTGTAAATTTTATTTTTCAAAACGTTTTTGGATTCAAAATATCGAAATTATCCTAGGGTGAAATTTTGGTAATTTTCTGGAAACTTTCAATTTTTGATGAATAGTGAAAACATTGCGTTACTATTTAAAAACCTCCTTTTTATTTAAATAATTATTTATTATATTTATGTTTATTTTAGGTCAAAATTGATACATAATACCTATATAAGTTTAATATAATTCATTGGAGTAATTTTATAATAATTGTAGATATGTAAAAATTTTATTGAACTTTTCACCGTCATTTACCCACCTCCTAGGAGAATTTGTAAATTTACATAAAACATACTTTCACCGTCTTTTATTTGTAATTTTTAGACATTAAATAATTTAATTTATATATGCCCCAATTATGATGCAGTAATTACCTTATTAATGAAATATTGACTTAATAGATGTTATAAATACCCAAATAAATGTAATTTGAGACTTTTTATGAAATTCCACTAATTTTAAAGGTTAATATGACATGTTAGTATTGATTTAATTATCTTTTTTTGAACTAATCATTTTGTTATAATTTTCACAAAAATCAATTACTAAACTGTGTCAAAATCGATATAAAATAGTTTTTAAAACAAATATTATATTATTAATTGTTATTTTATTCCTAAAAATCTAAGGTTCATCCAAATGACTTATATAAGGTTATATGTATTAATAATAAACAACTTGGGGTTCATTTGGCTTGTTATAATAAGTTTATTAACATTAGATTGTAAGAACACAAAAAGACACGGTAAAAGTAAAATTATATATATTAAAGTTAAATCTAAATGATAAGGTTAAAATAGTAAACTAAACTTATAAAAATTATATTGGATGATAGGATTTCTACCCATCCCCACCTTATCTTCGAAATAAATTAATTTGGAGCTATTTAAAATCGAATATGGCTTTATGATAAAATAATATGTTTTGTTTTTCTAAAGGTGCCCCTCTCCTCCCTTATAAAAGGGCACCTCCTCCCTCTCTTCCTCACACCACATTGAGCATTCAAAATCAGCCAACCCCTGCCAATTTCCCCTCTCCACTTCCATATAAACATCCTAGAAGTCCTGGTCTTCTTCAAAGAACAATTTTAGTGCCCTAAAAGGAGGTCTCAAAAAGGCACTTCAAAGAAGTGGAAATGTCCGTTATCGATTCTTTCACCTTTATTTCTTCTTCCACTTATTTTCTTTAGTTGTTTCATTATGAATTAATAAAATCATTTTCACTCATATACTGATATTTTATTATAAGTATGAAACAACCCTATTTCACCATCTATCCATCCTACGGAAAACGAAATCACCGCGCGTGCGTAAGTACGGAATACCGTCTCCATGCCGTGGTGTAATCTCTTTTCCACCACCACCTTACTTGGATGGGTATAATGGTGTAAAGAATGAATATATATGATTATTTTAAAGTGATAATGATTCTGAAATTGTATACATACACTCCAATACAATTCCACGATCATTGGAACAATATCATCGCTTGTGCGTACGTACAGAATACCGTCTCCACGATGTGATGCGACTCATTCTACATACACTCCAATGACATTATTAAAATCATTATACAGGAGTTTTGGACACTTACGAATCAAATTGGACCTAAGGTAAGGGAAATATCACAATCTCATTTTTATCCGAGATTGTTTATACTTTGGAATTTATTGGGGTGTATTTTATCATCCACATTCATTTTTCCTCAATATGTAATATTATATCCATCCACCTACAATTGTTTAAATGAAATTTTACCCTTCGGTGAGTTTTTATTAAAAATAAGAAAGGAATATTTTGACATTTTTCGTACGAGGTACTTTTCGAATTTTCCGAAAAAAGTATGAGAAGAATAATTTTTTTAACTTATACGGCATGAATGAATTTTTAAAACATTATTTCAAAGAAGCTTCCTTTATAAGTTTTAATGTTTATTTTTAATCAAATTCTTTTAGTTTAGAATTGTATGACATGTTAAGAAAGTAAAAGTGTTTTTGAAGTAGAAAGGATATTTTCCTCAAGAATGGAGTTTAAGTGTTTTATCAAAATTATTTTCTATTTAAGATAATAAAGGGTTATGTTTCTATCCCTATTTTTACATTGTTTTGATTGTGTTATGATAGAATTATTTTTATGAATTCCTTTAATCTTATATGATTTATCTTATGATGGCATGAGGTTTAAGAATCCCATTTTTATTACATGGGTTATGTTATGATGTATGATTTATGATCATGTGGCACACATAAGAATGGTATCATTATGAGATGGGTGGGACCTATATATCCCTCCAATGCACTGGGTAAAGATTTTATATCACAAGAGATAGACATGGCTAGAACGGCAGGTTAAACTGGTTCAGTGAAACAGGACTGAAACAAGGAATAAACTCGGTTGAGAAATGGACTTTTTACACTAAGATAGTCTTGGCAAGGAGTCCTGACTAAAAAGAAATGATTCTATATTATTATGTGTGTATTCCACAAAGCATCATGTTTTTAGTTATTATTATTCTGATTACATTTCACTGCCATGATTTATCCCATGTTATGAAATTTTGATCTCTTTTGCAGGGTAAGATTTCCAAAATGTTATGTTCTTATGAATATGATGTGATTGATATTTCCTTTGTTTACCCTTTGAGAACACCCTTTTGTATGTTTTCTTTCCCCAGTTCAGGAAGAAGGTTATTAAGTAAGATATTCCAAATGGAACAATAGATATGATGAAATAAATGGGAGACAGTATAGATGCTTTACTAACCAGTTGTTTATGTTTCCCAGTTTCTAAAGACACAAAACCTATACGGTCCATTCATGGTTTTTTTATATGTTGTAATAAGTGTACATCAATTTTTAAGTACTAACAATGTATGTAAAGTATGTTTCATTATAAAGAGGATCTATTTCAAGGATTAAATAACATAAGATGGAATTGGGTATTAAGGTATAACATTATCAAATAAGGTGTTCCATCTACCATTACTATAGTAAGGGGTGGAATATAGATTTATAGAGGAATTAAATATTTCACAATGACTAAATAAAATAATAGTATATTAAGAGTGATATTGAAAAATTAAATTATCAACATAAATTTAGAAAATAATAAAAATAATTATCGAACCTATAAGTTGAACCAAAAATTATATGTTAGTTCTTTCCTAATCACATTATTTCATTTCAATCCATGCCAATTTTTAGTATATCATTTAATTTTCCAAATTACTTTGTTTTCATAAATTAATCACACAAAAAAACAAATTATTTAGGAGATTTAAAATATGTAATTAAAAATTAGTGAAGCTTATCAAGTGAGTCATCCAAGGTTAACCACTGTGATACACTAGAAAATATATAGAAATTTTCTTTTTCCACACCCCTAGATAACCGTGTGTCACTCAGTATGGATAAATATTGTAATTAAGTTGAAAAATAATATTCTAAGAACATAAAAATAAATTGAAAAGTTTCCATTATCAAATTATTTAGTAGAGTTTGCCCATGTCCATAAAAATGCCAAAAATAATGAAACATTGGTTCCATATTTCTTGGATATTAACCATTATATAATTTCATGTAAATAAAAGTAAAAAATTTCATTATCTTTTTTTCTTATTTCTATATTTTTTAAACTATGATAATATAAGGAATCAACAATAAAACATTACATATTCCTATGTCAACTCAAGAATTTTACATTGTTTCACATTGATGATCTTTTCAGGTTTATATTTTATGAGAATTAAGGAATATCTTATACATAAATATAAAATAAAATACCAAGTGGACACTTATGAATAATATATTTCCAAATTTTTTTTAATATAAACATTTCAATAAAACCCATAAAGAGTATACAAAATTCATAAAGGTAACTTGGAAAATCATTATACTTATCACTATTATAAACAAAATTTCTATATGGTTCACTTATTTACATGTCAAGCTTAAAAATTTAATATCCATATGGTCGTCTTCCCTTCCTAATGCATTGGAGGGATATCACAGACCCACCCATTATTGGTTTATTATGGAACTTTCAATCATTGGTTTTGTAGGGAACCACCAGTAATATGCCCAAATATAAATATATAATCATAAAATATAAATGATTTCAATTTTCCACATTAGACATATAAAATTTCAATTTCAATCACCCAAAAAATAATTCAATATATTTGAATAATAAATCGATTTCCAAAACATTTTTTGAATAAAAAATATCCAAAGAGAAAAAAATGTATTTCAATTATTAAAATATGAAATCATGAAAAGTAATTAGAAATTAAAATATTTCCCATGGTAGTAGAAAATACTTTTCACCACGTATGCTAAGAATATAAAATTTCTTTAGTAGTTTGTCAATACATTCCATATAAATCTTATTGAAAGATTCATTTTCAATAATATTTTAATCAAAATAAAAATTGACATAAAATTTCATTTATAACCCTTTTTATATCTATATAAATAATATATGAAAATTAATATTAATAATATCCACACAAGGATATGATTATATCTTTAATCATTCAAGGCATCCTACAGCATATTGAACATTTAAATCATAATCTACATGACAGAATAACAATTAGTAAAACATTAAATAACATTATATTTGATAAAATACAGACATATAAGGTCATAAGGGATATATATAGACCTTAAAAAATAATATAGGTTCATATAATCAAGAAATTCCTCATTGAAAGGAGATTGAGACAAAATCATAAACCTAGAGCCTAACTTGTATTGTGTGTATTTACCTTCATGAATAATAAATATAAATTAATAATGTAATTTATTAAGAACCTTTTTTAATATATTTTTATGTTTATTTCACTAATTACATTGTTTTATATAACAACCAAAGAAATTAAGTTTACATCGGGTGTTTTGAAAATATTAAATTTATGTGTCAAAAAAACATTGGAAGGTCAACTATGGTCAAACGTGTAATTATATAAAATTATAAAAAATAATAATTATGAAATAATTAATATATATATATATATAAATTACACTTTTAAAACTTATCAAGATATATGGTTATGAAAAACGATTCAACGTTACAATCATTAAGATGGTAGGGTGTACCAACGCATGAGTAATGTTCTCAATTTACAATGATCATTTTGGGAAGAAGGTAAGTAAAAAATTTATCATTTCAAATGGTAACTGTCTCATATATACAATATTATTTAATCAAATATAATTATATATATAATTTATGTGTTTCAAAATAATCACCTTGCTTCGATGAGGCTGTAGTCAACGTGACCACGAATGACGTTATCAAATTTTCAATGTGTGGAATAGTGTTAAAGAAAATGATGTGTTATATTTGAAGAAAGTAAATTATGTCATTAATATCATATATAATTTATTTATGTCACATATATTTAACTAATCCCATACTTATTATATTCAATTTAGTGTGTGAACGTATAACATCACATTGAGGTGGCGGTTTTCCACACTTCTTGAAATGAAGTTATCATATATAAAAAATGTAATATTTAATGTTTTGTGTTTTAAATGAATAAAAAAAATAAATACATAATAAATATCATATATAACATATATAAACAAATTATCTATCATAATTCCCAAACATTAATGGTGGTAAAGGAGAAACAAACAACATCATTTTGGGAGGCAGTGGATCCCCATATATAAGAATAGTAAGTTCATCATCTATTAGATGGATGTGTGTGAAATTGATGGTAAAATATTTATAATCACAAAATATCAGTATATTTAATATATTTATGTTATTATATAAGAATTAAATAAGAATTATTTTGGGTTTTGGGAAATAAAATAAAACATAAATGGACATTAGAAGAATGTTAACTTTTTTTGGGTAACTCCTTTTTGTGTGCACAAAATGATTTCTTGGATGGATATTTTTACAATGTAAGGCCTCTAGAGTGAGTGTAGGTATATTGTTAGAATATTTGGTCGGTGTTTTTTGAATCCAAAATGGCTTGATATGAGTAATTATATGGGTAGGGTGAGTGCCATTTTATAGTGGATGGAAAGGAAACACGTTTTATTTTTGAAAAGAATTGTGTGTTCCAAAAGAATTAATTGTTGACAAAGTATTAAAATATACTATTATAGAACTTTATAGGTGGATTGGGTGAACTATGGAAATATAATATTTTTTGGAAAAATTTATAGGTCATTTTTATCCGTAATATTAAATATGAGTCTGTTATTAATCTTAATTTTACCTTAATCAATGCAATTAATTTTAATTAAATTCAATAATATTTTTTGGTAAAAAATTATGTCTGATTTCTTAGATATTATATAATATTTTTATCGAATTTATGGATTCAATTTTTATAAATTACCATCATAAAATTTTGATAAATTAATTTTAAATTAATCTCATAGACAGGTCAACAATGCAGGTTTTTAATGTAAAAATGTTCAAAAGTTTGATCGGTTTTTATATTCAATTTCAATGTGAAATTGATTCCAATGACATAAATTGGAATAATTGAAAACAATTAATATAATTAAACTTTAAAAACATTTTAAAAAACACTATAACCATAAAAAAATGAAAACAAAATATTGAATCAATATTTATTATTTTTCAACATTCATTAAAAAATTAAAATTTCCAGAAAAATACAACCAATTCACCATAATCTAATTTTTATGTTTTTTTTAAATATTAATTTTATTTTGAAATATAAATATTATAAAATTATCAATTATTATATTTAAAATAGCTTCTCAATCAAAATATAATAAATTTACATTCGAAAAATGGAATTTTATGCATAAAATTGATTTTATTGTTATTATAAGATTATCAAAATTGTTGGATGAATGTAATTATTTTTAAAGAAACTTGTATAAATTAATATTTTTAGTCGTATTTATTCCCACGGACACAATATCGATTTGATAACTACCATATAAAATAATAATATTAACAAAATATTACTTTTCGGTAAAAAATAGTCTTGAGGGGAAACAATATTTCCGAGAAACTCATTGTTGCGTGTTGGGAAGTCTATCAAAAAAATATCCCCTTATATGGTATCATTACTATCTAATTCATAATATTAATAAATATAAAACATATTACTTTATAATTACCTATTATGTTACATCTTTCACTATTTTTGGAAATTGTGTCCATCTAATTTCGTTCACTTATCAAATAAGTGGGGGTAGTTTTATCTTATTACATTTTTATATTCCAATGTTTTCACCCCAAACATATGGGTTTTCCATAAAACCTCTATAGGGTGTATTAACTTATTCTGATAAAATTTCTATCTATGGTCAATAATCTGAACTTTTTGTTCTTATAAGAAATATTCTCTTACATATAAACAACTATAGGGCCCAAAACATTAAAAAAACTGATACATTCTTCATTAACATAAAACATGAAACAAATTTTGTATATGAGATAAACACGAGTATAAGGACACATGGTAGGAAAATTTTACAACATTCTCTATGATTTCATATTGTCCAATGAAACATCAACTTAGCTTCTTCTTCTTACTAAAATGTATCAAACTTTTTCATGGAGAAACTTTTAAAAAGACATGATCACCTACCTAGAAAGAAATATACTTTATCTGTTTATCCGCATATATTGATTTCCTTATCTAATCTATGGTCATGTGTTAATGATTAAGATGAACTTTATCATCTGTGTTCTCTACTAACATTAGTCCCATTAACATACATTATCCTAAATCATCCCCAAAATTTAGTGTTTGGAACCGAATTCCATATAATTCCTCGAAAAATTCCATATGTATATTAGAATAGAAAATTTTATTTTAAGATAACACAACTAAGGTAAGATGTTGATCTCATGTTCCCTTATAATACATTACGTATCAATGAATAATATATTCTGAGGTCTGAATTGTTCAATCACACTACAACATATTGTGGTTGAAAATATGTACTAAAATTTTATTCATTACCCAACAACTTCTAAAGTCCATTAAAAAAATTGATGTAAACATAAGATCATTATTGGATACAAATGAGAAAAGTACTCCATGATACCACATTATCTCTTTTAGATATAGCCTATAAAGATGGTCTTAAGACATTATATCTCAAATGGGAAGGATATGTAAAGATTTATTTAATCGATTAACTATAACCCAAATCACATTATAACATTGAGAGTTTTTTGGTAATCACACAATGAAATTTATTTCTATATTCTCCCATTTACAAATCAGAACAAAAAAATGTTGTAGCATCCCCTTTGAAAATTTTCACCGTGATTTAACCTATTGATAAGTCAAACACTTGGTGGAAAATTCAATAATACCTCTTTTCATTCCATCCCACCTATTATACTCCCAATGGTCTCTGTACATTGTAGTGTCATCCAGATGAATAGAAAATAGAGAAATATGAGATTATGATAAATAATATTTACTCAAATATTAATTACAAGGAACACATAATCTTTTCCCATATTTAAAACAACCTCATAATCAATATAAAAATTAGGTACCATATCAATCTTACCATATTAACTTTTTATTGCAATGAGTGACACACCTTATAAGTTGTCTTAATTATTTATGACAAAGTCAAATGCACTGAATCCTAAAACAAATATAGGATTCCCATGCATCCAAATATTCTAGGAAAAAATTATCAAATCAATAACCAATGGGTCACATTAAAAACATAACACGGTTAATATAGCCTTACTTTTTCAACACAAAGCATCAAACACCTACTTTTTTGATTTTCTAGGATGAAAATGAATCATACAATCATAATCCATGATTAGGTATAGCCATATTCTTTGTATCATGTTTATATATTAATGAGGTAGTACATACTTTAAACTTTTTTAATAAGTATATATTTAATTCTTCACTCCTTACAAATGATACCTCTAAATTTTTAATTCCAAAAACCAAAACAAGTAATTTAAAATCATGTTAAGGGAAATTTAACTTATGAGTTTTCAATTTATTTGAATAATATTAAATTTCTAGGTCATTATTCATTATGATACAACCATGTTCTTTTAATGAAGCATCAAAATTGATGAAGAATTCACCATTTCTGGAAGGAAGGTCCATAACTGGGTAATTGAATAATCTTCTTTTCAGTTAATGAATAAAATTACAACATTTTATCAGGATAAAACTAACTCCCTATCATGATAAATTAGTTAGTGGGATAGATAACAATGAAAAATTTTCAAAAAACCTTTGGTAATAACCCACTTTTCCTTGAAAAATACAAATCTCTATAACATTGGTAGGTCTTTTTCCACTCATAAACAAATTTTTTTACATGGTTTAATAGTTAATTCATATTAACAGACAATATTTCCAAGGGATTAAATTTATTCCCATAAAAATTCGCATTTAATAAAAATTCAATGTTGTTTATTTTATTTTAATGTTTTTAAAACAATCCCCAAGTACCATTCATGTTCCTCATGGTATTTAGAAAATACCAAAATAAAATCTTTGAATACAATAAAAACAATAACAAAAAATGATAGAAGACTTTATTAATAATATTTATTAATATATAAGGTTAATTAAATTACCAAAAGAACATAACTAATGACTCATAACTCTTATATCTTATCAAAAATTCTAGATCCAAAACATCATCATCCTTTTACTTCTGTAGAGGGTACACAAACCTCATATCAATATTAAAAAAAAATAGTGCTCCTTGTAGTTGATAAAAAATAATAAATATGTGGAATTTAATACTTTTTATTATTGGAGAGTTTATTAAAGGCTCTATAATCAATTAAAAGTATCATTAATCCATCTTTATATTTCATAAATAAAATCGGAGGACCTCATGGTAAAGTGATAGGTCGAATGAAATATTTATCAGAATATTTTGGTAATTGTTTCTACAATTCCACATGTTTAAATTGAGTCATTATATAAGGGTTTATATTAATACTATAATAATATGGTAATAAATCAACATTAAATTCAACATCCCAATTAAGGACAACACGAATGAATTAATCATGAAAAACATCTATAAATTCATTTACCACTCCACTTTCACTAATCAAAACTATTTCTTTATTTTCAAAAATATGAGGCCAACAACATTTTATACCATATTTAGTCAATTTATAAACTTATTGGTATTTTATCAGAGCTATGATATCATAAAATAATAATCTCTTAGATTTAATATATATTTTAGCATGATGAACTGACATCCAATATTTACCCAATAAAATATCAAACTTCACTATGGGATATTTCATGATATTTTTAAGAAATACCAACACAAAAATTTTAATTAAAATATTCATATAAATTAGGGTTTGGATAACACTTCCACCTAATGTTTTTAACAAACATTCTATCTTACATTCATGATGTTTTATCTCCACTTCAGTAGAAAATTTCTCCAAAACAAAAGAATGTGAAAATTCGGAAGGAAATAGAGTATTTTCATAATATGAATATCCAAAATCATAACTTTCATCAATTAATTTGAGAGAAAAATATCAATTTCAGTTGTAGAATAATACTTTTACACACCCTTTTAATTTAGTTCTTGCTAGTTTCCTCCCTAGGTAATCATCTTTGGACAAACATTGACATAATGTCCCAACTCAATGAAGCTAAATCATCTTAACACTAACATTTCATTACTTTTATTATCATTTTACTTAGTAATATACCATATCACCAATCATACCATATTAGCAGAAATTCCAAGATGTAGAAATACATTCTCTAGGGCGCTTTTTACCACACTTCTTACATGATTGAAATTTTGTTTTGCTACCTCAAAAATTATTTTAGGATTACATTACCATTTCATTCTAACTGGACCTCCTCTTTTTCTTGTTTTCATGGGACACATGATCATCAGAAAACTCCATTTCTACATTCTCAGTGAATCAAAAAAGTTCCTCTTATCCCTTGAACTATTAAAAATCCAACGCCCTTTAATATCACAGAATAAATCCTGAGTAAAACTGATTAATCTTCATATCAATATATCAGATTAAATTTTGGACATACCTCAACAATCAAGTGAAGTTTTATTCATATGCATCCACAAAATCATCCACCTTTTGTCCCAATTACACAAATTTGATTTCCATTTTATAGGAATATAATGAGAAAAATATTTTTCCGTGATATTATTCTTAAATTCATCACATTATAAGGAATTAAAATCTATAAATTCCATGATATTGTTATTAATTTGAAACCCATTTACCAACATAACCTTAAAAACGATAAATTTAAAGAGTTAAATTTTGGTGATATATATAACACTTGAGTTCAAATATCATTTCTAGGTAATTAATCAATCCTTCAACTATCAAAAGTTTATATGAACCTTTTAATGATGGGGGATACCATTATATAAAATGTTACCCTATCGTAATATTTATCCATTTTAGATCTAGTTTCTCTCTTTGATTGATACCACCACATTTATATCCTAATTCAACTAATCCCACGCTACAATAAGCTACTCAATTCTGATTCCAACCATATTAGGATGCTGAATCGGAAAGATATTTTCTTCTCTATTCCTTCCCCCTACATTTTACTTATTTACCCATTAGAAAACCATTCTCAAAAATATATATAATAGATGAAGAAAAATGGTAATATTAAAATTAGATATCATTTTATTATAACACTAAAATATAATATTCTATGTGAATGATACAAATACAATACTAAACACTAAATTAATCTAAATGTTTCCATTGATATAAAATATGAGGACTTGTGCTTAAAACTTTATATAATCTTGAGTTATGTAAAGATATTTACTTTATTTCACATTAATGATAATTTTAGGATTAGAGTATTATAGAATTTAGCGATAATACATATATAAAAAACTATAAAATACAAAGTGGAAACTTCCAAATAGTATCAATTTCTTCATAATCAAAAACTTTTATAACAAGGAATGACATCTTCAATGAAAACACTTCATGAAAATCATAATGAATTATTCCATTAATATACTAATCCTTAAGTCCATCGAAAATATTAAAAGCTTGTGATGAGTATAAAAATATTATTAATGGATATAAAAAATAAATAAACCATTAGTTCATTTATAAACATTAAAATCTAAATAAAACATTGTCATGAAGTAATAATGTTCAACCTGATTAGTATAAAATACTTTATTTTTATAAAATTATCATTTCATACTTTTTTGTAATAAAACAATTACCATAAAACCCATAACATGAAAAGAAATTACATAAAGGTAAATTATAATATCATTATACTTTTAAATATTTTAAATAGAAGAACCAAATGATCCACTTTCATACATGTCTCTTTTACCAATGGAATATCCAAAAAATCGACTATTATACCCAATGCATTATAGGGCTACCATGGACCCACCTATTATGGTTTTATCATAGAACAAACCATATTTGGTTTATTATGGAACCACCTGTCAAATGTACAAGTATAATTACATAGTTATTACATATAAAATATTTCAATTTTCAATATTTCACTCATAGAATTTCATTTTTAATCACATGAACACATTTCATGATATTTTAATTATAAATCCATTTTAAAACACCATTTTGAATAAAAATACCCCAAAATAAAAAAAGATTTTTCATTTAATAAAACATGAAATTTTGAAAAGTAATCGAAAATTAAACTAATTCCCATTACGGTAGAAAAGTTTTTGTCACCATGTACATTCTGAATAGAACATTTCTTTTATCATTTGTCAAATTGTTATGTATAAAGAATTTAAAAAATATTCTTTTCCAAAATTATATTTATGAAAAAAATATACATAGTATTTAAATTATAATACTTTTTTATCTATATAAAAAAATATGAAAAATAATTTCATGAAAATCAATATAAGGAAATTATTACATCTTTAAACATTCAAAACGTCTCATATCACATTAACCATTTAAATCATAATCCTTATGAAATGATAAAATTTTACAAAACATTTTATAACAATATGTTTTATAAAATAATCATATTTATTGTCAAATGGGAATTATATAAAACTTATTAAATAATAAAGGGGCATATAGTCAAGAAATTCCTTAATGAAAAAAGATTGAGAAAAAATCACATACATTGAGTCTGACATGTCTTGTGTGTCTTTAACATACTAAATAATAAACTTATATTAATGAAATAAATTATTTATAACATTTTATAAGTTTATTTCTATTTTTATTTCACTTATTAAATTGTTTTATACAACTACTACTAGTTGATTATGTATGCATCGTTAGTTTTAACATTATTCAGTTTATGCGTCCAAATTACATTGGTGGGTCATCTATTATCCAATGAGTAATTATATAAACAAATAATTACTAATAATAAAGAATTAAATATCATATATACACATCAATTAAAAATTTTAAATTAATTTAGGATGATGGTTATGAAAAATGAACCAATGTTGCAATCATTGACATAGTAGACTGTATATACCCAGAGGCAATGTTTTCATTTTTCAATTATAGTTATGGAATAAAGTTAAGTATCAATTTATCTTTCCATAATTATAAATAAATAACATATGACATATTATTTAATCATATATACTTATATATAGGATTCTAGTTATATAAAATGAATCGCATCTCTTCGAGGAGGTGTCATTCTAGACGTCTATGAATAATTTTATCACTTTTTAGTGTGTGGAAAAGAGTTAATGAAAATGATGTGTTATATTTCTAGAAAGGTCACTATTCCATTAATATAATATGTAATTTATTAATTTTATTTAATTTTTTTAATCAGTATTTAATATTATTCACGTATTGTGTGAATGTATCAAATTGCTTTGAGGCGACGGTAGTCCACACATCCACAAATGGTGTTATCGTATTTACACAATATGAAATGTATAATGGATTGAGTTATAAAAAATTATAGAAAAATATTTATATAATAATTATTCAATATATCATATATAAACAATGTTTCTATAATAATTTTAATCTATTAAAGGTGGTATAAGTGAAAAAAACATCATTTTGTGAGGCGGTAGTTTAAGATTCACAAGAATGGCATGTTCATTACACATTAGATTGATGTGTGTGTATGTCCTGGTAGAACAATTAAAATGATAACATACCATTATATTTATGACACTATTTATATTATATAATTACAAAATAAGAATTATTGAGGTGTTGTATAAAAAATAAAACATAAATGGATTTTAAAAAATGTTACCTTTTGTTTTCAGGTAACACCATTTGGATGGCACAAAATGACATTTTAGTTCTGATTTATTTTAAGGTGATGACTCTATGGAGATAAAATTAATGATGGTAGATTATCTGGGTATGTTTGGGCCAAGAATAAATATTTTTAGAGGGGTAATGTAAAGAAAAGGATTAGTGCCTTCTATAGTGGAGGAAAAGGACCCACATTGTTTTTTTAAATAATTAAGTGTTCCCCAAGTATTAATTGTTTACCAAGTGTTAAAATGGAAATTTAAATATCATTATAGGTTTAATGGACTAAATATGTCAATAAAATAGGTTTAGACATGTTTATAGGTCATTTATCCCTTATTATTAAGGTTTATTCCATTATTAAGCATAATTTTACCTTAATCGATGTAATTAAATTTACTTACATTCACTTATATTTTTAATGAAAACTAATTTTACATTATTAAAAGTTAGAAATTATTATTATTATAATTTTAAATTTAATTTTCTTATTATGAATATAGACGTGGTATAAAATAATTTAAATTTATTCCCACAGAGGGGTCGATTAAGCAGATATTTAATGTAAAAATGTCCAAAATCTTGATAGGTTTTTATATTCAATTTGAATTTGAAATTGATGAAAATTACATAAATTGGTATAATTGATAAATAATTAATATAATTAGAGTTTAAAACCATTTAAAAATATTATTCTACCCTATAAATATAATAGATGAAAAATTTGTTCGGAATTAAAAATTTTTATTCTTCAATGTTCATTAAAAATGAAACCTTAGAGCAAAATACCAAAAAAACCAACCTAACCTAATTATTATTTTTTTTATTCAAATTTTTTTTTTATTTTGAAATATAAAAATTATAAATTTGTAAATATTATATTCATAATGGTTTCTTTATTAGAAGGTGGTAATTTTACATATTAAAAATATTGTGGTTTATGCTTATAATTGGTTTTATTTTAATTTTAAAACTTCTTAGCGAATTGGATGAATGTCAATAAATATATTTAGACATAATATAGTTAGTTTTATTTATATTTGATGATAAAGTGACAAGGCAGTAACTACTGCTTAAAATAATAATGTTAACAATATATTATTTTTCGATATAACTCGGTATTACGTGCAATGTAAAATTTCAAAAAAAACACATTTTTGTGTGTTGGGTACGTTATCGAACATAAAATCCATTTAGATATTAAAATTAATATATAATTTATAATATTAATAAATATATAAAAGTATTATTCTATTTTTCCATGGGATTTTACAGATAAACAAAGGCTTTGTTCAATTATAAGAGGTTTATTTGAAAGATAAATGGTGTTTTTTAATTTTTCGTAACAAAATAATTTCTTCAAATGAGTACACAAAACCAACAATGTGTTTATTCAATTTATATAAAAATAAAATAAAATATTCTAAAAATAAATATGTTATATAATTTGAATAAATTATTGGGTTATATGAATTTTGTATAGAAATATAAAATTTTATGGATGCAATAAATGATTATATTTTAATACATTATTTACTATTTTGTTTTCAAATTCATATTAAATTAATAGTGTCAACACTCAAATTTGTGTTATTGTACAAAAAATTATATTTTATTAAATTATTTAAAATTGCTAAAAATAGTATATTAATCCAAAATATTAGGATACAGTTTCAAAAATCCAGCATGGTACAATTATGGGCCAATATTGTTTTATAGAAACTATCTTAACCCCAAAATAGTAAAAACCTATGTCATCGTCCTAATTGTTAGAATAGTTAATTTGGGGGGGGGGATGGGTTAAACTAAATGATAAGGGTATGAAAATACTATTAACTTGTCAAAATTTTAATTTATGAATTTATTTAAACTCATAATCTTCATTTATTTTAAATATATTATTCTGGATCAATTTTAAAATCAGAATTATTTTGTACTAGTTTAATACATTATGAAATTCTATGATTTCCCCTGCCCTACCTTATAAAAGGGTACCTCCTATACTCTATTATTTATGCTTAAACGTATTTTGGTTTAGTAAATCCCATAGGAAATCACTTCCAATAATCAATGGACTCATTCTAGAGGTATTTTCTTTTATAATTCCATCCATATTGGGGCTAATGTGTAAAAGAAACTTAACTGTCTGAATAATATATTTATATTTTAATTGAATATTTTAGTTTTATTTCTTCTTCAACCATTATAATATACTATTAAAACATAATGATATAATAAAATAAGTATCTAACATATATATAGATACTATTAATAAAATTTTCTAACCTAAATCTAACTATTGTTCTATTTAATGGAGAACAGAACCATCGTTTATGTGTACGGAGGACAACCGTCACATGAATTGATGTGATTTATTTCCATAACAACCTATAATATATATTTCTTGATTATTGATATATTGTTTATATATTATAATAATGGTCTATTATTGATTCTATAAATTTAATATATCATATTTATTTTTCTCTTTCCATTTATTAAAATATGATAATGTCATTCATGTGTATGTGTGGGTTACCATCTCTATGAAGCGATGATATTTGTTTTTCATTACCATATAAAATGGATAGAATATAAGAGTATTTGAATAAATAATATTATATATATGATATAATTACCATTATTTAAAGATAAAATAATTATTACCATATTTCTGTAATGATTTTTTAAAAATTTAAATGTTACTCATGTGGACGTACGTCCAACCATCTCCATGATTATAACGTAGATAATTATTCCTAATGATATTTTATAAATTATTTTAAAATTATAATTGACATATAGATATTATAATTATGTCATTATTATTATTCTTGAGACTGTGTAATAATTACCTCTTTGACCATAGTCATCCTACCAAATCCAGTTTGAATATATAATCTAAATAACATCCAAATGATCGATCTGAACATAATTGATTAGGTAATTAAATATAACCTAATAATTGATAAAATAAAATAAAAATGAACAGAATATTTATTCTCAAGAATATAGAAATATTAACATAAGTATTTTTTATAAGGTTAATGAATTCTCTTTATGGGTCGGACATTATATTAGAGGTACTTTAAAAACATCATTTAAATAGTTCAAAAGATTTATTTTCCAATCAATTTCCTCAATAACCATATTCATATAATTATATTATTGATGTATTTATATAGTAAACAAATAATTATAAAGGAAATTTTACATATCTTTTTAATTTTATTCAAATTATTTCAAAATTAATATTTTTTTGTATTTTATAAATAATGTTTTAACATTCAATACAAAATTCCAATAAATGTTCATTTTTTACATATTGTTGTTAATGGTTTTCTTCAACCAACACATCCATTATTTTATATTTATATTCCTTAAAAAGATTACATGTTTTATATAAGAAAACCAACCTTCACATTGTTCAATTTATTTACAAAAATTATTTTCATTGTAAGAGATATTTCAATATATAGAAAAAATTTTCTTCTGGGTGTAAGGAATATTTTTTAAAGTATGTAATATTTCAAGTGTTATGATTATGTAATCGTTCTTGAGAGTTTTTTATGATGAAATGTGGTTCAGTTATAAATAAATAATCCACGGATCCATTATAAACCAAGTAAAAGTGGTCATGTAATAAATAAATGATATGTGATTTCATTAAAAAACATGGAATGATGGTTTTTTCATAAACCAAGGAAGACTGGTTGTATTATATCCCTCCAATAAATTGGGTAATTATCATATTGAAAGTTGAAAATTTAATTTATTTAATTTATATTAATGATATGATAAATTTTCCCAATGTTAACTATATTATTTATCTATTATTTCTATGTGTATTTATAAAAATATTATTTTTTCAAAGGAAATGATAATGAGAATAAATTCAAAGGAACGTGTATGCTACTTCATAAAGGTGAAATGTATAATTTTTTGAAAAAGTTATCATGAATTTATCATGATTTGCAATAAATGTTAATGTGACTTATCTGGGAGTGTTCATGGGCTAAAGAGTTTCTTTTTTCTTTTTATGCCACATACTAAGATTTTTTTGCTCTTCCTAGTTTTTTTTAAATTATCTTTTTTTATTTAATAATAGAGATAAGAATGAGTAAAATAGGATAGATTTGAAGACATGCCATGTTGTATCATAAAAATTCAATATTTTGGGTATAATGGATACCATGTGGTAGCTTTCACAGTGAATTAGATTCTCCTAATAACATAAAACACTACACCTAAAATTTCATTGGTTATTTAAGTGATCCAAATTTCAGTTTGATGTTATATTTTTTAATGATTAAATTGGATCAATTTTACCAGTATGAAATCCATAAATGAAAGGAGAGTGTTTTTCGAATAGGATCTAGATGTGTGGGTTTACGGAAGATTCATTTGGTATTATATAAGGGTTTATACACTTTCATAGATTTTGATATTTTTTTGGAGGTCAATCTATGTGCTATAGATACCATCATGATTTTATCAATTTATGTGTTATCAAAAGTTTAATGGCTCATATATAAATTTTTAATATTTAGGTGATGTAATTATAAGATATTTAACTATATTTTGGGAGACCTTTAAATCAATAAAACCCTTTGAATTTGTATAGGTTTTTGGAAAGAAGATATTGGAGTAAGAATTCCTTGAATTTTATGCACATAATTTTAACGTTATTAATAATATTTACTGTTTATATAATCATTGAAATTTAATTAATTATGGGTTATTATATTTTGGGAACATATGATTTATTATATAAATAAATATATAATTTAAAAGTGATTGGATATTTAATTTATTAAACTTATTTTGGAATAATATCACTATAATTTGGATAATACAATACTATTAAGGTAAATTGAATATTATAGGATTTAACATGTGGAATAATGGGTAAATTATATTTTTAAAGTATATATTTTTTATAATGTGGCGTTATAGGGATTCTATTTATTTCAATTAAGAAATATAATATTTTATAGTGTATATGATTAAGGAATATTAATTTTTAGTTATATGACGTTATGAGTTACTAATGTTTATATTTAAAAAATGAGAAATTAATATTATAATAAAATGTGGTCAAATCAATTTTTTTCATGTTTAAATCATGGTATTAAATATTCTGAATAATTATAATGTTAGTTATTTATAAAATGATATATTTTCGTATTTGTGTGGTATTGTGCAGGCTTCAGTGGTAAATGTTTTATTTCTTCACATGTATATACTATATGAAAAAAAATTAGCGTTATAAAATATAAATTGTTGAGAAATAATTGAAATTTATTCATATAATTTCATAATTTATAAAAGAAATATTTTATGATATATTTCCCCTTTCTCATCCAAGAAATGTTCTATTTTTGATAGAGATTTGGGGAGGGGTGAAAGAGGGGAATTCCATACAGTGCCTAAAGACTCATCCAATAATTTTTCAAATTTCATTCTGACTATGTGTTATTTAAGAAACAAGTACCCACCATGATATAAAGTACGATGGTACACAATATTCATCTAGATATATTGATGAAATATCCTATGTTCCTTTTATTCAAAGAAAATAATAAGTAATTTTAAAATTAATTTACTATAATAAAATTAACTTTAGAGAGTTTTTTATAGCACATACCAAAAAATGAGACTTATATTCATTTTTAAATATACTTTCTCTATGTACCTTCATATAAAAAACCATATAGTTGACTTGGTTTTTTACATTTTCTTTTTCTAAAAAAGAAATCTAAAGTTAGGTATGATAAAAAACCCCTCCATATACTTTAAAAAAGGATATTAATATCATCCAAACAACTTTAGTATAAGGTAAATCATATATAATCGGAATGTGAGAGGAAAAACAGATCAATATTACAAAAAACTTATCATGATAAAAAAATAACAACAAATTGGATTACAAAATTGACTTCACATATAAAACATATAAAATATTGAGAAATTTAATAGGAAATATGTTCGTATATTTATTTTTTATCAACATATGTATAGGATGAAGATATTTTATGGTTATCAGTGTCCTCATATAATAATTCCATTAATTTATAGATGTTATAAAATTCATAATCATTAATCTATTTTTCATAAAAAATAACATTTTTTGTAAAATTATAGAGCACTCATCATTTGATGTATCAAGAAAATTGAAAATCAAATTTTCATGTTTCTAGATGATAAAAGAATCATCTCTATATCCCAATATATTTAGACATTCATGTCTTAATATAAATTCACTACATTTAATAATACTAATATTGATAATCCAATTACAGATGAACACAAAAAAAAAATTAATATCAAATTTATCATAAAAATATATATAAATCAAACCTAACATTGAGATAGGTATTATACCTTTTGTACATGAAAAATGCATTTCTTCAATGAATACCTATAAAAACCCATTTTGAATAAATTTTCAATTTTTCTGGTATTTCATATATAATGTATAGAAATTTATTTCGTTCTTCGACCTTTTTATCATATTAAATCATAATAAAACTTACAACCATATTAATGTCTATTTCACATAAAATCTACAAGTCATTGTGTCTTTAAACCATAGAGAATATGATGTTTAACTAATTTAGTAACAATTTATTGTTTTCTTCAATTATATATATTTTAATTTGTTCATAAGTGATGTTATATATTACTAAGTGGAATAAATATTTTGGATGAAGTGTAAATATTATTTTCTTAATTTAAAATATATATTTTTTGTTATAGGTCCTCATTCATCATTACGAAAATCCATCATGGTTAGATATTGGTAATCTGAAACACTTCACTATAGATAAGTAGTCTATAAAAAACTATTCTACCTTATCTGAAATATATTACATAGTAAATTAGGTTTCTAGTAGTCTTGGATTCATAACATACCCCTTGAATATCATAATATACCATTCATAGTGATATATACAACATAATTATATATTTCTATCAATATTTATTTATTTCACCAAATAAAGCATTAAATTTTTTATGATATCAAAAAAGATGATGGAATGTGAATCCCATGTTTGAAGTTTCCATGTCCAGATTGTTAACAAAGTGGGGGATGTGGTTGAACAAGTGATAAATGTTTTATGATTTATTTTTTCAATAAAACTCTTTGACTAATTATGGTCTTGATCCTTTTATTTAGTAATATATATCCCTTCCCTATATCCAAACAAATGAGAAAAATATTGAATACACTGATTTTTATATGGTTTCGCCCCAGTGAGGGTAACTACAACACGTTAGGTTGAGTTTTTGTTGAAATATATATTTCTATTGTTATACATGAGTGATAAAAAATGATATCTATCACCTAAACATCTTAAAAATTGGTAAATATAATGAAGGGATATATCTTGAAAAATCCTAGTTTCCCACCGATGGATTTCTTATGATGGATTCTTGAATTTTGGGTTACCTCTCAAAAATCAATGAGCACCTATCAACATGGTCTTTATACTACAACTAAACTTTCAAAAAGATCACCTTCCAAAAACACCATGAGTATGTCTCCCCCATCTCCATTATTTTTGTGTAGTGACAATGTTGACCTTGTTCTCCAACTCAATATGTTTCGACAGTTTTCTCGTTCAAATTAAATGATATTGTTATATCATAGGAAAATATTGAGTTCCTTCTTTTCACCTTATTCATGTGGGTTGAAACATCAATTTTAGTGTCAAAATTCATCTAAATTATCATAATTTTTCAATGAAATCATAGTATCATAGGACTTCTTCATCCATATATTACTTGATGAACATTTAAAACCATTGTTTTTCTCATCTTCCCCCTACCATGCATAATTGATCTATACTTGTTTAAATATAGAATTTGGTTCTTAATTAATCAAATTATTTTATCTTTATTTTTTAAATTAATTTATTCTTCCAAATTTAATTATTATATTGTTTCGATAGATGAATTTGAAGATAAAATTATTTTTAGTATATAATCATATCATTTTAACTGATCAATATATATAAGTTTAATTCTCACAAAATCTTATTCAAATACCACTAAATATATTTATTAATACTTATATGAGCCAAAATATCATTCTATATTAATTCACACGACAAAATCCTTATGAATTTTAATTCTTTTAATATTCTATTATTTCTACATGACATCATTAAACAAATAGTGGCATGTAAAACTCCTTTATAGAAAGAGTTATTCATTGAATAAGCCTCATATCACCCATCTTATTGGATATATTAATAAAATATTTTTAAAAAAATTATTCAATGAATTAAAATATCATTAATCATCTTGTTTAGGTTCTAGTTTTTTCTTGAATTCCATGCTTTTTATTAATGTTAAATGGAATAATGACAAGGTAAGGGAAAATGTTATTCATCTATAACCATCTTCTATGTTTATAAACCTCATATTATATTTTCTAATGAATTTTATAGCTTAGTTAATTGAGAGAATAAAAACATCATACTTTTTTTCAATGATTCATCATCTAATAACCATATTGTATATATAATAAAACTAAGTGTATGAAACAAGAAACAACATCAAAGACAAAAAAAATATCTACAAACTATATATCATGTGATACAAATTAATATTTACCATTTTATTGGTTTTAATAATTAATCTGTCGATAAATTTTTAACTTTTACTCATATTAAATAAAAAATAAATAATATTCAGGTTTGAGACAAATAACTCCCCCAATTTGATGCCATATATCTTACTCTTTTTATGAATAGGGTTTTAACAATCAATTAAATAATGGGAAAGTGTATTTTTCTTAACTCATCTTATACACTATCTATAATTTCAAGATTCACATTTATTGATACATATTTCACACATAATCTCTCCCCCAATATATATTATCCAATATCTTATCTTCATCGATGTTAAAGTAATCCATGATAGAACCATCATCTTATTGTAAAACAGTTACAACACACCTCTTTATCTCCCCCTTAATTCACCAATTTAAATTCTTTAAAAACAAGAACAATTAAAAATAGACTTGTATATAAGGTTGAACTTCATATTACCTTATTGAAATCGTTAAGGATGAGAGTTTCATCTCAAATAATATCTTCTTTTCTTTCAACATTAAAAACATAAATAGATCTCAATGCTTTATTTTTCTATTTTTCTTATCATTTTTTCATTATATAGAGAAAATAAATCTTATTCTGTTCACTTAACACCATGTTAAGGTAAACCTTTTAATGGTCAAAAATCATATTCAACTTTAATTAATTTTTTTTATTCAATATATTTTCATCTTTATATTGTTACATCATAAAATAAATTTTTGAGTTATTTATATGTTTTTCAATACTCCCATAAAACATTTTAGGACTTCCTTGGTTATCATTTTATAATAAACTATCATAATTGTGAAAAATATATTTTCACGATTTAGTAAAAATAACTACTTGTAATGATTTCATATTATTTTTTGAGAGGAAATTCCTTCACAAAAATTTTGAATTCACCTTTATTGTTTATAATGTTTCTTAACTCTTACATCTTAGAATTTTTGTACTGGATGTGTTGTCATGAAATCGATAGCGTAGTTAAAATTTTAATCAAATTTTGATTTTACTTTTTCTTGATAGTATAATTTCATTGAATTTAAAATTAATTTTCGTTTATCATATTTGAAAATCTACCACCTAGGATTATTTCTCCTTGTCACAGAGTTGAATATTTTATTTCAAGAATTTTTCCCCTATAATTCTATATAATTCCATAATAGTGACATGTTATACTAACATAAATAGTACTTGAGAAAAAATATTTCACAACACAAGTAATAATCAATGATGTTCTATCCTTCATTACATTGATTGGTTTTTCAGTAAACAAATGATTTCTTTAAAGTCCCATTTTAGCCTTTATTTTTATTCAATCTTAAGGAAAATATGTTTTCACAACTCATATCCATTTATTTTAAATATATGAAAAAATATTTCATTATCTTTATTTAAAAATAACTTTTTATTATTTTTTGTAGAATCTATATTTTAAAATGAAATATATTTTTGCATCTTTGGAAAAATCATAAATAACATATGCCTTCTTTACTGGTTAAGTTATTAATGAATCTATATAATTTTTTCTGGGATATCCATAAATTTCTCATAATCATCTATCATTATCTTTAATTTATTTTTATATTTAATATATGAATATTATGAATCATTCAATTCTTATTTTTTTAAAATTATGATCTTTCATCATCTTATCATTTTTTTCAATTGATATCTTGAAATATTTGATCTTATTTTTTGAGATGATTATCCTCACCTTCCCTAAATATTATCTATTTTTCAGGGAGACATATTATTTTCTTTATTTTTTTACTATTCTCAAGACAATATATCAAGACATATCTCAATATTTAATCCATGTAGCTTTCGTCATTTTCACCATTGTTACTAAAAGTGAATTTATTATATTTAATCTGGTCAACAATGGTATTCTAATTTATAGTGGTACATTCATCTTTTGATTCAATCCATGATGATGAGACTTTATCACATTCCTTACCGATTATATATCCTTTAAACCCTCTTATTTAATTCATAATATTTTTTATTTATCTTTTTAATGTTTTTTGATATCTAATTTATTGGTGTCCTCATATTCAAAATCACTCCAAATTTTATCACATATCATATTTGGGCTATAAATTGTAATTTTCTTAATAAAACTGTAATTAAATTATAAAATTGGCAGAATACAATTATATTTAATTATTCATCTCCATATTTTTTTTATATACAAAAGAAATTATTTTTTTATGGTCTCCACTTATTTCTCAATCACATTGTAAATATGTGGTGGATTAAACTTTATTTTCATTGATATCATGATCTATTATTTCAATAAACACCATTTACATATATTCATTATTCTTGATCAAAATATATTTTCCTATATCATAGTTGAGAATTGTGATCGGAAACTCATCCATTGATCAATCTTAACTTTAATACCAGAAAAATAACTATTAATAAAATCTATGAGGAATATTTCACATTAATTATTTTGAAATTATGGAATGATTCAAAGTATATCTAAAGTCTCTACTATGAATAAATATCTCAATTAATATAGTGTAATAGCGATATATATGATCCCCATTTTCTATTCAGATATATTTTAACATTTAACACATGATTTATAGTATTGATTCTTTAATTTTTACATTTCCATCATACATATTCTAGAGACTATCTATTTCTCATTTTTTTCACAAATCCCATAACTTTTTTATATGCATTATCAAAAATGGATGAAAAAACTATAATATCTAGATTTTTTATCAGATTCTGGATTTGTCTTGTGATAATAGTTCTAGAAATAATCTCTTACATGTGGGTTAAATAACAATATTATATCATCATTATCTTCATTTCCCTTTGATATGAGTAATGAGATCTTTTTATTCAAACACTCAATGGATTAGTTCCATCAAATATAAGAATTCCTCTACTATGGACTGAATATTAGTTATCCATCTTCAATTTTTATTAATATTGGATCCTCGAAAGGGAAATTGGTTTATCGTAATACCACTTGATGTACCTCGGTTTAGGTATATCTCTATGTGGGTTAGGGTGATAATTAATTATAACATTTTTATTATATCTTTATTGAATCAACCTCTATGACTTATTTCATACTTAATACTATTATTTATTATTAATTATTCCATTATAACATGAAATTATATATAGAGTAGAAAATAAAAAATTATACAGGTTTTTACTAATGTGGGTACTTACTCTTTACTAAATTCTTAGTTTTTTTTGAGACACATATTTTTACAATTAATCAAATATGATCACAATTACAATATATCTATTTAGTATATTGATCATATTTCAATAGAGTAGATGAAAAATATTTAATACAAATCCTAGGTTTCTATTGGTGGAATGTTTAAACTAGTTTCCATAAATTTTCTGTTGTTTAAAAAGATTTATTCGTTTTTTAATATAGTATTTATACTACCTAGCTGTATTTATTAAAGTATCATTCCATTCAACACACAAATATTTCTTCAACTACTACCTCCTCATAGCGTAGTGTTCATGCCATCCTTTTGCCACCACATCATGATCTAAGAGTCTTCATAGTCATATTCTATGATATTGGTATATCATAACGACGGAGGGTGTTCCTACTTCTCACATTTTTCACGATCTTTGGAACATAATTTACTTCATCCACCTTTTCTTATTTCTTATTCAAATTTTAAAATAGAAAAGTATCATATGATTCATTTACCTTTCTATTATATATTTCATTGATTTCACTTCTAGATGATGTAATCTCCTCCATTCGTTATAAAGTTGATATATCCATCACTAAATACATTGTAAAATTCTTAATTGATCATTGTATATTATATAATTATCGTATTCTATTTATTTTATCCTTCAAATAAATAATATAATTTTATTTTAAAATTTTAATTTGGAAGAAGCACTGGATATTCAATAAATGATATTATTATTAAAAATAGTATATAGTTTCTATTTTATTTCATATAAAAATATCATTTAAATCATTATTAATCATTACTTAAAATGATTTATTTAACATCACTAGTTATAGGGTTTTATCAGTTCTTAAAAACCACTGATATTGAAAGAGATGATAAAATGGTGCATTTAATTGTGGGGTTTTAGTTATGTTAATTGGAACCTTTAATATTACATTTTTAGCATGGTTAAATGTTGGGTTTTAATAGTGTTAAATAAGAGGCATTAAAAATATAAAAAATAATCATTTTTTCAGGAACCACTAACACCCCCATTTTCTTAGTTCTAACATACCATTTCTCAGTTCTTTTCACTACACCATCCCGAATCAAGAAACCCACCTCTATTCTTTATCACTATAAGATGACTTAAAATAACTAAGAATGCCTGTATTCGATCCTAGGACCTCCCTTATACGATTGAATGTTCTTTACCACTATTCCAGGCATGTTTTATTGTATATTTAATGAATTTTCTATTTATTTGAATATATTTTTAAATTTATGATATATTCATGTTAAATTATATTTATTTAAATGTATTATATATTATTATTCATATAAGTATATTAGAATATAAATTAATAAATCTATTTATTTATTAATACACACACATATGTATATATAAAAATTATATATAATTTTAAATAAATTTTTATAAGGTAAATTGAATATATAATTTTTTACTTCAAGAAAAATGAATTAAAAATATTTATTTTTTATCATAAAATAAAGATTTTTACAGAAATATGTTTATATTTGAATTTATATAATTGATATATTATATGTTAATATTAGAAAATATGCATATATTTAATTTTAAATAAAACAGCATAATGAAAAATGATTAAATTAAAAAACCATAATTTAAATATGAATATAGTACCTGGGAATAAATATGATCTCTACTAAAAGAAGACAATAAGACCCCCATAAACGAGGATAAAAATCCCTTGAATGATAAAATACAGGTTACCTAGACTAAAAAGTCAAGGTAGTCTAGGACTATTGACCAATAAGAAACAGTGACCAAGATCTGACCCTTTCAACATTGCATTGATCTTATATATGGCATCAATTTGATATGTGGTAGAGCCCAAACAGACACTCGGATCAATATTTTGGGTTGTTTGAATTTTGAATTCCCTTTTCAATTAATTTTAGATCTTTTATTAATTTATTAATTTTTATTATTTTAAAATTGTTATTAAATGACTATTACTTGATAATAATTATCAATTTAGTAAATAAAAATTATTATTTAATTACTTTATAAACCATTTTTACAAAATATCGTATACATTATGTGATAATTCTTAGTTACCATTTTCTAGAGCATATTTTAAAAATATATTCTATATGTATCAATTTTAATATATTTATATATTATTATATTATTATTAATGAAAACATTAAATTTCATTTGAAATATTACCTTTATCAGGGCTAGTAAAAATATTATAATAGGTGGTCTTTATCTGTGCTTCTGAAGAATTGATGATATACACCCCCCTTTCAAATTTGTTTTACAAGTGGTGATAAATGACCCCCTTTATCAACACTTTTTTAGAAGCCTAGATAAATACCCCCCCCCCTTATTAGATATTTTTTACTAGCACTATTATTTGTGGTATTTATCATATCCTTTTTATAATCACTGATAAAGGGATCCCTATAACATCACTTTTTTAGTTCTGTTAAAGATCCCCTTTAAAATGGTCTAAAAATAACTCTTAAAGAAATCCTTTAACAATGCCTTTTATAGTGTAAAAAATGTGGGTATTTATGAAATGTTTTAGCTTGCTATATTAAATTAATAACACTAAATGAACTGATTTGGGAAGTCATGAATATTTTATTCAAAATTTTATGATACATAGGTTATTTATATATTCTAGTTCCCTACCTACTACATGGGAATTAAAATTAATTGAATATTGACTCTCATTTTCATTAAAAATATTATAAAACTTCTTGGGATGATGAAATTCATTCCCATGTGACATTTTTATCTTCATATAGAATAAGATTTCACATGTCCATATTAAAATATTAAATATATTAAACATTTCTCATAAATATTCCAGGAATGAACAAATCATTCAATGTATGACTTAACTTCATGAAATCATGATAAGAAATATATTTTATCAAAATTACTCAAAGTTTCACTATTTATGAATTCATAATGATCGACACGGAATCACCATGAACATTATAGAATTACAATTGCCATTATTTTTATTACATGCTTTCTTTCTTTTCTATATTTCTACCAGAAACCTTAGTGTATATGTGAATGACCCATAAAAAATACAATTAACCCATATTATTTTCTATTTTATTTAGTAAATCTCTAAATCATAGAAAAAATAAAAATTATGATAATCTTTAATAACTCTTTTGAAATGTCTAACTACTCTTAAGGAGAGTCAAATGCATCATAAAGAGTCCAGAATGAAAATTATATAATTGACATGCATTGTAATTTAACACTCTATATATGAGGTGAATCATAAATATAGTCTAAAATATTCTTCTAGAAATCAGAAATGGACCTTTTGAAAATTCAATAACTTATCCATTTTACTGATAAAATCTCTTGGATGACCCTTATGAAAACATTATCACGTAATAATTTTCTGCATAACCTCACTAAAAAATTTATAGAAATCTATAAGTAAACTACAAACTATATGAGTAAATTGTTTTAATTTAAAAACACTTTAGAACATCTCAAAGCACTTTAGATAACTCTACAAAAATAGAATATATCAAAATCCTTCAACTCAACTTCAAAAGTCTTTTAGCTTATATAAATACTCAATTCAAGGAATTTCAATAATTTTATTCTATCTTACCAGTTACTACTTTGATATCATCTTTTTTAAACCTTCTTCTAAAATATATTAAACACTAGAAAACAATATTTTTTATAAATTAATCCATGAATTGTTTATGTAGACTATGGCAAAAAATTATCAATATCATTAACTGCCTTCAATTTCTTATTTAGTTACAAGACTTCAATACATTTAGTTAATTCAATAGACACTATCAACACTTATAATTCTATTGATACATTTGTATATAGTACCACTAATAAGAATTAGTAAATATTTTTCCCATGATGATTAGGTCCCCAATTTTTAGATGTGAATGATTCTTTCATGGAACCTAGATGTCTTGATATTCGAAGACAATTTCATACTCTTAAATTTATCATTTTTATATGAGATGAAATGCATCATTAAATATTAATTTATTAGCCTCTTCCATATCACCCAAAAAAAATTATTTATATATCATTATATATCTCAATCTGAAGATATATTTGTTTTTCAATGAATGAAAATTTTAAGGGTTTTATGGGATATTTTATAATCAACATAATAAAATAACATGAAATATCTGAAAACCATCATTCCATTCAAGATAAAATTCAATTTGTTGGAACCAAGAGCACTATCAGTATTTTCAAATTTGTTTTGTTTGAATAATATCATTGAAATATGAATCCATATTTTCTAAGGGCTTTACATAATAATTTATATTTATATTTTTCATGTTGAAACACAAGATTTTAATTTGTACATTAGTGTCTATCAATTATAGTATTCACTCTATGATGTCTTATTGATGTTCTATACCACCTATCCTATGAAATCCGTAAACCATTAACTCTCCCTATATAACCTAATTGTATTGTATAATTAGGTTTGTCTTGAAAAAATCCTTTCATACCAAAAATATTTGGTCATAATTTGGTTACCCAAATCATACATAGAAAATTTACTAAAATGAAATGTAAGAACAATGTGATAACCCAAGGTAAAATGTACTTGCACAATATGGATATTTAGAGATTACAGAATGGGTGACAGAAATGAAAAACAAGTTGGTAAACATCAAGGTATTGAAAGTTGACTTCTTCCATATTATTGTGATAACCTGTCCTCACTCATCACATGAGGACTTTTTATCAAAGCCAATATATCAATTTTCAGTTTAATAACAAGGATAGAAATGCAAACCCTCTTCTGAAAAAGAAGAAGCATGTCATAGTCTATCAGTGAAATCTATACATAATCTACCAAATTCTAATGAATGAAGAAATATCCTTCATATAAAAATATATGACTGCAAGAAGCATCTCATGGAATCAACTCCATGATATCATTGGACGTTGGAACTTCAAAATGAAAATATGAAAAAAAAATCAAGAAAACCGTCAATTTAAATAATTATTTGTAGTGGGTTTGTCCCATTACTATAAGCTTATCAATCACGAGATCATAGATAATCTAAACAAAGTTCCCTTGTCTGACTTCAGTTTCAACCCAAAATTATGATGGGACAAGGAGTAGAAAAGTATAGATATCTATAACATGAATTTCAATTTTATATTCTATTTTAAATTTCTTTTTTATGCTAGATTTTTTACATATTGATGTTAACCCAAAGGCATAATATCCAAATTAACTATTGAATTTTCCTTCAATATTTATCAATGAAAACTAACCATAGATATAATGGAAATCAATTTATATATCTTGGCATAATAATTTTGGTTCTTGGTTTTATTATATATCTTATGAAATTACAATTAAATTAAATCCACTTTTCTTCATATTCTTAGTTTATAATAAAATAACCAATATTGACTGTCAATCTGCCTCAATGACTGAGAACACTAGTGAAATAGAATCTCCCCATTTTATTTCACCAGAGTGACCATCTGGTCCCTATACTATATATTCCAATTTAAACCTTGATTTGGCACACTTTGTACTATGTTTCTTCTTATTTCACATAGAAATTATTCCCTAATATATATTTGGTTATTCAAAATATATAGATACTTAATTTAACTACATGAAATGAATATTTATCAAAATTATGGTAAATAAAACCCATGAATACTTCCATGATGAAAATTTGGGCCCCTACAAATCATGTTCATAGTCCTTGGGTGGGTATTCGGTGAATCATTCTATATCTCCTACACCTAGTTAATTATTTCAATTTGTAGTATAGACCTGAAGATTGATTAAATTCTATGTAAAATCTTTTAAATAATGATATTTCACCCTCTAAGAGATTCCGAAAATTCTTCCAAATGATTCAATTCAGATGCCCATCTCCCTTCCTTCCAACTACATATTGGAGAGAATAAGATCACAAAGATCAAAAACCTAAATACCAATGGGAATCTTGTCTTCGAGTCAAATCATTTATTTACACACCATGAGAGGGGTAAAACTGGGTACAAAAATTCTAAAAAAATGTAGATAAATACAAGAGGTAGGGAAGGATCGATGAATTCCATAATTTTTTATGTGGGTATCTAGACCATATTAAAATAGAGGGGGGATATAGATGGATGTAATGTCTATTGAATGATTATAAAATTATAGATCTATTTAAGGATAAATTTGTAAATAAAGACTCACCACTAAAATGGGATAGGGTTATCCATATCGCCCATCATCGATAGGGTCATAGGAGAGATAATAAATCCAATCTCTAATTATTATATAGAAATTGAATATAGAAATACATATATCCATAATATTAAAATAATTAAATTCTTAATTTAAAAATAATAATGAATATTTCATTATCAAAATTTTTTTAGTGAATTTATATCTATCCCATTTTAAAAAAATGGAATTTAGAAAACAAAAACAACATGATAATAGTTATTCTCACATGGATGGGTAGTATTTATGATAATGATACATTTATTAATTATTAAATCATAACATAAAAATAATTATATTTCATACCAATTATCATTGAATCTTTTAATGGGAAAAAATTATATTTGGATAATGAAGCTAAGGCACATTGATACCATATATGCACTAATAAAAATTTATTCTCTATCATTTACATAATTTTTGTAAAACTAGAGGCTTGTATGATTGTTCTAATTTAAGAGTCTGATCTAACTCCAATATCGTACCCATTAATATTATGTATGAAATAGTATTAAAACCATCCCCGGTATGTTTTTTCATATTTATCAATATTCTAATTAATCATTCATAGGTATTTTCCTGGCATGTATTGAATATATGTTATGTATGACCACATGATATCTTCTATAAGGAATATCAAATAATATTAATCATCCAATCCATTTATGTTGATTTTCAAAATACCTTTGAGTCTTTCCAAATGTGATATCAATGTGTTTCATCATATAAAAATATTAATTAGACAAAAAAGAATTTTCAAAAATATAAAATTATTCTCATATATTGATTTACTTTTTACTCATTGATAATATTTATTGATAAAAAAAACATTCAATGATTTAGTAAAATTGGTTTTATTCCATGTTTTATTATATAACACGATGTCCCATTTAACAGATTGGAAATGCTTTATGCCATTAACCACTATATCCAATCATATTTCCACATTATGATAATGTTTTTATAGTGAAAATAGTAGTTTTATGGAAATGAAAATGATATTTTTATTATAATTGTACACTAAGACAACTTCATATAATAGGTGTTTCAAATAATATATTAATTGTGGAATGTATAAATCAATGTCATTTATATGTTATTTTAGTCCTAAAATCATCAAACTTAATATGATATACATCTGGTTAATAAAAAATTATTTAGAAATGTTTACATTACTAAACAAATAGGCCATGAACAATGTTCATTATTGAGGATCCTATATAGATTAATTCCATCATAGTAAATTCTTTGTCTTATATTTTGAACTTCAATTCTGATTATAGGAAATTATTTAGTAATTTTATTGTTCTATGGTAATTTATCTCAATAATGAAATTTTACAAGAAATATTTTCTTATTTGTATGAAACATTGACCAATCATCATCCATTAAATTTTAAAATAATCATTTAAAATAAGAAATTATAAGAATATAAAAAATTATGTAGTAGGATTCATATTTCATAGCTGAATAGATATGTCAACTTATGATATCTCTTTTAACTTATATAATGATCCCCATTATTTTGGACACTGAAAAAAAAACATTTATATTCATTTATATATAAAATAAAATCATTGGGGAAGGCATGTTTCTTTCTGTACCCTAATTCCATCAAGAATAATTTTTTTATATTTTGAATCTCTTATATAATTATCTTAATGATGTTTATCATTCAATAGATCTATATATTCTATAAACTCTTGTCATTCTATCAATTCATATTTTTCAAGTTGACCAATCCCTACCCTATTTATAAAAATATAAATTTCATATAAACTTGATAAGTTTTGTTTCATATAACTAAATAGGTTCTCAACCATTATTTTTTTCTTAAATTATTCCACACTAATTTCTCAATTTTTTTAATTTGGTCAAAATTATCATCTTCAAAATATATGTCATTGTTAGGTGTTATTTTTTGTACCATTTTAAAATACTATGTAACACCCTAGATCTAGTAGCCACTCAACTAGTGCCTCTTACCCGATTTTCCACATATCCTCAAGTGCATTTCTACTAATCCCAAAGGCAGATGAATATCAGCGAGGGCCTAGGGTTTGATACTGGGGAATCTATTGCTTTATTAACATATTTTAAGACAATGAGATAAAAAATAATAAAATAGAAGAAATAGTAAACAACATAAAAAAATTATCAGTAGAAGACTGATAGGAAACTAAACACCATTCTCTACAAAAGATGGTGCATCATGTTATGTTATAAGAAATCATCCAAAATAGGTACTCTGTAGAAATCTATAATATATGTTCCAAAAGCACACAAGAACAATGGAGTATAAAAAGAATCATAATCCTTGACTAGGTAATATGCTCTCGTGCTCCTTAATAGAAAATCAAGTACCAGTAGAAGGGTGCTTTCCTGGACGAACACTTTTAATCATATAATTTATTTGGGCACAAAAGCATGATCGAAACAAGGTACAAGTTTAAATACATATAGTAAGACACCAATGATGTATGATGATCTATCATTGAATATATATATATATATATATAACATGTAGTGTACAACAGTGAAAGTAATGAATAGGTGGAACTCAAAGGTAAGAAGAATAGATGTCTTAGAAGAAAATGAAATCAAGTATGGTTGAAGACCAAATCCAAGAATATTCTTTGGCATGGTAGAGGCGTCATTAGTCATTTCATTTCATTATTCAATTTATAACTATGTCTGGTCCTAACATCCTACAGTGGAATTCAATTATCTCACTAGTTGTCTTTAACCCAAACCCTATAACCATGGTATAACATAATGCCAAAATAGATAAAAACCAAATATGTTAGCATTTTAGTAGGCAATCACTGTCGAAATATAGTATATAAGATTTTCAGCATGTGATCGAGTCAAAATGTTGTATAAAATAATTTCATCATGTGTCAGGTCCAAGCCCTGTGTATACGAATTTTAGTATGAAAAAGGCATATGTAACATACTCTATTACATGGTTAACAACATAATATCTCACATGGGTAACTCGTATCACAATACTAAGACAGGAATTAAACAATCACAAGGCCTAACAGAATCAATATAACAGTGTAAGACATTATAATCAATAATAATTCAATACTAGATATTTTAAATAGAATACCACTAAAATTAACAGCAGAAGACTGATAAGAAACTAAACATCATTCCATACGAAAGATGATGCATCCTTTTATGTTCTATGAAAACTACCAAAATTGGTACACTGTAGAAATCCACAAAACATGTTCTAAAAGCATAAAATATCAAAGGAATCTATGAAGCATGACACAACATGGCTCAATCAAATGCTCTCCATCTTCTAAATAAAAAATCATGTACCAGTAGAAGGGAACATTCCCTCATCAACACCTAAAATCATATAATCTATTTGAGCCCAAAAGCAAGACCCAAACATGATGTGAGACTGAATCCCAGTAAGCTACCACCAAAGATCTATATTGATGTTTCTGTGAATATATTTATATATATATATATATATAATAGGTAGTGTACAATATTGAAAGTAGTAAATGGTAGGTACTCAAAAGTAAGAACAACATATGCCTCAGAAGAAAACGCAATAAAGTTTGGATGAAGACTATATCCAAGATTGTGCTTTGGCTTGGAAGACGTGTTATTAGTCATTTCATTTCATTGTTAAATTTAAAAATCAGTCTTGTCCTGAAATCATAAAGTGGAATTCATATATCACCCTTGGTCTGTTTAACCCAAACCATATAACCATTGTATAACAAAACAAAAAACTGGATCAAAACCATCTATATAATATTTTCAATAGTCATTCAGGGTTGAAACCTGATATATAATCATTTATCATGTGCTAGGGTCAAAACCTAGTATATAGACATTTTAGTATGTATCAGGGCCAATTCCGATGTATAATAATTTCATAATAAAAACAACACATGTAACTTGCACTATTATATGGTTAAATGCATAATAACTCACATTGTTAACTCATATCACTAGCCTAATATGTAAATTAAACTCTCACAATTCATAAACATTTATAATCTCATGTGGGAAAACCATTCACTTTACCAATTCCATTTTAAAAAACCCTTAAAAGGGAATCAAAGGAATTTCCATAGACATCCTTGGACAAAAGGGTAAAAGATATTAATCCAAAGGAAAACACACTCATGGTGTGGCCTCAATCTAGACTAACAATCTCAAACAAGCCTTATAATCATTTAATCAATTACCTAATCAATATTAGGTGACAACATAGGTCAATATTCAATTTAAGAAACATCCAATGAAGGGCGCGTGACACTTCAGTACATATAATCAATGTGATAATTAGCGAAAGGAATTAGAGCACCTACCATGTACTCGTATGACTCTCCTAATCCAGCGCTAGGATTTGATTCAACCAAGAATGATGTAGATTTAGAAATTAATAAAAAAACCCGGAACCTTTGATAACCAAATCTAGCGATGAAATCATGAATCACAGATCAAGGGGAATCGATAGCTTACCGGTCGGGTTCCAACGCACATGACGACAATCGAATCGGTGTTCGAATAGACAAAAGGGAGGAATAATAGTGCTCAATGTTACTATTTGAAAACCTTGATGTGGTTTCTCTGTTTAACATAACATGAGGCTACATCCCATTTTAGAAAAAAAAGTACACAGTTTGTACTTAAAACTAAATGTCGTGTAGTGAATTTTCTATATAGGCCCTATTCTTGCCGTCATATGGTGTGTACTGGGAAGTACAAGGCATGTACCCATCTTACATAGCGTGTACATGAAAATACATAGAGTATAACACTGTTTTTCATCCACATACCTAAACCGAACCAAAAATAAAAGATACAAACCAAAATGGAAGAACTGGGTTCTTACAAACATCCCCCTTAAAGAAATACATCTTTAAATTTCCCTTACAATGGTGTTGAAGAAAAATAAGAGAATAGAACTAGCCATTGTGATTGTACCTCAGTCTCCCTCTTCTATGTCTCATCCTCAACTCATCCATGATTCTATAGAACCTATAATAATGGAACTGATTGACCATGGAGAACAATCATGCTATGATGAAAATTTTTTATAGGATGCTCCTCAAAGAACACTACAACTTTTAACTCAACCTCCTCATTCTGAAAATTATGATATGGGTATAAATTTTATCCTCACAACTGAAAAGAGTGAAAGACTTCATGAATATCCTTTTATTCCTAGGAAACTACATCTGAAAGGGAACTGACATGACTCTTCAAGAAATTTGAATGGATAGATGTATCTTAATGAAAGCTTACCCTGTTTCCAGAGCCTTTTGTGTCCCATCCATGTGGAAACACATATGAATACATGACCACCATACTCAAACCTATCAGTCATATCTAGTGATCAAAATAGGATTTATGGAAAGACTAAGCATTTTCCACCTGCTTCCAAATCACATAACCTAACTACTGGTCTCTTAGTCAAAATGAGGTCCTAGAATAGCTTCCTCTCTTTCCTCCAACAAAAAAATGGGTGATCAACATGGTCTACTATAAAAATCCACATAAAGTGACATTTGAAAAGTATCCAAAAATCTATCATTATAGCTGAACTCTACCAAGGGTTTGTGTCTCTCCTAAAAAAATCCAAAATTCAAGATGGATGCCTGAAACATTTTCTCTAGCCCCAGAATCATGCTCTATGATTGGTCATCTATTTGGGGGTGGTAATTTGTGATCAGAAGCACTTGTGTACACAAATCCTTCTGAAATATCTTCTAGAAAAAAGTTGTAAATTAAGTTTCCTTATTTGAAATGATAGAAGGAGGGACGTTGTGTAGTATTACAGTCTCACAGTTGTTCAAACTTCCAAGCTCATCAACATTGATGGTTTATTTTTTTCATAGGATGAGTGAATCCTTAAAGATCTTTTAAGAGAAATGCAACTACCATCATTACCATGACACTAACTCCATTGGAAAAATCCACCAAGCATGCCCTTGAGCATTCTAGTGATGCTTCCAGTGTGATTTTCCTTTAACTAGGGAAACCAAAACACAACTGGGGTCATAACAGCAGCCTCACAACAATGAACAATAGAACCCTAATCAACCTCATCAAAAAAAGGTCCTAAATCCTTCCCTCAAAGTACATTGCCGACTTTCAAATCACAAAAACCTTAGACTAATGGTGTGATCAAACTGGTTCACTCAATCCATCACTAGATTACTTATCTCAAAAATTCTTGGCATATAAAGCTGATGTATTGCAACAAAAAACAACGAATACTCACAAATAAACATGAAACCCACAATAATCCTATTCACTGATGCTCATACCAATCTCTTGGTGATGCTCCTTGAACAATACGTCCCTTCAACAATTAAAATGTCATTCTATAACATGTGTAAAACTGTAATTCCTTATCCTTCTCACTGGAACCATTTACTCTTTTCAAAGAATCACATCTGAGCCTGAATATAAGTCTAATATAACCTCATATTCAACAACTCAGTGACAAAGGAACTCATCACGGTGGTCCATACTCCCCATTACAAGTGATACTTTGGTACTAGGCCAAATGTACTCAAAAGAACAAAAAATGAACCCAGAGTGGCATCTACTTGGCAGTCACATCGAAGAAAACAATTGGAATCACTAATTCCATCCAAGGTGTTCCTCCAAAGAAACCCATGTAATACTCAAGATTAACCAATCCTAATTTAAAACACTGCATCTATCACGGAACACATAAGGAGATCAGAAACTAGCCCAAAAACATTCATCTATAGCACGAGACATAACATATATTCTTTATGTACATAATAGATGACATCAAGATATGGGAATTGATCATCTATTAAGGAAGATAACTCTAAGATGATTTCAAGGATTACCAGAAAGTTGATAACCTCCATGTTCCATCCATGATCATTGGTTCTTTATAAGGGTTTCAAAAATAGTTAACCAGAACAACATCCTGATTCAATGCAAGAAATAACATGAAACAAGACTCACAAACCACTATTTAATTCATATAGAATAACCATTTTTGAATAGTCCTTAATTACGATCCTTCTACCTAGAATGTAACATTTAAACAGAACTGATGTGATGTTCCCCACATAGGAATGGCTTTAAGATCAATAATATGGATCAATCGCTATCAAACACATGAATTCCAAACCAACATAAATGCATGAGTGTCATTCCACGAACCATAATCACTTTGTCATATCACCTAGCATGAATGACAAAAAATAAATTTATCGACATGTCAAAAGAGCTGTGTTGTTGAAAGTACTCATGAGTAGGGGGGCAAACTTGGTTAAAAACATTCAATTCACTCTACTCCGTAGATAACCAAGAAAAGTCATAGCAGCTCAATGCTTAACAATTTAATCAAACTCAACTGCTCATTTTTAACATTTAACACTCGATGAGTACTGCATATATCAAAATATTCTATCCCAAGATTACAAGAACCAATAACACATTTTGGTTACTATTCACAGGCTTCGCACCCCATGCATCCTAGTACCAGATGGATCACATAAGAACTATCTTTAAATAACCTAATCAAAACAACCATTTACATAGATGATTACCTACCTAGTATCTCATCATTTAAAGAAAGAGAGGATCACACAAATTCTTAAGCGGCGTATCATGATTGAGGCATATATAACCTACTAAATAGAGCATTCTCCATTTATCATTCCTATATCAAGAGTCAAGATACAAAGATCACTCATCGGACAAAAGTGACCTCTCTAAAAAATGAATGTCCTAACAGGTAAAACAAAACATGAGCTGTACCAATTTTGGAAAGATCTATCACAGTCTATCCCCTTACAAATCATAAGAATTATAAAACTAATATGAAATATAATAGTGATCCTCTAGGTAAAAGAATCAAAGGAATCATATATGAGATCCTTAGATAGAAAGGAAAGGGAGGAATCCGATATGGGATACTCAAAAGATTAAAAACAGTGGCATTATACAATTGGGATCCTGAAAAATGTTACACAAAAGAGAGATCCTATATAGGACCCTGTAGAATAGCATGTATGTAAAGGCATTCCTCAGGGGATCATTTGTAAACAGATCTGAATATAGAGACATCCTACATGGGATTCTCTACGTCGAAACATAAGTAGTGGAATCCAAAACAAAATACTACATATCAAAAAATATCATGACCACATAGGCCCGAAGGATACATATCGCAAGGGATGTGTCTTTAAGGAATAGGTCACGAGAGTTAGATCACAACTCATCTCAAATCATAGGTCAAAACTAGGTTTGTTATAACACCCAACGAGTAATTCACTCCATGTTCACTCTCAGGCGAAAACTAAAAACGGTAAATGGAGGGAGAATATCTTCATATATAAATAATACCTATAAAACCCATTAGGAGTCTTCGGAATGCACCACATGTTTCACTATTGCGATATATGTGGAAAACTACTCAAAAAGGACTACTCTCGGGTCCAAAACTATCAATGGGGGACAAAACTGGAAAAGACACTAAAAGGGCACCAGAAAATAAGTACACAACCTGTAGAAACCACACAAAACATGTACCCTAAATCTCATACATTGGCGTGTACTTTTACCAATTTAGGCATCTAAACAGCCCAGGTACATATCATGTACTCATGTTCTCCCTACTGGCCATGTACATTCACATGTCCAGAGTCACATTTGGTCTACCTAAGTAAAAATAAACATTGTGTGTCTACCATACATGGAGTTCAGTAACCAAAAACATAGAAATAGTGTTCTATATCACATTGCTGGACACATGGTCATTGAAAACATTGCAAATACAATATTTACACGACATGTTATTAAAAAATTTCTCTCTTCCCAAACAGATGAACACTTGTTTTGTGTTAATAGCATCACACACCATGTTTTTTGGGTTTCCAGAGAGTGAGCCTCAGAAACGACCCCAGAACCCGTTTTTTTAACAAAATAAAGAAACCATGTTCCAAATTACGATCTTTGGGGGACTATAATCCTTGTGAATCCAGTCTTCACATTCACATATAGTACAAAACAACATAATTTATATCCCATGGATAAAACAAGATGCACCAAATGCAGATCCAAGAGGGCACATACTTTTCAAGGAGCAATGATTAGAATCCATCCAATTCAACCATAAAAAGTACCCATACACCTATCAAAAAAGTATTCATATCTATCAAGGTACCTATGACAACAACATTCATATCTAGAAAATTTTTTATCACACCAACATGAAATCAGTAATGCTTCTAAACGGAATCGAAAAAATGCATGGCATGTGATTTTTGACAAGTGGCTATATGATGCAGGAGGTATCATACCATCATCTCATCAGGATGCAAAAAATAGAACAACAATAATATAAAAAATATCATCATAAAACAAGTGCATCACCCAACAGTGAAATCAAATCAATTATAAAATATCAAAATCGAAAAATCACAATTCCATTCAAAGTAATGTAGCTTTCTCACTGAACATAGGGTAGCTACTCTTAGGCACATCTAATTACCAAACACTACTTCCTTTTGATCCCTTTGTAATTTCACAAACAATTAAGACAAACTAGAAAGTAAAACTATTCTAATGAGACTTTTTAACATCCCTGGTCTAGATTCCACTCAACTGGTTCCCCGTACCTGGTTGGAAACATGGACTCAAGCACATTTCCCCAAAGTATAGAGGATTCCAACTAGAAGTGTGATCATAGGGTCTGGTAGTGGGGAAACTATGACCTCATAAGAAGAGTGTGAGCTAAGATAGTCAATAATAATACAATATCATAAATAATAAATAGTATACAACTAAAATTAATAGTGGAAGAGTGATAATAAACAAAACATCATTCCATAATAAATATGATGAAACATGTTGTGTTCTATGAAAACAAACAAAATAGGTACACTACAAAAATACACAATATATATTCCAAAACCTCTAAAGAATAAGGGAATATAATAAGGATCACATGTCTCATCTCGGTACCATGCTCTCCTTCTCCAAAACAGCAAATCACGTACCAATAAAATTGTTCTTTTCCTAATGAACACATGCAATCATATAATCTATTTGGTCCCAAAAACATGATCCAAATAAGGTGTGAGGAAAAATACTAGTAGCCAGCCACCAAAAATCTATGTCGATCTATCAGTGAATATATATATATATAACTGGTAGTGTATAATATTGAAATTAGTAAATAGTAGGCACTCAAAACTAAGAACAACAGATGTCTCTGAAAGCGATGAAATCTAGTATGGGTAAAGACCAAATACAAGCTTCTAATTTTCTTAGAAGACACGTCATTAGTCATTTCATTTGATCATTAAATTTTAACTAATTCTGATCCTAACATCTTAAAGTGGAATTCATGTGTATCCCGGGGGGTTTTTAACCCAAACCATATAACCATGGAATAACATAACACCAAACTGGATCAGAACCTACTATATAAGAATTTCAGTCATCAAACACGGTCTAAACCCATTATTTATGCGTTTTAGCATGTTCTAGGGTCAAAACCTAGTATATAATCCTTTCAACATCTATTAGGTCTAAGACAGGTGTATAAGAATCTCAACATGAATACAACACATGTAACCTAAACTATTACATGGTAAAAAACATAATAAATCACATGGGTAACTCATATCATAATCCTAACATGGTATTTAAACCATCACAATACATAAAAATTGGTTATCTCTAATGTCCCGATTCCGGGTGCCACCAATGGTTGCTGCATACCTGGTTTGTCACATGGAATCTTGCTCATTTCCCAGAATTCTAGAGGCTGCTGACTAGTAGAGAGAGCCTTGGGGTGATAGTGGGGAAATTAGGCCCTCATCGGCAGATTAACACCTCAGAATAACAATAAAATACAACAGTGTAAGCTGTAATATAGTACAATAAGAAAATAGTGGAAGAATGAAAGTAAATAAACAATCGGAGAACATATATAAATGATGCATGACACATATGTCTAGGAAATCGACTGAACATGACACATTTCTGGAAATATAGTACTGAACTTATGTAAAATGGAAATAATAAATCTCTAACAGTATCTCAAGCCTCATCTTGGTCCCATGCTCTCTAGCTCTACAACCATCAAGTACGTGAAGTAGAAAGGTGTGTTTCTTTATCTATACCTACAATAATATAATCTATGTGGGCCCAAATCATGACCCAAATAGTGTTTCTGACGAACCCTAGTAGGCAGTAACCCAAATATTTGTGCCTAACTGTCAGTAAATATATATATATATATATATATATATATATATTGTATGAAATATGAAAACTGAAAAAATAAACAAGGACATACTTGAAAGTAATAAATCCTATAGTTTCAAACTACATTTATTTACATTTATTAATTATTCAACAAATCATTTACAAGAAAACCTCTTAGAAATTTCACACAGGGTAACCCCCATGGTTTAACTTATCATTTAAATTAATAAAGATATAACAACCCTCTGGTAAATCTCACGTAGTCTAACCCCTCTGTTCACATGAAAAAAAATACATTCTAAGGAAGCACTCATTGTCCATTCCTGTTGTTTTATTTTAACGATAAACTATAGATTCTCTAAAGAAGCACTCAATGTCAATTCCCCATGTGGTCTCATAACAGTATACTATAGACACTCTATGGGAGAACTCACCATCAACCCCCCCTATGGTCTCACAAAGAGAAAAGTATAACAAACACTCTAGGGAATCCTTTATCATCAATTGCCCCTATGTTCTACCTATAACATGTTCAAATATCCCGGTGTAATACAATCATGCACAAACGATATCTAGTATCCAATGTAAATCTCCAATACTACATGCCTAAACAACTAAAATGCATATCACAGTCATGTCATATCATATCAACTCCATCCTAACAGCACTAGGCATGTAAATCAAAACATTATAATAGGAAGTTCTAGAGAAAAATACCAACATAAAAAAACATGGAAACAAATACATAATCAATGTAATAAATCTAATTTATAATCAAAATCCTTACCAAAGAAAACAAACAAAAGTAGTTATCAATAGTGTTTAAACTCCAAGACACAGAATACCCTAAACAAGGGTATTTATTTGTTTTTGAAAATATAATCCCAAAAAACTATGAAAAGGCACAAAAAACCTACCTCGATATTGTAAAATTGATATAGTTGAACCTCAACCATTGAATCGACCAATAATTCCATTGATCTATAAAAATGTGTAAAGTTATCAACCTCAAATATCTCATGAATGATGAGAAATTATAATGAGAGGCTTTAAGAGAAGGAAGTACTCACCAAGGCGATTCTATTGAAATCAATGGTGTTTGATTAAGATATGGGATGAGGGATTGGGGGATTAGAGAGTATTTAGTGATTCACATCACTCCTAGAAAAGAAAGGTCTAGAAAAAGGTGTTTTTTGGAAATTAGACGTGACCCGGTTCTTATTTAAAAAATAAAAAGTAGAGTACATGGCCTACTCTTTTAGTTACAAACTTTGTACTTGCCTTAACTGGATCCCTCATTAGGTAGTATCCAGGTCACCTCACATAGCTATGTACTTGTCCATTACACAACAAGTACACAGCTTCCCATGACAACCGATTACATGATGTGTACTTCTATGTACAAGTCATGTACTTATGAATTTTCCCAAATCTTACTTTTTTCTCAAAACACCTGAAAACAAGATCCATACCAGATATTAAGATCTAGGTTCTTACAAACATCCCCCTATAAAAAAATTTGTCTCTAAATTTCCATAACAATGAGGATTAGAAAAAGAATCCTAAAATAGATCTGGCCATTGGGATCACACATTGAACTCCATCTCCCATGCCTCACCTTGTACTCACCCATGTTTCAATAGAACATGTACCATAGGAACAGACTAGACATAGAGAACCTTTTCTATATGATCTACAATCGTGATAGGATGCTTCTCCTATGGTGTTTCCACCTCTAACTCAGCCTCACTAGGTTGAAAATTTGAGACGAGTTGGAGAAGTGACATCGTAGCTATGAAATTTGGAAAACTTTGTGCATAACCCAGTACCTCTAAAGTAACTATAGTTGATAGAAACCATCCCAACCCACTATAGAACCTTAAACATCCCGATGTATCTTAGTAAATTCTTTCCCTTCTCCTAACCATCTGGTGTCCCAACCTCGGTGTGACACGAAGGAAAACCTAATCTTTGACCTTGAACTCTATAGGTCTTCTCTATCTATCTGGATAAGACTTCTTCCACCAATAGTAAGTAGTCATCTTCTTTTGAATCAACTCCTCCTGCTCTGTGGTCTCCAATTCCAGCCAACATAGGGGTGATCGGTATGGACTACCATAAAAATTCCCATAAGGTGCCATAGAAATAGTTTTCTGGAAACTATTATTGTAGCTAAACTCCACTAGAGTTATGTGCTCCTCCAACGAACCTCCAAAATCCAAGACGAATGCCTGAAGCATGTCCTACAGCACCTGAATCATGATCTTAGAATGGACCTTGGTATGGGGATGGTAAGATGTACTCAGAAGTACCTATGTACCAAAAGTCCGCAGTTTTCCTTGCCAGACCTTTGAAGTAAAACAAGCATATCTATCTGAAAATATGGAGTGTAGAACCCCATGTTGACGTACAATCTCTTAAATGTACAACCTTCCGAGCTCATCAACACTGAATGTCTCTATGATCTATAAGAAATTTTAAACCTTCGTGAGTCTATCAATGACAACCCAAACTACATATTTACTTCGAGGTGACCTTGGTAAACCTATCACTATGTCCATCGTGACATCATTCCACTTCCACTCAAGAATGGGTAACTACTGAAAAAGTCATTATTGTCCCTGATGCTCTGCCACCACCTATAGAAAGGCGGAACACCTCATGAAAAACCCGCAACATCAATATTCATGAATGGACACCAATAATGATGGTGTAGATATCTATACATCTTCGTGAAACGAGGATAAATTTCCCAAAACAAAAGAATGAAAACACCACAGCAGCTCCTCGCATATGTTTGATGACACCCACACGTGCCCATTAAAATGAAATAACTTATCCTCACCTACTATCCATCCAGGTATAGGGTCCTATCCTAACACACCCACTAGTATAATTAGGCCTCCATAATCGGATAAAGGCCCCACTCTCAATAGAACAAGTAGAGTAGAGGTAACAACTAGAGAAGAAAAAAACATCTTCCCTGGTATATTGTGCATCTCCAAATGCATCTTAAATAAGAGATACATATGTCCCCACTCACTTCTAGTCTCATGAGCTGCTGATATATGAATCCTCCAGCTCAAAGAATCATCCTCTATGTTGCATTTCCTAGGCGTGTAGGCATGCTCAAAATCAATGTAATAAAGGTACTCAATCCTCCTTTGCTGTCTCAAATTCAGGTCTAGCTGGGTAATGATATAACTGAGACTTTTGTGCTTAGTGTAAACCACAAAATTTTCTACCAGTAGAAAATGTCTCCAACATCACAAGGAATTAAAAATTTCTACAATATCATGATTGTGTGTTGGGTAATTCTTTTCATGAGGACACAACTACCAAGACCCATACACAACGAAGCCTTACCCTTACATAATCACTAATGCAAGACAAATTCTTGATGGATAACAATAAATAGTATAACTCTTTCCCAACTTAGGAAATACAAGTATCAATGATGAATTAAATCTCCTTTTTATCTACTGAATAGCTAAATCACTGGAATCTATCCATAGTTACATCACACTCTTCTTAGTTGGGCCCATCAGTGGTACTGATTAGCAATAAAAGTTTTTTATAAAACATTTTTAGTAACCATCCATCCCTCGAAAACACCATACCTCAAATGAGTTCTTCAGCTACTCCTGGGAAACTACTTTTCTCACCTTCTTCAGGTCTACTGATATTCCCACCTATGAGATAACATGAACTAAGATGTTAATCTAGTCCATCCAAAAGTGGAATTTTGAGAGATTTTCATATAAATGATGCTCTATCAGTGTACTCAAAATGATCTCAATATGGGTAGCATAGTCATGTAGAGTGTGATAGTAGACCAGGATATCTTCCATAAAAACCACCACAAATGAGTCCAAGTATGGATACAACACACTGTTCAATAGGTCCATAATCATTTAAGTCAATTTTGTGAGATTGAATGGAATAACCACATACTCATATAAAATATACCTTCTCTAAAAGGATGTAAGTGGTATATCTGATTGAAAAATGTGCAACTAATGATAACCAGGTCTCAATTCAATCTTCAAGAACACCCAGTCCCCTCAAAGCTAACCAATGAGATCATCAATACTCAGTAAGGGATATTACTTCTAGACCATCAACTAATTCATATTATTATAATCCATGCAAAATCTAAGGGTATCATCCCCTTTTAATCACAAATGGGATAGGAGAACATAAGGATAAGTATTGGGTCAGATGGAACCCTTTTCGTGTAACCCCTCTAACTACTTCTTGAGAACTGGTAACTCTGGTGTAGCTATCCTATAAGGAGGGGTGGATACCGTTGCTTCTCCTAGCATAATATCAATAGAGAAATATACCTCTTTCTCTTGAGGTAAACTTGAAAATTCATCTAGAAAGACATCCATAAAACAATCCACCACTGAAGGAAATTCCACATGTGAATTCCACTGATCATCTAGATACAAACTAGAAATTTGGGCTATAACCTCTCCCAACCCATGAAACTCGGGTCCCGTTCTACTCTCCTAGACATTCTATGCACCATTTTGTCAAAGAGAACCCCCTCTAGTGATGTGATACTCACGCTATGTCAATAGAAATAAACAACATCCTGTATGGGAAGTAATGAGTCCATTCTGAGAATGATGTCATAACCCATCATCTTTAATACATTAAGGTCCTATAAGAAGTGACTCCTAGAAACCTCAATATGAAACTCCTTTTACTAATGTACACTGGTCATCCATAGTCCCAATCAAGTGTCTAACATCAAAACATCCTCACAAGAAAAGACATAGAGACCAAGGCTCTCCACAATAACAATAGATATGAATCTATAGGAAACCCCCTTATTGAAAAGATCATAAGATAAAATTGAGGTAACCAAAATAATAACTCATGATATACTGGTTTTGGGATCCTACACTTGCAAGGTCAGCTCCAACGTAAAATCCCGACCTGAGCTATGGCCCAGTGAAGTTATCTGATATCCCTGAGGTGATAAACCCAACGACTATTTTTAGAACCCTATAGATAGATTCCAATGACCATGACCGCCTCCTCATCTAGATATGCTTGATGGACAACAGTTTCTAGACCGATTAGAAACTAGTAGTCCAACCCCTGAACATGGAGTCATAGTATAACCCCTATCACCAGTTGCTAGTTAGAAAAACTGACAGAATCACTGAAGATGAAAAATCATTCCACAAGATCAGCACTCATCTGTGTCTCTCGGGAAATGTGGCCTCATATTACAACTCTTAACACACTAGTATCAAACCACATCACTACCTGAAAGAGTATATCACCTACTCGGATCTCCGCATGTAGAGTCCTTATAGTGCTTCTTACTGTCAGTAGGAAGGGTGACAACACTAGATGACGAACTACCCTGGCCCAAAAATTCAGAATACATTAGGTTGTGTTCAGTAATTAGTTCCTAGTTTAATATAGAATATATGGAAGTATACCTGAAGATGTTCAACTGAGATCAGATTTCACACCTGATACCATCCTCAAACTTCCATACCAGAAATAAATCATCACCGTAAAAATGGGTGTGAAGCACTGCATCTATATGAAGAGAGAAGAATACTCTATGACTAAGATATTACGATACTTTAAACACATGAAATATCAGGCTCTATCACCCCTCAAGGATTCTAGGTAGAAGTTGTCATAGAAGGTATATCGGAACTCATCCCAAGCCATAACCTACTAGCATCTTTCCTATGATATTATGTCCCACAATCTCTCGGTGGAATCCCGAATCATATACATTGTGATCTTCACCATCCTCTCCGGAGGTGTATCTAGATAATAAAAGATGGAAAACATGTCTTTTAACCATGAATCTATAGACAGGGGTCCTACATCCCCTGAGAAAGTGGGAGGATGTTACTGCTCAAACACCTGTGTCAACTCTTCCATAGACCGGGCATGGTGCGGTGCTCCCTGGAAGGACTACATATACCTTATAAAGCATTCTCAAAACTGTGTATTAGCACCTGTATCCAGAAGGATGGTTTCTTCCAAGAAATACTCAATGGGAGGATCTACGGGTAGTCTTAGATCTTCCATGTCTAGTGTTTGATCGCTACCTTGTATATGGTGTGCAACTGGAGTCCATCTCAGTGGCATGAATCTAAATGGTCAAGAGCAAACCTCAGTTCATGATTATCAAGGAATGAAACTTATAAGTGAAAGAAAAGAAAAATATAAAGAAAACAGTCATGTTTTTTCAAAACATGGATACACATCATGTATGACCCCTAAATGATGTGTTCCCCTGAGCCTTTACATGGGCATGTACTTATTTTTACCTTAGTTGTGTAAGACTCGATACTCACGACATGTTTGCCAATTACATGGCATGTACTCAAATATTTCCCCCTTTCCCAAGTTCCACTACATGACTAAACCACATGGTTCTCCAAGAACAAAATTACACTGCATGTTTATGCTAGAAACAACGTGTACAAGAAGGATTTCAGCAACCAGTTTTGTTAGTCGCATGACTAAAAACACAGTCAAATCCACATGGCGTGTACAAGATAAAAACAACATGTACTTCTTGAGTTTCATCCATCTGTTTCATCATTCAATTGGTTGGATACATGGTCACTATAGTGTTGTGTGTACTACCGATATACGACATGTTCCCACAATCAAAATCCAACCTCGTGTCTCTTCCCACACTGTCAGTCACACCATGAAGAACTACATGGTGTGTTCCTATAGTACACAATGTGTACTTAAGAAAAACATTTCGTTTCCAAATAGGACACATGGAATGTAATCATCATTACACACCATATATTCGGGGATTTCTAGATAGTAAGCCTCAGAAACTACTCTCGAACTACATAAAACACTAAAACAAACATTAAAGTGCCAAATTCCCATATGTGGGGGCCATACTCCCCCCGAATCAACGTTTGGTATCATATTCATATCATATCATAGTATAATAGGGCAATCAATCACATGTTCCACCAAATTATAATCCACGAGGGCCCATAACAGCTCAGGGACCAATGTATGGTGCTTATCAAGAAGAAACATTTCATATCAGCAATACCCTATCAAATAGCAGTTATTCTATCAATGAATCTATCACAACATCCAGCATAACTAGCATAACATCTATCACAACAACATGAAATCGATAATGCACCATAAATGAAATTAAAAGAATGAATGTCATGTGATCTATAGCATTGGCCTATATGATGCATGATATGGCATACCATCATCTCATAGGGTTTAAAAAGAAATAGAACAACAATAATTTCAATGATAACAACAGAATACCAATAAATCAACAAAAATTATAATAAAATAATCTCTAATAATTGAAAAACTTGAAAAATTTCAATAATCATGGAATACTAGCTTCTCCCTATACATGGGTTTGCTACTCCCAAGAATAACTTATTACCAAATAAATATTCATTCTTATCCCTATATATAGGCTCCAAAAAGTAAGTTAAAGAAGAAAAGAACTCCTCTAATACCACTTTGTAACGTCCCAGTTTAGGGTACCACCCAACGGTGCCCCGTACCTAGGTGGTCAAACGACCTCAAGCACATTTTCCCGAATACTAGAGGTTACCGACTATAAGTGAGGGTCTTGGTTGTGATAGTGGGGAACTCTTCCATCATTGGAAGAGTAGCACAATAGAATAACAATAATTTACAATAACGGAAGATGTAATGCCATAAAATAAGGAAACAACAAAAGACTGAATGTAAATAAACAACTAGGGAACATATATTAATGACGCGTGTCACATATGTCTAGGAAAGAATCCAGACATGTCACAATGTTGTAAATGCAGTAATGAACCAATGTACAAAGAAAATAGGTAAACCTCAAAAGCATCAAAAGCCTCTGCTTGGTCCCATTCTCTCCATCTCCAAAACCATCATGTACCTGACATAGAAGGGTGCATGACCTTATCTATACGTGAAACAATATAATCTGTTTGGGGCCAAAACATGACCTAAATAAAATTTGAGACGAATCCCAATAGGAAACCACCCAATGATCTATGCCTAACTATAAGTGAATATATATATATAAGAGGAAAAGAGAAAATAATTAATAAAAAATGATGTACTCAAAATTAAACAATCCTACAGTTTCAATCTATATTCATTTATATTTATTAATTATTTAACCAATAATTCAAAATAAACCCTCTAGAAAATTTCTCATAGTCTAACCCCACTAGTTCAACTTATCATTTAAATAAATAAAGATATAACGACCCTCCAGGAAATCACACATTGTCTATCCCCTTTCATCACATGAATACAAAGACTCTCTGAAGAAGCACTCACCGTCAATTCCCCATGTTCTCTTTTAACGAAGAACTAAATTCTATTTGAGTAAGAAGTCAGCGTCTATTCCCCCTCTGGTATCATAAAGGTATACTATAGGCACTCTGATGGATCACTAATCGTCAATTCCGAATATGGTCTCACAATGGGAAATGTATAACAGACACTCCGGGGAAGCCCTCAACGTCAATTCCTTCTATAGTCTAACTACACTAGGTTCTCACAGCCCTGTGTAACATAATCTTGCACAAAATTTATTTAGCATCTAAAGTAAATATCAAATACTACTCGTAAAAACAACTAAAATATGTATCATAAGAATGTAAAATCATATCAAATCCATCTTAACTGCACTATGCTTAGAAAACAAAACAGCCTAATAGGATGTTCTAGCCTCAATAAAAAATATCAAAAAATCATGGAACCACATCCATTAGCAAGGAAATAAACATAATTTATAATTAAAACACTTACCCAAGAAAACAGAAAAAAGAAGGAATTGACCTGGTTAAAAATCAAAGACACACAATACCCTAAACTAGGGAATTTGGAACTGTTTCCCACATAATCCCGAGAAATCTACATAAATGCACAAACCACATACATAGACATTGTACGATCAATATAGTTGGTCCTCAGACTTGAAATTGACCTAGAATTTCATATATATATATATATATATATACAATAATTTGAAAACATTCTCATCCTTGAATATCGCACAAATGAGGATAATTTAGGGGGATATGATCTAGAATAATGAAGAACACACTGAGGTGATTCCAATGCAATCATCAGTGTTTGATTTGAAGAATGGAAAATGGATTAGGGAACAAACAAGATTCAGATATTCTTGTCATTCCTAGATGAGAAGGGTCTAGAAGAATTTATTTCTAGCAATTAAACGCGACCCCAGATGGATTAAAATTGAAAAATAAAGGTACACGACATTTTCATTTAATGTACACATAGTTTACTTTCATTAACTGGCTCCCACTTTAGGCAGTCTCTAGGTCGCCTCCCATAGCCAGGTACTTGGCCATTACACAACCAGTACATGGCTACCCGCTGTAACAGAGTACACAATGTGTACTGCTATGTGCATGGCGTGTACTTAATAATTTTCCAAAATCTCCCATTTTTCTCAAAAACACCTGAAATTAAGTTCCATACCTAAAATAAAGATCTATGTTCTTACATTATCTAAAATAGAAAAATAATTTAATTTCTCATTCCATTTTAAAAAACCCATAAAAGCTAATCAAAGGAAGTCAATAGGCATCCAAGGCCAAACAACTAGTTGTTGGTCATCCAAGGGAGAAATCACCCACATGGGTGGACCTCAATCCAGACTAAAAGTCTCAAAAATGCCTTATAATCATTTAATCAATAACCTAATCAACATTGGGTAACAAGATATGTTAATATTCAATTTTAGCCACACAAAAAAAAATTCATGGCACTCCAACACATATAATCGAAATGAAAATAATCAAAATTTATGAGACTATGTACCTCATACTTGAATAACTCTCATAATCTAGGGTCAATATTTGATTCAACCCAGAATGGAGTAGATCTAAAAATTAAAAAAATTTCTCAACCCTCGATAACTCAATCAAGATAAGAAATCATGAATAATGGATCATGATGAATTGAGAGAAAGTCGGTTGGGTTCCAACACATCCAACGATGTTCCTGTAAGAGTTCAGATGAAAAAATGGGAGTAAAATGGGCTCTTAACACTGTTGTTCGTGAACTCATATGAGGGTTCTATCTGATTGGCGAAACACAAGGCTGCTGCCTGTTTTAGCGAAAAACAAATAATTGTACACAACATGTACTGAAATTTTCACACTGTGTAGTCCCATTTTTTATATAGGTCTTGGATAGACTATTACATGGTGTGTACTTACAATTATAGGGTGTATTCTCAACTTACATGGTGTGTACTTGAAAATACATAGTGTGTAACACAATTTTTCCTCTAAATACATAAACTTAACATAAAAGATAAGTTCCAGACCTTGAAGGAAGAACCGGGTTCTTAAAAGTCAGATCCATGGACTATAACTTCAAATAGAATCATTATAAATTATATGATCTTTAATTCTATAAATCAAAATTTTATCCTTTTTAATAAATTATGAATTGAAAGTAAAACATGTCACTATTTGGAACATTCCATTTTGTAAATTCTGAAAAATAATAAACCCATTCCTCTTATTAATCTATTTTCAACCATTTATAAATCCAAATGCTACTCATTATCATCAATAGGAAATATCATGAAATCAATATAAGTTACTATATTTTTAAATTTTAAATAAAAATTAACTTATAATAAAACAGTAAAAAATAATAATTTTACACACTAAAATAATGAAAAAACAATTATAAACACATGTATTGGTAATAATTTAATATTTTTATTAAATTAAGCTGTAAAATTAATGGTAATATATATATATATATAATTCTATGTATTATTAGTAATATTAATTGTATATATATTTCTACAAAACCATTTAATGAATTAGTACTATTATTAAGAATATTAAGAATATAAAATATGATATTAATAATAATAAAATTTACAAAAATATTAATATTCAAAATATTAAAAAATATATTAATATTAATAATATTGCTAGTAATAATAGTATTAGAAGTAGTAACAATAATATTAATAATATTAACGACTAAATCCATTTTTTCATTTTCTGAATAAAATACTTCTAGGTTAGTGGGAATTTCACAATACTCGATATCAATTTTAAAACACCCCAAACATTAACCCATTCAATCATCAAATTCCACCCCAAAACATCAAAATTCAACATCGAATTTCAAATTCAAAAAACAAGCCACATCATTCGAAAAACACCAGTCACCTTGGGTCCGCCTGCATCGATGGTCCATAAACCTTGATTCACAATCAACACATCATCGCATCAACATCACCAGGAAACAGAAACCAATGGAGGATATCCTCACCATCGTTGGAAAGAACAAAATTCATTTGAAATGTGTGGGGGTAAATCACCCTCAAACTAGAAAATAGAACATTTTAAAACCATCATCAAATGAAATTATCAACACCTAGATTCGCGACATCCTGGAACACTGCTGACGTAGGAATGAGCGTTGTCGAGTAGGAACCCCAACGCTGAAAATTATATGATTGAAATGTCTCAAGATAACAGAAAGGCCCAACCATCAAACTAGAATGAACCAACCAAAAGAAAACTCCACCAAGAACCAAAAAATAAAACATAGGGCCAAAGAAGAAGATTCATATGCCATCAAGGATTCCCAAAATGTTGGTGACCGGTCGAACCACACCTCCAAAATCTCTTAAGGATTCAACACACCAGACCGACCAGGAAGGGGTTCTGGAGCATGAAGACATGGCAGAGTTGAGTGGGAGAAAGTCAAACTATCCACTGATGTCAGTGCTATACCCACCATCTCCAACCATAGAGAACAACCCAAAGGACCGACACAGAGCCGAATCAAAAATACGAAGAAGAAACAAGCGCCAGGAAGAGAAAACCGCAGAAGAAGAGATCAGGGAAGTAAGAAGTGGAGGAGGGGGAGGGAAAACAGAAGGGGAGATGATTCCAGAAGCGGCACACTTGGGAAAATTATAAGACATAATATATTTTATCATAAATAATAGGGAAAATCAATTTATCTAAAATATTTTGTGAATAGTTAAAAAGAACTATTGATAATTCTAAATTATTTCAAAATACATCAATATTTGTTGATGAATATTATTTTTTAAGTTAAAATTCCCTTAAAGAATATTTTTTATATAGTTTTTGTCTTTAGTTAATATATCTATTAATTATATATTTTTTATAATTTTAAATAATTATTTATATGAAATTTTATTATTTAATAAATGTAGAAACAAAAAAATCCTAAAATCATAAGAAATATACTCTTTATATATTGAATGACAAAAAATAATATTTTTTTAAAAAAGGTACAACAAAATAATTTGAAATAAAAAAATAAATTGGATTTTTTTCAAATAAATTAATCATTATTATGTAAGAATGATGAATATAATTATATATATATATATTATTACCACCTAAGTTTTACCTGAATGATTAAAAATAACAAATATATTTAATAAGAAATACATCTTAAAAATAATAAAGAATAATAAATATATTTTTAATTTTTTTGATGTTATGATATATTTAAATAAAAACTGAATTACTTAAAATATAAAATGGTATATAGTGTTATTAATAAAATTATTTTTTAAAAAAAATTAACTTTTTTTATTAAATATCATGGTAAATGCTCAATGTTCATTTATTAAAATAATATTCTAGCATATATGAAAAAGGAGGAAAATTTTAAAATTTGATGTCAATATAAATACGAGAATAATAAAATATGATTAATGTATAGTTCAATTTGAATGAATTCAAATATTTAGTAGATATTAGACTTCTAACCCGACGAGGGATGAAAAAACCTCTGGTGAGACACTACTAGTGACTGAAGAAGAAGAATTTAATGGGTGATAATAACAGAGGGAATGAGACAATGGTACTGGGAGATATAATACTGATTATGTGGAAGGGTGAAAATCAAGGAAGATATTGATGGTGGGGACGATTGATGGATTAAAGAGTCATGATTCTGTTAAGAAATAAGATATTGTGCTAGAAAAAATAGAGCGAATAAACAAGAACTTTGTATGATATATGAAAAATTTAAAATCTTTATGGAATTTTTGAAGTCATTTAATAATAAAACCATTTTGGGAAATTGTTTTTTACACTATTGATGTTATAAAAAACATAAATAACATTAAAAAACATTTTTTACATTGGTTATAAAATAGCTGACATAAAAATATTTTATAAAATTGGTTATAAGTAATCAATATTATAAAATTTTATTATTAACTAGTTTTTTATGAGTATATTATGTATGGTTTTGTTAATATTTTTAAAGGATTTTAAGGATAAAAATTGTATCATGATAATAAAAAGGGTTGTCTCCATGTTTTTACATTGGTAGCATATATTAAATAAATTAACCTCTAAATTTATGGGTATTCTCATGGGAAACAAATATCATTTTTACTAGATTCCATTCCCATGTATACCACATGGAATGTCTAACACCATGTATTTCATATAATATGGATTCATGTTTCATATTTTTATTTTTTTGTTGCATGGGATTTATAGATAAATACCATGACAACATTTATACTTTGTCCTGTTTCTTATGAAATCCTTGAGGATTTCTAATTAGTGGTGGATGGATATGTTGTTGATGATATTATTAGTTGGAAAATATAAAAGGTGTGGTTTTTCAACTACTGTGATGAGTATGATATTTGAGATATAAATTAAGATACACTATGGGTATGTGTTATGATCATCTATATAGTTGATTGAAATGTGATATATTCATTGAAATAGTCATTCAATATTAAAATAATTTAGAATTTATAAGTAGATATATGGGATTTTCATACTCATTATCCCTTGGTTATTCAATGTTTTTGGATACGGGATCACACAAAAATTCATTCTTATATATGGTGTTGTTTTTGGTAACATGCATAGAAATAAAAGTGTTTAATAGTGATTCTTCAATAAACATTTGTAACATGAGTACCAATGAGTCCATTCAATAGGCCTTACTATTCCTCAATTATGGACTACAAAATAAATTTTTTTAGTCATCGCTATTAATTTGAATGTGGTCACATGTTTTTGTTTACTGAATGGTAATTAATTTTTACTCTGATATATTTACTAAATGGGCATATAGTACATCGAAAATGATTTTTCGATGGATATTCAAAATTTATATTACATAAAAAGCATCTGGACATGGGAAATAAAACATATTTATGGATTAAATAATGTGAATATTTTAGTAATCATTCTATTAGATAACAAAGTAAGGCCAGTTTCACTTATAAATTTGATAGAAAATATAAAAATGAAAAATTAATATAAATTAGATCAAAACAGTTTTCAATATTCAAAGGTAAATGTATAAAATAATTTTTTTGGTCTAAAATAATCCACTTAAATTAAATTTACTCAACCCAAATTCATTTCACACTCAGAATATAATGTGTTTTAGAGGAAGAAGAGTTTCACCTACAAAAATATAATTAGATTGTTCCTTTAATGTTCTATGTGAAGAGATATTCCACAAAAAATTAGATATGAAAAGCCTTCAATTCACCCTTGATCAATACCCATTACATCAAAAAGGGAAGAATGTCAAAGGTTTTTTCAGCAATGAAAAGCCCAAGAAAAAGTTACACATTAGTGACTAATCAAATATGAATAATTAAATGATTGAGTATATGATGGATTTATAGGGAAAATAGAGAGGAAATATCTCCTTAATGAATTTTATAAGGCTGGAATAAGGGTAAATCAAATGATAAATTTATGGCATAGATTTTTTCCATAAAAGAACAATTCTAACGTATTGATAAAACTAGTTGTAGTGACACAAGATAATCGTTCCTTTTCAAATGGTTTCTTATAGTGACTTCAATTGAGTGGTATTCATTGGTATTCCATCAAGTATTTAGTGATAACTGAACACATGGGTACCAATCGGTATCCTTTCCTATAACCTCTAAACTTTTTGAAATCCATCTAAAATTTAAATAAAACAAACTCCATAGATATCTATATAATAGATTTAAAGAATTATACAAACCCATAGAGGATATGGTATTTAAAATATTGGCTAATGAATATACATGTTAAGTTATCATTGTATACAAAAATCTTGATTCAAGGAGTAAAATAAAAATAAGAATAGAGATTTTAAAACTAAGGGGGATTCAATTTTTCCATACGAACCTGAGTACGTGGTGGTTGCCATTAGAGAATGGAATGGATCTAGAGATAATACTATGTAATGGATAATTTTGTTAATATTTATTTCTATTGTTTATCATTGGAGGATAATTCATATTAAAGGGGGATAAAGAGGATGTAATTATATCAATTTTCATTTAATTGAAATTACATTTTTTACTCAAAATATTTTAATTAATTTTTTCAATGGTTGATCAGTGGTTAAATAATATTATGGTGAGGATGATAGAGTTAAATTGGATACCTAAATTTTAAATAAGATAATTACACAATGAAATATAAGGAATAATATTACTAAAGACTACATTGGAAACATAATCAAAGATCAATGAATTTGATCACCACATCATATTGGAAAGAGAATTTGTTTGAGACTCATAATTGTATTATTGTGTACTCTTTGATTTTAATTGGAATATTATTGTAATATTTTTTGTTTATTATATAATTTAGTTAACAATTCCACAAAAATGGTCATTATTAAGACTAATTATTTCATGTATCTCCCATTTATCCTAATAATATTTCATCCTTAAATTCCTAGTTTGATTGTCATTGATAATGAATCTTCAAAACATTTAATGAAGAAATGGTAAATATATTTTCATTACAATAATGATACACATTAAACAACATTCATAACATATTTATAATCATTAAACATAAGTATATATGTTGAGTAATCCTTCCCTTATCCCTGTGGAAATAACCTAGTGTCTTACTAGTTAAGATGCTACAAATATACTAAACTCTTAAAGAGAGTGTGTAACAAACATACTCAATTAAACTAAGAATACTTATCAACCTCAAATAAAAATATATTTCATCATAGATTAAAAAAATGATATATCAAAATTATTTTCTTGATATATGTAACTTTCCATAACAAGACATATCTTTTTGTGAGTATCATTTTATATAAATTCAATGAGGAATTTTACAGAATTTACTCCTATTAAAAATGAATACCCCATATATGGTATCCCCTTTTTTATACCAAGATACATATTTTATGATGAAATAATATAGCTATTCATGAAACTTAATAAATGATTATTTTATTAAAAAAATCATGTCAATAATAAAAAATAATAATTCTTAACCAGTAATGTAAATTACACTTTTCCAAATTCATTATATGAATTATTCCGGGTCCATTTTTATAGGAAATGAATAGTACGGGTCACCTAGATAAATGTATCTAGATAAAAAATTATATATATTCTCATACTTCATGGGTTCACCTATAATATGATTTTATATACATTATAATTTATGGTAATCTAATAGTTAGGGACACCCCTATGTAATACCCTAGGTGATGATAAGTTTATTTTTATAAAAAAATCACATATTTAGTATTACAATGTATTTTTATGTGTTAATATATTCATATGAATCATAAGTAAAATATACATAAATATATCACCCCCTATAATATTTACATCTCATTTTATCATTATATGTGTACTTGCTTCTGGAGATTTAGTTCTGAAATTTGTATTCCTTCTTCCAAATTAATTTTACCTAGTTATAATAATATATAATAAATTAAATAGATAAAGATTTTAGTTACATAAAAAATAATATTTCATTATATCTACACATATCCAAATGTATCCAATTCACAAGGTACTTGAAACCCTTTCATTGAATGGGTTATAATCACATGAAACCAAAATTCCAATAAAAGAATGTATGAGGTGACATGTAACCAAACATCCACATATCCGGTTGGATTTCCAAAACAATGTTGCACTATAAATTGATCAACATTTAAGATTTAACTCTAACAAAACATAAATCTATCTCCTAAAATCTATAAATCATGAGCAACCATTTTAATAGAATTTATAATTGAATTAAAAAAACAACATTTTAATTAAATAAATTCTACGTATTATTGATATAAATAACATATAACTCTTTTATAAATGCAATGGAAGATATTGTATTATGATTAAATAATATAAACTAAACCATGAAATATTTATAATATAATAAATATAGATATATAAATATAGATTTTATAATTTAATTAACAATTCAGGTTTTTATCATGATATATAACAACATTATACATGTATGAATTATATCAAAAACATTTTTAATATATTATTTATTAACCATTAATTGTGAGATATTTTGAGAGAATTTTTTCTAAAAACCATATCCAATAACCATGTTATGGTTTTCTGATTAGAGTAATAGTTGAAAATGAATTTTTAAAAGGAATTTCCTTACACCATGATGTAGTTTTTTAATGTAATCCATTTTTATTACATAGAATTACCGTAAACCGCGATGTCAGACCCATATGTAATGGCTATATTTTATTTTATTGTATTTATATTAATTTTCAAAAAAATTCTGTTATTTTCAGTTTTAGTAAATTTTTGTCATGGAATTTTAATGTTTTATTGGTTCTTAGGGGACACAAATTTGTATCACATGGTTTTTTAAATGATGATATTATCATGTTCTTTGATTTAAAACATGATATTGTTGTTTGGTTAAGTGAGTGAAAATAAATATAAACTATTTGGGGTTATAGATTTAACCATGTGACATTTTTTGGATTCTAGTATCCTATGCATGGTTTTTTCATAGTCTACTAAAGTATTTTACAAAACAATAACAATGCCCAATTTTTATTATTCCTTGATTTTGTCATTTCCCTTCCTAAAATTTGAACCAATAAAATAAAATAATCACTCTCTATCCCAATCCCTTACAATCATAAGAAAAAACATGGATGGAACCATCTACTTACACACATTTATCCACCAAATCTACCATCATCGACAATATTTCAATTGATTTACTCATGATTCAATATTGAATCCTCCAGGTAGATACTATTCTTCCTTATATTTTCCCTTAACTATTATTTCATTCTACCATTTTCACTCTTCCCCACTCAAAGAAACTCTAGAGATTATTTTTAATCTACTTTTTCATAATTCATTCAATGATAGGGTGAGAGATATCTCCTCCATGTTTTATTCATCCATAATGTAATCATCCATACTATTTTCATTCGTTTCAACATTGGTTTCCCCTCATATTAGTCTTTGCATTATATAACCAATATTTCATGAATGTATGACTTCATGTATTGTTTATTTAATATTGACGTCATTAATATTTAAGTATTATTGGAAAAGAAAATGATGTTTTAAATTGTTTTTAGTTCAATTACAAAGATTAATCCAATTAGAAACATAGGAAAAAACTTTTTTATAGAACTATACAGACCTTATTTATATTAAATATCTGGAATGATCTTTATAAATGAATTTTGTAAATTTAAATGTTTTGGGGGTATTTAAAGTAAATTCTAAATTGGTTTTTGAATTTAAATTGTAATTTAATGTAATAATATAATGAAAATTATTTATAATGTGTTTTAATAGTGGTTTTGAATAAAATTGTGACGTTTGTAAATGTGCTTTGATGTACTTATTAGTTTAACACATATACGTAGGTTTACACACACACACACATATATTTTATTAATTCACAAGTGAGTATGTGAGTATTGCACATAGAGAAATTTATATTTCTTCAAATTCATATGATGATAATGATGAAGTGGAACTTTATGAAATTAATTTTAATTCTTAAAATCATTTTTAAAATAAGTTTACAATGTTATTTGTAAATAAATTATAATGGATTGGTTGGAATATGACCAAATGGTTCAATTTTTTATTAGATTTTGAATTTATTGGATTCAGAATAATGAACTTGTGAAAGGAGTATTATATATGAGATGAGTTTTTAGAAAAGGTAACAACAGATGAGAACCAAGGGCATATTGGTGGGATGAATAATACATGTACTCTAGGAAGATTTTTACCCTCCCAAACAATTGAACTACGCTACAACACTCATTGAAATATATAATGACATGGATTGGTTAACACTGGTACTATTCTATTCATCCTTATGAGTGGTTCATGTACAATAATGGGTTCTTGCAGGTTGACCAATGGGAGTATCCAAATCTGTTGTTATGTATTAACTTTAATATCCTAGGTCCCCCAATATTGTTAGATTTAATTATTTTCCCCTCTTACTCTTATTTTTTATTCATTATATATTATTTAAACCTATATAAATAACATAATTTTTTAAAGTCAAAAATTTTAATATATATTATTACTCTAAATTATTTTTTAGTTTAAAGACACATCTTTAAATATTTTAAAATAAAATCATTTTTTAATCTATGATGACGTATTAATATTTTTAAATAAAAATGACCAAATTTAAATTTTTTTAAATTTAAAACAAGTAATAAAATTATATTTAATGTAAATATTTTTCTTGAGTTGTGGGTTTACATGGAACTCTTATAGGTATCTTGTTCTTGTTCTTATATACCATTTTAGTTTATGATTACGATATTCATTTCATATTTCTCACAGAGAATGTTTGATTTGACAATGGATGGTGACTTGTAAAATCACATGGTGATATTTTGTTTATATTATTTTATATATTGTTCCAATCAATTCATTCAAATAGTCCTTTACTAATTATTTTATAGTTACTATTGTAAATCCAATATCTTTTGTGGTCAGAGTAGAACAATTCACTATTTCTATAGTGGGTGTTAGAGGGTTATCCAAGGATTGTTTTCAAATTTCGATGATTTGATGGTATTTTTGAAGAGTTTATTTAATTTATATTGTTTTGTTGAATTTATTTAAGTTTCTAGACATTATTTTTATGTGTTTTGACTAGGTTTTAGTTGGATAAAGAAATGGGTTTCAGTCAACGATTTGATTTTTGTGGGTGGGTGGAGGGGGGTGGATTGAGGCCTTTCTCAATTGCTCTCACCAGGTTTTCCATTTTTTTAATCCCTAGAAAATCCAAACGATTCCATCATCGGCAAATAGGTACATACATAATTTTCCGAGGTCAGAGGTCATCTGGGTTTTCATGACTAGTGAATATTATGGACTCACATTTTCCTAGAAGATGGAAGGGTGAGGTCCTCACACCCCATTTTGAACGGAATAATTACCTACTATGGGGATCTCTTATAGATTTTAGATATGTTTATAAATATCTTCTTAATCATGATACAGGAAAAATTACACTAACAAATAGATTATAGGTCAAATATCTTCATGCCTAAAAGACATGTAATCTCATTAGTGAACAAAGAAAAGGGGGTCTTATCAAAGGATCCATATTTATGCATCCTAGGTTCTCCATCCATATCCAAAATTTATGGGTAGCTATTTTATATGATGAAACCATAGAACACTTTTCTTTAGAATATTATTCCATGTAAGGATATGATCTAATACTCTGAGGATGGTATAGAGCCATTTTGAGGCATCCAACATATCCTAGTCACTATAATAATCAAAAGACAAGTATTTTATTAAACTCATTCATTTTAACATCTTTTGAAGAAGACATATATATGGGAACTAAGGATCCATTTATTTGAGGTCGAGTCTCATGGATAGGTCCTACTTATCATTGTCTCAGAGGGAATTAGAGTCGTAGTAGTTCGACCTGGACCTTAGGAATGGCCCTAAGGTAGATGTACATATACGATGAGTGTTCATATCATACAACTCATTAGTGCTTACAGACAAAGGTTTCCCTAGCTGTTGGAGACTCATGATTCTAGTGAGGTTTTCATTGCAATTCCCTAAGCCCACAAGACATATGCTCATTGTGAGAAACAATGAATGGTAAATGATTATCCTCACATCATATAGAAATTAGACTCTTGTAATGGGATAATCCATGGGATGTTTTATTTATATATTCGACCTTATAGAGGCATCTAATGTATCATAGATATTAGAGGAGTCATAGATATCATATTTCAGTTTATTTCACATCTATTGACGAATAATATTGAGTGATCATCCCATGGGAATTATTGGGTCCCAATGGTGGAAATGTTAGTGACATGAATTTCACATCGGTTTGGATATTTTTTTGAACATGAGCATTAGGAAGGCATACTACATATCCTTTATATTGAAGGAATTATATTTCTCATAGTTCAATTGGTGGCGTATTACACTATGCGGTTTCCCTTTCCATTGTAGGGAATTATAATGAGAATGATATGATTTTTGTGACTCCCAAAGCCCACATGAGCTATGCTAGGAGCAATAAAGAAGGGATGATGGACGATCAAACTCATTTATTATGGGTGTGGGAATACCATAAAAAGACAGCCTTATAGAGATTCATTATAGAGCTAGGACCTCAAGGTGGTTTCATATGAATCATGGTCATTATAGGAATCAGAATTAACATAGCTCCATTTATTGGGTCTTACACTATGATGTTTCCCTATAATGATCGGGGCTAACAAACTGAGGATAGAAAAGTATACCAAGACCAGGTATGCCCTTATGACCAGACTTGATTGTCTAATGGGTATTTCATGTCCAAGTTAACTTTTCTGGAGGAAAATGCAAGACCCATAAGACTTTTTCTAGGAATCCATCACATAACCTAGCTGGGTATTCTGGAGTGTGTCACATGATCCATCTGACTTGACTACATGTCATCATGAGGGTTGGTTGGCACATTTAGAGAGAGTCGTGGAAGTCTGTATGAGACATCTTAGAGGGTGTTTCATATATTTTCTAGCATCTCTATATAGAATCATGAGTCTGGAACTACATGTCTAGAAGTTTTGTTAGTCTCGAATGACACGCCCAGTGGGTATTGTGAGAGACGATCAGACATGCCTAGTGAAACCGCGAGATTTTAATGACATGATCATGCATTGTTATTTGAGTCAGGTAATGTATCTGAACGATAATGCCAGTCTTGGGAAAAATGTTCTGGGGGACATCATGAGACTATGGTGGAACACCCGGGGGACATGTGACTTTCTCTAACATAGCCGGATGATTTCTCATTACCCAAATAGTTTGTTGAAGGAGTATCACAAGATCATAGTGACATCTCCAAGTTTTGTCAATTATTTTTGACATTTCACAAGAAGTGATGTGGGCTAGAGAACATATTTTGTTTTATGTATTCCAACGTTAGTCTTTTTCCCAACTCTTATACCGCATACACCATATATTAACATAATGTCAACTTATTTATGGTCTAGCAAGACTTAGAAGACATATGGAATGATCTTTATATTCCCTACCAGTGTCCCTTCATGTGATATATGAATGATCATAAAATTTTTGTTATGCAAGGCTAATGAATATTCTTGTCATTTTCTAATGTATTACTAGATGAAAGAATTACCAATCTTGTTATCAGTCACTCCAAGAAATCTGCTATGGTTCTTAGGATGTCATCCCATATGTATGTTGGTGTGGCACCATGATGTGAACTAATACCCTTTTCTCAAAGGATGTGGTGGGGATTTATATTCCCCTTTAACCTAATTGTTCACTGGTTTTGACAACATATCTATCCAAGATCAAGGATGGAGTCAGTTAAGGGGGTCTAGCACCACCCATCTTCGTGAGTAATTTCTGTGGGTTGTTTTAACTGTGTCTCCTAATTTTCTCCAGTTGTGAGTCACTCCCATAATCATTTACTTTATTTTATTATTTCCAATTAATGGATACTTATTTAGTTATAAATATACATTTAAGGGATTCTTTGTCATCAGATTGACATGTCCAAGGTCCTTTGTGAGATCAGAGTGCCTGTTGAATGGCCATCGTGGGGAATTCGATGCCTTGCCCCTGACATTTTTTGAAGAAATTCTATCTTGTTTGTAGGTCTCCATGAGACTGGAATGGCTCGTAATGGGGTCATGTGGAACTTTTCCACAATCTTTTATATTATGTCACATAAATTTTACAGCTGCAATAGTCTTACACATCATTTCTTTTACCTTTTTTTAATTTTTGAGTTCTCAACGATCTTTCGCAACTAGACATGTTATTTGAAAGGTAATTATTCAATTTTTCAAAGACACATCATGTGAAAATTAGGGGTCATGGGGAGGTTTTCGAGAATTTTGTACACATATCCATTAGTTTTTCCTTGGGGCCCAAAGGGTATGTACAAAGTCTCTTGGATGTTCCCAATCCATTTTACACACCAAGGATGACCAGACTATGGGATTTTATTAGGCAAGATGGAAATTTCTAGGACTATTAGTGCCTTGTAGAGTTATATGGTTTTGTCTCATGCCTTTTATGACCATGAGTATCTCCTGTTTACTCTATTTTTATATACATTGTTTTATTTTACCATGGTTATAGAGTTATGATAATTTTCAGGAATGTTGTTAAGGGAAGACACCCTTCCCTTTAGAGATGAGCTAAATGATTTTTATACATGCTAGGGATCTCCAACTATGGATTTTTATTCTCATAAATGGAAAGAATTTCTGAATGGACTGTTAGGATCTTGCTGAGCGGTGAATTTAATGGATTTGGGGAACATGGTCAGCAACTGCTGTGTTTCCATTGGTTATTAGTAGAGCCTTCATAAGAGTACGATTACTAGTTGAAAGTGGTTATATAGGATCCGAAATAAAACATGTACTACATGTGGATCCTTCGCATGACCTTATAATGGTCATTCGATTACATGTCCCTTGAATACATATGTGGTTTGTTGGTCTCGAACACCTTCTCAAACATTTTCTTTTTCCAGGTAAATAATACCCATATAAATGTATTACATCTTTTATGATTCTCATGGTGATTATTTTGTGGGTCTCTAAAAATACTTCCCATAAGAGAAACATCTGTAGGGATAAGAAATTGATTATGAGGAATTTAAATGCCAACCATAGTTTTTGGTGGTGACATGAATTAGTTTTTTGGGTGGTGTTTGGTTTATTGGGTAAAGTTTTTGTATTTTTTGAAATGCCTTATATATAAGAAGAGAGTGATTTTATTCATTGACTAACACCTCTCTAGAGAAATATCACATTTTCCTTCATCATGTACTTCCATCGAAGACTTTTTCATGAACCTTGATCATGAAACCTATCTGGGATTCTTCTCCATGAAATCTTCTCCATAATTCCACTTTCTCCTAGGAACACTTCTGTACTAGGAAAAAACATATACTCAGTAATTTCTCAAACAGTGGTTGAAATTTTACTTGATGGATTCATGAGATTCTCCAATTTGATAATATGTTATTCATGTGACCATGTCTATGACACACGATTGTGAGTCTACAAAGGGGTCATGTGATTACCAATTCCTTATAGGGTTTATTGGACCCACAAGTCCTATAGGGGTTAGGCAATTTGTGAACACTTTACTTTTTTATGTGATGTTCATGATGCTGCCAGAACTGTTATGTCATTTTATTTTATAATATTTTATATTGTCTTTCTCTGAAACATACCACAGTCTTATTTTCAGATGTATTATGCCTCCCATCAAGTATCCTTAGCTGTATCCAATGAATGGGCTACAATCACTATCAAATGTAATGTTGATCCTCTCTATAGTGTATACACTGATAATGAAAGATTGAAGTGGTTCATCTCATCCATGATTTTGGGTTCTCCCATATATCATCGACTTCATCTATGTGGGCCTGGTTTACTAAATGATGCTACCATACCACATCCATACATTAATATTCCTTTTAGTTGGGTGCATGTTTCTCATGACAATGATCATAAAACAATTTACAAGGATAGTTATGTAGTCACTACTCAATATCATAATTGATCTTATATGATAGAAACCATTCTACTAGGTTTGTATAGCCTTTATTTAACACAAGAAACCTATTTCTCATAGTTATTAGATTATAATCACCTCCTTTTAGAAGAGTTCTGGTATAAGATGGTACTTGATGTGGTATCTTCATCCTAACAGTAACTTTTTTGATGAGTTGGCATGGCCTTTTTGGGTCATAAAAATTTTTATGGAGTTTGTTGGTAATTTATATTTGGTTTATCTTTTTGTAGCTCTATAGATCTATCAATTTATCATATTTTTCCATCTTGAATTCCTCAGAGAGATGATCATCTGTTGGTTCCCTAGTACCAACGCATTTCCTTTTTCCCATAATAAAGTGGGAATCATCCTATGGTACATCTATCAGTTAGGCAGGATTCCTCCCCTTGGATAAATGTTTTAAGAGTTCCTCCCTTAAAAGGATATAAGGGGTAATCTTCTGCATACTAAGTTAGTGATGAGGGATATGATCATTATTGGGAATTAGAAATTAATGAAGGATCCTAAAATGCATTCCCTCATTTTATTTAAGGATTGGATTTCTATTTTTCTCTATTGCAACTGAGTTAGGAAAACTTTTATTCTCCGTCTTCGGTGTCCTTCCAAACAAGTCCTTGATAGTGATGTATCATATTGGTCCATTTTAGAGGATGGATATTATAACTCATAGGACTATTTTGTGAAATATTATATAAATCTAATGCAAATATTCTTAGGTATTATGACCATGTTCTTGAGTGAAAAGATTTTCTTAGATGGGGATATACATTCAGGAATCCCAATTAGTACATTGGTGATAGTAGAATGAATTGAGGAAGGGAGGAATATTAATATGGGGGAATTAATCATTGCTTGTCTTTATCAAATTTTACACCATATTCAACAAGGTATCAGATCATACAGGATTAGTTGTCCTTTCAAGTCCCTTTTTGGTTGGGGAGGGTTCCTTTTCCATTGTTATGAATACTACAATGCTTCCATGATCCCAGATGCCATATCTTGTCATAGATTTTTGAACTCCTCAACAGTTGGGGTCATCTCCTTGAGCCCAATATAGATTGAGGATGCACTACACCATCATAATAGCTTTTAATTTTTCCTCTTTCATGCACCGATTGGTCTGATTATTGATAATCGATGTGTCTCCCTTGATAAATGATTTTATATGATCTTCCATCAGGATGTGGTTCTCATAGACAGGGTAGAAGAACTAGTCATATTTGAGCCTTATACACTATACTGATTCTCTTGTCAATTTGGCTATATTCAAAGGGTCTCTTCTCTTCATTTTTTCAGCATTCAAGGGGAGTGAAATTATGGGGTTATCTACCAATTTTGGAATATGATAAAATGTGAAGACACAGAGTACGAGATTAGGATTCCTCTTATTTATGGTTATACTTCTTTCCTCTCCTAGGATTATGTCAAGGATTAGGTAGAAGATTATTCAAATAGTGTGCTAACCTAGTTTTTTTGTCACATGGAAAAACCTTTTGCCTCCCTAACTCCATTAAGAAGTGTCAGTGAGTTAATTGATAAAAGATATATGTGAGGCATAGAGAAAGTGACCTAATTCAAATAATGACTACTTCAGAGGTGGAAAAGTCTCTATTGAGGATGTTAATCTTATAACATAGGTTATAGTTAATATTCCCATTGATGGAAGTGCATAAAAGTCTTCTTCTCCTATTTTCATATTGGTTCAACTAGGTAGTCATGCTTCTATTGTTCTTATTCCACTGTTACAGAGGCTCATACATAATGTAAGATTATCTGGAAACACATTCCTGCCTTGATCTCTAAGACAAACATATATCTATTCTATGACTAAATGGATTGACTTCATCAAAATTTTCCTGACTTAGGGGTGGTTGTTTTTCACAGACAACCTCTATATGAAACTATGAAAAAAAATCATTCTCATCTACTGTGATCAGGCCATTATTTATAAAGATTTACAAAATTTTATTGATAAGTCCCCTCTTTTTTATGATCATGAGGGAGACATTAGAGGCTTTGAAATTGGTTCATCAGTTTATATCTGAATTTCATGCTCAGATGGAAGCCTAGACCATACAAATATGGATATGTGAAGAGATCATTGCTCTTTTAAAGTATGATCCTTCAACATCATCATCAGTACTAGCTGTTGCTCAAAAACGTGTTGACGATTTTTTGGATTTAGTCAATACCCATTGTCCTAGTTTGGAAGTGGAATAATTAGGAAAATGGAACTCTATCATTCCCTCTATGCATCCCATCAGACTCTACCTAACCGTGCTATTATAGTCACATGAATTTTATCTTTGTATTACTATTTTAATGAGATCAAATTACGAGTATATAGAGAGACTCTAAAATGTCAAGATTACTCCCTCTTTTTTTACCCTATGAATGGATAAATTTTTTAAACATCCTTGGTTTCTCTCCAATTTTCTTTCACTCGTTATGTGCAAGTAATTTCATTGTTCTAATATTTTGAGAATTACCAATTATACTCTTCTTTTTAATAAAGTCATGAAAAACTAAATGTGTGGATCTAGAATTTTTTTAATCACTCTTGAATTCCCAATAACATGACGTGCCTTGCTGATGGATAAATTCCAGTTATCTTAAGATTACCTTATTTTCAAAATGATAAATTGGGTAGAATAAAAGTCCTTGAAGGAGATAAATCTTCTGTTTTCCGGAAGAAAATATGCTTCACTAGAGTGGATTGAATTTCAGGGCCAAATGATGATCATATAAGCTTATTCAGACTAAATCACTATTCATCTTTAGTTAAGGATATTTTAGCTTAGAAATTATATTGATTTATTTTTGGGGATTTCTACTCAGACCTGATTTTTCTTTATTTTAGGGTATTTTAGCTCAGATCTAATATTGATTTTGATTTGGGTATTTATATTGATCCAGATATTTCACTAGTTTATTGTATTTTAGCTTAGAGTTAATAATGCTTCAGTTTAGGGAATTTTATCTCAGACATGATATTTCATTAATAAAGGGATTTTTAGCTTAGACCTAGTATTTCTTTAGTTTTGGGTCTTTTATCTCGAACCTGTTCTTTCATTAGTTTACTGTCATTTTTTCTCAGAATTTTGTTGTTTAAAGGGATCAATAAGATCACAAATCCTTTTTTTAGAGTGGCACATTTGGTTAATTACCATAAGAAAATATAAAGGCTCCATTGTCTTATAAGAATAGTTAGGAAAAGGGTCTTTAAGGATGGGTATCCTTTCTTGAGGATGTGGAATATTTATGGAGTTAATATCAGTTAGAGGGGGAATTAACAGAGATTCTAGTATTACCAATATTGTTGGAATATGGGTGATGTAAACCATAACCCAAAATTTTGAGTATGTGAATATGATATGGTGTAGACATTCTGGGTATGTCCCATTACATACTGAGATTTGAGGTTCTACGATATATTTAAAGGGGACCAAAAGGATTGATGAACCTTTATGGAAATGAAGAGATGTGTTCATTTGGTGGGTCTATTACCTTATGCATCAATATCATGGTAATGAAAATATGATCTCCAATTATCTATGAAATTCATGAAATTTATTTGATGCCTCAAACATCCAGATGATGTAGTTGTGTATGGAAGAAGGCTATTTGATAGCTGTTCTGCATCCTTAGTGCAGATATATTTTAAATTATGAAGCTCAATCCCTACACACTATGGTTTCAAATCATGAGGTGTGGGACACAAAAGGAAAGAGAATTGAGTGTTGTATAATGTCCTTGATAAATGGTATGAATCATGGTGATATAAAATTGAGGATATCAAAACCACATGGATTATCTGGTGTGGATGTTTTAGATGACAACCCAAGATGCTCAAATTAGGAGAATGTTGTTGGAAAATCATAATGGTAGAGGATCTAATCACACTGGGGGTTGAGTTCTTCCACAGTGGTGTCAGGGCTCATAAGGATCAGAATGTCCTTTTTCAGAGTGAATAATTTGGTTGAAAACCATATACACATACACAAGAGCCATGGAAATGTACATATTTTCATGAAAAAGGCCCATGAAGAAATACATCTATTCCATTGGGCATGAATGTTTATGATTGTCTGAGGAACCCTAAATTTTTATGTGTGATTTGTGGAAACTGTATGATCCATGATGGGATTAAATAAACTAAATGTTGTGTCACCACCTAGCATGTATATTATAATGGAAACACGGTGGGGAAAACCATTACCCAATATATTTTATGAACCTGGGGGTCTAGAAACCATAGATTGTCTTTTAATAGGGTTAGTTGGTAGACCCTATGAGATTTATGCCTTATTTTTTCACACTCTAATTTTTTCCCATAACTCTGAAGGTGAATAGTTTACCGAGGGAAGAAATGATATTTTTTCCAATAACCCATTTACAGGTTTTCAATGTAACTAGTTTTTTGTCCCTTTATATAGTGGTTTAATGTCTTGCGATTTGGACTATTATAGTATTGTGTTTATGAAATTAAACATTGACCATTGTGTGGACAATTTATGGTAATGAAAATTATGGAACTAATATGGGGGATGATGGACAAGACACAAATTAGGATGCCCAAGCTCAAAAGTACTCGAACATCATTATGAGTGAGAGGTAAAAATGTTGTAAACCAAGGATAAAGGTTATTAATCAATGAGTGATGATATGGGAAAATCATTCTAGGAATAACTTAAAAAATGGATTTCTAGGATCACCATGGTGATGTTAGGATTACAGGAATAAAAAATCCTTTTATAATTGGATGAGATTCCTCTAGTTGGTGGGTCTAAGACCTTCTTCATTTATAACATGGTAAATTAGGGAGATATATTTTATTTTTCAAGGGAAATGAAAGGTTTGTGGTATCCTGAGTCACTCGATACAGTAAGTGTAGTGTTTGGATCAAGGCGCTAATAATATTGATAAAATCAATCATTACTATGGCTGACTAGGGTATGGCTCTTGTGGTATTGTGATAAATAATGATGATGGTTGATGGACTCTATTTAGATTAGCATCATGATGTAAGGATGTGTACCATGGAGTTTATTTTCATGCAGTAGGGACATACTTATTGTGCGGTTTTAATATGATCGTACAAGGAAACATTCTTTATACATTAATGTTATTCATTAAGTACGTTTTCTAGGATGTTTATGTCACAAAACATCACTATGGGTCATGTTCCATGACTCCCCAATACCGCCTCCAATAGGTCAAGGGTTAGTGACTAACAATGAGTAGGAATATCACAAACATGTGAGGAAATTCCGAAGTACCTATACCAACATACAGATCTCTAAGACAACAAAATTAACAAATATAAAAACCACTAAGAAACCATGTCTGCATATATCTGAATCCAATAATTAGAGTATGACTTCATTTAATGTAATGTAAATAGAGCAAAATATAATCCCATCATAGTGAAGTCTATAAAAAATTACATCCATAAATTAATGGTACCAAGATTGTTGTATGTTAAATATAGGAACACACCTTAGTATGTCCATCTTCACGAAGCACCTTCTGGTCTTGGTCTACTAAGGACTCTATCAAATGGTCAATCATATACAAAAGACACGACATGTGTAGGAAAATACTATACAGGGGTGACTATAAAAATATTCATAAGGACACTCCAAATATATAAATCATATAAAAAAGGAAATGTTTTCATATCTTTATCAATATATGTATTCAATATATATAACAAGAATATCCAAATATACACAACAGTTGCACAATGTGTAAAAATAATCCACAACCATAGTATTCGGCCTAGAATTCAAGCTAGAAGATTCCATATAACACAAATCTGGGAGAACACACTCTTAAGTCCAATTGCACTGATGAAATATCTCTGAGAGTTATGGATCATCAGCTCTTTTCATGAAATACATACAATAATAGATATGATGAGAAATATGATACACAAATGAGGATAAAAAATGAGGCCATTGAGTGATACCAACAACTCAATCATGATTAAACCACTATGTAGGGGATTGATGCCCAATAAGATTGGTCACCTCGATACATAGACTGTTCCTAGGGAATGAAGATGAATAGAGGATCCTTCCCAAGCCTCCTGGAGAAATTAAAAAAAATATACTCAAGAATTATTTCGAATGGGGTTATAGTCCTAAAAGTTGGAAACAATTCATAATAACCTTTAGGGAATTGATAAGGGTGAAAACCCTAATGAAAAATTTCCAATATATAGAGAAAAAGAGATCTATGCCATGTAATAATGAGTACATCTCATTTAGGGGGGTTACATGCCATGTCACTTGACATTGGGTTCAGCCAGTGTAAGCATTCCATGGCATTCAAAACTGTGTCCTTGTAAAAGAGTAATAAATGGTATGTATAGGGGTTACATGTTATATCCATGTATCTGAGGTCTCACCCATTTACTCTGGTGGTGTTCCAATACACAACATTACCATTTGTTTCCGTGCCCATGTTCCAGTACAGAGGGTTTCCCGTGTACATTGTCCAGGACATCCCGTGTGGGGGAGTACAGACTGTTTTGGATGGATGTGTAGTCCAACCCATTTCTATGTACTATTCATATTACAAACCAAGTAATTTGAAGGGGTATACACTCCATGTATCCAAGGAATACATGTCATGTGTGTCAGACCTTTTTGGAAAACATTGGTTCTTACTCCACACACCTTGGTCGATATTTTAACCTCTAATCTGTTAACTGCATTGTCAGGGAACTCGATATTTGACCTCATATAGCCATGCCATCACCAATTTGATGAGATTAACTCCCTCGACCTACTATGAAAATAGGACCATTCATGTTCTTAATTACATCCTTATGAATGTGAAATAATCACCAACCAATATTTGATCTGTTATTAAAAACACTCCTTCACCTCTATCAAATTTTACCAATGCTAGATGATAAATTTTGGATACATACACTAAGAATCAGATCTTTGTAGACCAATATTTCAACAAAGTTTTGAAATGTAGTGAAAAAATAATCATTAATAAGAATGTTGTATAAGGGGAGAAAAGAAAAAATAAAAAGAAGATGAAAAAATCCCGATCGGTGTTCATGTTTATCTCAATTAATTGTCCTTAAAACTACATATCAATAAATCAAAAATATTGATGAAATCTCCCAATAAATCCATAAAATAAACCCCTCTCACACAATGGTCGGTCCACGAGATTGTATTTTCATTGATTAACATATGTTCATCATAGAAATCAAGAATGAGGAAACGAAAAGAAATCCAAACTCACATCGTACCTTGATTCAGTTTGATGGCTAATAATGATCACTCTGTTTTATTTATCATTGAAACGATCCATAACATTTGATGTTTCACCAACTGATCGATCCATGATCCAACACTATTTTCTTGATAGGGTTCTCGAAATATCTCCCTAGTGATCTGATGGTATCTCCTAGGTTATGCCAATGAACATAGATTTACAACATAATCATATATTTATTGAATATTTAATTATCATATTGGTAAAATGAAATGAAATAATTTTTATTCAATTATTCATTTCATTTTTCTTCCCATGAGGAAGTATTTAAAAACATCCTACACTTTTACGAACCAAATCAGGTCCCAATCCTACCAGTGCCCTACCCAGTCTACAACAAGGCCCGAAGGGCGTTTTCGATCCCTATGGGCTGGAACAAGTTCTAGTGTATCAAAATAAATCATGTAAAAAATTTACGTGAATGAAAAATATAAATAAAAAAGAAAAAATATGAAATATACCAAAACTGAAGGTCACAACCAAACGATCCGTCATCCAAAAACCAAAAATGGAGTTAAATATTTAAACTGAACACAAAATAAGAACTACAACTTAGTAGGGTCACCAAAATCCAACACAAAAACTACCACCTGGTGGGAGGACACAACACTCAATCCATCTCCAAAATGCCCTGCCAAGAAGTCCGCTAACAATTTGAACCACCACTTCCAAAAGCTGGAGAATTACCTATACCAGACATAATCAAATCTACAGACATCATAGGGTTTATGTACTGTGTGAGAAAATACCCATTAGGATACCACCAAGAAAATATTCCACGAATCGAAGTTAAATGATAGAGATAGTTTCATGTTTAACAGAGGAAAATGAATAGAAAAATATTTAAACAATTTAAAAGAAACAATTTTAAGGATAAAAAATCTAAAGAAAGAAACTTAAATTAAAAAATCCCACACACAAATGATTTAATGGTCACCCTAAAGTCAGACCATATTCTAATAGTGAGTGATCACAAAATAAAGATCACAAAATATGGGAGAGTCTTGAAGGATACAAGCAAGATGTGGTACACTAGAACATCACATCACTGTGATCAATCTTATATGAACCTTGACAACATATTTTCTCATTAACAAGACACTAGAAGGTAAGAACATACATAACATAGTGGTCTCCAATCATCCAAAAAGTTTAGTTAGTGTTGTAATAATCAAACCAACTATATGAAACTAGGTCAATGCTTCTTCTGTATCACTAGCACACTAGATCTAGTTTGTCCACCTAGTACCAAAGATTTTTATTTGTGCTCATATTGGTTAGAGTTCATGTCACATGTTAAATTTAAAATAACATAGAAAATGAGGCACTACCACTACCCATTACCACAATTTCACACAAACTCAAAAAAAAATTCAAATAATACGCACTCGAAAAATATTTCACACATAATATGCATCCCTCAAACCATTAAATAATCCATATGTATAGTTAAAATACTATTTTCATGGTTGAACAATCACCTAAATTTTTTTTTACCAACATAAAATATGTCGCATGACTTTAATAATAAAAAAGTTACTCATTTCATCTTTTTCTACTAAACTCATATTGATGACATTCCAAGACACAACATGAATAGTTATTAAAAAAATCATAATTAAGCAGGCCACTAAAATAAATCACTAATAAATATTCAAAATATATCACATGATTCAAAATACCAAATCTCACTCAAAGCACACCTTTTAAAACCAAACACACCATGGCCCCACACCAAAACACCAAAAATAACTCTTACCCATCTTAATAAACTAACTACATAGTTTATTAAATGATGATAAATAACATGACATGTTTTTTCACAAAAAACAAATCAAACATAGATCAAATTTTTTTAAAATGTAATTTTCATCAAATATATTTATTTAATGAACCAACAATTAAAATAATTAATCATACAAATAACTCCTCAATTTATAATTTTTCACCGACCCAACTACCGGTATGTCACAAACATCACAAAAATGGTGAAAAAAACTCACTTCATGACAAATTAAATGCAAGGGGTCTCATAAAACCTTAAAATAATGTATCGTATCAAAGTCAAAAAGATTTAATGAATCAAAATCTAAACCATAACCACAACCCCACCAAAATGAATGAACTAATAACTTAGGTACTCCGAACCTACAGCGAGGGTTCTGAGAAGCTGGCTGGGTGAGGTGGATGGTGCTAAATGATGTTGCCTCAGATATAAATTCGCCAGAAAGAGGTGTACCCAAAGGGTGTCAGAGCCAAAGAGCTGCACTGGGAGGGGGTGTCGGTGTGAGGTTGATCGGAGTGGTGCAAGATAGTGGGGAAAGGTCATTCGGGTGGTCTACACTATAGGGGATGTCATGGAATCGTTGAGAGGTATCATGGGAGGATAGTTCAGTGGCAAGGTTAGGCAAACGATAAACGGCGTAGGTAGGTTTGGGGAGGGATTCTGGACATGAAAAGGAGAGATGAAAAGTGATGGATAGAATGAAAAAACTAATAGAAAAGAAAGGGAGAAGATAAAGGAAGAAAAAAATGAGGTGAAAAAATAAAATAGAATGGAAACATAAAAATAGATAATACAAACCTAAAAAAGAACATTTAAACTATTCATAACTAATCAATGAAATATAATAGACATATTAATAATAAAAAATTAAAAATTAAAAATTTATTGTTATGAACTAAATTAATGTATTAATTATAATAATTTTTATAATAATAATAATATTAATAATAATAATAAAAGTAATTATAATTTTATTTTCATTAGGTCAGTTAACCACACATGCATCGGGAAGACAACTCGTTAAATTGGTGATGCTGCATGGCTTTGCCTATGCCATATCCATGTGTTGGGCATTACCAAGGCAACACACATTTATCAGTATAGAAGAAAAAAATCATATTGGGATTGACTGGTATTTCAACCAAATAATTATTAAAAATACAAAAAAAAACTTCTGATATAAAAATTAAAATTAAAAACTTACTAAAATGCGATGTCTGGGTGTGATAATTATCCCGCCATGAAAACATTCCACCCTCGAAAAGTCAACTAGAAGCCTGATCAGAGAATAAAAAGGGTACTCCTTCTCAACCCTTAACTTCTACTCCCAAGTCTCATGCTCATCATTTCCCATACTGCCAATGAATTTCAACCCACGGAAGGAATTCCAATATAGAAACATCTCATGAGAATACACTATTGGGACTGGCCACTCAAAAACTGATAAATCGGGCTCTATATCCATATCCTCCAAATTCAACACATGGGAATGATTCATATTGTACATTTTCAGTTGGGAGACATAGAATATATCATGAATCGATGTGAACTGTGAACAAAGGGCTAAATAGTATCCCACCCTACCAATATGCTCAGTAATGTCAAAAGGCACAACATACATCGGTGTCAAATTCCCATGAATTCTGTAGCAGCGGTGACCTAAGAAGGGGGTCACCTTAAATAACACCTCATCGTACATCGAATACTCAAGATCGTGATGCATCTGATCAGCATAACCATTGTCTAGTCGACTTGACTTCCTAGGACATTTCATACATAAGGATGAGTCCCAGAAGGGAGGTCTCACCAACCTCATCCTAACACAAAAAATAATGACAAGGTTTGACCATAGAGAACATAAAAAGGTTCTATTATAATAGAGTATATGTAAATATTATTATAAGTTAACTAAACCAATACAAACCAGCTATCCCATGAACCTTTGAAATATAACCCACTTGTGCGAAGCATGTTGTCCAAAATCTGATTTTCCCACTATGTCTAACCATCCATTTGTGGATGGTATGACATGATCATTTTTTTTATGATCACAATGCCTTCTAGAGGCATTCTTAAAACCAAGAGGTAATTTGGGGGTACCTATCAGAAACAACTACTGATGGCACACCAAGAATTCTGACCACCTTTAAAACATACAAATGGCTCAGATCAACCGCCTTGGTTGTATCTATGATCGGGATAAAGTGAGATGGATTGGTCAAATGGTCAATCTCTACCCAAATAGTGTTCCTTCCCCAAGGTGTATGAGGCAAGCCAACAATGAAGTAAATAGAATCCTAATCCTACTTATAGTTAGGAATGGGTAATTGATAAAGAGATCTATATGGTCTACAATGCTCTTCTTTCACCTGCTGACATGTATAGAATATAGACACAAATTCATCTTTGTCTTGTACCCTACTGGGCCACCAAAAATGGAGACGAACATCATAATACATCTTTCTAGTACTAGGCTGGATAACCCATTGAGATTGGTGACTATTCTAAATCACCAACTTCCGTAGAGATAATGGAGCTACAACACCACCCTTGAAGCATGAGATTTCCCTATGAGATAATAAAAAATCCTAGGAAGTCTCCCATCTAAGAAGAGACTCTATATAATGCTGGAAAATCTCATCATTAGGCTTCTCCTATGGAATCAACTCTAAAAGAGTAGGAATCAACTGAATACTGGACAAGAATGTACATCCGTTGTACTCCTTGGTCTCCAAGTGCATCTAGGCAAACAACCCCATCTAAGTCCACTCATCTTTTGACATCGTCAATGCCTTCACTGGTACCTTTCTTCTCAGAGCATTATCCAGAACATTACTCTATCATAGGGTATATATAATGAAAAAGTAAAATCCCTATAGATACTAGATCTAATGGTGCTACCCTCAGATTGAGATCCTTCTAAGAGAAGATGTTGGATAAGCTATTATGGTCAGAAAAGACCACAAAATTCTCACCAAAGAGGTAGTGACCCCATGTATTTAGGGAGTTCATCACTGCTTCCAACTCCATGTCATGAGATGGGTAATTCTTCTCATGTGATCGAAGTTGGTGAGAAACATAATCCACCACATGATTATCATGCATGAGTACACACCCAAGGCCCATACCTAAAGCCTCAAAGTAAAAAACATAGCCCTTCAAAGACATTGGTAAGATCGAAATAGGTGTGGTGGTCAACCACCACTTCAAATACTTAAAGGATTCCTAGCACGTTGGGATCCATTCAAATTTTACCCATTTCTGGGTGAGTGGATTCACGGAGGAGGAAATCCATGAGAAATACCAAACGAAATGCATGTAATAAATTTCCAGGATAAGAAAACTCCTGATCTCAAAAACATTACATAGTTGTTCCCTTGACATCACTATACTGATATTCTTAGGATCCACATACACCCCTTGTTCTGAAATGACATTCCAAAGAAACTTTACTTCCGTGATCCAACAGGTACCCTTTTAATGCATATCATATAGGTGGTGATCTCGTAAAGTGCCCAAAACAATCTGCAGGTGATGTTCATGCTCCTCCTCATATGCAGAATAAAATAAGATGTTTTCCACCAACATGAAAACAATGGAGTCGAGATACAAGTGAAAACCCCTATTGATGAGAGCCATAAAAACAGCTGGAGCATTTTTCAATCAAAAAGGCATGACCAAATTCTCAAGGTGACCATACCTGCTTCAGAACACTGTCTACAAAATTTCCTATTCTCCTATACTCATTTGGTGGTAACCCAAATATATGTGAATCTTGAAGAAGAACCTCACCCCATTAAGCTGGTAAAACATTTTGTCTATCCAAGGAAAAGTGTATTTATTTTTTATGGTTACATTATTCAATTTACGTTAATCAATACACAACTGAAGGGTTTCATTGACCTTTTTCACAAATAAAACTAGGGCAGCCCAAGGTGGGATGATCGATTGAATCAACGCTTTGTATTCCAAATCTCTTAGCTATATATTTAGTTCCCATTATTTTGTGGGGGCCATGGTACATGAGGGAAGAAATATAGGTTGTGTTCCCTACTCCAACTCAATTGAGACCACCATGCCCCTCTCTAGGGGTAAGATAGAAAAATTGTATGGGAATAACTCTTGAAACACATCCACTATAGTAGGAAACCCACAATAAGGACAACCACTATCTTTATCTAGTGTTAGTGGTGATAACTGATAAGAATGATTTCCCAAATCTAGAAGTGTATGTCTCATGCGACTCATTAGGGGATCCCATTCCCTAAGAAATATATGTGGGCTCCAATCAGGTGCCATAAAACTAACAGGTCTCCAATAGAAATTAATGTGTGCATGGAAGAGCATTATGCAGTCCATGATGAGGATCACTTCAAAAAGGACCATATTCATGTCCATGAAATCACACTCTATCTAGACTCCTGACACAAAGAGTGAATACAATAGACACCTTAGGCCTTGATCCCTCTTTTCCCCAATGGTGTTACCAACGCCATGGAAAAAAGATAACAGTTCTATTGGTAGGTTCAGCATGTTCCCAGGAAGATAATATTTAAAGGAAACTAATTCACTGGTATCAAATAAAATTGCAGTTATAGAAGATGCAATCATAATGCTACCCAGAACAGTAGAAGGTCTTTTACCTGATCCGGCTAGTTCCTGATCCACAGCATGCATATGCCTAGTCCCTACCTAAAAAATGATTGACTAGGGCTCTGCCCTAATCTAGCTCTGCTTAGATGATTATACAGTCCGACTACCACACCAACCAAATGGAAACCTCATCATCCTTGTCAACTCTGACTGAATTGGTACTCTTATGGAAGCCACTGATCAATTCCCACTCTGGTAAGGGTGTGTCACCCTACAAAATAAATAAACGTGTCCCATAACTCCACATTTATAGTAAGGTTGGGAGGGGAGGTACATGAAATCCAAATGAGTCGTACCTCCAGCATTAATGGAACACCACAAACCCTACACTAGATCCCACAGATGAAGTCTGTCTAGGAGGATATCCTAACCTAACACCACTCTTATTCCCTTTCCGATCATGATTCCTCTTCTTCTAAAATGAACTTTCACTGCCAAACACTAACATATACCCATAAGAACTCGAACATCCCTTGTGATCAATCTCCACCATACATGCTCAGTCAACAACATCATCACAAGTCTTGATCTTGAACAAAAATTCATGAATGTAGATATATGGTCACAAACCCTTTTCATACCTCAGAGCCTTCAAAAATTGGAAAATATTTCAAGTGCATACCAAACTATCTCGGTGAAGTGGTTGGTATAATCCTTCACTAACTGATCCCCCTAAACATGATATACAAACTCCCAGGATCTAGCATTCACAAAAACTTCATGGAATTATTGGTTGGTGAAGACCACCTTGAAGTACTTCCAGCTCAACTACTCATACTTCCCAGCTTGGAACATTGAGTCCCACCACCTTAGACTGGGACCTTCTAGATGGAATGAGTCACACTTCACAATGAAGTCCACTAGTGTATCCAGGAATTCAAAAATGTTCTTAATCTTCTCATGGCATTCTTCCACTTCTTGAGGCATCGTGCTTCCACAGAATAAAGTGTCTTTGTTCTTGAGAAATTCTTTGTCTTTTCCCTTATTTGAACCACTTTCCTCTTCCATAACTTGAGTAGGTAGAGGTACAATAGTCTCTCCATGTCCTAGTACCTAAAAATCCCATACTACAGTTTCCACCAACCTATAACCAAAAGGAAATGTAGAACTCTCCCCATATTCCTATTGTGGGTTCATGTAAGCTCTCTAGGGAGGCATCCTTCTATAAGGAGAAATAGTCACAAGAAGAACATTTTTAATACATCATTTGTAAATAAAAATATAATTTAAAGAAGGAAAATAATCATCACTGAACGATATATTCCAAAGTAACATCGTGTCCAAACCACTTCTCCCCCACCCAATGTCCACGCACAATCTACATCCTTCATGCCCCACATTGAAGAGAAGTCCAACAATCTTCCTCACACCCCATGGAGAATTTGGATCTGTTACAAGGTGTACTGGCTAGGCACCGTACTCAATACAAGAATCTTGAGCATCGATAGTCCTATCTCTTGTCTAACCTAAATCGTCCAAAATAAAATAAACCAAAGACAAAAACCTAGTTCTGATACCATTTTGTCACAAACCAAATCCGGTCATCATCCAACCAACACCCGACCCTACCCGTAGAAAGGCTCGTAGGGCATTCCTGATCCCCATGGTCTAAAATATGTTTCTGGGTATCAAAATAATGTTTGGGAACAATTTACCTAAGTAAAATAATATAAATAAAACTTACAACAATATAAAATAGACCAAAACTGAAGGTCACAAACAAAATAACCTTTAACCAAAAATAAAATATGAGTTACATATATAAAATTAAAAACAAATAGGAACTGTCACTAGGTTAGGTGACCAAAAACAAACACAAAAACCACCACCTGTTGAGAGGAAACAACCCTTAAGCCATCTCCACAACACCAGTCCAAGAAGTACACTAACAACCTAAACCACCACTCCATAAAAGATAGACCTTTACCAATACCGGACATGATCAAATCTACTTACACCAAAATATCTATGTAGGATGTGATAGGATTCCACCAAGAAATGATTCTACACATACAATTTAAATTACATAGACAGATGCAAGTTTAAAAAATGATAATATATATATAAATATTTAAACTATTTAAAAGTAACAGTTTTAAGGATAACAAATTTAATGATAGAAACATAAATTAAAAACACATGCACACAATTGCTTTTATTATAACCGAAAAGTAACACCGTGTGTCGAAGGTGAGCGATCAGTAAATAAGGAGAAAAAATATGGGAGAGGATTGAAGGATACTAGTATGAAGAGAGACCTCAGAAAATTGTGTCTCGATGATCAATTATATAGGAACTGCGACAACATACATTCTCGTGCACAGGACACTAGTAGGTAATCACATCCATAACCTAGTGGACTCCAATCATCACAAAACATTAGTTAGTGTTGTAATCATAAAAAATGCTAAGTGAATTTGGGTCAATTCCACTTCTATATCACTAGCACACTAGCTCTAGTCCGCCCACCTAATACCCAGGATTCCCATTTATGATGAAGTTATTCAGAGATCATGTCCCATGTTAAATATAGATAAACAATGAAAACAAGGAACTACCAATACCCATTCAACAATTTCATAGACAAATAACATTTTCCAATAATATTCATACTAAGAATATTTTAAACCTAACATGAATCTCTTACACCACTATAGAAACCATCTGCACATTTAAAATGACTATTTTCAAAATTTAACAATCACTGGGAAAATTTATTAATCATATTCAAATATTTTTCATGATTTTAATCAATAAAACATCACTCAAATATTCTTTTTCATCTAAACATATATTGATGTCATACCAAGACACAATCTTCATGTTTATTAAAACACTTCCATAATTCATCAGGTCACTAAAACTACCCACTACACAATTTTCAAAATATTTTGTATGATTCAAAATACAAAATCCCTTAGAAAATACACCTTTTGAAACAAATCACACCTTGGTGACACAACAAAAAAACTAACAATAGCTTTTACCCATTTTAATAAAATAATTAAATAGTTTTTTGAACTATGAAAAACCGCTCAACATAGATTTTTCTCAGAAAAACAAAACAAATACAGATAAAATATTTTAAAAATGAAATTATCACCAAATAAATTAATTTAATGAACCTAAAAAAATAAATAAACGTGAAACTAACTTATTAATTGACAATTAGGAATGGAACCACCTACCAGTGTGTCAAAAATGTCACAAACAAGGCTTGAAACTCTCAACGCATGACAAACACACTCCAAGGGGTCTAAGAAAACCCTAAAATAAAGTATCATAACAATAATATAAAAATTGAATGAATCACAAACTAAACCATAACCACAACTCCACCAAAATAAAAGTAGTAATAACTGAGGAACTTCACACCAATGCTGACAAGTTTGAGAATCTAGCTAAGTGAGGTGGAAGGAGTTGGATGTTGTTGTGCGGGCTGGAACTTCTCCAGAAAGAGGTACAACCAAATGGGGTCACGGTCGGAATGTTGCATTGGTGTGGGGGGGGGGGGGGTCGGCATGAGATTATTCCAAGTTGTTCGAGGCTAAGATGCATGGTCTATCGAGTGGTCTACTGGATAGGGGAGGGTGTGGCATCACCAGGAGGTAGCATAGAAGGATAGTGCAGTAGTAACGGTAATGGAAAGAAAAATGAAATTGTTAGGGATGGGGATGGTTTCTGCGTGTGATGGTCAAATATGGTAAGTGATGGAGAGAAGGAAAAAATGAATGAAATGAAAATAAAATGGAAGATAAAAAATCTATAAAATAAATTTGAAGGGGAACATAAATAATTATTAGACTGACATAAAAATATACATTTAAACTAATCTAAAATAATAATAAAAATTATAATTGAAATATTGAAAATAAAAAGTTAAAAATGATAAAATTTTATGTTCAAACCCAAATTAATATATTAATTACAATAATGTTAATAATAATAATAATAACAATAATGATGATGATAATTATATGAATTATAATTTTATTTTTATTAGGTTAATTAACCACCATCACACTGGGCATGATGCTCATTAAACTGGTGAAGCCAGACAGCTTCCCCCATGCCCTATCAATTAATTGGGAATTACCAAGACAACTATCATTTATGAGCATAAAAGTGAAAAACTCTTATTGGGATTGACCCAAATTTCAAACAACCAATTATTAAAGAGATAGATAAAATTAAAAGATAAAAATTCAATTTAAAAACATAACTAAATGCGATGTTTGGGTGTGACACACACTGACTAATGTTGATACAATACTAAGGTAAAAACAACATTATAAACTCAAGGGTTCCCATTTATTTTTGATCAGGGCACCCATTTATATGTTATTTCATTTTTTAGGAAAACCTCAAGTGCGTTCTATTTAATATATTTAATATATTACAACCATTTATTTTGGAAACACTAGGTCTCTGAATTGAACATTGTCTCTTCACCTAGTCTTAAAAACAAGCCATATAATATTTAAAAATAATACATTGAAATTTCAATGTCATTTTATTCTCCCCACCATGGGGATTTACATCCCAAAAATCCCAAATAAGGCCCAATCATAGATATGGGGGTATTAAGTACAAATCTGATCCTCTCACTCCCATGTTCTCTCTTAGATATTCCTATTCTCCCTCCATAAAGACCCCCAAGGAATCGATCACCAAAAAAGTATCATCTATTTTGTATCCTAAATCTCCACTGGGTACTCTGAAAATGATGCTTGATCCTCGATATCTAGCGTTCTCCAGTTGATGACGTGTGATGGGCCTTGCACGTACCCCCTTGGTTGTGACGTGGGAAATCCATCATATTCCCGGTCTAACTACAGTGGTATAGACTAGATATAAACCACCTCTCTAAATATATTTAGTATTTGGAAGGGGCTAATGATCCTTGTTGACAGCTCATTACCCCAACCAGATCTCCGTAATCCTCAATAAGGAGAAATCCATTTGAAAAATGTTATCCTTCATCGAACACATAATGCCTTCATAACCTGTCATCCCAAGACTTATGATGGATCTATGGAGTCTTCATCTGGTCATGGATGATCATTACCTTCTCTGTTGTACCTCACAACTACTTCGGGCCCATGAGTGTGGAATCTACTAGGTTAGTCGAGTAAAGTGGTGACCTATTGGGTCAACCTTATAAAGCCTCTAATGGTTCCATTAAAATGGTGTAATAGTAGCTTTATTTTTATTAAACTCTAAAATTGGTAGGTGATCCTCCCAATTATGGCCAAATTTCAACATGAATGCTTGATATATGTCCTCTAGAACCTAAATGATCTGCTCAGAAACTCTATCCGTTTGTGGGTGAAATTCTATTCTCAAGCATTACTCGGTCCCAATCACTACATAAAATAAATTACACAATTACTACTTAAAGCAATAATCATCACCAAAAAAATATTTGAGGGAAATACATAGAGGGAAGCAATATACTGAATGTATAAGAATTTTATTCTCTTTACAAAACTCTGTTATTAGATATCATGGATGTGGGATGACATGGTGAGTTTGTCATTGACCACCTAGATGAAATTGTGACCCATATAATTATATGTGAATACCTTCTTGAAGTCCATATATATAACATCTCACTTATATTCTATAACCTCCAGGTGTTGTGTCAAACAAACTAGAATGGGCTTATGAGCAATTTCTTGTTGACAAGTAAAGCCTCGGGAGAAAAAATCTACAACCCCCGTCTTCATCCCTGACCACAAAAAGTTATGAAGGGTGTCCTGTTATTTCATTTATATACCTAGATGTATTTATATAGGATATGTATGAAACACTCTCAAGACCTACTCCCACAACGCCAATGGTACCATCATGTGTCCTCTAAAATGAATTATGTGCTACTCTCCTTTAGAATATTCATCAGGATAATGACCTATATATATATATATTATATATGAGCATATAGGTTCTCACAGTCTGTATCCCAAATTTGTTCCTTACTATGTCACTATAAGAATGGAAGGGTAAAAAATATTGATAGGATTTATGCTTCTCTATCATCATATAGAAAGGCTAACTGTAAGACCAACTACTCCAATGCCTCACATAGAAATTGCAAAAAAGATCTAATGCTGAGAGAATCTGCTTCCATGTTACCCTTCTAAGGAGGGTAGAAAATTTCAATGTAATAATCAGAGAGGAATAATAGACACCTCCTATATATTAATTCAATATACTCATGATAGAATATATATTCAAGGCAATTTTTATTGAATTATAAAATAAAATTCTCACAGATTAGGTAGTGCGTATATATATCCATATAAAAGACTGCCGCTAATAACTGACGATCATGTGTCACAAATTTAGTCTCATGCGGTCTCAACTAGCATGAACCACATAAAATCCAATCTTGACTCTTCATCAATAAACAACCAAATTGGTCCCTGATACATTATAAAACACTCCATTATTGATACCGTTCTCATGAAATATCATGATTTGAGTGCTCATCAAACTATACCTCAACTACTGAAATCCTTCTAGAACATTTCTATCCACATGAAAGGATTCTCCTTTAGCGTAAAACCTATAATTGGTGCTGATAATATTGAGAAATCATGTATGAATATCTAGTAATAGAATTTCAACCAAGGTAGGCTCAACAACTCCATCACGCTCTTTGGTGGTTTCCTTACTAACACTTCCGCAACCTTGGCTGGGGCCACTTCCACTCCATCCACTGACACATCAGAATGTTGTCTTCAGTATATCCTCTTCCTATAATCATATATGGTTATAGATCAACCTATGTTAACCATTGAGAACTATTGGTACCCTCTCAAATGATCAATGACATCACTGATCCTCAGTTATGGGTACTTGTTCTTCATGATCACCTGATACATGCATCGATAGTACTCACACAAAATCATGATCACATCTAACTTTTTTGCAAAAAAGAACTAGGGATGCATGTAGTGAAGCACTAGGTCTCACAAATACCTTCCTCTAGAAGTCCTCAAACTTAACCTCCAGCTTGGGATGCTCTATGGGGTCCATCCAATATACTAGAACAAATATCAAGGTCATTATAGGGTATAGAATAATATAGAAGTTTATCTCCCATTAGGGAGGTAAACCTGGAACATCTTAAGAAAATATGTCCCTATACTCTGCCACCACTACATAAAATTGGAAACTCATAACATCCACCACACCGTGGTTTAGTCTATCCAACTGATGGGTATTCTATTTCACCATACCATGCCTGAGTACATTAGGAATAACCTTGGTTTCCTTTTCACCAACAAAGAAATACATGGTTCTGTATCATTGAACACAATGCATGGTTCGGATAAAATAGTCCATCCATTCATGAATTATAGATAACCAATCCATATGAAGAATGAAATCATTAGACCTCAACGATGTTACCAAGAGATTATAACCAAAACTACCACCTCTATGGTTTTGGCCACACTTTCATAACATGTTCCTAATTATTGAGTATTCTCGAGTAGGTGTCTCAATGAGTAAGGGTTAAGTCAATAGTTTAGCTAGAATATCTATGTCTCGAATAAGATATGTGTAAAAAAAGTAATGACTAGAACCTATGTCTATAAGTATAGAAACTAAGGTAGAAAATACATAGATAGTTCATCAAATCAATCATGGAGCCCCTGGGATGTAAGCCTTAAACACATGTTTCAATGCCCTCTCCTATCCTCAAGCACTCTAAGCCTGTTATGGACTACTTTGGAGTAGAGGTGGTTACCTGTTGAAACATAGAACACTTCCTACTAATCTCATATCTTCATTATAATATCATAACATCTTACTCCAATCGTTGTCTCTAACATAGTGTTCCATCCATTGACTCTATGTCAGCTGTACAATGAGTCAGAAAATTCCATGTAAGATGTAAATTTCTGTCACATTTGTAGCACCATATTCATATAGGATGATTACACCCAAACTGTGAAAACATTATTATAGGTCCTCTATCCAGATACCTCATATTGAAATATCTCTCATGTATAGGTCTATGTGACTGGAGTCAAATCCCTAATGCCGAGGTCTCTACTTCTACATTCCCACTGCTAACAACATCTAGCTATAATAGCTTATCCATGAATCATTTGACCACCAAATATCCCTATATGCCACCAGAATAGGTAGGAATGCATAGAGGGATAAGACTGGGTTGGATTCCTCTACGCATACCTAACTCAATGGTTCGAGTCCTAAAGAACTATTCTCAAACCATATTTATCGAGTACCTAGAATTGTAGGTAAACATGATGAATACTCAGCCACTGTCGTACTAGCCAGTTGGATCTATAGAATCTCATGGATATAGAGAACATTTAGAGAATCTAGTGAGAAATACTCTCTGAATAGATGACTGAACATAGTCCGTGAAAGAGTATCCTCATTGTAATACATGGAATCTAAACCCCACTATCTCCCGACTGAGATAAGAATAAGGATCACTACCAGGAACACCATCTGATCTTTTGGTGTCCCAAATAGATATAAAACTCAGGTTAGCCCCTCAAGTTAGTCATCAGTGGCCTGTGGATCAGAATCACCTTGGAACCCAAGGGGTCTCTATAACTATAAATCATCATGCATGCTCAGCCTCTTGTCATCATATACATGTAACACAAGTTCCACATGATTCTCTACATGTGCCGGTACGGATGGTGCACCACATGGAGGAAAAAAATCTTGAATAGGTCTGTGTATCAAAGCCTCATCATTAAGGTGGTAATCCTCATGATCAAAATGATCAATCCTAGTTTTCATACATCACAGAGGAATCCTGAAATTAAACAATATGCTATATGATCAATGGGTATATATGGAGAGATGACTCATAAATGACATGGAATTCAAAACCCATTTTCTATATGATGCATGTACTATTTCATTTCATGCAATCTATGTTATCATGTAGCAATTGAGAAAGAAGGTGATCAGAGTCACGATGTATGGATACAACGTATTCCACACCAACATTAGAGTCCCTAGCCTTAAATCTGAATGTGAAATAGTTAAACATATTTCCCAAAATAATCTTATAGACTTCTGGTACTATAGTAGAACTGAATGCTCTGATACCACTTTTTAACAAACGATCCCATTGGGACTGGTGTCACGACTCCCCAAGGCTTCCTCCAATAGGACATGGACAGGTGAGTAGCTTCGTGAAGGCATATCATTAACATGGAAACAATTTCCAATGTACCTATTCAAACATACATATCTGCATGCTTGCAAAATGATGAAATGAAAAAACAACTAAGAAACCATGCATGCATATATCTAAATCTCATAACCAGAGTATTACATAAAGTAATGTAATGTAAATATGTACAAATAAATACCCACCCCCAAAGAATATTGTATCACAAGTTGAACATGAATGTAAAGTTATTGGGACTACTTTATAAAATCCATAGTAACACACCTCAGTTTTCAAAATTCACTAAGAACTGTCTTGTCAGGGTCCACCTAGGAATCAGTTAAAAGGTTGATCGTTAGCACAAGACATCACATGTGCAGGAAAATATTGGGAGGGATGAGTATAAAAATCATAAGGACAACATGAAACCACAAATCATCTAAAAATGGAAACATAGTCCGCTCTAAAAATGTATATGTCTAAAATACATAGGATAATAAAATCTTGATATACTAAAAAATACACACATTCTATAGTTAATCCACAACCATAGTATTTATCCTTGGATTTTCACTTGAAGAATCCATAAAGAACTCATCTAGGAGAACACACTCTCAAGTATGATATCATTGATTACATTTGTCCAAGAGGTACTACTCAGAGGGTCTTATAATGAGAGAGATATAATGATAGACTTGAATAGAAATATGATATATAGATGAGTATCAAAGTCATGTCCTAGGGAAGATACCTACAACTCAATCTTGATTTAATCTCTACATTGAGGATCAATGCCCATTATGATTGGTCACATTGATACATAGATTCTTTGCAGTGAATGAATCAAGTTGAACCATTTTATTATAAAGTCACATGAGAACTGATTCCGATGGACTTCTAGATTGTGTAGTGTGTGGAACCTACTCTAATCAACACATTCCAACTCCTCCAATTGATTTTGTGATTTTTCATCATCTGAGAGATATACACAAATGGATATTCAAAGTGAGGTCTACAGAGCTTGTATGGGTAACACTTCTATGGTCCCGTAAAACCATGGAATATGGATTTTCTTGTGTAGAAGTATGTTTGGTGGTATGGTAGGCCCATATATCATGGATAAGTTATTCTAGACAAGTATTCCAATCCTTTTTCACCATATAATGGACTATTTTTGACATAATCTTATTTGATCCATTTATCTATCCATTTTATGATACATGATTTTGAGATGAGGGATTCGACTCGATGTTGTACTCCTAGTAGAGTTTCATTAACTTTGTAGAACAGAAGTTGGGGTTTCAGCTCACCAATATTACGTGAGGGACCCAAAATCTAGTGATAAAATGGGACATTACGAAGTGAATGATTCCCATCTTCTCGAATTCCATGAGGGGTATTGCCTTATCCCAATTGGAAAATAAGTCACTGGAAGTAATGATATACTTGAACTTATAAAATATGGTTGGGGGATCTGGGCCATGAAATTCTTCCACCAAATGACAAATTGATAGGATTATTTAGCTGTATTTACCAATTATTGAGGTTGATGGATTTTTTTCATGGATATGGAATGCATGGGACATCTTGATAAATTATACACAGTCCTGTATCATGGTTTTTTAGAAATATTCGAGTCTCTTAATTTGATGGGAGAGCCTGGTTCCAAATTGATGGGAACTTCAAGAGTCTTCATGTATGTCATTCATGATGGTTAGATTCTCTCCTTATTCTTTGCATCTAAGTATGATTCCCTGAATACACCTCTTATAGATTGTTTTCCTCTCATATGGGCCATCTTCCAATGTTAAATTTCATGATCCGTGCTGGACCAATTCCCTTTCGGCTCGATTTTCTAAGAGAGTACCATTTCAAAGATATACAATAATGGGATCCATCCATACATGGTTGGTCATTTTTTATCATGATATGTTGCTATACTGTCCTGGTTTATTTCTTCCATATCAAAGAAAATGATTTTTGAGACCATTCATTGGTGTGTGATACAGAATATTGGTTCTTACTGATCAAAGTTGTCGAAAATGGTGGATTCATTGACCAATGCATTTATGCGAGCATTCTATGATTGGGTAACATGATGCAATGTAGGATCAAGAAGGATATCTTCTCTCATTCTTTTGACATATCCACTAAGAGGGGTAAATTCTTCTTTTCTAATTTCATATTCACCATTGATCTAATTTATCACCATCTTAATGTCCCCTATGATATTTTGGTTTTCTATGTGCAACTGCATGGCTATTTTGAAACCAATAATGATGGATTTCTATTCTTCCTCATTATTCATGAAGCCTTCTGTCAGTGGGAAAGGGTAGGTAAATTTTTTTCAGGAGAGGAAAATACAATTCTGAGACAAACACGATTGAACTTTGGGTTTACCATCCTTATGTCATTGGGTCTCTGGGAAGCGCCATAAAAATACATCTCCCATGTCCATGGAACATCCTGGGAATTGAATACCTCTATTTATTTATGATCAGTGTCCTCCAATTCATTTTATGATGTAGTATGTGCTGAAAGTAAATTATATAGGGCTTTCACTCTCATGAGTTTATGTGATACAAAAAAAATTTCATATTGGAGAAGAATGAACTCCCATTGGTACACGGGCTCAGTCTGTGTTGGATATTCAGGGATATACATGAGTGGATTGATATAATATACTAGATTAACTTCATGGTGCTACATGAAATCCCTCATCTTTTGTATTGTGAATATGAGTGCAAGGTAGTTCTTCTCGACATCAAAGTACGGGGTGTTCGTACCTACCGTAGTCCAACAAAGGTAATAGATATTGTTCTCACTCCTCACATTATTATTTTGTGAGAGGAGGGAACCCAGTTAGAATTACATGACTAACACATATAAGATGAGTTTCCTCACTTTCTTCGGAAGAATTAGGATTAGTGGGTCTTGAAAGTACATATCTAAAGGTTATTTGGAATTCATCGTCCCGTAGATAAGTGATTCGCTTCTATACGATCCTAATAAAGTGGTGATCTATTCTTCCTAGGTTGGATTTGAGTCACCTAATATAGGTGAGGTCCCCTTGGAGTCCCCTTAGTAAATTTATATTTGTTGGGTGTGTCATTTTCTAAGATACAACTGATCTTCTTCAAGCCTAATTGATGTTGTAGTGGCATACCAAAAAACCAAGTAACTTCCCCTGATGCTACATCAAATGTGTATTTAAATAGATTAAAATTCAAACTATTCTTGTATATCTTATCTAATATTACATGGAGTATCATGAAGTGTTCACATCACAATCGAGATTTAAAAAACAAGTCATCAACATAAAAAACTACTATCCTTTACATGAATGGATTAAATATATGGTGCATGGTATGTTGATATATGGAACTAGCATTCTTCATGCCATATGTCATGGCCTCATAGAAAATATCCCTTAAGAAATGATGTAGGTGAAGACCTCTTTATTCTTTGGGTCCAAATTTATCATATTGTTCCCCATGTACCCATATATGATGGAAAGGGCACGGAAACTAGCAGTTGCATTTTTTAGGAGTTATTTTATCACAAAATAAAAAATAATCCTTTAAGAAATGATGGTTAAGGGCTGTGAAATAAATAGATACCTTAAATTGTGCATTCTTTTTCTTGTCAGGGATTATATTGGAAATCAATATCGAGTATTTCACTTGACAGAAAATGTTTTCTTTGATCATACTGTCAACATATGCCTCATAATTTGTGGAATGAGAGGGTTAAATCTTGTTGGATGCCTCTATGAAGCCTCGATGCTCATTGGGTATTCCAAGATGGTGCATATCCACATTTTTATTCAGTCCATGAATTTTATTTATAGTTCCAAGAGAACATATATCAATGTATCTTTAGAAATTCAATTTACATCTGTTTATCCTCGAGTGGAATGGAAACAATAATCATTATAGTTCGTTGGTGTTCCAATGATCCCATATTAATATAAATTATTTTATTGATGGTGGGGTATATGACATCTATGAATTCTTCAGTGATGTTTCGTCGGTCCACCCCATCTTTTTACATCTCTGATTCAATGGATACATTTTCAGATGAGGATAGAAATGTGGGGGGATTCGTTGTCACTATCGGAGTTAGAGGGGACATGAGAAGAGGTATTATCTTCACCTATTGGCTAAGCCTTTACAGTGGGATTCTTGAACACCTTGTATTTTATTCCATATCTAGGGAAGAAAGGGGATTAGACCTCTGGGGACATATCAGTGGCATTAACAAGATTTATAGGGAGCACATAGAAACTATTGACTCTAATCCAGGGATTCAAAGGTGTGGTCCCCAAGCCATAAAATGCTACATCCTATATGTCATCATCTGCCTCTAGTTTCCCGCATCCCTTTTTAATGAAATATTCTTCAACTTATGTGGATCCACATGACTCAAAATGGTTTCTATCACTATGTAGTATTCTTAATTTCCCGATGATGGGGTACTTTCATATTTTATGGAATTTTGAAGGTACTTCTAGGTGTCTATAGAGACAGCGTCTCCCAAGAATGAAATTGTATTTAGTGTCTTATAGGATTACTATAAAATTGAAATCTCGTGTGAGAACATTAATCTAATCATCATGCTTGATCTTTCCAAGAGGTTATTACTAATTGTTATCACACCCTTTAATTGTCATATTTATTTTGATACAAATCCCCTTCACCGTATCTCAAATTTCATAGGGTCCAAACTAGGATAATGTTTACCCCCAAACCATTATCAAATAGATCCCTTTAGATGTTGACATTATTAAGTATACTCAATACATATATGTGTTTTTATGTAACCTTGAAGGGGTTTTTCCGAATATGGATCAGAGAGTGAGATGGAGAAATGAAATTTTGAGGGAATATTCCCCACTTGATAGACCTCAGCTACATCGACTTCTATCTTGAATTTAGGTGGTGTTTATAGGGCTTCAACAAGTTCATCGATGATTTATTTTGAGTAATGGAGCATATCCTAGATAGAGAGCTTGGCTGGGATTGATATCTTATATTTTAGAATGTCACACTTCTATGAAATATGTTGGAACTTACTAATGAGGGGTTTCACATCAACATATGGTTATAGGTCCAAGGAATTCAGTTGGATGGGTCTGGTGATTGTGTAAGGGTTGTGGGAATATTGGCTACCAATAGGGTGGGCCACATTGTCCTCCACCTTTTTCGAGGTTGATCAAATTATTGAACCCTATCATAGTATTCATGAAATAGAATAGGGATTCAGTGACTAATAAAGGGTTATGAACTACCTCATTGTATCTTTTGGGCTAATTGGAATTATTTCCCATGAGTCTCAACTTCATGTATATTATCTCTAAGGACGTGATCAGAATATTAGGTCCGAACACAGCCATGTTGTCCCCAATATACTCATATCTGGTTCATGAGACCTATTGTTACATAGTTATGCATTGGAAAATCATACTCTAGGAAATATTCATTATTATAGAATGGGTATCCAATGTGTTTTATACTGATATAATTTTATATGAGCTCCCCATTTGATGAGGATTCCATTTGGTGGGGTAGTTTGTGTGTTGCGTATGTTGTCGGGAAGAAGTCTTAAATTGTTGAGGCCTTTGTTGGAGAAGAATATAATTCATCTTATTATGTTTTTTCTTTATTCTTGGGGAAATTACCTTATTAATGAGTTATATTTGACATCCCATTTTTAGTTTTTGGAGATATCACGAGTCTGTGAAAAAATGCTTTCAGAGAGACATTTGCTAGATCAATTTTCTTTCAAGTCAACCATTTGTCAAACATTGGTTCATGCCTAGCCAAAACATTCTGAAATCCCTCTTCTTCCATTGATCAAACAATAATTACACAAGACACCTACTCTATGGAGTTATCTTACACCATCTTCTCAGCAGAGTTAACTAACAAGACCTATCTGAAATCGACCATTCAATGAAGGAAATATTTATTGCTAAAAAATATAATTATTATGAATTAGTTTTCTATTCATAGGGAAGTATTTGTGGAGAATAGTGAGGTTAACCGCATCATGATTCCTGGGATATTGGATAACGAGAAATTTTTTGTCTATGGATGCCAAGAAACAACTCTAGTCTTGTTCATTCTAGAAGAACTATTCCATGTTTATATGTTCTTCTAATCTGGGACAAACCTGATTTATATATGTTCTAAACGATGGAGATTCTTTGGTTTTCACAACTAGAGCATAGGTTATGGGTGGTTTAAGACCTTCTTCAGTAATTGGAAGGGTGCTATTACGGGTTTGGGAGATAAAATTTCACCTTATACTTTGCTTTTTATTTTTCTCTATGCGGTGGGCATGAGTCATGTTTTGTATTTGGTTCACTATATAGATTCATCAATATGTTGTTCCATATTTAAAAACTCATAGAACTAACCTCGATACTTCGTGGGGATCATAGGTGTTTGAAATTCAACCGATATATTTTTTACACAAAGTTCCACCAGTTGCTACTATGAGAGAGAGATGGTGATTGATTAGCTAAAACATTTCAATAAAACTATGAAATAAGACACACTCTCATTATTACATTGTATTCCGTTATTTAGTTCAATGAAAATCATTTAACTAAGATTATAACTTAGTTTATAATGTAACTATAGAAAAAGGCCTTCCCACCCTATAACAAATCTATCTAGAAACCTATTGTACCATACAAAATTTTTCAATGTCAGAGTCTATATACAACACCACTACCTTGTTGAATCCTTTTAATCTAAAGGTCCCATAATCATCCCACATCAGGACACAAAGTGTGTGAGATGTTGTTCAATGTTTCCCACACCATCGATTGTAGAGAAGGTTGAATTAATGAAATTTAGGAGAGTCGCTGTGTCTTCTATCGAGTTGGGATATAGCTTCCTCTCATGATGTACATATGAACTTCTCCCTTCCAGGGAATCCATTTGAGTATCTAGGGACAAGATGAAATTAAGCAACTATAGGTGTAATAATATCTGATCCATCTATCATGCATTGGGAGTGGGTGGGGGTCGATGAGGTACTCCCACTGTCATCTCCCACTGATTCTCAATTCGTCGTAATACTGAATGATTACCCTTGAAAGTGAGTGGATGTCACCACAATGAAGGGAAATCATAATTATTTTTGACTTCCTCATTTATATGAACTAGATTCATGGATCTAAAGACTATATAAGGCTCAGATTACTATCTTTCTGGTGGCTCATCCAGATGAGGGAAAATATTCATCTCTTCATGAAGACGATACCTGAAGAAAATATTTCCCATGAGTAGCTACTCCTTGAGTTGTTGGAGAGATTTAATTTAACTCTCATATTGTTTCAATTTTTCTTACCAGTAAGGAACTTAAACTATTATAGATGTAAACTATGATGTATTTTCACCTTTCCTATTTTTTGGTAGATTTTGACCATGGAGGTCTATACATGGTATTCGAAGGTGCCATATTCTGGTGCCATATTTTGTTTCGCGTTCATACTGGCTCATTTAGTGCATCTAAATCACCCTCCTCCTATTGTAGATTGTCTATGTTGTAGGACTCTTCATTTAAATCTTGATAAAATATTTTTTTCATTTTTAAAATGACAATATTCACAAAGTCATATCAGGAAATTATGGTTATGACATTTATTTCAACGCAACATGTTGCTTCAAAATGGTCTTCTTTGGGGTAATTATGTGAACCCTTATCCATAATGGGTGGTTTTGCCTTGCTATACTAGATGGATTTGATATCTTTTTTTATACAACTATCCAGTATTTATCATTGAAAAATTACCTTAAGGGGAGTTGGCAATCATGATTGTTGAATGGGCCTCAACCAGTAGGCTCTAACTGTGGGAGGAGATGCTGCAATGATGACCATTCATTGATTCTTACCAACCTGGAGAAGACTAATTCCCTCTATGGTGATAATATTGATGAAAATTTCCCCATCTATGTGGGGTTGGGGATATTCAAGGTTATTCATGGTATTGATTGGTCCTTTTTTTGATAATACAATTATTCTTATCGAGGATTTAATGACTCTTGATATGGACATGATGTTATAAATGGATCTATATTGGTGGGGTGCTGTTGATCCAGATTCACTATTTATGTCTATAGGGTCCTCTTAGGGAACTATGAACCAGGTGATAGTGATGGAGATATAAACTATCCCAGCCCAATGAGATAGGGTTTGCTTGCAGTTACTGCTGATGTTTCTTGACTCCTCTCAGGAATTGATGATATGAGAGGTGGAGGTGGTGGTAGATATTCTCCTAGCCTAGCGAGGTATGTTATCTCATAAATGTATGATATAACATCTACTACAATAATTTTTTTTTGATTTGGTGCATCTATGCTCGTGTAGGAGTTGGGTGTGAGATCAGCCCATGATAAGAGTGATTCCTTAGGGGAAGTTGTCTTGGTGATCCATACTTTGGTCTTTGAGATTATAATGTACAACTATTTCCATGAGTGGAATAGTTTAAAATATTTTTGGCTATCATGTATCTCTATCTGTGTTGTCTGGGTGCCATTGATGTAGGGTAATTCTAATGCAGTGACCAACTAGAAAGAGCATTACTCGATCCACCAATTTCTCTAGAGGCAATAACAATATAGAACTCTATATATGAGGGGTTCTTCTATTCATAAGGTGTGTAAAAGGTTATCACTCCACAATTACTTCCACATAAAATATATTTATGTGACATGGATTCATTGAATAGCTTCCAAAGGGTTGTTATGCAATAATGGAAAGTGTGTTGTAGATTTCGGTTGTACTTTTCTGGATTTGGTTCCCAAGACATATAGATAGAGTCCTGGTCTAGCTGAAAATATAAAATCATAATGATCTGTTGGTTACCCACATATCATTGATAATATAGGTGCACAACCTTCAATCTTTGATGATTTTCCCACATATTTGGACATAGATAATGAATGAACTCCTTTTCTAGATCATCTGGTGTCTCATATTCAAAATTGGTGAGGGTCCAGAACATGATGGGATGGTTGTTTCCTGATAACTCTCTCTATATATAAATTTTTACCTATTATTAATAATACATAGATAACTCTATCTTGTCATACAATAGAATATGGATCTGATGGTAACCTTCTGAAGAGATTTGTGGGTTGATGGAACTTTATGGGGAACTGTATATTGTTGGCCCTAATGTTTGTTGAACCTCATTGTATAAAGGTGTTGAATTTTGGTTAACCTCTCTATATGGAGGTGTTTTGACAATGGGATTATTTCATTTAAAATGGGAGATATTTTCATGGGGAGTTTTACTGTGGTGGATGTTAAGAATAGAGTACCTATGATCCATCTCCACACTACCATAAAAAAGAATATCATGGTAATAAATGTCTTCTAATTCCTCTTTGATAGAAAAGTCAATCGAACCCCTTAGTGTAGAAGATGTGTATCGATAAACCTTAATGAAATTGGAATTTTGAATATTATGACTATGGGTCATGCTATACGTGATGGTTGGGATATTCCGACCTACCTTTGGGGTTGTGTAAGAATATTAGCCTACAGTATACCAGTAGACTGAACTTATATATAACCATATACTGCATTGTGTGTATGATCCTTCTACTAAGAATCTTTTGGAATTTAGTAACAACATATCTCAGTATTAATAGGAATACGAACCTCTTCCAAGGCATGTACCATTCTCACTTGGGCAGCCTTAGTCAATATGGTATTATGAGCCCAATCATAATCATTTTGGATTCGCCACTAGTAATTGTTGGTAGGAATGTGATCCTTGTTTCAATATGAATTACCTATAGTAATATGATAAAGGTCCTCTGTAATGGGATAATTAAATTGAAACTTCCCATATATTACTTGGGAATGATGTTGTCACACTCGTTCATCATTAGAAGTAGGAATTTGTTCCTTGATTTTGTGATCTGTTGGAATATTATAGATTGATTCAATGAAATGAATATGTTCCATTACCGAGGATTGTTCCATTATCACATGTTTAGACCGAGTCAGAAAAGAGAGATATGACTGATCCTAGGCCTTTTGATTATGCAAATGGACTTCATTAATTGTAATATGAGACTATCTTGAGGTATGTTCCCCTCTCACATGGTGAGACCCATCCAAAATGTGGGTATGGTACTAATCGTGGACCATTAAAATATGTCCCCATACTTTTTTGATATACATGTGATAGTTTCCCGAGGCATGTTCCCCTCACACATGGTGAGATGTGTTTGTAATGAGAATACGAGCCTGGTTCGATGACTCACACATTATCATAATACACTGATAATACTCCTAGGTGGGACCATGAATATGGGCATGTTCTGGTATATTTACTTGTTATTGATGATAAAAGTGCAATGATTTCTTGTCTGTAGGTATTGGAATATACATTTATCCCTTAATATATAATATTGATGGAATATGCCGAAGGAATTCATCAGTTGATTCTAAAATATATGGGCATTTTAAAGAACTATGTGCAGGGATATGCGCCATCAAATTTTCAATCTATAATATACATTATATTATTTCTTTAATTTAAGTAGGAATATGAGCCCACATCTGTCATCCATGTTCCATCAGATTATGCCGATGAGATTCATTCATGGAGGTTAGAATTTGAGCCCCCTTAATGCCTACGGCAGAAATATTCCTAGAGTCATTTTATATGTTACGGGGATATGAGCATTCTTACCGGTTCCTGCCATAATATGCCGACGTGCATCGTTAGTAGAAGTGGGAATATGAGGCCTATCATGGGTATCAAATTTCTTCTTACTCTAATGAGCCTTCGATGGATTCTGTGTATTGGAGTTATAGGCGACAGTGTGTCAGGTGGTACATTCAACAGGTGGCTAGTGTGAACCTGCTTGACGGTGTTAGAAACAGTGAGTTGTAGGAACCCTCCTTGGAATAAATAGATATAAAAGGGAGTGGTATTTGTCTTCTTGGTCCATCTTTATCAGATATGGGAAGTGGAAGATGTCTCACACTAGGGAAAAGCGACTATTGTGATTGGTTTTGGCGATGAGGTCCACTAGCATACATTATTTTTTAAAGGGTGATATGGACTCAACAGTTGTAGTTCACATAGAATATCATGGGAAGAATTTGTGTTCAAGAATGTACCAAGTTTATAGTACTCATGAACCATCATTGTTTCCACCTTTCATGGTAGTTGTCGAGATGTTGAGTTTGCTTCGAAACCCACATGGGTTTCCACTGTAGATGATATACTAGACAGAGCGCTAGATGGTGAAGGCATTGTCTTGGATTAGGATTTTTTTCAATATCTAAAGTAAATAGAAAAAAACGATTATGGTAACCAATTAGGGAAAAATCATAGGCATATTATCCTCAATAAAATATTCACAGTTAAGACAATTGTATTGATAATTCCTCATTCGACCATTTTTCTCATTTCGTCATGTTAGAAAGATGATAGAATAATTTCATGTGAAACCTTGTTACAAAGGATCATATATTAGATCATGATGGTATTAATACTTTTTTGTATATGGGATTCAAAACAAAGTGTCATGATGCATGGTTTACTCATCATTGTGTTATTATAGAGATTCTTGTTAGGTTCACCATCTTTGTTTCGGCAAGGTTTTGGAAGGATATAGAAATGGGTTTCACTCGAATGTTTGATTGATTTGGGGGGGTTTGAGGCCTCACTCAATTTCTGTCATTATTTTTTCCATTTTTTTGTCTTCCCTAGAAACTCCCAACATTCCCCCCATATAAAATTGTCTAGAGAGCCTCGTTACAATGGCTGAAAGCCATCTGGGTTTTCATGCCTAATGAATCTTGGGGATTCACGTTGGTCATGAGGATGAGAGGGAATTCACATCACACCACTTTTTGAGGGGATTTATTTCCTACTATGTGACACTCATATATATTTATCATATTCTCATGAATCTAATCATAATCCAAATACATGAAAAATTACCCTAACAATGTGATTTAGGTTAACTATCTGTGTTTATAATAGAAATGGAATCTCATTTGTGAAAAAAGGAAAATGGGTATCATAAGTGGATCCATCTGTATCTATCTGAGGTTATCCATCCTTCCCCAAAATTTTTGGGGGAGCTATTTTATATGATGAAACTGTATAATAATATGGTTCAGAATATAATTCCACACAGTGGGGTGGATTTATCATTATAAGAAGAAGATTGAGGAATTTTGAGGTTTCTTATGTGTCATAGTTACTATAGAAATAAAACCCTACATAGTTTGTTAAACCCATGTAGTTTATTGACTCGTGGAGAGGATGTATGTATGGGTAGTGAGGCACCCGTTATTTGAACCCATGTCTCAAATATATGTCATGAAAATCCTAGTTATAGTGGGAATCTGAGTCATCATTGTTCAATAAAAAACTTAGGACTGACCCCAAGGTTTATGAACTTATATGAGGAGTGTTCATATCATTTCTCTCATAAAGAATTACATTCTAATGTTTTCTTATATGGGGAGACTCATGATTCTTCTGAGGTGTTCATTGCAATTCCTTAAACCCATCGGAACTATGCTCAGTGTGATAAAAAATTGATTTTATATGATTTGACTCAGAATATATAGATATGAGACCCATGTGCTAGGATAATACATGGGATGTTTGATGTAGATATCAGGCCTCAAATAGGTATCGTACATAATTTTAATATAGTAGGAATCAATTTTATTGTAGTTCAGTTGGTTTCATAGATTGTTGATGGATAAGATAGAGTGCTAAACCCATAGGAATGATTGGGACCATATGGTGGAAATGTCAGAGGCATGGAGTTCACATCAACATGGATGATTATTTGATCTTGGTCCTCAAAGAGGAATCATACATATCCTCTATTGTAGACACCAGAAAAGTCCATTGCTCCTCAAACGATGTTCTGGATGAGGAAAGCGAGGTCATATTTGGAGTCAGAAGCATGTTTCGGAAGGCCCGAAGGCCTTGCGCGAAATATCGGAGGCCCGCACGCAATATTGGATAGGCGCGCGCAATCCTTCCGGGATTCGCGCAATGGGCTGAGTCAGCGCGTAATTTTCCGCGCCCGACGCCCGTGCACAACCATATTGCGCGTCGGGCCCCTATTTCGCGCCCGAGCCGCGTTGCGCGCGCGAGAGCCTAATTGCGCGCCCGCGAGCCGAATTGCGTGCCCGCGCGCCGAATGGCGCACCCGCGAGCCGAATTGCGCCCCGGGGTTGCCTATAAATACAAGGCGACCCCCGACATTTTAAGGTTGCCAGAATTCGAAGGGTCGCTCGTGCGCGCAATCCCGCCCCCTCCGCGCACAATGCCGATCTTCAGGTAACCTCTTTTATTTCGCGCAAGCAAGCCCCGGGGATCGCCTTCGCGTGCAACCCCTTTGGCTTATTTCCTTTGACCAACTCCTCACCCAAAGGCCTTCGCGCACAAAAGAAGCCTCTTGCGCGCAACTGCCCCCCGGGTGCGCGCAATCCAGCCCGATTGCGCGCACCCCCCCCCCTTACTAAGTGGCCATTCATTAAAGAATGGGCCATTTCCCTCGCGCGCTATCAGAGGCCCGGTGCGCGCAATCTCTATCTTCCGCGCGCAAAGCGCTGGCCCAATTGCGTGCCAGCCCGCCCAATTGCGCGCCGACCCCCGGTATTGCGCGCCAAGCTCCTCTTTTGTGCGCAAACCGCCAGGGTCGCCCCCTTTGACCCCCTGAGGGTACTAGCCTGCGTGGCGCCCAATGATCTTCATCCCGGGTGCCTGCACCGTGCGTTGTCTTCTCATGCGGCCCTCCAGGCTCACGCGAAGTGACACGGACCCATTGGCAGCACCACCTCGTCCGCACTGCAGGACGTTAAACTGCCAAGAATCCATCGTCCAACATGACGTTAAATTGTAGTTCGTCCGGCAAGACGTTAAACCGTCCGCTTCGTCCTCAACACACGACGTTAAACTGTACTTCGTCCGGCAAGACGTTAAACCGTCCACTTTGTCCTCAACACACGATGTTAAACTGTACTTCATCCGGAAAGATGTTAAACCGTCCGCTTCATCCAACATGACGTTAAACTGTACTTCGTCCGGCAAGACATTAAACCGTCCACTTCGTCCAACATTAAGTTAAATTGTACATCGTCCGGCAAGACGTTAAACCGTCCGCTTCGTCCTCAACACACGACGTTAAACTGTACTTCGTCCGACAAGACGTTAAACCGTCCGATTCATCCTTAACACACGACGTTAAACTGTACTTCGTACGGCAAGACGTTAAACCGTCCGCTTCGTCCTCAACACACAACATTAAACTGTACTTCGTCCGGCAAGACGTTAAACCGTCCGCTTCGTCCTCAACACACGACATTAAACTGTACTTCGTCTATCAATACGTTAAACCGTCCGCTTCGTCTGATCCCGTGCCTCGCACGCAGGGTCCCCCCGGGTTTGGATGTGGCCCCCACCCGCTCGTCTCTCCAGGGATGTCGGGATTGCCCCTCTTTAGGGACGATTTATTGGAGTGGCCTTCGCCCACGGGGGTTGGGTATTACAAACCCCTAGTTTCTTGTGGGGGACTGCACATGTGTATCTCCATTGTGCTTCCCCACTGCCGAAGCCAGTAGGGGGCGTGACAGGGATCGAGGTGTCTCTCACCTTCGGCCCAAGTCCCTCTTCAACTGAGCTTTGCCGCACTCAGGTTGCCTCAGTGCGTAAGTCCTGACAGAATGAACTACGTGGACTTTGAACCTTGTCTCCTAAACAGGGTACGTAGGAAGCCTCTCTGAGGTTCAAGCCCACCACCTGGTCGTCCCAGTCGTATTCACATCGGTTCGTCCATCAGTGGACCCCTCCCGGGTTCACATTCGCGTCGATTCACCTATGAATCCGCCGTTGTGGAGGACTGCACGTGTGTATCTCCATTGTGCTTCCCCACTGCCGAAGCCAGTAGAGGGCGTGACAGGGATCGAGGTGTCTATCATCTTCGACCCAAGTCCCTCTCCTGCTGAGCTTTTCCGCATATGGGCCTCCTTAGAGTGTAAGCCCCAAACACCATCGTCCAACAAGATGTTAAACTGTGATCCACCCACTTCGTGCGTGCTGGTCCGCTCCGCCCCACTTCGTGCGTGCTGGCAGCCTCGACCTCCTCGTGGGTCGGCTTGCCAATGTCCAGCATGACGTGAAACTGTGATCCACCCGGCCGTTCCATCCCCCTCCGTGCGAGGTGGTTCGGTTCAATCCTCCGCCCGACAGCCTCGACTTCCTTGTGAGTCGGCTTGCCATCGTCTAGCATGACGTTAAACTATATATCCGAACTACGCTGACTTTGATCCGCACTAACATGCGGTACGTAGGAAGCCTCTATGGGGTCCAAGCTCTTCACTCCATCATCCATCCGGATCCTTACCCGAGCCGCCACATCCCGGTGGGGTCATGCCATTTCATTCCACTCCACTTCACTCGGGAAGCCACCCATGTGTTGGCCCCAGCGTCGGAGGTTCCCTGTAAGGGGTTCTGTCATCTGATCCACTCCTCGTGTTGATAAGTCCGATGCCATCCCCGTTGGACGTTAAACTCGCGGCATACCCCGTGTTAAACATGGGAAGCTGAGGAAAACCTCAGGTAACGCAGTTCCCCGCACCCAGCGTGGGATGCCTCAGGCCATCACGCCTTTGAGAAGCCCTATTAGGGACGGAAGGCAGACATGCAGAGCCGCAGTGTTAAGACACGCCCCCAACACCCAGAGCTACCCGGTCTCCTCACCGCGGGTTGCTGCCCCGACCAGACTCCTTGGAGCGTTCGGGCGGAAGCAGCGTAATTAATCGGTGTCCATGAAGATATGGCGCCGGGAACGAGATTCACGAACATTCCTAAATCTATAAGGGAGACCCGGATTAGGCGACGAGTTCCGAGGAGACGTCCACGGAAGGAGGAGCCGACATCCCATCATCCCGGATTCGATCAAGGAGCAGACGTCCATGAATAAGGGACGGATGTCGCCTGCCTTTGGAAAGTGGGACTGCGGGTCCACAAGCCGTGCTCCCATCCCCTCGGGTCGACGGGCGCACGCGCGAACGCGTCCTGGCGGAACAGCGTCGGAACAGAAACCCGTCGCACATCCACACCGAAATAGAAAATGGTGAACCCGACGTGAATCCCTTCTCCTCAATACGAAGACCGATAGCTTTTAGAGGTGTTGGAAGACTAGCATGTTGCCCGGCCGAGCATTCAGCACCGGGGCACGGAACCCGCCAGGGGCTGGGGAAGGAAAATCGGGCACTCCATCTCACGACGTCGATGGCCTGGGTTCCCCCCACAGAAGGCGTCGTGGCACTGGATGATTGGTTGTCGATCCCTTTTCCTGTCAGTATTAATGGGTTCTTCTCCCTGTCTTCAAGAATCAGGTCGCCCAATCCAGTGCACGATCGCCGCCCGCCCACTAGCGCAGGGGTAGGGGAAACACCGACGTGGCTACTCCGTGCGGTCCCGCCAGTTCCACAGCCATCCCAGCAGCCGCAACTGCGGGACAACCACGCCCTCTCTCCCCCTCGGAGGTCATCCAGAGAAGGGTGATCAACAACTTGGTGCGGAGATATGTGGAAGAGGGAGTCATCCCCACCAGGGACATGGCCCGCCTAGACCTCGAGGAAGCTGCACCTCACCACCAACACCGCCCCTGAGGGCCGCGCAGGGAGGCACTACTGCCTACCTCGACATCCAACCGCTTCGGGAGTTTATCCCCGGAATGCTCCGACAACTCCCTACCCTATGCGGATGAGGTGGAGGATGTCCGGGACCACCCTATCCGAGATTCGCTCCAGGGATCCGTGATAAGGGCTCCTGCCAGGCCACGTCGACACCGCCGCCTGGCTTCTCAAGTCGAAGAATGGGCTCTCCACCTGCCTGCGCCGCTAATCCCGACTCGTCTGCCCCGACGCCAACGTCGGGAACGAGCGAAAGAGGATTCCCACCTTGGGGCCCTAGCAACAGTGGCCGTATTGGCCCAAGCCACTGTTGGCTCCAGTCACCAGGCCCCTGCGCATGCTGAGCAGGGGCACTTCTATGCCCGACCTGTATCGAGGCCTCGACCGCCCCAAAGGCAGGTTGGGTTGACTCTCCCGGTTGCTGGTATAGGAAATAGCCACCGCGGACCACCTCGCGGTAGCACTATTCACCAGCAGGGTCTACTCCGTGTGGCTGATCCAAGAGGCATGGGTTATCCCACCTTCCGATCCCGGCCCGGAGGCCTGCCCGGAATCATCTCTCCCCGCGTCCCCTTTGATATTTGTCCCGGTGCTCCTCGCACCTTGGTTTCCAGTCCTCTTGGCCCCAGAACCGGTGCGGCCAGAGGACGCCAGGACAGAGATCATCCATGCCCCGAAGAACCACCCGGGGGCAGGAAGGCGAGGCATCGACGTCGAGGGAGGGATGTTACGGAATTCTGGACAGAGATCCAACCGGTTCGTTTCTCTGATACAGAGGCGGAGTATGATTCGGCGACGGAGCCCTCCCCCCGATCCCCCCAGTCAGGGGAAGGGGTAGGAATGCGGCACGTCAGGCTCGCACTCCCCGAGAGAGAGATCAATGTGATCCCCGCTTCTCTCCAAAGGTATATCTGGAGTAGCGAGGGCCTGGTAGACCCCCAAGGATCAAGCTTGCGGTTGGTACCGGCCCCTCCGGAAGCGCCTTCTGCCTCGATCGGAGAAGCCAGAGACCTTTTCTGGGGACCGACGGTCGAGCCACGATCTAGTGCACCCTCAGCGAGCACCGACGCTACAGCAGGATGTTCGCTCGCCGGACCGTCCTATCGTGATGTGGTAGCTGGGGCACCGCAACCCTCAGAGGGCGGCCTGAGATATGGAGGCCAATCGGCCTACTCGCCGTGTTCACCGCCGGCCAGCCCGCCGGCCCAGGGGCCTGCCTCGGCACCACTGCCGGTTCCCCGTCCATTCCCAGTCGCTGAAGGGGACCAAGAAGACCTGGGTCCCGAGTTTGAGTCGTGGAGTTTCTGGACCGTCCTTGCAGAGGGACACTTCCCTGAGAAGTTTTGGCCAATCGCAGGACCGGACTTTGTTGCACCAGAATCGCTCACCCCGGATGAGTTCGAATGCTTCCTCTGAACTCTCCAAGAGACTCACTCCCGTCTTCACCGCCTAAAAATTCCATATCCCTGGAGTCAAGCACACCTGGAGGATATCGGTGAGCAGTGCCGTCAGATTGACCTGGCCACGCTCCACGTGGTTCGGCACCCCGGGTCATTTGGGCACCATAAGGCCCTCCAACAACGATGTGTTGAGTGTTTTCAAGTAATCCGTAAGGTTATCGAGGAAGCCACCCCCCACGTGTACATCTGTGGATGGGGGCAGTACGCTGCCCTATGCTTCAGTGCGATTCGCCGATAGCCTGACTCGCTGGGCGGCCCTGAGGGTACATCCCCAGGGATGGAAACGGTCAATATGGCTGACCTGTCGGGAGAGGGGAACGGCTTGGAACTTCTCGACGGGAGCTCTCCCCCCAAAGACAATCCATCATTGGATCCATCGGTGAGAGTTACTCGCCACCAGAGGAACCTCCTGGGTCTCCCCACACCCACTGAATCACTGACGTTGAGCCGAAACGTCAGCAAAGGTAAAGAGCACGGCGGGGCTATAAAGACCGCCGACCCATCTGCCTCCATACAGAGGGAAGATGAGGATCCCGAGAAGGCCACACTACTTCAACAGCTCGCCGAGCAGAAGAATCTAGTTGACCAGCTCCTCGCCGAGCGCACTACAGAGCGGTGGCCTGACTACGGTGATCCTAGGCCAGGACAGCAGGGACAGGAACAACCACTCCTCGACGAGACTCTCCCAGGCAACCGTGATTATGCCGTGTTTGCCGACAGGGGAGAGGCCATTGCCTATGGCAATAGGGCGCGGTATGTTTCACCACACCCTCCCGAACGGCGTGACTACCTGAGAGACCCCGCTCGGATTCCTCCCGCTGCCCCAAGGGCCGCTCCGCCCGCCATCCCACGAGCTGCCGAGTTCAACGACCCGGTCGACGACCCGATTGAAGAGCCATGCAATGCGCTCATGGTTAGAGATCCTCTCCAGGACTGGAACCCATGTCCAGACGATCCGATGGCGGCACTCATCTCCCGCTTGGAAGCCTTGGAGACTCGGCAAGTGGTGATCCCACCGGACGGCAAGCCATACCCAACATGGGTGGATGACATGCCAGCACCTCCGGGATTCAGGAACCCCACTTTCGCCCCTTTCAATGGGGCTGGAGATCCGCCACAGCATTTGGCTCACTTCAACTCGAGGTGCAGGCCTATGTTGGGAACTCTGGCACAACAAGAGGCCTCTAAGCTTCGCTGCTTTGTCCAGACATTGGAAGGGCCAGCATTTGTCTGGTACAGCCAGCTCCCCGTCGGGTCGATAACTAGCTGGGAGGACCTTCGTAGACAGTTCCTCTACCAGTTCAGTTCCATGACCCGGAAGATGAGTATCGCAGACCTCTTCAAGTGCAATCAAAGGCCTGATGAGCGAGTCGCGGATTTCGTCGCCCGATGGAAGGGTCTCACGTATTCCCTTGACATGCCATTGACTCAGGAACAGTTGCTGACAATGTGCGTCGGGAACATCAAGACCGAGCTGGTCCCTTCCTTGATCACTCAGAATTACCCTGGAGGGTTCAGGGACTTCTCAGACGAAACTCAACGTCTTGAGGAAGCCCTGCAACAGGCCAGTCAGGCACGCCCGCTGCCTCCTATGATCCCTGCAAGGAGAGTCAGCAGGGCTGAGCCCGCTGCTGTTGCCCAGATAGAGGCCCCTAGGCAGTTGGAGCTGCTGCCGGTGAGGCCAGCTCCACAGCCTCATAAAAATCCGCATCCACGGGCTCAGTTCCCAGCCCAGTAGTGGCAGCCCAGGAACCGGCCGGCCCCTCCGCGTAATGTACCTCCACAACCCAGGCGAGATAATCGGGGTCCACCTCCTCGGCAGGCCCCTCCAGCCCCTCGTCAAGACCATGCTCCCAGGGCCCCGCGATACCTGACTTACTCATTTCATGAGGATCAGGTCCCCGATTATTTCCGGAGTGCCCTGGAGCAGAGGATTGTGCGACTGCCTGAGTGTTGGAGGCCAGAGGAGGCACATCTCATGGATAACCCCCGCTACTGCCCTTACCATCGGGCCCTGGGGCACACCATCCGGCGGTGCTACGTGTTTAAGGACTGGCTCCAAGACCAGATTAACAACAATGTAATCAGGTTGGGCCCAGCTCCAGCACAAGTGGCGGGTGTGTTCGTTAGATCAGATGACGATAGTGGCGACGAGGACGAATAACAGCTGGTCTCCGACCGCGGATCCCAGAAGTATAATGACTGGATGGCCCGCAAGACGATCATTCGCGCCCATGGAATCATCCATGCGCGCTTGAATCATCCTAAGCCCCCAGAATCTGCGGGTGCTGATTCGACATCATCGTCCCAGCCTGCCTCTTCCGAGAAGAGCAAACGGCGGCGGTGCAAGAAGGAAGAGCGCGCCCCGCCAGTTCCACCACTATCCCACACTCTCGGCGATTTCAGGCCCTCGGAGATGGGGGTCCCTCCCCGGATCCGCCCGGTGATGAATGATTCGTCCGGTGACAGTGTTGGGTACGCTTCGGTTAATACCGTCAAGGTGGTAAATCCCTTTTCTATTCCCGACGTTGAAGAAAACCAGGTGGACCTCCCTAGTGTCCCCGGTTGTCGCCACCGTCGGAGGAACCACAACAATAGGAGTTGCTGGGGCACGACAGTTGGTACCTCCAGCCAGGCCGTGCATGCCACTGAGACTAGGCAGCAGTCTTAGAACCGAGCTCAGTGCGCGCAGCCCCCCCATCCGGGGATGGCGGATTCGCCTCCGCCACCGTTTGTGGTGTGGGACCAGGCAGAACCGCCTCAGCCGCGCCGCGACTAGCTCCGTCCTGCCACGAGTCCATCCCGGCCTCCTGGCCCCAGTACGGTGACCACTTCCCGGGCTTCAACCAGTGAACAGCGAGATGCGCCAAGCACCAGTCGGCCGCCGGTCCAACCGGCAAGGCCCGTCATGCCTCCAACCGCAGAGCAACCTCCTACAACCAGGGGCTCGCGCTTGGCAAGAAATTATGATGTCCTGAAGCACTTGGCCGACATCCCAGCAAGGCTCTCCATCCTTGAGGCTCTACGCCTGTCACCTGAGATGCGCGAGGCGCTCGCTGAAGCCCTGAAGAGCCCCCTCCAGTTTGAGATAGAGGTTGCGGCTGCAGAGGCCTTTCACGCCGAAGTGATTGAGAACGCCGAATGTCAGGCAGTTATCTCGTTCTCTGGTAAGGATGAAGACCCTCTTATACAGGGGCACATTCGTCCACTGTATGTTACTGGCCAGTTCAATGGCCTTGAAGTCCGGCATTGTCTTGTCGACACGGGGTCTGGGATTAACCTGATTCCAACTCGGACACTCTGGAGATTGGGGTTGTCTGAGGATGACTTGATTCCCTCTGACCTCAGGATCCAGGGGTACGACCGCACCGAGCAAACTCCGGTCGGCAAGATACATTTGAAGACACATTTCGGTGACCTGGTTTCCAACACTGAATTCATGGTAGTCTCTCAGGACACTGCATATAATGCATTGATGGGCAGGCCAAGGCTCCACCTTCATGCGGCGGTTCCGTCATCATACCACCAATGCCTTAAATACTCCCTTAATGGTCGAGTAGGCGTGCTTTAGGGAGATGCCTCTCCTTTTGCCTCATATGAAGCCCGCTATCTGGACGCGGACTATTACAAGAGCAAGGATTAGCAGATTCTGACAGGTGAGGTTGAGACTGTCGCTATTGTAAGTGATCCCTGGGCATGTTTGGATGATGCTTACGTCCTCCCGATCCATCGGTTGGACGTAGCCATGGTCTCGACGGCCTGTGAGTCTCCTGATGAGATGACCGCGACCGCCCATGCCAGCACCAGCAGCCCAGCAGGATCTGGTAGCCCCAATGCAGTTTCCAACGCAGTCTCTCCCGTGGACGATCCCTCCCCGAGTGGAGAGGACGTGGAAGATGCACCCCCAGCCTTTGAGGAGGGCGTCTCCGCCACAGTCGATGAGTTAGTACAGGTGAACCTTGGAACCGAGGCAGATCCATGACCCACATTGGTCAGTGCCTCCATGCCCTCAGAGGAGTGGCAGCAGTACGTGGACTTCCTCAGACAGCACCGTGATGTGTTCGCTTGGGGCAATGACGAGATGTCGGGGATAGATCCTCAGGTAGCCGTCCACCGCCTTGGTCTCCCGGCGAACCATCGCGGGTTCAAGCAGCCTCCCAGGAAGATGCACCCATTCCACGGTGCCATGGTTGAGGACAAAGTTGAAAAGCTTATCAAATCCAACTTCGTGAGGGAAGTTCAGTACCCCAAATGGCTGGCCAACATTGTGCCGGTTAGGAAGAAGAACGGGCAGATCAGAGTCTGTATCGACTTCCGCGATCTCAACCGCCACTGTCCGAAGGATGATTTTCCCCTTCCGGTGACAGAGCTGTTGATTGACGCCACGGTAGGGTTCTAAGCCCTCTCCTTCATGGATGGATACTCCGGATACAACCAAATCTGGATGGCCCCTGAGGATGAGGAGTTCAGTGCCTTCAGGGCCCCCAAAGGTATCTTTTGTTACCAGGTCATGCCCTTCGGCCTGAAGAATGCAGGTGCCACCTATCAACGGGCGATGCACCGCATATTCAAGCCAATCCTCGGCACACTGGTGGAATGCTACGTCGACGACTTGGTGGTCAAATCGCGCCAGCGTCAGGACCATCTCAAAGATCTCGAGAAAGTGTTCGGCTTCCTCCGGTCTCGCCGCATGAGGATGAACCCGTTGAAGTGTGCCTTCGGGGTCACCTCCGGGAAGTTTCTTGGCTTTGTGGTAAGATACCAGGGTATTGAGATCGACCCAGAGAAGATAAGGGCGATTAGCTAGATGCCTCCCCCAGGTAACATTCGGGAACTGCAAGGGTTCCAAGGCCACTTAGCCTATATACGCCGATTCATCGCGAATCTGGCTGGCAAGTGTAAGCCTTTTTCTCGGCTCATGAAGAAAGGTGCCACCTATGTATGGGATAAGGAGTGTCAGACCGCTTTTGAGGAAAGCAAGCAGTACCTGCTTCAACCTCCGGTTCTGATGCCGCCTGTATCCGGGAAGCTGCTGGTCCTTTATGTGACTGTCCTGGAACGGTCCCTTGGTGCCCTTCTCGCCCAGAAGAACAAAGAGAGAACAAGGAATAGCCTCTATTACCTCAGTTTCATGCTCCTCGATGTGGAATTTAGGTATTCCCCCATCGAGAAGAGCTGCCTGGCGCTCATATTTTCCGTACAGAAATTACAGCACTACTTGCAGCACCACGAGGTACAATTGGTTTCTCGGGTAGACCCATTGAAATATATCCTGAGCCGGCCTATGTTGACTGGCCATCTAGCGCGGTGGGCTGTGGTTCTCCAGCAGTTTGATGTCAGGTATGTGTCTCAGAAGGCCATAAAAGGGTAAACATTGGCGGACTTTCTGGCTGCTCAGCCAACCTCCGCGGATCAGCCGCTGGATCTAGGCTTTCCGGATGAGGCCGTTCTCTCGGTCGATCGTGCGGATCCATGCTGGAATATGCACTTTGACGGTGCCTCCCGGAGCCCCACCGGTAGAAGACTCGATAATCCTAAGCTCAATAGAGTGGGCTTGGGTATCGTCTTCATTACCCCGGAGCAGGCCGTGCTGCCATACTCTTTCCCGTTGTCAGAGGGCTGTACCAACAATGAGGCGGAATACCATGCCCTCATCATTGGCCTCAAGTTAGCTCTCGAGATCGACATGCCCCATCTGTGTGTGAAAGGGGACTCCGAGCTGGTCGTTAAGTAGATCAATGGCGACTACGTTGTCAGGAAGCAGGAACTTGTGCCATTGCTGGAGTGCACCCTCCTCCTGATGGCCCAGTTCCCTTTTTGGCCAGAAGTTGTCCATATTCCCCGGTCGCAGAACGGTCAAGCAGATGCTTTGGCCAGCCTTGCTGCGTCACTCGCAGAGCCTGAATAGGACAACCTGATCATCCGCGTGACGCACCGCAGGCTCATCGCTCCCGTTATCCCGGAGGGAGATCGTGGCCCGTTGGTAAGTAATCTCACCACGGTTTCCCCTGTTCCTGGAGCCCCGAGTACCACAGATATGGCAGTCGAACCAGCCCCTGATTGGAGGAAGCCCTTGGTTGAGTACCTCCAACATGACATTCTCTCGTTGGATCGGGCCGAGCGCGAGCGAGTTCGACGCCGCACATCGCAGTTTGTCCTCCAGAGCAGTCCTAACCTGGAGTAGATCCTCTATAGACGCGGATTTGATGGTGTTCTCCTCCGTTGCCTTCAGGGAGTTGAGATCCCACGATTCATGCAAGAGGTTCATGCTGGTTCATGTGGTGCCCACAAGACTGGGCCGAAGCTGTCCCACCAGATTCGGAGGTTGGGATACTTCTGGCCCTCCATGATCCATGACTGCATCGAGTATGCCAGGAAGTGCCATGCGTGCCAGGTTCATGCGAACTTTGTGCATCGGCTGCCGGAGCCTCTCTATACCACCAGGTATTCTTGGCCCTTTGCAGTCTGGGGGGCTGGACGTTGTGGGACCTTACCCGCTGGCGAAGGCTCGCCAGTGCCGGTTCATTCTGACCACCACAGACTTCTTCTCCAAATGGGTAGAGGCGATTCCGCTCAGAGAGGTCAAATCCTATTCTATCACTGACTTCGTGACCTCCAACATCATTTATGGATTTGGAGTGCCTCACGCTATCCTCACGGATAACGGAGCCAATTTCCGAGCAACCGAGTTGAAGAAGTTGTACGCCAAGTACAACATTCGCTCGAACCATACATCTCGCTATCATGCGCAGGCGAATGGACAGATTGAGGCGTTTAACAAAACCCTCTCTAACATTCTACAAAAGATGGTTGGTCAGAACAAGAAGAGTTGGCCGGACAAGCTCCCCAACACCCTCTGGGCTTATCGTCGACGACTCGCAATTCCACCCAGATGACCCCCTATTCCCTGGTGTATAGAGTTGAGGCCGTCCTGCCCATCGAGATCCAGTTACCGTCCTTGCGCACTGCGGTCTATGACCAGCAAGCACTGGGCAGAGCTGCTGAAGCCCTTCTAGTCGAGTTGGAAGCCCTGGATGAGAATAGGCTTCGCGCTTTGCACAACATGGAGAGGCATCAAAGAAGAATGGCTCGAGCTTTCAATAAGAAGGTTTGCCTCCGCTCCTTCCTGCAGGGTGACCTAGTACTAGCCCTAAGAGCACCAATGATCCTCGGCAGGAAGCCGCCCAAGTTGGAGCCCAAGTGGGAGGGAGCTTTTGTCGTCCACAAGGTCTATCCCAATGGCGCGTACTCCCTAGAGACTATGGATGGTGAGCGTGTCACTCCTCCTACCAACGCTAGGTTCCTCAAGCAGTACTTTTCCTGAGTTCACTTCGTCCTGCATGACGCTAAACTGCACCACGTCCGAGCTACAAGACGTTAAACTGTTCACCATTCGTCCCACATGATGTTAAACTGCACTTCGTCCCACATGACGTTAAACTGCACTTCGTCCCGCATGACGTCAAACTACACTTCGTCCCGCATGACGTTAAACTTCACTTCGTCCCGCATGACATTAAACTGCATTTTGTCCCACACGACGTTAAACTACATTCGTCCACACCGCAGGACGTTAAACTGCACGCTCCATCGTCCCGCATGACGTTAAACTGCACTTCATCCCACAAGACGTTAAACTGCCTCTCAGGAACTACGTACGGCTTGATTCCCATCCTTATGGGATACGTAGGACCGCCTGGATGTTTGTGTTCCAGGTCCAGCCCCGTCTCTTGGTTGATCACGGGGATCTGCCATCCTTTGGTTGCTCTCAAGGTGAGTCCTCCTACCCTTTCCGGTGATCTGTTAGCATGTTTTGGGGTACTCCGGTCTATGACCTGTAGTGTCGGATTCAATCACGACAAGTCCTGTGTTACTTGTCAGGCCTCGCGCTTCCTCTTGTTCGGGCCTTCGCTCAAAGGGATCCTCATTAGCGGTTCGGATGCGATGCCTTAGTGCTCTCTTACCGCTCCCGGTCGATTTACCGGCGGGTCCTGGGTAGAAAATCAATATGAATCCTGCGCTTGAGCGGTTGATGCTCGTTTAATTGCCTCATCCTAGGCTAACGCGGTCGGATGTTGTGTTGCGAATATGGTCAGCAACATCCTTGATCTCCATGTCAACTCTTTTAGGCTCTGAACATTGGTTGCGCAGTCCTTATCACACTCCGCCTCAGTGCGTTGTAGTGGAAACTCGACACTCTCTCTTCATACTGACCCTCAGTACACCTCTACACGTTAGGCAGGCCAACCAGGGTAATGGTGCCATTCGAGGATCCCACGATATGAGCACCAATGATATATGCTAATGTCCTCCCTAAGGGCCATGTGTAGCTAGACCCTCATCCCCATGAGGAGGAAGGAGTCGCCCAAACAATCGCGTTCTGGGCCCAGTATAGCCGGAGGCTAGCATCTCTGCCCCTTGGTTGATAGACATATGCAGGCCCCTATCCCAGGATCCTTCTCCTGGAATTGTGCGTGACTGCAGGGCTGGGATGTGTCCCCACCTCTGCTGGGTCCGCCGTATCACAATAAGCGGATTCCTCCATGGTCCGAGCCACACGACCTTAAACTGTGTTGCCTGGTCTTACCACACGACCGTAAACTGTGATCGTCTTGGCCGCCCGACGAGAAACGGCACTGCATCGTGATGTTCTCCTCTCAAGAACTACGTGTGGCTTGATTCCCATCCTTATGGGATACGTAGGAATGCCCGGATGTTTGAAACTTCGAGTCCAGCCCCCCAACTCTTAAAAGATTCCCCCTTCTCTTGGGAATCCTCCGCCTTCGGGTCACCCTCAAGGCATGTCCCTTGACCCCTTGCAGTGGTCCACCGGTGTAAAGAGCACTCTGGTCTATTTCCAAGAGGGTCAGGTTCAGCTTGGTCAGGTTCCTTCCACTTTTCAGGCTTCATGCTCCCCTTCATTCGGACCCATCACCTATGCCCTGGGTGGAACCCCCCGTGAGCGGTCTGGATACAATTCCTCAGTGCTCTCCCACCGATCCGGGCTGGTGCCCCCAAGGGCCTTGGGCAGCAAGTCGATATGGATCCTGCGCTTAAGCGGTTGATGCTCGTTTGCTGCCTCATTCCATCAACGGTCAGTGCGATATTGATGCTGCTTTTCCGCCACGGTCGGCAGTACGCCCATATCGTTACGCCGGTGCCCCCAGTCCTTGAGGGAATGGCCGCATGATTCACATTACGTTTTCCACCTCCCATTCTGACCAGGCAAAATCTCGGCACTCATGACACTATCCCTCAGTTCATCTTCGCATATCCAGGGGATTCGACCACGATGTGGCGTACTTTGAGGTTCTTATGGTACGGGCTCTAAGACCTTAAACTAAGATCTGCCCCTATGGTCCGAGATCTATGACCTTAAACTAAGATCTCCCTAATCGGGGTTCTACATCCCGTATGACGTTAAACCTGCACTCTCAGAACTACGTGTGGCTTGATCTCCAGCCTGATGGGGTATGTAGGAATGCCCGGGCATCTCGACTCGGGTCCAGCCTCAGGGATCGCTAAGTCCCGCCCCTCCTCGTCGCCGACCGTCTGGCCTGGCTTCTGGTAGAGTGATGCGGTTGTGATATTCTCCCTGATTTAGCTCGGGATTCCCCATTGCAATGATGGGAAGCGACAGTTTCCTCGTCAAAGAGGTTCTGTCTGAGAATTGGGGTGATTCACGGCCAGATTGGTGCATCCGCCTAATACGCTTTCCCCACGGTGGCGCAATTTTGGGAGTGTTAGATTCTTTCCGAACAAATCATCACTTCACCCCACGCTTTGCATGCTCTTTTGATCCGGATTTCCACCCTTGTTTCTGAAGGAACCCCCAAAGCGATATTGATGATGACATGTGATCCGCCTCCTACAATATGAATGATGACCTTCGGTCCATCTATTGCAGTAGTATGGTCAATTGATCCATTGTCTGCTTGCCGTCTTGGGCATTTCCTGGAAGACTGACCGTCGTGGATTTCTGAATTCGGGATATGCGATTCACCCTTTTTCATCTCCCTATGTTCGGATAAAATCTCAACGCCCCTAGCATTGTCCCGCTTGTGTGTCGGAACAAGCCGGGGGATGGTACATTGATTAGGTCTGAGGTTTCCTTTCCTAGGAATGACCTCCCTCTTTTCCTTAGAAATCCAGGCCCAATTGTGGATGCTTGAAGCTTGGTTAATGCTCCCGCAAGACAATGAATTGTGGTTGAGCACGTTAAGCCAAAAGATGCAGATAAATATGTTGACTCATACAAATGGATCGAAGTATTGAGTAGCAGAAGAAAAATGTTCTGGGAATGGAAAAAACAAAGCCCCTAGGGATTAGCGTGCTGAATGGATCTTTCCAACGCAGCTACCCTTTGGCTGGCGGCCTCCAGAGCTGCTTCTCGCTCTCTGCATGCCCTCTCTTCGCCGGTGGTCGCAGCGCGCAGCTCGCCGATCCTGGCATGTGCACGCTCCCGCTCGACTTCGGCATTCCGGCGTCTCCCTCGGAACCCGATCGTTGCGACCTCTCGCCAATCAGATTCCGAGGGGGGGCTTTTGTAGACGCCGGAAAAGTCCGTTGCTCCTCAAACGAAGTTCCGGATGAGGAAAGCGAGGTCATATTTGGAGTCAGAAGCATGTTTCGGAAGGCCCGAAGGCCTTGTGCGAAATATCGGAGGCCCGCACGCAATATTGGATAGGCGCGCGCAATCCTTCCGGGATTCGCGCAATGGGCCGAGTCGGCGCGTAATTTTCCGCACCCGATGCCCGTGCACAACCCTATTGCGCACTGGGACCCTATTTCGCACCCGAGACGCGTTGCGCGCGCGAGAGCCGAATTGCGCGCCCACGAGCCGAATTGCGCACCCGCGCGCCGAATGGCGCGCCCGCGAGCCCAATTGTGCGCCCGGGGTTTCCTATAAATACAAGGCGACCCCCGACGTTTTAAGGTGGCCAGAATTCAAAGGGTCGCTCGTGCGCGCAATCCCGCCCCCTCCGCGCGCAATGCCGATCTTCAGGTAACCTCCTTTATTTCGCGCAAGCAAGCCCTGGGGTTCGCCTTCGCGCGCCACCCCTTTGGCTTCTTTCCTTTGACCAACTCCTCACCCAAAGGCCTCCGCGCGCAAAAGAAGCCTCTTGCGCGCAACTGCCACCTAGGTGCGTGCAATCCAGCCCGATTGCGCGGACCCCCCCTTACTAAGTAGCCATTCATTAAAGAATGGGTCGTTGCCCCCGCGCGCTATCAGAGGCCCAGTGCGCGCAATCTCTATCTTCCGCGCGCAAAGCGTTGGCCCAATTGCGCGCCAGCCCGCCCAATTGCGCGCCAACCCGCGGTATTGCGCGCCAAGCTCCTCTTTTCCGCGCAAACCGCCAGGGTCACCCCCTTTGACCCCCTGAGGGTACCCGCCTGCGTGGCGCCCGATGATCTTCATCCCGGGTGCCCGCACCTTGCGTTGTCTTCCCGTGCGGCCTTCCAGGCTCGCGCGAAGTGACACGGACCCATTGGCGGCACCACCTCGTCCGCGCTGCAGGACATTAAACTGCCAAGCATCCATCGTCCAACATGACGTTAAACTGTACTTCGTCCGGCAAGACGTTAAACTGTCCGCTTCATCCTCAACACACGATGTTAAACTGTACTTCGTCTGGAAAGACGTTAAACCGTCCGCTTCGTCCTCAACACACGACGTTAAACTGTACTTCGTCCGGAAAGATGTTAAACCGTCCGCTTCGTCCAACATGACGTTAAACTGTACTTCGTCCGGCAAGACGTTAAACCGTCCGCTTCGTCCAACATGACGTTAAACTGTACTTCGTCCGGCAAGACGTTAAACCGTCCGCTTCGTCCAACATGACGTTAAACTGTACTTCGTCCGGCAAGACGTTAAACCGTCCGCTTCGTCCTCAACACACGACGTTAAACTGTACTTCGTCCGGCAAGACGTTAAACCGTCCGCTTCGTCCTCAACACACGATGTTAAACTGTACTTCGTCCGGAAAGATGTTAAACCATCCGCTTCGTCCTCAACACACGATGTTAAACTGTACTTCGTCCGGCAAGACATTAAACTGTCTGCTTCGTCCTTAACACACGATGTTAAACTGTACTTCGTCCGGCAAGTCGATAAACCGTCCGCTTCGTCCTCAACACACGACGTTAAACTGTACTTCGTCTGGCAAGACGTTAAACCGTCCGCTTCGTCCGATTCCGTGCCTCGCATGCAGGGTCCCCCCGGGTTTGGATGTGGCCCCCACCCGCTCGTCTCTGCAGGGATGTCGGGATTGCCCCTCTTTAGGGACGATTTATTGGAGTGGCCTTCTCCCACGGGGTAGGGTATTACAAACCCCTAGTTTCTTGTGGGGGACTGCACATGTGTATCTCCATTGTGCTTTCCCACTACCGAAGCCAGTAGGGGGCGTGACAGGGATCGAGGTGTCTCTCACCTTCGGCCCAAGTCCCTCTTCAACTAAGCTTTGCCGCACTCAGGTTGCCTCAGTGCGTAAGTCCTGATAGAATGAACTATGTGGACTTTGATCCATGTCTCCTAAACAGGGTACGTAGGAATCCTCCCTGAGGTTCAAGCCCACCACCTGGTCGTCCCGGTCGTATTCACATCGGTTCGTCCATCAGTGGACCCCTCCCGGGTTCACATTCGCGTCGATTCACCTATGAATCCGCCCTTGTGGGGGACTGCACGTGTGTATCTCCATTGTGCTTCCCCACTGCCGAAGCCAGTAGAGGGCGTGACAGGGATCGAGGTGTCTATCATCTTTGGCCCAAGTCCCTCTCCAGCTGAGCTTTGCCGCATATGGGCCTCCTTAGAGTGTAAGCCCCAAACACCATCGTCCAACAAGACGTTAAACTGTGATCCACCCACTTCGTGCGTGCTAGTCCGCTCCGCCCCACTTCGTGTGCGCTGGCATCCTCGACCTCCTCGTGAGTCAGCTTGCCAATGTCCAGCATGACGTGAAACTGTGATCCACCCGGCCGTTACATCCCCCTCCGTGTGAGGTGGTTCGGTTCAATCCTCCGCCCGGCAGCCTCGACCTCCTTGTGAGTCGGCTTGCCATCGTCCATCATGACGTTAAACTGTATATCTGAACTACGCTGACTTTGATCCGCGCTAACGTGCGGTACGTAGGAAGCCTCTATGGGGTCCGAGCTCTTCACTCCATCATCCATCCTGATCCTTACCCGGGCCACCACATCCCGGTGGGGTCATGCCATTTCATTCCACTCCACTTCACTCGGGAAGACGCCCATGTTCTGGCCCCAGCGTCAGAGGTTCCCCGTAAGGGGTTTTGTCACTTGATCCACTCCTCGTGTTGATCAGTCCGATGCCGTCCCCGCTGGATGTTAAACTCGCGGCATACCCCGTGTTAAACATGGGAAGATGAGGAAACCCTCAGGTAACATAGTTCCCCGCACTCAGCGTGGGATGCCTCAGGACATCACGCCTTCAAGAAGCCCTATTAGGGACGGAAGGCAGACATGTAGAGCCGCAGTGTTAAGACACACCCCCAACACCCAGAGCTACCCAGTCTCCTCACCGCGGGTTGCTGCCCCGACCAGACTCCTTGGAGCGTCCGGGCGGAAGCAGCGTAATTAACCGGTGTCCATGAAGATATGGCGCCGGGAACGAGATTCACGAACATTCTTAAATCTATGAGGGAGACCCGGATTAGGCAACGAGTTCCGAGGAGACATCCACATAAGGAGGAGTCGACATCCCATCATCCCGGTTTCAATCAAGGAGCCGACGTCCCTGAATAAGGGACGGATGCCGCCCGCCTTTGGAAAGCGGGACTGCGGGGCCACAAGCCGTGCTCCCATCCCCTCGGGTCGACGGGCGCACGCGTGAACACGTCTTGGAGGAACAGCGTCCGAACAGAAACCCGACGCACATCCGCACTGAAACATCTATATGATAGGAATCAAAGGCCACATAGTTCAATTGGTTGGGGCATACACTCTGAGGTATCCATTTTAATTTTAGGGACTTATAATGTGAATGATATGATTATTGTGATAACCTATGCGCATGTGAGCTATGCTTGGTGTGTGAGAAATGGGATAGAAGATTATCAAACTCATTTTTTATTGGTGGAGACCTTGTGTTTTATGATTGACCCATAGAGATTTAATATGAAGCTCAGACCTTAGTGATATTTCAATCATATTCTAGTCATTACCAAAATCAATGTTTTTCTAGTACCCTTTTTTAGGGAATACCCACCGAGATTTCCCTATACTGATCAATGCATACACATCAATGGTGGGAAAGGTTTTGAATCCCTAGGATGATCTTGTGACTATGGACTTATTTTATAAATTGCATCTCATGGCCCAGCTGAATTTTCTGGATGACGTCCCATAACCCATATGTCTTGTATAAGAATCCATAACATAACCTAGCTGGATCACCTCGAGGGTGTTTGTTAGTTCTAAATTTTTTTTCTTTCTCAACGAGTGGACTCAAGGATGTTCTGTAGTGAATCTGCACTCTAATGGGGGAATATGTACCTCTACACCATCCCATAGGGGAACCACCGTGATGATCTCCACACAACTATCCATTTCCATTAGGCCGCCTCTATGATAGTTTCTATGGTGTGACACCCTAGCGTGAGTCAGATGCCGGTCTGTATCCATCCACGACGGCCACATTGATGGTCCACTCCCTAGATTCTCACACCCTCTACGAGGCCAACACCTACAGATAAATTATATCCTCTCTACAATTTAACCCTTCTTTGCGGCCAGTTCGTTGACCCTCTACAACCTTGGTTTCATATAAAAAGAGGACTCACCACTTCCAAACTATTGTTACTCCGCCCTTTCAACTTCCATGCTCTTGTTTCACATATAACTTCACAAATTCTACAGATATATCACCAAAGGTACAAGTCATATGTGACTCATTCCTCATTATTCTCTTTCTATCCTCCACCTTTGGTGGATATGCCCCTTCACAAAGGCATATCAACATCACATAGGAAGGGTCCCCTTCAGTGTGCTTAGGGTTTCAAAATGTGTAGAGCCTTCATGAGACTGTCTCCAAATAAAGATTTGTTTACTAAGGTGAAGACATACTCCATTAAAGGTTCCCATTCGTTAAGTAATTGTTCTTCATGAAGCCCAATCTCTTCGTGAAGACCTATCCCTTTGTGAGGACCATCCTATTTTTTAAGCACCACATTCTCAAATCTCTTTCTTTACACATCCATTTTTTTGTTAACCTCCAGGTTTGTATGAAGTGATTTTAAGGTCCCTTGGTTTGTTCTTCATATTGCTTTGCATAGCCTCATGCTTCTTCGTATAGGCATTCTAATGGCTATTGCTTCTTCGGATAGACATTCTAACATCAGCCTCTCAATTGATAACTCCATAACCCTAGTTCCACCCAGCATTGATAGTTCCTTCCCTTTAACATGGGTTAAAGTGAACCTGTTATGTAATTCCAAGGGGCGGGGAGAGAATCCTCATCGTCCTATGTGTAGGATGTTAAACTACCATGAATCATCTTCCCCAACACATGATGTTAAACTGCAGCATCTTCTTATATGATATACATGGGGAACCATATCTTAGACATTTTTCACACTGACTGGTCTCCATAAGAGTGTGATTCTCTGAAAATGGTGTGAGATCGTCTTTTCATGGAACAACATTTGTCCACGGTGAAGGGTCATTATCCTGGTGTAATCCCCTATCATTTCTTATGGGAGGTAGAATCCTTGCTCTTACTCTCTTCTTCTATGAACAATGGCCAGAGGATAGAAGGGAACATGGACTTTTGAAACCCCATCCCTCTCTATTTGGACTTTATCACAATCGGGTCTCCCCTTTGAGGTAATCCCTTGTTTTATCTTTGGGCCAGTAACCATGCATATGCCCTGCTCTATTCCTTGTGGTTGCACCTTTCATGACGTGATCGTTAGGTCTTTGTTTCCTCTTGTTTCAACACATAACATGACTCTTGCAGACGTAGTGAAGCATCAACCATGAAATCCTCTCTGGGCTACCTTAGGGCATAACCCTTATACCTTAGCTCTAAACTAAGAAAACATTGATCATTTCCCTTTCAAAGCATGGTATGTTAGAGGCATCCATTAGGTTCAATACCATCATCTGATAGATCAGATCACTTCATGTCTGTTCAGCCTCATCCCAATTGATGTTAAACTATGTACCCCTTCTATCCCTCATGATGTTAATCTGTATGTCTTAAAACTACATGGGTTTTTAGCTTTTTCTTCTAGACTTGGTATATAGGTTTCCTCCCTATGTTTTATCCCCAAACAATGGTTAACCTATTCAGACTATGAGGGTTTTGATCCCTATCTACTAGAGAGTGTATGTAGTAAGACTCCTTGAGGTTCAAACCCAAACACTGGTAAACCCATTCAAACTATGTGGGTTTTTATCCCTATTTTCTTTTAAATCGGGTACATATGATGTTTTTCTGAGGTTCAACCCAAACACTTGTAAAATTTGGCATCACCCTTTTTTACCAAAATATGGGGACATTGATTCTGTACCACGAGGATATGTAAGAAGCCTCTCTAAGGTTCAATCCCATCACTCATGTCTCATCTTGGTATTTCTCTAGAGCCTTTGTGTTTTGGGAAGGTCATGCCCCAACCTATAGGTTCAAATTCTTTAGGATCCCATCCATTCATCCATTCTCATGAGATACCTCCTCAAGTGACCTAGAATCCCTCCAAACTATGTGGAAATTGATTCTATACCAATGATATATGTATGAAGACTCTATGATGTTCATATGAAACAAAAAATCCTTCATGTCGAAGTTGTTTCCACCCCATTCCTCTCATCCACTTAATCCAACTATTCATCATCCATCATGATCCTCACCCGGGCCTCCACATCCTAGTGAGATCATGTCGTAAATATCATTGATACTCCTTAAAAAACATGGGCAGTCGAAAATATATAAGCCAAAACATGTATTCAGGATTTTTCCCTCTCTATACACCCTGATCCTATCCATCACCCATTTGAACTATGTGGGTTTTCATCCCTATCATCTAAAAAGGATTCATGGGAAACCTTAATGAGGTTCAATCCCAGCCAATAGTAAACATTGTTTTCCACCTTATGGGGGTGTAATTTCCCTGATCCACACTTAATATGGTCCAAATCAACCTTCAGAGTGATAATTCTTCCCTTTATAGGACACACAACCTCGGATATGTCCTCTTTGGGAGTTCGGATGTACGCATCTAGTAAACATTCTAGGTGATCCTACGCAGAGATATACCCATCTGATCCACTCCCATCGGTGTTATGATCAGTCCAATATGTCTCTGATAGACGTTAAAATCATGGAATACCCCATGTTATGCATGGGAAGATGAGGAAACCCTCATGTAGATGCTAATAGAAAATTTTTCCCCTCGCTCGACGGGGGATTCCTCGGGCTTCTATGCCCACCTGAAGTGATATAATAAGGGGAAGAAACCCTGACACATTAGTGTTTCAGCATCCAGACAAGCCAACAATATCCAATGTGACTAATCCAGTAATCGATGGTTTCTCCCCCATACTTTACCCATAAGAATGTCCTGAAAGAAGCAATGTAATTAACTAATGTCTAGGAAGATATGGAACTGGGGAAGAGCTTCATGAATAACATATAAATCTACAAGGGAGACCCATACTAGGTGACAAATTCTGAGGAGTAATCCTCATAAAGAGAGGAAAACATTCCATAAACCTATTTTCATCAATGAAAAACATCTATAAAAAAGTAATGGATGTCACCCACCTTTGGAAAGTGGGGATGCGAAGAAACAGTAGCATGTTCTCGATAGACAGACGTGCAAACCAGTGAAATAATCAGAAACAAAAACCGTGAACTCTACATGAACTCTTCTCCTCATTATACAGATTAGTAGTATTCAGGAAATCAGCATATAGTAATGTCACTAGATCCTCCTATTCGGTGCTAAGTCCCACCAAGAAAAATAGTGTGTTTTTTTATTCAACTAACCTGAGATTGGGGTAGTCAAACATTGGGTATCTTGGTCTGTAACATTGTTTGTGAGAATCCTTCCTACTAATCGTGGGAGACATAATGATTCCATAGAACATGACAACACTTTCTTATTTTCAGCACAAATGGTTGAATCTTCCTATGTTACATGACCCAAACTCCTATTCTAGGGAACCGATCACCACCCACCCACTAATGCATGGGCTAGGGAAACACAAAAATGGTGATCTTGTGAAACCCATCACTTATGTGATGACCTCCACATCCATGGATGTCAGGCGACCACACCCTATCTCACTATCTGAACTCATTCAAAGGAGGGTGATAAACAACCTTATCCGACAGTGTGAGGAAGAAGGAACTATCCTAACTCCGAATATAGCCACTCAAGACCTAGAGGATTTTGCACATCATCATCACCACAATCCCCAAGGGCCACATAGGGAGATACTACTACCCACTCCAACCCTGAATGGTTTTGAGAGTCTCTCCCTAGAACACTCAGATGACTCGCTCCCATATTACCATGATGTGAGGGAAGTCCAGGCCATCCCAATTTTGATCTGGTCCCAAGGTTCGCCAAGGAGGGATCCCACCAGCCTGCTTTATCACCACCACCCGTTCCCACAAGCTAAGGAGGAGATGGTTTACATACCTACACCACTAGACCCAATTTAGTAAACCCAATGCCAATTTCGGGTACAAGCTGAGGAGGATGCCTACCCAGGGGTGTCATCATCAACAACTACAATGGATCGTGCCACTGCCAACACATAATATCAATTCCTTATTGATTTTGAACATGATCACTTATATGCCCTCTCCAAATTGAGGCCCCAACCGCCCCATAGGTGAGATGGGATGCCTCTCTTGGTTTCCAGTACAGGTAGTACCAGTCCCACATCAACCCGCTACGATGCCATCCTGCATGGAGTTCCTCCCAATTCCACTGTCAATCTAAGAAAAGTCCCACCACTATCCCAATCATTGAATAAAATCCCTCCCAATGCCACAATCATTATGGGTGATGTCCCTCACCACCACAACAATATCCTGCACATTTGTTTCATTCTCACCCATAATCCCATGTATGGAACCATTCCTCCAGTCAAATTTCACCAATGTGATGATTCTCCTCACCCGGTCAACTGTTAGCATGTAGGTATTCATAATTTTCTTATAGTAGTTAACAAAGGCCCTCCCCATCCCGAAAACCAGAGAATTGGAGGTTTTCCCCACTTCATTGACACCTAATAGAGAGGTCTTACACATGTTCAGATTAACCAGTAACAAGGCCCCCGCGTACCATCACCACTAAGGGAAAAAAACAAGGAAGTACTTACCATGATCCCATTAGTTCTAGTGGAGGTTCTACCTATTCTAACACTTCATGTGAAGGTCTCCCACACACAACATCTACTGGACATGGAGACCGTCCTTGTGTTCCTTTTGACATTTTTTGGGTGATCCTCACACACCAATTCACCCTAAGAAATGTCTTATCTGCACCAGTATCATTTTGAGAAAATTTCCTCCTCATGTAAAAATCATACCATGTCTATAAGAACCATCTTAGGGAATGAGGGAGGCCACTTCTACCTAATGAATAATACCGATAATTATACAGGCCACGATTAAACTTTTCCACTTCTCAGACTCTGAGGCGGAGTATGATTCGGTGGTGGAACCCTCACGCTGATCTTTTGTGTCAAGGGATGGGGTAGGAATAAGTAGAATAAGCCTCATAATTTAAGAAACTGTGGTCCACTGAATCCCCACCTACCTCTAAAGGTATAACTAGGAGGAGTAAGATTCGACCGCTTTCATAGGCATGGCCAATCAATTGTTTCTATCTTCAACAGGATCATTCTTTAACTCAACTAGAGATCACAAAGAGTTGTTCTGGGTACCAATAGAGGACAAGAAATATCATAACCTATGGTAAAAACTAAATCCCTCTCATTGGATGGTTTGTATTCTAGTCCATCTTACCGAGATGTGGTGTCCATGTCATTGTATTCTTTGGAAGCTATCCCATGTTGTGACAACTTTTTAGCTCACTCGTTATATTCTCCACTAGCTATTCTACCACCAAAATGATCCAATTCAGTGGTGTTTTTTTCCATCAACTGCCCCAAGATGATTAGTGGTGAAACCAAGTTCCAGATTCTGTGTCCGAGATGAGGATCTTGTGGAACATCCTTGAATCAGACCATTTCCTAGAGATGTTCTGGATAGTTTCCACCACAAATATCAGTACACCAAAATCTATTACATGGGAGGAGGTCATTTTCTTTCTCTAAACCCTATGTGAAATAAAATTATATCTATTTTATCGACGGTTGTCTTACCCCATGATCCATGACACTTTGAAGTCATTGGCCAACAATGTTGCATGATCGACCTTGATACTCACCCTGTGGATTAGTGCCCTAAGTCGCCCAGTCACCATCAAACCCTCTAGAAATGATACATCAAGATCATTATAGTGATCTATATAATTATTAAGGAGTCTTCCCCCAATTATCATATCCATGGTTGGGTCAGTATTCATCCCTTAATTTCAGTTCTATATGGTGCCAGCCTGACTTCCCCGGTGATATTGTGGATATTCCTCAAGGTGTAGTTGCAGATAACTTGGATGCCCTATAAGAGGAAGAGATCTTTATAGTGAACCTTGAAAGGAACATAACCCAAGGGTAGTGTAACTCTTATTGGATCCTTTGCGTAGATTTACTCATGATAAAATAAATTTAATGGGTCTTCATGCCCTCCGAGTCATTATCTCTTGGCCAGAACCCCTCCAAGGGTAAGTAGAACACTGGGGTCGTCAAACTCTCTAACCTATTTTGCTTACTGCCAAACATGGAATATGACTATTAAAAGTATGCATTGCATAATATTCTCACAAAGCATTACAATATGGTCAATGAACATCTCATTGATCAAGAGACAGAACAAAAACAAGACAACGGTAATCCTCGACTGGGGCTACAAGTGTAGTTATAGCCTCCCCACAACAAGTTGTCTCCTATTGACCATAACCATTCTTCTACCATAGATTATATTGAGGCAGGAGTTTATATAAATAGGTTTTAATATTAATTGTCAAACCCACCTGAGTTGCACGATAACACTCCTCGGGACACAACTTAGGTTCCCCCAGTGGCTATATAGTTTGTTCCCCCACCAGTCCCTCTGGTTATCCCACCAGGCACTCTATGAGCCTTGGGCCAACCTACCATGTTGACAAACCTTCCAATGCACCGGTGGTCAATGATAGTCATTTTAATCGGGATCCCTTCCATTATTAACTAACGACCATTACCATTGCCCACCTCGAGGCCCTAGAAACTCTAAAGGTGGATATCCTGCATGACAGTGAGCCATATACAGCAGGGGTGGATGAAATACCAGCACCCATTGGTTTCGGAAATCCTATATTCTCTTGATTTAATGTGACGAGTGATCTATTGTGGCATTTGGACCACATTATTTTAATCTTTGGTCCCACCAGGGAACACTAGTGCTGTAGGAGGCCACCAATATCCAATGATTCATACAGATGCTAGAAGGGCCACATTCATATGGTATAACCGGCTACCCATTGGGTTAGTAGTTAGTTAGTCGAATATTTTTTGGATGTTTCTTTACCAGTTCAGTTCCACCCCATATAATTAGAGAATTGATGACCTCTTCATGTGCATGTAGAGGCCTGGCGGGCACATCGTAGACTTATTTTCCAGGTACGAATGCCTCATGTAATCACTTAATATGCCACTAACTCAAGAAAAATACTTAAAATATGTGTGGGAAAGGCCAAAAATTAATTTTCTCCTTCTCTAATCACTCAGAACACTACAGTAGGATTTTGGGATTTTTTTGACAAAGCCCACCGGCTAGAGGAAGGCTTACAGCAGGTGAAGTAGTCATATCCATTGAATCATGTAATTATCATGAGAAGGGCTTCTAAGGTCGAGCCCACTAGGGTAGAAAATATAGAGGCCCATAGGCAGCTATAGTTATTACTAGAGGAACCACTTACATAGCATCACTAAGGCCCAAAACCTCATGCAAATCCTCCATCCCAAAAATTCTCACCCCAGAATCGGTAGTTTCCCCTGTGTAACGTGGCACCACCACCTAGGCAAGACAATCTGGTTCCACCTCTCTGATAGTCACATCTATCCCCACATCAAGCCCAGGACCCTAGACCTCCGTTTATAGGTAGCAGGAATCATAAAAATTCATTTAATGAGGCTTAGGTCCCTAGTTATTTTCAATATTCCTTGGACAAGGGAGTAATACAGTTTCCAGAATACAGGATGCCCGAAGTTGTGGGTCTCACTGACCACCCCAACTACTGCTCCTATCACCAGATTCTTAGACACACCCTCAATCATTGTTATGTATTTATATCCTAGATCCAAGACCAGGTCTATAATAATATAGTTAGTTTAGGTCTAGCCTCGACATTGGGGGCATGTGTGTTCATTAATCCGGGCAATGAAAGTGATATCAAAGGTGAGTGGCAGCAAGTTCCTAACAATGGGTCCCAAAAATTAACAAGAGAATGGAATGCAAGGCAGTTTTCCATGCCCATGGAATTATCCAAGTAGGTTTGATCCAACCTGAACTTTCATTAGTCTACACATTACCTGCAGTCATTACTTCTACGTCAATATCTCAATCTTCCTCTTCCCAAAACGGAAAGCATCGGCGACGCAAGAGAAAGTAATGTCCCCCACTGATTTAATTTTCATCCCATACAATCAGTGATTTCATACCCCTAGATATGGTGATTTCAAATAAAATCCATCCAATGATGGAAAATTCTTCATGTGATTATATTGGGTACTCTTTGGTCAATACGGTGGAGCTAGTAAACCCCTACACGGTTCCTGATGACTGGGAGCACCAGACAGATCATCCCAACATCCATAGCTGATGGTAGCATTGATAGAGTTGTGGTTATGTGACTCATTATAATTCTTATTTAGTGCTTCTGGACAAGTTATGCACATCACTTAGACTCGGTATCAGGCCCAGTACAAATCTCAACATGTGTGGCCTTCTCATCTTGTTCCACCAGGTGCACCTCCACTGTCATTTGTGCTACTTGATCAGGTGTAATCACCACGATAGTGCTACGATCATAAATGTTGCGTTATTAATTGGAATCAATGACCTGGTCTTCAGCCAGTAGTCACTCCATGCAGTTTGACTTGTTATCAGTGGGACATTCCCAACCCCATCCAGAACCTTCCATTTCAACCTGCAACACCAGTCAGACCTCCTGTCGTAGATCGACCTCCTTCCTGTAGAGCCATACTCATGGAACATATGTGTAATATTCTCAACAATATTTCCTTCATTTTTGTGAATGTATGGATCCAAAAAGTTCTTTTATTGTCACTAGATATGACCAAAGCCCTTGCGAAGGATTTAAGAAACACCCACTATTTTTCTGTAGAGGAACAAGCTGCAGAATCCTTCCATGCTAAAGCAGTCAAACATGAAGAGTGTCAGTCCATTATCTATATTTCTAGATAGTATGAAGCCACCCCTATTAAAGGGCACATTCTCCCACTGTACATCACTTATCATTTCAATAGTGTGGAGGTTATCCATTGTCTTTTTGACACAGGCTCCATGATCTTCTTTATCACAACCTGGACACTTCGAAAGATGGGGTTTTATGAGGATTATTTGAGTCCCTCTAACCTGAAAAATCAAGTTTTTGACATGATGAAATAGGCACCGGTTGGAAGGACCCACCTGAGGACCCAGTTAAGCGGCCTAGTTTCCAGCACCGAGTTCATGGTTGTCTCATAGGACACCACTTACACTATGTTGTTGGGTATTCCATGGCTCCGACTATACGCGACATTTCCTTACTAATATCACCAATGACTCAAGTACTCTCTTTAATGATTGAGTAATCATACTCAATGATTATCTATATCTTTTTTCTTATTTTCAATACAACTACATGGATTCTGACTATTACAATAGAAAGGACAATAAGATTCAGGCTAATAAAATTGAACATGCTACAGCTCTTCCAAACCTGTGGAAAATCCTAGATGAAACCTATATTTTTCTGATCCAATGATTGGAAGCCACGAACCCATAATTGGGAAAATATTTTTTCATATTTGGAATGAAGGGTATGTGAATTCCCAAGTCTATAGAATGCCTAAAGATCACCTTTTATTCCTATAAAAATTAGGCTCAGGTGATCCCAGAGCCCCCTATTCCCATAAGATAATAGGTTGTCCACCCCATGACAATGAAAATACATCATAGTTGTCTGTTTTTATAGGCTGGGATTAAGAAGAATTATCCAACACACAACAATTGCTATGATATCATCAAATGTGGCCCCTTTTTTCAATGTACAGAAAGGATCAACTCAACTTATTTTGTCACCATGTTTTCGGCAGTATTGGAGCTCTCTAATGAGGTGGCCGCCACTGCTCTGGAAGGCACCAGTGTCCTGTCAGGATCTATCAACTTACAAGAACATCCTCATATCAATGATTACTCTTCTATGGATTAAGAATAAAATTTAGGGGATGCTACTCCTACTTTCGAAGAGGGTGTCTCTACCATAGTAGATGAATTGGTACAGGTGAACCTCAGTGATGAGAAAAATATGAAACCAACATAAATCTATGTTGCTACATCTGTCAAAGAGAAAAAATGATACATTGATTTTCTGAATAAACATTGTGATGTATTCACTTGATGTAATGAACAGATTCTAGGTTTCGTTCCACAGGTCACCATCCACCATCTCGGTCTTTGAGAAAATCATTGTGGGTTTAAATATCCTCCCATAAAGATTCCCCTTTCTCCATGTGCCATGGACAAGGTTGAGTTTGATAATCTTTAAAATATCAACTTCATCAAGGAAGCCTTGTACCTTATTTGTTCAGCTAACATTGTGCCTGTCAAGAAGAAGAACAGAAATATTATTTTTTTCTTCACCATTCAAGATCTAAATCATCACTATTTGTACGTTGGAATTCCCATTCATATGATAGAATAGTTGACCGATTTCACCACTAGGTTCTATGATCCCTCCTTCATTGATGGATATTCTAGGTATAAAGAAATTCAAATGGCCCCTATGTATTAAGAGTCTATAGCCTTCGGGGAACCAAAACATATTATCTACTATCAGGTAATGTGATTTGGTCTATATAAGGTTAGTGCCACCTATAAGAATTCCATGCACCATATATTCAAAGAAATCCTCATAGTATTGGTGAAATTATATGTGAACAATATGGTGGTCAAATCTCGCCAGTATCACAACCATCTCAAAGTTATTGAGAAAGACTTCAACTTCCTTTGTTCCCTACATATTAAGATGAACCCCTTAAAGTGAGCTTTTGGGGTCACCATTAGAATTTTTATTGTATTTCTTTTCAGACACAAAGGTATTGATATCATCCATGAGAAGATCAATTACATCAATCATATGTATCCCCTGAGTAACATTTGAGACCTCCGAGGCATTCAATGACACTTAGACTACATATGTCGAATCATCACAAATCTGGATGGAAGGTGTAATGCATTTTCCAAACTCATAAAGAATGGTGTTGATTATTAATGGGATGAGGAGTGTTAGAAATCATTTGAGGAAATCAAGAAGTACATTCTATGACCTCCAGTTACAATACCACCTCTTTCCATTAAGCCAATGGTGCTTTATGTGAACACTCTTGATTGATATCTCAGTGCCCTTCTCACCCAGAAGAATATTAACGCAACATAGAAGCGTCTAATCTATCTCAGCTTCAAGATCCTCGATATAGAGACCATATACTGCCCTTTTAAAAATTTCTACCTGGAACTAATATTCATAATGTAGAAACTATGACATTTCCTGTTGCACTACGAGATTTGGCTAGTGTCCTGAGTGGATCCGTTGAAGTACATTATGAGCCACCCAATATTGAAAGACCATCTAGCTCAGTGGGTAGTGATGACTCAATATTTATACCTCATGTTTTTTCCTAGAAGACTATCAAGAGGGAGTAAATGAAAACTTTCCTAATTCTCTACCAGCTAGGCCTTCATTCGCGATATGAATTCTGACTGTTCCTAGAGGAAAGAGGACTGCTCGTTCTACCACACACTCAACTATTGGATCTCTTGCTCTGCCTCCTGGTGTATTTGAAAATTACTGACCATCTTCCACTACTAAACAACAATAAATATGAACGCATCCTCTCACAACCTCTTGAAATGTTAGTCTGGGATGAGAGTGTGAGGTTGTTGGGAATCTACACTTCTAGTACATAGCTCGCACCATTGGGAATGAAGCCTCTCCATCTTTCATATCCATTCTTCTTGTGGGTTATCTTAGATAAAATACATTATCAACATCCATGACATGTGATGAGTGTTCTTTCTATCCACTTAATTAGAACCAGAGTCATCCCAAACCATTGGGACTATGGGTCCATATATGGGAAATGACTCTAGGAGGTCATAATTAGGGCCTTCTTTGTGTTGGTATTCATCACTAGATTCTACATCGATGATCCCACCTAGTCAATGCCAGACTCCGTCTCGCCAGAAGTATTAACCGCCACCACTGGCCACTCATAAAGATACATGGCTTGATCATCTAGGGAACTTAGTGTTGTAAGGATCATCACCCCCATTTGGAGTAGATCTTTGGGTCTTCCATCAATTTTCATCAGCAACATTTTCACTATCTTAGAAACTGTGCATGAATGGGTTGAGTTAGCCAATTTGACTGACCACAAAATGGGGACAACTCTAAAATTCAAGAAATACCATGGATAGAAACTTAATCTCGCCTTGGGTATACAATCTATAAGAGGCCAGGACACGACCTCAGTATATGATTGTGGGCTATAATGATTTTGAGGAGGCCACCCCTTATCCCTCTGCCCTGCTAGATTTCACAACCACCATCTCTCTCGTTGTAGGCCATGGTTTTTGGTTGTACGTTCCTATCAAACTGTTTCCTCTTCAGCGGGAGTGTCCAATTGAATATTCTATTACAATGAAAAGTTTTATTTGAGAGACCAAGATAATGTAGGAAGGGCACTAGAGTAGAGAAAGGGAGCAGGAACTCACTTCTAATGTTGCGGTGAATTCTCCCAAGGATATTCCCTCTGAGGACACAATCTATCCTTTTTAGGAGAGGCTCCCTTGGATATACCCTCCATTGCACGATATAAATATTCCACATTGAATTCTTACCCCTGTGATTCATCTGCATGATTTGGAAAGGGGATACACTCTACCAATTGAGTTACTGTCAGTTCTGTGGGACTTCTCTTGTTCGCCAAGAACCTTTCTAAATGTGACGTTGGCCGCATGTGTCCAAAATAATGTATTACTTCATTGTGCTCCATTACAAGAATTAATTCCTTAGAATGTGTACCATTGAATCCACCCATCACAAATCCATGCTCGAACTGCGACATTCCGTACATGTTTAAATTTGTCCATAGGTCGTTAAATCCGAGGTACTATTTTCTATTTTCCCGGTATTTCCATACCTCTAGAAAGACGAAATTAGAGGGAATCACTACTGGACACATTTTCTTCCTCGGTGCTTGAGGGGATACCCTATAGAAGCCCCAGAATTATTCACCCCCCCCCTGTGACCTCCTAGATGGTGCCACCGGGCTTGGCACTACAACCTCTCTCACTTCATTTCCAACCAGCACTGGCCTGTGGTTTGATGATTCATGGCATACCACCCCTACTATTAAAGACTCGACACTTGGGCGTGTGTTCACACCACCTTCTTGATTTCCCCCCATTGTCTTTGTATGATGTTGTGGTTTAAGAACCACCTTGTTGGCCCATATTGTCATCTACCATAGCATCTCACCAGGGTAGGAAGCCTCTTGTCTATGTGCATAATCATGAACAAGTTTGAAAGCATCATTAGTTGGAGGAAACTCATTCCAAGTATTCGCATTCTACATTGTATTAATTATACACTATTTTTGCATCAATCAATAGTGGTTCTCATGGTGAAAATTTTTATACACCTTGGGAGTCAGAATCTACATGCACCAGAATTGTCGTGTGAACTAGTGCGGGGTATATGGTTCACATATGGATTCACAATCTAATCCCACCACTAGCACACAACCAAAAAAGGATTGCAGATAGTACCTATTATCTATGGTATCTATTCCATCATCAGTTTAGGCTATGTTGGAAAATGAAATGGAAGGAAGATGAATTTTTCTAATAACCCCATCTTACTCAACATATTGACTGCATATAGCTTCAATTAGGACATTCCTACAATGCTAAAAAAAAGCTGGTCGAGAATGTTTCCTTGGTGGAGTGATGAGGTTAAAATATTCATATCCCCTAAGTCTTTCTTGATTCGGCTATACAAATAGTGAAATGAACCACACACTCGTAGTGACCACTTTCCCTCACAAATGTAACGGAGTAAATGGTACAAAATAACTAGCAGAGGTATACCCAGGTTGATGCAGTCCGTACTAGCCAATTGAGATGCCATGATAAATGTACTTGGTCACACCCCCCATGTGGTCATATCGGATTTGTAATATCTATCCATATATCAGCACTGAGATAAACATGGCCAGCCTAATTATCAACTGTTGTTCAGTCCTGAGGCTGTATCCCTGCATTATCCACTAGCTATCTTCCTGGATCCAATAGTATGAACCCTCTTTACCCCACCGATCTCCATACAGACATATGATGGTCCTTGACAGTAGTGTTCCCTCTTCTGGTGGGAAAGTCGGGAAATAGACAAACCACTGCTTAAGGGTGACATCTAAAGTGTTCTATTTAACCTTTTCTGTACCTGGAACTAGTATCAGAAATTACATCGCAACTGGTTGAATCATATCCCAATCCCACCAAACATTCATGGAACGAAGGAACTCTCCCTATATCCAACCAAGGATTGGGTTGCTGTAAATCTGATAGAGGTCCCAGAGTGTGATACCAGCTTCCATGTGATGCAAATTGAATTTGTTGGTATCTAGAAACCACTAGCATTGAAATTCCAATATAAATTCACTAGTTTTAGAGATGATGAATTGGGAAGGCCCAAGATGCTTCACACATGCCAACCTAACTCAGGACATTATCAAAATCTTCCTAGGACACACATACCCAATAGCCCCTGGCACAGTCCTCAGTGTTGTTCCCACCATTGCACAAGTCCCAGCTTGTGATCCACCCATTGTCTGTATTTTTAAGTCATGCATTTGTGATCATCTTTTACAGGTGTGGGGATGTATCCTACCCCAATACCTTACCATCGGTATTATTTACAAGATTATACAGATAATGTAATATGACCAGGGTATGATATTTTATTATATGCCTAACCGTAGCCATGTACCATTGGTATTTATTAGGGGGAGCTCTTAAACCAGTTGTATGTCTTGTCATTGATAGTGTCCGGGATGAGGAATTCATCTCGTAAAACAAAATTCTTAAATGTATGGAACTTTCACACCATGAATTCCATATAATCCTCCTTTGGCCACTCGGTTAATGATTGGTGATTAGAAGTACATCAGATGTACTCTCCTAATTTTTATGTTATTTTCCATGACCTTCCTTTGAGCAGCGTCAACATGAAATTCTCTATCAACCTCCTAAGCGGCCATTTTATATAAGGACTTAGAGAAAGATGAAAAAGAATTGTCTATAGAGACCCTTCCTGAAGACCTTTCAAGAAGACGGTTGCAAACCACCTTTACTCTACAATGTAGCATTGACTTTGACCTAAGTCACATAGGAATCAATGGAACATGATGCCCCGGTTTGCTAAATATAGTTTGTGAAACACCAGAACAAGGAAATCCAATTCTATAAGTCGTTTATAGAGAGGATTATTTTACAATGAAATAGTGTCAGTACTATCATTCGTAATGAAAAATATGCATACAAATGGCCCTGATCCCATATATATATGTAGAGATGGCGCTGAATTCATGGCATTATGATGAGGCTTTTCATGGTGACTCATTGAGGCTCTTCACGATGACCCGTCTATCCTCTTTACAACGTTGTATGTCCTTTATGAATGATTCCTCTGTACGAGGATATCTTCCCAAGTTATTGGCATGCTGGGATCTACGGCACATTATCATGCCGGTCTCCATGACCCATCCCCCTGATCCACCACGTAATACAATTTTCCTTCTTTCCTCAACTCCATACCCTCATAATTTGACCCCATTTTGCGTTGAATCTAATCCTAATGGGGTCACATTTTGGCACCAAAAAATTAAGCCTACTCAGCGAGGAGACTAAATGATGTGGTAGAGTGAATCAACACTCCAAAGGGGAATAATCCCCTCCAAACCATCCCAAAGGGGAGCCTTTGTGATGATATTTTGTAGGACATCCATTTTCCATGAGTCAAACTCCACGATATTCTCAGAAGCTTCCCGCCCTAGCACAGGTCCAACACTGACATACATCCCCTCTGTAGTCCGCTCCTGGATGACAACTTCGATGGTCCTCTCCATGGCGTCTTGTACCCTCTGTGAGGTTGACACATAACAATATAGTGTCTCTCCTCTATGGTGTCACTCATATATGAAGCGAGTTGTGAAACCCTCTCTAACCATGGTTGCCTATAAATAGAGGACTCACCACTTCCAAACCACTGTTACTCCACCCTTTTAACTTCCTCACTCCCGTTTTGCACAGACATTTGCAAAACTCATAAATGGATCACCAAAGGTACCTGGCCTCTGATAGAAATACCAATTTGTGTCCATTCTGGCCACATCCTATTTTTTTAGATTTCATTCATGAACACATATAACCTTTATAGAGGAAGGTTCCCCTTAGGGGTGATCGAGGTATTTCCAAGAATAGAGCCTTCGTGAAGCTCTCTTCAAAGATAGAGTTTTTTTCTAAGGCAAAGATCTACATCATTAAATATTCCTATTCATGAATACCCTATTCTTCGTAAATCCTAAAATCTTCATGAATCCATTTCCTTTTGTGAGGCCAAACCCTTTCATGAACCACGTATTTCCAAAATCCCATGTTTTACACACCCCTTTCCCTTATAGCCCTCTAGGTTTGTATGAAGTTATTTTTAGGTCCCTTGGGCTGTGATTCATATTGAGGTTCTTATCACAATACATCTTTACATAAGAACAGTAATGGCTATTTCTTCTTCACATAACCGCACATACATGATCCACTTGAAGGATCACTCCACAACACTGTCTCCACACGACATTGCCGATGCCTTCAATTCTCCAAGGGTTAATGAGATCCCATTATATTTATCATAAGAGTTGGGAGAAAATCCTCATCATTCTAGATGTAGGATGTTAAACCACCAAGCATCTTCAACCCTACCACATGATGTTATACTATATCCATTCCCCATGTGATAAACATTTGGTTCCATGTATCGATCATTTCCACACCTACTATTCTCCATGAGAGTGAGATCTTCCTCATATGGAATGAGATAATCCTGTAATGGAATGAAATTTGTCCACGGGGATGGGAAACCATCTCGTTGTAAGCCTCTATCAATTGTTGTGGGAGGTTGCATCATTAAACCTCCTCTTCTATTTCGTTCACAAATACCAGAGAAGATATGGGCCCATGGACATTTGATACCCTGTCCCTCTCCCTTTTGGATTTATATCAATCTGGTCTCCCCTTCGAGGTAAGCCCATGTTTCTTATTTGGTCCTCTAACCATTCATAAGCCCTGATCTATTCCGCATGGACACACCTTTTAGGATGTGACTGTCATGTCTTTGTTGCCTCTTGTTTCTAACACCGATCATCACCCACATGGGCTTAGAGTAAGCATCAACAAAGGAATCCTCTCCAGTAATCCTCAATGCGTAAGCCCAATCCCTTAACACCAAACATCACAAACATTGATATTTTCTCTTCCAATAAAGGTATGTAAGAGGCCTCTATGTGGTTCAAGACCAAAATCCATCAGTCCCGATCAATTCAAGTCAGTTCACCCTCATCCTGCATGACGATTAAATGTATTCCCCTTCTGTACCACATGATGTTAAACTTTCCTTCTTCGAACAACATGGGTTTTGATCCTAGTATCCAAGATAGGGTATGTAGGAAGCCACCCTAAAGTTCAACCACAATCACTGGTAAACTATTCAAACTATGTGGCTTTTGATCAATGTCTTCTAGACAGGGTATGTGAGAAGCCCCATTAAGGTTCTACCACATGAATTGGTAAATAAATTACAAATACATGGGCTTTGATCCCTATTTTATTCTAGATAATGTATATAGGAATCATCCATGAGGTTCAAAAAAAAAATACTTGTAAACATAGGTGTCACCTTTGTTTATGAAACTTCATAGACATTGACTCTCTTCCCCAGGGATATGTAGGAAGACTCCCCAAGGTTCAAGCCCATCACTCATGTCTCATCTTGGTCTTTTCCTTAAGCTTTTGTGTTTTGGGAAGGACACACCCCAACCCAGAGGTTTTACTTTTTTTGGTCCTATCCATGCATCTATTCTCATGGGCCGACTCCTTAGGTGTCCCACAACCCCACCAAACTATGTGGACTTTGATTCCATGCCATGAGGATACATAGGAAGGATCTGTGAGGTTCAATCCCAGCAACACCGTCATCTCCATGTCAGTTCAACCCCATTACTCCCATCCAATTCATCCAACTATTCATCATCTAGAATAATCCTTACCCAGGACACCACATCCTAGTGAGATCATGTCATCTATCTCATTGATGCTCTTTACGGTACCAGAGTAGTTCACGAGGCGTAATCCCCACCATTTCATTGGGTTGTTTTCCACTATGTACACTCTAATCCAATGCCTCATCCATTCTAACTATGCAGGTTTTGTTCCCTATCATCTAAAAAGGGCATGTTGGAAAACTCCTTGAGGTTTAATCCCAGCCAATGGTAAACCTTTGTGTCCTCCATTATGGGGTTCACTTTACCAGATCTAAACTTAGTGGTGTCTATATAATTCTTCATGGTGTGACATATTCCCTTTATATGATACATAACCTTGGATACATCCTCATTGGGAGTTCAAATCCACCCATATGGAAATCCTTCTAGGTGATCCCTCCTTGATATGTACCCATCTGATCCTCTCCCATTAGTGTTTCTATCTATCAGATACTTCTTCCTGAGAGGTTAAACACGCGGCATACCCCATGTTAAACAAGGGAATATGAGAAAAACCTTAGGGACAGGACTATATAATATATTTCCCAAACCTCGACGTGGGATTTCTCGAACATCTGTGACCTTATGAAGCCCTTTAACATGGTGAAGAAACTCAGATGTAAAGTGTTTCAGTGTCCATTCATGCCAATGATTTCAAACATGACTACTCCCCTGATCGAAAGATTTTCCTCTGACATGACACCTTGGAATATCCTAAAACATGAAGTGTAATTAACCAGCACCATTGAAAATATAGAACCAGGTAAGTGTTTCACGAACAATGCCTAAATCACTGAGGGAGGACTAGACTAGGAGAAAAATTATAGGGATAAATCCATAGATGTGGAGTTTGACATCCCATCACCCCATTTACATCGAGGATAAAAACCTCTTGAATAAGTAATGAATGCAGCTCATGTTTGGAGTGGGGGAATGAGGGGAAACAGTAGCGCATTCTTGGCAGAAAGACAGAAACCTTGACAAATGTTTCGGAAATAGTGTCACGTGATCCACCTGACATTCTTAGATGTTATCATGAGATCTATTTGAGACATATTGAGAGAATCATGGGAGTCTATACGACATGCCTTAGATGGTGTCACAAAATTCAGGTGACATCCCAAGAGGGCAAGGAGAGTCCTGTCCAACATGTTTAGAATATATCAGGAGTGTTGGATGACTCTCCAGAGGGTATCATGAGAGCTGATCTCACATGCCTATATTCAACTGCGAGACTTAATTTAAATAATCTGGCGTCATTATATGAGTTAGATGATTTATCTGAAGGACATTTCATGTATAGGGTGATATGTTCATGGGGAATCCATGAGGATAATGTGGAATACATAGGGGCGCAATGTTATGTTCTTTGACATGTTAGAATGATTTTACATGACCCAAATAGTATGATGAGGTAGAGTCATGAGATCATAGTGACTCATCCAAATACTATCAAATATTTTGGATAATTCAAGTGATTCACATGAGGTAAAAGATAAATATTTTCGTTTATGTCTCCCATCTTTAATATTTTTTACAACTATTATTCTTCAGATACTCTTGATTTACATATTATCAAATTATTTCAGATATCATATGATCTATCATACATGCATGATGTTCTTCATATTCCCTGATATAGGACATTCTCATGATCTATAAATGATCATACACAATGACTTTTTAAGGGAACATTATTGTTCTAGTCGTTGACCAATGTATTAAATTATGGTAGACATTCTATTTTCATGATCAATCACTCAGAGAAATCCGCTATAGTGATTGGGTTTTCATCCCATACATAAGTAGTTGTAATGCCTAGATTTGAAAGTTGATCCCTTTCCCGAAGGATTGGGTGGAGATTAATAGGCCACGACACCTTGATTTTTCCCCATTTGGTATGGTGTGTCTAGAACAGATATAGAATGGAGTAAATGAAGGGGGGATTCCACCACATGTCTTTGTGAGTCTTTTCCATGGGTTCTTTCGAGTGTGATAATATATTTTTTGCTGCCACAAGTCCCTCTCATCAAAACATCTTTAAATTGATTATTTTCAATTAATGGGGACTTCTTGAGTTATGAGGACATGTCAAAGTACTTAATAGTATTCATATTGACATTTCCAAGGGCCTTCGCGATATTGATGTTCAGGTTAAAAGGACATCATGAGATGATATATGCCTTGCCTGGGACATCTCTCAAGGAAATGGTTGTTTGTTTTGTGGTCTCTCTGAGACTGGAAATTCATATCATGGGGTCTCACAGATCCATGCAATAGACATCTTTAGGGCATTAAAAACATTTTACAACCACGAAATGATTCCTCCTATACCATTTATCTCCTTTGTTTTATTTCTCCGAGGACAAGAGTCACACGCCACTACATGAGTAATTTCAAAGTAAATTAATCTATTTTTCGATGATGTATTAGGTGAATAATATGGTTTATATGGATGTGTACCAACATTCTATAGAAAACTCTATCAATTTTTCCTTATGAAGCTAAAGGGGATGTACTTAGTCAAATAAATGATACAAAGTCCTTTTATTAACTGAATATGACAAGAAGGTGGGCTTTTGGGATGTGAGACAAACATGTATGAGACTCGAGGTGTCTTGAGGACAACCAGGGCTACATTATCTGTCTTTTTAAAACATCAAGTATCTCTTCCTATATTTTTATCTCTATTGTTTTTTTCATGGTTTTAAGTACATGATTATTTTGAATGTTGTTAAGGGTAGTCATTGTTCTGTTTGGTAGTAATCCCAATGATCTTTTGACATGCTAGGGGAATCCACCAATGGAATTTTTTTTCACCTTTTTTAAATGGTTATTTGGATGGACATTCAGGTGATCATTGAGTGACCAAATTCATGGCAAAGGGGAATTTTTTTGGCATCCATCGTACAACCATTAGTTGTCCAGAGAGCCTCCATACGAGAAAGAGTACTTGTTGAATGGTGTTCTAAAATATTTTATATAGGCTACACACTACATGTGGAGCCTTTACAAAACCATATATTGGTCACAAGATCACAAGCCTTTTTATGTATCATGGAATCCACATGTCTCATCCACCTTCTCTCTCTTTTTCTTTTCTGGGGAAAATAATACACATATTTAGGTATTCCTTCCTTTTTTATTTTGTTAATTTTTATTTGGATAACATCTATAATATGGATTACTAATTCGTTCTTCTCTACTATTTACTTAACTATTTTTATTTTTTGAATTCATTCCCATTAGATTTACTTTAAACCCCTTTGCACTTATCCCTATCCTAAGGGAATCAAGAATATGCCTCTAGTATTTTTTGGGATCACTAAATAATAAATTAGATGCATAACTAGGGTTGGTTGATGCAAAAAATGATATCAGACCCTAAGTTATTTAGAGGACCATTTTTTTATAATCCCATTAACTATTTCGGGAATAATGGGAGATATGTGATAAAAAATTCATGGATTTGGGTTTAAGTATGAATAATTGTTTTGAAAAAAAATTTACTATCGAATATAGACTATTAAATTTGATTTTGGAACTGAGTTTTGGGTTTTTTGATGTTATTTTTTACTTATGATATGTTTTTTTATTTTTCACTTTGGTAGAAGGGATGAAAATCTGAGTGAACTGGTGGTACCCGATGAGCTAACTAGTCTTAGAAAGACATGTGGTTCTCAGGTTTAGGGTTTAATGAGACTGAAAGGTAATACTATGCAGTTGGAAGATTCTATACTAAGACATAAAACCATGACACACATTTAAACTAGAAAATATTTTTAATTTTGTATTAGACATTATTATTTTTATTCATTTTTTACCATTATAGGTTTATATTTTTTTTGGTAAAATTGGAATTTATATTTGAAAAGATTGGTTTAAAATATTAATTTTTTGGTTCTAAAAAATGGTAAATAAATTTTAATAAATGAACATATAGAATAAATATCCATTTTTATTTCTAATAAAATGGGTTTGAAAAATTGGGTTTTGTTTTTGAGGGTACTTTATTTTTGAATTGTATGATTCTTGAATGTTTTAAAAATTAATTGTGGTAAATATTTTTAAAAACATTTGAGAGATTTTAAAATGATTATTTTTTTTCGAATATTGTTTTAGAATTATATTAATATAAAATGATTATATTTGAAATTGTAATAATATTTTCCTTTGGTGCATAAATATATTTTAAAAGTGTTTTGGAAACAACTATATTCTTTTCTTTGACGTTTTTTGAAAAAATAATTATCATTAAAGCAGGAGAGTTAAAATAATGTCAAGGGCGGCGTTGTTAAAAATATGTAGCCTCATTTTTAATTGAAAATTATTATTGAAAATGTTATATAAATTATTTTGTATTTCATTTTTTAGGGTGAAATTATTTTCTGTTTAAATTTTAAATATGTTTTTATGGTTTACATGATTTAATGAATAAATTTTTAATCTTTGGATTTGAAATTGGAAGTTTTGATAGTAAAAATGGGATTTTTAGAAATTATTTAATTATATTATATATGTATTTGGTTATGGATTTTGGTTTAATTTAAGTTCTATTAGATGAAGTTGTTAAGTAATGCATATTTTGTTTTACTCCCCATTTTATTTATATTAGGCCTCTAAATAAATTTCATATGAAAATTTGTGTGCATGCACCTTTAGTTTGATTAATAGTATGTCTCCTTCCATCTTCTAGGTTTAGTTATATTTTTGGATTGACTTCCTTAGAGATGACTTTGTCTCAATTATCAGTTTTGTTTTTAGTGTTTGATGGGACGATATCTTTTTGGTGTAATGTTGATTTTTTTGGGTTATGGAGTAAAGGAAATGAGCATATTCTTGAGATACATGGAAGTGTGTAATTAAAAATAAAGGTTATATCTTAGTTAGTGTCTTGTTTTTCAAGACAGGTTCGATGAGGTTTTGGTTTTGTATGTGTGATTCCAAAAGTTTCTTCCTCTCCCACTTTTGATGTAATAGACATATCATTTGTTTTCTCATTTGATTTGTCTTAAATAGGTTTGTGATGGTTATTTCTGATATTTTATTTTATAATTAATTATTATTATCATTTTTGAGGATATTTATTATGTTTGGTCATGATACCAAGATGTTTTTTTGGGAAAAATCATTGTATTAGTGGAATCCTAATATAATAGGTAAACACCATGAATGATTTTTCGTAAGGGTTTGTTTCCCTCTACTTGGTGTGTTTCTATCATCATGTAAGGATTCTAATTTGTTTGTATTGGGACTAATTTTTTGACTCTGGTCAAACTATCTATACCCCATAGAAGAGTGTTGAGATTTGTTATTTATTTTTAACTTGTGATGTTTAATTATGACAGAATCTCAAGTTTCATTTTATCCTTTCTATAATTACCATATTAGTTGGGGTGTTCTACTAGTTTTGGGTTCTTAGATTGTGCCTTATGGATTCAAACATTTTCTTTCATTGTGATTCCCTTCATTAATTTTGATTCTTTGTTGGATTATTTAATGAATTTTGTTATGAACTTAGACAATTATACTGTGTCCTGATTATATATTAAGGATAAATTTTCTTTAGTTGGAAATAAATCTAGTAAATCATCATGATTTTGGGATAAAATCCTTGATATGGGATTTGGATAATTTTTATTGAATCAAATATTTCATCCATGTAATTATAGGGATAGAAAAAAGTATGGAAGGGAGAATTTTTTTCACCCACTTGAAATGATAGTATATTTATTTTCATTGTTTTTATTTTACTTCATATTAATCTTAGTCATTTTAAGTGTTTAAATTTTAAAAAATTTCAGGTTTTTGGGGTCACATAGTTAGCCAACATCGTTAAGTGAACCATGAGGAAATCATGCATTCGACTTTTCCCCTGATAGTTACATTTGGTATAGTCAAATAAACTATACAGGTTCCTAAGGGAAACCATGTGAAACATTTTCTGAGGATCTAGTAACATCTACACGGTTGGTGTATTTTTTAATATTTAGTGCATCCAAACCATGAGTCAAATACTATCACGAACTGAATCTGGTTGCAATCAAAATGGCACCCAACCCAGCCGGTGGCAAGACCCGAAGGTCATTCTCAATCCCCATGGGCTGGCAAAAGGGTCTTTGTATCATAAAATGAATTTTGCGAATGATTTACCCAATTTTATAAACATACAATAGCAAAAAAATCCAATAAACCAAAACTAGATTTCTCAAACCAAACCATCTTTTAAAATACTTTAAAATTGAGTTACATAATTGAAAACAATATTTAAAGACAAACACATAGGTAAAAAACCAAAAAAGGACTTCATATGAACCTCCACATGGAATAAGGCACCACCCTCAAGCCACCTCCACAACACTGCATCCCGATGGAATGCTGAAACCCTGAACCATTGGAACAAAATAGGTACCCATGTGTACAAAAAAATTACCATGTTTACTTATAGCCAATGGTGTAAGTATAGTTTGAACCAAATCCCAGTAGGATACCACCACTAAGATATTCTATTTGATAAACATTCAAATATGAGAAGCTTTCATGTTTTCATAAACATGGAATGCATGTAACAATTTATAAAATATGAAACATTAAATAATAACAGTTTTTAAGTGAGATACTTTTAAGAATCCACACTTTTAAATAAAATAACAATCTTATTGAATTTTCAATACTATCATACAAAATTCTAATGGTAATCATAAATCATCCAATGATATCAAGCAAGGGGAAATATCCCCTAGGCACTAGATGAATGTGGGTCCTAGGTACCTTGTATCTCGGTGAGAGTAACCATCACAATATCCGTTTTCAGGAACAAGAGGCACTAGTATGGAGTATAACCATAACCTAGTGGTTCCCAAATATCATCCTCATCATATTTTAGTTAGGGTTTTCAGCATCAAACATTCTAAGTTAATCTGAGGCCTAATCCCTTGGGATCGCTAGCATAATAGTACACGTCCGCCCACCTAGATACTTGAGTTTCCCTTGTGTGTTCAAAAATGTCCAAAAAGCCATGAAATATAAATTTCACTTGTAAATACCACTTCCAAATCACACATCCACCAAATACCCACATATATATCATGCAAGTCACATAATCCCCTATTTCATTCAAATTAATTTTTAAATCATACTCACATCAAATTTTTCCACACCACAGCTCCCATATCTTTCAAAATTCATAAAATCATTTAACAATTTTTTAAATTATTTCCAAGATGATGAATATTATATAATATCCCACCCACATGTTACATAATACCCTAGTCACCTTCAAATTCATTTTATCATCATACTCACACAAAACATCCCAAAACATGTTTCACACCCATATCAAAATTTAATAAATCATATTGACAAATTATAAAAAATTTACAAAATTATTGACAAAAAATCCCAACATTATATTTAATAAAACTATTCTAATAGTAAAAACCCATCAAAATAGTATATAGACATCCTTTTCACACTTTTTTAAACTCAGTAAACCATTTATAATTTTCATAGAACTCTTTAAATAATCATGACATGGTTTTGCACCTAAAAACCATTCAAAAAACCATCTTTTATTCCAAAAAGACCACCAATTCCCTAAATAAGAATAATTATATTCCCAAAAATAATTTAATAAACCAATTGAATATGTTATATAATAAACCCAAAGAATAAAAAAAGTTTACACAAGGAATACACCAAATTTGAATCAAAAGTACAACTAATAAATTCACCACAAGACAAACTCCAAAAAAATGGTTTTCAAACAATGAACAACATTTTAGGAACATTCAAAATAATTAAATAAAGAATTCTAACTCATCAAATAGTGATTTCACATGGAATCACATATCAAATGTGTTGAAACCCTAAAATATTGTTGTGAAACAGCAACCGCACCACTGCCTCATCACAAGGATATAAAAAAACCTAAAACTCGTGATTTATCCAAAAGGGTCAAAGTTAAACCATAGGAAGAAACCCTAGCTACTGGTCATTTTTGAACCCATTAAAGTGTGAATGAAACACTATGTAAATGGATGAAATCAAAGAAAGAAAGACTTTTTTCAATATTTTGATGACCCCCCCCATCAAATATCCCTAAAAAATGAGTTCCAAGGGAGAGTGAGAGACCTTAGAGGATATCCATGGAATCAGGGAATTAAATGGGGGAGAAATTTGTGGATTTTATTTAATTATAGAAGGGATGATTGAGAATTATAAGTGATTTTTATGAACTGGACATCCTTGCACGGTTTTGAAAACCATGTGTCCTAACTGTGCATCCTGTTATGGCCTCCCAAAACAATGTCATTTTCAAAACAATTTAGGGGGCCCAAATGGGAAACCAAGGGGGAATGATAGTCCAAGGATAGATGAGAAAAAGACCCAAAAAACATCATTTTCACCCCAAAACTAATCCAACTCAAGGGTACAAACCACCTAAATAACATACCACTCGAGTGGTGCGACTAAGATTATCACTAATCCAACTCTAAAACACCACAACCTCACACCATCCCTTTCAAAATAGAGGATTCAAATTTCCATATAATACACTCAAGAATATGTTCATAGATCAATTAAAAAAGAGCCACCAAAATTTCAAACCCAAAACAATTGAAACCTAATATAAAGATAAGAACTAAAAGAGGATTTGAAACAAAACATGGAATAAAAAATTTTGCTGTGACAATTCTCCCCACCAAAATTCTTTACTCCCTCAGAAAACCACAACAAGACAAAAATAAAAAACAAAACCCAACCAATCAACCATGATGTACTCTTTTTCCATGTTTCACCCCCACATTCTCATAGAACTCTAGTGATCAATTTAGGATGGAATACTCTCACAAACCAAAACATAAATCACTTTCCTGAAATAATAAAACACATTTCTAATTTATCCCAAAAGAAACCCCCTCAAGAATTATCTATACAAGAACCAATAAATTTAACCAAATGAATAACAAAAAAAGGTTACACTTACCTTACTTTAAATAATCCATTGGGTGCTCTCCAATACTGATGTTTACCCAAGGAAGATGTTGGTAGTTAGATAAATCAAAATGAGACTACCTACTAGGAAGCCAATAAAAAAGACAAATATGATTTACTAGTACATGGAAATAAAAATGGGATCCCCAACATAATATAATACTTGAATATTCATGAGATATAATCCGGACACTAATAGATGAAGTCCTGAACGGACCCCCTGGTACCAGGGGTGGACTTACATTAGAAATTTCAAAAAGGACATAAATGAGATTAATAGTGGAGATCCCAACCATAATAACCAATGATCTTAACCAAAGAGAACATGCTAGAATAGATGGAATCCATAATCTAAAATGTTTGGACAACCTCATTATTAGACCACATGGTTTGGGAAACCATATGCTAACTGCGGGGTTCATTCTATCAGCATGTATTCCTAGAAAACAATGACTAAGGAATGTGCAGAAACTATATGCTCAACATATCTAGCCAAATTTCAAACCGTTCTCCAAAAACTCAATTGTTACCAAAGGGGGAGGGAATAACATTGGGTGATGACATAGAAACTAGGTCCTCCCATCTCTTTCCATCAAATGGGAACAATAAATGCAAGATGACGGCACTGATAGATTAAACTTTTCTGCCTATTTCATACTGAGGATATAAATTTGGAAAAGGGTTTAAACGACTGAGGGATTTCCCCTAACTGTGTTCCAACATCTCTCTGAGACCTATGGATATAGCACAAATGATTGAAGCATCTTTGGCCTCGCAGTTTGACATTGGAAACCCCCAATCAAAAATTCTTCCTCTAGTGCTATAAACAACTACACCGCAAACCTTGATGGGTTTACAAAGACAAAACACACTGTAAAACTGACTTTACCCTAATATAACATTTCACTAAAACAAAGGCATAGAGTATTCACACACATCAAACATTGTTTCTTCAGGTGAGAAACACATAAGGAAAGGACACACATACATTCCATCCTCTAAAATAATGGATTCTGATGTTTTTTTAAGTGAGACATACTCCCAACATAATAGAGACACTTTGAAGATTTCCTGACCTTATCCTTTACAGTTAAATAAGAAAAACATAACACAAGGAAACACCAAACATGACCATTGTGATTGATTGAAACAATATTTGGAAAGAGACCTTATACCAAGTCCCCAAACAACACAAAACTCTAGAAAGTGGACATAACAACCTCTCAAGACCAAATATCCCGCATTGGTGGTTTAACATGAACACTAGCTTCTAAGAGTCTACGAAGGACCCAGAGGCCCTCTCAAACACCATTCAAATAATCATCCACCCTAACAAAATCATTCCACATCCACCTTCGATAAATCAGGTAATTTAAAAAACTAAGGTCTCTTTCAACCTTCCACAAGAACTCCCTTATATTGATCAACTAGGGGATCTTTCAACGGAAAAACGATGTGGGTTGCACTTCAGTCGTGCACTAACCCTTAATGGGGGCCTACCTTATCCCACGAGTGAACTGAAGGACCCATCGAAGCTGGTCCATTGGTCAGAACGTTCCAAAAACAAGAACCATACACATGATGGGAAACACCGTAAAGGAATCCCTAAAAATTACACACAATGATACAACTATCTATCCCTTCAACCCAACTCACCGACCAAACACATACCCAAAACACCATTCAAACAAGATGAGTTGTTGGACTCAAAACATCCCACAAAAACATTTCCGAAAAACACATAAGACACACCATCCAAAACAAGTCCTCAATACATCATGTTTCCCTTTAAAAACGTTTTTTTAAATGAATGTTTCAGCAGTTAGCGTATCCACCAATGGTAAACCATGGGCCTCCCACATGCATGTTTCCATGGCATACTATGCACCCTCTACATATCCATCCAGACACACATCCAGCCACGCAATCAACAATCCATCAACCCATATAACCCCATGCATGTGGTCACTCATAGAAATACCAAAGGTTAAAAAAAATTCATTACACTTTTCAAAACCAGAACGAGAAACTAATACTTCATTTTTGACAAGACCGCAAACCATGAAATCAAACCCAATTTATATCCTACAACCCAATTTAAGAAATTCACCCATCATTCAATAAAAAATAACTTTCATGACTTGCACTAGTTTTTCATAAAAAAATACAACCCACTTCAAAACACTTCTAATTCCATGAAATAATAAATTTCATAAATCACCATTTAATTAAGAACATAACTCTTCTCATTTCAAAACTAGGTTCTAAAATTTCATTAAACTTCGCAAATTCCCTTTAGTTACTAAATAAAAATCCATTTCTGTAATCCACACATGACCTCCAAAACAATACATCCAATTAAAACATCATTCAATATATTTGATAACTCTATTGGAAACACATTTTTTTTAAAACAACATTAACGAATTTGATTATTACAAAAGAGGTGTAAACACACCATTTTCCCTTTAAATACAATTTAGAATATTTAGTTCCACCATTTAAACATTCAAACCCTTACCTCTTTATTAGAAGATAATTTCACAGAAACATTACACTTCTTAAGACTTGGTCAATTTTTCTTTAAATACAAACTTCCAAGATTCTAAAATGAAAGGACACAAGAAAATGTGGGAGGGAAAAAGTTTTGGTGGGTGACTTGGATATATGGATGGAGCCAATACACCAATCACTTAACCATCACATATATATTTCGGAAGAAATATCTTTGCCTCCACATGGATTTCAAAGCCCTGAGATCTCACAGAGACCATCAACCTAACTCTATTTTCATTTCCCTTAATGATTATCAATCCTGGATAACCAAATGAATCAGATAAGTCTTGACTTCCCCAAGAGACATGAATCATATAATGATGTGTGCTATCCAAGAACATTACCCATAACTGGAATGCCATTTCCTGACAATCCAAGCTCCAAACTATCCCAAATCATCCCTAGATTACATAACCCAAATAGAGAGAGATTCCTTTAATACCATTTTTCATGAAAAAAAATTCTCCCCATCAAAATGGAACCTGACCCAGACCGTGGAAAGGTACAAAGGCTGTTATTTATCACCATGGGATGGTAAAAGTGACAAGGTATCATTAAATTAATGTTTATAACGATTTACCTGAATTTATAAAAATATGACAAAAAAGAAATCTAATAAACCAAATATAGATTTTTCAAACTAAATCATCTTTTACAAAATTTCAAAATTGAGTTACACAATTTAAAACATGGTTTAAATACCATTAGAAATGTACAAAACCAAAAAGGAAATCCCAAGAGCCTCCACATGGAAATAGGATCCACCCTCAATCCATCTTAAGAACACCACATCACGATAGACTGCTAAAACCCAGAACCATTGGCACAAAAGGTTTACCCAAACCAGTGACAAAATACACCAACTGTACTTACACCCAAAGGTGTATTAGGGTGTGACCCAAATCTCAGTAGAAAACCACCACTAAGAGATTCCAAGTGATAAACATTCAAAGATGAAATGTTTTTTTGTTTTCTTAAGAATATAATTCTAATAAAAATTCTAAAAGATGGAACTATAAATAAAAAAAAATTCAAGTGGGATTATTTAAACAATCCATACTTTTTAAATAAATTTCCAAAGATACGAAATTCCAAATCCAATCATACCATATGCTGATCGTAAGAATAAATCATCCAATGAGCCCAAGCAATGTGAAATAATCCCTATGCACTTGATTATTGTGGGTCCTAGATACCTCGTATCTCGGTGAAAGTTACCATCATAATATCTGTTCTCATGCACACACACCACATGAATAGAGCATAATGATAACTTAGTGGTTCTCCAAAATCATCATCATCATAGTTTAGTTAGTGTTTTTAGCTTCAAACATGGTACATGAAACTGAGGCCAAACCCAATGGGATCACTTTCATATGAGTACATGTGCACCCACCTAGATACCCATGATTCTCTCTTATGCTCAAATGAGTTCAACAAGACATTAAATATAATTTTCACCTGGAAATATATTTTCCACATCACACATTCACCAAAAATCCCACATATATATCAAACAAGTTACAAAATACCCATTTTAATTCAAATTAATTTGGAAATCATAATCACTCCAAAATATCCCACAACAAATTTCACATATCCTTCATAATTCAAAAAACACATTATAAATTTAATAAAATCATTTCATGATTTTAAAAATCATATAACATACGAACAACATGTTACATAATACACTTTTCACATTAAAATTTATTTTATCGTCATACTCATTCAGAATAGCGCACAACATGTTCCATACCCATATCAAAATACACTAAATCATCTCAAAAATTTATAAAACATTCTAAAAATTATTGAATATAAAAATAATAGATTTATCATTCATAAATCCATTGAAATAACATACAACCACCCAAATAGTACATAGACACCCCTTTCACACTTTGTGTAACACATTAAACCATTTATAATTTTCATTGCACACTTTCAAGAAGCATGACATGGTTTCAGAACCTAAAACCCTTTCAAAACCCCTATTTTAAACACCAAAACAAACCAATAACCTATAAAAGAATAATTTTCAGACCAAGAAATATTTAATAAACCACATTCATATGTTATAAAATACAAACAATGATCAACAAAACGGTTTCCCATGGAAAACACCCAATTTGAATCAGAAGTGAAACTAATAAATTAACCACTTAAAAAACTCCATCGAATATGATTTTCTCACAATTAAAAACATATAACGAACATTCAAAATAATTAAATCAAAATTTAAAACTAATCGTAAAATTATTACACATGGAATCACAAACCAAATGTCTCAGAACCCTAAAATTTTCGAGAGAAGCATCAAACACAACACCTCCTCACCACAAAAAGTGAAAATAAACCTAAAACCTTAAGATCCCTAAAAAAGACTCAATATTAAACCCTTAGTACGAACCCTAGCTACTGGAAATTTTAGAACTCATGAAAGAGTTAATGAAACCCTAAGGAAATGGATGAAATCCAATATAGAAAGACTAACTTGCATGATTTTGATGCTTCCCCCTTCAAATATCCCTTCAAAAATGAGTTCCAATGGAGGGTGAGAGACCTTAGAGAATTTCCATAGAGGTAGGGCATGAAATGGGAAAAAATGGGTGGATTTTGGTTAATTATGGATGTAAGAAATGTTAATTACCAAATATTTTAAATGACCTGGACACCCTTGCATTTTTTCCCTACATAGTTTAGTAAACTATGTGGCCTAACTGTGTGGCTTGTTCTATCCACCCAAATCCAAGTCATTCTCCACCAAGTTTTAGGTGGTCCAATGGGGAAATCAAGGGGGAAATATAAGATAATGATAAGGTTGAAATATTTCCCATATGAAACCATCATTTAACCCCAAAAATCATCCAACTCAAGGTTACAAACCACATCAACAACTTACCCCACAAGTGGTGCCATTAGGAGTGTAACAAATCTATCACTGAAACACTAGAACCACACACCGTCCCTTTGACCAAAGATGCGGCCAATTACCATCCAATACCCCCGAAACTAAGTTTATAGATCAAGAAAACAAGAGGCCCCAAAATATCAAACATGGAACACCAGAACCCAAGAGAAAGTGAAGAACCAAAATAGGATTCGAAACCAAGCATGGAATAAAAAATCTAGGTTTGACGTATATGATTTTTAAAATTAACATATTTCTATTTTTAACTTCTTTAAATAATAAATAATGCGCTAAAATAAATAATTACCCTCCCCCTCACTCTCACCCACATGACACCCCTAACAACATCTAATACATGTTCCCCTCTCTCTTCCATATCTCCCCTCTTCCATCGATTTAACTCGATTTCTTCTATATTCAGGGATGAATCTTCAAGTTAAGGAAGGATCTTCCTTGTATTCTCCATTTACACTATTTTTATTCTACTTTAATTGCTTCCCCAATCATTCAAATACTAGGGAGATGTTTTGAATATATTTTTTAATAATTATTTCGATGTTAGTTTGTGATATGTATTTTATGGGTTTTATTTGCCCAAAATTAGGATGCTCTTGACCATTCTTCTTTTATTTGATGTTGGTTTCCCCCAGTATTGATCATTAAAATATAGAACTAGGATTTATTTAATGTTAGAATAAATTTTTAGTTATTTTCTAGTACTATAAAATATATTTATGATTTATTTTAAAGGAAAATCTCTATTTAATTGATTTTTATTTGAATCAAAGTGACATTTTCAATTGGAAACACAGAAAAAATCTATTTTATAGAACTATACATAGCTTGTGTTTGTTAAATTTTTGGAATAGGCCATCTGAATGAAATGTTAAATTATTAATTCTACTTGGGACATTATACTGAATTTCCAAATTGTTTATGAGTTTTTATTAGTATTTTAATTAATACATGAAATGAAAATTTTCTTTAAAGTGTTTTATGAATGGGTTTTCATAAAATTGTTAGGTTTGAAAATGAAGTTTGATAGACAAGGTGGTTATAATCATAAATATGGGTATATATATATATATAAATTAATATATGCGTATGTGAATTTATAAAATGGAATATATATATATATATATATTTATATGAGAAAAATATTGGTCGAAATTTTTTATAATTTAAATTGGAAACTTAAATTTTGTAGACAAACATGTTTTCAAATGAATATCTAAAAAAATTAAAATGGAATGGCTAGAATTTCTCTAAATGATTCATTTTTTATTGGATTTGTATTGGATTAAAAGTCATATCTAGTTCTTTTTAAATTTATTAGAATTGAAAATAGTGTTTTTTGGAATGGTAATTTCACATGGTGACTCAGGGTTCCAAGGTCGCATGAAATTGATAAATACTATTGGAAATGGTCTACCCTACATATCCTTTGAACTATAGCACTAAACTAACTTAAATATTTGACTGTGTGGATTTCTTACCACTAGTACATTTTCTTTATCATCTTCATTAGATTATTCATTGGAATAGTTACATATTTTTTATCATTTAGTGTTTGAGGATCATATAATAAGGCATAACTTTTGTATCAGATGAAAACCCATGGTGATTTATTTTTATCTAAAACTCTCACTCTTATTTTACTTATATATATAAATTTTTTTACATCATTATAATAGAATGATTCTAAATGTAATATGTTTGTTTCAATTTATGTCCTTGAAAGGGTTGTTTTATTTTAAATTCACGACCCTTAATGTTTTAATGTAAATGATTATTTTGACAGATGATCATATACTTTGGTATTTTACAAAACAATGAAAAAATAGTTATTATTTATGTTTTAAACAATTTTAAAATGGATCATTAATTTAACGATGGATCCTTCAATATTTCAATTTTCTATTCAAGAATTCATTTAGTTTTTCTCCTTGAGAATGATTGATTTAAGGTTGGATGGTTAGTTGTATAGTTTCAAAAATGAAAATCAGTGTTTTTAATTTTGTACTATTTTCAGATAAAATTTTCCAAATAGTCCATTAATTATTTCATGTATGGATATTGGTAGACACAATTTATTTTTCAAGGTTATTGTAAAATAATGTTTTGTTTTTGTGTTGTACATTGTCGGATGACCCAATGTAAATTTTTTTATTTTCATTATCAATTAAAATTTTAAATTGTTTTGTTGATTTTTTATTATTTTGTTTCTTTTAGGGTTGAAATGGGCCCCAAAAATATAGAGTGGATATTCCCATTTATCCAATATTTATTTCACATTAATTATATAGATAAATCATTCCCAATAGAGTTAATTCTATTCCTCGGTGCTTGTCTCCTACCTGGGGTGATGTGTAACGCACCTATTCTATGTCGAGGGGCTGACATAGGGGTTCAATTGAGGGATGACTTAGGAGGGTTTATTGCATTTGATGAGTTGAAATTTACCATTACTTTGTTTTTCATCATAGAATTTTCATTTATGTGAAACAAGAACATTTTTTTTGAAACCTATATATAGTAATATTGAAAAATTTTATTATACATTAAAAAATGAAAGAAACACCATTTTCTACCAAAAAAATCGTATTTAAAATTTTTTCTATTAACTATTTAATGATTCTATAAAACAATAATAAATTTATAAAATGAATATGATCTATAATGTTTTATAATGAAACTCATGGTTTTATAAAAATGAATATTTTGTAATTTTTTGTTTAAATATTATACATTCATCATTAGAAAGGTATTTGATATCAATTATGGGATTGTGGTGACATATTTATTCATACATGTAGTGTAGGGTGGCACAAAACCCAAAGAAAAATATACATAAGTATTTGAATATATAATTATAAATGAAAAACCATTAAGAATATTTATCTTACTATTTGGTAAGAACCCTTCTCTATTTATTGTAAGCCAGAGCCACCACCTTAAAGGTTAATGGAGATAAGATACTATCGTGATCTTTGACATCGATAATACTCTCTAGAGTACTTAAATAAGGGTCATAAACTCCCTTAAATTATAAAAATTTATTAAATAATGAAACTTTTGATGTTTTATATGTTATGAAATGGGTAAATTTTGTCCTTCCATAAATGTAATTATTACAATATCAACATCATTAAATAATTAATTTGATAAAAATAATTTTATAATTCACCAAATCCAATTATCCGGAATTAAGTTTTCATCTGTGGTATCATTTATATAATAGTGATATGAATATAGGATGAATGATATCCCATATCCAACCAACTTGAGAGCTATTTCATGGTATAAAAAATAAGGACCCAAAACATACCATGATGGGATGGATATAACAGTTCATGGTTAATGATTTAGTACATATTTCTAATGGATATGTCATAAAAATTCTTAAAAATGAATGAGATGAGAAACATTTTATGCCTTAATTTGTTAAATTTAAAAAATCAAAACTATAAGTGCTACATGATTATAAAAAGTTATTTTATAAAGAGATAACATTTAATGAAATTATTGTCTGTATGAGTAAAAATAAATATTAAGTACAACGATACCTATCTTAAATAATGTAAAAAATTACATGCCAACGAAGGAATATATTTTGAATACGGTTATCCAACATTTAAAAAAAGAAAATTTGTTTCATGTACATAAATAATTATATTTTTTCTAATGTCATATCATTTTAAAAAGTATATCTCATATATAAGATATGGTAAATTTCTTGTTAAGTGAATCCTATTTTATAAAATAAAAATTATATTCTTTATGAAAGTAGGTAAATTTAACATATATTAATTTATTTTTAAAAACATTAAATTGATAACTTGTAAAATATATGTTATATTTAATCAAAAATGATATATCATTGAGAGAAAAAAAATTATTTCATATATGCAATGAAATATATTTTAATTAACACTATATCTTTTTTAAATGAAACATACCTCATATAGAAGACGAGTTAAATTTGACATATCCTAATACATATTTGATAAAATTAAATTTACATCACTTTTGAAATGGGAAAAAATTTCACAATGTATAAAAATTTAATTATATATGTGATTAAAATAATTTAATGTATTATGATATACAATTTTTAAAAATATAATTTATTTCAACTACGAGGTGAGATATATTAAATATACAATGATATTTATTTTAAAACATAAAATTTATCTATTGGGTGAGATATATTAAATTTTAAATAATATGATATAAATTATTAAAAATGAAATATATCTCATGTACTGGATGAGATAAATTTCATGTATAATTAAACATAGTCTATAAATTTAATTTTTATCAATTATGATATTATATAAAATTTCCATAAAATTATATAACATTCAAAAAACTAATATATTTCACATATAAGATAATATAATTTTAAGGTGAAAATATATTTAAAAAAATGAATGATATGACATAAAATTGATAAGATAAACTTTATATGATATATTATATATTTTAAATGAAGAAATATTTATTATGTATATGTTTGGATAAATTTAATTACAAGTGATTCATCTATTATAATATGAAATTTATCTCATGTTTAAGATGAGGTAAATTTTAACAACAATGATACATTCTTCTGAAAAATATTTTCACTCATATATGAGATGAGATGAATTTTATGTTCCATTGATCAAATTATAAATAATAAAAATTGAACCATTTAGAGGATAAAATAAATTTTATGTCAAATGAAATCTTATTTTAAAAAATTATCATGTATGAGTTGAGATAAGTTACAGTCAAATGATGCATATTTTTTAAAAACATAATTTTATCTCAATAATGAAATTACAATAATTTGACGAAAATTCGAAAGGCATTTTTAAAGATAATATATACTAACTATGGGATTAAGTATATTTCGATCTCAATATTGTATCTTTAACTAAATGAAAAATTTATCATATATGGGATATGATAATTTTCTGTATGATGATTTATATTTTATAAAATTAAATATGTCAAATATTTAATGAGTTAAAATAAACCTATAAAATTTTATTTTGAAAATGAATATTTTTCAGTGTACCAAAATATATTTATTAAGAGCATAATGATTTATCTTTTTGAGAATTATATTATTCTTATTTATGAGGTGAGATAATTTAACCATACTGTAATATATTTTTACAATGATATATAATTTATATAAGAAATTAAATAAATTTTATAAATGATGATAAATATTTCATGAAATAAAATTTATCTCACATTTAATATGAAAAAAATTCAATTATTATTAAAATTATATAAAGTACTATATTAGATAAATTTAATTAAATTAAAAAAATTCTATGTTATGTGTAAGATAATAGAAATTAAATCCACAATGATATATCATTCATAAAATAAATCATATCTCATGAGATGAGATAATTTTCATATCATAATTTATATCTTTTATTAGATAGATTTTATCTAATTTATGAGAAGAATTATATTTCCAATTAAATGATATATGATTTAAAAATTAAAATTTATCTCATTTACATTATATGATAAATTTAATGTAAAATGATATAAGTTTTATGAAATTAAATTCACCACATTTAATAGAAAAGATAAATTTCATGTTCTATATAACTTTATTTTAATATATAAAAACATTTTATGTTGGAGATTAGATAAATTTTACATAAAATGATACGTATTTCATAAAAGTTAAACGATGTTAATTATAAAATGAGATAAATATCACCAATAATTATGTATATAAAATAATTAAATTCATATCATGTACGAGATGAGATAATTTTCATGTCCCTTTGTAGAACTATTGAAAAAAGTTATCACATACTTATTCAAAAGTGTGACTCCTTCTTCTATAAATTTTAAAATTGTTACTCCTATTCCCTTTTTAAAAAGACACTGCAATTTATATTTCCTTAAATATATAATATGTTACTTATTCATATTTGGTGGATAAAATCACATTAATTTATTGAAAAAAGGAAAAATACTAAGACTTAAAAATTATGCTCGTTTTATAATGGAAATTAAAATGATTTTAAGTAAATTAATTATATGAAAAAATAGGTAGTTATTTAAAAAATATGATAAATAATTACATCATATAATAAATAAACAATATAATTAAATCAGTTTGGTAATTAAAAATAACTAGTTTGATCTACATGACCCCAATATTCCCTTTGTTTTTCTTATACATGTATTTGTTTTGTTTTAATAACATTATATATTGGTGATCATATTCTTCATGTACAAATTATTGGTAAATATTCAATGACCAATCAATAATGTTTTTAACCATAGTCTCCTGTTAATAAATAAAAAATATAATACGGAATGTATAGACTAATTTTGTTTATAAAATATATAGGGATGCTTATATTTATCCAATATAAAATAAATTTATGTATTAACTACTTTTTTGTAAAAAAAAATTTATAAATTATGCTAAATTTATGATTTTCAATTGATAATGATTCTATGTTTTATTACATAAATCACTGATAAAGGGCCCCATCAATATAACCTACTTGTGGCCACCTTATTCACTTTATTCGTCTCCTATCATCACACTAATCCTTTTCACCAACTTGAATATTTAATTATCTTTTTCAAATAAATATAACATATGTAATATTTAAATCATATATTTTTATTGATGTCATTCATTTTTTTTATTTTTATTCTTTTTAATGAATTTTATTCATTATTTCTCATTCTCACCCAATGTATTTTTTATTACAATTACAGTCATTTGTGTATGTATGTTTGTTTTTTTTTGTTTACATAGAAACATGAAAAAATAAAAATTCACGCATATATATACACATATTCATATATATGTATATATATATTCAAATTCTAAAAAAACACACATATATTCAGATATGTGTATATATTCAGATTTATATAAATATATTTATACACACACGTGTGCAAACACATGTGTGTCAATTATATATATATATATGAGTGTGAATTTATACAAATATATATATATATATATAATTTTTTTATTCTTGAAATATATTTTTTGTTCAAAATACGTGTGGGTGTTTATGTTTTATATTACTTTTATATAAATTGTTGATATATTTGTATATATGTTCATAATGTTTATCAATAAATATTAACTGTATTGTATTTTTGTTAATATTATATGTGTATTTAAAATTTCATAATTTGTTTATAATATATATATATATTTATTAATGTTATATTTTTTTAGTAAGTAGTAAATCCATATATATTTGTATATATATTTCTTAAATTAAATATATGACATATTTTACTTAATTTTTATGTATATATATAATTGTATATTTTGTTTATAACATATGTATATTTAGGAACTTTATAACTATAAAAATTTTAGATCCTTCTTATATTCATGTTTTTGTTTATCATAGTATATAACATCTATGAAGGGGAGAAGAGAAATTGGGATATGAATATTCAATCTGACATGAAGTGTACGGTGTCCTTAGAACATTTATATTGACATGTCCATGAATTAAGTAATCACCCCTATTCGATTCTTTTAATAAGATCTTTGGAAAGGATATATTTTTCATTCAACAATTCTCAATAAGACATAGAAAGAAAGAAATTTTTTTATGCCAAGTGAGATGAGATGATATTTTAAATTGTAAGATAACAGTAAGGATGCATCCAAAATTCTTTGATCACAAATTTTTCATAAAATTGTTATAAAATGAATAGGTTGTTTACATAGAATCTACAATCTAACAAGGGAAATCCACCAATCACCTGTACAGGGAGTCCCCACTCATGATCAAATAGAACCATTCACACGGGTCCTAATAGATATTATTCATCTTTAGGAATTTATTTTTTTATGTCACCAATTTTTTTGGATAAATTATAGTATTGAACACATTATAGTTTTAAAAGAATCTTTTTGGATATAAATGGGTATATAGATGTTGATGATATTATATTTTCAATAACCAAATGATAGTTTTGGTCAAATATAAAAACAATACCAATTAACTTGAATAATTTTTTACATTAACAAGACTCTTTTACATTTTAATTATAATCAATGAAATTTATTGTGTAAAATTTCATATATTATATAGATTATAATTTCTAAAAAAAATAAATTTTATTATTATGAGTCTTATATGGAAAAAAATATAAAATCAAATAAAAATTCATTAGAGTATTATTGTTTCTTTGGGGTGTTGTAATTATTCTGTTCATGTCCTAATTTATATGATGTCTAGTGTGATATAAGATGCCATAAATATCAAATTTCTAAAATTATTAAATAGTATAAAACATTAATTTGATTTTTTAACTTTTAGTGAAGGTAATTTGTTATCCACCTCAAGATGTTACCTTAATCATTATCATATTATCAAAACATAGAAAACATTCCATGATTAATTAAAAATTTTATATAAATGATCATTGATTAGTTTTTTATTAAATAATTGATTATCATTTGGTAGAATATTTTTTCAGTATGACTACATGAATGTGTTTTTTTAGTTTAAAATTTATATTTTAGTATAAAATAGGGAGACCATGCTCAAAACCTAGAAAAACTTATAGGATTTTATTGTAACCCTAGGATAATTATATTTGATTAATTTTTGAAATATAAGAATAATCCACTCAACATTATATCATATGGTGTGTTTATTATGAATAAAAGTATATTTTTTCATCTTTTAGTGAAAAAGAAGAGCAAAATGACCATCACATTCTCTAAATTAGGAAAATTAATTAGTATTATTGTGAAACTATAGGAAAATGATTGATGATTTCTTTATTAAACATATTTATAAACAATAGTTCATTTAAATATTTGGTGTTCTTGAAACGTTTTAATGTGATGGGTTTCATTTTAAAACTGATATTTCGGTTCAAAACTAATGCCACCCAATAATGATAAAGGAATATCACGTGGGAAGTTATGATACTCTAGGAAAATTATTTTTTATTCATTTATAGAATTAATTAATAAACCAAAAATAATTTTATAGTATGTATAGGTTCATATGGAATAATTTTCCGTTTCTAAATTAAATGTACCATTTTGGTACAAAATATAGATCATAAGATAAAAACCAATATAATGATATTTCATTTTTCATTGACTATATGAAAATGATCATTGGTTAATTTTATTTTATTAATTAATATCACTTCATTATAATATATGATGTGGTTGTAAATTAGTGACATTTTATTTTTGGACTATAAATGTTAATGAAATACTAACACTATAGAACATGGATAAAAATCAGAAAAAAATTAAATTTTTTATGAAACATTTGAAAAAATATCAATTATTTATTTATGGTATATTAGAACGAACTATAAATCTTTTTGAAATGTTTTATGCATTTAATTACCAAAATTGTGGGTTTTCATTTAGAATAGAAATCGTAGTTCAAAATGTTCATCACATGATAAAAACTAAAAAAAAGATATTTAATGTTAATATAATATATAAAAATGATTTTTATTAATTATCAAATGTATAAATGAATATTAAATCATTATATGGTTTGGATTAGTCACTCTGAAATAGAGGGATTGTAAAAAAATTTAAATTCATAGTTTAGTTTAAAGCATGCTTCACATGATCCAAAATCAAGAAAAAGATAATTTTTTTTACAAAACTAAGGGAAAATGTTTTAAATACATTTTCCATTTATAAAAATGAGCCTCATATAATTAGGGCACAAGGTTTATTAAAAATTATATAAAGTGAAATCATCCATTTTAAATGAAAATGAATTTCAAAACATGTGAAACATTCTCGAAATAGAGAAACCACACTAAAAAACATGAATGTCAATGAAAATGATCACTTGTTAATTTGTAAGAAGAATGAATAAGATGTAAATTATTATGAATTCTAGGTGTTTTTGTAATGATCGAATGTTATTTTTGTATTTTAGGTATTGAGGACATTGAAAACAAGGGTCACATAATGAAAATTTATAACAAATTCTTTCATAATATTGAAAATATATAGAAATGATTATTGATTCATCTATATCATATAACAAATAAACAAGTGTCATTTTGGGAAACACTATGGCTAACATGACTGAAATTTCTTCTTTTTTATTTGAAAGTGATGTTTTGGTTTGAAACACATGTTACATATTGAAAACCAACAAAAATGATATGATTAAATTAATATTATATGAAAATTATTAATTATTTATTTTTAACCAATAAGAAAATTCTACGCTTCATCATATGCTATGTTGAGGTCAGAATGATAGAAAGTGTGATGTTATTTATAAATAAAATGATATTTTAGATCAAAATACGCACTGCATGCTCCTGCGTGAGAAAAAATATTTTATTTTCATAAAAATTTTGGAAATTATTTTTCAATGTATTTCTCCTAATAGGAATGTATTGTATATCATTCCAGTTCCAAATGTATATAGAATGAATTAATGTATATTTTACCATTTTAATAATTTAATAAGTAAAAGATACTAATCATATAAATTTTTTAACAATATGATGTTATTATTTAGATAATCTATAAAATATTTCATTTCATAGTTTATTACCTACATATATTTATCATATATTATTATAATTAACATTTTGGTCATAACGCAAAATATATGAATTTTTTATATTTCAAACTAATTTCAATGATATTAATTTTAATTAAGAAATAAAATATTTATATATATATATATTACTTTTTTATATTATTGGTTCATTTATTATATTGATAAAATTTTAAAAGATTATTGATTCATCGGTAATATCTTATGAACATGCCCCTATTGTGTAAATGTTATATTTTTTATTGTCCCATCAAAAAGGTAATATACACATATGCTATTCAAAAAAATTAAATGTACTTATTTATTATTTATTTAAAACTCTAATGCATCATTTTGATTTTTCTGCAAATTTAAAAAAATATTTATATCTATTCTTGTTTTTGGCAAGTGGAATATCTAAATATTACCAATAAAATCTTCTCACAACCTTTCATATATATTTTTTATCATTTAGAATATCCCCCGTTCTTAGTGATAAATTTTCAAATTATTTTTAGAGAATTTGAAAGTCCTTTTTGAGCCCATAGATATTTCGAACTGAATGTATTCAGGGTTATCCTCAATTAAAATAAATATGAAATATGTATATGAAATACAATAAACTCTAATTTTGTGGTTTAAAATCAATATACACATGAAGTGTAGTAGAATTAAAAAATGTACACATAAATAAAAAATAAAAATCAATAAATAAGTTTAGTTGAAAAAAATCAAATAATTATCATTAGAAAATTGTCTCCCCATTATATAAGAAATATAAAATAGAGATTATCTTTCAACATCACACATATTACCATTCATAAATGAGGACACATTAAATCCAAAAATTTCATTAAATGTAAGTTGAGTTGAGAAATATGAATATATGTCTCCAAAAGGATGAAAGGAAAATGAGATAGATATAGATGCATCGATAATAACATTTTTTATCCAAATAATGGGGGTTTTATATTTTTTATGTAAAAACTGATATTTTTATTTTAATAATGAATCTAATTAAATAAATTAAAAAAATATAAAAAACGATAGTTATTTAAATCACTAAAAAAACTCAATTGTCCCCTTGTATAAATCTGTATTTGGTATAATCAAGAGGTAAAATAACTACTCAGGTCACTGAATCTTGGGGAATTAGTAATAATGGTTTTATTACAAAATTTTGCACTATTTTGAAAATCATGTTTATGTATTATTTTAGAACATAAATAAATTAAAAATTAATGTTATGGTGATGATGATGATGATGATGGGTGTACAATAGAATGAAGTTAAATCCCACAAGGATGAGATATTAAAAGTGTCACAGTGTATTTTTATGAGTTCTGATGTACATGTTATTTAGTGGTTGTAATCTCACGTCCCACATTCTACTTTTTTTATAAACCAAGATCTATGTTGACGGAATTGAAGGATAGTCTTGGAATCTTACAATAATTTACAATGTAATGAATGGTAATATGATCAATAAGGATAACCCATGGGAATACATTTTTTCTACATCCTTATTTATGTTCATTGTATATAATGGATCTAGTTTAAAAATTGGTTTTAGTATAAGGGTTCCATCATTGAGTTTTTCAGAAATCGACATTGAAAGTAATATGGAAAATATTAAATATTTTAATTACAAAAATAATTTTAAAATCTATTATGTATTAATTTTTTTGTTGATTTTATTAATAATAGACGTTCAAATAAATATAAAAAACTCTTAAATGTTATATTTCAATAAGAACAATGTAAAAAATTGTAAAAAAATCTATCAGTACCCTAAAAATCAAATTTTAATTTCTCTAAAATCCCTTTATCCTAATAGATGATGACACATGAATAAAACCAAAGGCCTATCATGAACTTCAACCATATCTTTCATTCCATTTTCAACAACTTTTCACATTTTTTTTCTCCCCAATATCTCAGCCATTATCTTTCTTATTATGAAACTACAGGTATTTCTATGAATCCGAAATATAGGTTAATTTTTTCTTATATATTTTTTAACATCATTTTTTTCTAATTTTTATTCAATCTAGTATCCTTTGATCTTTGGTTACTGAATTCTTTTGAGTTCTTTAAAATTCAATATCTATTTAGAATTATCAATAAATAAATATTATGTGTTATTATTATTATTTTATTGATATGTTAATAAAATTTTTTTTATAGATTTTATTTTTTAATTGACTTTTTTAAAAATAATTTACAATAAATTAATAATTTTTTTGTTAAAATTTGTTTAATGTTATAAGAATTTTTGGCAATAAATAAATTTATACTATAATTTGTTGAATTTATTTTCAAACGAGTTCTTCCATTTATATTATTAAAATATTGAGAATAATACAATTTAAATAAAACTCATGAATTTACATATCTGGTTTTATAAGATATAAAATATTTTATATGTATTAAATTGGTTTTATATACACTAAAATGTCCATTTTTTAATATGTTGGATGATTAATGTTAGCATATATTAATTTTTTTATTTATTTATGGTACTTATGTTATGATCTCCACATTATAACTAATTGAAACTCATCTTTTTTTTTGTGGTGTAACAATAGTAGTTATATGTAGTATTCCTTTAGTGGAACAATGAGTAATATTTCCTATTTGTTCTAATTTTTTCATTCTATAATTTTGATATATTCTTGTTATTTGAATGATATTTAATCACACTGAAAATATCATAAATCATCCAAATAAAAAATGGGATAGTATAAATATCTTCTTTCATTGTTATTTGTTTTCTTATTTCAAGTTCTACAATTTTAAATTTAGTAGGGACACAACAACCGAATACCAGTTTCATTATGTATATGTTTTTTATGATAAAATACTTATCAATAATTTATTGATATCATTATATGTTTTTTTGATTAAAATTTATCTATATATATACATTTTTAAATATAAACATGTTTCAATATACTAATTTTTTTATTTTTATCTTCATGAAATAATGGGTCATAATTTGTTAAAATTAAAAAGAAACACTGATGAATATAAAAAATGAGTTAATGGTTACAAGGAATTTTTGAAATAGTACATTGAAGAAAAATTTATTTTCATCTCATGAGTGAAGTTTTTGAATATGAGAAAGGGAAATTCTAATAGACTCAAGGATCATCTTATTTGATATGGTTTTAGACATAAGAATACATGTTGGCCATGCCATAGTGAAATAAAAAAAAATACAAATCTAATGATAGTGAAAATATTATTTGTATGATATGAGACCATATTGAAGATTTAATTCATGATATAGTCACTCAAACCATCAATAAAAAAATTGAATGATTATATGGAGATTATAAGAAAAAATTATTCTAATTTTTCACTAAATTTAATGTTTTATTAATAGTTTCGAGATTAGTTAACTCAATGTTATGAATTCTTATAGAGTGATAAATATTTCTTTTAATTAGATTTAATTTTAAATTGGTTACTACCAAAATTAAATGTTCTTTTATGCTCAAATTATTAAGAAATGATAATATTATGACTATTTTTATTGGGGTATAAAAAGGTAAATTAATTCCCACATGAATTTGTGTTTTATAGCAAGGAATATGAATTTTTATTAAAATTAATTAAGTTTTCGACACCATGAAATTAAATGGTTGAAAAATTCAAGTCTTATTAATTCATATGTACCAACATTAAACAGCCTTCTAAATAAAATTAGTTCCTTTAAATTATTCCTCATTTGAATTATTTATTTGTAAATTACAATTTTTTAAATTAGCCATGTTTTAATGAATATGAGAACCTATCTGATAGTGACATAAGTCCCCCTAGATGATTCACCATAATAGAATAAATTTGATTAAAATCCTAATTTTGGATGTAATGTTATAATTCACAAAATGGGAAAGTGCACAGAAGGAATGAATCCATATCAGAACCTTAGTGTCCAATATATTTAATGGAGTATTTTTTTGTATTTTATTAATTTTTTTTCTCTCTCCCTATATCTATTTTAATGAAAATAATATTTTTATTGTATTGATGATTGATGAAAAAATAATCAGAAAATAATATTTACATATTTCATTCATTATTAATTGTTGATTTGAATCCTATGGGAGTGAAATGTGTAAATTTTTTTATGTATACAAGAAAGACTATCTTGTTTTTAATTCTATAATAATGTTCACTATAAATAATTTTCTTATATATAGAAATTTATCTGGATACTATGTATATATAATATTTGATGATGGGACTTCATATTATCAATTTCAGAATAGTAGAAAGATAGTGTCTATTGGGAATAAAAGATTTAATCCAATTTTTAATCATTATCATAGATAAAAAACATAATTTAATGGTTTATATGAATATTATATCCCCCAAAAATATATTCATTTGATTAATTTAATGACATGGTGAAAAATATTGATTTTACATTTTGAAAGAAATGAAGATATTGTCATTGAATTTTTTTTGATGAAATAGTCTATAATATTAATACAACATTATTGGAATTTCTTTTAGATGAAACATAACAATAGTATTATTAAATTTGAGGATAAAAATATGTGAAAATTTTATTGTAACATATTTAGACATCAACAGAAAGACAAAATAAAGACTAGAAGATAGATTTTACTTGATATCCAAGGGAATATGTTTGGAGTTAACTCGTATTATAAATGGAATAATATTTTCTTATCACCATCTATTCACACATTATAAAAGAGTGAGGGTTCGACTTTTTTATTGTCAATATTGTCTTGGAGTACCCAGTGGATATTCATAAAATGTAAATAATTTTATGTACACGTAAGAATCTAAATTAACAAGCATGAAATTTCATGACATTCATGTGTTGATGAAGAAACTACTACTAGTCGCACAATGTGGTATATTCCTGAAAATTTTTAGAAATAAAAGGATCATGTTTTGTTATTTATTCAATTCCATTTATAGTAATTTAGTTTAAAACTTTTTATGACATGTGATAGAGAATGAATCTACATTCATACATTTTCAAATAGAAATTTATTTACCACCTAAAGTTTTTGATATAAGGGTTCATGTTGTAATTTATTTGGTTTGGGTTATAAGAATATGTTGGCTTATTTTTTATATTTGATGTATCCTTTTGAAAGATATATGAAAATTTTGAAGGGATATGATAAAAACCCCAATATAAATGAGGTAAATATTATTAAAAAAAATATATATTAGAAGAGTTTTTTAGGATATGTACTTATTACTTGTATGATTTAGAGCATATTGGAATCCCTTTATGTCGACATTTGATAGAATAAAGTGAAATTATAGGGGTTCATGGGTTAAAGATATACATTATTACATGTGATTAATTGATGTAAGAATATTTATACATTTTGAATAAGGAATATAAGGTTCAACCATATATATCATCTCATTATACAATATTAAATGTATGATATCTGGAATGAAATAATAAGTGTATATTATTGAACATAATAATACATTTGTTTCGGGGTTAAAAAAAGACAATATAGATATATCTTCATTAGAAGCATCAAATTGGTTGGAACAGAGACTGTCTTTAATGTGATCACATATTTTAGTTTTGATATATATGAGATAATATTATATATATATATATATAATCAAGATGAAAATTTTATTGTGTTAAATAATGGTGTAATGGTTGTTGCTAAAGCATTACATTATTCAAGTTCAAAAGATAAAAACAAATTTCAATAGAAAAGTAATATTTTGTAGTTCGTAAGGATATATGGGTATTCTATTATACTAAATTTAGAGTTATATTTTTTATGTTTATTTAGATTGATAGTAATTGTGGTGTGAAACATGATTATTATGGATTTAACTCTATTTTTTTTGAAAATGTTAATTTTCGAAGAGAAACCATTTATCATGGAGAAAAAAATATTTTTTGTTTTTTATCAATTAAATGATCAGTGGTTTACTACTTTTCAAGGTAATGTAATTCATTTAAGTGATAAGGATAATGATTATGTTATGGATTTATTTGAGGTTTCATTATCAATTTTTTGAATTCTTGATGATAATAATCACAATATATTAAGAATTTTCCATGTTGTATGAAATGATATTACTGGAAAAATATTGGGAAACAAAAAATTACACTCATAATTATTTAGGTAAATATTTATAAAATAATTATTATTATTTATCTCAAAATTATATAAGATATTTTATTCTTCATTTTTTTCATTTATAATTTTTATCTCGTTATAATGAATTTTGGTTCGTTATATTAATGTATTATTTTAATTTTTTTATTTTTAAGATATAAATTATTATTTATAAATGTATTTATTATAAATATATCTGTTTATTTTATTTTCCTATATTTTTCTCTTCAATGATTCATTATTAACCCTATTTCCACCACTTCTACGTGAGTTCAACGATATTAAATATCTATTTACATCATAATTTTGTATTTTTTTTATCTTTTGATTGATAATTAATAATAATTTGTTATAGATATTTAATTTTAACAAAATATAAGTACACATAATTTTTTTGAGGGAGCATAAATATTTCAAAATAATAGACACCAAGGCAGGGGAACCAAGGAATATATTTTTTTCTTTTTAATATACTTATTTAGTAATTATATTATTCAATGTAATTATACTTACATTTCTTAGTTTTATTGGAATTTATTATTCTTATCTGGAGACGTTGATGCCTAAATATAATAGGTGTGGGATTAATTGTATAGAAAAATATAGACCCATATCTGAATAGAAAATGGTGATAATTAATATTAATAATAAAAACATCCCAACTATGTTTATTACCCCACAATTCAAGAATTTTATGGTCATACAGAGTCAGTGTAAGATAATATTTTTATACACTAATTTGATGATCATTGAGAATTCAGTGAATAATATTTTGTCAGAGTCCATAATGATATAATTTCAAATCAAATATATTTAGTTTCTAGTGGTTTGAATACTAAAAATTTCATAATATTCTATTTATTCAATTGGAAATGAAAATTTCTTTTATGAGACAAAAGTAATTAATAAAATACTAATCCTATTCTGAATCAATATTTGGAGTTTTTATGAAAAATATTACCTGAACATATATTTAATAGAGTAAATAGATAAATATCTATGCCTTAAGTAAGAGATTATAGATAGAGAGACATGGATAATGTTTGTATCTAGTATATATGAGGATTATTTTATAGCATGTTTTTATGCTATATAATTTTTTTTCTCTATAATATTTCATTACGTTATAACTTATTTATTTTTTCCAATGTAAAATGAATTCAATAAAACTCACCAATATATAGTGTCTCCCATGTCAATCATTTATTATATGAATATGTGATAGATCAGAAAAAGATTGAATTAATATCTAGGTCAAGTAACGATTATGAAGAGATTCTACTAGACCCTCACTCTCCTCCCAATACTCATGAAAAATTGAATAATGAGATATTTCTAAAAATGGAATGTATATTATAGATCCAACAAAGAAAGTCACTGATAAGATTATAAGTGAATAATTAATACTCTTCATCAATATTACAATTTTTTATTTTTATATATATAATATTTTGAAAGTTTCATTTTAGGTAAACAATTAAGAGAAAATAAAATAGGTAACCTTTATCCATGAGGGTAAAATGATATTTATACTATTGATTTTGGAATTTCAAAACACCCTGGTCGTGTTAGAGGGCATAAAGGGGGTGTGAAATTTAAAAATAATTTTGGCTATGCCCCTTGTGTAACATTTGTTGGGGTTGAATATAGGAATGAAAATGATTCTTTGAAGGTTGATTTGAGGAAATTGAATTAATATATAGAATATATGATTAAACCGTATGTATAGAATATTCTTGTATATGAAAGAAGATAAATGAATACAATCCGGCCAGAGTATCCTGCACATCATGTGCAGCCTCCCTACACAGAATTAAAAATTCCTCATTCATAACTAAGAAATTATTGTGAGTTTCTAGTTTCATATCCCCATGTATGTATTGAAGAATAAATGTTAATGCATCATCTAGGGGATTAACTATATCATAAGATTATGAAGTTAGGAAAGTTAAGAGTTGAAATACATGATATTATTGATCCAACATCTCTTATGGAACTACTAACTGTGGAGGTGTCCATAGTTGGATAGAGTATTGGACATTGTTTTTATTGGGGCAATTTTTTTTAATCATATGATATTTGATGATTCAGATTCTTTTTATTTTTTCAACATTAAATTCAAAATTACATAGAATAATTTGTTACACATACCTTGAATATGAGTATATAATATCTATGAAATCACCACAATGGAATGGAAGAGAGTATATTCCACTCACATCATATATTCCTTCAGAATTTGATTACGTTACAAAGATAATATAGATTATTCATATGTTAAATAATTATTATACATTTATATTCTTCACAGTCATTTCATGAAATATGATTACATATATTGGATTTTTTTCTCCACCCAAAATACATTTTCACAAAAAGGAAATATTTTAAAAAAGAATCAAAACATGAATATTCTTCTGAATGATTAAAAAACATGAGCAGTACATGTAGGTTTTCCATTGATTGAGTGGTAAGAAAACATATAAAGTAATGTGACACTATTCATTATGTTATTATTAATGATTAATTTTTTTAACTGCCCATGGGATATTCTGAGTATGTTGTCTGAAATAAATTAAATTATATTGTGTAGTCTATTAATTAGGTAGTGATAGAATGAAAATTAGAAAAATGTTAATGATATAAGAATTATTCTTTTATTTTAGTCATTTAATGCTTATTTTTGTAATATACATAGGTTTTGACAACAAATATAATAAATTACAATAGGTCAAGGATTTGGTACAATAAGTATTTCTATCCATTAGTGGATATAGAAACATATATTATGTGAATTTTTGGTAAATAAAATTTAAATTAGTGAATTCTTGGTTTTTATTACATGTATATCATTATTGAACTTAAAAATATGGTTTCATAAACTCATTTTCATCCTAAAAATGAATGATAAATCTCGACATTATGTTTTAAGATTAATTTATGAGATAATTATTACTAGAGAAATAATATATTTTGAAAAGTTTAGTTTAATTATGAAATGTGTAACTAAAAAAATATTGTATTATTATAAATTCATAAAACATTATTTTGTAGGGTATTCACGATTATACTTCATATATATCCAAATTATACAGGAACATTCAAATTTTATATTAAGAATGTTTTCTATCTTTAACAAATTTTTGATATTTTTCTTTATTTAGTTGTTTGTATGTTAGAATTATTTTATTGGTTCTTAATGAGTTTTATTACATTTGTTTTATATCTTATATATGTTTTCTATTAGGTACATATTTAATCATTATGTTCTATTTTTATGTAATATCAATCAATATTTTATTTTATTTTAAATTATAATTTTGGTTTTTTGAAAATCATACAATGAAATCCCCATAGACATTGAAATATTAATAGGAAGAAATATGACATTGGGTTACAATAACCACGTTTTTGAAATCTATGATGGAATTCCTTACCTATAAGCTTTATAAAAAACAGAATTCGAAATTTATCATCTCCTCCAAGTTAAATTTTTATTTTCTGACACATTTAAGGGGACAGTGTGAACCCTCAGAAATAGATAAAAAAATAATGAAAACTACTAACTTCTTAAACAGAAGTTTAAGGATATTGAAATCTCCTTCCCTCAACAGTTTCCAATTGATGGAACATACCTGGAAGCCTGGATCATCCTCTATGTTGTCTTCATTGTCCCTTGAATGGTAATACATGCTTTCATATATTTTTCTTTACTGAAATTCTCCATATTGAATCCTCTAATCAATATATGATCTCTCTTGAAAATCCATTTAGTTGGCTGCCATGAAACATCCACTTGAATCATTCTTTCCATCATTTGGTCAATGTCTTCCCTCTCTTCCATGATCAACAAGACATCATATTCCATTAAATGACTATAGTGCAATAGTTGTTCCATCTATGTTTCTAGATATGTATCTTTCAGGCATTGAATGTCATCAGGAGAACCCACCTCACATTGTTTTCTAGGGGGAATAACAACCCCCTTCACCATCCTCGTCTCCTAAGAATGCTGATGCACCTCCTCTTGCAGGTCTTATGAATTTGAGGCTCCATTAACCTGTATTTGAGACTCTGTAGTGTCAAACTGCTAACCCTCCTCTCTTTCCACTAACCCGATCTCATTCCCCATGAGTTTACCTTATTTTTTTGGATGTCCATGTCTCTATCAGTTTAGGAAGATACGAGTAGTCCTTATGGCCCTCAGGTTTCAACTTCAAGGAAATAATACTTCTCCCTATGTCCCTATATTCATTATTCCCTTTCTATACCCTTTAGTTATGTAGAATTTTAATAACTTCACCAAAAATATTGTCATATGATGGTTGTCTGTCTCCATCTGACTTAGCCTTAGAGGGATATTAAGAGTTTTCTTTCAAGATCTCCCTGGTTACTTAATCTCTCAAATTGGTTGTTTAAATTGAGGCATGACAAAATCCTCTCTGAGTTGATTCTATGACTGGTAATCAGCTTCTAACCTACAATATGGGATAGATTCCCCCACTATTGTCCATCCTTGGACTTACCATTACCAGTAGAAATATCCACACTGTCATAGTTTTTTCAATCACCCACACACATATCCCCTACATTGGTTTAAGGATTAAGGCTCTCCGCAACTTTGGAATTTAGACCAGCTGCTCCAGTTGAGTACCCCAGCTGCAGAGACTATGCATTGTACAAATCCAAATATGCCTCGACCACCACACTAGTCTGGGCACCCTATCCAAATGATTCTCTGTTCGAAGGAGTCTATAGATTTCTCCGTAGCCTGTTGAAGATCTCTGAAACAATGGGTTCATGAGGTAAGCTCATAACTGGTTTTTCATTATTTCCCTATCCAAACAATGGATATCCTCAGACTTGGAAGTCCCCTTACTAGAGGTGTCATAACCACCACAAGACCCTGTAGTAGTCTTAACAGGGAATTTGTCTTGAATAGTCTTTCTAAAACCTGAATTGCTACGCTCTTCCACCACACCGACTTCTGGATTGCACGTAATCGACTTATTATAAACATTTTAAGGGATTCCATCACCACCTCTACCCTACTAATCCATATTTTATTCAATGATATCAATATCCAGGCCACTAGAACAACATCGTCAACAACTGTATGTATCATGACCCAGACAACGACAACCAAAGAAGAAAGGATCCCAAGAGTCATAACACTCCTTTTTATTCCAACAAAGATCCCCTTCAATCTCAATGGAGATAGAGTCCAATGATCCCTTTGAAACATCAAACTCTAAAAAAAGTCTTATGGAGACTGGATGACACATGGTGCTGGTGCGAGAAAATGAACAATGGTAGCGGCCAATCATATTTCTGATTAACAGAAGAATTGTTAGATTCTAGAAAGGTAATGGGAGACCAGGAAGTGAAATCCAGAGTGAGAAAAATGGGGATTCATGCATCAGATGAAAATCAAAGGACCATCAAAATAAATGAAACCGGAATCCATCCAAAGTATGCAAATCATTTTCCCAAGTGTAGATCAGATCTACCTCAGAAAAAAAAAACGAAGCTGAATATGCTTTTAATCTAAAATACTGACAACCACCCGATCCTGAAGCTTCACTGAAAAGGAATCAAACCTCTTTAAGGAATCTACTGAGGGTCACTACTTTCCAAAATGATTGACTAGGGTGTGATCCAACATTCCATAAGAATTTTTGAACTCCAAGGGAGAAATAAGAATAGTTGTAACACTATCAGCACACGATTGGACTTTTGGTATCACGTCGATAGGTGTAAATAAAGGATAGTTGAAGGTTTACTGAAGGAAGAAAAGGAAAGGTTGCGAGAGGGAAATGAGATCAAGGGTGCACCTCCAACCCCACTCCCTAGATTGAGCGTGCCGAGGAGGGGAGGAAAGGGTGCATCCATGACCTACACCATCGTCTCCAAGGCCTCTCATGGGGCTCGATTCATTAGTAGTTAATTAATATTATCATACTACCTGGTGACATATATATATTCAACATTATTTCCCCATTTTGAAGGGACAGGAATGTCATTTTTATGAAAACCTATGTGAATTTTCTTACTTCTAAGGTTTTATTAAATATCATTAGTTATAAAAACATTTTAGTAGGTAAACAATTTGATGTTAAAGGTGTTTTTGAACTTCTGTGGGTTTTGTGGACAATATTTTTTTAAATCTAGTCCACTTTTGGAATATCTCACTCATAAAAATTTTATTAATAATTTCATAATTTTATACTAGTATGATTGAAAACGTACTGATAAATTTAATTTATCTATTTCCTCAATGATAGTTTTATTGAACCTAAAATCTTAGATGGACTCATCTTTTTCAATGTGGAAATTCCCCATGTTCCATGGTCAATGATTTCTTAATTTTTATAAAATGATCAATATTAAAAACAATGATTTTCTCAATGTAATTATTTTATTGGAATTAATTTTTTTACCCAAAACAAAACATAATTATATCCTATATTCCTAGATTATGTCAATAAAATAGAGATCTATGGGGAAAAAATAAGTATCCCACTCCAAAAAATGGAAAGAATTGGTTTTCATTGATTTTTTTGTTTGAATAAAACCAAAATCTATTTTTTATTATATAATATTGATTCCATTATGACAAAAAATTTCCCAAAATACATTAACTATTATTACATGAACAATATATATATATATATATATATATATATATGACATTAATACATAATATAGTGTGTACACCATGTAGTTTTTTGAACATATAATGGCTGGTGACGTTGATTGACCCTGTCAAGAAGCTATGACAATATTTAATGAACATTTTCCTTATGAACCAAGAGATAAAATATATAACCACTTATTCTTTTATAAATTTTTTTTTCTTTTATTGGTGTGCTTAATTATAAAAAAATGATGAATGAAAATACAATTTTTTTAAGATCTAGGTCTTCATATAGGCCTTTCTTTGTTCAAATTTTAGTTATAATCATTTTATTAAGGGTTATAAAATGTTTATCAGGTAAATGGGGCGCCTCAAGGGTATTCTGGGGTTTCAGTACTTGAATATAAGGGCCACCCTGTGAAAGGCATGTTGTTAAGTAAACAGCACAACCTTCCCTAGAAAACCATGAGTCTTTGGATAGAGGCATTAGAAATGGTAGGCGCATGGTTAGTCAAACCATTCAAAGATCCCCACGTAACGGTGTGACATTACACCCTTATGAAATTTTCTTTTGCACGGTTTGTGCATTGTTTAGAAAACTGTGGGGGCAAACCATGCACCCTATTACAAGTCATGAAATTTATGGTTTTTCCATATAGAGATTCTAAGACCCTCACCGAATTTCTTCTCCCATTTACTACCATTAAAACCTAGTGATGATCTTAAGAAACTCATTAATTGCAATGATTGATCTTCCTCATTTATAGGATATTTGAGTGTCGTTGGTTACATATCGATGCTTCAGTTAATTTTAATCTTCATCTGGATTCTTTTCTCTAGATTAGGGTTTGTAGTTTCTTCCATATTTATATAAAGACCTAAAGACATATTTTTTTGGTGTGAACATGGATGAGGCTTCATGGTGTGTTTTAATATATATCCAATTCGATGGTTAATTGTCTGTTCATCATCCAATTAGAGGTATGTCGTCTACATGTATTATAAATTTTTTTCCTTTTGATTTGTGTCTGAATTTGGTTTTATTGGTTCCATTTTGTGTTGATTTTTTCCATTAGGGATATTTGGTTAAAATGTGGCTAATTAATGAATTATATCGTTCATGATCCCAATGGGATACATTTAGAATGGTTGAATGGATTAGGGCTACACATGGGATGCTCTTTCCTTCCTAAAATGGTTAACATAAATATTGACTTTGAAATTAACATGGGATTAAGTAGAACCTAGTGTGAACATGATGATCATGTAATTGGATAATTAATAAGTGAATATTGATAGTTCTGTTGGAAATTCATAATGGTATAGAGGGTGTTGGGCTTGACCTGAATATATGATAAATGGAATTAATGGGAATGTAAAAAATGGTTGGAGATTTGTGCGTAAAATGGTTATGTAGGATAATTCATGTGAAATGATTAATTGAAAAAGTTAATTAGATTATGGTTTAGTTGAATTAATTAAAATTTCGTCCAAGTTATTGGGAATTATGTTGAAATGTGTATGATGGTTAGTTTTTATGAAATGAAGATTATGGTAAGTGAGTGAAGGCATGTCAATTTACAACCATGTTACAAGGGTTTATAACAGTCATTGAATATGAAAAAATGGGTTGGGGCCCAAGAAATTTAATTTATGCTAAATGGAACATGTAACATAAATGGTAAATGTGTTAATTATTTATTTAAATAAATTAATTCCTATGTTGTTTTTCATGGATTGTAATTGATATGTGTATTCATTATGAATAATTTGTGATATGGTATGTGGTTAATGAATATATTCAAACCATGTGCACATTTTTTGGTAATATGGTGTATAAACTAAGGCTTTATGCCCTTGGGTTGAGTTATACCGAGGCTCTAAAATCCACCCCACAATGCATGGGTTAGGGGAGGGGATAGAGTTCTATTCCCATAATGGTTTCATTCTACCCATATTAATGTTTGGAGGTAAGGATAATTTATTTATTGTGATCTATTTTTACCTAGTGTGATAAAGACATGAAATATCACAATACATTTTTTTTGACTTCCATTAACCCTTAATATATTATTATAAATTTGTATCCCAAGGAATAAAAGACTAAAAGGAACTAAGTGACGAAAATGTTATAAATAATAAAAATAGTAATAATAATAAAAATGGGTTAAGTATATATTTTTATCCAATAGAACCTGATTTATTTGTTTACGTTTCATTTATTCAGTATTTTCATGCACTATCTATTTAGATTGGATATTTTTTAGACATTTTTGGTGGTGTCCTACTATTTTGTGCTCAAAACTTCGTCGGGAATCCATTGGGTAAACAAGAAGATTTAACAGTTCCAGGTCGGGATAGCGGACCTATGCTAGAGAGTTGAGATGGGCTTAGTATGTGCACAGATGAGGATGTAGACATGGAATCAAGACCCTATTGTGTAATTTGGTTGTCATTATTTTGGGATTCCTAAACATTTTCCACTTTTAGTGTTACATGGAATTTTTACTATTGGTTTGTGTATTGTACCCAATTATGGGGAAACTTTTGATTATGAAAATTCACTGGTTATTTCATATTGATCTCTCTATTTATATTTTTATCATTTTTGGATTATTATTTTAAATAGTGTATAGTATCCCAAAATTAATTATTGGACCCTAACTACTAGTTAGAAAACTATGGCATAAATGGAGTCGTGCTTGGGGTCATGTGGAAACCTGGCTTGGAGAACCATTTAGTGGTTTCTTGGTAGAGGATGCTATAAAGTGGTATCATAGGGGGGTTTTCTGTTGAATTATTATTTGGGATGGTATATAAGAGAATATTATTTGCCGGGTCTTGGCAATGAGCTCTGCTTGAGTGTATCATACACATGTATGTGGGAAAACCCAAATTTCTCAGGCTAGAATTGTGTTTCTAATTTTGTGGTGTCATAGTTGAATGATATTTAACCATTGGGTGATGCACAGGTAGTTTGATGTGACTGTTTGGTGATATTTTACTCTTATATGTAATGGAATGAGGTTAAACATTCATGCATCGTTTTAGGAACTTTGGAATATATGTGTCATGCAATGTGGTCGGAACACATCAGATGGCTATCTGGGATTAGAAGGGTGGAAATAATTTTGCCATTATTAAAAATTGGATGAAAATGGTGTATAATAAGGATGACGTAAGTGGGTAAATTAAATAATGTAAATTAATGTTTGAATATTAGTGTGTCTATAGAATCACTATAAAGAGGTTAAAACTTTTAGTGGGGATAAGCTGTAATGATTTCTTTTAAAGAGAATTATTTCTATAATGATTGTGAAATGTTTAATGAATTAATATTTTAAGGTTGTAGATGATTTATAATAATGGTTGTAAGAAGTTTCAAAATGGGGAAGGATTTTCAATGTGTTGGTATAAAAGGTTTTAAAAGTTGGTTTATATGGAACAACATATACCTATTTACTTTGGATTTCCACACGTAGACCGTTTCCTTTAATGGGTATGGTTGACGGTAGTTTTCTAGGCATGACTATGTCTATTTGGATCGTGGATATAGATTTAGGAAGGATTTATGGTGTTTTTGTTGTTGTGGGGATATGTCAGCCTCATGATGTGATCCAGTTGGGGAAACTAGAAGACATCATTGAGACAGCTTCTTAGATGTTGATAATGAAAAGCCAGAGTTCTAGGGTAATATTGGAGGGGATCAATATCATGAAACCTCACTCATATTCTTTAAATGATGGAATGAGACCTAGGGTTGGTCATGCTGAGTATAGTGGATCTATCATTAGAGTATTAGTTGTGACACCCTTTGACTATTTCTAGAGAGGGTGGACATGAGTTTTGAGCATGAAGTATATTGGAACATTAAGGGACATGGAGAAAGGGGTATACCTAGTATTGTGAATAGGTTTCATTCATGGTTTGTTTAGGCAGTGATAATTTCCTAGAATGAGACCTTGATTATATTTTGTGATATTATGATGTGTCAAGATATGTGGATAAAATGGGTGTTCCTTATTATGCTTTTGATATGGCTGTGAACTTTAGGTTTTGAGATGTAGCATCATAATGAGAATGTGGTGAGCTTTCTATATTGAATATGTGAGTTTTGTACATTAGACTTAAGACAGAGTGCCTGGTTTGTGGAATTTGTAGTGATGTTTGTTTTTTATGGGTTTGGTGACCCATGTGAGATCAGACCTTGTTTGTTGTGTTTTGGACCCATTAGTGTGTGTTTGTGTGGAAGGGGGGTTGGCTAATGGATATGATATATGTGTCTAAATATATTTGGTGTGAATCCTAGAGTGTATGTATTCCATGGTGCATTTGATACAGTGTTCCAGAATAGGGGTAGGTGAGATCACCATGAGTGGTGAATTATTAGAAGTCTGATTTATATAGCCTAGAGAGAGGGCCAATGGATTATTCATGTTGTGACTTGAGTTTATGGAGTTTCTACCATTCATCCATTCATTTGACTTATGAAATAAGTTGTATGAGTTTAATATCTCATTCAGGTGTGCATCCCATAGGTGGATGATTTGGAATTTTTCAATGTGAAACATATTGCGTTTCCTAGTGTGATTCTTGAATAGAGGGATATGTGGATAGGTCAATGGTTTTGAAGGATCAGACTCAAGATGTTATAATCGGTTAACAATCTGGGGAGAAAATGATGTTAACCTCATGGGAGGCTATCCTAGGTATGCATGTTCCTTGGAATATTAAGCAACGTTGATCTATTAGAGGTGGTATCAATGAACAGTGAGTATCATCAGGTTTTTGTAGATGGTATGGTTTTTATCTTGTTTATTTTGGAGGAAACCTAGATATTTATTTTTTGTTGTAAGGTTAGTTATGAAGGGTTGTATTTTCATGATTCCTAACTGTCATATTTGGATGATGATTAATAGAGACAGTGATGTTTATTTTGTGTAGTAAAGACAATGGTGATTAAAGTGTAGATGGATAATTCATTGTGTAGGTGATGCCTGAGGTGAAGCTTTTCACACCATTGTTCTTACTCATATGAATGGTCTGGTTGTTGGGTAAAGGGTCTTGAACGCCTTGGGTCTGATGGGGATGATGTGATGGGAGTTATGGTTAGGTGAGCAAGTGGGTGTTGGGCTATGCTTTGATCAAGTTAGTTTTTTTTTTCTAAATTCAGCATTAAAGTGAGGTCTCTTGATGATTCAAGAACTCAAATTCTCTTATGTGGTCTAGATGTTGGTAACTGTTGTTAAGGTGTAATTCCAATCTGGATGTGAAACATGTTACTCAGGATATGTTTCTTTGATTCACTAACAAACCAAGGTGGGAAGCGTGGCTATGTGAGAGAATGTTAGTTTTTATTGGTGTGGTGGACCGCTGTGTTTGGTTATTGACATTAAGGATCACTCTATGATAACTCGAGTGGTGTGGTGGGAGCAGTTCTAAATGGAACGACGGTTCAAGATAGCTTTATGATGGGTCATTGAGAAGTGGTAGGTATTGGTTAACAAATGCAACATAACAGTGGTGGTTAAGTGCTGATGATATGTGTACATGCAGGGAGAATAGAAATTCAAAATAGGTCATGGTGTTCCACATATGGAGGTGACACTAGAGGAAGATAATTTAGTTGTGGGGTTTATCAACAACTTTTAGCTAGTGAGTATCATGTGAAACGTCCTTAAATCGTCCCAGGCACATTGATAATGATCTAGATTTATGATAAGCGGATCGAGTGTGTTTTGGTCATATGAGGGAAATCATGGAGTTTAAACATAAGGGGTGGTGTATTTGTGGAATTTGATAGTGGTATTTACACCAATGATAATTATGGGTGGGATCCTCAGGATGGACTAGGTGTCAACAATCGTCATGGGTGTTGTTCACTGGACCTCATATTGGGAAATGGGTGATGTTTATTCTATTGATATAGTGACTTATTATATTGATATTCTTATGATATAGGGACCTGTTTATCATCTAGGAATGATCATTGGTGATTCGACTTTCATGGCAAATGTGCGGTTAACAAAAATCATATGTTTGTGTGTGACAAGTCTCTTATAGATGTGTGGAGAAGAGTGTGGAAGTTCTGTGGTGGCATCATGATTCTAAGGAGAACACTGCAAGGTGAATGTCGCATTCCACCTAAAATTCCAGGTGCACCTTGGATGTGGTTTTTGAACATCAAAAGTGATGGGTCTGGTATTGGGGTGGTTTCAAATGGAATAAAGTATTGCTATGATAAATTCATTGAAGGGTGTGGTAAGACCTACTAATAGTACATATAAAAGGAATTTGGGTTTAATAGCTTCATTAAAAATTAGAAATTGAAATGGGTGTGATTTTATTGGTGATATCAGAATGTCTTTAAGTGTGAAGTCACCCTAACACCATGATGTGGTGTCATTCCAATAGTAATGCTAATCATTTTCAGGATGAGTTAGTTGGGGATAGTTCAAATTAGCTAGGGGAAAGGGATAAATGTATCAGGTCATATACCTCCTTTGGTGGGTGTGTTGGAGAAAAAATGTATGTTTAAAATTTTTTAAATGGTTATGAACAAGAACATTTCCATTTTTATATAGTGTAATAATGGTATAATTTATTGTGTTGATAATATTTATGGGTGTTGTGTTGTACGATGATGATATGAAGGGTAGTGAATGTTGTGGTGGTGGAATTCTATTGGAAATCAAGGGAAAACTATAGTAGAAGTGTGGGATGATATGTATAGTCCTAAAAACTAAAATCTCCCTCAGATGGTGGGGAAGGGGTAGTGTTCCAATAGTGGAAGATGGATGTTCCAGGATAGTCCATTCATGGTTGATATGAAGCAATGTGTAAACGGAGGAATGAGTGTGGTAGTGTGACCGACTCCAGTTTATGTCTGTAGTGGAAATTGTTTTTCAAAAATGAACTCATAATTTAGTTAGGTCATGTTGTTCTTATTCATTAATGTACAGTGTGGTAACTTCCTCATAGATGGATTCAGTGGAGAGGTGTGATGCAAATGAATGGTGAAGTCCATATAAATGTTCGGGCGTGGTGAGTTGGAAAACAATATCAACTATGTTGTGAAGTTGGGTACAGGTTTTGGTGTTTTTCATTCAAATGTGTAGGTTACAAACAATGAAATATGTGGCGAGGTAATGAAAAAAATAATGTGGTTGGTTGATGGTGTGATTGGAGTCTCGGATTGGTGGGACTCTAGTGATTACCATTCGGTTAATTTTTCCTTGATAGCGAGCATTGGCTCAGGTTGGATTATTATTTTGCTTGAGTGTTTTTTTATGTTTTTGATATTTTATTAGGGAATGTGACTATCATGCCTTGAGTTGTGGAATGGTATACAACATAAAATATGGTTAGAGAGACCTTGTAACACCCGAGACTTTTATTTTATATAAATCATCAAAGGAATATTTTTCTACACACAGCACTTGCTTGTCTTGCTTTACACAAAATCGCGACCTTTCTCGATAGCTTGGGTCGTATGCAATACCAAGTTTCACTAAACAACGATATGCTAATAAAATATTATTAAAACTAGCCGTTATGAATAGTAATAACAACTTTTTGAAATTTTTGAAATTTTATTTTTCAAAATGGACTTTATTTTTGGATTCAGAATATCAAAATTAGCCTAGGCTGAAATTTTGGTATTTTTCTGAAAACATTCAATTTTTGATTAATAGTAAAACCACTAAGTGGTAGTTAAAAAACTGAATTTTTCATAAAACATAATTTTACCACTTCTGTGAGTGGAATTTCAAAAATCCTAGAGACACGGTTGATGTCAGTAAGTAAAATGTGGTTCAATGAGATGAAAATAATTTTTTTGGTGAATAGTAACTTTTTACTTTTTTTTACCACGGTTAAAAGTAAATAGGGTAATTAAGGGTAAAGATGACATTATTATTACCCTAACACATGTCCTAATTCTATTGGACAAGTGTAGTTTGGCCAAAAACAAACTTAGGAATAAAATATGACCATTTAGGCCCACTTGGATTAGATTAGGACATTTATTATTAATTTATTTAAAGAAGGGTTAAAATAGTTAAAATCAAAGTTTAATAAGTAAATAATTTGTAATATGGTGTTATACATAAGATAAATTTGACTATAAATATTCATTAGAAAGATAAGAATATTTCCTACATAATGGTATTTTATTTGTAATATTTAGACATTAAATAATTTAATTTATTTATGACACAAAGATGATGCAGTAATTATCTTATTAATGAAATATTGACATAATTAATGTTATAAACATCAAAATAAACGTAATTTGAGACTTTTTATGAATCCCACTAATTTTTTACGTTAATATTCCATGTTAGTATTCATTTAATTAACATGGTTCTAACTAATAATTCTTTTATGATTTTCACAAAAATCAATTACTAAATAGTGTCAAAATTAACATAAAATAGTTTTTTAAAAAAATATTATATTGGTAATTGTTATTTTATTTTTAAAAATCTATGGTTCGGCCAAATTACTTATATAAGGTTATATATAATAATAATAAACAACTTGGGGTTTTTTTGGCTTCTTATAGTGAGTTTATTAACCTTATAGTATACGAACACAAGAAGACATGGTAAAAGTAAAATTATTTAACTTAATGTTAAATCTAAATGATAAGGTTAAAATAGGAACCTAAACTTGTCTAATTTTTATTGGATGATAGGATTTAGACCCATCCTCACCTTAGCCTCGAAATAAATCAATTTTGAGCTATTTAAAACCGAACATGACTTTATAATAAAATAATATTTTTTGTTATTCCAAAGGTGCCCCTCCCCTCCCTTATAAAAGGGCACCTCATCCCTCTCTTCCTCACACAACTTTGAGCCTTCAAGCTCGGAAAAACCCTGACACTCTCTCCTCTCCACTTCCCTAGAGACATCCTAGAGGTCCTGGTCTTCTTCAGAGACCAATTTTAGTGCCGTAAAAGAAGGTCTCAAAGAAGCACTTCAAAGAAGAGGTAATGTCCGTTATCGATTCTTTCATTTTTATTTCTTCTTCCACTTCTTATTCTTTAGTTGTTTCATTATGAAGTAATAACATCAGTATAACTCATATACTAGTATGTTATTATAAGTATGAAACAACCCTAATTCACCATCTATCCATCCTACGGAAAAATAAATCACCGCCCGTGCGTACGTACGGAATATCGTCTCCACGCCGTGGTGTAATCTAATTTCCACCACCACCTTACTTGGATTTGTATAATGGTGTAAATAATGACTATATATGACTATTATAAAGTGATATTGATTCTGAAATAGTATACATACACTTAAATATAATTCCACGATCATAGGAACAATATCATCACTCGTGCGTACGTACGGAATACCGTCTCCACGATGTGATGCGACTCGTTCTACATGATCTTCATTTCATAATGATTATATAAATGAATTGAATGAATGAATATAATATATATTACAATAATACCATTCTGTAAATGTGGTATCTATAACCTAAAGAGACGAATAAGAATTTATTCGACAAAACACGCATAAGAACAAAAAGTTATAAACACACGAATAACAAGTAGCCATGAAATATTACTACTAAGAAGCTAAGAATATGACCATATATTATATAATAAAAATAATTATGATTCTATAATAAGTCAATAACATTATTTAAATCATTATACAGGAGGTTCGGACACTTACAAAGCAAGTCGGACCTAAGGTAAGGGAAAATATCACAATCTCATTTTTATCTGAGATTGTTTTTACTTTGGCATTTACTGGGGTGTATTTTATCATCCACATCCATGTTCCCTCAATATGTAATATTTTTTACATCCACTTACAATAGTTTTAATCGAATTTTACTCTTCGGTGAGTTTTTAGTAAATAATATGAAAGGAATCTTTTGTCATTTTTCGTATGAGTTACTTTTTGACATTTCCGACAAAAGTACGAAGAATGTTTTTTTAACTTATACGGAATGAATGGATTTTTAGAACATTATTTCCAAGAAGCTTCCTTTACAAGTTTTCAAGTTTATTTTTAATCAACTTATTTTTGTACGACATGTTAAGAAAGGAGAAAATGTTTTTGAAGAAGAAAGGATATTTTCCTCAAGAATGTAGTTCAAGTGTTTTATCAAAATTATTTTCCATCTAAGATAATAAAGGTTTCTGTTTTTATCTCTATTATTACATTGATTTGGAAATTTTTTGATGGAATTATTTTTATAAATTCCTTTATCTTATATGAATTGTTTTATGATGTCACGATATTTAAAATTCCCATTTTTATTACATGGGTTATGAAATGATGTATGATTTATGATTTTGTGGCACACATAAGAATGGTATCATTATGAGATGGGTGGGACCTATATCTCCCTCCAATGCATTGGGTACAGATTTTATATCTCATGAGATAGACATGGTTGGAACGGTAGGTTATACCGGTTCAGTGAAACAGGACTGGAACGAGGGTGACTCGGTTCAGAAAGGGACTTTGTCCACTAAGATAGTCTTGGAAATGAGTCTTGACTAACAAGAAATGATTCTCTATGATTATGTGTGTATGCCACAAAGTTTCATGTTTTATGTTATGATTATTGTGATTACATTTCACTGCCATGATTTATCCCATGTTATGAAATTATGATCTCTTTTGCTGGTTAAGACTTCAAAAAGTTATGTACTTGTGTATAAGATTTGATTGATATTTCTTTTGTTTACCCTTACTGAGCATTTGAGCTCACCTTTTTGTATGTTTTCTTTCTCCACGTCAGGAAGAAGGTTATTAAGTAGGATATTCCAAAAAGGGACTCTAGATATGATGAAATAAGTGGGAGGCAAAGATGATGCTTTATGAACCAGTTGTTTATGTTTCCCAGTTTCTAAAGACACTATACCTATTCGGTCCTTTCATGGTTTTGTTATATGTTGTAATAATTATGCTTCAATTTTGAAGTATTAAAAATGTATGTAATGTATGGGTCGTTATAGTTGGTATCAGAGGAAAGGTATAGCCATCCTTTGGAAACTAGGATGTGAAAGCCTTAGTAAGAAACCTAAGGATAATTCTAAGAATAGAACACAATCTTAGTGTTTTAGAAATGGCCATGAATAACCTAGGATAATAACTTAAGTGTGAAATTTTATTCTTGATTATGTGGTTTCCCTATTATAATTAGTGTTGCTCACACTATTCTTCTTGGTTTTAGTCAATGGCTGGAACTCGAAAGAACCGTGTTAATGCGGAATGTGATGGGCAATGCAATGATTGTCCCCTTGAGCAACCAAACGTTATGGGAGCTAGAATTCAAAATCTTGTAGCCATGATCACACAACTTTCTCAAGCTATGAATCATGCAGGACATCCGAACGAGAAAAGGAAGGAGCAACATTCTGTTGAATCCTTCATGAGGCAGCATCCACCTTCTTTCAGCGGGTCTACTGATCCATTAGTTGCTGAACAATGGATTAGTACTACTGAAAAGATATTTTCAGTTCTTCAATGTTCTGAGCATGATAAATTCATCCTAGCAGTGTATCATTTGGAATGAGATGCTGATCAATGGTGGAATCTTATTAAGAATACGAGGCAAAGGGATAAAATTGAGTCCATGGAATGGGACGAGTTCAAGAACTTATTTTTCAATAAGTACTTCCCTCGTATTCTCTGAACAAAGGCGGAGAAAGAGTTTCTTGAATTGAAGCAAAAGGATGATGAATCTGTTGGTACCTATGAAGAAAATTTTACAAGACTTGCAAGGTACGCTTCTAGTATTATTATCCAACCTGAGAGTAAGATTGATCGATTCTTTAGTGGCTTAAAACCAAGTCTTCGAAGGGCGTTAGCCATAAGGGACTTCAATAACTATGAGGAAATCATTCGATGTGCTCTCAAAGTCGAGATGGAGATTGGAGTAACCCATCAGTCATATGGGTTTGATAAGAAGAGGAAAATAGAATTCAAAGGAAAATATAAAGAGCACGCTGAAAAAAATATGAGCTTTCCCTTATGCTCAAAGTGTGGAATGAAACATGGAGGGAGTTGTCTTAAAGGGACAAGTAAATGTTTCAAATGTGGAAATGAAGGTCATCGGGCATTTGAATGCCGCGATGATGGGAAGAAGATGTATAATGATGAAAACAAAGGAAGGGATACTCAGAATGAACCTACTACACTTCAATGTTTCAAGTGCAAAGAGATAGGGCATTATGCTAATAAATGCCCTAATCCAAGGGTTGATGATGATGGTCGACGTCAAAAAACTCTTAAGGCTAAAGACAAAGGAAAGTCACATGCAATTTCTATCAGAAATGTGGAGTACGTTAATGATGTGGTGAAAGGTACACTTACCATCCACTCTAAAGTAGCAAATGTTTTATTTGATTCGGGATCCACCCACTCTTTTATTTCTGAAGAATTTTCTAAGGGTATCACCGTATTACCTCAACAATTAGATGTTGAGTTAGCTGTGACAACACCTAATGTTACAACAGTCGCATCAAAAGTTTATAATTCTTCTCCAATTGATGTTTGTGGGAAAGTCCTTCCTACAAATCTTGTGATCCTTCCTATAGTGGAATTTGATGTGATTCTTGGCATGGATTGGATTTCTTTATATGGAGCTCATATCAATTGCCAAAGAAGAGAAGTCACATTTCATATTCCAGAGAAATATATGATGGTCTATCAATGCAAGGACGAACATAACCTTCCAGTGGAAATTTCTTACATTTTATGGGTATTGATTCCACTAAATGAAGGTTATTTATTTCAAATGGTTGGTTAGAAACTCACGATTAAGAATATTCCCATCGTACGGGAGTTTGATGATGTCTTTCTGGAGGAATTTCTAGGTCTTCCACCAAATCTTGAAGTTGAGTTTTCAATAGAACTCATACCGGGTGCTTTGCCTATTTCAAAGACACCTTATAGAATGGCCCCAATTGAGTTGCAGGAATTGAAGAAGCAACTCCAAGAGAATCTTGATAAGGGATTCATATGACCTAGTGCGTCACCTTGGGGAGCACCTGTTCTATTTTTTAAGAAGAAAGATGGATCAATGAGACTCTGCATTGATTATCGAGAACTTAACAAGATCACTATCAAGAACAAATATCCTCTCCCACGCATTGATGACTTATTTGAACAACTAGAGGAGCTCAATACTTTTCCAAGATTGATCTTCGTTCAGGGTATCATCAATTAAGGGTAAAAAGGGAGGATATACCAAAGACGACTTTCCGTACAAGGTATGGTCACTATGAATTTATAGTGATGCCATTTGGTCTTACTAATGCCCCTGCTATCTTCATGGATCTAATGAATAGAGTATTTAGAGACTATCTTGATCAATTTGTGGTAGTATTTATAGATGATATTCTTGTCTATTAAAAGAGCAAGGAAGAACATGAAGATCACTTGAGAATTATATTGAAGACCTTGAGAAATGAGAAGCATTATTCCAAATTTACCAAGTGTGAATTTTGGCTTAAAAAAGTTGCATTTTTGGGTCACATAATCTCAAAAGAGGGGATATATGTGGATCTAGGAAAAATAGAGGTTATCAAAAGATGTTCAAGACCAACAACAGTGATTGAGATCCGATGTTTTCTTGGTTTAGCTGGATATTATCGACGTTTTGTGAAAGATTTTTCACGATTATCTAATCCACTCCCCAAGTTGACTCGGAAAGGAGTTATGTTTGTCTGGACGGAAGAATGTGAAGAGAATTTCAAGGAGTTGAAAAGAAGGTTATCCAGTGCACATGTGCTCACACTGCCTTGTAGTGGAGAAAGGTTTGTGATCTATAGTGATGCATCCAAGAAGGGATTATGGTGTGTTCTTATGAAAAATGATATGGTGATAGCTTATGCCTCACGAAAGTTGAAAATCCATGCGCAAAATTACCCAACACATGATTTGGAGTTAGCTACAGTAATATTTGCATTAAATATTTGGAGGCATTACCTTTATGGTGAAAGGTGTGATATTTATACTGATCATAAAAGTTTAAAGTATATTTTCACACAAAAGGAGCTGAATATGCGTCAAAGAAGATGGTTGGAGCTAATTAAGGATTATGACTGCTCAATCCAATACCACCCTGGGAAAGCAAACAAGGTGGCTGATGCATTAAGTCGACAAGACCATGCCAGTTTATCCATGATGAGGATAACAAAAGATCCAATATTTATGGATTTACAAAGGATGGATCTTGGAATTATAATGGAAGGGGGAAAATCTTATCTTTCTCAAATGAATGTTCAACCATCTATACATGTGAAGATTAAAGAGGCACAGAAAGAAGATGTTGAGTTACAAAAGAAGGTGAGAAATGTTCCTGAATTCAACCTTGATTGTGATGGGATAATAAAGTTCAGGAATTGAGTTTGTGTTCCTCCCATCCCCGAATTAAAGAAGGAGCTGCTGGATGAGGCTCATAGTTCTTCATTCTCTATTCATCCTGGAAGCCCGAAGATGTATAAGGACCTGAAAGAGTACTTCCGATGGGATGGCATGAAAAGAGATGTTGCTGAATATGTCTCTCGATTCTTGGTTTTTCAGCAAGTTAAAGCTGAGAGACAGAAGTCTAAGGGGATGTTACAACCATTACCCATACCCGAATGGAAATGGGAAAACATCACTATGGACTTTGTCATAGGACATCCTAAAACATCCAAAGGAAATAATGCTATCTGGGTCATAGTTGATCGTCTTACCAAGTCTGCACATTTCATTGATATTAGAGATGATTTCTCTCTGGATCAGCTTCCCAGGATATATGTAAAGGAAGTGGTAAGATTGCATGGAGTACCACATTCTATTATATCTGATCGGGATCTGAGATTTACCTCGAAGTTCTGGTGAAGTATTCAGCATACTCTGATACAGAGTTGAGTTTCAGCACTACTTATCATCCTTAGACAGACGGTCAGTCTGAGAGAACAATTAAAACCCTAGAAGATATGTTGAGATCTTGCTCTATGGATTTCAAATGTGGTTGGGATCAACACCTACCTTTGGTGGAATTTTCTTATAATAATAGCTTTTACTCCAGTATTCAGATGGCTCCTTATGAAGCTCTCTATGGAATGAAATGCAAGACTACAACTTGCTGGGATGATGTTGGGGAAAGAAAGCTATTAGGACCTGATCTCGTTGATGAAATGGCAGAAAATGTCAGATCTATTCAACAACACATAAGAGCAGCTCAGAGTCCACAGAAAATCTATGCCGACAACAGAAGAAAAGACCTAGATTTTGAAGTGGGTGATAAAGTGTTCTTACGGATATCTCCCTGGAAGAGGGTCATGATATTTGGAAAGAAGGGGAAGTTGAGCCCTAGATATATCGGTCCTTTCGAAATACTAGATTGTGTCAGGAATGTAGCTTACCAATTGGCGCTTCCACCGAATCTCTCTCAAGTACACGATGTGTTCCATGTATCTATCCTGAGAAAGTACATACCTGATCCTTCACATGTACTTAGCTCAGAAGTTGTACCGTTGGAGAAAGATCTTTTTTATTAAGAACAACCGATAGAGATTCTGGATCGTAGCGAAAAAGTCCTACGAAACAAGACCACTCGATTGGTGAAAGTTTTATGGAGGAACCACTAATTATAAGAAGCTACATGGGAGGTTGAGGATATAATAAGGGAGAGGTATCCTCATCTGTTTGTTACAATGTGACGAATTTCGAGGGAGAAATTCATTTTAAGGGGGGTAGAATGTAACACCCGAGACTTTTATGTTATATAAATCATCAAAGGAATATTTTTATACACACATCACTTTCTTGGCTTTCTTTACACGAAATCGCGACCTTCCTCGATAGCTTGCGTCGTACGCAATACCGAGCATCACTAAACAATGATATGGTATTAAAATATTATTAAAAATAGCCGTTATGAATAGTAATAACCACTTTTTTAAATTTTATAAATTTTATTTTTCAAAATGGACTTCATTTTTGGATTCAGATTATCGAAATTAGCCTAGGGTAAAATTTTGGTATTTTTCTGAAAACTTTCAATTTTTGATGAATAGTGAAACCACTAAGTGGTAGTTAAAAAACTGAATTTTTCATAAAACATAATTTTACCGCTTCTGTGAGTGGAATTTCAAAAACCTGAGAGACACGGTTGATGTCTATAAGTAAAATGTGGTTCAATGAGATGAAAATCATTTTTTGGTGAATAGTAACTGTTTACTTTTTTTTACCATGGTTAAAAGTAAATAGGGTAATTAAGGGTAAAGATGATATTATTATTACCCTAACACATGTCCTAATTCTATTGGACAAGTGTAGTTCGACCAAAAACAAACTTAGGAATAAAATATGACCATTTAGGCCCACTTGGATTAGATTAGGACATTTATTATTAATTTATTTAAAGAAGGGTTAAAATAGTTAAAATCAAAGTTTAATAAGTAAATAATTTTTAATATGGGGTTATACATAAGATAAATTCCACTATAAATATTCATTAGAAAGATAAAAATATTTCCTACATAATGGTATTTTATTTTTAATTTTTAGACATTTAATAATTACATTATCTATGACACAAAGATGATGCAATAATTAGCTTATTAATGAAATATTGACATAATTAATATTATAAACATCAAAATAAACGTAATTTGAGACTTTTTATGAATACCACTAATTTTCTAGGTTAATATGACATGTTAGTATTAATTTAATTAACTTGGTTCAAACTAATATTTCTGTTATGATTTTCACAAAAATCAATTACTAAATAGTGTCATAATTGACATAAAATAGTTTTTAAAACAAATATTATATTTGTAATTGTTATTTTATTCCTAAAAATCTAAGGTTCAGCCAAATGACTTATATAAGGTTATATATATTAATAATAAACAACTTGGGGTTCGTTTGAATGCTTATAGTAAATTTATTAACCTTATAGTATAAGAACACAAGAAGACATGGTAAAAGTAAAATTATTTAACTTAATGTTAAATCTAAATGATAAGGTTAAAATAGGAACCTAAACGTGTCTAAATTTTATTGGATGAGAGGATTTTGACCCATCCCCACATTAGACTCTAAATAAATCAATTTGGAGCTATTTAAAACTGAGCTTGACTTTATAATAAAATAATATTTTTAGTTATTCCAAAGGTGCCTCTCTCCTCCTTTATAAAAGAGCACCTCTTCCCTCTCTTCCTCACACCACATTGAGCCTTAAAGCTCTGCCAAACCCTGCCACTTTCTCCTCTCCACTTCCATATAGACATCCTAGAGGTCCTGGTCTTCTTCAAAGACCAATTTTAGTTCCCTAAAATAAGGTCTCAAAGAAGCACTTCAAAGAAGTGGTAATGTCCGTTACCGATTCTTTCATCTTTATTTCCTCTTCCACTTCTTCTTCTTTAGTTGTTTCATTATGAAGTAATAACATCAGTATCACTCATATACTGGTATGTTATTATAAGTATGAAACAACCCTAATTCACCAACTATCCATCCTACGGAAAAAGAAATCACCGCGCGTGCGTACGTACGGAATACCATCTCCACGCCGTGGTGTAATCTATTTTCCACCACCACCTTACTTGGATGGGTATAATGGTGTAAATAATGACTATATATTAATATTATAAAGTGATATTGATTCTGAAATAGTATACATACACTCCAATACAATTCCACGATCATAGGAACGATATCATCTCTCGTGCGTACGTACGGAATACCGTCTCCACGATGTGATGCGACTCGTTCTACATGATCTTCATTTCATAATGATTATATAAATGAATTGAATTAATAAATATGATAAATATTACACTAATACCATTCTGGAAATGAGTTATCTATAACCTAAAGAAAAGAATAAGAATTTATTCGACAAAACACGCATAAGAACAAAAAGTTATAAACACCCGAATAAAAAATAGCAATGAAATATTACTACTAAGAAGCTAAGAATATCACCATATATGATATCATAAAAATAAGTATGATTCTGGAATAAGTAAAATACATTATTTAAATCATTATACAGGAGGTTTGGACACTTACAAAGCAAGTCGGACCTAAGGTAAGGGAAAATATCACAATCTCATTTTTATCTGAGATTGTTTTTACTTTGGCATTTACTGGGGTGTATTTTATCATCCACATCCATGATCCCTCAATATGTAATATTGTTTCCATCCACTTACAATAGTTTAAATCCAATTTTACTCTTCGGTGAGTTTTTAGTAAATAATATAAAAGGAATATTTTGTCGTTTTTCGTACGAGGTACATTTTGACTTTTCCGAAAAAAGTACGAAAAATGTTTTTTTAACTTATACGGCATGAATGGATTTTTAAAAAATTATTTCCAAGAAGCTTCCATTACATGTTTTCAAGTCTATTTTTAATCAACTTCTTTTTGTATGACATTTTAAGAAAGGAAAAAATGTTTTTGAAGAAGAAAGGTTATTTTCCTCAAGAATGGAGTTCAAGTGTTTTATCAAAATTATTTTCTATATAAGATAATAAAGGGTTATGTTTTTATCTCTATTATTACATTGATTTGGTAATGTTGTGATGGAATTATTTTTATAAATTGCTTTATCTTATATGAATTGTTTTATGATGTCATGATGTTTAAGATTCCCATTTTTATTACAAGGGTTATGAAATGATGTATGATTTATGATTTTGTGGCACACATAAGAATGGTATAATTATGAGATGGGTGGGACCTATATCTCCCTCCAATGCATTGGGTAAAGATTCTATATCTCATGAGATAGATATGGCTGGAACGGTAGGTTATACCGGTTCAGTGAAACAGGACTGGAATGAGGGTGACCCGGTTCAGAAAGGGACTTTGTCCACTAAGATAGTCTTGGCAATGAGTATTTACTAACAAGAAATGATTCTCTTTGATTATGTGTGTATGCCACAAAGTTTCACGTTTTAATTTATGATTATTGTGATTACATTTCACTGCCACGATTTATCCCATGTTTTGAAATTATGATCTCTTTTGCAGGTTAAGATTTCCAAAAGTTATGTGCTTGTGTATATGATGTGATTGATATTTCTTTTATTTACCCTTACTGAGCATTTGAGCTCACCCTTTTGTATGTCTTCTTTACCCAGGTCAGGAAGAAGGTTATTAAGTAGGATATTCCAAAAAGGGACTCTAGATATGATGAAATAATTGGGAGGCAAATTTGATGCTTTATGAACCATTTGTTTATGTTTCCCAGTTTTTAAAGACACTATACCTATACGTTCCTTTCATGGTTTTGTTATATATTGTAATAAGTATGCTTCAATTTTGAAGAATTAAAAATGTATGTAAAGTATGGGTTGTTATAGACCTAATGTTTTCTTCAGGTCATGTCAAGTTCTCGTTACCATTGTAATTTTTAAGAACATATTAAAGAGGGTCTGAATGATTTGGGAAATTTTTTGTGAAGAGGATCAGATTAATGGGGTAATGAACAGAACCTCCATCATGGTATGATTCCATTATAAATGGTTCATTTTGGTTTAATTTTGGTAGTGTTTCCTAGGATTCTATGTGGTGTTTTGGTGGTTGGTGTAAGGTTGGAAGATGATTCATCCTTTGTTGATCATCTGGTTTATTTTTTGGATTGTAGTGATGAAATCTTGTTATTAATGATCATGACTTTGAGTTGAGTTTTATGGTATCATGGTGACATTCAAGAATTTACTTGGGAGAGGAATATGGGAATGTGTCTCTAGTGGCCCAATATTTTACCTTACAAAAACGTAGTGATGCTTGGTTGTGCAGCTTGAGGGTGAGCAATAAAAATGTGGAGAGGTTGTAAGATCCTAGAAATCATGGAGTTATATCCTTGTTTATAATTTAGTTTTAGTCAACTAATTTTGTTTAATGAAATGTTTACCATGTGTATGAGGTTCCACAATGGTGTTATGGGGGTTTATACACAAAATGATGGAAAACCGGGCCGACCTATCCAAGGAACAGGATTTTCACATGGTTAAGTAAACCATGTATCCTCCAAAGAAAACTATAAAAAGTTGGACTGTGTAATTATGCATAGTTGGTGAATTGTTAGTAAAACTATATAGATCTCCCAATGTAACTATATTAAATCACTCCCCTTAGATATTGTATTGCACATGTTTGGAAAATGGTTTGGAAAAACATTTGGGTAAACATTTTTCCCCCTTTAAAACAAAAAAAATACAATGTTTTTTTCCATATCGTGATTTTAACACCCTGAACAAATTTCTCAATTATTTACACCCATGAAACCTTAGTGACGAACTAAAGTAATCAAATCCTCTCAATAATTTCTCTACCTAAATTCTTGTCTTTCTAGACTACCATTGGCTGCAGTTCAAATCTATGGGTTAGTTTAATCATCCAATTACTTCAAGAGGGGTTTGAGTCTCGATATAAGGCTATAATGAAGGGGTCATTCATCCGAAGATTTGAGGAAGGTGGTCTAAATGTATTATCCCACGGTTTTTATGTGGATTTTTACATACATGTGGTTCTCTTTGTTCCATTTTGTTGTTCATTTTGTTCTACTAGGGAGATTTGGTCAAATGAATGTCTAATTGATGAATTATATCAATCACGATCTCCAAGAAATACATTGAGCATCATTTACTGGTTCAGTTCTATAGATTGGTTACATCGACCATCCCAAAAGGATTAACACAAACATTTAGTATGAAATTAACATGTGATTAATTAGATCCCATGACGAACATGAAGATTGAATAATTTTATCATTAAGAAGGTGATATTGATAGTCAAGTTGGACATTGTTAATTGAAAAAAGGGTGTCGGGCTTGACATGAACATGGTTTTAATGGAATTAATTGTAATGTACCAAATGGTGGGTTATTTTTTCTTGAAATAATTAAGTGGGGTAATTCATGTGATCTTATGATTGGACTAAGTGAATTAGCATATTGGTTAATTGAATCAACTCATATTATGTCAATTTTCTTGTGAATTATGTTGAAATTACTAAGAGGGTTAGTTCATGTGGAATGATCATTATAATAAATAGGTAATGGAATGTTCATTGAGAAACCTATTAAATGGGTTTATAAGAGAGTCAGTGAATATGCCAAATGGGTGGGGAATGAGAATGGGAATTTGGGCTAAATGGGATAAGTGAAGTAAATGGTAAATGTGTTAATGTGTTATAGAAACATATTAATACAGATGTTGTTTTTATAGATTCTGATTGATATGTGTATTTATTTTGAATGCCTTAGTATATGGTATACTCTTAATGGATTTATACAAATCATGTGCACATGGATATGTAGTGTGGGGTATTTACTGAGGCTATACACCCACAGGCCAAGTTAGACTGAGGCTCTAAACTTAAAACCACAATGCACAGGTTAGGGAAGTGGGTGGAGTTCTATTCCCTTAATGATTTCATTCCACCCCGACAGAGGCTTCGAGGTGAGGATAGAGTATTTTTTGTGATGTGTTTATCCCTAGAGAGATAGGGACACAAATTAAACCCCTATGTTTATTGTTTTACTATGTTAAAAATTTGTGTGATTGATATAAATTTCAATCCCATGGATATTAGTTGAATATTATTTAAGGAAGATGATATACATGACTTAAATGGTAGTAATGTTTGAATTGATTTTATCTATATATCATTAATTAATAGAACATAACATATCTTTTATTTAATTTTCTTGTATTTCAAATTTTCATGCAACATCTATTTCGTCTAGGTATTTTGTAGACCCCATTGATGGTGTACTGACACCCTGGGCGGGCCTCCATTGGGAACCCGATAAGATTTCATGGTTGTTGATGTGGATAAGGGAAATGCCCATATTATAGGGAGTTTGGTAGGGGTTGGGAGGTTCCTAGATGAGGATCTGGAATTTTATTTTTGTCCCTCATGGGGATTTTGGTTGTTATTATTTTGGGATTCCTATATTGTTTGCAGTGTTATCATAACATTACATAGTTAATGTTGGATTGCGGTTTGTAGCTAGTTTTAGGGAGATGTTTGATTATGCAAGTTCATTTATTATTGCATATTATTTTCACTATATATATTTTTTCCTATTGGCGGATAAACTAGTAAAAAGTGTATAGTCTCCTATCGTTACATATTAGACCCTCACTACTAATTAAAAACATCTGGCATATGTGGAGGCACACTTGTGTTCATGTGGAGATCCGGCTCAGAGCACCGTTTAGTGGCTTTCAGGTTGGGGAAATTACCATTTTTGTTATATGAACAATTTAATGAATGAAAAGTAAGGATTTATTGTTCTTTATGGTTCCATTCCCTAAATATTTTAATATCTTATAGAAATATAATCAATTTATTCATTTTTATATTCATATATTTTCTCATATACAAAACACATCATGTTTTTAATTGATAACACATTCTGTTTTTCACATATGTGATTTTTTCAGATTATCATATATGAATGAAAGCTCAATTTCTCCATATTAATTGGATTTTTTTTCAAATGACTAACCATTATGTGATGAAAATAACCATGGTATTGTTTATTCTGTTAGTAAATTCTTCCAAATTCCACACAAGGGTGAGTCTCCAAACCTTCTCCTCTATTCTCTATCATCCATAAAATGTTCCAATGTCCATCAAGTTAATTTAGGTCTTCTAATCATAATATTTAATCCAATTTGTTCATCATATATGTGATACATTCATGAAATATGGATTAATATAACTTAGAACACTTATATTTCATTTTAAAATGTCTAAAATGAATAATTAAAAACATATGGATACAATGATTGTTTGAGTGTCATAAAATCCTCAGTACATGAAGAATCCATATCCAAAGCTTTAAGAGTTTTAGGATACCACTCCATCAGTTTTTATTGTGATTATGAAATATTTCTTACAAAGACTACAATCTTGTGTTATGTATATAAATTTTTGTTTTTATTTGTTAGGATTTAATTGGATCTATTTTATCTAAAATGTTTAGAGTTTTCGTTGACTAACTGAGAATAAAAAGGATGAATTGAGGTTGAATTTCCAAAATTTTGTATTAAGGATGACTTGATACTCATTTATAATGTATTAATTAACCTTTTAAAGATTTTAGTGCATGTTCCACTAGAATAATCCCTAGTTTGATAGTGACCTACAGGTGGAAAAATGATTGCCACAAGGTACTTGGTGGCATATGAGAAGTTTTTACAAATATGGGAATTACGGAAAATTCATGGTCTATTAGATTATATTAAATATTAAATATTAAATATTTTAAAAATATTTTAACGGAATGTTTTCACTATAATTTTTTTATTTCTCTCACTTCTTGATTAAAATTCGTATACAATTTTTTATTATAATTTTAATTCTATAGTGCTATTGGAATCAATATGTAAAAAGTATTTGAATGAATTTATTTTCTTCGTGAATGAATTTTGATTATCTCTCAATTGTAATAAAATGATTTATTTATAAATCCATTTCAGTGGAGTTATGAGTTTTAGGTGATTGTGGTGGAGTAAGGTGTCATTTATTAGTATGAATTGTTCATAAATTAAGAGGCGGGTAACCTATCTCACTTCTTGGTGTAATTAAAATATGTTATATTTTAATTTTTCACCTCTATTATTTTTTATTATAGTTTATTAACTAAATGTGAAGAATTTTTTTAAACAAATGTTACTAATAAATTTTTAGGGATTTTTATAGGATAAACCTATTTATATATTTATTTTAAGGATAGAAATGTATTTTACCTGTGAATATATTGTCTAAAATTTGAGAAATTGTGGAATAATACATGAATTTCATGTCAACATTATTAAACGAAATAAAAATGAATTGTATGTACTGTGAATTATTATTTTTGGTATTATTTTTGACAAACCAGCATCTATTCACCAAGATATGGTTGTTACATTACTATATTTTTCAAGATACATGTTATTTGATCCACAATAATGAAAATGTTTAGCAATCATGGTATGCCATATGCATAAAAAATTCCCATAATACAATGTATAAAAAAATAATTTCTTGTTAAATTAATAATATATTAATTATTTAAATTATTACATCATTTAACATATTAATGGAATCCTTATTAGTACAATATAAATTGGAAAATATAATAAATAGCGAGATTAAAAAATTGGTAAGTGTTGTGTAAAATAGAATCTACGAAAGATATCTAACTCATAATAAATATAGCAGGGTAGACAATAATTAAATTTTTCATATTGTCAATAACTGAAGAATGTGATATATTTATCAAAATTGTAAATAATAACATATAATATAATAACTAATTACATGGTGAATAATGCTGGAAATAATAATAATACCATAGAGTCCTTTCTACCAAGTCCTATTACATTCTGTACATGCCACTCATCCAAGACATTATCATTATATCAAATAATATAAACCAATTAATCCCCAATCTGGTTTATCACATGAGACCTACTAATGCATCAATGGGATATAGAAACCCCACCCCTCACTTACACATATCCAATGCATTCCATATATATTATTGAAAAAATACAATTCAGAATTAATTTAACTTAGTAATAAATATCTATAATAAAAAAATTATATAGAACATAAATATTTCCCCAGTTAATGGAATCACGTTCTTAGTAAGCTTCCCAAAATTCACATTTTATATAATAATGGGTATTATATTTATTTGTCATGGAAATAATTCTTTGTATTTCCATGATTATGAGAAACATAGACGTGAAGGTGACCATAAATTCACTATAAATTGAGGATTTTTAGTAATGGGAATTCCTATGAAAAATAGAGATGAAAATGGATGGAAAATATTAATATATCATTAATAATTTTTTTAAATGATGTTTTCTATTATTTACTAAACACATTTCACAAGGTTTCAGAGATAATATTGTGAATTTAATTGTATAATAATTTAAAAATTATTGTTATTGTAAATAAATTATACAAATGTAATAAAATGTGGAGTGGAACAAAAAAATATAAATATGTGAAATTAAATCACATTAGAAAATATTTACAATAATAATATATGTTTGTAAGAAAAATTCCATTTATAATGGTTCTAACAACCAGAGATTTTATGAGATATATTATTTTCAATTTCTTTGATGTCCTCTATTATACACTACACCAAGATTAGCTTGTACTATACACGACACCATATTAGCTTGCAGTATATGCAACACTATTCTTGGCTTGTGTTACACACAATTTAATGTTCATTTTGTGGAAATTATTCTACGCAACATTAAGTAAAGATTTTGATTAATTTATAATTGAAATAAGTTTTGATTATGTTATATACAACACCAAACGGAGCATTCACTACACGCAGCCCTGACATGGCTTACATTACACAAAATCAAGACCTTCTTCGATAGCATGTGTAATACACAATACTGAGTTTCACTAAATGAGATATTATTATAATATTATTATGAACTAGCTGTTATGAATAGTAATACCCAGTTTTCGAAATTTCATAAATTTTATCATTTGAAATGAAAATCATTTTTGGATTTAGAATATCGAAATTATCCTTGGGTGAATTTTTGGTATTTTTTTGAAAACTATCAATTTTATTGATGAATAGTGAAAACACTGGGTTACTATTTAAAAACCGACTTTTTATTTAAATAATTATTTATTTTATATAATTTTATTTTAGGTAAAAATTTATACATAATACCTATATAAGTTAAATTTAATTCATTTGAGTCAATTTATAATAATTTTAGATATATAAAAATTTTATTGATCTTTTCACCGTCTTTTACCCACCTCCTAGGAGAATTTTAAAATTCTCATAAAACATAATTTTACCTCTTCTGTGAGTGGAATTTGGAAAATACAAGAGACATGGTTAATTTCAAGGAGTAAAATGTGGTCCAATAGGATAAAGATAATTTTGGTGAATAGTAACATTTTACATTTATTTACCATGGTTAAAAGTAAATAGGGTAATTAAGGGTAAAATGATTTTATTATTACCCTAACACATGTCCTAATTATATTGGATATGTGTAATTCGACAAAAAACAACCTTATGAATAAAATATTACCCTTAAGGTCCACTTAGATTAGATTAGGAAATTTATTATTATTTTATTTAAAAAAGAGTTAAAATAGTTAAAATCAATGTTTAATAAATAAATCATTTTTAATATAGGGTTATAAAAACGATAAATTAGACTATAAATATTCATTATAAAGATAAAAATATTTCCTACCTAATGATATTTTATTTATTATTTCTAGACATTAAATAATGTAATCTATTTATGACACAATTGTGATGCAGTAATTACCTAAATAATGAAATTTTAACATAATTGATATTATAAATACCCAAATATACGTAATTTGAGACTTTTATGAATTCTACTTATTTTCTAGGTCAGTATGACATGTTTGGATTCACTTAATTAACATTTTTCAATCTAATCATGTGGAGACCCAAAGCTTAATGTACATGGACTTTACATTAATTTTGCAGAACACTTAGTACATAACAAAAACACACACACACAAGGACCGTAATATTTTAGTGTCTTTGGAAACTCAGAATATAATATTCTAATCATTATGAATGATCTTCAACATCTCCCATAAAGATCTTCCTTTTTTTACCTAAAACCTTTCTTTATATCCTGGGGAAAAGAAAACATAAAAGGGTGAGCTCAAATGCTCAGTAAGGGTAAAAAAAATAAATATCAATCACATCATATACATAAGAACATAACTTTTAGAAATCTTAACCTGCAAAAGAAATCATAATTTCATATCATGGGAGAAATAATAGTAGTGAAATGTAATCCCAATAATCATAACTTAAAACATGAAACTTTGTGGCATACACACATAACCATAGAGAATCATTTCTTATTAGTCAAGACTCATTTCCAAGACTATCTTAGTGGACAAAGTTCATTTCTGAACCGAGTTCACTCCTCATTTCGGTCCTGTTTCACTGAACCGGTTTAACTTGCCGTTCCAGCCATGTCTATCTCATGAGATATAAAATCTTTACCCAATGCATTAGTGGGAGATATAGGTCCCACCCATCTCATAATGATATCATTCTTATGTGTGCCTCAAAATCATAAACCATACATCATAGCATTACCCATGTAATAAAATGGGAATCATAAATATCGTGACATCATAAAACAATTCTTATAAGATAAAGGAATTCATAAAAATATTTCCATCACAACATAATCAAATCCATGTAATAATAGGGATAGAAACAGAACCCCATATTATCATAGATGAAAAATAATTTTGATAAAACTCTTGAACTCCATTCATGAGGAAAATGTCTTTTCTACTTCAAAAATATTTTTCCTTTCTTAACATGTCATACAATTTTAAACTAAAATAATTTGATTAAAAATAAACTTGAAAACTTGTAAAGGAAGCTTCTTGGAAATAATTTTTTAAAGAATCCCTTCATGCCGTATAAAAAACATTCTTCTCGTCCTTTTGTCGGAAAAGTAAAAAAGTACCTCGTACGAAAAACGACAAAAGATTCCTTTCATATACTTTACTAAAAACTCACCGAATTGTAAAATTGGATTTAAACAATTGTATGTGGATTTAAATAATATTACATATTGAGGAAATATGGATGTGGATGATAAAATACACTCCATTAAATTTCAAAGTATAAACAATCTCGGATAAAAATGAGATTGTGATATTTCCCTTACCATAGGTCCGATTTTTTTCATAAGTGTCCAAAACTCCTGTATAATGATTTAAATAATGTTATTGACTTATTATAGAATCATAATAACTGTTATGATATCATATATGGTTCACTTATGACTTTATTTTACCCGTTTTTTGTAAATTCCATGTTAAAGAGCGTTTTGGGTAAAATCGTTTCATTTGTCGTCCGTGTTTTGACTTGTAATTATTCATATGATTACGTAGATCATGATTACTTAATTCCAGAATATAAAACATGATTTATATATAAAATAAATTCAGAATATACATATATATAATAGATCAGTAAATGGAAAGAAATACACCATTCATGGAGACCGTAGGCCGTACATACGCATGAACGTTGTTTTCATTTTCTTATTGAGTTGAATGGAATTAAGTAGATGACATAAATATATATACACATAAATCCAGTATAATTATTATGTCATATATTTCATGATTACTTATTATATATACATTATAATCATTCATGAATGGTTAACGTGGAGAATGAATCGCATCACGTCGTGGAGACGGTTGTCCGTACGTACGCACGAGTGATGATATCGTTCTCATGATCGTGGAATTGTATTGGAGTGTACGTATACTATTTCAGAATCAATATCACTTAAAAATAATAATATATAGTTATTATGTACACCATTATACCCATCCCTGTAAGGTGGTGGTGGAAAATAGATTACCTAACGGCTTGGAGACGGTATTCCGTACGTACGCACGCGCGGTGATTTCATTTTCTGTAGGATGGATAGATGGTGAAATAGGGTTGTTTCATTCTTATAATAACATATCAGTATATGAGTGATACTGATCTTATTACTTCATAACGAAACAACCTAAGAAGAAGAAGTGGAAGAAGAAATAAAGTTGAAAGAATCGGTAACGGACATTACCTCTTTTTTGAAGCGCCTCTTTGATATCTCCTTTTACGGCACTAAAATTGGTCTTTGAGGAAGACAAGAACCTCTTGGATGTTTCTAGGGAATTTAGGAAGAGAATTTTTCATGTTTTGGCCGATCTTGAAGGCTCAATGTGTTTTGAGGAAGAGAGGGAGGAGGTACCCTTTTATAAAGGAGGAGAGGGGCACCTTTGGAATAACAAAAAATATTATTTTATTATAAAGCCAAATTCAGTTTTAAATAGCACAAAATTGATTTATTTCGAATCTAATGTGGGTATGGGTAGAAATACTATCATACAATATAATTTAGACAGGTATATGTTCCAATTTTAACCTTATCATTTATATTTATCTTTAACTTAGATAATTTTTCTTTTACCATGTCTTTTCGTGTTCTTACACTATAAGGTTAATAAACATACTATAAAAAGCCAAAAAAACCCCATGTTGTTTAATATTAATATATCTAACTTTAGCTAAGTCATTTGGTTGAACCTTATATTTTTAGGAATAAAATAACAATTAATAATATAATATTTGTTTTAAAAACAATTTTATGTCAATTTTGACACAATTAAGTAATAGATTTTTGTAAAAATCATAACAGAATGATTAGTTCTAAAAAAGGTAATTAAATAAATAATAACATGTCTTAGTAACCTATAAAATTTGTTTAATTCATAAAAAGTCTCAAATTACATTTATTTGGGTATTTATAACATCAATTATGTCAATATTTCATTAATAAGATAATTACTACATCATATTTGTGTCATAAATAAAGTACATTATTTAATGTCTAAAAATTACAAATAAAATACCATTATGCATTAAATCTTTTTATCTTTCTAATGAATATTTATAGTCGAATTTATATTATGTATAACCCTATATTAAATATGCTTTTTATATTAAACTTTGATTTTAACTATATTAACCCTTCTTTAAATAAATTAATAATAAATGCCCTAATCTAATCCAAGTGGGCCAAAATGGTCATATTTTATTCCTAAGGTTGTTTTTGGTCGAATTAAATTTATCCAATAGAATTAGGACATGTGTTAGGGTAATAATAATATCATTTTTACCCTTAATTACCCTATTTACTTTTTACAGTGGTAAAAAAAGTAAAAAGTTACTATTCACTTAAAATTAATTTCATCTTATTGAACCACATTTTACTTACTGACATCAACCGTCTCTCTCAGATTTTTGAAATTCTACTCACAGAAGCGGTAAATTTACGTTTTATGAAAAATTCATTTTTTAACTACCAATTAGTGGTTTCACTATTAATCAAAAAATGAATGTTTCCAAATAAATACCAAAAATTAGGACTAAGCTATATTTGTTATTATGATTTCAAAAGTGATGTCTATTTTACCAAATTCAAAACATATCAGTTGCATTAATTAATTTAAAAATTAATTCCCGTCGTCAAAACAAATAGCGTGTTCTTAAGAGATAATAACCATCAAAAGATTGACAGTTGTTTATGTTTGGTTTAAATGTGAAATTACATCTAATAACCAACATTGTATTAAATTGTAAAAATATATTCTAAATATACTTTAAAACCACTCAAATTAATAATTTATCACTATTAATTATTTCTATTAAGAAGGTTTTTTTTAATTAAAATTTTGTAATTTTCACTATTCATCATAAAATGAATGTTATTCGAAAAGTACCAAAATTTCGCCCTAAGCTAATTTTGATTTTTCGAATCCAAAAAATGAAGTCCATTTTGAAAAATAAAATTTACAAAATTTCAAAAAGTGGTTATTACTATTCATAATGGCTAGTTTTAATAATATTTTAATAGCATATCGTTGTTTAGTGAAACTCGGTATTGCATACTACACACGCTATCGAGGAAAGTCGTGATTGTGTGTAATGTAAGGAAAGTAAAGGATGCATGTTGTGAAAGCTTCTTTTAGTGTAGCTTACAACACAAGAAATTAATTAAATTAAAAATAATATTTTTCATAAAATGTCGGGGTGTTACATTTTACCCCCTTAAAATGAATTTTTCCCTCGAAATTCATCGGGGTTCTAAATGGTTTACTACTCGAAAGTATCTTTAATAAAAACCCACATCGTAAAAAGGAATACCAAAACCAATATTTAAAAACAAAAGTATGAAACGTAACGGTTACCCAAATAAACTAATCACTGGGTTTCCACATAGGTGAAAATATGGATATGGAAGAGAAATATAATCATCATGTTCTGATGGAGAGTGGTAGAGAACATGGCTATGGAAAAGCCAGCAATCACAAAGCCATAAATTTGTGATGATCTAAGGTACCATCTGATTCATCAGATATAAGAGAAATAGGACAACATTAATGGTTTTCAAGATCATTTCCCTAAAGTTGATGAAATTGGAATTTGAAGAAATACTTTCATGATTTTGGTATAGTCTCACCGTTGGTCGTTCTTTGGACAATTTCCACTTCATCTCTTAATGAAATGAAGTTGAATTTGTCATTCGTGATGTGTTACCAGATCATGTGATAGAATGATGTGTCATTCCATCTGTATCAAACAAAAGGTTAGAAAAGTTATCAAAAAAACACATAAGTCCATCTATAGTGAGATTAATCATATATGGTTCCTAAAATGGACTGACACTTATTATATCAAACTGATTAATATAATAAAACTAGTTTCTACTAAATAGGGACTTCTTGTAGGCCAGTGGTAGGCTAAAAAGGCCAGTCACACTTCGGTTGTGGGTTTGATTCGACGCGATGTGTTGTCGCCCATCCTACAGGTTGTCCTTTTTATAAAGCTATATTACTATAACATCCCACTAATAATATCAAAAAAAATTCTATCCTAACTTATTTCCAACATAATCCATTCCAATATTTAGGTTTATCTAAAATACTTTTTTCCAAGATCATAGTATAAAGAAAATGATTACTTGAGATGTCACATAACAATCACATGAATGACACCATTTATCCCCCATATATCATAAGATATATCTTTTTGGTCAAATTAAAAACATGTGAATACCTTAATCATGTATTCTCTTGAAGAATGAATACCCATTAATTAAACCATAGTGAAAACATGAATTCAGTCAAAAGTTAACTCTTTCCACATACCAAAATCCAAAAATTCTATATACTCAAACCATGATATAACCTTCTCCTTATATCAGTCATGAGCCCATGAATACGGTCAAACATTTCATTTTGTCATTTTTCTTTCATTATGCGCATATCGTCTTTTTTTTTCAAAAATATCTCAATCACATTCTATGGTTACCGGTACCATTGAAAACCACAATAGATCAATACATAAATATTCCAATATTCCACGATACTATATACAACATTATTTTGGAAGCCCATTACATAAACACTTAATCATTCCACCACATTGTTGTCATATTAAACATCGCCAATAGTGATCGCATGTGACTTCCCTTTGTCCTTTGCCTTATGTTGTTGCTCATGTCGATCATCACTAACCATTGGATTTGGGAATTTATTAGCATAATGCCCCATTTCCTTGCACATGAAGCATTGAAGTGTTGGTGGTGCGTTCTCTATAGTCTTTTCTTTATTCACATCATTAGAAACCCTTTTTCCATTAATTCAACACTCAGCTACTCGATGACCTTCTTTTCCACACTTAAATCATTTTCTAGTCCCTTTAAGACAATCTCCACCATGATTCATTCCACACTTTGAGCATAAGGAAACATTCATCTTCTTTTCACCATTATTCTACGATTTATCCTTGAACTCCATCTTTCGTTTCTTATCAAAACTATGAGATGGATAAGTAACACCAACTTCCATTTCCACCTTGATAGCAAAACGCACAATTTCTTCATAGCTACTAAAGTCTCTTATAGCTAATGCCCTTGAAGATTTGGTTTTAAGCTACTGAAGAATCGATCAACTTTACTTTCAGGTTGGATGCTAAATCCAGATGCATACCTTGAAATACTTGTAAAATTCTCTTCGTATATACCAACAGATTCATCATCCTTTTGCTTTAGTTCAAGAAACTTCGTCTCGATCTTTGCTCCAAGAATACAAGGGAATTACTTATTGAAAAATACGTTCTTGAACTCGTCCCATTCCATGGACTCAATTTCATCTCTTGGCCTCGTATTCTTGATAAGATTCCACCATTGATCAGCATCACCTTCCAAATGATACAATTCTAAGATGACTTTATCATGTTCAGAACATTGAAGAACTGAAAATATCTTTTCAGTAGTACTAATCCATTGTTCTGCAATAAGTGGATCAGAAGACCCACTGAAAAAAGGTGGACATTGCCTCATGAAGGACTCAATAGAATATTGTTCCGTTCTCTGCTCATTTGGAAGTCCAGAATGATTCATAGCTTGTGTAAGTATATCAATAAGATTTTTCACACCATCTCCCATAACTTTTGTTTGTTCAGGAGTATAATCATTGCATTGTCCATTACATTGATCAACACGGTTCTTTCGGGTTCCAGCCATCATCTAAAACCCAAAAAGAATAGTGTGAGAGGAAACAATCACGCTAGGGGAAACAATATAATAAAGGGGGAGTAACTTTAATATCTAACATCTTGGCTTACCGTAATTATAGTACTATAACCTATACTTATACTTAACCTTAGGGACATCCCTAGACACACCTTAGAAATATCTCTAGGGATATCACTAAAGTTCTTGCATCCTAGTTTCCAAAGGTTGACTAAACCTTTCCTCTGATACCAACTGTAGAGACCCTAAGCATAACGTTCAAGGACATTACATTACTTTTGTGGAACACTTAGTACATAACAAACACACACACACACAAGGACCGTAATAGTTTAGTGTCTTTGGAAACTCGGAATATAATCTTCTAATCGTGGTGAAAGATCTTCATCATCTCCAATAAAGATCTTCCTTTTTTTACCTTAAACCTTTCTTTATATCTTGGGGAAAGGAAAACAAAAAATGGTGAGCTCAAATTCTCAGTAAGGGTAAACAAAAGAAATATCAATGACATCATATACATAAGAACATAACTTTTGGAAATCTTAACCTGCAAAAGAAATCATAATTTCATAACAAGGGAGAAATCATAGTAGATAAATATAACCCCAATAATCAAAACATAAAACATGAAACTTTTTTGCATACACACATAATCATAGTGATTAATTTCTTATTAGTCAAGACTCATTGCCAAGACTATCTTAGTGGACAGAGTCCATTTCTGAACCGAGTTCACTCCTCCTTTCAGTCCTATTTCACAGAACCGGTTTAACCTGCCGTTCTAGCCATGTCTATCTTATGAGATATAAAATCTTTACCCAATGAATTGGAGGGAGATATAGGTCCCACCCATCTCATAATGATACGATTCTTATGTGTTCCACAAAATCATTAACCATATATCATATCCTAACGCATGTAATTAAATTGGAATCTTAAACATCGTGATGTCATAAAACAATTCAAAAAATATAAAGGAATTCATAAAAATATTTCCATCACAACATAATAAAATCCATGTAATAATAGGGATAGAAATAGAACCCTATATTATCTTAGATAGAAAATAATTTTGATAAAACTCTTGAACTCCATTCTTGAGGAAAATATCATTTCTACTTTAAAAACATTTTTCCTTTCCTAACATGTCATTAAATTTTAAACTAAAATAATTTGATTAAAAATAAGATTAAAAACTTGTAAAGGAATCTTCTTGGAAATAATTTTTTTTAAAATCCATTCATGCCGTATAAAAAAACACTCTTCTCGTCCTTTTGTCGGAAAAGTCAAAAAGTACCTTGTACGAAAGACGACAAAAGATTTCATTCCTATCTTTTACAAAAAACTATCATAAGGGTAAAATTGGATTTAAAAAATTGTAGGTGGATGTAAATAATATTACATATTCAGGAAACATGGATGTGAATGATAAAATACACCCCAGTAAATTTCAAAGTATAAACAATCTTAGATAAAAACGAGATTGTGATATTCCCTTACCTTAAGCCCGATTTGCTTCGTAAGTGTCTGAACCTCCTGTATAATGATTTAAATAATGTTATTGAATTATTACAGAATCATAATCATTGTTATGATATCATATATGGTTCACTTATGACTTTATTTTACCCATTCTTTTGTAAATTCCATGTTAAAGAGCGTTTTGGGTAAAAATCGTTTCATTTGTCATCCATGTTTTGACTTGTAATAATTCATATGATTTATTAGATCATGATTACTTAATTCTAGAATATAAAACATGATTTATATATAATATATATTCAGAATATGAATATATATAATAGATCAGTAAATGGAAAGAAATACACCGTTCATGGAGACGGTAGGTCGTACGTACGCATGAACACTATTTTCGTTTCCTTATTGAGATGAATTGAATTAATTAGATGACATAAATATATATAAACATAAATCCAGTATCATTATTATGTCACATATTTCATTATTACATATTATATATACATTTTAATCATTCATGAACGGTTAACATGGAGAATGAATCTCATCACGTCGTGGAGACGGTAGTCCGTACGTATGCACGAGTGATGATATCGTTTTCATGATCATGGAATTGTATTGGAGTGTATTTATACTATTTCATAATCAACATAACTTTACAATAATAATATATAGTAATTATGTACACCATTATACCCATCCAAGTAAGGTGGTGGTGGAAAATAGATTACACCACGACGTGGAGACGGTATTCCATACTTACGCCCGGGTAGTGATTTTGTTTTCTGTAGGATGGATAGATGGTGAAATAGGGTGGTTTCATACTTATAATGAAATATAAGTATATGAGTGATACTTATGTTATTACTTCATAATGAAACAACCTAAGAAGAAGAAGTGGAAGAAGAAATAAAGTTGAAAGAATCGGTAATGGACATTACCTCTTCTTTGAAGCGCCTCTTTGAGATCTCCTTTTAGGGAAATAAAACTGGTCTTTGAGGAATACCAAAACCTCTAGGATGTTTCTAGGGAAGTGGAGAATATAATTTGGTAGTGGTTGGCCGATCTTGAAGGCTCCATGTGGTGTGAGGAAGAGAGGGAGGAGATGCCCTTTTATAAGGGAGGAGAGGGGCACCTTTGGAATAACTAAAAATATTATTTTATTATAAAGCCAATTTAGGTTTCAAATAGCTCCAAATTGATTTATTTAGAAGCTAAAGTGGGGATGGGTCGAAATAATCTCATCCAATATAATTTAGACAAGTTTAGGTTCATATTTTAACCTTATCATTTTTATTTAACTTTAAGTTAGATAATTTTACTTTTACCGTGTCTTTTCGTGTTCTTAAACTATAAGGTTAATAAACATACTATAACAAGAAAAACGAACCCCAATTTTATTATTATTAATATATATAACTTTATATAATTTATTTGGCCGAAACATAGACTTTTAGGAAAAAAATAACAATTAATAATATAATATTTGTTTTAAAAACTATTTTATGTCAATTTTGACACTATTTAGTAATGGATTTTTGTAAAACTCATAACAGAACGATTAGTTATAAAGAAGTTAATTAAATAAATACTAACATCTCATATTGACCTATAAAATTAGTGAAATTCATAAAAAGTTTGAAATTACATTTATTTGTTTATTTATAACATCAATTATATCAATATTTCATTAATAAGATAATTACTTAATCATCTTTGTGTCATAAATAAAGTACATTATTTAATGTATAAAAATTACAAATAAAATACCATTATGTAGGAAATATTTTTATCTTTCTGGTGAATATTTATAGTCGAATTTAGATTATGTATAACCCTATATTAAAAAGGATTTTCTTATTAAACTTTGATTTTAACTATATTAACCCTTCTTTAAATAAATTAATAATAAATGTCCTAATCTAATCCAAGTGGGCCTAAATGGTCATATTTTATTCATAAGATTGTTTTTGGTCGAATTAAATTTATTAAATAGGATTAGGACATGTGTTAGGGTAATAATAATATCATTTTACCCTTAATTACCCTATTTAGTTTTAACCGTGGTAAAAAAATAAAACGTTACTATTCACCAAAAATTATTTTCATCTTATTGAACCACATTTTACTTACTGAAATCAACCCTGTCTCTTAGATTTTTTAAATTCCACTCACATAAGCGGTAAAATTACGTTTTATGAAAAATTCATTTTTTTAACTACCAATTAGGGGTTTCACTATTAATCAAAAAATGAATGTTTCCAGAAAAATACAAAAAATTAGGACAAAGATATATTTGATATTATGAATTCAAAAGTGATGTCTATTTTACCAAATTAAAAACATATTAGTTTCATTAATTAATTTAAAAATTAATTCCCATCGTCAAAACAAATAGCGTGTTCTTAAGAGATAATAACTATCAAAAGATTGACAGTTGTTTATGTTTGATTTAAATGTGAAATTACATCCAATAACCAACATTGTATTAAATTGTAAAAATATTTTCTAAATATACTTTAAAACCACTAAAATTAATAATTTATCACTATTAATTATTTCTATTAAAAAGGTTGTTTTTTAATTAAAATTTTGTAATTTTCACTATTCATCGGAAAATGAAAGTTATCCGAAAAGTACCAAAATTTCACCTTAAGCTAATTTCTATATTACGAATCGAAAAATGAAGTCCATTTTGAAAACTAAAATTTAAAAAATTTCAAAAAGTGGTTATTACTATTCATATCGGCTAGTTTTAATAATATTTTAATAGCATATCGTTGTTTAGTGAAACTCGGTATTGCGTACTACACACGCTATCGAGGAAGGTCGTGATTGTGTGTAATGCAAGGAAAGTCAAGGATGCATGTTTTGCAAGCTTCTTTTGGTGTAACGTAAAACACAAGAAATTAATGAAATTAAAAAGAATATTTTTCATAAAATCTCGAGGTGTTACATTCTACCCCCCTTAAAATGAATTTCGCCCTCGAAATTCGTCGGGGTTATAAATGGTTTACTACTCGAAAGTTTCTTTAATAGAAACCCACATCGTAAAAAGGAATACCAAAAAAAATCTTTAAAAACAAAAATATGAAATGTAACGGTTACCCAAATAAACTAATCACTAGGTTTCCACATAGGTGAAAATATGGATATAGAAGAGAAATCTAATCATCATGTTCTGATGGAGAGTGGTAGAGAAAATGGCTTTGGAAAATCCAGCAATCACAAAGCCATAAATTTTTGATGATCTAAGGTGCCATCTGATTCATTAGATATAAGAGCAATATGACAACATTTTTGGTTTTCGAGATCACTTCCATAAAGTTGATGAAATTGGAATTTGAAGAAATACTTTTGTGATTTTGGTATAGTCTCACCGTTGGTCGTTCTTTTGAAAATTTCCACTTCATCTCTTAATGAAATGAAGTTTAATTTGTCATTCGTGATGTGTTAGCAGATAATGTGATAGAATGATGTGTCATTCCATCTGTATCAAACAAAAGGTTATAAAAGTTATAAAAAAAAATACATAAGTCCATATATAGTGATATTAATCATATATGGTTCCTAAAATGGACTTATACTTATTATATCATACTGCTTAATATAATAATACTAGTTTCTACTAAACAGGGACTTCTTGTAGGCCAGTGGTAGGTGAAAAAGGCCAGTCACACTTCGGTTGTGGGTTTGATTCCCACAGCCTTGTCCGACGCGATGGGCTATCACCTGTCCTCCAAGTTGTCCTTTTTCTAAATCTATATTACTATAACATACCACCAATAATATCAAAAAAAATTCTATCCTAACTTATGTCCAACATAATATATTCCAATCTTTAGGCTTATCTAAAATACTTCAGTCCAAGCTCATAGTATAAAGAAAATGATTACTTGAAATGTCACATAACAATCACGTGAATGACATCATTTATCCCCCATATATCATAAGATATATCTTACTGGTCAAATTAAAAACATGTGAATACCTTAATCTTGTATTCTCTTGAAGAATGAATACCCATTAATTGAACCATAGTGAAAACATGAATGCAGTCAAAAGATAACTCTTTCCACATACCAAAATCCAAAAATTCTATATACTCAAACCAGGATATAACCTTCTCTTTATATCAGTCATGAGCCCATGAATACGGTCAAACATTTCATTTTCTCGTTTTCATTTCATTATGCGCATATCAACTTTTTTTCCAAAAATATCTCAATCACATTCTATGGTTACCGGTACTATTGAAATCCACAATAGACCAATACATAAATATTCTAATATTCCACGATACTATATACAACATTATTTTGGAATCCCATTACATAAACACTTAATCATTCCACCACATTGTTTTCATATTCAACATCACCAATAGTGATCGCATGTGACTTCCCTTTGTCCTTTTCCTTAAGTGGTTGCTCATATCGATCATCACTAACCATTGGATTTGGGAATTTATTAGCATAATGACCCATTTCCTTTCACTAGAAGAATTGAAGTGTTGGTGGTGCATTCTCTACAGTCTTTTCTTTATTCACATAATTAGAAACCCTTTTTCCATTAATTCGACACTCAACTGCTCAATGACCTTCTTTTCCACACTTAAAACATTTTCTATTCCCTTTAAGACAATCTCTACCATGCTTCTTTCCACACTTTGAGCATAAGGAAACATTCATCTTCATTTCACCATTATTATGAGATTTCTCCTTGAACTGCATCTTTCGTTTCTTATCAAAACTATGAGATGGATAAGTAACACCAACTTCCATTTCTACCTTGATAGCACAACGCACAATTTCTTCATAGCTACTGAAGTCTCTTATAGATAATTCCCTTCGAAGATTTGGTTTTAAGCCACTGAAGAATCGATCAACTTTACTTTCAGGTTGGATGATAAATCCAGATGCATACCTTTCAAGCCTTGTAAAATTCACTTCGTATATACCAATAGATTCATCATCCTTTTGCTTTAGTTCAAGAAACTCCTTATCCATCCTTGTTCGAAGAATACGAGGGAAGTAATTATTGAAAAATAAGATCTTGAACTCATCCCATTCCATGGACTCAATTTCATCTCTTGGCCTCGTATTCTTGATAAGATTCCACCATTGATCAGCATCACCTTCCAAATGATACACTGCTAAGATGAATTTATCATGTTCAGAACATTGATGAACTGAAAATATCTTTTCAGTAGTACTGATCCATTGTTCAGCAACAAGTGGATCAGAAGACCCACTGAAAAAAGGTGGACATTGCCTCATGAAGGACTCAATAGAATATTGTTCCCTTCTCTGCTCATTTGGAAGTCCAGAATGATTCATATCTTGTGTAAGTATAGCAATAATATTTTTCACCCCATCTCCCATAACATTTGTTTGTTCAGGAGAACAATCATTGCATTGTCCATTACATTGATCAACATGGTTCCTTCGGGTTCCAGCCATCATCTAAAACCCAAAAAGAATAGCGTGAGAGGAAAAAATCATGCTAGGGAAAACAATATAATAAAGGGGGAGTAACTTCAATATCTAACATCTTGGGTTACCGTAATTCTAGTACTATAACCTATACTTACACTTAACCTTAGGGACATCCCTAGACACACCTTAGAAATATCTCTAGGGATCTCACTAAAGTTCTTGCATCCTAGTTTCCAAAGGTTGACTAAACCTTTCCTCTGATACCAACTGTAGAGACCCTAGGTTTCATTTTCATGGACATTACATTACTTTTTTGGAACACTTAGTACATAACAAACACACACACACAAAGACCGTAATAGTTTAGTGTCTTTGAAAACTCTGAATACAATCTTCTAATCGTGGTGAAAGATCTTCATCATCTCCAATAAAGATCTTCCTTTTTTTTACCTAAAAACATTCTTTATATCTTGGGGAAAAGAAAACAAAAAAGGGTGAGCTCAAATGCTCAGTAAGGGTAAAAAAAAAAGAAATATCAATCACATCATATACATAAGAACATAACTTTTGGAAATCTTAACCTGCAAAAGAAATCATAATTTCATAACATGGGAGAAATCATAGTAGTGAAATGTAATCCCAATAATAAAAACATAAAACATGAAACTTTGTGGAATACAAACTTAATCATAGAGATACATTTCTTATTAGTCAAGAATCATTGCCAAGACTATCTTAGTGGACAAAGTCCATTTCTGAACCGAGTTTACTCCTCGTTTCAGTCCTATTTCACTGAACCGGTTTAACCTGCCGTTCCAGTCATGTCTATCTAATGAGATATAAAATCTTTACCCAATGAATTGAAGGGAGATATAGGTCCCACCCATCTCATAATTATACCATTCTTATGTGTTCCACAAAATCATTAACCATACATCATAGACTAACCCATGTAATTAAATGGGAATCTTAAACATCGTGATGTCATAAATCAATTCATAAAAGATAAAGGAATTCATAAAAATATTTCCATCACAACATAATAAAATCCATGTAATTATAGGGATAGAAACAAAACCCTATATTATCTTAGATGGAAAATAATTTTGATAAAACTCTTGAACTCCATTCTTGAGGAAAATATCATTTCTACTTTAAAAACATTTTTCCTTTCTTAACATGTCATTCAATTTTAAACTAAAATAATTTGATTAAAAATAATCTTTAAATCTTGTAAAGGAAGCTTCTTGGAAATAATTTTTTTAAAAATCCATTCATGCCGTATAAAAAAACATTCTTCTCGTCCTTTTGTCGGAAAAGTCAAAAAGTACCTTGTACGAAAGACGACAAAAGATTTCTTTCCTATATTTTACTAAAAACTAACCTAAGGGTAAAATTGGATTTAAACAATTGTAGGTGGATGTAAATAATATTACATATTGAGGAAACATGGATGTGGATGATAAAATACACCCCAGTAAATTTCAAAGTATAAACAATCTCAGATAAAAATGAGATTGTGATATTTCCCTTACCTTAGGTCCGATTTGCTTCGTAAGTGTCCGAAACTCCTGTATAATGATTTAAATAATGTTACTGACTTATTACAGAATCATACCCATTGTTATGATATCATATATGGTTCACTTATGACTTTATTTTACCTGTTGTTTTGTAAATTCCATGTTAAACAGCGTTTTGGGTAAAATTGTTTCATTTGTCGTCCATGTTTTGACTTGTAATTATTCATATGATTAATTAAATCATGATTACTTAATTATAGAATATAAAACATGGTTTTTATATAATATATATTCAGAACATACATATATATAATAGATCAGTAAATGGACAGAAATACACCGTTCATGGAGACGGTAGGCCGTACGTATGCATGAATGCTGTTTTCGTTTCCTTATTGAGTTGAATGGAATTAAGTAGATGAAATACATATATATACACATAAATACAGTATCATTATTATGTCATATATTTCATGATTACATATTATATATACATTTTAATCATTCATGAATGGCTAACGTGGAGAATGAATCTCATCACGTCGTGGAGACGGTAGTCCGTACGTACGCACGAGCGATGATATCATTTTCATGATCATGGAATTGTATTAGAGTGTATGTATACTATTTCAGAATCAATATAACTTTACAATAATCATATATAGTTATTATGTACACCATTATACCCATCCAAGAAAGCTGGTGGTGGAAAATAGATTACACCACGGCGTGGAGACGTTATTCCGTACTTACAGACGCGCGGTGATTTCGTTTTCCGTCGGATGGATAGATGGTGAAATAGGGTTGTTTCATACTTATAATAACATATCAGTATATGAGTGACACTTATGTTATTACTTCATAATGAAAAAACCTAAGAAGAAGAAGTGGAAGAAGAAATAAAGTTGAAAGAATTGGTAATGGACATTACCTCTTCTTTGAAGCGCCTCTTTGAGATCTCCTTTTAGGGAAATAGAATTGGTCTTTGAGAAACACCAAATCCTCTAGGATGTTTCTAGGGAAGTGCAGAATAGAATTTGGCAGGGGTTGGCCGAGCTTGAAGGCTCAATGTGGTGTGAGGAAGAGAGGGAGGAGGTTCCCTTTTATAAGGGAGGAGAGGAGCACCTTTGGAATAACTAAAAATATTATTTTATTATAAAGCCAAATTCGGTTTTAAATAGCTCCAAATTGATTTATTTAGAAGTTAAAATGGGGATGGGTCGAAATACTCTCATCCAATAGAATTTAGACAAGTTTAGGTTCCTATTTTAACCTTATCATTTATATTTAACTTTAAGTTAGATAATTTTACTTTTGCCGCGTCTTTTCGTGTTATTAAACTATAAGGTTAATAAACATACTATAACAAGCCAAAAGAAACCCAATTTGTTTATTATTAATATATATAACTTTATCTAAGTCATTTGGACAAACCTTAGATTTTTAGGAATAAAATAACAATTAATAATAAAATATTTGTTTTAAAAACTATTTTATGTCAATTTTGACACTATTTAGTAATGGATTTTTGAAAAAATCATAACAGAATGATTAGTTCTAAAAGAGTTAATTAAATCAATACTAACATTCCATATTAACCTAGAAAATTATTGTAATTCATAAAAAGTTTCAAATTACATTTATTTGGGTATTTATAACATCAATTATGTCAATATTTCATTAATAAGATAATTACTGCATCATCTTTGTGTCATAATTAAATTAAATTATTTAAAGTCTAAAGATTACAAATAAAATACTATTATGTAGGAACGATTTTTATATTACTAATGAATATTTATTGTCGAATTTATCTTATGTATAACCCTATATTAAAAATGATTTTCTTATTAAACTTTGATTTTAACTATTTTAACCCTTCTTTAAATAAATTAATAATAAATGTCCTAATCTAATCCAAATGGGCCTAAATGGTCATATTTTATTCCTAAGGTTGTTTTTGGTCGAATCACATTTATCAAATAGAATTAAGACATGTGTTAGAGTAATAATAATATCATTTTTACTCTTAATTACCCCATTTACTTTTAACCGTGGTAAAAACAGTAAAAAGTTACTATTCACCAAAAAATTATTTTCATCTTATTGAACCAGATTTTACTTACTGACATCAATCGTGTCTATCGGATTTTTGAAATTTCACTCACAGAAGCGGTAAAATTACGTTTTATGAAAAATTCATTTTTTTTAACTACCACTTAGTGGTTTCACTATTCATCCAAAAATGAAAGTTTCCTGAAAAATAACAAAAATTAGGCCTAAGATATATTTGATATTATGAATTCAAAAATGAGTTCTATTTTACCAAGTTCAAAACATATCAGTTGCATTAATTAATTTAAACATTAATTCCCGTCGTCAAAACAAATAGCGTGTTCTTTAGAGATAATAACTAACAAAATATTGACAATTGAATATGTTTGGTTTAAATGTGAAATTACATCCAATAACCAACATTGTATTAAATTGTAAAAATAAATTCTAAATATAATTTAAAACCACTCATATTAATAATTTATCACTATTAATTATTTCTATTAAAAAGGTTGTTTTTTAATTAAAATTTAGTAATTTTCACTATTCATTAGAAAAAGAAAGTTATCCGAAAAGTACCAAAATTTCACCCTAAGATAATTTTGATATTAGGAATCCAAAATTGAAGTCCATTTTGAAAACTAAAATTTAAAAAATTTGAAAAATTGGTTATTACTATTCATAACGGCTAGTTTTAATAATATTTTAATAGCATATCGTTGTTTAGTGAAACTCGGTATTGTGTACTAGACACGCTATCGAGGAAGGTCGTGATTGCATGTAATGCAAGGCAAGTAAAGGATGCGTGTTGTGAAAACTTCTTTTGGTGTAGCGTACAACACAAGGCATTAATGAAATTAAAAAGAATATTTTTCATTAAATCTCAGGGTGTTACAAATCATGCTGATATGATTTTCACAAAAATCAATTACCAAATAGTGTCAAAATTGTACATAAAATAGTTTTTTAAAATATATTTTATTATTAATTGTCATAATATTCCTAAAAATCTATGGTTCGGCCAAATGACTTAGATAAGCTTATATATATTAATAATGAACCACTTGGGGTTCGTTTGGCTTGTTATAGTACGTTTCTTAACTATATAGTGTAAGAAAACTAGAAGACACCGTAAAAGTTAAATTATTTAATTTAGTGTTAAATGTAAAAGGTAAGGTTAAAATAGTAAACTAAACTTATCTAAAACCCATTGGTTGAGAGGGTTTCGACCCATAACCACTTTATCTTCGAAATAAATCAATTCAGAGATATAATAAACCGAATATAACTTTATTATAAAATAATATTTTATGTTTTTCCAAAGGTGCCCCTCTCCTCCCTTATAAAAAGGGCACCTTTCCCTCTTCTCTTCACACCATTTTTGGCCTTGAATCTCGGAAAAAACATGAAAATTACTCTTCTAAAACTCTCTAGTTATATCATAGAGGTTCTGGTCTTCTCAAAAGACCCGCTCTAGTGCCCTAAGAAGGAGTTTAAAGGTGGTGCGTCGAAGAAGAGGTAATATCTTCTACCAACTATTTCAAGTTTCTTTCTTCTTCTACTTACTATTATTTAGTTGTTTAATTATAAATTAATAACATAAGTATTACTTATATACTGATATATTATTATAAATATGAAACAACCCTATTTCACCTCTTATCCATCCTACGAAAAATGAAATGACCGCGCGTGCGTACATACAAAATACCGTCACCACGCCATGGTGTAATAAATTTTTCCACCACCACCTTACTTGGATGTGTATAATGGTGTAAATAATAACTATATATGATTATTATGACATCATATTTATTCTAAGATATTATATCATCCACTCAAATTCTATTCGATAAATATGGGAATGATATCATCGCTTGTGCGTACGTACGGATTTTCGTCTCCACGACGTGATAAAATTCATTTTTCGATGTTAACAATTCAAGAATGATTTTAAAGTTTATATAATAAGTAATAATTAAATATATGAAATAATAATTCTATTGGATTTATTTATATACATATGTATGACATCCACTTAATTCCATTCAATTCAATAAGAAAATGAAAAATAGTATCCGTGCGTACGTACGACCTACCGTCTCCATGAATGGTGTATTTCATTGCATTTATCGATCTATCATATATATACGAATATTCTGAATATATATTATCCATAAATCATGCTTTACATTCTAGAATTATGTAAATCTGGATATAAGTAATAATATCAAGAACAACAAATCCAAACATGTACGATAAATAAAACGATTTTACCCAAAACACTGCTTTAACATGTAATTTATAAAATAACTGGTAATATAAAGACATAAGTGAACAATATATGATATAATAACAATGAATATGATTCTAAGTCAATGAAATTATTTAAATCATTATACAGGAGGTTCAAACACATACGGAAGAAATTGGACATAAGGTAAGGGATAACTATTCCAATCTCATTCTTATTCGAGATTGTTTATTTGTAAGTATTTACTGGGGGTATGCTTATTATCTATGTCCATATGTTCTCAAAGTGTTTTCAAAAAACTTTTACTTTTCTTCCATGTTTGTTTAAAATCATTTTTACCTTTTTTTTACTTTTACCACATTGTATGGAAGAATCGTTCTTTTTTTTACCATACAAGGTACTTTTTGACTTTTCCGGTAAAAGTAAGAAGAAGAATGATTTTTTTAATTATACCGCATGAAAATATTTTTATGGTTTCCTAACGCCTTATTTTCATGAAGCTTACTCAACAATATTTAATGAATATTTTCAAAAAAAATCCTTTTCTTTTAAAATTTCATTGCATTTTGTAAAAACAATGATTTTTAAGAAGAAATGATATTTTACTCAAGAATTCATTTCAAGTGTTTTATCAAAACCATATTCCATATAAGATGGAATTATTTCATATGTGTATGTTTCAAGTATAATTTTTCTATGATTTACATGGTTTCACTTTTCTTATGATGAAATGATATCAATTTTTTTGTATGGATTATGTTATGATGGGATGATGTTTATGAAACTCATTTTATACTTTGGGTAATGATGAATGATTTATGTTCATGTTGTGGCACAAGTAAGAATGATTTCATTATGAGATGGGTGGGACCTATATCTCCCTCCAATGCATTGGGTAATGATTTATATCTCATGAGATAGACATGGCTGGAATGGTATGTTAATCCGGTTCAGTGATACAGGACTAGAACGAGGAGTGAACTCGACTCAGAAAGGGACTTTGTCCACTATGATGGTCTTGGAAGCAATGCCTTGGCTACTATGGAAATCATAACATATGTGAATGGTTTCCAAAATTACATGCATTATTCCCATGCTATTTTATCATGATTAATGATCCATTATGATCTAGGACTTATGTACTACCATGTTTTATGTCATTGCTCAAGATTTTGATGTTTAAATATTATGTTCATGTTTTGAAGTTCAAATGTATATGGTTTGTTTTATTTTATCCATGGTTACCCTTACTGAGAATTTGATATTACCATTTATATGTTTTCTTTTCCCCAGGATGTAAAGAAAGGTTTTAGGTAACAAAAAAAGGACGATCTTTATGGGAGATGTTGATGATCTTTCACCTAGATTAGAAGATTATATTCTAAGATTCAAAAGAAACTAAAATATTACGGTCCTTTGGTGTCAGTTTTTTATGTATTAGATATTCTGAAAAAAGTAATTTAATGTCTATGTACGTGAAGCTTTGGGTCTCTACAGTCGGTATCAGAGGAAAGGTTTAGTTAACCTTTGGAAACTAGGATGTGAAAACTTTAGTGAGATCCCTAGAGATATTTCTACGATATGTCAAGGGATGTCCCTAAAGATAAGTATGCGTATATTTTATAGTCCTAGAATTACGGTAACAATCTTATAATTTTACCTAATATGTTAGATATCGATAGTAGTCCCCCTTGATTATTGTTTTTTCCTCTCACACTATTCATTTTGGGGTTTAGACGATGGATGGAACCCAAAGGAATGGTGTTGATCAATGTAATGGAAAATGCAATGATTTTCCTCCTAAACAAACCAATGTTATGGGAGATGGAGTATAGAATCTTATTACTATACTTACACAAGCTATGAATTATTCTGGACTTCCAAATGAGCAAAGAAGGGAACAACATTCTATTGAGTCATTCATGAGGAAACGTCCACCTTCTTTCAGTGGGTCTTCTAATCCACTTGTTGTTGAACAATGGAACACTACCATTGAAAAGATATTTTCTATACTTAACTTTTCAAAACATGAAAAATTCATTCTAGTTATTTACCATTTATAAGGTGAAGCAGATCAATGGTGGAATCTAATTAGGAATACGAGGCCCCGAGATGAAATTGAACCCATAGAATGGGATGAGTTCAAGAACTTATTTTTCAATAAGTACATGCCTCATATTCTTTAAACAAATATGGAAATGGATTTCCTTGAGCTTAAGAAAAAGGATGATTAATTTTTTGGTATATAGGAAACGAATTTTACCAGGCTTTCAAGGTATGCATCTGGCTTTATCATCTAACCTGAAAGTAAAGTTGATCGATTCTTCAGTGGCTTAAGACAAATTCTTTGAAGGTCATTAGCTATAAGAGACTTCAATAGCTATAAAAAATTGTGCATTGTGCTATCAAGGTAGAAATAGAATTTGGTTTTACACATATAACTCTTGGTTTTGACAAGAAATGAAAGATGGAGTTCAAGGAGAAATATCAGAACAATGGTGATAAGAAGATGAATGTTTTTAATGATCAATTTGTGGAAAGAAGCATGGTGGAGATTTTCTAAAAGGTAGTAGAAAATGTTTCAAGTGTGGAAAATAATGTCATCAAGCAGTTGAGTGCCAAAGTAATGGGAAAAAGGTTTCTAATGATGTGTATGGAGAAAAGACTATAGAGAATGCTCCACCAACACTTCAATGCTTCAAGTGTAAGGAAATGGGGCTTTATGCTAATCAATGCTCTAATACAAGGGTTAATGATGATCAACGTGAGAAACCACTTAAGGAAAAGGGTAAAGGGAAGTCACATCCGATCACTATTTGTGATGTTGAGTATGAAAATGATGTTGTGTTATGATTAATTGTTTATGTGATGGGATTTCAAAATAGTATCATAGAATCTAATTTATGGTATCGTAGAATTTTGGAATTTCTATGTATTGGTTTTCAAAAATTATATCGTACTCGTAACCATGATAAGTGATTAAAATATTTTTGGAAAGTAAATGATATGTTCATAATGAAGGGATAATGAGAAAATAATATGTTTGATAGTATTCATGAGCTTAGGACTGATATAAGGACAATGTGATATCATGGTTTGAGTATATAGAAATTTTGGGATTTTGGTATGTGGACAAAGTTAACTTTCTATAGCATTCATGTTTTAACTAAGGTTCAATGGGTATTCATTTTTCAAGAGAATACATGATTAAGGAATTCGAATGTTTGGAATATGACCAGCAAGCCATATATTATGATATATGGGCATAAATTAAGGTATGTACATGCTTGGTTGATGACCTCTCTATCAATATTTTTCCTTATACTATGAGTTTGGGTAATCCTAAAGATTGGAATAGATTTAGTTAGACATCAGATAGTATTGTTTAAGGCTAGAACTTTTTGACATTATTTTTGGAATGTTATAATTGTATAGTTTTAGAAAAAGGACAACCCATGGGACGGGAAACAACCCATTGTGTCAGACAAGGTTGGGGGAATCGAACCCACATCCAAAGTGCGATAGGCCTTTATCACCTACCACTGGCCTACAGGAAGCCCCTGGTTAGTAGAAACTAGTTTTATTTTATTGAGAGATATGATAGATGAAGTATAAGTCCATTGTTGTATTCATATAAGATTAATCTCACTATAGATGAACTTACGTATATTTAATAACTTATGCTAACCTTTTTGTGATAAAAACAGATGTGATGACTTATCACTCTATCGCAAGATCTGCTAACACATCATGAATGACAATTTAAACTTCATTTTGTTAAATAGGGATAAAGTGTAAATTTTTCATGGAATGGCCAATGATGATATTACACTGAAATCAAGTAAGTATTTCTCCTATGTAAAAGTTCATCAACGTTACAGAAATGATCTTGGAAACAAAAATGTTGTTCTAGTACTCTCATATCTGATGAATCAGATGGTACCTTAGATCATCACAAATTTATGGCTTTGTGATTATTGGCTTTTTAATAGACATGTTTTTCTACCACACTCCATTATAACTTGACGGTTATATTTCTTTACTATATCCATATTTTCACCTTTTTTCTCCTTTGTGGAAACCCAGGGATAAGTTAATTTGTGTAACTGTTATGTTTCATACATTGGTTTTTAAAATTAATCTTTAGTATTCCTTTTTACGATGTGGGATTCTATTAAAGAAACTTTCAATTAGTAAAAGATTTATAACCCCAATGAATTTTGAGGGAAAAATTCATTTTAAGGGGGGTAGAATGTAACATCCCGAGATTTTAGGAGATATATTGTTTTTAATTTCTTTGATGTATTATTTTATACACTACACCAAGATTAGGTTGTACTATATGCAACACCTTATTATCTTGTAGAATACGCAACACCATTCTTGGATCGTGTTACACAAAATTTCAGGTTCGTTTAGTGGAAATTATTCTACACAACATTAAGTATAGATTGTGTTTAATGTATAAATGAGATAAGTTTTGATTATGTTATATGAAACACCAAACAAAGCTTTTACTACATGCAGCTTTGACTTGGCTTGCATTAAACACAATCAAGACCTTCTTCGATAGTGTGTGTAGTACGCAATACTGAGTTTCACTAAACGATATACTATTATAATATTATTATGAACTAGACATTATGAATAGTAATAACCACTTTTTGAAATTTTGTAAATTTTATCTTTCAAAATGGACTTCATTTTTTGATTTGGAATTTTGAAATTATCCTAGGGTAAATATTTGGTATTTTACTGAAAACATTCAATTTTGATGAATAGTGAAAACACTAGGTTACTATTTAAAAAATGACTTTTTATTTAAATATTTATTTATATTATTTAAATTTATTTTAGCAAAAATTTGATACATAATACCTATATAATTTCAATTTAATTCATTTGTGTCATTTTATAATAATTATAGATATATAAAAATTTTATTGAACTTTTCACCGTCTTTTACCCACCTCCTAGGAGAATTTGAAAATTTACATAAAATATAATTTTACCGCTTCTGTGAGTGGAATTTCAAAAATCTAAGAGACACGGTTAATATCAAGGAGTAAAATTTGGTTCAATAAGATAAAAATATTTTTTGGTGATTGGTAACTTTTTACTTTTGTTTACCATGGTTAAAAGTAAATAGGGTAATTAAGGGTAAAAATGATATTATTATTACCCTAACACGTGACATAATTCTAGTTTATAAGTTTAATTCGATAAAAAAAATCCTTAGGAATAAAATATTACCCTTTAGGTTCACTTGTATTAGATTAGGACATTTATAATTATTTTATTTACAAAATAGCTATAATAGTTAAAATCAATGTTTAATAACTAAAACATTTTTAATATAGGGTTATACATAAGATAAATTCGACTATAAATATTCATTATAAATATAATAAGATTTATAACCTAATGGTATTTTATTTATAATTTTTAGACATTAAATAATCAAATTTTTTTATGATGTAATAGTGATGCAATAATTACATAAATAATGAAATATTAAAATAATTGATATTATAAATACCCAAATAAATGTAATTTTAGACTTTTTATTAATTATACTAATTTTTTAGCTTAAAATGACATGTTATTATTGATTTAATTAACCTTTTTTGAACTAATAATTCTGATATAATTTTCACAAAAATAAATTGGAAAATACTGTCAAAATTGACATAAAATAGTTTCTAAAACAAATATTATATTATTAATTGATATGATATTCTTAAAAATCTAAGTTTCTGGAAAATGACTTTTATAAGGTTATATATATAAATAATTAACCACTTGGGGTTCCTTTTGATTGTTATAGCATGATTATTAAACATATAGTGTAAGAAAACAAGAAGACACGGTAAAAGATAAATAATTTAACTTAGAGTTAAATATAAAAGATAAGGTTTAAATAGTCACCTAAACTTGTCTAAAACCTATTTGTTGAGATTATTTCGACCCATCCCCACATTATCATCGAAATAAATTAATTTGGAGCTATTATAAACATAATATGACTTTATTATAAAACTAATATTTTATGTTTTTCCAAAGGTACCCCTCTCCTCCTTATAAAATGGGCACCCCTTCCCTCTTCTATTCACACCATTTTGAGCCTTCAAGCTCTGCCAAACCATGAAAAGTACTTTATTAATCCACTCTAGTTATATTATAGAGGTTATGGTCATCTCAAAAGACCAACTCTAGTGACCTAAGAAGGAGTTTAAATGAGGTGTGTCTAAGAAGAGGTAATCTCTTCTACAGACTCTTTCAAGTTTCTTTCTTCTTCTACCTCCTCTTATATAGATGTTTCATTTTAAAGTAATAACATAAGTATTAATTATATACAGATATGTTATTATAAATATGAAACAACCCTATTTTTCTTCTTATCAATCCTACAGAAAATGAAATCACAGCGCGTGCGTACGTACGGAATACCGTCTCCACGCCGTGGTGTAATTAGTTTTTCCACCACCACCATATGCGGAAGGGTATAATGGTGTAAAATATAACTATATATGATTATTATAACATCATAATGATTCTGAGATATTATATCATCCACTCCAATTCCATTCAATAAATATGGGATTGATATCATTGCTTGTGCTTACGTACGGATTAATGTCTCCACGACGCGATGAGATTCATTTTCCATGTTAACAATTCAAGAATGATTATAAAGTTTATATAGAAAGTAATAATGAAACATATGACATAATAATTATACTAGATTTATGTAAATATACATGTATTTTATATACTTAATTCCATCCAATTCGATAAGAAAACAAAAAATAGCGTTCATGCGTACGTACGACCTACCGTTACTATGAATGGTGTATTTCATTACATTTATAGATATCATATATATATATATATATGTATATGTATATGCTGAATATATATTAAATATAAATCAAGTTTTACTTTCTAGAGTTAATTAAATCAGGATATAAGTTATAATATCATGAACAACAAGTCCAAACACGTACGATAAATATAACGATTTTACCCAAAACACTACTTTAACATGGAATTTACAATAGGACAGGTAATATAAAGTCATAAGTGAACCATATATGATATAATAACAATGAATATGATTCTAAGTCAATGGCATTATTTAAATCATTATACAGGAGGTTCAGACACATACGGAACAAATTGGACATAAGGTAAGGGAAAATTATTCCAATCTCATTCTTATCTGAGATTGTTTATTTGTATGTATTTACTGGGGTTATGTTTATTATCCATGTCCATATGTTCTTAAAATGTTTTCAAATTTTTTTTACATTTCTTCCATTTATGTTTAAAGTCATTTTTACTATTTTTACTTTTACCACATCGTATAAAAGGAATATTTCTTTTGTTTACCATAGAATGTACATTTTGAATTTTCTGGTAAAAGTATGAGAAGAATGTTTTTTTAACTTATACGACATGAATAGATTTTTACAGTTTCATAATGCCTTATTTTCATGAAGTTTACTCTATAATATCTAATGAATATGTTAAAAAAAATTATTTTTATTTTAAAATTGCATTTCATTTTTTAAAAAGAAAATGAATTTTAAGAATAAAGGATATTTTTCTTCAAGAATTCATTTCAAGTGTTTTATCAAAACCATTTTCAATATAAGATGGAATTATTTCATATGTGTATGTTTCAAGTATAATTTCTCTATGATTTATCTGGTTTCACTTTTGTTATGATGAAATTATATCCATTTTCTTTTTGTAAGGATTATAGTATGATGGGATAATGATTATGAAACCAATTTTATACTTTGGGTAATGATGAATGATTTATGTTCATGTTGTGGAACAAGTAAAAATGATTTAGTTATGAGATGGGTGTGACCTATATCCCCCTCCAATGCATTGGGTAATGATTTATATCTCATGATATAGACATGGCTAGAATGGTAAGTTAATCCGGTTCAGTGATATAGGACTAGAACAAGGAGTGAACTCGATTCAGAAAGGGACTTTGTCCAGTAAGATGGTCTTGGCAGCAATGCCTTGGATACTATGGAAATCATAACAAGTGCTTCATGGTTTCCACAATTTCATGCTTTACTCCCATGCTATTTTATCATGATTGATGTTCCATTATGATCTATGCCTTATGTACTATCATGTTTTATGTCATTGATCAAGATTTTGATGTTTAAATATTATGATCTTGTTTTTAAGTTCAAATGTATATGGTTTGTTTTATTTTTTCCATGCTAACCCTTACTGAGCATTTGATATCAGCCTTTATATGTTTTCTTTTCCCCGTGATATAAAGAAAGGTTTTAGGTAAGAAAAAAAGGAATATCTTTATGGAAGATGTTGAAGATCTTTCACCAAGATTAGAAGATTATATTCGGAGTTTCCAAAGACACTAAACTATTACGGTGATTTGATGTCTATTTTTGTTATGTATTAGATATTACGAAAAATTAATGTAATGTCTATATACATCATGCATTGGGTCTCTACAATGGTAATACAAATTACTTTTAAAAAATATAATAATTTATAGAGTATGGAAGAAAATAAATTATTTTCTTGGTAAAGATGAAATACATTCATACAAAAAAAATTAAAAAAGTATCATTTCAAAATTTTGAAAAGGAATAGAAAAATCACAAAAAATAGAATACCATGAAAATAATAATTTTATTTTTTTGAATAGAAATTCAATTTTTATGGAATGTTACTTTTAAAATAATTTATGTATAAAAAATTTTAATCAAATAAAATAAATAATACATACTTGGAAGAAAAATACTTGTGGATACAAAGGATAAAAAATGTGTGTTATTATTATACACAATATTTTTGTGTTTTTGTGTACCAAAGAGAAAATAAATTTAAACAATAATTTAAAATCATAGAAATTACCATATGAGATGAAATTATGTCTCAATTATGAATTAAATATTATATAGATTGAAAATAGTAAATCAAATGACATATAATCTCATCTAACTATGTTATTGGAACATAATAACATGACTTAGACATCTTCATGGTCAAACACACTTCAATCTCCTACTCAATAAGTATATACATCTTGATTACATATTTATATTTAAATAATTAATATTTTGGTGATACCAAGACCTATAGTGTAAAATCTTGTTATAGTTCTATATCCCACTTCGTATTCATTCTTTCTTTGGGTTCATCTTGGGTTTTTCCAAAAATGAATTTGAGAAATTTGGGACATTATAGGTTGTGCACGTTTTCCACACAGATTTTACAAACCATTCACCCACACAATGTAAATGGTGGATTCCCAAATAGTGGGGGATTTCTTGGATGGTCCATGGTTTTTCAAACTGTTTGACCATCATGTAGAAACCATTAACCCCACCATAGGGGCACTTGGTTAGGTCCCACAGTTAGTCTAACTATATATACACATCCACCTAACCAGGGGTATGAGAATTTTTAATTCTTAAAATATATTACATAATCCCAAAACCCCTACATTAAGTACTCGTTTAGCCTATTTGACCTCATCAAGAATTCTTCTTCTGTATAAGATCCCTAAAAGTGATTTTTAATCCTCAAAACCAATTCATATGTGGATCAAATATTAATGAACCTTTTTTGATCTATTTTTGATAAGTTATCTCCCTTGTTCCTCCTCTCCTACTCTCACTAGATTTTGAATATATGGTTTATTTCTAGATCTAAAATTTGACATTCATCATGGGTGAATTTTGTTGTGAATGTTGTGTTACGTGATACAGCGATCTATAACAGAAGGTTCTATTTAATATTGGACAATTTATTTTAACATAAATTTATTGATTTAAATTAAATTTTATTCAATGTGATTATGAAAAACATTATTCTCATCGAAATTGGAGTTGAATTTTTTTCTATATGATATGGGAAAACCCCCAAATTCCAATGAATTATTTTTTGATTTTCGAATTTGATGGAAATTATAGAATTAATAGTGGAATTAAATTGTGGAATTCAATTAAAATTTTTATTGGAGAAAAATGGTTTGATTTTTTTTGATAATAACCCCTCCATTTCTATCGTAAATTTTTTGAATTGATTTCAAACATATTTTTGAATTTAAATTTAATTTGGTGTATTGAAATGGGAAATGGGTTAATTTTATTTTAAACAATTTTTAAATTAATTTTCCATTATTGGTTGTTGTTTGGGAATATTAAATCCTAGGTAGTTACTATGTTATTTCAGAAAATACACTATTGATTATTTACCACATTAAGGAAAAAATGTGTAGTATGTCACATCTTTGATGGGACGGTGATGATTTCTCATTGACCAGTGTTTGAGTGATGTGTGTACCCATATCTATGTTATCACTTATTCTAGTGTTTGAGGATCCCGTAATATAGAACTATTATACCTATATAGAATTGACAATTTTTCTTCTTTGTGATTATTTCGATATATATTTTATTATTTTTAATCTATTTTACTCATTAGTTTTGAATTTATATAAAATTTCTGATATAAAATTATTATTAAGACATTGTTTGAAATATTTCCATCATTTGAAATGTAAATCATTATTTTTGAATATGCTTATAAAGTTTGATGAATTTTTATTTAAAATGAAATATTTTTTTCGTAAACTGATTTTCATTCTATTTGCGGAATCTTTAGTGAGACATTACTGGGATTTTATTTCACACTCTATCTATGCCTTTGGATATTAATAGATTTCATCCTACCAGGTTCATGGAATGTAAGAACACCTTGGTAGGTGGTGGTTTTTGATATATTGTCTTACAATGATATGTCTATTGGGGGTTGGGTTGTTAATAATTCCATTCTCTTTTACTTTTGGCATGTCAATTGAGTTTATTCCAATTTGACTTCTTGTACTATTCTCCCAGTGGGATTTTATTTTGAGAATATTAACTTGTTTCTTTTTATTCCACTGTTTATATAAAAGAATGTACCTATTTATCTTTTTATGATTCTAGGTTATTGTGACCAACCCAAGGGGATCGGGAATTCCCTTCGGGCAATGTTAGGATTGGCATGGGTGTCAGGGTACTGGGGTATTCATGATGGTTCTTGAAAAAGTGGAATCAAAGTTGAATTTTTTTTCATATTACCTTGATGTCAGAATGTTGTTGACTAATCTTATCATTACATAGAAACTAGTTATGACTAAGGATATATCTATTTATCGAAATAATGGGACTTAAGGCACCAGGGGTGGTTTGGGAAAGACGTATTTAGGATTAGTTTTAGTACTTTCTATACTTTTTATTTGGGTATATTTAAATCAATATATCATTCTTGTATATATTAATATTAATTTCCCAGTTTCTATTGTGTGATTATTTATTTTAGTATCCTTTTTGATGTCATCAATTTTGTCTGTTGATATGGTGTTTCATCATTCCTCTAAAAAGATGTGTAGATCATATCAAGGAGTATGTTATTGATGAAACATAATGATAAAATCGTTTTATGGAAGAGAACCTGATTGAGGTGAATGTTTTTCATATCAAAGCTCTGGGATAGACACATGCACCCATTCTCATTCTGGCCCCACCTACAGGACCTAAAATGGTGTTTCTACTTAATCATGCTCATGAGTTCCTTTGAAAAAATCCACTAAGATTACATGTTTATAATTATCGTAAAATATATGAGGATTGGTTGAACTATATCAATAATTTTTTTGAGTTATTATAAATGAATTTTTAAATCAAGGAGAAATGTGTCACCTTTAAACTAGAGGGGCCAAGCAAGAGATGGTGGTACACCATAAATATGAAGAAGAAGCATGAGGAATTGGAGTGGAAATACAATAATGATTTTTTCAACAAATAGATCTATCATGATTCTTGATTTTGGAAAATGATATAATATTTTTAAAACTCGAGAAGTGTGAAAATACCGTGATAGAATATATAAATCTTTTTTCTATGCTTGTGTAGTTACGACCTAAAATTATATCAAACAGGAATATGAAGAAACAATTGTTTATGATGGTAATTTGACTTTTTATTATTTTTTATATTTTATTTTAATTGATTAATTCTTCTTCTAGTGTGGTGGATTGAGGGTTGATGGTTTTAATAGACCTCTATAATAATTTAGGGATGATGGGAAATCCTTTTTCTCCCAATGGATGATATGTGAATTATATTAAAGGAAAGATTAAGAATGATGTTTTTCATGGTGGTTTTTGACATCAGGGTTCTGCTAGACCTATCTTAGTTCCTCAAGTATTCTCTTTGATTTGGTGAAAGTATAAAAATAATGGGATCTAATAATGTATTTTCATTGAGGAGCCCATGGTATTTTGTTCCAATAGATGATAAGGTAACTTTCCAAAGTTATTTCATGCCTATTCTACAATTTTAGTGGAACATGATTATCTATGAAAAATATTAATAAAGTGAAATCAGATGATTTAATGACTAAGGGGTTCCATCCATATGAATCTGGAATGAAGATTCTTTACATAATGTAAGAGTATCTAGAGAAGTAAGACACTAGTCTAGGAACTATGAGATGTACCATCATAGTTACTTCATCTTTAGTGACTAATATATTTGATACTGGGGAATATAATTCATTCATTTCAACCAATATTGTCAGTTTTATATATATTTATATAGATATTATTTCATTTTTGGTTGATATTACTACACCCCTCATAATCAAAAGAGGGATGGGTATATTTTTTCCTACTTCTATTTTCCCTTTATCAGAGACTGATCTTGGTTATGATTTTGTAGTTCTAAAAATTAATCCTCTTGACATCATTATCACGATGGATTGGATCATTTCTAATGAATCACAAATTGAATTATTTTTTTGGTGGGTCTCTTTTACCATATATGATGGGGTTTTCTATATCTTTTAGGGATAATATGTTCAGAGGACCGATAGAGCTGTACCATTTTATCTATATTTGGGAATATTAATATTTATGTTTTCATTTTATCAGGAGAATGAATCATTGATCAAAAATCTCCCTCTAGTTGTATATTGTTTTCAGGACATTTTTCCTTTGGACTTATCTATAATTTAATATGTAGTTGAGGTATATTTTTCCATTGATTTAGTTCCTAGTATATAGCCAAAATTAATTTTTTCTTACCACATGGATCTAGCTGACATAAAAGAGTTGAAGAATTAAAAGGGTTTTATTTTGGGGAAAGACATTATACACCTATGTTTGTTTCCTTTTGAAGTGTCGAATATAGTTTATATGAATTTTGATGGTTTACATTTCCTTTGTTTATATTATCAATAACTCAACCGTGTTTTGGTAAATAATAAATATTGATTCCCATGGTACGATGATTTGTTGAACCAGTTGGAAGGGGTGTATTTGTTTTTGAATATTTATTTATTGTCATGATATCTTCAGTTGAGAATAGAAGAATCTAAATTTTAAAAAACTAGATTCTGTAACATGTATGGAATTTTGGATTACCATGTCATGAATTTTATTCTAACCAATTCACCTATAGTCTTTTAGTATTTCATGAATAATATTTTCCATGAGTATCATGACACTTTTGTTGTTTTATTTTTTGATGAAAACCTTGTTTATTCTATGTCGGAAGAGGATCATGTGTGTCAACTGTGTTTTGTTATGAAATTATTGATAAATCAAAAAAATCCGGAAAATATTTTGAAATTTGACCTTTTTTTTATTTGGGAGGTGATGTTCATAGGACACATGGTGTCAGAACATGGTATATCGATTTATCTTGAGAAGATTAAAGCATTTATAAAATGGGAAAAACCTAGAATGTATTTGAGATTCAGAGATTCTTATGTTTAGATATATATTATCTGTGGTTTGTAAATAATTTCTCGAAGTTGAATTCTCTGATGACATCACTAAGTTTGCTAGGGGTTAATTTTTCTTGAGATGTGAAATGTCATAGTAATTTTGTTGAACTAACATGCCTTTTGACTAATGCACAGATGTTGAATCATCTAGAGGATGGGCATGAATATGTGGTATTTTTTAACACATCAGTAATAAGTTTGGGATTTGTTATTATATCAGGTGATAATTTCATTTCCTATGGCTCTCGACATGTTAGGCCACAAGTAACACCCATTGAATTTTTAATTTTTTTGAATTAATTTAATCTTTCTGGTATTTTGAATTTCCCCCAAAATTGGTTATAAATTATATTATATAAATATACTATGTTTTAATTCCATTCAACAGAAGGACATTTTAATATTTTTCTATACACAACACTGACTTGTTGTGGATTATAAGAAACACTTTGTTTCGGCGAAATATCACTTAATTTTTATAGTTATTTAAATGATATAGTTATAACCTAAAAGTTAGACATAGTAATATGAATGGTAATAACTAATTTATAAATTTCATTTATAATTGTTTCAACTAAATAAATCATATATATATTATGCATATATTAATCCAATTTTCTTCATTGAGAAAATGTTTATGTTGAATTTTAATAATAAATATTAATGAACTTTTAAACATTATCACATTAAACTCTCTCTTTCCTACCATGTATGTTAGATTATCCTTAAAAATAATTTTTCCTCTACTATTAATTGAATTTATAAAAATAGATATACGTGGTTAAAATATCTAAAATATATATAGTATAAAAATATCAATATAATTATTTACTAAAATTATGAGGGAAAGTGATTAAAACACATTACTGTGATATAAGTAATGTTAAGTTTAACAAGGGACTAAACCTAAACCTTTAGAGAAAAAATTACTTAAAAACTTGTCTAAAAACACTTTATGAACATATTACTTTTACAAACCATATATTATTTTTATTTTTTGGGTTTTTATGACTCATTTTAGGTAGATCCTTTGGTACCCCTTTGAAAAATGCGATGTGCGTCCCCTCCCTCCTCAATAAAATTCCACCACCTCTACCCCTTCATCAAAACACTCAAGACATATAGTTTCAGCCAATATCTACCAAATAAACTTCCCAAAATCCTTGGCTTAGTCTTCTGATCCACTATTTTGATAGAAATACATCATTGGAATACCATTGGTGAAAACCAAAAGGATATCACCCTAGAAGAGGTAACATCCATCATCATGCTCCTTTCATTTATTTTTTTCTCCACAACCTCAATTAATCCAATTACATGAACATATATTAGCTTTACTATCCTAAATATAATTATATTTTTTTATGTTATGATTTATAATTTCACTTAGACAAACTTCCATCTAATGTGTAACCTATTTATCGTTCTTGTGTATGATGAACTACCAACTCATGAAGCGATGTTGTTCATTTTAGCTTAAACATCTATTATGGTGGGTTACTATGATGAATAGTATTTTTTATATGATATAAATGATATTTATAAAGTATTTAATCATCTATAGTGATTATATAAATACTATATTCATTATTTACATTTTTCTTAAATACAACAATTTCGTTGGGGATGTGTGGACTACCGCCCCCTCAAAGCGATGTGATTCATTCAAGTAGTACATGTAACATATTAAGGATAAGATTAGTAAACATATTATATATATATATATGATATATTTATGATACATTAATTATATTATATATATATATATATTCTTTACTTACTTTATTTCAATATTAAAAAGAAAAAACAGAAACAACGCTCTTACGTACATATGAACTACCTACTACATAGAAGATGTATTCCATTCTATATTTATATATAATATAGAATATTATAAATATTTTTATATGTATAATAAATTATACTTATATCATTTTTGAAATTTTTTAAATCGTGATATAAGTACGAGGACAAAAATTATAACAAATTATTACACATGTGAAAAACAGACCAGAAATTACCCAAAGAGAAACCACAACATGGAATCATTATTAAGTAGGTAATATAAAGTCATAATAAAACCATATATGGTATTATAAATAATAATATGGATTTATAAACTATTTATAACAAAATTATATTTGTGATAAAGGATCACTCTTTGAGTACGAAGAGAGTCAACACATAACATATCGGAATTTCATCACACTTTTTATTTCCATGAGATACATTTATTTTTAACAAATAATTTATTTTATGTGATATGTAAACTAAAAATTGAGGTATTATATGATTTTTAAAATTAAATTAATATTAATTTACAAATCCATTTTATGGTCTTTCTTTCGTGGGGGTTTTGTTTGAAAAATTACCAAATTCGTAAAGTAGTTTTGTATCAATTTTCCTTCTTTAAGACACATGCCATGTTATGAACATGTATTTTTCCTTAAAGTGTATATAATGACTTAGAAATGTTAAATAATTAATATATCCATTTTTATGATATTTCAATCTTCCTTTAATGTTATTATTTCCATTTTTTATGATTCAATGTTAAAAAATAAGTAACGGTTTATAGATACAATCTCACTCTTTATCAAGATTATTTATGATTATGCTCCCATTGATAAAGTATTATGATACATATCTCAAGAACTGTAATTATTATTCTTACCATCTAGTTATTAATGATATATCCATGTAATGATACCATTTTCTCACTCTTTGGTACATAATATGATCAAGAAAATGTTTTTAAAAAAGTCTGACTATACCTATCTTTTTTGGGTGGAAATATGTGTTCCTTAAAAAAAACAATTTCTATAAAAAAGGTTTTAAAAATATTCCACTATTATCCAATGCAATTTGAAAGAATTTTTTACCCATATTTTTTATTTTTAGCAAAAATTATTTTTTAGAAAGGAATTCTCTTGTCGTTTTTTGATTGTGGCACTTTTCTAAAAATTTTATGACACAAATGGATTTTTTGGCATATACAGGTTTACCCACCTTCTTCAACGTCATTCCCTTTAATCACATTTAACAATATTGATATTTAAAAATTTTAGATAAATTTTTTCCTAATATAATTTAAATTTATTTTTAAGTGGTATTAAATGAAAAATGATTTCAAAATTATTTTTTTTGTTTTTTATGTGATTATCACAACATCATATTTATGTCCTAAAAAGGTAGATTTGAAATAATAGTATTTATATGATTTTGAAGCTAAATTTAAATGTTTTAAAAAAATACTTGGTAATAGGATTTCAAAAAAAATTGAATCTTATTTTATATGTTTTCAAGGAAAATGATTTTCCAAATGTTTTAAATATTCATTTATAGGTTTTCAAGAAAAAAGGTTTTCTAAATGATTTCAAGACTATGTTATAAGTTTGAAAGAAAAGAGATTTCAAAATGATTTTAAAATTTTATCCTAAATTTTAAATTTATTTTATATGAAAATGTTTTCAACATTTTTTTAGGGTTTAAAGATCCTCTTCAAAGATGAAATGATATTTTCCACCTGAAATTTTTGAAAACATATTTCAAAATTATTTTAAATTTAAGTTGACATTAGTTTATGTTACTCCTATCATTTAGAAAAATTGATAAAACAATCCATTATTATTATTTATTAAATTGTTTATGTTTTTATGGAATAATTATTATGTCACCATTTATCTTTCATTGGTTTTATGTTTATTAAATATGTTTTTCTTATATAATTTCTATGTTTATGAAATCCATTTCCCTTTCATGTGTTCTTTGTTTATGAAATCTATTTCCATTTAATAGGATTATGTTTGTGAAAGATTTTTATATTTAATAGATTTTTTATATATGATACCCATTTATTTTCATGGTTTCTAATTTGATGAAATGATTTTTAAAACAGTCTCTTTTCCACAGGTTAGGATAATATTAAATGTTTATGATACCAATTTCAATTCGTGGGTTATGATAGTATTAATGTTCATGATCTTGTGGAACACATATGTATGATTTCATTATGAGATTTTTGGGACTTATATATTCATAAAATGAATTGGGGAATGATTTATATATCTTGGGATCAACATAAAATACAATGTCTGCTAAGATAATATTGGGTGGGATCCTTGAATACTAAGATTGTCATGGGAGTGAACCATGACTACCAATATGGTTGAATGAGTGAACCATGACTACTAATATAATTATGGGACTGAATCATGACTACCAAGATGGTATGGGAATGAACCCATAATACTAATATGGTAATGAAAGCAATTCCTTGACTACTATGGAAACAATTATTATCCTATTATGTTTCTTCCACAATTCTATGCCCCACTCTTCTTTTGTCATTTTATGTTTTATGATTATGATTCTATTGTGATTAATTCCTTGTAAACCACAAATATTTATACCATGATTATTTTTTATGATATCCTGGGTGTGATCATCAAATGTTATGATCACATTATCATACCCTTGTGACCGTGATTATACATACATATCTCCCTTATTTAGGATTATAGAGTATCTGATCTCACCCCTTTTTATGTTTATTTACCATTTCATGATGATATATTTTAGGTATGATATGACTATGAGGGGTTATAGTTTCTAAGAACCTGGTGCGAGATAATGATGCTCACTCTTGTACAAGTCTTTATGCTTCTATGATTCCAGAGGCACTAAACTAATAGAGTCTTTGGATGTATATCGAGTTAATGTAATATGTATTCCATAAAATCAATTTAATGTTAGTGTGTATATATATAGGTCACTATAGTTGGTATCAGAGGGATGGTTTAGTAATCCTTTGAAAAATAGGTTGATAAAACCTTACTAAAAACCCTAAGGACATGACTAATGTTATGTATAGGAATCAGGGGATGTATAAGAAAAATACATAGAATTTGGGTAAGGGATGAAGATAGTGGTTTTCTACTAATAAATCCTTGTTTGTACAGCACATGTTGATATAGATTGTAACACCCGAGAATTTTATAAGAAATATTTTGTTTTTATTTTATATAAATCATCAAAGGAATCTTTCACTACACAAAACACTAGCTTGATACATAATACCTATATATGTTCAATGTAATTCATTGAGTAATTTTATAATAATTTTAGATATATAAAAATTTTATTTAACTTTTCACCGTCTTTTACCCACCTCCTAAGAGAATTTGAAAATTTACATAAAACCTAAATTTAACGCTTCTATGAGTGGAATTTCAAAAATACGAGAGACACCATTGATGTTAGTAAGTAAAATGTGGTTCACTGAGATGAAAATAATTTTTTATGAATAGTAACTTTCTACATTTATTTACCACGGTTAAAAGTAAATAGGGTAATTAAGGGTAAAAATGATCTTATTATTACCCTAACACATGTGATAATTATTTCAGATAAGTGTAATTCGACCAAAAACAACCTTACGAATAAAATATGACCATTTAGGCCCAATTGGATTAGATTAGGACATTTATTATTAATGTATTTAAAGAAGGGTTAAAATAGTTAAAATCAAAGTTTAATAAGTAAATAATTTTTAATATAGGGTTATACATATGATAAATTCGACTATAAACATTCAATAGAAAGATAAATCGATTTCCTACATAGTGGTATTTTATTTGTGATTTTTAGACATTAAATAATTTAAATTACTTATGACACAAAGATGATGAAGTAATTATCATGTTAATGAAATATTGACATAATTGATGTCATAAATACCCAAATAAATATAATTTTAGTCTTTTTATGAATTACACTAATTTTCTAGGTTAATTTGACATGTTATTATTGATTTAATTAACTTTTTTCGAACTAAGTATTCTGTTATGATTTTTAGAAAAATCAATTACTAAATAGTGTCAAAATTGACATAAAATAGTTTTTAAAACAAATATTATATTATTAATTTTTATTTTATTTATAAAAATTTAAGGATCGGCCAAATCACTTAGATAAGGTTATATATATTCATAATAAACAACTTGGGGCTCGTTTGGCTTGTTATATTAAGTTTATTAACCTTATAGTGTAACAACACAAAAAGACACAATAAAAGTAAAATTAACTAACTTAAAGTTAAATCTAAATGATATGGTTAAAATTATAAACTAAACTTGTCCAAATTCTATTGGATGAGAGGATTTTTACCCATCCCCACCTTAGTTTCTAAATAAATCAATTTGAATATATTTTAAACCGAATATAGCTTTATAATAAAATAATATTTTTAGATTTTCCAAAGGTGCCCCACTCCTCCCTTATAAAAGGGAACCTCATCCCTCTCTTCCTTACACCACTTTGAGCCTTAAATCTCGGCCAAAACATGCCAATTTCTTCTCTCCACTTCCCTAGAAACATCCTTGAGGACCTGATCTTCTTCAAAGACCAATTTTAGTTCCCTAAAAGGAGGTATCAAAGAGGTGCTTGAAAGAAGAGGTAATGTCTATTACTGATTTTTTCAACTTTATTTCTTCTTCCACGTATTCTTATTTAGTTGTTTCATTATGAATTAATAACATCAGTATCAATAATATATGTATATGTTATTATAAGTATTAAACAATCCTATTTCACCATCTATCCATCCCAGAGAAAACAAAATCACCGCGCGTGCGTATGTATGAAATACCGTCTCCACGCCGTGGTGTAATCTATTTTCCACAACCACCTTACTTGTATGGATATAATGGTGTAAATAATGAATATATATGATTATTGTAAATTTATATTGATTCTGAAATAGTATACATACACTCCAATACAATTCCACGATCATGGGAACGATATCATCGCTCGTGCGTACGTACAGAATACTGTCTCCACGATGTGATGCGACTCGTTCTACATGATTTTCATTTCATAATGATTACATAAATGAATTGAGTGAATAAATATGATATATATTACACTAATAACATTCTGTAAATGAGGTATCTATAACCTAAAAATAAGAATAAGAATTTATTTGACAAAACACACATAAGAACAAAAAGTAATAAACAACCGAATAACAAGTAGCAATGAAATATTACTAATAATAAGCTAATAATATGACCACATATGATATAATAACAATGCTTATGATTCTGTAATAAGTCAATTACATTATTTAAATCATTATACAGGAGGTTTGGACCCTTATGAAGCAAATCTGACCTAAGGTAAGGGAAATATCACAATCTCATTTTTATCTGAGATTTTTTATACTTTGGAATTTACTGGGGTGTATTTTATCATCCACATCCATGTTTCCTCAATATGTAATGTTATTTACATCCACCTAAAATTTTTAAATCCAATTTTACCCTTCGGTGAAATTTTAGTAAAATATATGAAAGGAATCTTTTGTCGTTTTTCCTACGAGGTACTTTTTTACTTTTCTGACAAAGTATGAGAAGAAGGATTTTTTTTACTTATAAGGAATGAATAGATTTTTAAAACATTATTTCCAAGAAGATTCCTTTACAAGTTTTAAATTTTATTTTTAATAAACTTTTTTTCATTTAGAATTGTATGACATGTTAAAAACGAACAATTGTTTTTGAAGTAGAAAGGATATTTTCCTCAAGAATGGAGTTCAAGTGTTTTATCAAAATTATTTTCCATATAAGATAATATAGGGTTCTGTTTCTATCCCTATTTTTACATTGTTTTGATTGTGTTATGATGGAATTGTTTTTATGAATTACTTTAATCTTATATGATTTATGTTTTGATGGCATGATGTTTAAGAATCACATTTTTATTACATGGGTTATTTTATGATGTATGATTTATGATGTTGTGGAACACATAAGAATGGTATAATTATGAGATGTGTGGGACCTATATCTCAATCCAATGCATTGGGTAAAGATTTTATATCTCATGAGATAGACATGGCTAGAACGGTAAGTTAAACCGGTTCAGTGAAACAGGACTGAAACGAGTAATGAACTCGGTTCAGAAATGGACTTTGTCCACTAACATAGTCTTGGAAATGAGTCTTGACTAATAAGAAATTATTCTCTATGATTATGTTTGTATTCCACAATTCGTCATGTTTTATGTTATGATTAATGTGATTACATTTCACTACCATGATTTATCCCATGTTATGAAATTTTGATCTCTTTTGCAAGGTAAGATTTCCAAAATGTCATATTCTTATGAATATGATGTGATTGATATTTCTTTTGTTTACCCTTACTGAGCATTCGAGCTCACCCTTTTGTATGTTTTCTCACCCCAAGTCAAGAAGAAGGTTATTAAGTAAGATATTCCAAATGGAACTACAGATATGATGAAATAAATGGGAGACAGTGTGGACGCTTTATGAACCAGTTGTTTATGTCTCCCAGTTTCTAAAGAAAATATACTTATACGGTCCTTTCATGGTTTTTTTATATGTTGTAATAAGTGTAATTCAATTTTGAAGTACTAATAATGTATGTAAATTATGGGTCGTTATAGTTGGTATTAGTAGAATGGTATAGACAACCTTTGGAAACTAGGAAGTAAAAGCCTTCGTAAGAATCCTAAGGATAGGACTAAGCATAGAACACAATCATAGTGTTTTAGAGATGGCCATGAATAACCTAGGATAAGACCTTAAGTGTGAAATTTTATTCTTGATTATGTGGTTTTCCTATAATAATTAGTGTTCCTAAAACTATTCTTCTTGGTTTTAGTCAATGGATGGAACCCGAAGGAACCGTGTTAATGCAGAATGTGATGGGCAATGCAATGATTGTCCCCCTGAGCAACCAAATGTTATGTGAGCTGGGATGAAAAATCTTGTAGCCATGCTCACACAACTTTCTCAAGCTATTAATTATGCAAGACTTCCAAACGAGCAAAGTAAGGAGTAACATTCTGTTTAATCCTTCACGAGACAGCGTCCACCTTCATTCAGCGGGTCTACTGATCCATTAGTTGTTGAACAATGGATCAGTACTACTGAAAACATATTTTCAGTTCTTCAATGTTCTGAACATGATATATTCATCTTAGTAGTGTATCGTTTGGAAGGTGATGTTGATCAATGGTGGAATCTTATCAAGAATACGAAACCAAGAGATGAAATTGAGTCCATGGAATGGGACGAGTTCAAGAAGTTATTTTTCAATAAGTAATTCCCTCATTTTTTCCGAACAAATATGGAGAAGGAGTTTCTTAAACTGATGCTAAAGAATAATGAATCTGTTGGTACCTATGAAGCAAATTTTAAAAGACTTGCAAGGTATGCTTCTGGTATTATTATACGCTTCTGGTATTATTATCCAACCTGAGAGTAAGATATATTGATTCTTTAGTGGCTTAAAACCAAGTCTTAGAAGGGCGTTATCTATAAGGGACTTCAATAGCTATGAGGAAATCATTCGATGTGCTCTCAAAGTTGAGATGGGTATTGGAGTAACCCATCCATCATATGGGTTTGATAAGAAGAGTAAAATGGAATTAAAAGGAAAATCTAAAGAGAACGCTGAAAAGAAGATGAGTTTTCCCTTATTCTTAAAGTGTGGAAAGAAACACGGAGGGAGTTGTCTTAAAGGGACAAGTAAATGTTTCAAATGTGGAAAGGAAGGTCATCAGGCATTTGAATGCCGTAATGATGGGAATAATATTACTAGTGATGCGAACAATGAAAAGGCTACATAGAGTGCACCTTCTACACTTCAATGTTATAAGTGCAAGGAAATGGGGCATTATGCCAATCAATGCCCTAATCCAAGGTTTGATGATGATGATCAATGTCAACAAACTCTTAAGGCTAAAGACAAAGGAAAGTCACATGCAATTTCAATCAGCGATGTGGAGTATGATAATGAAGTGGTGAAAGGTACACTTACCATCCACTCTAATGTAGAAAATGTTTTATTTGATTCTGGATCCACCCAATCCTTTATTTCTGAAGAATTTTCTAAGGGTATCACCATATGACCTCAACAATTAGATGTTGAGTAAGCTGTGACAACCCCTAATGGCACAACAGTCACATCAAAAGTTTATAATTCTTCTCAGACTGAAGTTTGTTGGAAAGTGCTTCTTAAAAATCTTGTGATCCTCCCTATAGTGGAATTTGATGTGATTTTTGGCATGTATTGGCTTTCTCTATATGTAACTCATATCAATTGCCAAAGAAGGGAAGTCACATTTCATATTCTAGATCAAACATTGATCTTCTATCGATGAAAGGATTAACATAACCTTCTAGTAGAAATTTCATCCATATTATGGGCCTTGATTCCACTAAATGATGGTTATTTATCTCAAATGGTTGGTGAGAAACTCATGATTAAGAATATTCCCATTGTACGGGAGTTTGATGATGTCTCTTCGGAGGAATTTTCAGGTCTTCCACCAAACCGTAAAGTTGAGTTTTCAATAGAACTCGTACCAGGTGCTTTACCTATTTCAAAGACACCTTATAGAATGGCCCCAATTGGGTAGCAAGAATTGAATAAGCAACTCCAAGAGAATCATGATAAGGCGTTCATACGCCCTAGTGCGTCACCTTGGGGAGAACCTGTTATGTTTGTTAAGAAGAAAGATGGATAAATGAGACTATTTATTGATTATCGGGAACTTAACAAGATCACTATCAAGAACAAATATCCTCTCCCGCGCATTGATGACTTATTTGACCAACTATGCGGAGCTCAATACTTTTCCAAGATTGATTTTCGTTCAGGGTATCATCAATTAAGGGCCAAAATGGAGGATATACCAAAGATGGATTTCTGTACAAGGTATGGACACTATGAATTTATAGTGATGCCATTTGGTCATTCTAATGCCCTTGTTATCATCATGGATTTGATGAATAGAGTCTTTAGAGACTATCTTGATCAGTTTGTGGTAGTATTTATAGACGGTATTCTTGTATATTCAAAGAGAATGGAAGAACATGAAGATCACTTGAGAATTATATTGAAGACCCTGAGAAAGGAGAAGCATTATGCCAAATTTACCAAGTGTGAATTTTGGATTCAAAAAGTTTCATTTTTGGGTCACATAATCTCAAATAGGGGATATCTGTGGATCCATAAAAAATAGATGTTATCGAAAGATGGTAGAGACCAACAACAGTAACTGAGATCCGAAGTTTTCTTGGTTTGGCTGGATATTATCGACGTTTTGTGAATGATTTTTCACGATTATCTTATCCACTCACCAGGTTGACTCGGAAAGGAGTTAAGTTTGTTTGGACGGAGTAATGTGAAGAGAATTTCAAGGAGTTGAAAAGAAGGTTATCCAGTGCACCTATGCTCACACTTCCTTGTAGTTGATAAAGGTTTGTGATCTACAGTGATGCATCCAAGAAGGGATTGGGGTGTGTTCTTATGTAAAATGATATGGTGATAGCTTATGCCTCACAATAGATGAAAATCCATTAGCAAAATTACCCAACTCACGATTTGGATTTAGCTGTAGTAATCATTGCATTAAATATTTGGAGGCATTATCTTTATGGAGAAAGGTGTGAAATTTATACTGATCATAAAAGTTTAAAGTATATTTTCACACAAAAGGAGCTGAATATGCGCCAAAGAAGATGGTTAGAACTGATTAAGGATTACGACTGCTCAATTCATTACCACCCTGGGAAAGGAAACAAGGTGGCAGATGCATTAAGTCGACAAGACCATGCCAGTTTATCCATGACGACAATCACAAAAGATCCAATATTTATGGATTAACAAAGGATGGATCTTGGAATTATAATGAAAGGGGAAAAATCTTATCTTTCTCAAATGAATGTTCAACCATCTATACATGTTAAGATTAAAGAGGCACATAAAGAAGATGTAGAGTTACAAAAGAAGTTGAGAAATGTTCCTGAATTCAACCTTGATTGTGATGGGATAATAAAGTTCATGAATTGGGTTTGTGTTCCTCCCATCCTCGAATTAATGAAGGAGATGCTAGATGAGGCTCAAATTTCTTCATTCTCTATTCAACCTGGAAGCACGAAGATGTATAGGGACCTGAAAGAGTACTTCTAGTGGGATGACATGAAAAGAGATGTTGCAGAATATGTCTCTCAATGCTTGGTTTGTCAGCAAGTTAAAGCTGAGAGACAGAAGTCTAAGGGGATGATACAACCATTACCCATACCTAAATGGAAATGGGAAAACATCACTATGGACTTTGTCACAGGACATCCTAAAACATCCAAAGGAAATAATGCTATTTGGGTCATAGTTGATCGTCTTACAAAGTCTGCACACTTCATTGCTATTAGAGAGGATTTCTCTCTAGATCACCTTTCCAGGATATATGTAAAGGAAGTGGTAAGATTGCATGGAGTACCACTTTCTATTATATATGAGAGGGATCCGAGGTTTACCTCAATGTTTTGAAGAAGTCTTTAACATACTCTAGATACAGAGTTGAGTTTCAGCACTGCTTATCATCCTTAGCCAGACGGTCAGTCTGAGAGGACAATTCAAACACTATAAGATATGTTGAGAGCTTGCAGTATGTATTTCAAAGGTGGTTGGGATCAACACCTACCTTTGGTGGAATATTCTTACAATAATAGCTTTCACTCCAGTATTCAGATGGCTCCTTATAAAGCTCCCTATGGAAAGAAATGCAGGACTCCAACTTGCTGGGATGAAGTTGGGGAAAGAAAGCTATTAGGACCAGATCATGTTGATGAGATGGCATAAAAGATCCGATCTATTCAACAACACTTAAGAGCAGCTCAGAGTCGACAAAAAAGTTATGCCAGCAACCAAAGAAATCACTTAGAGTTTTAAGTGCGTCATATTGTGTTCTTACTAATATCTTTTTGAAAGAGAGTAATGAGATTTGGAAAGAAGGGAAAGCTGAGACCATGGTATATCGATCCTTTCGAAATACTGGATCGTGTTGGGAAGGTAGCTTATCGATTGGCGCTTCCAATGAACCTCTGTCAAGTTCATGATGTGTTCCATGTATCTCTCCTGAGAAAGTACATACCTAATCCTTCACATGTACTCAGCTCAGAAGTTGTACTGCTGGAACAAGATCCTTCTTATGAAGAACAGCTGATAGAGATTCTCGATCGTAGTGAAAAATTCCTACAGAACAAGACCACTCGCTTGGTGATAGTTTTATAGAGGAAAGACCAATTAGAAGAAGCTACCTGGGATCTTGAGGATATGATGAGGGAGAGGTATCCTCATCTGTTTGTTACAAGTGATGAATTTCGAGGGCGAAATTCATTTTAATGGGGGTAGAATGTAACACCTGAGTCTTTTATAAGAAATATTCTGTTTTTATTTTATATAAATCATCAAAAGAATCTTTCACTACACACAACACTAGCTTGGCTTGCTTTACACGCAATCACGACCTTCCTTGATAGCTTGCATCGTACGCAATACCGAGTTTCACTAAACAACGATATGCTATTAAAATATTATTAAAACTAGCCATTATGAATAGTAATAACCACTTTTTGAAATTTTTTAAATTTTATTTTTCAAAATGGACTTTGTTTTTGGATTCAGAATATCGAAATTAGCCTAGGGTGAAATTTTGGTATTTTTCTGGAAATAATCAATTTTTGATGAATAGTGAAAACACTGGGTTACTATTTAAAAACCGACTTTTTATTTAAATAATTATTTATTTTATTTAAATTTATTTTAGGTCACAATTGATACATAATACCTATATAATTTAAATTTAATTCATTGGGGTAATTTTATAATAATTTTAGATATATAAAAATTATATTGAACTTTTCACCGTCTTTTACCCCTCTCCTAGGAGAATTTGGAAATTTATATAAAACTTAATTTTACCGCTTCTGTGAGTGGAATTTCAAAATTATGAGAGACAAGGATGATGTCAGAAAGAAAATGTGGTTCAATGAGATGAAAATAATTTTTGGTGAATAGTAACTTTTTACTTATATTTACCACGGTTAAATGTAAATAGGGTAATTAAGGGTAAAAATGATATTATTATTACCCTAACACATGTCATAATTCTATTGGATAAGTGTAATTCGACCAAAAACAACTTTAGCAATAAAATATGACCATTTAGGCCCACTTGGATTAGATTAGGACATTTATTATTAATTTATATAAAGAAAGGGTTAAAATAGTTAAAATCAATGTTTATTAAGTAAATAATTTTTAATATAGGGTTATACATAAGATAAATTCGACTATAAATATTCATTATAAATATAAATGTATTTCCTACATAATGGTATTTTATTTGTTATTTTTAGACATTAAATAATTTAATTTATTTATGACACAATGATGATGCAGTAATTATCTTATTAATGAAATATTGACATAATTGATATTATAAATACCCAAATAAATGTAATTTTTTACTTTTTATGAATTAAAATAATTTTATAGGTTAATATGACATTTTATTATTGATTTTATTTACGTTTTTCGAACTAATCATTCTGTTATGATTTTCAAAAAAATCAATTACTAAATAGTTTCAAAATTGACATAAAATAGTTTTTAAAAATATTATTATATTATTAATTGTTATTTTATTCCTAAAAATATAAGGTTCAGCCAAATGACTTAGATAAGGTTTTATATATTGATAATAAACATCTTGGGGTTCGTTTGGCTTGTTATTGCAAATTTATTAACCTTATAGTGTAAGAACACAAAAAGATATGGTAAAAGTAAAATTAACTAACTTAATGTTAAATCTAAATGATAAGGTTAAAATAGTAAACTAAACTTGTCCAAATTCTATTTTATGAGAGGATTTTGACACATACCACCTTATCTTCTAAATAAATCAATTTAGAGCTATTTAAAACCGAATATGGCTTTATAATAAAATAACATTTTTTGTTTTTCCAAAGGTGCCCCTCTCCTGCTTTAAAAAAGGGCACCTCCTCCCTCTCTTCCTCACACCACATTGAGCCTTCATGCTTGGCCGACCCCTTCCAATTTATACTCTCCACTTCCATAGAAACATCCTAGAGGTCCTGGTCTTCTTCAAAGACCAATTTTAGTGCCCTAAAGAAGGTCTCAAAGAGGCGCTTCAAAGAAGTGGTAATGTCCGTTACCGATTCTTTCAGCTTTATTTCTTCTTTCACTTCTTATTCTTTAGTTGTTTCATTATGAATTAATAACATAAGTATCACTCATATACTTATATTTTATTATAATTATGAAACAACTCTATTTTACCATCTATCCATCCTACGGAAAACAAAATCACCGCGCGTGTGTACGTAGGGAATACCGTCTCCACGCCGTGGTGTAATCTATTTTCCACCACCACCTTACATGGATGGGTATAATGGTGTAAAGAATAAATATATATGGTTATTTTAAGGTGATATGGATTCTGAAATAGTATACATACACTCCAATACAATTCCACAATCATGGGAAGGATATCGTCGCTCGTGCGTACGTACGGAATACCGTCTCCACGATGTGATGCGACTTGTTCTACATGATTTTCATTGAATAATGATTACATAAATAAATTTAGAGAATAAATTTGATATATATTACACTAATAAAATTCTTTAAATGGGGTATCTATAACCTAAAAATAAGAATAAGAATTTATTCAACAAAACACGCATAAGAACAAAAAGTAATAAACACACGAATAACAAGTAGAAATGAAATATTACTAATAATAAGCTAAGAATATGACCATATATGATATCATAACAATGAATATTATTTTGGAATAAGTCAATGACATTATTTATATCATCATACAAGAGGTTCGGACACTTACGAAGAAAATCGGACTTAAGGTAAGGAAAATATCACAATCTCATTTTTATCTGAGATTGTTTATACATTGAAATTTATTGGGGTGTATTTTATCATCCACATCCATGTTTCCTGAATGTTTAATATTATTTCCATCCACATACAATTTTTTAAATCCAATTTTACCCTTCGGTGAGTTTTTAGTAAAATATATGAAAGTAATATTCTGTTGTTTTTTATACGAGGTACTTTTTGACTTTTCCGACAAAAGTATGAGAATAATGTTTTTTTAAATTATACGGCATGAATGGATTTTTAAAACATTATTTCCAATAATCTTCCTTTAAAAGTTTTCATGTTTATTTTTAATCAACTTCTTTTAGTTTAGAATTGTATGGCATGTTAAGAAAGGAAAAGTGTTTTTGAAGTATAAAGGATATTTTCCTCAATAATGGAGTTCAAGTGTTTTATCAAAATTATTTTCCATCTAAGATAATATAGGGTTCTATTTATATCCTTATTTTTACATTGTTTTTATTGTGTTATGATGGAATTATTTTTATTAATTCCTTTAATCTTATATGATTTATTTTATGATGGCATGATGTTTAAGAATCCCATTTTTATTACATGGGTTATGTTATGATGTATGATTTATGATATTTTGGCACACATAAGAATGGTATCATTATGAGACGGGAGGGACCTATATCTCCCTTCAATGCATTGGGTAATGATTTTATATCTCATGAGATAGACATGGCTAGAATGGCAGGTTAAACTGGTTCAGTGAAACAGGACTAAAACGAGGAATGAACTCAGTTCCGAAATAGACTTTGTCCACTAAGATAGTCTTGGCAGTGAGTCTTGACTAATAAGAAATGATTCTCTATGATTATGTGTGTATGACACAAATCTTCATGTTTTAAGTTATGATTATTGTGATTACATTTCACCACCATGATTTATCCCATGTTATGAAATTATGATCTATTTTGCAAGGTAAGATTTCCAAAATGTTACGTTCTTATGAATATGATGTGATTGATATTTCTTTTGTTTGCCCTTACTGAGCATTTGATCTCAACCTTTTGTATGTTTTCTTTCCCCAGGTCAGGAAAATGGTTATTAAGTAAGATATTCCAAAAGGAACTATAGATATGATGAAATAAATGGGAGACAGTGTAGAAGCTTTATGAAACAGTTGTTTATGTTTCACAGTTTCTAAAGACACTATACCTGTACGGTCCTTTCTTGGTTTTGTTATATATTGTAATAAGTGTACTTAAATTTTGAATTACTGACAATTTATTTAATGTATGGGTTGTTATATAGATCCAGCACAAATGTTAATATGGGTAACAACTATGACATGTTTCTTTGGTCCTGACTCACAAATAACCTAGAATACGAAAATGGGTCTGGTGTCATACCTTGTTTGACAGTACCAATGGATTTTATTTGGGAATTCACAAAATATTCATGAAACATAATGAATTATTTAAAAATAAATTGGATATTAATAACCTAGGAAAGATATAATATTGTAATGATTTATGAAGGTTTCAAATTTAAGATATCTTATATGTAATTTTTCATGATTATGTTGTTCCTCAAGATGATAATTATTTCTTACTATTTTATTTCTGGTTTCAGTGAATTGATGGAACCATATAGAAATGTGTTACCATTGAATGTGATGTAAAATTTCCTAATAATATTTTAAATGGTATAATCATTAGAGATAATGATTTTGTGATTCATTCAAATCAGGTATCAAGATATATTATTAACAATGTTAGATTTATTGATATTCCTAACACATATAATAAAAGGATGATGGAATTGAATAAATGTTCCCTTGATAAGGAACATAGAATAAATAATATTCATCTTCCTCCATTATAAGAATAAGGGAAGTAAACCTTTAGGAATACCTCAAATGGAGTGGAAGATTTTATATATATGGGAAGAGAGTCATAGAGTGATGAGTTGTCAAGGAGTTAAATGTTTTATATTTAGATAACATGTTTATTAGGCAAAAAATCCACTAATATACAAATTTACCTCAAAACCATGGAATGAAATATTCTTTTTTAATCATTAATGTACCATGATTGAAGTATTTATGTATTTTTATTCTATAATTATGAATGTTGAACTATATATATATATTGTTCAATTTATGTTTTTAATATGTATTTACATGAATATATTGGATGGTTTTGATGAAAAGAAATTTAATTTTAGGAAAGGTGAGACTTTTCTTAGGAGAAGAACACGCTTAATTTATTATTAATGTTGAGAAATGATGTCTAGGAAAAGATATGTGAGATATGGATAGTTAAATTCAACAATATTGATTACTGCAAAATTAATAAAGATTTACTGAAAAAGAAGTTTACGTTAGCATGGATGAATTTTACAACTTCTCGGATTTAGGAAATATAACTAGTAATATTTTGAATAGGAGGCGTACATTATTTACCAATTTATTTATGGTATTTCTGGTTATTACTATCGTTTTTGAAATTTTTGATAAGTATATTAACATTTTGGGAATGTGACAACCATGATATACATTTTCACACATGGGGGATCAATGTTAATATAATTTTGTTATGTTCTTTATAGAGTTTCATATTTTTATCATCTAGAAGAGTTGTGTGGTTAACCGTTTATGGGATGGTTTAAGTTAAACATTAGATGAGGTTTCAAATGTTAAGCTATTATATCACAATATTATGGTTTACGGATGTTGGATAACTTCCTGCAACCATTTTGGTGTTATAATAAAAAAAAATGTAATGATTTATTATTCTATTATGGATCACTTGATCAATTAATTCTTCCAGAATAAAAAATTCACCTTCATTTTGGTAGTATGTTATGAAGTGAAAATTTGTTAAGTAAAAAGAAATGTGTGAGATAAAGATGAAACCAATTCGGTGTATTTTATTGAAAATTTTCATCATCATTACAAAAATGATCTAGAAATGAAAAACGCTATCCTATCACATTAATTTTTGATGAATCAAATGGACCCTTAAATAATCACAAATTTATAGTTTTTTGATCACCCACTTTTTTATCAATTCTTAATACCACTATCCATTTGAACTTCGTAGTTTGATTTTTCTTCAATATCCATGTTTTCTATTCCCACCTATGTTCTCATATGTTGGAAACACGATATGAGTTAATTTGGGAAACTAATATGTTTTAAACTTTATTTTTTAAAAAATAATTTTAGTATTAATTTTTATGATATCAATATCAATGAAATTAACTTTCATGTTCAAAACTATTAACAACCAATTTTAATTTTGATGGTGAAATTTATATTAAGGGGGGTAGAATGTAAAACCCTGAGATTTTTTGATTTTTTTTGAATTATTTAAATATTTTTGTTATTTTTAATTTAAATAAATAGTATATATATATATATATATATATTATTAAATAAATTTACAATGTTTTAATTTCATTTCATATAACACCATGGTAATATTGTACTTAACACAACACCGAGTTTTCTTGTGTTACAGACAACACAGAGTTTCTGTGATACATTACTTTATTATTATAAGAATATAAATGTGATAGTTATAACGTAAAAATTATATGTAGTAATATTAATAATTATAACTAATTTTTAAAATTTATCTATAATGGTTTCATATAAATAAATCATATTTATAATTAAATATATAATTTTAGTAGTCTTTATTTGTTTTAAAAATACTATTTTCTCAAATAAATTGTTTTCTGTCCATCTATGAAAAATAATAAAATCCAATATTTACACTAGAAGAAAACTAATTTGATAAACTAATATTTATTTTGGAATTTAAAATTTAAAAATGTATCTTAGGGTTAATCTTCAGGATTTTTCAGAGAAACATCATTTTTGTGTGAACAGTGAAAAATAGTGAATTTTAATTAAAAAATGATTCTTCTTTAATTTATTTATATAGTTAAATAATTTTATATGTGGGTTAAAAAGTAAAAATATATCAATTATAAATCCATTAATCCAATTAAGATAATTGGAATCTGTTTTATGTTCTCTTTAGAAAAAAGAATAATGAACATTTGAACATTCTCACGTTAAAAACACGCTTTGTTACCACGTCTACAAGATTGATATTAAAAAATATTTTTCCGCTTCAATGAATTAAATTTAGAAAAATAGGAATACATAGTTTTAATAATTTTTATATTTATTATCTGAGGAGTTCAATTTAATTTTTGACTAAAAATTTTTGTGAATGTTATTAAAATTAATTATAGCTACTAAGGTAAAATTAAGATTAACGAGCGATAAGAACTTATTCTTAAGGTCCCAAATGACATAGAAACATGTCCAAAACACATTTTATGGCCATATTGTATCAAAAAACCTCAAATTATTTAGTTACGAGGATTTATCATGAATTTATTTACGTAAAAACTTAGGCACACCTAACATTTTATTTTAAAAAAATGTTATGTGTGTCCCCTCCCTCCCTTAAAAAAGGAAATGACCTATCCCTCTTCTTCAGAACACTAAAATCACTTATGGTCATCCATTATTTATAAAATAAAATTAAAAAAATACATCCCATACTACTTTAATCCTTTATTTGGATAGAAATTCATCCAAGGAAGCTCTTTTATGCAAACTAAATGGACTTACTCGAAAAAGAGGTGACATCCTTCCTTATGCTCCTTTCATTTATATTGTCTTTTCCACAAAATAAATCCATATTATTACACGTACTAATAAATTTATTATTAGAATTATTATGTATATATTTTTCTATGTTAAGGGTTCTAACATGACTTACACAAACTTCTATGTAATGGGTAAGGATCTTACCTTTATTTCGTACGATGAACTACCGCCTCATGAAACGATGATTTCATTTTCACCTTTTCCACCACATGAGGATTATAATTTTGATAAATACTATATTTTTATATGATATATATTATATATATGATGTATTTATATTTACTTTAATATTATATGAATCCTAAGTGAAGGTAATTCATTTTGTGTAAATCTGATAATTTAATTTGGGGATGTGTGGAATGCTACCTCCTCAAAGAAATGCGATTCATTAAAACACTACTTGAAAAGTATTAATAATTGTTTCGTGAAAATATATGATAAATATTTCATAATAATTATACTCTTCTGAAATTATATATGTATATATATTTTTATTTCTTTTATGCAGTCAACATTATAAAGAAAAAACAGAAATAACATTCTTGCGTACGTAAGACCTACCAACATCATGAGTGTTGTATTCCATTTAATATTTATATATACTATACATTAATATAAAAAAATATAAACTTAATATAAATAACATTAATATCATATTTTACATTCTGAAAATCAATATTAAAGTATGAGGACAAGAAATACAACAGATTAAGATGCATGCAAAAAACAAAGCAGATATTAACCAAGGCCAAACCTTAACACATAATCATCAATAATTGGGTAATATAAAGTCCTAATAAAAAATTATATGGTATTATAAATAATTATATTTTTCAGAAAAATATTTATAAAAAATTCATATTTATTATAAATGATGTTTCTATGAGTAAAAGGAGAGTCAATACATAAGATAAAGGTGTTTCATCTCACTTTTTATTTCAGTGAGATACATGTATTATTCACCACTAATTTATCTTTTGTGGTATGTGTAATTTCAAGGGATATATAATATGATTATTATATTAAATATTATGGGTATTTACGTATCCATTTGATGATATTTATTTTATTGGTAAAAAGTCACTCAAGGTAACATTGATGCATTTCGGGGTTGATTGTGTTTGTTGATAAAGTATATTTCCATGGAAACTTGTGGAGTTCCAGAGATATTATTGAAAAAATAAGTATAAAAAGAAACATGAAAAATGAACGGAAGACATGGAGGTGGTACAAAAATATAATTTACATCGAGGCATTTTTTTCTAGTGTTTGAAAATTTTTGGAGCACAAAAAATCGTGAAAGTAGAGAATTATTTTTGGAAAATAAAGTTCTGTGAATGTGTTAAAGAGGATTATAATGATTATCACCAAGAATTTTATAATATCAGTACACAAAAATATGTGTAAGGAAATGTAATGTCTCAGATTTTTCCATGTGTTATTTTAATATGGGAATTCTTTCGAGACCAGGATTTGAGACGACGTGTAGTTTTGAGGCCCGATGAGCCGGGATAAATGTTTAACTTTAATTAAATATTTAAATTACACGCACATGTGGTTTTCCTAAAAAAGTGGAATAAGTCCTGAACGGGTGTTCGGATCAGAAATCTGAGGGAACTGTTGCGTCCAGAACAATGATTTTACCTTAGGCATGGCCTAATATTGGTCGGTGCAGGTCGGTGGTGAAATTTAGTTTTTGGACGTAACTGTAATAAAATATTTAATAAAAATATTTTGTTAAATTTTTTCTACAATGAATCATTTTAAATTTTTTAATAGAGTTTCCGCAGGGGATCAAGGTTACAAATCTCATAACCCTAAATTTCTCCTAGAGGATCTAGAAAAGCTCCAGAGAGAACCTCCCAACGCGGCGACGATGTTCATGACGGGTTTCACCGGCGACAACGACACGGCGACCGAATCTTTCCAACGAGCACCGTGGATCCCAGTAGGATGTTTGATTTTGGTTTCTTTTACACGTTCTTGATTCCTACGATGAACACATACTAATCCACAAACAGATTAGCCAGTGGATCGATCGTATTTGCGGGATGGGATTTTGCGAGGATTTTGGGGATTTGATTCGTGAAGTTATTTTTGGATTAGTTTAATCTTCTAACAATGACGATCCAAGATCGACACGGAAATCGATCGAGGTTATTCTCTCTTTATTTGTTGTGATTTTCTTCCCCAAACTCTCATGTTCTTTGTGTGCGTTATACACGATCTTCACGGAGGTATGAACGACGGATCGTTGTGCATCTGTTGCATGACGCAACGATCCCAAAATGAAGAACTAGCATCGGGACAACGCCACAAAGGTGCGACAGCGGTGGCGATGGACGGATCAAAGTGGATTGGATGATATTGTTCTTTGAATGATTTCTACACAAATGACTGGAATAAGATTTTGGAGCCAATCAAAGGTCTAAAATCCACGGATTCTGCATCACGACGATGAGGCGACACATAATCATGAGTTTTGCAGAAAACGGTCAAGAGAAATGCAATCCGTAGATCTGTTCGGGGTGTGAGGAGGAAGACGACGCGTCTGGAAATTTCCCGACTACACGATGTGTATTATGGATACACTTCGTGTGTTCATCGATGGGCCACCTGGCGTGTACTCCGAAAGTACATGGACATGGGTTGGGTACACAGACAAGGACACAGTGTGTATACCCTTCCCCGGCAAGACCCGACAAGATATGCAGGATAACCTCATGTACTGGTACACATGCAGGCGACACTGACGAACACCGTGTACGGGAAAACGGAAAGGGTACATGGGTGTTTCCCAGTTGACAGGACACGACGTGTGCTTCAACATACACTCTGTGTATATTCATTCCTACACGACCTCGATTCCAGACTTGGGCCGTTTACAGTGGCAGTACCCGGAGTCAGGGAACATGACGTGTGATCCTTCTACACACCGTGTAGTTGAGTTTCACACAACATAGATGGGTGACACGGGCCGTTTACACAGGTAGTACCCAGTGTCAAGGAACACGGCGTATAACCATACTACATGTCATGTAACCTGTTTTACAAGGCTTGAGCCAATTTCCTTCCATGACTTGGAATAGTTTCTTAAGGTTCTGTCCCTATGGTCTTTCTCCTGATGGTTTTCGATATCATTTCCTACGTACAGGAGTATGATCCTTTTAGTATGACTTCATGAATAGAGTTGTTGGAATCCCCTCTGTGAGACTTATATCTAGATCATCTAATAATTTATGGAACCCTATGTAGAGTTCTTGGTTTCAACGTGACATACTTAACCCAGGCGCTGATCCTCTTCTTAGCGGATTAGTTCAGATTGTGTTTTTGGAATCACCCCATAGATATTGGTTGTGATCCTCATCTCAGCATTATTTCCTCAAGTACTTGTGGAGTGTGTTCTCTCGGAATGAGTACTTCATATCTCTCGCTTCATACCTTGGAGTGTGTTCACCTTGTTACGTGTTTAGTGGAATCATCACACTAGATCTTAGTGGTGCTTTTGCGATGGTCGATCATGTATGAGTATATCTGGATATTCTTGTTATATGTTCTGTAGACATATATTGTGTAGAGATGACTGTATAATTTTTTTGTGGTATCTTCCTTTGTTATATTCCTTTGTGGTTTTGGGGTTTCCTACTGGGTATTGTTATACTCACCCCTGCATGGGCTATGCCCACACATGTTGTGTCTTGTGTAGAGGAGGGAGCCTTTGACATGATTCTAGGAGGACCTAGACCGAACGGTGCTCAGTGAGATCATAAAGGCCGAGGTGTGCTCATATGGCTACGAATTGCAGTTGCAGTACCTTTCATTACAGGTTTTACTTTGTTACAGACTCTATTTTGGTGGGATTGTACTTTTGGCCTGGGATTTAACATTACTGTACTTTAATTTCCTGTCGTACTCTGTTGGTTGGGATTTTAGTGTATGCATGCATTTTCATTTTTAGTAGTTTTTACTTTTCAGCTTTGTGGGATTGGAGATGTGTGTGTGTGTATAGGTTTATAGGCAACTCCTACCTAATTAGTGACATGCCTACTCAGTGCTAGTCACCAACCCCTAGCCTATTGGAGGCAGGCTTGGGGAGTTGTGGAATGGGCCCCACTAGGATGGGTCATGACAGTGTGTTATCAGAGGTGGTCGGTTCTACCATAGGACTGAGAGTCTATGAGTTGGTTTGGGGAAATATTTTTAAGTGTTTTGAGTTCAGCTTTTAGGCCAGGGACCCTAGTGTTGGTGCGAGCGGCCGATGTATCCATTCACCAGGATTCTGATAACTTTATTTTCGACTTAGAAAACAAGAACACTAGTTGCAGGGGAATGTAACGGTACATACATAATATAGGAATGGTTTGTGGTTCCCATGTCCTTCATGAGTCTTCTCTCCATATATAATCACTTACTTAGATACATCTTGTTTCTTTACAGGATGCCTCCGCGACATGCACCCGCTAGGATCCAGCAGCTATATCATGAGGATGACCCCTTCAATGATGAAGCTTCGATAGAGGGACTAGATCCCCCAAAATTACCATTGGTTGGTGTGCCAGTTGTTCCACCACTTGTGAAGCAGTGTTTAGTGCTTGTAGTACTGGTGGAGGAGGAGCCCAGGCTGAGCGCACTCCACGAGTTCAAGAGACAGAGATTCCATAGGTTTTGAGGTGAGCCTGACCCTTAGGCAGTAGAGGACTGGCTTGAGGCAGTGACCAGAGTCTTCCATTTGGTCAGGACATTAGTAGACCAGATAATGATCTTGGCAGTGAGCCTTCTTCATGGAATAGTAGGATGATGGTGAGGTTTTTTTATCTAGACCCATGATGAGGCCACTCTTGCATGGTCAGAGTTTAAGCATCTCTTCAGAGAGGAGTTTTCACCGGTTACCCTGAGAGCAGTACGTATACATGAGCTTATTCATCTCCAGCGGAGAACCATGATGGTGGCTGACTATTCATTGAGTTTTACCGACCTCTCATGGTACTTTATGGATATGGTTCGGGATCATTAGTTCAGATCTCGGACATTTTAGCGGGGCTTGTGCAGAGACATCCGATCTAGTATCATCCCTATGATCATTACTACTTATGCTGGGGTTCTCGAGCGGGCTTTGGTGGTTGATAGCTTCTTGGAATAGTAGAGACAGCTGAAAAATGTCAGTAGTGAGAGAGCTGGATTAGAGACCTCGGTAGCAGGGAGCTGACTTCAGGGACCCAGGCATGGGAGACATCTTCAGAGGATATCCCAGGATAGAGGATCTGTCATATAGGGCTCGCAGGGCATATCTAGACAACCTTGAGAGAGGTGATGCTAATCATTTGATGGCAGGGGACATCTCACTTGAGATTGTCCGACCCTCTGTACTAATGACATGGGAGAAGTGGATGGACCACCGAGGTAGAGGAAACATGGGGAGCAGATAGATTCGCAGGGCGGAGGACTTGGTAGAGGAGCTGGGAGAGCAGCTGGAGGTGGTCGAAAATTTGACCTTTTACCACCACCACCCCCTGGAGGTCCACCCCAGGCTTAGGGAGCTGGCGGATAGAGGTAGGGATAGCTGCAGGTAGTGGAGGATTATGACCCAGGTACTCCTTGAATGAATAGAGGTACAACCTGTGTCTTTCTTCTTTGGATGTGGTACTAATAAACACAGGTTCTAGTCATTATTTTCTGGATGCTTATCATGTTCAAGACCTTGAGATTCCAGTTAAACTATTTACTTGACTCTTATACTTAGAAACACCGACTGGAGAAAATTCATAGATCACGCACCTTTGTAGACAGTGTGACCTGACTCTTGGAGGTGAGAGTTTCAGTCAGAATCACTTGGTGGTAGCGTCGAGGCCTTACGATGTCATTCTTGGTATGGATTGGCTATCCAAAGTTCATGCCAAGATTGATTGTTTTAGGAGAAGGGTGCAGTGTGTCCGCAGTGATGGAATGAGGTTTTACTTCATCGGTGAAAAGGAGACCCATGCAGTGCAGGATGGACTCATGTGTAGGAAGGCACAACCGATTTCAGATCAGTTGGCTCACCTAGCCCTTGGTGTAGCAGATGTTACGTGTTTCCAATTTCCAGTATTAGTGGCTGAGTATGAGGATGTCTTTCCGGAGGATGTCCTTGGACTAAATGCCCGTCGAGAGATAGATTTATGAATTGAGATGGAACCCAGGACGACACCTATATCAGCATCAACATATCGGATGGCTCTTGCAGAGCTTTGTGAGCTGAGGGTGAAGATGGAAGACTTGAAAAGGAAGGGCTTTGTGAGACCCAGTGCTTCACCCTGGGAGGCCCCAATTTTGTTTGTGCAGAAGGCATATGGGAGCTTGAGGCTGTGTGTGGATTACCGACACATGAATCAGGTGACCGTGAAGATCTGGTATCCGCTACTAAGGATCAATGACCCCATCGACCAGTTAAGAGGGGCACAATGGTTCTCGAAGGTTGATCTATGACCAGGCTATCACCAGTTGTCAGTATGGGTTGAGGATATACCAAAGACAACTTTCAGATGTCACTACAGTCATTATGAGTACTTGGTGATGCCCTTCGGTGTGACGAACGCCCCAGTAGTGTTTGGGGGACTTATGAACCAGATCTTTCAGCCCTATTTATACCGATTTGTAGTGGTCCTCATCGATGATATCCTGGTGTACTATGAGTCTGAAGAGAATCACGTGAGGCACCTAAGGATGGTTCCGGACTCACTTTAAGAGTACTAGTTGTACGGGAAACTCTCGAAGTGTCAATTCTAGAGACAGGAGGTCAACATTATGGAACACATTATCTCAGCTGATGGTGTACCAGTTGACCCAGCTAAGGTAGAGGCAATGTTAGCATGGTAGCCACCCCGGAGCGTGAAGGAGGTGCGGAGTTTCCTTGGGTTGGCAGGCTACTATCAGAGATTCATTCTTGATTTCTCTAGTATTTCAGCACCCATGACAGATTTGAACCAAAAGGGGAATCCTTTCGTGTGGACCGAGAGATGACAGCAGGCTTTTCAGCAGTTGAGATAGAGTCTGATGAGTGCCCCGATCTTGAGATTACCGGAGGAGGGTGTCAAGTATGCAGTTTTCTATGACGCATCAGGAACCAGTCTTGGTTGTGTCCTGATGCTGAGGAAAGAGGTGATTTCTTATCTCTAACGTTAGTTGATGCCACACGAGTAGAACTACGCATCCCATGATCTTGAGTTGGCAGTGGTAGTTTTCACGTTGAATAATTGGTGGCACTACCTGATGGGTGAGCAGTTTATCATCTACTCTGATCATAAGAGTCTCAGATATATCTTATCTCAAAATGTTCTGAATTTGAGACAGAGACGATGGCTTGAGCTCATCTAGGATTACGACTTTGAGATCGTTTATAATCCTGGGAAGGGGAACGTTGTGGCAGATGATCTTAGTAGTAGATCCAGTTCTCATTTGCTGGATGAGGCAACGAGGTAGTTGGCCTATTTACAGTTATCCTTCGTGGATAGAGATAAGGGAGAATACCATCAGTCGATAGTTTTTACCCCTCCACTCTAATAGTGATGTTGGGAAGTGCATCATGGGGATGTTAGCTATGAGACATTATGACCTCAAATATCTGCAGGTGATGCTACTGATGGATATTCAAAAGGTGGGGAGCATGTTGTTCTTTTCAGAGGGCGCACATAGTACCAGCCACGTTGTAGGAGGATGTTCTGAAGGAGTTCCATTCATCTCCTTTGGCAGTGCATCCTAGCATGGGAAATATGTACCAGGACCTCCGACGTCAGTTCTGGTGGCCAGGAATGAAGAATAGTGTGGCAGATTTTGTTTCTAGCTGCCTTACTTGTCAGAAAGTAAAGGTTGAGCACCATGTTCCAGTAGGTTTGACACAACCCCTTGAGGTGCCAGAGTGGAAGTGGGATGGGATATCCATGGACTTCATGATAGTTTTACCATGTATGTCAAGGGGACATGATGCCATCTGGGTGATCGTTGACTGACTCACCATGTCGGCCAACTTTCAAGCCATATGGGAGCAGAGTTCAGTAGAGAGCTTGGGACGCCTTTATGTGTAGGAGATAGTTCGGCTTCATGGAGTTCCATCCAAAATAATCATAGATCGTGATGCTTGTTTCACATCCCTATTGTTTAAGGGATTGTAGGAAGCTTTTGGGACTTAGTTACGCTTGAAAACAGTATTCCATCCTCAGACTGATGGTCAGATGGAGTGGACCATCCTGGTTCTGGAGGATATTCTATGAGCATGAATACTTGACTTCGGTCGTATCTATGAGGATCACATACCGCTGGTGGAATTTTCTTATATAAGCAGTTATCATTCCACTATTGGTATGCCACCACTTGAGGATTTGTACAGACGGACTTGCAGGTCACCACTTTGTAGGACTGACCCCGGAGAGTCAGCACTCATGGGCCCAGAGATGGTGTGAGCTACTACAGAGAAGGTGAAGGTCATCCAGGAATGGATGAAGACTACACAGTGTTGGCAGAAGACTTATTCCGATTGAAGACAGAGGTCCTTGGAGTTCGAGGAGGGAGACCATGTGTTCCTCCACGTCTCACCTCGAATGGGATTGTAGAGATTTGGTCGAGGTGTCAATCTGTCTCTGAGGTTCATATGCCCTTTGTATATTCTGAGTAGAGTTGGAATAATGGTGTACCACTTGGATATACCCCCTCAGATGGACTTGTTAAAAAACGTCTTCCATGTGTCGTAGCTACGGAGGTACATGCATGATCCATCGCATGTTATCGACTTGGGCAAGCTGGACATCGATAGTGGAGCGAACCTTGCTGGGTACCTAGTGGAGATCAGGGATCAGTAGAAGAAGATCTTTCGTGGGTGATCTATTCCCTTGGTGCATGTCCAGTGGCAGCATTGGAATATCTAGGAGAGCATGTGGGAGCAGGAGGCTCAGATTCGCATTAGTACCCACATCTTTTTAAGTAGCCCTTTTTTTGGCTTTCTGGGGACGTAAAATCCCTAAGGTGGGTGTGATGTAATGTCTCGTATTTTTCCATGTGTTATTTTAATATTATGTGGGAATTCATTCGTGACCAGGCTTTGAGACGACATGTAGTATCGAGGCCCGGTGAGCCCGAAACAAATGTTCCATTTTATTTAAATAATTAAATTACGTGCACGTGTGGTTTTCTTGAAAAAGTGGAATAACTCCGGAATGGGTGTTTGGAAAAAATTCCAAGGGCACCATTGCATTCAGAACATCGAGTTTACCTTAGGAGATTCCTAAAATCGGCCATCATAGTTTGGTGTTAAAATCTAGTTTTTTGGTATAGCTGTAATAAAATATTTATTAAAAATATTTTATTAATTTTTTTCTGCAGTGAAACCGTTTAAATTTTTAAATAGAGTTTTTGTAGAGGACCAGGGTTAAAAATCGCATAACCTAGAATTTTCCCAGGAAGCTCTGGAAAATCTCTATAGAGAACCTCCCAACATGACGACGACATTCTTAATGGGTTTCCCCAGTGACGACGACGCGACAACCGAATCTTCACCAACAAATACTGCAGATCCTGGTACGGTGTTTTATTTTGGATTATTTGCCTTTTTTTGATTCCTATGACGAACACGGACTAATTCATGAACAAATTAGCCCGCGGATCGATTGTATTTGAGAGATGGTTTTTTGCATGTATTTTGGGGATTTTATTCTTGAAGTTATTTTGTGTTTCGTTTAATCTTCTAACGATGATGAACCAATAGCGACACAAAAATTGATTGATGTTGTTCCCTCTCGATTTATTGATCTTTTCTTCCACAACCTTTTGTGTTCTTCATGTGCGTTCTTAGCGTTATTCTCGGAGGTATGAATGACAGATCATTGCGTATCCGTTGCACGACGCAACTATCTAAAAATGAAGATCTAGTATCGGGACAACCACACGGAGGTGCGACAGCGGTGAAGACGGACGAATCGAAGTGTATTAGAAGATATCGTTTTTAGAACTATTTCGGCAAGGATGACTAGAATCTGATTTTCGAGCCGATCAAAGGTCTGAAACCCATGGATTCGACATCGCGATGATGGGGTGACTTATAATATTGAGATCCATGGCAAACAGACAAGAGAAACGTGATCCAGAGATCCAGGCAAGGCGCAAAGAGGAAGAAGATGCTTCTCGAAATTTCCCAACTACACGGCGTGTATTATGGCTACACGGCATGTGTTCGTCGGCAGGACACCTAGAGTGTACTCCAGAAGTACACAGACACGGGTTGGGTACACGGCCAAGGACACATCATGTATACCCTTCCCCGTCCAGACCCGACCAGATACGCGGGATACCCCCGTGTACTGGTACACTGGTAGGAAACATGGAAAGACACCATGTAAAGGCATACGACCAGGGTACAAGGGGGTTTCCCAGCTGATATGACACATACTATGCTTCGACTTACACGTCATGTATATGCTTTCTTACATGACTTTGAATCCAGACACGGGAGGTTTACAGGGGCAGTACCCTGAGTCAGGGAACACACTCTGTGATCCTTCTAAATGCCATGTAGTTGAGTTTTAAACATCTTGGATGGGTGACATGGGCCTTTTAAATGGGCAGTACCCAATGTCAAGGAACATGGCATGTAACCATACTACACGCCGTGTAACCTATTTTACATGGCATGATCCAGTTTCCTTCTGTGACTTGGACTAGTTTCCTTAGGTTATGTCCCCTTAGACATTCTCATGAAGGTTTCCGGTATCATTTCCTAATTATAAGAGTATGATACACTCACCATGACATCATGAATAGAGTTTTGGGAATCCCCTTTGTGAGAATTAGAGCTGGATCCTCTATTCATTCCTAGAACCCTATGTAGAGTTCATGGTATCGACTTGACCTAATTTACCCGGGCGCTGATCCTCTGCATAGCGGATTAGTTAAGACTGAGTTGTTGGAATCACCCCATAGATATTGGTTGTGATCCTCATCTAAGAATCATGTCCTCAAGTACTTGTGGAGTGTGTTCTCTTGGAATGAGAACTTTGTGTCTCTCTCTTTAGACATTGGAGTTTGTTCTACATGTTATGTGATTTCTGGAATCTTCGAGCTGGATCTTAGTGGTGGTTTCGCGATGGTCGATCGTGTATGAGTATATCTAGATATTAGTGTTATATGTTCTATAGATATATACAATATAGATCTGACTATATCAATCCTTTTTGGTATTTTCTTTTGTTGTATTCCTTTGTGGTTTCGGGGTGTCCTACTAGGTATTGTTATACTCAACCCTGCATGGGCTTTTCCTACACGTGTCGTGTCTTGTGCAGACGAGTGAGCCTTTGATAGGATTCTAGGTGGACCAGGACTGGACGGTGCTCAGTAAGATCAGACAGGACGATGTGTGTTCCTACGACTATAGATTACAATCCCAGTACGATTATTTACAGGTTGGAATTTGTTACAGACTATCTTTTGGTGGGATTGAACTTTTGGCCTAACATTTTACATTACTATACATTACTTTCCTGTCATACTCTATTTTTTGGGATTTTAGTTTATGCATTCATTTCCATTTTTAGTAGTTTTTACTTTTCTATTTTGTGGGCATGGAGATGTGTGTGTGTACATGTTTATAGGAAACACCGCCCATGTTTTTGACATGCCTACTCAGTGCTAGTTACCAGCCCCTGGACTATTGGAGGTGGGCCTGGGGAGTTGCGGCACGGGCCACACTGGGACAGGCGGTGATATAAAATAAGGGCATGAATGTTATGTATTTCCCATAAAAAGTGAGATTGTGTGAATGTGGCATGCACGAATGGACCTGCGCTCTCAATGAAAAGTTGTGTGAGTTACATGTAGGTACTGTAAAAAGACAATAAATTGGTGGATAAATCTATGATTTGTGGAAGCTCAAAAGATAGAGATTATTAGATCTCTGGATAAAACATGTAGTGATTTATGCACAAGTCGGGAGTTAAGTCGCATATAGGGGGTTGCGTTCAAGATGGTAGTTGAGTGAAAGTAGTCATTTATGCAAATGAAGTGAGTTGTGTGAATGTATTGAGTTGCGCATAAGCATTGTGCACAAGTATAATGTGGTGTACAAGATGTTTTCATTGAAAAAGAAACATGTTACATGAAAGGAATTAAATCAATGCGCAATACACCAAATAGATACAAAAACGTTTTTTCTCATTACATCTATGGTAATGTAGTAATCATCAACAGATGAAAGTAAGACATCAATAGAGAATCTGCATATAGTAGATGATGAATTAATTAGTGAAAATTAAATGAACCTACAAGTCCATAAACTGTTACTAGATCCATTCTAAGAGCTATGAGTAATAGAAGAGGAATATGGTGATCCTTTCCACCAATTGTGAGACAGAGAAAGAGACATATCGAGTGACCCTTGGGAATGTAGTGAGAAGAACCTAATCATTATAAAGGTAGTGAGATAAGGCATAGATATAATGTTTTCCAAACCTTTTCATTAGAAGAGATATTTAGTGGATTTGGTACATCTGCACATTGCTATTGTAAGCTCCTTGGATGTAGAGAAATGAGGGTGAACTAAGTAAAATTAATTTTTCTTTTTCATGATTTAATTTTTGTTCATCCATTAATAAAAGAGAAAGAGATAATAATGTCATGTTTAATAATGAATCAAGAGAAAAAGGGGTTGTAGTTTCGATATTTCATACCGTTATTCACTCTACTCTTAGGATATTTTATATATTGGATATAAAAAATTCATGGGGATTATGTTGTAATAACTACCAAATGAGGAATGTAATCTTGTATCAATTTTCCTTCTTTGTGACACATTCCATTTTATGAAACTTTATTTTTATATGAGGAGTATATATTGAATTTGAAATTTTCTATAATGAATCATATTCTTTTCATGGTATTTTAAGGTTCATTTAATTTTATTCTTTCTTCTTTGTTATGACTCAATGATATCAAATTGGAAATAGTTTATAGCTACAATAATATTACTTCTTCATATTCTTTATGATTATGCTTCCATTGATAGAATATTATAATTCATCTCTCAATAAATCTCATGTGTTTTCACAAACTCTATTTATTCATGTCATATCCAATTAATGTTACCATTTTACAACTCTTTTAATCATAATACGATCATGAAAGTGTTTTTATGAAGATCCAACATTACATCTCTTTTAAGTTAGAAATCATAGTTCCTTCAAATTCATGTTTCAAACAAATGTTTCCAAAAAATATTCTATTATTATATTATGATCAATGAAATACCTTCCATGTTACACTTAATGGAAAAAGGGGTTTTAATAATGAATCATCATATCATTTTTTTATTGAGGAACATTTCTAAATATTTTACAGTGAAAAATGAATGTTTGACATATACGTATTTAACTATTTCCATTATTATCATAAACATAAAGATAAATTTACAATAATAGAATGTTATTTTTTAAATCAATATAATTTCTTGATATTCTATAAATTAATTATTTAAATGTTTTTTCAATGATTATGGTTTTTAAAAATATTTTACATTTTAGAAGTGCTTTAAATTATTTTCAAAAGATCATTTATAAGTTCTCAAATGTGTATTTTTTGGAAATATAATTTCAATGATTTTGAATATTATTTTATATATTTTTTTCATGGTAAAATTTTTTCATAATGTTTTCAAGAATATTTTATAAATATTCTAGGAAAAATTTTCTCATATATTTTTCAAGAACATTTTATATGTTTTTATGGAGAAAGGGTTTCAAAATAATTTCAATTTTAATTTATATGTTTTCCAGAAAAAATATTTTCCAAATTATTTCAATGTTTATTTCTAAATAATCAATGTATTTTATATGGAAAAGGATTTAAAATGATTTTATGTTTGATATATCATTTTAAAAAAAATATTTTCCTCAAGAAATTTTTTCAAATGATGTTTTATCATTTTTTTCCATAAAATATGACATTAATTGATATTACTCGCTCCCTTATAGGAAATGAAAAAAAATGATAAAAATATATTATTTCTTGAAGGGTTTCTGTTTTGATGAAATAATTACTATGAAACCCACTTCTCTTTCTTAGGTTATATGGTTATGAAATTCATTTAACTTTTATAGGTTCTATGTTTATGAAATCCACTTCTCTTTCATGGGTTCTATTTTTATGAAATTCATTTCTCATTCATGTGTTATATGTTTATATTATTTTATATTTTTAACGTGTTATATGTATATGAAAACTCATTTTTTGATGAGTTATTCTTTGAGGGTTTTATTAGGAATCTGAGCACTTTTCCAATTGTTATGATAAGATTAAATGTTTATGATACTCATATAATTTAGTGGGTTATGTTATGATTAGTCGTACTGATCTCATGGAAAACACATATATTATTTCATTATGGGATGGTTTGGACCTATATAATTCTACAATTAATTGTGTAAAAATTAATATCTAATGAGGTAGACAAAAAGGACATTGATTGCTAAGTTGATATTCTGATCGATTCTTGCATACTAAGATGTATTTGGGAGTGAACCGTGACTACCAACATGGTTAAGGGACTGAACCATAACTACCATGATAGTTATGGGAATGAACCATAACCACCAATATGGTTTGAGGATTGATTTCATACTACTAATATGTCCATGAAAATGATACCTTATCTATAATGGAAATAAATTTTATATTCTTATATTTCTATCACAATTCAATGTTTTACTCCAATGTTATGCTTTCATGGATTTTTATTTTTGATTTCATTGTGATTCATTCATTATAAACTGCTAAACATTATGTCATGATTCCTTTTTTTGATGTGAATGATATGATCTTATAATGTTTTGATTACATTTTATTACTGTTGTTCTCCTGATTAATCTTACATATCTCCCTTATTTACCCTTATTGTGCTTCTGAGCTCACCCCTTTTATGTTTCCTTCCCCATGTTGTGAAGATATATTATAGTTATGATATGTCTAAGAGGAATTTTATTCTTGGATAACCAAGTGTGGGATAATGTATCTCACTAATTTACTGACATTTACAAGTACATGTTTTCAAAGGTACTAAACTAACACAGTCTTTAACTATATTTATTTTTAATGTAGTATGTATCCTGAAGATTTAATTTATGTTATTATATGTAATTTTATGATCCCTATACCACACAATAAGAATTAATGAACCCATTATCACAAAATAATAGTAGTATTTTAGGCACCTAAAAGTTAGCAACATTATATTTTCGGAGAAATTATTACCACGTATTATGACCATAAGATATTGGGATACATATTATCATAAAATTATTTGAATATATTTGGAAATGTTTTGGTGGAATTCATACAATATTTTATCATATAATTTTTCTATAACTTTGGGAGATATAATTTCATCATATATTCGTTGAGAAGGAGACATAATACCTTGTAAGTGAATGAATTAATGGAATAGTGGAACTTGATAGATCTTTTTTCAAGGTTTATTATAGGATTTTGTTAATCTAGTTTTGAGGTCTATATGGATAGTTTTTAGAAATAATTTTATCTTCTAAATATGAATCACTAGAAAAAACATCTTGATAATTAGTTTTATAGATTTGAAACTCTCGTTATAGTGTAGAGGTCACTATTGACTAGTCATTCTCCACATAGGGTGTTTTATAATTTCAGAATAGTTTCATTGTGATTTTAGTGGTATGATAACATATGAAGGGGTATCTCAATAATTTATAATGTTAATCGGATCCAGGAACCATGAATATGTTCAAAGACATACATCTACGATTCAGGTGTCTTTGTATGAGATGAGGCATTGCAGATTTTGCCTCATATTATTATACATGGAAACTGGACAAGGCCGAGCATGAGAGACCTTTGGATTTTCTTCATCCAGCTTTGGTTCCATCAAAGATGTGGTATGTGATCTATATGGAAATTTGGGTTTGGATTCCTCATACCAAAAAAATAATGTTATATGTTTTGTGATAAATCTATTGAAAAAATCATCTCACTTTATACCCATTCATGAGAAAATCAACATTGAAGAGTTAGGGAAACACTATGTGAGAAGGATTTTTTGTATTAAGGTATTTCCATCTTATATAGTCTAATATAGATGACCCAAATATATTTTTTGTTCTTTTAGATTGGTCTAAAAGAGGCACTATTATCTCATGATCCTTTGAGTATGGTAAACAATCAATAGTCGGATGACTAGATAGAAATATAAATACAAATTGTCAAGGATATTATTTGTTCCTACATATTAATATCTAGTGGTGATTGGGATAAACATTAGGGATTGGTAGAGTATTCTTATAAAAATATTTAGTAGTCTGTGATTCTAATTCTTTCTTTTGAGGCTTTGAATATCCATCCTTGTAAATCTCAATTTTGTTTTTTTGAAATTGTTGAATGTTACTTGGTTGGACCGAGCTGGGTCCAAAAGATGATAGAAAATATTTAGTTAATTCTTCAGATAATTTTGATAGCATAATTATGGTATAATTCTTATGTTAATCGTCATCATTGGGTATAGTAAATTTTAATTGGTGAATAGGTGTTCAGTAAATTTTCATCCCATTTCAGTCATCAATGGATTGAGAGGAAAGAGATTCATTCTAATAATTTTTTGGGAAATTTTATTGTTTTTGAGTAGGTGGGAAATGTTTATTACTATTTTTAATTCCACTATAGTTCTTGGTGATATATAACATGTTCCATGTATCATTTTAATGAAAGTATCTTTATGATCAATATAATGTTGAAAATTATTTATACATGTCTAAAAATTCATTCTAGATTGTTGACTATGAAACCAAGTTACTTCATGGGAGGGAGATACCATTTGTTTGAGTGAAATGGATGCATGGTTCTGATACTCATGATATTTGGGAGAGGAAAGCACTGATGAGAGACTACTGAACCCATATTTTTGAAATTTAATATCATTTATTGTATTTATGGGGAGAAATAGTCTTAATAATGGGAAGGGTGTAACATCTTATTACTATTTTTAAGTACTCATCAACCCTAATTTTTCATTCTTTTGTTGGGGTTCATATTCATTTGTTTTGAGAAGGAAGTTTAGAATATTTGGACATTCTTGGTTATGGATGGCTTGTGCATGGTTTTTACAATCTGTGCTCCCACTCATGGTAAACTATGAAAAATTAAATAGAATGGGTTTACACGACTAGGAAATAATATGAAAAATCGCGTTGCCACCTAGTAAAAATTGTGCACCCCACCATATGGGTGCATTGTTAGGGTGACCGATTTTTCTAAATATGCATCCTTTCCTAGTTTACTGTTTCCACATGAATTTTTAATTCTAATAATTCATTTTAAATTTTTGAAACCCTAGGATTAAGTTCACAATGGGCCTATTTGACAGTAAGATTAATTCTTATTCTATGGAGGCTCTTGGGAGATGATTTCAGCTCCGCTAAATCTTTTTATTGGTCAATCAAATAATAAAGAACCCCATTTGATTTATTCTCAATAAGTGATCTCCAAATTCTTCTCTCCTTATCTCACTATCATTCCTCCCAAGGGATTCTTAGATAATCTATTTTCTATATATCTATAAAAAAATTCTATATTAAATACATGTTTACGTATTGTACTTTGTTTGAATGTTCATCATGGGATAATTACATTACGAGGGTTATGTTACACGTTCTCGTGACCTGTTGTAGGTGTCTTCCTTTATGACTGTAAATTTTTTTACACTAATTTATTTAATTAAATTTAATACAATTGGATTATAAAAAACTTAATTCTCATCAAAATAAGATTTGAATTTTTTTAGCATGAGATTCGGGAAAAAATTATAATTCCAATGAATTTGGGAGTGATTATGGAATTTGAGGAATATTATTAAATTAATTTATGGAATTAAATTGTAAAATTAATTTCAAATTGGTATTTTAGATAAACGGCTTAAATTGTCTTAAAAATAACCACTTCAATTTTTTCATAAAAATGGAATGAATTGATTAAAACAAAACATTGGTTTTAAAAAGGAAATTGTAATATCGAAATGGGATATGGTTTAATTGAAATTTAAATGGTTTTAAGAAAATATCATTATTGATTTTTTGAACAAATGAAACCCTAGGTAGTTATTATGCTATTTGGGAGAAAACAAAATTGACTCATTACAACTCTAATAAAACATAGTGAAGTAGATCAAATCCTCGATGGAATGGGGATGAGTCCACTTTGAGAAATGTTTGAGGGATACATATATACACATATTTATATGATTATCTATTTTAGTGTTTAATAATTCTATAACCCCGAACTATCATACCACATGGAAGATGACCATGTTTATTATTTGTGATTATTTATATATATATATATTCATTTTTTTGTAAACTATTTTTCTCATTTCTTTTTAACTTTTAAATTTTTTTTAGATTAATTTTTTTAACCCATTGTTTGAAATATGTCAATTAATTAAAATTTAAATTATGATTTTATTTTAATTTTAATTTATACTAACATTCATACTTATTTTAAATTCAATGATTTATATTATTATTTAATGTGTAATATTATTATGGATTCCTTGGTGAGACCCTATAGGGATTTTAGCTAACACCCTACCCGTGCCTTTAGGTGTTTTGACATTTCCTACTACCAAGTTAAAGTGAGGGATAATACCCCATAGAGGTGGTAGTTGTTTATCTATCCTCTTGGAGTGCAGTGCCCATTGGGACATGGGTTGTTTAACATTCTTTTTTTGGTACATTATATCTTCATAGTGGGTTAATACCTATTTAACTTCAAATACTATTCTTCCCATACAGTTTTATTTTGGGCAAACTATCTTCTTTCAGTTTTTCTATTATTTAAATGGAAAACCTTTTCCTCTATATATTATATGATTAAGGTGCTTCTCACCAACCCATGGAGATTAGGAATACTATTCATCCCATGTTAGGATTGGATTGGGTGTCTAGGTAACATGGTATCCAAGCTGGTTTATGACATTTAGAACGTAAAGTGGAAATATGGGAAGGTATATGAAAAAATATAGGTCACGATATGAGATATTTGGTTGTGTAATGAAGTGATTAGTGTAAATTACCTTTAAAACCAAGATGACTGATTATCAGGTAAATATTAAGAACATTATCATATAATAAATGTATTTCTCAAGGAAAGTGGCTAATATTTTCAAAAACTACAATGATGGGATAATTTAATGATGAAAAAAATTCCAAAACTCAGATGTAGATATTTTTTAGATATTCTTGGATTCAAATATTTTAGTTTAACCTCTATTTTAACCCTTTCAATACTCTATTTTGGTGAAAATATTTTATCAATATAACTATTCATTGTGGATAAAAATGTAATTTAACTCATTAAAAAATAGAGCATGATGATCCCAAATAAAGAATTATTTTACAAGATTCAATTTTTAGAGGCAGGAAATTTTAATATTTACACAAGTATGTGTAACATAATTTATATTTTTAAAATAATTCCATTTTTATCAAAAAAAACCTTTTTATACCAAAATCATGTATAATTTTTATTCTATTTCAATTAGTTATATTATGTTTTTATCAAAGGAAACATATTTTTATTCCACATATAACCAAACCAAAAGGATCCCTTTGAATAGATTACTAATATATAAGGACCAAAATTAGTTTTATATGAATCAAATAATTACTTTAATTCAAAAAATTTCAAACATATATATCAATGTTTGATAATATATTTTTAAATTCATCATATTATTTCTTAAACATATTTTTATTTTTGTTAAATGGTTTTATAAACGTATATTAATTCCATATATTATGATAATGTTATAAACAAACTGTATTTGTAAAACCTATATTTTACATTATTCACTCAAAATTATACATTTTGAAGAAAAAATGAAGAACATCGCCCTAAAACTATTTTACATTATGAATTTAAAAAATGAGGTTTATTTCATCAAATTGAAATTATAAAACATGTCAATTTATATTGTAAGGACATTCTTAAATAGTGCTATTTTTATTACTCTATAAGGAGGATGTTATATAATTTACATCATGTTATATTTTTGTAATTTATTTTTAACATAATATAATATAATATAAGTAATTGCATAATCCCCCATATAATTTCATCATTCAAATTTGATATATATATAAATATATGATCATAAATAAATGTATGAAATTTTTTATTATTGATTCTTCTAGAACATATGCATTATATTCTAGCCTATGATATTTCTATAGAAATTTCACCTTCTCGGTTATATAATTCTATGAAACATTCCCTCTGGTGTGAATAATTTTAAAGGGTTATTTAATATAATAAAAGATGGGTTATAACTATATTTTCCCGAAGTTGTGTACTTGTGTGGGTTCGACTATGTATTTACTCAATAATGAAACATGTAAGATGAATTTCACATTAGGGTGGGAGGGAGTAATAACAAAATAATAGGACAATGTTATGATTTTATAAAAAATTTAAATATTCCCAACATTACTAGGACTTAACTTACCATTTATTATTCAACCTCTTGACTTCCATCTGTGGTGATACCATTAATAAGTCAAGATACCAACCTTGATAACTCCCTTGATTATCTCCACATCTATTTTTCCTACATTGATATTTATAGATATGATTTTGAATTGAGCATAAATCTATAGTTATGTGTTAAACATGTTTATGTCTTACTACCTTCATTTATCTGCCTTAACCCCAACAAATTGGAGTATGATATCTCTTCCGATCTAATATGTAATGTGATTACATTTTAATGATATAATAAATTATATTATTATATGAAAACTATACCAAAGTAATATAATAAAAACAAAAACCATTGAATCCATATGAGAAATATTTTGTCATGATTTCTAATGTTTAGATAATATTTTCAGACTATCCATTAGTTTTAGGTTAAAATGGTGTTCTCAAATGCACCTCAATTTTGAGATATTTCTAAATAATATTCCATAATATCAATTTGAAAAAAAATCATGATTTTAAACAATTGAAATTGGTTAAACAAGAATTCTTATAAAATCATTATTATAGAGGTGTTCGTGGTTCTCATGGGGTAAATCATTCTATTATTGAATGAAAATTAGTATAATTGGTATGTAAATATATAGGAATCCATATTATATCATTTTTCCTAGAAGATTGTGGATGCTTAGTGAAACATTCCATGGTAATATCATCCCACATCCATATTGTTATCTATATATGTTTCATGAAATCTTTAGGATATTGTTTCTCATCCACTACCTAATGTAAAACTAATAATTTTGATATATGATCAGAAATTTCCCATATCATATTATACCAAAAAAAAATCTCGTAAATCCATATATATTTTGGTTATACTAGGGTTTAAATAAGATATAGAGTTTTTTAATTCATCATGTAATTCCATTGTTTACTAATTTTTGGATGAAACAAATTACCTTTTTAGATATTCTAATATTAAATCTTCATAAAAAATTTTCAATAACATCTCATATTTTAGGGAATTTATTTTATTTTTAAAAAGATCGTAATCAATATGAGATATTTTTATCTTCCCCAGTAATTATGTTTTTACAGTAACTTATAATATGTATTATTTTCTCCTAACATAATAATCCTCATATCCATATTTAATAAATCATTGAATATAAGATCCTTTCTTATACTAATCTTTCTCAAAGCTCCATGATCCTTCTTACTCAATTCTTGATCCACCTAGTTTTACCCCATCATAGTAGTATTTATAAAAATATTAGTCTTTGAATATTTAAAACCATATAATATTATTATTGTCTTGTTATTTAGGAGATAACATGTATATTAAACCATTTTGATCAATATATATTTCATATATATCCCTAGAGAGATAGTTCCCTTATACCTTAAAGTAAAAGTTAACAACCACAACACAAGATCATTGGTTGGATAATTGTATAAATGGATCATTAAATACCTTGATTGACAAGAAAAAAATATTTTATTCAATAAAAAGGAATATCCGTGTTTTTCTTTGATTTTTCACTACATATATACCAAATACATAAATTCTGAATGTTAATTTCAATATCATTTCACTTATAAATTTCTTCTTTTACTCCTCAATAATGTATTCATATCCCTTTAACCCTATAAACATAACCTCATTGTGTGTCGATTTGGTCAAAAGGTTATCCAGTCTCATTTAGTTTGAAAAATCATTGATAGTAACCTATTAATATGAGGAATATACACATATTACTTATATTAATAGGTTCTAATTAATCATATACCACCATTATAATAGAATGATTAATATGTATCCTATCCCTATAGAAAATATAGCCACAAAAAGAAACTTCACTATTCCAAAAGAAACACTTTTGAAAAAATTCATATAACACATTTTCCCTAAAATTATTATATATGATTATCAAATGATTCTTATCATCCTCATATATTTTATAGTATTCCAAGGTAAGATTAATAAACACATGAAAACACTGTCATGATTACATTTTAATACAATATTTATCTACTATAAAAACATAGCTGGTGAGTTAGTTAATTAAAATGGAATTTATATAAACACATATCATAAATATCTAATATGATCTATCATGTTTTGTATATTATCATTCTTCTCTAAAAATTGATGATACCCAAAATAATGATATATAGTTGAAAAATAGTGAACTCTAGGATATTAATAATCAAAGTCATCAACACAACTAAGATAATATTTATTTTTTTGTAATAATTTTTTTAGATCTTACTATAATAAAGGTATAACCTCATAGGACCATACCCAATTATAATAAAAAGTACAAGGGCATTCCAAGGTGAAATAATGGAGTAGATGAATCCCTTATCATACAACTCCAAAATTTTATTATTTTGTTCCATAAATTCCACTGGGACCATTATATAGGGATTTTTATATAATGTTTTTACATTTGGTATGATTACAATGGGAAAAAAACTTCCTATGCAGGTGGATGTTGAATTAATTCTCTAGAAGATACATCAATATATTCCTACATAATAGGTACATCCTTCACTCAGATGTTTAGATTCCTATCTATATTATTCATTTAAAAAAATTCTCTAATAATATCATTAAGGATATATATTGTAGGTTGATCTATACATGAAATTAATAATGAAGCATCTCCCATGTAGATAAGATATTTCTTAACTACTTTATGAATTTTAATTTCCTACAATGGGGAATAAATTTTTAGACTATAATCCTAGATTTATTTCACACCAACCACTATTCCAATGGAAATCATACAAATTATTATAAATAACAAAAACAATATTCTTATACGAATCATAATGTTGTTTTACTAAAATATCCTTTTTGAAATAAAACATCCATTTTTTTACTTGATTTAAAACTCCTTTAGATAATTTCAAGGGATGCCTTACTATTATATATATAATCATGATATAAAAGAGTGCGGAAATCTAAAATAAAATAAATTTTTGGTTTGATTGAAATTTATGGTCAATATGCCTTTTATAATATCATTAGGTATTTTAAATTAACTTTTAGAAGTCACCTAATATTATATTTTCTCTATTTTACATTCATGAGATAATTTACCTTCAAATTTGGGTAAATGATTTGAATATTTTCCCATATCTTTACTATTGTACCATTGAATATCTGTGGTTTTGTAACACAGTCATAAGCCTTATAAACCTTTTCTCTACACTTGAAACAAAACCTCACTAATTTTACGAAATAACCATGGTGTTTATTTCCACAATTATATTATTTCAATGGTTCTTCCCTTCCCATATCCAGTTTTTCAACATTTATTTTCCATTGGTGCTTTATTGTATTATCCATTTACTCATTCCCTTTAAAAATATAGAATATATATTATTTTTTATAACTTTATAAAACATGATAATATGTCATCATATGATAAAAATGTTTGAGTGGTTACTTCTATTCTAAAGATCATATTAATCACTTAAAATTTGTCAATATTAATTTTTCATTACATTAGTAGTCTAAAATATCCTTGGATAATTTGGTACATTCTTACTCTTATTTGAAAATAATTTATTCATCCATTAATTTTAGAGTAAGAAAATGCTTTTTAATATAAGCTCATTTCAATCAAGGAAAATATTTCTCAAAGAATATAACCATAAAATTGTTCAATTTCTTACTATATATCTCTTCCACATAACTAATATTTTTAATAAATTACCACCATTGATTTTCATTTCTAATTAAAAAATATACTATAAAATTAAATTTTTCTTTATTATTACCTCCCAAAACATCAATCATCTTTTTCAGCGACTTGATCTATTTCTCAAATAAAAATGGATCATTATTCTCTTTCTAGGATGGATATTTATATCACATTAACCAGTCTAACATTCTTAAAATTTATTTAATGAAATATATTTCTCTCTATGGACATGATTATCAATCATAACATGAGATAAATTCCCTGGTATATCCATAATATAATTTTACCCATTACCAAGAATGTTGATTTACTCAGGGGAGAATTCCATTCATTGATTACATGTATTGACATAAGTTACCTTCCTTTTATTCATCTCAAAATATGAACAATGGAAAAAACATAATCAACTCATTGCATTATGAATATTGATCCATAACATAAAAATTACTATGCATAAAAATTTTCCTTAACATAATAAAGTGTTAATTATAATTATCATTCTTGATAATTTATTCTAAAATATAGTCCCAAAGGGTCCTTATTAATATGATCTTATACTAACTATAAAAAACCAGACTCCAATCACAAAAAATGGATGTTTTAATTTTTATATTTATACAATATACAATAAATCACATACCAAAGGATTAAAAAATATGTAGTATTGGAAAACTAGATACATAGATGATTCCCACAATGGTTTCAAAATAAAAATAAAATCACATAAACATCATATTAAAATTTTTCCATGAGTGAATCGTTAAAATAATTCAACGATGAATTCTTGGTAATAACTGGAAAGGAAGACATAATAATGGGTGGGAACACATGTTTTCATGGGTTTTGTACAATGTAATCTATCAAAAATACCTAAAATATATAAAAATGGATGGGTATATAATAAATAAATTTTCTATATAATTATAAAATAAATAATTTGATACATGTATGGAAAATGTAATCAATCACATGGAAAATAATAATTAATTTTTCTACTGATTCAAAATGATGCATCAAAGGGCTATAACATTCCCCATACATCACTTTCACATGTAAAATACATACCCAATTCATTCAAATTAACAAAATAAAAAAACTATATTCTATATTAATAATCATCATTACTGAATCAAATATATTTATTATTAATCTTTCTCTAGTGAATAATATAACTTTTTTAGTATGCATCCTTCAATTCAAACAGTATATAATAATTTTTATATAGTTTATTCAATATTTAAATGATGAAAAATATATCTGTGCATTTGAAGATCATAAAAATTTAGGATATCATGAGTTTATACACAATGGAAATGTTTTATTAAAGATAAATATATAATAAAATAAAGTATAAAATGTAATTGAATCATATAAGAGAACATTAATAATTATTTTTTATCTTTTTTGTAAAAAATGAGACATAAAACAAAATAGAAAGTAAATTTATAAGGTGTCAATGAATATTTTAAAACATTACATGTAAAATAATTTTCATTAATGAAATTTAAAAAAATATTCATGCTTATATAAGAAAATTTAGAGTGGATGTTTAATGTATAAATCAGTGAAATGAATTCCCTTTTCAAAAAATTTAATAAAATATATCCTTATATAAAATTTATTTATTCCCATAATAATAGAAATAAATATTACATCAAAAAACTATAAAAACATATAGATAAATCCCAATAATAAATAATTTTCATGATAGTGGGAAAATCAATTAATATATAAAACCAGAAAAATGATTCATTTAACACTTTTGAAAACAAATCCTAAAATAATATACATGAAAAATGTTAAGATGATTACTTATATAATTTTATAAATAATGAATATAATTATATAAAATTTCCTTTAAAAATATTTTTCATATGGAAATAAAATTCTCAAATAAAAATAAAAATATAGACACTGAATGGAATGATTCCCCGCCAAATATAAGAAATATTTTTAATTTTTCTTATGAATATTCATCCCTTAGTTTTGAGTACGAAGGATGGGATAAATTTAAATTATTGTTAAATCCCCCACAAATATACACAAGAGAAGAACATATATGGGATTTAGGTTTGATATAACATAAAATTACCTGAAAGTATATTTAAATATATATAATGTCAAATAAATTTATATTTGAATATACACCATTACCTTAAACTTCTACTTGGTTGGAAATGCTCAAATACCACCCCCTTAGAATATCTCTCTAATTATTACACCTTATGCCATCATGGATTTGTGTTTTTGTGATCCATGGATTTCTAAAACATGTATTAGAGAGTTTATTTCGTATTTTTTAAGATATTTCCTGAACAAATGGTTAGTTGGGTGTGTGAATGTGTATGGAGATGAGGTTCCATTTTATAATAGAGGGGAGTGACACCCTAGTAATCATTGAGACATTAAATATATAATAATTGTCTCCCTAATAAAATTTGAAACTAATTTTATCTAACATTTTGGATAATATAATTTTTATACAATATCCACTCAATCAATTATATGCAAAGATGTTTTAGATATATTAGATTATTTATATCTTTTTTTAAACCCTCATTATCAATTTTATCCTTCTCCATAGTGAAAAACATTTACCATAGTAACTATTCATTATGAATAAAGATAAAATTTAGCAAATTAAAAAATAGGAACATTATGGTCCCAAATGAGTAAAACAATTTAAAAGATAGAACTTATCTTGGATATAAAAAATAATTTTAAAATAATTACATGTAACACCTTGAAAAAGGTTTTTTAGAAAAACCCCTTTATAATAATAAAAAGGATTTTATTCTACAATCTTGTATAATGTGAATTACGATGGAATTATTTGTATTATTTCTAATAAAATGGCACTTATTTCCCCATATAATCATACCCAAAAACAAAATTAACCCCATGTATTCTTCATTAAAAATTATGAACCAAAGATAGTTTTTATTTAATCAAAAACATCACTTAGATTTAAAAAATAATGAACACATATTTATAAGTTCAAAATTATATTTTTAAGTGAATTATATAACTTCGTAAAAATATATTTTTTAGTAAAAATGTTTTATAAACAATAAGGTAGTTTATATATCAATATAATATCATAAAAATGATAGTATTATCAAAATCAGTGTTTTCCTTATTAAAAAAAATTCAATGTTTTTAGAAAACACATATAATTAACTCTGAAAAAATTTATAGAGGATTAAATTAATTATGAATTTCATTTAATCTAACTTAATTTGTTTTATAAATTAGCCTAAAATAAAATAAAATAATAATGTTGTCATTATTTTTTTATTGTTGTGTGGTAATAGAATGTGTATTATGCTATAGTTCAATGATTTTGTGTCAAATAAATATAGTAGAATCTCATGTTTTATAGGTTTTGTTATGGATAAGTGTTTTTTATTTCTTTATAAATTAATAAAATCATTGATTGAATTTGAAAAGATATGTTATCAATAAATTATTTATATTAATTATCTTTGGATGGGTATATGTTTTGGAATAAACATATTTTCAAATGAAAATTAATGCAGTTTGGGTAAAACTAATTTTAGTGAGTTAGAAATTTAATTAATGAGTTTTTATATTATTATCATGAATTATTTATTACATAAAATGATTTAATTTTTTGAAATTACATATGAATAAATATAGTGTAAAAATATAATTTGGAATACAAGGATAGTCAGCATCTAATAAAAAGTATTGATTTGACATTTTAAATAGTTTTTTTATAAAATACGTGATAACATGATTGTCTATTAAAAAACACAAAAATTATATTTTTGACATATTTTTAGATTAAATTGTTTTAAAATAAATTTATTGTTTATGTGGGGAAAATATAGAATGGTTGATAAATGGGAGTGCTGAATTTTAATGTTGTGTTTCTGATATTATAGCCTAAATCTTTTGTTTTAAAATTATATGGAGTTAGATAATTTATACGAGATCAAAGGATAGTATAAAACATTATTTCATTATATATATGAGTATATATATATATATATATATATAATTTTTTGATATTATTTTTATCAGTATTATTATTATATTATATTACATGGGTTTGGAATATGATTTACATAATCCATGTTATTTCTGCATATTTTGAAGTTTATATTTACACTTTCATCATAGAATGGATGAAATAAATATTTTTTACTTTATGAGACTTATTTAAAATAAATTAAATTGAATTTAATGTTATAAATGATCGGTAAATCATTTACTAATAATATAAAATTTTTATATAAGAATGTTAAACAAAATTGAATATTTAATGTTTTTGTGGTTTCTACTATGGATTTATTTCCCACTACTTGTGAATAAAATTCTCACATATTCAATGATTTTGTGAAAGGTGTTTAAATTGAAAGAAATATGTCTCATTATTTGATAATTAATGTTTGGAAACATATTATAACAAGTTTCCTATATATTTAGTGTTTTAAATTTGGGGGTTCCACACATCATATATTCCTTTTTTAAGATTCACTATCATTACATGGAACATTTGAAATATTTTGAGAACATATTAGGCTGTATATTATAATTTTTCATTTTTGGGATATTTTTTTAAAATTATAATGATTATATTTTTATTTAATTATCTTATTGTTATTTCATTCTTACTTTCTATTGTGTTACTTTTAGCTGATGATCATAGGGTAAATCCCTCCTAACGTGATACATGTAGACACTATATAATAGAAACCATACTTTTTTGATCTAGGGATTAATAAGAAAAGTGATGATTCTATATAGTAGCAAGGTTATTCTAGTGTATGAAATAAAAAATGTTAATAGATATATATATTTTCTATTATTTTCATATTTAATGAAATGTTATAAATGATATTATATATAAAAAATAGTATGGAATCTATGTGTGTGTTATTTACCAAGAAAACAATATTAGAATCAAAAGTCGTATATAAAATATGAGATTATATTTTATCAGTTTATATAAAAGAATGTGGGGTATAATACACATAGAAAATTGGATATTATGAAGTGAGAAACTAATGATTATGTATCAAAGTGTACATTTTTTCAATAGTTGTTGTTAGAATGGACAAATCATAAAGGAGTCATGCAACCTCTAATGATTCCAACATTAAAATGGGATTATATTACTATGGATATTTTCACTGAATAAAAAATTATTCCAAACATTAATTGTGATATATGGTTAATTTTTGATCAGATTACCTAATATAATGATTTTTACACTATATGGGAGGATATTCCACAAGATTTACTTACAAAACTCTATATTAATGATGTTTCAAAACATTATAGTGAACCTCTATCAATTAGGTGTGATTGATATCCCATTTAAATTCATAATCATGGAAGAGACTTCATAAAGAGTTGGTTACTAAACTTAATCTGAGTACTTCTTAGAATAAAAAAACGATGTATAGAATGAAAGGATGGTCTGAAGTGTGTAAGACATGTTGGTGTCATTCTCAATTGACATTCAATGTCTGTGTGATCACTATTTACCATTATTATATTTTTCCTATTTCAATAGTTTCTATTCTAGTATTCAAATGGTTCCTCATGAATAATTATACGAAAATTGGTTTTGTACTCCAACCTTTTGGGATGTAGTTGGTGATAGAAAACATATAGGATGAGAACTTACTTATGTGGTAGAAATAAAGGAAAATACTATTTATGATCATATTAGTGAATCTATATGTATCCAAAAGAGTTATGCTGATAACTGGTGGAAATATATAATGCTTCATGTGGGAGATCACATTTTTCTAAAAGTATCTCCATAGTAGGGTGTCATAAGGTTTTGTAAGAAATAGAAATTGATCCCTAGGAACTCCATAACATTTTAAATTATCGAAGTAATGGGGGATTTTTCTTATCATTTGGTGATGTCTCCTAGAATTTCTAAAGTAAATTATGTGTTCCATATATCATTATTAAAGAAGTACATGTGAGGCCAAACCTATGTACTCAACCTATGATGTAATGAAAATGGAACCTTATTTTGTGTTATTGTGAAGAGTTTATTGACATACTAGACACTAGAGAGAATGTATTGAGAAATCAAATGACATTACTAATAAAATATTATTGTAGAAACCATAAAATGTAAGAAGCAATGTTGGAACTAGAGGATAATATGATGAAGAACTACCCTTATCTTTTTAGATGATAATATTCATGAAAATATGAAGGGAAAAATATTTTAAAGGAGGGAAAAATATAATACTTTAATATTTTATGGTATGTTACTTTTTAAATAAATTCATTTTATTTGTATCTTATGTTGCATGTATCATTGAGTATAAAAAAACATGATATACTGCTAAATATTAAAATAACTATTGGAGAAGTAATGTGACCATTATGAATAGTGAAATTTCCACTAGAATAAATTCCTCAACTATGAAATTACTAAAAATTTTTTTGGTATATCATAAATAAAAATTAAATATATTTTTTCATGATATTATTAAATAAGTGTTTTAAAAATGATAAATTATGTGATGGTTTTTTAGAAAAAAAATTTTTATTTATAATTTGATAATTAATATAATGAATAAAAAAATATTATTATCAAATAATAGACTCAAAAATTAACATTTGTTTCACAATAGTAATATGATAAATTTTTAAAACCGTGTTGATTTTTTCAGAGCATTGTATAACAGTTTATAATATTAAAATCATGATTTTTTAATAAAATATGATTTTAATACAAATTAAATTTCTAAAATTTAGAAAACTATATTTATAAAATTGAATCCAATTTTTAATTCTACATGTTGAAAAATGATTAGGTTATATTTTTTGGATTTTCCTAAAAATGATGAATTTTTTATAAATAGTAAAATATTGAAATTTATAGTACTTGACATTAAAAGTTAAAGACATAAATTATTGATTCATTTATAATGTATAAATAAATTATTAAAAACTCACATTCACTAGATTCTGTACAAAGTTACAATAATCAATACCATTTATAGTCTAAATCCAAAATAAAAAATAAAAGAATAAAATAATAAAAGTACTTCTCTTCACCTATAAATACCACCAAAACCCTGCTAAAAATTTATTATGAGCATTTATTATTGTCCAAATTATACCCAATTACCTTCCAATGCCTCGTCCACATGTGCATTACCATTTAGTCTTTCCAAAATACCAATTCCAAATGACATAAAGAATTTTTCAATGAGAAGATTTTCATGATGTAAAATCCTCCTTCTATCTCTTTAATTTCTATTATTATTGTATCCTATAATCACCTACCTGATCTTAAGTGAAATTGTAATAAAAATATCATAAATTTAATTTAATTTTAATATTATAATAGAGTATCCATCATGAAATCTCTTATGATGTTTTTTATGTTAAAAATCAAAACATCATCCGTGATGTTTCAATTCACCACCTTCATGGAATATGAGTTTCCATTTTACAATGCAACCATCAAGGCCATTTATAAAACCATTATTATTGATAAGTAAGATTTTATTATAAATATTTTATGTTATATCATGTTTTGGAACTAATATATATACATAATATTAAATAAAATGACATAAGTTCATGATGGTCGTACAAACCACATAACTAAATTAAGACATCACCATCACCAGTTTATCTAATGAATAATCCTCATAATTTATAAAAATGTAATATGAGACCATTTATAAATATTTTATATCATTTATATAAAATTATTTCATTTCTGAATAATTTATTCCCATTTTACTAGAACTACTATATTTATAATCAAAGGAATCAACCATAAAATGATGAAACCAACGTTCTAAGAAAAACAATTGAACAATAAAACTCATCAAAATGAACATAAATAAAATAATATAAAATTATTATAAATAAAACTTATATTTAATAGGTTTTAAATTTAGTAAATAATTAATATAATTTTATTATATATGAAATTAAGTACATGTGAAAAATGATTTTGTACATAAGGTATATTTTTCCCATCTCACTTATATTTATATGATATTTTATTTATTCACCACTTATATGTTGTGTATGAGGTATTTATACATCCATTTGAAAAATAATATCATTAATTTAATTGTCTTTAGGGTATTCAATTTTTAATTTTAGTATAATTAAGTTTATTTTCCATACGATTTGATTGATTTCTAGTAGTGAGGTTATTTCATCTAACTTTTATTTCTATGAGATATATTCATTATTGAGCCCCTGTTTGAAGTCTTTGGTGTAAATAAATACAATTAATATGTAATATGTTGAATATATTTATCTTAATATAATTAAATTTTTCATTTAAGATCATTATGGTTATGGGGAATACGGTTCAACTGATTACAATATGGTAATGGAATTGGTATCCCATTTTCAGTTCTTTGGGTTAAACATTTACTTTATTGATTATGTCATTATATGTTTATATGTGAAATTAATTTTCATTATCTTATTTTTTTATTTTTTATATAGAATTTTTATTTAATTATGATACACATAAACTTTTCTTTCAGATATCAATAATGTTTTTTAAAATACCCTTTTAAATGATACTTTTTTCAAAATATAAAATGGTTTTTTTTAATTTATAAAACATGAGTGGAATTACCCACATCCATTATGCATTAATGTTTTGAGTAATACATTACAATTTTACAAGTTTATTTTAAAATTAAAATTTTTCTTTTATAAATTCATCACTTTTAAATAACTGATTTCGTTGTAAAGTAGAATTTCACTTAAAAATTTCTCAATTATTTAATTATATTATTTTAATCTATAAAAACCCAATTTGGGGGATATTATGCTTAAATAATTATAAAATATAATAATACCAACAAAGATATTTTACTCAATTTTTTATGATCAGTTTGACAATGGTTGTGCAACATTGAATTTATTCATCGTATTGCACTAGATTTTTTAAGATTATATTAATTGTTTTATAAATTTTATTAAATTTCAATATTATTTTTTTGATATGAATGTATATTTTGACTATGTTTATATCATTTAATATCAGTAATTCATTTGACATATAATGTTATGGGTAGGGACTTCTATAACCCCATGATGCATCATTAGGTCTCTTAGGATAAACAACATTTGGTATTAGTTGATGTGTTACTCGATTATGTATAGTGTCTTGGTCGAAGACTTTATGGTTTGATTATGATGTCTCTAATTATTAATTTCATCATTTTCAGATTAAATATTCATAATATAGGTTATTATTATACTAGTATAATATTAATGTTTAATTTTCATTCCTATGTGATTTTTTATATATCATTATTTTATCACGATTTAGTCTATCTATATTTTACTCAAGATTATGTTTTAATGGAAGTCACCATATCTTAATGTATATTTTTATTTATGATATATTATATTTTATTCTTACCCTTATTAATAATCTGAGACCACATGTTTATTAAGTATTATTTTTCTCCAGGATTCCAATATTTATGTTATGATTGACATACATGGATAATCTAGAAGTATATGTGTGTTTCTAATGGAGTTACAATATTGTATTCCATTTCATGTTATAATGTAATACATATATTTGTATCAAATTATCTAATGACATGATATTATTCGTCCATTTAGGATTTTATTCCATGACTCTTATGCCAATTTAATGAAGTATGGAAACAGCTCTCGGCTACTAGGGTTGAGGTATTTACATGTAAGAATTGAATGCCTTTAAGAATGTTTATAATTTAAAAATTATAGATTCCCTTTTTATGTTTTGTGTGATTCTATTAAAATAATATTAATGATGTTAGGGGATATGTTTTTTAATTATAAACACATGATTAAGGTAAATATTACTATTTGGGATTATATAAACAATAATATTGAGATAATTGGGACAATGAGTTAGTTAATATTGGGAATATAAGTGTAAATAACCTTTAGGATTGAAAATTGAAATGGGGGTTAGTAAAAGAGATTTATTATTGAAGATGGTTTATATAGATCATTTCAATATATTATTAAGGTACATGTATCCTTTATTATTAACATGTGTTTATCTTGGATTGTTATTTGGTGAATTGTGTTATTATATTTTGTTGGTATTATTTGAGAGGTATGGAAATATTTTGGGGTTAGTTGTTTCTCATATATTGATGTAATTATTATTCGATTGGATAATATTTTGTTATATTTTTGGAAATATTATATGATTAAATTTAATTTCAAATATTATCCTTATTTGGATTGTTTATTAATCATTTTGTTAATATTTAAAGAATAAATACTTTGTTAACCATTCGAAAGACACATTATTTTTAGGGATTGATGATATTTTTTAAAAAATAGTATTATATTTTATATAATTCATGTTTAGGTTATGTATATTTGTAGTATTTGACATTACGAGTAATTTATTAGAGATAAATGTTTAAATGAAATTGGTAGAATATGTTCTGTTTTTTTTTCCGAATATTATGGTTTTGATTTGGTTAGGAATATTATAACGATTTTCATGATAATTTATTGGTGGGTTGTTTTAAGATTAACTTTTAGAAATATTGTTTAATTATTGGATATTATTGTAATAATTCATCATATGAAGGTTTATTAATTTGGAGTAATATATTACCATTTTCTATGTTTTTTTGTTTTAGTGAAGTTTTAAGGAAAATATTTTATTCCATTTATAGATCTGATGGTCAATTAAATGTTCATATTCATGTTTTAGTCATAATAAATATTCATCTATGATTTTTATCATTCATAAAATGGGATGAAATAAAGATATAAATTTATTTAAAATAAACAACTTAATGATGAAATTGTGTTAATATATTTAAATACATTAAGTAATAATATTAAAAAAAAATTCTCTATCTTTTCGTTAAATATCAAACATTGTAACATAAAAAATAAATAATTGCCTAATTTATAAAAATATTTTCACATTATTATATATCATGGATATTTTTGTTTTATACATTATGATAATTAGTAAAACCATTACCTAATAATGTTGGATCTTCTACGTGGTGTACATTTTTTTCTGGATAAAATAGTTCTTAGGGTTAAATTCATGTTTCATTCTTGACACATTTTCTTCATTTAGGGCACAAATTAATTTATATTTATATAAGTCCAATAAATCCTAAATCTCTATCAAAAACATTTGAAAACATGTGAATACAAACAAATCATAATATGGGCTGTAAATTGAAGGGGAACTTATTTATCCATTTGAAATTCTTGAAAAACCCTAAGAAAGTTAATATTTTAACAAAATAACTTTCAAGCATAAAATAATAACTTACTCGATGAATGAATATAAAATGAAATATTTGTAATAAAATATTTTTTAATAAATTATACTATAAGTATCATAGTAATGAGGTTTACATGGGAAATAAAAGAGAACTCACGGAACCATTTCCTTGATAACCCATCTTTTTTACTTTTAGGAGACCATAAAATTCATTACCTTATGAAATCAAAATATTTCATTTAAAGACAAAATAAAACATTAGGGAACCATGTTGGAATATTTTTAAATAATTCATATCAACACATTTACAATAATTATTTTTAAAGGATATAAATCATGGTCTATTACAATAAATATCAAAGGAGTGACTTTCATCTAGTTTACTCTATCACAAAACCAAATGCATTTGAGAGATATATTGGGATCACCCATCATTAGAACTATATTCGGATCACCATTCATAATATTAAATTTTAAAAACTATATCTGGATAAAAAAACATAAAATATGTCAATTTCACCATTAAACTCATTAAAATTGACATTTTATCCTATATATAGAAATGTATTCAATTATCTCACAAAAACGGGATCAAATAACCTTTAAATTTTAAAAATTTAAAAATTACATAAAGTATAGGTTTATAGTATTCATTGAAAAAATATAATCATGTTTTGGAATATTTATAATGAATACTTTATATGATATTAGAAAAAGGATGACATTTGATAAATATTTCAAAAATATTCTTTTTTCAGTTTGTTAAAAATGACCAAAATACACCCATAGAGAAATCATTTAAATCATTAGTTTTTAGAAACATTATTAAAATTAAAATATTAATGAAATTTATTTTAAATTATAATTATATTATAATTAATGAAATTATTGAAATAATTGGTTGAACATAGAAATGGTTTAAAATAGTATAAAACATTCAAACAACATTTTAAAATACAATACCCTTCCTCTATACTTACACAATTTAAAACATCTTCTATGCTATTTTATAATAAATTGGGACATATTATATATGAATTAAATAAACATATTTATTCCCAAATGACTATTTAACAATTACTCATAACTTATTTTAACCATTTAATTATAAATCATTATTAAAATTAACTTTTATATAAATAAATATCACATGTTCAATGCATGTTTTGATCTGGTGTTTTAAGTCATTTCACATTGTTCATGGTTTAATTTTCTCCAATATCATAAATAATTATAATTTATAATTTTTATAAATTAAATATAATTTTATAACAATCGATGTAATACATTCATGAAAAATAAAGAACATCATTTCATAGAGGCGATTGTCCACAGTATTCTATAATAATGTTTTTATTTCTCTATTGGGTGGAAAATGAAATTTTTTGAAAATAAGTTATTTTATATGGGAATAAATATGTTAAAAATTTCATATATATTCATTATTATCATCATTACATCCTTTCATGGAAGTTGGAAATGAAAAATGAAACACAACGCTTCATGGATGTGCTTTTAAACATTTAAACATGAGTAACGTTTCCATTTTTCAAAAGATGTATGTTTAAGAAGGTACATAATATCCTATCATTACATAATAATAATAATTTTACAAATAAAACATATGATCATTATTTCTGTCTTTATAAAAACACATGGTACTAAGAGATTAACAATTAAACACATTCCTTCGTGGAGGTGGCTTTCCACATGTACCCATGGTTGACGTTTTCATTTCACAAAGTTCCAAAATGAGGTTAAAAGGCTGTTACATAATGAAACTAAAATTTATGTCTATATATGATAATGATTTAATTATTTTATAATGGTTTTCACAGATTAAATGGTTGAATAATAAGAAAAAAACTCGTATGAGTTTAGATAGGGATTATACTTCCCCATTGGATAACGACATTTGGATTACACCGTAAGCCTTCTTATGGTGGCTATCATGAGAAAAATATGACCTATAAAATGTGTGGAAGAGATTTGGGAATTCATTTTTATATATGTTGGTTGTAATATAGTTCTCAACATATATAAATATGTGAGGATATTATATTCCCTTTTATATGCAAGGGGAGTGACACTAATGTAATTATTCAACGTTTTAAAATAATTTAAAGTCAATTTAAAACAAATGTGGAATATAAGCATCCCAAATAGATAAGTAAAATGGGCTATGATAAAAATAGAATAAAATAATTATATTTATAAAATAATTAATAAAATTATAGTTAAATGAATTAAATTTACATGAAATTTGGATCATTCTAAAAATATAGGGAACCTTACACCCACATAATTAAATTTAAACCATAAAAATAGATTTTAATTAGAGTAAAATAAAACTTATGTTCCAAAAATTCAAAATTGGGTTTCTTAAATTTAAAATATTATTTTTAATTGATTTATTCAAATACTTAAATATATATTTTTTAAATACATGTGTTTTATGAATTATAAAGTAATGATTATTTCATAATGGTTTCATTAACGATATAAAACTTGTAAATTATATATTTTCACTATTTTTTAAAAAATAAACTATTATAGAAACAACAAAAAAATTATCTTTTGATAAATTTTGTATTCTGAAATAAAATATTTATTTCATTTTATTTAATACATTAGAATGTTTCATTTAATGAGATAGTAATCCAAATCATGCTCTCTAATAAATTATTAATAAAAAGGAGAGTTATAGTGAAAATTTAAGGTTCATTGACTGTGAACCAAAAAGGGTTACCATGAATGAAAATACCAACGAATGAATTTTAAACATTTTATGATAATGAATTTTATAACATTTCAACTTGATATATATTTGTAATATTGAAACTATTCCCATAACTAAGATCAGCTCCAAAATCATTTACAAATAAAAATATGTTTTTAAGCCCAATCAATATCAGTATTTATTAAATTAGAATTGAGAAAAGGATTCTATTTCCAAATAATATTTCCAATATCACTTCATATAGTGGTTTTAAATACCTATCCTATAAAATAATTACCCTATAACAATACACAAAACATTAAAGAGAAAAATTCTATAGGGAATCTCATTAATAGCATATAAAGAACAAATTCCATTTGAAATTTCATATCATCAATGTAACAAACCAATATATTTTTCATTGTAAATTATTTTATAATAAATATTTAATAATCACATGAAATCCCAACATAATGAACTACTAAGTGCTATGTGACCTTTAAACATATATTTTTCCCTTCTATGATGTAATTTTCACAAATCTGACACACACGGTTGTGATTAGTATATTATTTCGAGACCGATAAGAAAAGAATTTTTTTTATTTTAACCTAAGCCTATTAATAATAACATAACCTTATGAATAGATAAATATACTAATTAATATTAACCTTACCAATGATTTTATATAAATAATATTCAACTGGATGTATGATATACACAGGTTTTTGAATAAGTAAATAAATGATTAAAAACTTTTTTTTGAATAAATAATGAATTTAAATAAGTTTTAAATTAATAATACTTATAAAATTAATTTTGAAAAATGGAATTAATTTTTTGATTCTACATATTTAAAAATTATTAGGGTGAATTTTTTGTATCTTCTAAAACACTCAAATTTTCAATTAATTTTGAAATACTCTAAAATACCGTATATAAAAGGGTTCAGTTATATACACAATTTTGGACATAAAAAAGTAATGTAATCCCACTTGGTTTTAACTCACATGAATTTATTACTATTATTGGTCATGTAATCATCACTATTTATGGTCTTGAGGGAAATTAATTAACTAATGATTAAAAAATTATGAATACCCTCATTTCCTCCACTGTAACCCCCTCACTCCTTTTTTACTTCACTCATATAAGACAAGAATATCCTTATTGTTCTTCCCAAAAAACCTTATTAGTCACTTCCCAATTCCAATAATCACTTATTATTTCCAAAATACCAAAATCCTTTCACTTATGTATGTTCTCAAAGAGAGTATTTCAAGAGCTAAAGCACCATTATTTTTCATTTAGTTTCATTTAAATTTGTCTTCTTTTGTTATTCTATCCTCATCTCCTTTGTCATAATGAACATAATAGATCCATTATAATCTATGTACTATAATTATATCCTTTTAATTGAATAACTATCTTAAATATCTTTACTCTATCTCCATCTCTTATTTTACCAATGAAATCGACGCCCATGTGGTTCCAATTTATAACATTCATTGATGACAAAGTTTTGTGATTAAATTTATCCTTCATCAATTATCATGAACCCATTTTTATGGTTGAAACAAAATTAAATATATGTATTATAACTTAATTAATATTCAATAAGTAGTTTATGTACATATTGCTAAATCGTATGACCAACCTAGTTCCTCATAATCAAAATACCGCTAAAATAATATAAGTGAATGTCATAAATATTTCATCCAGTGATTCATCCTCTTTCCATGTAACCAAATGATTGAAATGACCATTAATACATCTGAATGTTCATAATTAATATTTAATTTCAATTCTATATATTTACATTTATTCCAAATGAACACCATTACATAAGGAAAGTGAACCGATTATGAGAATAAAGAAAATGAACACTCCAGAACAACGAAATTAAATACAATAACATTTACATAAGGGAATAAATGAACAAAAAAATAATGATAAAAAAAATCATGTCTAATAGGTTCATAAATATGTTATTAATATGTCTAATTTCATATTCTTGGACCTTATGTTTAATAGAATAACACATTTGGACTTCATTTAAGGGTTTGTTCGTCTCACTTCCATTTTGGGGATATTTTCCGTATTCACTACTAATAATTGGTCATGGTATATGTATACTGCACATTAATATAAAATTTCATGAATATATTTATTTTCATTGTATTAAATGTATCATTTTAATATTTTTTATTTTTTGGAATATTAATCGATTGTTTACAAAGATTTATGGGGTTTTCCACCCGAACCTCCATTTTCATTGGGGTTATTTTTATTTTTTAAATACCTCAACGAAATTATTAGGGATTATTATGTAGACCTCATAAATTCTGTGTGAGTGTTTATTATATATTTAACCTCTAGAATCCTACTTTCATTTGATGGTAGTTATATTTTCTAAAAGTGTCATTTAAATATCCTTCTCGAAATAGAAGACCGATTCAAGGGAATTTCTCAAATTCATAACTATTTTCTAGGGAACCCTATAATTTGTTTTTCAAAACCATTATATTTATTAAATAAATTATTTTATTATGAAAATATTATATTAATTAACCTATGGTTATATATAAATATTTTTCCAAAATAACTCTTCTTTTCAAAGTAAGAGGGTATTTATCTCAAGAATTACTTGATGATTTTATAAGAGTATCTTCATATATTTCAACACTCATGTTGATTCTTATGTATTATTGGGATTAATATTCCATGGCATCATAACCCATTTTTATTTTAATATTTTATTTTTCTTTTTTTTTATGGATGTGCTATCTTAAAACCATTCACCAATTTACTATGAATGGTTAGTATTTTTGCTTAATGTTCAAGGAATTTTATTTAAATTTCTTATTTTAGTCTCAATATGAATGTATATGTGGTTTATATTTATCCCCGTTCATATCAGGAATGAATTGGACACAGAATGTGTTTGGTGGGACCCGCTATATCCCCTTAGTGCATTGGTAGGTCTCATGAGGCAAACTTCGATCTTTTAACAAGTCCTTTACTAGATGATTATTTATTGTATTGGAACAAGGCCTTGATGGTATGGTGATGATGCCCTGCATTAAGAATTCCATAATTATGAAAATTGTATTGATGGTTCATGTGGTTATTATACTAGTAGAATACCCATGATTTTGTTTTATTATTGAATTACTTACTTAGCAATAATTCCATCCACAATGTGTTTGTGTTTTTGGTAAAGGAATATGCTTTTAGTTATTCAACTGTTCAAATGTTTATATATCTTCTGCAGTATTACATACCCTTAATGACTGTTTAAGATAACCCAATTTTAATGTTTCATTTTCCTAGGATTTGAGTATGTTGGTTACAAGTGGCTTGAGGAAATAATATAATAGGATTGGATTTTTATAATGGAATAAGTTATTGATGTTTTTTATTTCATAATGTAATGTTGAACATATATATGAATCTTATTTCCAAACTCTACATGACTACTTAGTCCTTTGGGATGTGTATTCTTTGTTTATATGGCAATGTAATAAAATAAGGCATTGGCTTTGGGAATCTAGGGTTATGTCCTTATAGTTGGAATCAACGAAATTTTAGTAGAAAACCTGGAATAAAGGTTTAGAAAATGAAAATTATAGAACAAATCCCTTATATAGTCTTTGAGGATAATAATACAAGAACATCATGGAATTTTGACAGGGAATAGATTATGTGGATATTTCTAGAAAATACATCTCTTTATGGATACAAACAGGTACAGGTTGTATGGCACAAATGTACCTAGGAGTGAAAGGTTCAAAATTGTGTTTTAAGCTTGACCCAGGTTATCGTGGTAATGAAAATGGGCTTTTCTATACTCTTGGTATTGACACACCTGGGCGGTTTGCTTAGGATAATTCACAATTTCATTACAAGCCATTATGAAGGATTTAAATTAAAATTTTACCTCAAAGAAACCATTTTTTGATTATGGTATTATCCATGCATAGGATTTCAATTTATGCAATGTATTTTGTTAGGTTAAGATTATACATTATGATTCATAACCAAATCTAGTTTATTCCATTATTTAAAATTTCACCTAGTGGATGAAATGGAAACCACATGAACACGCATATCCCATGTAGGTGTTTCCCTCTGATGCAAGATAATAGCATTGGATCTAGAGATATGACTGGTGTAAAGTAGCTTATAACTCTATTGGGAAACCTTATTCAGGTTATGAATAATATCATTACTCATATGGTGCATCTGGATCCTCCATGTGTAAGAGATTTGTTAGATCTATTTATGTGACAACAATCTCAATCATTCAATGGGACTAAAAACCCATTTGTTGTTGAACATTGGATAAGTTCCCTAGAGAATATATTTCTCTCTTTGGGATGTAATGGAAGAGAGAAGGTCATCATGGAAATTTATCGTCTATTGGGAGATGTGGATCAGTGGTAGTTGTTAATAAAAAACATAAATCAAGGGGAAAAGATATAAGATGTGGAATGAAGGTACTTTATGGAATCATTCCTAGAGAAATAATTTCCTCATGAAAAATGACCATATATAGAAAGACAATTTTTGATTTTGAGGCAAAAGGAGGAAGAAAAAGTTTCCAACTGTGAATCCAACTTTACAAGGATGGGAAGGCATATTTCTGATTACATACGTAATCTAAGGAGAAATATTGATCAATTATTTGATGGTTTAAAACCATTCCTCTAAATGCCTATAGTCTCCCAAAATTTCTCATCAAATGAAGATATATTCTCAAGTGCTATTAAGGAAGGAAAGAAATTTTCTAAGTCTTATGAAATATAATAAAAACCAGTAAAGAAGAGGGATTCTGAAAACTCTAGAAAAGGAAATATGGAAACAAAGAAGAAGGGAAGAGTTGAATTTACACCCTGTGACAACTGTGGGATGAAGAACCATGGCACTTACTAGAAGGGAATGGGAGTCTATTACAAGTACAGAGAAAAAGGACACCTATATCAATATTTCTAAGGGGAAGAAAGAAGCTACCAATATATAATGCAAAATTTTTAGCGAGATGGGACATTTTGCACATGAATTCCCTATGTGTCAGGGAAATGCTCCCCATAGAAGGCGAAGGGAGTAAGGATAATTTTACGAGGTCGTGATAGAAGAGGTTGAAGTTCCTAAAAAATTGATGGATGGTACATTAATCATTTCATCAATTAATTCCAGTGAATTATTTTATTATTAATTTTCACATTTATTTGTATATTCCCATTTTTCATGAAAATTAGACATTTCCAAAATTATTTAATAAAGGAGTTATATTTCAAAACTCCAAGTAGATATATCATTGTAATAAAGTGTGTCGATCAGTCCCCCTCATGACACATAAACATATTTTAGTTGCTAACCATATCAGCAGACAAATGATTTAAATTTATATTATTTTTGGTATGAATTAGCTATCAAATTATGATGCGATGATCTATTACAAGAAGAAAGAATTTATAATTTTTCAGAATGGTGTTGAATCCCTTATCGTTAGAGAAGAAACCTTGCTATATGATTTGAATATAGATCCACCCCTAGTTTCTCTATTGAATTTAATTATTTGGGAGGAAGGGAATGAAATACCTATGGTTGAAGAAAAGAATGTTCAAATAGAATATGTACCTATTTTTCAAGAATATATTGACGTCTTTACAAAGGATTAACTTGGACATACTCTAGGGCAGAAAAAATTAGTTTTCCATTGACTTAACTCTTGGTTCAAGGCCCATATCAAAGACCCCTTAATGAATGGCCACTGTGGAGTTAGATAAACTATAGAAACAACTATAGGAATTCTACGATAAAGTATTTATTCACCCTAGGGTTTCTCTATGGGGATCCAATATTCTTATAGTTATGAAGAAATATGGGTATATGAGGTTGTGTATTGACTATAGGGAGATCAATGTTATAATATTAAATATCAAGTATCCCCTACATCGCATTAACAATTTATTTTATCAACTTCATGATGCCAAATACATTTTAATGATTGATCATTGATCTATATATCATAAATTTCATATGAGGAAGGGAGAAATTCATAAAATGTCATTTCTTACTAGGTATGGAAATTGCAAGTATATAATAATGCCTTTTGGAAAAACTAATGAACCATCTTTTTTCATGGATCTAATAAATAGAGTCATCGAGAAATATGATCATGAATTTTTAGTGGTGTTTATTGATGATATCTTGGTATACTATAAATGATTTTAATATAATGAAAATCACTTGTGTACTATTTTGACGAGTCTTAAAAGAAATGATTTATAAGGGATGTTTATCATGTTTTATTTTTCCCCCAATCAATTTCATTTCTGGGACACTTTGTCTCTATGGATGAAATATCTATAGATACTATGAAGACAATGGTTGTGAAATAATGGCCAACTCCATCTAACATAATTATGGTATGTTGTTTATTTGGTTTAGCAGTTTATTATTAGAATTTTGTTCATAACATCACTCATCTTGCCAACCTAATCACCAAGTATACATTGAAATCATCTAAGTTCATACAGACAATATAATGTGATGAAATTTTTAATGAATTGATAATAATATTTATGAATTCTCAAATCTTGAATCTACCATTAGGGAATGATGGATTTGTGATCTTTAGCAACACATAAAATTAAATGCATGGCTCTTTCCTTATTCAAAATGATTGTGTGATTTCAAATGCATCCAAGGATCTTAAAATTCACCAACAAAACTATCCAACTCATTATATTGATTTAGCTGTGGAAAAATTGATTTTGAAGATTTGGAGACCTTACCTCAATGGCGAAAAATGTGAGATATATAATGATTATAAGAGTTTGAAATATATCTTCTCACCATATGAACTCAACATGAGTCAAATGAGGTGGATTGAGCTACTCAAGGATTGTGATTTCACAATTCACTACCACCCAGAGAAGGAAAATAAAGTGGGAGACGCCTTTAATCGAAAGGACCTTGGAATTCTAAACAAGATAAGAGTTGAAAGGGATCATATGTTCAAGGATCTAGTAACGATGGATATGGGAATTACCATTGAAGGTGATACATAACTAATTTTTCAAATGGTTTCCAAACCTTCTTAATTGGAAAGGATACAAATTTCATAGGCTGATGATGATGAGTTTCTTAAGAAAATCAATGTTGTAAATGATGGGAAGTTGATTAACATTGTATACGAATATGGAATTTTGAAATTTAGAAAGAGGCTATGTTAACTCTATTCTAGACATAAAGAGGGAACTATTAGATGACTCACATAACTCTAATTTATTCTATGAACCCTTGTAAAACAATGATGTGTTGAGATCTAAGGGAAAATATTTTGTTGGAAAACATGAAGAGGGAGATTGAATTTTATACGTCGAGATGTTTTTTTTAACAGGTGAAGGCTGTAAGACAACATCATAACAGATTCATGCAACCCCCTCCCATTTCTATATGGAAATGGGATGATATTACGATGGAAATTGTCATGGGTATATCAAAGACTCCAAGAAATAATGATGTGATATGGTCCATTTTTGATCATCTTACAAAATCAACCAACATTCATGCTATAAGAGAATATTTAGAACTTTAACATTAAATAAAACTATATATTAATGAGGTTGTAAAACATCATGGCATATAGTTATCATATGTTTATGATCATGATCTCAATTTTACATAACAATTCTAGAGAATTTCTTCATAAGGCCTTATATACTAATCTTCATTTGATCACTGCCTACCACCCACAAACTGATGGTTAATCAGAACAGACTATTCAAACATTGGAAGACATGTTGAGGTCATTCCATTTAACATTAATGGTGTGTGGGATTTGTATTTACCTCTGATGGAATTTTCCCATAGAAATATCTTCCACTCATGTATTCATATAGAATCATATTAAGAGTTATATGGAAAGAGATGTAGTACATCAACTTGCTGGGATGATATTGGTGAAAGAAAGATCGTAGGCCCAGAACATGTTGAGGAAACAATAGAAAAGGTAAATATTATCCAAACCCATATCAAAACAACTCAAAGTAGGAAAATAATCTTTTTTGATGATAGAAGGAAGGATTTAGAATTTCAATATGGAGATCATATTTTCCAAAAGGTGTCTCCATGGGAGGGTATTATACATTTTGGTAAGAAGGGAAAATTAAGTCCCATGTACATCAGACCTTTTAAAATTTTAGATCGAATTGGAACCATATATTACCCATTGTAAATTATTCCATGTCTCTCTAAAGAAGAAAATGTGTTCCACACATCAATGTTATAGAAATACATGCCATACACAACTCATGTACTCACCTATGAAAACTTATATCTTCATCCCGATCTATCAAATTGTGGAGAACCTATCAAGATTCTTGATACTATAAAACAAGTATTGAGGAAACAAATGACATTTCTTGTGAATTTTCATTGGAGGAACCATGAGATGGATGAAGCAACATTGGATCCTGAGGAGTTTATATTGATGACATACCCAAATCGTTTAAGGTAACATTTTGTGATTTTCGAGGATGAAATTCTGGTAGGGAGGGGAGAATGTAACAAGACAATATTTTTTTTCAATGGAAATTAATTTCTAATAAATATTTCATAATCACATAGAATCACAAAATAATGAACTGATAAGTGTTATGTGACCTTCAATCATTTTTTTGTCACTTCTGTGATGTGAAATTTAAAATTCAAATATACACGGTTGTGATTAGTAAGTCATTTCAAGTCCGATTAGACAAGTATATTTTATGTTGAATAGTAACCTAACCGTATGAATTGTAACATAATCTTATGAATAATGATATATACAAATTAATATTAACCATACCTATGTTATCATGTAAATAATATTCAAGTGGATGTAAGATATACCTATGTTTTGGAATAAGTAAATAAATATTGGAAAACATTTTTTTATAATATATTATAATTTTAACTTAATATGAAACTAATATATTTAAAAATTTATTTTTGAAAAATCAAAATCATTTTTGTATTCTATATATTGGAAAATGGTTACGGTGAATTTTTGGTATTTTTCATAAATACTAGAATTTTGATGAATAGTAAAATACTTTAAAATGTTGTATATACAGACATTTAGTTATATACACTATTTTAGACAGCATAAGTTATTTAATACCACTTGGTTCAAACTCACATGAATTTATTAACATTCTCAGTCATGGAAGCATCAATATTTATGGTCTTGAGAGAAATAAATTAACTAATGCATAAAAAATTATGAAAACCATCGTCTCCTCCACTATACCCTCCACTCCCTCTTCATTTCACCCCTCTAAGACATAAAGCATGTAATACAGAGACCCAAAGCTTTAAGTACATGGACATTACATTACTATTTCATTAAACTTAATACATGACACAAACAGACACCCAATTGCTATATTAGTTTAGTCTCTTTGGAAACTCAAAACATAATCTTCCAATTATGGTGAATGTAACACCCGAGACTTTTATAAGAAATATTTTGTTTTTATTTTATATAAATCATCAAAGGAATCTTTCACTACACACAACACTATCTTGGCTTTCTTTACATGAAATCACGACCTTCCTTGATTGATTGCGTCGCACGCAATACCGAGTTTCACTAAACAACGATATGCTATTAAAATATTATTAAAACTAGCTGTTATGAATAGTAATAACCAATTTTTGAAATTTTTTAAATTTTATTTTTCAAAATGGACTTTTTTTTTGATTTGGAATATCAAAATTAGCCTAGGGTAAAATTTTGGTATTTTTCGGGAAACTTTCAATTTTTGATGAATAGTGAAAACACTGGGTTACTATTTAAAAACCAACTTTTTATTTAAATAATTATTTATTTTATTTAAATTTATTTTAGTTCAAAATTGATACATAATCCCTATATAAGTTCAATTTAATTCATTGGAATAATTTTATAATAATTTTAGATATATAGAAATTTTATTTAACTTTTCACCGTCTTTTACCCACCTCCTTGGAGAATTTGAAAATTAACATAAATTTTTTTTACCACTTCTATGAGTCGAATTTCAAAAATCCATGAGACACGGTTGATTTCAGTAAGTAAAATTTGGTTCAATGAGATGAAAATAATTTTTGGTGAATAATAACTTTTTACTTTTATTTACCACGGTTAAAAGAAAATAGGGTAATTAAGGGTAAAAATGATATTATTATTTCCCTAACACATGTCCTAATTCTTTTGGATAAGTTTAATTTGACTAAAAACAACCTTAGGAATAAACTATGACCATTTAGGCCCACTTGGATTAGATTAGGACATTTATTATTAATTTATTTAAAAAGGGTTAAAATAGTTAAAATCAAAGTTTAATAAGTAAATAATTTTTAATATAGGGTTATACATAAGATAAATTAGACTATAAATATTCATTAGAAATATAAATATATTTCCTACATAATGGTATTTTATTTGTAATTTTTAGACATTAAATAATTTAATTTATTTAGGACACAAAGATGATATAGTAATTATCTTATTAATGAAATATTGACATAATTGATGTTATAAATAACAAAATAAATGTAATTTGAGACTTTTTATGAATTAAACTAATTTTATAGGTTAATATGAAATTTTATTATTGATTTAATTAACTATTTTAGAACTAATAAATCTGTTATAATTTTCACAAAAATCAATTACTAAATAGTATCAAAATTGAAGTAAAATAGTTTTTAAAACAAATATTATATTATTAATTGTTATTTTATTCCTAAAAATCTATGATTCGTCCAAATGACTTAGATAATGTTATATATATTAATAACAAACAAATTGGGATTCGTTTGACTTGTTATAGTAAGTGTATTAACCTTATAGTGTAAGAACACAAAAAGACACCGTAAAAGTAAAATTATGTAACATAAAGTTAAATCTAAATGATAAGGTTAAAATGGTTACTAAACTTGTCCAAATTCTATTGTATGAGATTATTTAGACCCATACCCACCTTATCTTCGAAATAAATCAATTTTGAGCTATTTAAAACCGAATATGGATTTATAATAAAATAATAGTTTTTAGTTTTTCCAAAGGTTCCCTTCTCCTCCCTTATAAAAGGGCTCCTCCTCCCTCTCTTCCCCACACCACATTGATCCTTCAAGATCATCCAACCCCTACCAATTTCTCCTCTCCAATTCCCTAGAAACATCCTAGAGGTCCTGGTCTTCTTCAAAGACCAATTTTATTTCACTAAAAGGATGTCTCAAATAGGCTCTTCAAAGAAGAGGTAATGTCCGTTACCGATTCTTTCAACTTTATTTCTTATTCCACTTCTTCTTATTTGGTTATTTCATTATGAATTAATAAAATCAGTATCACTCATATACTGATATTTTATTACAAGTATGAAACAACCCTATTTCACCATCTATCCACCGTAGGGAAAATGAAATCACCGTGCGTGCGTACGTACAGAATACCGTCTCCACGCCGTGGTGTAATCTATTTTCCACCACCAGCTTACATGTATGGGTATAATGGTGTAGATAATAATATATATTATTATTTTAAAGTTATATTGATTCTGAAATAGTATACATACACTCCAATACAATTCCACGATCATGGGAACGATATCATCACTCGTGCGTAGGTACGAAATACAGTCTCTACGATGTGATGTGACTCGTTCTACATGATTGTCATTGCATAATGATTACATAAATGAATTGAGTGAATAAATATGATATATATTACACTAATACCATTCTGGAAATGAGGTATCTATGACCTAAAAAGAATAATAAGAATTTATTCGACAAAACACGCATAAGAACAAAAAGTAATAAACACCCAAATAACAAGTAGTAATGAAATATTACTAATAATAAGATAAGAATATGACCATATATGATATCATAACAATGAGTACGATTCTGTAATAATTCAGTGACATTATTTAAATCATTATACAGGAGGTTCAGACACTTACAAAGCAAATCGGACCTAAGGTATGGGAAATATCACAATATCATTTTTATCTGAGATTGTTTATACTTTGGAATTTACTGGGGTGTATTTTATCATCCACATCCATGTTTCCTCAATATGTAATATTTTTTACATCCACCTACAATTTTTTAAATCCATTTTTACCCTTTGGTGAGTTTGTAGTAAAATATATGAAAGGAATCTTTTGTCGTTTTTCGTACGAGGTACTTTTTGACTTTTCCGAAAAAAGTACAAGAAGAATGTTTTTTTAACTTATACGGCATGAATGGATTTTTAAAACATTATTTCCAAGAATCTTCCTTTGCAAGTTTTCATGATTATTTTTAATCAAATTATTTTAGTTTAATTTTATGACATTTTAAGAAAGGAAAAGTGTTTTTTAAGTAGAAAGGATATTTTCCTCAAGAATGGTGTTCAAGTGTTTTATCAAAATTATTTTCCATCTAAGATAATATAGGGTTATATTTATATCCATATTTTTACCTTGTTTTTATTGTGTTATGATTGAATTATTTTTATGAATTCCTTTAATCTTATATGATTTATGTTATGATGGAATGATGTTTAAGAATCCCATTTTTATTACATGGGTTATGTTATGATGTATGATTTATGATCTTGTGGAACACATAAGAATAGTATCATTATGATATGGGTGGGAATTATATATCCCTCCAATGCATTGGGTAAAGATTTTATATCTCATGAGATAAACATGACTGGAATGGTAGGTTAAACCGGTTCAGTGAAACTGGACTGAAACGAGGAATGAACTCGGTTCAGAAATGGACTTTGTCCACTAATATAGTCATGGAAATGACTCTTGACTAATAAGAAATTATTCTATATGATTATGTGTGTATAAAACAAAGCTTCATGTTTTATGTTATGATGATTGTGATTACATTTCACTACCATGATTTATCCAATGTTATGAAATTTTGATCTCTTTTGCAGGGTATGATTTCCAAAATGTTACGTTCTTATGAATATGATGTGATTGATATTTCGTTTGTTTACCCTTACTAAGAATTTGAGCTCACACTTGTGTATGTTTTCATTCCCCAGGTCAGGAAGAATGTTATTAAGTAAGATATTCCAAAAGGAACTATAGATATGATGAAATAAAAGGGAGACAGTGTATACGCTTTATGAACCAGTCGTTTATGATTCCCAGTTTCTAAAGACACTATACCTATACGGTCCTTTCATGGTTTTGTTATATGTTGTAACAAGTGTACTTAAATTTTGAATTACTAACAATGTATGTAAATTATGGTTCGTTATAGTTGGTATCAGAGGAAATGTATAGTCAAACATTGGAAACTAAGATGTGAAAGCCTTAGTAAGAATCCTAAGGATAAGTCTAAGTATAGAACACAATCATAGTGTTTTAGAAATGGCCATGAATAACCTAGGATAAGACCTTAAGTGTGAAATTTTATTCTTGATTATGTGTTTTTTCTATTATAATTAGTGTTGCTCACGCTAATCTTCTTGGTTTTAGTCAATGGCTGGACCCGAAGGAACCATGTTAATGATGAATACGACGGGCAATGCAATGATTGTCCCCCTGAGCAACCAAACATTATGGGAGATGGAATGCAAAACCATGTTGCCATGCTCACACAACTTTCTCAAGCTCTGAATCATGCGGGACATCCAAATGATCAAAGGAAAGAGAAAAATTATATTGAATCCTTCATGAGACAGTGTCCACCTTCATTCATCGGGTCTACTGATCCATTAGTTTCTGAACAATGGATCAGTACTACTGAAAAGATATTTTCAGTTCTTCAATGTTCTGAAAATGATAAAGTCATCTTAGCAGTGTATCGTTTGGAAGGTGATACTGATCAATGGTTGAATCTTATCAAGAATACGAGGCCAAGAGATGAAATTGAGTCCATGGAATGGGACGAGTTCAATATCTTATTTTTCAATATGTACATCCCTCGTATTCTCTGAAAAAATATGGAGAAGGAGTTTCTTGAACTAAAGAAAAAGGATGATGAATCTGTTGGTACCTATGAAGCAAATTTTACAAGACTTGAAAGGTACAATTCTGGTATTATTATCCAACCTGAGAGTAAGATCGATCAATTCTTTAGTGTCTTAAAACCAAGTCTTCAAAGGGCGTCATCCATAAGGGACTTCAATAGCTATGAGGAAATCATTCGATGTGCTCTCAAAGTTGAGATGGATATTGGAGTAACCCACCAGTCATATTGGTTTGATAAGAAGTGGAAAATGGAATTCAAATTAAAATCTAAAGAACACACTTAAAAGAAGATGAGTTTTCCCTTATGCTCAAAGTGTGGAATAAAACATGGAGGGAGTTGTCTATAAGGGACAAGTAAATGTTTCAAATGTGGAAAGGAAGGTCATCGGGCATTTTAATGCCACAAGGATGGGAAAAAGATGTCTAGTGATGCGAACAATTAAAAGGATACACATAGTGCACCTCCTACACTTCAATGTTACAAGTGAATGGAAAAGGGGAATTATGCCAATCAATGCCCTAATCCAAGGGTTTTTTATGATGATCGATGTCAACAAACTCTTAAGTCTAAAGACAATGGAAATTCAAATAAAATTTCTATCAGTGATGTGGAGTATGATAACGAAGTGGTGAAGGGTACGCTTACCATCCACATTAAAGTAGAAAATGTTTTATTTGATTCTATATCCACCCACTCCTTTATTTCCGAAGAATTTTCTATGGGTATCACCCTATTACCTCAACAATTAGATGATGAGTTAGATGTGACAACCCATAATGGCACAACAGTCGCATCAAAATTTTATAATTCTTCGCCGATAGAAGTTTCTGGGAAAGTGCATCTTGAAAATCTTGTGATCCTCCCAATAGGGGAATTTTATGTGATTCTTGGCATTTATTAGCTTTCTCTATATGTATCTCATATCAATTTCCAAATAATGGAAGTCACATTTCATATTCCCGACCAACATTTGATCTTCTATCGATGCAAGGATGAGCATAGCCTTCTAGTGGAAATTTCTTCCATGTTATGGGTCTTGATTCCACTAAATGAAGGTTATTTATATCAAATGGTTGGTGAGAAACTCATGATTAAGAATATTCCTATTGTACAAGAGTTTGATGATTTCTTTCCAGAATAATTTCTGGGTCTTCCACCAAATCATGAAGTTGATTTTTCAATAGAACTCGTACCGGGTGCTTTACCTATTTCAAAGACACCTTATAGAATGGCCCCAATTGAGTTACAGGAATTAAAGAAGCAATTCCAAGAGAATCTTGATAAGGGGTTCATATGCCCTAGTGCATCACCTTGGGGAGAACCTGTTCTGTTTGTTAAGAAGAAAGATGGGTCAATGAGACTCTGCATTGATTATCGAGAACTTAACAAGATCATTATCAAGAACAAATATCCTCTCCCACGCATTGATGACTTATTTGACCAACTACGTGGAGCTCAATACTTTTCCAAGATTGATATTCATTCAGGGTATCATCAATTAAGGGTCAAAAGGGAGGATATACCAAAGACAGCTTTCTGTACAAGGTATGGACAGTATGAATTTATAGTGATCCCATTTGGTCTTAGTAATTCACTTGCTATCTTCATGGATCTGATGAATAGAATATTTAGAGACTATATTGATCAGTTTGTGGTAGTCTTTATAGACGATATTCTTTTATATTCAAAGATCAAGGATGAACATGAAGATAACTTGAGAATTATATTGAAGACCCTGAGAAAGGAGAAGCTTTATTCCAAATTTACCAAGTGTGAATTTTGGCTTCAAAAAGTTCCATTTTTGGGTCACATAATCTCAAAAGTGGGGATATCTGTGGATCCCAGAAAAACAGAGGTTATCGAAAGATGGTCGAGACCAACAACAGTAACTGAGATATGATGTTTTCTTGGTTTGGATGGATATTATCGACGTTTTGTGAAATATTTTTCAAGATTATCTAATACACTCACCATGTTGACTCGGAAAGGAGTTAAGTTTTCTTGGATAGAGGAATGTGAAGAGAATTTCAAGGAGTTGAAAAGAAGGTTATCCAGTGCACCTATGCTCACACTGCCTTGTAGTGGAGAAAGGTTTGTGATCTATAGTGATTCATCCAACAAGGGGTTGGGGTGTGTTCTTATGCAAAATTATATGGTGATAGCTTATGCCTCACGAAAGTTGAAAATCCATGAGCAAAATTACCCAACTCATGATTTGGAGTTAGCTGCGGTAATCATTGCATTAAAGATTTAGAGAGATTATCTTTATAGAGAAAGGTCTGACATTTATACTGATCATAAAAGTTTAAATTATATTTTCACACAAACGGAGCTGAATATGTGCCAAAGAAGATGGTTGGAGTTGATTAAGGATTACGACTTCTCAATTCATTACCACCTTGGGAAAGAAAACAAGGTGGCAGATGCATTAAGTCGACAAGACCATGCCAGTTTATCCATGATGAGGATAAAAAATGATCCAATATTTATGGATTTACAAAGGATGGATCATGGAATTATAATGAAAGGGGGAAATCGTATCTTTCTCAAATGAATGTTCAACCATATATACATGTTAAGATTAAAGAGGTATAGAAAGAATATATAGAGTTACACAAGAAGGTGAAAAATGTTCCTGAATTCAAACTTGATTATGATGGGATAATAAAGTTCAGGAATCAGGTTTGTGTTCCTCCCATCCATGAATTGAAGGAGCTGATGGATGAGGCCCATAGTTCATCATTCTCTATTCATCCTGGAAGCACGAAGATGTATAGTGACCTAAAAGAGTACTTCTGGTGGGATGGCATGAAAAGATATGTTACTGAATATGTCTCTCGATGCTTGGTTTGTCAGCAAGTTAAATCCGAGAGACATAAGTCTAAGGGTATGTTACAAACATTACCCATACCCGAATGGAAATGGGAAAACATCACTATGGAATTTGTCACAGGACTTCCTAAAACATCCAAAGGAAATAATGCTATCTGGTTCATAGTTGATTGTCATACAAAGTCTACACACTTCATTGCTATTAGAGAGTATTTCTCTCTGGATCAGCTTGAAATGATATATGTAAAGGAAGTAGTAAGATTGCATGGAGTACCACTTTCTATTATATCTGATCAGGATATGAGGTTTACCTCAATGTTCTGGCGAAGTCTTCAGCATACTCTGGATATAGATTTGAGTTTCAGAACTTCTTATCATCCTCAGACAGACGGTCATTCTGAGAGGACAATTCAAACTCTAGAAGAGGTGTTGAGAGCTTGCTCTATGGATTTCAAAGGTGTTTGTGATCAACACCTACCTTTGGTGGAATGTTATTATAATAATATCTTTCACTCCAGTATTCAGATGGCTCATTATGAAGCTCTCTATGGAATGAAATGTAGGACACCAACTTACTGGGATGAAGTTGGGGAAAGAAAGCTATTAGGACCTGATCTTGTTGATGAGATGGCAGAAAAGGTCCGTTCTATTCAACAACACATAAGAGCATCTCAGAGTCGACAAAAAATTTATGCTGACAACCGAAGAAAAGACTTAGAGTTTTAAGTGGGTGATAAAGTGTTCTTATGAATATCTCTTGGAAGAGAGTAATGATATTTGAAAAGAAGGGAAAGCTGAGCCCTAGGTACATCGGTCCTTTTGAAATACTGGATCATGTTGGGAAGGTAGCTTACCGATTGGCGCTTCCACAAAATCTCTCTCAAGTTCACAATGTGTTCCATATATCTCTCCTGATAAAGTACATACCTGATCCTTCACATGTACTCAGCTCAGAAGTTGTACCGCTGGAACAAGATCTTTCTTCTGAAGAACAGCCGATATAGATTCTCGATCGTAGTGAAAAAGTCTTACGGAACAAGACCACTCGCTTGGTGAAAGTGTTATGGAGGAACCACCAATTAGAAGAAGCTACATGGGAGCTTGAGGATATGATGAGGGAGAGGTATCCTCATCTGTTTGTTACAAGTGACGAATTTCGAGGGCGAAATTCATTTTAAGGGGGTTAGAATGTAACACCCGAGACTTTTATAAGAAACATTTTGTTTTTATTTTATATAAATCATCAAAGGAATCTTTCACTACACACAACAATAGCTTGGCTTTCTTTACATGCAATCGCGACCTTCCTTGATAGCTTGTGTCGTACTCAATACCGAGTTTCACCAAACAACGATATGCTATTAAAATATTATTAAAACTAGCCATTATGAATTGTAATAACCACTTTTTGAAATTTTTTAAATTTTATTTTTCAAAAATGACTTTGTTTTTGGATTCGGAATATCGAAATTAGCCTAGGGTGAAATTTTGGTATTTTTCTGGAAACTTTCAATTTTTTATGAATAGTGAAAACACTGGGTTTCTATTTAAAAACCGACTTTTTATTTAAAAAATTATTTATTTTATTTAAAATTATTTTAGGTCAAAATTGATACATAATACCTATATTAGTTCAATGTAATTCATTGGAGTAATTTTATAATAATTTTATATATATAAAAATTTTATTGAACTTTTCACCGTCTTTTACCCACCTCCTAGGAGAATTTTCAAATTTACATAAAACCTAATTTTACCGCATCTGTGAGTGGAATTTCAAAAAACCTAGAGAAATGGTTGATGTCAGTATGTAAAATGTGGTTCAATTAGATGAAAATAATTTTTGGTGAATAGTAACTTTTTTACTTTTATTTACCACGGTTAAAAGTAAATAGGGTAATTAAGGGTAAAAATGATATTATTATTGCCCTAAAACATGTTCTAATTCTATTGGATAAGTTTAATTCGACCAAAAAAACCTTAGGTATAAAATATGACCATTTAGGCCCACATGGATTAGATTATGACATTTATTATTAATTTATTTAAGGAATGGTTAAAATAGTTAAAATCGAAGTTTAATAAGTAAATAATTTATTATATAGAGATATACATACGATAAATTAAAATATAAATATTCATTAGAAAGATAAAATGATTTCCTAAATAATGGTATTTTATTTGTAATATTTAGACATTACATTGATTAATTTATTGTTGACACAAAGATGATGCGATAATTATCTTATTAAAGAAATATTAACATAATTGATGTTATAAATACCCAAATAAATGTAATTTGATACTTTTTATGAATTACACTAATTTTCTAGGTTAATATTACATGTTATTGTTGTTTTAATTAACTTTTTTATAACTAATCATTCTGTTATTATTTTCACAAAAATCAATTACTAAATAGTGTCAAAATTGAAAAAAAATAGTTTTTTTAAAAAAATTATATTATTAATTGTTATTTTATTCTTAAAAATCTACGGTTCGGAAACATGACTTAGATAAGGTTATATATATTAATAATAAACAACTTTGGGTTCTTTTTTCTTTTTATAGTAAGTTTATTAACCTTATAGTGTAAGAACACAAAAAGACACGGTAAAAGTAAAATTATCTAATTTAAAGTTAAATCTAAATGATAATGTTAAAATAGTAAATTAACTTGTCCAAATTCCATTGGATGAAAGGATTTAGACCCATCCCTACCTTAGCTTAGAAAGAAATCAATTTGTAGCTATTTAAAACCCAATATGGCTTTATAATAAAATAATATTTTTAGATTCTTCAAAGGTGCCCCTCTCCTCCCTTATAAAAGGGCACCTCCTCCCTCTCTTCCTCACACCACTTTGACCCTTCAAGCTCGGCCAAACCCTACCAATTTATCCTCTCCACTTCCTTAGAAACATCTTAGAGGTCCTGGACTTATTCAAAGACCACTTTTAGTGCCCTAAAAGGATGTCTCAAATAGTCGCATCAAATAAGAGGTAATGTCTGTTAACGATTCTTTCAACATTATATCTTCTTCCACATATTCTTATTTATTTGTTTCATTATGAATTAATAACATATGTATCAGTAATATAATGATATGTTATTATAAGTACGAAAAAACCCTATTTCACCATCTATCCATCCTACGGGAAACGAAATCACCGCACGTGCGTACGTACGGAATATCGTCTCCAGGCCGTGCTGTAATCTATTTTCCACCACCACCATACTTGGATGGGTATAATGGTGTAAAGAATGAATATATATGATTATTTTAATGTGATATGGATTCTGAAATAGTATACATACACTCCAATATAATTCCACGATCATGGGAACTATATCATCGCTCGTGCGTCCGTACGGAATACCGTCTCCACGATGTGATGCGACTCGTTCTACATGATTTTAATTGCATAATGATTACATAAATGAATTTAGTGAATAAATATGATATCTATTAGACTAATAAAATTATGTAAATGAGGTATCTATAACCTAAAAGGAAGAATAATAATTTATTCGACAAAACACGCATAAGAACAAAATGTAATAAAGACCCGAATAACAAGTAGCAATGAAATATTAGTAATAATAAGCTAAGAATATGACCATATATGATGTCATAACAATGAGTATGATTCATGAATAAGTAAATGACATTATTTAAATCATTATACAGGAGGTTCAGACACTTATGAAGCAAAGCAGACATAAGGTAAGGGTAATATCACAATTTCATTTTTTATCCGAGATTGTTTATACTGTGGAATTTACTGGGGTGTATTTTATCATCCAAATCCATGTTTCCTCAATATGTAATATTATTTCCAAACACCTAAATTTTTTTGAATCCAATTTTACCCTCCAGTGAATTTTTAGAAAAATATATGAAAGGAATATTTTGTCATTTTTCATGCGAGGTACTTTTTGAGTTTTCTGACAAAAGTACGAGAAGAATGTTTTTTTGCTTATATGACATGAATGGATTTTTAAAAAATTATTTCCAAGAATATTCCTTTACAAGTTTTAAATTTTATTTTTAAAAAACTTCTTTTATTTTAGAATTTTATGACATGATAAGAAAGGAAAAGTGTTTTTGAAGTAGAAAGGATATTTCCTTCACGAATGGAGTTCAAGTGTTTAATCAAAATTATTTTCCATCTAAGATAATATAGGGTTCTGTTTCTATCCCAATTTTTACATTGTTTTGATTGTGTTATGATGGAATTATTTTTATGAATTCCTTTAATCTTATATGATTTATGTTATGATGAAATGATGTTTAAGAATCCCATTTTTATTACATGGGTTAGGTTATGATGTATGATTTATGATCTTGTGGCACACATAAGAATGGTGTCATTATGAGATGGGTGGAACCTATATCTCCCTCCAATGCACTGGGTAAAGATTTTATATCTCATGAGATAGACATGGCTGGAACGAAAGGTTAAACCAGTTCAGTGAAACAGCACTGAATCGAGGAATGAACTCGGTTCAGAAATGGACTTTGTCCACAAAGATAGTCTTGGAAATGAGTTTTGACTAATAAGAAATGATTATATATGATTATGTATGTATGCCACAAAGCATCATGTTTTATGTTATGATTATTGTGATTACATCTCACTACCATGATTTATCCCATGTTATGAAATTTTGATCTCTTTTACAGGGTAAGATTTCCAAAATGTTATGTTCTTATGAATATGATGTGATTGATATTTCTTTTGTTTTCCCTTACTGAGCATTTGAGATCACCCTTTTGTATGTTTTATTTCCCCAGGTCGTGAAGAAGGGTATTAAGTAAGATATGCCAAAAGGAACTATAGATATGATGAAATAAATGGGAGACAGTGTAGACAATTTATGAACTAGTGGTTTATGTTTCCCAGTTTCTAAAGACACTATACCTATACATTCATTTCATGGTTTTTTTATATGTTGTAATAATTGTACTTCAATTTTCAATCACTAACAATGTATGTAATGTATGGGTCGTTATAGTGAATGATATTCAACATCACCCATAAAGATCCTCACCTATTGTATTCATACCTAAAACTTTTATTTATATCCTGGGTAAAAGAAAACATAAAAAGTGTGAGCTCAAATGCTCAGTAACGGAAAACATGGAGAACATAAAACAACCCATAAACATTTGAACTTAAAAACATAAACATAAAATTTCAAAATCCTAAGTAAAGTCATAAATATTGGCAGTACATAAGGAATAGATTATAAATGAACATTAATCATGATAAAATAACATGAGAATAAAACATGTAATTGGGGAAAACCATTAATCACATGATATGATTTCCATATTAGCCAAGGCATTGCTTCCAAGACCATCATAGTGGACAAAGACAATTATTGAACCGGGTTTACTTGTCATTCCAGCCCTATTATACTGAACCAGATTTACTTTCCATTCTATTCATGTCTATATCATGAGATATAAATCATTGCCCAATGAATTGGAGGGAGATATAGGTCCCACCCATCTCATAATGAAATCACTCATAAGTGTTCCACAAAATAAACATAAATCATTCATCAAATACCAATGAATAAAATGGGTTTAATAAACATCAGCCCATCATGAAATAATCCATATAAAATAAATGGATATCATTTCATCATAAAAAATTAATAACATATAAATAATAGGTACAATATACTTGAAACATAACCATATTAAGGAATATAATCCTAGATGAGAAATAGTGTTGATAAAACTCTTGAAATAAGTTTGTGAGAAAAATATCCTTTCTTTTTCAAAATCATTTTCTATTCTCAAAATGTCATTCAATTTCTTTAAATAATAATTTTTTAGATAATAAACATGAAATATTGGAGAGGAAGCATCATGGAAAGAAGGAATTATGAAATTGTAAAAATCTATTCACACCGTATATGTTAAAAAACATTCTCCTCGTACTTTTTCCAGAATATTCAAAAAGTAACTCATATGGTAAACAAAAGAAAGATTCCTTCCATACCTTGTGGTAAAAGTGAAAAAAGGTTTAAAATGAATTTAATCATAAATGATATAATAGTAAACATTTTATTAATTTTTTTTAGAAAACATTTACATGGATGATAAACATAACCCTAGTAAATACATATGAATAAACAATCACAAATAAAGAAGATATTGGTATAATTATCCCTTACATTTTGTCCAATTTCTACTAATTGTGACTGATAATACTGTTTAGTGTGTTTAGATATATTATTAACTTATAATAGAACCATAATAATTTTTATGAAATAATATATAATTCACTTACGACTTTACATTACCTGTTCATTTGTCAACTCCATGTTATAGCATCATTTTTTGTAAAATTGATTCATTTATAGTAGGTGTTTTGACTTGTAATTATTCATATGATTACTTAGATCATGAATAATTATTCCCAGAATTTAAAAAATTATTTATATATAATATATATTCATAATATATATATATTAGATCGATAAGTGGAATGAAATACAACGTTCATGTAGACAGTTGGTCATACGTACGCAGGAACATTGTTTTCTGTTTCCTTATTAAATTGAATGGAAGTATGTAAAAAACATATACATAAATCTGGTATCATTATTATATCATATATTTCATGATTATTTATTATATACTCTTTATAATCATTCTGTAATGGTTAACATGGAGATTTTATCTCATCGTGTTGTGGAGACGGTAATCCGTACATACGCACGAGCGATGATATCATTCCCATAAATATTTAATAGAAATGGAGTGGATGATATAATATCTCAAGATCAGTATGAGGTTATAATAATAATATATAGTTATTTATTCTGTTATTATACCCATCCTAGAAGGTTGGTTATGTAATACAGATTACACCACGGCGTGGAAACGGTATGTTGTACATACGCACGCGCGATGATTTTTTTTTCGTAGGATGGATATAAGGTGAAATAGGTTTGTTTCATATTTATAATAACATATCTGTATATTAGTGATAATTATGTTATTAATTATTGTTGAAAAAACTAAATAAGAGGAATTATAAGAAGAAACAAACTTGAAATAATCAGAAAAGAGATTAACTCTTCCACGACGTGCCTCTTTTAAAACTCTTCTTAGGGAACTAGAGTTGGGCTTTTGATAAAACCAGAACCTCTATAATATTACCAGTGAGGCTAAGAAGAGTAATTATCAGGATTTTTCAGAGCTTTAGGGCTTAAAATGGAGTGAAGACAAGAGGGAATAGGTTCCCTTTTATGAGATATGAGAGGGGAACTTTATAAACCTCAAAAATATTAATTTATAATGAACTCAATCACCACCTAAACGTCCAAAACGACTCAAATTATAAAATGATAAGATATAGATTTGTAATATAATCATACTATAAAATTTAGACATGTTTGAAAATTATTTTAAATCATATCAATTTGATTTATCCTTATTTAATCTATTTAATCGTATTTGTGTAATAGTTTTCTAAATTTTAAATTGTTATAAATATTTACTTATGTGTTTTGAATTGTCAATAATTGGATACTTTATGAAATTTTAGACCATATAAATTTCAATTTATAATTTTAAAATATTTTTCCAAATTTTAATCAATTAAATAATATGTTATTTTTATAAAATATCAATAGTGTCAATTTTGACACTATTCATTTATTTAAATTAAAATGAAATCCACAGAGAGGATATGTTATAACCAAAATATTTAATAAATTACTAAAATTTCATATTCATCTAGAAAATTTGTGGATCACGCTAATTAGTTCATATATTATTTATATTAATATTTTTAAAACCATTTATTTGATATTTTTCTTAAAAAAATAATTACTACAACATTTTTGTATGATTATTTAATATACAGATTTATTGTATAAAAAATTAAAATAAAATACTATGATTAATATATATATAATAGATTTCATAATAATACATTTAGTTGAATTTATCTTCGAAAACAACCAAATTATAGAATTTTATCTTTATTAAAGTATGAAGGTGACAACTTCAAAATCAATTAAAATAATATAATATAAAACCCATAATCTGTTTTATAAGGCTCGAAAAGGTCCACAAGTCGATCCTTGGACGATTACAGTATAGATATACTTGACCAATAAGCTTTGTTAATGTTTTGGGTCCTTTTTATGGGTATTATTATTTTAATTAAAACTATATTAATGTTTTTTCACTAAATAAATAATTTCGGCATCATTAATGTATAAGCTAATAAGGTAATTATATATTTATTAAAAATCAAAAATAAATTATAATGATGAAGGAAAAAAGATTATACTTCAAATAAGTATTTATAATTGAATTTATATTTTGTATACCTTTATATTAAAATGACATTAATTATAAATGTTTGAGTGAGATATATTTCACATTCAATAAATAAAATAAATTAAAGGTCTCAATCACATCTAAGTGGTTCCAAAAGATACCATTTTGACCCAAGTATATATTATGACGATATATAATCATCAAATTATATTAATACAAGTGTTATGGTAATTTTATATTATTATTTTGATCCTTAATTACCTAATTTACCTTTAACTGTAGTAAATAAAATTTACCGTAGTTACTATTAATAATGTCTAAAAATAAGAAGTATCCTATTAACATAATTTTTACCTAATGATTCCAAATATATAATCCATTTTTACAAATTAATAAAACAGAATTTGCAGTATTTAATTTAAAATTAACCCCATTGTTGAGAAAACATGTTCTAAAATTTAAATCATTGCAAAAGATTGAATTTTTTTACCTGTGAATTCAATGTAAAATTAATGATAATAACATAAATAATATTAAATGTTAAAAATATATTTTATTTATAGTTTAAATCAATTAAATATTATAATTTTACCAGATAAATTATCTTGATGAAAAAAGTTTTTTTTAATTAAATTATAGCGTATTTTTATTATTCATCAAAATATGAAAGTTAACAGAAAATATTAAAAAATTATCCAAATTAAATTTTTATAAACTTATTCTAATGAATAAGTTTATTTTGTCAAATTGAACTCATAAACGTGTCAAAATCTAGGTTTATACTGGGTGCCCCATTAAAAGGAGACAAACTGCATTTTAAAAAAATAGTAATTATACCCGAAAAATTTATTTTGTATTCAAACCATGTTCTAGAATATTTTTAAGATGAATGATAATGTTATAAAATTAATAATTTGGATAACACTATTCATAAAAGCTAGTTCATAATAATATTATATTAATATATAATTGTTTAGTTAAACTTGGTTTTGCGAACAACACAAGCTATTGAGGAAGGTTTCTCTTGCATGCAACACAAGCCAAGAACAGTATTGCGTATACTACCAGTTAATACAATGATTCATATAGTGAAAGATAATCTAGTTTTAGTTTACAACAGAAGAAATCAATGAAATTAACAAATTTATTTCATATAAAATCTCGAGGTGTTGCATTCTACACCCCTTAAAATCAATTTCACCCTCGAAATTCATCGGGGTTATAAATCATTTACTACTTGAATGATTCTTTCAAAGAAACCCACAATGTGAAAAGTAATTCTAAAACATAATTTTTAAAAAGGAAAGATAGAAACATAACGGTTACCCATGTTAACTCATCATTGGGTTTCTACATAGGAGAACGTAGGTGAAAGAATGGATATAGAAGAGAAATTTAAACATCATCTTCAGAGGGATAATGGTAGAGAACATAGCGATGAAAAAGCCAAAACAACACAAATCCATAAATTTGTGATGATCTATGGTACAATCTGGTTCATCAGATATGAGGGTACTAGGACAACATTTCTAGTTTTCAGGATCCTTTCCATAAATTAATTTTTTTTTGATTTAGATGAAATGCTTACTTGATTTTGGTACAATCTCATCATTGGTCATTCCATGAAAAATTTATTGTTCGTATCTTAATGAAATGAAGTTGAATTTTTCATTCGTGAAGTTTTCGTAGATCATGTGATAAAATGATGGGTCATTCCATCTGTCGCAAACAAAAGGCTAAAAAAGTATTAAATATACATAAGTCTATATATGGAGATATTAATCGTATATGGCTCCAAAAATGGACTTATAATTCATATATAAATAAAATAAAACTAATTTATACTAACTATGGAATTCATGTACGATAGTGGTAGGCGATAAATGTAACACCCGAGATTTTTATGAGTAATATTTTTTTCAATGGAATCTTTCACTACACACTTGCTTGGATTACTTTACACGCAATCATGACCTTCCTCGATAGCTTGCGTCGTAAGCAATACCGAGTTTCACTAAACAACGATATGCTATTAAAATATTATTAGAACTAGCCGTTATGAATAGTAATAACCACTTTTTGAAATTTTATAAATTTTATTTTTCAAAATGGACTTCATTTTTGGATTCAGAATACAGAAATTAGCCTACGGTGAAATTTTGGTATTTTTCTGAAAACTTTCAATTTTTGATGAATAGTGAAACCACTAAGTGGTAGGTTAAAAACTGAATTTTTGCATAAAACTTAATTTTACCGCTTCTGTGAATGAAATTTCGAAAATCCGACAGACACGGTTGATATCAGTAAGTAAAATGTGGTTCAATGAGATAAAAATAATTTTTTGGTGAATAGTAACTTTTTACCTTTTTTTACAGCGGTTAATAGTAAATAGGGTAACTAAGGGTAAATATGATATTACTATTACCCTAACACATGTCCTAATTCTATTGGATAAGTTTAATTCGACCAAAAACAAACTTAGGAATAAAATATGACCAGTTAGGCCCCCTTGGATTAGATTAGGACATTTATTATTAATTTATTTAAAGAAGGGTTAAAATAGTCAAAATAAAAGTTTAATAAGTAAATAATTTTTAATATGGGGTTATACAGAAGATAAATTCGACTATAAAAATTAACTAGAAAGCTAAAAAGATTTCCTACTTAATGGTATTTTATTTATAATTTTTAGACATTAAATAATTTAATTTATTTATGACACAATGATGATGCAGTAATTATCTTATTAATGAAATATTGACATAATTGATATTATAAACACCAAAATAAATGTAATTTAAGACTTTTTCTGAATTACAATATTATCTAGGTTACTCTGATATATTAGTGTTGATTTAATCAACTTGGTTCGAACATATAATTCTGTTATGACTTTCACAAAAATCATATATCAAATAGTGTCAAAATTGATACAAAATAGTTTTTAAATCAAATATTATATTACTAATTGTTATTTTATTCCTAAAAATATAAGGTTCGGCCAAATGACTTAGATAAGGATATATATATTAATAATAGACAATTTGGGGTTCGTTTGGCATGTTATAGTAAGTGTATTAACCATATAGTGAAAGAAAACAAAAAGACACGGTAAAAGTTAAATTATTTAACTTAGATTTAAATCTAATTGATAAGGTTAAAATAATACCCTAAACTTGTCTAAATCCTATTGGTTGATAGGATTTCGACCCATACCCACTTTAGCTTCGAAATAAGATCCTTTGGAACCATTATAAACCGATTGTGACTTTAATATAAAATAATATTTTGAGATATTCCTAAGGAGCCCCTCTCCTCCCTTATAAAAGGGCACCTCCTCCCCCTCCTCCTCATACCAATTTGAGCACTCACGATCGGAAAACCCCTGCCATTTTATCCTCTCCACTTCCCTAGAATAATCCTAGAGGTCCTGGTCTTCTTCAAAGACCAATCTTAGTTCCCTAAGTGGAGGATTCAAAGAGGCATTCCAAAGAAGAGGTAATATCCATTACCGATCTTTTCAATTTCTTTCTTCTTCAACTTATTCTTCTTTAGTTGCTTCAGGATAAAGTAATAACATCAGTATTACTTACATACTGATATGTTATTATAAATATGAAACAACACTAATTCACCTTCTATCCATCCTACGGAAAAATGAAATCACCGCGCGTGCGTACGTACGGAATACCGTCTCCACGCCGTGGTGTAATCTATTTTTCCACCATCACCTTACAAGGATGGGTATAATGGTGTAATGAGTAACTATTTATGATTATTATAAAGTAATACTGATATTAAAATAATATATATATACTCCAATACAGTTCCAGGATCATAGGAACGATATCATCACTCATGCGTACATACGGAATACCGTCTCCACGATGTGATGTGTCTCGTTCTACATGATCATCATTACATAGTAATTATATAAATGAATTGAATGAATAAATATGATATATGTTACACTAATACCATTATGGATATAAGGAATCTATAACCTTAAAAGTAGAATAAGAATGTATTCAGAAAAACATGCATAAGAACAAAAGGCAATAAAGACCTGAGTAACAAGTAACAATGAAATATTACTAACAAGAAGCTAAGAATATGACCATATATGATATCATATCAATATGTATGATTCTGGAATAAGTCAATAACATTATTTAAACCATTATACAGGAGCTTCGGACACGTACAAAGCAAATCAGACCTAAGGTAATGGGAAATATCACAATCTCATTTTTATCCGAGATTGTTTATACTTTGGTATTTACTGGGGTGTATTTTATCATCCACATCCATGTTCCCTAAATATGTAATATTGTTTCCATCCACATACAATATTCTAAATCCAATTTTACCCTTCGGTGAGTTTTTAGTAAAGAATATGAAAGGAATCTTTTGTCACTTTTTCGTACGAGGTTCTTTTTTGACTTTTCCGACAAAAGTATGAAGAATGTTTTTTAACTTATATGGCATGAATGGATTTTTAAAACATTATTTCCAAGAAGCATCCTTTACAAATTTTCAAGTTTATTTTTAATCAACTTCTTTTAGTTTATAATTGTATGACATGTTAAGAAAAGAAAAGTGTTTTTGAAGTATAAAGGATATTTTCCTCAAGAATGGAGTTCAAGTGTTTTATCAAAATTATTTTCCATCTAAGATAATAAAGGGTTCTGTTTTTATCCCTATTATTACATTGATTTGATCATGTTGTGATGGAATTATTTTTATGAATTCCTTTACCTTATATGATTTGTTTTATGATGTCATGATGTTTCAAGAATCTCATTTTTGTTACATGTGTTATGCGATGATGTATGATGTATGATTATGTAGAACACTAAAGAAAAGATTATTTATAAGATGGGTGGGACCAATATCTCCATCCAATGCATTGGGTAAAGATTTATATCTCCTGAGATAGACATGGCTGGAATGGAAGGTTATTTCAGTTCAGGCATACAGGACTGAAACGAGGAGTGAACTTGGTTCAGAAATGGACTTTGTCCGCTAAGATAGTCTAGGCAATGAGTCATGACTAACAAGAAATGATTTTCCATGATTATGTGTGCATGCCACAAAGTTTCAAGTTTCATGTTATGATTATGGGGATCTCATTTTCACTTCTATGATTTATTCCATGTTAAGATATTATGATCTTTTTTGTAGGTTATGATTTTCAAAAAAGATATGATATGATTCTTATTTCCTTTATTTGCCCTTGCTGAGCATTTGAGCTCACCTTTTTATGTTTTCTTTTCCCCAGGTCAGGAAGATTGATATTAAGTAGAATATGCTAAAAGGGACCCTAGATATGATGAAATAAATGGGAGACAATGTAGAAGATTTATGAACCAGTTGTTTATGATTCCCAGTTTCTAAAGACACTATACCTATACGGTCCTTTGTGATATGTTGTAACACATGTGCTTTAATTTTGAAGTATTAACAATGTATGTAAAGTATGGGTCGTTATAGTTGGTATCAGAGGAAAGGTATAGTCAACCTTTGGAAACTAGGATGTGAAAGACTTAGTAAGAACCATAAGGATAAGTCTAAGCATAGAACACAATCTTAGTGTTTTAGAAATGGCCATGAATACCCTAGGATAAGACCTTAAGCATGAAAATTTTATTCTTGAATTATGTGGTTTTCCTATTATAATTAGTGTTGCTCACACTATTCTTCTTGGTTTTAGTCAATGGATGGAACCCGAAGGAACCATGTTAATGCGGAATGCGATGGGCAATGAAATGATAGTCCCCCTGAGAAACCAAAAGATATGGGAGCTGGAATGCAAAATCTTGTAGCCATGCTCACACAACTTTCTCAAGCTATGAATCATGCAAGACTTCCAAACGAGAAAAGGAAGGAGAAACATTATGTTGAATCCTTCATGAGGCAGCGTCCACCTTCTTTCAGCGGATCTACTGATCCATTAGTTGCTGAACAATGGATTAGTACTACTGAAAAGATATTTTCAGTTCTTCAATGTTCTGAACATGATAAAGTCATCCTAGCAGTGTATCGTTTGGAAGGAGATGCTGATCAATGGTGGAATCTTATTAAGAATATGAGGAAAAGGGATGAAATTGAGTCCATGGAATGGGACGAGTTCAAGAACTTATTTTTCAATATGTACTTCCCTCGTATTCTCCGAACAAAGATGGAGAAAGAGCTTATTGAACTGAAGCAAATGGATGATGAATCTGTTGGTACCTATGAAGAAATTTTTACAAGACTTGCAAGGTACTCTTCTGGTATTATTATCCAACCTGGGAGTAAGATCGATTGATTCTTTAGTGGCTTAAAACCAAGTCTTCGAAGGGCGTTATCCATAAGGGACTTCAATAGCTACGAGAAAATTTTTCGATGTGCTCTCAAAGTCGAGATGGAGATTGGAGTAACCCATCAGTCACATGGGTTTGATAAGAAGAGGAAGATGGAATTCAAAGGAAAATCTAAAGGGCACACTGAAAAGAAGACGAGCTTTCCCTTATGCTCAAAGTGTGGAAAGAAACATGGAGGGAGTTGTCATAAAGGGACAAGTAAATTTTTTAAATGTGGAAAGGAAGGTCATCGGGCATTTGAATGCCGTGATAATGGGAAGAAGATGTCTAATGACGCAAACAAAGGAAGGGATACACAGAATGAACCTACTAAACTTCAATGTTTCAAGTGCAAGGAGAGGGGGCATTATGCCAATCAATTCCCAAATCCAAGGATTGATGATGATGGTTGATGTCAACAAAATCTTAAGGCTAAAGACAAAGGAAAGTCACATGCAATTTCTATCAGCGATGTGGAGTACGATAACGAAGTGGTGAAAGGTACACTTACCATCCACTCTAAAGTAGCAAATGTTTTATTTGATTCTGGATCCACCCACTCCATTATTTTAAAGAATTTACTAAGGGTATCACCGTATTACCTCAACAATTAGATGTTGAGTTAGCTGTGACAACACCTAATGGCACAACAGTCGCATCAAAAGTTTATAATTCTTCTCCGATCAAGGTTTTTGGGAAAGTGCTTCCTGCAAATCTTGTGATCCTTCCTTTAGTGGAATTTTATGTGATTCTTGGCATGGATTGGATTTCTCTACATGGAGCTCATATCAATTGCCAAAGAATGGAAGTAACATTTCATATTCCAGATCAATCTACAATCATCTATCAATGCAAGGATGAACATAACCTTCCAGTGGAAATTTCTTCCATCTTATGGGTATTGATTCCACTAAATGAAGGTTATTTATCTCAAATGGTTGGTGAGAAACTCACGATTAAGAATATGCCCATTGTACGGGAGTTTGATGATGTCTTTCCGGAGGAATTACCGGGTCTTCCACCAAATCGTGAAGTTGAGTTTTCAATAGAACTCGTACCGGGTGTTTTGCCCATTTCAAAGACACCATATAGAATGGCCCCAATTGAGTTGCAGGAATTGAAGAAGCAACTCCAAGAGAATCTTGATAAGGGTTTCATACGCCCTAGTGCGTCACCTTGGGGAGCACCTGTTCTATTTGTTAAGAAGAAATATGGATCAATGAGACTCTGCATTGATTATCGAGAACTTAGCAAGATCACTATCAAGAAAAAATATCCTCTCCCACACATTGATGACTTATTTGACCAACTACGCGGAGCTCAATACTTTTCCAAGATTGATCTTCGTTCAGGGTATCATCAACTAAGGGTCAAAAGGGAGGATATACCAAAGATGGCTTTCCGTACAAGGTATGGACACTATGAATTTATAGCGATGCCATTTGGTCTTACTAGCACCCCTGCTATCTTCATGGATCTAATGAATAGAGTGTTTAGAGACTATCTTGATCAATTTGTGGTAGTCTTTATAGACGATATTCTTGTCTATTCAAAGAGCAAGGAAGAGCATGAAGATCACTTGATAATTATATTGAAGACCCTGAGAATGGAGAAGCTTTATGCCAAATTTACCAAGTGTGAATTTTGGCTTCAAAATGTTGCATTTTTGGGTCACATAATCTCAAAAGAGGGGATATCTGTGGATCCAGCAAAAACAGAGGTTATCGAAAGATGGTCAAGACCAACAACTGTAACTGAGATCCGAAGTTTTCTTGGTTTGGCTGGATATTATCGACGTTTTGTAAAAGATTTTTCATGATTATCTAATCCACTCACCAAGTTGACTCGGAAAGGAGTTAAGTTTGTTTGGACAGAGGAATGTGAAGAAAATTTCTAGGAGTTGAAAATAATGTTATCCAGTGCACCTGTGCTCACACTGCCTTATAGTGGAGAAAGGTTTGTGATCTATAGTGATGCATCCAAGAAGGGATTGGGGTGTGTTATTATGAAAAATGATATGGTGATAGCTTATGCCTCACGACAGTTGAAAATCCATGAGCAAAATTACCCAACACATGATTTGGAGTTGGCTGTGGTAATCTTTGCATTAAATATTTGGAGGCATTACCTTTATGGTGAAAGGTGTGATATTTATACTGATCATAAAAGTTTAAAGTATATTTTCACACAAAAGCAGTTGAATATGCGTCAAAGAAGATGGTTGGAGCTGATTAAGGATTACGACTGCTCAATCCATTACCACCCTGGGAAAGAAAACAAGGTGGCAGATGCATTAAGTCGACAAGACCATGATAGTTTATCCATGATGAGGATCACAAAAGATCCAATATTTATGGATTTACAAAGTATGGATATTGGAATTATAATGTGAGGGAAAAAATATTATCTTTCTCAAATGAATGTTCAACCATCTATACATGTGAAGATTAAAGAGGCACAGAAAGAAGATTTCGAGTTACAAAAGAAGGTGAGAAATGTTCCTGAATTTAACCTTGATTGTGATGGGATAATAAAGTTCAGGAACCGGGTTTGTGTTCCTCCCATCCCTGAATTAAAGAAGGAGATGCTGGATGAGGCTCATAGTTCATCATTCTCTATTCATCCAGGAAGCACAAAGATGTATAGGGACCTGAAAGAGTACTTCTTGTGGGATGGGATGAAAAGAGATGTTGCTGAATATGTCTCTCAATGCTTGGTTTTTCAACAAGTTAAAGCTGAGAGACAGAAGTATAAGGGGATGTTACAACCATTACCCATACCCGAATGGAAATGGGAAAACATCACTATGGACTTTGTCACCAGACTTCCTAAAACAACCAAAGGCAATAATGCTATTTGGGTCATAGTTGATCGTCTTACAAAGTCTGCACACTTCATTGCTATGAGAGAGGATTTCTCTCTAGATTAGCTTGCCCGGATATATGTAAAGGAAGTGGTAAGATTGCATGGAGTACCACTTTCTATTATATCTGATCGGGATCCGAGATTTATCTCAAAGTTCTGGTGAAGTCTTCACAATACTCTGGATACAGAGTTGAGTTTCAGCACTGATTATCATCTCCAGACAGACGGTCAGTCTGAGAGAACAATTCAAACCCTAGAAGATATGTTGAGAGCTTGCTCTATGGATTTCAAAGGAGGTTGGGATAAACACCTACCTTTGGTGGAATTTTCTTATAATAATAGCTTTCACTCTAGTATTAAGATGGCTCCTTATGAATCTCTCTATGGAAAGAAATGCAGGACTCCTACTTGCTAGGATGAAGTTAGGGAAAGAATGCTATTAGGACCTGATCTCGTTGATGAAATGATAGAAAAGGTCAGATCTATTCAACTACACATAAGAGTAGCTCAGAGCCGACAGAAAAGTTATGCCGACAACCGAAGAAAAGACCTAGAGTTTGAAGTGGGTGATAAAGTGTTCTTACGAATATCTCCCTGGAAGAGGGTTATGAGATTTGGAAAGAAGGGGAAGTTGAGCCCTAGATATATCGGTCCTTTCGAAATACTGGATCTTGTTGGGAAGGTAGCTTACCGATTGGTGCTTCCACCGAATCTCTATCAAGTTCACGATGTGTTCCATGTATCTCTCCTGAGGAAGTACATACCAGATCCTTCACATGTACTCATCTCAGAAGTTGTACCGCTGGAGTAAGATCTTTCTTATGAAGAACAACCGATAGAGATTCTGGATCGTAGAGAAAAAGTCCTACGAAACAAGACCACCCGCTTGGTGAAAGTTTTATGTAGAAACCACCAATTAGAAGAACCTACATGGGAGCTTGAGGATATGATGAGGGAGAAGTATCCTCATCTGTTTATTACAAAGTGACGAATTTCGAGGGCGAAATTCTTTTTAAGGGGGGTAGAATGTAATACCTGAGATTTTTATGAGTAATATTTTGTTCAAAGGAATCTTTCACTACACACTTGCTTGGCTTACTTTACACGCAATCACGACCTTCCTCGATAGCTTGCATCGGACGCAATACCGAGTTTCACTAAACAACGATATGCTATTAAAATATTATTAAAACTAGCCGTTATGAATAGTAATAACCACTTTTTGAAATTTTATAAATTTTATTTTTCAAAATGGACTTCATTTTTGGATTCAGAATACCGAAATTAGCCCAGGGTAAAATTTTGGTATTTTTCGGAAAACATTCAATTTTTGATGAATAGTGAAACCACTAAGTGGTAGGTTAAAAACTGAATTTTTGCATAAAACATAATTTTACCGCTTCTGTGAATGGAATTTAGAAAATCCGACAGAAACGGTTGATATCAGTAAGTAAATTGTGGTTCAAGGAGATAAAAATAATTTTTTGGTGAATAGTAACTTTTTACCTTTTTTTTTACCGCGGTTAATAGTAAATAGGGTAACTAAGGGTAAATAAGATATTACTATTACCCTAACACATGTCCTAATTCTATTGGATAAGTTTAATTCAACCAAAAACAAACTTAGGAATAAAATATGACCATTTAGGCCCACTTGGATTAGATTAGGACATTTATTATTAATTTATTTAAAGAAGGGTTAAAATAGTTAAAATCAAAGTTTAATAAGTAAATCATTTTTAATATGGGGTTATACATAAGATCAATTAGACTATAAAAATTCATTACAAAGCTAAACATATTTCCTACATAATGGTATTTTATTTATAATTTTTAGACATTAAATAATTTAATTTATTTATGACACAATGATGATGCAGTAATTATCTTATTAATGAAATATTGACATAATTGATGTTATAAACACCAAAATAAATGTAATTTAAGACTTTTTATGAATTCCAATAATTTTATAGGTTACTATGATATATTATTGTTGATTTAATATACTTGTTTCGAACATATAATTCTGTTATAACTTTCACAAAAATCATATATAAAATAGTGTCAAAATTGACACAAAATAGTTTTTAAATCAAATATTATATTACTAATTATTATTTTATTCCTAAAAATCTAAGGATCTGCCAAATGACTTAGATAAGGATATATATATTAATAATAGACAATTTGGGGTTCGTTTGGCATGTTATAGTAACTGTATTAACCATATAGTGAAAGAAAACAAAAAGACACGGTAAAAGTTAAATTATTTAACTAAGAGTTAAATCTAATTGATAAGGTTAAAATAATATCCTAAACTTGCCTAAATCCTATTGTTTGATAGGATTTCGACCCATCCCCACTTTAGCTTCGAAATAAGACCCTTTGGAACCATTATAAACCGATTTTTACTTTAATATAAAATACTATTTTGAGATATTCCTAAGGTGCTCCTCTCCTCCCTTATAAAAGGGCACCTCCTCCCCATCCTCCTCACACCAATTTGAGCACTCAAGCTAGGACAACCCCTGCCATTTTCTTATATCCACTTATCTAGAATAATCCTAGATGTCCTGGTCTTCTTAAAAGACCAATCTTAGTTCCCTAAATGGAGGATTCTAAGAGGCATTCCAAAGAAGAGGTAATATCCATTACCGATCTTTTCAATTTCTTTCTTCTTCAACATCTTCTTCTTTAGTTGTTTCATGATAAAGTAATAACATCATTATTACTTACATAATTATATTTTATTATAAATATGAAACAACCCTAATTCACCTTCTATCCATCCTACAAAAAATGAAATCACCGCGCGTGCGTACATACGGAATACAGTCTCCACGCCGTGGTGTAATCTATTTTTCCACCATCACCTTACAAGGATGGGTATAATGGTGTAATGAGTAACTATTTATGATTATTATAAAGTAATATTGATATTAAAATAATATATATATACTCCAATACAGTTTCACGATCATAGGAACGATATCATCACTCGTGCGTACGTACGGAATACCGTCTCCACGATGTGATGCGACTCGTTCTACATGATCATCATTACATAGTAATTATATAAATGAATTGAATGAATAAACATGATATATGTTACACTAATACCATTCTGGATATAAGGTATCTATAACCTTAAAAGAAGAATAAGAATGTATTCGGAAAAACACGCATAAGAACAAAAGGCAATAAAGACCCGAGTAACAAGTAACAATGAAATATTACTAACAAGAAGCTAAGAATATGACCATATATTATATCATATTAATATGTATGATTATGTAATAAGTCAATAACATTATTTAAACCATTATACAGAAGCTTCGGACATGTACAAAGCAAATCGGACCTAAGGTAAGGGGAAATATCACAATCTCATTTTTATCTGAGATTTTTTATACTTTGGTATTTACTGGGGTGTATTTTATCATCCACATCCATGTTCCCTAAATATGTAATATTGTTTCCATCCACTTAAAATAGATTAAATTCAACTTTACCCTTCAGTGAGTTTTTATTAAAGAATATGAAAGGAATCTTTTGTCGCTTTTTCGTACGAGGTGCTTTTTTGACTTTTCCAACAAAAGTACGAAGAATGTTTTTTTAACTTATACGGCAAGAATGGATTTTTAAAACATTATTTCCAAGAAGCATCCTTTACAAATTTTCAAGTTTATTTTTAATCAACTTCTTTTAGTTTATAATTTTATGACATGTTAAGAAAAGAAAAGTGTTTTTGAAGTAGAAAGGATATTTTCCTCAAGAATGGAGTTCAAGTGTTTTATCAAAATTATTTTCCATATAAGATAATAAAGGGTTCTGTTTTTGTCCCTATTATTACATTGATTTGATCATGTTGTGATGGAATTATTTTTATTAATTCCTTTACCTTATATGATTTGTTTTATGATGTCATGATGTTTCAAGAATCCCATTTTAGTTACATGTGTTATGCGATGATGTATGATTAATGATTATGTGGCACACAAAAAAAAAGGATTCATTATAAGAAGGGTGGGACCTATATCTCCCTCCAATTAATTGGGTAAAGATTTATATCTCATGAGATAGACATGGCTGGAACGGAAGGTTATTTCGGTTCAGTGATACAGGATTGAAACGAGGAGTGAACTAGGTTCAGAAATGGACTTTGTTCGCTAAGATAGTCTTGGAAATGAGTCATGACTAACAAGAAAAGATTTTCCATGATTATGTGTGCATGAAACAAAGTTTCAAGTTTCATGTTATGATTATGGGGATCTCATTTTCACTTCTATGATTTATTCCATGTTAAGATATTATGATCTCTTTTGCAGGTTAGGATTTTCAAAAAGATATGATATGATTTTTATTTCCTTTATTTGCCCTTGCTGAGCATTTGAGCTCACCCTTTTATTTTTTCTTTTCCCCAGGTCAGGAAGATGGATATTAAGTAGAATATGCTAAAAGGGACCCTAGATATGATGAAATAAATGGGATACACTGTAGAAGATTTATGAACCAGTTGTTTATGTTTCCCAGTTTCCAAAGACACTATAACTATACGGTCCTTTGTGATATGTTGTAATAAGTGTGCTTCAATTTTAAAGTATTAACAATGTATGTAAAGTATGGGTCGTTATAATAATGTCATGTCGCACTTCAGTTGTGGGTTCGATTCCCACATCCTTGTCCGATGCGACGGGTTGTCACCATCCTACGAGTTTTCCTTTTTCTAAAACTATACTAATATAACATTTCAGAAATAATATCAAAAAGTTATAGCCTTAAACAATATTATATTATGTCTAACTTAATCTATTCCAATTTTTAGGCTTATCGAAAATACTTACGTCCAACCTCATAGTATAAAAAAAATATTACTAGAGAGGTCATCTACCAAGCATGTGATTACCATCATTCATCCCCCATATATCATAAGATATATCTTTTTGGTCACATTCCAAACATGTAAATACCTTAGTCATGTATTCTCTCGATGCATGAATTACCATAGAACCTTAGTGTACACAATAATGGTGTCACAAGTTAATTATTTCCACATACCAAAATCCCAAAATTTCTATATACTCTTTCCATGATGTCACTTTGTTTTTATATCAGTCACGAGATCATTAATACAATAAAAAATATTATTTTCTTCGTATCCCATCATTTTGTGAATATCATCTTCTTTCCAAAAATATTTCAATCACTTTTCAGGATTACCGGTACCACACAATTATTGAAAACCAATACATAGATATTCCAATATTCCATAATACTATAAATTATATTCCAAAAAACTATTTTGGAATCCCGTTACATATACACTTAATCATTCCCCCACTTCGTTGTCATATTCATAATCACCAATAGTGATCACATGTGACATCTCATTGTCCTTTTACTTAAGAGGTTGTTGATGTCGATCATCATTAACCATTACATTAGGTAATTGTTTGGAATAATGCCCCATTTCCTTGCACTTGTTGAATTGAAGCATTGGTAGTGGGTTCTCAATAGTCATTTCTCTATTCACATCATTTGCTACCTATTTCCCATTACATCGACACTCAGCTGCATGATGAACTTCTTTTCTACACATAAAAAATTTTCTAGTCCCTTTAAGACAATCTCAACCATGATTCTTTTGACACTTTGATCATAAAGAAACATTCATCTTCTTTTCACCAATGTTTGGAGATTTTTCCTCGAACTCTATATTTCGTTTCTTGTCAAAACCATGAGATGGATATGTAACACCAACATCCAGTTCTACCTTAATGGAAAAAATCCCAATTTCTTCATAGCTACTGTTGACGCTCCTTTCGTCACAAAATCTAAAAGATTGGAAAGGGGATTATCTTAACTCAAAGTGATTCAACCTTTGGAAAAATATCAAAAATTGACAAAGTAATGAATAAGAAGAACATTTCACAAGGTTCGTGCAAGTTATACAATGGTTGCACAAGTAAACTTGCGTGCTGCAATGGTCGCGCACGTACACCTGCCTGCCGAAGTTGGTCACGCAAGTCACTTGCGTGCCCTAGTTGATAACGGCTTGGGGTCTTTTACAGCCTATAAATACCCCCAGTGGGCCCCCAATTTCAGGAGAGATTTTTTAAAATTCAGAATTGAGATCCCGGCACCATAGTCTCTTCTCAATGCTTCCAAAACACTTCTAATGTAATTTCTTACCTGGAACGGAAGATCTAAATAGGGGGAGGAAGGCCTAAGTGTTGAAACTCACTAACACTTGAGCGCCTGAGTAGCCAACCCTTAAGGGAAATGGCCACACTTGCGCACTGCCTAAATCCTTCAATAGAACATGCGTTCCACTCTTCTGTAAGAACCTAAAGATGATTTTAAATGCTTTAACCAAGAGTCTCTTAAGTATTGTCGTGCTGGTTAACCGTCATGAATGTACCTATGTGTCGCGCAGGTATACCTGCGTGACCAGGACTTGCGTGCCCACGCAGTACCTGTGCGCCTACTTGGACTTGCACACCACTTCCTTTTTTGGTGCCCTTCCTACCCATTTCACCCTTCTTAAGCCATTCCACCTATCCTATTCAAGATTCGGTCTTCAAGATACTCTTCGAATCCATTTATGGAATGATTTCTTAATTTTACTTCCTTATCTGAAAGGAATTCTGTGGAATATCTCTCAAAACCTAGTGATTTACAAATATTTATGTCACTAAAGATTGAGATTTAATTCATTCAACCTCATCCTTTGAGATGAGAGAACTCATTAACATGGGCCTCTTTTTCAGGAGTAAGCCCTAGTCTTAATTTCTCTTAACCAGTTCCTAATTTACCTTTGAGTTGGGATTCCTTCTCAGGTGTAAAACCCGATCATAAGTCCTCTTCTAATATGGGCCTCCTTTTTAGGAGTAATCCCCAAGTTAGAGTATTCAAATCTCCATGAAGCACATATACCTTTATGGACCTTATTCCTGGATTTCTTCCCTGAAGTAAATACTAATCTTCATTTATCTGCGCTGTTATACATACATAAGTCCCACATTATTTCATATGATTGCATCTTTCATGGAACAATTGTTTGATTTGTACCAATACCTTTTTTTTCTCACACTGAGCATGACTCACTTGAGCTTAGAGTGTAAAAGTAATTATGATATCATTCTTTGAGCCATCAATCATAAATATCATACTCCCTTACTCGAAATACATGGGTTCTGATTCCTTTTCTAAACAAAGGATACGTAGGTAGCTTATCTGCAGGTTTGATCCCAACTTTGAAATAATCCATGTCCTTATGAATGACTGTAAACTTCAAGTGCCCCACTGAGTGGCTTTAAAACCAGCATGGTCATCATAACGACCAAGAGACTTCTATATAAATGTGTCGAAGGATACCATTGACCAATAATGTCTAATAAATACAGATGATTCTCTATCGATGAAGAACCTCAAATACATATAAAATATTCTCTAAATTTCCTACATATTTAATCATTGATTTCCACATCTAAAGGAAATCTCATTTTATACTTGGTAATTTAATAAGGATTAATGAAAAAAACATAAATCTATAAAGAGAGTCCTAGTGTACACAATAATTTCCTAAAAAAGGTGTGATGAGTCTGACCTCCCATCCCCTCGACCAATGGAAATTCCTAAGCCTCATCAGTCCACAAACTAATGAAAACCTACCATTGGAAAGTAGGTCCAAATGGATGAGGAATCATTGGATATTTCCAGTTCTACGAACAAACCCGTTAGAAACTGATTGGAATGTTTGAACCTTCAATCAAAGAGGTCATCACCAAATTTCAGGGGAAAAAAATAGTGAACCCAACGTGAATCCTTAACCAAGTTAAAATGTTGTCTTACATATTTGTTAGTACTCTATTTAAAACTCAATGAGAGGGCCAAAAAAACAGTCATTTGCATATGTGCTAATCCAAAAGATGTAGTTGCAGAATTTATCTTGAACGTCTGTTATATCAAACATGCACACTTTTCCAAGATCTTCAGCATTTCCAGAATGGTTGCTCTCATGTTCACACCTGTGAATATCGCTGCTGCGAATGTCACTGCTACTACTCCTGCTTGATCTTCATCCGCTCTGAGGATGAAATCACCTACTCAGAGTCTTCAACGCTGGGTATCAAATGCACTGGTTAAAGAGTACCGTCAACACAGTACCATCCCAACTTTGGAGGCAACCTGAGAAGCCCTCCATGTGAACAACTTACATCGGTCGTCCGAAAAACGACGACCAGTGATCAAGAAGCATGCGGTGCTAACCACCGTCTCCTACCGTTTCAGGTAGTTATCCCTGGAACCCAATCACCATTCACTCCCATATTCTGGGGAGGTGAATGAGCAGGTCCCTTAGGGCCTTAATTCAAGGAAGCAAGATTCCTTCCTGAGGGCTCCCAACAACAATCGCCGCCAGAATCATGCGGAAGTGCACCCTCAACATGATGAGTGTGTCGACTCCAGGCATTCGGCTCAGGTTCCTCGAACCCGAGCAAGAAAGACGAATCCCCAGAGGTGAAATCCGGTTAACAGTGAGCAGGTTCTCATCTCTTCCATCTCCGGAGAAGTCCACCAACCGAACTTGGTGGCAAGCAACGAGCGGGCACAGACACCTGCCCATATTAATTCCGCTGTCCAGTAGACTAGTCTGACAGCATCAGGACAATCCCGCCAAGAAATTCTGGCGGAGTACTATAGGAAGGAACATACACCTATTTATACATCATCTGCTAGTCAGTAGGCTTGTCTGACTACATATGTTGGAGCTCTTCAACCACGTTCGGTGAAGTGCAATCAGCAGGCACATACACCTGCTCATACTAATCAAGCCTACCAACAGTCTCGCTTGGTAGCACATAGAGAAGTCAGTCGGAAAGCTCAGGTGACAAATAGAAGGCAAACTCAACTCTCTGCCCCCACACTTGAGTAATGTCAGGATTCAAAACCAGAAAAGGAGGATAGGAGCAAGCACATACACCTACTCCAATCAAGGAATGGACGTATATCCACGATCCAGCATCTGAAGTCACCAAGCGTTTTCTATCAATGGTTAAAGAGCAGAAGCAAATCCCTGCTCATATTATGGATGCTTTCCAAGATATTATAACAACTTCAATAGCAACTCAGGGAAAGACACATAAATATATCCCTACCAGTGGAGTGCCAAATCGACAGTTCACTCTGAAACAGACACACACATTTTTTCCAGTCCAAGAGGGTTGTGGGGCATACTCCCCCGTACCATTCGGACATCCAAGTCAGGCACATACACCTAATTTGAGTGGAGATCGTCAGCCTAACTTGGACATATTTCCTGATCAGGAACACACACCTGCTAAGAGCATCCACATTAATCAACAAGTGGTTTCCAAAGTGAGTATGAAGGCATCTAAGAAAAAGACCCACCCAACACAGTCAGGAGATCAAGAGACAATCTGTAACAAGGCCTTGATCGATGCTGGAGTTCTTGAAGCCCTCAGATAGTTATCTGTTGGAATTCAAGATTCTACTCCCTCATTTCCCAATAGTGGGAACATCAATTCTAAATGTCTTCAACATACACTTTCTCATGAAGGCTTTATTCATGACAATTCGGTTGATCTTGAAGTTTCATATTCATATGAGAGCCACAGGAACCCTCTGTGTGGTCAAAAGACCAAGGAGCAAGAGATCTGATCTTTTACTATAACCCATTATGGTGGTCCTGCCTATGATGATGAATTTCTCTGTGAAAGTCCTCTCCACAGTAGTGATGCACATTTCTCGGAAAATGCTCCGGTGGAAAATGTAGTGTCGAGAAATCCCTCTTATCTTGAGGCACTTGCAAATGTGAAACGAGTCGTGTCTGATGCTTTATTGATAGCAGGAGAAATTCTTTCTCAATCAGAAGATATCCCAGGATGTAGGTCATTCTCTGAACCTCCCCTAAGTCATGCATATTCTAGTTTGATTAGTGATCTCTCTACCAATCTTGTTGAATCCGATGAAGTAACAAGGAAGTACCAGCTCTGGTCAAATCAGGTAGAAAAATCATCATTTAATGATAAAGAGGAAATTTTAAAATGAGAAAACAACTGAAAAAAGGTGAAGTACCAGTCATGTTTTGGCCTCTGGCTGACTCTTAGTATGACATTCCAATGATGTTGATGAAAGATGGAATTCATGATATTCATCTCAACATATGGAAAAATCATTGTCAATTGAAGAAAAAAGTATTATCTTATGATGAATATGAAAATCATCTTAAGATAATAGAAGGGTTACAACGTCAAATTGACTTGTCATCTCTATCAGTCTCTCAATATCTGAAGGCTGAAAAGCAACAGAGAACCATTCAACGTTCATGCCTTGGCGCACTAAGAAGATTACGTTAGTTAATTGCCAATGCCCCATCTGGTATTCATGTTAGAGGATGGGGTGTTCATGGAGCAATACATTTTACTGTGCTCTCTAGTCAGCAAAGCCTGCCGAAAATGGTCTCACGCAATGTTATTGCCCATGGCCGGCCTAAGTCGATGGGCTTTGTTTGTAATCAAATGATTTCCCAAGAATAAGCTTCAACTAGTTCCTCTAAAAATCAAGCATATAGAGAACAAGTTGTTGAATTGCTCCTGCATCAAGGAAATGATAATATTGAGTAGGCCTCTCGTATGGAGCAAGCACATCATCGAGTGACAGAAGTGTCAGAAATCATCCAACGGTCTTTTGAACCAGGTGATAAAAGTGGATACAGGTTAATGCATGCAGCTAATTTACAGACTAAGGTTCCCAAGATCAGGAGAGATTTTAATAAAGTCTCAGACATAGCATGTCAAGAGCCACCCCAGCTTGCCAGAATAGGGACTCTTTTAAACCAACCCTCAAAATCAACAAATAGGATTTGTGGAGCTGAGCAGGAACAATAGGAATAGCCCCAGTCTATCGGACTAGAGACTTTTTCAAATCATCAATCCCCTCCTCAGAGAAAGTCAGTATTTTCTTGATTGGGGAAGAAGCCTCAAGAGGAAAGAAGAGCCAAATTATCAGGAGATTCCATCCAAATTACGGTTCTTCAAGAAGTTCCTGAGGGATTGAATCAACAAAAGGAAATGTCTCATCAATGAAATGGAAGAATAAAATATCACACGAATGGAGATAGAAGGGATGTGATGTGTTATGCATCAATCAATGTCATCAATGCCTTTGTTGCTGATCCACCAGATGTGGCTCACTCAGGGGACTCAGATGAAGAGGTTCCTTCCCAATAAGATGTATGCACCGAAACAAATGAATAAGGTGTGTGTACAAGAAATAAAAGGATTACTCAGAACATAAGTAATCCTTCAAGTAACCCACTTCCCATCTCTGAAAAGGATCCAACAAAGGGAGGGGAAAGAATCAGGTTACAATTCCTTCCTCTAGAAAAGGCCAATTGCTCTCACTAGAACAATGGCTTGCACAATAGGAGGAAGAAATGAAAGAATTTAGGAGGTTGAATGTAGAACTACATCAAGGTAGTCTTTTTCTTAAGCGTGCTGGAGTCAGTCAACCAAGGGAATTTATTGCAGCTACTGAGATGGATCAAGAATATCCTCCTCTATCAGTACACACTCAAAGGTCTAATCCCACGGGACAAGTGTAAGAATATTTGGTAGTTCTACCATCAGTTGCAGCACCAACCACCACATCTTTCCAAGCTCCAGTCATTATACCTACCCAATTCCAAGATCAACAGGATGTTTCTCAAAAGTTAATAACTACCGTTGAGTCATTAGCAGTTCAGTTATAAACTATGGAAGGGAAACATGCACAGGTTCAACCAGAAAAGAATGTTTACCTCGAATGGGTATATTCAATCTCTCTTATATCCAGTTTTGGAAACCCTGTATTCCCTATTATCAATGGATCAGGCGACCCTGAATAGCATTTGAAGCATTATGTGTCTTTTTGTGATCCTATGATGGGAACTCTGGAGCAACAAGAAGCAGTAAAACTCAGATGCTTTGTACGGACTTTGCAAGGACCAACCTTTTTCTGGTATACAAGCTTGCAATCCCGGTCAATTACTGGATGGGAAGATCTTTGTCAACAATTCTTTCTTCAGTTCAGCTCAACATTTCCAAAGACAACAGTTTTTTATCTTACAAACTGTAAGCAAAGGGAGAATGAAACGGTCTCAGATTTCATTGCTCATTGGAAGGTATTAACATATTCCCTAAGATTAGCACTCCCTCAAGAAGAATTGTTGCCAATCTGTTTGGCAAACCTACGTGATGAATTACGCATTCCATTGATCCCTGTGAAATACAAAGGAGGGTTTCGAGACCTTACTTCAATCGCTCAGTAGATTGAAGATTCCCTTATAAAGGCTAAGACTAGATCTCGTGTAATTCCATCAGCTCCAGGAAAGAGAATGGGTAAAGCAGAAACTGCTACAGTTATGCTTAAACAAACACATGTACCTGTTTCTACTTCAAAACCTTCATCTTCTCGAAGGGCTCCACCTCTTGAGTGCCAAAAATAAAGTCCATTTATTACATATGATCAAAGAGATCAAAGATGAAAACCATTTGAGGATATAAAGAGAAAAACATACTCTTTCTGAAATGAACAAGTTTCTGGTCACTTCATTTCGGCTCTAGAAAATAATTTGGTTCAATTGCCAAGGCCTAAGAGGCCAAATAAGGAAGGAGATGAATACCGTCCCAATTATTGATCTTTTCAACAAATGTTGGGGCATCCCATCCAGGAGTGTTTTGTCTTCATAGACCGCCTTAAAAAGATGGTCGACTCGGGACAAGTCAAACTGAAAGGTCCTTAAACTCATGTGGCCTATGTTACTGCTACAGTTCTAGAGGAGGAAGTCGAATGGAAAGAAGTAAAAAACAAAAATTCACAGAAGTATGATGATTGGATGGTCCAAAAGTTAATCAACTTAACTCATGCTATTTTTCGAACACAATTAAAGAAACTTGTTGTGTCTTCTGCCATGAATGTTGCGGAAAAACCCTCTTCATCAGAGCGAAATTCCTCAAAGAAACGACATTATTCAAAGAAAGAAAATGAATCAGAAGAAGATGAGTATGTGTCAAAGCCTAAGTTTTCTTTGACTCTAGCACACTTCATGCCATCTACATAAAAGCCATGAGTACCGCCCCACCAAACAGCACAACCTAAACAGTCTAATCTGGGAGATTCTTCATCATACAAAGAGTTAATCTTTGGTTCTGTTAATATGATTCAATTAACAAATCCATATGCATGTCACAGTTTCGGTTTCGATGAGCTTGAATTTTCTGTATCAAACAGGGGAATCAGAGGATGTTCCAGAGGCTCAGGATACATGGGAACATGTGGATCTTTTAGAAGCCACTATTCTAATTCTACCCTTGCTAGAACTGTGTACGCAACGGAAACTCGTGGTAGAGCCCTTAGCGAGCTCAGCAAGAACAAGAAAGTTCTTCTACCAATAGAAAATTCAGTCCTGGAATAGTTATTTTGGAAGACCGGTTGAAGGATCCATCTTCTTCATCTCAGCAAGTGAATGGATCTAATCATTCTAATCTTCCAAAACTAGGAATATTGCCAACTCCTATCCCAATACAAGATGCATCAACATCCAAAGCATCTGCTTTCAAGGTACATGCTAAAAAACCTAATCCTATTTGGAAACGCAGGCCCCTGGATCCAAAGTATGATGTATTGAAACACTTGGACCAATTACCAGCCATGTTATCAATTCTAGATGCTTTGAATCTATCAAAGGATCTTCGGGAAGCACTCATCAAGGCTTTGTCAAGTCCTCAGGTGTTTGAAACTGAAATTGTTGCAGCTGAAGTATATCACATAGAGAATAATCCTACAGAATGCCATGCAATAATATCATTTACTGATGAATATGAAGATGATGTCGTTCATGGCCATATTAGACCATTGTACTTTTTTGGCAAGGTCAATGGTGTAGACGTCCGAAGAGCATTCATTGACAATGGTTCAGGAGTCAACATCATGCCCATTCATACACTTCATCTATTGGGCCTCACGGAATCTGATTTATCTCCTTCTACCATTATGTTACAAGGATATGATAAAAATGAACATGAACTACTGGGCGATGTTAAACTCAGAACTCAGTTTTTAGATCTTGTATCCTATTTGGATTTCATGGTTGTTGATCAAGACTCAGCTTTCAACATCTTTCTTGGAAGACCCTGGCTACATCAACATGCGAATATCCCTTCATCATAACATCAATGTCTCAAATATTGTTTCTATGGTGATGTCGGGACATTGTATGGTGATAAGGCCCCATTCAAGACATGTGAGTCTCAATACATTGATGCGGAATTCCATCACATGAAGGGAAGGAAGAAATACACAACAAAGGAGATTACGAAATTTAATGTTGTATATGGTTTGGAGAAGATTCTAGTAAATCCATTTACACATGTGAGTATAGATTATGGGTTTCCTATCAGTCTAATTGACAAGATAGACCCAAATAAAAATACTCTTATGGAACGATCCGTAATTTCAATTACGGCAGTCGTGCCAGACAACATGGCGGAAATTGGTAACCCACCAAGCAGTGAAGAAATCACAAATGGCGGCGTCTTCATTTCATCTGCTGAAATCCAAAAAGTCTATACTTCGACAATTAGGCCAGAAGAAGTTATAGCAACATCATAGGTGAGCAATTATGTCGATTCTCAATCCATCATCTCCACTTTATTACCCAATGAAGATCCTTTATCATTAATCGGGTCGGAAATGGAAGCTTCTTCTTCAGGATGTGAAAATTTTAACATTTCTCCTGATCATGAAAATTCTGCTTTATCATCTACTATGCATGTAGAAACGGAAGAAATAACACATGAAGAAGATGAATATGAAGATCTCAGAGATTCTCCTCTATTATTTGAAGAGGGTATCTCTACCACTGTGGATGAACTGAGAGAAATAAATCTGGATACAAAAGAAGATCCACGCCCAACATTAATCAGTGCGGCCATGACTCTTGAAGAGAAAGAGATGTATATTTTCTTTCTAAAGAAAAATAGAGATATATTTGCTTAGAATTATACAGAAATTCCCGGGCTTGATCCTGATGTTGCTACTCATCATTTGGGTTTACCGGAAGAACATCGAGGATATAAGAAAGCCGCGAGAAGAACACACCCAACTTATGCTTCAAAAATTGAAGCTAATGTGGATAAGCTTATCAAAGATAACTTCGTCAAAGAAATTTAATATCCCAAGTGGTTGGCTAATATTGTCCCTGTAATGAAAAAGAATGGAGAAATTAGAGTTTTCATCGATTTCAGATATCTGAATCAGCATTATCCTAAGGATGATTTCCCAGTTCTGATTACAAAACTTTTAATTTGTGGAACAGCTGGCTATGGAGGACTTTCCTTCATGGATGGATATTCCGGATATAATAGGATCTGAATGGCCCCATAAGAGGAGGAATCCACAACCTTCAGAGCTCCTCAGGGTGTGTTTTGCTACCGGGTAATTCCCTTTGGCTTAAAGAATGCAGGTGCACCATATCAGCATGCCATGATTCGTATCTTCAATCCCTTCTTAGGGAAGTTTGTTGAATGCTATGTAGACAATTTTTTGGTAAAATCCAAACAACTTTCTAATCACATGTATGGTTTGGAATTCATATTCCACAAGCTTCAACAACATCATTTGAAGATGAACCCCTTAAAATGTGCTTTTGGTGTAACCTCAGGAAAATTTCTCGGCTTTATCGTACGCCATCGTGGTATTGAAGTCGATCCTGAGAAGACCAAGTCAATCCTTGGTATGTCACCTCCTTGAAATTTGAAATAATTAAGAGGTAATCAAGGACACTTTGCCTATATTCGGCTTTTCATCTCCAATTTGGTAGGAAAAAGATTACCCTTCACCAAATTGATGAAGAAGGGAGTCACTTATTAGTGGACTGAATAATGTCAAGAAGCATTCGATATTCTCAAGAAATATCTCTTGAGTACACCAGTACTCATGCCACCTATTGAAATAAGACCACTTTTCCTCTACGTGACAGCTCTAGAGCGATCATTGGGTGCCTTTCTTGCTCAGAATAATGGCGTTGGGAATGAAAACAGCCTTTACTAGCTCAGTCAAACTATGCATGATGCAGAAACCCGGTATTCAAGTATAAAGAAGTGCTACCTGTCATTAATCTTTGATGTTCAAAAGATGAGACACTACCTACAACATAACGAGGTCCAATTGGTATCTCACAATATCCTGCTCAAATTTATCCTTATACATCCAATGCTTACAGGATGTCTGGAAAGGTGGGCAGTTATTTTGCAGCAATTCGACATTCAGTATGTGTCTCAAAAGGTGATAAAGTGTAAAGCTCTAGCTTATTTCCTGGATGAACACCCTTCAGTGGAAGACACATATTCATATATTGAACTCCCTAATGAGGAAGTCTTCGCTATTCATGAAAGTCCTCAGGCATGGGAAATGTTTTTTTATGGTGCTTCCAGAAGTCCAACAAGGAGGAAAATGGAAAATCCTAAATTCAAAAAGTTGGCGTAGGAATTGTGGTCATTTCTCTAGAAAAGTATGTGTTAACTTATTCCTTCTTATTGTGGGAAGGTGGTACCAGTAATGAAGCAGAATACTAAGATCTCATCGCAGGGTTGGAATTAGTGCTTCAAGCACAAGTGAATCACTTAAAGGTGAAAGGTGATTCAGACCTGGTAATCAAACAAGTCAATGGGGATTATGCCATCAGAAAAGAAGAACTAATCCCCTTTTATGATTATGCTAGAGAGTTAATCATGGAATTCCCTTCGGAACCGACATTTTATTATGTCCCAAGATCAAAAAATTATCAAGATGATGCACTAGCTAATATAGCCACAGCTCTGGCAGTTCCAAACCGGGACGAGACAACCATCAGTATTTCCCACCGATGTGCAATTTCACCTTATGTTCGAATCAGAACAAAAGAAAATAATGAAATTAGTCCCATTATTGAACCGTATGGTCTTACTATAGGATGGATGTCACCTATCAGGGAATGCCTTCAAAATGGAACACTTCCACCTGATAGAGCTAAGAAAGAACAAATCTGGCAATGTGTGGTCAATTTTACTCTTAATGATAGCCCAGATCACCTAGAGAAAGTTCACTACAAACGTGGTTTTGATGGAGTTCTCTTTAGATTCATTGATGGTTAAGAGACAATGGCTATCATCAAAGAAGTACATGCAGGAGTCTGTGGTGCCCACCAGTCTGGACATAGACTGTCTGATCAGATTTGAAGGCATGGATACTTTTAGCCTTCAATGATACAAGATTGTGTTGATTTCACAAAGAAGTGTCATTCATGCCAAGTACATTCCAACTTCATTCACCAACCAACAGAGTTGCTTCATACAGCTAAATACTCATGGCCATTTTCCACATGGGGAATGGATGTGGTGGGTCCTTACCCTTCGGCTATAGCCAAGTAGTTTAAGTACATTCTTACTACTACTGACTTCTTTTCCAAATGAGTAGAGGCAATACCACTCAAGGAAGTCACTTCTAAATGCATTGTTAGCTTCATCAAGTCTAACATCATTACCAGTTTTGGTGTCTCTCATACCATATTGACGGAAGATGGAACCAACTTCTGTTTATCTGAGGTGAAGAAGTTGTTTCAAGAATACGACATCAAATCCAACCATTCACATCGCTATCATGCGGCGGCCAATGGCCATATAGAAGCTTTCAACAAGACTCATTCAAATATACTGCAAAAGTTGGTGGATAAAGATAAGAATTCATGACCTGATAAACTCTTTCATGCTTTATGGCCTTATCAGACTACCACCAGCACTGCAACTTGGTCAACTCCATATTCATTGGTATATGGAACAGAAGAAGTCTTTCCAATTGAAGTTCAATTATCCTCACTCAGAGTAGCCATTTGTGATCATTCATCTACAGATGAGCATTCTCAAAATCGATTGGATGAATTGGAATGGTTAGATGAGAAAAGATTGTGCACTTTGCACCAATTGGAAGTCTTTCAGAATTGAATAGCACAAGCTTTTACCAAAAAAGTTCGTTTTCGTTCATTCACTAAGGTAAAATTGGTATTGGTTCTCAGAAATCCAATGATACCAGGATACAAACCTCCCAAGATTGATCCAAATGGGAAGGAACTTACTCAATACATAGGGTCTACTCCAATGGAGCTTATTCATTAATCTCGATGGATGGAGAACTAATCACTACTCCAACCAATGCCATATTTTTGAAGAAGTATTTTGTATAATCACAAAATATATCATCAAAATAGTCTGGTATGACCTTAAAACTACACCACCATCCTGAAAGACGTTAAATTGCATCATCCATGGTCCATACTTATGACCTAAAACTATTTGTATAAATTTCGTCCCACATGATGTTAAACTATGGGAAAAAAATCCCTAATTTTTCCTCACTACATCACATTAAACTGCATAGTCCCCCATTCCATCCAATATGACATTAAAATACACCATCCACAGTCCATGCATATTACTTTAAACTATTTGTGCATTCTTCCAACATGATGTTAAACTGTGAAAAATTCCCTAATACGTCCAACATGACATTAATCTATCTCCCCTTTCGTCGTCCTTGCTATATGACGTTAAACTATATAGAAGTCCCTTTTGTCCAACATAACATTAAACTGTATTGTCCCCATCGTCCTAACTACATGGCTCTAAACTGTACAGAAAATCCTTTAATAAGTCCTATATGACATTAAACTGTACTTTGTCCCTGCTACATGACATTAAACTGTGCAACACCAATAGTCCTAACTGCAAGACCTTAAAACTGCATAGTCCCTTGATGTGTCCTACATGACATTGAACGGTGCATCGTTAAGGTTGTTGTTACCTCTTGTTTCTCACACCGAGTATGACTCACATGATCTTAGAGAAAACCACAACCATAACACTCTCTCTGGGCTACTAAACATGTGTAAGTCCCAACAAAATCATTTTGTTAGGTCGTTGTCCCCAAGAACAACTTGAATATTAATTCATTATTTAATTGAACTACGCAGACTTTGATCCTTGCCTTCCAAGCTGGGCACGTAGGAAACCTCCCAAGGTTCAAGCCCAAAACCAATCTCTTCACATTGGTTCACCTCCATCTCATACGATGTTGATTCTTGAAACCACTCCTAGAATCAATATCTTTACATTGGTTCACTTTCGTCATTGTTATACGATGTTAAACTATACAACACATTTGTCTAGTATGACAATAAACTACAATATTCTTTGATATCCTCACCTGAGAGGGAACCATTATTTAAAATAATTTTTCAATCATGTTTTATTTCAAAGACTACGTGCATACATGGAAATGCCCAAACATTTTATCATGGGTTAAACCAGCGTTGTACTAAAGTCCCCTTTCACCCTTCACATGTATGAACCTAATTTGTATAGAGGGTATTTCTAGAACTACGGGGGCTTGATTCCTATCCTTATGGGATATGTAAGAACATTTGAGTGTCCCCCGAGTCCAGCCCCATGTCTTTTGGGCCTAACCCCAAATTTTACTTCCAGTCCCTTGGTAGGAAAGTCTCCATGAAAACACACACTGTGTATTTCTTACAATGGTCCAAGCTCTATGACCCTAAACTAAGATCTCGAATCCTTTTGTCCCACAAGATGTTAAATTGTAGTTCAAGAACTACGAATGGCTTGATTCCCATCCTTATGGGATACGTAGTGAAGTCCAACATTTCCATTCAGAACCCAGCCACAACATGATTATGGTTGGCATTGATCTGTGTATCTTTGTATACATTGGACAATACACATCTTTATGTGTCATAATCCTAATCTTAAATATTTTCAGATCTTCATAGCCCTTTTCTTGACTTTTAGTCATAAAAATGTCAAATTTCTGAGGGTTCTTTTACCTAACTATGCAGTACGTGCCCTTAGGCGGCTTTGCATAAATAGTCGACATAAAAGACTTTTCAGCCAAAAGATACTATTATTTGACTATTCATCCGATGCCCTTAGGTGGCCCTGCATAATTCAACCCCCTAACAGGTTTTTTAAAAAATGGAAACTTCATTCTTTGGAAGAAAGATTATTTTTTTCCTTATTGGTCTTAAATGAAAGTATGTAGGGATCCTCAAAAATAGCCATCCTTAACATATTTGTCCCATATCCTTTGTCATGATCTAAAAGTATTCAAGTCTATGGTTTATATTCTCCTTCCCTATGTTTGGGTCAGACCTTCGTAGGAGTGATATCCATCCAGTTCTTTGATAATTTTGTTTGGAAATATCTTCTCTATATTCAAGTACCACTTTCCATACAGCAAACTCTATACTTTGGAAAATTTGAATCTCCATAAACATTGACTGGATTTTTAGCACTAGAAAAGTAAATCAATTTCCTGACTATGCAGCACGTGTCCTTAGGAGGCCTTGCATAAACAGTCTCCATAACAGACTTGTTAGCCAAAAGATACTATTTATTTGACTATGAAACCAATGCCCTTAGGTGAACCTGCATAATTCAACCCCCTAATGGGTTTGTTAAATAATGGTAACTTTAGTCTTGGGATCTACTTCTTCTAATTCCTTTTATCTCTTTTTCATATCATTCCTCAGATCCAAAAATTCTTAAGTCATATTTTACATATTTTCCCTCATACTTGAGTATGGTAATATGTTTTTAGATAAATTTTCAAGGAATTAAGTAAATTTTAATCCATTTCGGTCAATGATATTTCGACCTTAAACATTAGCCTCTTTATGTCTGATGTGCATGACTTTAAACTGCCCACAAAAGACAAGGGAAATCTGAATAAAAGTCAAGTTCCAGCTCACTAATCATACATTTTGTATGATTTAGGTAATATTGAGAAATTAAAAGATTCAATGTTTGTTGGGTTATTTATAATAATCGTAGTAAAAATAAAACTATTCTTAATAGGCCAATTGGCTTAGGTAAAATTTAATGCAGGTAGAGAAAGAATGCAGGTACAAATGATTGAAGATGAAAGTGTTTTTCATTGATACACAAGAGATAGAAGGACATCCACAGACTGGAGTCTCTTCTCTTTTTCAATAATTACAAGAGGATTTCAACATAACTCTTCATTTGATTTACGACATCCCAAGCTTCATCAGAAACCACCTAAAATTGATCCATTCAACTGGATACAATAAGAGATGTAGTGATACTAGCTCTTCTTGGCACAATTCTAAAAGGATGTTCTTGAGTGCGGTTTGAGAAAATTTTCTGATGGTCAAACAGTGACTCTGTTTCTGTCCAAGAGACATGGAAGATGGATTCATGGATTTGAGAATGGAGCATTGTAAATAAAGATCCATTTGGAGAGAGTACTATTTTCGGATATTACTTTAATGCCATGTTTGTCTTCTCTCCACCAATCAGCAGCGGAAAACATTTCAGCCCATGGGTTTTCCATTTTTTGTATCTGCAAGGAAATGACATGGAGGAAAAATTTGAATGTTCACACCAATGTTGTTACTTTTAAATGCATAGCATAACCGAAATAGAGGAGTAGTGGTGCAGTTGCATCTCAGGAATATAGTTCTTTTCATCTGGAACATTGACATCTTGCAAGTGACCATGTCCATATAGAGGAAGATATATGTTGTGTGGGAAATCATGATGATATTTCTTCAGATGCTTAGCCCAGTCCGAAAGAGTGCTTTCGCAGATGGAATAGTAATCATGGAAAATGGTGTCCATCATCTCATCAATCATTTTACTTGCCAGTTCATCAGCCATTCCGATTCTCTTTGGAGACATTTGATCTGCACAAAAATTGAAAAATTAACTCTTAAAGTATGTTAATTTTTCATAAAATTTGTGATGGATCTGAAGAAATCGACTAAGTCATTAAGGCACCCAAGGCCCATAGTTGGCATGCAAGAATTATTTGGTCGTGCAAGTATTGGTCGTGCAGGTATCACTGCTCAAGTATAAATACCTTAACAGCAGCACGACAAAGGAAAAATAACAGCGGACGAGCAAAATCCGAGAGCAAAGCTGCACGCCGATAGTAAGAAGTCCGTGAGAGGTGAGTGTATTTCACGGAATGAAGACCCCTATTTATAAACTTGGCCATGACCCTGTGCACCGTACCCTACGCGATCAAGGGTCGTATCCCTATACGCCAGACCCTGCGTGCCCGAAGCTCATTTATGCGCCTTACCCTATGCGCCCCAATTTCCTTTTAATTCTCGATTTCCAAAGAGTCAAATCCGCATTTCTTTTGGGTCCAACTCTGAGGGGGGAATTTTGTTGACGCTCCTTTCATCATAAAATCTAAAATATTGGAAAAGGGGATTATCTTAACTCGAAGTGATTCAACCTTTGGAAAAATATCAAAAATTGACAATGGAATGAATAAGAAGAACATTTCACAAGGGTCGCGCAAGTTCTACAATGGTCGCGCAAGTCCACGTGCACGACACAATGGTCATGCAGGTACAACTGTGCGCCGAATTTGGTCACAAAAGTCACTTACACTCCCTAGGTGATAATCGCTCGGGGTCTTTTCCAGCCTATAAATACCCCCGGTGGGCCCCCCATTTCAGGAGAGTTTTTCCTGAATTCAGATTTGAGCTCCTGGAACCCTAGTCTCTTCTCAATGCTTCTGAAACACTTATAAGGTAATTTCTTACCTAGAATGGAAGATCCAAAGAGGGGGAGGAAGGCCTAAGTGTTGAAAATCACTAACACTTGTGCGCCTGAGTGGCCAGCCCTTAAGGAAAATGTCCACACTTGCGTTCCACCTAACTCCTTCAATAGAACTTGCGTGCCACTCTTCTAGAAGAACATCAAGATGATTTTAAAGGCTTTAACCAAGAGTCGCTCAAGTATTACCGTGCTAGTTAACCATCACACAAGTAACAATGTGTCACGCAGGTATACCTGCGTGACCAGGACTTGCGCGCCCACGCAGTACATACGCGCCTGCCAGGACTTGCGCGCCACTGCCTTTCTGGGAGCCCTTCTTGCCCATTTCACCCCTCTTAAGCCATTCCACCTCTCCTATTCAAGATTCAGTCATTAAGACACTCTTCAAATCCATTTATGGCATGATTTATTGATTAGACTTCCTTATCTGAAAGTAATTATGTGGAATATCTCTCAAAACATAGTGATTTACACATCTTATGTCACTAAAGATTGAGATTTCATTCATTCAACCTCAACCTTTGAGGTGAGAAAACTAATTAGCCTGGGCCACTTTTTTAGGAGTAAGCCCCAGTATTAATTTCTCTCTTAACCAATCCAAATTTACCTTTGATCTGGGATTCCTTCTAAGGAGTAAAACCCGATCATAAGTCCTCTTATAATTTGGGCCTCCTTTTCAAGAGTAAGCCCCAAGTTAGAGTATTCAAATCTACATGAAGCACATATACCTTCATGGACCTTGTTCCTGGATTTCTTCCCTGATTTAAATCCAAATCTTCATTTATCTAGGCAGTTATACATATATAAGTCCCACATAATATTTTATGATTGCATCTTTCATGGCACAATTGTCTGATTTTTACCAATACCTATTGTTTCTTACACTGATAATGACTCACGTTAGCATAGAGTGTAAAATTAATTATGACATCCTTCTTTGAGCCATCAATGATAAAAATCATACTCCCATACTTGAAATACATGGGTTCTGATTCCTTTTCTAAACAAAGGTTATGTAGGTAGCTCATCTGCCGGTTCGATCCTGACTCTAAAATAATCCATGTCCTTCTGAATGAAAATAAACTTCAAGTGCCCCACTGAGTGGCTTTAAAACCAGCATGGTCATAATAATGACCAAGATACTTATATATAATTGTGTCAAAGGATACCATTGACCAAGAATCTCTAATAAATACAGATGATTCTCTATCGATTAATAACCTAGAATACATATAAAAGATTCTCAAAGTTTCCTACGTATTTAATTATTGATTGTCAGATCTAAAGGAAATATCATTTTATAGTTGGTAATGTAATAAGGATTCACGAACATAACTTAAATCTACAAAGAGAGTCCCAGAGTAGACAATAACTCCCCTAAAAAAGGTGTGATGAGTCCGAACTCCCATCCTCTAGACCGATTCAAATTCTTAAGCCTCATCAGTCCACAAACTAATGAGAGACTACCTTTGGAAAGTAGGTCCAAATGGATGAGGAATCATTGGATATTTCTGGTTATACAAACAAACCCGTTAGAACCCAATTGGAATGTTTTAACCTTCAATCAAGGGGGTAATCCCTAAATTCCAAGGGAAACAGCTACTTAAGTCTCTTATAAATAATGACCTTCAATGACTTGGTTTTATTTCACTGAACAATCGATCATCTTTACTTTCAGGTTGGTTGATAAATCCAGATTCATACCTTGCAAGCCTTGTAAAATTCCCCTCGTATATACCAACATATTCCTCATCCTTTTTCTTAAGATAAAAGAACTCCATTTCAATATTTTTTTTGAAGAATATGAGGGATGTACTCATCAGAAAACAAGTTCCTAAACTCATCCCGTTCCATGGATTCAATTTCATCTTGGGGCCTTGTATTCATAATTAGAGTCCACCACTAGTATGCTTCACCTTCTAAATGGTAAGCATCTAGAATGAATTTTTCATGTTCTAAATAGAGATGTATGGAAATGATCTTTTCAATGGTACTAATCAATTGTTCAGTAACAAGTGGATCAAAAGATCCACTAAATCAAGGCACACATTGCCTCATGAAGGACTCAATAAAATATTGTTCCCTTATCTGCTCATTTAGAAGTCCCGAATGATTTATAGTTTCTGTAAGTATAGCAATAATTTTTTTCACACCATCTACCATAACTGTGGTTTTTTTAGGAGGTAAATCATTACATTGTCCATTACATTGATCATCACGGTTCCTTAGGGTTCCATCCATTGTCTAAAACCCAAAAAAGAATAGTCTGAGAGACAAAAATCATTCAAAAAAAACAACATAATAAAGGAGGAGTACCTTCAATATCTAACATCTTATGTTTAATTCTAAGATCATTAACGTAATTCTAGGACTATAACCAATACTTATATATATCCTTAGGGAAACCCCAATACATACCTTAGAAATATCTCTAGGGATATCACTAAAGTTTTCTCACCCTATTTTCCAATGGTTGACTACCACTTCGCTCTGATCCCAACTGTAGAGACCCAAAGCATGACGTACATGTACATTACATTACTTTTGTGGAAAACTTACTACATGACACAAACATAATCCAAATGATCGTATTATTTTAGTGTCTTTGGAAACTCAGAACATAATCTTCTAATCATGGTGAAAGATCATCATCATCTCCCATAAAGATCTTACCCTTTTGTTTTCTTACCTAAAACCAGTCTTTATATCTCAGGGTAAAGAAGTCATAAATAGGGTGATCTCCACTACTTGGTAAGGGCAAACATAGTGAACATAAAACAACCCATAAACTTTTTTAATGTAAAACTATAACCATAAAACATCAAAATCATGAGTAATTTCACAAATATTTGAAGTACTTAAGGCATAGATTATAAATGAATATTAATCATGATAACATAAAAATGTAAGAAAACATGTAGTTGTGTCAAACCATTAAGAACATGAAATTATTTCCATAGTAGCCAAGGCATAGCTGCTAAGACCATCATAGTGGACAAATTCCATTACTGAACTGGGTTTACATGTCATTCCAACCTTCTAATACTTGACCATATTTACTTTCCGTTCTAGACAAGTCTATCTCATGAGATAAAAATATTTACCCAATGCATTGGTGGGAGATATAGGTCCCACCCATCCCATAATGAAATCACTCTTAAGTGTGCCATAAAATAAACATAAATCATAATCATAACCCAATGAATAAAATTGGTTTCATAAACATCAACCCATCATGAAATATTCCATATAGAATAAATAGATATCATTTTATAAAAAAATAAAAAAATGTAAATAATAGGAAAATTATACTTGAAACGTAACCATATTAAATAATATCATCCATGATGTAAAATAGTTTATATAAAACTCTTGAAATGAATTCTTGAGAAAAATATCCTTTCTTTTTCAAAATCATTTTATATTCACAAAATTTAATTCAATTTTAGAAGAAAATAATTTTGTTGAAAATAACCATGAAATCTTGTACCGGAGGCATCCTGGAAATAAGTTGTTATGAAACTGTAAAAATCCATTCACGCCATATAAGTAAAAAAAATTATCCTCGTATTTTTACCAGAAAAGTGAAAAAGTAACTCATATGGTAAACAAAAGAATGATTGCTTCCATACCTCATTGTAAAAGTAAAAAAAAGGGAAAAATGACTTTAAAAATACATTGAAGAATTTTAAATAATTTATGAAAACATTTTGACAAATCTAGGACATCAATGATAAGAATAACCCCAATAAATACTTACGAATAAACAATCTCGGATAAGAAAGAGATTGAAATAATTATCCCTTACCTTATCTACAATTTCTTCTACATGTGTCTGAGAGTCCAATATAGTAGGTTTAAAAATATTATTCACTTATAAAACAATCATGATAATATTTATTATATAATATATGATTCACTTATAAAATTATATTATGAGTTCATTTGTCAATTCCTTGTTAAAGTTGCATTTTGGATAAAATCGTTTCATTTATCGTATGTGTTTTGACTTGTATTTATTTATATGATTACTTAGATCATGATAACATATTTACATAATGTAAAACATGATTTAAATATAATATATATTCATAATAAATATATAATAGATCGATAAATGAAATGAAATACACTGTTCATGGAGACGGTAGACCGTATTTACGCATGAATGCAGTTTTCGTTTCCTTATTACTTTGAATGGAAGTACGTAAATAACATATAAATAAATCTAGTATCATTATTATGTTGTATATTTCATGATTATTTATTACATATACTTTATAATCATTTTGTAATGGTTAAAATGGAGAATGAATCTCATCGCGTCGTGTAGACGATAACTCATACGTATGCATGAGCGATGATATCATTCCCATAAATATTCTATTGAATTGGAGTGGATGATATAATATCTTAGAATCATTGTGATGTCATAATAATCATATATAGTTATTTATTCCATTATTATACTCATCCATGTAGGTTGGTTATTAGAAATAGATTTCACCATGGCGTGGAGATGGTAGGCTGTACGTACGCACACACGGTGATTTAATTTTTCCTTAGATGGATATAAGGTGAAATAGGGGTTTTTCTGATTTATAATAACATATCAGTGTATTAGTGATAATTATGTTATTAATTTAGGGTGAAACAACTAAATAATAGGTTGTATAGAAGAAATAAATTTGAAAGAATCGGAAGAAGAGATTACCTCTTCCTCGACTTGCCTCTTTTAGACATCCTCTTAGGGCACTAGAGTTGGCCTATTGAGAAGACCAGAACCTCTATAATATTACTATAAAGGATGATAAGATGAATTTGTAGGGTTTGGTTTTTCCCTAAGGATAAAAATGCAGTAGAGATAAGAGGGAGGATGTGCCCTATTATAAGAGAGGAGAGGGGTACTTTTAGAAACCTCAAAAATATTAAATTATACAAAAATCAACCCCACATAAAAACTATGAAAATTACTCAAATTCCTTGATGAGATGACATAGGGTTGAAATATCATCAACCAATAAAATTTAGACATGTTTGTAAATTATTTTTTAAACATTATCAATTATATTTAACTTTAATTAATCTATTTATTCTTATTTGTTGTTATAATTTTCTAAATTTTAAATTCTTATAAATACTCACTTATTTGTTGTCATTCTTCTATAATTGTATAATTTATGACATTTTCGACCATATAAATTACAATTTATAATTTTTTAATATTTTTGTTTTTTAAACAATTTAATAATATGTTATTTTTTAAAAATATCAATAATGTTAGTTTTGACACTATTCATTTATTTTAATTTAAATAAAATACAAAAAGAAGATATGTTCGAACCAAAATATTTAATAGATTCCTAAAATTTAATATTCATCTATAAAATTTGTGTAGAATGCTAATTAGTTCATATAATATTTATATTAATATTTTTAAACCATTTATTTGATATTTCTCTTAATAAAATAATTACTAAAATAATTTAGTATTATTATTTAATATAATAATTTTGTGCATAAAAATTAAAAATAAAATTCTATTATTAGGATAAATCTAATTGATTTCATAAGAATACTTTTAGGAGAATTTATCTTCTAAAACAACCTACTTTTAAAATATTATCTTTATTAAAGTATGAAGGTGACAACTTTGACATCATTTACAATAAAATAATATAAATGTCATAATCTGTTTTATAAGGCTACAAATGAACCACAAGATGACCCTTGTATTATTATGGTATATATATACTCGACCAATAAGGTTTGGTAATTATTTTGGTCCATATAATGGGTATTATTATTTTAATAAAAACTATATTATTGATTTTTCAAAAAATAAATAATTTCTACATCATTCATGTATAAGCTAATAAGGTAACTATATATATATTTGAAGTAAAAAAACAAATTACCATGATGAAAAGAAAATTATATTTCAAATAAGTAATTATAATTGAATTTATATTTTTTATAACCATATATTAAAATTACTTTAATTATTAAAGTTTGAGTGAGACATATTTTAATTTATTTAAATAATACAATTTAAAGGTCCTAATCACATACAAGTGGCTTCTAAAAGATACCATTTCGACACAAGTATATTTTAAGACGAAATATTATCATCCAATTATGTTAATTCAAGTGTTATGGTAATTTTATAATATTATTTTTACCTTTAATTACCTGATTTACCTTTAACTCTAGTAAATAAAATTTACCGTAGTTACTATTCATAATGTATAAAAATAGAAAGTATCCTATTAACATAATTTGGACCTACTGATTCCAAATATGTAATCCTTCTCTCCAAATTCAAAACAATAAAGTTGTAGTATTTAATTTAAAATTAATCCCGTTGATGAGAAAATGAGGTCTAAAAGTTAACCATTGCAAAAGATTGAGATGCTTTTATTTATGAATTCAATGTAAAATTAATGATAATGACATAAATAATATAAAATGGTAAAAATATATTATATTTATATTTTTAAACCATTCAATATTATAATTTAACCATATAAATTATATTAATGAAGAATGTTGTTTATAATTAAATTTTAGCGTATTTTTACTATTCATCAAAATATGAATGTTAAAAGAAAAATGTTAAAAAATTGTCCAAAGTAAATTTTTATATTTTTATTGCAATTAATAAGCTTATTTTGTCAAATTGGTCTCGTTAATGAGCCAAAATCAAGATTTATAGTTGGTGCGCCATCCAATGGCGGCAAAACAACATTTTTTGAAAAATAATTTTTTTACATGAAAATTTAATTTTGTTCTCATACCATGTTCTAGAGTATGTGTAAGATTAAAGAAAATATTATAAAATTCACATAGTAGTTAATAATATTTATAATGGATAGTTCATAAGAATATTATAATAATGTATCATTCTTTAGTGAAGCTCGGTATTGCTTACAACACATGCTATTGAGGAAGGTCGCTCTGGTGAGCAACAAAATCAAAGAATAGTGTTGTATATACTACCATCTTATATGGTGTTGCGTATAAAGAAATATAATATTTGTTTATTGTACAACACAAGACATCAAATAAATTAAAAATAATATTTCTCTTAAAATCTCAGGGTGTTACATTCTACCCTCCTTAAAATAAATTTCACCCTTGAAATTCACCGGGGTTATATATCCTTTACTACTTGAAAGTTTCTTTCATAGAAACCCACATTGTAAAAAAGAACACTAAAACTTAATTTTAATAAAGGAATATTAGAAACTTAACAGTTACCCAAATTAACTCATCACTAGGTTTCCACATAGGAGAACATCGGTGAAAACATGGATATAGAAGAGAAATCTAACCAACAAGTACAGATGGAGAGTGGTAGAGAACATGGATATGAAAAATCCAAAAATAAAAAATCCAAAAAAAAATTATGATCTAAGGCACTATTTGGTTCATCAGATATGTGGGTACTAGGACAACATTTTTTTTCAAGATCCTTTCCATAAATTTGAAATTTTTTAAATAGAAGAATTAATTACTTGATTTTGGTAAAATATCACCGTTAGACGTTCCTTGAACAATTTCCACTTCATATCTTCAAAAAATGATGTTGTGTTTTTCATTTAGGAAGTGTTAGCAGATAATGTGAGAGAATGATGTGTCGTTCCTTCTGTCACAAACAAAAGGTTAACAAAAGGTATTAAATATACAAAAGTCCATATATGGTAATATTAATCGTATATGGCTATAGGAAATGGACTTATAATTCATATATCAATAAAATATAACTAATTTCTACTAACCATGGACTTCATGTATGCCAATGTTAGGCGATAAAGGCCTGTCTCACTTCGGTTTTGGGTTCTATTCCAACATCCTTGTCCGACGCGACGGGTTGTCTCCCATCCTACAAGTTGTCCTTTTTCTAAAACTATACTATAATAACATTTTAGAAATAACATAAAAACTTTATAGCCTTAAACAATACAATATGATGTATAACTTAATCCATTCCAATGTTTAGGCTTATCCAAAAAACTTCTTTCCAATATCATAGTATAAAGAAAAATATTACAAGAGAGGTCATCTACCAAGCATGTGATTACCATTATTTATCCCCTATATACCATAAGTTATATCTAGTTGGTCACATTACAAAAATCTGAATAACTTAGTCATGAATTCTATTGAATCATGAATTACCATAGAACCTTAGTGAAAAAAAGAATGATATCAAAAGGTAAATATTTACACATACCAAAATCCTAGAATTTTTATATAGTCAAACCACAATTTTAATTTGTTCTTATATCAGTCATGATCTCATTAATACTATAAAAAATATTATTTTCTCTGTATCCCTTCAATATGTGCATATCATCTTCTTTCCAAAAAAATTCCAATCACTTTTCAGGGTTACTGGTACCATACAATTTTTGAAAAACAATTCCTAGATATTCCAATATTCTATAATACTATAAATGAGATTCCACAACACTATTTTGGAATCCCATTACATATACTCTTAATCATTCCACCACATTGTTGTCATTTTCAAAGTCACCAATAGTGATTTCATGTGACATCCCATTGTCCTTTTCCTTAAGAGGTAGTTAATTTCGATCATCGTTAAACTGTGGATTGGGGCATTGGTTTGCATAATGCCCTATTTCCTTGCACTTGTAGCATTGAAGTGGTGGTGGTGCATTCTCTGTAGTCTCTTATCTATTCACATCATTAGCCACCTTTTTCCCATTACTTCGACACTCAGCTACTCGATGAACTTCTTTTCCACACTTAAAAAACATTTTTTGTTCCCTTTAAGACAATCTCTACCATGATTCTTTTACACATTGATTATAATGAAACATTCATATTCTTTTCACCATTGTTTTGAGATTTTTCCTTTAACTCCATCTTTTGTTTCTTGTCAAACCCATGAGATGGATATGTAAAACCAAATTCCAGTTCCACCTTGATAGCACAATGAAAAATTTCTTTATAGCTACTAAAGTCTCTTATAGTTAATTCCCTTTGAAGACATAGTTTTAAGCAACTAAAGAATCGATCAACTTTACTTTCAGGTCGGATGATAAAGAAAGATAAATACCTTGCTGGCCTTGTAAAATTCAACTTGTATATACAAACAAATTCCTCATCCTTTTTCTTAAGATCAAGGAACTCCTTTTCCATATTTTTTTGAATAATTCACGGGATTTACATATTAAAAAACAAGTTCTTGAACTCATATCATTCCATGTATTCAATTTCATCTTGGAGCCTTGTATTCATAATTAGAGTCCACCACTTGTCTGATTCACCTTCTAAATGGTAAAAAACCAGAATGGATTTTTTATTTTTCAAACAGAAAAGTATGTAAATGATCTTTTCAATGGTACTAATCCATTTTTTAGTAACAAGTGGATCAAAAGACCCCCTGAAAGAGGCTTGGTGTTGCCTCATGAAGGACTCAATAGAATATTGTTGCCTTCTCTGCTCATTTGGAAGTCCAAAATGATGCATAGCTTGTGTAAGGATAGATATATGATTTTTCACTCCATCTCCCATAACATTGGTTTGTTCAGGAGGAAAATCATTTAATTGTCAATTACATTGATCCACACGGTTCCTTCGGGTTCCATCCATCGTCTAAAACCCAAAAATAATAGCATGAGAGGCAAAAATCATGCTAGGAAAACAACATAATAAAGGGGGATTACTTTCAATATAAACATCATAGGTTTAATTTTAATATATTTTCCATAATTCTAGGACTACAACCTATACATATACTTTACCATAAGGACATCCATAGACATACCTTAGAAATATCTATAGGGCTCTCACTAAAGTTCTCACAACCTAGTTCCAATCATTGACTAAACCATCGCTCTGATACCAACTGTAGAGACCCAAAGTTTTATGTACATGGAAATTATAATACTTTTATGGAAAACTTATTACATGACACAAACAGATGCCCAATGACCATATTAGATTAGTTTCTTTTGAAACTCAGAACATAATCTTCTAATCATGTTGAAATATTTTCAATATCTTCCATAAAGATCTTCCCCTTTTATTTCTTATCTAAAACCATTCTTTATATCCCGGTGAAAAGAAAACATAAAAAGGGTGGGATAAAATTCATAGTATTGGAAAACATGGATAACATAAAACAACCCATAAATATTTGAATGTAAAAACATGAACCTAAAACCTCAAAATCATGAGTAATGTCAAAAATCATGGTAGTACAAAAGGCATAGGTTATGAAGAAAAATTAATCTTGATAAAATATCATGGGAATAAAACATGTAATTGTGGAAAACTATTATGTAAATGAAATTATTTTCATAGTATCCAAGGCATTGCTGCCATGACTATTATAGTGGACCAAGTCAATTACTGAACTAAGTTTACTTGTCATTCCAGCACTGTAATACTGAACCAGATTTACTTTCTATTCTAGCCATGTCTATCTCATGAGATATAAATCATTACCCAATGAATTTGGGGGATAAATAGGTCCCACCCATCTCATAATGAAATAATTCTTTACAGTGCCACAAAGATGAACATAAATCATTAATCATAACCCAACGAATAAAATGGGATTCATAAAGATCATCCCATTATGAAATAATACCTATAAAATAAATGGATATCATTTCATCATGAAAAAAATAAAAACATGTAAATAATAGGGACATTATACTTGAAATATAACCATATTAATGAATGTCGTATTAGATTGAAAATAGTTTTGATAAAACACTTGAAATGAAATTTTGAGGAAAATATCCTTTCTTTTTCAAAATCATTTTCTATTGTCAAAATTTCGTTCAATTTTAAAAGAAATTTTTTTTGTTGAGATAACCATGAAATATTGTAGAGGAAGATTCATGGAAAGAAGGAATTATAAAATCGTAAAAATCTATCTATGTCATATAAGATAAAAAACATTCTCCTCGTACTTGTACCGAAAAAGTCAAAATGTACCTCATATGGTACTCAAAAGAAAGATTCCTTCCACACATTGTGGTAAAAGTAATTAAAGAGTAAAAATGACTTTAAACATATATGGAAGAATAATAATCATTTTATGAAAACATTTTGAGAAAACATGGACATGGAAGATAAACATAACCCCATTAAATACTTACGAATAAGCAGCCATGGATTAGAATGAGATTGGAATAATTATCCCTTACATTATATCCAATTTCTTCCATATGTGTATGAGACTTCTGTATAGTGGGTTTAAATATATTATTAACTTATAAAAGAATGATAATAATATTTATGATATCATATATTATTCACATACGACTTTATATTACCTTTTCATTTTTCAATTCCATGTTAAAGTAGTGTTTTGGGTAAAATCATTTCATTTATTGTACATTTTTTGACTTTTAATTATTCATAAGATAACATATATCATGATTAATTATTTAAATAATTTAAAATATGATTTATATATAATATATATTCAAAATATATATAATATATCGATAAGTGGAATGAAATACACCGTTCATGGAGTCGGTAGGTCGTATATACGCATAAACGTTGTTTCAGTTTCCTTATTAAATTTAATGAGTGTAAGTTAAAAATATACACATAAATCCAGTATAATTATTCTTTCATATATTTCATGATTATTTATTATATATACTTTGTAATCATTATGGAATGGTCAACATGGAGAATGAATCTTATCGCATCATGGAGACGGTAATCCGTACGTTTGCACGAGTGATGATATCATTCCTATAATTATTGAATGGAATTGGAGTGGATGGTATAGTATCTCAGAATCAGTATGATGTTATAATAAAAATATATAGTTATTTCTCCCATTATTATACCCATCCAAGAAGGTTGTTTATGAAAAATAGATTACAACACGACGTGGAGACGGTAGGCCGTACATACGCACTCGCGGTGATTTCATTTTTTGTTAGATGGATATAAGGTTAAATAGGTTGATTTCATATTTATAATAACATATAAGTATATTAGTTATACTAATGTAATTACATTATGATTAAAAAACTAAACAAGAGGAAGTAGAAGAAGAAATAAACTTGAAAGAATCGGTAAAAGAGATTACCTCTTCCTTGACGTGCCACTTTTAAACTTCCTCTTAGGGAATTATAGTTGGCCTTTTAAGAAGACCAAAAACTCTATAATATAACTAGAGAGTTTTAGTAGAGTAATTTTTAGGGTTTTTCTCAGAATTAAGGCTAAAAATAGAGTGAATATAAGAGGGAGGAGAATCCATTTTATAAGAGAGGAGATGGGTACTTTTTAAAACCTCAAAAATATTAATTTATAATAAACTAAAACCCCACATAAAAACATCCAAAATGACTCAAATTAGAATATGATATGAGATAGAGTTTTAATCTCATAATCCAATAAAAATATGTCATGTTGGAATATTATTTTAAACCTTATCAATTCGATTTATCCTTATTTAATCTATTTAATCTTATTTGTGGTAATAATTTTCTAAATTATAAATTGTAATAAATACATAATTATGTGTTTTGAAATGTATATAATTAGATAATTAATGACATTTTAGACAATATAAATATATATTTATAATTTTTAAATATTTTTGTGATATTTATAAAATTTAATAATATGTAATTTTTATAAAATATCAATAGTGTCAATTTTGACAATATTCATTTATTTTAATTTAAATAAATTCAATACAGAAGATATGTTTGAACCAAAATTTTTAATGGATTCATAACATGTAATATTTATCTAAAAAAGTTGTGTATCACACAAATTAGTTTATATAATATTTATTTTAATATTTTTAAAAATATTGATTTGATATTTCTATAAATAAAATAGTTACTAAAACATTTTTGTATGATTATTTAATATACTGATTTTTTGAATAAAAATTAAAAATAAAATATTATTATTATGAATGTTATATTACCCTCCATATGAATAATTGTAGTCGAATTTGTCTTCAAAAACAAACAACTTTTAAAATATTATCTTTAATAAAATATAATGGTGACAACTTTGACATCATTTGAAATAAATTAATATAAATGTCATAATATATTATATAAGGCTCAAAATAGTCCTAAAGTTTACACTTGGATTCTTATGGTATATATATACTCTACCAATAAGGTTTGGTAAAGTTTATGATCCTTTTGACGTGTATTATTATTTTAATAGAAACTATATTATTGATTTTTCACTAAATAAATAATTTCTACATTATTAATGTATAAGCTAATAAGGATATTATATATTTCTTAAAAATCACATATAAATTAAAATTACAAATAAAAACATTTTATATTTCAAATGTGAATTTATAATTGAATTTATATATAGTATATCCTTATATTAAAAATACATTAATTATTAAAGTTTGAGTGAGACATATTTCACTTTCTTTAAATAAAATAAATTAAAGCTCTTAATCACATCCAAGTGGGTTAAAAAACATACTATTTCGACCAAATTAAATATTAGGACGAAATATAATCATCCAATTATATTAATACAAGTGTTAGGATAATTTTATAATATTATTTTACCCTTAATTACCTAATTTATCTTTAACTGTAGTAAATAAAACTTAACGTAGTTACTATTCATAATGTCTAAAAATAAAAAGTATCCAATTAACATAACATGGACATAATGATTCTATATATAAAATCAATTTTTCCAAATTAAAAACACAGAAATTGTAGTATTTAATTTAAAATAAATCCCACTGTTGAGAAAATAGGTTCTAAAAGTTAAAACATTGCAAAATATAGAAATGTTTTTACCTATGAATTATATGTAAAATTAATGATAATGACTTAAATAATATTAAAAGGTAAAAATATATTATATTTATAATTTAAAACCATAAAATATTATAATTTAACCATATAAATTATCTTGATGAGAAAATTGTTTTTTAATTAAATTTTAGTGTATTTTTACAATTCATCAAAATATGAAAGTTAACAGAAAAATTTTAAATGATTATCCAAAGTAAATTTTTATATACTTATTGTAATTAATAAGTTTATTTAGTCACATCAAAATCATAAACATGCCAAAAAACTAGATTTATAGTGGGTATGCCATCAAAAGGTGGCAAGACGTCATTTTTTGAAAAATACTTATTTTACCTAAACAGTATATTTTGTTCTCTTACCAAGTTCTAGAATATGTGTAAGATGATTGATAATGTTATAAAATAAAAAATGTGTTTAATACTATTCATAACGACTTGTTCATAATAATATTATAACAATATATCGTTGTTTAGTGAAACTCAGTATTGCATATAACACAAGCTATCGAGGAAGGTTGCTCTTGTGTTTACACAAGAAAAAAATAATGTTTCATATACTACCAGCGAATACGGTGTTGCGTATAGCACAAGCTAATCTTGGTGTATGGTACACCACAAGACTTAAAAGAAATTAAAATTAATATTTCTCATAAAATATTTGGGTTTTACACCTAAATGTTCTACGCAAATAAGCTTCTTTAGTCACTCCCCACATTCAAGAATCTCATGGTCTTTCCAAAATATGAAAATCCATTCCTTTATAGAGGTTATCAAATAGAGTATTTAAAGAGTTAAAGCACCATTCGTTTTCATTTTGATTCATCTCAATTTATCTTATTTTGTAATTCTATCCTCAACTCCTCTATCCTAATGGCCATCATAGATATAGTTTCATCTATATACTAAAATTATATAATGTTAATTGAAGAACCATCATAAATATTCTTACTCTCTCTCTCTTATTATATAAATTAAATTAATGTCAATGAGATTCTAATTTATAACGTTCGTGGACAACGAAGTTTAATTCTTCAATTTCTCCTTCATCAGTGGTCATGAAACAATTTTTATGGTTCAAACAAATGTTAATATATGTATTTTAACATAATTATTATTCAGTAAGAAATATGCATACAAATTAATAAATTTAATTACCATACTAGTTTCTAATAATCACAATACCACTAAAATTATCTATGTGAATGTCATAAATATTTCATCTAATGATTCATCCTCATTAAATGTAACCAAATGATAGAAATGAACATTAAAACATCAAGATGTTCATAAATAATATTTATTTTCAATTCAAGATATTTACATCCATTTCACATGATCTACATTATTAAAGAACAAGTGAACCAAATATGAAAATAAAGAAAATTAACACTCAGGAATGATGAAACTCAGTATATTTACTTATCAATAAGTGCATAAATTAATAAAACAGAATTATGATAAAATAAATTCATGTCTAATAGGTTCTAAAATGAGTTATTAATATGTATAATTTTATATTCGAGGATGTTATGTAGTAGAGTGGAACACATTTGGAGATTTGGTAAGGGTTTCTTCATCTCATTTATATTTTTGGGTGATTTTCTGTATTCAGTACTAATAATTGTTTATGGTGTATATATACATACCATTTATGTAACATATCATTAATATTTTTATTTTCATGGTATTAAATTCCTCATTTGAATATTTTTTTATTTTGGCGAATATGAATCGATTGTTTACAAAGAGGTAAGGGTTTTTTCCACCTGGCACTCCAAATTCATTCGGGTTATTTTTTTTGTCTAAATAACTCAATGAAATTCTTTTGGATTATTATTTTAACCTCATAAATTCTATGTGAGTGTTATATTTATGTTTACCAACAATAATCCTACATTCATTTATTAGTACATATATGTTCTAGAAGTATCTTTTAAATATCCTTCCCGAAACACAAGCCCAATACAAGGGAATTTTTCAAATTCTTGCCTATTTTAAAGGGCCCCCAATATTATGTTTTTGGAAACAATTATCATTATAAAATCACACGTTTTATTATGAAAATATCAACTTACTTCACTTTATGTTTTATTGAAATTTTTCTCCAAAAGAACTGTTCTTTTCAAAGTAAATGGGTATTTGTCTCAGCAATTACATGTAGATTTTATAAGAGTTTATTTATACATTTCTACACTCCTGTTGATTATTATATATTATTTTTATTAATATACCATGGTATAATCTGCCATATTTAATTTAATGGTTTATTATTTTTTTGTGGATTTTTTATCTTAAAACCATTCACCAATTTACTCCGAATGGTTAGTATTTATGCTTAATGTTCATGGAAAGTTATTTACATTTAATATTTTAGTTTTTATATGATTTTTTTGTATTTTATAATTATCCCCATTCATATGAAGAATTAATTGGAAAAATAAAGTGTTGGGTGGGGCTCACTATATCCCCTCGGTGTATCGGTAGGTCTAATGAGACAAACTATAATATTGGCACAAGTCCTTGACAAAATGATTACTTATGATCTTGGCACGAGGTTTTGATGGTATGGTGATGATGTCACTCATTATGAATTATGTCATTATGAAAATTGTATTGAAGGTTCATGTGGTTATTCTACTAGTAGAATATACATGATTATGTTTTATTTTGGCATTACATACTCATCTATTATTTCATCCATAATGTGTTCATGTTTTTTTAAAGGCATATGTTTTTAGTTATTAAACTTCCCTAATGTTTATATATCTTATTCTTTATTGGTTAACCTTACAGAGTGTTTGAGGTCACCTCTTTTTTATGTTTCATTTTCCCAGGATATAAAAAAGTATGTTATGAGTGACTTTCAAGAATAATCTAATAGTCTTGGTTGCTTCTAATGGTATAATTTAGTGTTGGTTTTCATTTCATGATTTAATGTTGAACTTATATATATATCTTGAATCCATAATCTAGTAAACTACATGATCTTTTAGAATGGGAAATCCACTTTTATATACCAATGTAATAAAATATATCACTGTCTCACAGAGAATAGGGTCGGGTCTCTATAATAAATTACATTGTGAATGGAATGATTCAAGAATCTTATTATAAGATTCGTTTTCTACTAGTTGTTTGGTCAGATCCATTACCACACCCATTATCATTTTCCAACAAGAAATTATAAATTTGATAAAGCACTAAAATGTGAAAATAAAAATTTAAACTAAAAGAATACAAAATCAATTTGAAATTAAATATCAAAATTTATCAGCTCCACCATCTGCCAATCACTGGCTCAAATTCCATTAATACATCCACTAACATGTTCAAACTAGAAACTATGAATTTTAATGAATGGGGGAATTTAAAAAATGAAAAATGAAAAAAATGAACCTTAATAGGTCCACCAAAATCCCATCCAAAATCAACTCCTGGTTGAAATGATAAATTCGTGTGTTCATAAGATACAAAACCAACAACAAATATCTGACTAAAAACTTGAAGGAAAATATATGGCATCAGATATAATAAAAATTGAAATTATGATCACGATCAAAATCTAATTAAATTTTAGAGATCTTCCTCTCCATGATCGAGATATATTCCTTCATGGTGATGTCAACTCCAACTTATTTCACAATCACCTTTTGACTATCTCATCAAACCAGGATCATATCTCCTATATCATTTAATCTTTTAGAGTGAAATAATTTTTTAAATTAGGGTCTACAAATTCATCATCTTCACTATCAACATCCAAATATTAATTTTACTCATCAATAACAAAATAAAATATTTTTATCATCAATTATTCTAATGGTTTTATTCAACATTGAAGATAGGTGATCCTCCTTTTAGGTCTCTTTATAAATTTTATGCTTGATATAAATACAATAAGATCTTGTAAAAAACTTTCCCTTAAATTGTTGAGTGGTTCTTGCTTGATTGTGATTTTATATGATGAGGTGTGACAAATCCATCTGAATCAATAACATACTTTTTAACTCTTGTTGTTTCCAATTTGAAAAATCATCTTCAACTTGTTAAGATAATATAAAAACGAAATTTCTTCCTCCTCACCTACCATATCCCAACCATCATTTTCAATTATATCCAAAACAACTTTAAAATAATGACATTTATCCCCCAACATACTAGTCATTGTAATGATGTTGATATTCTTGAATAAAACCCACTAGAACATTATTTCTACCATGATCATTAGAAAATTATAAAGAATTCGTATTGTTATCCTGAGGATCAAAAGAAGACATTTTATTCGATTAACAATGTGGGAAAATATCTTTATTTCCAAAGGATTCTAGTTAGTCAAATTTTTTCTCATTTCCATTACTATATTCAACATTCAACATCCCCTTTTCAATTAACAAAAAAATTCATCAAATTATGGGATAGACAGAAGTATTCCACATATTACCAAAAAACACGACATATATATGTTTCCACCTTTGAAAAAAAAGAATAATATTATATAATAATTTCATATACCACATTTTACAATATAATTTATGGAATTTTTCTAGAATACATCTATTTCCTTTTTTATTAAAAGATTACATATATTATTATTGTGAATATGAATTAAATAAATCTACTCACGAATATTAATTAGACATGAAATTTATGTGTTAATAAAATTACAGGGGTTGTCACATTCTCCTTATAAGAAATTACATCGTCACAATATTATTCATTACATGAACACATGGGGACATTCCAAAAAATTTCATTTTCACTTTGTTAAAAATAATCAAACTTTACCCACAAAGAAATCATTTAAAATATTACTTTTTAGAATAATTATAAAAATTAAATTATTATTGAAGATAAATTTAAACAATTATTATATTATAGTTAATAAATTTTTTGAAAACCATTTTATGAACATGGAAATGGTTTTAAAAGAGTATAAAAAATTTAAACAAAATTTTAAAATACATTCCCTGACCTATTGAATTTAACTATTTCAAACATATTCAAACCCATTTTATAGTAAATTTGGACATATTATATATGAATTTAATAAAAATATTTATTAATAAATTAATAGCTACAACATACTCATAACTTATTTTAACCATTTATTTATAAATCATTGTTAAAAATAAATTTTATCAAAATAACTATCACATGTTCTATGCATGTTTTGATTTGGTGATTTAAATCATTACACTGTGGTCATGGTTTAATTTTATCAAATATCATTATAATTTCTCAATTATCATGTTTAGAAATTAAATAGTATTTTATAAAAATCCATGTAATATATTCATAAAAAATGAACAATATCATTTCATTGAGATGATTTTACCTAGTATGTCAGAACAATGTTTTTTATTTTTCTATTGTGTGGAAAATGAAAATTGTTCTCAATATGTTAATTTTATATGATCATAAATAGGTTATAAATTTTAAATATATTGTTTTCTACCATAATAAAATCATTTCATGTGTTTTTATAATGAAAAATGAAACACATCATTTCATGGATGGGGTATTAAACCTGTACACATGAGCAATATTACCATTTTTCAACAAATGGATGTGTAAGAAGATATATAATATCATATCATTACATAATAATAATAATTTATAAATATAATTTATATTAATTAATCCAATAATTATAAAAATACATGGAAGTAGGTTATGAAAAATTAAACACAGTGGTTCGTGAAGGTGGCCTTCCACATGTACTCATGACTGTTGTTTTCATTTAACATAGGTACAAAATGAGGTTGAAAAGGGTTGTTACATAAATAAAATAACATTTATGTATTTATAATATAATGATTTAATTATATTATATTGGTTATCATAGATTACATGAACATATAATAAGAAATAAACTCAAATGTGTTCAGTTAGGGTTTATACTTCCCCATTAGATAACCTCAATTTGATTGCCCCATAATCATTCCATGGTGGCTATCCTAAGAATAATACGACATATTGAAGGTGTCGAGGATATTTGGAGTTTTTTTACACATTGGTTGAAATATAGTTTTCATGGAATATAGTTAAAGGAGGAGAGTATATTTGCTTTTATATGTGAGGGGAGTGACACTCATGTAATTATTCAATGATATAAAATAATATAAAGTCTATTTAATACAAAAGTGGAACATAAGAATCCCAATTTGAATGATAAAATGGTGTTGGATAGAAATTGAATGAAATTATTATTTTTATATAAGAATCAATTAAATTTTAGTTAAATCAATAAAATTTACCTTAAATCTGGATCAGTCTTAAAATAAGGGGAACCTTACAACCACATTATTAAATGTAAACATAAAAAGTAGTTATTAATTATTGTAAAATAAAAAATGTTCTCCAAAAAATTCTTGAATGGGTTTTCAAATTAAAACTATTGTTTTTAAATGATTTATTAAAATAATTAAATATATATCGTAAATATAAGGGTTTTGTGAAATATTTAGTAAAACTTATGTCATGGTGATTTTATAAAAGAAATAATGTTTGTAATATATATATTTTCACTATTTAGTAACAAATAAAATATTTTAGAGAAAAACAAAATAAATACCCTATGAAAATTTTGATATGATGATATAAAAAATGAATTCCATTTTAATTAATCCGTTAATATTTTTTTATAGAATATTAAAGTAAGCTAAATTATTCTCTTTAATAATCTATTAATGAAAAAGTGAGTTATAATTAAAATTCAAGGTGTAGTGACTATGAACCAAAAAGGGATACCATTAAAGAATATAAAAGAGAATGAATTTCAATCTTTTTATGTTAATTAATTTTATAACATTTTGAATAGATCTAACTTTATTAGATGAAAAATATTCAATTATCAAATATCAACTAAATAAACATTTCCAAATTTAAAAAAATATCTGATTAATCCTAATCAATATCATCATCTATAAAATTATTTTTGAGAAAGGGTTTATATTTATTAATAATATGTCCAATATCACTTCATGTAGATGTTTCAAATGAAAATCCTATAAATGTTTTGCCCTATAATAATACACAAAACATGAAACAAAAAAATATACAAGGAAGCTCTTAAATCGCATAGAAAGAACAACATCCATTTGAAATTTTAGACCAGCAATTCTATTTTGAAAAGAAACATGCAAGAATCTCATTATAATATTGGGTTTCTACTAGTTTTTTGGTTAGATCTATTACCACAACCTATATGGACCTAGCCTTAAACATTAAATAGTCATTAATTATGTCAAGAATTCACATTGATGGTCTTTTTAGGTTTAATTTTTTAGATAATGAGGCCATAACTATTACACAACAACTTGAATATTACATGTATACACAAATACTCAGTTTTCATTTTTCATAAAATAAAAACTTTTTAAAAGTAACATGTCTAGTTCCTTGTTTTAGACAACATGACTTTCCTTGATCCCATCCTTAACCCTATTCTTTTTAAGTATGTGGAAAACATTTAAAAAACATGGGATGAGCCTAAAAAGATGACTAAGGGTTATAAAATAAGGAAGGAAAATATTATCCCATCAATAAATACAAATCAATTAATCCAATACTTTTTATCATAACATACCGTACAAAATCATTAGATTTAGGAATAACTCACAAAAATCAAAAATCATAAAGGTAACTTATGGCATTAATAAAATTATTACATTTTAGTAATAACAACTACCTAGGGAGTCACATTTGGAATACCCATCATAGAATATTACCTAAATCTCTTTGGAGAAACTTTAATGTTTACCTCTATCACATTACACAATGCGTTGGAGAGCTATCTCGGGCTCACCTGCCATAAGTTTATCATGGAACCCCCCATATACCTAAAAATTTACTTATAACCATAACATATACATAACACATAAAAAAAGAATAAAGAAAAATAGTATTTCCACATTGCGATCACAATATTGAATTTTTGGATATTGACATAATCAATAGCTTATCAAACCATTTTCAAAACCATTTAAAACATTTAATAAAGAGATTTTAGATTCAAAGTGTCTCATACATCTTTTAGACATTTAAATTAATTATATTATCCATAAATTAATTTCTATGTAAGTAAATATTAAATAGCATTTTGATAAAATTGGGATTAATGGGATATATTTAAAAGAATAAATCTTTAAAACATTTAAAACAATATTTTAGTTAAAGAGTTTATAAAAAAATGAGAGACTCCGTAATACACATAGTTGAAGAATTAAATTTAATCACAAATTTATAACATCATTAAAATAAAGGTATTCATGATATAATATGCCAAAGGATAGTATATACACCATGTAAGAGTGAATTGGTGCATAACAATGATGAAGTCTCAATAGACTGTAAATTGAGATGAAATCCATTATAAAGAAGGGATCATTAGATTAAGGATAAATCAATTACATAATAATGTGTGAAAAATATAAATTCACAAAATATGATTAGGTATTAAGTGTTAATAAATCACAGGACATCCCCACGTGTTCTTTTTAAGACAACACTAATGACTTGGATGTTTAACTGAATGAATGTAAATTGAGTTAAAATTAATCTTAAAAAGTTCATATAGATGACTTGAGAACTTATTAATGGTGTGATTATTTTTATAAAAATTATATACCAAAAAGGGTAGTTTAAATTAGAACATAATTAAACAAATAGTTATTCCACAAATAATTATATCATGACATAATTATGAATTATATGATTAACCCAAGGAATTAAAACTGGGTTGAAAAGTTACCTTACCAGCTTGGTAACATACGAAACATACACCACATGAAATAATGATCATTCAATGAAGATTTAAATAACCATAAATGAAAATATATTACACAAAGAGTTCAAATTATGAGAATTATATACACCACACAAATCAAATAGTGAAAAATACATCATGAATCTAATCGGAATAAAAAGTGTGATAAAACCCTTTACCACATTGTAAAAGATTGAGTCATATGAAAAAAAATTAATAACCACCAAATTAATCACATAATACCATGAAAATAATAAGAATAATGAGAATATATATCAAATGGAAGTACACAATATACCAAATGCAATAAATTAGTGGCAAACAATGGAAGTCTTACAGAATTAAAAGTGAGATATGAAATCCCTTACCTCGTGTCCAACTTGACTTATTTTTTCTTTTTTCTTCCTAAATAATAAACATAAGTTAATTTCAACTTGACTAAGAACATTTTTCAAGTTTATTATTCCTTTTATAGCACTTATTACCTTGAAATAACAAGGATTTAATAATTTGAGTTCGTATTGGACATTTTGTCAATGTTCGGAACTTGAGTAAAAAATAAACTTGTTATAATTACAATTTTGCCATGTGGTCAAAAGTAAATTATCTCAAGAGTTATATTCATGATTTAGATATAAATTATATCATATATATTCAGTATATATATGTATGTAAAACAATACATAAAATTTGGGGATAAGAAATGAAATGCACCATTCATGGTGACGGTATGTCGTACGTACGCATGAACGCTACTTTCATTTAAATTTAGTGTTTCCATTGAATGAAAACATAATTATACACAAGTATATTTTAATTCCATTATATTATAATATATAATTTCATTAAATACATCTTTTATATTTCCCATGTATGACATTAATGAGTCATATCACTTTGAGGGGGAGGTAGTCTGCACATCCCCAAATTAAATTATCACGTTTAACCATAATGGAAAACATAAAGGTATACTATATATGAAAAATACAGAATCAGAAATAAAAAATAAACATATTATATATCATTTATAAATAATTTTCCATATTAATTTTCACCATGAGAGGCGGTAGGTTATAATTAAAATATCATAGTTTCGTGAGGCGTTAGTTTTCCATCCATAGATGCAGTATGTTCCTTACTCATTAGATGGAGGTGTGTGTATGTGTAGTTAGAATAAATCTCATACAAAAATCATAGTAAATTTAGGATACTAGTTTTTTTATAAAAGAATGGAATAAAAAGAGTTTAGGTTTATGAGTGGTAAAATAAATGAAAAGAATTTAATATAAACTATTACCTTCAAATCGTGTAACTCCCTTTGGTTTAATCCAAAAAGATTTCTTGAAGTGAATTCTACTAAAGATAATGCTTCTATGTGGAAGATAGTTATCTTTATTTCTTTTTTTGGTAGTTTTTGGATGAGGCAATGGGATGAGAGTTGTGAGGAAAGGGTTATAAATTGTGTCTTTTTATAAGGGAGAGGAGGGGCTTTTAAGAATTTTTGAAATAATTATTTTATTATACGATGATTTTTTGTTTCTAAAGGTAATAAACTAATTAATGAATAAGATAATATGACTCATGATCGAAATAAATTCATGAAATAAGAATTGGACTAGTTTTTGATGCAATTTTAATATGTATAATCTTATTTATTTATAACATTTATTAATGAGGTAAATACCACATCATTGTTGTGTCATAAAGAATTTTATATATTTGATATATAAAAATTATAAAAAAATACCGTGATGTAAAAAATATTTTTTTCCTTCCATATAATATTTATATTAGTAATGATAACTTATATAACCACATGAAAAAAGTAGTTCACAAAAATATTTTGTTTGTGCGATTTTTTTCATTACTTTAAATTAATTTATCTAATGTGTCATTTCCACTACCATGTTGCTCTATAGGGTCCCAAAATCAACGCCAGGATTTCCATGGCCGGCCTTGACTAATCCAATAAGGTTAGGACAAGTTTTAAGGTAATTTTTTATTATAATAATATTCTTTTTTACCGTAATTTACTTTATTTTGCTTTAACAGAGGTAAATAAAAGTCTAAAGTTACTATTCACCAAAAAATCATTATTTTCATCTAATTGAGATAAAATTTACATAATAATAACAAAAATGTAAGTCATATTTTCTAAATTCAATTATCATATGTGGAAAAATTTCATCCAAATGAAAAAGTTAGTTTTTAACTACTACATAGTGGTTTCACAATTCATCAAAAATTGATGTTTTTTATAAAAATACCAAAAATTCAGCCTAAGATATATTTGATATTATGAATTAAAAAATGATGTCTATTTTACAAAATTCAAATCACAGAAGTTTCATTAATTAATTTAAAATTAATTCATGTTGTTAAAACAAATAACGGTTTTTCAAGAAATAATATTTATCAAAAGATTGACAGTTGTTTATGTCTAATTTCCAAGTGAAATCAATGACCACCATTGGATTAAATGGGAAAAATACAATATAATTACACTTTAAATCCAACTAAAAAGATAATATAAAAATATAAATAAATTATATTTAAAATAAGATTTAAATTAAAATAAAATATTTTTTACTATTCATTAAAATATGAATTTTATCAGAAAAATACAAAAAAATTACCCAAAGTAAATATCAGTGTCCGTATTCTAAAGAAGTTTTTTATTTGGTCAAATAAAACATATAAAAGTGAACAAAACTATATTTAAATTGGGTTCACTATCAAAAATCAGTAAATAGACCTCTTATTGTATATTAGAGTATTTATGGTTAAAATCGAATTGTTTTATTATTTTTAAGCCTATAACATTTATTTGATAAATGTTAAATTATTTAATAAATATGTATTATCATATTTTAGTTATTTATATACATTACAGACCATAAAATGGCTAGGTGTTAACTACCATTTAAAGTAATAATATTATATTATTAGTGTGCCATGTAAGAATTCAAAGAAACTCGTTGCTGCGTATCGGGTAAGCCTCCGAACATAGCATCCCCTTTTAATTAATATTAATATTTAATTCAAAAATAATAATAAATATGAAAATATTATATTATTCATTTTCCTGGGATGTTACATCCTCCCCCTCTTTTAGGGAATTGGATCCTCACGGTTTTAAAATTGGGATTGAAAACTGCATTTAAAGTCCCACATCAGAAAAACAGTCAATAAAACTATCAATTTAAAATAAAGGAAGGGAAGTACAAAGGTTACCTGAGACAAGAGATAATAGTATTCCATGAAAAAATGGATATGGAAGACAACATAACTCTCATAGATTAATAAATAGTAATAGAGAACTTGATCACAAAAAGTTGACCACCACAATACCGTAAATTTGTGGTTGGGTAAAAGTATGATGATAAAAGAGACCTTATAACATTTTTACTTCAACATATATTTCATAATGTTGAATAATTTTTTAATAACTACGGTAAGATCATATGGAAATATACTTACTTGTCATGAAGTGTGTCATCCTTTTATAAAATTCAACCACAAACTGAAATTTTCTCCAAACGGTAAGTATTCAAGATGGCTTGTTCACATTGAAAGCACTATAATCAATTATTAGTGAATAACATGATAAAAAATGTGAAATATATATTTCACCTAACATTATACATTATCCAAAACCAAAATTGGTTTGTACATGATCAGATAATCCCCAAAATAATAATCCTTTATAAAAATAATTACTACTCTTAATCTCCAAAATTCAACACAAGGAACCCAAATTTCAAGAAAGATGATTCAATATACAATTGTACATAAAACTATTCAAAATAATTCAAAAAAATATTGAAACCCAAAACATAGATGGATTTTATCACATTATCTTCTACAATAAATATTTTCATTTACCTCCAAAAACATCGAATACTCTTAAAGTATCATTTTGAAGTCCAATTAACCCAATCACATATTCTCTATGATAGGTTAATCATTTACATAAATAACCAAAATCACCATATGTTCATAATAAAATCATATATTATTACAAAATAAAATTCCCCCGTTACACATTATAAGAAAAGATAATTATTCCTTGAATAATATTTTTATATGTCAAACTTCAAGGTTACACATACTATAAAACGTCTTCCAATGTAATCACATCATCAAAAGAGCCTTAATACTTTTATGAATTTCATCATATTAAAATATACTATAACTCTTGAATCCCACACATGTTGACTTCTTACTCATTCAATAATCTTCATGATATATTAATCATTATTTACCAACATATTCTGGAATAGATCTTCCCTACAAACAAAATCATGACTCATATCCAAATACTCAATAGTATCAAAACATATTTTAATAATCCATACCTTTAATTGGTTATTGTTAGTTTTTTTCATCATCAATTGGAATATAATTTTGTATAGATAAATGAGAATTTGTAGGATCCTGGTGTTCCCATTCCAAAAACTTCTTCATAGGACATATGTTTGTATAATGACCATGCACACAACATTTAACAAACAATATGTATTAAAACATTGACACTAGTTTATATATATTTTTCAAAGTGAAATCATTGAACATAATTTGATTAAATGGTACAAATATAATCTAATTAAACATTAAAACAAATTTAAATGATAATATAACCATATAAATAAATTAAATTTAAAAGAAGATTTAAATTAAAATACAATATCTTTCACTTTCCATTAAAAATGAATTTTATCAAAAAATACCAAAAAATTACCCAATGTAAATTTTGGTGTCCCGATTATAATGAAGAACTTAATTTGGAAAAAATTGTATAAATGTGACCAAAACTATATTTAAAGCTGGTTTTCCATCAAAAGGCAGTAAATCATCCTTTTAGGGAAAATTAGAGTATTTATGCTTAAAATCGAATTATTTTTTTATTTTAAGCCTCTACCTTTTATTGGATAAATGTAAAAATGTGTATTAAATATTTATAATCATATTATAGTTAGTTATATTCATTCCTGCCAATACAATGGCTAGGTGTTAATGACTATTTAAAATAATAATATTATATTATCAGTGTGCAATGTATGATTTCAAAGAAACCCATTATTGTGTATTTGGTAAGCAATCAAACATAACATCCACTTTAAAGTAAAATTAATATTGAATTAAAAAATATTAAAAAATATGAAAGTATTATATTCTTTATTTACATGGGATGTTACGTCCTTCCCCTCTTTTGGGAATTGCATCCTCGCAATTTTAAAATTGGGATCGAAAACATCATTTATAGTCCCACATCCAAAATAGAGTCAATAAAAATATCCCATTAAAATAAAGGAATATATGTACAAAGGTTACCCAAGAAAAAAGATACTATAATTCCATGAAAACATGGATTTGGAAGAGAAACTAACTCTCATAGATAAATAGAGAGTGATAGAGAACTTGATCACTGAAAGTTAACCACCCAAATGCCAAAAATTTGTGGTTGGGTAGATGTGTGGTGATAAAAGAGATCTTATAACATTTTTTCTACAAGATCATTTTCATATGGTTGAATTTTTTTAATAAATACACTATAATCGTAAGGAAATATACTTACTTGTCAAGTAGAGTCTCATCCATTAATAAAATTATACCACAAACTCATCTTTTCTCCAAAAGGTAAGTATTCAAGATGACGTGTTCATATGGAAAGTGCTATAATAAATTCCTAGTGAATATCATGATCTATAGAATATGAACCATATATTTCCCCTATCTTTATACAATAACCAAAACAAATATTGGTTAGTACGTGATCTGATAATCCCTAAAACAATAATCCAATATAAATAGAAGTACTACCCTTAATCTCCATAATTCAACCAAAAGTACCCTAAGTTCAAGAAAGACCATTCAATATACAATTTTACTTAAAATGATTCAAAATAATCCAAAATAAGATTGAAACCAAAAAATCAGAATGATTTTATCACATAGTCATCCACATTAAAACTTAACATTTTCTCCAAAAACATCGACTACTACTAAAGTCTCATTCTGAAGTGTAATTAACCTAATCACATATTCCCTATGATAGGTTAATCATTTCAATAAATATACCAAATCACCATACGTACATAATAAAATCATATATTATTCCAAAATAAAATCCCACCATTACTAATCAGAATAAAGGAAAATTATTCCTTGAATACCATTTTCATATATCAATCTTCAGGGTTACAAATACTATAAAAAGACTTCAAATGTGATCCCATCATCAAAAGAGCCATAATAGTTTTATGCATTTCATCAACTGATAATCTATAATAACTCTTGAATCCTCCATATGTTGACTTCTTACTCATTAAATATTCTTCATGATACATTAACCATTGTTTACCAACATATTCTGAAATACTTCTTTCTTATAAAGAAAATAATGAATCATATCCTAATACTCAAAAATATCAAACCATATTTTAATAAACCATACCTTTCATACATCATTGTCAGTTTCTTCACCCTCGTTCAGAATAGCATTAGGTATAGATAAAATAAAATTTGTAATATCCTGATGATCCCATTCTGGAATCATCTTGGTAGGATATCTGTTTGTATAATGACTATGCACACCACATTTATCACATTCAAATTATCCCTCAAGAATATCTTCATTCCCATTCCCAGATACAACTGGATGCTTCCCTTTTCCATGAAAAGTTCTTGCTTTATGACCTTCATTCCCACATCTATATCTTCTTCCAATCCCTTTGAAGAATTTTACAAGGTGTTTCTTTCCACATCCTTGACACATAGGTCATTGAACATACATACCATAATGATTATTAAATGAAAATTTTTAGGGATTTGTTTCTAGAATATATGATGCCTTATAAAAATCAACACGGTTCAGGTGCTCAATCCGAATTATAGATAGTTGAATGAGAATAACCACATGATTTCTCATTACAGCTCCCATTTCATTCAGTTTCTCATTCTGAAAATCATCATAGTTTTCGTCACATCGACTATTACTTTGGTGCCTTCATGATTTAGCCGTTTACTAAACCCAAAAATGTCAGTTTGAGTATATCAATAAAATAATCATATAATATATTATGATTATGGTAAATACTAAGATAGAATTATTCATGTTATCATAAAATCATTCACTTTATCTAACAAAATTATGACTCTTTCAAATATTCTAACCATTTTAGGTATGTCAATTGTGATTATATAACACCATATCCTCTAAAGTTATATAATCTTACCTCTGATACCAAAATTAATTACCCAACCTTAAACATTACATAATCTTGAACTATGTCACGAGTTAACATTATGGATCTTTTCAGGTTTAGAGTTTTACAGAATTAGGGAATAACTATTACATAACAACATGAATTTTACTTGTAGACACTACTACTCAGTATCCATCTTTCATAAAATAAAAACTCTTAAAAAGAAACATGTCTAGTTTCATTTTTAATATAGCATGACTTTTCCTTGATCCCATCATTGACCCTATTCATATTTATGTCCTTTGGAAAACATTTCAAAAACATGGGATGATCATAAAAAAGCACCGAAAGGGTTATAAAATAATGAAGGAAGATATTACCCCATCAATAAATACAAACCAATGAAACCAATAACTTTAAATCATAACATACCTTACGAAATCATAAGATTTAGGAATAACACACAGAAATCAAAAATCATAAAAGTAACTTATTTAATTCATAACATACATACATTGTAGCTATCACAGCTACATATGGAGTCACATTTTGAATACCAATCATAGTGTATTCCCTAAATATCTTAGGATAAATATAAACATTTAACTCTATCATGTTACCCAATGCATTGGAGAGCTATCTCAGGGTCACCCGCCCTAGGTTTATCAAGGAACCAGCCATATACATAAACAGTGCCCAATAACCATAATATATTAGCAAAACATAAAACATTCATAAATTAAAGTTAACATTTCCACATTTCAATAATAATATATCATTTCAATATACTGACATAATAAATGCATAATCTATACATTTTCTAATTTTTTTTAAAAATTTAATCAATAGATTTTGGAATCAACGTGACTTGTTCCACATTGGAATTTTTAAATGAATTATCATTTCAATACATTAATTTACATATAAATAAATCCTAAAAACCATTTTTAAAACATAGAAATTATAGAGAAATGTTTAGAAGAATAAATACATAAAACATTTAAAATGATATTTTTGTTAAAAAGTTTTTAACAAAATGAGAGATGATTGAAAACAAATAATTGAAGAATAAAATTTAATCAGAACCTTATAAAATCATGAGAATAAATGGATTCATTATATAATATTCCAAAATAATGTATATAAACCATGTAATAATCAATTGGTGCATAACAACAATGATGTATCAAGGGAATGTAAATTGAGACGAAATCCCCAATAATGATGGTATCCTTAGATTAAGGATAAATCAATTACATAATAATGTGTGAAAAATAAAAATATACACAATATGATTGTATATTCAGTGTAAATCAATCATACTACATTCACAAATGTTCTTTTTAGGAAAAAACCAATGACTTAGATGTTTAACTCAATTAATGGAATTTGTGTTAAAATTACTCTTATCATGTTCATATCGATGACTTAAGAATTTATCAATGGAGTGATTATGTGTATCAGAATTATATATCCACACAAAGGGGTGTGTAAATTAGAACATAAATAAACAAATACTGATTCTACACATAATTGTATCATGAAAAAATTAGGAATTATATGATTAACCCAAGGAATGAAAATTGGGTTAAAAAGTACTCCTACCGATATTGTAACATAAGAAACAAACACCACATGAAAGAAAAATCATTCAATGAAGCTTTAAATACCCATAAATGAATTTATATTACAGAAAGAGTACAAATCATTTGACTTATATACACCACACAAAGAAAATTTTCACAAATACAACATGAATCTCACGGGAACAAAAAGTGAGATAAAACCCATTACCACGTTGTAATAAATTGAGTCGTATGAAAAAAAGTTAATAACCACCAAATTAATCCCAAAATACCATGAATTTAATGAGAATCATGATAATATATATCAAATTGAAGTACACAATACATCACATGCAATAAATTAGTGGCAAACAATGGAAATCTCATGAAATTAAACGTGACATAAAAAATCCATTACCTCGTGTCCAACATGACTTGTTTGTTATTTGTTCTTCCTGAATAATGAACTAAAGTTAATTTATACTTTATTGAGAAACTTTTTAATGTTTATTATTCCTTTTATATCACTTATTACATTGAAATAACAATTATTTAATAATTATATTTCATATTTGACATTTTTTTGAGGTTCGGAACTTTTGTCAAAAATGAACTTGTTATAATTAAAATATGTCCATGTGGTCAAAATAACATTATCTCCAGAATGATATTAATTATTTCGATATCATATATATCATATATATCCAGTATATATATTTATTTATAATAGTACATAACATTTTGAGATAAGGAATTAAATGCACCGTACATGGAGACAGTAAGTTGTACGTACGCGTGAACGCTACATTAATTTCTATTTGGTATTTTAATAAATAGAGAACATAATTACACATAGGTATATTATAATTCCATTATATTATCTTATATAATTTTATTAATTACATCATTTATATGTCCCATGTATGGCATGAATGAGTCAAATCCCTTTATGGGGTGCTAGTTCGCACTTCCTCAAAAAAAATCGTGTTTACCCATAATGGAAACCATAAAGGTGTGCTATAAATGAAAAATACAAAAGAATAAAAATAATAATATATATCATATATATATATATATATATATACAGTGTCACGACCCGCCCTAAGGACCTGTGTCGTGACTACCCCAAGCCCGAATCCCATAGGCCAGTGTCTGGTGACAAGCACCAAAGCCTTACATCCCGATAAAAAGGGAAGGCATTGCCTGTATAAAGTAAGCAAACACCATAGAGTAAGCCAGTAGAAGTAAAAACTAAGTAAACTGGGTACAAAAGTAAGTGCGGAAAGTAAATGGGCCCGATTACAAACCCAAACTGAAAGTAAAGTACAACTGGAAAGAAATTATAGCAATTGAAAAGTAAAGCAACAACGTCGAGCTATCCAACGGAAATCCCACCTGAAGGGTGGGTATATATAGTCTCCTCAGCTCATGGGGTCCAACCGTCCGCTCCGTGTACGTCCCACCCAATGGTCCACCTCCAGGTACTGTCTCACTCCACGAGCCCGAACCACGATCAGCGTTGTCCGTCGTCTACATCCAACACAATGTAGTGCGAGCATAGCCCGTGCAGGGGTGAGTATACGCTACTCAGTAGGGACCCTGAGACCCCGAAGGTCTCCCAGAATCCACAAAGGATAATCCACAAGGAAATATACAATCATGATGTAACAACCAACACTACTTAGGTATATGTCCATACATATACCTAAGTCAACAATTCCAGTTTGGCTCTAACATCCAAGCCCATGTTCGATCACGTCCACACATGATAGTACAAATCAATCCACATTGCAAAGAACAAATCAATCCACATAAGAAAGCAAGTCAATCACATCAAAGATAATGATTGAAAGTCAAGACTCAGCTCACACAGGTATACTTCTTCGTAAGGTGATAGATATGATCGGATGTAGCCACTAATTCATCTAATCTGGGACCCACGTAGGATACTAAACCAGCTAAGCTGTCAGACCCACGTAGGATACAAGACCAGCTACTCTACTGGACACACGTAGGATTCAAGTACAGAGTCAAATACTACCAGACCCACGTAGGATACAAGAACAGTAGTACTGCCGGACCCAGGTAGGATACAAGAATAGTAGTCATCGTCGTCGAACCCACATAGGATTTTAGTACGGTCTCCATCACTCTCGAACCCATGGTGGATTTCAATGCAGTCGTCATCGCTACCGAACCCACGGAGGATTTTAGTGCAGTCGGTATCCCTACCAAACCCATGGAGGATTTCAGTGCAGTTGTCGTCACAGCCAGTTCTGGGGTTCCCGCACACAGCACGCTCATTTCCGAGAGGGTCTGCTCCACGAGCCAAGGTCTCGATACATCAACTGAAATGTAGTCCAGAGTTTATCTATCCCAAGGTTCTGTCTCATCGATAGGAGCTCAACATGACAGTTTGCGCATTAATCGGACGCCTGGTCTGAGAGTTATTGACTTTTTCGTTCTAGGGGCCCGATTGGTTTTTAAGTCAAAACTTACCCGACCATACTCCAACTGCATCCAAAAATCGAGCAGAGTTAGCCAAAAGGTCAGTCTCACTAAGAGGAATCCAACATAGTCAACGGCACGTCAATCCGACGTCCGGAGCTCAAGTTATATGCATTTCTACTCCAAGGGCCCAGTTGGTTTCGTGTTCAAACCAACCCAGCCATACAAAAAGTTCATCGAAACTTAAAGTGTAATATAACAAAACAACCATCTCGATCAAAAGATACCAATATAACTGACGGTGTGTCGATCATAGGTCTGAATCCCATGATATGGGCAAATGACTGAAAACTGCCAAAAATTGGGGGTCTAGGCCCGGCCCGAACCGAGTCGACCCGACCCGGCTCTGGGTCCGGCCTAGTTGGGCATGGCCCAGACTGGTTGGGCATGGCCCGGACCAGCTGGGCACGGCTCATCCCAGTTTGCACGACCCACCCCGGCCCGACCGAGGGGGGGGGGGGGGGGGCGCTGACTCGGCCAGCAGGCCGAGCTGGGGGGGGGAAGGACGTGGTCCCCCCTTTGCTAGCGGACGTGGTGTTGGGCGATCCCCCCCCCCCCCGTATCCCGCATGGCCATGAGATCCAGCCACTCCGCTGCCGCCAATGGCGCCGCCGCGCCGGCGGGGCGCGCCGGCAGCGCCTTCCGCGGACCACCGGACTCGCTCCGGTGGTCCGTTTTGCCCGCCGTCTGCGCCTGCGGCTCTACCGGGACACCTAGATTATAGATAATGGTTCAAAATGCCTTTGCGGCCCGCTTCTTCATCGCCCATCGAACTGAACAACAATAAACAAACTATAGAGGGTTGTCGGGCCATGTTTGTTCGGCCCGCACCCTCCACATTAGGTGTTTTTCGAATGGAAATCATTAAAAGACATGCTTTAGACGAGGGTATAATATATTCAAGGTAAATTATTCAAACACCCTAAAATTAAAATACGCATGCATGTGGGGATAATTAACATATACACTATATACGAATACCCCTTTCCTGGAAGAAGTTGTCGAACGAGGATCGTCGCGAAGAAACGACATCTCCAAAGACGACGTCGCGGAAAGAGGCTCCGTACGTCATCGGTGCACACCTGGTGAAGGATGTAGAATCTAACTTTCTTCGACGTGGGAAGAAGGTGCAAAGATGGTACAACGTTCTTCATCGATGCTTCGGCATTCTTTGCGAGGAAGACGAAATTCTTCAAGACCGTGAGAGTTCTCTCCTTGATTCCGCACAACGAATCCACCCAATAAAATAAGACATAGTCTTATTTTATTCAAACACATATGTGCCAACATTGATTTGAAATTAAAAATGAATTCAACAAATTAATTAACGTGTTTTATTCAATTAATTAGGTGTTTTATTGGCATGTATTTAATGTGGAAGAAAAACTTCTTGAGTTGACATGACATTAAAATGGGGTAGTGGGTGAGTTACGAAATAAATAGCAAGATGGTGGTTTAATGGAATTGAAGGGGGTGGGGCTCGTTTCAGCCCCACTTCACTAATATCCTACCAAGTGGAGTTAGGATGTAGTGGGTCCCACTCCAACTTCCATGCATAGGTTATAGCTACATATAAATGAAATAAAAACTGTTGCACAAATTTTTATTTCATTCTTCAGTCAACCCATTTATTTAATGACCTCACCCGAGCAAACGCAAATCCATAAAAGGTGTTCCTAAGCAATTATTGTAAAAATAGGTTTCATCAGTGCCCTAGGCATCCAATTTTGAGCACCAATTAAAAATTTAGGAAAACTCGCTCGTTCATTCACTAAACGTACCCGAGCTACACTTCAGAAATTGATTCTGGACACACCAGGCCTCAGAATTAGGTGCCGTCAGAAACTACATACTCATAAAATCCCAAATAAAATTATGGAAAAAACATTACCCTGATTTTTAAGGGTCTTTACATACAGTTCCATCTTAATGACCACCGTGAGAGGTGGTAGGAGATAATTGAACAATCATCATTTCGCTAGGTGTTAGTTTTCTATCCACAGAATCAGTATGTTCTTTACCCATTATATAGAGTTCTGTGTATGTGTAGTTACAATAATTCCCATAAAAATATATTTTTACATTAAGGATACTGTTTTTGTTATAAAATAAAGGAATAAAAAGTGTTTTGGGCAGGATATGTAAAATAAAACAAACACATTTAAGAGAAAATATTACCCTAAAATCGGGTAACTCCCTTTGGTTTGAACCAAAAAGATTTCTTGAAGAGCCTAATGCCTAAGTTAAGGATTCTAGGATGAATATAGGGATCTTTTGAGATTATTTGAGCTAGTTTAGGATGATCCAAGGTTTTTGAGAGGTGTGATTAATGGGTTATAAATGGTGTCCTTTTAGAAGAGAGATGAGGGGCTCTATAAGAATGTTTGAAAATATTATTTTATTATATAATGAGTTTCTATTTACAAATATACAAAACTAATTATTGTCAAATTTAAGTAGATTCATGGTCTAATTAAATTCATCCAATAATAATTGGATAGGTTTTTGGTGTTATTTTAATATTTATAATCATATTTATTTAAATCAATTATTAATGATGTAAAAACTGCATCATCTTTGTGTCATAATTAAACTTATTTATTAGATGTCTAAAAATTATAATAAAAATACAATGATGTAAGAAATATTTATATATTTACAAAGAATATTTATATTCGAAAATATAACTAATATAACCCCATGTAAAAATAACTTTACTAAGAGATATTTGTTTGTACCATTTTTGTATTTACTTTAAATTAATTAATCTAATGTGAATTATCACTCCCAAGTGGTTCCATTGGGTACCCAAAGCAACCCAAAGATTCTCATGGTAGGCCATGACTCATCCAATAAAGTTAGGATAACTTTTAATATAATTATTTATTATTATAATATTCTTTTTAACTTGAATTACCCTATTTACCTTTAACCACGGTAAATAAAATCAAAAGTTACTATTCACCAAAAAGATTTATTTTCGTCTTATTGAAACACATTTTACATAATAATAACGACCATGTAAGTCAGATTTTCATAACTAAATTCATAGAAGCAATAAAATTTCATATAAATTAATGAGATAGTTTTTGAACTACTACTTTGTGGTTTCAATATTAATCAAAAATTGATGTTTTTCAGAAAAATACCAAAAATTCTGCCTAAGATATATTTGATATTCCAAAATCAAAAATGATTTCCATTTTAAAAAATAAAAAACATATAATTTGAATTAATTAATTTAAAATTAATACTCGTTCGCAAAATAAATAGTGTATTTTGAAGATACAATGTCTATCAGAAGATTGACACTTGTTTATATATATTTTTCAAAGTGAAATCAATGACCACCATTTGATTAAATGGTAAAAATCTAATATAATTACACTTTTAAACTAATTTAAATGATAATATATCCATATAAATAAATTATATTTAAAATCATATTGGAATTAAAATACAGTATTTTATACTATTCATTAAAAAATGTTTTTTATCAGAGAAATACCAAAATAATTACCCAATGTAAATTTTGGTGTCCTTATTATAAAAATGAATTTTTTTTTTGGTCAACTAAAATGTATAAATGGGACCAAAACTATATTTAATGTGGTTTTTCCATCAAAAGGAAATAAATCAACCATTTGGGGAATATTAGAGTATTTATGATTAAAATCGAATTATTTTCATATTTTAAGCCTCTAACTTTAATTAGATATATGTAAAAACATTTATAAAATATGTATAATCATATTTTTGTTATTTCTATTAATTCTCACCAATAAAATGTCAAGGAATTAACTAACATTTATAATAATAATATTATATTATTAGTGTGCAACATATGATTACAAAGAAAATCCTTATTGAGTATAGAGAATGACATCGAACATAGAATCCCCTTGAATGTAAAATTAATATTTAATTAGATAATATTAATAAATGTGTAGATATTATATTCTTTATTTACCTGGGATGTTACATCCTTACCGCATTTTAGGATTTGCGTCCTCGGAATTTGAAAATTGGAATCGAAAACATCATTTAAAGTCTGACATGGGAAAAATAGTCAATAAAACTATCACTTTTAAATAAATGAAGAGAAGTAAAAAAGGATAACTGAGACGATAGATTATATAATTCCATGAAAAAATGGATATGGAAGAGAAAATAACTCTCATAGATTAATAGAGAGTGACATAGAATATGATCATAGAAATTTAACCACCACAATATCGTATATTTTTGGTTAGGTAAATGTCTGATGATAAAAGAGAGCATATAACATATTTTCTTCAATATAATTTTCATTGAGTTGTATAATTCTTGTAATAACTAGACTAGGATCCTATAGAAATATACCTTTCATGTAGTGTGTCATCCTTTAAAAAAATTGTACCACAAACTCATCTTTTCTCCAAATGGTAAGTATTCCAGATGACTTTTTCACATTTAAAGTGGTATAATCAATTCCTAGTAAATAAGATGATATAAAAAATATGAACCATATATTTCCCATATCGTTATACATTAAACAAAACCAAGATTGGTTAGTATATGATCAGATAATCTCCAAAAGAATAATCCTTTATAAAACGAATTACTACTCTTAATCTCCAAAATTCAACCAAAAGTACCCAAAGTTCAAGAAAGACAATTCAATATATAGTTGTCCTTAAAAAATTTCAAAACAATCCAAAATAATATTTAAACCCAAAACTCAAAAGGATTTTATCACATAGTCTTCCATAGTAAATGATAACATTTATTTCCAAAAACATCACGTACTCTTAATGTCTCATTCTGATGTGTAATTACCCTTATCACATATTCTCTATGATAGGTTAATCGCTACCATAAATAACCAAAATCACCATATGTCCATAATAAAATCATGGATACTTCCAAAATAAAATTGCACCATTACTCATCAGAAGGAAAGATAATAATTCCTTTAATAACATTTTCATATATCAAACATCAGGGTTACACATACTCGAAAAAGTCTTCCAATGTAATCCCATCATCAAAAGAAGATTAATAATTTTATTCATTTTTTCATCTTAAAATCTATAATAACTCTTGAATCCATCACATGTTGAATACTTACTCATTCAAAATTATTCTTTATCTATTAACCATTCTTTACCAACATATTCTAAAATACTTCTTTCCCACAAATAGAATCATGAATGATATCCTAATACTGAATAATATCAAAACATATTTTAGTAATTCATACCTTTCATTGGTCATTGTCAGTTTATTTAACCTCAATCAGAATATAATTAGGTATTGATAAACACAAAATTTTATTATCATAGTGTTCCAATTCCTGAATCTTCTTCGTAGGACCTCTATTTGTATAATGACCATGCACACCACATTTAAAGCATTCAATTGATCCCCCAGAAATAACTTATTTCCTTTTCCTAGAGTTTACTGGATGCTTCCTTTTTTCCATGGTAGGTTCTTTCTTTATGAACTTCATTACCACATATATAGAATCTTCTCATACCTTTGATGTATTTTAGTATATGTTTCTTTTCACATCCTTGAAACATATTTTTTTAACCATACATACCTTAATAATTATTACCTGTACTTTTGTAGGAATTTGTTTCTCGCATATATGATTCCTTATAGAAATCACCATGGTTCAGGTTGTCAATCATGATTCTAGATAGTTGGTTGAGAATAACCACAAGAGTCCTCATTTCAGATCCCATTTCATTCAGTTTATCATTTAGAAAACTGTCACATTTTTCTTCACATCCACTATTACATTGGTGACTACTTTATACAAGCATTTACTAAAATAAAAAAGGTCAGTGTCAGTAGATCAGTAAAATTATCATATAATATCTTATGATGATGGTATATACTAAGATAGACTTATTCATGTTATCTTAAACTCATTCATATTATAGAAAAAACTATGACTCTTTCCAATATGCTAACTATTATGGTTATGTCACTTATGATTAAATAACACCCTAACCTCTAATACAAACTATAAGGACCCAACCTTAAACATTACATGATATTTAATTATGTAAATAATTCACATTGGGGATATTTTCTGGTTTAGAGTTATAGAGAATTAGGCCATAACATTTACATAACAACTTTAATATTAAATGTATACATTACTACTCAAAATCCATTTCTCATAAAATAAAAACTCTTAAAAACACATGTATATTTCCTTGTTTTAGACATCATGACTTTTACTTGATCACATCCTTGACCCTATTTATCATTATGTCCCATGGAAAACATTTCAAAAACACGGGATGATCATAAAATGCTCTATAATGGCTATAAAATAAGGAATGAAAGTATTATCCCATCAATGAACAGAAATTAATGAAACCAATAACATTAAATCATAACATACCATACATAATCATAAGATTTAGGAATAACATACAGAAATAAAAAATAATAAAGGCAACTTATTGAATTCATAAAATAATTACATTGTAGCTATCACAGCTATAGAGGGAGTCACATTTGGAATACCCATCACAGTTTATTCCCAAAATCTCTTAGGAGAAACATTAATGTTTACCTGCATAATGTTACCCATTTCATTGGAGAGAAATCTCAGGCTCACCGACCCTAGGATTATCACAGAACCACCCATATACATAAACAATGCCCGATAACCATAAGATTTTTATAAGTCATAAATCAAGCATAAAGGAAATATAACATTTCCACATTGAAATCATAATATATCATTTCAATACATTGACATAATCAATGCTTTATTAAACAAGTTTCAAAACCATTTAAAATATTTTATAAATAGATTTTTGAATCAAAGTGCCCTACACCACTTTAAAACATGTAAAATAATTATCATTTAAATACATTAATTTTCATATAAATATATCCTAAAACTCATTTTGAAAACATGGATATTAATGTGAAATATTTAGATGAATAAATCTTTAAAACATTTAAATTGATATTTTAGTTAAAAAGTTTTTCCCAAAATGAGAAATGCTTAAATACAAATAATTGAAGAATTAAATGTAATCAGAACATTATAAAATCATGATAATAATGGTTTTCATGATATAATATTCCAAAGTAATGTATATACACCTTGTAAGATTGAATTGGTGCATAACAATAACGAAGTCTCAATGTAATGTAAATTGAGACGAAATCCCTTATAATGACAATATATTTAGATTAAGGACAAATCAAGTAAATAATAATTTGTGAAAAATATAAATAAACACAATATGATTCGATATAATGTTTAAATAAATCATAGGAAATTCGTACATGTTCATTTCAAGACAAAACCAATGACTTTGATGTTTAACTCAATGAATGGAAATTGAGTTAAAATTAAATTTATCATGTTTATATCGTTGACATAAGAATTTATCAATAGGGTTATTATGTGTATAAAAATTATATCCACACATTGGGGAGTAGAAATTATAACATAAATACAAATATGGTTATTCCATACATAATCATAGCATGATATAATTATGAATTATAAGATTTACCCGAGGAAGGAATATTGGGTTAAAAAGTTCGGTTACCGATTTTGTAACTTACAAAACATAAACCAAATAAAAGAAGGGTGATTAAATAAAGATATAAATACCCATAAGAGAAAGTATATTACACAAAGAGTACATATCATGGAAAGTACGTACACCATACAAAGGAAATCATGAAAAATATAGCATGAATCTCATAGGAATAAAAAGTGAGATAAAACCCTTTACCACGTTGTAATCAATTGACTCATATGAACAAAAGTTAATAACCACCAAATGAATCACAGAAAACCATGAACATAGTTGGAGTAATTGATAATATATATCAAATGGAGGTACGCAACACACCACATGAAATAAATTACTAGCAAACAATGGAAATCTCACCGAATTAAAAGTGAGATTAGAAATCCCTTACCTCTTGTGAAACTTGAATTGTTTTTTCTTTGTTCTCCCTAAATAATAAACTTAAGTTACTTTAAACTTTATTAAAAAATCTTTCATGTTTATTATTCCTTTTATAGAACTTATTACATTTAAATAACAATTATTTAATTATTTGAGTACATATTGGACATTTTGTCGATGTACGGAACTTGAGTAAAAAATAAACTTGTTTTAATTAAAATATGTCAATGGGGTAAAAGGAAAATTATCATTAGAATAATATTCATTATTTAGATATCGTATATATCATATATAACTATTATATAAATGTATTTATAACAGTACATAACATTTAGAGATAAAAAATGAAATGCACCATTCATGGAGACGGTAAGTCATACGTACGCATGAATGCGACTTTAATTCATGTTTCATACTTTAATATAAGAAAACCATAATGATACATAGTTATATTATAATTATACTATTATATCTTATAGTATTTCATTAAATCCATCCTTTATACATCCCACATATGGCATGAATGAGTCATATCACTTTGAGGGGGTTATAGTCCGGACTTTCTCAAATAAAATTATCATGTTTACCCATAATGGAAACCATAAAGGTATGATATAAATGAAAATTACCAAAAAATAAATAAAACATTATAATAATATATATCATATATATATATATACAGTGCCATCTTAATGGCCACCATGATAGGCGATAAGAGATAATAGACCAATCGTCATTTTGTGAGACATTAGTTTTCAATCCACATAAACTGTATGTTCATTACCCAATAGATGGAGGTGTGTGTAAGTGCAGTTAGAATAATTCTCATAAAAACAACCTAGTATATTTATAATATTGGTTTTGTTATAAAATAAAGTAATAAAAATATTTTATGCGTTGGAGAAGTAAAATAAATGAGAAGAATTTAAGAGAAACGATTACCTTAAAATCAGGTAACTCCCTTTGGGTTGAACCAAACGAATTTTTTAAAGAGCCTTATGCCTAAGGTAAGGCTTATAGGTGGAATATAGGGATCTTGAGAGATTATTTTGGGAAGGTTTTGGATGATACAAGGGGATTTAGAGGTGTGAGTAATGTGTTAGAAGTGTTGTCCTTTTATAAGGGAGAGGAGGGGCTCTTTAAGAATGTTAAAAATTATTATTTTGTTATACAATGATTATCTTTTTATAAAGGTCCAAAAATAAATAAATTAGAATATAAGATTACTCATGTTCGAAATAAATTAATCCAATATGAATTGGATAATTGTTGGATGTTTTTTTAATATTTTTAATATTATTTATTTAAATCATTTATTAATGGGGTAAATACTGAATCATTTTTGTGTCATAATTAAATTTATTTATATGTTGTCTAAAAATTATAAAAATGTTCAATGATGTAGGAAATATTTTTATATTAGAAAATAATTTTTATAGTCGAAAGGATAACTTATATAACCCCATGTTTAAATTACATTACTAAAAGATATTTGTTTGTTCCATTTCGGTCTTTACATTAAATTAATTAATCTAATGTGTCATTATCACTCCCAAATGGCACCATGTGGTCCCAAAATCGACTCAAGGATGATCGTGGTTAGACGAGGCTCAACCAATAAGGTTAGGAAAGGTGTTAAGGTAATCTTTTATTATTCTAATATTCTTTTTACCTTGAATTACCCTATTTACCTTTAACCGGGGTAAATAAAAGTCAAAAGATACTATTCACCAAAAATTGTTATTTTAATATTATTGAAACACGTTTTACTTACAAATAAAAACCATGTATGACAGATTATTAAAATTAAATTCACAGAAGTGGTAAAATTTCATTTAAATGAAAAATTCAGTTTTTTAACTACAACATAGCAGTTTCACTATTCATCAAAAATTGATGTTTTTCAGAGAAATTACAAAAAATAAGCCTAAAATATATTTGATATTCCAAATTAGAAAATTATGTCTATTTTTAGAAATTAAAAACATAGAAGATGCATTAATTAATTTTAAATTAATTCCCATTGTCAAAACAAATAGCGTGTTTTTAAGAAACAATATCTTTCATAATATTGACACTTGTTTATGTCCAATTTCAATGTCAAATAAATGTCTACCATTGGATTAAATGGTAAAAATAAAATCTATTACCCTTTAAAACCAATTTAGTAGATAATATAACCATACAAATAAATTAGATTTAAAAGCAGATTTGAATTAAAATATAATATTTTTAACTATTCATTAAAAATGAGTTTTATCAAAAAAAAATAACAAAAATTACCCAAAGTTAATTTTGGTGTCCTGATTCTAAAGAATAATTTTATTTGGTCAAATAAAACTTATAAGAGTGTCCAAAAATAGATTTAAAGAGGGTTTTTCATCAAAATGTAGTAACTCAACATTTTAGTGAATATTATGGTATTTATTCTTAAAATTGAATTCTTTTCTTATTTTAAGCCTCTAAAATTTCATGGATAAATCTTATAACATTGAAAAAATATTTATAATCATATTTTAGTTAGTTCTATTCATTCCCGCCAATACCACGACGAGGCGCTAACTACCATTAAAAATAATAATATTATATTATTTGTGTACAATGTAAGATTTGAAAGAAACTTGTTGTTGTGTATCGGTTAAGCCATTGAACATAACATCCCTTTTAATGTAAAAATAATATTTAATTCAAAAATATTAATGAATATGAAAATATTATATTATTTATTTACTTTGGATGTTACATCCTTCGCCCCTTTTGGGAATTGCATCCATGAATTTTTAAAATTTGGATTGAAAACATAATTTAAAGTCCCACATCGGAAAAGGAGTCAATAAAACTATCAAATTAAAATATAGGAAGAGAAGTACAAAGGTTACCCTAGAAAAAAGATACTAGAATTCCATGAAAACAAGGATATGGAAGAGAAACTAACTCTCATAGATTAATAGAGAGTGACAGAGAACCTGATCACGAAAAGTTAACCACCATAATACTATAAATATATGGTTGGGTAAAATTCTAATGATAAAAGAGACGTTATAACATTTTTGCTTCATGATCCTTTTGATAAAGTTGAATAATTGTTTTTATAACTAGACTATTATTGTAAGATAATATTATTACTTTCCATGTAGTGTGTCATCCTTTAATACAAGTATACCACAAATCCATCTTTTCTCCAAACGGTAATTATTCAAGATGACTTGTTCACGTTGAAAGCACTATAATCCATTCCTATTGAATAAAATGATCCACAAAACATGATCCATATATTTTCCGTATCAATATACATTATCCAAAACTAGAATTTGTTAGTACGTGATCGGATAATTATGAAAAAAACAATCCTTTATAAAAAGAAGTACTACACTTAATCTCCCAAAATAATCCAAAAGTACCCAAAGTTCAAGAAAGACCATTAAATATAAATTTTTCTTTAAAATTATTCAAAATAATCATAAATAATATTGAAACCTGAAACTAAGAAATATTTTATCACATAGTCTTCCACAATAAATCTTAACATTTATCTCCAAAAACATCGACTACTCTTAAAGTCACATTCTGAAGTGTAATTAATCTAATCACATATTCTCTATGATAGGTTAATAGTCTCCATAAATAACCCAAATCACCAAATGTCCATAATAAAATCATGTATTTTTCCTAAATAAATTTCGACCTTTACTCATGAGATGAAAAGATAAATATTCCTTGAATAACATTTTCATATATCAAACATTACGGTTACACATACTATAAAAAGAATAACAGTGTAATCCCATCTTTAGAAGATTAAAAATACTTTTATTCTTTTCATAATCTTAAAATCTAAAATAACCCTTGAATCCATTACATGTTGACTTATTACTCATTCAAAATTCTTCATGATCCATTAACCATTATTTACCAAATTATTCTGGAATACTTATGTCTTACAAACAAAATCATGAAACATATCCTAAGATTCAATAATATCAAAACATATATTAAGAAATAATCAATACCATTCATTGGTCATTGTTAGTTTCTTCATCCTCAATTAGAATAGCATTATGCATTGATAAAAAAATTTAGTATAATCCTTATGATCCCATTCCCGAAACATCTTCATAGGACATATGTTTGTATAATGACTATGACCAACACATTTAAAACATTCAATTGATCCCTTAGAAATAACTTCTTTCCCTTTCATATAGTCAACTGGATTATTCCTTTTTCTATGAAAGGTTATTTCTTTATAACTTTCATTCCCATATATATGACATCTTCCCATCTCTTTGAATAATTTTCTAGGTGTTTATTTTCACATCCGTGACACATTGGTTTTTGAATATACATACCTTAATTATTATTACATGAAAATTTTTAGGTATTTGTTTCTTTCAAATATGATGCCTTATAAAATTCACCATTGTTTAGGTGGTCAATCATGATTCTAGATAGTTAGTTGAGAATAAAAACAAATGTTCTCTTTATAGCTCCCATTCTATTCAGTTTATCATTCAGATAACCGTCACAATTTTCTTCACATCAACTATTACTTTGGTGCCTAATTAATCCAGGCATTTACTAAAACCAAAAAGGTCAGTGTGAGTATATCAGTAAAATCATCATATAATATCTTATGAGGAGGTTCAATAATAAGATCGAATTATTCCTGTTATCTTAAAATCATTCACTATATCTAGAAAAACTATGACTCCTACCAATATGTTAACCGTTAAGGTTTTTTCATTTATTATTAAAAAACACCATAACCTCAAAACTTATCTAAACTGACCTATGATACCAACTGTAAGGACCCAAACTTAATCATTACATGATCTTGAATTATGTTAACAATTCACAATTAGGATCTTTCCAGATTTAGAGTTTTAGAGAATTAGGTCATAACTATTACATAACAACTTTAATATTTCATGTAGACACTACTACTCAATGTAAATTTTTTATATAATAAAAACAATTAAAACAAAACATATCTAGTTCCTTGTTTTAGACAACATGACTTTTCCTTGATCATATCCTTGACCCTATTCATTGTTAAGTCCCGTGGAAAACATTTCAAAAACATGGGATGGCCATAAAAAAGCATAGTAATGGTTATAAAATAAAGAAGAAAAATATTATCCCATTAATAAATACAAATCTATGAAACTAATAACTTTCAATCATAACCTACCTTATGAAATCATAAGATTTAGGAATACCATACTGAAATCAAAAATCATTATGGTAACTTATGGAATTTATAAAATACTTATATTTTAGCTATCATAGCTACATATGGATTCACATTTGGAATACCCATCACAGTTTTTTCCCTAACTCTATTAGGAGAAACATTAATGTTTTCCTCTTTCATGTTACCCAATGCATCAGAGAGCTATCTCGGGCTCACCTGCACTAGGTTTATCATAGAACAAGCAGTATACATAAACAATGACCAATAACCATAACACATGCATAACACATAAAATAAACATAAAGTAAAGATAACATTTCCACATTGAAATCAAAATATATCATTTCATGATATGACATAATCAATGCTTTATCAAAGAATTTTCAAAACCATTTAAAACATGTAATAATTAGATTTTTGAATCAATGTGTCCATTAACACTTGAATCTTTTAAATGAATTATAATTTAAATAAATTAATATCCATATAAATAAATTTTAAAAACAATTTTGAAAACATGGACATTAATGAGAAATATTTTGATGAATAAATCTTTAAAACATTTAAAATTATGTTTTTGTTGAAATGTTTTTAACAAAATGACAGACGCTTGAATACAAATAATTAATGAAAAAATTTTGATCAGAACTTCATATAATCATGAGAATAAAGGGATTTGTGATATAATATATCAAAGGATAGTATATACACCACGAGAGAGTGAATTGGAGAATACTAACAATGAAGTATCAATGGAATGTAAATTGAGACGAAATCCCTTAACATGATGGTATCCATTAATTAAGGATAAATAAATTACATAATAATGTTTTATAAATATAAATACACACTATATGATTGAATATTAATTGTAAATAAATCAATGGACATTCACACATGTTATTTTTAATACAAAACTAATGACTTGAATGTTTAACTCATTGAATGGAAATTGAGTTAAGGTTACTCATATCAAGATCGTACCGATGACTTATGAATTTATCGATGGAATGATTATGTGTATGAAATGAATATCCAAAAAATGGGGAGTGGAAATTAGAAAATAACTAAACAAATAGTGATTCCACACATAATCATATCATGCCATAATTATGAATTATAAGATTTACCCAAGGAATAAAAATTGGGTTTAAATGTCCCCTTACCGATTTGGTAACATACAAAACATACACCACATGAAAGAACGGCCATCGAATGAAGCTGTAAATACCCATAAATGAATGTATATTACAGAAAAAGTACAAATCATGGGAAGTACATACACCACACAAAGTAAATAGTGACAAATATAGCATGAATCTGACAGGAATAAAAAGTTATATAAAACCCTTTGCCACGTTGTAATCAATTGATTCATATGAAAAAAATTTAATAACCACCAAATGAATCAAATAATACCATTAAAGTAATGAGAATCATGATAGTATATATCAATGGGAAGTACACAATACCCCACATGCAATAAATTACTGATGAACAATGTAAATCTCACAGAATTAAAAGTGAGATAAGAAATCTGTTACCTCGTGTCCAACATAACTTTTTTTCTTTGTTCTTCATGGATAATAAACATAAGTTAATTTATAAATGATGAAGCTACTTTTTTCAAATATATTATTCCATTTATATCACTTATTACATTGAAATAACAATTAGTTTTATTATTTGATTTCGTATTGGTCATTTTGTGGATGTTTGGAAGTTGTGTAAAAAATGAACATGTTATTATTCAAATTTGTCAATGTGGTAAAAATAATATTATCTATATAATAATATTAATATATTAGATATCATATATATCATATATATGCATTATATATATGTATTTATAATAGTACAAAACATTTGGAGATAAGAAATGGAATGCACCGTTCATTGAGACAGTAAGTTGTACGTATGCATGAACACTACTTTCATTTCTATTTAATATTTTAATGGAATGAAAAAATAATGATACATACGTATATTATAATTAAATTATATTATCATACATAATTTCATTAAATATATCCTTTATAATTCTCACTTATGGAATGAATGAGTCATATCACTTTGAGTGGGCGGTAGTCCACACTTCCTTAAATGAAATTATTGTGTTTACTAATTATGGAAACAATAAAAGTCTGATATAAAGGAAAATACTGAATAATGAAGATAAAATAAACCATATATATATAATATATAAATTTATTTCCATCTTAATTTACACCATGAGAGGTAGTAGGAGATAATTGAGCAATCATCGTTTCGTGAGGTGTTAGTTTACAATCCACAAAAACAGTATGTTTTTACCCATTAGATGGAGGTGTGTGTAAGTGTAGTTAGAATAATTATCCTAAAAACATCCTAGTATATTGATGATACTAGTTTTGTTATAAAATAAAGGAATAAAAAGATTTTAGGGGTTAAGGAAGTATAATAAAAGAAAACAATTTAATAGAAACTCTTACCTTAAAATCGAGTAACTCCCATTGGTTTGAACCAAAAAGATTTCTTGAAGATCCATATTCCTAAGGTAAGGATTATAGGTATAATAGAGGAATATCAAGAGATTATTTGAGTTAGGTTTGGAATATCCAAGGGGCTTGAGAGTTTTAAGTAATGGGTTATATGTGTTTCCCTTTTATAAGGGATAGGAGGGGATCTTTATGAATGTTTGAAAATATTATTTTCTTATAAAATGATTTTCAGTTTCTAAAGGTCCAATACCAATTAAAGTCTAAGATAAAATGGTTAATGGTAGAAATAAATTCGTCAAATAATAATTTTACAGGTTTTGGATGTTATTTTAATATTTATAATATTATTCATTTAAATCATTTTTTAATGAAGTAAATACTACATCATTTTGGTGATATAAATAACTGTATTTATTTGATGTATAAAAATTAAAATAAAATACCATGATAAAGAAAATATTTTCAGATTTACAAATATTATTTATAGTAAATAAGATAACTTATATAACTCCATATAAAAATATATTCACTAAAAGATATTTGTATGTGTCATTTTTGTCATTACTTTAAATTAATTAATCTAATGTGTCGTTATCACTCCCAAGTGGCTCTATGGGGTCCCAAAGTCGACCCAATGAAGCCCATGGTCAGACATGACTAATCCAATATGGTTAGGATATGTGTTAAGGTAATTTATTATTATTATATTATTATTTTAACCTTGAATTACCCTATTTACTATTAACCGCAGTAAATAAAAGTCAAAAGTTACTATTCACCAGAAATTTTTATTTTCATCTTATTGAATAAAATTCATCATACTAATAAAAACAATTTATTTCAGATTTATCTAAATTCAATTCACATAAGCGGTAAATTTTCATTTAAATGAAAATGTAAATTTTTTAACTACTACTTACAGTTTCACTATTTATAAAAAATTGATGTTTTTCAGAAAAACACCAAAAATTCAGCCTAAGATATATATGATATTCAGAATTAAAAAGTGATTTCTAATATAAAAAATTCAAAATGTAGAATTCACATTAATTAATTTAAAATTATTTCCCATTTTCAATACAAATATAGTGTTTTTAAGAAACAATATATGTCAAAATATCAACACATGTTTAGATCTAATTCAATGTGAAATTAATTCCAATGAATACCATTTGATCAAATGATAAAAATATAATCTAATTACACTTTAAAACTAATTAAAATGTTAATATAACCATATAAATAAATTATATTTAAAATCAAGTTTCAATTAAAATACAGTATTTTTCATTATTCATAAAAAAGGAATTTTATTAGAAAAATACCAAAAAATTACCAAATGTAAATTTTGGTATCCCGATTCAAAATAAGAACTTTATTTTTTCAAATAGAATGTATAAAATTGACCAAAACTATATTGAAATAGGGTTCTCCATCAGAAGGCAGTAAATCGACCTTTTAGTGAATATTACAGTGTTTAAGATTAAAATTGAATTGTTTTCTTATTTTATTCCTCAAAATTTTGTTGGATAAATATAATAACATTTAACAAACATGTATCATTATATTTTAGTTAGTTATATTAATTACTACCAATACAACGGATAGGTGTTAACTACCATTTGAAATAATAATATTATATTATTTGTGTGCAATGTAAGATTTCAATGAAACTCGTTGTTGCTTATCAAGTAAGTCATCGAACAAAGCATCCAATTTAAAAAAAAAATTATATTTAATTCAAAATTATTAATAAATAAGAAAATATTATATTATTTATTTACTTGGGATATTACACACACATTATTTTTTTCAATCAAGAAACTATAAATTTGGCAGAACACTAAAATGTGAAAAGAAAAATAGAAACCAAAAGCATACAAATTCAATTTTAAATTAAAGATGCAAATTTTATCAGCTCTATCAATTTCCAATCACTAGGTCAAATTTCATTATTAAATCTGTCATGACCTGAGCCAACGAGGCTCGAACCGCCACTCCCCAAGCCTGCCTCCAATAGGCCAGGGCTGGCGACTAGCTCCGAGTAGGCTATCACACACATGGGAGGCATTAGCCTAAGGTACCTGTACAAACTCACCCACAAACACCTCCATGCAACATTGCAGATATATAAAATTGAAAAGTAAACGGATGCATACTTCTATCCCAAACCAGAGTACAGCAGAAGTACAAAGGGCAAAACAGGTCCCACCAAAAGAAAACTACAAAGCGTGTCCAACCTGCTCTGAATACGGGGAACGCTGCCACAAACACCCACCGGAAAGCTCCCTCGGCACCGCACCGGAAAACACCTTGGTCAATCTCGCCCACTCAGCTCCACCTGCTCCAGGTCCTCCTAGGACTCCGTCGAAAGGCATGTGGTCTACACAAGACACAAACATGTGCGGGCAAAGCCCGTGCGGGGTGAGTATAATCATACTAAGTAGGCACCCCAAAAACCCAAAACCAAAGAGAGCAACTGAAAGGCAACAGTCCGCTCATCCCAGCCAGAGGAAACCCAGACGAGAGAGAAACTCTATCTCATGACCATCCTTGGCTAAACACAACTAGTCATCTTAGATCAGGTGTATGCCCATACATACACCTTGAACAATCTAGATATACACAGCTCACACCACAAAGCCAAAAGAGGTACCGACCTCATCACCAGTAACTGCCCCCAACCAAGAGAGTACACCACACGAAAAATGTCATACCAGATGACACTCATCTGAGAGATACACTCTATCAGGTCCCAAACAAACATCTCAGACCCTCAACCGAGAGACCACGCTCTTCGGATAACATCACTGAGGAAACATTGCTGAAACAACATAACCACCAAACTCATTAGATAGGGGATCTCTGCAAGGGTCCTCTAGGGGATACCAAGACCCACTCCAGTATACGTAGCTCACAGATAGGGGATCACTCCCAGGGTCCGCTGGGGGATACCACGACTCGATCTGGCATACGTAGTTCTCACAGATAGGGGATCACACTCAGGATCAGCTGGGGGATACCACAACCCGATGTGGCGCTCGACAGAATCACATCACTTAGATAGAGGATCATCTCCCATATAAAGGTGGTCACGATGATACCAGAACCCTATCTGGTATAACTCACGGTGTAGGGGATCGAACCGACGATGCTGCAACCCTACCGAAACCACGCGCTGAGTAGGGGATCACATAACCAACAATACCGCAACCCTACCGACACCAAGCACTGAGTAGGGGATCGTATAACCAATGATACTGAAACTGAACTATAAAACTCATGCTGAGAAGGGGATCGTATACCCGACGATACCACAACCCTACTATAAACCTGATGCTGAGTAGGGGATCGTATACCCAACGATGCCACAACCCTACTGAGCATGACCCACCACGTAGGGGATCATAATCCTGATGACGCCACAAACCCTACGGGGTTAACCAGCTAGATAGGGGATCGCCGCCCGTGAATAAGCGGTCACAGCGATACCAAGAACCCGAACTGGGGGAAAAATTCTAGAGGATCCCGCTCCGGGCCCACCGGAGGGATACCACAACTCTAACAGTTTAAACATCCCATAGAGAGGATCACAAACCTATACGAAGGTTGTGATGCCACAAAACCCCTCATGGAAACAAACCACGGGAGTACCCTCAACCACTGCTGATCCAAAACGTCGCTAACCCGAGTGACTCGCAACAACGCCACACTGTGAACATCCAAGGCCAATACCGAGGCCACCATCGCGATCCACCCGGAAAAACACGCAGGATAGGCTGCTTACTCACCTGAAACAAACTGCCAGTGAAAAATGCACTATTCACTGTATCTAGCTCATTCGGGGCCCACACAACGATCCTGAAACCCATCGAGCGGATCACACCACGACGATCCCCTCGGAAAAACAAGCGGAATCGACTACTTGCTCGTTCGAAACGGACACCCGGTGAAAAAGGCACTATTCACCGAAGCCCAGATCGAGTTTCGCCCATGCCTGGATTACAAAACTCATCGAATGGATCACACCAGTGCGATCCTCTCAGAAAAACACACAGGTTCGACTATTCATCCGCCAAAATCGGACTCCTGGTGCAAAAGTTGCATTTCTCCACAAACGCCCAAAACCAGCCTCGTGGGGCCTGCACCCTGTTCATAGTCCCAACACCCGGAAAACCATCTCAAAAAGTCTGTCGTAGCATCAGGGTCTCAACACCACTGACGACACGTCAATCGGACGCTCCGGGTAGAAGTTACAACGGCCCGAAGTCGTAAAATAATAAAATAATATTATTTTATACGACGTTTCTAACTACCGGGCCACGATCCCAAACCCTTAAACCCTCAAAGTGAGTTCAGAAGGTCTGTCTCGATGCAAGGAGTGTGTCGCCGCAAACGGATCGCAAATCGGAGTTACGGTTTGCGAGTTATGGGGGTTTAAAGAACCCCCGGAAAATCCTGGTCAGACCACCACCAGCGTCGCCGGAAACCACCGCGCCACCACCGGATTCCGCCGTGCCGCCACGGCCGCCCCCGGAAACTGCCGCCGCGCTGTCGCCGGATTCCGCCATGGCTGCCGCCCGTCGTCGCCGGAAAACTGGGTTTTCACCGGAAAACATCTGGGAGCCACCGGGAGCACCCCGGTGCTCCAAATTTAAATCTGTAACATGTTTTGGAAAACTCGGTACTCGAACTATACAACCCTTACGAAAATTTGAAGGAAAACAACAAAAAAATGGGATCCGGGATTGTAAAACTCAAACTACCTACGTCGCGGGCGAAACGCCGATGTTCTGCCTTAGATCCGCGCTCTAGAGCTTCCGATGCGCGCTCCTGGAACTTCCACTGTCGAATTCCGAGCTCGTGGGTGCTTCGTTTGCTCGATTCGGTGGAGCTGCGGTGAAGAACGTCGAGAGGAACGATAAGAGTGGGGGGGGGGGCTGATATTTATATCAGCCACTCGCCGGTGCCAAACCCGCCTCGGACCCGACGCCCAATACGAACAAAAGTAAGGTCACCATTAGGGTAAATGCACCGTTCTGAACCCAACGGCGGACTCAGATATTCTATCCAAGACTCTGTTCAAAAGTTATTCGAGGCGACGCTCGCACACTAACTTCGCTACTTATTTACGAAAACGCCCCTAGTGGTGTTTCTCACCTAATGCCCGCGCCCGCAATGTTTACACCCTGCCTAGGGTAAACGGCATGTTCCGGACGCAACCATGCCATCTGATTCCCATTCTGAGCTACCGTTTCGGAGATATCACACCCCCGCCACGTGCATAGTATAAAAATACATAATATTTTTTATAAAATTAATTCCGGGCACACCGGGCCTCGGAATCGCACGCTATCTTCGCGCCTAGCTCTGGAATTATTCATAGAATTATTCCAAAGTCTCACAGGGCCAAAAACCCGGGTCGCTACATCCTCCCCCCTTAGAACTTTTCGTCCCCGAAAATCCCTAAGCATAAGGAAAGAGACTTGACTCTCAACTGGGTCTCACACACCAGCGAGCTCACCAACAAACACCCATGCCCGAACACATAAGCCAGAGAGACTCATCCACCACACCTCAATACTATCCGCATTGGGCGGCACTGACTCGCCCACACGGTTTTAATCGCGTTACAAAAATGCGTCTCAGTGGGGGAAGGATCCCTCTTCCACACACATTCGAAGCATGCAGAACAACTCCCACACAGGGTCTTACCAATGCCCTGAACAAAACCCGAGAAAGCAAAAAAAGGAAAGAGTAACGCTAAATAGTGTCTGACAAACTACTGCAGTAAGTAGAAAAGACACAAGGCATACCTCTATCCATCTGCGGTTCCTCTGGGTCGACTACCTCCAGGGCATGCAGTTGTCCTCTCCCTTGACCACCAGCTCCACGAGCTTGGCGTGGACCACCTGGGGGTGGGGGTGGTGGAAACTGGTACTGCCTACCACCGGCTCCTACTACACCAGCTCCGCCGCCACGTCCGCTGCCTTGCAGACCTCCTTGCTCGAGACACTGCCTCTGCCAAGGCAGTCCATCGACCGACTCCCTCTCAGCAGCACGTCGGGTCGGAAAATCTATAGGATGATGTCCCCGACCGTCGCAAGCGTAACACTGCCTCTCTTGCGGCTAACCAAAACTGGCCTGCGAGCCCTGTAATCCATGAGCCTCATATCCTCCATCCTACGGTCACCTCCTTAAACGTCGACCACATCCTGACCCCTAAGTCTGTCGTCGGCTACTAGATGCCGATCTGACTGACAATGTCTCATCTCTCGAGTGCCCAACACTAACAGGGGGAATATGCTCAGCTAGAAAACTCTCCACCACCAACGCTTGCTCCAGCACTCCAGCATATGTGGGCAGGCACAAGTAAATCACACCTTCTCAGATGTCCCTGCGTAAACCCTTCTCGAAGGTCTGAGCCCTAAAGAAAGGGTCTCGAACCATATCCAGGGAGTAGCGCGACAGGTCTGTAAACCTCGTTGAGTACTCTGACATGGTCATGATCTCCTGTCAAAGCTGAAGAAGCTCATGAATCCACACTGACCTCAACGTCATCGGATAGAACTCTTCCCTGAAGATCCGCTCAAACTCTGCCCACGTGAGAGTCTCCTCATCTTGGGACTGCATCACCAAACTCCACCATTTCCCGACCGAACCATGCAGAAGGCTTGTCGCTAGGACCACCATCTGATCAGGAGGTGTCCTCACTAGGCGGAAAACTCGGGTGACTGACTAAAGCCAGTCATCAGCTGCCTGGGGTCTGGATTGCCCCGAAACCTCAGAGGTTGCTGCTTTTGGAACTCGTGTAGCGCACTCAGCCCACGCGCAACTTCATCCTGCACTGCCGGCACAACCAGCTGCTCAACAGGTGGCGGCTCAACTGGCAGACCACCTGGAGGTGCAACCTCAGAACTTGCACCCTGCTCCTTATCCTCTACACGGGGTGGGTCATCAGCACAATCCTGTTGCAGAACCCTCGCTGGATGTCGTCGTGGAGGTATCCTGAAATACATCCAAGATGAACCACATTCAAAGAGTATATATAGAGAGCTGACTCGAGAAGGACAAGGAAAAACCCAAAAACCCAGTCCTATATAATGCATGTACCATTATGTCCCTACGACCAGTGTAAGAATGTCCCGAGTCGAAAGAGAGGTTATTAGAGTCCCTGTGTTTGGATACGTCGGCCGCCACACTAACACTGGAGTCCCTGGCCTGAAATCCGAACTCGAAACATCCCAACACTGCCACAATGCAACCCGAACCAACCTCACAACAAGACCAGCTACGCTCTGAGATCCCAAATGTGGAACCTCCTCTAATACCACTCTGTCACGACCCAACCCAATGGGGCTCGAGCCACAACTCCACAAGCCCGCCTCCAATAGGCCTGGGGCTGGCGACTAGCGCCGAGTAGGCTATCACACACATGGGAGGCATTAGCCTAATATACCTGTACACACGCACCCACAAACACCTCCATGCAACAGTGCAGAGATATAAAATTGAAAATTAAATGCATGCATAAATCTATCTGAAAGAAGAGTACAACAGAAGTTCAAAAGGGAAAAACAGGGCCCACTAAAAGAAAACTACAAAGCGTGTCCAACCTGCTCTGAAGAAGGGGAACACTGCCACAAACACCCGCCGGAAAGCTCCCTCAGCACCACACTGGAAAACACCTCGGTCAATCTCGCTCACTCAGCTCCGCCTCCTCTAGGTCCTCCTGGGACTCTGTTGAAAGGCCTGTGGTCTGCACAAGACACAAACATGTGCGAGCAAAGCCCCTGCAGTGGTGAGTATAAACATACTCAGTAGGCACCTCAAAAACCCAAAACCAAAGAGAGAAAATGAAAGGCACCAATCCGCTCATCCCAGCCAGAGGGAACCTAGACGAGAAAGAAATTCCATCTGATTACCTTCCTCAGATAAACACAACTAGTCAGCTCAGCTCAGGTGTATGCCCATACATACACCTTGAACAATCCAGATATATACAGCTCACGCCACAAAGCCACAAGAGGTACTGACCTCATCACCAGCAACTACCCCCAACTAGGAGAGTACACCACACGAACATTATCATACTAGAGGACACTCATCCGAGAGATACACTCCATCGGGCCCCAATCAAACATCTCAGATGATCACCCGAGAGACCACACTCGTCGGATAACATCACCGAGGAAACATCACTGAAACAACATAACCACCAAACTCATCGGATAGGGGATCGCCGCAAGGGTCTGCTAGGGGATACCAAGACCCACTCTGGTATACATAGCTCACATATAGTGGATCACTCCCAGGGTCCGATGGGGGATACGACGACCTGATCTGGCATACGTAGTTCTCATAGATTGGGGATCACACTTAGGATCCGCTGGGGGACACCATAACCCGATCTGGCACTCGACAGAAGCACATCACTCAGATAGAGGATCATCGCCCATATAAAGGTGGTCACGATGATACTGGAACCCTATCTGGTATAACTCACGGTGTCGGGGATCGAACTGATGATGCCACAACCCTACCGAAACCACGCGCTGAGTAGGGGATCACATAACCAATGATACCACAACCCTACCGACACCAAGCGCTGAGTAGGGGATCGTATAACCAATGATATCGAAACCCTACTATAAACCTCATGCTGAGTAGGGGATCGTATACCCGACGATACTGCAACCCTACTATAAACCTGATGCTGAGCAGGGGATCGTATACCCAACGATGCCCAACCATACTGAGCATGACCCACCGCGTAGGGGATCATAATATTGATGATTCCACAAACCCTATGGGGTTAAACAGCTAGATAGTGGATCGCCGCCTGTGAATAAGCGATCACTGCGATACCAGGAACCCGATCTAGGGGAAAAATGCTAGAGGATCCTGCTCCGGGACCACCGGAGGGATGCTACAACTCTAACAGTTTAAACATCTCATCGAGAGGATCACAACCCTATACAAAGGTTGTGATTCCACACAAACCCTCGTGGAAACGAACCAAGGGAGTACTGTCAACCACTGCTGATCCAAAACGTCGCTAACCCGAGTAACTCGCAACAACACCACACTGCGCACATCCAAGGCCAATACTGAGGCCACCATCGCGATCCACGCAGAAAAGGACGCAGGATAGGCTGCTAACTCGCCCAAAACAAACTACCGGTGAAAAAGGAACTATTCACCATAGCTAGCTCGTGCGGGGACCACACAATGATCCTGAAACCCATCGTGCGGATCACACCACGACGATCCCCTCGAAAAAACAAGCCGAATCAACTACTCGCTCGTCCGAAACGGACACCCGGTGAAAATGGAACTATTCACAGAAGCCCAGCTCAGGTGGGGCCCACGCCTGGATTCCAAAACTCATCAAATGGATCATACCATTGCGATCCTCTCGGAAAAACACACAGGATCGACAATTCATCCGCCAAAATCGGACTCCTGGTGCAAAAGTTGGGTTTCTCCGCAAACGCCAAAACTCGGCCTCATGGGGCCCGCACCCCGTTCATAGTCCCAACACCTGAAAACCATCTCAAAAATTCCTTCGTACAATCAGGGTCTCAAGACCACTGACGGCACGTCAATCGGACGCTCCGGGTAGAAGTTACAACGGCCCGAAGTCGTAAAATAATAAAATAATATTATTTTATACGACGTTTCTAACTCCCGAGCCAATATCCAAAACCCATAAACCCTCAAAGTGAGTTCAAAAGGTCTGTCTCAATGCAAGGAGCGTGTCGCCGCAAACGGCTCGCAAATCGGAGTTTTGGTTTGCGAGTTATGGGGGTTTAAAGAACCCCTGGAAAATCTTGGCCGGACCACCGCCAGCCTCGCCGGTAACCACAGCGTCGTCGCCGGATTCCGCCATGGCCGCCGCCCGTCGTCGCCGGAAAACTTCCGGGAGCCACCGGGAGCACCCCGGTGCTCCAAATTCAGATCCGTAACATGTTTTGGAAATCTCGGGACCCGAACTATACAACCCTTACAAAAATTGGAAGGAAAACAACACAAAAATGGGATCCGGGATTGTAAAACTCAAACCCCTTACATCGCGTGCGAAACACCGATGTTCTTCTTTAGATCCGTGCTCCAGAGCTTCTGTTGTGCGCTCCTGGAACGTCTGCCGTTAAATTCCAAGCTCGTGGGTGCTTCGTTTGCTCGATTCGGCGGAGCGGCGGTGAAGAACGTCAAGAGGAACGATAAGAGTGGGGGCGCTGATATTTATATCAGCCACCCCCCAGCACCAAACCTGCCTCGGACCCGATGCCCGATGCGAACAAAACTAAGGTCACCCTTAGGGTAAACGCACCATTCTGAATGCAACTGAGGACTCATATTTTCTATCCGAGACTCCATTAAGATGTTATTCGAGTCGACGATCTCACAGTAACTTCGCTACTTATTAACGAAAACGCCCCTGGTGGCCTTTCTCACCGCAGATCCGCGCCCGCAAAGTTTACAGCCTGCCTAGGGTAAACGACACGTTTCGGATGCAACCGTGCCATCAGATTCCCGTTATGAGCTACCATTTAGGAGATACCACACCCCCGCCACGTGCATAGTATAAAAATACATAATATTTTTATAAAATTAATTTCGGGCACACCGGGCCTCGGAATCGCACATTGTCTTCACGCCTAGCTTTGGAATTATTCATAGAATTATTCCAAAGTCTGATAGGGCCAAAAACCTGGGTCGCTACAAACCCATCAATATATTCAAACTAGAATCTCAAAATTTTAATGAATGATAATTTTACATAAATAATTAATGAAAAAAAGAACATAAAATTGTCTACCAAAATCACATCCAAATGCAGCAGCAGTTAGAAATGAAAATTACAGGTGTTAAAAATTGAAAAAACCCATAGTATACATATGGCAATCATAACATAAAGGGAAATATATAGAATTACATATTACAAAAATTGGAATTATGATCACATTCAAAATCAAATTAAATTTCAATGATTATCCTATCCTTGATAAAGTGATATTCCTTCATTATGATTTCAAATCCAACATATTTCACAGTCACATTTGTGACATTTTAATCAATCCATGATCATATTTCCTTTATCGTGACCTATTTTAGAGTGAAATAATTTTAGAACATAAAATATAATAATTCCTCATTATTATTATCCCCATCAACATATGAATCTAACTCATAAATTACTAATAAGGGATTTTTATCATCAATTGTTCTGATTGGGTTATTCAACTTTGAAGATAAGAGATCCCCATATTGAGTCTTTTACTTACATTTATCCATGATATAAATAACATAGTATCTTTTAACAATTTTAATTTCTATATTTGAGTGGTCCTTCTTTCGATGCGTTTTAATATAATGAGGTGTGATAAATCCGTCTAAATTAATATCCCAATTTTTATCTTTTTTTTGCATCCAATTGGAAAATTCATCTTCAGCCTATTGAGATTATATTAAAACTAAATTAATTCCTCCAGAAAAACCTTATCCCCTAAAATCATTATAAATTCTATCTGTCACAACTTTCAAAATACTATATTGAGCCTCAACCTAATAGGAATTTGAATGCAGTTTAGTATCCTGAATAAAACCCAGAAGATAATTATTTTCACCATGATCCTTAGAAATGTATTATGAATTAATATTTTAATTTGATGGATCTAAAGAAAATTTTTTATTTTATTGATAGTGTTTAAAAATATCTTTATTTCAAAAAAATTAAAGTGAGTCAATTTTTATTTCATTTCCATTATCATATTCAACATTCAACATCCCTTTTTCAATTGAAAAAAAATTCCTTGAACTAGAGGATTAACATAAAGATTTTACATATTACCAAAACAACATGACCTAGATATGTGTCCAAATTAGAGAAAATATTAATAGTATTATAGAATAATATCATATACAAAATTCTCCCATATAATTTATGGAATAATATTTTGTTAGAATATAACTATTTATTTTTTATTAAAATAATACATATTTTATTATAGTGATTATGAATTGATTAAATCTACACATGAATATTAATGAGACATTATATTTTTTTGTTATTAACATTATATGGTTTTTCATGTTACCCATAAAAGAAATGACATCCACATAATTTTATTCATTACATGAATAAGTGAGGATATTCTTCCCCCATATTTTTATCTGATTTCCAAATAACTTCTTTTATACAACGGTTCTTACATAAAACATTACCCATTTGAGTTATCTTATTCCACAACACATGATCATGGTGATCTAGAATTTAAATATATTTTTCCTTGTAAGATCAATTTTCCACACACTGTTATAATTCAGGGCTCACAAAATGAGATTAATCATGCATATTTTTCCTTAATGACGAGACATTAAATATACCATGTTCCAATGATAATATCGAAGGTAATGAAACATGTTATACAAAATATTAAACTTTTAATAAAATTTAAAATGGTCCAATATACTATGGACTTAATTTTATTTTCATTTCAAACCACATATCAAATTTCCACGAATAATCATTAAGGAAAACAAGATCATAAACCTAAAGGGAGAGATATTTCATATAAATATATGACAAAACCTTCTGCCTCAACAAAAATTCCCACATATGAAGGATATTAAATTTTACCTTCTCAGTCATATCATCAACCAATTTTATTCCCAAAAACACTATGGCACACTCTTTATCCTATTATCCTGGAGTTCGATACAAATTTCTATATATGGCCTCAGATGGTAAGATTTTTATAATGGAATGAATAAAATTATTACAAGTAAATTACACTAAATAATTATATTGTGTTGGGTCCTAATTAAAATTGAGGAATGGATGAGGATGAATTTCAATTTTAAAATAATTTAACCACATATCAATAGTAGGTTAACGTAGTGAAAAATTAATAAGAAATAAAAACATTGATTTTTATAGTAGCTCAAATCTAACTTATCCAACACAAATAATTACATGTATCATGAATCAAGAGACATGGACCCTCTACAATGGACACTATAAAATTTCAAGATATATCAAAAATCTTTTACAATATCATTTTTAACCCCTAGAGCTGGAACCTAAGATGACTTTTTTGCACAAGTAGTACATAACCAATCAAACTACAATTTTAACATCTATAGCTAGAAACCAAAAGGCAACTTTTGATTTGGAGGAAGAAAAAACCTACATTTTTACAAATATGTTGAAAAAAATACTTTGATTTTTTTTGTTATGAAAGAACCAGAATTTCTATTCTATTTTCTCACATGGTGGAACAATGCAGTTCCTAAATACTTTTTGGAATTCACATCCCAATATCCAAAATTTTAATGTGTAGTGTAAAATAGTAAAATTACATAAATATTAATTAATAGATATTATTAAATTCATAGAACTAAGTAAAAAATTTAGGATTTGAGTGTTGAGGTAGAATTGTTCTTTTCTAGGGAAAATGGATCAATTGATTGTACATAAGTTGAAAGAAGTATTTGATCACAAAATAATGGAAGACATATATTGTTCAATAACATGCTCAAAATAATATCACATTATATATCTGTTATATTATTTTTATAGAGTTCATTAATTCATATTTGATTCAAATCCTATATCTTATTGTAGTTTATCTTTCTTAATTCAGCATGCGATTTCTTGTATGAAATCTCATGAAAAACATACCCATCTAAAAGAATCTAATAATATGTGAAATTAAATACATGTTTTACATTGAAAATAAATTATAATAATTAATAGCATACCAAAAAATTATAATTATCACTGAATTCCCCTGGAACACTCACATAATGTTAATGTGATAAAATCATTAAATTCCAACCATATTCAATTTCATGCTCATGTTTTACCAAGAAATTAGTTTGAATCTTCATTACAAGTGAAATATATTTAATCCTATATATATTTTTTCGAAATAAAATTCATTTGAATTGAATTAATTTATATGTTTTAATTGATAATTAAATCAATATAGACATCTAAAATAGACATAATGTAATTCCAAATTTCGATATATACAAAAAACATACCATACTTTCTGTTAAAATACAAAAAATTAAATAATTTACCATACATCATAAATTAGTTTCAATAATTCTATAAATATCAACATGAATTCACTATTTTTTCTTCTTTCGTTAACTTTTTTTTTCATGATGTAGCTTTATTTTTTTAAACATTCACTTAATTTTTTTTTCATCTGGTCACATTATTTTTATATGTATAGTATATTCATTTATTCACACAGTTACTTCTATTTTTTCATATAGTCACCTCATTTTTTCATCTGGTCACTTCATTTTTAATCATTTTGTATCTTTCATAGTTTTTAAAAGTTCTACTCAGAAAAATTTCAGTATAGGACACTTTTGAAATTAATTAAGTTTTTTCATAGGTCTACTTCACCCATGAAACCATCATGAGTTTGTTATATTTTCACTAATAGTCACTACACGAAACATACATTTTAGACATTATGAAATTATTAAACAATTTCACTTTGATACATTGTCAAATTTTTTCTCATGGTTACATTATAAGTTAAATCTATAAGGTAACCTAACAAGGTCACATCACAAGGTCTATTAACATAGTCACTTCACAAGGTCACCTTTCAAGTAATCATATAGGATATATCTTTTTTCACTATGAAATGAATTATTGACTAACAATATATAAAATATGAACCCATATTCTGATTGATCAATAATAAAAAATATATTTCTTATTTTAATTATTAATAAACAAATAAAAAACTATATTAATGGGAAACTAAACATTATAAATCATTTTAATTAGCATAAAAATGTATAAAGTACAAATATTTTTCTATTCACAATTGATAAAAATATATATATCCTCATATGTGAAAAAATAGTTTAATATTAATGAGGGTCCTATAATTAAAATAAAACATAGAAATCTCCACATGAATGGCCACTAAGAAAGAAACTAACCATTGTAATATTAAAATTGCGCTCATAACATCGATTCTTATAACCTCATATATTTTCAAATAATATATGATTTATAAGGCCATTAAAATATTTTAATAATGTCAATGAATTATTTAATTATTTTCAATGAATTAATGTGTAACCAACAATTTTAAAGAAATAAATAGAGCTAATATAATAAACTAGATTCAATATATACATTAAATAAATGAAAAAAATATAGTATCATCTCAAAATCCATTTCAATATTTCAAAGTATATTTTATATGACTAAATTTATGTCACTAAATGTTTAAATTTTATTTTATCAACATTTTATAATTCTACGTGTATATTAAATATATCATCTAACAATTTTTTGATGAAAAACATCCTTGACTAATATTACCCTTTTAAAAATGACCTCTATTTTAGGGATATCTAACATCTATGTTTTCAGTCCTTGTGTGATATAATGTATTTTTATATGATATTTTTATCATTATTAATATTATTTAGATAATAGATACATAATTTGAATGCTTACACATTTACTATGGATCTATTATCTAAATAATATCTATAATGATATAAATATAATATATAAAAAATGTATAAATGTTTAGAGTCATATATAAAAGGTAGATATAAGAGAATTAATTACATAATTCATGGAGACTGTAGGTCATACACGCACAAGAACACAGTTTCCATTTTCACGATGGATGAAATGAATGAATTGTAAGAATTAATTTACCATTACATAATCATTTTTATATCACATATATCATATATATTAATTATATATTTATCTGTTACTAACCAATAAAAAATAAATGAAGTACATATTACATCACTTCGTGGAGCAGTTTTCCAAAAGTACACACAAGATACATTCTCGTTTTCCAAAAAATTGAATGGTAAATAAATAGATATATTATTCTTATTGAATAAAAATGTAAGATGTAGATACTCAAATAGAATATGGGTTGGGGTGAACTTTGAGTTTAAAAACATTAAATTTTATACTTAAGTTATCCTTGTTTAATATATTTAACAGATAAGATTAACTTAGACTCTCTCATATGAGGTTAAGGAAAACACCTTAGGTTTAATAAAGATGTATAATAAAATAGGCACAAAGGAATTCTTATACAAGATTATACCTTAAATCATATATAATAATTAATCATATTTACAATAATATAGAGATTATAAGAAATAATTTCATTTTGTTACAAATTGGAGTGGAAATTTAAATTATATATAAAAGAGTACAAGTCATTTATCCCAAAGAGTACGGTATCCAAAACTTATCCGAAAATTACTCCTTTATTTATACTTTTAATAAATGTTGTCTTACCCATACAAGGTAAGCTCTTGATATAAAGATAAATATCATTCTTACATTCCCCAAACCCCCCGATTTGTAAGGAGATCAATACCTCTATATTCCTTCATCAAGGAACCCTTGATTAAGCAAGTAATCAGAAACTTTTTCTTAATTCAGCAAAGAAGTCCCTGATTCTAAGTAAAAACAATCAGAATTGAACAAGAACAAAATAGAGATTTTTGAATATTTATGTGTGTGGAATAATCTATACAGAACATAAACTCTTCATGTTTCTCAGATGAAGAGATTTTCACCGAGCTCTCACTAAGTATCATTTCTCCAAAAAATTCATAACACAACACTGACATTAATAAAAAAAGTTTTCATTCTGTATCTCTAATACTCATAATAATTACTATAAAAAATATGTGGTCTTGTTGGGTTCAAATTATCTAAGGATCCAAAATTCTTTAATTATATATTTTAAAACAATAATATTCCACTCCACACATTTTTGTTATATGTGTTTATAAAAAAATAGTTTATTGAAGAAATAAACTAACTTGTAAGGGAAAAATAAGTAAGATAACACAGTGGAATCCTATTCTAACACAATTATATATATTATTATATCAGTGAACTTCTCTAATACCAATTTTAGGATCAAAATATGTATGTGAATGAAAAAATAAAACAGGGGGGTTTGAAATATAGTTTTTTAAAATATTAGAATGTTGTTGTTGCATTAAGATGAATTGTAAAGTGACATCTACTTTTATTGTGTGATTATAAGGCTGTATCCTTAAAACATTACTTAATCTTGATTAAAATCATGAATTAACATTGAGAATTTTTTCAGATTAATAGTTTATTATAATTAGGCAAAAACTATTTCATTATATCTCAAATATTTCAATGTAGAGACTTCTACTTAGTATCCATATTTTCATAAAATAAAAAACTCTTCAATGAAACCAATATTTCTGTTCTTGATAAATATTCTTGAATTATTACTTTCTCTTAAAATTCGTTATAACCTATGAAAAACATTTCAATAATTTTGTATGAGCATAAAAATCTCATTATGGGTGAGAAAATAAATAAAGATAACATTATCCCATCAATGAATACAATACACAAGATCTTTAACAAGCATCTTGAAATCATAAGATTTATGAATAACAAATCGAAATCATAAATCATAATGGATACTTCTAGAATCCATATCACACCTACATTGTAGCTTTCACAGCTATATAGAGATTTACTTTTGGAATACCCATCAAAGTATATTCCATAAATATCTTAGGAGAAATATTAATGTTTACCTCTGTCATGTTACCCAAAGCATTGGTGAGCTATCTTAGGCTCACGAGCAATATTTTTATCACAGAACCACCCGTATACGTAAAAAAATATCAGTAACCATAAAATAATCATAATACATAAAAAATAATGAAGGAAACATATCATTTCAACAATTCAGATCAAGATATATAATTTTAGGATATTGAAATAATCAACAATTTTCAAAAAGCTTTTAAAAAACATTATAAAGTGATTTTTAAATCAATGTGTCCCATAACACATTGAATCGTTTAAAAAAAGTAACATTTAGAAACATTAATTTCCATATAAATAAATAATTAAATTCATTTTGAAAAAATGGGAATTAATGAGAAAGATTTATAGGAATAAATATTTATAACATTATAAGCAATGTATTAGTTAATGATACTTTTTCCAATAAAGAAAATAATTAAATAAAAACAATTACATAATATCATTAACCAAAGCTCGTAATATCATGAGAATAAGGAGATTCATGATATGAATTTTCAAATGGTTGTATATACACCATATAAAAGTGAACTTTTTTATATTAATAAATAAGTATTAATGGAATGTATATTGTGAAAAATCCCTTACAAATATCATAAAATTGACGTTTGGATTATCAATGAAAGGATAATGTGTTGTAAAAGTATATCCACACAACAGGAAGTGGATATTAAAACATAAATAATCTAATAGTGGTTCCACATATAATCCTATAATAATATAATCAATGATGTATGCATAATACCCAATGATTGAAAACTGAGATTATAAATTCTCTTATAAAAATTCGGCAGCCTAATGACGTCACATAAAAATTCAGAAGTGGAGTTTATGGGAGCGAAATGATTAACTTATCTCTTGGACATAAAATTTATAGAAATAATGATATATTAGAACATATCCCAACAAAAGAAAAAGGGAATAAAAGGACAAAACATAAAATATGTATTTGACAAAAAGAGGATTGTGAGAGGTTCCCTTACCCCGTGTCCGACTTGAACCGTTTTCTCTTTAATTTTCTAAATAATAAGCATATGTTAGTTTATAATTTCACTAGAACCATTTTCCTGAATATTATTCCTTTTATATCACTTATTACCTTGATATATAAATTAGTTAATTATTTTGGTTCTTGTTAGACAGTTTTTTTGATATTCGGAATTTGAGTAAAAATGATAATTTTTATAATTAATAATTGTCCATGTGGTCAAATATACATTATATACAGATTTTTATTTATGATTTAAATATCATATATATCTAATTTATATGTATTTTTACCCCATATATATATTTATAATAGTCTGTATCATTTGGAAATATGTATTTACAAATTGTACATGTGGTCGTATGTACACATGAACACTACTTTCATTTATTTTTTTAAAGGAATTAAAATAAAATGATACATAGTTATATTGTAATTAAAAAATAATATATATGTTATATATGTTACATAATTTCATTAATTTCATCCTTTATAAATTCAATGTATAACATGAATGATTAATATCACTTTGAGGGGGGGGGGTAGTCTGCACTTCCACAAATGAAGTTATCGTATTTATAAAACATGAAAAGAATAATTTTTTGTACTCAATGATAATTAAAAAAGTATATATATAAAATAAATATCATAAATAATATATATAATTTTATTTCGATAATAATGGCTTCCATTAGAGATGGTTTGAGAATATTGAACAATCATCCTTTCGTGAGGCACTAGTTCGTCGTCCATAGAAATAATATATTATATAGCCATTAGATAAGGGTGTGTGTAGGAATAGTTATAATAAATATATTAAAATCATCCTAGTTTATTGAGGATACCAGTTTTGTTATGTAATAAAAGTAAAATAATAGAATAGGGAGTGATGAAATAGAATAATGGAAATGAATTTTAGAGAAGATGACACCTCTTTAACCATGTAACTAAATTTTATTTGATCCAAAAGGGTTTCTTGAATTGACTTCATCCTATAATAATGACTCTAAGTGTAAGATTGGTTTGTTTGGAGATTATTCGATTATATTTATGATGAGATAATGATCTTTAGAGGTGTTATTAATGGGTTAGATGTTGTGGCATTTTATAACAGGGAGGAGTTGCAATTTATGAATGCTTAAATGTATTGTTTTATTATATAATTATTTTTGATTTAAAAAGGTCCAATACTCAATAAATTAAAATATAAGATAAATATAAGGCTATATAAAATAATCCTATAATAATTGGAAAGGTTTTCGATATTTTTTAGTCCTTATCATTTTTTAACCCTTTTTTACACTTACCTTTTTATCATGCATTTAACACTTTGATAATTAAAATAGTTACCAAAACATGAAAAATGTCCAAATAAAGAGTTATTAATAAAATATGAGACTTATTATATCTATTTATATGAATATTAGTGTTTTTATAATTTGTAATAAAATATTTTATATTTTAAAACATGAATTATGTCAATTTTGACACTACTGGTATCATGACTTTTTTAAAAATCCAAAATAACAATATTGATTAAAATAAACATCATAAATAAAAATATAACATGTAAATAGAATGCATAAAATTATTTTAAGATATCAAAATAAACAAATTACATTTATTTTAACATTTATAATATCACTTATTAGAATTATTTATTAATGAAGTAACAACTACATCACCAATGTGTCTTAATTAGATTTATTTATATAAGGTATAAAAATTATAAATAAAATACCATGTTTTAGAAAATATTCTTATATTTATAATGAATATTTATAGTCAAAATTATCACTTATATAACCCAGTGAAATGTTTTTTACAAAAGGATATATGATTATGTAACATTTTCCATAACGTTAAATTAATTTTTATAAAATGTCATTTTCACTTACAAGTGGCTCAATGGGGTCCCAAAATTTACCCAAGGATTACCATTGTCAGAAATATCACATATAATAGTGTTATAACATGTGTTAGGTAATTTAATTTTATTATAATATTATTTTTTTACCCTTATTTACAATATTTACCTTTTAACCAAAGTAAATAAAATTTTAACTGAAGTGACTATTAATACGTCTAAAAATAAAAGTTAGCAACTTAAACATATTGGACCTCTTCTTTTAAAATACTGAATTAATTTTTCCAAATTAAAAACATATATGTTGTAGAAATTAATTTAAAAGTAATTCATGTTGTCAAAACCAAAAAGCATGTTTTTAAGAAATAATAACCATCAAATGATTTACATGTGTTTGTGTCTAATTAAAAATTAAAAATACATACATTGAAAAAAATATGATTAAATGTAAAAAAAATAATATAATTACACTTTAAATCTATTGATAATTATAATATATCTTTATAAATGAATCATATTAAAAGACAGTTTTGACATAAAATGCAGTATTTTTCACTATTTATTAAAAAATGAACATTATTAGAAAAATACAAAAAAATTAACCAATGTAAATTTTGATGTTCCTATAATAATGATTAAGTTTATTTTTTCAAATATAAAATATAAATGTGACAAAAACTAGATTTAAAAATGGTTCTCCATCAAAAGGTTGTAAACCAATCTTTTAAAATTAATAGAGTATTTCATACATAAAATTGAATTCATTTATATTTTGAGCCCTTACATTTTAAGGGTTAAATTTAAAAACATTTAACTAAATTGTTTAATCACAATTTTTTTAGTTCTATTCTTTACCATAATTACAGTAATTATGCTTTAACTACCATTTAAAATAATAATAATAATATATTATTTTTCGATATAACACAATGTTGCGTGCATCGTAAGATTTCAAAGAAACCAGTTTTTCTGTGTTGAGTATGATATTAGACATAACATACCCTTTAAATTAAAAATAATATTTTATTCTCAAATATTAATAAATATGAAAATGTAATAATCTTTATTTACTCATGTTTTTAGAGTGATCCCGAAGGAAGTGATGCCAAATATCTATGTTCTTTGTATGAGTGTGATGTGCAATGTTTTTTATTAATTCTATGAAACTAGTGTTATCAAATAGTATCTGAGTATTAGTAAAACTCATACCATTATCATTGAGCATGGGATGAATTCAAAACACTTTTGCACAACAACTTCGAACTGCAACATATTGAGCTTTATCATTAGAAACTGTTCAAAGTGTTGTTTCATTCATGACCAAGAAAGAAATGAATCGCCTAAGAAATGATAAGTTCTGGATGTACTTTTAAAATCTATTTTACAACCACCAAAGTCATCATGAGAAAATATTTTCAAATTATTATCATTTCTATAAGAGTAGGAAAGTATAAAATCCATAGTTCTATTTAAATTGTGAAAAATTATTTTCAATGCTTTTAAAAGGTATTATTTTTTATTAGATTGATATTTTGCACACATAAATACATTAAAAATCATGTTTGGATGACTAGATGTTACTTATGGTATACTTTCTATCTTAACTCTAAAATATGTGTTGATCTATTGGTTTCCCAATGTCATGACCCGTCCCCGGGGCCCGTGTCGTGACTACCCCAAGTCTGCCTCCCATATGCCAGGGGCTGGCGACCAGCACCAAGGCGTAAATCCTGACAAAAAGGGGAAGGCATTTCCTTTATAAAATAAACAAACACCACATAGTAATCAAGAAAAACAAATCTCTAAGTAAAATTGGGTACAAAAGTAGGTACGGAAAGTAAATGGGCCAGAATACAAACCCAAACTGAATGTAAAGTACAACTGGAAAAATAGTTCAACAACTGAAAGTAAAGTAGCAATGTCGAGCCATCCACTGGAAGTCCCACCTAAAGGGTGGGTACATATAGCGTCCTCAACTCCTCGGGTCTAGCCATCCGCTCCGTGTACGTCCCACCCAGTTGTCAACCTCCAGGTACCGACCGACTCCACAGGCCTCAACCACGATCAGCGCTGTCTGTCGTCGGCATCCAACACAACGTAGTGCGGCCATAGCCCATGCAGGGGTGAGTATACGCTACTTAGTAGGGACCTCGATACCCCTGAAGGTCTCCTAGAATCCACAAAGGATAATCCACAATGGAAAGATACAATCATGAAGTAACATCCAACACTACTTAGGTACATGACCATACATATACCTAAGTCATCAATTCCATTTTGGCTCCAACATCCGATCCCAAGTTCAATCACGTCCATAAAGGATAGTACAACCCAATCCACATAGGAAAGCACAAAACAATCCACATAGAAAAGCAAGTCAATCATATAGAATATATTGATTGAAAGTCAAGACTCAGCTCACACATGTATACATCTTCGTAAGGTGATAGAGATGATCAGATGTAGTCACTGATTCATTTAAGATGGGACCCACGTAGGATACAAAACCAGCTAAGCTGTCGGACCCACGTAGAATACAAGACCAGCTACTCTACTGGACCCAGGTAGGACACAAATACAGAGTCAAACATTGGCGGACCCTCGTAGGGTACAAGAACAGTATTACTGCCGGACCCACGTAGGATACAAGAACAGTAGTCATCATCGTCGAACCCATGGAGGATTTCAGTACGGTCTTCATTGCTACCGAACCCATGGAGGATTACAGTGCAGTATTCATCGATGCCAAATCCATGGAGGATTTCAGTGCATTCGCCGTCACTACCGAACCCATGGAGAATTTCAGTGTAGTCATCATCATCATCACAGTCCCAGCCAGCTCTAGGGTTCCCACACATAGCATGCTCATTTCTGGGAGGGTCTGCTCCACGAGCCAAGGGGTTGATACATCAAACGACACGTATTCTGGATTTGATGTATCTCAAAGTTCCGTCTCGACAAGAGGAACTCAACGTGATAGACATCGCGTGAATCGGACGCCCGGTCTGAGAGTTATTCATCCCACGGGCTCGATTGGATTTTAAGTCCAAACCAAACTGACCACACTCTAACTGCATCCAAACCTCGAGTGGAGTAATCCAAAAGGCCCGTCTCACTAATTGGAATACAATGAAGTCGACGATACGTCAATCGGACGTCTAGAGCTCATGTTATAAGCATTTTCGCTCCGAGGACCCGGTTGGTTTCATGTTCGGAACCAACCCGACCATACCCAAAGATCTCCAAAACCATGAGTGTAATACACCGAAATGACTGTCTCGATCCAAGGATTGTATCACAATAGAAGGTGTGTCGATCAAAAATCTGTAGCCCAAGATATGGGAAAAATAACAAACCTGTCTGGTGTTAGGGGGTTTTAGGCCCGAACCGAACCGGTTCGAGACCCCCTGGGGAGGTCTGAACCGAGTCGACCCAAACCAGGTCTGGGTCTGCCCCATTAGGGCGCATCCCGACCTAACCAGTGAGGCCTGGCCCAGTGTGGCTAGTTGGGCGCTGGCCGAGCCGCCGCGGAAGGGGGGGGGGGCAGCCCCCTGATTGAAACCACGACCCCCACGTGGGGGCCGCTCCCTTTTCCAACCGTGGGTTACGACCCCCGGTTTTTTAATCTGGAAGGCCGAAATGGCCTGCCAGGGTGTCGCGCGTGACCAGTCGTTCCCGCCCCCTGTGCACCGACGGCCGGCGGCTCCGGCCGCCTCTCTTGGTCCTTCGCAGCCAAAGGCCGTGGCCTTGGTCCGACCGGCATGGCGCGACGGCGCCCCGCACCTCCGCCAGAGCCTGCCCAGGCTGTGGCTCTTCGTGGTTCTCCGAAGTAGACCGACGGCGCCGCACCCCTTTGCCTCAGCTAAACTTTGGCCGTGGATTCTTTCGGTCTCAATGGCGTGGCGCGACAGCGTTGTGCTTCTTTTCCACATTCTTCTATGTTTCCACGTGGTGCCATTGCACCGCGCCGCCTTCTTTCGAGGCGCAACGAACAACATCAAAGGCGAAGGAGGGTTGGCCGTGTTCATGCAGTCCGACCTCCTCCCGTTAAAATGATAACAGGCGGCCACAAAATAAAAGACGAAGAACGACCAGAATAATCATGAAAAAAATTCCAAACCCCTACCTCGATGAAGTCATCAAACGAGGTTTGTCACGGGAAAGGGACATCGTGGAAGACATCGTCGCGGAAGGAGGATCGTCAGCATCATGGTACACAGCGTCGCAGTGCACAACGTCACAGAAAAGAGGACCATAGGTGTCGCGGTACACGGCGTCGTGTCGTCGATCTCTAGGGAATTAGCGTTATTCATCATCTTTCGTCAGAGGTCGGTGTTCTTCGTCGGTGATGGTGCGTTCTTCGTGTTCTTCAAGGAGGAAGATAAAGATTCCAAGGATTGAGAAATTCCTCTCCAACCTTCTCACACAACGAAATAATCCTTCATGAAATAAGACTTTGTCTTATTTAATTAACACACACAAGCCAACATTCAATTCGAAATTCAAAATGAATTCATGAATTGATTACATTGAATAACTTATTCAATTCATTAATTAAGAGAGTTGACTTGGTATTTAAAACGGGGTTGCAGGTGAGTTTCAAAATAAAAAATCACATGGGAGGTTAAAAGGAAATAAAGGGGGAGGGTCCCATGTGGGCCCCACCTCACTAATATCATACCTATTGGATTTAGGATATTAGTGGGTCCCACTCAATCCACCATTCCTAGGTTATCACTACTTAGAATAGAAATAAAATTTGTAGCACAATATTTTATTTTATTCTTTAGTTAACCCATTTAATCAATAACCTCACCCGAGCCAACACAAATCCAGAAAAGGTGTTATTAAGTAATTACTGGCACTATGGTTTCATCAGTGTCCTCAGATTTCGATTCTGAGCACCGATTCAAAAGTTATGAAAACCCGTTCATTCGTTCACTGAACGTACCCGAGCTAAACTTCATAACATGATTCCAGGCGCACCGGGCCTCGGAATCATGTGCCGTCAGAAACTACGTACTCGTAAAATCCCAAATAAAACTTAGAAAAACAATTCCCTTGAATTTACAGGTATTTACATTACTCCCACCTCAAGTATTTACGTCCTCGTAAAGATACATCGCAATTTAGGGGAGCAAAAGAGGGTACTGAGCACGCATCTAAGCATCCCGCTCCCAAATGATCTCCTGGAGGTTCCTGTGCGGCCATCTGATGCACACTAGAGGAATCGACCGGCCATGTAGGAACCGATCCTGTCGATCCTCAATCTCCAATGGGACCTCCACAATGGATGCCCCATCGTTAAGGTCTAGCTCCCCATGGTTGATGATATGCGTCGGGTCATGCATGTATCTTCTCAGGTGAGATACGTTGAAGACATCGTGCACTCGGTGCAACTGAGGTGGAAGAGCCAGGCGGTAAGCCACCTTGCCTACCCTGCTGTGGACTTGGAATGGTCTGATGAAGAATTGAGATAACATACCGCCCCAGCCAAGTCTTCGTAATCCACGTCGAGTTAAGACTCGCAAGAAAATGTGGTCGCCATCCTCGAACTCTAGTGGCCTCCGCCTCCTGTCAGCATAAGACTTCTACTGGATCTGAGATGTCCTCATCCTCTCTTAGATAACCTGGACCTTCTCTGTCATGTCCTGAACCATCTCTGGTCCCACAAGTACTGACTCCCCAGAGTCTGTCTAGCACAGAGGTGATCTGCATGGCCGGCCGTACAATGCCTCATATGGTGCCATCCCGATGGTGGAGTGGTAGCTGTTTTTGTATGTGAACTCTACCAAGGGTAGGTGGTCCTCCCAAAAGAGACCAAAGTCGATGACACATGCACAGAGCATGTCCTTGAGAGTTTGAATGGTCCTCTCCATCCCGAATGCCTCCTCAACCCCTTCCAAAGCTGGGATGTAAAGCGAGCATCTTGATCAGATATGATAGACGATGGCACAACATGAAGCCTTATGATCTCATGAACATATAGGTGTCCCAAGATCTCCACTGAGCCCTGCTCTCTGATGGGTATGAAGTGGGACAGCTTGGTGAGTCGGTCGACAATCACCCAAATGGATTCGTGACCTCTGGAAGTGCATGGAAGCCCAGTCATGAAATCCATAGATATCCCATTGAACATCTACTCCAGGACCTCCAAGGGATGTACCAAGCCTGCTCGTACCTAGTGCTCCGCCTTCACCTGCTAACAAGTGAGGCATCGAGAAAAAATTCAGCTACAACCTTCTTCATACCCAGCCACCAGTGCTGGCGTCTGAGATCCAGATACATCTTCGCTACTCCTGGATTTACCTCTAAAGGGGAAGTGTGAAACTCCCTTAGCACCTCTTGTCATAAAGAAGCTGGTACCACGGTGCGTCCTTTGAAAAGGACATCGTTCTCTTCTCCTATAGAGAATCCATCAGGTGCCTATTCTGAGGATATCTGTGCACGTCATGTCTCACAGTCAACGTCCCCACGCTGTGCCTCTCTGACCTGTTGTAGTAGTGGAGGAGTGACAGTGAGTGACTGAAGAAAGACTTCTCCATCTCTATCCATGATGGAAATCTGCAAAGCGGATAGCTGCTCCGTTGCCTCTCCAAGTAGCTGAATGCCCGTACTCCTGCTGATATCATCGGCTACTACGTTCCCCTTTCCAAGAGTATAGACTATTTCAATGTCATTGTACTGGAGGAACTTGAGCCATTGCCGCTATCTCAGATTTAGGACCTTCTACGAGAAGATTTACCTGAGACTCTGGTGGTCATAATAGACTGTAAAGAGCTCTCCCATCAAATAGTGTCACCACATCTTCAGAGCAAAGAACACTTCTTCTAACTCCAGGTCATGGGGAGCATAGTTCTGCTCATGCTGCCTCAACTGTCGTGATCCATAGGCGATCACCGCCCACTCCTACATCAGGAAACATCCGAGTACGGTCCCTGATGCATTGCAGTAAACTACGTACCCTAATCCCTCCTCTGGTAGCCTCAAGATAGGTGCTCTGTTAAACCCTTCTCTTAGCTCATGGAAGATTTGCTGACATCTATTTGACCACACGAAGGGTTTTCTCTACTTTTTCAAAGATGAAATGGGTTTCGCAACACTGGAGAAGTCTGGAACGAATCTCTGGTAGTACCCAGCTAGCCCCAAGAAACTCCGCACCTCTGTCACGCTCTTGGGTGGCTCCCAAGCTAGCACTGCCTCGATCTTCGCTGGGTCCACTGCAACTCCAACCTCAGAGATGACGTGCCCCAAGAAGTGGACCTCACGTAACTAGAACTAACACTTCAATAACTTACAATAAAGTTGGTGCTCTAAGAGTGTGTCCAGTACAACCCGCAATTGGTAGGCGTGCTACTCCTCATTGGTCGAGTATATCAAAATGTCGTCGATAAAGACCACGGAAAATCGATCGAGGTATGGCTAAATGATCCTGTTCATGAGACCCATGAACACTGTGGGAGAATTGGTTACGCCAAAAGGCTAACCAAGAAATAATAGTGTCTATATCTACATCTGAAGGTCATCTTCTGTACAACCTCATCCCAAACACTGAGCTGATGATAGCCTGGTCTGAGGTCTATCTTCGAGAACCACCGTGCTCCCTTGAGCTGATCGAAGAGGTCTTCAATCCTAGGTAGCAGATACTTTTTCTTCATGTTCACCTGGTTCAGGTGATGATAATCAACACACAGTCTCAAGCTCCCGTCTGCCTTCTTGGCGAACAAAACCGGGGAAGCCCAAGGTGAAACACTGGGTCAGATGAATCCCTTTCCCTGCAAGTCCTCCAGCTGTACCCGTAGCTCTTGAAGCTCAGCGAGAGCAATCTGATATGCTGGAGTGGATATCAGGGATTTCCCGAAGTACAGGTCATTATAAAAGTTTACCTCTCTGTGAGGAGGTAGTCCTGGAATGTCGTCAGGGAAAATGTCCGCATACAGATCCACCACTGCAGGAAGACTAGGACTCCGCATATGAACGTCTCCTAGGGTGAGGCTATCCAACTGATGAGTGATCAGCTTTCATCTCATCCGCGTGAGTCCATCCTGCGCCGCTAAGGCTCCCTTCTCGCAGGTGAAGGTGAACTTGCTCCCATCAGTGTGAACACATCGCACATTACGCCGAAAATAGTCAATCTGAGCATGGACTATAGATAACCAATCCATGCCCAAGATGAAGTCATAAGGCCTCGACGTCACTACAAGAAGATCCAAGCCAACGCTCTCGCCTCCTAGAGTAAGCTCACACTACCGGCACCAGTGCGTAATCATCGAGTCTGCTCATGTAAGAATCTCTAGCAGTAAGGATCGAGCCAACGGATCCGTTGGAATCTCCAAGCTCTAAAAAAGGGCAGTGACAATGAATGAATGACTCGCTCTTGTGTCTATAAGAGCTGCAGTAAGGGTGGAGTAGACACATATAGTAACTCAAATCATCTCTGGTGCACCATGGTTGTAGGCCTCCGCTGCCTGAAGCTGAGCCTGTCTTTGCTCGCCATCTCCCTGTGGTCGGGGTGGACCTCCTGTTGGTGGTGGTGGTAAAGCCTCAAAGCATCGCCCACCACCTACTGCTCGTCCAACTCCCCTTCCTCGTCCACCTGCACCATGCGGACCACCAAGGTCGACCCTCTGCCTCTGCCTGGGTAGCACCTCAACCATCTGCTGCTCCTCTACAGTGCGGGTCAGGCAGTCACGAGCAATATGGCCCTGCCCGCCACATGCGTTGCACATTCTACTCCTTGGAAGTCTGGCTCTGCGCCGGGTGCCCCACACCTGTGAGCCAGTTTCCTCAGGTCATATATATGATGGTTTGGTCCACCTGTACCCTTGTTATATTCGTCGACTGCCAGCTGCAGACGAATTTGCTACGTGATGCCCTACGGTAGGTCTCGCTACTAGTGTAGGCTCAGCAAGAAAGCTCTCTATGTGAAGAGCTCACTCCAGTACTCCTACCTATGTCAGAATTCTAAAGGAGATCATCGATGCTCTGATCTCATGTTTCAGTCTCTGGTCGATGGTCCTGGCCCAGAAGAATATGTCATGTACCATGTCCATCAAATAGCACGAGTGATCGGTAAATCTTGACAAGTACTGGGCGACTGTCATGCTGCCCTACCACAGCTGTAGTTTCTCCTGGATGCGCACCGCACGGAGGGTGGCTGGGGTGAACTCTGAGCGGAAGAGGCTCTCAAAGTCCGTCCAGAGGAGTGATGCCTCATCGTGCACCTGGAGAATCCAGCTCCACCATCTACCTACTGCCGGGTGCAGGAGGCTTGCTGCAAGGATCACCATGAGGTCAGCTGGTGTCCCCACTAGACTGAAAACTTGAACTACAGCATCCAGCCAATCCTCGGCTGCCTGAGGGTCCATCTCCCCACGGAACCTGGGCGGTATCGGACGTTGGAACTCGTGAAGTGCACTATGGCGAAGTTAACTCTTAGCGGCTGGGGCTGGTGGTATCAGTGGCTCGGCGGGTAGTGGTACCACTGGTGCCTCCACTGATAAAGGGCCCTACACCGAGACCTCATCGCTCGATGGGATGTCGTCTCGCACAAAGCATGGAACCATAGATGGCTGCCGTCAAGGGGCCATCCTGAAAAGTAATAGGTACACCACGGTCAAAGCAGTATACCTGGTGAGCTGACACAAAGAAATCACAAAAAAAAAACTTTTGAAAGACACTTGCAATCAATGTTTTCGTGAATTGAATCGGAAATCAGAAGTCGGGGTCTTGGTGTACGGATACGTCAGCCGCTAAACCAACACTAGACTCCCTGTACTGATAATCACACTCAATACCCTTAACACTATTGCATCACATAGAATAAAGATCAGAGTCATGGGTTCTGCGGTAGAACCGAACTCCTCTAATACCAATTTGTCACAACCCGTCCTCGGGGCCCGTGTCGTGACTACCCCAAGCCTGCCTCCCATAGGCCAGGGGCTAGCGACTAGCACCAAGGTGTAAATCCCGACAAAAAGGGGAAGGCATTGCCTTTATAATGTAAACAAACACCACAAATTAAGCAAGCAGAAGTAAACTCTACATAAAAATGGGTACAAAAGTAGGTGCAGAAAGTAAATGAGCCATAATACAAACCCAAACTGAAGGTAAAGTACAACTGTAAAGAAAGTACAACAACTGAAAGTAATGCAGCAACATCGAGCCATCCACTGGAAGTCCCACCTGAAGGGTGGGTACAAATAGCCTCCTCAACTCCTCAGGTCCAGCCGTCCGCTCCGTGTACGTCCCGCCCAGGGGTCCACCTCTAGGTACCGTCCTACTCCATAATCCTCAACCACGATCAACATTGTCCATCATCTGCATCCAACACAATGTAGTGTGGGTATTGCCCTTACATGGGTGAGTATATGCTCCACAGTAGGGACCCCGAGACCCCCGAAGGTCTCCCAAAATCCACAAAGGATAATCCACAAAGGAAGGACACAATCACGACGTAACATCCAACACTACTTAGGTACATGCCCATACATATACCTAAGTCATCAATTCCAGTTTGGCTCCAACATCCAAGCCCAAGTTCAATCATGTCTACACAGGATAGTACAACCCAATCCACATAAGAAGGCACAACACAATCCACATAGGAATGCAAGTCAATCATATCGAAGATATTGATTGAAAGTCAAGACTCATCTCACACAGGTATACATCTTCGTAAGGTGATAGAGATGATTAGATGTAGTCACTGATTCATCTAAGCTAGTACCCACGTAGGATACTAAACCAGCTAAGTTGTCGGACCCACGTAGGATACAAGACTAGCTACTCTGCCGGACTCACGTAGGACAAGTACAGAGTCAAACACTGCCAGACCCACATAGGATAGAAGAACAGTAGTCATCTCCGTCGAACCAATAGAGGATTTCAGTATGGTCTTCATTGCTACCGAACCCACGAAGGATTACAATGCAGTCATCATCGCTGCTGAACCCATGGATGATTTCAGTGCAGTCGTCGTCACTGGTGAACCCACAGAAGATTTCAGTGTAGTCATCATTGTTATCGCAGTCGCAACAAGCTCTAGGGTTCCCGCACACAGCATGCTCGTTTCCAGGAGGTTCCGCTCCACAAGCCAAGGGGTCGATACATCAACTGACACGTAGTCCAGAGTTGATATATCTCAAAGCTTCTTCTCGACAAGAGGAACTCAATGTGACAGAGAGTGCATCAATCGGATGCCCAGTTTGAGAGTTATTTTCTTTTTCGTCCCAGGGGCACAGTTGGTTTTTAAGTCAATAACAACCTGAATGTACTCCAACTGCATCCAAACCTCAAGTGGAGTAAGACAAAAGGTCTGTATCACTATGTGGAATCCAACAAAGTCGGCGACATGTCAATCGGACGTCCGAAGCTCAAGTTATAAGCATTTCTGCTCTGAGGGCCCGATTGGTTTCATGTTCCAACCAACCCGACCATACCTAAAGTTCTTATAAACCTTGAGTGTAATATACTGAAATGACTGTCTTGATTCGAGGATCGCATCTCAACTGAAGGTTCATCGATCGGAGGTCCGTAGCCCATGATATGTGCAAAAGAACAAACCTGTCCGGTTTTAGGTGGTTTTGGGCCCGAACCGACCCAGGCCAAGACCCCCTGGGTCGGCCCGAACCGGGGCGACCCAAACCGGGTCTGGGTCCAGCCTCATAGGGCACAGCCCGGCCCGGCCTAGGCGGCAGGTTGGCTTGGCGCGGGCGCGGCCCGGTGGGGCCAGCTCTGCGCTGGCCGAGCCGCCGCGGAAGGGGGGTGGGGGTGTGCTGCCCCCTTGATTGAAACTGCGGCCCCCACGTGGGGGCCGCTCCCTTTGGTAGTCGGGTGTTATGACCCCCAGTTTTTGAATCTGGCCGGCTGAAATGGCCAGCCAGGGTGTCGAGCAGGACAAGTCGGTCCCGCCCCTTGTGCACCGGTGGCCGGTGGCTCCGACCCCCTCTCCTACTCCGTAGTGGCCATAGGTCGCGACCTTGGTAAGACTAGTGTGGCGCGATGGCGTTGCGCCCCTTTCCCACAGCCCGGCACCGGCCTTGGATTCTTTCGGTCTCAACGGCGTGGCGCGACGGCACCACGCTTCATCGTCGCATTCCTCTATGTTTCCGCGCGGTGTCATTGCACCGCGTCACCTTCTTTCGAGCTGCAATGCACAACTTCAAAGAGGAAGGAGGGTCGGCCTTGTTCGTGTGGTTCGACATCCACCCATTAAAATGATAACAGGAAGCCCGAAAATAAGAAATAAAGAACAGAAAGAATAATCATGAACAAAATTCCATGCCCTTACCTTGATGAAGTCGTCGAACGAGGTTTGTCACGGGAAAGGGACATCGCGGAAGACGGTGTCGCGGAAGGAGGATCGTCAGCGTCGCGGTACACGACGTCGCGTCGTTGATCTCTAAGGAATTCGAATTATTCATCATCTTTCGTCGGAGGCCGATGTTCTTCGTCAGTGATGGTGCGTTCTTTGCATTCTTTAAGGAGTAAGATATAGATTCCAAGGCTTGGACAATTCCTCTCAACCTTCTCACAGAACAAAATAATCCTTCAGGAAATAAGACTTTGTCTTATTTAATTAACACACACAAGCCACAATTCAATTCAAAATTCAATATGAATTAAAGAATTGATTACATTGAATAACTTAATTCAATTCATTAATTAAGAGAGTTGACATGGTATTTAAAAGGGGGTTGCGGGTGAGTTACAAAATTAAAAAGCACGTGGGAGGTTAAAAGGAAATAAAGGGGGTGGGGCTTGTGTGGGCCCCACTCTACTAATATCCTACCTAGTGGAGTTAGGATATTAGTGGGTTCCACTCAAACCACCATGCCTAGGTTATCACTACTTATAATAGAAATAAAATTTGTAGCATAATATTTTATTTTATTCTTTAGTTAACCCATTTAATCAATAACCTCACCCGAGCCAACGCAACTCCAGAAAATGAGTTCTTAAACAATTACCAGTGCTGCGATTTGTCGGTGTCCTCAAATTTCGATTCCGAGCACCAGTTCAAAATTTAGGAAAACCCACTTGTTCGTTCACTAAACGTACCCGAGCTAAACTTCGGAACATGATTCTGGGTACACTGGGCCTCAGAATCAGGTGCCGTCAGAAACTGCGTACTCGTAAAATCTGAAAGAAAATTTAGAAAAAATATTCCCTTGAAATTTATGGGTCTTAACACCAAAAATCATTTAGACCAGGTTTATTTAAGGTATATATTGAAGTACTTATGCTTTTATTGTTCCATTTCCATAATTTTTAAGTATCTATTTAGTATACTTATGTTGAGATATATAGGTTCTTTTTTTTATTTTTAAGAAAATTTAAAACTTTGAAAAAAGTAACTCACCCATCATACTCATTTCAAACTGATATTTTAAAATATTGGAAAGGGGGTATTTTAAAGATTCCAGAGTATATCTAAATACAATGTCTTCAACAAATATTTGACCAAGATTTTATTTGATTTCCTTCATTATAAAAAAATATTTATCCAAAGATTCTTTAATGTATTTTTTTAAAACAAAATACCTATTAATCTGTCATTTCAGGATTTAGGGGCTTGCTTAATGGCATATAAATATTTTTCATGTTTGTAAAAATATTCAGGTTGTTTTATTTCTTAGAAATTAGGTATTTTTATACATATACATCCTCATTTAAATATTTTTAATGAAAATAAAACTTCACATCCACATGAATAAGTATGAAATTAATAAATTCTTCAATGTCTATTAGAATACAAATATATTCATGTTTTGATAATAAATGGTAGTTTTCTTCATAGTCTATTCCCTCTTGTTTATTATAACCCTTATAAACAAGTCCTGATTTATTTCTAATGAGGAATCCATTTTATTCATTTTTGTTTCTAAACACCAATTTTACTCTAATTATAGTGGTTTCTTTAGGTATTTCTACCAATGTCCAAAAATTGTTTCTTTCAAATTTATCTAGTTCATCTTTCATATATTTAATCCAATTTTATATCATCTAAACCATCCTAAGTACTTTTAGTTTACAATTGGGAAATAAAATCTATACTCTCTAATTAATATCTTAAATAACTTCTTGTCTATATAGGTTGATTTACATAACTGTGGATTCTATGACTAGGATGATTCATTTGAAATAAATGATATGGGTTTTTTAAATCCTTTCCCTCAACATATGTTATAAAATATTTTAGAGTTAATATTTTAGAAAAATATTTTTAAGTATTCTCATGATTAGAAGAATCTTCTATCAAATGTCAAAAATCAGTTTTTGAAAACTAATACAAAGATGTATATTGAGGTTTTTTGAAAACAAAAAGAAGAAGAGTCATAAAATTTAACATGTACAATTTACAAAATATTATAAGAAATATTATTGAAAACACTATAAACCTTAGAGGAAGTGCAGTAGCCTAAAACTATTCCATCATTGGATTTGGGTGTGAATTTGTGTTAGTAAATTTTTGTATTCAAAATGAATACTTTGTATCCAAATATTCTGAAGTATGAAACTTTAGGTTTTCGACCCATCCACAATTCATAAGGTGATTTATTATGAAATGGACTGATTAAAACATGATTTATAATATAAGAGTTAATTTTCAAAGCTTCAGCCCAAAAATGATTAGCAATTGACATTCCACTCAACATGATGTTTTTATCTCTTTAAGAATTACATTTATTTTTTCGCAAAAACCATTACAATTAAGAGTTTTAAGAGTTGAGAAGTTATGATTAATTCCTTTCTTACTAATTTTTTTTCAAATTCGGAATTTTCCAATTCTCCCCTATGATCAATATGACTAGTTACCAATGGATGGTTTTTCTCATTTTAAACCTCTGACAAAAAAGATTTGAAATATGAAAAGGTTTTAAATTTACATACAGAAAAATAGAACCATATAAATCTATTGTAATAATAAACTAAAGCCATTACATTGTATTTTTATCCAATACATCTTGTTTGTGTAGGGAGAATAAAGTCCTTGTGCACTAGGTGTAATGAATCAAAAGTTGAGACTTTCATAATGTACATAATGATTGACTTCTGTTTTGTTCTTTATTTATAAGGATCACAAACTTTTGAATAATCAAATCTATGATCTGGTAGATCCTTATAAAGTCTTTTTCATTAATAATTTAGATAGGTTCCTCATGTAACAAGGTTCTAATCTTATATATCATAACCAATAATGGTCTTCCATTACACTAAATCATGGTATGACTTGGATTATAAGCTAATTAATTGTATAACATTCTTATTCCGATGGGTAGAAAACATGAACACATGCTTAGAATTGGGTACTAAGAATTTATTATTCCAAAAATTCCCAATCCAAATTTCATCACATAATTAGCTTGTGATTATAAGGATCTTCTTAAGACCAATAACAAAAAAACTTTTGAAATTCAAGCTCTTCTGAGAATAATGATGTAACCTATAACGAAAATTTCTCCATGAAAATTGTCTTAAATATTTAATCATCCACCTGTCATATTAATAGTCATTGCAAAGAAGACTTTATTACCAGTCATTTCCTGGGAACATAATATATCCCGGTACCATGTATTTTTCGTTGTACTTCCTTTATTTTCCTAAAATTAAAACAATTAGAATTTGGGAATCTGAAATTTCTTGGACCTAGTAATGTTATATTGTAAAATATTATGAATTCCCATTTTCTTTGAAAAGTTAGATTTCTGAAAACATAAGGAATTAATTTTTTTAATGAACAATTTTTCTACCAATGTCCACCACTGTGACACTTGGTGAAAAAACGGGGATCTTTGAGGAACAAAATAGTTGTGACTAAAAATAGGTTTTGAATGAGTGTAAACCATTTGAGAACTATAATTAAGTGGAAAATTTTGTGAATACAATATATCGAAACTTTCATTACCAGAAGTAAATTTTGTCAAATGTTTCTTTAATTAAAAAATTTCATATATTAGTCTATTGACTAAATTCTCATTCTTATGTTAATTAGTCATAGAATTAGATCTTTAATATAAAATATTTTTCACAGAAACAATATATTCAAAATCATAAAATGTGTATCCTTATCATAAATAACATTCTCATGATTATTTGATATGGAAACGATTTCGAATGATTTCATATCATGAAATTTAGAAATATCTGATACTTATTTTTCAAAATATATACTCATGAATTTCCCTTATCATGTTTTCTTTTCATCTTACTATTTTTATTTTAATGTACCATAGAAACTCTAGATACCTCTTAAAAAGAATGTAAAGTATCACTATCACTAGATGAATAGGATTCTTCATCTGAGGATTTAGAATAATTTTCCTTAGGATAATTAGTATATAAATAAATATAGGGTAAAGATTCATCATTGTGTACTTTAGTCGTGAAGCAATATAATTATTTTAACTGAAAGATATGGGTATACTATAACCTAGGATAGAGGTACCTTGATTTATACATTCAAGAAATTCCTTCTTACCCAATCCAGGTTGATCCATTAATTTTATGATCGTATTTAGCCTATCTGGCTATCTCCGGCAGCCCACGATTTAGCAAGTAATCAACACCTCTATATTCCAAGTATCTGAATTCCTCGATATATAGAATATCAATACCAATCTATATTATTTTCAATCCACTGATTCATAATCCCAATTGATATATGTCATTCAAATCAGAACAAAACTCCTTTAAGATACAAGTTCTTGAAAAAACTATTCACAATATGTTTTCAACCAAGATTTTTCACAAGGTAATTATATTGATAGACCTCTTGCACAATATCTCCAAATCATCAAAAGTGTGTATGCTCATTCAAATGACTTGGTATTAATATCCTTAGTCACATCAGTCATATTCATGATCCAAAAATCATATTTTTCATGAAAATTCAGAAGGACTTAGACACTTGACACTCCAATGATCATATTAAACTAGAATAAAAGACATCATTTCATTACAAAAATAATTCCATGACATCATTATAATTGAATTACATAAAATATTTCATGAAATTCAGTTGATATAATATATTTCCTTTTATATGGATTAATCATTACAAGAAATGAAAATGTTAATGCTGATGATTTCATAAAGAAAAGAGTAGGTGATTACGATTGAAACCACGAAATGAAATTATGATTGATATCATGTTTTACAATTATGATTATACACCCTGTATGAATGAAAAAAATTCATATATTTATGATTGAAAACTGAATTATATTAGAGTAAATGAATATGATTATAATAATACATGTTGTTATGATTGATATCAAGTTATGAATTCCAAAAGAATACATTTAAAATTCTATACTAAATTTGTGGATATGATTGAAAGAAATACATGATGTTATTATTGAATACAATAAATGTCGTTATGATGGAATAAAATATATGCAGTTATGATTGAATACAATACATGAATTTGTGATATAATATAATATAAATGATATTCATTGAAAATAACTATGGAATATAGTTAGAATGAGTTTATGATTTCTGAAACAATGTGAATGGGAATGTTAAAAAAACATTTGAATAAAAAATTATAATTAAATAAATATAATTAATCAATAAATATAATATATACATCATATTCATAGATATATACACCCATTATAGGTGTTTATGAAAAAATAGTTACATTTGTTTGTGAGGCGATGGTTTTATGTAAACATGATCCATTGTTTCATTTCCCATTCAATGGAAGAGACTGATATAGGCAGTGGAATTGTAACACCCCGAGATTTTATGAAAAATATTCTTTTAATTTCATTAATTTCTTGTGTTTTATGCTACACCAAGATTACCTTGGCTATACGCAACACTGTATTAGCTTGCTGTATACGCAACACTATTCTTGGATCGTGTTACACACAATTTTGATAATTGTTATTCTACGCAACATTGAGTATATATATATAAATATATATATATTCAATGTATAAATGAAATATGGTTGTATTATGTTATATGAAACAATGAAGGATTCTTGCACAGCACGCAACCCTGACTTGGCTTGCATTACACGCAATCATGACCTTCCTCGATAGCGTGTGTTGCACACAATACCGAGTTTTACTAAACAACGATATATTATTATAATATTATTATGAACTAGCCGTTATTTATAGTATTTACTAAATTTTGAATCTTATAACATTATTATTCGTCTTGCACATTTTCTAGAACATGGTATAAGAACAAAATAAATTTTTCGGGTAAAATAAGTATTTTTCAAAAAATACAGTTTTGCCGCCTTTTGATGACGCACCCACTTTAAATCTAGTTTATGACATGTTTATAAGATCAATTTGATAAAATAAAATTCATCTTTGGAATCATGAAACAAAAATTACATTGGATAAATTTTTCATATTATTCTGGTAACTTTTATATTTTGATGAATAGTAAAAACAAGCTAGATTTTAATTAAAAAAAACTTTTTTCATCGCAATAATTTATATGGTTAAATTATAATATTATATGGTTTTAAAGTATAAATAGAATATATTTTTACCATTTAATATAATTTATGTCATTAGCATTGATTCTACCTTGAATTCTTAGGATAAATCAATTCAATCTTTTGCAATGTTTTAATGAAAAACCAGTTTTCTTTTGACAACGGGATTAATTTAAATTTAATTTCTGAAACTTTTGTGTATTGAATTTAGAAAAATGGATTCCATATTTGGAATCAGTGGATCCAAATTATGTTAATAAGATACCTTTTATTTTTGGGAATTATGAATAGTAACTACGGTAAATTTTATTTACCATAATTAAATGTAAACCGGGTAATTAAGGGTAAATATAATATTATAAAATTACCCTAACACTTGTCAAAATCCTATTGGATGACTAAAAGTCGACCCATATCACCTAAGGGTCGGATTAGATTAATTTAATGGACTTTTGGCCATGAAAATAATTTAATTATTATTAAAACCAAAGAATGTGACAACATGTCACTTTCTTAAATCTTATAAGTATAATAATTTTAATGTAGTGATAGACATCATGAAAATTTTAACATGAACAGTCTCCAGAAATCTAATACAATTATCTACATCATAGGAATTTATTTAGAATTTTTATTGATTAAATAATTATCATTTATTATGACACAAAGATGATGCAGTAATTGTCTTATTAATGAAATATTGACATAATTGATGTTATAAATACCTAAATAAATGTAATTTAACAATTTTTATGAATTAAACTAATTTTATAGGTCAATATGACATGTTAGTATTGATTTAATTAACTGTTTTAGAGCTAATCATTCTGTTATGATTTTTAAAAAAATCAATTACGAAATAGTGTCAAAATTGAAATAAAATAGTTTTTAAAACAAATATTATATTATTAATTGTTATTTTATTGCTAAAAATCTAAGGTTCGGCCAAATGACTTATATAAGATTATATATATTAAAAATAAACAACTTGGGGTTCATTTGACTTGATATAGTACGTTTATTAACCTTATAGTGTAAGAGAACAAGAAGACACGGTAAAAGTAAAATTATCTAACTTAAAGTTAAATATAAATGATAAGGTTAAAATAGTAACCTAAACATGTATAAATTCTATTGGATGATAGGCTTTCGACCCATCCCCACCTTAGCTTCGAAATAAATCAATTTGGATCTATTTAAAACCGAATTTGTCTTTATAATAAAATAATAGTCTTAGTTATTCCAATGGTGCCCCTCTCATCCCTTATAAAAGGGCACCCCCTCCCTCTCTTCGTCACACCACTTTGAGCCTTCAAGCTCGGCCAAACCCTGCCAAATTCTCTTCTCCACTTCCCTAGAAACATCCTAGAGTTTCTTGTCTTCCTCAAAGACCAATTTTAGTGACCTAAAAGGAGATTTCAAATAGAAGCTTCAAAGAAGAGGAGGTTCGGACACTTACAAAGAAAATCGGACCTAAGGTAAGGGAAATATCACAATCTCATTTTTATATGAGATTGTTTATACTTTGGTATTTACTAGGGTGTATTTTATCATCCATATCCATGTTTCCTCAATATGTAATATTGATATCCATATACAATAGTTTATATTCAATTTTACCCTTAGTTGAGTTTATAGTAAAAGATATGAAAGGAATCTTTTGTTGTTTTTCATACAAGGTACTTTTTGACTTTTCCGACAAAAGTACGAGAAGAATGTTTTTTTATCTTATACGACATGAATGGATTTTTAAAAAATTACTTCCAAGAATATTCCTTTACAAGTTTTCATGTTAATTTTTAATCAACTTCTTTTAGTTTAGAATTGTATGACATGTTAAGAAAGGAAAAGTGTTTTTGAAGTAGAAAGGATATTTTCCCCTAGAATGGAGTTCAAGTGTTTTATCAAAGTTATTTTCCATCTAAGATGATAAAGGGTTCTGTTTCTATCCTTATTATTACATGGATTTGATTATGTTGTGATGGAAATATTTTTATGAATTCCTTTATCCTATATGAATTGTTTTATGATGTCATGATGTTTAAAATTCCCATTTTTATTACATGGGTTATGCAATGATGTATGATTTATGATTTTGTGTCACACATAAGAATGGTATAATTATGAGATGGGTGGTACCTATATCTCCCTCCAATGAATTGGGTAATGATTTTATATCTCATGAGATAGACATGGCTGTAATGGTAGGTTATACTGGTTCAGAGAAACAGGACTGAAATGAGGAGTGAACTCAGTTCAGAAAGGGACTTTGTCCACTACGATAGTCTTGGAAATGAGTCTTGACTAATAATAAATAATTCTCTATGATTATGTGTTTATGACACAAAGTTTCATGTTTTATGTTATGATTATTGGGTTTTCATTTCACTACTATGATTTATCCCATGTTATGAAATTATGCTCTTTCTTGCAGGTTAATATTTCCAAAATGGTATGTTCTTATGAATATGATGTGATTGATATTTCTTTTGTTTACCCTTACTGAGCATTTGAGCTCACCCTTTTATTATTTCTTTTCCCCAGGATATAAAGAAACGTTTTAGGTACAAAATGGGAAGATCTTTATGGGAGATGCTGATGATCTTTCACCATGATTAGAGGATTATATTCCGAGTTTCCAAAGACACTAAACTATTACGATCCTTGTGTGTGTGTTTTTTGTTATGTACTATATATTCCACAAAAGTAATGTAATGTCCATGTACGTTAAGCTTCGGGTCTCTACAGTTGGTATCATAGGAAAGGTTTAGTCAACCTTTGGAAACTAGGATGCGAAAACGTTAGTGAGATCTCTAGAGATATTTATAAGGTGTGTCTAGGGATGTCCCTATGGATAAGTATACGTATAGGATACAATCCTACAACTATGGTAACTGTCATAGAATTTAACCTAAGATGTTAGATATTGAGGATACTCCCCCTTTATTATGTTGTTTTCCCTATCATGATTTTTTCCTCTAACACTATTCTTTTTGGGTTTTAGACAATGGCTGGAACCCGAAGGAACCGTGTTGATCAATGTAATGGACAATGAAATCATTGTCCTCATGAACAAACAAATTTTATGGGAGATGGAGTGAAAAATCTTATTGTTATACTTACACAAGCTATGAATCATTCTGGACTTCCAAATGATCAGAGAAGGGAACAACATTCTATTGAGTCCTTCATGAGGCAACATCCACCTTCTTTTAGTGGGTCTTCTAATCTACTTTTTGCTGAACAATGGATCAGTACCACTAAAAAGATATTTTCAGTTCTTCAATGTTCTGAACATGATAAAGTCATCTTAGCATTATATCGTTTGGAAGCTGAAGCTGATCAATGGTGTAATCATATCAAGAATAAGAGGCAAAGAGATAAAATTGAGTCCATGGAATGGGACGAGTTCAAGAACTTATTTTTCAATAAGCACTTCCCTCATATTCTTCGAACAAAGATGGAGAAGGAGTTTCATGAACTAAAGCAAAAGGATGATGAATCTGTTGGTATATACGAAGCGAATTTTACAAGGATTGCAAGGTATGCATCTGGATTTATCACCCAACCTGAAAGTAAAGTTGATCGATTCTTCAGTGGCTTAAAACCAAATCTTTGAAGGGAATTAGCTATAAGAGGCTTCAGTAGCTATGAAGAAATTGTGTGTTGTGCTATCAAGGTAGAAATGGAAGTTGGTGTTACTTATCCATCTCATAGTTTTGACAAGAAACGAAAGATGGAGTTCAAGGAGAAATCACAGAATAATAGTGAAAAGAAGATGAATGTTTCCTTATACTCAAAGTGTGGAAAGAAGCATGGTGGAGATTGTCTTAAAGGGATAGTAAATGATTCAAATGTGGAAACGAAGGTCATCAGGCATTTGAATGCCGCAATGATGGGAAGAAGATGCCTAATGATGCAAACAGAGGAAGGGATACATAGAATGAACCTACTACACTTCAATGCTTCAAGTGCAAGGAAATTGGGTATTATGCTAATAAATGCCCTAATCCAAGGGTTAGTGACGATTGACATGAGCAACCACTTAAGGAAAAGGAAAAAGGGAAGTCACATGCGATCACCATTGGCGATATTGAATATGAAAATGATGTGGTGGAATGATTAAGTGTTTATGTAATGGGATTCCAAAATAATGTTGTATACAGTATCGTTGAATATTGGAATATTTATGTTTTGGTCTATTGTGGTTTTCAATAATTTTATGGCATCGGTAACCATGAAAAGTGATTGAAATATTTTTGGAAAGTAGATGATATGCACATAATGAAGGGATAAAAAGAATCTAATATGTTTGATAGTATTCATGAGTTCATGATTGATATAAGGACTAAGTGATATCATTGTTTGATGATATAGAATTTTGAGGATTTTGGTATGTGGAAAGTGTTAACTTTTAACTGCATTAATGTTTTCACTAAGGTTAAATGGATATTCATTCTTCAAGAGAATACATGATTAAGGTATTCACATGTTTTTAATTTGATGAACAAGATATATATTATGATATATGGGGGATAAATGATGGCATTCACGTGATCATTTTCTTTATACTATGATCTTGGACCGAAGTATTTTAGATAAGCCTAAAGATTGGAATGGATTATGTTGGAAATAAGTTATTATTGTTTAGGGATAAAACTTTTTTGATATTGTTGATGGGATGTTATAGTAATATAGCTTTAGAAAAAGGACAACCTGCAGGACGGGCGACAGCCCATCGCGTCAGACAAGGCTGTGGGAATCGAACCCACAACCGAATTGCGACTGGCCTTTATCGCCTACCACTAGACTACATGAAGTCTCTATTTAGTAGAAACTTGTTTTATTATATTAGGAAGTATGATAAATGAAGTATAAGTCCATTTTAGGAACCATATATGATTAATCACACTATAGATGGACTTATGTATTTTTCGATAACTTTTCTAACCTTTTGTTTGAGACAGATGGAATGACCCATCATTCTCTCACCTGATCTGCTAACTCATCATGAATGACAAATTCAACATCATTTCTTTAAGAGATGAAGTGGAAATTGTCCAAAGAACGACAAACGGTGAAACTATACCAAAATCACGAAAGTATTTCTTCTAATTCCAATTTCATCAACTTTAGGGAAATGATCTTGAAAACCAAAAACGTTGTCCTAGTGCTCTTATATCTGATGAATCAGACGGAACCTTAGATCGTCACAAATTTTTGGCTTTTTGATTGCTGGCTTTTCCATAGCCATGTTTTCTACCACTCTCCATCAGAACATGATGGTTATATTTCACTTTCATATCCATATTTTCACCTATGTGGAAACCCAGTGATTAGTTTATTTGGGTAACCGTTACATTTCATACTTTTGTTTTTAAAGATTGGTTTTGGTATTCCTTTTTAAGATGAGGGTTTCTATTAAAGAAACTTTCGAATAGTAAACCATTTATAACCCGGACGAATTTCGAGGGAGAAATTCATTTTAAGGGGGGCAGAATGTAACACCCCGATATTTTATGAAAAATATTCTTTTAATTTCATTAATGTCTTGTGTTCTATGCTACACCAAGATTACCTTGCGCTATACGCAACACCGTATTAGCTTGCAGTATACGCAACACTATTCTTGGATCGTGTTACACACAATTCTGATAATAGTTATTCTACGCAACACTGAGTATATATATATATATATTCAATTTATAAATGAAATATGGTGGGATTATGTTATACGAAACAACAAAGGATTCTTGCACAGCATGCAACCCTGACTTGGCTTGCATTACACGCAATCGCGACCTTCCTCGATAGCGTGTGTTGCACGCAATACCGGGTTTTACTAAACAACGATATATTATTATAATATTATTATGAACTAGCTGTTATGAATAGTATTTACTAAATTTTTAATCTTATATCATTATTATTCGTCTTTCACATTTTCTAGAACATGGTATAAGAACAAAATAAATTTTTCAGGTAAAATAAGTGTTTTTCAAAAAATGCAGTTTTGCCACCTTTTGATGACGCACCCACATTAAATCTAGTTTTTGACATGTTTATAAGTACAATTTGACTAAATAAAATTCGTCTTTGGAATCATGAAATAAAAATTTACTTTGGATAAATTTTTCATATTATTCTGGTAACTTTTATATTTTGATGAATAGTAAAAACATGATATATTTTAATTAAAAACAACTTTTTTCATCGCAATAATTTATATGGTTAAATTATAATATTAAATGGTTTTAAAGTATAAATAGAATATATTTTTACCATTTAATATAATGTATTTCATTAGCATTGATTGTACATTGAATTCGTAGGATAAATCAATTCAATCTTTTGCAATGTTTTAAAGAAAAACCCATTTTCTTTCGACAATGGGATTAATTTTAATTTAATTTCTGCAACTTTTTTGTATTGAATTTGGAAAAATGAATTACATATTTGGAATCAGTGGATCCAAATTATGTTAATAAACTACTTTTTATTTTTGGGAATTATGAATAGTAACTACGGTAAATTTCATTTACCATAGTTAAAGGTACATCAGGTAATTAAGGGTAAATATAATATTATAAAATTACCCTAACACATGTCAAAATCATATTGGATAACTAAAAGTATACCCATATCACATAAGGGTCGGATTATATTCATTTAATGGACTTTTGGCCAGGAAAATAATTTAATTATTATTAAAACCAATGAATGTGACAACATGTCACTTTCTTAAATCTTATAAGTATAATAATTTTAATTTAGTGATAAACTTCATGAAAATTCTAACATGAATGGTCTATATAAATCTAATACAATTATCTAAATCATAGGAATTTATTTATAATTTTTAGGGATTAAATAATTATCATTTATTATGACACAAAGATGATACAGTAATTGTCTTATTAATGAAATATTGACATAATTGATGTTATAAACACCCAAATAAATGTAATTTAAGACTTTTTATGAATTAAACTAATTTTATAGGTTAATATGACATGTTAGTATTGATTTAATTAAATTTTTTCTCACTAATAATTCTGTTATGATTTTCATAAAAATCAATTACTAAATAGTGTCAAAATTGACATAAAATAGTTTTTAAAACAAATATTATATTATTAATTGTTATTTTATTCCTAAAAATATAAGGTTCGGACAAATTACTTAGATAAGGTTATATATATTAATAATAAACAACTTGGGGTTCTTTTGGCTTGATATAGTAATTTTGTTAACCTTATAGTGTAAAAAAACAAGAAGACACGGTAAAAGTAAAATTATCTAACTTAAAGTTAAATATAAATGATAAGGTTTAAATAGGAACCTAAACTTGTCTAAATTATATTGGATGAGAGGATTTCGACCCATCCCCACCTTAGCATCTAAATAAATCTATTTGAAGCTATTAAAAATCGAATTTGGATTTATAATAAAATAATATTTCTAGTTATTCCGAAGGTGCCCCTCTCCTCCCTTATCAAAGGGCACCCCCTCCCTCTCTTCCTCACACAACTTTGAGCCTTCAAGCTCAACCAACCCCTGCCAAATTCTCTTCTCCACTTCCCTAGAAACATCCTATAGTTTTTGGTCTTCCTCAAAGACAAATTTTAGTTCCCTAAAAGGAGATATCAATGAGGTGCTTCAAAGAAGAGGAGGTTCGGACACTTACGGAGCAAATCGGACCTAAGGTAAGTGAAATATCACAATCTCTTTTTTTATCTGAGATTGTTTATAATTTGGTATTTACTGGGGTGTATTTTATCATCCACATCCAGGTTTCCTCAATATGTAATATTTATATCCTTATACAATAGTTTATATCCAATTTTACCCTTCGTTGAGTTTTTAGTAAAAGATATGAAAGGAATCTTTTGTTGTTTTTCATACAAGGTACTTTTTGACTTTGCCGACAAAAGTACGAGAAGAATTTTTTTTAACTTATATTACATGAATGGATTTTTAAAAAATTATTTCCAATAATATTCCTTTACATGTTTTCATGTTTATTTTTAATCAACTTCTTTTAGGTTAGAATTGTATGACATGTTAAGAAAGGAAAAGTGTTTTTGAAGTAGAAAGGATATTTTCCTCAAGAATGGAGTTCAAGTGTTTTATCAAAATTATTTTACATATAAGATAATAAATGGTTCTGTTTCTATCCCTATTATTACATAGATTTGATTATATTGTGATGGAAATATTTTTATGAATTCCTTTTTCCTATATGAATTGTTTTATGATGTCATGATGTTTAAGATTCCCATTTTTATTACATGGGTTATGCAATGATGTATGATTTATGATTTTGTGGCACACATAAAACGGTATCATTATGAGATGAAGGGGACCTATATCTCCCTCCAATTCATTGGGTAAAGATTTTATATCTCATGAGATAGACATGGCTGGAACGGTAGGTTATACCAGTTCAGAGAAACAAGACTGAAACGAGTAGTGAACTCGGTTCAGAAAGGGACTTTGTCCACTAAGATAGTCTTGAAAATGAGTATTGACTAATAAGAAAAGATTCTCAAGGATTATGTGTGTATGCCACAAAGTTTCATGTTTTAATTTATGATTATTGGGTTTTCATTTCACTACTATGATTTATCTCGTGTTATGAAATTGTGCACGTTTTTGCAGGTTTTGATTTCAAAAATGTTATGTTCTTATGAATATGATGTGATTGATATTTCTTTTGTTTACCATTACTGAGCATTTGAGCTCACCCTTTTATGTTTACTTTTCCCCAGGATATAAAGAATGGTTTTAGGTAAATAAAAGGGAAGATCTTTATGGGATATGTTGAAGATCTTTCACCACGATTAGAAGATTATATTCCGAGTTTCCAATGACACTAAACTATTACAATCCTTGTGTGTGTGTTTTTGTTATGTACTAAGTATTCCGCAAAAGTAATGTAATGTCCATGTACTTTAAGCTTAGGGTCTCTACTGGAATGAGGAGAAAAAAAACTAATCATATGAGATAAAATAAATTTAATATATCATTATAGTGTAAAAATAATTCAAGTGGGTTGTAGAATATTTGATATAAAACACATGGTTTAGGACTATACCTTTTCTTCGGAGAACTACTTTAGGTTTTAATTTAAAGATATATTTGGAGGGATTCCAAATATAAATAAGTACTAGAGGATATAGATATCTAATTAAAGAATCATTTTGGACATGTGTTGACAAAAAAAATGTTATTGAGGTGTGGATATGAGAGGAGTGGGGGTTTTATTTTATATGTTGGGGAGGTGGCATTTTTTGAAATATCATGGAAATTTCCCAACATAATAAAAATGAAAATGTGATTTGAAAGAAATATACATCCTAACAAAATTATAATAAATGTTCAGGCAATATAATGTATAAATATGGATATAAAATATAATTTATACAATTTTAGTTGGAAAATATACCCTTATCATCTAGTTTGACCCGTAGGTATACCCTATTTATCCTTATCCATGATAATTGAGTTTTTTATTTTTATGATTCATTATTAAAAACAATAAGTCATAATTAATATAAAATATCAATGATAATTATTAAAAATATGAAAACCATATTACCACATTAAATTAAAATATTTCTCATAATTTAGTTTAAAATTAAATCCACGGACAGAAAAAATGATTTCTAAATAAATGTTTTCCATTTGAAATAAATGTTTTAAATAAATGAACATAAATATAATTTTAATGAATAAATTTGGATTAATAAAAATGAAAATTAACTAATTTTACTTTTAAGTCCATTTTATAGTTAAATTTAACTTTTTTAATACTATACACGAAATAGAAGTTTTGAATAAAAATTACTAATTTTTAATATTAATCAAAAATTTAATCTTTTATAAAAATTTACAAATGTTTGCTCGAAGATAATTTTGATATTATTATTTAAAAAATAAATTAATTTTTTAAAATATATGTTCTAAATTTTGATAAATAAATTATTATTTTTTTAAAAAATTAAAGGAAAATAATTTTTTGAAAACGAAATTATTTCTGAAGTGTAGTATGACGTTGCTAAAAATATAGTACATCTATATTAATATATTTTATTTATATAAAAATTAATAAATAAATTTAAATATTTATTTATTACTTATCATAATAATAAATATAATATCTATGTTATAATTTAATTTTTTTAATAATTATATTTTTAGAAGTATAATACAGTTTTATAAAACATTTTGTTGAATGTAACCAAAACTATTAATGAAATTAAATTTATTTGAATATAAATATTTCATCAAATAATGAAATTTTACATTCTACCCCTATAAAAATGAATTTATATGTTAAAATTATAAAACATTTATATAAGAAAATAGATATTTTTACCTCATCACATCCTATGGATCCCATATAGCTTCTGGGAGTTCGTAGTCTTGCAACAAAACATTGAGCAGGTGAGTGATCTTATTTCTTATCACATTCTTTTTATGATCCAATATCTCAAATTTTTTCTCTTCATAAGAAATATCATGATCCAATGGTGTGACCACTAATTTCATTACATGTAATGTATCATGTATATTCTTTCTTATGATAAATACATGTAACACAACATGGACATGATAGAGGTTCAGTGGAAGCACAAATAGAAAGCTATCATCCCTACTCAATAAATATTCTATAATGGTCCAATATTCCTTGGGAACACCTTTAATTTCATCTCAAATCTCATTAACCTATTACATGGGGAAAATCACATAAAGAAATTTTCACCAACTCGAAACTCTAGATCAAATTGATGATGGTCAAAGTAAATTTTCCATCGATGCTGATCTAACATGATGAGATGCTAAATAGATAAAAAAATTTCTGCCATTTTGTATCTATCTCAGTGACCAATATTTTTCATTCTATAAATTTTACATATAATTTATTAGATATATATAAATTTCCAAACTGAACTTTATAAGAATCCATCTATATGCCTGATTGAAGTATAATTTTGTATGAAAAATCAACTAGAGGAAGCTGTTGAACCAAATATTTTTTAAATATATTGAATAGAATCATAAAATATCCTCAATGGTTTTAGTGGTTCTATTCTACCAAAAATATATCTGAGGATGTCACATAGTGATCAAACAAAACTCATAATACAAAGCTTACTGAATACTTCACTAGATGATAATGGAAATATTTATGTCTCGATCAGATATAATAGAATTTGGTACTTTATGAGACCTTACCAATTCTTTAATGTTTATCCTATAAAGATGATCCAAATAGAAAAATTTCCAAATAGTAAATAATTTTTATTACATTGTATAGTGATAAAAAACAACCCATAAAACATTTTTACAATTATAAAATTTGGGGAGTCTGACAACAAAATCCATGGTGATTTTCCCATTATATTCTGGAATGGGTAATGGTTGTAACATCCTCATAATATATTTCATATCATCCATGAATTTTTGACATACTAAGAACTGAGATAAAAACGTTGTAAAATTTCTCTTAATTAAATCCCACTATAAATATTCATTAAAATATCTATGAAAATTATTTATTTTAGAAAAAATAGATAATGAAGAAATATGAGGTTCCTCTAATAGCTCCTTCATAAAAAATTTTATTGATAGAATACATAAACAGTTTTTAAGCCTTATTATTATATCAATATCAAGGTTAAACATAGGAACATTTATACCTTTTATTGTAGTTCGACATAATCCTTCTACAAATCTTAAATATTCAATGGATAGAAGATTGAACACTCATTTGAGAAAGATAAGATTTTCCCCTTCTATAAATAGTTCAAAATCCATCCATTATAAATCCATAAATATTAAATCTTTTATGATCCACCTTATAGATAAGCTAGTATGGTCTTTTATACCGAAAGCATCAACTATCTTATTCTCATTCCTAGATTGGTAATGTATTGATAAGATAGAGTATATAATCTTTTACAACCATCTTATTTAGAGCATATTCAAATCCATCTATATAAATAAATAATTTAAACATTTATGATCAATATATATATCCTAACATTCTCTATAAGTATAATTCCCCAATATATTTATTGAAAAAATTACCTCACCTAATTCCATGTAATGGATTATGTATTTTTTCTCATGGACGATCAATTTTCATGACATATAATCTATAACCACGTCATTATGTATGAGAAAAAATTTCATTACCTTTATCAATTAATGAATATTGATTTCAAATATAGGTTTACTATAAGGAAATTCAATCAAAGGTTCATGAACTTACCTTCCCTATAATTCCATAAAATTTTATTCCAATTCAACAATCTAATGAATGGTGTTTTCTTCCAAGTTGTCATTATGAGTGTATTATATGTTCAAGATAAATTCTCAAAAAATGCCAATAATATCCATCAAAAATAATAAATCATCGGGTCTATGTCATAATGGGTTTTCAAGGAAATAATTTAATAACATTGGTCTTTGATAAAACTAAAAATATCATCTCAAATTAGATTATATAAGAATAAAATGATAACTTATGTTTCCAAGATACACATTTTGAAAATATTTTGTACAACATATCCTTCCTTATGGTCTTCAGTATAATTGTAAAGTGGTATTAATGATCTTCTTTTATCATTGAATATATAAGAATATAACTTATAAAGACTACCGCAAATTGAATAAGGTAATATCTAAATTTTTTTCCTTAAATCTAGTAATATAGTGGAGGGAATATTAAAATAATATAGAATCACTATATATTCATAGTTTCCATAAATTTTTGGGTATTTTATATATGGTATATCCTCTATATTGTATACCAATTTTTGAAATCCAAAATAATGATTAATAATTGAAATGTATTGATATATATGCAGTTGATCAAATAACTTATGAATATGTGGTACGGAATAGTTTTTTGAATAAGATATTGTTCATCTCTATATAATCAATATTGACTCTCATTAATCCACATTTCATCTTTAAAAAGAGAACATGTGTACACCATGGAGAAAAACATGGCTAAATGAATCCCTTTTAATGTTTATCATATAACTGAATCTTCAATTCCAAAAAATTATTCTGGGACCTTCTTTTCAGATTCCTTGAAATAGGTGTATCAATGGTCATGGGTTCTATCGAAAAATCAACATCATAATTCTGTGGAATACTAGGAATATCTTAAAAAAGACATTTTCAAACTCCCATACAATTCAAATATCATTGATTATGAGTTTCCCCCAAACAACATGAGAAAATAAACACTTTTGTACAAGAATCAAGACCCATAAAATATTTGTGATTTCCAAAAAAAATCTTATTTATCATCAAACCAATAGACAATCATAAGTTTTTTGAATATTAAATGTGACTTCCCTTCCACATCAATTGATGTTTAAATTAAAAAAAATAAAATACATGACGAAGATAACATAATTTAAAATCAATGGAAGAATGCAGTATTTACAAAAATAACATTACAGAAATATTTCTACTATAGATGAAAAAAATAATAGAGTTGATAACATAATTCCCTTATGTGTTTCAAATGAAAATTAAACATGTTATAAATATTGTAATGAATTGTAATTCTTTGAGACTTTTCCTAATATATGAGAAATCATTTACTAGGATTAAATAGGGTCCTTAAATATTCTATCTTACCTACTACAACCCCATTAATTTTTTATGTTGAATCCCTTATAAAATTAAAATGGTTAGCATAACCATCAAGTGTTGTTAATAAGTATTTTTAATCCACAAAAATCTATCATTTGATGTTGTAATCATCACATATTCTTTTTATACTAGTTGTTAAACAAGGCCTATTTTTTGAACCATATAATAACTATATAAAAGCCAATTGTGAGATTTTATAATATATTACCACTATGTAAAACTATTCCATATCCATATACACATGTTGTATCCACATTGGGATGAAATATTTTTTTTTGGAAAAAACTCTCTATAATTCACTAAAATTGATGGATATTTTCCATAATATAGACATATCCTTATGGTTCTCGCTAATTCACTCTTATATATGTTCTAAGGGTGACCTAAATTGATAATTTTATAAAAAATCTTCTCTCGTTAGATTTTCATACATAGATATCACATCATAATATATGGATATTCATTTCTTTTACATATTCTCACTCAATGAACATAAAGGATTATTATCTTTAGACATTCATATACATAAAAACTATTTCCTACGTGATCCACAACATTAACAAAAATTTTCATCATTACTAGATCCATTATTAGACATGTCATATGTAAAACCATTATTTATAACATGGGGAAAGGAAACATAAGAATGGGTGATCCAAGATTCCTAATAAGTGTTCCCAAGTGAAGTTTCAACATAACATTAGCACATGATTATGAGAAAATGTGAATAAATTTTAATAAATAGTAATTTTCTTATATAGACCATAAAATAGAGTCATTGTATAAATAAAGGTTATTAATAAAACATAAATCACAAATTAATCAAATAACATGATTGATGGAAGAATAAAATTGGATTAATACAAAGAATTGTGGAATAAAAATATTAATAGAAAATAATTTACATAGTAGTCATGTCTCATTTCCAAAACCATCATTTTGGAATGGGTAAACTCCCAAAACCAACAAAATAGTCAAGGTTCACATTGAGGAAAATCAGGGGGATAGATTTACTTACTGAACTGGGTTAACTACTTTGTATAGACCTATTCTTCCAATGAAATATCCATATTTACCCTATTAATGGAGGGATATAAAATTAGGATCCCACCCAACACATACTGATATTCATACAGATTAGTTACATGTGATCATAAATAATTTATCATATCATAACACAAGAAAAATAAATAGGTTTCAAAATAATTTTATCATAGCATAATCTGTGGAAAAGAAATAGATTTCATAAATTTTTCATCAAGTCATAAAACATGTAAAATTATCTTATTTCCAAATAATTTCATCAATTCATCATTATATAACCAATTGAAAAGAAGTATTTTTTTGTAATTATATTCCTATAATATTCATAAATCATCCAATTAACGAAAAAAGATGGTATCATAAGATATTTTAAGAATTAAATATTAAAAAATATTAATGGATGTCATATTAAATGAAAAATTATTTTAAAATTCCACTTAAAATACTTATTGATTGAAAATATAACTTGATATTTGAAATAAAATATTTAAAAACAAAAAAATTACTATATATTATCGGTAAAATATTGTTGAAAATAATATTGAAAGTATTAAGGTATGCTTCCAATAAAATGGTATTCATGATGGATGAAAATTATGCTCATGACATGTCTGGTAAATCAAATTTTTCTATCATATTTTCTAAAAAATTTAAAATTTATCGCATTCATAAAAGTAATAGATGATTTTTTTACAAGATTTTGAAAATAGTAACAGATAGGTAAAAATTACATTTTGAAATCATAGAAGATCAGTGGAATGATTTTTTCGACATTTTTTTTGAAAAAATGATAAAGGAAGAGATTTTATTTATGAGAGAATAGCGGAATAATATCATTTTTCCAAAAAAAAAAATTTTGTCCATTTCAGTTTGTATGTTACACCGTATTATTTTAAAATGATAACATTGTATTTAATAGCATATGTGACACACAACTCCATGTTTAGAAAAAAATAACATCCTATGAATTTACAATATATTTATTTTTAAATAAATTAAATGATTTTAACATCTTTCATAACATGAAATAATGAGTTTTTATTCTGTTACACACAATGCTAAGTCTTATATATAATACACACAAATATGAGTTCAGTTTCTATTAAACACAACACCGAGTTTAAATAGAATATGAAATATTATTAAAATATTAAAATTAATTATAGAATTTATTAGATAGTCATTATAATGATGGGTACTAAAACTAATAAATAAATTATAAAAATAAATTTTCACTAGTGGTTACAAATTAAATAAGATGCATTTAAATGAAAAATAAATGTTTAAAAAAACAGTATTATCATAAAAGATGACTTAACTACATCTTACACATATAATTTAAAATTAATATTTATCATTTTTTATAATTTATTTCAAATCTAAACATAAATTTAAATCCAAAGTACCAAATTTATCTTAGGGTGGATTTTTTAGATTTATTTGAAATTTGTTTTGATGAATAGTAAAAAATACTAACTTTTATTCAAAAAACTACTTTTTGATTCAGTAATTAGGGAAGTGAAATAAAATATTAAATTGGGATATATGTAAAATTAGTAAATTTTAATAATTTTATATTGAATCCTATTATAAAATACTTTCAAACTTATGAACATATTTAAATTAATACCCTGCTTTCTTATCCTATCAACGAGAGTAATTTTATATTAAATTTTACCACATTTGTGAAATACGTGTATAAAAATGAATTAAATATTTGGAACTGTAATAAGTTATAACACTACTAGAAATGTGGACTTTTGAGCCCCTTTACCTATAGAGACCGCCACTAGCAGTCGCTACGTTTCCCTAAAAATAAGGATTCCCCCCCCTGAACCCTTCCCCCCTCTCTGTCTCCTGTGCCCTCCCTATCGTCGTGCGCCCTCCCCGTCACCCTACCCTCCCCGTCGCCCCGCCCTCTTCCGCCCCGCCTTCTGCTGCCCCACCCTCCGCCGGTCCGCCCTAGGCCGTCGCGCCCTCCGCCGCCCAGCCCTCCGCCGCCCAGCCCTCCGTCCCCCCGCCCTCCGCCGCCCCGCCCTCTGCCGCTGCGCCCTCCTTCGCCCTGCCCTCCGCCTCCCTGCCCTCTGCCGCCCTGCCCTCCAGCCGACCACCCTCTGCCATCCCCACCATTCGCCGGCCACCCTCTGGTCACCTTCCGTCCTTTGGCCGCCCTCCGATTTCCCTCCGGCCGCCCTCCGCCAGCCCCGCCCTCCTCCGGCTGCCCTCCGACCGCCCTCCACCCTCTGGCCGCCCTCCGCCCTTTCCTCCATCTCTTCCAAGATTCCTCCACCTCGGCCCTCTGGCTCTGGCCGCCCTCCGCCCTCCCTCTACCCTCGAGCCTCCCGCCACCCACCTCCGGCAACCCAACAGCCATCGGGCTGCCCTCCGGCCACCCTTTGTCCTTTGGCCTCCATCCCCACCGGCCTCCGACCTCCGCCCTCAGGGCTACGCCCCCTCGTCCCCCCCCCCCCCACCCAGCACCCCGAACACCCCCCCCCCGCACCCCGCTAACCCTCATCCTCTCCGTCTTCGTCCCCTCCCTCGCCGCACCACCACCACCCGTCCCCTCCTTCTCCATTTAGGAATTATTCATTTAGTTCATGTGACGCATGAATTTTTATTAATTCAATTTGAAATTTTTCTATGCATTGATTGGTTTTGTAAAAAATTTGTATATCTATTTTGTGAACTTTCTGATTTTTTAAAATTCATTCACAAATAATTATTCAATCCCTTTTTTTATTGGCAACTTTACAAGTTTGAATTTTTTTTAAAAACAATCCAATTTATCATTTGGACACTTTGGATAGACCCTTACTAATGTTTTCCATGACTTCAGTCATGTTAGGGGAAGAGGCAGAAGATCCACATCATACATCTGAGGCATCTACGTCTTAGGGTCGAGGTATGTTGGAATGTCATTGTCTCTATTTTTTATGTAATTAATAAACATATATATATATATATTTATAACATTTGCCAATTTGTATATAAAATTGTTTTTAACAGTATCAGACTCGACTGCTTCTTCCTCTCGTAGGAGAGGCCCTGGTCGTGGCATATTATCATGGAATTCCAACACGAATTTTGATGTTTCATTTGAGGAGGTATTTCATCCTGTTGGACAGAATGCCCCTGCATTTATTCGTCAGCTGGGTCATATCATACGCGATCTACATCGATTTCCATTTACCACGCATGACTGGGCTTCTATCCCTCAGGACACATTAGATCATCTTTTGAGGGAGGTTCAGGTAACAAGACCATTTAAATTTATTCCCTATGTATAAACAATAATAACATATGTGATTGTTTTATTTAATAGCAAAATTTTAAAGTATTTCCTGATGAGTTTTGGCTGGTGTGTATGAGAAAATGTCGTATGATGTTGAAATAATATAAAGGAAAAGTCAAGAGGGACCACTGGGTACCAAATGTGGGTGCCCCAGACATTCTGGAAAAAGTCCCAAGAGGTGTCCTCTTGGCTGAGTGGCATGATTTAGTTACATATTGGACTACTGTGGGTGTTGCGGTTTGTATATTTATTTTGGTTTATATATTTTCAAGAATGTGTGATTTGTATGATATATTAATGAATTTAATGTAGGAGGTTTCTACACTCCGTTCTGAGAATCGAGCATTGTAGGGACCACCTCACAAGCTCAGGACTCGTCATGTGTCTCAGATCCGACATGAGGTATTTATTATTAATTTTTTAATTTTTTAATTAATACTGTTTTGTGTTTATATTCTATTCATATATACTTGCGGGAGCATGGTGCACCAACTAATAAAATGTCAGTGTGGATGAGGGCTCGTGACCGCAATGATCTAGAGGCTGCAGCATTGATAGTAAGTTCTTGTAATCATTACCAATACTTATATAAAATATGTATATAAATATATGTATATCTACTTAAATATTTCACAGGTCAATTTGAAGCTGAATTAGAACATATACCAGAGGAACAACGACAGCTTCCCATGCGAAGGGATGAGATCTTTCATGGAATCATTGGTTGGGACGGGCATGAATATAGTTTTACCTATGGAACATGGACCCCTTGTTCTGTAGTGTCACGCGATGCAGTTGTCGGTCCTGCTGTTGCTCAGATGACACAACAGTTGCCAGATTTCGAGGCACAGCTGCGGGCTTCCGAGGAGGCAAGTGCGCAAATTGGCTGCTGAGGTTAGAGCACTGTGGGAATATGTGCATCTAGGTGATGGTGGAAGGGCTCATACGACGCAGGTTTATAATGTATTTATTTATTTATTTAATTTAAATTATTTTTGTTATGAAAATATTCATAATGTTTATTTGTTGTAGGCCACTGGCCCACCGGATGGAGGTCGGTGATGAACACGCATGACACATCATATTCATGTGGTCTGTTTCTGCTTTTAATGGTGGGGTTGTTATTGATATTTTTGTTGGGTTTCTAGTGAGTTTTTTGTGATTTCTGGGAATCATGTGTGTTTTGGCCCCATACAATGTTTGTGTGCACGAATTGAGAAGTAACCATGAAACTGATTATTGATTTGGATATTTTTTGTTCATTTAATTTTCAATATTTATAATTGCATGTTCTGTAATATTTTTGAAAAAAACATGTGATTCCTAATATAAACCATTAAACTTTTTTTTGATGAATGAGCTGAGTTCACTATTTGTAGTCCCCGACCTACCCCGGACAACCTCCCTGCACTCCGGATAGCCCTCCTCGCTCACGGGATAGCCCCCCCCCCCCCCCCCGCACCCTGGACAACCCTCCCCGCACTCCAGATACCCCTCCCCACACCCTGGATGTGCCCCCACCCCCGCACCACGGACAACCCTCCCCGCACTCCGAACAGCCCTCCCTGCACGACGGACATCCCTCCCACACCCCGAACAGCCCTCCCCGCACTCCGAAAAACCCTCCCCGCACCCAGAAAGCCCCCCCCCCCCGCACCTAGGATAGCCTCCCCGCACCCAGGGCAGCCTGCCCCGCACCCCGGACAGGCCCCCCACACCCAGGACTGCCCTCCCCTTCCCGATTGTGTCGTTTTTAGCAGCTCGGTGTGCGCTAAAATGGCGTGTTGGGGTGTCAAATCCACTTGAACGACCTCGTAATGCCATGAAACCGTAGAAAAACAATCGTTGTGTGATTTGTAAAATTTTTGTGCCGACGGCATGTCAATCGGATGTGTCGTTTGATGGAGGTGACCGAAAACGTGGTTTCGATGTCATAAAACACCAAAAACGGTGTGAGATGGTCTAATTCGAAGCAAACGTGCTCTGAATGACCTGAAACAACACGAAAAAATTATTAATATTATTCATGATGTGTAGGTGGAGACGGCGCGCCCATCGGATGTGCGGTGCGCACGGTACGGCTGATTGTGTCATTTGCAGCAGCTCGGCTAGCCATAAATGGCGCGTTGGGGTGTCAAAACCATCCAAAAGATCTCAGAATGCCATGGAACCATACGAAAACATCCATTGTTTGATTTTTAAAATGTTCATGCCAACGTCACATCAATCGGAGGTGTCGTTTGACGGCGGTGACCGGAAACACGTTTCCGGTGTCATAAAACACAAAAAATGGCGTGAGACCGTCGAATTCAGAGAAAACGTTCTCTGAATGACTTGAAACCACACGATAACATTAGGAATATTATTCGTGACGTGTATGAGGAGACAGTGCACCCATCAGACGTGTGGTGCCCGTATTACGGCCGATTGTGTCGTTTTGAGCAGCTCGACGCGCACTAAAATGGTGCGTTGGGGGGGGGGGGGGTCAAAACAACCCGAACGACCTCATAATGCCATGAAAACGTAGAAAAAAATATATTGTGTGATTTTTGAAATGTTTGTTCTGACGGAACGTCAATCGGAGGTGCCGTTTGATGGCGGTGACCGGAAACGCGTTTCCGGTGTCACAAAACACCAAAAACGGAGTGAGACGATCGAATTCGGAGCAAACATGCTAATAATGACCTGAAACCAAACAAAAAAATTAGAAATATTATTTGTGACATGTAGGAGGAGAGGACACACCCATAGGATGTGTGGTGCGCATGGTACGGCCAATTGTGTTGTTTTTAGCAGCTCGGCGCCCGCTAAAATGGCGCGTTGGTGGGTCAAAACCACCCGAACGACCTCAGAATTCCATGAAATCATACGACAACAGCCGTTGTGTGATTTGTGAAATGTTCATGCCAAAGACACATCAATCAGAGGTGTCGTTTGACGGCAGTGACTGGAACACGTTTTCAGTGTCATAAAACACCAAAAAACGGTGTGAGACTGTCGAATTTGGAGCAGATGTGTACCGAATGACCTGAAACCACACGAAAACATTAGTAATATTATTCTTGATGTTTAGGAGGAGACGGAGCACCCATCAGACGTGCGGTGGATGTGGTACTGCTGATTGTGTCATTGTCAGCAGCTCAGTGCGCGCTAAAATGGCGCGTTGGGGGGTCAAAACCACTCGAACATCCTCATAATGGATTGAAACCTTACGAAAACAACCATTTTTTGATTTGTGAAATGGTTGTGCTGACGGCACATCAATCGGAGGTGTCATTTGACGGCGGTGACCAGAAACGCGTTTCTGGTTTCTTAAAACACCAAAAAACGGCGTGAGACGGTCAAATTCGAAGCAAACGTGATCCAAATGACCTTAAACCACACGAACACATTAGTAATATTATTATTGACATGTAGGAGGAGACGGTGTGCCCATATGATGTGCGGTGCACGCGGTACTATCGATTTTGTCATTTTTAGGAGGTCGTCCCCTGCTAAAATTGCGCGTTGGGGGGTCAAAACCACCTGAATGACCTCATAATGCCATGAAACCGTACAAAAATAGCCTTTTGTGATTTGTGAAATGGTCATGCTGACGGAACGTCAACCGGAGGTGTCGTTTGACGGTGGTGATGGGAAACGCATTTCCGGTGTCATAAAACACCAAAAAACGGCACGAGATGGTCGAATTTGGAGAAAACATGCTCCGAATGAATTGAAACCACACGAAAACATTAGGAATATTATTCGTGATGTGTAAGAGGAGACAGAACGCCCATCAGACATGTGATGCACGCGGTACGGCCGATTGTGTCGTTTTCAACAGCTCAGCGCGCGCTAAATTGGCGCGTTGGGGGGTCAAAACCACCTGAACGACCTCGAAATGCCATGAAACCATACGACAATAGCAGTTGTGTGATTTTTTAAATTTTCGATCCAACGACACGTCAATCGGCGGTGTCGTTTCACGACGGTGACCGGAAACGTGTTTTCGGTGTCATAAAACACCAAAAACGGCGTGTGACGGTCGAATTCGTAGCAAACATACTCCGATTGTCCTAAAACCAAAAAAAACATTAGGAATATTATTTTTGACGTGTAGGAGGAGACAGAATGCCCATTAGACATGTGGTGCGCATAGTACAGACGATTGTGTTGTTTTCAGCAGCTCGACGGGCGCTAAAATGGCGCGTTGGGGGGTCAAAACCACCCAAACAACCTCAGAATGCCATGAAACCATACAAAAACAGCCGTTGTGTGATTTTCTAAATGTTTGTGCTGATGACACGTCAATCGGAGGTGTCGTTTCACCACGGTGACCAAAAACATGTTTATGGTGTCATAAAATACCAAAAATGGTGTGAGACGGTCGAATTCGGAGCAAACATTCTTCGAATGACCTGAAACCACACGAAAAAATTAAGAATATTATTCGTGATGTGTAGGAGGAGACAGAACACCCATCAGATGTGTGGTGCATGCGATATGGCCGATTGTGTCGTTTTCAGCAGCTCGGCGTGCGCTAAAATGGCGTGTTGGGGGGTCAAAACAACCCGATCGACCTCAGAATGCCATGAAACTATACGAAAATAGCCTTTGTGTGATTTGTGAAATTTCTGTGCTGACAACACATCAATCAGAGGGGTCGTTTGATGGTGGTGACCAGAAACACGTTTTCGGTGTCATAAAACACCAAAAAACGTCGTGAGACTGTCGAATTCGGAGCAAACGTGCTCCCTATGACCAGAAACCACACGAAAACATTAGGAATATTATTCGTGACATATATAAGGAGATAGAATGCCAATCGGATGTGTGGTGCACGCGGTATGACCGATTGTGTCAGTTTCAGCAGCTCAGCACACGCTAAAATTGCGCGTTGGGGGGTCAAAACCACCCGAACGACCTCGAAATGCCATGAAACCGTACGACAATAGCCTTTGTGTGATTTGTAAAATGGCCGTGCTAACGGAATGTCAATCGGAGGTTTCGTTTGACGGCGTTGATCGGAAACACGTGTCTGGTGTCATAATACACAAAAAACGGCGTGATACGGTTGAATTCGGAGAAAACATGCTCCGAATGACGTGAAACCACACGGAAAAATTAGAAATATTATTCATGATGTGTAGGAGGAGACGGAACGCCCATCGGTTGTGCGGTGCCTGTGGTACGGCCGATTGTGTCGTTTTCAGCCGCTCAGCGCGCGCTAAAATGGCGGGTTGGGGGGTCAAAACCACCCGAACGACCTCAGAAAGCCATGAAACAGTATGACAATAGCCATTTTGTGATTTGTGAAATGGTCATGCCAATGGCACATCAATCGGAGGTGTCGTTTGACCACAGTGACCGGAAACGCGTTTCCGGTGTCCTAAAACACCAAAAACAGCGTGAGACGGTCGAATTCAGAGAAAACGTTCTCCGAATGACCTGAAATGATAGAATTTCTTAAATTGTGGGTTTTAATCTATTATAGCACCATGATTTGATGTCAGATTTAATTTTATTATATGTATATAATAACTGAATAATTATGTCGAATTTACATTTGTTTTGTTTTGTAGTTTTTTTGTCTTATTGTAGGTTTATTGGAGCAAAAGATTGAAATGGAAGGACCTGCTCAGATCGTTGAAGCACGTTTATCATTTATTGTTTATGATGATCTTGATGTTTATGCTGTTTGAAATTGTTTTCCCTTTTTTATGATTTTTACCTTGTTTTATCTTTGATTTTGCACCGTGAAGGAAGAAAAATAAAATTCATACATTTCATTAAAAAAATGAAAAACATTTTATTTAATATTATTTATATATATTTCTTTAATATATATATATATTAAAATATTTAAAACATATTATATATATATATATATTTAAAATATTTTATTTAATATTATATCTATAAATATTTTCTTTAATATATATATATATATTTTATTTAATATATATATATATATATATCTTTCAGTAGGAATTTGTTTTTTTAAAAAAATTACCCAGGGTAGCAACTGCCAATGGTGGTCGCTAGGCGGTCTCTATAAGCCTATAACGACCGCCAATGGCAGTCTCTAATGCTTGATTTTTTAGTAGTGTAATTTCTAACATGTTCAACTTAATTTTTGACCAAAATGAAAAGTGTAATTGGTAGAAATTAATTACCACAACTGAGGTAAAACCAAATTTATTGGGGTGTTAATGTACGAGGATAAGGGTTAAAAAAACATATAAAAATATCTAATTATATATATATATGTGTGTGTGTGTGTGTGTGTGTGTGTATAATCAATCTTCTAGGATCTTTAATAGACTATTTTGAAAGCTTATTTCCTGATAAAAAGTGGTTATGATTAAATCATTTCAAAATTTTACAAGCGTTCCACTCACCTCTGTTATAGAATAGTTCCCCAATCCTCTCTTATTAACACCATAAAACAATATTGGGTAATCCATGACATTTCAAAATTACAACCCATATTTTCTCTCTTTATACTAAAATCTTTAATATGAGTAAAAAAGAATCCTTTGAAATAATTAGAGGAAACTTTAGGAGGATACCTAAAGAAGAGGTAATGTACTTCAACAAGCATCATTATTTTATTTCATTATCCACCACCTTAAATTATTATTACAACCAGATTATATAATAAGATACATATACTCCACATAACAAGATGTTGTTATTCAATGTTCATGACCTAAAATATATCCAATTCCATCAAATGGGTTACAGAAATATATGTTCAAGTGTACGGAGACGACTGCCTCGTGCACCGATGTCATTCATTATTCCTTTACCACCATTCATGGTTAAGTATGATAAGAGATATAATGTGTATATATATATATATCATTTATAATATAAATATAAATATTTATTCATTATATGATATATAACCATTTTACCTTCCATTCATAATAGATGTGATAATGTCACTCGTGTGTACGATAGACTACCTCCTCGCGAAGCGATGAGATTCATTGGTCACTAACACTTCACATGAAGGGTGATAAAGATAAATTTAATGATTATATGAGATATAAATTATATAATTATGATATTTATGGAATATTTATATTTCTAGAAATAGAAAATTTATCATTTTATTTATTACCTTTTTATCTACTTAATGATGATGACATCATTCGTGTACATTTGGACTATCACCTTCACGAAGCAATGTGAATCTTTCATCATCAACAAAAAACATGTATTAAATATATAATTATATAACATGGTAATCCAAATTTTAATATAATTTTGGGAATTTTTTCATTACTTTCATTATCTCTATAATGAATATTAGAAAAGGGAAATTTTACTCATATATACGTACAACACATACCCCTGATCGTAACATACTTTATTTTTCATAACCGTGTTATATTATTAGTTTTAAATGAATAATTGATTCATTAATAAGATAAATATGGAATTATTATTATTATAGATATTATGAAACTATATAATATTCCCAAGAAAAAAATCTATCATGATGAAACAAACACGAGAAAACAAGACAATTAACACCTGAAACAATTAAAATAATGAAACATTATTAAAGGACATATTATATGATATAATAAAAGGATAATATATGATGTTATAAATATTAATATTCTTCTGGTTAAATTCAGTATCAAATTTAAAACCTATATACGTGGGTTTATGTAATGTTTAATCAAAAGGAAGCATGATGTAAGGGATTTCATAACTCAATTTTTATTCATTGGGTTAATCTTCTACTTCTTTGATTTTGTCATTATATAATTGTGTGTATAATAAATTTTTATTTCCTTATGCTTTATTGATTTTTTATTTAAAATATATGAAATATAATCTATTCATAAATTTATTTTTATTTCAATGTTTTGATCATTATAACGATTTATTTCACAATCTCATTATAATCGAGATTGTTTGTTCTTTAATTTCATTTGATGGAATTTATTTGACCATTTCAAAATAATACAATTTAATTTTATTATTCTATATTTATTAATATTATTTTTATGTAAAATTACCATTTTTATCTCTTTTCTAACTAATGTAATTGATAAAAAAAATTAGAAAACAACCATCATTTCTCCATATGGTTGGAAATCATATTTCTAACAAAACAATGTTCTCTATAAAATCTCTTAAAATTTTAATATCTTTTCAAAATATTTTAATAATGGTTAAATTTTTTTAATCTTTATATATTTTTTGAAACTTATCTTATTTTGTTTTTAAGACAATTATAATTTGGATTTTAATATAAATATTTATAAAATATTCTTTTCAGCTTTAAAAAGCCACATTATTAACCTTTTTATAGTGGAAAAGGAATTTTATTTTTTAATTTATAAAATTTAAATTATTACCCACCATCATTACCATAATTTTTTTGTATCCTTATTTTATTCTTTTATAAAATATTTTTAAATTATACTTTTAAAAAATAAATTTCCAAATAATAGGATTTTGAAATTATTTTTCAAAATAAAAAATATATTTTCTATAATAACATGATTAAATATATTTTTATCAAATTCCATTCATTATTGAGGAAAACCCTTGTTATACTTATTATCCACTGGGGAAATTTTTATTGAAATCATCCTTATTATACGACTTGATGGTTTATGGCCATTCTCGAGAAGGAAACTATAAATATTCAAATAGTTTATTGATTTTTATAATCACTAACATTCCCTATAAATATTATAACTCCAATGATCATTATAAATTAATTTTATCTTAAATATAAATATTATTTATCATGGATGTTATTATTAACTACCCCATATACCATAATTACATATGATTTTCAATGTGGATGATCTTTGATTGACTGAAGAAATACTGAATATCCCTATTCTACCTTCAAATCTAATATTGAGTGATATGAAATATTTATTGAAGAAGTAAATTTATTATTCAATATTTGAGGAATGATTTTTAAATATAGTTATGCTTAGCAATTGGACTTTATATAGCCCATCGATGCATCTACAAGGCATAAGAGAGAAATCATTTAGAAAAGTTCAATGTGTCTGTACATTTTGTGGTAAATCATCTAGTGAAAGATCTTAATGGAAGATGTATTAGAAGGGTTTTTCCAAGTTTTTTTTAAAATATTGTAGGAAATACAATGAATGTAGTGTTTTTCATGTTACCGAGTCACGACATCCAATAAATCAAAATTTCCATCATTAAAAATTCAGTTATTTTTATCCATGATATTTTCACTATAATATTTCCAATGGAGAAATTTCATTCTATGTTATCCATCAAATAAATGTGTTTCATTTATTTACCTTGCCAAATTAATTCAAATTTATCATAACAATATATTCATGTTATTTAAAAGGAATATGTATTCAATTATTTACCTCACCATATTGATTATTATTATTGATTCATGGTGTTATCGTTATGACTAACCCTTACTAAGTATTTGATCACATCATTATATTGGTTCCCTTATCAAGAATCCATGATGTATACTATCATTGGAATTAAATGATACACTAGATAAAATAAGGTTAATTTTGAGGAAAAAATTATATTGTATCTTTTGTTTTCATATTAAATGTGTAACTCAAGTATGTATCTATTTTATGAAGACTAATAAACTATTATTCTATTCAGGATGTGATTCCTTGTATCTTATTCTAATATAATAATGGTGACACCAAATCTAAGCTACTTGGTCTGGGGTCATTACAGTTGGTATCAGGGTATGTTTAGTAGAACCCTTTAGAAGTATATTTAAAATATCATATATTAAGGATTATAGTCCTATGATATTACTTGAGGATAATAATATAAGGACATACAAATGTTTTAATAAGGTATATATTTCTTAGTTTTTCCATGGAAATTCAACCACTTTTAGATTCTACGATTGTACATAGTTTTGGAATTAAGGAAAATAGGAAAAATACTCTGAAAAAGGCCTATTGGGCCTGAACAATCACTACACAATGCACAAAGATGTGCCTTACTACATGCCTAGTTAGATAGTACTGTAAGATTTGATTAGGATAATTTATATTTTCATAAGAAATCATTGTGAATTATTTGAAAATATAAATATTCAAAAAGTAACCATGATTATTATTATGAGATTATATATGAATAAAATGTTAAATTTAAATTAATTATTTCACTAATTTTGGTATTATACATTATATTTCATAATTATATAATGTAATATGGTGTATGAAATATTTGAAAAAATGGTGAATATTAGAAGGAATTTGAGAAATAAAAATTTATGCAATCTAAAGAGTATCAATGTTTTTTATAGATGTTATTAATCCAATCTTTTACAGCTAACTAGTCTCCAAAATATTTTCACCATATGAGGACATATTATCTTGTGATGAAAGGATTGGGAAAAAATTATATATGTATTATATTTTTTAATAGATTAATGAAAATAAGAGGATGTCCTAGAACAATATGGATAATGGAAAGAAGAGAAAAAATGAATTTTCCTACATGTCATAATTATATAAAGATACACCATATTACCTTCATAAAATGAATTAGCGTTTTCTATAATTGGGTAGGGAAATACCATCATTATTCTGATTCAAATTATAAGAAAAAAGTTCAAATACACAAATTTTTGTTCATAAGGAGATGGGGAATTGTGAATATAAATTCAGTAAGAATATTGGTATTATAGATCAAAATTATAAGGGTTCAATGAGAATTCCATTGTATTGAGATAAATGATTTAGAATTTATAATATTCTTTTGTATTTGGATGTAATAAAAGTTTTATAAAATTATATTATTGATTTTATTCTCATCGTATGAATTATGAAATATATAATGAGTTTGTAAGAAAATAATTTTACACTTAGTGTGGACACTTTGAATTTCCACTACAATATCCTCTAATGTAATTATTTTTAGGATCATAGAGTTGGGTTATGGTTCCGTTGGATAGTTTAGGAAGGGAAACTACATGAGGGATTTAGTTTGGGTATATTCTAATTACATGTATTTTTTAGGAATACAAAAAGTGTACCAATTACATAATATTCAATGGTATAAACAGATCCTTTGACATCATCTAAAGAATTTTCTTTTGTATGGAATAGGTAGTCCTATTCAAATAGATTTAGTTTTGAGGTAGGGTAGTAGGTCTTCTAGCAGGAAGAAATGTTCTATTGAGGTTTCTCATCATAGTATTGGTGGAAGGTGTCTCTACACTGGAAGTGATATTAAATTCCATTATTATAGAAGGTTAGGGAATCTAAATCCATAGTGTTGTAGAGACCCTATGATGTGACGTTCCTAGAGCTGTATGGTTGAAATTTAAAGATTCTCTTAGGAAATTCCATCTACATATAGTTGAAGAGGCTCCTCACTAGCTCCAAATTCGACGGAAGTATTTTTTACATCATGTTAGTTGGGGATTTATAGTAGCACAAACAAAATGGATGTGGAGGTGGTAAGGTTCGGGGTAGCCATACTTTTGATTATTAGTGCCCAAATAGTGCAAATAGTCATGATTGTCTAGTTGAAGAACATTCCCATAGATCAGGTCAGTTTCGTCCAGTAAAGATGATACCCGCGGATCAAAGTGTAATAAATTCTATAGTATGAGGTACTCTATAATATCCACCACAGCAACTTCTATGTTATACAAAATAAAATATGCACACTTCTTTATATCATTGTTTACCTTAGAATGTCTTTTTTTGGAATTTAATATTACATTTGGGTGATGACCCGCGATACACCATTGTGAGTATGGTCTGAGGGAATACCCCAATGCATGGACATTCTCCTTGAGGTATGTAATTATTCCTTATTGGGGGAACTCTTAATGCTCAAGATGAAAGGTTCTGATGTCATTCAAAGGATGTATTGTCTAGTTCCGCATCATAACTTCCTGAAATGTTATTTCCTCTATGTGTCATTTGTATCACCATAGGGAAACAATTATCACCACAATAGTGATTGGGATATCCCAGACATGTAGAGTAAGACCATATCATCATGGTGTAGGTGGAGAGCTAACCCATATTAATAGTATTATCATTGAAGATTAGGGAGTACAGCTGAAATATTGTCCTCTTATAGTAGGTCATTCCAATATCTTTTTTCCAAGAAATTATTTTATATTTCTTCACGGGATAGAGGTTGATTGTACAGAAAATTGAGTTATTTGAGAATCTCTTGTGTCCATTCCTCCTTATAATATATCACCTACAAAGATCCAAGAGCTTAAGAGAGAGCTGGTGGATCTATAGGCCACAGGTTTTATAAAACATGGTTATTCTACATGTGGTTCTCAAATTATTTTCTACAAGATGCCAGTTTAGACTATTAGGCTATATGTGGATTAATGATGGTTGAATGATCTTGAAATTAATAACTCGTATCCACGACCTTGAATATATGATATATTTCACTATCTCTTATGAGATTAGTTGTGCTTAAATATTGAAAAAATATCAGACTATCATAAAGAGGCAGTCATTCCATCATATATACTTCATAAAACATTTTAATGAAGCTATGGTCTATATGGGTGACTTTATATGACATTCGATCTTGTGAACCCGCCTTCCATTTTCATGTGTTTGATAAATAGGGGTTTCCACCTCTCTTTGGATTCATTTATCATCGTATTTGTGGATGACTTATTGGTGTATTCTCACACTCATAGTGACCATGCTTGATATCTTTAGATAGATTTAAATAAAATATGGGAGAATAAGATTCAGAAAAGGCTTGATAATTTCCACGTCTATATTGAATAATACCACTTAATGGTACATCATATCTCAGAATAAGGAGTATCACTTTAGCTAGATAATGTTATTGTTGTAGTTTACAAAAAATATCCCATGAATATTTTTGAGATATGATGTTTTGATGATGACTTGATATTATAGGTGTTTTATAAAAGACTTCATAAACCATGATTCGCCTAATAATTGTCTTATTGAGAATGTTGTCACATTCATGTGGTTAGAATCATGCATGAATTCCTTTTAGGATCTGAATGTAAGGTTTGTTTTAACGTTGACTTTGATCCTTCAATATCCACGAAGAGGGTACATAGTGTTATATATAATATCAGGAGGTAGATTGGGATCAAGGATGATGTATAAGAATATAGTCATTTTTCATATATCTTTATAGTTAATTTCTCATGAGTGAAATTACTCATGAAATGAACTTGATCTTTTAGCATTGGTCCGTGCATTATATTTTTGGAGACACTATATCTTGGGTGAGTGCTTTTTTTTTGTATATGGACCAAAAGAGACTCAAGTATATATTTACCAAATTTGACTTGAAATTGAGAAAGTAATGTTGGGTCAAATATCATCAGTCCTTTTACATTAAGAATACCTATATTCCTAAAATTTGAAATAAAGTAAAATATTCCCTGAGTCAAAAAAACTCATCCACATTCAATACAAGAATCCGTGGATAATTCAAAATTTATGGCCCTCCTTTATGAGCTACATAGGGAGTTTAATGAGAGTAATGATATGTATTCTCTTATATCCTAGGATATTACTTATTCCCTAATGAATATTGTAATGAATTAATTGTTTGAAGAACTGGAAGGCTTGGTTCATTAGGGGATTATTGACGGGGAGGACCTACCTTCAAATTTTTCTATTGAATGAGATTAAATGCAATATATACAAGGATTCATATGTGATCATATAGATATGAGATTGTGGAACTGATGTGGAATCCCGCACATATTAGTGTCCAATTCATTTAGAAATATCCCAAATGTATTTGGATATGTACACCAGCATTGGTGTCATCATATTAATATTTATATAGAAATCATTATCACTAGGAATTAAATATGTTATTAGGTGAAGTTAATGAACCAGTATCTTACAATCTATTTAAATCTATTAACAGTCACAAAATAGAATTGGTAAGATGCTTATAAGGATATTGTAATTATAATAAAATGGTAGTCTCAAGGTAGTGAGGAATTTTGGGTATTCATTAATTGACTGTTGAAAGTGGCTGACTTCCTTCTTATCTGGGAGACTTTATCAGTTGATGATCTAGGAAGACTGTATGTCCATGATATCATGTTACAACATGGGGTCTCTCATTCTATTGTTTCATATATGGATGCATGTTGCAAATAAAGCTTTTATCCAGGGTTAGAAAGGGATAAAGTCACACAGGTTCTTATAAGAATATACTTTCACCCTCAAATCAATGTCTGGTTAGAATAAATTTTACATGTTTTAGAGGAAATGATATAAACATGAGTCCTTGATTAAAATGATTCTTCATAAAATTGTATCACTATCTTTGATTTTACCTAAAATAATATATTTTAGGATATGTTTTAGATGTCTCATTTAGACGCCCTATATAGTAGTCTATCCCATTCACCCATGTAATGCTCAGAGGCGGGAGATGAAGCACTTCTAGGTCCTCATATATTTTTAAATTCCTCACATAATGTTTAGTTGATGAAGAAGTATATATCCACGAAAATTTATAGGCACAAATATTATATATATCATCATTTACATCCTATGGATTTCAAGGTTAATGATCATGTTTTCTAGTTGGAATCACCCTGTCATGAGAATAAATGGATAAAAAGGCCAGTTAAGGTATCACCATGTTATATACAGGTAGTATACACTCCAGGTAGATTCATGATAGTATCCTATCAGTTGTTACTACCTCAGAGGTATCCTTCTATGTACAAAATCTTTCACATATCACAACATAACCATTATAATGATAAAAAAGATCATACATTTGATCCCAATTAGTTTAAGATACATGATTATTATTATTTTCAGGAATATCTCATATCCATTGTTGGTTGTACCATGAAGGCACTCTATGGTTGTTCTGTCCCTTTAGTGTGGGTGCTATGAAAGTATGGTCGCGTACAAGGTTTGACATGGGAGAAATAGTATGATGTACATTCTTAATTTGTAGTTTTTTCCCATAAATATATCCCCCTGGAAGGTGAACAAGGGAATGAGTTTCTTTTAGGGTGGAAGGTAGTAAGAACTCAGTTATTCACTGATGTATGGATCCAATTAAATTCTGAATTTAGGACTTCCAAAGTTCCCATTTTTTTCATAGACCCTAAGGCCATTTTGCAGGATGTTTTGTTTTTTGAAAAAAATGGGATGGTGTGACATCTTAGATTTAAATAATAAGAAATACTATTTTCTATCGTGTACATGATACACCACATTGAGATTAAAAAGACAAATAAATATTATAATTTAAATGTTTAATTATAATACAGCTGTTAAAATAAAAGGAATGAAATATATTAACTGAATTATGGAAAAATTGATTACACATGTATATATAATAAATTATTTGGTTACCAATTTATTATAAATAAAAACAAAACCCATTTTAAAATAAATGGTAATAATTTTATGAAAAATTATTTAAATGTGCACCAGACTAATAAAAAATTACTATTTATGGATTATTATATTTAAATTTCTATATAATATTTTTAATAAAATGTTTAATATTAATTTTATATGTATTATAGACATGATATAATATTAGGTTCAATTTTATGCATAAAAGAAGTATTTTTAAAGAAATGCAGTTTTGTCGCCTTTTGATGGCCACTTTTTTTAAAACTATTTTTGAATCATTTATATTTAAATTATGAAAAAATATATTTTTTCTTTTAATGAATAATATATTAATTTATATTGGAATACTTTTTGGTAATTTCTTGACATGATTAATGTTTGTATGAATAGTGAAAAAATATTGCATTTTAATTGCAAATAGATTTTTCATATAAAAAATAATATTGTTAAATTATATTTCTAATTATATTTAAAGTATTATTAGATCATTTTTAAATCATTTAATCAAATTTATCTCATTTATATATATATTACATTGAATTTTTATTAAATATCTTTGTGATTATTTGAACATTTTTTACCTTAAAAACCTATTTTATCATTCCATAAAAGGGGTAATTTTTAATTAATATTTTCAATTTATTTATCTATAATTTTGAAACTTTTCTTCAATATTAGAAATAATAAGGTCAAAATTTATTAAATAGGTCTCTATTACCTTTTGGAAATATGAATATTAACTGTAGTATTTTTATTAATTATAGTGGTTAAGGTTAAATCTAGTAATTATGGGTAAAAATAATATTATAAATATTATCAAATTACCCTAACTCTGGTCGTAAATTTATTTTATGAGAATTTTATGTGTATAAAAAATAAATTAATGATTATTATACTATTTACAGCCTTTTTTATTGAGAATATAACCTTTATAATATTATATTCAATGAAAGGAAATTTTGTCATACTTTTATTTTGGCAAAGATATAAATTTTTTATTTTGGGTAATATAAGGTATCTGTTTTAAAATATATAGTATTTTTTAAGTTTATATCATTATATACATCATGATATTATATTTTTAATTATCAACAATAATATAATTACCTCAAATTGTGACATAATAAAGATGCAATAATTTTTTAATTAAAGGAATATTATGTAAATGCTATTAAAAATACTAAAATAAATATAATTTGATAATTTTAATGGAATAAACTAATTTTTTAGTTAAATTTTACTTATTAATGATTTTTTTTAATTATTGGTTTGAATTTATCTTTTAATGATATTGTTAAAATTCCAAGTAATGAATTTTATCAAAATTGACATTATTGATATTTCAAAATAAAAAATATTTTATTAGATGATATAATATTTTGAAAAATTTAATTTTACCCCAATTATTGCGATAATTATTAAAATTTCATGAATGGATATTTTATTAATCGTTTAATATTTTATAATACTTATATTAACAATTAAAATTTAAATTACATGATATCATGGTAAGAGTTATATTGGATAAATAAGGGTTAAAACAGATAAGGAGTGATAAAATAATCTAATATTTCACATTATTAATTGGATGAATGTTTATAGACCCAAAATAATAAGATATTTAAAATAAATAAAATTTTATCTATTTAGAATAGAAATGAAAATTTTATTAATTTTATAATTTGACTAATTCAAAAAGTGACCCTCCCCTCTTTTAAAAAATAACCAATTATTACTCCAATTTCACACTTCAAAACAGATTTTATTTAGCCATGATCTACCCACATACATTCCAAGAATCTATCTACACAATTTATAGACCTTATTATTATATTAACACCCTTCTTAGAAGTGTTAATTTGTTATTCAATGGAGACCATCCAATCAAAATGGATCATTTTTAATTAAGTATCTCTAGTTTTTTTTTCACATTCTTGAAATATTCATCAAACTTTATATAATAATGAATCCATTATCCTAAAAAAATGATGTTATTATGTAAATATCATCACCAAAATCATTCTCCACTTCTATCAAAGTGGAAAATAATTATTGTTCCTGTTTATGAAGAACTACTTTCTCACGAACCAATATAATTCATTTTCCATCACAGTCTATCAAAAATTGTAATGACAATGTAATTAATGTTTATTAATTATTTTAATTAGATTTTAAAACATATGAATTAATAATATATAATTTTGATTTTCAAATTTCCATTTACATAAAAATGATAACGTTTTCGTGCGTACATGTGAACTAGCACCTCCACGAAGCGATGTGATTATTTTTTCATCACCACATCTCATGGAATATATATATAAGTATATTTTAATTATTAATATTATATTTATGTTATTATCGTAATTTTGTGAGGTTAATATTATAATTATTTTCATTCCATAATGATCATTGAAAAATTGAAATGTTACTCAAGCGTACGTACGACCTACGGTCTCCAAGAATACAACATTGTTTATTTTTCACAACCACACATAAATGGTTTTATTTAAAAGTATAATTGTTTTATTAAAGTTATTTTTATTTCATGAATATAATTTTGGAGACTATGGACTAATATCATTTTTACTATAGACATCAAACCAATGTCATTTTGGAATCGTATACAGAATATCTTCCAAATATCCAATGTGACTTTAAAAAATTATGTAATTATTATAGAATGATATTAAGAGATATAAGAGGCGTAATATAAATTAAAATGTTTTTAAAAAATTAAAATAATTGAAATAATTTTATCACATTGTTAGATAAATATCATATGTGACAAATCAAACTCAATGTAAGGCACTACATCTTAGTCTCCTTTAATTAAGGCATATATTGATTTTATACACCCACATTATTTCATGAGTTTTGTATAAAACCATGATGACATTTCATATATTGAATTTTGAAATTTTCATGATAATTAATGTTTTATAGATATTTTATTTCTTGGGAATTATTATTTAAATGTTTAATGTGCTATGGGATGCCGTGAATGATTAAAGATATAATTATTAAATATTTTACACCTTGTTAATATTTTTGGGATTATTTAATATTTTATATAATAAAGATATTTTAAATGAATTTTTAATTATATTTTTAATTCAATTATGGTTTTTAAAAAATTAAACTAAATATATTTTCCATATAGAATGTTAGAATTCATTTACAAAAGTCAAAATGAATGTACTTTTTAACGTATTCGGAGAAAAAAACTTCTGTGTTGTTGTTACTATTATTGGATATTTGGATTCCTTTAAAAGAACTCATTATTTTAAAATTAATACAATAAATTATTTCCATTTTATGAAAATTTATTTAAAATGGGGTTTTAAAATTTCATTGATTATTTGAATAATAGGAAATGTTTTCTTATGAGTGAAAATGAAATTTTAATAGTGACATGTGGAAAATTGAAATCACACATGTGTTATGAATTTAAAATTGTATGTTGAAATTTGTTAGATGATTACAAGATAAACCATGGATGGTTGGTTATGTAATAAATAATATATAGGTTGTTATGTTATATCCTCCATTGGATTGGCTATGGAATTCGGTTGAATGGATTTTCCATTTGTAAGAGTGACATGTATTTAATTTGAAAAGCATTTGTTATTAAAATTAGAATATTGAAATGTATATTTATATCCCAAGGTACCTATATGAATGTTCTTTTCATTATATTGGATTTATTGTAATATTTGGGTTACAGTAAAAGTATGAAATGAGTATATATTCAATGGAATGTATTTACAACTTATTTAATGTTAAATGTATTAATATATGATAATATTTTCATGGGTTTTAATGTTTATAAATGGACTAATGATTTCATAATTTTTATATCCCGTAATGATATTTCAATTATCATAACATGTATTTAATTATTTCTATAAGACATAATGATGGTTAAGTATTTTTAGATGTCACGTTGAGTGTCGTGAAGAGTTATCAAAAAATTCATTATGATTTATTTTAAATATTTTAGATTATGTAAAAAATGAATAATTTTATGAAGAATACTCAATGTATTCTTACTGTTTTTTATATATGAGTTGTAGCCTTATTATCTAAGTAGATAATACTAAAAATATACTGAATGTGATTGAATTTAATATTATCAACAAAACTCGTGATTATTTTCTGTTTTAAAGAAATGTCCTTATAATTGGCGTCAGATGAAACATTTAGACAACTTTATGGATTAGAACTTTTGGTTCAATATTTGGTATGTTTCAATTTACATTATTTTAGATAAATCCTTGATCTATTACTTTTTTAAATCTATGAATGAAATATTCAAATGGAAGGATAATGATCTCAAAAAACATTATTATCTCTTCCTGATCAATTTTGTATAACAATTATATAAAAGCCACATTCAAATGATTCTGAAACTTTTCATAACATACAAATCTATTGAAAATAATTTTATGAATTATAAAACACCACATATATATCTCGATACCACTATGGTTAATGTGATATTAATAATCAACTCACATTTTCACAATATTAAAATATTTTAAAAAAGGTAAATATTATCATCTGTTTTTTTATATATTTAGCATTATCAAAATATTTTGAATCATATTATGATTTTTAAAAAGACTCTAAATATGGTGACCCTTTAACAAACTATTTATATTTGATTTTAACTTATATTATTTGAGAATAATTACAATATTTTAAAAGGATCTTTGATTATAATCTTGAATCCAATCTTAGTTTGACTGTTTTATAAAAACCATGTTTTATTAGATGTATTGAAATTATATATCATAAAAAATGATTTTAAAAAACTATTTCTCTTCCAAAACTCATATGAATGATGTTATAAGAGGTTTTCAATTAAAATGTAAGAAAGATACTTTATAGAATATCTAATTCATATTTGAAATTCATTGAACTTCTATCTACATGAACTAAATAAAGATGAAATCAGGTGGACACCATGATAATGGTAAAACTCTCTTTCTTATTGTAAAGGTATTATTAAATCAATGAAATATTTCAATGGCATGACATAAAAGACTTTACTAGTTATGAATTTGAGGAAATTATGTGTTCTCACACAAATTAGTGGTATAAGAAACCATTTAAGATAGAAAATTATATAAAAATATGAAACTGCACTTGTCATATACGTATATTTCCATATTCTCTTCATCGATGTAGTATATAGAATTCCATAACTCTATAAAAATGTTCTAAAACATTATCCACTAACTTTTATTACTATAAAATCAATGAAATTTTAACCTATCACATATTTATGGTTTTGTGATAGATAAATTTATAAATACCATGGTCTCTATCAATCTCCATCAATTTTTTCAATTTTATTAATTACATTACATTGTTTTTTACATGGAAACATAACATTTGTTATATGAGTTGACCATCGTACATACCTTTATCTATTATAAAGTGGAAGTTTCATTTTTATTTTTTCTAATGTAGTCTTTCAATAATGTTATTTTGAAAAGTCATGACATAGTTACCATACCCGAATTCAATATTGTGAGGATGAAATTTCAAAAGTGCGGAGTAAGATACCATGTTAAAAACATAAATTCTATCTTTGATAACATACGTGAGATGCCACGTCAAGCATAATTGATCAACTAAATATTATTATTTTAATTTTACCATTATAAAGTAGTTATAAAAATGGTGGGAATTGAAAAATGTAAAATTAGTTAAGAAAATATTTTTTAAAAACGTATATATAATTAACTATTTGGTTACAAATAATTATACATGAAAATAGAATAGATTTTTAAATAAAACTAAATATTTTTCTTGAAAAACAATTATAATATGCAGAAGTAGAATAAAAAAATAACTCTTTATGGATTACATTAATGAAATTTATATATAATATATTAAATTTAATTTTCAACAATTAAATTATAATTTATCATAAAATTACATAAGAATAAATTCATTTTAAGAGTAAAAGAATTATATTTAGAAAAAGGATATTTTTTCACCTTTTGAGGGCAGCCTTGTTTAAATATTAGTTTTTGAGATTTTTATAAATTCATTTTAACAATATAAAATATTATTTGAACAATTAATATAAAAATTTAAATTAGATGATTTTTTTGGTATTTTTGAGATATGTTTTATTGTTTGACGAATAGTGAAAAAATATTGCATTTGAATTGAAAAAATTGTTTTCATCTGAATAATTAATGGTGTTAAATAACATATATTATTTATATTAATATCTAATTTGATAAATTTTATATCAATTAATCAAAATTAGGAAATTATAATTAATTTCACATTGAAATTGGATATTAAAACTTTGTGAACTTCATAGATTATTTACTTTAAAAACATGTTTTGTCAGTCTGTCAACAAGATTAAATTTTAATAGATTTTTGAAATTTATGTTTGTTGAAATTTGGAAAATTTATTTCATAGATGGAATAAAAATTTCCATATATATTAATTAATTATATTTTATTTCTTAAAATATTAATAGCAACTTCAATATTTTTTTAAAAACAATTACCACGGTTTAGGGTAAAAAATATTATAAATACTGTAAAATTACCCTAAAACTATTAAATATTTTATTATATGATTTCTTTTTTCTTCTCTACCAATTAATTTTATTTTAATGAGTCAATTTATGGGGTTTTCGATGAGAATATAAGCTTTATAATAGAACCTTCAATGGAAAGACAATTTAGTCATATTTTTGTTTTTAACAAGAGAAATATTTTTAATGTGTGGATATTTACAAGATATGTTCGACTATAAATCCTATTTGTAAGGGTAAAATGTTTATATACATCATGGAAATTTATATCATATTTTTTTGATAAAATAATTACCTTAAATGGTGACACAATGATGATGCATTAAATTTATAATTAATGGAAATATCAAATAAATTATATTAAAAATACTATAATAAAAATATTTTGAGTTTATTAATGACATAAAATAATTAATAATAATAATTTTACATCCTGTTGAGGTTTTATATGTATTTTTGAAATATATATATTTTATGATATTTTTAAAAATCCCTAAAATTAATATTGTCAAAATTAACATTATTGAAATTTTAAAGTATATTATATTTTATTTAATGATATAAAATTTAAAAAAATATCAATTTTATACAAATGATATAGAAAATTATTATATTTTACTAAATAACTCATTTATTGGTCATTTTTAATTTTATTCTAATTATATTAACCCTCAAAGTGTAAATTATAGGATACCATAATAAGAGTTAAATGAGTTAAATTAGAATTAATAAAAAAAATATAAGGGTTAAAAAATAATAAAACCCTATATAATTTTAATTTGATGTATGGATTTAGATAAAAAATATTTTCTTATTCTATGTAACTCTGTTTAGTCCCATTTTAAATAGAGATTTTTTTTCATTTAATAATTTGACGAATTTCAGGATTTCCACTCCACTCTCATGTAAATGAAAACCCATTATTCTATTTTATTCACACATAAAAATATATTTCATTTGTAAAATATCTTACCTTATCCCTTGTTAGAATACCTACCCACATTATGTAGTCCATAATCTAAGCATAACACCCTCCTTAGAGGTGTTAAGTTGTTAATCAAAGGGGTTCGTCTGAAGAAGATGTATCATTTTTCATTGAGTATTTCTATTTTTTAGTCATCCAATTCCGTAAATTATTCTAAAACTGTAATTAAATAAGAAATAAAGTATCATAAATATACATAGATGTTATTATTTTAATATCATCATCTAAATCCTTCTCTACTTTAATCAAATTAGAAAAAAATTATCATTAATGTGTACGATGGACAACACCCCACAATCCAAAATATAATTTGATTTACATAACCGTCTATAAAGATAGGTAATAATGATGTAATTAATGTCATTAAATGATTTTCATGAAATATATATCATTCATAAAGAAAAATATCACATTTATATTTTTACCTTTTCATGCACATAGTAATGATAACATTGTTCGTGTGTACTTGTGAACAATCATATCAACGAAGCGATGCAATTCATTTTTTAAAACAACATCACATGGATGATATATAAATTATAATTAAATGATTAATATCATATTAATGACATTATAATAATTTTTTAAAGATAATATAATAATTATCTTCTTTCAATAAAGATCATTATATAATGGAAACATTATTAATCCGTACGTACGACCAATCGTCTCAATGATCAAAACATTATTCATTTTTCTTAAAAATACATAAATGGATTAACAAAATGTATAATTTATATATAAATGTTATTATTTGTTATGATTATTGTTTTGGTGATGATGTATAGATACCATTTTAACTATAGACATTTTACCAAAGTCATTTTTTGCTCTGTTACTGAATATTGTAAAAAAAAATACAACATGACCATATATATTAAGTAATTTTCATAAATAATATAAAATGATATGATATGAATAATAAAAAATATATTTGTTATAAAAAAATTAAATAATTGATAGAAGTTTATTATTTTGGAAATTAAATAATATATGAGACGTATCAGACCCAAGGTCAGAGACTTCATCTCAAAATCATTTCATTAAGGTATATCATGATGTTATACAACCACACAATTTTATGAGGTGTATATGCATCCATTTTGAAAAGTCATATCATAATATTATTTATTCCTATGTTATTTAAAAATTTTCAAAATCTTATTCTTTCATGGTGCATATAATTTAAATGATCAATGTGTTATCGATCCCCTTGAATGTTTAAAAATTAAATGTTAAAATTTATACCACCATGTCAATATTATTAATATTATTTTATATAGTAATTTAATCAAAGTAATAAAATTATTTTTTTTTCAATTTTTAATTTCATTCAATGGTTTTAAAAAATTAATTTCTTATATTTTATGTATAGAATGTTTGACTTTATTTGAAAATGACAAAAGGAATGCTCCTTTTAATGTATACGGCGACAACAAATTCTATACAGTTGAGACAATTATTTGATATTGTGAACATTTTATATATATTCATGTGTTTAAAATTTGAAACCCAGTTTTTTCCTTTTTTATGTATCTATATAATTAAAAATTCATCTTGAAACTCGATTGATTATTTCTATAATAAGAAATGTTTTTTTCCGACTAAAAATAAGAATTTTAATAGTAATTTGGTGAATGTTTAATGATTTTATGTGTTATTATTATATAAGGGTACATGTAGATTTTATATGTGGTTACATGGTAAACCAATTATGGGTAGTTTCGTGATAAAAACTGGATGGGTGGTTATATTATAACCTCCAGTGAGTTTAGTATGGAAATCAGTCTTATGACTATTCTATTTGTATGAGTGATATGTATGGATGTAGACCACATTATTATTCCATTTATAAAATTGAAAATAATAATTATATCCCAGGGGATCGCTATTTATTTCATATTCATGGTATAGGATTTATGGTAATCCTATGATTAAAAAAGGTATGGAAAGAAATTATTTTAAATGGAAATTATTTACAATTTATTAAGGATTAAATGTATTAGTTTATTATAATGTTTTCATTAGTTTTAATATTTACCAATGCACAAAAATTTTTTTAAATCATTTCATTAGTTTTAATTCTCATATCACATTTTTTAATTTTTTTAGGACTTAATGAGGGATAATGATTTAGGTATTTCTTGTTGAATATCATGAAGAATTTTTTTAAATTTGTCGTAATATATTTTGAATGTTTTAGATTACTAAAAATATGATACTTTTAATAGGTTCCCACTATTTTTGTTTTGGTTTTTTTATATATGAGTTATGGCATAATTCTCTAATGTGATAAACCTAAAAAGTTCCTCAAAGTGAAAGAAAGTAAAATTACTGACATAACTCAAGATTATATAATGTTTTAAGGTTTAGTCCTTATAAATGGAATGAAATTGGTTGGTCGTATTCTAATTACACTCTATACAATAACAACCCATGATGTGTATTATTTAAATTATGTGAAATGGTATTGAAAACACAATTCACATCATCTATAGGGGTTATCCCATGGAGGAAGACAACGTGAATTACATTATGAGTAAAGCATTTACACAATGTGTAATTTTCAAGATTCAATTTTTAAAATAAGTGTTATGACCTCCCTTTTGTGGATAAAGAGTCACACCCTCCATTATTCTGATATAGGAGCCTAATTTTGAGCCTAAAACTTTTTTCCTGGAAAATATTGTGATTTAAACTCTTATTATTCTATCATCAATCATTCTTGATGCATGATGGTAAGATATATATTCATCATAACCCATTCATTGTTTGTTTTCTCCTTAATGATTCTATTTTGATTCATGCTTATATGCCCGATTATTATAGACTTGATTTTCTCATTAGATATTTTATGATCCAAGCCCAAATAATATTTAATACTAGATGAGGAGAGTGTTAAAGGATTGAGGTAGTTGGTATATGTCTCATCCCTCATGTCTCTCTATTTTATAAATTGTCATCATTGTGTGAATTTCGATATCATCAGGCATTTTTCTTTTAAATTTATATTCAATTATTATAATCATATTTGTTGAATAGCAGTCCCCATTATATATACCTTCATGAAATTGTTGGAAGTTATGGTGTCAATGCCAACTACCCTATGTTTGGTGTTTCCCGATTTATGCCTTTGGAATCCATAAGGGGTTTACCTGCACCACTATATGGGTGAGATGCACTTGACCATAATAAAAGTAGGTCTTTTAAATTAAAAAATTAATTATAAATGGATAAAACACATATATGAAACCTATAATGTATGTTTCCAAATTATTAAATGAATATTCATATTTATAAATGTAATATATATTTATATATATCACTTGTAAAAAGTAATTATAATTGTATTATATATGATTTAATGTCCTTAGTATACATATTCATGCTGATAAAACATTAAATAATTTAACTAATAACTAATTAATAAATTTAAATGATAAATGGTTACATATCATTAATACACAAACAAAAGTAATGAAATGAAATGGGGTTAACAAATTTAATTATTAAATGGAATGAGTATTACATGACTTTATTATTTATTGATAATTATAAGGTTCCTATTTCATATATAACATTTCATTTTTATATGAGTGGTCAAACATGAGTAGTGAATTGGATTTTGGGGGCAATTCCTTAAGCACTGATAAGATTCCATTATGATTCAAAGTGCTGGTTTCCCGGGGATATTCTCATCTTGGAACATTGCCCTTGTATATAGTGAATTCCCATTATGAAACTATTGGATCATTTTAAAATCTTCTAGATATTAGGATTCTTGAAAACACTCCCGGGACCCAACTTGATGTCATTAGACAGGTGGTGCCATTGATTCACCACAATGATCCTTGTCATATATATCCCATTTTACCTCGGATGAGATCCTTGGACTCTATTGGAATCTACTACAGTGTAATTTATTTGGGAATTCCCCTTGGATTACATTTTGATGCCTTATAGACAAGATAAAGTTTATCAATGACCTTGATTAACCACTGAGGGCATGGAATCCATGATTATTACCTTAGATCTATGTCCATCATTACAATTATCATGGATTTTATAGTTTTTACACTATATCCACTATTGTTGTTGATAATAATGATATTATTATTATATTCATTAAATGATTCCTAGTACACTCCAAGGATCCTTTTACATCAGTTATTATAAAAATAGATCATAATTAATTAAATGATTACATATTGAGACACAAGTTGACGCTAAAGCTGGTATTTGGGTACATAAAATTGTTGTAATCTATTTATATTCATATAAACTAGTATAGTATTTCAGTTTATATTAAAAAAACTATGTAATATCCCATGTAAATAAAGAATACTGCTTTTTTTTATACTTATTAAAATTTGTGAATTAAATATTAATTTTACCTTAAAGGGGATGCAATGTTCAATGTAATACTTGATATGCAACAATAGGTTCCATTTAAAACTTATGTTGCACACAACGTAGAGTTATACTGAAAAATATTAATATAATATTATTATTTTAAATGGATGTTAATGCATAGTTTTTGTACTGGAAGGAATGAAAAAAACTACCCACATTATGATTAAATATTTTTCTTAAATGTTTTTACTTTTATCCAATAAATTTTACAGACATAAAATAAGAAAAAATACGATTTTAAGCATAAATACTGTAATATTCATTAAAAGGTTGATTTGATGCCTTTTGATGAAAAACCCTCCATAAATCTAGTATTGATCACATTGATATGTTCTATTTGACAGAATAAAATTCTTCTTTAGAATTGGGATATCAAAATTTAATTCGGGCAATTTTTTGGTATTTTTGTGATAAAATTCATTTTTTATGAATAATGAAAAATACTGCATTTTAATTCAAAAAATATTTGTAATCTAATTTATTTATATGGTTATATTATCTTTTAAATTAGTTTTAATGTTTAATTATATTATGTTTTTACTATTTAATCCAATGGTGGCCATTGGAAGTAATTTCACATTGAAATTTGACATAAACTAGTGCCAATCTTTTTATAGTTATTATTTCTTAAAAACAAACTTTTTGTTTTGACAGCAGGAATAAAATTTATATTAATTTTTACCGATTCTATTTTTTTATTTAAAAAATGGATTCCATATTAAGAAATATGAGGTCTAAATTTTGTACATTGCCAACATTCAGTTAAAGACATTATGAATATTTACTTATGTAAGATTTTATTTACCATGGTTAAAGGGTAAATATGCTATATAATGGTATAATTATAATAATATTAAATTAATCTAACATGTGTCCTAGTACTATTGGTTGATACATTTACGACCATGGGCATCCTTGGGTTGATTTTGGGACCCAATGGAGCCTCGTGGGGGTGATAATGCCACTTTATATTTATTAATATAATGTAAAGACAAAAATGAGGTAAACAAGTATATTTTAGTATATAAATTATTTCATGGGGTTATAGAATTTATATCTTCTACTATAAATATCTATTTGAAATATAGAATAATTTCCAACATCATGATAATTTTTTTTTTATTTTTTGACATCAAATAAATAAATATATTTTTGACTCAATAATGATGTTGTGTTTACCTTGACTTTAAAGTAAACATTTTTATTAAAATAAATAATCCCAATACAAGGAAAGAAGTCATGTGGGTCTAAAGTAATGCAACCCCAAGGCATAATTTTTGACGAAAATCAAACTTTCAGTAGGAAAGGACCCCAAAGATGAGAAGGAAGAAAGAGTACTATTTGATGTTATCGTAGACGCCATAAAGTCCGCCACCATGTTTCCCTCCCTCCAAGTATGAGATATCACTATACATATCTTATATGCATTCCCCTATGCAGAAGGCAAATCAATTAAACCTTTTGGTTCAAAACAAAGGGAGATACCAGATTTAAAGGTAAGGTCTTCTATTAATTTCTTTTGTTATATTTTTCATCTACAACCCCATAAAACATTTTTATTAATTAATTTTATAAAAAAACCAGTATCATAAATTGACTAGGTTTTTGTTATTATAAGGATTCGAACTACAATTACACACACCTCTATATAATGGTTAATGAACATACTATTTCTGTGGACGGTGAACTATTACCTCACGAAACGATAATTGTTAAATTATCTCCTACCACATCTCATAGTGTTAATTATGATGGAACTATATTTATATATTATATATATTATGTTTATGTTTTTTATTCTTCGGTAATTTTTATTTACAATCATACCTTTATTCTTTCCAATATGTGTAAATATGATAATTTCATTTGAGAAAATGAGGACTACCGCCCCTACAATGTGATATCATTCGTTCATGACAAACATAGAACATATAAAGTATGGAGTTAATGAAATTATGTTACATATATATAATCTTATATTATAATAGAATTATAATATACCTAGGTATATTTATGATTTCATTCCATTAAATGTGTAATTGAAATTAAAGTAGTGTTCATGCGTACATACGGATTACCGTCTCCATGAACGGTGCATTTAATTTCATATCTCCAAATCACATGTTATATTATAAAAAAACACATATAATGAATATAAATGATATATATGTTATCTAAATATTGAATATAATTTTGGATATAATGGACTGTTGACGACATGAACAACTTGTAATTATAAAAAGATCATTTTGGACTCATGTACCAAACATCGAAGAAATGACCATTATTAAAATAAATGATTTCATTATGTTTATAACATGGTAATAAGGGATATTAAAGAAATAATAAACTTTAAAAAGGTTTTTAAAATATTATAAATTAACATCAGCTTAATATTCATGAGATTAAAGAATGAACGGGTCAAATCAGACACATGGTAAGTGGTTTTTTATCTCACTTTTAATTCCATGAGATTTCAATTGTTCACCACTTATTTATAGAATGTGGTGTATTTTGTACTACCATTTGATATATATTTTCATGATTATATTCATATTAATTTTATTTTTTTGATTCATTTGGTGGTTATTAACTTTTTGTCTTACGACTCGATTGATTACAACATGGTAAGGGGTTTCTTATATCCCTTTTAATTCTGTGAGATTTTGAATGTTCACCACTAATTTATTACATGTGGTGTATTGAGTACTAACATTTGATATATATTATCATTATTATAATTATATTCATGGTATTATATGATTAATTTGGTAGTAATTTACCTTTGGCCATATGACTTGATTGATTACAATGTGGTAAGGGTTTTTCATCTCACTTTTTTTCCCATGAGATTCATGCTATATTTTCCACAATTTTACTTTGTGTGGTGGATGTAATTACCATGATTGTATTATTTTTTTAATATAATTAAATTTATTGGTATTTAAATCTTCAATAAATTGTCCTTATTTTACGGGGTGTATGTTTCGTATGTTACAAAATCGGTAAGGGAACCATTCAGCCTCCACTTCTTAAAGGACCTTTTTTGTTATGTCTTTTAATTTACATGTTTTTATGTGGGGATATGTTCTTATATATTCTAATTACTGTTAATTTTATGACCATGTTATTTGAGTCGTTTCTCTCTCTAATCAACTCATTTTTCTGAATTCTAATGTGACTTCGTTAGGGTGTTGAATATTTGTAAGCTAAATTTTTCACAAAATTTCAATTCTTTGGGATAAACATATAATTCTTGATTATGTCATGCTATGAATATGTGTGAACATTATTTGATTATTTTACACTTAATATACACTTATATTTCGTGTATTCTAATTATTCACACATAATTATGTCGTTGATTTGTCCTTAATCTAAGGATATGATATTTTGAAGGGACATTGTCTCAATTTACATTACATTGAGACTTATTTGTTGTTATACACCAATTCACTTTTATACGATGTATATAATACCATTTGATAAATTATATCATAAATCTATTTATTATCATGATATTTTGAAATCATGTATTAATGTTATTCGTAAATCATTTTTATTCAAGTGTCTCACATTTGGTTAGGAACTACCTAACTAAAATATCATTTTAAATGTTTTAATGATTTAATCTTATAAATATTTCCCATTAATTTCCATGTTTTCAAAATAGTTTTACGAAAATATTTATAAGGACAATAATGTTTTAAAATGTTAATACTTTTAAAAGATTTAATGTGGTTTCTGAAAATTTTATTTAAAAATTTATTTATTAAATGTTTTAAATGAATTTAAAAATTTATTTATAATTCATTGATTATGTCAATATATTGAAATGATATATTATAATTATAGTGTGGAAATGTTATATTTTATTTATGATTGTTTTATGTATTATTAATATGTTATGGTTATTTGGAATTATTTACTTATATGGGTGGTTCCATGATAAAACAAGGGTAGGTGATCTTGAGATAGATCTTCAATGCATTGGGTAATGTGATAGAGGTAAATATTAATGTTTCTCCTAAGAGATATAGGGAATATACTGTGATTGGTATACAAAATGTAATTTTCTACGTAGATATGATAGCTACAACGTATGTTTGATATAGATGCCACAAGTTACCTTTATGATTTATGATTTCTATGTGTTATTCATAAATATTATTATTTCATGAGGTCTGTTATGACTGAAAGAAACAGTTTCATTGATTTTTATTTATTGATTGTTTAATGTTTCATTTCCATATTTTGTAACCCTTAATGAGATTTTTATTCCCATACAATGTTTTTGAAAAGTTATCCATAGAACATATAGATGAATATGGACAATGATGGGATCAAGGAAAAGTCATGCTGTCTAAAACCTGGAAATATACATGTTTCTTTTTAAGAGATTCTATTTGAAAAAAAAAGATACTGATTAGTAGTGTCTACATTTACTTTTCAAGTTGATATGTAATTGTTATGGCTTAATTATCTAAACTTCTAAAACTGAAAACATCTTCAATATTAAATATTCATTAAATTGAAGAATATGTAATGGTTTAAGGATGGGTCTTTATAGTTGGTATCTAAGGTCGGTTTAGAAAACTTTATGGATTATGTGTTTTAGATAAAAACAAGGTTATTTCCTATGTCAATTATTTTAATTATATCCTTGTTTTATAAATTTTTCAGATCAAGTAATGTTAGTTACAAATGGAAGGAGGAGGATATCAAACAAAATTCCTATATTTTACTTATAAGAATCATGAAATTAATATTGAAAAGTCATATTAAAAATGTTGTGAAACCTTTTCTAGCATAGAACTCACATTCAAGCAGTTTTTTGAGATATAAAACACCTCTACTATACCTCGATATGTTCGTGGATCATGGGTTGTATTTAATCAAATCATATTTTCTCAGTTTTCCCATATTGTCAAGAAAGGTATCCATTTTCAAGGCATTTTTAAATATTTTACCTTATCACAAGATTTTCAAGCATATTATTGTTTTGAAAACGTTGTTGAATAAGGATACCCTTGAACATATTATTTATATTTAATTTTATTGTATAGTCTCTCAATGCATACATGTGGTATTTTTAAAGGACAATTTATTTAATTTTTCAACTCAATCTCGGTTCGAATGGTTAATAAAAATAATGTTTTATAATATGTTATGATATTATATATCATACGTGATTATTTTTTGAAACTGTTTTTCTATGAACACCCATATGACCCAAGTTGTACCAGGTGTTTTTGGATGAAGGAAGAAAATGAATTTGAAGGATCTCTAAATCATTGTTGCAATGCATGGACCTTCTACCAACGTGAACAATATGAAGATGAAACCATATGGACACCATGATGAAGTTATGTTGTTCTTTCTATTAGGAATAGTTTTATTTTATTATATGTTGGTGAAATAAGAAAAAAAGACCAATATATATAAGGTTTTATGAATTCAGATATTGAGGTCTAAATATATTGATAGGAAAAGGAAATATATAATAAAACCATTGAGGTTAAAAAATGTTAGGGTTATTTTTTAGTTTTATAAAATGGAAAAATTGTAAGGTGTGTGACAACCTATAGCGTCTAGAAAAGCCACATGAATCTTACCCCTAACCTAAGGACTACAAGGGTACACCTCCTACCACGATCCTATGTGAAGTCCCATGTCAGTATGACATATTATTTTAAGTGAGATGATTTTATGGTTCAATAATAAGTTTATTTTTGGATATTATGTTTTATCAAATTGATATCCTTAATATAGTACAATAATATTTTTATTAATTGATAAAAGGTTATTTTAGAAGATGTTTTCTCTTTTTGGAACATTTTATGATTAAGGGAAATAGAATACTATTGGATCTCATTTTTGAAGAAATGGATGAAATTTTAGTTAAGAAGAATCTATGTTTTTATTGTGGACATATGTATATTTGCTTTATTGGTGGAAATGATTAACCTACCATGGATATTATGTGATTAGGTTAATTGGTTTTTAGTATGAGACTTCAATAGTAACTGATGTTATTTGGAGATAAATATTAAGATTTATTTTGAAAGACTATATGATTAATCCTTTTGAGATTTGGGTTTCAATATTAACTTGGATTACATTGAATAATTTTATGGAAATTGTTTTTATTGAATTGTATTGGTTGAACTGTGGGTATTGTTTGACAAATTTTGGAGATTAGGAGTAGTTTTCTTATAAAGTATTAGCTATTTAGGGGATTATCTTGTCTTGTACTAAAAAGTTTTGTATTGGGTGATATCTAAAGACAAGGAATATATATATTTAATCTTATGTGGATTATCTAACAATCAATAAGTTGATTCCAACGCTTTTAATGTGACTAAGTCAGTTTTAATACTCATCGTTTGGAGAAAAAATAATTTTGTGGTGTAAATTTAGTAAAGGATGAATGTAAACATCGCAAGTATGTATATTTCATTATGTTTTTAGTTAAGATGAAAAATAAATTCCTCAACATTATGAAATGTAACCTAAAAAAATTCCATTAACTTTTCTAATTGGGGATTAAAATAATGTTTAACCCATCACATGTTTTTTATTTTCTTGTGGCTAAAATTCTTCTAATCATGTTTTCTACCACTCTCCATCAAACATTGATGGTTTGTTTCTGTTCCATATCCAAGTTTTCCTCTATAGAATCCTAGTATGGACTATCTCAGGGGGACATTTGTATTTCTCTTTCTTTCTTTTAATGTGATTTTTTGTTGACCCTTTTTCTGATTTGGATCTATCAATGAAGTTTCCAAGACCAATTTTAAAATTGTGTGGATGTAATTCCCCAAAGGGGTGAAGGATGTAACATCCCAAATAAATAAAGAATATAATTTTTTTTATTTATTAAAATTTATTTATTAAATATTTATTTTACCTTAAAGGGGATTATATGATTGATGGAATACCTAATACACAACAAAATTGTTCATTGAAAACTTTCGTTGCACACAACATTGAGTTTTACTTAAAAATATTAATATTATATTATAATTTTAAATGGAAGTAAATGCATAGCCTTTTTATTAGTGGGAATGAAAAAAAACTAACCATATTATCATTGAATATTTTTTTTAAATGTTTTTAACTTTATCCAAAAAACTTTTGGAGGCTTAAAATGACAATGAATTTTATTTTATGCATAAATACTCTAATATTCATTAAAAGGTCGATTTATCACCTTTTGATGGTAAAACCTCTTAAAATAATGTTTTGGTCATTTTATATGTTATATTTGACAAAATAAAATTCATCTTTAGAATCTGGACATCAAAATTTACTTTTGGAAAATTTTTGGTATTTTTATGATAAAATTCATTTTTTTATTAGTGAAAAATTATATATTTTAATTCAATACTACCATTGAATATAATATATTTATAAGGTTTTATTATCTTTTTAATTATTTTTAAAGTGTAATTATATTATTTTTTTACTATTTAATCATATTTTCGTCATTGTAAGTAATTTTAATTTTAAACCGCACATTAACATGCGTCAATCATTTGATAGTTATTATTTCTTAAAAACCAGATTTTTATTTTGATTACAGGAAATAATTTAAAATAAATTTTTGAAATATCTGTGTTTTGAATTTGGAAAAATAGTTTCTATATTTGGAATTATGAGGTCCAAATTGTGTAAAAAGGTAACTTTTATTTATAGACATTATAAATATTGACTTCATGATAAAATTTATTTTCTATGGTAAAAATGTTATTCTGGTAAATAAGGGTAATAAAATATTACTACTGTATAGACCCCAAAAATGATGTACATGAAAATTAAATTAATTTTGAGGAGTACTTAATAAATAACAAAAACAAACACACAAGGTCCATAATAGTTTAGTGTCTTTGGAAACTCGAAAAAACAATCTTCTAATCATAGTAAAAGATATTCAACCTCTCCCATAAAGATATTCCCCTTTTGTTTTCATACCTAAAACCTTTTTTTATATCCTGGGGAAAATAAAAAATATAATGGGTGATCTCAAATGGTGAGTAATGGTAGGCATAGAGAACATAAAACAATCCATAAACATTTGAATGCAAAAACATGAACATGAAATCTAAGCATCAAAATCTTGAGCAAAAACATAAATCTTGGAAGTACGTAAGGCATATATCATAATGGAACATCAATCAAGATAAAATAGAATGAGAATAAATCATGTAATTGTGGAAACCATTAATCACATGATATGATTTCCGTAGTAGCGAAGGCATTGCTTCCAAGACCATCTTTGTGGATAAAGTCACTTTCTGAATCGAGTTTACTCCACGTTCCAGTCCTGTATCACTGAACTAGATTAATTTTCCATTCCAACCATATCTATCTCATGATATATAAATCTTTACCCAATTCATTGGATGGAGATATAGGTCTTACCCATCTCATAATGAAATCATTCTTATGTGTGCCACAACATAAACATAAATAATTCATCATAACCCAAAGAATAAAATGGGTTTCATAAACATCATCCCATCATAACAGAATCCATATAATAAATGGATATCATTTCATCATAAGGAAAGTAAAACCATGTAATTAATATATAAATTATACTTGAAACATACACATATGAAATAATTTCATCTTTGATGGAAAATGGTTTTGATTAAACACTAGAAATAAATTTTTTAGGAAAATATCCTTTCTTCTTCAAAATCATTTTATTTTCACAAAATTCCAAGAAATTTTAAAATAAAAGGTTTTTTATGAAAATAGTCATGAAATAATGTAGATTAATCTTCATGAGAATAAGGTGTTAAAAAATCCTAAAAATCTTTTCATGACATATAAGTTAAAAAACATTATCCTCATACTTTTGCTGGAAAAGTCAAAAAGTACCATGCATGGAAAAAAAAGAATGATTCCTTCCATAAAAGAAAATAAAAGTCAAAGAGGGGTAAAAATGAAATTAAACATACTTGGAAGAATATTAGTCACTTTATTAAATACATTTTATGGACATGGATGAAAAATATAACCCCAGTTAATACTTACGTATAAGAAACCAAGGATAAAAATGAGATTGAAAAATTATCCCATACCTTATGTCCAATTTCATCCGTGTGTGTATGAGAGGCATGTATAGTGGATTTAATCATATTATTAACTTGTAACAGAACCATAATAATATTTATGATATCATATATGGTAAACTTATGTATTTATATTGCCATTCATTTGTCAATTCCATGTTAAAGCAACGTTTGGAGTAATATTCTTTTCATTTGTCAAACGTGTTTGTACTTGTTGTTCTTGATACTATTATTACTTATATCATGATTTACATAATTAAAGAATGTAAAACATGATTTATATACCATATATATTCAGTATATATATATATATAATATATATATAAATGTAATGAAATACACCGTTCATGGAGACGGTAGGACGTACGTACACATGAATGATGTTTTCCATTCCTTATTGACTTGAATGGAATAAGTAGATGACATATATATATATATATACATAAATACAGTATCTTTATCATGTAATATATTTCATTTTTATTCATTATGTATACATTATTATCATTCTTGAATGGTTAATATGAAAAATGAATCTCATCGCGTAGTGGAGACGGTAATCCGTGTGTACACACGAGCAATGATATTATTCCCATATTTATTGAATGGAATTGGAGTGGATGATATAATATATTAGAATCAGTATGATTTTATAATAATAATATATAGTTATTATTCACACCATTATACCTATCCCTGTAAGTTGGTGGTGGAAAACAGATTCCACCACAGCGTGGAGACGGTATTCCGTACGTACGCACGGGCAATGATTTCGTAATCCGTAAGATGGATAGAAGGTGAAATAGAGTTATTTAATATTTATAATAACATATCAGTATATACATAATACTTATGTTATTAGTTTATAATGATACAACTAATGAATAGTAAGTAGGAGAAGAAAGAAACTTGAACGATTCGGTATAAGAGATTACCTCTTCCTCGACGCACCTCTTTTAAACTTCTTCTTAGGGCACTAGAATTGGTCTTTTGAGAAGACCAAAACCTCTATGATATTACTAGAGATGTTGGGAAGACGAAATGTTAGGGTTTGACTGATCTTCAAGGCACAAAATGGAGTGAAGAGAAGAGGGAAGGGGTGCCCTTTTTATAAGGGTGGAGAGGGGCACTTTAGGGAAGACTTAAAATATTATTTTATAATAAATTCATATTCGGTTTATAATGGATCGAAAGTGACTTATTTCAAAGATAAAGTGGGTATTGGTCTAAATATTCTCAACCAATAGGTTTTAGAATAGTTTAGGTTACAATTTTAACCTTATCATTTAGATTTATCTCTAAGTTAAATAATTTAACTTTTGTCGTGTCTTCTTGTTTTCTTACACTATATGGTAAATAAACTTACTATAACAATCCAAAATAAACCTAAGTGGTTAATTATTAATATATATAACATTATCTAAGTCATTTTTCAGAACCTTAGATTTTTAAGAATATAATAACAATTAATAATATAATATTGGTTTTAAAAACTATTTTATGTCAATTTTGACACTATTTGGTAATTGATTTTTGTGAAAATAATAAAAACATGATTATTTCAAAAGAAGTTAAATTAATCAATATTAACATGTCATATTATCCTATAAAATTATTTTAATTCATATAAGGGCTCATATTACATTTATTTGTCTATTTATAACATTAATTATGTTAATATTTCATTAATAAAGAAATTACTGCATCATCATTGTGTCATAAATAAATTAAATTATTTAATGCTTAAAAATTATAAATAAAATACCATTATGTAGGAACTATTTTTATCTTTTTAATGAATATTTATAGTCAAAATAATAATTTATATTACCCCTTATAAAAATTAATTACTAATTGATTTTTTAATGTCAATTTGGTCTTTACATTAAATTAATTAATCCAAATTGTCATTATCACTATCAAGTTGCTTAATGGGGTCCACAAATCGACCCAAGGATGCCCATGATCAGGAACTAATTATCCAATATGGTTAGGACACGTTTTAATTTAATTTTGAATTATTATAATATTCTTTTAACCTTGAATTACCCTATTAACCTTTAACCTCAGTAAATAAAAGTCAAATGTTACTATTCAACAAAAATTATTTTCATTTTATTAGACCAAATTTTACTTCTTGATAACAAAAATATAAGTCATATTTTTTCAATTTAATTCATAGATGTTGTAAAATTTCATTCAAATGAAGGAGTCAGTTTTTTAACTACTACTAAGTGGTTTCACTATTCATCAAATTTTGAAGTTTTTCAGAAAAATACCAAAAATTGAGCCTAAGATATATTTGATATTACATATTAAAAAATGATGTCTATTTTTCCAAATTCAAAACATAGAGGTGGCATTAATTAATTTTAAAATTAATTCTCATTATCAAAACAAATAGTGTGTTTTTAAGAAACAATAACTATCAATAGATCGCCACTTTCTTATGTCCAAATTCCAAGTGAAATTAATTAAAAAGACCAAAATTGGATTAAATGGTAAAAATATATTGTAATTAAACTTTAAAAACAATTAAAAAGATAATTTGACGATATAAATTATTTCGATAAAAAATGTTGTTTTTAATTAAAATATAACGCGTTTTTACTATTAATTAAAATATGAAATTTATCATAATAATATGAAAAATCTATCCAAATTAAATTTTTATATCCTGATTCCATGTAATTTTTTTATTTTGTCATATTGAACTTATAAACATGTCAAAAACTAGATTTAAATTGGGTGTCCCAACAAAAGGTGGCAAAACTACATTTTTTTTAAAAATAATTATTTTACCCGAAAAATTTATTTAGTTCTCATACCATGCACTAGAAAATATGTAAGATGAATAATAATGTTATAAAATTAAAATTTTAGTTAGTAATATTCATAATGGATATTCAATAATAATTTTATAATAATATATCGTTGTTTAGTGAATCCCGGTATTGCGTACTACACACGCTATCGAGGAAGGTCACGATTGTGTGTAATGCAAGCCAAGTCAGGGATGTGTGTAGTGAAAAATCTGTTTCGTGTTGCATATAACATAATCAAAACATATTTAATTTATACATTAGAAAATTCTATACTTTCCACAAAAGAAACTTTAAATTGTGTGTAACATGAGCCAAGAATAGTGTTGCATAAACTACATGCTAATATGGTGTTGCATATAGTACAAGCTAATCTTGGTGTAGTATATAATAGAAGACATCAAATAAATTAAAAATAATATTTCTCATAAAATCTTGGGGTGTTAAATTCTACCCCCCTTAAAATGAATTTCTCCCTCGAAATTCATCGGGGTTATAAACGGTTTACTACTTGAATGTTTCTATCATAGAAACACACATAGTAAAAAGGAATACTAAAATATCATTTTAAAAAGAAAAGTTAGAATCATAATGGTCACCCAAAGTAACTCAGCACTGGGTTTCCTCGTAGGACAACATAGGTGAAAATATGGATATAGAAGAGAAATCTAACCATCATGTTCTGATGGAGAGTGGTAGAGAACATGGCTATGAAAAATCTATCAATCAAAAAGCCATAAATTTGTGATGATTTAAGGTACCATCAAATTAATCGGGTATGTGGGAACTAGGAGAATGTTTTTAGTTATCAAGATCATTTCCCTAAAGTTGAAAATTTTGAAATAGAAGAAAAACTTACTTGATTTTGGTACAATCTTATTGTTGTTTGTGCCTTGAAAAATTACCACTTCATCTCGTAAAGAAATGAAGTTGAATTTGTCTTCTGTGAAGTGTTAGCAGATCATGTGATAGAATGATAAGTCATTTCATCTGTCTCAAACATAAGGTTAGCAAAAGTTATATACAAAAGTCCATATATGGTTAGTTTAATCATATATGGTTCCTAAAATGGACTTATACTTCATCTATCATACCACTTAATAAAATAAAACTAGTTTCTACTAACAAGGGATATCCTGTAGTCCCGTGGTAGGAAGTAAAGGCATTTCACACTTTAGTTGTGGGTTCAATTCTCGTAACCTTGTCCGACACGACGTGATGTTTCCCATCCTGTAGGTTGTCCTTTTTCTAAAACTATACTATTATAACATTCCATAAATAATATCGAAAAAAGTTTCAATCCATAAACAGTACTATCTAATGTCCAACTTAATATATTCCAACATTTAGGGTTATCAAAAATACTTCTATCTGATCTCATAGTATAAAGAAAATGACCATTAGAATGGCCATTTAACAAGCATTGAATACCATCATTTATCCACCATATATCCTAAGATATAACTTGTTCGACACATTCAAAACATTTGAATTCCATAATCATGTGTTTTCTTGAAAAATGAATACCCATTAAACCTTAGTGAAAACATGAATGCTGTCAAAAGATAACTTTTTCCACATACCAAAATCCAAAAAAAATTATATACTCAAACCATGATATCACTTAATCCATATATCAATTATGATCTCCTGAATACTCTCAAGCATTTCATTTTCTCTTAATCTCTTCATTATGCACATATCATCTTATTTCCAAAAATATTTCAATCACTTTTCAGGGTTACCTGTACCATATACTTATCGAAAAACACAATAAACTATTACATAGATATTACAACGTTCCACAATACTATAAATGAGATCCCTTTATATAAACACATAATCATTCCACCACATCATTGTCATACTCAACATTGCTAATAGTGATCGAATGTGACGTCCCTTTGTCCTTTACCTTAAAGGGTTGTTGATGTCAATCATCATTAACCCTTGGATTATGGCATTGATTAGCATAATGCCCCATTTCCTTGAACTTGAAGCATTGAAGTGTTGGTGGAGCATTCTCTGTAGTCTCTTCACTATTCACGTCATTAGAAACCTTTTTCTCATTGCTTTAGCACTCTGCTTATTGATGAACTTTTTTCCACACTTGAAACATTTTCTAGTAACTTTTAGACAATGTCCACCATGCTTCTTTCGACACGTTGAGCATAAAGAAATGTTCACCTGCTTTTTCACCATTGTTCTGAGGTTTTTTCTTGAACTCCATCTTTCGTTTCTTGTCAAAACCATGAGATGGATATGTTACACCATCTTCTAGTCCTACCTTAACAGCACAACACAAAATTTCTTAATAGCTACTAAAGTCACTTATACCTAATTCCCTTTGAATACTTGGTTTAAATCCACTGAAGAATCGATCAAATTTACATTCAGGTTTGATGATAAAGCCAGATCCATACGTTGCAGGCCTTGTTAAATTCACTTTATATATACCAATAGATTCATCATCTTTTTTCTTAAGCTCAAGGAACTCCTTCTCCATCATTGTTTGAAGAATATTAGGGAAATACTTATTGAAAAACAAGTTCTTGAACTCGTTCCATTCCATGGATTCAATTTCATCTTGGGGCCTTGTATTCTTAATTAGAGTCCACCACTGGTCTGCTACAGATTCTAAATGGTAAGCTTCAAAAATGACTTTTTCATCTTCTGAACAACAAAGTATGGAAAATATCTTTTCAATGGAACTGATCCATTGCTCAGCAACAAGTGGATCAAAAGACCCATTGAATGAAGGTGGATGTTGCCTCACAGAGGACTCAATAGAATATTGTTACCTTCCCTGCTCATTCGTAATTATAGAATGATTCATAGCTTGGGTAATTATTGAAATAATATTTTTCACTCCAACACCCATAACATTGGATTGTTCAGGAGGAAAATCATTGAATTTCCCATTACATGGATTAACAGGGTTCCTTCAGGTTCCATCCAACGTCTAAAACCCAAAAAGAATAGTGTAAGAGGAAAACTTTATACTAGGAAAACAACATAATAAAGGAGGAGTACCTTCAATATCTAAAATCTTAGGTTTAATTATAATATCATTACTAAAATTATAGGACTATAACCTATACTTATACATAACCTTAGGGAAATCCCTAGACATACCATAGAAATATCTCTAGGGATCTCAGTAAAGTTCTCGTATCCTAGTTTCCAAAGGTTAACTAATCCTTTCCTCTGATACCAACTTTAGAGACCCCAAACTTGACATACATGGAAATTACATTACTGTTGTGGAATAATTAATACATAAAAAAACAAACACACAAGTACTGTAATAGTTTAGTGTCTTTGTAAACTCAGAAAAATAATCTTCTAATCATGGTGAAAGATCTTCAACATCTCCCATAATGATCTTCCCCATTTGATTTATTACCTAAATAATTTCTTTATATGCTGGGGAAAAGAAAAAATATAAAGGGTGAGCTCAAATTCTCAGTAAGGGTAAAAATAGAGAACATAAAACAATTCATAAACATTTGAATGAAAATACATAAACATAAAATCTAAACATCAAAATCTTAAGCAAAGACATAAATCTTTGATGTACGTAAGGCATATATCATACTAGAACATCAATCATGATAAAATAGCATGGGAATAAATCATGTAATTGTGGAAACCGTTAAGCACATGATATTATTTCCATAGTAGGCAAGGAATTGTTTCCAAGACCATCTTAGTGGACAAAGTCCCTTTCTGAATTGAGTTAACTCCTCGTTACAGTCCTGTATCACTAAACCGGATTAACTTTACATTCCAGCCATGTCTATCTCATGAGATATAAATCGTTACCCAATGCATTGGGGGAGATATAGGTCCCACCCATCTCATAATGAAATCATTCTTATGTGTACCAATACATAAACATAAATCATTCATCATTATCCAATGAATAAAATGGGTTTAATAAACATCATCCCATCATAACGTAATCCATATTAAAAAAATGAATATCATTTCATCATAAGAAAAGTGAAACCATGTAAATCATAGATAAATTATTTATGAAACATACAAAAATGGAATAATGTCATCTTTGATGGAAAATGGTTTCGATAAAACACTTGAAATAAATTCTTGAGGAAAATATCCTTTCTTCTTCAAAATAATTTTATTTTCACAAAATTCCTTGAAAATTTAAAAGAAAATGATTTTTTATGAAAATAGTCACGAAATCTTGTTGAGTAATCTTCATGAAAACAAGGAATTATAAAATAGTAAAAATCCGTTCATGCCGTATAAGTTAGAAAAACATTCTCCTCGTACTTTTGCCAGAAAAGTCAAAATGTACCACGTGTGGTAAACAAAATAAATATTCCTTACATAAAGAAAATGAAAGTCAAAGAGGGGTAAAAATGACTTAAAAAATACATGGATGAATATTAAGAACTTTATGAAAAACATTTTATGGACACAGATGAAAAATATAACCCTAGTAAATAATTACGTATTAGAAACCTCAGATAAAAATGAGATTGAAAATTTATCCCTTACCTTATGTCCAATTTCTTCTGTATGTGTCCGAGTCTCCTATATAGTGGGTTTAAACATATTATTAACTTGTAACAGAACCATAATAATATTTATGATATCATATATGGTTCACTTATGTATTTATATTACCCGTTCATTTTTCAATTCCATGTTAAAGCAACATTTGGGGTAATATTCTTTTCATTTGTCACACATGTTTGGACTTGTTGTTCTTGATACTATTATTACTTATATCATGATTTACTTACTTCCAGAATTTAAAAAATGATTTATATACCATATATATTCTGTATATATATATATATATATATTAGATAGATAAATTAAATGAAACACACCATTCATGGAGACGGTCGGCCGTACGTACGCATGAACGATGTTTTCTTTTCCTTATTCACTTGAATGGAAGTAAGTAGATGAAATATATATATATATATACATAAATACAGTACCTTTATAATGTAATATATTTCATTATTATTCATTATATATACTTTATAATCATTTTTTAAATGTTAACATGAAAAACGAATCTCATCGTGTCGTGGAGACGGTAATCCGTACGTACGCACGAGCGATGATATCGTTCCCATATTTATTGAATAGAATTGTAGTGGATGATATAATATCCTAGAATAAATATAATGTTATAATAATCATATATATTTATTCTTCACACCATTATACCCATCCATGTAAGGTGGTGGTGGAAAACATATTACACCACAGCGTGGAGACGGTATACCGTACGTACGCATGCGCGGTGATTTTGTTTTCCGTAGGATGGATAAAAGGTGAATATGGTTGTTTAATATTTATAATAACATATAAGTATATAATTAATACTTATGTTATTACTTTATAATGAAACAACTAAAGAAGAGTAAGTATAAGAAGAAAGAAACTTGAAAGAGTCGGTAGAAGTTATTACCTCTTCCTCGACAAACCTCCTTTAAACTTCTTCATAGTGCACTAGAATTGGTATTTTGTGAAGACCAGAACATATATGATATAAATAGAGATGTTGAGAAGAGGAATTGGCAGGGGTTTTCTGAGCTTAAAGGCTCAAAAGGGTGAGAAGAGAAGAGGGAAGGGGTGCCCTTTATAAAAGGGAGGAGAGGGGCACCTTAAGGAAAACATAAAATATTATTTTATAATAAAGTCATATTCAGATTATAAAGGATAAAGAGTGACTTATTTCGAAGATAAAGTGTGTATGGGTCTAAATATTCTCAAAAAATATGTTTTAGGCAAGTTTAGGTTACTATTTTGACCATATCATTTAGATTTAACTCTAACTTAAATAATTTATCTATTGTCGTATCTTCTTATTTTCTTACACTATATGGTAAATAAACATACTATAACAAACCAAACGAACCCCAAGAGGTTTATTATTAATATATATAACCTCATAAAAGTTATTTGGATGAACCATAGATTTTTAGGAATATAATAACAATTAATAATATAATATTTGTTTTAAAAACTATTTTATGTCAATTTTGACACTATTTGGTAATTGATTTTTGTGGAAATAATAACAACATGATTAGTTCAAAAAAAGTTAATTGAATCAATACTAAAATGTAATATTATACTATAAAATTAGTGTAATTCATAAAAAGTCTTAGATTACATTTTTTGGGTATTTATAACATCAATTACGTTAATATTTCATTAATAAGGTAATTACTGTATCATTATTATGTCATAATTAAATTAAATTATTTAATGTCTCATCATTATAAATAAAATACCATTATTTAGGAACTCACTTCATATTTCTAATAAATATTTACATTAAAGAAGATAATTTATATTACCCCTTATAAAAATTAATTATTAAAATATTTTTTTTAATGTCAATTTTGTCTTTACATTAAATTAATTAATACAAATTGTCATTATCACTACCAAGAGGCTTAATGGGGTCCAAAATTCGACCCCAGAATACACATGGTCGGCCACTACTTATCCAATAAGGCTAGGACAAGTGTAAAGTTATTTTTAATTATTATAATATTCTTTTAACCTTGAAATGTCCAATTTACTTTTAACCACAGTAAATAAAAGTCAAAAGTTACTATTCACCGAAAGTTATTTTAATTTTATTGAACAACATTTTACTTTATGATAATTACAATGTATGTCGGATTTTTTAAATTCAATTCGCCGAAGTGGTAAAACTTCATTTAAATAAAAGAGTCTGTTTTTAACTACCACTAAGTGGTTTCACTATTCATCAAAAATTCATGTTTTTCAGAAAAATACAAAAAAATAAGCCTAAGCTAAATTTGATATTCTGAATTCAAAAATTATATCATTTTTTCCAAATTCAAAACTTAGAAGTGGAATTAATTAATTTTAAAATTAATTCCCATTATCAAAACAAATGGTGTGTTTTTAAGAAACAATAACTATCAAAATATCGACACTTATTTATGTCCAAATTCAAAGTGAAATTAATTAAAAAGACCAACATTGGATTAAATGGTAAAAATATATTCTAATTAAACTTTAAAACAAATTAAAAAGATAATATAACCATATAAATTATTGCGATGAAAAAAGTTGTTTTAAATTAAAATATAACGTATTTTTACTATTCATTAAAATATGAAAGTTATCAGAATAATATGAAATTTTTTTCCAAATTAAATTTTTATATCCTGATTCCAAGTAAGAATTTTATTTTGTCCAATTTAACTTATAAACATGTCAAAAACTAGATTTAATGTGGGTGCACCATCAAAAAGCGGCAAAACTACATTTTTTGAAAAATACTTTTTTGATCCAAATAATTTATCTATTTCTCATACTATGCTCTTGAAAATAATTAAGATGAATAATAATGTTATAAAATTCAAAATGTAGTTAATACTATTCATAATGGCGAGTCCATAATAATATTATAATATATCATTGTTTAGTGAAACTCAATATTGCGTACTACACAAGCTATTGAGGAAGGTCGTGATTGCGTGTAATGCAAGCCATGTTAGGGATGCGTGTAGTGAAAACTCTATTTGGTGTTGCTTATAATGTAATCAAAACATATTTCATTTATACATTAAACATAATCTATACTTAAAGTTGAGTAAAATAATTTCCACAAAACGAAGATGAAATTGTGTATAACACGAGCCAAGAATAGTGTTGCGTATACCGCTAGCTAATACGGTGTTACGTATAGTACAAGCTAATCATGTTGTAGTGTATAATATATGACATTAAAGAAATTAAAAACAATATTTCTCATAAAATCATAGGGTGTTACAACTATAACAATATTAAATTACCCTAACATGTGTATTCATCCTATTGGTTGATACATTTCCCACCATGGGAATCTGTGGGTCGATTTTGGGACCCCATGGTGCAACTAGGGATTCATAATGACACTTTATAATAATTAATTTAATGTAAAGACAAAAATTAATTAAACATATATCTTTTAGTAAATCAATTCTTACATGGAGTTATATAAGTTATCTCTTCAAATATAAATATTTATTTCAAATATAAAAATATATCCTAAATCATGATAATCTTTTTATTATTTTTAGACATAAAATAAAAAAAATTATTTATGACACAATAATAAAGCAGTGTTTACCTAATTAATGAATGATTTAATTAAATAATAATAAAAATATAAAAAAATATCAAAAACCAGTCCAATTCTTATTGGATGATTTTATTTTGAATATGAATAATATTATCTTAGAATTTAATAATTTTTTGTCATTCAGAAAACTAAAATCATTATATAATATAATAATATTTTTTAACATTCCAAAAGATCCCCTCCCCCTATTAAAAATACATCAATTCTAACATGTTATTCACACTTCTCCATCCCCTTAGATTGTCCATCCCTTGCCCAATTAAGCTCCATACATCTTTCTACCCCTCCTAGAGGCCTTCCTCTAAGAACAAGGCAATTCAATTAAACCTTTTGGTTCAAACTAAAGGGACCTAACCTATTTAATGGCAACATATCTCCTTATGTTCTTTTGTTTTATTTTACTTATCCAACCCCATAAACACTTTTTATTCCACTATACTATAACTATAACAGTATCCTATATATACTAGGTTGTTTTTAAGAGATTTATTATAACTACACTTACTCACACCTCCATCAAATGGTTAATGAACATACTATTTCTGTGGATGGTGAACTACTTTCTCACGAAATGATGATTGTTAAATTATCTCCTACCGCCTCTCATGGTGGCCATTATGATGGCACTATATTTATATATGATATATGATATTTTTATTTTTTCTCTATTCTTATTTAATCTTAATTCACAAATACTCCTTAATGATTTCCAATATGTTTAAATACGATAACTTCATTTCCAGGAGCCCCTTGCTTTGCTTCCCCCCATTCTTGAGGAGATCCCTAATGAGGTCGGGCTGACTGATGTTGAAGGTAGGAAGGATGGCTCCATCCCTCGGTCCAGAGTAGGTGGGGACCTTGGTGAGGTTGGGTAGGTTGGGAATGTGGTATTGGGTACTTAGGCATCTCGGGAGAAGGGCGAATGCACGATGAAAATATCTCCCTCCAAGTGTTGTGAGAGGGAAGACAATCAAGATCCTCTCTCACCTTCAATCGTCACCCACAAATCTCCTAGACAACAACATGGCTGTGTGTAACCCTGCAAAATCCAGACAATTATGGTCACATACCAGGGAGTGTCTCTCAGAAATTCAGCTTGAGACCACGATTCCTGGGGCAAAATATGGGCAAAAGATTGATCAATGATTCCCATATTCATTTGGAACTCCCATGGCCTTCGGGCGAGGGTGAAGACTGATTACATAGCCTCAGAGATCAAGAAAAATAGAGTGTGTATTACTACTATTTTGGAGCCCAAGTAGGATCCAGCCAAACTACAGGAGCTCACCCGTAGGAATAATATGCATGAATCCATGCAAGCATCTCCAACTAACCGACATATATGGATCTTTTGGGGGAAAGACATCTCTGTGAATGTGCTTCAGGTGGGGGACCATTTCATCACATAGAGGGTGACTAAGGGCACTACTACCTTTTGTTTATCCTTTGTCTATGGAAGCTGTGATAGAGGAAGAAGAGCGTCTATGTGGGAGGAGCTCAGTACGTTTTATCCAGGAAGTAAACCCTAGATCGTCCGCGGAGACATCAACATTATCACAGAACCATATGAGAAAAAATGGATGAGGGGTGTTCCCACAACGCCCTAGCACAGACATTATCAAATTCATGGTGAACAAGGGTCTTATGGATTTTTTTTATACTGGTGATTACTACGCATGGTGAAACTACCAAAAAGGGGATAAGCACTGCTGGATTTTTCTCGACCGGTGTCAATCCAATGTTCATTCCATAACCAGTTTCCCAAGCTCGAAGGTGGACCATCTGGTTTGTGGTATTTTGGATCACTCACCATTTCTCATCTCTCTATCCTCAAGGCACATCCACCAAGGTAAATTAAGGTTTTACAGCTGCTAGTCCTGGAACCCAGAGTTTTTCCACATTGTGAGGGCTTCTTGGAGGGAACCGGTACAAGGGATCTCCTGGGTGGCTCTACACAATTAACTAAGGCTGCATAAGTTGTGGCTAAAAGAGTGGGAAGGGGACCTCAGCTCCATAAATCAGAGGATGGAGGATCTAACCAAGGATATTTCACGACTGGAATCTAGTCTTGAGGAAGGCGGGAATGAAGCTATTTTTAAGGAGATTTTAGTCAAGAAGAATAGTTTTGATGAGTTGATCCTTGGACAGGAACGGGTGGCTCTTGAAGAAGCAAGGATAAAATGGCTGCATGAGGGAGATAAGAACATGGATTACATTCACGCCTGCATAAGGGAGAAAATGTGTCCCATTAAGTCCAATATCAGGATTGACGATGTGATTTATACAGATGATAGAGATGTCGTGGGAGGTATGGCCTAATCCTTCTTCAAAGACATCCTTGTAGGGCCCAAAGTCAGGATGGCTAGCGGGTAACCGAGTGATAATGAAGAGCTATGGGTGGAAATTTTGAAAAATGTATCCTCTGCAGACATTTATCCAATGTAAGGGATCCCAGAGGAGTCATAGATCCACCAAGCCATGATGAGTCTCAACCTGGAAAGCACTACGATTCCTGATTGTTTTCTGGGTTCGTTCTACAGAGCTCCATGGGAAGAGGTCAAAAATGACATTATTGCAATAGTGCTGGATTTTTTCAGAGGAGGGTATCTCCCGTGGGTTGTAGCCACCATAACTGTGGTGATTAAACTAAAGGTCAAGGACCCCTTCTCCCTTCTCCACTACAGTCGAGTAAGTATGTGAAACTTCTCCTACCAAATCCTGGCGTGTATTCTTAACATGAGGTTGGCCATTCACTTACCCCACTAGACTTCCCTGGAGCAACACGGTTTCATCAGAGGGTGCTCAATTCAGGGGTTATACCCTTTACACATGTGATGATAAGAGACATAAATGCGAAAATCCATGGATCCAACATGATCATCAAATTAGATATGAGCAAGGAGTTTGAAAGACTTGAGTGGGGCTTTGTGAATAGGGCTTTAGGCTGAATTGGTCTATCCTCCATAGCCTCATACATCCTCTTTAAATGTTTTAGTTCTCCATGGATGGACATCTCGTTCATGGGGAAGTCGCATGGATTCTTTAAGGCCACTCATGGCCTAGGTCAAGGTGACCCAATCTCCCCGACCCTGTTCATCCTTATGCAGGACGCGCTTAGCCGACTTCTGAATAGAGGAATTCTCATTGGTATTATATACCCATATCAATGGAAGAATAATGTCACTCCTATCTCACATTTTATGTTTGAAGACGATAAAATTATATTCTCAGATGGAGGGAAATGATTTGTATGCGGAATTAAGATGATACTCAAAGATTACTTCTATTGTAGTGGCCAAGTGACCAACTGCTACAAGAGTAGTCTTTATATCTCAAAAAAGTGTGGTAATGGTCGTGAAAACTGTATTTGCAGCATCATGGACATGTGGTCTGGTCTTTTCCCGATGGAATACCTTGGGTTCCCTCTCTCTCTACGTAGAACACGTATTCTGGACATTGATAATGTGGTGAGCTGGATTACGGGGCATATCCTTAGCTGGAAGAGTCATTTCTTGTCCATCGGATGGCGTATTACACTGGTTAACTGTGTGCTGGAAACTATCCCGGAGCATGTGATGGCTTCCACTTCGGTGCCAAAGGGCATGATCAATGCAGTCGATAGGATCCTGGAAAATTTTCTTCGGGATGCGCTTGCTGAAGGGAAGAGGCACTGGGTTGCATGGGGGAAAGTGGCTTGTCCCATCAAGGAAGGTGGAATTGGTGTGAAAATCTTGAGGGACACCCTTCATGGTATGGAAGCCAAACTCACATGGGAGGTGGTGGAGGACATGTCCCTTTGGGGAAGGATTAGGTTCTATAGCTACGACAGCATCACAGAAGTGGGCGAAGTGCAAGGATCCCCTCTCTGGAACTCAGTTTGATCCCTCATCCCGAGCCTCCAACTGCACTCTTGGTGGGTTGTGGGAGAAGGAAACCTCCTTTTCTAGAAGAAGAACTGGGTGGGATAAATTCTTGGTTTCCTAGGGTGCCCGACCCCTTTGATTTCATTTAAGGAGGCGAGTGATCATCCAAGTTTCACCATGGTCATGCTTGACAAAGATCAACTGGATGTCTTTGATTACGTCCTCATCAACTAGGAGCCTGACCAATGCGTGTTCACCCCATCTCGGGCTAGTAAGTTCAATTCCAAGGTTTTTAGAAGGATCTCAACCCCCCAAGCCCAAAAAGATACCTGGAATGGCTTGGTATGGTATAAGAAAATTCCAAGAAAATACAACTTCTTGGTTTGGTACATAAGGAAGCACGTGATCCCATCCGATGAAGCAATCAAAAAAATTGGTATTAGCCTTTCTTTGTGCTGTCAGTGCTATGAAAACAAGAGGGAAGAAACCACGATGCATATATTCTGAGAAGGGGAGTGGGCGCAAGATGCATGGATCTCCTTTGGTGATTTCATAGCTCTCCATTTACCTCATCACCAGGACCAGTCATTCCTAGAGAGGTGGTTTCATGGGACTACAGATAAAGGTCCTGAGAGAGCAGAAAGGGCAATTATCCTCAGTGCCAGATGCTGGTGTCTCTGGAAAGCTTGGAAAAAGGCAAGATTTGAGGGGTCTTCCTCCACAGGATGGTCTATTATTATGAGAACCAAGAGCTTGCTAATTTTTATGGACACATTTGTTGATAATTTGAATGAGGATCGCTCCTTCCATATCCTGTAGACCTTCTCTCCTTCGGCCAAACCTCCCCTGACTAGAGCATGGGGTCGATGGGTTAAATTGAATCCTCCAACAAATAAATTCAAACTCAACACTGATGGATCATGCATTGCGGGTGCCATAAGGGGTGGGGGAGTGGTTTGTAATCCGAGAGGAAGTGTTTTCCTTGCATTCATGGTGCGCTTTGTTGATGGAAGTGCTCTTCAAGAAGAGGAAAATATGGTTCTTACAATGTTGAATCATTGCAAACAGAAGAATATTGATTTATCTGAGGAGGAAACAGACTCAAGGATAATTCATGAATCCCTATTGGGAAGCGGTACTACTCCCTGGTCAGTGCTTTACATTATTAGGAAATTCAAGCAGCTTCTCAACAACCAGTCTAGTATCACCATTACCCGGAGAGAGTGAAACAAAGTTGTAGACTTCCTTGCCTCTTTTAAAACCCCAGGCTCCTCTGTCTCCTGTCTTCCCAATGCCATCTCACATAAGCTGGAGGGGGCGAATCTCATCCGAGGGGATTCCCTCGGCCTATACTATTTTCAACCCCCCTAATCTGTGGTCCTTTGATGTTGTTCCTTCCCTCTATTTGTGTACTCTTTCCCTTGATAAAATATATAATTTTTAGTGGAAATTAAAGTGGTGTTCATGCGTACGTATGACTTACCGTCTCCATGAACAGTCTATTTCATTTATTATCTCCAAATTTTATGTAATTTTATTAATAAATAAGTATACTGAATATAAATGATATATGATATATCTAAATACAGAAAATAATTCTAGAGAAAATAGAATTTTGACCACTTGAACAACATGTAATTATAATAAGTTCATTTTTAACTCAAGTGCCAAATATCGACAAAAACAACCATTATTTAATTTTGTTTGGTGGATTTACTGCCCATGATTTTATTATTTATGTGACATACTTTAATTTATGGGTATTTACCTCTTCATTGAATTATCCTTCTTTCATGGGCTGTATGTCTCGTATGTAACCAAATAGGTATGGGAACCTTTCACCATCATCTTTTTAAAAAACTTCTTTTGGTTATGTATTTTAATTTACATATTATTATATGGGGATTTTTTCTTCTATATCCATATTTAGATTAATTTTATGACCATGTGATGAGATACCCTTTTCTCTCTCATCAACTAATTTTCTGATTTTGTATGTTACATCGTTAGGCTGTGGAATTTCTATAAGGGAACTTCTTCACCCAATTTTAATTCATTGGGTTAAACTTATACTTCTTGATTATTTCATGATATGAATATGTGTAAATTTACAATGATTGATTAAAACTAATTATTCACTTATATTGGGTGTATTATTATTGTTTACACATAATTATTTCATTGATTTTCCTTTAATCTAAGGATATGTTATTTTCAAGGGTCATTTTTGACAATTTACATTCCATTGAGAATTATTTGTTTTCATACACCAATTCACTTTTATAAGGTGTATATATAGCCTATTGACATATTATATCATGAATTTCTTTATTATCATGATATTATAAGGTTTTATTAATGGCATTCCTCAATTATTTGTACTCAAGCGTCTCTCATTTGGTTAATAACTATCTACCTAAAGTATAATTTTAAATTTTTTAATGATTTATTAATCTAAATATTTGTCATTATTGACCATGTTTTCAACTTATTTTAAAGGAATTATTTATATAGAAATTAATGTTTTAAAATTTTAAATAATTTAAAAGCTATAATGTGGTATGGGGCACTCTGATTAAAAAATCTCATTATTTAACGTTTTAAATGGTTTTGAAAATGGTTTGATAAATCCATGATTATGTAAATATCATGAAATAATATATCGTAATTTCAATGTGGAAATGTTATATTTATATTATTCATGTTTAATGTTTTATGAAAATATTATGGTTATTGGGCATTGTTGACATATACGAGGGGTTCTGTGATAATGCTAGGGCGGGTGAGCCCGAGATAGCTCTCCAATGCATTGGGTAACATGACAATGGTAAATGTTAATGTTTATCCTAATAGATTTAGAGAATATTTTGTGATGGGTTTTCCAAATGTAACTCCCTAGATAGCTGTGAAAGATAAAATGTAAGTATGATATGGATCCCACAAGTTAACAAAATTATTTATGATTTCTATGTGTTATGCATAAATATTATGATTTCATGAGATATTATATGATTCAAAAGTATGGTTTCATTAATTTGTATTTATTGATGGCTCCATGTTTCCATTCCTTATTTTTTAAACCTTATTGATCTTTTCTATGCTCATCCTATGTTTTTGAAATGTTTTCTACAGGACATAAAGATGAATAGGGTCAAGGATGGGATCAAGGAAAAGCCATGTTGTCTAATACATGGAACAAAACACGTTTCTTTTTAAGAGTTCTTATTTTATGAAAAAATGGATACTGATTAGTAGTGTGTACATGTAATTTTCATGTTTATATGTAATAGTTATGGAATAGTTTTCTAAACCTCTAAACCTGAAAACATCCCAAATGTGAATTATTCATTTAATTCAAGATTAAGTAAATTTTTAAGGTCAGGACTTTTAAACTAAATGGTATATATGTTGTTGTTGGAGGCCTAACAATATTTTATGACACCCAATATTGGACACGAAGGGTTCCTGGGAAGATTATTTGTATACAAGTGTTGATAAAGTGAAACATCCATCATTAGAAACCAAATCCTAATTTTTTTATTAGGATATAGGATGGTAGTAGATGAATATGTATGTGCTCAAGATCTGGGCAAAGTTTTGGGTCTATTTTTTATTATTCTATATAGAATATATATAAAACTACCATGTATTCATATTTTCAACTTTTTTAGAGACATGGAATAAATTTACACTTACTTTTTTTATTGAATCTGTTTTCATCGTTGGAGTATAATTATTCATTGAATGGTTATTTATGTATACTTTTATTATGATGGGTTACCGGTCCAGTGTTTGTTTGTATATTTTCATTGTGCCATAAATTTACATATTTCTACACTATTTACAAGTTATAATTTTTCATTTCTTATTCACTATGGTTATGAGGGAATAATATTTTCATGGACACACCCTCAGCCCATACTGCTTGTTAGTATATACTGGCATATGGGGAGGTGCGTTTGAGGCCATGTGTCCAACTAAGCTCAGGGAACCATTGAGTGATCTTGGGTCAGAGATGTCACATATCATAATAAAATACATTTTTATTAAGGATTTGTGAGAATTTATTGAATGGTGCTGATGACCAAGAAATTTGATTCAGTGGGAAGTAGATCTACATTGAATAAACATTATTGAGGAACCCTAATATAATCGGGATTTTTTGATATTAATGTTTGAATAAGTTGATAATTGACATGGATAAATATTTATTTACTATGATGAATACTTTGGAACTGATTAATGATTTGTTGAGAAAGCATTTTTTATCAATAAGGAAATTAGAAAATATATTTACGGAATATATCCAATAATGAAAGTTTTACATATGGATTAAAGAAACAAACATGTTTTTAATACTGTGTTATGGTAATTTAGGTTATACCATGTTCCAATTGAATACATGGTGAAGGTATAAACATGTTTAGTATGTGATGGTTTAGATCTACTACAAGTTTCTTGGGGGATTAATGGTATTTTCATTTTAAAATTCATCCACCTTCAATCTAGTGTTTTTTATTTGTATATTTTGTTAGGGTTATAAGGATAACCATTTATGAAATGGTTGAAGTAAAAATATGGTTTAGGTTTTAATGATTAATGTATTAAATCACCATTTGAAGATTTAGGCATATTGAATAAATTATGCTATGAATATTGTTTTTGGAAAATAGAGAGAGATGGATGAAATGAATTGTCCATATATTATGGATCTTAAGTCCTAAAAAGGTATTTTAGTTCTCCAATCATTAAAAAATATTTTTTGGATATTCATTTATTATATTAAGTGAGTATTTTGAATTTGATCATAGTAAATATAAATGATCAAAATATTTTTATGAACCATAAACATAACATGTAATTAAACTTACTTATATCTATAGAAAGTAAAAAATTTCCACACATTTTAGAATAGGATCTGGAAACAAAAATGTTATCCCATTATATTTATATCAAATAAATCAATTGGTATCCTAAATCATAAAAAATTTATGTATTTTAGGCCCTTAAAATTCCATTAATAATTAACATTAATTTTATAAATGAAAATTTTAATTATCTATAATTATGTATTATTTTTCATCAAGTTTGTATCTTCACTTGAAACCAATTTTATCGTACAATGATATGTAGTGGAATTTAATTCCAGATGATCATTTTTATTTCCTCTGTATTTTATTATATGGATGTTTTATTAACCATTTTATGATGTGGGTTTTTTCAAAAATGATATTCGAATGTGTGGAACCCTTAATTTCCAAGATCATGTCTAAATTTAAATGATGTAATTTATTTATGATGGGGAGAATTTATAACTCTATTATTTTAAAATATAAACATTTTATTTGATAACATATGTGAAACAAGACACTATGATTTGAAGAAAACATAAGACCTAATAATTTATGATTTTTTTAAAATTATATATTTAATATATTTCATCACACGCAACACAGAGATTCGCTTGAGTTACATGGAACACTATTTTGAGGTTGTTTTACACAAAGAATTGAGTTTAGTATGTGTTTCACACAACACCGAGTTTAAACAAAGAGTGAAATAATATTTAAATATTTTTTGTCACGACCGTTACTCAGGGAACGTGCCATGACTACCCCAAGCCTGCCTTCCTTAGGCCAGGGGCTGGTGACTAGCACCAATGGCGTAAATCCCTAGGCTGGGAAGGCAATGCCTTTATAAAATTGAAAACAGATAATCAGAGTACAAAACTAGAAGCAAACACTACGTAAAAACTCAATATAAAAGATGTACTGGAATGTAAACGGGGCCGAAAATACAAGCCCAACAGTAAAGTACAAGGAAAAGAAAAACTAGTACAACTGAAAAGACAAAACAGCTGGAAGGGGACAACCAGCTCTTGGATCATCCACCACAGATCCTATCTGAAGGGTAGGTATAGATAGCCTCCTCAGTGATCCACGTCCGTCTGTCTCCACTGGGTACTGAATCTTCGTGAGGTCCACCTACGGGTACTATCCTATCTTCGTACACTCCGCCACGATCAGCGTTGTCTGACGTCGACATCCAACCCAATGAGGTGTGGGAATAGCATGTACAGGGATGAGTATAACGATACTCAGTAGGGAACCCGAGACCCTCAGGGTCCCAAAAAATCCAATAAGGGTAAACCACAATGTATGAATCAACAAATAACCATTTCGTAGGTTTATTCCCATACATATAGCTAAGTTATCTAGTAACCCATCTTAATCATGAAGAAAAAACACAAAGGTCATTGACTCATCTCAAACCAAGACTTTTATTAACGAAACCACAACTGTTGGAGAACTCCTCCTATGTCGAGTATAGTGGCCCTGTCGCAACTCTGAGGCACTACTCACTATCCTTGGACTACTGAGGTACTCTTTCTATTGAGTACCGTGGGACTGCTGCCAAACGAGGCACTTCGTCCGCAGTGGGTCTGTCGCCAAACCGGGTTCTACCCCTCTAGCCTACTAAGGTACTCTTCTTGTCAGGTACCGCAGGTCTACTGCCAAACCAGGCATTCCGTCCGCCGTGGGTCTGTAGCCAAACCGGGCGCTCCATCCACTGGGCTAGTCGAATCACTCAGAGTCGAATCAGTTATGCAGTCTTCATGTCTACAACTACTACATCTCAGCACTCTGTCTGATCGTCTCCGAGAGGTTCCACTCTACGATCTACTGGTCGATACTCCAAGTGTCATGAGGTATCATGTAGAATTATCTCAAAGGACTGCCACATCCTAGGGGTCTCAGCGCAACAGATGACACATCAATCAGATGCCCGGTCTGTGAGTTATTAGCATATTAGTCTTGGGGGACAAGTTGGATTCATGTACGAACCAACCTGACCATAACTAAACTATAACTCAAACTCCAATGGGTTATACTCAAATGGACGACTATTCTCCAAGAATATTGACGCCACTGACGGTTCGTCAAACAGACGTCCGATGACAAAGATATGGCCCAATAAGTTAATGGGTCAATAATGGGCCCGGGTCCGGTCCAACCCGGTCTAGGTCAACCCTGTCAAACTCGTTGGGTATGACCCATCCCATTGGCCAGGTTAGCTTGCTATGTTTTCAACCCGTCTGCTAGGCTTGGCCCAATAGACCGTGAGGGTGGTTCGGCCTGATAGTCACAACGTCGACAGCTTGGTGACTCTGCCCTGGAGATAGGGCCGGTTTGGCCAACGACACCACAAGGAATATAGCGGGTCGGCTCGGGAGGCTGGTGGTCGAGAGGCCAGCTGGTGGGCCACTTTGGGCGTGGGTAGGCCGGCTGGGCACCTGTAGGCCACAGGTTCCCCGGGCAGTGTGCTGCAGGCTGCTGTAGCGCTAGGCAAGCCGCTGGTCATGGGCTGGGTAGGCCGCCATAGGTGCAAGCAACGCACAGGTGCAGCGTGCAAGGGTGCTGGGGGCACTGGGCAGCGCACTAGGGAAATGAGATAGGGCACTGGGTGGGCTGGGCAACACACCAGGGGGTGGGGGGGGGGGTGGGCTGGTAGGGCAGTACACCGGGGGGCGCCAGAATGGACGGGCAGCGTGCTGGGGGTGCGGGGCTGGCGGGGCAGCGCATCGGGGGGTGCCGGGTTGGCCGGGTAGCACGCTGGCGAGCCGCGGGGGCGCATCGGGGTGGCACGGGGATGGAGCGGTTCGCATAGGCCGTAGGTATCATGACCTATGTTCGCCATCTACGTCGATGTCGCCTCTTTTCCTTTTCGTGTTTTCGCTTTGTGGAACATCACAAAGAAAATTCGACGGATGGTGTCGGGCCAGGTGAGGTTGGCCCGAACCCTCCGTGTTTATGGTGATATTAGTTTGATATTAAAAGGCATGATGAACAATTTAATCCCAAAAATTCACAACGATTCCTTTCAAAGATGATGAGAAAAGAAAAGGAATACGTCATAATGTAAAACCACCTACCTCGTATTTGTCGATGATCGATTACGGTGTCACGGAAGGTGGACATCGTTTTGTCGATGTCGGAGAAGAAAGATGGTACTCATCATTGGAATATGAGCATTCAAAGGTGACTTTGTTTTTGGTGACGTTATCTGTGGGAAGGGTCTTCCTCTCTCCCTTGTTAAAGAGGGAGAAGACGGTGTTCATCAATTTTTGGTGATGACAGGCGTTCTTCGTTGGGGGGATGAAATTCTCCCAAAGTTTCTCTGGAGCTCCACCAAAGATTTTCCCAACCACAAAATGATAGAAGATAAACTCTTAATATAATGTTTTCATAATGAATTCAAAATTATTCAAATCATTTCAAATTAATTAATTAATTTGTGGTTTGGCACACTTTCGAGAGAAGGTGAAGAGGCTCCCTAATTTAATTGGGAGTTCCATGAGGTTAATGGGGGGGTTAGGAGAGTTAAGGAGATTTTGTGGGCCCCACATTAGTTATATCCTCCCAAGGGAGTTTATGTGTTGGTGGTCCCCACACTAACCTCCTCTTGGAGGTTTTTACCACCACGAAACAAAAATAAGTTATCTCTTATTTTTATTTAAATTAAATAAAAACCCCCAAAAACTATCATTCACTCATGTCAGAATGAAACTATGGTGAAGGTATCACTAAGAATGTACCGATACTGTGAGTTCAACATTGCCCTTGGATTTCAGTTCCGAGCACTATTTCAAAATTTACAAAATACTGCTCGTGCGGTTATTGAACGTACCTGAAAAAAGTTTATAAAATTATTATCAGTCACCCTCGACCCACTGCGGTTGAGTTTTGTCTCTGCCTAGGTGAAACACACCCCAAAGAACACAATGATTATCTCTGATTTTCAATCCGAGTTACTTTTTAGATGTTATAAATTTTTCAATAAAATAATTGTTACTTTATTATTTTATTTGCTGCAAAAAACTAACTTTTTCTGGTGGCCCGTGCCGACTAAAGTTAGTATCCACTTAAATAAATAATTCCCTTATTTGTTTAACAGTGATATTGGATTTTTAATCCGAGTTACCATTTGTCAGTTATAAGCATTTGAAAAATAAAACAATTTATTTAATTTTTTTTATTTACAGTTATGCCATTTTGGGATTTCTCACAGGAGTCCCACACCGGCTAAACTGAAGTCGCGCCTAGGGTGAACACGCTATCCTGAGCACAATGGTGCCCATTGATTTTTGATCTGAGTAACTGTTTAAGAGTTATTCCACTTTTTCAGGAAAACTGCTTACACATGTTAATTAAAGCTAAACAAAACATCAGAAATTGATTATGGGCACACCACTTCTTGGAATCATGCACCGTCAGTAAATACGGAATTGTAAAATTCCCATGAATTTATAAAAATAAAATTTCCACCAAATTTCCATGTCATTACATTTTTATTTAATATAATTGTATCCAACTATCCCTTAGAATGGTGGGTATTAATAGTAATAACTGAATTATAGAAATTATGGATATCAATTTATGAGTAATAAAATTAATATAATTTATATGAAAATTAAATGTCTTCTATAAAACTATATGTTTATAAAAGATTTGATTAAATCCCTTTTCTCTCATATTTTTTTTTCAAATTATAGAATCTGTATTTCTAAAAATTAACATTATTTTTAAACTATAATACCAAAATTATATTTGGTATATATTTTTGTGATTTATATAAAATATTTCATTTTTCATTGACCGTGAAAAATAATGAATTTTAGTTCTTTTTTTTAATTTAAATAATTTAGAAGGATAAATTTTTTTAATATTTTTTAAAAGTAATATTAGTTAAAAATAATATCAATAAATATAATTTAGGTGACCATAATCATTTTTATATTGAATATTATAATAAAATATTTCTGAACTTTTGAACATTTTCCCCTTAAAAACCTGATTTCTTGACCCACCAATTGGATTAATTTAAAATTAAATTATGTTAATTATGTAATTTAATTTGGTAAAATGAGTTCCATATTTGGAATCATCATTACTTTTAATATCTAATATGATTAATTTTTTTTATCCCAAATGAAAAATGAAAACCGTAAAAGTTAATTACTATGGATAATATAAACAGGGGTAAAATTAAGATGATAAGGGTTAAAATGACATAAAAAATACCATATACAATTTTATGGCCTTATTTATACCATATATTATCTAGGTTCTTGATGTTTCCACTTTGGAAGATTGTGTCATGATAAAAATGTAGAAATCATCAAATCCTATCAAGAAAATTAATTTATTCTACATAACTCACTTATAAAATGAAATCCCATATCATATCCTATGCAAAACATAATTCCACTTTTGGTTGGACATTACCGACCCAAATCATTCCCAATGTACCACCCCTAATCCTAGAATCCTTTTTTTGGGTGGAAAACCTTCCTAAGAATGCATTAGTGATACCCAAAAGATGATACCAAAAGAAGAGGAAATATTATTCATTGCATGTATTTATTTTATTTGTTCTACGAATATATAAATCCATATAAAAACATTATGATTGATATATATATTTTATTAAAATTTATTAACTAGATTTTATTAGATAAATCAATTAATATTAATTGATTAAATATATGTTTTATGCATGATATTAGTGGTATGTGTATTATTATGAAAGAAAAGAATTATGAGTAATAACATTAATGAGAGGCCATGTAATAAATAAAATTAAGGATTCTCATGATGTAAGATGGTCATGGGGGTGTCCTAGTGGCCCAATACAAAATAACCTTTAAAAAATAGATTATTATGATGAAAATACATTTTAAACATCATTTAAAATCGTTATGTGGTGTGTAATTTCTAGAAAAATTCCTTTTTATATATCAAGAATAATTAGAAAAAATCATTACATTAAACTTCAATGCAAGAAAATTACTGGTGCTATATACATTAAAAGACCTAAAATCATTTTATAGATTCAAAATAAATATTTTCAATATCTTTAGATGGGAGTTTTATAGTGAGGGAACAACCACAACCATTTATCACCATATTTTACTAAGAAAAACATATAGTTTAACACCATGATTATATATATATATGTTCTAGAAAAGAGAAAACAAATCCATTCTATGTTTAGAGAGGCTCTACTATTAGGTGTTTGATGTAGGGTTCTGAACTATAGTTCATTGTAAATTGGTTTTCATTCGGAATTTTTTTCTATACTAATCGAATCAGTTGTTTTATCACAATTTTAATTATATATTCTTATCTTTTAAATATTCTTAATAAATTTCTTTGGTATATATTCACTATGGAAAATTTTTTATTCATCATTATTAATCACCCAATTATGATCACTTAAATCTATATGGGTAGATGGTATATGTGGTTTGAACATAACATATTTCTAAAATCAAAATTGGGTAAACCGACAGATAGAAAATTTGTATAATATTTTTAACCTCATTGTATACTATAAGATCTTAGAAAAACATTTAATGACCATATCCTAGTAAGAGAATATTAGGTTAGGACAAGTAGCATGTATTTCTTTTTTACTTAGAAGACAAGATCCATACATGTAGGTTGTTAATCAGTGTAGACTGAGGAATATTTTCAATCATAGGATGATCCAATCTGTAGGAAAAAGTTAAATTATTTTATTTTTTCACTTCTTTCTAGCATACTCCAATGATCTATCCCATGTTATATTTAGATTTTCTATTTTTCCTAAACTATACAATTTACATTATTCCCTCTATATTATGAATTTTCTTTAATTTTTCCTATATTTTAATTATTTCATTTCAAATATTAGTTTAATAAGATCAAACATAAGTTATAATAGATGTAATATATTTGAAAAGCACCTCTATATTCCCAAATCCCTATTCGATTTACCTCATACTTCCACATTACTATGCCTTTGTATTTTTTATGTTTTATGAACATATAAATTTATTAATGAATTATACCTAGAGGACTTAGAGAATTAATTTTAATGAAAAAAATAATTTAATAAATTCAATATATTCAAAATAATAGTATGTATTTATTCAAAGTATTTTAACTATAACATGTCCACTTCCATCAAATGGGTTATAAAATCATCTTTCATGTGTACGACAGACTACTACCTCACGAATTTATGTCATTTTTTATTCAATTACCACCTTTCATGGATAGGTATAATGATGAATTTTATATAAATACATGATATTTATAAAATATATATGTCTCTTGAGTTATTATATCATATATTTATATAATTAACTTCCATTATATAGGAGATTCAATAATGTCTCTAATGTGTGTGGTGGACTGCATCCTCACTAAATGATATGATTTTTATTTCAATAACACTTAATTAGAAACGTGATAAGTTTAATGTGAATAATTATACATGATATACTGAAAATAATTATGACATTAATGAAATATTTTAATTCTGTTATGATAACATATGTCATTTTCTTTTATAAATTCTCTCTCACTTAAAGATGATAACATCATTCTTGTACGTGTAGACTACAACCTTCATGAATAGATATTTCCATCTTTTATTCACCACACCACATGAATGATATATATAAGTATATATTATTCTATATATTATAGTATGATAAAAATGTAAATATTATATATTACTTATCTTCCTTCCAAAATTATCATTGAAAATGGAAACGTTACTCTTGTGTATGTATGGTCTACCATCACAATGATCATAACATATATCATTTTTGATAACCATAATTCATGATTGGTTTTAAAATTTTAGTTTATGAATAAATATAATGAATGTGTAATCATTATTATTATGGATGTTATAAAACTATATAATAGGTTCAACCAGTAGATCATTCACAATGTGACATGCATGAGAATATAGGGTAATTTATACATGAAATAATGAAAATAAAGAAATATTATTAATGAATAGGTGAAAAGGTGTCATAAAAGGATAATATATGATATTAAATTTTTTAATATATTTCTTTTGTAATTAGTTTTTTTAAAACAATAATATATGGGGATAAATAACATCCATCGAGAATGAATCTATAGGTAACATATTTCTTAACTTAATTTCTACCCATTGGGTTAATCATATGCTTCATTGATTATATCATTCTATGATTATGTGTATAAAATGAAATTCTATTAATTTATGTTTAATATCAAATTATTTAATGTTTATTTATAGTTTAAACACTTAATTGATTCATTTATTAATTCTCATGTCAATGTTATGATCATTGTAAATATTTATTTCATAATCACATTCTAATCGAGATTATTTGTTCATGAATTTCAGTTGAAGGAAATTATTTCATCATATAATAAGAAAATTTATTTTTTCACCTATATTATTCCTTGATATTTTAATGTAATTTTACCATTTACCAGTGATTAATATATTAAATAAATTTATTTTTTTTTTAATAAAATCTGACTTCATTTCTCACTTTAGTTAAAAATTTGATTTCTTATAAAACCATGTTTTCAATAAATGTTTTAAAAAATAGTTTATGCTATTAAATATTATTAACTAAAATAATTTTTTTCATTTTCTACCCATTATATTTTTTTTCAATGGAATATGATTATTGTTTTAAAAAATTAGAATTTTGATTTTACTGAAAATTTAAAAGGAATCTTATTATTGTTTTCTGAATAAGGCACTTTTGAACACTTTTTTACAGTGAAAACAGAATTATCTATTTAACTTTTATTTCTCATAATGAATTGAAAAACATAATTACCATCATTTATATAAAGAATAATTTAAATATTAATGAGGATATTTTTAAAGGAAATATTTTTAGAAGTAATTTTTACATAAAATGGTATTCAAAAGTTTTTTCAACTTCAAAATGATATTTTCCCCAAGAATGTTTTTATAGATATTTTTATAGTATTTAAATTCATAAATAATGAAATCATTTTGTCTAATTATGACCCACTAGAATTATGTTGTATTAATACCATACTTATTCTCCCACTAGATGGTTTTTGTTTAGTTACAAAATGAAATATACTGATATTCACATTAATGATTCATGTTTGTAGTTATTAACATTAACATGAAACATTCACTACCCGCATATCATTGGAAAATAAATTACCCCAAAACATACTCATTATTTGTCATGTATATGATTATTTTATAGATCATACACATTTTTTCATATTTTTTTTACTTAGATGGGGAAATATTGATAATCATTATTATTCCAAAAAATACAAATATTTAATGGTATGGAATATTGATTCATGTATTTGATTGATTATTTAAATATAAGGAAATCATATGATAGTTAATTTTGTTTAGAGAACTGACATTATATATCCCCTTGATTCATCAACATGTCTTATGATTCAAATTTGTTGGTATAATTAAATGTGTTTCAAACAATATTTTTAAACCATATTGTGGTACTTATTGATAGTAGAATTATAGAAAGAGGTTTGACCCATTAGTTTTAAACTTTCTGGAGTAAAGATCTTGGATATAGAGGTTTCCATATTCCTTATACATTATACTAATAAATAAGAATTTCCATAATTGGGAATTTAGTTATTATTATCCCGGATATTTTCATTATGAAGTTATCTATGTAAGAATTTTAATCTTATTTATTGGTTAAAAGGAATGTGTTTTCAGTTATTTTCCTCTGTATATTAATTCTTCCTTATCTTACTATCATATTCAATTTATTTAACTGAACTGTGTTATTATTTATTCAACATTAAATTATTATTATTATTATTATTGATTCATGGTTTATTTTTCTATAATAAACCCTTTCTATGCATTTGACTTCACCCTTATTTTGTTTCCTTTCCTTGGAATCCAGGGTGTTTACTATATTTGATATAGAATAAAATGTACGGGGGTATAATTTAGTCTTCCAAATATAATTATGTAATATTAATTGTTTTAAAAATTAATTTATGACAATAGTATGTATCTATTTTACTAACACAACTAAAATAACATGAGATAATTTTTTCCCTCTAACAATCATTTCTAATCAATTGATGCCCACTTCATTATTTCAGAAATCTACATTTTAAATTAAATTTTAATCCACGATCATATTTTATGCAAAAACATATATCATTTTTTAGAAATATTTTGATCATATTTTTTGGATATTTCTCTTCATGGAGCATATTTTTTCTTCATACTTGTGTTATCATTATTTGGGAGCCCTTTTAGGTGTTATTCCATGTATCCAATATATTTTACATTTCCTCACTTTAGAAAAAACATATATAAAAAAATCATGATATAGGTATTTTATAATTCTTATTTAAAAAATACATAGAGGTGTTTTAATTTTATGATAATATTTTTTCTTATCAACTTCTAATTTCTTCTAGATATATTATATTGCTTTTTAGGGTTCTAGTTTTGGGTTATTTGAATAATGTGTTTCCAAAGTCATTTTTAACATATTATAGTTGGTTTTAAAAATGTTTTTTTGAATTTATTCAAATAATAATCCCCTTATTATAGAGGTTAAGATTATATTTCATGGATATAATTTATTAAACGGAGATAATATAACACCCATGTAATATTTTAATAATTTTTTATGATAGTATTATATTGAATAGATTATATTGCATGAACCAGGTCACATAAATTTAAACAAAAATATTTTAATATGAAATGTAATTAATGAAATTATTGGTTAAATCTCATGTAAATAAATGTTGTCAATATTTTTATAGTGGTTAATGAATAAATTTAGTACCAGTGAATTAAATATATTTAGTGGTTATAATATTAATAACTAAATTCAATAGAAAGTGATAAGAAATAATTCAGCGTTGAAATTACATCTTTTAAATAAAATTTGATTTTAAATATTTAATGTAAATTTATCTCAATTAATTTAACTGAAAAATTACACATTACTATGGTAGATAATTTTATCATTTTTAAAAAATGTAGATAATTTTTCATTTAATAGGGCATTGATATGAAATATGATAATGTGGAATTAACTTATAAATATAGATTTTTTCTATAAAAGCTAATTTTTATTTAATTTTTTTATAAAATATAAAATTTTAACAGTAAAAGGCATATATTATACTGTGAAAATCATTTTAATATTTTTATTTTCTAATTCATCATATGATATGTTTTGGGGATTTGTTTGATGTATATTATTTTCTTCAAAAAATGAAAAATTACATTTTTATAGATATCATTACTTTTGGGACATTATCATGATATAAGATTTAATTAAAAAATAAAAAAAAATTATTGAACATATTTAATTTATGGAGTATGATAAATAATTTATTTTTTTAATCAAGATTTGTATTCCTAAATTTTATGAACTGAAGTAATATATTAGTATAATAATGTTTTTTTGGGTCAATACAATTAATAGTGTGGTTGGAAGGTGGAATTTGGTTTTTTAATAATCTAAATATAATATTAATTAATTTTTAATTATAATATAATGAAAGGAATAGAAATAAAAAATTTGAATAATATCAATGTAAAATAATTTTTAAACTTAATATGACCATTATTATTAAAACGATTTTTCATATATTTAGTTTGTATAAATTAAAATTATTTTTATACAAAGTTTGAAATTTAATCTGATAAAATATATCCCTTATTTAGAAAAATAGAATTTCAGAAAAAATTTATACGTTAATTTTTGTTAAGAGTCACTATGGTAAAAAGTAAAAATATATTAACAATGGTTAAAATGGATATAGTTGTATAATATAATAAATAAGTTTTAAATTGCCCCAAAATCATGTCGATGTGTGATTAGCTGAATGGAGTTTTACACAATATCAACTTATCTTCGTCACTGGGTAACATATGTGCCACTTTTCTATGAAATAGACATTCTATTATTCTAAAAAATGGAATTATTTCAAGATTTCCACTTCCCTATATTATAAAAGTTTCATTTTATCTTCGCATATTCATAATCATATAGTACTATAAATCTATAATTCTTTTCCCAAATAGCTTCCCAACTATCCAACACACATCCCAACTACCCTTGCCACCCAAAAACACAAATCCTAGAAGTTCAAAGATGAAAAAAATGTAGTTTATCCAAGTATAAATAAATTTAAAACATGTACGTTGAATGTTGGGACCTGAGGGAATGTTTTTATTCTCTTAATTTCCTTTCTCTGAGACTTATTACATTTTGACCATAATTTTTTTTATTGTATAACTAATAATATGGATGTATATTTTTAATCATTCTATAAATTCATTATTGAAAAATATCCATTTCAAGTACCCTTCTTCAAAGTCTTTTTTTATTTATAATTTAATAGTGTGGTAAGGTATTTTTAATTAAATAAACTTATTTAAAATTGTTTAAACACAGTCAATTAAATGAAATTGTTTGCCTAAATGTTTCAGTAATTTGTTCTATATAATCCAAGTATTTTTCAAAGTCATATACAATTATAATTGTATTTTTATAATGTTCTTATATAGGAATTATTTTAACATTTTCAGTGCACATCTCGTTTAACTACTTTTACCCAAGTATAGTTATTTACTATTTATTACATGATTACCTTTCTATGTCATTATAGTCTTTAACTGTTATCAATATTAAAATAATGTGATTAAATTAATTTTCAAAAAACCTATTATTTCTAATCTTTATTTAATACATCATTTTCTCTTTTCATCAAAATGAAGTGATATTTTTCTTTATTTTTATGTCAAAATGGAATGTGCATTTTAAAATGGTTTTAAATGCATTTTTCAATGGATTAGAATATAAAGTTGAAATATTTTGAATTTTATCTTTATAATATGGTAATTTATTTTTATTGATAATGATGGGTGATCCAAATATACCTCATGAAAATGGGTAATCTCAATATAACCGTCCAATGAATTTTGTTATAACATAGTCATTGATGTTGAAAATGAAAAAGATAATCTAGAAGTTCACTCTATTATAAATAATTGGGAGTCAGGTATTATGACATGGGTTAAACATATGTAAATGTGGGTTATTAATTTGACACTCCAAAATAAAAATTTCATGATTACTATGGTTTTTGAAGAAGTATTTTGATTTTATAAGGAATAAATATCTTAACAACTTTTATAAGAGAGATAATTATTTTTCAATGCATTTATTCAAGAGTTCTGACTTTACCCAATAAGCATTCATGTTTTTAATATTCTAAATAATTGGGTTCAAGGACATTCATTGAGTAATGGTTTATTTTCAAAAATAAATTCTTTTTATTTTTAGATCGATATAATATTATGAAAAAGGTAAATACTTTCCTAGGGTTTCATTATTTTAACTAGACAAATGTTTTTACATAATTTTTATACCCCTTATATAGATTGTTTACAACAGATTTTTTTTCATTGGTTGTATAGATTCATAGAAATAATCATATGATAAAACATTCATTTGGGGACCATTTTAAATGAATAAAATATTTCTTTAATGAATCATGGGTGTAAATTTAAGAACATGATTTTTTGGATTAAATTTATACTATATGAATCAGTCGTTTTTATAATGTAATTTTTTTGCAAATTTTCTATATCACTCTAATTAAAATATATTTATAAACTCAAGAATCTGAAATAAGTTTTGTAAAAATAAAATTTATTATTTGTTATTTTTACTAAAAATCATAATAACTCAATTAACACACATTATAAATGGTCATACCAAGGAAAAAGAGAAACAAAATTCTACTAAAATGAATCTATCTATATTGGAAGATTTATATAAAAACATCCTCTCTCATTTTTTGTTACCTCAAATATAGTGGTGAATGAAGTTTGGATCAATTATTTAGAATAAAAATTTTATTTTTTATACTATTTAGTGAATCCGAACATAAATATTGTTATTTACCATTATGATGGTTAATTTGACTAGTAAATGTATCTAATATAGAATTTTAATGAGAATAATGGTTATAATACCATGGAATGTATGGTGTTTTCAAATACTAATCATGTAAATTATCATCATATTGTCCTTCTATATAGGATAGAATGGAAATTTAAATTTTTAAAATGGAAGGAGGAAGATTCAATTTCATAAGAAATTTTTTTATTAATTGGACAAGTATATAATAATTCTTTTTTAAATTATAAAATGAAAATTGTTAAAATTTTAGATAGGAATTAAACTGACATTATGAAGGGTTATCATTACACATGCATTTAACATTTTTGAGTAAATTATTCAAAATACTGACATGGTTGATATGATGTTTGTTGAATTTTAATGATCTAAAAACAAAAAGGATAAGAAACAAAAAATGTTGTATTAAATGGAGAACAAATTAACATGTAAATAATAATTTAATAGAGTTAAATTTCATTATGATCCAAAATGTCGAAATAAAAATTCTGAGTGCCTTATTAGATCTAGGAAGTGTTTTCTATGTGGTAAAATTAGATATATTTCATGAGACTACAAATAAATTAGTAATGGTTAAACAAATAATTCAATGACGTTAGTGAAATGATTAAATTTCTATAAGATAAGAATTATGATGTTTTATTTCTCAAGATTAGTGTAATTTCATTAAATAGTCAATATAAAAATTATAAATGTAGGAAAATATCATTTTCTAATACTATGAGTGATGTTGGACCCACAACTAGTGTGGTGATAGGTTCATTGCATTATTATAGAAATTATATACATGTACTATTTATTAAAGATCTACTCATGATTTTATTTCTTATAAATTTTATAGTAAAAATCAAATACCACCTTGTGAAATAAAAACAAATCATTTTGAAAAATGTTCTAGTGGATTTATTAAATTAATAATGATTTATTTGAATATTTTAATAGTTATAAATGGAAATATTGTTCCTAATAATCATATTTTTTAACTATACTGAAGTTTGATATTGTTTTATGTAAGGATTATTATTTAGGCTATAACACTGTAATATATTATCATATAAAATAAGTTATACTTATTTTTCAGAAGGAGTTTTTATTTTTATTTTGGACTATGTTATTTCTTATAATAATGAATCAAGATGTTGAGAAATTGGTCAAATATAGGGGTGAAAAATGCGTATCATATACCATTGAATAAAATATAGGGAATAGGTTATTATATTTCTGATTTCAAATTAATAGTTAGGAATGCCTCCTAAAAATATTCCATGTGTTATTCTCGATTAAGTGGTTAACATCATCATCGAATTAGTTCAAAATACCAAGAATTTTTCAAAAAATATATGTTGGATAAATCTATAAGAACTACATTAAATTGAAAATTAAATTTCTAGAATTAATTGGTTAGGATTTAATGAACCATAAAAATTAACATTAGGTTATTTATATTTTGTTTTTTAAGTACAAATATAATTATATGTTTCATTGTATCTATTTTGGAAAACTCATTAACATTACTTGTACGAAAAAGAGTATTGTGTCTCTTGTTGATGACATGTTTGATCATATCTAGGGATATTTTTAATTTTCAATGATTGGACTCATGTATGTATATCATCTAGTGAAGGAAAATGATCCAATAAATTTGAGTAAAATATTTCAATCTATGTATAGCCATTATGGGTTTTTGGTTAGTCCCATTGGATTAAAAAAATGAACCATCTATATTTATGGATCTAATTAATTGATTTTTTAAAGAGTATTTAGATAAATATATAATTTTATAAATAATTTATTTTATGATATAATCATAAATAATAAGTATAATGAGAAACATCTAAGTATTGTTTTATAGACCGTAAAATAAAAGTTATTTAATAGATAATTTAGTAATGACAAATTTTGGTCACTATATATTTCATTTAATTGAAATACAGTAAGTAAATATTGAATAAAATATTATTTTCCAAACATATATTTTTTTATTAATGTAAAATCACCCTTGATTACATAGATATAATTTTTTAGGGATTCATGGGTTATTAAAAATAGATTGTTTAAAACCATTATCGGTTATCTAAAAAACAATGCAAGATAAATCAAAAGGAACTAAGATTATAATAGTTAATTAATGTGATTTGTGTTTTGAGGAAATAAAAATAATATTATTTAACTCTCTATTATTTATCTTGAGATCAATATATATGGATTTTTTATAGCGATGCCTCATTTAATGGATGTTTGTGTGTTTTGATAATAATTTATTGAGTAATTGTATATGCATCACATCAATTTAAACCCTATAAAAAATTATTTATAATATTGAACTTATTTTGGTAATTTTTCCTTTGAAAACTTAGAGGAATCATTTATATGGGTATAAATGTGATGTATATATAGATCATATAATTTTAAAATGCACTCTATACAAAAATATGGTTGATTATGAATAAACGAATATGGTTTGAACTAATAAAGGATTATGATTGTATAAACCACTATAATCTATGTTAAGAAAAAAAAGATAGAATATTCATTAAGTCTAATGGATAAATGGAATTAACAATTATATGAATAGAAAATGATGAAATAGCTACCAATTTAATCAAAATTGATATGGAGGTTATGTTTTCAAGAAACCACTTATACTTTGTCTCATATATATGGTAATTCTTACTTTTTTGGGGTAATTGAATATTCTAAGAACAAAGACGATTATTCGAAAAGAAACATGGAATTCATCAATGAAATAATATTTCTTGAGATTAATATTAGAAAACAAATGTGTTATATTATTTGTAAATAGGTTATTTGTATCAAGAGACTCTCATTTGAATACTGAATTATTAGGTGAGTTTTAAAACTTTCCAGATTTTGATTTCCTAATATTAAATACATGTATTGAAATAATTGAGTATATTAATGGTGGGATGGAATGATGAATGATAATGATGATTATAATTGGTATTATTTTATTTTTCAATGGTTTATTTTTTAATTATAACCATGAAAGTGCATATTTCAGATGTTCCCCATTCTAGAATAGAAAATGGAGAATATATACATGTATTTGATAACGATTTTACAAAATATATTATAAGATAATAATTTAATTATGTTTATAGTATATTTTTTTGAAAAAATATACTAATTTTATTCCTATCTTAGATGATCAAATTTTCCAATAGCTAATGTTAAATTATCTTAAATATTTATTCATCTTATAAAGAGTTACTCTCACATTTACATTTTTCCTCGATCTAAGGATTTCATCATATTTCATGATGGTACATTATATTCTATTAGGTACTGAGGTCATTTTTAGTACTTTATTCCATCATCTAATAGGTAGAAAATCAAAGAGGATAATTATTATTTTATAATTTATAACCCATGAATACTTGTTGGACTATCATAAAGGTTGGGGTTTACAGTTATCATTAGTAAATTTTTATGATAATAAAAAACTTCTATCAAATATTAATATGTAATCATTTGAGTAATTATATGGGATGCGATGTTGGACATTAGTATATTGGGATGTATCTTGGGTGAAAAAATTATTAGTAAATGATTTATTGAAGATATTGTTGGATTGGTTAAGATAAGTCAATATCATGTGAGTTTTTTATAGCATAAAAATTATTTATATACATAATTGTATAAATTATATTTCATTTCAGGTAAGAGATCATATTTTTTCATAAATAATCTCTATAGAAATGTTTGATTCAGTTTTATAATATGGGAAAATTAATAATGTTTTTTATTTGTTCGCATTATATTCTAGAGAATGTGGGATGATTTGATTATCAAGTATTCTTACCTATATGTTTATCATATGAATATAAATTGTTTCATTGTTCATTATTAAAGAATAATTTACATATTCATCCCATGAATTAAGACCTAAAGTGGTATAATTAAATGAGAATCATTTTTATCAATGAATAGTTGTTAATATTCTTATTCATAAGGAGATTGTGTGAAGAAATAAAGTGACTATCCTAGTTAATGTTTTATATAAGAATCATATGATTAAATAAGAAACACAGGAATATAAAATTGTTTTGTGCATAAAATAACCTCATCTATATTACAAAAAAAAATGGTTTAGAAAAAATTTATTTGACTTGGAGATTAACATGTCATGGATTATTTAATGATAAAATAATTATATATTTTATATTTTAATCTGAAAATTTCAATGGAATTAAATAAATATTAATTATTATAAAATAGATGTTATTTATTTAGTTGTGGAAAAATAACATTATTTCCCATTTGGAGAAGATGGTAGTACATATTTTAATTAATTGTCATCCATGGGTTTGATGGTTTTCATTGAAAAATAATTTTTTGTATTTAATAATTTGAATTTGGTAAAGTTTCCTTCATTTTTAAATTCTTCATATCAAAATTGTATTAGGGATATTTTTTATATTTTTCTAAAGGGGAGGATTTTTCGGTGAATTGTGCGAAAAAAAGTTTGTATGAATACATTATTGTTTATGAAAAAATTATGATATAAAATTTCTTTAATAATATATGAAACCTTATCAATTATAAATATGTATTTATAGAGTAAAATAGTGTGTAAAAGTTTTTTTTATATATTTAAAAATAGATTCTTTATATTTTAAAACCCAAGAAAGATTTTATTTTAGTAAAAAATCTATATTAGTCCATTATATGAAATTATATATTCAAGAACATTAATTCATTTTTTAGATATAAGTATAGGAAAGGAAATTTTTTTAACATTATAAATAGAAACATTAATGATAACCAATATTATAAATTATTTTTGTTTAGATTAATATTTTTTCATAAAAAAGATTTCTTAAAAAATAGCTTTGTTACATTAAGTATACATTAATATAAAATAATTTATACCAAATATAAAAATATACTCATTTAAAAAGGGTTTTTCAATTCAAAATATACATATATAAATTAATGTGTAATGACCATTTTATTTCTATCAATAAAAATAATTTAACGCTATATAAAATATTCACATCGGTAAGGGTTAAATGTAGGAAACAGTACAATTAATGGTTAATTACACAGAATATCAAATAAAATATATCCTGATATGATTGGATTGAGTATTTATATATCATAAAATTTTCTATTTTCTATTGTTATAAATTTTTTCATCGCATTTCTTAAATAGAAAATTTATTTTCTAATATGAATTTGTGATATACAAAAAATACCCCCACACAAATTTTTTATTAAAAATGATGTTATAGAAATATTAAGAATAATACTATATTATTAATGGTTTAATATGATAATATTATTTATGAATAAATTATATTTATTTTATTTTCTTTAATTTATAGAATAATATAAAAATCTAAAATTATTATATATTATTGACACAACTCTCCTATAAGAAGGTAAAAAGTAAATGTAAATACTTTTAAAAATATTCAAAGTTATAATATTATAATTTTCTATATCACTAAGAAATTATATTTGAAAATGATATTTATTATATCTTTTAAAATTTAAATTTTTAATTCCATGGTTATCTAGATATAAATAAATTGAATTTATGTTGATAGTTCAAAAATTGATTTTATAGTGTATTTAAGGTTAAAAAATATTTTTTAAATTAATTTTAAAAAATTAACATCTATAAATTGGAATTTATATTTTATAAAATATGAAAAATCATCCATTTATGATATAATTATAATTTTTAAATAATTATATTTTCCCTTAAATATTTAATATTGGTGAAAACACTATTAAATAATATCGATAAAATGCTACTCAATCCGACCATTATGAAGAGTAATAGTGGTGTAGTATTCCCAAAACAATACACATAAATTCCCCACCATGAATTCCATTTCATTTACAAAATCCATTTTTGTGGCCATAAACCTATCTTATAAAGGAATTGTTTACAATAAAAAAGGAGATATCAAGTGAATATCTAATTTTCTTCCAGGAGTTCTTTCATGTTTCATTATTCTTCCATCTATTCAAAATAAATTATATCTAAATAAATATATTGCAATTATTATTATTATTATAATTAAATATTATTATAATGAGTAACATTCATTATCAAAAGTTCTCCCATCAATTAGAAAATGAAAACTCTATTTTTGTTTCAAGCAGAATATCACCCCCAAGAAATACGTCTTTAATTTCTGATCACCTCTATACTTGGATTCGTCGAAAAATGTATTCTATAAAAAAAATTATATTTGTAACATTATTAATGTTTTTTAAAGATAATATTTTCCATTATATTATAAATATTACTGATAAATATTTATCACTATATATATCCTGTTAAAACAAACATATCATGTTTTTTTCATTGTTTAAATTTATTTGTTACAAACTAATAATTGTGAAAATATTTTTATTTTATAAGGATAAAAAATATATATCTTTAAAATTATGAATAATATAAATATAATTGTATCCCATTTTATTTGTTAAATTATCTCTAATACTTCCACCAAAATTCACGAAACTACCCCAAATTGGCTGAAATAAACTATAACATTTTAGTAACTGAATATAACATGATAATAAATTATGTAAAAAGAATCAAAATAAGTGAATGAATAAGATAAATATTATGAATCATATAAAAAATTAATATAATTTTATAAATATTCTGAGTATAGGATTTATTAAGTGTGTTAGAACTCGAGGAAATGGAATTTAAATTTTAACCTCTACCATAAATTTTTTTGAATGATTTTTCTCTCCACTATCCATTTAATGTTTCCAATAATTTATAATTTCTCTTACAATTAGTTATATATTGATATATTCAATGTTTTTATTTCATTCTACACTCAATAGAGCATTTTTTATCCCTTTCTTTTGAAAATAATTTTAATATATTAGCCATAAAATGTTGGGATTATAGGTTAAAACATATATTTATGTTTTTGTGAGAAAAATAAAATATTTCATTTATGTTTCAAAATTGATTTCATTTCAATTTTAATTGATAATGTTTTTGTTTCATGTATATCTAAAATGCATTGGGTAATGATTTTCTCTCTAGAATGGTTTATTAGAATTAACTGGTCAAGTTATTTAATAACAATGGTGATTTTAAGAGTGATATTATTATGATGTCTCAACTGAACATAAGGATTAGGTCATCGATATTATTAATTCTGAGGATTTTCTTTATGAAAATAATTTTCCAATCATTTTTAATTCTTGTGTAATTAAGTGATAACTTAATATAATGATTTATCATGTTAAAAAAGAAAATATTTCCCAATGTTTTATAGGTTTTAATCGACTAATGAATTTTTATAATTTTCATATCCTTAACGAGGATTTATTTTATCAACTCTCATTTTCAATTTATTTAAAATGATTTGGGTATTTATACAAGCTATATCAGTGTTAATATTCAAGTTATTTAAACCCATCTTGAACAAAGAAATTTTTTCATAAATGAAAAATATGTGTCAATATAATAATCTATTTTTATTGAAAAATAGACTTTGTTGAAGTATTGTAATTTTTCATGGAATGTTGTTCCCAATTCATTAAAACTAAAAAAATAAAATTTCATGGGAAAATTATTTATTTCAATCCTTGCTATAAATTTTGTAATTATTATCTTCTTTTGATATCAATTTTATACCTTTACTATAGTATAGAATATGATTATGTAGAATTTTATTAATGTTTTTCAGAACATTTATGAGAGACCAATATATGAGATATCGATGATGTCTGATGTGGTTTGTTATATTCAACTGAAATAACCTTATATATTTATAAAGATGTTATGAAAGAAGTGACTAAAGTCCATGAATAATATTTCATAATTAATTAATACCTTGTTGGTGGGATATCCTAATATTGGAAAATTGGACTATGTGATTTACATGGGATAATTTTTAGGATCTCTTATTTGATAAATTCATTCAATAAATCGAGGGGGAATGATAGGGGTCCAAAAATTTTGGATTGTGGGGAATCATATTGAGGATGGAATTCTATTTTCTATTAATACATGTTATATGTGATTCTGGATTGTATTTTTCTTCAATGTTTACAAACAATATTTATTATGGATGTTTTTTACAAACCATTTAATGTATTTAAGAAGTTATAAAGGTTGATATTGAATTTTATTACATTGATGTAATATAATGGATATTTGAAAAATTGGATAATTCACTACATTTTATAAGAATTATCTCATGTTTGTATTCATGATGTTATTTGGAGTAAAAATTAAACATGTGACTGAATAGATGAGTTTTTATATAAAATTAATCTTGTTTGATCATGTGGTTCATATAATTTTTAATTATGAAGTCACTTCACTCACGATTTATTAATCCTACATATGTGGTCGATACACTATATTTCATGTTTGTCTACATTAATATTATGTTGATGACATTCTTCCATGAGGCGAATCTAATCAGTTACGATTTAGTTTATAAATGTGGTTGGTCTAATGAACTCATGTGACATATTACCACTTTTTACCCATTATTAACCAACTGACCACATGCATGGAAGGAATGGTTGATCTATAAAGCTAGAATTAGAAAACGACATAATAAAGAAATTTTTTTAAGAAAAGGTAACCAATAACCTATAAAATAGTAATGATTCAATTAAAAGATATTTTTGGATGGAAATAGAAAATATTTTTTATTTCAAATATAAGGTTATACATGATTCTTATGGGTTTAAGATATGTTTGAATACAATTTAAACAACATCTTTAATAATATATGAGAAAGGAATAAGTGACCATAATATTATACATTTAGAATAATGAATTTTAACCAATGATTTTTGTATATCTTCTTAAATAATTATATGACCTGGCCATTCCTGTCAATTTTGATTCATGTAATATGAGAGAAATATGTGATGAGGCGCACATGTAAAATATTCTTACTCCCATGCTCATGGAAATAATAAAAAATAAATAATGTTGTGGGTTTTATGGAAAATATTAGTCCCAAATTATTAAAATATACAAGGATATTAAAGAACATGTCTAGAAGAGTTATAAAAGATAATATTTTTTTAATAATACCATGAAACTTTAACATGCTAATTAAAAAACTGTATGAATGGGATAAGCTAAATGTTAAATTGGACAATCTAGAATACTATGAATGAGTCCACACATAACTAAATCAATTTATATTATCATAATAATTTTATCAAACATATTCCCAATATATATTATAAATCTAAATAACAAGTATGGAAAATTGATAAATATTGAGGTTTTTTAGAAAAAATAAACTAAAAGGATTCCCTGTCAATGTATTCGTAGAGATAAGAATAAGTTTACGTGATTTTTATGAAATTAATAGGAATAATATATTTATTAAGAGTTCTTATAAATGATATTATAGAAATTTATGGTTATTCACTAGAAGGAGTCATTTTTTATTAATGATTGGAACTGGTGAGTGTGTTGTATTTTTATGAGTTTAAAATTATACTGTTTATCTCTGGCATCATTCCCCTCCCCAATCCACTTTGTCTTTCTCTTACTCCTAAAATTATTATTTTTTATCAAGTCTTTATTTGACATGGTCTCTCTTTCTATGGTTATGTTTTCATGACAGTTCTTTAAATGAAGTATTTGATGGTCTCGTTAATGTCATGGAATGATCATAATGGTGTCCTCTTGTTTTATCATCGATTATGCCAGAAAAATGTGGAGTTCATGGTTTGGGATGATGATCTCGAAATGGTTATGGCTCTCTTTAGAAATGGAAGCTACCATTTTCAACATTGGTAATATAGATGAAGCTTGAAAATAAATTAATCATAATGGGGATCTAAAGGAATCATTTGATGGTCTTTAAAAGTTCATGGATCAATCTACTGAATAAAACAAATATTATTTTTACCATAATGATGATACTGATGCTTAGTGCTGATTCTTAAATGGCATTTAGGTTTTTTTGTTGTGTGTCAGAATGGATGTTTTGGTGGTTCTGATGAAGTAATCATTTTATTGAATCCATTGGAAATAGAAAACCCTCATTTATCCTCAAATTCATCTTGTAAATTCATAATGTAGTCTAGGGTTTTGGCTACAAGTATATTTTGGGATGTGTGGTATAGTGGTAGATTGAATTCCTTTTATGACCTGAGTTAGCTACTTTCCTTCTAATTGGGATTCCACATTAGTGGTGTTGTTCATTAACCAAGGTGACATCAATAGTGATATTATTAGTTTGAGGTATATTTTTGGAGTTTAATTCATGACATAATTAGTGACGGTTTTTTTGGGGTTGTTAAAACATGATTATGGCATGTGGATTCTTTCTTGTGAACTGTACATGATAACTGATCCCAAATGTTAGTGGGCAGAGATTATGGTGGCTTATATTTTAGTATCACATGACACATAATGTTTTGGTTATGATAATATTGATTTTTCTACATGATTGGATTTTGAATTTTGAATTAATGGTTTTATTTGATTTCCATAATAAAATATGAAATTTAATATTGAATCTCGTTGTTGAAAATTTTCTATTTTTGAATATGTGATTTCTTCTAAACCGTACAATAGACTTTATAAAAGTAAAAAAAATGATTTGGAGTGTAAAAAGGAAAAACCCATTATAAATATTATTGTGTTTGTATTATTTATAAATCAATTAATAAATTTATGTAGGGTTTTCTTAAAAATGAAATCTATGGGATATGAAAAATGATACACACAAACTCACTACCCCTCTCTAAGTGTTTTTCAACCTTCATGCGATCAAATAATTTGTATCCAGGATAATGTATACTCTTTTTAATCTCTCTAATGAATATAATATAGAAAAAAATAATTTATTAATATATAATTCATCCAAATGTTTTATGGGAAATGGTTTGACTCAAGGAAATTGATAATGGTCATTTATATTCTCTCTCAAGGGATAGATGTTCTTGGAATTGATTTATTGGGATTAACTATTTATAATGAAGTCTTAGAGTGGACTCTTTCCAAAAATAAGAAAATTGAAAATGATTAGAAATATGTGAATGGTATGTTAAAAAATTTATATAAGGAAAAGTATAAAATGGAAATGTGATCTCAAACTCTAAATTGTGTATTGAAAAAAATTCATAGCATCTATAAAAGAGAAAAGGACAAATTAGTGAAACACGAAATCAATCGACAATATATTGAAGAAATAATGATACATATTGATAAAAAGTTTATATAATTATTTAAATGATAAAAAATATTTTTATTTATAATTATTATATTTAGTGAAACTCAAAAAATACTTCACAATGGTGTAAATAATATTAATGGTTTGAGTAGATAAATTTGATGAATGATTTCAGTCTTAATCAATGATATATTTATGTCATAACTATTGATTAACACCGAAATAATATATCCAACTACGAAATTAGAGGAGGACCTGTAATAAAGAGAAAATGAAAGACAGAAATAAAAATTTATTTCAAGACCTGAAAATGCATCTAGATCGAGGAGAAGGAGGACCACTCTAATGCATGGTATGACATGGAACATTTTGTGGGATTTTTTACCCCAGTTTAATATGATCCAAAATATCTATAAGAGGTTAGTAAAAAAGTATAAATACCTTTCCATTTTTTATTATTAAAATGATAACACATTATCTACTGAGGGATAGATGAAATTTAGAAGAGGAGATGATAATTACAACATTTCTAGAAAAACCACAACTATAGATCCCCCTTTTCATCAATCAAAAGAAAAGATGAAGTTTTGATATAGTTAATTTAGAATGATTATTTTTTATTGGTGAAGATCCCTTTATAGGGAAAAATTTATTATGAGGAAACTCTTAATTTTGTCTCATAATGATTGATAATTGTACACGATGTTGAAGATGTACACCCATCAAAAGTTGAATCTTAGTATACTGGCGTGTATAAAGTGGGTATGGGAGATACTAAATCTAGTGACCCAATACATAGCAACCCAGATATAGTGTCTTATTTTATTAATTTGGAATATGATACAATAAATCCTATCCGAAAAGACACACTAGTATAGTAGTCTTGCAAAATGGATAAATACATGATCCTTATAATACATTTGAATTAAAAAATATAACATAATTTTTTTCAGGTATAAAATTATTCCCTACTGTATATGCTTTCTTATTTTTCATAGGAATACTTCATGAAATATTTTGAAAGGAATCAAAATAAGGTTGAGATAAAATTATCATTATGTGTTTAATATAGAGGATGAGATCATGAATCAATAAGAATTATCAACATGGATAGGTAAATTACTAAACACAAATTCTATTTAAAAATTTCAAATATCATGATAATATAAGTAATAATTAATGCAGAAAGGTAAATTACTAAAAAAGAATTCCATTTAATAGGAAAATATGAATAAAACTCATTCAGAGATACTATAATTGTAAAAATTCCTTGGATAATAATAAAACAATTGTTAATTAAGGAAGTTCTAACTTATTCGATTCCATGATCTTATGCTTCATGATACCTATATTGTCTAGTCCTTTTAGAATATGCCTCAAAAAAATAGGTAGAAACAAATTTAATGATATCTTACTAATTATAGTCATAATAGTACCAATTCATTAATAGACGTGATAAATTTGTGTCCCAATGGTTACTGCATATTCAATGTATTCCTAACATATAGAATGATCAATCTTATTCATGAATCAATATGCCTTATCAAATAATATCTGTAACATGTAAAGGATACCAATTTATCAATAATTTACTTTCTAATAAATAAATACAATGTAGACACCATAATTAAAATAGTGTAAGATTTAGGATATAAAACCCTCTAAGATAAATAATTTGAATAATTTGGGGTAATTTAATGTCTAATGATCATTAGAAATATATATTTCAAGGGAAATTTTTTAAATAAAAACTATTTAAATGAATATAGTTTCAATAATATAAAACGTAAAAATGATAATAAAATATATTTATATAGAATATGTAGAGTTTTGATCCAATGTAAATTCATTGGAATAAGAATAACATGTTTTTGCTGATGCATAGAAATAATATAAAAATATAATCAAAATATTCTTAATGAAAATATCATTTTTTTAATTTGATAATCACATTGTAAAACTAATAGTTCAAAAAAACTAAAAAAAAATTTCTATGAAAAAATACCTTGAAAAATATAATGAAATCATTAAATCATTAAATGGCCATGTATATAAGAAATTTCATACTTTCTAAGTACGTTATAACAATATTTTATTTCACATTTTTGGAAAAATCCAAACATGCCTAGTTTTGAAATGATCCATATGATTAAATTATAAAAAATCATAAAAAGAAAAATTGAAAAAAAAAGTTTAATAAATCATTTTTAATTGTTTAAATATTTTTTTGAAAACATTTTTTGGAAACACTATTTTGGAAAGAAAACAATTTCAATCCAAAGAGAGAAATGTAGTCAAATATTTATAAAACATTTCTCAATAAAATTAATTAATAAGTAGTAAAAATGGATTTATTAAATTAAAACGTTCATTAATGAAAAAAAGATAAGAAAATTAAATGTTTTATTAAATAATAATCAAATAATTTCATTCAACCGAAATTTAATAAAAAAATATTGATTAGGATGACATTGTGAAATAATACCTTAAAATAATCACAACATTGAAGTGAGAATTAATCCATAAATAAATAATGAATATCAAATATAAATCAACCAGAAATAATATAAAAAACATAAGATAATAAAAAGTCATTACATATATAATTTTACAATACCAAATATGTCAAAGAAGTGTAGCAACCAAATAAAAATAAATTGGGTTATGAAATTTTGTATTACTTGGTAACCTTTAATTAAAATACCATAATATGAAATAATTATAATTTTTATATAAAAAACCATTCATTATTAAGTAATAATGATATTACATATAAATGGGGATGTATATACCCTATAAATAAAATTAAATTCATAATATTACAATATTCCAAAATGAAATGAATGTTTGACAAAATCCCACACCTCACCCTTCCTTTTGATTGAGAATGATTTAACATCATCTATAGTGGATTTATGAATGTTAATAACTTATAAAAGACCAATATTAATATTTATAATATCATAAATGATGATTTTATAATATTTTATTACATATTCATTACCAATCATTCATTAGTTTTTTTTTTAGGTGTTATTTCCATATTTTCCCATGTGTGTTTTTTCATGAAGGATTATTGTCGATATTATATCATTAAATAATATGTATAATAATAATTATGAAATATTTATATATTAAATATAATTTTATTTCTAATCATGTTATATTGTTTTTTGATATGGTTTATGAAACGATCATGGAGATAATAGGTCGTACGTACATATATGTTACATTTCCATTTCATCAATAATTATAAAAAGGTGGTGCATAATATTAAAACATTGAAGAATAATCCTAAATACATAAATAAAATATTATTTTTTTAGTTATGTATATATCTTTTTATATCAACCATGTGGTTTTCTGATGATAGTCGATCCATATCATATCATGATGGTTGTAGTCTACACAAACATGAACAATATTATCATCCTTATGTGGGTGAAAAGGTAAGAAATAAAAAAGACATATCATATTTATAAAATGATAAATATTACCTAAATATAATAGTTAAATCTTATATATGAAATATATTCATTAAATATATCTTTATTAACTAACTTGTAAAGTGTTTCTGAAAAATTTATCTCACCACTTCACGAGGTTATAGTCTGTTACACACACAAGCGATATTATTGTATCCCATAAAGAATAGAATGTATAAAAGTTATATATTATATAATAAATAAAGAGGTATAATTATGATATAAGTATAATATATTTATATTATATCCTTCATGACACCCAACCATGAGAGGTGATAATGGATAAACTAATGACATTAGTTCATGAGGCGGTAGTCCATTGTATACATGAATAATGATATCTTAACCCATTTAATGGAAATATGGATGGTTTTTAGTAATTTCTATAACCTAAAAACATATATGTATATGTAATATACTATTTCCATTATATAATCACGTTTTAATAAAATTTTGAGAAATTTGAGGATGAAATATTATAAAATGCTCATTGAAAAAAGCTGTATCTTTTTTGGGTATCCTCCTTAGGGTTTCAGAAAAATCTATCATAGGTTGGATTTCTGCCAAAACAAAGACATCAAGTATTAGGGGATTAATGTTTCAAGGTGATTAGGTTTGGTTTATTCTGAACCAAAAATGTTTTTAATGTGACATAAATATATGATATTGGGTGGGCTTTTATAAGTGGGGTTTGTGGCGCACTTAAATTTTTTAAAATAACAAGGTGTAACCACAATTTTCAAAACCCTACCAGGGTCTAAAATAGAGTATTGTAGAGACTCAGAAAAGATAAAGTTTTAATAATTCTAGAAAATATTTTTTTTGAGGTTTTGAGGTCAACATTACTCGTATATTTGTGTTTTAACCCCTCCCATGGTAAATCTATTTTAACCTTAGTCGCAATAAATAATTTTTTAATTCTTTCATTATTTATTTTTGTAAAAAATTTAGTTGGACATATAAAATAATATAAATTACACTGATTCAAATTATGGAATTCATTTTTCCAAATTTCATTCTCACAGGAAAAAAATTATAATTTATATTCAATCTTGCAGATGCGATGAAAAAATGGGTTTTGAAAGAGAAAATTATAAAATGTTAATAATGTTTTTATATCAAAATTCAATTTGAAATTCATTTTATAGAAATTATTTGTAATAAAATATATAAAATTGAGAAAATTTTACTCATATATAATATTAATAATAATTTATCTTTATATATAATTCAAAAACGATGTTTTCAATTAAAATTCTGTATTTTTCATTATTCGTAAAAAGATTGAACAATTCAAAAAAAACTAAAAAAATAACCCTTAATATAATTTTAATTCAATGATTTCAGAAATAAGTTTAATATTATAAAATTAATTATTTAAAAATTTTGAAAATCAATTTTAAATTATGTGTACAAATCCCAACAAAAGTGTTTCTATAAAAAAATAAAGCTTATTAAGAAAACATATGTTATTTATTTAAATTATTATTATATTATTTACAATAAATATTATAATATTTAATTTGTCTTTAAAATATAATAAAATAAATTTAAAAATTTATTAAGTAAATTTCAAAAATTCTAAATTAATGAATATGTTATAATAGTCTATTATATTACTATTCATTTTGTATTGGGGTTGTGTGTTCAATATTTATTTTTGAGATTAAATTTAATGAAATGTATTTCATGGATTTTTTATGCTTGGTGTTGTGTGTCTCATATTATATTTAATGAAAAATTGTTTATTTATAATTTTGAACCATTACATTATCCCCACCATAAATAAACAATGACCTCTCATTTTTATCTTTTTTTCATAAATTTAGGGGTTGATATTTGAAGATTCAATTTTTGGACAACCACATCATCAAAAGGCATAAAAATACTCTAAATAAGTGAGAAATGGAATTAAAAATGACATATGGAATTTTATAAAAATGGTTTTTATAATTGGAGAACATTTATGGGATGTGAGGATTTTAACATAGAATAAAACAGAAAATAATTATAGATAATTATATTGGTCAATGATCAGAATGAATAAAATGTTAAAATTCTAAGGGCCTTAAAACCATAAATCTATGATGATTTAAAAAAAATATTTATCATATATGAACATAATAATATAATTTTTTCCCATTATAATTTTCATAAAGCTAGTGAATTATTTTACTATCTATGAATATATTGTATTTTACTTACATGATATGTATCAGTTTAATAACCACAATTTCATCCTTTGGTTTCAAATTGTTCAATTTATTATTAATTTATAACTCGAGTAAATTAATTACCAAAATGATAATTTCTCCCATAGTAACAAAAAATCTATTTTATCAGATCATAATATCTATAATTTAATTATAATTCATTCCATATAATTATAGATATTTTTTTACATGAATCATTATCATTGGTTATCCAATACACATAAATATCCATATAGTGATGTAGATTTTTAATTTCTAAAACCTCCTCAAAATTTCATCATAAATAATTTCATAAATGATAACTTATATTAACCCTCCAAAATATTAAGATCCAAAAAATTAGAAACAAGGTAAATAAATTTATGATATCAAGTTATCATTAATCTCCCACACAACATGTATTATCTCGTAGTCATTAAGTACCAATCATGTGAATACCCTCATCATGTATTATTTGGAAACATGGTAATATACTATATTATGATAATTTTTTTAGAAACATGCATTCTTCATTATTTATTAAATAATATAATGATTATTGGATATATTATTTAAATTCAAAAATGATATTTTCTCCTCAATGATAACATAAACCACATTTTCAACAAATTATTAATCAGTTCCATAATAGTCAGCACTATACAATTTAATTTACCCACATCAATCACCTCATTATACCAAAATCTTTAAACAAATATCAAGAAAATATTATGATATATATTTTCCTCAATCATATTTATTACAATTATTTAAAATTTTCTCTATTTTATATTTCTTTTTCATGTACACCATTTAAGAAACATTTGTAAATCCATTATAAAAATCACTATAGAAAAATATTTATATATTTCACAACTCTTACAACCAGGATATTTTTTGTAGAATACTCCAGTGATATAATTCTTCAATCCAAACACATATATATCTATAATTAAACTTCATCTATGGTAATAACATATTTCATACCATGATATATTAGGTTTTTTTGAGTTATATTCGTTTGAGGCTTAGAGATTTTGTTTTCGCAGTTCCCCATATAATTAGTATTTAATCATTGGACTTTTAATGTTTTTTCATAGCCATTAAGTCATGGACATATAACTCTACTAACAAAACTTGTAGAAAAATGTCATTCACTTCAACATAGTATGATTGTGTTTCCTTCCTCAATAATCCCATGAGGAAAAACCCATCATTCCCCATCCCCATATATATATTTTTCTCTTCTATACTCTTCTTATTTGGATTCCCATTGAAGCCATATTTCTAAGAGATTATTTATATCTATTGATAGTATTTAATACTATGTTGTGATATGATTAGAATTTTTAGGGTATTAATTACTATTAGATTAATTTATTAATCACATCAATGAAATGATAATTATAAATCATATTATTAGTTAAATTTATGCAGTTCTTATTCTTATTCCTAGGTTCTACATATAAAAATTTAATACATTAAATTAGATCATATCACTTCGAAAATAATATAAAATCCAAATACTAGAGAAATACATAATATAATTTGATTTTTTTGCATAAATATTCTCATAATAGTTAACATGTTTTCTTTAGGGACATCATTATTTTAAAATCCGTCAGAATGGATTTTAATGAAAATGTGAATTGTGAAAAGCATATCCCATGGGTGTTTCCAACTAGGTCTATAGTAATACCCATTTTCATATAGGAGATGATGATTGGATCAATCCAAATATGCCCTTTTTAGATTTATTACCTGTGGTTACATCTATTCTACGAACCATGTCCACTTTTACTATCCAAAAATTAGTGTATTATATGTAAGACCATATAATCTGTACCTTAAACAATATTAGTATTCCAATATATAATTCCTCCAAGTCTATCATATGGTTCTGATCCGTAATATATTTTTCCTAAATCTTGTTCCCAATGTTTCTACTAATCATTCTCTAATACAGAATATAGGGACCATAAACCTAGTAACCTTGAGTCAGTGTCATAGATTATTACACAAAAATAATATACTAGGAATAACATAATGTTTGAGATAATAGTTTTATTGTCTAGGTAAACTAGACACCTACATTATTCACAAATAAAATTTAAAAAAACAACATAATTTTCTAGAATATCATTATTCCATACAACATATAATTTCTTATCAATAATAGTATAAATATTTCATTCCATGGAAATGAAAAAAAATACAGCTGACCTCAAATTATCAGTACTGGTTATGTACATTATAAGCTATCATGAACCAATAAGCATAATAAATATAGAAATTTCAATAACTAAACACCCATTCCATTTAAAAAATCTGTTTGTCATGATAAGATAAGAAATAATCAATATAGAAGGCCAAATAACTGAAACCACATGTCATTATTAAAAAAAACATATAATTAAAGGCACATAGGGATAATGTCATATTGAAAAAACCATAGATATTAAAAAATATATTTTGAATGGAGAAAATACTTATTTATTGGAAGTTATGATATTAAGAACCCTGATATATGTACCAACAAGACCATTCACAATATGGTTTAAACCTAACGGTATAAACCATTTAATTCTATATAACTAATTCACCTAATGGTAATACTGATGTATTTAGGGGTTATATAATTAATGTCCCCATCCATCACAACAATTCAAAATCAATCCTCCCATATAGAATGATTGACGTAATTCATGAATCAATATTCTTAATCATAAAATACATATACTTTTAAAGGATAAATATTTGTAAATATAATCCAAATTAGTAAAATAACCACCAAAGTGAATAAAATATGAAAAATTGGTATTCATTTTATGAAAAAAAAACATATCCATGAAAACCAATATGGAAATTTTTAGGAAATTAATGTCTAATGATCACATGAAAGCGGAAATTTCAAGGGAAAGTTAATGACTACAAAAATTAATTAATGAACTTAGTGTCAATGCTATCCATGGTCAAAAGTTCCATAAGCCATCCCTAGGAAGAATTAATATAGTATCAATCCAACATATACCTATTAGAGTAGTAATATAGGGATTTAATCATTAATTTATATATATACAAAACAAATAATCAATAAATTGTTATTTAGGAAATTAAAATTTTAATTTTAAAAAGAAAAAATTAAAAGAAGAAGATCAGAAAAAAAAATTTAGTAATAAAATTATCATTATATAATATAAAAATATATAACAAAATGTTTATAATAATTATTATTTATTATAGTAGGAATTTCCATTCATGCTGATTTGGTGAATTAAATTTCCATCACATTTATAGTAAAATCCAAACAACCCTTGTTTATAAAATTAATAGAATATTCCATAAAAATATTTTTTTTAAAGTAAAAAATGAGGAAAATTTTTATTTAGTATATATTTTTTAAAATTTAAAAATCGTTATATATTTTTTTCAAATCACGTTTTTGGGAGAATAACAATTTCTGATCAAAGACATAAATAATGTTAGATTTTATTAAATAAACTTATTAATCATTTTATGTACAAAATCGTATAAAATGGTACTATAACATGAAAAATATAATGAATAACCAAATTAGATGACAATTAAATGGTTTATTAAATAATTATAAAATAATTTCCTTCAACTAAATATCAAGAATAAAAAATATCAATTAGAAAAATATAGGTAATTAAATCCTTAAAATGATCATAACATTGAATTTATAATTAATTAATGATTATATTATTTGTAGCATCTATAAACACACAAAAAATTATTCAAAATAAAAAATTATATAATAAAAAATCCATCCATCACAGAATAATAGAATACTATATATAATGGATGAGAAACATAACTCATTAAAATGAAAATCAGTTATGAAATTGGTTACTAGTTGATAAATTATAACTAAAATCAAAATGGATAAAAAAATAAATTTTAAATTAAAATACAATGATTTAATAAATAATAATTTTATTAAATTAAAAATTGGATGTATACACACAATGTAAATGTTATTAGGTTGATAACATAAAAATATGCATTAATGAAATAAAATTGAGGAAAAATCCCTTACCCCAGTCATCATTTTGGTTGAACATGATTTCAAATAAATTATGGTGGTTCTAGTTATGTTATTATCAAATAGTATAACAATAAAAAAAATTATAATATCATATATGATCCAATTATAACATCTTATCACATCCTCATTTTTATTGTCTCAATATTTTCAATGTTTTTAGAGGTAAATGCCTTGTTTTATCATCCGTGTTTTTTATAAAGGATCTGGTTCATGCATATATTATATTGTTCAATCATCTCTATGGTAATAATCATAAAATAATTAACATCATAATATATTAGCTAAAAATATATGTAAAATCATGAACTATTGTATTGGTAAATTAATTATGATTCGATCATCTGTAGGGTAGTCCATACACAAACATGGGAATCATTTAAATTGTTTCAAGGATCAATATGGAGAAGAGGTAAGTAATATTTGATCTTTCCAAAAAATATCCTTATATCCGAAATAAAAAATTTTCTCCTTAAATATTAATATATATATATAATCAATTTTTTTTGGTGATTAAGATAGAGTCGTATTGCTTCATGAAGGAAGTTGTCGAAACGTACATGAATGATGTTGTCATCATTAAGTGAGTGAATGAGATAGAAATAAAATGATATAATATCTTTTAATAATCATAAATATGTCATTAATATCATAAGTATGCCATTTCTATCACATATATTCAATAAAACTATAATTTTTTACTTCCATTTAAAGCGTCTGTGAGAAATGAATCACATTACATCACATGGAATTAGTCTACCATAGACATGAGTGGTGTAATCATATCCCCTATAATATGGATAATAAAAAAGATATATATATTATATAATGAATATATATATATATATATATTATAAATATCATATATATATATATACTTTATATCCATCATTATACCCAACTGTGTAAGGTGGTAATTGAAAAATGCATGACATTGTTTCATGAGGAGGTAGTCTACTTTACACATGACTAATGATTCTGTAACCCAATTTATGGATGTGGGTATAGTTTTAGGTAATTAACATAAAAAATAAAAATGTATATATATTATATTTATGTTATTATATATTCATTATTTAAAAACTATTTAGGGTGGTGGAGGAAGAAATAAAATAAAAAGGATTGTTGAATAACGTTTTCACTTCTTCGGGAAACCTCTAATCTTTCACCCCAAAATCCTTAAAAGGTTTTATTTAATCCAAAAATAATGATGCTAGGTTTATTTTATTGATTTTTTATGTGATTGGGGAATAAATTTTCCAAAAAATGGTTCTTAGGTATGATGAAGAGTTGAGAGGAAGTGGAATTTTATAAGAGAGGTGAGTGGCACACTTTTAGTTTTTGAAAAGAAGAATATGTGCCCATGTTTTTCAGATGAAAATGAGACCAAAACAAGATTTATAAATAATTAAACATCATATGGTCCAAATATTTCTGGAAATATTTTTAGTGTAGGTATAGGTAATTTTATCCCTTATCTATTTAGTTTAACCTAGATAAATACATTTCTACCTTAATCAAAATAATTATCTTTTAATATTTTCACTATTCAGTTTGGTAAAAAATTAGTTGAATCTTTAGATCATATAAACTATTAGTATTAAAAATATTAAATCCAGTTTTCCAAATTTATATCACAAAAGTGGAAAATTTTTATTTACAATTAACCCCATAGACCTAATGAGAAAGCAGGGTTCCAAAGAGAAAAATTTTCAAAAGATTAAAATGTTTTTTATATCAAAATTCCCAACAGAAATGATTGCAAGGATCTAAATTTTTTTAATAGATATATTATTGAAATAATTTTATGTTAAATAAAATTTAATATATAATTTTAATATATAAATAACAAATATGAAATGGAAATTTTCATTTAAAATTATCTAATTTTAATTATTTATCAAAAAATTATTAATTTTAGAAAAATATAAGAAATTAACCATAATTTTTTTAATTGATGATATAAAAAAAGAAGTTCATTTTTTTCAAATAATTTTCCGAAAATTGGTTAAAATTAAATTTTAAATTTTATACACAAGATTTTAATAATATATAAATGAACAAAATACAAGGTTTTAGAAATCATTTCATTTTATTATAAATGATTTATATTATACCTATATAAATATAAAAGTAATGAATTTTTTTACTTGTGTAAACCATGTATTTTTTATAATTTATTTTGTACTATTCATACCCAACAATTTATGATCTATGTTGTAACAAAATACCATAATATAGATAATTTAGTCATTGATTTGTATGTTCTTCAAGATATCAATGATATTTAATTCAATGACATATATTTTGTGGGTTTATTAATCTTGGTTCCTCATGTTAGATAAACAATATAATAAAATTTTCTTCTTTATGAATTTTTGGTGCTACGTTTCACTGAAATAAACCATGATAATGGAGACCATGATGTGTTTAAATGAAATTATAATAATGGAAGAGGACACCACTTTACTAAAAAAATAATTATAAATGAAAAAAACTACTGGATGAAAAAAATATTTCAAAATAAATTTTATTATTGAATATTGATATTTAACCATATTTAAAAATTAATTAAGATGTTATGTTCTCCATTATCTTTGTAGTTATAGAATTTTAAAAACATATAATGACTAATTATAAACAATTAAATGGCTTCAGAAGAATAATTTAAAAAATAGAAATTTGAGAATTAAAAACTCTCTAATAATCCATTAAAAATTAATTAATTTGAGAAACATTCAATATACAAAAAGGTAAGTTCTATGGGAGTTTTTTCAAAGGGAAACTTCTTCTATTAATGTTAATTGAGATAAAATAATATATAAAATAGATGAATATTTTGAAAAAAAGACTCAATTATTATCAAATATAGAAATAATGATACATATTAATAGGGACTTTGAAAAAATTATTCATGGAAAACTCCTTTAATAAATCCTATGAATTATACTCATTAATTTTTTTAAATAAAAACAATATAACTACATATTCAGTAGAAAAATTTAAATAAAAGTAGATTATTTTAGGTTTTATGGTGGTATTATGGTTGGATTCATCAAAAGGAATACAACTATTAGGATAATATATATTTAACAGGATATATAAAAGATCTTGGATTATGTTGATTCCAAAAACAAAATAAGATAACTTAATAAATGTAACACCAGAGAATTTTATGAGAAATATTTTTGTTTTTATAAATCATAAAAGGAATCCTTCACTACACACAACACTATATTGGCTTTCTTTACATGCAATCACGACCTTCCTCGATAGCTTGCGTCGTACGCAATACCGAGTTTGACTAAACAATGATATGCTATTAAAATATTATTAAAACCAGCCATTATGAATAGTAATAACCACTTTTTGAAATTTTATAAATTTTATTTCTCAAAATGGACTTCATTTTTGGATTCGGAATATCAAAATTAGCCTAGGGTGACATTTTGGTATTTTTCTAAAAACTTTCAATTTTTGATGAATAGTGAGACAACTAAATGGTAGTTAAAAAAACTGAATTTTTCATGAAATTAATTTTACCGCTTCTATGAGTGGAATTTCAAAAATCCGGGAGACATGGTTGATGTCAGTAAGTAAAATGTTGTTCAATGAGATGAAAATAATTTTTGCTGAATAGTAACTTTTTACTTTTATTTGCCACGGTTAAAAGTAAATAGGTTAATTAAGGGTAAAAATGATATTATTATTACCCTAAAACATTTCCTAATTCTATTGGATAAGTTTAATTCAACCAAAAAAAAGTTAGTAATAAAATATGACCATTTAGGCCCACTTAGATTAGATTAAGACATTTATTATTAATTTATTTAAAGAAGTGTTAAAATAGTTAAAATCAAAGTTTAATAAGTAAATAATTTTTAATATAATGTTATACATAAGATAAATTAGACTATAAATATTAATTATAATGATAAAACGATTTCCTACATAATGGTATTTTATTTGTAATTTTTAGACATTAAATAAAATAATTTATTTATGACACAAAGATGATGGAGTAATTATCTTATTAATGAAATATTGACATAATTAATGTTATAAATACCAAACTAAATGTAATTTGAAACTTTTTATGAATTCCACTAATTTTATAGGTTAATATGACATGTGATTATTGATTTAATTAACATTGTTCGAACTAATCATTCTGTTATGATTTTCACAAAAATCAATTACTAAATAGTGTCAAAATTGACATAAAATAGTTTTTAAAACAAATATTATATTATTAATTGTTATTTTATTCATAAAAATCTAAGGATAGGCCAAATGAATTAGATAAGGTTATATATATTAATAATAAACAACTTGGGGTTCGTTTGACTGCTTATAGTAAGTTTATTATCCTTATAGTATAAGAATACAAGAAGACACAATAAAAGTAAAATTATTTAACTTAATGATAAATCTAAATGATATGGTTAAAATAGGAACCTAAACTTGTCTAAATTCTATTGGATAAGAATATTTCGACCCATCCCCACCTTAGCTTCGAAATAAATCAATTCAGAGCTATTTAAAACCGAACATGACTTTATAATAAAATAATATTTTTAGTTTTTCCAAAGAAGCCCCTCTCCTCCCTTATAAAAGGGAATCTCCTCCCCCTCTTCCTCACACCACATTGAGCCTTCAAGATCGTCCAACCCCTACCACTTTCTCCTCTACACTTCCCTAGAGACATCCTAGAGGTCCTGGTCTTCTTCAAAGACCAATTTTAGTGCCCTAAAAGGAGGTCTCAAAGAAGCACTTCAAAGAAGAGGTAATGTCCATTACCGATTCTTTCATCTTTATTTCTTCTTCCACTTCTTATTCATTAGTTGTTTCATTGTGAAGTAATAAAATAAATATCAATTATATACTGATATGTCATTATAAGTATTAAACAACCTTATTTCACCATCTATCCATCCTACGGAAAATGAAATCATCGTGCGTGCGTACATACGGAATACCATCTCTACGCCATGGTGTAATCTATTTTACACCACCACCTTACCTGGATGGGTATAATGGTGTAAATAATGACTATATATGATTATATTAAAGTGATATTTATTCTGAAATATTATACACACACTTCAATACAATTCCATGATCATGGGAATGATATCATCGCTCGTGCGTACGTACGGAATACCATCTCCACGTTGTGATGTGACTCGTTATACATGATCTTCATTGCATAATGATTATATAAATGCATTTAATGAATTAATATGATATATATTACACTAATAACATTCTGTAAATGAGGTATCTATAACCTAAAGTGAAGAATAAGAATTTATTCGACAAAACACGCATAAGAACAAAAATTAATAAACACCCGAATAACAAGTTGTAATGAAATATTACAAATAAGAAGCTACGAAAATGACCATATGTGATATGATAACAATGAGTATGATTCTGGAAAAAGTCAATAACATAATTTAAATCATTATACAGGAGGTTCGGATACGTACAAAGAATATCAAACCTAAGGTAAGAGAAAATATCACAATCTCATTTTTATCTGTGATTGTTTATACTTTGGTATTTACTGGGGTGTATTTTATCATCCACATCCATGTTTCCTCAATATGTAATATTTATATCCTTCTATAATAGTTTATATCAAATTTTACCCTTCAGTGAGTATTTAGTAAAAGATATGAAAGTAATCTTTTGTCGTTTTTCGTACGACGTACTTTTTTTACTTTTCCGACAAAAGTACGAGAAGAATGTTTTTTTAACTTATAAAACATGAATGGATTTTAAAAACAAAATTTCCAAGAATCTTCCTTTACAAGTTTTCAAGTATATTTTTAATGAACTTATTTTAGTTTAAAATTGTATGACATGTTAAGAAAGGAAAAAATGTTTTCTTTGAAGTAGAAAGGATATTTTCCTCAAGAATTGAGTTCAAGAGTTTTATCAAAATTATTTTCCATCTAAGATAATATAGGGTTATGTTTCTATCCCTATTATTACATGGAATTGATTATGTTGTGATGGAAATATTTTTATGAATTCTTTTATCTTATATGAATTGTTTTATGATGTCACAATGTTTAAGATTCCCATTTTTATTACATGGGCTATGCTATGATGTATGGTTTATGATTTTGTGGAACACATAATAATGGTATCATTATGAGATGGTTGGGACCTATATCTACCTCTAATGCATTGGGTAATGATTTTATATCTCATGAGATAGACATGGTTGGAATGGCAGGTTAAACTGTTTCAGTGAAATAGGACTGAAATGAGGAGTGAACTCGGTTCAGAAATGGACTTTGTCCACTAAGATAGTCTTGAAAATGTGTCTTGACTAATAAGAAATAATTCTCTATGATTATGTGTGTATGACACAAAGGTTCATGTTTTATGTTATGATTATTGGGATGACATTTCACTACTATGATTTATCCCATGGTATGAAATTATGATTTATTTTGTAGGTTGGGATTTCAAAAAGTTATGTTCTTATGTATATGATGTGATTGATATTTATTTTGTTTACCCTTACTGAGCATTTGAGCTCACCCTTTTGTATGTTTTATTTCCCTAGGCCAGGAAGAATGTTATTAAGTAAGATATGTCAAAAGGGACTATAGATATGATGAAATTAATGGGAGATAGTGTAGATGCTTTGTGAACCAGTTGTTTATGTTTCCCAGTTTCTAGAGACACTATACCTATACGTCCCTTTCCTAGTTTTGTTATATGTTGTAATAAGTGTGCTTAAATTCTGAATAAATAACAATGTATGTAAAGTATGGGTTGCTAAAGTTGGTATCAGAGGAAAGGTATAGTCAACCTTTGGAAACTAGAATGTGAAAGCCTTAGTAATAATCCTAAGGATAAGTCTAAACATAGAACACAATATTAGTGTTTTAGAAATGGCCATTAATAACCTAGGATAAGACCTTAAGTGTGAAATTTTATTCTTGATTATGTGGTTTTCCTATTATAATTAGTGTTGCTCACACTATTATTCTTGGTTATAGTCAATGGATAGAACCCGAAGGAACCGTGTTAATGCTGAATGTGATGGGCAATGCAATGATTGTCCCCCTGAGTAACCAAACGTTATGGGAGTTGGAATGCAAAATCTTACAGCCATGCTCACACAGCTTTCTCAAGCTATGAATCATGAAGGACTTCCAAACGAGCAAAGGAAGGAGAAACATTCTGTTGAATCCATCATGAGACATCATCCACCTTAATTAAGTGGGTCTACTGATCCATTAGTTGTTGAACAATGGATTACTACTACTAAAAAGATATTTTTTGTTCTTCAATGTTCTGAACATGATAAATTCATCTTAGCAGTGTATCGTTTTGAAGCTGATTATGATCAATGGTGGAATATTATTAGGAATATGAGGAAAAGGGATGAAATTGAGTCCATGGAATGGGAAGAGTTCAAGAACTTATTTTTCAATAAGTACTTCCCTCGTATTATCTGAACAAAGATGGAGACAGAGTTTCTTGAACTGAAGCAAAAGGATGATGAATCTGTTGGTACCTATGAATCAAATTTTACAAGACTTTCAAGGTACGCTTCTTCTATTATTATACAACCAGAGAGTAAGATCGATCGATTCTTTAGTGGCTTAAATCCAAGTCATTGAAGGGTGTTAGCCATAAGGGACTTCAATAGCATTGAGGAAATCGTTCGATGTTCTCTCAATGTCAAGATGAAGTTTGGAGTAACCCATCAGTCATATGGGTTTGATAAGAAGAGGAAAATAGAATTCAAAGGAAAATATAAAGAGCACACTGAAAAGAAGATGAGCTTTCCCTTATGCTCAAAGTTTAGAAAGAAACATGGAGGGAGTTGTCTTAAAGGGACATGTAAATGTTTCAAATGTGGAAAGGAAGGTCATAGGGCATTTGAATGCCGCAATGATGGGAAGAGGATGTCTAATGATGCAATTAAAGGAAGGGATACACAGAATGAACCTAATACACTTCAATGTTTCAAGTGCAAGGAGATGGAGAATTATGCCAATCAATGCCCAAATCAAAGGGTTGATGATGATGGTCAACGTCAACAAACTCTTAAGGCTAAAGACAAAGGAAAGTCACATGTAATTTTTATCATTGATGTGGAGTGCGATAACGATTTTGTGAACGGTACAATTACCATCCACTCTAAAGTATAAAATGTTTTATTTGATTATGGCTCCACCCACTATTTTATTTCTGAAGAATTTTCAAAGGATATCACCGTATTACTTGAACAATTAGATGTTGAGTTAGCTGTGACAGCCCCTAATGGAACAACAGTCGCATCAAAAGTTAATAATTATTCTCCAATCGAAGTTTGTGGGAAAGTGATTCCTGCAAATCTTGTGATCCTTCCTATAGTAGAATTTGATGTGATTATTGGCATGGATTGGATTTATTTATATGGATCTCATATCAATTTTCAAATAAGGGAATTCACATTTCATATTCCAGATCAATCTATGATCGTCTATCAATGCAAGGATGAACATAACCTTCCAGTGGAAATTTCTTCCAGCTTATGGGTCTTGATTCCACTAAATGAAGGTTATTTATCTCAAATGGTTGGTGATAAACTCATGATAAAGAATATTCCCATTGTACGGGAGTTTGATGATGTCTTTTCGGAGGAATTATCGGGTCTTCCACCAAATCGTGAAGTTGAGTTTTCAATAGAACTCATACCGGGTGCTTTGCCTATTTCAAAGACACCTTATAGAATGGAACCAATTGAGTTGCAGGAATTGAAGAAGAAACTCCAAGAGAATCTTGATAAGGGGTTCATACACCCTAGTGTGTCACCTTGGGGAGCACCTGTTCTGCTTGTTAAGAAGAATGATGGATCAATGAGACTCTGCATTGATTATCTATAACTTAACAATATCACTATCAAGAACAAATATCATCTCCCGCGCATTGATGACCTATTTGACCAACTACGCAGAGCTCAATACTTTTCCAAGATTGATCTTTGTTCAGGGTATCATCAATTAAGGGTCAAAAGAGAGGATATACCAAAGACGGCTTTCCATAAAAGGTATGTACACTAGGAATTTATAGTGATGCCATTTGGTCTAACTAATGCCCCTACTATCTTCATGGATCTGATGAATAGAGTCTTTAGAGACTATCTTGATCAGTTTGTGGTAGTCTTTAAAGACGATATTCTTGTTTATTCAAAGAGCAAGGAAGAACATGAAGATGACTTGAGAATTATATTGAAGACCCTGAGAAAGGAGAAGCTTTATGCCAAATTTACCAAGTGTGAATTTTGGCTTCAAAAAGTTTCATTTTTGGGACACATAATCTCAAAAGAGGGGATATCGGTGGATCCAGAAAAAACAGAGGTTATCGAAAGATGGTCGAGACCAACAAAAGTAAGTGAGATCTGAAGTTTTTCTTGGTTTGGCTGGATATTATCGACTTTTTGTGAATTATTTTTCACGATTATCTAATCCACTCACCAAGTTGATTCGAAAAAGAGTTAAGTTTTTTTGGACGGAGGAATGTGAAGAGTATTTCAAGGAGTTGAAATGAAGGTTATCCAGTGCACCTGTTCTCACACTGCCTTGTAGTGGAGAAAGGTTTGTGATCTAGAGTGATGCATCCAAGAAGGGATTAGGGTGTGTTCTTATGAAAAATGATATGGTGATAGCTTATGCCTCATGACAATTGAAAATACATGATCAAAATTACCCAACTCATGATTTGGAGTTAGCTGCGGTAATCTTTGAATTAAAGATTTAGAGGCATTATATTTATGGAGAAAGGTGTGAAATTTATACTGATCGTAAAAGTTTAAAGTATATTTTCACACAAAAGGAGCTTAATATGCGCCAAAGAAGATGGTTGTAGCTGATTAAGGATTATGACTACTCAATCCATTACCACCCTGGGAAGGAAAACAAGGTGGCAGATGCATTAAGTCGACAAGACCATGCCAGTTTATCCATGATGAGGATAAAAAAAGATCCAATATTTGTGGATTTACAAAGGATGGATCTTGGAATTATAATGAAAGGGGAAATATCGTATCTTTCTCAAATTAATGTTCAACCGTATATACATTTTAATATTAAAGAGGCACATGAAGAACATGTCGAGTTACAAAAGAAGGTGAGAAATGTTCCTGAATTCAACCTTGATTATGATGGGATAATAATGTTCCGGAATCGGGTTTGTGTTCCTCCCATCCCTGAATTAAAGAAGGAGCTACTGGATAAGGCTCATAGTTCTTCATTCTCCATTCATCCTGGAAGCACGAAGATGTATAGGGACCTGAAAGAGTACTTCTGGTGGGATGGCATGAAAAGAGATGTTGCTGAATATGTCTCTCGATGCTTGGTTTGTCAGCAAGTTAAAGCTGAGAGAGAGAAGTCTAAGGTGATGTTACAACCATTACCCATACCTGAATGGAAATGGGAAAACATCACTATGGACTTTGTCACCGGACTTCCTAAAACATCCAAAGTAAATAATGCTATCTGGGTCATAGTTGATCATCTTACAAAGTCTGTAGAATTCATCGCTATTAGATAGGGATTCTCTCTAGATCAGCTTGCCATGATATATGTGAAGGAAGTGGTAAGATTGCATGGAGTCCACTTTCTATTATATCTGATCGTGATCCGAGGTTTACCTCAAAGTTCTGGCGAAGTCTTCAGCATACTCTGGATATAGAGTTGAGTTTCAGCACTGCTTATCATCCTCAGACAGACGGTCAGTCTGAGAGGACGATTCAAACTCTAGAAGATATGTTGAGAGCTTGCTCTATGGATTTCAAAGGTGGTTGGGATCAACACCTACCTTTGGTGGAATTTTCTTATAATATAAGCTTTTACTCCAGTATTCAGATGTCTCCTTATGAAGCTCTCTATGGAAAGCAATGCTGGACTCCAACATGCTGGGATGATGTTGGGGAAAGAATGTTATTAGGACCCGATCTCATTGATGAAATGGCAGAAAAGGTCAGATCTATTCAACAACACATAAGAGCAGCTCAAAGTCGACAGAAAAGTTATTCTAACAACCTAAGAAAAGACCAAGAGTTTAAAGTGGGTGATAAAGTGTTCTTACAAAAATCTCCCTGGAAGAGGGTCATGAGATTTGGAAGGAAGGGGAAGTAGAGCCCTAGATATATCGGTCCTTTCAAAATACTAGATAGTGTTGGGAAGGTAGCTTACCGATTGGCACTTCCACCGAATCTCTATCAAGTTTATTATGTGTTCCATGTATCTCTCCTGAGAAAGTACATACTTGATCCTTCACATGTACTCAGCTCAGAAGTTGTACCGCTGGAGCAAGATCTTTCTTATGAAGAATAGCCGATAGAGATTCTGTATCGTAGCAAAAAAGTCCTACGAAACAAGACCACTCGATTGGTGAAAGTTTTAAGGAAGAACCACCAATTAGAAGAAGCTACATGGGATATTGGGGATATGATGAGAGAGAAGTATCCTCATCTGTTTGTTACAAAGTGACGAATTTCAAGGGTGAAATTCATTTTAAGGGGGGTTGAATGTAACACCTGAGACTTTTATGAGAAATATTTTTGTTTTTATAAATCATAAAATTAAATCTTTCACTACACACAATAGCGGATTGTCTTGCTTTACACGCAATTACGACCTTCCTCGATAGCTTGCGTCGTACGCAATACCGAGTTTCACTAAACAATGATATGCTATTAAAATATTATTAAAACTGGCTGTTATAAATAGTAATAACCACGTTTTGAAATTTTATTAATTTTATTTTTCAAAATGGACTTCATTTTTGGATTCGGAATATCGAAATTATCCTAGGGTGAAATTTTGGTATTTTTCTGAAAACATTCAATTTTTGATGAATAGTGAAACCACTAAGTGGTAGTTAAAAAAATGAATTTTTCATAAAACATAATTTTACCACTTCTGTGAGTGGAATTTCAAAAATCTGAGAGACACAGTATATGTCAGTATGTAAAAATGTGGTTCAATGAGATGAAAATAATTTTTGGTGAATTGTAACTTTTTACTTGTATTTACCACGGTTAAAAGTAAATAGGGTAATTAAGGGTAAATATTATATTATTCTTACCCTAAAACATGTCCTAATACTATTGGATAAGTGTAATTAGACCAAAAAAAAACTTAGGAATAAAATATGACCATTTAGGCCCACTTAGATTAGGTTAAGACATTTATTATTTATTTATTTAAAGAAGGGTTAAAATAGTTAAAATCAAAGTTTAATAAGTAAATAATTTTTAATATAAGGGTATACATAAGATAAATTAGACTATAAATATTAATTAGAAATATAAATTTGTTTCCTACATAATGGTATTTTATTTGTAATTTTTAGACATTAAATAATTTAATTTATTTATGACACAAAGATGATGCAGTAATTATCTTATTAATGAAATATTGACAGAATTGATGTTATAAATACCAAAATAAATGTAATTTCAGTCTTTTTATGAATTCCACTAATTTTATTGGTTAATATGACATGTTATTATTGATTTAATTAACATTGTTCGAACTAATGATTCTGTTATGATTTTCACAAAAATCAATTACTAAATAGTGTCAAAATTGACATAAAATAGTTTTTAAAACAAATATTATATTATTAATTGTTATTTTATTCCTAAAAATCTAGGGTTCTGCCAAATGACATAGATAAGGTTATATATATTAATAATAAACAACTTGGGTTTCTTTTGGCTACTTATAGAAAGTTTATTACCCTTATAGTATAAGAACACAAGAAGACATGGTAAAAGTAAAATTATTTAACTTAATGTTAAATCTAAATGATAAGGTTAAAATAGGAACCTAAACATGTCTAAATTATATTGGATGAGAGGATTTCGACCCAGACCCACCTCAGATTCCAAATAAATCAATTTGGAGCTATTTAAAACCGAACATGACTTTATAATAAAATAATATTTTTAGTTTTTCCAAAGGAGCCCCTCTCCTCTCTTATAAAAGGGCACCTCCTCCCCCTCTTCCTCACACCACATTGAGCTTTCAAGCTCGGCCAACCCCTGCCAATTTCTCCTCTCCACTTCCCTAGAGACATCCTAGAGGTCCTGGTCTTCTTCAAAGACCACGTTTAGTTCCCTAAAAGGAGGTCTCAAAGAAGCACTTCAAAGAAGAGGTAATGTCCATTACCGATTCTTTCATCTTTATTTCTTCTTCCACTTATTCTTCTTTAGTTGTTTCATTATGAAGTAATAACATAAGTATCACTCATATACTTATATGTTATTATAATTATGAAACAACCCTATTTCACGATCTTTCCATCCCACGGAAAATGAAATCACCGCGCGTGCGTACGTACGGAATACCGTCTCCACGCCATGGTGTAATCTATTTTCCACCACCACCTTACTTGGATGGGTATAATGGTGTAAATAATGACTATATATGATTATTTTAAAGTGATATTGATTTTGAAATTGTATACATACCCTCCAATACAATTCCATGATCATGGGAATGATATCATTGCTCGTGCGTACGTACGGAATACCGTCTCCACGATGTGATGCGACACATTCTACATGATCTTCATTGCATAATGATTATATAAATGAATTGAATGAATTGATATGATATATATTAAACTAACATAATTCTGTAAATGAGGTATCTATATCCTTAAGAGAAGAATAAGAATTTATTCGACAAAACACGCATAAGAACAAAAAGTAATAAACACCCGAATAACAAGTTGTAATGAAATATTACTAATAAGAAGCTAATAATATGACCATATGTGATATCATAACAGTGAGTATGATTCTGGAATAAATCAATAACATTATTTAAATCATTATATAGGAGGTTCGGACACGTACAAAGCATATCAGACCTAAGGTAAGGGAAAATATCACATTCTCATTTTTATCCGAGATTGTTTATACTTTGGTATTTACTGGGGTGTATTTTATCATCCACATCCATGTTTCCTCAATATGTAATATTTATGTCCTTCTACAATAGTTTATATCAAATTTTACCGTTCGGTGAGTTTTTAGTAAAAGATATTAAATGAATATTTTGTCATTTTTCGTACAAGGTACTTTTTTACTATTCCGACAAAAGTACGAGAAGAATGTTTTTTTAACTTATACGGCATGAATGGATTTTTAAAAAAAAATTCAAGAATATTCCATTACAAGTTTTCCAGTTCATTTTTAATCAACTTCTTTTAGTTTAAAATTTTTTGTCATGTTAAGAAAGGAAAGATGTTTTTTTTGAAGTAGAAAGGAAATTTTCCTCAAGAATGGAGTTCAAGAGTTTTATCAAAATTATTTTCCATCTAACATAATATAGGGTTCTTTTTCAATCCCTATTATTACAAGGATTGGATTATGTTGTGATGGAAATATTTTTATGAATTCCTTTATCTTATATGAATTGTTTTATGATGTCACGATGTTTAAGATTCCCATTTTTATTACATGGGTTATGCTATGATGTATGGTTTATGATTTTGTGGCACACTTAAGAATGGTATCATTATGAGATGGGTGGGACCTATATCTCCCTCCAATGAACTGGGTAAATATTTTATCTCTAATGAGATAGACATGGCTAGAACAGAAGGTTAAACCAGTTCAGTGAAATAGGACTGAAACGAGGAGTGAACTCGGTTCAGAAATGGAATTTGTCCACTAAGATAGTCTTGGAAATGAGTCTTGACTAATAAGAAATGATTCTCTATGATTTTGTGTGTATTCCATAAAGTTTTATGTTTTATGTTATGATTATTGGGATTACATTTCACTACTATGATTTATTCCAGGTTATGAAATTATGAATTCTTTTGCAGGTTAAGATTTCCAAAAGATATGTTCTTATGTATATGATGTGACTAATATTTTTTTTACCCTTACTGAGCATTTGAGCTCACTATTTTGTATGTTTTATTTCCCCAGGTCAGGAAGAAGGTTATTAAGTAAGATATGTCAAAAGGGACTATAGATATGATGAAATAAATGGGGGACAGTGTAGACACTTTATGAACCAGTAGTTTATGTTTCCCAGTTTCTAAAGGCACTATACATATACGGTCCTTTCCTGGTTTTGTTATATATTGTAATAAGTTTGCTTCAATTCTGATGTAATAACAATGTGTGCAATGTGTGGTTCGCTATAATAAAGACCTCCAAATAACATGAATAAAAATTAGACATGGGAAATATATTTTAATGTTTTAAAAAATAATTTGTATGAAGTAAAAAATGCACACCCTTGATGAATATGTTTCTTTTATCCTATATCTGTCAAATATATGTTTTAATTTTTCTTATAACCATAAGAAATGTTGGTTTAGAAAATTCTAAAATATATTTTATTATCATTTAAATCATATATATTAGAGATACCATGGATAATGGAAGTATTATCTTCATAACACATTATAAGTGATCTAAAAATTATAAGAATTTTTAAAAACATGAAGGAAGATCTATAAAATATGGTAATGGTATCTAATTATATATAAAGGGTGTTAGAACCTCTAACATTTAGAAGTAATCAATTCAATATTGATAACACATTGGTTTTTGATAGAGTAATCCATAAAATAAATTTTTTATAATTTATTGTTGATGTATACGAGGTTCCTTTTAGAAATACTGGGTAAATTTCATCGCATTCATTGATGATTTCACTATAAATTTATATATAATTTACATCAAAACAAATAATATGACCTGGTTAGATTAAAATGTTTTAGTGAAATAGTAAAATTAAAAACATGTTCAAAATTGATGAGATTGAGGTCAAAAAATTGTTGTGAATACTCAAACATTCAGTTTACTGAATGTCTAAACGTGAATAGAATAAAAAATGACATTTTTCCTCTATATACTCCTCAATAATATAGAGTTACTAATAGGAATAATATTTATCAATTTGATATGTTGAGATCCATTTTAAAATTTAATGAGACCATAAGGTAATAATTATTATAATCAATCATAGCATCAAAAATAATTTTGGGAAAATGATTCATTTGATCCAACCTGGATATGACTCATTATTATTTTTGGATCCAGAAGAATCTAGATTTTATTTATATCAGAGTATTTTAAATTACGTATAAGATCAAGAAGAAGAATATTTGTGGGGGAAATTTTTATGGTTAAATAAGGGTAGGAATTATATTTGGATATACACACAAATGAATCACTTATAGGTTTTTTAAAATGAAACATAAAAAATTGTTGAAATTTATGGGGTATTATTTCATTAAATTTAATTAGTAACCAGAAATGACATCATTTTAAATGATGACTATGATTTTTTATATTATTAACTTATTGAATAGAATGTAGAAACCAATCATACCCAGATATAAGATGCAAATTCTATCAACACTAGTGATTAAAATTAAGAAAAATAAAAAAAGGAAATACAAGGGGGAGAAAATATGTTATTATTGATAAAATAATGGTTGAACAAAATAAAGGTAGGGAAACAAAAAAAACCAAAAAAATAGTCCTATTATCATCTAATCACTTGTTTATCTAGAAGAATGTGATTGGATTAAACTGGGTATTCAAAAAAAGACCTTATGAGTCTGGTAATGTGGATAAAAACAATGTTATGATACTATGATTTGAAAATTTATATATTTCTATGGTTGAATTTGGGGAAACTATTTATCTAGTGGCCAAAATTGAGATAATCAGAATCTTATTCAATATTCCATCTCAGAAAATTTTTAAAATATTTTAGATTGATGTTAATTAATTTGTTTCATAATGGTGAAATTTATGATTTAGTGTACGTGGAAAATCCTGATGTTTTTTAATCCAATTCATATAAAAACAAGATTTTTAAGTTGTTCAGGGCACTCTATGGGATAAATAAATTACAAAAGATAATGATATAGTAATATTTATGAGTATAAGCAATTTCCAAAAATTCCAAAGAGGTTAAGTGGATAGAAAACCTTTTGATAATAACATTAATACCACAATTATTTTTTTGAGAGTGTAAGGTAATTATATATTATTTACCAGCTATAAATAAATATTTGTAAAGAATTTTGGGATTAATGGAATGAAATAAATTTTGTATAAATATTTTCATAAATATAGTTTTTCAAAGGCTTACATGATACCAAATAAGGAGAATAAATTTTTATTTAACCAGAAAAAATGATAAATAAATATTGAATTAATTTGATATATAGGTATATAAAGATGAGTTGCCACAAATTCAAGTCATAATATTATTTATTAAGGATGATATGGGACCATCTATAAGTGAGAAAAAAATCCCAAGGAATGATTGGAAGTATTATCTATTCAAAATCCACCAAAGTATATATTGTATTTTTTATCACTCTATGTTCCCATTTTAAATCAAATACTAATGAAACAAATTTATTGGGATTAAATTTTAATTTGAGATACATTTAAATAAAATTAAATTGAGGGATGATACAAAAAAATATTGATATACAGAACCTTTGGATTTTCACAGATGTTGACTAGGTTATAGTTGTTGATGACACGAAGTATAAATCTATTTTATTTTTTTAAAGGATTATATATTTTATATAATTAAAAAAAGAAATAAATTACCTAGATATAAAAAAAATGAGTTTATAGTTGTGTCACTATAAGCAAAAAATATTTTTTGGATGAAGACATAACTACATGATTTGATACATGATGTGGGTACCCTTTATTTTCTAGCCATGAAAATAATATTTCAATAAACTTATAAAAAAACACGTATTACAATATACGTATAAGAACACTAATATCTAATATTTATTCCATAAAGAAAAATATGTATAAATTATTCTAAAATAATACTTTTTTCATTCCAAGATACAATTAAAATATATTTTTACAAAACCATTAAGAATTGAATAATTTGAGTAGTAGTGGCTTCAACAAGTAGTGTAATAAACATCTTGTAATTGAGGTGTATTATTATTTGATTTTCATAATATAATATTTCCTCCAAAGATTACTTAGTAGTTATTATTTTTCGGGATAATGTTGAATCACCATGTATGATATGTTTTAATATGTCTGGTGATCTATGTAGGCAATGATATAAAAATACACTACTCATTGTTTTTTTCTTTATGATGACTAAGAAATAAAACAATGTGTTATTTTATAAAAAAACATTTATGATTAATTTCAATACATGGGATTTATATAAAGTGCTAGATCATGTATACTTAATTATGAATTATTCTAGATCTTTTTCATTATGATCTTTATAGATCACCCATTCTTGTATTTACACAAGATTTATTCTGAATGAGGTATCATCCAAAAATATAAAGGGGGATATTGTTTATTCATCTTTTGAATACTGTTTTAATATTTATCGATACATTTTAATTATATTGATAGGGTGTGTTATTATTAATTTTTCAGGACTACTAATACTGGGGATGTATTTTATATATAATTCTGTGGATATTTAAATTTGTTATGGTTGATGTTGATTTGGGAAACATTGAATTCATTTGAAAGATATCGGGATAATTGTTTGAGTCTATGTCTTGCATAAGCATCATCTCATGGTTTAAATACATAATGTTATATAGAATGAAAATTATAAAATTTAATTTAAGGATAACTTTGAATATATATTCAATCCTATTTATTAATTTGGTTAATCTAATGCTTCCTCATGTGATCACTTCACTCATTGTTGGTTTAGTATGTAAATGTTTTTGATCCAATCATCAAAAATTGAGTGTTTGTATACATGGAGTTGATCAGGATTATATATGTGTTCATTTTAGTCATTGATGATTGAGTTTTTACACATTGTTAATTCACACATAGCCCGTGACATATGTCCACTTGTAACACATGGTCAATCCATTTACTAAAATCTTGAATGTTATGATTGATTCATCAATTCAATATGAATAGAGGTTGTAATGAATAACAATGTCAAAATAATAGTCAATGATGTTCTCTTTGAAAGTATTTTTATAATTAACTGATACATGTTACCGTCAAGCACACAATTTTAAAGGTAAATCCATTGTTATGCATGCTATTCAAGAGTTATTTTATTATTTAAATGATATATACGGTTAATGTATTCCTACATATGTGTAACAATTAAATTTCCATAACATTAGATATTATAAAAAATAGATTAAATCATGTTATTTTTTTGTGTGATCATCTAGAATTATATATCATGACAATTCATTTTTATCATGATTCATGAAAAACATGAAAATGATGAGATAATGTGCACATGGAAAATATTTATAAAACTATTCTTGGGGAAATATTCAGACGAAATAAAACCATGTTATTAATGGTGAAGATGTGTCCTTAAATTTATAAATATCACATGGAGTTGAAATCCCATATCTTTAGGAGTTATAAATCGGTATATATGGATTTCATGAATTTAATGAATAAGAAATGTGTTAATTAAAAAATTGTTTGAATGGAATATGTTAAGACTTAAGATGGTCTTTAATGAAGATTTCCTCTGATTCTATACCTTAAACAATCCAATTCTATTTTTACAATGTTTATAGAAATAATATTATCACTATATTTGGGAAAAATATATTAAAAATATAGAATAATGTGAGCTATTGATAATTATAAGAATAAAAATACTAAAAATATTCTATATCATAGTGTGAGATGAACTATGAAAATTTAAAGGATGTTTTTGTGCAACAATGAGGATAAATATTATGATCATGAATACTTATAGAGCCTTATATACACATCTATGCTCATTCACTAGATGGAGTAATTTTTTTCTATTGATATGATATTAGATCTAGTAGGTTTTATCAGTTATATGAGTTTAAATTCATACCAATCCTTGAGATACTTTTAATAAAAATATGGGGTCCATGTGTGTTATATAAAAACAACAAAACAATGAGGATATAGAAACCCTGAAAATAAGGTGATCATTTTTAATAAACATGTTATGAATGACTTATTTCATTTAATTAACAGAGTGAGAGGTTTTGATAAAGAATAAGTGTAATCAAATTTGGAATAACTATTCAAATATATTCAACCACACCTCTTAATGTGTGTCATATTTTATTTGATCTAATTTATTGATAATTTGGAATATATGCATAATTTATTATTTTTCTAATTGTATGGATCTTCCCAATTTTTTCCAACCATGGGTAGTGGTGAGATATATGAAGCCAATCATTTTGAGTATATCATGAATTTATTGATTAATTAAACTATTTAAATATTATTCTATATATTTTTTTCAAAGTATTTGATATCTATGTCATATAAAATAATGATTCAATAGATTAATGTTGTGATTCCATGGGTTACAATTGATTTCTGAGTATGAAGAAGAGAATAATGAATAATTATTATAATAATAGTGACTGATCATATGTCTAGGTGATAAAAAATATTTCACTTTGTTATTAAGGTAATATTAAATTGGAATGATATCTATGTGTCTGAAATGTTGATAACTGAGTTATGTGTCATAATGGGTTGATGCAATTTATTTATTTTAGAAAATTTGTGCATCATGTGATTTTTTTGGATGGGATCTCAGATTAGTGGAGGTTAAAATTTGGATTTTACTTTGGAATATCATGCATTGGTTTATGAGGAATAAACGTGTAGTAAATTTGTATCAACTAGGATGTATTTTAATAGAGTTGGTAGTGATTCTTTAGGATATGTTCATTGGAAATATGTAGTGTAGGGGAGTCGTGAGACCTAGGGTTGGGGTCTAGGTGTATGATATTTTAAGTTATTTTTTATAGAGAAGGAACCAATGGATCATGGGGAGGGATCTTTCGTGGTAATATATATATATATATATATATATATAATTTATATGTAATCTACATTTGATTGTGTGTTATTAAATAACAATTCTTCACATTTATTTATTCAAAAAAAATTATTGTCTAACATAATGTTTTATATTGATATCACGTTTGGATTTGAATCTATGAATACCCCTTTGGGATGATGGGTCAAATCCATCAAGAGATTCCACATATATGAAACTTTCATAATTGGATTAGGATTTCATTCTGACATCATAATTCTATATATAGAGGAAACCAGTATATGAATTTTTTTTATAAAAGATAAAAAAAATTAACAAAATAACTTTATTTTCAATTGTTAAATGTTATACATACTAATATAAATAATTTTAATTTTATTAAAAATCATATTTAATAATAAAATTATATATAAATTTTTAGAATAAGAAATATACCATTTATATTGATCATTTTTATATAAATATATCTAAAAAATAAAAACATTAAAATGATATCTATGGATGAGTTCATTGTATCATGGATCCAAATTGTTTTCCCTACTCATTTTATGAAACCCTACATTATAACATTCATTTAAATAAATTATCTGTCACCTTATTGAAATGTTTTCTAATCATTAATTTTAACAAGCGTACCCTTCACTCGATGATGAATCCCTTCTCTAATTATTCAACAATATTTGTTTCCAATTTTCACCATGAGAAATCAAATATTCTTCTCAAATATTCCCATAACAAAAAATGGATCTCTTGTTCATGATGCCAAAGAAACACAACAATCAATTTTTTATTCTACTTAATATTTCATATATCAAAAGGAAAAAACCTTCTAAATATGTACAATTAAATAGATCCCCAAACTATATATTTATATATAAATTTGTTTCATGAATCATCCATATAAAACGAAATTAATCATTATTTTTTTCAATTAAAGGATTCCCTAGGACTATTATTGAAAAAAATTTGCGTGATAGTAAACTACGTGGATAAAACATCCTTGGATATAGAAAACTAGACCAGATGGTAGCGGATAATAATTTTTTGATGGGTCTCAAAATGATTTGATATTTTTTTATAATATTGGAGATCAATGAATAATTTAATTGATTAAAAAAAATGAAACATAGTTGGGAGAGTCCTATCAGATATTTCAATTTTTGAGTTTTATTAAATGTATATAATATCCTTATATATATATATATATATTATATTTTGAGATTGTAATGTTTTTTTTGTGTTCCCTTGATGTTATAAATTATACATTTAATATTAATTTGGGATCCAATGAATGTCATCTTTTCTAAAAAATACTACTACATATTTAATATGAATTTTCTTTTTTCATGTCCTTATTTTTTATTCAGTTATTTTTTGTTTTTATATTATGAATTATTTATCATTCGGTTTAATATTACCATTTATTTCCTATATTATCCTCTTATAAAAGGGTATTAGTGGTTTTATGGAAATGTAAGAAACCTTTATGTCATATTTTTCTATGATTACTAGTCTAATTTATGATGTATAATTGTTATTATACATCACTAAATCATGTATGGTGATATTTTTAAATTTTTTGTGATGTCTATTTTATTTTAATGACAGAATTCAGTAATGAATATTAACATAGATTTAATTTTTATTAGGGTGTGTACCTTTTTATTTGATTGGATTTAGAGTCCTTTTAGATGTTCGTTAATGATGTGAAGGACGGATATTTAATCATAGTGATTATTTTAGAAGATTTTAAAAGAGAGTTTCTGTATCTAGAAGGTTAATTTAAAAAATTTAAATAGATATTTTTCATCATCGTATATGGATATGTTTCAGGGGAAACTATCTATATCAATGATTCCGAGATAATGTTCTAAATATAAAAATTTATAGGAATTATATAGGAATAATATTTACAAATTTTAATATAAAAATGGTATTAATGATATTTATAAAATTATACATGTTAAGGATTATATAAAAGGGTTAAAGAAATTATGTATATAATGGTTATATTTTATACTTTTAATTGAATATATGTGATTGATTTATATTTCGTTGGTCCATGATCATCTGCACAGTTGTGGGTTACTAATAGAAAACCTAATTGGAAATATATTATTTGGAATGTATTTATAATTATTATAAAATTTTTATTAGTATATTATTAATGAAATATATTTTAAATTTTATTCATGAAACTGCAATCCTCAATATTTCTATTTTTTATTTAATATATTTAATTTGAATTTTCTTCCTCACTATAGATTATGTTTCTCATTTTTAATATTTTAACGAGATTGAAAATTTTATAATATATTTTTATTATTTTTCATGAAATTATTTCTCCAATAATGTGTGGTTGTTTTTTTAATGATCACTCGATATGGAAAAAATAATGTTTTGGGTATAGATTAATAATTTATCAAATTTTCGTCTTTGTGGGTAAGATTTAATATTTCTATCATGGTGATTTTTTCCATAAACTACTTTAAGAATCCATCATCTATAATTTTTAAACTTATATTAAATTCATATAAATGAATATTAATTATCAATTGATTATATTATAGAGAGTTAGTTATCATTTATAAATTCATATATTCCCATCTCACTATACTAAAATCGGTGAATCATTCTATATCTTAGATGCTATTTTGAATAATGTTTTTAATTATTTTCCAGTAATATAAACATTTAATATGAAAAATTAATTCATATATTTTTTTTATATATTATAAGAAATTAATTTTTTTATAATAAAAAAACTAATTAGTGTAATAGAAAGTAATTATTACATTTCATCTATTTATAGTGTGATATTTATGATAACCATCATGATTAATTTACGTTTCGAATAATACGATAACACTTTTCCAATGAAATTGGAAATAATTACATAGTTAATGTATTTAACATGAGTAAAAATATATAATTATTGTTTATGAATATATTAGAATTAGTTAAAATTTGTTTATTTTCATTTATATATTTTTACCATCATTAAAATGATCCATTTTATGTATAAAATGATACTACATGGGGATATATTATAGAATAAAATTTTAATGAATTTGATCAAATAACAATGAAATTAATTCTAATTATGTAGTGTGGTTATGATAATTTTTTAATTATACCATTAATATGATGGATTTTTTACAAAAATAAATAAAGAATAATTTATTTTAAGTACGTATATTTTTATTTAAATAATTATTTTCTGGGATATTGTGGCTATTACATCAGGTTTAATACTTTTTACCACATAAATTTTAATTCCAAAAATGAAAATTTCTTGTCATTTTTTTGATGTTATTCATGAATAATATTCACTCACTATAGTGATTATGTATTTTGAATTATTAAGACATATGATTTCAGAGATGTATTTTTGAGGGAAGGTCTATAATGTGATGCCTAGAGTGATGTTTTACCCTACGAATGACCATAAGATTTTATAAGAAATGATAAGTTATCATTTTAGTCTAAGGGAATCATTGTTGAATGGTAAGCACTACTTGAATGTTTTTTTAGTAATTCCATATTGGTTTAAGGGATTTTGGTGCATCAGTTTTTGAATTTCTTTTATGGGTAATGATTTATGTGTTTATCAATCACATTTATTAACTATTTCAATAAAAAAATCATAACCAATGTTATAGGTGTGTATATACCATATCATTTAGAATTATTAGACATTGATTTATATGATATTTCATTATTATTTAACATATGTATAAATTATTTTAGATTATTGATCATATAAATTTCATAAGGATTAGTCTTACTATATTGGTTATATGATGCCCATATTTAGTTTAAAGGTGGTTCGATTAATATTTTAAAATCTATTGTGCATGAAGGTCCATTAATATTGGTTTTTCCTAAACACCAATGGATCATCATAGATAATTACAAAAATCCCTCTTCTAGTATAATAATTATTTAATTATAATACATCCAACACCCTAACCCCTTTTCTCATATTTTATATTTGTAATCATTATTACATTGTTATTGGATATGTGAATTTTTTTCATTATAAAATAAATATATTTATTCTAGATAAATGTTATTATTTCATTGTATAATATCATTAATATAAATTCAAAGAAAGAAGAGAACACCAATTTATAGTAAACCTATTTGTTTCGAATAGTTTATAAATAATAATTGCTTTGTTTTATTATTAAAAACTCACAATGTTTTCAGTAATAAATATTTTGAATTTATTTTAAAGTGTCAATTAATATTTTCAAGATGTATTATGTAATAATGGGAAAAAAGCATTTAGAAATAAATTAATCTTCACTTTTATAACATTCTAATAATTATTATATTTATGGATCATATATATATATATATATATATTACAAAGCAGTATCATAAAAAAATACATCCTTTTAGATGAATATGCTAAAAATTTCAAGAAATAAAAGTCTTAGGACCATTAAAGTTTATAATAATTGGAGACTATTTCATAATATTATTATTTCACTATAGATCATAATCATGTCACTTAAATATATTCCCATTTAGTACTAATCATAGACATAAACAAATAGTTTTTTCCATTACATGGAGAAACAAAACATAAAATTGGATAGGCTTAGATTCTTATTAAGGGAAAACAAGGAAGATATCTGTAAATGATCACATTGAAGCATAAGATATGAATTATTTTATGAGACATTATATAGAAATAATAAATTTCATACCCAATATATCATGGATAATAAATATGGGTCCTTGAATAAAACATTATTATTTCAAAATACATGAACTATATGTTTGAAAAATCATCAAATATTTTTGAGGAACCCTATGTTCCAATCATATAATTGTCGAAACATCATATTATATAAACATTTAATATTTCAAGGTAAATAACCAAGAATATAATGTCATAATGGATTAGTAATCAACACATGTTTCCTATTTCAATACAGATCTAGAATCATCACTAGTTACCCATACTGGATCAAGTATTATCAATATGTTTCCCATATATGATCAAGCATAATGACTTATCTACCATCATTATCTCATCATATATAAAAGCTTACCATATTAATTGGAGGGAGATAAAATTTCTTCCCATCACATAATCTATACATTTTTCTTCTTAAAAAACATTAAAAATTCATCATTTCAACATATATAACCTATACAAGGAAATGCGGTTTCATAATAATTTCATAAAACCATCATATCATATCCCAAGAAAAAATAAATGATATTCATAATAATTTAATAATTATAATAAATAACAAATATCACCAAAATAAATAATAAGTATTGTACCATTTGATCACATCCATACTTAAATGATATCTACATCATTGTTTTTTTGTGGTTGAAGAATATATTTTCTAAAATAAAATCATTTAAAAATTATTAGGAAAATATAATTATTATTTGAAATATATTTAAAATTTAAAAACAACCAAAATATCATGGATTACTTTTTCTATGTAAATAAGCTTCAAAATTTCTATAATGTTTTTGAATAAATGAGTGGTCATGATAGAAGAATATTTGGTTGTAACCTTTTGACACGGGTGCCACACGCCAATTCCCTAAGCCATACAATCAATTGACCTCATGCATGCATCCACACAAAGTATAGTTTATTGATAAGCAGTGAGGGTCTGGTAAGTCTATCATGGGGAGACTATACCCCATTTTATTAGAGTAAAACATTATTTGAAATAAATAATGAAATGAGGATTTATATATGAGCATGAAAAATACCAATAAGATTATGTCACAAGTCAAAAAAAACTCTAAAAAAATGTCAAAAATAATTATTAGATATTCCATGATAAATTATTTTCCATGATTCAATATGAAAAACCAAAAAAAATCCACTAATAACTCCTCCAAGTGGGTTCGAAACCCTTCCTAGTTCCCTAATCCATGATCCACCGCCAATTAATCCATCATTCACTCCAGAAAACACAATGCCTTTTCGTGTACTAATCAGGAAACCTTAGTAGGGTGTGAGTAAAGCTCAATAGGCCACCACATTTGACATCTAAAACAAATCCAGTCATATTGTATATGAATTTATATAATGCAATAATTACGATGTATAAATAAATTGTTATCATATTATCATTTATACTTTATTTAACTACATTAACTCCTATATTCCTAAAGATACTAGTACCTCAATACTAGCTTCGACTCATGCTAGAGCCCGATGTGATCCCTAGGTAACATTATATCTTAATACATATTTATAATCATGTTTGAGTTTGAAGTATTAGAAGGTGATATCAAATATCAATACCTGTTTCTGCTCATGTCGGAGTCTAAGGTATTATCTAGTGAGGCACAGACTCAGAGTAATCATTAAGAAAGAAAACAATGTCTATACACCAAGTTATCAACAAGCATAAATACCATTATTGTACATCATCATGTATAATACCCCAAATATAAACATGAAGATATACCAGTGGGGTAGATTTTCATGTCTAACTCCGAAAATCACAATGTCCACATATACCATTGGTGTAGATCATCATGTCTAACAACCCAAATCTCATTTTTGTATAACCTTCACTCATGTAGATCATCATGTTTAGAACTGTATTCATTCGATAACCTGATAGATATATCACTAGCATAGAACATCATTTAAATCCCTCCATGAAAAATTATGTATATATATTATCATTTGTTTACGAAATCATGTCTAACACCCCGATTCTTAATTGTTCATGTATATCACTTTTTATCACATCTTCACATGTATCTCATTTTCACATGATTTCACATTATCACATCAACTAATATCAAACACTGTAATCATTATATCCCAAAAAAACTATCATGAATTCCATTAATTAATTCTTAAATTTATTATTCAATAAAAATTATATAATTTAAAAATTAATTAATCATTACACAAAATAAATATCTAGAAATTAATTACCCAATTAATTATTCAAACACACTAATTAAATACCTCATAATTAATTCACCGATTAAATATTCATTTGATGGTATCAATATCCTAAAATTTATTCCAAAATTATTTATCTCTAATTATATCATCCATATCCAACAGTTAATCCTGAAATAATTTACTAAACTCAACTGTGCATGCATTTCATTATCATTTCTATAAATCATCATCTGTAACACCCCATTTATCAAAAATTAATTATTTTTAATTAATTAATCCAAGACCATTAATTGGATGAAAATATAATTAATAACATCAATTTTCCTTAATTAATTTAATAAATAATTAACTATCCTTTTCAAATAATTAATTCATTAATTAATTAATGAAATCTCTCCTATTAATCATTACAATAATTAATTATCTCATTCAAAATGTAAATAAATCTTAGTTAATTATAATATTATTTATCTCGAATAATCTACTTTGATAACCCATGATTAATTCATGAATTAATTATCCAACATGAAAAAATCAGTGTCCCATAATTAATTCACTAAATAATTATAAAATCTTATTAATTCAATATTCCAATAATCCAAATTAATTAACTAAACAATTAATAAATATAATTCATTCAATGGATCCATAAAAAACCCATTAATTAATTCTCAAATTATTTATTCCAACTCAAAAATCATAACAATAAATCCATTACATAATTCCCTAATTATATAATCCAGATCGCTTCCATTTATTAATTCCAAAATTAATTAATATTACTCAAACCCTACAACTAATTTTATAATAAATTTTCCTTGTCAATTGTATTAATTAATTCCACAATTAATTAATATAATTAAAAATCATTATTTAATTCACTAATTAACTAACAAAATTACTACCATTAAATAATTTATTAATAAATTATTCTAAAGATAAACAATTTAATAACCCTAAGAAATTAATCAATTAATTATTCTCTCTCCATTTAATCAATCAACCAAATTTAAGAATAGATTAATTGTTCCATGAGCATATAATTACTAATCATAAAAAACAATAATAATTAATTATACAATTAATTATCACAATTCATCAACTTCTATAAAACAATTATTAATTCATCAATTAATTATTCAATCTCAACAATCTATATCATGGCATTATTAGTTGAACAATTAATTATCCAATATAACAATTTCAAAATCCCATGCATTCCCATTAATTAATTATATAATTATTTAATTAGGTTTACCTACCTAAACAACTCCATAATTTATTACCTTAATATTTTATCGAATTCAAAAATCCAAAAATCTCGTATTTATCCCCCAATTGATTATCTCATTTCACGATCCCTAAATCTAATAATTTCATAATTCAATATTTAATTTATTCTATTTTTAAATCTAATTTCTAAATATATATATTAATTCTTCCACTTTCATATACATAATTAAAATATATTGTTATAGGATTTGAATTTTATATCACCTACCTCTAGAATGGAAATGAAGAATGTTCACCTATGGAAGTCCACATTTTGAGCAGAAAAACCACATAAAAATTGATCCATATTAAATTCCTAGATTTTCATATTACCAATCACTCAATTTGAATAAGATCTATCAAGAATGCAATGATGAACATGGTCTAGATCCAAATTAAAGTCCTCAGTTGAATAAAATAATGCCTCTTAAATCTAGATCATAATACAAAAATCCTAGACTAATATTAAAAAAATATAGACCTGCATCCAACAGTAGATAAAACAAGTTCTTTAATATAAGAAGATGAGTAGAGGATGGAGATAGATCTAATTGAGAAGAACACCCAGACACAGGAGGTGTGTGGAGAAGCTTCGGTCCAAGGAGGTGGTGTACAGAGGACATATGATCCAAGGAGTAGGTGTGATGAGGCTCTAAAGTGGATAGGGAGGAATGAATATGCTTTGTAGTATAGAATATGGTTTTTTGGAGGGTTACACAATGTTAGAGGCATAGTTTTTATATGCTTGGTGATAGAATTACATGACATAAATTATCATTTCTTGTTGTGAAAATTCCTATCTTATTTCAAGATTTTTTAATTATATCTTATCACAAACCTTTGAAAATAGAATAATTTAAAATAAAAAATCTTATAATTTTATTTAGTGACATGTCAACATGTGGTGAAAGCTAATTATAGGGGGTGTAATCTTCATTCATGAAACGTGAACTTGTGGTATAAACAACTTTCAGGACATGTTGACATGTGGTGAACAACTGTTAATGGGGGTATAAATTTTTAATGTTGTGAATTAATTCAAGCCTAAAATTAAATTCACAGGGTCTTCCCTAAAAAACCCACATCATGAATTTTTTCTAGGAAGAGTATTTTTTTGTAAACAGAACTCACCACTTAATCTTACAGCACCCCTAGAAAAAAGTGGGATCTCAAAATCTCCCTACTGTATAACAGCTCATACTCAAGATGTACACCCAATCAACACAAATCTTCTGTGTTATAAAGATCAAGTTACTAATCCCTTGCATTCTTTTCTATCTCTCATGTTTTATTATGCACATTCCTATGTTTTCTAGAACATACGAACTTTCAGGATGATATTTTTCAGTAACCCCTTATAATAGCAACCCGACACATATATCAGATACTCCCCAAAGGACACATCATTTTCATGATCAACATCCACAAAAAACCCACCATTATTTTTTTCAAACAACCTCTTGAACATAACACAACATTGTCACCTATCATCTCCATCAAAAACCTCTTGGAAAGGACACACATCCACCACCTTTAAGTCTGAAATATCTATTCCCTAAGGAATTTAAAGATGAACAATATAGTTTTCTCTATCAAATATTTATGCCACCATATCCAACCAATTACCATTAAACATGAATGTACTACTGATATATTTCTACAAAACATTGGAAAATTTTCAACACCACTACCAAACAAACTCAACCACAATGACCCATTGCCCATAGTATTCATCGACCTTTATTACCTCATAATAACCTCATCTATTAACTATTAATGGTGTAACTTGAACCGTCCGGCTACACATATATTCATATTCATAAGAACAACATCAAAGGGCATCAATATGAAACCAAAACACATTTAGGTAGCTATTTATAATGCTAGAGCTTTCTATGCGTACCCGAGATGATATCAGGGTTGGGGACAATATCATCCCTAATTAAAAGTATGTTATGAAGTCATTGGTGAATCACCACCACAATTACTACAACACCGATATAACCTCCATTATGGAAACTACTCAATGTTTCAAATACCTTGGACTCCCCCCCACAAACATCTCACCATACTATCCCAAACCAGAAGGTCCCTCACAAAACTCCCAAAAGAGATCTCAAACTATAGAATATTCATTATCCAAACTACCCACATCAAGGGCCAATTAAAAAAACAAAGTATTCTCATTTCACCTTATTTACTCAATTATCAATATGAATTTAAACTAAACCATATCATATATATCCTACTTTTCCTACCACATAGTCAAAACTGAGTCACTATCACAACCCGTAACCATCCGACAGCTAGGTCCTAGTTAAAATGGGTGAACACATTCTCATTATTAAATTTTCTCATTCATATAGACATTTATTTTCATTTCCCATTATTTTGATGTCTTTATCAATTTTATATTAGGAACTAATTTCTTTTCAATTACTCATGAAAGGAAAAAAAAAGAGAATGTTCAAAAACATTCTAAAAAACTGTTTTTATATGTGTTCCTAATATGATGATTGTTCAAAAAATAATCATTAGTGCCTAGAATGATACATGTAAACCCAAATATTATTCAATTATTGTCCGTGAGTCAATCTAAAAAAATCAAGTGAATAAATCCACTTTAAAAATAATAATATTTATAACCCAATTTGATATTATTTTCAATTGTTACAACAAAAAGAAAATTTTCAATAATCACACTCAGAGCCTTGGGGTATCCCTCATACATGGTGTAGCTACTCCTGTGAATAATATCATAAACAAGCCCCAATTATTATGTTTCTTTGGTATAACTATCTCAAATAGAAATATATAATATGAAGAATAACAAATATGGCCTCTCATACCACTTTTTAATGTCTTGAACCGGGTTCCATACATTAGATCCACAAGCTGGACCACCACACGACCTCCAATATGCCTCCCTATATGAAAATAAATTTCAAGAAGTAGTGAGGGTATGGTAAGTCAATCATGGGGAGACTATACCCCCATTTATCAGAGTAAAACACTAGTAGAAAATAAATAAAACACTACATGAGAATATATGAACATTACTAATACTAATAATACGGGATCAAAAGATGACCAAAACTGGAAATATCATGTCAAAAGTAAATAGTAGATATTCCATGATGAAATACATTATGTGTGTCAGTATGAATGATGTAGGTTCTGGTCCCAGCAGAAGCGTGATTTGGCTGACAACCTACATTAATATTATCCATGAGTAATTATTATTTTGGGGTCAACATGATGATAAAATCCAATATCCATAGAATAGAATCAAATATCTCGATAAAGAAGGAAGAGGCCTAAAATAATAAGAGAGTATTTTTAACATCATTTTTTTAAATTATTTATTTAATTTCATAATGAATGGAATACCTAGATCATTGATATTTTGTGTTTTTATGATTTTGATCATCCAGAATGACACTTCTGGATTATCTCATTGGGATTGGTATGATCCAACCCATAATCCCTCTAGAGGTGATCCACACATTTTCTGATGGCCTCTGATTGACAAAAATCATTCATTGGAATCTAGCATGGCGAAGTGAGTGTCTGGTGTCAGTCATTGTTGATCACTTTTTCTCCATCCATTAAGAATTATCTCATTTCTATGAGGGGAATGATGTCGATTCCAGAGGGAAATTTTTAGCTCAATAATTTTCAATTCAGTGGTTGTTCAATTCATTCCTTCGAATAATGGTTGTAAGTGTCTATTTATCAACATGGGGTTACAATTACAATTTTTAATTTCGTAGAAAAAAATTAAACACATTCATAACCTTAGCAAAAACCAATGCTTTTAATAATAATAATGCATCATTATTTATGGTGTGCCAATTTGCACAAAATGGAATTATGAATAATATTCCGTGTCAAAAAATAATAGAACTGTTATTATTATATTAATTTGTGTCAACTAGTTATACATTTATTTATCTTCTTGAAAATAATTTTTTTACATCCAGACCAACCTTGGTCTTCTCAAATTCCATTTACTATTATCTAACACCCAAATAAATAACTAAATAATATATTCTCTTAAATAAATATATTATTTACAAACTAGTAAATATATTTTTATGAAATGTTCAATGAAATAAATAAATATATTTTACCCACAATCTAGTGAATACATATTTATTTAATTTATAAAATCAATTTAACTTGAATAAAATTATTCCACCCTCTTGAAATTAATTTTTTTTTCATAAATTTAATTCAAATAGAATTTAATAGAGACCACAAAAAACACTTAGTGTGTGACACTCTTTGATTCTTTCTCATTGGAATTAAGTGAGATTGCCAAAAGTCAAAGAGTACTGTCTAGGAATTGTTCAAGACACCCATGAGAATTGTCTTCATATCATAACAATGACTTCCACATATGAATGCTCACTCTGTAATATAATACCTTTGTCTCAATATCTCACCAGGAAGGTTTCATGGTAGTGTCATCAACCTTTGTGCTTGATACACAATTCATTGACTACCAAAATTAAACTAATCATTAAATCATGGCAATATAATTTTGTGCGATAGTTTTATTTGAATCAAATGGAAATGATATAACTTCCATAAATAGAAGGAAAAAATACATCATTGACTTGTCTATTAATGACATGCCACTCATGATGCACCCAACACACCCTACATCCTACTAACATTTTTTTATGAGAGTTTGCATCAGTAAGTCAATGTGAGTCAGTCATGGAACAGATTATTGATAATCTCAATGTCTAAGGATCATTACACAGGCTCGATGATAATAATATCTGACAACACCAAAACATGTAAAATTCATACTGGAAGGTATTTTATCATAATCTACCACCTTAGAATTTACTATGTATGAACTTTATGAGCAGACGTCTAATTTACTTACGAGTACTCACACGTGACATTCTATATACTATGTCTCAAATATAGTATGTCATCCAATTACAGAAATATATTTACAAAAATTGTCATACCCCATCAAGGCTCTCATCCTAGAAGAGAACTATTATAACCATGTCAATGAGACAAATACTACCAGACATAATTACACTATAGTCTTGTAGAACAATGAAAATTAAGTAATAAGATATTTAATATTTACATATATTAAATATTCATGTAATAAAAATACAACTAGTTGGTTCTAGGATACCAACTCTTACAAACACCAACATGGACTATAGCCAACTCCCTTGAAATTTCAATTTTATTAACCTCATAGGATGATCATGTTTCTATTGAGTGAATGATTTAGTCAGAGGGATCTACCATGTTGTATTCCATGGAAATAATTCTCACAAAAACATCACCTCTATGAGAAAAATCTCTCCAGATATTACATTTTCAATGTATCTGATTTGTCTGTTTATGTGACCTTGGCTCGTTTTCGAGATCCACCACTACAGTATTATCACATTATAATGTGATTGGATCTTTATTGATAGGTATCACATCAATCTCTTAGATGAATCATCACATTCAAAATCTTTCTTTAGCTACCTCAAATGCTATGATATACTTGGACTCAACTATATAATATGTGACCACAATCTTCTTTATCCTCTTCTAGCACACTTCACCTCTATTCAAAGTGAATATGTATCTGGTTTGGGACTTCATGTCATCATGATTAGTTTGGAAACTAGAATCTTCATATCCTATAATGGCTAGTTTTTCAAATCCTCCATAAACATAGAACACATCTTTAGTACGCCTTAGATACTTTAGGTTAGTCTTGTCATCCATATAATGGAGGTCACCTAGGCTATCTTGATATCTTCCAACCACACATAATGTGTAGGCGACATCCATCCAAGTACATAGCATGAAATATATGACTGACCTAATCCTTAATGCATATGGATTATTTTCTATTATGTTTATTTCATCATGTGTCTGAGGAAACATTTTCTAGGAAAGAGGAATTCCATGTGATGCTGGTAACAATCCCATATTGGATTGTTCTATACTAAATATCATCAGTATCTTATCAATGTATGTACTTTGACATAGGACCACCAATCAGTTGGATCTACCACAGTGGATCTTAATCCCAAGAGTATATTTTTCCTTGCCCATGTCCTTCATGGATAATCATTGATTCAAAGTTACCTTAACAGAATGTATGACTGGTATCTTATTTCTAATAAGTAATATGTCATTATCATATACTATTAGGAAAAGGAAATCACTCCCACTAAACCATTTATAGACACAAGGCTCACATTCATTCCTGAAAAAACCACATTTCATTATGGATTAATCAAAATGAATGTTCCATGACCTGGATGCTATCTTCAATACATAAATGAATATATTCAACATTCATACCCTACCAGCAACCTTCACAATAATAAACCCTTCAGGTTGTGTAATGTAGTCATATTCTCAAATGTTCCCATTAAAGAAATTTTTTAGATATTCATTTTCTACTTCTCATTGTCAGGTTCAGTGGAAATGGATAATATAATTTTGATGGATTTCATTATTGAAACTAGTGAAAAGGTTTCATAATAGTCAATGCCTTGATGCTTCTTGAACCCCTTTTTAACAAGTCATGCAATATAGGTACTGAATTGTCCATCCTTGTCCAGTTTATTCTTGAATAGCCAATTTCAACCAATAATATTTCCATGAATTGGAGGATCTTCCAAAATCCTTACTTTGTTTTGGTACATGGAATCCATTTCAAGAATCATGGTTCTTTCCACTTGTCAACATATGTTAAACTTACTAATTCTTTGAAGGTTATAGAATCAATGTTATTAACTAATAATGAGTCTTAACACTCAGTAACATAAAAACTATACTGTTCTAGTTCTCTAACCTCTCTTGTATTCTTTCTTAGTTCTTGTGTCATTATAATAGTTATTTCTTCTACAGTGATTTTTGGAATCGGTTCCTGTACCAACTCTTGTGTACCATGAGCCTTGACTTCATTGAAGTCTCTCTCACTCCCAATATCACTTTTGGATATTTTCTCCCTCTCATAGAATATGGAATTTCTTTCCACTATAATATTTTTGTTTGAAGTTTTGTGTAGGTAATATCCTATTGTTTTCCATGGGGTATCCTATAAAGGTACACTTTGTGCCTCAGAGAGACCGTTTTTACCAAAGGATACCTTAATAAACATATCAATTCCTACAAATTTAATTTTGATTACATGAATTTATTTCTACTTCAAATCACATATGGAATATCATTTATTGATTAATTGGTACATGGTTTAAATTGTGTATAACTTTTTGTAATGAATATCCCCAAACAGATAATTGAAGACTTTCATGAATCATCATTAACCTCACCATGTCCAACCAAGTGTGGTTCCTTATTTCACTGACAGAATTCTGCTTGGGTGAGAAAGGATGAGTGAGTTGGGATGGGATCCCAAACTCTGATAAGTATTTAATGAAGTCTTCATTAAGATATTTTCCTCCTTGTATTGAGCATAGTTTTTTAATCTTCTTACAAATATTGTTCTTGACTTAAATATTGTATTCCTTGAACATTTCAAAAAATTGAACTTATACCTCATTAAGTATATATATCCATATCTAATAAACTCATTAGTACAAGTTATAAAGTATGGGTTTCGTCCCCTCTCTTCAACTGGAAATGGTCAGCACAGATCGCAATGAACCAATTCAAAAATCACTTTCTTCCATTCATTGTTCCCAATAAATGAGGGTTTGGTCATTTTCCCTCATAAAACATTAATGACATATAACATGTGGTTTTAGTTATAAAGAATCTAAATATCCCTCGTCATGCAAAATTTTCAATCATTTATTGTTTACATGACATAGCCGGTGATACAAAAGTTGGGTGTGGTATGAGTCGTGTGATTTATATCTATTTTCAATTTCCATTTCATAGATTGTGCATTCCAACATGTAATTACTATTGTATAAATGCTCCCAACCCAAAGAAATTCTCACTTAGAAAAACAAGAAACATTCATTTCCGAACATGAAAAAAATCCACCTGTATCTAATATAGACACAAAAATAATGTTTTTAGTAACAGACAACAAATAATTAAAACACATTAACACCAATATCATTCTAGTTGGCAGTGTGAGGTTGTTCTCTCCAATAGATACAATAGTGAGTCTTGTTCTATTGGATACTCGTAGATATACCTCTCGTCTATCAATCATCCTGAATATACTTAGTTCTTGTAGTAGGATAAATATGTGAGCACCAAAATCTATATCTAACACACAATTTGTTGAAATATATAGATTACATTCAATAACAAATGAACATGAAGATTTACCTTTCTTCTTATACTAGGTATAATTCTTATTCTAATGGCCCTTCTTGCAACAAGAAAGACAAATATATTTATATTCCCTTTCCTACCCTTTGATCTTCTTTTTCATATATGAATATAAAGAATATTTGGGCTACAATCTCTTCGCTTTCCCTTTCCTAATTATCACCATAAGGATATAAGGATTTTCATGGTTCATATCTTTATCCACTTGGTTAATGAGGATAAGAAGACCAGTTAAAGACTTCTCAGTTTTGTTCATATAGAAATTAACAACAAAGCTGGAGAGGCTATGAGGGGGTGATGCATGAATGAGATCTGTACCCAATTCATCTGGGAGTTTAAACCCTATAACCTCCAAGCTCTCAATGTAACTAATGAGCATGAATATGTGATGGCCAGCTGGGGAACCATTGACAAGATTACTCTAAAAGAGTGCCTTGGAGATCTCAAACTGTTATTATCTTACTCCCTCTTGGTAAAGACCACATAGGTTCTTGAGCAATTCTATATGAATCCATGTGTTTTGAGACCTCATGTGATCACTAGACATTGATGATAACATCAAACAATGAACATAGACCACATTGTCCATAAGTGTATCATAGACCTATAACTCTTAGTTACTTTCCTCTTGGGATGGTGGATCATGAAATGGTGACTCTATCACAATAGAATTCCAATCATGGTGTATAATTACCCAAAGTCATCTAAACTATTCTTGGATGACACTTCCGGTGATGATGTCATATTTATCGAGAATTTATTACAGAGATGGTGTAGTTGAATAATTTGTCATTTTATTCTAAAATTAAAAGATCATATAATTATTAATTTTTTGAATGAATTTTATGAGACATAATAAATTAATTCTATTAAGTCTCCCACTTTTTTATCAAATCCCAATGGCCCTTTCCATTGAACTTGGGATTTATAGTTTCCATGAAATTCTAGTGGCAATGATTGATATTCCAATTAACATAACCATAAAAAGGGTTAGTCAAGCTATTTGAAGGTATTCAGGTAGGTAGGCCTTTGGATACTGTAGGCTTGTAGCTTATTGATCTATTGAGTGGATTCCCCAATCCTGAAACCATGACTATAGATTTCCTCAACTCTTGCCTCCAATATTACACCATGTCTAGTAAGGGCTACTCCTCATGATGTAATATGGTTAATTAAACCCAAAACCTTTCATAAATGGGAATCTTGTATAAAAGTATTCCAATAAGGGATGATCAAACACATAGTTTTATTGATTTTTCCCTTAATCATGTATTAAAAGGCTTGGTCTGACATAATATTTTATTTGAAGTATTTTTATCTCTTATGCGTGAATTTGTTGTTATCATTATCAAATTATTGATAATATTAAGTGTGACTTTAATTAGTTATTAACCATTAATTGATAATATTTAAGCATAATCCTGGTTTTTTTAGTTCCATATTACATTGTTGTTTAATTCATTACCTATTTGATTGTGACAACACATACAAAATGATAAAAAATGAAAGTGACATAAAAAAATAAACAATGGTCATGATCATGATATTTTCTAATGGTTAGTTTTATCAAGAGGATGATAATCTAACCCTATCCTAGGGGAGAAACACCTTGAACTTTTGGTACTCATTTTTATATCTTTCCACATGTCCACCTTTGTATCTCCTTGGATTGGATTCATCTCATATCACACTTGAATAACATTCACTATCTTTGGAGTTACATCTATTACATATTCTATTAAACTAACACGTATGTGAGGGGGTAAAATGGGGTTTTATATTAATTAATCCTTGGGCTCATAGGCACTACATATTATTCGGTAGAAGGATCACATGACAATAAATTTAATTTAAATCAATTACTTAAAAGAAACTGTCAACATATAAATGTCTTAGTATAGGTCATGATCATCCAAACATGAAACGTTATTTACACATAAGTAAAAATAGAATTCAATTTCTTAATTATCTATGATTAAGATAAATCTGGATTGAATCAATAAATTATCCTATTTAATTAATCAATCATTTTATATTAAACCATTTTTAAAATTTCCATGAGATTCTCATCCATCATAATTTTAAACCAATAAACTAATTTAAAATTATCTTTGTCTATAACTTGTACCATGGAGGCATCCTAGTGAATACTTGTTCATAACTACCCAATGAGTTGAAATGAACATTACAAAGATGTTAAAGTAAACATATATATACAAAACACATGTCAGGCATTGTGCCTCGGCTGTATACCCTCACCACGGTACACGTCACAATGTTTTGGGTAATAAAATAATATATTTTAATAAATCTGTGTAATTTCGATGAGTTCACATCATGTAGTTTCAACATCAAATCATGTAATATTGTTCACTATCCATCTGAAGCACCTGCTCAGGGATACAACATGTGAGTGTAATTCATAAATCATCAGAGTACATAATGTGTCCAGGGGGCCACACATTGTGTAGTATCTGCATTACAGGGTCTCTAGCTAGGAACGATGTGTACGAGGTACATGGTCCAACACTAACCTGAAGAGACTATACACTGTGTCTAGTTTTCCACATTACTTTTAATCTAAAAACCACATACCATATGTTCCTAGTCAACACATTAAGTCTTTAAGACTTCGAAAAAATCAAATGAATTGTCTAGGTTTGGCAGACTGGAGCCTGTGCATTGTTCCTTGACTACACGATGTGCACTACAAAATACAGATCACATGTTCTAGTGTTGTATGGTAAAGATCATTTGGAACCTCTAAATGAGATCTAACATTATATTTTAATTAAATATAAAAGAAAAGATCATTTTTTGGTGAGAGAGAAATGAAAGTATAGGAAGAGATCTCGAGATTTAGATTTTCCGAACAATTAACATGAATTGAAACAACTATATTTTTAAATGTGTAAATCATCAAAAAAAATATTGAAATATTTATAAACTATGATGTAACCACTATGATACATCTTTTATTTTCCATGTATAGGAGAAGAGTAGTTGGGAAAACCGAAAACTTTAATTTTTACCATTGTCAATGATTATTTCGGGATCATTATGACGATGAACACCAGTCACCACGGAATAAAATCAAAAATCTAAATAAATAAGAAAGAGGCCCAAATACTTTAGGTATGACCTTGTAAATTATGTTTATAGATAATTTATTTAATATAATAATGAAAAATATAACACGGAAATTCAGTATTTTCTTCTTTGATGATGTTGGTCATCTAGAAAAACACTTCCATGGTTTCTCATTGTGTTTGTGAGGATCCAAACTTGATTCCCTCTAGTAGTGATCCACATTTGCTCGGATGGCCTCTGATCGACACCACTCATTCTCCTGGTGCTAGCATGGTTGTGTTAGTCTTTGTTGATCGCTTGTTCTACTTACTTGAAGAACGTATCTCATTATTGAGAAGGATGGGATGAGAATTTGAGAGAGAAATTGTTTAGCTCAACATTTCTTAATTCACCGGGTGTATATTTATCAAGATAATGCATGAGTTAAAATATTTAATTGTGTAACAATAGTTAAATTAAATCATAACCATGGAGAAAATCTATTCTTTTATAATAATACACTGTCATTATTAATGGTGCACCAATCTGTGAAAAATGGAATTATGAATATCAATACATGTCACACAATAATATCATTGTTATTATTATTTTATTTTGTTTCAACTATTCAAATAATTAATTATCATCATAAAAATAATTATTTTACTACTGGAATGACCTTGTTCTACTAAAATTCCACATTCATTTATTGAACACCCAAATATATAAATAATTAATTTATTATCTTGTGATTTTATTGAAAAATTACTAAATAAATATTTATTAAATGTTCAATAATATAAATATATATATTTAACCCACAATCCAGTGAAAAAATATTTATTTAATTTTTTTAATCAATTTAACATGAATAAAATTTATTCCACTGTGTTGAGAATAATATTTTTTCAATTAGTTAAATTCCAATAGAATTTAATAGTGACCACAATAAACACTTAGCGTGTGACCCTCTAGGATTCTTTCTCATTGACATTAGGCTAGCTTTCTTAAAGTCCAAGAGTACTGTCTAGCAAAGGGTCAAGGAGCCCAAGAGAATCAACTTAATGTCACAACAATGTCATCCACATACAAATGCTCACTGTGTAATATATATCCATTATCTCAATATCTCATAAAGTAGCTTTTATGACAATGTCATCACCCTTTGTGCTTGATATGCTATTATTTGACCACCTAAAATACACTCTTCATTACACTATAGACATGGAATTTTGTGTGACGGTTCTACTTCAATCAATGTGAGATGATATCAACTTCCATAAATGGAAGGGAAAAATCATTCCTCGACTTATCCATTAAAAACATGCCAATCGCGATGCACCAAATGTTCTCTACTCCCCACCAACTATATGTGTAATGATTTTTGTTAGTAAATTGATGTGTTCAATTTGTGACCTATATTAATGATAATCATAAAGTGTAATGATCATTACACACACTCATAGAAAAGAATATCTGATGACATTAAAACATGGGGAATTCCTACTTTTTGGTCTGTTCACATAATATTCCTTCATGGAGATTATCGAGTATTAAATTCATGAGAGGAATTATCATCTTCTTATGAGTACTCGCACCTAACATTATTTATAAAATTATTCCCATTATAGTATGTCCTCTAACCATAGAACAATATTTTAGATTATTTTTATAGCACTTTATGGTTCATATCATAACGGGGAACTGTTATGATATTGGAAATGTGACAAATACTCTAGGACATTATTACACTATAGCTATTCAAAAAAATGAAAAATATATAATAAGATGTTTAATATTTAAATATATAAAATATTAATTCAATAAAAGTAGTACTAATTAGTTCTAGGACACAAACTCTTATAAATAACCCATAATACAGATTGAAATAGAACTTTCCTCCAAGAAAGTCCCAAACCACGTTGAGTTGTCACATCCATGATCCATCGCCAACTAATCCATCAAACAAAATGCATTTTCCCATAACCTGTCCTAAAAACAGAAATCCTATTCAGGTACCGATTAGGTATCCCATGTAGGGTATGAGTATAACCCAGTAAGACACCACCAATTAAATCTAAAACAACATTAGTTAGTCATTGTATGTTGTTCTATAAAGAAATAAGTACAATTCATAAAAAAACTACTATAAAATTCTCATTTAAACTTTATTTACCTACATTAACTCTAGGGTTCCGGATGATTCCCTTATTTTAATACTACCTATGGTTTATGATGGAGCCCAAAGTGTTCCCTAGGTAATATCATATCTTCATAACTTCCTTAACTCATACTAGATATCGAAGTACTCGAAGGCAATATAATATCACAATACATTCTTCAGCTCTTGTGGGTGTCTGAATTTTTATCATTTGAGGTCATAACTCAGAGTACTCTTTGACATAGAAAGTCATGTGTAGCCTTGAATTTTCAACATGCATTAACATCATTGGTGTAGATTTTTTTTTCTAACACCCCATATCTCAAAACTGTGATATATCATTTGTAATGATCATCATGTCTAACATCACAAATATCAAAATTAACATACACCATTGGTGTAGATCATCATTTTTAACACCCTAATTATCATTTTTTAATGATAATCACTATTTAGATCATTATGTTTAAATCCATCACAATTTAATAACCTGATATGTCTCTCTCTAGCATAGAACATCAACTTTATCCCTTACTCAAAGACTATGCATGCATATCATCATCGACCTATGTCTCCATGTCTGACACCCCAATTCCCAATAATGCATGTATATCACTTTTAATCACCACTTCACATGTTTCCCATTATTAAATATTTTACATTATCATATAAATTTAGATTAAACATATTAATCCTAATATCACAGCTTACCATTACAACATCCATTAATTAATTCACAAAATAATGAATCCATGTCAAATTATTAATTCGATAATTAATCAGTCTTTTTCAAAAATCAATACCCTATAATTTATTCTCATATCTATTATTAAAACACACTAGTTCAATATCTCTCAATTAATTAAAAAATTAATAATTCATTTGAATTCATCAATATCTCATAATTAATTATACAAATAATTATCTCAAATTGTTTCATCCATTTCACTTAAATAATTCCACAATTAATTATATAGTTCAACAATGCATTTGTATAATTATTATAGGCGTATATCCTCATGTATAACACCCTATTTTTAATCATTAATTAATTTATAAATTAATTAATAAAAGACTATAAATTATTTACAATATTAATCAATAACATACATTCCCGTTAATTTATTCAAAAATTAATTAACCACACCATTCCAATTTATTAATTAATCAATTAATTAATCACATCTCTATAATTAATAATCACAACAATTAATTCTATCATTAAAAATATCGATAACTCACAACTAATACTATAGTTAATTATTTCCAATCATCTATTTCAATACCCTATAAATAGTCCAACAATTAATTTTCCAACTTAAAAATCTCATTTTCTTATAATTAATTTTAAAATTAGTTATTCGATATTTTTAAGTCAATATCCCAATAATCCACATTAATTATTTTACAAATAAAATAATATTTTAAATTCAATCTAACCATCACAAAATACCAATTAATTAATTTCCCAATTAACTAATCCAAATGATATATCATAACATTATATCCATTAATTAATTCCCTAATTAATTAATCATAATAATCCCTAATTATTAATTCTCTAATTAATTAATCCACTTCAAACCCATAAATTAATTTACCAATTATTTTTCTATTTTAATTCACCAAATTAATTAGTCTATATAAATCTCTTTATATAATCAAATAATTAAATAACAACCTTGCACCCATTAATTAAATCAATAATTGATTCTTCCCAACCTGAATAATTTAATATCCCTAATTACTTAATCAATTAATAGTTCTATATCCATTAAATGAGTCACCCCAATTCATTAATCAGTTAATTGTTAAATGTCAATGAATTTCAAAATAAAAAATTACAATAATTAATTCTACAATTAATTATACCCATTCAATAACTTTAATGCAATAATAATTAATTTATCAATTAATTATTCAATCTCAACAATATCGATCTTGTCATAATTAATTCAGAAATTATTTATCAAAAATTACAAATTCATAATCCCAACAACTCTTATTAATTAATTATAATAATAATTAATTTGGATCAACCATATTAATAACTCATTAATCAATTCCCATAACTAATTATCAAACTAAAATATCACAAAATATCTTAATTAATCTTCTAATTAATTATCCAATCCAATGTCCCCTAAATCATTCAGTTTAACAATTCCATAATTTAATAATTCCAAAACAAAATTAATTATATTTGAAAATAAAATATCTAATCAAATCTAGTAGTTACGTAAATTTCGTATACCTAATCAAAAATCAAGCCTATTGGATTTTTATTTCAGACTACTTATCTCAAGAACGGTGTTGAAGAACTCTTTCCAATGGCTGTTTTTTATCAGAACAATCACAAATCATGATATCATGATTCATTTCTTCAATTTCTTGTTAAAAAATTACTCAAATTGAAGAGGACACATCATAAAGATAATGGTAAACACTATGTAGTTCTATATCAAAAATATATAGTTAAATAAAATATGATATTTTAAATATTGATTTAAATCAAAAGTAACTGGATCTAGATTCAAGAAATCTATATATACATCCAAAACTGATAAATATTTTTCTTTGACATGGGATGAGGAGTGAAAGAGATATATATATATATATCAAAATAAAAAGAACAACCATACCCAAGAGGTGCATGGAGGAGCTTCGGTCCATGGTATAGGTTCAAGAAGAAGTTTTATTCAAATTATGAGGTGCATAGAGGCTCTTTAGTGAAGATGTAGGTTGGAAGATTTAATGTAGTGGTGAATAGGGGTGCTCTAAGGGTTATGTGAAGCTAGTGTGGAAATTTTCATATGTTGGTCATTATCATTACATGACATGAATTATAATTTCAAGTTGTGTAAAATTCATTGCTTATTTATCAATTTTTCAAAAATAAATCTCATCTCAACCCTGAAAAAAAAAACTACATGTGGGGTAATTTTTTTTCATGGCATGTCAACACGTGGTGAAATATTGTTAAAAGGGATATATTTTTTTTTGACATGCTAAAAAGTAACAAAAAACTACTTTTTTGACATGATGACATATGGTGAAAATTATTATAGTGGGTGTAAATTTTTAATGTTGTGAATTAATTAAAGTTCTGAATTAAAATAATAGGGTTTATTCCGAAAAGTTTTTGTTGTGAATTGGGTCCAAAAAAATGTATTTTCTCTATAGTCAAAACTAACAACTTATTCCTGCTGCACCCATAAAAAATTATAAGATCATTCATTTGTTTATTTCACACATGTTAAACAGATTCAAATGAAATATTTAATTAAATGTAAAAATTAACTTATTAAAAAAACATTTACATTCCATTAAATTTTTAAAATTAAAAATATAGGTAGAAATTAATTTAAATTGAAATTTATTAATGGTAAAACATTATTTCAAACATATTAAAAATTAATGACATGAATGAAAATATTTTCTCAACTAAAGATAGATATAAATATGTGTTTCCCAAAAAAACAATCAGTTGGAAATTTCAGTAAGAAATTGTTGTAAAATGAAACAGATGAATTTATTTTCATTAAATAATAAGGGTATAATGAATTGAAATATATTTTTAGAAATATATCATAATATTTCATCATTAGAAACTTAATCTTAAATAATATAAATAAATAATGATAGTTAACATAATCCACTTTACAACATTGATATATATTTAATCATAACCCCCATTAATGAAATAAAATTATATAGATATGTATATACCATAATTTCATGATAATAATATATAATATTTTCCATGGTTATATAATCAATATAAATATTGAATCAGTGGTGTGTAAGGCATGTGTCCCACAAAAATAAATGTGAGATGGAAATCCCTTACTACATTAGAAATATTTTGAATCATACACCCCATCAAATAAAAACATATAATGAAAATATAAATATCAGGGAAGGAATAAATTAATGATATAACCTATTAAAGGTCTTTTATATACACCTCATAAAATATTATAGGTATATAACAAAACATATGTCCCAAAGATGAAAATTTGAGAAGAAATTCCCTTACATTACGTCTCGAATTCCATCATACACTTTGAAAAAACATATATAATATAAATATTTCAACATATATTATATATATATTATGGAAAAAAAAAATATTAATAATATCATTTATGCTTTTATTATAAAAACTTATCACCCTTCCATTAACATTTATTTATTAGAGTAATTATTCATGGGGATAACTGCTTCAATTTTCATATATGTTTGGGATGGTTAGTTTTGGTCATTTTACTTTTATTTTTTATCACATTATCTCTATAATTTTAATAATGATAATGATATAATATATATTTATTATAAACATAATTATAGTTACTGGTAAAACTATAGAATGTAAAAACTAATTACACAATTCATGGATATCAGGATGTGTATATACAATGAACATTGTTTCCATACTCTCTACGGATGGAATGAAAAAATAACAATAATAATTCATCTTTATAGAACCACTATTAACAAGTATATATAACATATCTAAATTAAAAAAACCTTAATACCATCTATGTAGATTCTTAGTGATGAATGAATCACATCTCTTCATGAGGTGGTAGTCTGTAATACATACGTGCATCATTATCGTAATCCCAAATAATGTTGAGTTAGAAGGTATAAATGATATTATAATTCTAGAAGTATAATTATTTCCTAAATAATATATATATATATATATATATATATATTTTAATTATATCATTAAATACATCCATTATAAGCATTAAATGATAAAAATCATCATCATTATATGATGCGGAACTCCACCATACACATGATCGACAATTTCCTCACCCACATACTAGAAGAGGTCAAGGGTGATGGTCATGAAATTTACATAATAAAATCTAATTATATGGTACATAAAGGTTTTATTAGATCATAATAATTTATATATATTTGAAGGATGTGGAAGAATAAATAAAATAGAAACACTGTAATTAAAAAGATTCCTTTTATCCAGTTAATCACATTAGGTTTACCCCATTAAGCTTACAAGTTTGGAATCCTATCTTTCCAAATTCAACTAGTATTAAATGAAGGATTTAATTAAAATATTTTTTTAGTCATAAAAAACTAATAGTTTCTATATGTTTTAATAGCAGAGGATAGTAGGTTCTCTTTTATAAGTGGGGGAGAGGATACACACAAATTTGATTCCACCTCACCCCTTGAAATGTGGATTATCAAAATCAATAAAAAAGGAAGGCCTTCGGGCCATTGGATGGAGGTCAGACATAGAATATTATAAACGAAACAAGTGTACCAATTTTTTCACATGAAAAATGTCTCCAAGATTTCCCCTTATCAACTATTAGATGATATAAGGTATATATATACATATAATATTTTATTTAGAAAACTTATTAGGTAAATTTAGCCATTATAGGTTTATTTCATCCCTCTGATAAATCTATTTTGACCTTAACAACTCTAATAAAGTTTTAATTATATTTACTGTTAATTTGAAAAAAAAATTATGTTGAACATATTTTATAACATTAATTATCATTATTTAAAATATTGATTATATTTTTTTAATTTTTATTTATAATATAGAAATAATGCAATATATTTTTAAAACTCACAGACGCAACTAACATGTGTTTTTCCAAAGAGAAAATTTACAAGTATTTAATTTTTTATCAAAAGTCAATATTAATTTCATTAAAATGAAATAAATCGGTTTAATAAAAACATAATTTAAGTTATTTTGAATTTATATTTTTGTAAACAATTTTTATTTTTTGAATTATATAAAGAAAGAAAATGTTTTAAATAAATTTCAATATTGTTCAAAAATCACCGAAATATCATCATTTTAGATAAATTGATAAATTTCAACCTATGATAAATTTTATATTTTGACCCCAAAAAGGATTTATTTATTTAAATTAATTTATTAATAGTTTAAAATATTAATTTTATTATTGGTTCAAAAAAATACTAAACATTTTCTAAAATAACTACTTTTAATTAATATAAATATATTTCAACAAATTGAGTACTTATTTATAGATATATTTTCATTATATAAAATATAATAATTAATTTTTTGAAATTTTATATTCATATTCATGTCATAAAATTTAATAAATAGGTTATAATAAAATTTGAAATAATAAAATTTATAGTATAACATGGTTCGCCTAAATATTTTGTTGTATGTAATGCAAGCTATCGAAGGAATTTAATTTTTTTAAAGTAGAATCATAAAATTTTTGAGTGTTTCAATATTCCCTTTCAATTATAAAAATGATTTTTTATAATATAATATTAATATGGATACTTGAAACTATTAGTGTTCCTCGTATTAGTGAACTATTTTTGTTTTGTGAAATTAATGTTATTGTTGTTATGTGTCATAATTAAAAATATATTGTAAAACAATATTACTTTTTCCTGTAATGATGTCATTTATTAGAGTTTCAATTATATTAATAAAATTGTAGGGGACTCTTTTAATAGCTTCATTATGGAATTTTATTTAGGATTCACTAAGAGTGGATGGAAAATTTAATATCATGAATTTATTCTATATTCAGTTCTTAGAAGTGGCCTCCCATGTTAACCCACTCATGAGATCCCAATTATCCTTTTATAACAACATGATATTTCTTAATATATATATATGCCCATATATCCCATTAATAAATAAATTGGTTCAATGTATTTTGATGCCAAAAAACACTGTTTATGTGAATTGTTAGTAATATTCATAAATATAACACATTATATGACACTTAAATTAAATTTAATTATTTATGCAATACTATTGATCTCAAAGAATTGCATCGAATTATTTTGTTCTTTTTTATTGTTTATGTCATATAATTTTATGTAAAAATTTATTTAGATTAATAATACTACTAAAAAGTGATATATATACATTTATAAAAATAATTCATTTGTTATTAATTGGTTATAAATTAAAATAAATTCATTAGAAAATTAATTTAAATATTTTTCTAAAATACTGATTTTATATGTGGAATGAGTGTTTTTTCAAATAAATATAACTTATCAATATTTATGAATGATTTGAATGAAAAATTATATATATTATATATAATAAAATTGTGTAACATTTACCTAATGGTTATTTTCTATGAAAGGAATTGGCAGAAATTTTGTTTTATAAATAAACATTAATTTTTTAAATATAAATTTCATTTCATATTCCATGATTATTTTTAAATTAATTTATGAAACCTATCAAAATAAAATCTAATAAAACTATTTATGAAATTTTAATTAGAAAACAAAACTTGTTAATAAACCAAGTATTTTTTTGGTATTAATAAATACTAACTATGGAAAAATATTGTCACTGTGATAAAAATTTATCGGGTTAATGAGGGATTAAACAAAATATTTAAGATTTAAAATAACTGAAACAAATATCTATATCATATTGGTTGGATAAATATATTCTCACCCTTATTTATTATTGTGTTTTTTCAATTGTTTCCACATTAACATCAATATTAATTTATCATATATTTTATAAGATTATACAAGAGTTTCACCAAGCTCAATTATAAAATGGATACATATAAATAAATATATTAATGAAATTAAAGGCATACTATTATTCCATTCAATTATATAATATCTTGTTATATTTCCCCTAGTCTTAGATATTTTGTCATTTCAAAAACACTATACTTTAACGACATAATGTATAATCTAAAGAACTTTTCCCTAAAAGTAGTAATTTTATTTATAGATCGATTTCAGGTTTCTATTTTACATAACCCCAATGAAATAATCTATAAACATATTAAAATGATGAAGTAAGTATCATTATGATGTTGGAATTCTTTTATGGTTGTGGTAAAGTGATTTTCTACATCCTTTTTATCTTATAAGAAATATTAATTTAATTTGTGCGTATGTGTGGACTACCACCTCTACAAAGTGATGTGATTAATTTTCTATGTCCACCAAACATGGATAGTCAGCTGGATGGTTTTAATAAATATATATTATAATTATGATATTATTATTATTTATTGGAATATATATTATTATTTATCTTTTTTCCTTTTCATTCGTTTGAAAATGAAAACCTTACTTTTGTGTATATGCAAACTGATGTCTCCACAAAGTGAAATAATTAAATTTTCATGATAAATTGTTATAAAAGTGAATTTTATTAATATATATGGTATTTACTATATTATTATTCAACATTATATGATTAATCCATGAACAATTATAATGTGATGAAACCAATAGAAAAATGATTTTGAAAATATACAAGTTTGGAAACGAATATTGATTGAAACGATGAATTTTTAATTAATGTTTTTTTGAAATTATAATTGAATGTATAAGTGTAATATATGATATATTATTTTCATGTTATATGTGTTTAAAATAAATTACTTTTATTATATAGGAACTTATGTGTATTTATAAAGAAATTATGTCCTATGGTAAGGGTTTATGTTGAAATCTCATTTATAAAAGGGATTTTTGATTCCTGATTCATTGTTTGATGAATTTTTGGATAATAAAATATTAAAACAAATATATTATAATATATTATATAAATTATTGAGGTTATTATTTTTTTCATTTCATTATACTATATTTGGTGCTAAAAATGATCTAGAAATATTTTTAAATGAAAAATGAGCTTATTTGTTACTTTGGATGACATGATATTTCATCCCAGTCCATGTTATTTTATTTTTTCCAAGAATATTATTCTTTATGGTATTATGATTATTTAAAAATATTTTATACTATATTTACCATTATTTTAAAATTATTTAAATTTTTTTTTTTCAGATGTGTTTATTTATGAACTTTAATAAACAGTTATTGAGGGGTATATTTGTTTTAAAATTTACCACAAGAATAGATTTTACAAAAATAACTAATATTACATTAAATTAATATTCCTTTTAAAATATCTATGTTTTTTTAAAATAGGATAATTTTCTAAATATTCATGTATATGTTATTGGATATTTCATCATATAAAAATATTTTTCTTTTATTTTCAAATGACATTTCAAATGTTATTTTAAATTTATTTTTAAACTATATCATAATCCTATGATTTTTATTACGATTTAATAGTTTTATGATCTAGTTTTGCCATCCATGTTCTTTCTATGGATGTACTATGATTATGTTATGGTGAAATCATTATAAAAACCATTTTTTCATAGGTTATTTTATAATTGAATGGTGGATGTTTAAATAACCACTTGTCAGAAATATGTTTTCTTTTTCATAATGTGATATATGAGACATAAATTTGAAATCCTTTTTATTAATTTTGTAATTCTTGATATATCATGAGATGATATAAAATGGGATATGGAAAAAACCAATTATAAAGAAAAAAGAGGTTACAAAGTGATCCATTAAATTTCATTTCTTTGTCCACTATGTGATGATGATCTTGGAAATGAACCCTGAATTAAATAATGAATTTTTAATGTTATTATTATTGAAAAAATTAATATGGAAGGTGTCTATTCCATGTATATTCTCTCATAAATCATGTTTGATTAATGATAATTCCCCACTCTTAAAACTCATATTTGTTGAAATGTTAATGGGATATACCCTGAATCCCAATTAAAAGATATATAACTCAATGGTTTTGAACATAGTATGTTATCATCATTATCTCATTCCATTATTATATTATATGATCATTGATATAAATCAAAATGTTTAGACTTGATGGGAATATGAGCTCACCCAGTTTTATGTTTTCATTTCCTTAAGAAATGAATAATAGTATTATGTAGTAAATTTTGTTGACTGGCAATATGATAGAAGAATTTTTTGGGGGTATTGAAGATCCATCATAAAATATGGTTATTGTGTAGGTATCCATGAATGATACTAATAATTTACTATTTTGGATAATTTTTTGATATCAAATATATTGAATATTCTTCAAATATTATGTCATATTTTTTTATGTAATACATGGGGCCACCTCAGTTGGTTTTAGAGTAGGGTTTAGTAATTTCATTGTATTACATTATAAGAAATATGAAGATACAACTTAATGAAACCTAAGATGAACTAAATGTGATAAAGGGTGAACCTAAATGTATTCTAGGTTGATAAAAATGTTTATCACCTTGACTAATTCCATCATTTTCTGAATGATTATAATATTTGCAAATTTGATTATTGTAAATTGCTTCTTATAAAATAATATTCAGTTTTCATAAAAGGATCGAATGAGGAGGAATCATTCTAAAAATTTATATTTAAAAAAATTAAATAGTACTATTCTTTTGATATCAATCTTCTTTGGTGTTGGAATAAAAATATTTATGTTATTCTCATGATACTGTCTCAATTAATGAATCGAACTAAGCATAAAAAATAACCATGGTTGGTCAAACTAACCATTTAGTATTTTCAAAAGAAAAAATAAACTTCTTTTATTGGGTCCTATAATCCAATAGTGGCTAAGAAATGGATCAATACAGTTGAAAATAATATAATGAATGTAATAGTAGAGTCTTATTATGAATTTGTTGTAAGATAAAAATTACTACACAGAATAAGATGAGTTTAAGATTGTATTTTTTTGTAAGATTTTTCCATGAACTCATCATATGAAATTAGAAAGGTAATTAATTTATATTAGAAATAAAGATAAATAATATGTTACTTCCTCTGAGGAAAACCTTACACGAATCACGATGTGCGCATCTTTTTTTAATTGGCCAATACAAATTATTCTGATTTTAGATTCATAAAACCAAGCATAAGAACAAAATTGGACATAATATACCTTATTATCATTAAAGAAATAATTTGATGTACTCTCATGTAATTAAATGATAAGTGGATATTCCCATAATTTTCATGGTATTTTGAAAATAATAGTAAGATAGGGTCCTGAGGATGTTCTATAAAAAACCTAATAGGAATGAAAATTAATTGTACATTGCTTCAGAATAATAGAAATAATAATATGAGAAATTTTTAAAAAAAATTACATTATTTATATATGGAATATAAGTGTTATGAAAATGTTTAATATAAATATATGTAAATGGTAAATCCAATTAAATGAGTGGTGAGGCAACATGGCTGAATGAACCATCCATATTTTAATGCTAAAAAAAAGAAGTATGCAAATTTGTCTAACAATTATAGGAATATGAGGTTAATAAAGAAATTATAGGTCTAAAACATATTAAGTTAACTGGTAAGATAATGCTCATACAAACAGTAATTCAAAAGTGGTTCTGGGGAATGATTTGTTGAAGTGTAAACTTCTCATCCACTTTGAAACATCAAATTTTTATTTAATTATTTTTATTTCCACATCAATATATCGGAAGAATTTCATTAAGGTACACATCACCTCCTCTACAGTTAGATGTTATATTATTAACAAAGACATCTAATGGTTGGACGATTTCATCACCATACTATATATTATCTAACTTATAATTTTGAGGGAATCTGATTCATACAAATCTTATAATTCTCCCTAAAGATAATTTTTTGTGATTTTTAGAATGAATTGGATTTAATTACATATATACATTATCATCTAATAAGGTAGGAAATTTATATTGAAATTTATAAATAAAACAAGGATTTTCTAGGGATGTGTGTATGAATATGAACATCCAATGGACACTAATTTTACTGTATAGATTTTTTAACAAATTAACGAAGATTAAAGATCCAAAATGGTTAGAAACCAACTCAAATTTTTTGATATACCTATTGTGTTAGAAAATAATAAATTACAACATGATGAGCACACTAATCTTACCCCAAATAAGGATGTTCAGTTTTCAATAGCACTCATATGATGTTCTATAATTAATATAAATATCCCTTATAGAATATACCTGATTGTGTAACCAAAATTAAAGAAGAAAATATTATAGAATGTTGATATAATATTCATTCACCCAGGTGTATCAGTTTCATAGGGACCAATTCATTTCTATAAGAAGAATGATTGGTCAATTCATATTTTCATTGATTATAGAGTATATAAAAAAGATTAACAGTAAAAAAAAGTATCCCCAACCCCATATTGATGATTTTTTGATCAACTATTGAGATCTTAATAAATTTACAATTTTGGACTTGGATATCCTCTAATGTCCCAAAGGCCTTCATTTATTATTTATTTTTCATAACCCACATTTCAAGGGGTGAGGTGGAACCCTTACAAGGATGGTAGGAATAATTATTAAATTTTCCATAGGAGATAGAGTAATTCAATTACCCAAGGCTTCAAACATTATATACATCCCTTGATAACTACTTAGAACATCTCCCCCCAAGAATCTTCATTCTGAATTCAGCTCTCTACCTTCACATGGATGTTCGACTAGGCTTTTCAGAGCATGAATAGGGTTGTCACGATGGTAGGTGCCATACACAGTCATTCTTGCAATCTGTTTAGATTATGCTATGGTGAAAGCTCTTTACCCATCCTCTGTCTGGATCATTTTCCTTGTAGGTTTTCTGGTTTTCATTTGCACTCAAGTTGGACCAAAGTTTTTAAGGTGACCCTGAAAGCCATGAGGTGACCCGAAGGCATTAATAACCCAAAGGCCTGAGTGGTCCGATGGCATTACAGGACTCAGGGATCAAATCGGTGGCCCGAAGGCCCAAACTGGGGAATAGTACCTACGGCTACAGTGCCAAATAGTACATGCTAAAGTTCCCACTATAGTACCTACTATAGTTCCTACTATAGTTCCTAATACAGTACTACTACAGTACCATTGAAATTATGCCCCCACCTAGATTTGATCCCAGGTCACCTAGATGTACTTAAAAAGTCCTCACCAACTGGGATGAGGGTCATGTGCACCCAGATCTGAATATTAGTAGTCATTGGTGAAAAAAGAAAAAATATTTACCATCACATTCCTAACGAGTTATATACACTCTGAATTAATATTAAACATACAAAATTTCCATTTATAGTTATTTATATAAGGAATATATCTTTCTTTGATTACATTTATTAGTTTTTTTAATCATTAATAAAGTTATTTTCATATATTTTAAGAGAGATAACGACCTTGAAATCCATTTGAGGATTCAATTGAAAAACATAAAGTAGGGTAATTTGTAATCCAAATTAAAAAAATGTGAATTATAGATATGTAATGTATCATTCTTCTGTCGTGCAGTCAAAAGCTATAGGATATGAGTTAATCCTTCAAATATGGATGTTATTGAACAATATCCTGGACTAATATCAAATACTGAAATCTGTTTTTTTTTTGGGATTGATGGATTCATATGTGGATTATTGTGAAATTTTACACATTTATCAGTATTCTAACTATGTTGGTGTTTAAGGGATATATGATCCATTGGATAAATTAATATGAAAAATATTTTTTAAAACTATGTTTTACATTGTTCAATGGACCTATTCCATAGTACCTTAGTGTGGTGAAGGGGTTTTGGTCTATAATGAGTAATTAAAGAAGGTAATGAGATGTTTTCAAATGTATAATTATGTTATTGTATCATATAACACATTCTTATTGAATATTTATGAGAAAAATTACTCGACTCATGATTTGTAACTGGAAGTATTATTTTTTCATTGAACATGTTATAGAACTATCTTTATTTGGTAATTTGTGAATAATGATCATAGAATCATCAGGCGTATATTTAATTAACAATATTTAGTTTTTTGAGGAATATAAGTATTAAAAATAAATAATTTTTACTAATATATACATAACCACACAATAAATGAGATATAGGGTTATGATTCTCTTAGTTTCAGGGAATACACTAGGTTTTCTACAATGATGATTGAGAAATTTACAATACATAAGTATTTATAGAGGGGTGTATTTAAATGATGATATAAGGAGATATATCCTATCTTTATTAGCCTAATTTCAGTCATATAATGATGTGAATATTAAAGAGGTATATATGGTAGACAGAGAGATGAAATAAAATCTAAAGAATATCCCTGAGATAATTCATTATGGTGATGGAATAATTATATATAGAAATAGAGTTTGTTTCTTATCAATATAATATTTATAGACTGATCTATTAGATTAGATTCATATTTTTTCATTTTATAATAATATTTTATGTAACAATATTTATAATGATATTAATGATTATGTTAGGTGTTTGAAAATGAAGTGATATATTACAAAATGTTTATCATGGATCTTGTTATGCTTGAATGTTAAGGCTTAGAGGAAAAATTAATCACATCGATTCATGTATGTGGAAGTGCACAAGTACCCACGACTGACTGTGAGTCCTTTTTAATAGGTAAAAGTGTAAAAAGGTGAATAATATACTATTTTTGAAGAATAATAAATATTTCATTATGATCGTATATGTTTATTATTTCCCTATATATATCAATCCATGTAAATTGGTTAAGAAAAATGAATTACAATTCTATGTAAAGATAGTAGAATGTATTTACACCCTAACCTTGTTTTCATTTTCTGATAGATGGAAAGGAAGTAGAAATTTTTTTTAATTAATCATTACAACATCTAATTATTTTAATTATAATAGATTAATTATTTTTGTTATGTTAAAAAAGATTTATTACAATTAGGAGCATAAATTAACTTTGAATGAGTCTGTAAAGATGATTACCACTATCTTGAAATACATCCAGTGGCATACATGATAAGCCTTCAAGACAAGTCTTTAGAGAAGAAAATGAGGTATAGGATAAGGAAAAGGAAAATATTATAGAATTTTTTTATTTTTGGCCTATTATATGAGGTTATAATGTTGTGAAGATTGATTGATATTAGGTTCTAATTTATTTGTGAGTTAGAGGACACACATTGAATTACATAAAATATTTAAATATATTTAATCTATTTATCTGTATAATTATTACAAATACAATATTTATTGAAGCAATAAAAGATGGGTTTGAATGATTTATAAATAGTAATAACTTGACATGTTTATAAGACATTCCCTCCCTTATCTCACATTTTATCTCTTGATAAACCTATTTTAACATTAACCACAGAAACAATTTTTTATTGTTTTTACAGCTCATTTTTACCATAAATTAGGTTTACCTTATTACTTAATCCTAATAATATGATTAAAATTTTTTAATCCACATTAAATTATTAAATATTTCATTGTGATTGAAATTAATTTTAAAATAACTGTGAAAAATTCAATGAGGACAATTTTTAGACAAATCATGATTTTAAGAATTATAATAATTTCCCATAAAATTGATATTGATGTTGGTTATAATGGAATTACTTATTTTTTCTAAAATCAATGCAAATTTTTTTTATACCAATCCAAAAAATAATGGTACTTTTTAAAAACCTCAAAAAAGAAAACAAACTAAATTTTTTTAGTAGAATAAAAACATTTTAAAGATATCAAAAATGATAGACATATATTTACAAGCCAACATTATTTTTTTATTTAACTTTTATTACCTATTAGATATATATTTTTTATTTAAATATATTATATTAAATATTCTATAAAATAAAAAAAAATTAAAATAATTATTTTTCAATAATCACCAAAAAACCAATATTTTTACAAATATCATAAAATCACACTAAGATAATTTTTAAATAATGAATCAATAAATAAATCTCATTTAATAAAAAAATTTATAGAAATTTATAAATCATGTTTAAATCATTGTTTTTAATAAAAATATATATAATATACTATTATTTTATTTTGAAGTAAAATCATACGTGCTATAATTAAATCACTATTGTTTAATTCTTCTTTTGTTAAAAATTTCTTCTTGAATTTTCTAGAACACCACCTCATGTATAGATGTGTGTAATTATTCATGATAAACAATTTAGATTCTCAAATCACATTCGATATCATTTGATTTTTCCAAATTATCTTTACCATTTGAGGGGTTCAATTCTATAACAATTGTTATCTAATATATAAAAAAATTATATGTTCATCATAATAAGATAAATAAATTTCAAACAATATTTCATCAATGGTGCTAAAAATTTATAAATATATCATTACATATTTAATAATATATGTATATATAACACATCATGAAAATTAGAGAGGATAAGAGGAAATTTCAAATGTAATCCATGACTCTAATTATCTCAGGAATTTTAAAAGGCCCAATATACCAAGGACCTAGTTTTCATTTCATTCAAAAACATATATTATCTTAATAGTATGATAACTTCAAAATAAACATGATCACCCATATTAAATTCAAAATGCTTCTTTTAGTTATCAGTATCACTTTTTTCTACATTGAGATTCATTAATATGACTCTATGTAGTGTAATATTTATCTTTCAAGACCCGAACCATGTCGGGGATCAAGCAACAACTACCCAAATCCCACCTCCATTGGATAGGGGTGGTGACTAGGTCCATAGACACAAAACAATTAGGGAGGCCTTAGGCTATGAACATGTACACACACATATGCAACCTAATAAATGAAAACGGTAAGAGGAAATAGAACAAATGATAGATCAATTCTATAAAATGAAAACCAAACATGCATCAAAGTCTAATCAGTAAATGTTCAAAAAAGTAAACTGAATTGGAAAGGGGAAAATAATCACCCAACCAAAAAAGTGTGTTGACTTGGGATTAACTAAAATGTTAACCTGTTGATTGTTCCACTCTACTAGTTCCCATGTTATGACTTTTATACATATTCCAAGCACCCATTTCCCAAAGCTCCTCCAAAGTAATTATAAACATGTACATCAGCTAAATATAGAGAAACATAAGTAGTAAAAGTATATTAAGGGTTGGGTAATAAAATAATTTTTAGGATTCCCCAAAAAGGATAAGGGGGAGAAGTAAGAGATAAAATGAATAAGAAAGAAGTATATATGAAAAGATACAAAAAAAGAGAGTACAACTCAACCCAACAAGAGAGTGAAAGAAAACTCCTTAAAAAATGGAGCTTGAAATAGTGAGAATATAAACTTATTATCGAGTCTTCGCTACCTATACAATGAGAGTAGACTCATCCAAAATCGAGATTCTAGACAAGGATAGTTTGTGGAATAACCTTCTATTCTTCACCTCTACTGGAATGGGCATATCCAAAACCCATTGAGTGGGTATAAAAACATGATATATATATATATATACGCTTGGTGAAAGAATATAAGACAAGTGAGTAAGGAGATATACATCTCATAGATATTCCCTTTAATAGAGTCTCCCATATTTCCACAAGAAACCACCAAAAATGCCCAATATCCCACTTGTATTCCTTGAACACACAGGTCAAAATGTCTTAATCACCAGATCATGATACTATGAACATTGGGAGGAACTATCCCACCGTCATGATTTTAGGTCACATCAAATGGATGATCTCTATGTGGAATGCATCAATATTTCTTGAGAGTCCACTAGTACATCAAATCACGTCTCACCACTAATCCTTAAGGACAAGTGGTTGTGCCTTATGGTTGAGTACCCATGCCCACCCCAGCTAGAGGATGCCATTCTAGTGTTATTGCGGACACATGCCAAACCCTGCTGGTGGATGTCACTCTAGTTTCATCGATGACCCATTCCCATCCCGACTAGAGGATTCCACTCAGAGAAGGTTGAGGACCCATTTCCAGTGTAGTTAAAGGAATCTACTATTGTGTCGTTGAGGACCCATTCCCAACACAACTAGGTCATGCCAATCAAAAGTCCCTGAAATCATTGCTTGATGTTTACTATTTTTAGGCATCACCTAAAAGGCATCACTCTTAAAACATATCTTATATTATCTCAAAATCCACTACAATGTTCATCGTCATGATCTACAGAAAGAAACGCCCGAGAATGAAAACTCACATTCCAAAATCTGATTCCAAAAGGAGGAGATACAAGGGATATAAAATTTATCAAATGTTATATGATTTGTATGGGGGAACAAAATGTGCGACCCCACCATGTCTCATGATCATATAAAAATCCATTTTCAGGTAATATACTATAATCAATTACCTCTAGGCATTCCACTATACCCTGATAGTACATAGTACATCTAGCCAAAAGTCTAATGAGCATATGATTCTTTTAATTGATCCAGATTAAAGATGTAATTTTATTAAAAATCATTATTAGATTGCCCTAAATAACCAAACAGATATCATTGTTGAGATTCTTATAGAAAACCACACAAGATTGACTATCCACTCACCCAAATCGGACACTTAGTGAAGAAACTGCAACATTACGCATCACACGCGAATGAAGATTCTTAGGTCATAAGACATGATCCTCAAACACATTATATAGATAATACCATTACAATAATCATAGAAAAACACATGAGATCATCAATTCATTAATACAAAATGGACACCCAGTGAAAAAGTCATATTTTACCACAAACACCCTGACTGGGCTTTGGGTATCCCATAACAATTTTTCAGTTTAAACACATGAAATAAGTCTTGAAACATTTGTGTCAATTTAAGGGTGATCTGCTACTAACAGTGCGTTGATCGGTCAACGTATGTAGAAGACATCTCTAATATGTGAATATCCAAATAATATATATATATATATATATAATTATTATCATTTCATAAAGTCTCACCCAACCGAGAACAAAACATAATGTTATAAAACTGGAAAAAATAATTTTCTCAATGATTTAATCATGTGTCCATAGGTAGTACATAAAACACACAGACAATATAGAAGTTATAGCAGTTTGAATCTGCAACCTAATGACCTAACCCTCTAAGGACCAATTTCCTCATCCTGACCCTACCGTTGTGGCCTGGCATGGTTTGTTGGGACCATCACACTCTTCTATGGCTCATCACTCTGCTGTTGTCCAATGGTTCTCCCCCATTCTTGCTACAGGACTATCATTGGTCTGCCGCTAGACCGCCATAGACAAGTGGTGATTCTGACTACCACCTGGAATATCGAAGTGCTGAAAACATTGATCTATGACCAGATATGGAATTCTTAGGATGAGATCCTCAGATAATAATTATCTTCACAATGATATATCGATGATTTTATGTGAAAAAAATTATTCGCCACCTCGGCACAATTTCGCTCCACAACCATCGCTTGAAACTCAAAATTGTCATAGATCCAGAATCTATAGATCACGAACTTCACAGAACCCTGATTCACTCTACATTCAGATATCATTTCAACATTCTGAAAATATTATCTATGAATAACATGGAGAATGGAAGATGAACACAATGAATGAGAGATCCAGAATTGATACGGTCAATGGTTAGGTAATTATGGCCATCGAAAAATGTTTTCAAAGCAGCGAAAACAACCAGAAATCAATTTAGACAAGAAAAACATCAATCAGGGATAGTATAATCTTAATGAACAATTCTACATGGATTTGGGATCCATAATTGAGTTTTGTATACTCTAACTTACTATAATTTAAATTTTCTTCATGATCTGTCATGGATTCGGGCACGATTCATTAATTTGAAGGATATGAGGAGCTCTCACTAGAAATTTGAGGAATTGAGTTAATACCTTGAACATTTCCTTAAACACTGATTTATATAATTTAATAGGTCACCTGCCAACCATAATTGGATCCAGACATTAGGCAACCTCTCACATTATATCTTGCTTAGCTAACACAACACACTCAAAACCAAACAGTGATCCCAAATTCTCTTTCTGATCCCCCTTCAAATGTTATTAGATCTAAAGTTCGGTATGAAATAATTTTATTTCATTTCTTTATTTACAAAATCCCCCTCTAATTCATTTATTACAAAAGATCTACGATGATAGAATTTATATCCCTCGTTGGGAAAAGGCCATGCTCTGGACCCAACTGTGGCCTCAGATTTCCAATCCGATATACCGGTTGATAGATATATCATTTCTATTGAGTGCATAACATAAAGATACTTAATATTTTTATAAAATGTATTTTGGGATCACTGATCCACATAATCGCATGATATCTTAGTGCATAGCTCTTGAAATATATGTAAAAATATTGTGATGTATTTAAAAGAATAAATGAGTCCCTATATTATTCCCTCCATCTATATTTTCATCCATGAAAGGAAAAACTGTGGACAAAACTCAGGATACTGAGTTCACGCATGGATCTTCTGGTCCCAGGAAATTGATACCCATTTCCATGATGTCCTTGCACATGAATCCAAATGGATGGTTTGTCCACTTATGGTCTCCTCATCTCAATGATGTGCATATGATCATGCATGTATCCCCTCTAATATGACACGTGTAATAAACCGTGAACTTGATCATGTTGAGTCAATAAGGTTTTCCTTATGACTTTTCCATTCCTTCTTGTTTTGAAAATCACAAACACCTTATCTTTAAGGAAAATTGCTTTCTTACGGAAAATCGCTTTTATAAGGAAAATTATCCTTATCATATTTTCATTCATATTTTTCTTAAGTATAAGTTTCAGATTCATTTTCTCGGAGTCATTAAAACTTTGATATAAAAGCATTCTGTTTTAGGATTCGGTTCTGGACAAGAACTATAAGGAAGTTTCATTCCGAATTCCGGATATGAATCTTGACTAAGTTCTATTCCAGATTCAGGATACGAATTCTGAAGAAGAATTCTCATTACGAATTCTAATGAAGAATTCCCATTACGAATTCTAATGAAGAAATCTCATTCCGAATTCTCATTACGAATTTTGATGACGAATTCTCATTACGAATTCTGATGATGAATTCTCATTACGAATTCTGATGACGAATTCTCATTACGAATTCTGATGATAAATTCTCATTACGAATTCTGATGATGAATTCTCATTACGAATTCTGATGACGAATTCTCATTACGATTTCTGATGACGAATTCCTATTCCGAATTCCTATTCCGAATTCTCATTCCGAATTCACCTATTAAACAAAATCTGATTATCATTGTTTTATACACTCTGAATTTATTCACTCCGAACCTTCACTCCGAAATTTCTATTCCGAACCTTTTTGTTAGAGTTTAAAACGATGTCGTACTTTCTGTTACACTTACGTTGTTATAAAACGATGTCGTCCATTTGGTTATAAACTAACCGTTGTCTAAGTGACACGTGTACAGGTCCCTCCGAACTTTAAGGAAAATATGACCGTTGGAGAGGAGCCGACCTTACCTATAAATAGGAGCTCATTTGAAAGAGCTCGATGCTGATCAATGCTGATGAATGCTGATGCATATGCTGATTACTGAGTTTTGTGTCTACATGCTGTTGAAGTGATTTCTAGAGAGAGAGAGTCTCTTATTAACTCTCAAAGCTTCGTGCGACTCCGAATGTTGGTGATTACATTCGAGGGCTTCCGGGGATAGGAAGACAGAGGTGCCGACTACCTTAAAGATCGAGGGCTTTCTTGCTGAGAAAGACAGAGGTGCCGACTACCTTAAAGATCGAGGTCTTTCTTGCTGAGAAAGACAGAGGTGCCGACTACCTTAAATATTGAGGGCTTTCTTGCTGAGAAAGACAGAGGTGCCGACTACCTTAAAGATCGAGGGCTTTCTTGCTGAGAAAGACAGAGGTTGCCAACTACCTTGAAGTTGAGGGCTTGCGGGGATAGCAAGACAGAGACACTGATCTTCGTATCGAGGGCTTACCCTGGTGTGGGTAAGACAGACTTGCTTGAAAGTATAAATCAAGGGACCTTTATCCAAGGTTGTTGGATACCCTTCTCTTTGGGTTAAAAGACTATTATCTTGTTACTAGTAGTTTTACTACTTGTTTTTATTCCGCTGCAATTTGTATCTTAAGGAAAGTATAACTTTCTTATACTTCCTTACTTACTCTGATTAGTTTAGATTCTATACGCTTTAAGGTAGAATCATATATTGTAACTTTTGTTAAGTTTCAATTTCCGGAACCATATTTCCGGAACCTGCTTTTGGAATCCCTTTCCAAGTTCAGTTCGGTGTTAGAGGTGTTGTGAATTTACTTAGTTTAACTTTGTTAAACTTAGCTCTTTCCTTTTCTTAAGGAAACTCTAGTTATTCATAACTAACTTTAAAGGTTCCAAAGGAATTTTTAAAGTATACAATTCAACCCCCCTCTTGTATATTGAGCATCTCATATTATATTTCGATCCTACAATTGGTATCAGAGGTTGGAAACCTCTTACTCTATACCAGTCCTACATTTGGTATCAGAGCCAAGGTTACTGAAATACTTGTACTTACATACAAGTTTTTCTTGCTCACTTTCCTATTCCGAACTTTGTCATTCCGATTTATCCATTCCGAACTTTTCTTATTCCGAATTTTGTGATTACGATTCTAAGCTACTAACAAGTTTGTGCGCAAAGTTTTTTTTTGGTATGGCAGGAATTAATGTTGGTTCGATTGACAATATGAATCCTACAAGACCACCAATATTCGATGGTAATGATTATGAATACTGGAGAGATCGTATGAAGACTTTTGTTATCAATACTGGAGTAGACAACTTTGTGATGCTTACTGGTGACTATAAAATTCCTGACAAGGAAGTCAGAACCTTTACTAACAAGGAAAAGCAAGAATATCAACTCAACTATAAGGTACGCAATACTTTATTATGTTCAATGACTAGAAATATATATAGCCAAATTTCTTCTTGTGAAGCAGCTAACTGTATATGGAAGAAGTTAGAGGTTACACACTTTGGGACTTCTAAGGTGATTGAGACTAGAAGAGCTATGCTTAGAGCTGAATATCATGGCTTCAATTTTCCTTATGGAGAACCTATCTGTAATGTTCAACAAAGATTTATGACAATTGTCAACAGTCTACAATCTATGGGAGAGAAAGGTTTAGATGATGATGCTCTTGTGTACAAGATAATTGACATTATGCCCAATGAATGGGAATCCAAGAGAACAGGCATAGATGAGAACAGGAAGGTCACTCAAATTACTCTTGATGAATTATTTGGAACTCTTCTACAACATGAAACTAGAATGAAGAGAGATGCTGACAACATCAAGAAGAAGAATGTAAATGGTACTGTTGCTTTTACTAAAACTTCAAATCAGATGAAAGCTAAGACTCCTGAGAGAGTTACCAGATCCAAGTCTAAGAAAGTTATTTTCCAATATGAATCTAGTGAGAGTGAAGTCTCAGAAAATGAATTAGCCAATCTTGCTCGAAGGATGAACAAGATAGCTGGACAGAGAAACTTTCAATCCAAGTATAAGAAGAAGGACAGGAAAGATAAGAAAGATGGAGAAGTTACTTGTTATGAATGTAAAAGAGCTGGACATATTAGACTAGATTGCCCTATGCTCAGAAAGAAAGAATGGAAGGAAAGACATTCAGAAAAGAACAGGAAGAAGTATTACAAAGCTAATGCTAAGAATGTTTTGAAAGCTAATGACACCTGGAGTGCCAGTGGTGGTGACTCTTTAGATGATTCTTCTGAATATGATTCTTCAGGACAGAAGAATCTTGGTCTTATAGCCATATTACCTATTGATAATCATTGTCTTATGGCTAAGGTACGAAATGCTGAATCATTAACCAATGTTTCTTTAAATCCTAATGATAGTAAGTATTATAACTCTTCTGATGAAGAATCATCTTCTAATGAGGAAAATACTTTACCTACTTTTGAAGAAGTCTCTAGATTTGCTGAACTTCTTGAGATTGAGAATTCCAAACTCAACAAGAAACTTGATAAGGAAAATTCTAGGAATTCTATTCTTACTAAAGAGATATCAGATCTTTCTAAGGATCTTGATAAGAAAAATGCTGATTTTGAAAGTATTTCAAAAAATCTTGAGGAAGTAAGTTCTGAGAAGAACAAACTTTCTAAAGAATTAGAAAAAGTAATTTCTAATAAAAATGTTTTCGAGCCTAACTCTAGTTCTAAAACTAATGATTTTGAGGATAAAAACTTGGTTGTAAAACTCAAGTCTGAAATTTTTTCCTTAAAGAAGTGTTTATCAAACTTTACCCATGGTAAGGAAAATTTTGATAAGATGTATTCTCAAATACGACCTTTTAGAAATAAATCCGGATTTGGTTATACCCATGCAAAACCTGTTTTCAGTAACAATTATTTTGTTCCTCAAAGTGCCCCATTTTGTACAAAATGTCAATGTGGTGGTCACTGGGCAAAAAATTGTTCCTTAAACAAAACCCAATCCTTAGGTTTTCATAAAGCTTACTTTTCTAAGAAAATGTGGATACCTAAAATTTTATTGTCTGGAAATCTCGGATCCAAACAAGTTTGGATTCCGAAAATCTAACTTTGTTCTTAATTTCAGGAAAATAAAGGAAGTTACAATAACAATATTTGGTACATGGATAGTGGATGTTCCCGGCACATGACTGGTAACAAAATCTTTTTTGAAAAGATTATCAAAACGAAAGGAGGAAAGGTAACTTTCGGAGACAATGCTAAGGGAGAGATTATTGGTATTGGTAATATAGTTTTCATTGGTAAAACTTTGATTTCAAAGGTTCTTTTTGTTAAAGGTCTTAAGCACAACCTCATTAGCATAAGTCAGTTATGTGATGAAGGTTACCTTGTGAATTTTAGGAATGATAAATGCTTAGTTCACAATTCCAAGGAAGAATTTATTCTCTCAGCCAACAGGCAAGAGAATGTTTACACCTTAAACTTAGAAGATCTAAGAAGCCAAGATTTACCTTGCCTAAGTGCAATAGAAGATCATTCTTGGTTATGGCATAGAAGATTAGGACACTGTAATCTTAGAAACCTATGTAAACTCTCTAAGAAGAAACTAGTTAAGGATCTACCGGAGCTTAGATTTGATTCTTCTAAAGTTTGTGATCCTTGTCAATATGGCAAGCAACATAAATCTAGTTTTAAGTCAATCGGTGAAGTCTCAACAACCGATGCATTACAGTTAGTGCACATGGATCTTTTTGGTCCAACACAAACTGGAAGCATTGGAGGAAAATACTATGTGTTTGTTCTAGTTGATGATTACACTAGATTTACTTGGGTCTATTTTCTAGCAAGAAAATCTGAAGCTTTTTCTTATTTCAAAAGTTTTAGAGCTCAAGTTAAAAATGAGAAAAACCTTCCATTGAAAACTATTCATAGTGATCATGGAGGAGAATTTCAAAATTCATATTTTGAAACTTTTTGTAGTAAGAAAGGTATTACTCACAACTTTTCAGCACCTAGAACTCCTCAACAGAATGGTGTAGTTGAAAGAAGAAATAGAATTCTTCAAGAGATAACTAGACCATGTTGAGTGAATATTCTATTGCTAGACATTTCTGGGCTGGAGTTGTTAGTACTGCTTGTTATACTATAAATCGAGTTTTGATTAGGCCTTTTCTTAATAAAACTCCTTATGAGTTATGGAATGGTAGAAAACCAAGACTTTCCTACTTCAAGGTTTTTGGTTGCAAAGTATTCATTTTGAATACTAAAGATAACTTACATAAATTCGCACCAAAGTCTGATGAAGGAATTTTCTTAGGATATTCCACAACCTCGAAGGCTTATAGAGTTTTTAATAAAAACACTTGTACTGTTGAGGAAACAGTACATGTAAAATTTGATGAGTCAGATCCTTTTGTTTTTAAATCATCTCAACCTACATCTTCGGATGTGTTTTCAAAAACTGATTATCAACCTTTGATAGAAGAACCTTCTGATAAGGAAATTGTTCTAGAAGATACTTCTGAAACATTTACCCCAGAAGACTTTCTACCCTATGTTGATGAACAGGTTTTACAAAACCCAAATCAGGTGTTTCTTAAGAATCATCCTAGTGATAGTATCATTGGTGATGTAAATCAACCTGTAAGGACTAGAAGTTCCTTAAGAAATGAAGTAGAACATCTAGCATTTCTTTCCCAATTAGAGCCTAAAAGCACTGATGAAGCTTTAGGTGATGATGATTGGATCAAAGCAATGCAAGATGAACTGAATGAATTCGAAAGGAATAAAGTCTAGACCTTGGTTGAAATACCTAAGGAAACTTCTGTTATTGGAGTAAAATGGGTCTTCAGAAATAAATGTGATGAAAATGGAGTCATTGTTAGAAATAAAGCTACACTTGTTGCTAAAGGCTATAATCAGCAAGAAGGAATAGACTATGAAGAAACCTATGCTCCAGTAGCTAGACTTGAATCTATCCGTATTCTACTTGCCTTTGCAGCATTCTTTAATTTCAAACTATTTCAAATGGATGTAAAATGTGCTTTTCTTAATGGTTATGTTCAAGAGGAAGTTTTTGTTGAACAACCTCCTGGCTTTGAAGATACAAAATATCCAGATCATGTTTTTAGACTTACCAAAGCTTTGTATGGCCTTAAACAAGCCCCACGAGCATGGTATGATAGACTTACTGGATTTTTGCTTCAAAATAACTATGTTAAGGGAAATGCAGATCCAACCCTTTTTATAAAGAAAGATAAGAAAAATGTTTTGATTGTTCAAATTTATGTTGATGACATTATATTTGGTTCAACTCAGCAATCTTTGACTGACTCTTTTGCTAGTCTAATGAAATCTGAGTTTGAAATGAGTATGATGGGTGAGTTAACATTTTTCCTTGGTTTTCAAATTTCTCAAAAACCAGAAGGAACCTACATATCTCAACATAAGTATATTAAAGATCTTCTTAAAAAGTATGGTTATGAAAACACTAAGAGTATAAGTACTCCTATTGGTACCTCAAACTCTTTAGATTATGATGAAGCTGGGAAACCAGTAGATCAAACATCTTTTAGAGGTATGATTGGAAGTCTACTTTACTTAACAGCTAGTCGACCAGACTTAATGTTTTCTGTATGCTTATGTGCAAGATATCAATCCAATCCTAAGGAATCTCACTTAAAGGCAGTAAAAAGAATTTTTCGCTACCTTAAGGGAACCATGGATCCAGGATTATTTTATACTTCTGGAAATGATTTTGTTCTAAAAAGCTTTTCTGATGCTGACTTTGGTGGATGTAGAATGGATAGAAAGAGTACATCCGGAACTTGTCATTTCTTAGGATATTCATTAGTTTCTTGGTCATGCAAGAAGCAACATTCTGTAGCACTCTCCACTGCTGAAGCTGAATATGTAACAGCTGGAAGTTGTTGTGCACAAGTGTTGTGGATGCAACACACACTCACAGACTATGGCCTGAGTTTTACTAAAACTCAAATTTTGTGTGATAACACAAGTGCCATTGCCCTAAGTAAAAACCCTGCACATCACTCTCGTGCAAAACACATAGATATTAGGAATCACTTTCTTAGGGATCACACACTCAAAGGAGATATTATTCTTCAGTTCATCGGAACGCAAGATCAACTAGCTGACATATTCACAAAATCTGTGCCTTCTGATAGATTTGAATATATTAAACAGAAGTTAGGAATGATAACCGTAAGGTAATCTTCCTTAATTAACTTTCTGTTGAAAAAATCTCCTTACAGTAATAAACTCCTTTTTATAGGGGGAGTACATTTGATTGTTTATTTAACAAAGTTTTTCAAAATTTGTTTTCAAACTTTTCGGAACGAAAATTTCTGGAATGGAATTTCCGGAACTACAATTTTCCAGAAAGGATATTTTCGCACAGAATACTTCTGAAATGGAAGTATTTGTATTGAAAATTTCCGGAATGGAAAACGTTCGTACTGGTATTTTCATAACGGAACTTTTGTACTGAATCTTCCATAACAACTTTTCGTATTTACTTTATCATATTGAGTTTTTCGTATTGACTTTTCGTATTTACTTTTTCGTATTGAGTCTTTCGTATTGACTTTTTCGTATTGACTTTTTCGTATTGACTTTTTCGTATTTAGTTTTTCGTATTGAGTTTTTCGTATTCGTCTTTATATTACCCATTACGAACAACTTTCCTAAGCTAATCCGAAAGGTATGATTTTCTTACCGAAGTTTTCATATTTTACTTGATGGCAATTTCTTATAGTTTGTTTTCGGTTTTTGGATTTCTTAATTCTCTACTTTAATAAAACCTCAAAAAGATCGGATTCATGCTTTCAACCGTTAGATCTGATCTCAGATCATTCTAAACCGTTAGATCAACCGAGGAAGTTGAACCGTCATCCCATTGCCTATATAAAGGGTACCCTATTTTCGAGTCCCACATCGATTTCAAGCTTTTAAATGCTGAAGCTCTGACTCTCTGATTTAAGGCTGTTCCGAACCACAGTTTCCTCAGTTCCGAACTTCAGTCTTCTCGATTCCGAACTTCTCAGAGGACTTCTAATCCGAATGTCTGCAGAGTTAGCTTCTCAAGAAATGTCTTCAACCAAGCCCATTTCTCAGTGGTTAGTCTACAGAGAGAGGTTAGTTCATCCGAATTTCTTCAGCAACTACGATTCTATTATTTCAATGAATATCAAGCTGAATGGCTGGGAAGGTGTTGCGGTATCAAAAACCGGCAACCAAGATGAAGTTTACTCTGACTTGCTTGTCGAGTTTTATGAGTCGGTTGCTTTCTTCGAGGAAGATAATAGAGAAAAATTTTCTTTCAAATCGTATGGCAAGACATATATGCTTTCTTACACCAAGGATGCAAGCTTGGTAGGGCTAAGTTATGAAGGGGAAGCTGAGTTTATTTTCCACGTATTGCCAGACTCTTTGGGTAGTTTCAACAAGGAGAAAGCCTTAGAAATTCTCGGATTGGATGATGACAAGGCTCCGAAAATAGCAAGCCTATCTACAACCTTCCGGATTCTGGAGTTATGGGTGCAAGGGCTTATCGTACCGAGAAAAGGAGATAAGGATAGTATGAAGAAAAGTGAGATATATATCTTAGATTTTCTGATAAATCTAAGAAAGTTCAACTTGATGAAGCATATCCTTCTTAATATTGAGAATTTGAAGAAGGGGAATCTGAGAGCTCAGATTGTGATGTACCCGGCAATATTGTCAAAGCTCATAGTTCGGTGCCTAGAATCTTTCAAGGTAGCTTGCAGTTCTAAGCCGAAAGTTTGCAAGATCATGTTGCTCAGTGATGCCACTCTTAAGAGAATGAATATAGCTTTTGACAAGGAGTCAGGGAAGTTTATTGATCTACCTCCACAAGTAGAAGTGACTCCGAAAGTGGCTGATCCGGAATCATCCAAGCCGGTAAGGAAGAGGAAGCTGAAAGAAGTGGTTGTCGAAGCTGAGGAACCTAAGTCTAAGGAAGTCTACTCCGCACCTCCTAAGTCTAAGAAGAAGAAAACCTATACTGATGAGGTTGCAGCGAAGTGGAGAGCTGACAAAGAGAAGAGGAAGGAAGGAGATCCGCAGTTCGGATTGGATCCTTCAGAGGCTATAGCTCTGAAAGAGAAGGCTGCTGATGAGCTCGAGAAACAAGCAAAGGAGAAGAAACTGAAGAAGAAAATGTCCGAGGCTGAGGTAGCTCAGGCCTTGTTAAAGTTCAACGAAATGGTTTCAACAACCATTCCCATTCCGAGATCTTTCTCTCTGGAATCTCTACCTGAGACTCCAGGAAGAAATCTTGTTACTCCGGAAGAGGCTGTTGCTACTGAGGAAGTAGAGCAAGTGGAAGAAGTTGAAGAAGCTGCTGAAGGTAGTGGTGAGACAGGAGATGTGCTCAAACAAGTAGATGAATATAAGGGAACTCCTTCGGAACATCTCTCGCTCCGAACATCTGAAGCTCAATCTTCAAAGCTTGTTACTCCGACTATGGAAGAAGAGAAAGGCGAAGAAGAAGTTTCTTGTCTGAGAGAAGAAGAACATCTTTTACTTGATGCTGCTCAGAATGAAAATGTAGAAGTTGCTGATGAGGAAGATTTGGTTGTTCAAGTTTCTGACAGTGAAAAGAAATCTCCGGAACATGTTTCTATTCCGGAAAAAGATAAGGGGAAACGAATTCTTGCTGATACCCCGAGTTCAGAAAAGAGTATGAGGAAGGAAGCTGGTAGTTCTTCTAAGAGGAAGTTGGAGCTTATTGAGGAAGAAAATTCTCCTAGCAAGATTTCTGATTCGGAGTCATCATCGTTGGGGCACGTTTTTGTTGTTCAGTCCTTGAAGAAGTTGGTGGGAACTATTCCGACCTTCTCTAGCATTGACTCTAGATGCCAGATGCTTCAACATGCGCTGAATCAGAAAACCGACTCCGTATCCATGGTAATGGATAAGTGTGTTGAAATTGAAGCTCAGTTCAAAACTTTCTTCGTTGGTTACGAAGCACATAAAAGATCTTACAAGAGGATGACAAGCTGGTCGAAGAAGAATGTGGAAGAGATGATGTTGCTGGATGAGTTTCAGGATGATGTTAAGGATGCATTTGAAACCGAGGACAAGAAGATTAAATAGCTCACTGCATCATTCGAAGAAAATTTGACAAAGGAAAAGAACATTCGGATTCAGGAAGTGAGATATCTGAATGGAAAGCTCAACTCCGTTATTCAGAGTTGGAAATTTGAAAGGGATCATCGGATTGATTTTCTAGAAAGAATGAAAGCTCAGGAAGAGAAGATGAAAGCTCAGGAAGAAAAGTTGAAGGCTCAGGAAGAAGTAATTGAAGCTCAGTCAGCAAGAATAGTCGTCTTAGAGAAGCAAGCAGAGGAAGATCATAAGGACCTCAAGAAGATCAAGACGATTCTTAAAGGGCTAATGTCGAAGGAGAATGATCCGAAATAACCAATCCGATCTTTTTGTTGTAATCTGTTTTTTTTTGTTGCTGACATTTCAAATATAATGAGAATTGTGCTTGTTGTTTCTATTGTTTTCATTACTAATCTTTCAGGTACTTTGTCTTTTTTTTTCCATTCCCTCCAATTCTTTTTGAAAATAACAAAGGGGGAGAAGGAAAAGATCCTTAAGAAAAAGAGGAAATCTAATAAGTGTTTATCAAAGGGGGAGAAAGAAAAAATAACCCAAGGAAAAAGAACTCTAATAAGAGTTTGTTTAAGGGGGAGTTTTTCTTAAAGACACATCACTCCGGAAATATGAATACGATCCTTAGAGTTTCAAAGCCTAAGGGGGAGTTAGTCGTATTCATCTATATCCTTAAACCAAGGGAGATAAGCTTTAATGTGTTTCTTTCTTCTTAGAATAACTTTTTCGTAAGGATTTTTGTGCTTTCCAAAAAGGGGGAGATTGTTGAGTCAATAAGGTTTTCCTTATGACTTTTCCATTCCTTCTTGTTTTGAAAATCACAAACACCTTATCTTTAAGGAAAATTGCTTTCTTAAGGAAAATCGCTTTTATAAGGAAAATTATCCTTATCATATTTTCATTCATATTTTTCTTAAGTATAAGTTTCGAATTCATTTTCTCGGAGTCATTAAAACTTTGATATAAAAGCATTCTGTTTTAGGATTCGGTTCTGGACAAGAACTATAAGGAAGTTTCATTCCGAATTCCGGATATGAATTCTGACTAAGTTCAATTCCAGATTCAGGATACGAATTCTGAAGAAGAATTCTCATTACGAATTCTAATGAAGAATTCCCATTACGAATTCTAATGAAGAAATCTCATTCCGAAATCTCATTACGAATTCTGATGATGAATTCTCATTAAGAATTCTGATGACGAATTCTCATTAAGAATTCTGATGACGAATTCTCATTACGAATTCTGATGATAAATTCTCATTACGAATTCTGATGATGAATTCTCATTACGAATTCTGATGACGAATTCTCATTTCGATTTCTGATGACGAATTCCTATTCCGAATTCCTATTCCGAATTCTCATTCCGAATTCACCTATTAAACAGAATCTGATTATCATTGTTTTATACACTCTGAATTTATTCACTCCGAACCTTCACTCCGAAATTTCTATTCCGAACCTTTTTGTTAGAGTTTAAAACGATGTCGTACTTTCTGTTACACTTACTTTGTTATAAAACGATGTCGTCCATTTGGTTATAAACTAACCGTTGTCTAAGTGACACGTGTACAGGTCCCTCCGAACTTTAAGGAAAATATGACCATTGGAGAGGAGCCGACCTTACCTATAAATAGGAGCTCATTTGAAAGAGCTCGATGCTGATCAATGCTGATGAATGCTGATGCATATGCTGATTACTGAGTTTTGTGTCTACATGCTGTTGAAGTGATTTCTAGAGAGAGAGTCTCTTATTAACTCTCAAAGCATCGTGCGACTCCGAATGTTGGTGATTACATTCGAGGGCTTCCGGGGATAGGAAGACAGAGGTGCCGACTACCTTAAAGATCGAGGGCTTTCTTGCTGAGAAAGACAGAGGTGCCGACTACCTTAAAGATCGAGGGCTTTCTTGCTGAGAAAGACAGAGGTGCCGACTACCTTAAAGATCGAGGGCTTTCTTGCTGAGAAAGACAGAGGTTGCCAACTACCTTGAAGTTGAGGGCTTGCGGGGATAGCAAGACAGAGACACCGATCTTTGTATCGAGGGCTTACCCTGGTGTGGGTAAGACAGACTTGCTTGAAAGTATAAATCAAGGGACCTTTATCCAAGGTTGTTGGATACCCTTCTCTTTGGGTTAAAAGACTATTATCTTGTTACTAGTAGTTTTACTACTTGTTTTTATTCCGCTGCAATTTTTATCTTAAGGAAAGTATAACTTTCTTATACTTCCTTACTTACTCTGATTATTTTAGATTCTATACGCTTTAAGGTAGAATCTTATATTGTAACTTTTGTTAAGTTTCAATTTCCGGAACCATATTTCCGGAACCTACTTTTGGAATCCCTTTCCAAGTTCAGTTCGGTGTTAGAGGTGTTGTGAATTTACTTAGTTTAACTTTGTTAAACTTAGCTCTTTCCTTTTCTTAAGGAAACTCTAGTTATTCATAACTAACTTTAAAGGTTCCAAAGGAATTTTTAAAGTATACAATTCACCCCCCCTCTTGTATATTGAACATCTCATATTATATTTCGATCCTACAGATCAATCTTCGGGATTAGGGCTAGGTGGTTTGCAACCTCACGAACCATCCAAGTGATCTCAAATGGCCAAATAAACCTCAGGGATACCATAATTTTTAGGATAAACCTTCACATTCCACATCATGGGGAGACTGTTAAAAAAACATCTCCTCCTTGATCGAACTCCAAGGCCTAGGATACCAATCTATGTGTGATTTTTGTCAGCTTTTGTCCATCTTCATCCATTCATGGATGGTATGCACAATCTCTATCATTAATTTCACTAACTCTGGGCCCACTAGGGATGACTCCTCAACCTCTATCAAGTATAGCGGTGACCTATAATGTATCCTATAAAGGGTATCAAAAGTTTTCATACCAATGGTAGAGTGGTATCTACTTTGTATGCGAACTATACCTATGGTCGGTGATCCTCCTTGCTTTGGCAAAAAACTAACACGAAATCCATATGCATGTCCTCAACAAATGGATATCATTCTCAATCATCCCCTAGATCTAGTGGTGAATGGCTGTAATCATATGTAGTTGGGTCCTGAACGCATCTAGTACGACACTCCATAATTGTGATGTAAACCACACTTCACAATCATAGATAATCATCATGGGTACATGTGTTGGAATATGATCTACTGCATGTAGAACAACCTCAAAACATCTACTGAACAATAATCCTTAATTACATGGATGTGATATTTCTATGTGGATTGGTCCAATATCACCCAGATGGTATTATGGCCTTTCACTATGTGTGGAAGCCATGTGATGATGTCCTCATATATTCCATTCCATTTTCACTCTAGGATTTCATGATGCTACAGGAAAACAGTTGGAACCAGGGGCCATACCTTCACCATCTAATAGGTCAGGCATTGGGAGATGAACTCAGTTTTTATTAATATCTCAACGGAACGCCAAACCATCCACTAATGATCCTTTTACATCATACCCATACTGGGATATACATCTAAGGTAGAAGTATGGATATCTTACACCACATTTTTTCACATTACGACTAGAACAACTTTTCACCCCTATAAAATGATCTGGTGATTCCCTCCTTCAGAATATCAAATTTGTGAAACACTTAAGGAAATATGTTCAAAAACAATTTTTCAGTTAATGTATTGCAACTAATATTCTCTTACACAATTCATAAGAAAATGAGTCAACACCATCGACTAAAGAGAAACACATCCCTCAAACTACACTAGGTTTTACTATAGGGAAGCAAACTACTCTGAAACACACTTCTCTAAGAAATCAAGAGACATCCTGCTATGGGAATCTACTATAATTATTTCCTTTCTCAGAGTATAGAATATCATGAAGACGTAGTCCTACAAGATTTTCAGCCAACATTACCACCACTATATCAAGTCTTCCTGAGTGGAGATCTACCTGTGACTGTGGTGGTCTAAGTAAACCACAAATATCTCATCCAAGAGGTAGTGTCTCAACATACTCATAGTGATTATAGTGTATCATCATCTTCAAAGAGAATAAAACCACTACTATCACTATATAGTGATTCAAATAGTTCTATTTATGGGTTCTCCATCAAGTCAACCTTTACTTGATTACCAGAGTATCAATGAAGATGTTGAAGGTGAAAAGGTAATAAAAAATAGTGCAGGTGAATAAAATCATCAAACCATAATATGTTAGGCATGAAAAACATGTAGAATAGCCCATATGTATTTACCTCTCTTGGAAGGTGAATAACCCCAAACTAGACACTCATCCACACCAACTAGAGGTATTTTACAAAAATGGAGGTCTAGTAGAAAAACACCAATGGAAATGCCAGGACCTTGTATGAAACACCACTAGACAACCCCACCCATGAATACACATGTTAGAGGGACTCATCTAACACACCCTGATATTATCCATTTTGGGCGGTACTCATTCAACCTAACGTTTTTTCTGGAATCATAAAAATGAGACTTAGTGGGGTGAATGACCACTATTCTTCATGTATTCAATGATATGTTCAATAAAACCTACACAGGATTACACTAATGTCATGTGTCACTATAATAAAACATCAATCGAGAAGAAGGAAGGGAATTGTACCTCAAACCGTGTCCAAGATGTTATACTAAAAAATATATAAGTGACACAAACCATACCTATTATAATCACACATGTTGTAGGATTGTAGAAATCCATTGCATGTAGATGCCCATGTCCCCGACCGACTGCTCCCTAAGCCTGATGTCGGACACCTAGTAGAGGTGGAATGACCTCAGAGTATCATCCCCCAATCATTGTTATTTATTCTCATCTTCTGGTGCCGCCTCCATAGAGACCACCATTTCTTTACCTAGAAGGTATCTATTCATGATTCTATATCTGTTGTGATGGTCCATCTACAATCATAATTGAATGCTCAGTACATCTGGTCAATTAGTCTTATGAAATTTGAACTAGACCATGCCATGAATAACACCAATGATATGTGGGTTTCACTAGTGATCTTTGATATCCAATACCATGTGGATATGATTGGCCTTGGGAAGTCCCCATGTGTCGAGGAAAAACCAACTGAAGTATTCTATCTGTGATAGATGTCTCATCTATGTCGCACCCATTACCAAAAAATGTTAACAAGCATTCCAATAATAGAAATTTATATATCACCTGTGAATTATCAAGATCTCTGGAAGAGGTGTGGACATACAGTGGTGATATACTAGGTAGGATCTCCCTACGACGTCTCTACTCAAACTTCTACTATTAGAAGTAGCCATCGCTGATCTTGTCTAAAGAGTGTCATGTAAGTTCTATGAACCTAGTAACATTATAATAATCCATCATCCATCCCTTATGAAGCTCAAAAATCTATTGAACCCAAATAGATCATAATAAATAGGGGTATTACACCTCACAAAACAAACATTGGAAGAAGACCCATTAAAGTACTGACTCATCGCACATCTGAGTGAAAAAACTCTACTAATGTCCAACTTATTTTGGGAAAATATTAGAATCAAAAGAAATAATCTAATATGTTGGTGTCTAGAAATGCCTAATGAGGCAGACCACCAACTCCATCCAAACCACTACTTCATGAGGATAAAGATATACAAAGTGCCTCATCGGCCTCTGATTCAGTAACATGCAGAGTGCGCTCAACCAATTCATGTTATTAGTCTTCTCTGTTGTGACTAAAACTAGTGGAGGAGAATATAACTTTCCCACCTATATGAAAGGGATCACATGATGGGTCCTGAATTGAGGCCTCATCACTCATGGTATCATTGTCATGAAAAATATATGGTATCTTGGATTGTTTTCATCACACATGCATCCCGTATCAATATAGGCGAACCTTACTCAAATGAGAATATATATATATATATATATATGAGATAATATGGGGATCTGAATGAAGAAGTAATTTCAAGGAATAAGTTGTATATGATGCATGTCGCAATGTTCCTCGCAAAAATTATATAAGCATTCCATGTTGACAAGTAGGTAATCCAGGTCATGGTTAATGACTATGCTAGCCATTACAACATCAGTAGACTCCAAATCCTAAGAGCCTCTCTCATGACCAGTTGAAATTGTTTCCCATAAACCCCCTGATGAACATTTTTAGTAAACATCCCAATAACATTTAATGGGTCGAACACCTTTCATACAACATTTCATGACCCCAGATATGTCGAAGATCAGGCCGAAACTACACCCAAGCCCACCTTCAATGGATAGAGGGTAGTGACTAGTGTTGAAGGCATAAAATAATGGGGAGGACTATTCCAAAGAACCTATATACACAGACACACACACACAAAAAAAGGCAATGAAAAATTGAAGAGGAAAAATGAATAAGAAACAATACAGCTATAAGAAAGAATACAAACATGCATAAACCTAAAATCAGTACAAGTATGGAAAATCAAATGAAAGGGAAAGGGGAAAAATATCTGACCAACCATGATATTTTCACAATATGTTTGTAAATGAAATGAAAAATATATTTGAGAGCCTTGATCATAGATCCAAAGCAATGACTACCATATGTAGTCCAATCACCTGTATCCTTAAGATCTAAAAAAGTCTGGATCCACCTATAATTCATCTGTAGATGGAACAACAAGTGCAAGTAAAGACTATGCCTGAGTGAGTATAAAAATACTAATTAGGAAGCCCTGAAAAGGTGAAGGGGGAGAATTAATAGATCCACTAAAGAGGAAGGCAACAGATACGACAAGTTTTAGTAAAAGGGTTTACTAATCAACCCAACAAGAAAGTGAATGAAAACATTTCCAAATTAAAGGTTTTCAAAATAGTGAAAGATAAACTTATTTTCAATTCATCACCACATATAGTAGAATACTAGACTCATCCAACCATGAGTAGTTAGACAATAAAAGAATATGGAATACCCCACACATCATCACCTCTCTTAGATGGAGAGTATCCAAAATCAAAGGAGCGGGTATTAAAATATGATATATATATATGTGTGTGTGTGTGTGTGTGTGTGTGATTGTGTGTGTGTGTGTGTCTACTCAGTCAAAAAAGCCCAAAAGAGAGAGTAAGGGGATCTCCATCTCAGACCTCAACCAAGAAAAGGTGTCTCTAATAGCTCAATAAGTAACCAAAAATGATACGCTACATCCCACATGTCTTCCCAACATATGCAACTTAAAGGTGTTAAATCACCACACCATGATACAATCCAAATTGGACAACACAATCTTATAGTTATAGTTTTAGGTTGCATCACATCAATGTGTATCAGTACGGAAAGAGTATGTATTTCTCGAGAGTGCAAGGGTACATCAAATCATGTATCATTACTAATTTGAATAGATAAGAGGTCACGACTCAAGGTTGAGGACCCATTCAAATCCCATATGGAAGATGCCACTCTAGTTTCGTCAAGGAAACTTGCCCAGCCTAACTAGAGGATATCGCTCTAGTGTCTTCATGGACCCAGGTCTATCTCACCTAGAATATTCCACTAGGAGTAGGTTGAGGACCCATTCCCAGCCCATATAGGGGATTAAACTCCACTGTCGTCGAGGACCAATGCCCATCACAGCTGGAGGATTCCACTCAAAAGTCCCATTTTTTATCACTTGATCAATTTTATCATCGAACATCTCCTAAAATTCATCACATTCTGTACATCTGACATCATATCTCAAAATCCACTATTAATGGCACTATCACATGTTATTCTGAAAATCAATTAGTGTAGGCAACTCACATGAAAACATCTGACTCCAAAAGAAAGAGATATAATAGATATAAGATTTATCATGTGGTACATGATGCGTATCTCTCCCACATGATATGGGAACTCAAATCATCATCTAAACATGTCTCTAGACATTATCAGGTACAAAATAACATTATAATGTGTGCTAATGTACTCCTAGAGTACATGGAAAATCCATCAAATAGGTTTATGAGAACACGATTCATGAAATTGATCAGAAGGAAAAATTTATATTTATTAACATGCCTCTTTTTACGGCCAAAAATAACCAAATAGATCCCCTTATTGTGATCCTTGAGGAAAAGTGCATAGGAATGAAAATTTATTCTCATGAATCATCCACCAAGTGAACACACAACATATTTTATCATCATATATGAACAATGCTTTGTACAAAACCTTATTCAATATTTGGACACATCATATAGATAAATCCATTGCATTTATCATGAAAAACACATCGGATCGTCTATTAATTCATCCAAAATGGACACCCAGTGAAAAAGTCACATTTCACTACAAAAAACCCGACTACGGTTCCTGTGGAATGAACCTAAATTTTGGTTTAAACGCCCAAAAGATGACCTGAAACATCGGCCTTTATTTCAGGGTTGCGATGCTGCTAATGTCACATTGATCAGATGATGAATATAGAAGAAACATTCAATAAAATAATATCTAAATAATAATAATTATATTATTATTGTGGTAACTGGACATCTCATGCCACTGATCCCTGATATTGAAAAATTATATCCTTAAACCATCCTAAAAAGTTATAACATGATGATATGAAAACATGGATATAGAAAGTGCACCAAAACGATGCAAGGTTTTGATGTTATAGCATTTTGAATCCATAACCCGGAGACACAAATTTCTCCAGTACAGTCCCACCACCTCGTCCAAGCATAGCTTATGTGGCCCGATCCACAGTGCCATCACTCCATGACACCAGATACACTCCCCATTCATCCCAATCTAAGCAACACCACACTGTGTACCTAAATCTACTTCATGCTCCTTGTACCGCCCCTAGCCCCCCTTGTAGCCCATCCCTCTACCACTGTCCCACAGTGGTGCTGCCTTCATACGATCGGACCACCTCATGATGGTAGTCCTTCTACAGACCACCAAAAACACCCTCGGTTCTTGATATATTGTTCTAAGACCAGATCTGGAAGCCTAAGGATCAAATATTCATAGACTCTTCCTCCTCTCAAATATCTGTCAACATTTCGATTTGATTAAAAGTAGTTGTCACTTATGCTTCATATTGCACCTCCTCCTGCACCCAAAAATCAAAACCATCATAGATAAGGTATCCCTAGATCACAAACTTCATATAACCATGCATCACTCAATCTTTTGATGTCTTTTTAATGTTCCTAAAATATTAATATTGAATAACATGAGGAACAGATAAAGAACAAATATAATGAGTGATCCAGAATTGAAATTTTCGTTGCCTGTGTTAGTAAGGCCACAAAAAATGGTTTTCAAAGAAGATAAAATGTAGTGAAATCAATATTGACAACCAAACAAAAATTGGGGAAATAAGAATCTTAAAGGATAATCCAACTTAGATTTTGGATCATCCATTGCGTTCCCTACACTTTAAAACATGGATATGAAGATTTATTTTAATTCGGAAAGGATTTGGCAATGGTTCTATGATCAGAAGGAGGGGAGGGGCTCTCATCGACTATTGGAGGAAATGAGTGAAATCATTTCTCATTCCTTTGAACATATATTTTTATAATTTAATAGGTCTCCTCCCAATAGTCTCATGATCCAAACATCTTGCGCCATATCAATTAATATTATTTTTAGGTAAAAACAAACACTACAAACTAAATATTTGTCAGAAATTACAAATTCATGTCCCCATTCAGATGTTATTTGATCTAATGTTTGAGGTACCATAATTTTATTTGATTATTTTATTTTTGAAGCATCCCTACATTGACTTTTCTATAGATTATCTGTACAGAGAGAGGTTATGTCCCACCAATACTAAATTCCACACTCCATACCCAACCACGGGCTTTGATTTCTGACCTGAGTGACTGTTCGAGAGATATCACATTTCCATTGTGTTTATAGCATAAAAATATATAATTTTTTCTAATTTTTTTTCTGAACACTGGTCCTCCGAATTGAAATTCATGTTAGCCCTAACTCTAGAAAAATATATTGAAATATTTCAATGTATTAAATGAAAAAATAGGGCATCTATAATTATAGTTTTCTACTCATTGATATTGTTACCTATAAGATTTATTTCCCCAAATTCATCCTAAAAAGCTAGAGTATAACACCACTTACCATAGAAAACTTTATATATAACTATTTGAATTCTTTGAATGATGAAATTATTATATAAAAATTCAAGAAAAGGAAAATATTTATCCCACATACCTTAAAAGGCATGTGATCATGACATCAAAAAAAAATTAATGTCCGAACAGTCATTTTAGACTTCCCATCAATTTTATGATTACCGGTTATACTGAAATGTAGCTCAAGGTTGAGTGAACAATAATGAATCTTCTAAAATTTTGAGGTAAATAACATATCATGATCAAATACAATTGAAATTGGTGCATGTTGATGTCACACAACATCATTAGTATAGAGTTGTGTGAGGCAAACAAATGGTATATCATCCCTAATTGTAATGATATTTATGGACATGGTAAAATGATCAACTATAACGTATATTTAATCATTATTTCTAGGATAAATTGTTTGTCTATAAATAAATAATCATTAATGTGATACCATTTATACATAAGAATGGGTAGAGGTTTTAAGTCAACATTAAAAATTTTCCTCATAGACATTACCATTTTTCAAACCAAGAATATTGATATTTAGTAAATAGTTTTCTATTTAATATTATAAAAAAATGAATTTTCCCTTTAGTCCAAAGACATTTTTCTAATACTAGGATGTGTTGAGAAATTTATTATATGAGATTCGTCTAATAGTAGGCTTTTCAAAACTATCACTGATAGACACCTATCCCATTTCAAAATATCATAATACCATACAAATAAGATGGATAATATTAATATCCAGCTATTCAATGAATTGATTTTCTTTTTAATTTTCTCATCATGAAACATGTATCTTTTTATTTTATCTAATGAGTATGGTTTGGAGATCATTTGAAATAGATGTGATGCTTCCCTTCCTTAATGATACATAGATCCATCATTACTAAATCAATGAATATATGAAATTTTTAAACATTTATTTTATATAAAAATCCCTGATCCTTCCTAATTAATGAATAATAAACCGTATTTACCTTACAAGTGATGTAATGTATTGAATAGTCATAACCCATGTGTAGTTTTATCAATCCATTTTCCCCAAGAATAATTCTCTCTATGAGAAGATGTATTTCAATATTTTGTTATATGTATATATTTCATACCTTTCACCATATTGTTAATGACTATATATATTACAAAAAAAAATTACTCAATACAACTCAAGATCATGGGTAGCATAATTCTATTAATTAATCCTTAGCTTTCATGATATATAAGAAAAAAATTTATCTATAAGGAAATTTCCATGTCATTTATTTTATGAATCACTATATATCACAAATATTCCATTTATAGATATTATGGTTTATATAGATGTATTTCCTAATCACCCTTTTAATTATTCAAAATATTCATTATAGTTTAATGACAATATGAACTTAATAAATTTCATGTAAACTTTCTAAAAAAGTCAGATAATTATGATTTTTTTGAACAAAACATCAATGGTAACATATTATTCTATTGAATTTACATACATCATTTATATATATTGGAATTGGACATTCCATCATTACCTTTTATATTTAAGGTTCAACTGATATTTTATTGATAGATAAAAAATGTCCATTAAAATAATCTCCCTAATTATAGAATTCACCTTTTATAAATATTCCCCATAAATCATTTTCACTAATAGTAAAAATAATGATTCAAAAAATAATCTTATGGTCATTATAGAATTCAGAGTATATCAAGATATTATCAATAAATACCAAAATGAAATTATCAATATGATACTTAAATAATATGTTTATTGGATACATGTAAACCAAGGGTTAATTATTCAATAAAAAAGGAATTACATTGAATTTTAACTGTCCATAACCTGTATTAAATTACAATTATTTAATATCATCATTTTATACTAAAGTAGAAGGAACCCAAAATGAATTACAATCGTAAAAAATATTAACCTCCTAGAATTTTAATAAAAATATAATTCATAGGGGTAATGGGATACTTTTTCATTGTAGTAAAAAACTATATTTCTAAATAATCAATTCAAAATTTCATAGGCCCTTCATTTTTGATATTTAAAAAAATAGATCCTCCTCTATAATATCTTGTGATTTTACCATACCCAAAAATCTAGAATCCAAAAAAAGATGGTCATGATAAAATATTACAAGAAATAGATTTATTCATTACAAGGTTTATTAAAAAAAATTTGTATGAGTTGCGCCATTCATATCTGCATCCACTATTGAAACATAATAGTTAGGTGTCATGATGGATCACATCTTGTTCATATCAATGATTGTTATATTGAAAAAAACATCTAATGCTTGATTGGATTCCTAATATTTGATATAATTAACATCATTTATGAAACTAAAATATCATAATTATATTATATATAATTATTGTGAAATTTATAAAAAAGAATAATTTCCCTATGAATAGTGGAAAATACTAATTATTACTAAATATTGTATTAGCATTTAACGTATAAAAAGAGTATAATTTTGTTTCAACATGGTTTTAAAAGTAAATTAAGATAAATTTTATCATGATTAATACAATTTATATCATTATAATTTATTTTATGTTCAATGTTTATATAAATATGTTTTATATTCATGAAAGCAATTTCATTGGAAAACTACATTTCTTCACCTTTTGTGTTTAAATTTTAAATTAAATTATTGATATTCTCATAATTGATGAAACCTCCCATAATTACACAATAAAAATAATATACTCTATATCATATGTGAAATGCAACAATTAGGTTAAATAAACCAAAAAATATGTTTTTTAAAATATTTAATCTATTCGATGGCTTACAGAAAAAACCACACCGAGTTCAAATGAAAAGTAACATTGTATACCATTATAAAATATCCAATAAATTGGATGGTATTAATAATTGAAAAAAAAATTAATATTATATATTTTACACATTTAAATAAAAAAAATTGTTTATCAATTTATTAAGAATTAAATAAGAAAAAATTCAATGAAAAAGAATTGTTTTATAAAAAAATAGTATTTTTTCTAATAGATAATTTAGTCACTCTTTGTGGACATAATTTATAATAAATTTTAAAAAAATTAGAAAACATATTTTTTAAAAATAAAAATATTTTAAATAATAGTATCAAAATTATCTTAGTGTGGTTTTTTTAAATTTCTATAAATAAATTCATTTTTTATGAATAACGAAAAAAACTATATTTTAATTGAACAATGCATTTATATTTTGATAATTAATAATTTGAAATTTAAATTTAACTATTTTTAAGTAAAATAAGTAAATTTAAAATCAATAGTTCTAATTCATGTTAGGTAAATATATTTGATATTATCTTTTATAAATAAAATGTTTTTAAAAATTTTAAAATTTTCTCTATGAAAACACTTTTTATCATCATGTTTGTGAGATTAATTTTAAGTTAAAATTTTCCAATTATATGAATTGAATTTAAAAATATGATTAATTATTTTATATTAGAATAATTTATATTTTCTAAATAATTTCAATATAACTTTTTACCATAATCAATATTGCATATATAAAAATTTAATTACCATGGTGAAGGTAATAATTGATTTACTAGGGGTAAAACTAAAATTATTAGGGGTAAATTTTCTTAAAAACTTATATAATATATATTATATCTATATATCTTGATATTATGCCTTATATTATCAATAATGATACATTATTGGATCCTATTATTTTGAAAACTCTGGAGTACAATTCATTATTTTGAAAAATTAAAAGCGTACCACATACCTATCTTATAAATGGTCACCACTCTACTATCTTTTTCACATATTCAAAAACTTTTGGATTCGAAAATACCTTTCCAATTAAATTCCAAACTCCCCTCCTATCATCTTAGAGGCCTTATTTTGTGTATAAATTTATTTTACATAGGTGGTTGGTAGAAATATGAGGAGGGTACCCAAAGAAGTGATAATATTCTTCAATGAATGTTATTATTTTATTTCGTCCTCCCCATCCTTAAATTATTATTAGAAGATGAATATGTAATATAATAATTATATTCCATTCTATAATATGACTTTTTGTTATGGTAATTACCCACAAATATATCCAATTCTATCTAATGGGTTGCAAAATCTTCATTCGTGTCTGCATAAGAATATCGCCTTAGGAACAGATGATATTAATTATTCCATTACTACCTCTCAAGGATGGGTATGATGATGTATATAAAGTATATATATTATATTTATATCTTATATTCCTTGGTATTAATTATATCATATATTAATTTTTAAATTTCAATTTCATAGGGTAAATAATAATATTGCACGTGTGTGTAGAACACTGCCGCCATGCGTAGCGATGTGATTCATCCTTCACTAATTCAATAAAAGGAATTTAATAACTATAAATTTAATGAGTATATGGGATATAAATATATTTTTTATAATTTTCATGACATAATTATCATTATTAAAATATATAATGTCATTAATTTTTTTTACACTAAAAATGATAACATCATCAATTTATATGTGGACTGCTGCATTCATGAAGCACTATGACTCTATTTTAATCACCACACAACATAGATGATATATATATGTATATAAAAAATTAATGTATTCTATATGATATAATTATCATTTTATAATGATATAATTTTACTTACATTCTTTCTATAATTATCATTGAAAAATGGAAAGTTTACAAATGAATATATATGTCTTACCATCTATATGATTGTACCACAGCCCAATTTTCATAACCAAATTTCATGATTGGTATGAGAATTATAATTGATGTAAAAATATGACAACCATTTAAGAATATTATTTTGGATAAGGTATAACTATATAATATGTTAAATATACAAATCATTCCAGACGGAACACGCATTAGAAAAAATGTAATTAAAACCTGAACCAGTGAAACAAATAATTACTAAAAATGAACAGGTGAAAATATATTATCAAAATTATTATATATGATATTATAAATATTATTTTTTTAATAAGTTGAAATCGTGTAAAATATATTTATATACGAGGTTAATGCATGTTTACCAAAATGGATGTGTGACGTATGATATTTCATAAGTAAATTTCCATTAAAATGGATAAAAATCTAGTTTATTGATTATGTGATGATAAAATTATTTACCTAATAAACATTGAAAATTTTATATATTTTTACCACTTGTTTTATTTGGAATTCATTTGATATACATAATCATTTCCTTGATTAATACTCACATAACCATTATGATAATTGTAATGTTTTATTTCCCAATCTCATTCTAATAGAGATTTTTGATTATTTAATTATTTTCTAATAAACTAATATAATTTCTTACTCATATTGTTATTCATGAAATTAATTATTAATATTTAAAATTTACACACTCTGGTACTTAATATAATTGAAGAAATATTATTATGAAAACCATACTTAATTTATCTCATCGGTAAGAAATTTTTTTTATTTCAAAACCATGATTTATTTATTTTTTAATAAAAAATTATTAATATTTTCCAATTTACTTATTAAATATATATTTATGAATTCATAACATTCCCTAAAATATATTTTAAGGTATTTTTAATCTTATTTTCAACCGAATTACATTTTTATTTTTTCTAAAAATGTGAATAGAACCATTGTTTTAATAAATTTGACATGTATGGTATTTCCAGCTACCATGACCACACAAATGATTTAATGATTTAATTATATGTATTAAAAATTATTTTCAATCAAAATTATTTTCAAAATTATTTTTTAAAATTTAGTCTTATAAATATATTTTTAAAATGAAAGGATATTTTCTTCATGAGTGTTTTAAAGATATATTTTTGGTATTTCTGTTCAACAATTACATAAATCCTTCATTCTTTCCCCAGATGGTATAAATTTTGATTCATATTATCCTTATTATTTCTATCTATTTTTTATTACCGTTTTTACATAGGAATGTATTGAAATTCACCTCCTTGATTCATTTTATTCTTCATTATCTATATTTTGAATTATTTAATTTCATTTGATTAATAAACAATAAATTTACCTTAAATATCCATATTATTTATAATGGATTTATTTCTATCATAAATCATATGTTTTTTCTAAATATGGAATTTAACATTGAAATTTATATGATTGTTTGGGAAAATATAGATAATCCTTATAATTTCATTTATACAAATATTAACTACCAGGGTATGTTTTCCATGAAGTAAATAGATTATTTGATATATATTGAATGGTTTGGACATACAGACATGGGTCGGTCTTAGTTATAGATGCCCCCTTGATGCATCGACATGTATCATGTGGTTAAATCGTTGTTTAGGAATATATAAATAGATATATGACCATCAATTGTAATATGTCTTTAGGATAGATCATGATGGATAGGTATCATGTTCCAAATACCTAACGTCCATTAATTAATCATTTCTATCATAATTAATTCAATTATTATTATCCACGATATTTAAAAAATTATATTGTTCATTTCATTCTATGTTTATAGAATAAATGTTGTGTGTTTTTTTATTTACCTTTCTATATATATTATTCATTATTTATATATTAAAATAATATGTTTCTTCATTTATTTACAATTATAATTTGGTTGTGCTTATCGATTCATGATATCTTCCACTATACATAACCCTTACTAATCATTGGAGATCACCCTTATTTTTCATCCATCGTCTATATTACATGTAATGTACTATGACTTATATAAAAGTATATTCTAGAGGGAATAATGTTATTCTCCTAAAATAAAATTTGCCATAATTTTGTTATCAGATGTACTGAAAGAACCATGTATGTATCCAAGTTACCATGATAATTAAATGATTCTGTACTTCAAGATCTCATTCTATTTATATTACTCCAATACAATAAACCGAGCACCATCTTTAGAATACTGGGGTTGGAGTCTCTATAGTAGGTAATAGAGAATAATCAATAGAAACCCTAAAAACTAAATTTATGAAAAAAATATTAATGAAAAATATCCAATTATAAATTTTGATGATAATTATAGGGAAATCATAATGTTTTTATATGGAAAATATTATATGGTCTTCCATAGAAACACATTATTGTCTATATACTACTAGTAGAAAGGGTTCTAGGATAGAGGTACCTAGGGGTAGTAACACAAAAAGGGTGCATTGGGCTTAACCTTACCATCATCTGGTGCATGAAAATGAGGCTTACAATGTACATCTTTTTAAACACTCAAGGAATATAAATAAGATAATTCTAATTTTTTACAAACCATTCTGATGTATTTGAAGATATAAATACACCCAATGAAAATATAATTCTGATTAAGAGATAGTCATTGCATAATAATTTATATTCTGGTAAAGTATTTCAGTAGTTTTGATATTAAAGATTATTTTTCATAATGATATTATCTAACCTATTTTATATCATCATTTTGAAATGGTTACTTGAATATAGAATTTTTACCTCATCAATGCGGGTAACCCAAAGAGAAAATTTAATCATTTCTTTGATGGTCATAATCCAATATATTTAAGGGAACTATTTTCTCATGCTTTCTCATCAGTTTAAGGAATAATTTCATGTGCTAAAAATATATTGAAATAATTATTTAGGATTTATATGTTTGAAAGTTAGTGAGAGAATAATTGGATGGTTGGAAAAATTAAGGATAAATAGATGAAGGGAAAGAGATAATTTCAAAAATATTATAATTATGGAAAAAATACATTGGTGATCAATTAATAAGAATTATAGTTTGATAAATTTGTTTAGAAATGAATTCAGGACTGTGATTAAATGTTTAAGAAAAAAATTTAAATTTGAAATGGTTCAACAATAAAGAGATAGGAACTACAACAAAAAAATATTTCAAGATTAAAAGGAATATACCTCAAAATAAAATATTAAATCATTATAAATTTTATTCTATTACCACTGTGGAAGTGGAATGATATATTTGATTATGTTTGAATTAAAAATTTATTTTATTTGTGTTTTATATCGATTCCATATTTGTTATATCAATGTTGAAATGTAAAATTATTTTAAAACATTACATTTTCATTATGAACTTGAATGAGTATGTTGAATAGTACCACTGATCAAGAAAATTGTTTTATTATAATGTTTAACTTATTAGAAAATAGGTGATCGAGGAAAATATTTCCCTTAATAGGATCTTGATGTTGGTATAATGAGATTACTGATATAGATAAATAATTTTTTTGATACTAACTACCTTGGTACAGGTTAATGATTTATTGAAAACGTTGTTTGGACTATCATTGATTGAGTTTAGAACATCTTTAAGTTTATATATTATATTCAATAATATGGGTTTTACATAAGAAATAATAATGAATGCATTTTTTAATCATGGTTTTATATTTGTTACCATGTTTTATTAGAATACATGATGAATCTATTCCCATGTTTGATATGTGACAATTGAGAGTTAATTCATGTTATCTGGGTATTGATTATAAGTTCATCAATGAAATTAAGTGACCTTCTTTATAAAGTTTTGGATATTAGTATTTTTGATATTTCATAAGGTTAACGATTTTTGAAGTGTTTTGAGATGGACATTGGATGGGGATGTAGAGATTACTGTATTATATTGGATAACATATGAAAACTATTTTTTTTTTGGAAAATAGTAGAGAAAGAATGAAATAATTTTTAATCTTTTATATTTTATATAATATATTAAAATTAAATATTATTTCTTGGTAAATAAAAAATAATTTTTTTATTAATTTCATATAAAAATATATGAATTATATATTCATAAATGCACAACCAAACAATGATATTGTTGTTATAAAATATAAATTTATTGTGTAATTATTCTTCCATAGGTTGTTAGGCATTAAATGAAATCCTGAAATTTTGGAAAAGTATCTTGAAAAAAATATGCTATTATACCCATATTAAGTTGAATATGATAGAATTTTAAATAATTAAATATTTATAAATTTTGAAAACCTTAACATTCAATTGATTATTCAATTACTTGTAATCTATGACCTCAATAAAACTCTATAATTATTAATGTTGTTCTTCCATATAAAAATAATCACATTCCACAAATTTTATCCAATATAAAAATCTCATTGTTTGTTATTCTATACGTCCTAATTAATTACATTTCTCTCTTATTAAAAGGATATTTTTTAACAATTTTTTTAGGAAATGGGTTTTCTATAAAATAATTTTCAAATATTAATTCCTTCATTACCAAGAATGTGTTTAAATTATAAGGATGAAATTTTTATAATAGGGGGGAATGTGACACCACAAAATTATAAAATAGTAAAAAATTTAATTTAAAGAATATTCATCATGAAACATAAATCTTAAATAACCCACAAAATATAGTTCAACAAATTTAATCTCTTTGATAGCTTCTATAACTTGCAAACTTGATTCTAAATGAACAGTAATATGGTATACTATATTGACATAGACGATAATTTGGTGGGTAGGAATAATAATGAATAAATTATGAGAAAAAAATCATTTACACATTTAACAAGATATTTATTTTTTATATTTTTATTATCTATAAAAAAGAATCATTTGAAAGAAAAAATGGGTTTCATAAAATAAATATTTTTTACAAAAGACTATTTAATATTACATCACAATTATAATTTAATATTTATATTTTTCTTTTTATATAAAATTTAATTTTAAAAAAATTAGTATTTTAAATTATCATTTAAAAATTATCTTTGGCCCAATTTTCTTGATTTTTATAATATTTTGTTTTTTATTGAATAGTTATAAATACTGAATAATAATTGAATATTTTGATTTCATCTTAATAAATTACAGTATTGAAATATATTATGATTTTTAAAGTAAAAATTTTTTAATTTTATATAAAATTTTCAAATATAGGTCATTTTAATCATTAACTTATTGAATTTAAATTTTAAAACTTTTAAAACATTTGAACAATTTTCTTTTAGAACACACATTATCATAGAGTCTATGAGTTGAGTTTCAATTTATATTTTGTGAATTATGATAATTAAATTTGTTAAAATTGATCTATATTTTTAATATTCATAATTTAAATTGAAAATTGAGGTAAATGTATTTTTTCACAAAAACGAATAGTGAAAATAGAAAAAAAAATATTACTTTTGTTAATGTGGAAAAAGATTAATTGAGAATTAAATGAAAATTATACGAAATAAAATGGACTAAAAACATTCATGAATTAAATTTTATTGAGTTATTTATACCTTATACATTATATTTTAGATAATTGTCCAATATTGTCTCCATGTGGAATGAAAAACATGGGTAGAATTAATTCTTTTGAAAAATTACTTGTGTGACACTGAACTCAGTTGAAAAAGATCTCTCATATTCTCCCAGAATCACACAATCACAACATTTTGATTCTTCTAAGACACACATAAATTAATTCCATAATTATATCCAACTATCTTTTATTACTATTGTTTTTCATAAATACCACCTAGGATGTGTTTTTGTGAAAATATAAGGAGGATTCATAATGAAAAAAAACATTATTCATAGACCATTTTTATTTTATTACATCATCCAGCACATTAAGTTATTATAAAAACATAATTATGCAATAACCTTAGTATATTTCATATATTTATAGGTTTTTATGTTTGGGACATGATATAAAAACATATTTACTTTCCTTAAATTGGTTATGTAATCATTATCACAAACAGATGACATTCATTTTTTCCATTAACGCCACTAAAAATTTGGTTTTATGGTGAACATAATGTATATATATATATCATATTTATAAAATAGTTATACCAATTTATTCATTATATCATATATTCATTTCTTTCTTTCTATTTTTTTGGGGTAATGATAATGTTGTTTGTGTGTGTAGCGGATGACTGCCTCGCGAAGCGATGTGATTTGGGTTTTACTAATACATTACATGGAATTCAATAAGGATAATTTTAGTTTATATATTTTCAATACAATAAGTAATTATGATATAAATTTTATATTTTTCATTTTTTTTAAAAATATCAGGTATTTCCCTTATTTTTTACACTGAAAAAGGATAACATCTTTTTTGTATGTGTGGCCTACTAGCTTCATGAAGCGATGTGACTCTCTTTTCACCACCAACCCACATTGATGATATATATGAGTATATTTAATGATATTATATGGTTTATATGATATTATTAACAATATGTATGACAAAAACTTACTTACATCCTTTTTGTTAAATATAATTGAAATATTGAAATGTCACTCATGCATATGTATGGCCTACCATATCGATGATTATAAGTTATTTCATTTTTCATAACCATATTTTTGAAATAGTTTTAAAAGTATAATTGATATTAAAATTTTATAATTATTTTATTATTATAATAATTATGGATATGATATAACTATATAATAAGTGAAAGAACCGGATCTTTCATGAGGAATCATGTGTGAGAAAATATTGAAATTAACACCTAAAATAATGAAATTAATAAATGAGTGATAAAATGTCCTAAAAGGATAATATATGATATTATATATATCAATATAGTAATTTAACAATTTTTTAACTTGTATAAAACAACCATACATGAGGCTAAATCACATTGAACCAAAAGGAAGTACATGTGAAGGGATATGTTAACTCAATTTCCATTATTTGGGTAAAAATTACACTTCATTGATTATGTCAGGATAAGAATTTGTACAATATGAAAAATTATTATTTACTATTGTATTTACACATGTTATATGTGGATTTACATTTGATAAACATAATGAATTCTTTGATTAATCGTCACTTCAATTATATGATCATTTTAGGAGATTATTTCAAAATATCATTATAGTTAAGATATGTTTTTCAATAATTTTATTTTAGCATATTTAATTTTATACTCTAATGTTTATTCGGGATATTATAAATTAATTTTATTATGTTTCCCCATTTGATAAATATAATAATTGAATATTTTTTAATAAAATTCAACTTTATTTCTCTCTTCTGTCAAAAATATATACTTTTTTGAAAAAAAAAATGTTTTCTAAAAATGATCTCAAATTTTTTTATCTAATTCCGGAAAAAATTAATAATAATTTTTTAACCCATTTATTAAATCTCAAAAAATGTATCGAGGAATGTTTATATCTTTTTCAAAACAATTTAAGTATCTCTAATATAAAAATTTTAAAGGAATATTTTATGAAAGTAATTGGAATTTAAGGAATTTATATCCTTCCTGAAAACTAAAATGTTATATATCATTTATTATAGGATCAAAATATTATTTTATAACAAATATGTTTTTAATTTTATTTTCGAAATTTTATGTTTAAAATGTGATATTGAAAATGAAAAGGATATTTTCCTCAATTATGTTATTAATGATATTTTTTTTGATATGAAAATAACTATTTACACTTACCCTAATGGAAATATGTTGGATCGATACTATACTTATTATTTATATAGATTTTTATGATAATTTTAAATAAGGAATGTACTGAAATTCACTTCCATGTTTCATTTTCTTGGTCATTAACATTACATCGAACTATTAAATATACTTCGATAATTGAAAGTAAAATATCCATTAAATTTCTATATTGTTTATCATACTTATTTTTTTTGCTAAAACCACATCTCATTGTATATATGGTTTTATACTTTAAATGTTAGTTTATTGATATGGAAAATATTGATCATCTATATTCTTTTTCAATATTGAAGTCTAATGGTAAAAAATATAATTTTTAAATTATATTAATTATGATATATTAGAGGAATTATTTAGAATTAAATACATGTGTGTGGAATTGTTATAGATAGCCCCTAAATGCATTAAAATGTCTTTTGAGAAATCAAATTGGTGTAACATAGTTAAATGTAAATTTACCCATATGTTTTATAATTTATCAATGATAGATATTGGAGGTAGTGGCATCATACACTTAAAATATGATTTACAATAATTAATCATTTCATTCATTAATATTTTATTTAATATCATCTATTAGAAATATTTTTTTATTATATCTATATATATTTCATTATCAGTTTATTAGATTAAATGGAATCAGTTTTTAGTCATTTTCCTTCTCATATTGATTATTACTTATGTAGTTATTTAAACATTTATTTTCTGTTATTTAACTTTGCATGTTCATTATTATTATTAATTAAGGATTACGTAAATTATATATAATCGTTACTAATCATTTGAGATCACCATTATTTTATTTCGTTTATTCAAAATCAATGAACCGTATTATGATCGATATGTTAGGATACACTAGAAGGAATATTGTTATTAGAAAAAAAAAATTAGAAATTGTGTTTTAAAATGTAATGAAATAATAATGTATGTATATTGTCTACCAAGATTATTAACTTATTCAGACTTTCTAGATGTGATTTCATATATCATATGCCAATGTATTAAAGCATAAACCATATCTTGTCTACATAGGTAGTGGTTATTACAATTGAAATTGAAAATTTTGATTACATATTTTTAATTAGAAAAATTAACATTATTTAATAATATCAACATAATTTATTGTTATAATGAATTCTAAAAAAAATTAAAATTTCTTACCACTGATATGGTTAAAATAGGTTTACTAGGGTTTAAACTAAATAGATTAGTTTTATTGTCACCAAAAACATATATAAATTCAATTTTATAGACATATTTATACACTAGTTCATCAAATATTTTTGGATGGACTATTGTGTATCTATATACTTTGAATAAGACAATAATATATTGTATTCAACTAAAAAATTCCAAATGTGATCACCATCCCCCAAAGTTAAAAGGACAATACTCCCCCTATTCTCTATACCTAAAGAGACCTTTTTTAGAAAATAACTAACCAAATATCATCCTTAAATCTTTCTTAGTTACCTAAAATATATTTTATTAAATCACCATGTAAATTTTTTAGTTATAAACCTAAAGAAGTTTCTAGAAGAATATATATAGATCTTAACCACGCCTTTTCATTTTATTTATTATTCTATATCCTTAAAATATAATTTAATTATGAAGAAATAAAATAATAATAATATTACATAAAAATATGTCATTATTTTAATGGAATGACAAATATCAATATTCACATCCCTCGAATGTGTAATCAAAACACCGATCATGTTTACGATGGACTACCGCCTCTACAAAGTGACATAACAAGTTTCTTTATTTATTTATTTGATATATGGTAATTAGGATTGATTTTATGCATATATATAATTTATTTTATATATTAATATTTACAGGAATTTTAATAATTATTTACCTTTCTGTCACTCTATTCATCACAAAAATGAAAATAACTTTTATCTGTACATACGACGCTCTATATACATGAACGGTGTAATACATATTTCAATATATAAATTTTATAGATGACTATATTTATTTATATAATTAATATAAATCATTTTTATATCAATAATAAATATCAAAATCTGATAGACTATGATTAATGTATAATTACCCAAACCTCCAAACCAAAACAGAAAACAAAAATGAAACAGTTAACACAGAGAATAGTGATTTTAAAAATGAATTGTTAATAAAGGGTGGATAAAAAGATATAATTAACTAATCATATATATTATGAAATATGTGATTATTTATTTGGAATATTTTTATAATTAATCTTTATTTATATTACAGGATTCATGAACATGTATAAATTATGTTGGATATAAGGTAAGGGATTTTTTTATTCATATTTTATTTGGGTTTTTATACATATATTTAAATTTAGAAAAATTATATGATCCATAATTGATAAATATATTTCATTTTATTCTCTTAAGTTTATTTCATGAAATTAATATTGTTCCTATGATTTTCATCTCTTTGTAAACTCAAGAGATTGAAATAATTGTTTTCAAGAAACCCGACATTATTTCTATATTAAATCAAAATTCCTTTTTCTTCGATATCCATGTTTTCCAAAAATAATTTCCTAATTTTTTTAATATTCAATTATGATTATTTAAGACATTTATACCAATTTTTTTTTTCAAAATGTATTAAAAGTAATCATCTCACAGTTTCCAAAAATTGAAAAATATATTAATATTTTTCAAAATTTTAAAAGGAATATTTTATTGTAAATTACAAGGAATGAATGTAATTTCCTACAACCATAACTACTAAATGAAATAAATCATCTATTATATCTTAAATTGTTCTTTAAAAAAATCAATAATATTATGGTAAATTTTAGACATAACTGAAGTGATATCAAAGTAAAAAGGGTATTTTCCTCAAGAAAAATTCAATGTGATCATTTATAGTTTTTTATCTAAGATTAAATCTATTGAATTTTTATATGATTTACTTGGGATAGAATCGAATTATTTCATCCCCATTATTTTTCATATTTTAATGATCAGGAGGAGAATCTATTTATGAAATAGTTTTTTTTATAATAATTATGTTGTGATGATATGATGATTGTTCTGTGATCTAGTAGAAAAAAACAATTGATATTCCTTATATAGTGTGTGGGCCCGTGATTATATATACCTCAAATTAATTAGTTATATGTGGGTATATAAGCAGAAAAAAATTACAATAATGTGGATTGAACCTCAATTATAAGTTGACTATGTACACTATGATAGTCTATGGTGTGAACCATGACTAAAATTATAGTTTGGGGAGTGATCCCAATCAACTATGATAGTCATGGTAGAAATCCTAAGTTAATAAATAATTTATTTTCTATTATTATATGTATTCAAAACACGTATTTAATATTACAATGTTATTCTCTCAATGATTATGTTCTTTCATTCATTCAAAATTCTTTCCTTAAAAGCATTAATTCTTTATTCCATAAATCAAAATAATAAACTATGAAAAATAGTGTATCATTTTCAAATGTTTTTCATATTTTTTGAAACCATTATGTCTATTTCATGTTTTAAACATCATTGATATATCCCTTTTTTCTTTCTCTAATCATTGAATCACACGCATTCTTTTGCTTCCTTTCTCCATGTTATAAATGAATTTATTATTTTTGGTATATATACAAAGGTTTCTAGTTGTGGGTAACATAGTGGGAGATATTTTAGTTCAATAATGAACCAATTGATTATGTGTTAAAGTATCCAAATATATTATACCTATATTATTTTGGTTTCAATAGTTATGTTATATAAAAAATATTCATCTAATAAGATGTAATATCTATATATGAATTTTTTTCCACTATAGTTTGAATAAGAAAATGATTTAGATAGCTTTAGAAATTTGTATAATACAACTTATATAGGAACCCTTTTGAGAATACAATGTTCATGAGAAAATCCTATTTTGTGCTATAGAAATGAGTGTGGTTTTCTTTGAAAACATCCATATTAAGATTATTCAGATGAATGTGGTTTTGGAATAGATTTATATATGGGTAGTAATCCCAATAATAGTTGGTTAATTATACCTCATCTATAATTATTGTGTACTATGAGTGTTAACATACCACGCATCTAGTTTGACTCTCCTAGTTGATATGCCTTTGTTAATTAATTTATTCATTAAGATACATATAGATAATGATCATGAATGACATATGGAAAACCAATGTTTCCATAGATTGAAAATGAGTTGTTGTGATTTAAATATAATCTAAATAATACTTCATGATTATATGGTTTCTCAATTTGATTAATGTGATCAAAATATGATCTATGTTTTTTTGCAAATTCCATTAACCTAATGGAACCACCTTATTGCAGAATGTGATGGGAAATTTAATGATTTTCTTTATTAGAAATATAATGTTATAATAGAATGAATGAAATGTCATTTTCAATTCATTCCCAATATTCTAATGATATGAACCATATTGAACATCTAAAAATTTAATGGATGGAAAACATTTTATTGAGTACATTAAAAGGAAAATTATTCCTATATTAGTTGGCCAACTAATCCACTAGCTATTGATAAATTGATTAGTGTAGATACAAGATAAAATATATTTACCAATATTTATATCATTAAAAAAATTAGTTTTCAATAATTTAGTTAGTGAATTATATCAATAGTAGACTCTTATAAAGAATATTATTTAACATGATGAAATTAACTCCATAGAGTGTGATGATCTAAAAACAATAATTTTTTAATAATTATTTTCCTTTTATTAAATATATAAAAATAAAGAATGAATTATTTCAGGAAATGAATAAGGATAATGAATCCATTGTTACTTGTGAGTCATATTTTATAAGACCAACGAGGTACATTTATGGTATTGTTGTTCAACCTAAAATCAATGTATATTTACTATTTAGTATCTTATAGACATGTATCTTAAGGAAGATATCCATAAGGGACTAGAATAGATAGGAATAAATTATTATCTTTGACTTCAAGGTGGAAATAATTATTCGCGATACACTAAATTTAATGGTTTTGATTAGAAAATAATTATAAAATCTAAATTAGCCATATAGAGAAATGATGATCCTTCCTTTATAATCAATATGTTGAAGGAAAGACGGAGGAAATTGTATTAAGGGGACTTGTGTATTTTTTATGTGTGGAAGAAAGGTTCATTAGACAATCAAAACATGAAGTAATGTGAAGAAGTTAGCTAATGATTTGAATATAGGAAAATCCCCCAAAATTGAACCACCCATAGTATGGTGGATCAAATTCAAGGATTATTGGGATATGAAAACAAATTATAAAATAAAAAAGATACTAATGATGAAGAAAGTTGAAAACCAATAAATCCAAGAGAAAAAGGTAAAAATCATGTTATCAGTATTTATAATCTGGTGTGAGACATTGATATTTTGTATGGTAGAATTACCATCAACTCTAGAACTCCTAATAAATTATTTGAAAATAGATTTATGACTATTTTATATTTTTATATGTTTTTAATGTAATAAAAATTAAAAAAAATAATTATATTTTTAATTTAAATGTTGAAAACCCAAATTTTATGATGATCAAATCTCATGTCTATAATTCTTCTCATGTTAATGTTTAAAGAAATTTTCATCCATAGAATATAATAATTCTTTCTATGGTAGAATATGATGTTATATAATGCATTGAATGAATTTCTTAAGAAACACACCAATTACTGAGGAATGGAGTTCATTTTTGATATTATGATCCAATATATGATAATATATTTATGTGACTATAAATTTAATATTCTAATGGAAAATACATCCAATTTGTTTGTCTTGATTCCTCTTCAAATGTGGTGATTATCTTAGATGGTGGGGTAGAAACTCAACATCAATGATATTCATATTGTGTGGTTGTTTGTAGATTTATATTAAGAAGAGTTTCTTACTCTTCCACTGAATTGAGATGTTTCTTTAAGAATATGACTCAAATCTGATTTGAAACATATTTTCAAGACTCAATAATGAGTGTACTTAATTGTGTTATGGAAATTGAACAAGAAAATCCCTGAGAATATTGATATGGATCTTATTTTGATATGGGTGACTTTTACATGTGAACCTATTCTTTATACACGATGATTAAAGGATTGATGAGACTATATTAATTATCAAAAACTGAAAATGATATCCATCATGATAAAATATCATCAACCCTGCATTCATGACCTGTTTGATTAACATAATCGATCTCAATAGATTTTTATGATTTTATATCATTTTTGATATCATTTATTTTGGGTTAAGAAATTACATATACCAATGAAAACATTTCATACAGGATATGGACACTTTGAATATAGTGTGATGGCATTTGGTCTTACTAATTCCACTCCATTTTCATTCATTTTATTACTATAGTGTTTAGAGATTATCATGATCAATTTTGGTATTCAATGAAGATTATATTCTTATATATTCAATTAAGATGTAAGTGTATAAAGTTAACATGAGTTTTATTGTTACTTCCCAATAAATTTAATTTGTATTTTTATGTGATTGTTTATAATTTAAAAAAAAATTAAGAATGGTTGTAAATATAAACATTTACTAATCTAAAATATTTTGTATAATTAAAATATGTTTTTATTCAAATACAAAAAGATGATTTTATTTCCAAGATATAGTAGTTACCTTATATAAATTTAGTTTTATCAAAATATTCTAAACTTTGTATTTTTTAATATTTAAAATTTTGAAAATATTATTATTTTTCAAGAAATATATGTTAACGTAAATTTTATATATGGGTATTTTTAAAATGTTTATAATTTCCCATTATAAAAATAATTTTATTTCTAGTTAATTTGGATGATTTATTAAAAAATATTTTAGTTAATTTTGAAACAAATTGATTTATTTTTTCTCTTAAATGTTAATGATAGAAATAATAAATTGTTATGTTAAATTGTTTTTAAGTAAGAAATGCAAAATGTGAAAATTTAAATATTTATATTAAAAATTAATTATGAAATTTTATGAAATACTTTAATAATTTTTTTAGTGAAATATATTTGTTTAAATATGAAATTATTAGTTTAAATTATTATTTTAAAAGATATTTTAGAAATAAAAAAATTAATGTCAATATAATATATTATAAAATATATGGAATAAATGAAATAATCATATTTTTGGTTGTGAAGGCAATATATTTTAAATGTAAAGTATATGAAATAACTCAGTGTATTTAATTTGAATGATGAATTTTATTATAATTTTTTTTCAATGTAAATATTTTAAATAGAAAAACTCAATATTTAGGCCCAAATTTTAAAATTTATATTAATAATTTTATTTTCAAATTAAAAAATAAATAAAAGGATAATAAAATATGATGGGTAAAACTTGGATTATTATCAGAAATGGGAAAGGGATTAGCAAGGGGGTTTGATGAGGCTCAATGGTGTAGAAAATGGGCTTGGTGGAATGGTAGATAATGTCGTAAGGCCACCATTTCTAGAAGCCGAGTGACGATGAGGGGTCGGGATAACTGATGGTGGTCTGCTTCTAGTGAAGGAGTCTAGGTGGGCATTTATCTTTTTAGGGTTTCCTTTACAATGATATATTTGTACACAAGTAAGATTAAATCTTGTGTGGGTCAATATGAAGATCTGATTTTCTTAACATATGATCCAATTTACAGATAAAAGGTTAGTGTATATATGTCTATTTTAATTTAATGCATCCAAATATTCTAATTGTCTTTATTTACATATTTTTTATCTTCCCCATTTTTCTTATCTAATCATTATTTAATTTTCCTATTTTTTTCGTTATTCTTTCTATTAATGCAATCCAAACCATTTTTGTAAATTTTTATGGTAGATAGTTCTAAATATTGTGATTTTTTATTTTCATCCATCAATTTTTAGGAACAATATAATTTTTTAAAAGGAGAATCATTTTGGATGAGATATTTGATTTTGATTGATTATATATATATTCCAAAAATAATATTTTGAATATCTTAACATTTTTTTTATTCATATTTTTTCTAGATCATGAATCATCATTAGATTGCAGGAATGAATATATTATAAAAACATGATATATATATATATATATTATGCTTACATCACAATCTTAGAAATAATTTCCATTATTGGAATGTTATTTATTCAAAAATAATTTTTTGTAAAATTTTTCATGATATAAATATATTTATATATGCTGGAAACCATTTATTTTATTTATATATATACCAAATAGTGATATTATTTATATAAAGGTATTTAATTCAAAGGGAATTCAAAAAAAATGAAGACATTTTAAGTAATAAAGAGAGAGAGAGATAGAGAGAAAATGTGTAAGAAAAAGAATAAATCTAGATTTCCATCATGTTCTTCATCAATTAAAAAGTAAGGAATGTGTTTTTCTTTCAATTTTTATATCCATTAAAATTATATTTCAATATTAAATTATGTTAATTATTTGGTATGGGTCTTTTTAGATTTCAAACATCTATTTATATTCCCAAACTCTTATATTTATATATATTATATAATTGGAGTAATTATTTTTGTATCTTTGATATTCTAGAAATATAAATTTTTATTAAGAAGGAAAAATTTAATGTCTTAAAAAATATATTTATTCATGAATATGATGACTGTATATTCATGATGTATAAATTAAATATTTTAATTTTAAATTTGTATGGAATTAATAATTTTAACTGATATATTAGTATGTAATTTTATATGAATGGATTTATTTTATATTAATAATATTTAAAATTTTTTATTTATGATTAATTTAATTATGGGATATGATACAAAAATTTAAAATTTTTAATGGTTAACTCTAATTTTAAAAGAGACTTTATTTTTATTAAAATCACTATGTTAATCATTCGAAGGAAAAGTGTTAATATTGATAATATACTTTTTACTTAATTTATCTTATATAAGTTGGGGAATGTATTATATAAATACTGACCTTCATTCATATTTATTACAAATATTGTTTTAATTTCAAATCAATTATATTTATGATTGTTTAATATAATTGTTTTTAATTGAAAGAGGGATTTCCCCTAAAATGATGTTTTAATCATGTGAAGAAGTTCCAACATCATTCACTTTTATGAAACTAAATTTTGTATCATTGTGAAATGTTTTAAATGGAATGTGAATGAGAATGGAGGATATTCCATGACAATTTATTCTTAAAATAAAATTTGGAAAATCCACAACAAAGGAAATAATAAGGTGTAGTGAGTAAACACACTCCCTCACGAGGACAGTGTCCATCATTAGATATTACTATATGGGCTCATGGTTTTCCTGATATATGAAAAGTATCATTTTATCCATAAGTGAAATATTATTTTAAAATAATTTTAAGGATAAATCCTAGTAATATTTCAAATAATAATTTTTGAAAAGAATAATCAAATTGATAATATTTATATAAATAAAAGTATAAAAAACATTTATATTTGATATAAAATATATTCAATGACATTAAATTAATAATATAAATTTTTTTTATTCATGTTTTTTAACCCCTTACTGGAAAATTTTATTCTCATCCAATTTATTAAAATAATTTTTTGAGGGATTTTAGAAGTTTTAAGACTCAAGAATTTGTTTAAAGAGTTGGCGCATGCATTAATGATTAATTGTTGTGTATTGTTTTATACAGAACTCATATATTGTAATTTTTTGTCTAATTTTATAAAACATGCATCGGAAAATGTCTTGGAATGTAAATTTTACTATGTTTTTTAAGTGGTCTTTTATAAAAATAATCACATTACTTTTTTTAATCAATCCAGATGCATTCGTTTGAGGTTTTTATAATTTTTATTAGGGAAATAGGCTGGAAAACATAGAATATTTAATTAATTTCATTTGATAAAAACAAAATTTATATGATAGAATTTTCATTGAATCTTCTAACTAATTATGTTCCATTATAAGTTTTTTTATTAATTCTGAAGACGGAAATTCATAACTTAATTATGTCTGATGAACAAATTGCAAGGTCACAATTAATTTAATGTGGTGGCAGGGGGGATGTAACATTCCTTGAAATTCAAGTAGTATTTTTTATTATGAATTTTTATTATTTAAAAACAAACTATAAAAGGTTTTAAGTAGATACATTTAAAAATGAAAATATTTCATATAATTAAAACAATTTTTACTGAAATTATAAAATATTACATTATTTTTCAATAAATATTTGGTCTTATGAATATATTGATTTTTGCTAAAGTAAAAAAAATTTATTTCAATATTTAATATTGAGAATATATTATTAGTTTTTAATATAACAAATTTCTATATAAATTTTATTTATGTGTATTTTTATAATGATAAAAAATTCCTTTAATAAAATTTTAGATATTTAAAATTAAATTGAAGAATTTATTAAAACGTATTTAAGTCTATTTTGGTAAAAATTAGTTAATTTTTTTAATAAAATGTCAATGATTGAAATAATTAATTATTATTTAAAATTATTTTGAAAGAATTAAATTCCAATTGCACACATTAAAATTTTTTTAATAAAAAATAATTTTAAATTCTAATAAAATATTTTTAATACACATTTTTTAAAAGAATTATATTTTAATAAATATAAGATAATTATGTTGAAATTTTAATATAAAATAGAATATATAAATAAAAAATTAATGGAAATATAATTTATTATAAAACATATGTAATAAATTAAATAACCATATTTTTGGTTATTAAGGTAATATATTTTAAATTTAAAATATTTGAGAGATTGTGTTTATTTATTTTAAATTAGGATTTTGTTTTATAAAATGTTAACATTATAAATATGTTATACAACAAAATGAGGATTCATCCTTAACTTTTAACAACTGAATTAATAATTTTATTTTAGAATTAATATACTGAAAGAAGGATAATCACATATGAGGGTGGAACAATGGCTCAGTATCAACAATATATAGGTGGGTGACAAAGGGTTTCAGGGATGCACATCGAGGGAGATACTATGCTCAGTTGAAAGGGAGATTGAGTTTGAAGGAACTCATTTTGGGAAGCCCAATGATGTTGAAAGCTCGAGCTTATTGAAGGTGGTCAGTTATTGGTGAAGGAGTCTAATTAGGGCTCAATCCGATTAGGGATTCATTTTTAAAGGGAGACTCATATGTGGGTGGAATGAAATCGTGTGCGGGGATTTTCAAGATCTCATCATCTTATACTATGATAGGATTTTTAGATCGGATGTTGTTTTATGAATTCTGTTTAATTTTAATGTATATGAATGTAACATCCCAGATCTGGGTTCCAGTCAAAGGTTACCTAAACCCTGTTGGTCACATGAACTCGTGATCATTTCACCAAATTCCAAAGAATGCTTACTAGTAGTGAAGATCAATGTGTGATATTGGAGAAACTATTCCCTTAATGGCAGAGTGTACACAACAGAGTCTAAATAGTAAACAATAGAAGAAGAAATAATAACAAAAAAAAAATAAACCTAGGAAAACTGAATGTAAATCCATCATAAGAGACAATATATATATATATATATATATGTATGACATAAGTATCTATGAAAATAGCCAAACATGTCACAATTATGGAATGTAATACATGAACAAAAGTACAAAAGAAAAATAAGTAAACTCCAACAGCATCTCAAGCCTCAACATGGTCCAATGCTCTCAAGCTCCAATATAAATCAATTACCTTACGAATAAGGGTTCTTTCCCATATCGATACATTCAATCATATAATCTATTTGAGTCCAAAAGTAATACCCAAGCAGGGTTTGAAATGAATCCTAGTAGGAAACCACCAAAACATCTATTCCTAACAGTCAGTTAATATATATGAATGGTTATATGGAAAAAATGATGAAAATAACTAGGAAATACCAAAAAAGTAAATAATGTTATAGTTTTCAATTACATTCATTTAACATTTATTATTCACTCTCTAAATCATCTAACCTTGTGATCTAGCATGTGATCTGTATCCCCTATTTAAATTAACCAAAATAGACATCTCATAAGACCATCTAAATAATCAAGTAAGATATAATCCAAGCTTTTGCTCTACCAAGGAAAACTCGTCAGACACATTCAATTATCCAAAAAATGAACCTATACTAATTTCTCACAATATAAAACCATTAGTCCAACACCAAATCAATTAATTTTAAATGTCTATCAGGGAAAGCATTACTGGTTTAAAACATTGGATTCAAAGATTAATTTAATCAAATATTAAGGACCCCATGGGAAACTCTTACAGTCTAACCCCTTTTGTATGATGTTAAAAAAATACACATATCAATAGCCAACTGGGAAACATCTCAAAGTATATACCATTGGGTCATCATTCCCTTCAATCAATAATAGATGTCTTCATTGGAATTTTTCAAAGTCTAACCCCTTTGGCAATGTCTCACAGTCCAATCCCCATTGTCAATATTCACAATTCATATCGCATTAATTTCATATAATTAGTAACTCCATCCTAACAAAACATGGCATGAAAAAAGTTAATCCTAACATGTATTATAAAATAAATATATATAAACAAACAAAAAAGGGAAACACACCTGCGTGGGGTCCCATGAATAAGGAATCAAACCATACGCATAAGCAAAAAGTCTTTATTCATCAATCATACCCGAATAATTAATAAAAGAGATAAATTACAAATCAAGCAATACAAAAATATGGGAATGTGGACATTTTAGTAGTTATAATACAATACAACATAACAAATGACACAGACCACCTACCTCAATTTCATATGATTGATATACAAGAACTTCAACACTTCAATCAGCCTCAAATGGAATAGATCAAAAAAAGATGAAAAAACCCAACCTTGAATAATTCACAAGAGAGGAGGAATCCAAAAGAGGGGCTCTAGGGGGATTGAAAACTTACCGGTGGGATTCCAACATACATGAAATAGTCTCAACTGAAGCTCAGATAATGAATCAGCATGGGTTTGGAGTTCATCGGTCGTTCTATAGTGCTCCTGTATGAAATATGGCCAGAAGAAGACGTTTCTGGATATGAGATGTGACCCCACTCTAATTTATCAAATAAAAAGATAAATAAATGGTGTTTTATTTAACCCTAAACGATGTGTAGTAGCCTTAACTGGGCCCATATTTATGCATGTTTTCCAGGTCAACAGACGACCACGTACTCGGATTCCTCATGATCAGCACGTGTCTATACACCACAACATGGTGCATGGAGTGTAAATGGGAATACAAGACGTGTACTCAAAAATTTCCCTTTCCTCCATTTTTCTTAAAAAACATCCCAAAATCAAGATACATACATGAAATTAAGATCTGAGTTCTTATGAAATTCCACCTTAATGAAATTCCCCCATGAATTCCCTTCCTTGGTGGTGAAGATGAATCAATGAAAAACTCTAGCCACTTGGATCTCACATAAACCTCACTATCTCATGTATCATACTACACTCGCTCGTACTACTATAGAACCCTTACTAGAGGAACATACCGACCATATATGCCCTTTGTTCTGTGATTGACATTCTGAATAGGGTTCTTCTCAAAGGATGACTCGGCCTCCAACTCAACCCCCCCCCCCCTCGGGTTGAAAACATGAGATAGGTTTGAGAAGTAACATCGTAGCTGAGAAACATGAATGATGTCATGCATATCCCAATAACTCTATGGTAACTAAAATCAATTGGAAACGATCATTATTCACTCTTAAACCTCAAAAAACTCGATGTATCTCAGTGAAATATTCTTCTATATCCAAATTATTGTGTGTCATAACATTTGTGTGACCTGTATAAAAACCTAATCTCTGACCTCTAACTCTAAATGTTGTCTCCATTGATCAGAATATGATATTTGGAGAGATTGTGATGTATCCATCCTCTTCTGAATCATCTCCACCAACTCAGTGGTCTCTAAAACAAGTGAAGGCCCCAAAAAAGATACATCTCCTACCTCCAACCAATATAGTGTTGATCAGCATGGACAACCTCACAAGGCTTGATAAGTTTCCATCTAAATCATTACATGAAAACTAATATTAGAGGAAAACTATGCCAATGGTATGTGTATCTCCCAAGATCCCCCAAAATGAAGGACACATGTTCAAATAATGTCCTTTAAAACCCATATCATGTTCTTGGACTAGCCATCTGTCTATGGATGGTAAGATATACTAATAATTAAAAATATAAACAAATCCCTTTAAAGTCCTTCCATACATTAGAAGAAAATTGGGCATCCCTATCTGAAACAATAGAGTGTGGAACCCCATGCAATGTACTCTATCTTATTTGTATTCCATTATAAGATCATCAACACTGAATCATTACATGAATAGAACAAAATGTTCATCCTTCATGATTATCTCAACAACAACACATATAACATCATTTTATGAGGTGTCCTTGGTAAACCCATCAAAAAATCCACCACGATTTCATTCCACTTCCACTCAGTAATGGTCAATTATTGTAATATCCCATGTGGTAACAGATGATCCCCTTCACCTTCTGATAGGTGGAACATATCATTGCAATACAGGCTATATCCTTCTTCAAGATTAGCTACCAATAATGAAAATTCAAACCTTGATACATCATGTGGGAACCAGAATGAACTTCCCATTTAAAGGCGTGAGAATATCACTACAACTCTTTCTGTATGTCTTTTGGCACCCATACACGCCCATGAAAACATAAAATATCATCCTCACCTACAGTCCACCCATAAGAAGGGTCATTTCCTAACACACTCTACTATAGGACTAGGCCATAGTAATCTAATATATTACTTATTTTCACTCAATCCAAAATAGAATAGGTAACAACTATCGAAAAAGAAATGTCTTCCATTTTTTTCGAGCACCTATAGATACATCTCACAGAAAAAAAATCCATAAGAACCACTCAAAGTTTCCCTTCTGAACTACCTGTATATTTGTCTTCCTAATCAACACATCAAGGTCCCGCCCAAATCTTCTTAGAACTCAGTTGTCACATGTCCTGAAGCACATTTTCCTAAATGCAAGAGGTTTCATACAACCGTTTTGGGGCAAGGTGTGATATTAGGGAAACTATGCCTTCATATGTATATTATACATAGTTGAATTTAAATAGTAAACAATAGCAAAAGGAATAATACCAAACTGAAATAAAAATTATAAGATTGAATGTAAATACAATAGATGCTACAATATATATATATATATATACGTATGATACATGGAATATGTATATATGAAAAAAGAAAAAATTGTCATAGTGATGGAAAGAAATTAAGAAACTAGAGACCAAAGAAACAAGTAAAATTTAGTTCCATCAGAATCCTCACCTTGGTCCCATGCTCTCATACTCCAACAATAATCATATACCTTGTGAAGAATGGTGATTTACCTTATATATAATAGAAATTATATAATCTGGTTGTTTCCAAAATTAGTCCCCCAATATGTTTTGTGACAAATTCTATTTGGAAACCTCCAAATGTTTGGTTCATAACTGTTAGTGAACATATGTGGTAGGTAATATTAAAACATTATTCAACAAAATAAGTACTCAATGATAAAAAATAACATAGTTAACAATTATATTATTTTAACATTTTTTATTCACACATTGAATCATGTAATGATGAGATATTTCCTGTGCTCAATATCCCCCATATAATGTAACCCAAACCGACAACTTATCAGACCATCTAAACAGTAAAGTATGATAGAATCCATGATTTTGATTTGTCTTAGTAGACTGGTCACAATAATTAAATAATCTAAAAATTTCCCTCTCGTAAGATCTCATGGTCTAACCCCATCAGTAAAACATAGAATCAATTAAATTTAAATAACCACCTGGGCAACCTATCATGGACAAGACACTTGGTTCAAGGATTCATTTAATGAGCTATTAATGACCACATGGGTATCTCTCATGGTATAACCCCATTGGTCTTACATAACAAAAATTAATTTACCATAAAACACTCAATCAATCTCTTAGGGTCTAAACCCTTGGGTCAATATTTGTTTAAATCAATTATAGATGACCACCTTGGAAGCTCTCACAATATAACCCTTTTGTGAATCTCTCGGATTCCAATCCACATGGTCAACAATCACAATAAATATCACATGCATTTTATATAATCAGTAACTATATATTAACAAAACAATGCATAGAAAACCAGGAATTAATAATAGGAATTATTGACCAAATGACCATAAACAAAAATACAAGGGAATTACAACCACATGGTGTCTCATAAACAAGGTATCTAAACATATGCATAAGAAATAACCCTTTATCCATAGATCATGAAATACCCAAAATGTGTCATGTATTTATTTTTTCATATATAATCAATGAAAACACAATGAAAGGCAAAAACTACCTACATTGATGTTTTAAGATTGATATACATGAACTTCGGCCCTTAAATCAGCCTAAAACGACATAGATCTACCAAAAATATGGCAAACACCTAGCCATGAATAACTCACAAGAGATGAGGAATCAAGAAGAAGGGATCTATGGGTTTTGATAACTCACCGGAGGGTTTCCAATGCACCCAATGGTGCCTAAATTTGAGCTCATATGGTGGATCAATAGGGGTATAGAGTTTTTATGCCATCCTGCAATGCTCCTATATGAAATATGTCTAAAATAAGATATTTCCAAATACGAGACACAACCCCACACTAATTTATGAAATAAAAAAAAGAAAACTACTGAATGTGGTCATTAAAATTACCCACCGTGTAATAGCCTTAACCCTCCCCAAGAAAAATAGGGTCTTCCAGGTCACCATATAGCCATGTACTCATCCACCACATTGTCAGCATGCGGCTATACGCAACAATTAGGCACATGACATATACATGGGAATACACGACTTGTACTCATAATATTTTCTTTCCTTCCTTTTTCTTAAATAAAAATCATATATCAAGATTCATACTTGAAATGATGATCCGGTTCTTATAATGAATCTTCACATTTTTTTATTTCTATATTTTACATTTTCTTCATTTTCTTTTACAATCATTATAATTTTTTTATATTTTTTATAATGAATTTTTAAATGAAATCGAAACTAGTATTGTCAATGATTAAGGTCATAATTTTCATGTTCATCCCCATTTAATTTTATTCCTTCAGTTGTGATAACCACAATATATGTTTAAAGGTAAAACTTTTTTTCCCTACAGATATCAATTATACTGATTATATATATATATCAAAATAAAATTATTTGAAGTATCTATGTGTTTTTTTCATTATGTTTCTTTCAATATCTTGAATCTATGTTGGATTATAGTAATGAATGTATAATTCCAGCATACTTTAATCTATATATTTCATATATTATGATTTCTTCACAAGTATGGAATCAATTTCAATTATTATAAGGAGATTTATTCAATTATTAATTTTTCAGGGAATTTATATTGACATAAATATATGTATATATTCATGAAAAATTTTCTTTTATGTATATATATATATCCAACAGTGATAATATGGATATAAACATATTCCATTTATAGTTCTTTAAAAAATGCAGATGCAACATGTAAGAAAGAGAGATAGACAATGACTGGATTCTATGGTCCAAAAACTAATTCTTGTTTTTATTCAAGGGCATAACTAACAAAAAATTCAATAAATGTGTAATTAATATTATTATTTTTAAACCTATCAAAATAATGTTCCAATATTAAATTTGGTTAATTCTTCAATACGGGTGGTATTTTGACATTTTAAAAAACTATTTACTCTATAAAAACTCCAATATATATATATATATTATAAGTTCAGTCATTATTATTTTTTATATCATTGATATTCTAGTAATAGATATGTTTTTCTATTTTAAGGTAAATAATATAGATTAGAGAAACAATTAATTCAAGACTATGATGTTTGTATATACATGAAATTGAAATTGAATATTTAAATGTCAAATTAATAATGAATTTTTAATTTTTGAGACTATAAAAATATATGATTTAATGCAAAGGAATTTATTAATATAATTTATATTATTAAAAATATTCTATTTAGGCTTAATTGAATTTCTGAATATTTTATAGTATTTTTAGATATTTTTTAAAAAATATCTTATTGTTTAGATATAATATGAAAAGCATCTTTATTTTTTTTAAATATATATGTAAATAATTCTAATGAAAAGAGGTAGTATTGAAAATTTCTTTTTACATGATATTATTCATATAGGTGTATCCATATATAATGTAAATACTTACATTCACTAATATTTTTTATAAACATTAATTTATATTCAATGAATTTATAATAATGAATGTTGATTATAAATATTTATTCTAGAAAAATGTATTACTCATAATTTTTTTTATCATCTAAAGAAGTTATAATGTTTTTTTCAGAAAATAATTTATATATTATATTAAAATATTTTTAATATAATGTGAATGTGAAATGCAGATCTTTATTAAAAAAAATTTCTTAAAATTAATTCTGGATCTTTCATATTAGAGGAAATGATAAGGGGTGTGGATTAAACCCACTACCTCAAGGGGGAATTATCCAACATGTGATATTACTAGGTGACCATGTGGTTTTGATGATATTTTTTGAGTATCCTTTGAAACCATAATGAAATTATTATTTTCAAATAATGTGTAAGGAGAATTCCATGTAGATTTTCAGATATTATTTTTTTTAAAGAGTTTTTATAATTATACGTAAGTTTGAATAGTATTTTATAAATTCAATATTTATATTTTATTTAAATTTATTTAATGATGGTTTTTAATATTATTTTTATATGTGTTTTTAAAAACCATACTGGTAATTTTTTGGTAATGCCATGTTTTAAAGTTATTTTTATAGGTCTCTTAGAAGTTATTGGATGGAAAACAGCATTTAAGAAGTTCTTTCACTTGAAGAGAATTAGTTTTATTTTTTAATTTTTTTATAAATCTGATAAATTTTTTTGTTTTGTCTAATTTATTAGAACTTGGAATAGAATAGGTCCTTAGTTGTACAATGAACTCTTTATTATAATGTTATGTCCCCAGAAAATATATTGAATGTTATTAGAACTAAATTCAAAAATGTAGATTCATACCTTTACCATTGTACTAAATATTCTAAGTAGTAGTTATATTTAAAATTTATAATATTTCATTTTGTTTCTATAAGAAGTCTCATATTTTGGGTTATATAAGCATTGGAGAGGGTATACTGGTGAATAAAAAAATATAAACGTAACAGATCTTGGGGTATACCAACCACACCAACTAAGTTATATATATTTTATATATTTTATAGATATTATTAATATTTTTTTGTGAATTTTTCATAGCTATCCAATCCACTAACCTAGTGAACTTGAAATAGATCAATGATCCTTTTGATATATGAATGTGTAGAAAATTTAAAGGAACAAATGAAAATTTTTGTTAGTTCGCCTGGGTTTACATTACCCTATATTGGAATATGATTTGTAATATATAGTGATGCATCAAATAAGGGATTGAGATTTTTCCCATGTATATTTATATTGTGATAAATTTTTAATACTGACAGTTGAATGTTCATGAGAAAAATAAAAATATCATAATTTGGAGAATATTGTGGTAATTTTTCTATTAAGGATATAAAAGAAATATCTTTATAGTTTTTGTTGTGATATATATACTGATAATAAAATTTTTTATTTAATTTCACATAGAAAAAACTGAATATATTCCATTGAATATTGTAAATAACAATTAAACATTGCGAGTACATAATAAATTACGACCCTGTGAAAGCAATCTTGGTGGATGATTCATGAAATATAAAGGATCATGTTTTGTTTTTCATAACTAGGACAATAAAAGATAAAAAAAATATTTTTATTTTCATAGGAATGATCTAGAAAACCAAAAGGAATGGGAAACAAAATATCTTTATCAAATTAATGTTCAACTATATTTCCTTTTGTGGATTAAAGAGACATAGAAGGGAGATTTTGAACTAAAGAAAAAGGTATGAAAAGTTCTTATGTTCAGCCTTGATTGTCATGAAATGATGATATTCAAAAACCATGCCTGTGTTTCATCCAATCTAGATTTCAAGGATCAATTAGATAAAGGTATTACCCATCATTATATTTTCACCTTGGATATATGAACATGAATAGAGATTTGAAAGAGTATTTCTCATAGTAAAACTTCTAAAATGATATTACAGTGTTTGTAACTAAGATCATTTTTTGAAAGAAGTCCTAGTATAAGAGACAAAAGTATAAGGGGATTCAAAAACCATTACCCATTCCCCAATAGAAATTGGAAAACATCACCATGGATATTATCATTGTAGACCCAAAAAATTCTAAAAGCTATAATTCAATATTAGTTGTATTCAATTTCCTTACAAAGTTTACTAACATCATTTCCATTAAATAGTATTTCACTAGGTATAATATTATCTTAATGTAAATTAGGTTACACCTATGGTTATAGGGATTACCAAATTCTACTATATCTTATTTTGATATATGGTTTACCTCATAGATATGGATAATTCTTCAATAGGCTCTGGATACGGAGTAATGTTTTACCACTACTTCTTATCCTATTTTATATATTCTTCTATAGAAAACCATTAATATCCTTGAGGATATGATTATATAAAATTCTAATAATTTAAATGGTTTTTGGGATCAATACATTTATCTAAATGAGTTTTCATAAAAAATAGCTTTTAATCAAGATTTCATATCGATCCTTATAAATCCCCACATAGAATGAAGTGTAGAAATCCAATGTGGTGGGATTATATTGAATAATGAAGGCTATTGAAACCAAATATAGGTGAGTAAATATAAAAGAAAATTATAACCATTCATTATTATATCATGGAATCACAAATTTTATAGAAATTTTATGTTGACAATCATCAGTGAGATATAGGGTTTGACATTGGGTTGATGTTGTTTGAATGAATTTCAACTTGGACAATGGTTATGTGATTCAGGATGAAAAGAAAGTTGATCCCTATGTATTTTTTCTCCATCTAGATTATTAATTGAGTAGGCGTGGTATCTCATCACTAAGTGATTTAACTAAAACAATCTCATGTTCATTATATATTCTTTATATTTGTATAGATGAAGTAAATACAATATATTTCACTTGTACTAAACTCAAAGGTTATAATACTATATACTGATTATTAATATAAATAATAATCTATATAAATCATAGACTATGGTGATAAAGTTCCCTAAAAATGTGATCAATAATAAGCTAAAATGAAAGGTAACATAGTATTAAATTATAAACAAGAATAGAAATAGCTGGTTTTAGTATTAAAACTAATTTTTTAAAAATATTAAATAACATTTTAGATAAAAATTATTTTTATTAATTTTTCGTGTAATATTTGATTTTTTAAAAATACTTTTAACATGTTTTTATTAGAGAATACTATAAATAATTTTTACTAAATTTATATAATTTATTAAAAAATCAACATATTATTTTAAAATCATCATTTTAATATGTTTATTGAATTAATTTCTGTTAATTTTCTGAAAGGATTATTTTTTTTTCATTATTTCTGGAAAATACTTATTATCTAGAAAAATACTCTTTTAATTTAAATCATTTAAAAAGTTTTCTTTTATTTTTAACTATATTGAAAATTAAATTTATATTAATTTTTTGATTTTTATGTTAATATAGGTTATTGGAATAAATTTTTATGTTGAATTACGATAATCAAATTTAATAATTAAGATAACATTTTTTTTGGAAAATGACTTTTCGGTTCCATTTCCTGTTTAATTATAAATCAATATCGTCCACTTAGGGAACATTGTTTTTAAAAATTGATTCAATATTTTGAATCAACATATTTAATATTAGCTAATATGCTCATCTTAGTTTTTAGTTATAATGAATAATAGAAATTGTTTAAATTGGTTACCACAGATTTATAAAAACAAGTTTACCGAGTGTTAAACTAAAAATACAAATGTTAAAATGACATAAAATCTTGAAAAAATTATATTTTCTAAAAATATTTTGACTCAATCAATTATAATATTTGATAATGGTCTATTTTTCATCCTTATTATGAGAATAATACGATAATATATTATTTCTGTTAAGAAATTCCAACTGTGTCCACTATCTTAATTTTAAAATGATTCCCCTTACCATACCCAATCAATATAAGAATGAAAATTTTTTTTATTATGAAAACACTTTTAATGAAAAGTGAGAAACCATACATGACTCGCCACATCATCAATTCAAAACTTCACCACTTAAAATCAACCAAGCCTAGTGGATGGAATCCATTAAATCCTTCCAACTGAGAAACCATCGCCGCTAGAGTTGAAGTCACCCAGAACTGGCTGAGATACTATGAACTAGAGGAAACAAGAATCAGGAGAGCCGAAAAAACCTCAGAACCGGTCTCCTCAAATGCACACTGATGCGACCGTTGACAGCAGCCCAAAACAAAAAACCCACTGACAAACTCCAGTCGGATACCGCTCAACCCTCCAGTGAAGTTATATGAGCCCTGAGAAGAGGACATCCACAAAGGGAGACAAAACAGAATAGAGTAGGGAAGACTAAGTCGTCCAGATGTTTCACATTACTCCGTAGGAAACTGTGGTGCAACCTCTGAGGAATAAAATATGAGAAACATATAAACTCCTCACCAAGGCCAAATCAGCAGCACCTACAGAAGACCAACATTTTCCAACTTCTATCCAAATCGGATAAACCAAACAACACACATCAGAAAAGAATCATCCAATCCAAATGCTTTCACATGTATTTTCAATTCCATGTCTCACCAGCACCACCATAATCACGGTCACCACTATAAGCATTGAGACCCTACGTTAAGACCATCCCCTTCAGCACATTGACTCTGTCCATCACCATAACTGGTTTCCACCACAGCTGAGGCCGACACCCCATGGGAAAGAGAACCGGGTCACCACCACCTGGGGCTGGATGGCCCAACATCATACCCAAGAAGCATCACCGGAGAGGGTGCCACATTTGATACAACCAAGAAGCTCCACCATGGGATTGAATCCAGATTGATCTGAACTGCGGAAGAACCCAATCTAGCTACCAAAATCCATGTGTGGGCTGCTGGAGAAGGAAAAAGAACAGTGAAAAAGATGGTGGTTGGCCTCCAGATGAGCGAATCACTCCAGGTTCGGACGAACCCACTAGCAACAAGATCTGCAAGCAGGGTTGAGCCGACGATAACAACATCACCGGGACACCACCGAAATCTCTATGAAACCAAACCCAGATCCAACGCAAAAAGAAAACGAAACACTTAATTAAAATCCAACCAAACGAGATCTGGAATACCTCCCCTCTCCCGAGCCACTCTAGAGCCGTCGAAGAGCAACACCAGGGAACAACGAAGCCAACACCGAGCCGCTCCAACCCCACCACACTCTGGAGACCAGAGATACAATGGGACCTTACAAAGTGCCTGACCTAACGTCGCGCCACACCGAGCTCTAGATGAGGAAATTCTAGGACTCAAGCTACCAGAGGAGGGAATTAGAAAAATTCAGAGTAAAACCCTAGCCGAGGCGAGATTGGGGAACCTGCCGCTCAGAGGCCCCATCTCATTCAATATGAATTTTCTCCCCAATCGATATATAAAGATCCATTTTGTTTAGAAAATCATTTAAAAATTCCATCCATAGATAACTTCCAATGACATAAATTCCATTGGTTAATCATAATTTCATCCTTAAGAGTATTTTTGTATAAACCTAATGGGGTTGTACGAGGAAGTGGTATTGTTCTTAACTATGCAATTTTTGATTTCTTATTATCCATAATTAATATATTATACAACCAGGATATAAAAATAACACCATTACATTTCATATAATTAGATTTTATTATGTTAAAGTAATATCCTATATCAATATAAACTTCCATTAAATGCGAATCTAAACTTTCAATCATGTGTTCAATGGAATAACACCTCATGAACCGTTGTAATTCATTTTCCATCATCCCTTGTCACAAGTATATATAAATATAGATTTAATTAATATATATAATGTATATATGAAATAATTATAATTATTTAATTTTAATACCACTTATTTTTTATTTCCTTCCAATCATCTGGAAAATAATATTGTCCCTCATGTGTTCGTGTAGACAATAACCCTCACGAAGATCTATCTTTCATTTCCATTTTACCTGAATAATAATAAGGATAGATTTGATGAATATGAATTATTTGTATTAAATAATTATAATTCTTCAATAATGAATTATTATTTACCATTATTTTCTTCACTACATAAAAATATTATAACAACATTTATGAACAAATATGACTGACCATCTTTATGAACCGTGTAATTCATTTTTCTATATATAACATTTATAGATGACTATAATCATGTATATAATAAATATATATTATATTTATTTCATGACTGAAATTATGAATATTATGGAACCATGATCTAATTATAAGGGAAAATAGTACAAAAGAATAATATACAGGAAAAACGAAGTAGTTGTCTACCAGAACATTGATTTTAATTAAAAATTATTAATAAATGGAAGATAAAAGTTATCATTTGTCATGTATTTTGTTATATATATGATTATTTTTATTTTGTATAGATATTGTAAATATAAATTTTTTATAATGTATGATGAAACATATACAAAAACTTTTGGGCCTAAGGTAAGATATTTATGTTTTAATCTCTTTTTGTTATAGAATATTTATTATTGAATTCACAGTAAAAATATTATATGATTATTATATAATAAATAATTTTAATTTTAATGTAATATTTTTATTTATTTAAATATCATGTTTCCTATAATTTAACACTGTTTATGATCCACAGTGATTGAAATATAATTTTAAGGAAAACTAACATTATTATATCTCTTGTCAAAAAAATTCATTTTATTTCATGCCAATGTTTTCAAAAAATGTTTCCATGAATTTTTTATACCCTACCATGATTTATTAAAATAATTTTGACCCATTATTGAATTTTTATAAATTAGTTAAATTGGAATCTCTTAGTCATTTTTTGAATGAGGTACTTTTTGACATCTTTATAAAATTGAAAAAAAATGTATTCTTGTAACTTTAATAGTGTAAATGGAATTTACCACCAGCTTGGAAACTAAATATTTTTATGTATCCCTTTAAATTCTCAAATTAAATTTTGAATGAAATTTTTTTCTATAATTTTTTGAATTATTTTTTATTTTTAATAAGCGATTTCAAAGTTAAAAGAGTATTTTCCTCACGAAATCTCTTAGGTGATATTTAAAGTAAATTTTAATCTAATAAGGAACCATGAGATGTAAAATAATATTTATCAGGGATATCAACCAATGATACTATCCTTATGCATTCTCTAGATCTTTTTTTATTTTAATGATATGATGTTTATGAATTTTTTTCTTTCAAATATATATGTTATGATTATAAAATGAATTTTTTATAATCTTTCGGAATATATATGTATTATTTTAAATATGATATGGGGTTACTCTTGAATTATATATCCATATAATGAATTTGGTAAATATTTATATCTTGTGATATAAATAGGATTGAAATGGGTAATTGACCCTACTCGGTTTTGACTCTTCCCACTATGGTAGTCTTGGGAGTAAAAATAGATTATTATCCAGATTTAGGGAGTGAACTAGATCTAAAATTACATTATTGTAGTATGCCCGGACTAAAAAGAAAATATTTTTTTGTTCATATGTGTATGCAAAAAATTTGTCTTATTTCAATATTATTCTCTAACATATTGTGTTCTTTGATTTAATTATAATTCAGGTCTTATGTTATGCCAAGATTAATGTTATGAATTTTAACTATGATGTATGATAATCATGGAATTATTTTCATATTTTATGAACATGTTTTCGTACATTAATACTCATTTTATGTTTGATAAATCATTTATATCTATATTGTTTACCAATATTAATCATTTGAGGTTAACATTTTTTATGATTCCATTCTCTTGGATACAATGGATGTTTTTAAGTATGATACGTATTTTAGTGGTGATAGTTAAGATAAACATAGTGGGATGTGATATAGTTCACATGTGAACAAATTATTTATGTTTTAATGATTTCAAAGATAATAAAAATATTTGATAATGGCAGGGATCATTATGTTATGTAATCAAGATTAATATAAAAATATTTCACATTATAAATTTTATTACAATCTATACTATGGATTTAACCAAAATTTACCATAAGTATAATAATAATGTTTTTAAAAAAATTAAGTGTTTGTCTCATAATAGGAATTGACTTAAATTTCCATATTATAGTAATATTTTCACTATTATTATTGATTGAAAATTTAATTCTTATGATTATATGGAAATAACTACATTTTTGAAAGAAAATGGAAGATATTAAAGTCAAAATATCAAGAAAAATTAAAACCATTATATAAATTTGAATATTTAACCCATGAAAAACTACAATATCTTTAGAAACATTAACTGTAGCTATAATGATCTCATAAGATTTGTATCTATCCTATGGTAAATATTTTGGAAAATTCTTTTGAATCCTAGATAAGTCATTCAAATAGATCCCCATATACATATAATTGAATCATTGATCATTATAAACTTCTTTCTTTCCCATAAATTCATGATCTTCATGGACCTCCTCCTCACACGTTAAGAAAAATATCATTATTATCACCTATATTCCATAGTTTTTCATTCCATATTTATAAATTTTGGGAAATTCCACCGATCCTTTCTTCTATTTTACCATATTCTCATTCCATAGTTCTTAGTTTCCCACTTCTTCTACTTTATCCCCGATAAAACAAAAATCTTTTTCAATTATTTCTCAATCATGGGGGGAACTTCATACTATATCATTATATATATATATATAATGTTTGAGAGACTATAATGATTAGAAGGATTGGTTATATTATATTATTGAAATCACCATACATTCTCCTTGGATAATGTATATAATCAATAGAATGAGTTTCTAACCTTGTAAAGATAGCTTCATATTCACTAAAAGGTTATCCAAATTTTTTCCTAGATTGTCGTATTACCTTCAATTTTAGCAAACGGATCCGGGGAATGGTTTTTATTGAAAATTTTAACCGTAAATTTATTCCACGACATAATTTTTATTTCTTTACAAATCTATAGTGTTTTGGATCAATGACCACCATTGATCAAAATCTCCATTAAGATGACAAAATACTATGAAAACATTCTCTCATTCAATTCTTATCAAAGGGGGAACTATCCTCTCTGTGGACTTGATAAATTTAATAGATACTAATGGATTATCAATACCATTGACTAATTTAGTATAATGATTCATGATATGGTTTATGTTTTTTGTACCATGTTAGGGATATGTGAACTTCTTCATATGAGAAAGGATATTAATAAAAAACAAGTCACCTACCCCAAATTTCTTATATTTAGACAGATTTATTTCTAACTACAGCTTTATTTTCCTTACAATGAGGGAAATACCATCAAATATTTCTACATTTATATGGTTTCAATTTTATATTCTATTCGTGATTTACAAATAATTGAATATAATAAATTATCTCCAAACATTTGTACTTTTAAATCATAGTATAATATTCTATTTATAGTGTATCACATATCATAAATAAAAAATTCATGAAACTATAATATTTAATTTATAATCTTGGTAACCTTTGTAAATTATTCAAATTATAAAAATATTTTAAAATCATTAAAAATAGTTTATAAACATTGTCTTAATCAGAGAAATCATATCTCCTGGGATTGTATAGAAGTGTTTTCAATCTATGGCCCACTCATCATGAACTGATGATAACTATGCTAATTATCATTCCACCAATTTTAGAGATTTTACCCCTATGTTAATCAATTTCATAACTTCATCAACTTTACAGTATCCAAAATATGAATTATTTAAATGTAAGAAAATATTATTTAAACTACTCAAAAACAATATGATTTTATCATATACTTACAAATATCCTCATAGTATGTCATATGGTTATTTTTTCGAATTTATGTTTCCTTAAATATAATTTCCATGTTTTATACTAAACATAATTTTATACAATCAATAACACCCTAACCCTAATTACATAGAGCCAATAGTTATTTTACTACATTAGCACAAAATGAAATTGATAACAAACCAAAAGATAAAATAGTTTAGTAGTATTGGGAGACTAGATACATGTATGATTCTCACATTATAATTAAAAACATGAAATTAAACTAAAAATTATCATGTGAAACAATTATTTATTCTAGTAAATATTTATAATCATTTATAGGCACCTTCTAGGTATTCTAGGAAAATGAATACATAAAAACAGTGTCTTCACGTATGGTCACTAAGAAAAATCATTCAACAAGATCTATAATAGGAAAAATAAATAGTAAATAATATTAAAGAAATAAAAAATATAAAATATAAAATATATCCAATAAAATAGAAGGGGACTAAATACATTGTTCAAATATTAATAAAAATAATTAAATATATAAATAAAAGTTGTTTCATATTGATATTATGAATAGATTTATATTCCATAATGTGACCATCAAGATATTTTCTTGGAATCATACAAAAATAGGTATGCCATACACCAAATTTGGAAACTTGTTTATACCATGAGACATACCGATTAATTAAGAGGTTATAATAGGTCCCACTCATCACCTTGTGTGTCTATTTTAATAATAATATGAAGTGGTTAATACAAATTTAATAAAAAATTAAACAAAAAATTCATATTAAAAAACATTAGTAAAAAATTATAATATTTTCCCCAATAAATAAATATAAAAACATGATAAAATAAAATACAAAGTGAAATGGGTGATTTTACAATATATTATATCCTTAGGAAATCATAATATCCTATAAGGAAATGTTTTCAATGATGAAAATACTTTAAAAAAATAATAGGATGATTAATTTAGAGAAATACCAATTTCATTTGGAAATAAAAAAATTTAAAATCTAAACAAATATAGATTTATAATTTTTTTAAATATGGATAATTATAAAATATAATTTAATATATGAAATAATTATAATGGTATAAAAATATACTGACACGGTAAATTTTAAAATACCAATTTTTTATTCAAACCCATTGAAAAATATTTCCTCATTAAGAAAATAAAAAAGAATGGTTTATTTTAATACATTTTATAAAAACAAAAAATGGGTAAAATAGATTTAATAAATCATCAAAGGATAATAAATAACTATATAAAACAATTTCAAGGAAATTATGGGAAAAAAATTAAAATATTCTAGATAGAACTGAAGAAGAATTTAGGATTTCCATAAAATATTAATTTGGAATTTTTGAGTGGAAAAAGAATATAAATATAAACTAATACTCTGAATCACTATAAATAAATAGAGGAGAAATAACCATATTGGATTTAATATGAAATTAACTAATAATTCCGATAATTTAATCTTGAAAAAAAAAATTTGAATGAGGATGTGATTGTAGAATAATCCCTTGTTCTAATTTTGAATTGCATCTTGTTTTATTTTAACCTCATATATAATAATTTTATATTTATCATAAGGATGTCAAAAACCATATAAAGTATTATAATTTTACATATTATACTCTTATTACATTTTTGGAACCATTTGTATTTAATTTATTAATAAATTCATTATTTCTAAGAGTTAACTATTTTATTTTTAATGTATGTTTTGATTCAGTTCTTTCAGTAATCACATGTTTTTCATGATTAAATCATATATAGGATTATAATAATGATATAAGTATATTATATATTATATATATACATATATATAATCATAAATGAATTTAATACATGAATAATGATTAACCTCACTTCACGAAGGTTATAGTCCACACGTATGCACGACCAACAATACAACTTTTTAATGGGTAGAAAGTAATGAAGGTAAATGATATATTATAATTAAATAAATCATAATTATGTAAAAAATACAATTTATTAATTATTTATATTATTATAACCATCCAAGTATAGTGGATATAAAAACATTATTACACCACTACATGGAGTTGTTAGACCGTACGAACCCCCATGAGATATTTTCGTTTTTTTTAAGATGGAAATGGGGAAACACAGTTTCACCAAAAACAAAATAGAAACAATTTATAAATTTTATAACAGATTCATTATTTTATTATGGGTTAAATATATTTTAATAATGTATAAAATGAAATGAACTATGAAATAATTGGTTAATATAGTTATTTCCTCTTGAGGAGACATCCTTCGACATAAACATTAATCCTTTAAACATTGTTCATAGGAAAATAAAATTGGATATATGATTAGGGTAAGGATTTTTTGATAGAATATTATACTAATTGGATGATATATAAGTTTCAAACTATTGTTAATAAGGGAAGATAACATGTTACCTTTCATATATAAGCAAGATTACACACATGTAATTACAAAAAAATATAAATATAATTATTTTTCTTTCTAAAATAAATTCCAAAAAATATAGATATGATGGAAGGTAATATAAGATAAAAATATCCTTAAATAATAAGAATTAGGCATGTCTATGTTGCATTATTAGCCGTATATAATTGTTAACCACCATGGTAAACCTTTATTAACACATATAGTGATACTTTTTTTTCACTATTACGTATTACAAAAAAGAATATTGATCTTATTTAATAAAATCAATTATTATGATTTAATATTTTAATTCATTTTATATGATTTAATATAATGAATTTTGGAATATTTTTTAATATAAGGTTGCAAAATAAATGTAAACCATTTTTAGAAATATGGTTGTTATAATAATAAAATTGATTTATGGATAATAAATGTATAATATAGGTTATAATACAATTAATTAGATAATTATAAATTATTGGAGACTTATTTGTCTTTAAAAACCAAAAAAGTGAATGGACCGTTGAAATTAATATATTAAAATAAGATGACTAAAACTAGATTTTTATCTGAAAATAAATATTATTTAAATTTTCAAAATCTGTAAATTTAAAATTATTTTAAATATATATATATTTAAATATTTATTTATTTTAAAAATATATATATGGTTATGAAAAAATGATCTATATTATTTAAATTCATACATATATCATTTTAATGTCTATAAAATGCTAGTTTTTTATATTATTGTTGTTTTCCCTATAAACCCAAAAATTAACCATCTCTTGAAAATATAAAAAATTCACATTAAGAAAAAATATCACTTTATAACATCAAAAAAATTTATTTTGTTAAAAAACCATTATAAAAAATTGAGTAATTTTGTTTGTATGCAACTTTTAAAAAAATTTATGTACATTGTATTTTTATTTCAAAAAATATTTCTTACTATAATTAAATATTGATAGTCACCTTCTCCTCAATGTATAGAAATTCGAACCATGAAATTTCCAAAAATATCACCTCATGAACTAATGTGCATATTTATTCATAAATAACTTTTTTATTTCGAATATCTCCACTTCTAGATTATTATTTTTTCAATGTACCTTTAATAGCTGATTTAATTGATAATAAGACAATTATTTTATACTTTGATCATTTTAGATTGGCTCATTAAAAGTAAGATGCATCTAGTTTCAATTATATTATCATGGATGTAGGAAATATGCTTTTGTTCTATCATTTATATCATTATTAAATATATATGGAACATATTATAAACATCAAAGGTATAAGGTGGAATTTCTTGTTGGTAAGATTTAGTTATAACTCGCTTAAATATTTAAAAACAGATAATTACCTTGGTATTAGTTTCTCATTCTTGTATAATATTATAACACCTTTCCATAGAGACATCGTCAATAAAACATGACCTAACATGTGATATTTTAGGTTTTATTATTGGTTATCATCAGAATGATTTCAAAATGTGTTTCATTAATTTGATATTTAATATTTTTAACTTTTATTATAGTATCCTTGATGAGATATGGGCCTAAAAGCTTCCTTTCACAAACAACATCCCAAAAATTTATAGTATAAAACCACTTACTATACAATGTTTCATATTATTCAACTGAAATTACTATATGTAAAAATATTTATATGTTTATTTGAATAATAGTAAATACAGATCCCACATACCTTTAATTTATGGTGATAATCACCTCAACATGTCATATAATTCCTAAATTTTCCTTTCATACTACCCATTTTTCTAAAATGAAAGGACAACCTCAAATATAGCATGTTGTTGTGAGAATTTTGAAGACACTTCTTGTCTTTTATTGTAAACCATGGATCACGATCAGAAACAATTGAAAGAGGATACCCATGAAGCCTCACCAATTATTTAATATAGATATTCATTAGGTAATAAAGTGTAAGGTCTTCCATTTTAATGAAGAAATTTGGGGGCAGAGTAAAAACATCAACAATGACCCATATGTCATCATTATTTATTGGGGTCTTTTTAAATCTAGTAAAAATGACAATAGTATTTGATGATGCCCTCTAAATGAAATAAAATATTATAAAATTTAAAAAATAACCAAATTATTGAGTATTATTTACTCCACAGAATTTTTTAAGGGGTATCATGTAGTCTATAATAATGAATCACAAGGATCATATATCATTGAGATGAAAAAATGATACACTAACCTTAGTAAGGTTATGAAAAATGGGTCTTGCACTGCACATGACATTTCTATTTTCACATGAATCCCCAATGAAAAAACTGTCATGTTCATATAATGGAGTCTAGAGATTATTTTACAGTCATTAAATGGATACCAACAAAGTTACTCTAATTTCACAATTCTTCAATCAATGTTCTCCTAAAATACACCCAATACCCGTTATAAAATAATTATGGAAAAGGTGGAAACTTTTTATGATTGAGGGTTACATTGATTTTCAAATGACCTGATTATGTAATTTTAAAGAGACTATATATTCCTCTTCATACAGGTCAATATTTTCATGGTAAATCATGTGAGATTGTCACCATCATCATCCAAAGGACCTCAGTCACGTCCATTTGATCAAGTGATACCAAATTCAACTATATAGATAGGTGCAGGTATTTTCCATGATATTTCATGTGCACCATCACACGATCTAGAATTGAACTCCCTACATATCGTATACAAGAAGAGTTACAACCCATAAAATGTATCTCATCAATTTGTGAGATCATTTATTGATCATGGAACACCCTAATGTACAATAAATGGGAAATAGATGAGGGACTTATAGAATATGGATGAAAATATAATTTGAAGAGGTTGAATCCTACCACATAGGGAGGACATAATCCTTACCCAATTGAAAGGGAATATAAACCTCATGTGATTACCATAGATCACAAGAAGGCCCATTGAAAAGTCAACTTAGTTTCATGATGACACTTTGACAAGAGAGCATGATCTTGTGAGAATATTGTGACAAGAGAGATTGATCTTGTGAGAATCCAATAATAATCCATCTTGAATTAATTAAAGGCCTTTTAAAACCAAAATTTATCTCTCAAATGGCCTCTAAAAATAAATATTAATCTCTTAAAAGATCCCAGATAAGTATTATTTGATCATAAAAAATCATTTCTATAGTTGTCTTGAAGTTTTATATACAATTAAACATGTCAGCTTAGGGGTGAATGAGCTATTTTAGATGTCAACGTGATTGTTTTAAATCCCTTCAAGTTATTATGGTACAATAAATATGTTGAGTATGAAGTGTTCTCATGGTCACTATTGATCATGATGCACCTTCGACGACCTGTAATAGGATTATGAGAAGAGCATGAAATGACACTCCCTCCACTAAATAGAACTCATATCAATGATATTCCTATCATGAATGGTGGTGTATAACATTTCTGGAGAGGCCGATAAATTTTTCCGCCTAGAAAAAAACAAAAACATGATAGAAACAAACCCCTTGAGAATAAATAAGAGTGAAAAACTCATAGCGGAGTGTCACACAATTTCAAGATTCGTCCAATGAAAAATATGAGGAATGACCTATGTGATAATGAAAAAAGAGAATTTTATTCAAATTAACAACCTATAGATATCATGATATACAACTGAAATTCTAGTCTGATTATATGAAGGTGTCTTTCATTTTTACTTATTCAAAAATTATCTAAAAAACATAATTCAGGGTGAAAATTTTAGAAAATATGCAACAGTGACTATAAAAATAAGGATGCCCTATTTGAATATGGATATGAAATTTTTCATGAAAATGTTCCACACACTTCACATAATCTATATAAATAATTGGAAAACACCCAAACAAGTCATCTAAGTCTTGTGAAGTTATATGGACATGTTGACTAAGGTTTGTGAAGTCTTATAGACCTATCTCACAAATCGTTTGAAGTCCCCCAAAATTTTTTGCCATGTCATGAAATTAAATCCTAACATACAATACATATCATGTGATGTTCTTCAAGTATTCCAATTAAGTAATTTGAATCTCTATATAAATGTCATCTATGACGCATAAAACCCTCCAGAAATGTCATCCATGTCAAGAGACAACCTCCAGATGTTCCATTTAGATCATGTAAAAACCTTTAGGTGAATCAACAAGATACTTATTTTTTCCTTGGACATGTCCTCTATGTAACTAGAACATGCATATAAATATGTAGATAGTTCATATATATAATCAATATATATCAGAAATACACCCCAGAATATTATACCCTTGCCTAATATTTATATTTAGGAATATTTCAACTGAACTATGAGTACTATGATTTTTAACCAAATAGGATATGTTCAATACCTTCCTAAGGCTAGTGATCTAATGGAAATCTAACTTATTGTAAGTAAAATAATGTATCAAACAATATTATGTGTGGAACTGAAAATCATCTATGGGTTGATCATTATTCCTTATACATTAGTAGATTGATATGTTAGCTGAAAATCAATGATATTAATTCCTTCTATAAGAAGGATATTTGTGACCCCTTCCCAAGGCCCAAAATCCATATCAAGAACAATATAAAGGTTTTCTCACTGTATATTTCTTGAATACGAAAGTGATGAGACTAGTCACATGATATCTATTGATTCTCCTACCGATAATAGATCACATGCGATGAAGGATTTTGAAAGATTGAAATTTTTGAATCTTAAATATTCCCCTAATAAAAAACTATCATTGTATAAGTCAAATTCGATGGTATGTCAAGAATTCCTCCATATGAGGGAATCCACATCATGGTGTTACCCTAATGGAAAAAATGACCTATTATGAGTTTGATGACATTTATAAACATGAAACAATGGATACCTTCCCAATATTTCAGACCTATTCCTAGTGCCTAAGAACCCACATATATATCCATTCTTTATGATGTTAAAATATACATTTTAGATGAACTATATAGGATATGATTCTTATTATAAATTGGATATGAAGGAAATCACTTATTTTGTAAATTCCATACCCAAAACACCAATTACCTCCCTAGATGTAATTAAACTCTAGATCGTCTAGTTATATGTCTTAAAAAACTAAGAATCAACCCATTACAAATAAATAACAGGTAAATGATTAAATAAATCAGATATATAAAGATGGTCTCATTAATAGAAACAATTTACACAAATAAAAATTCAATAGATGATAATTTCATTAGGGATTCTAGTCCCATATCAGGATTTGGAAGTGATTCAAAAAGATATCTAAAATGAATAATATTATTTTTAATTATGCGAAAATTCCCCCCAAAAAGGGTGTGAGGAGCTTTAACACACAACATGTCAACCAATATGATTTCAAATGAACCATTGTGTCTGAGACCCCAATGAACCTCATACCATTGGAGAGATGGTTCGTTCTTAGATATGGATATGGGAACCCTTGGGAGTTTCTATTAAATTTGGAAATGATGAAATTGATATAAATGATTTTATAACCATACACCTATCATCTTTATAGTGATATAATGATGGTGAAACCATCATGAATCTCTCAAATAAAAAAATGATTGGTTGTCAATGTGATTGGTTTTTTGGGTATTCTATATAAACAAAATAGTACACCTAATTTGAAATACCATGAAATATTGTTTCTCGTGAAATATGTCCAATATATCCATGAAAATTCAAGAAAAGAAAAATGGAAATAATAATCATAAGAAGGGGAAACATTGTTACCGTTGAATATTTGATTCAACTTGTATCTAACATGTAATGATTCATTGGTTTTTGACCATTTTTCATGATTTGTTTGTGATAATAAATAACTTTTCCACTACATCACATCAATCTAATATCATATCTTCATCTATTGACTATTCTGGAATATCATCTATTTTTTCAACCATAGGGGGTTCCGAAATAGCCTCACCCACTCGGAAACTTCATCTTCGGATGGAGAATGCACATGTTCAATAATACCACCAACATGGTATTTTTCTGACCATAGATATTTCTCGTATGGTCCTCCAAACAATAAAAGTGAAGATTGTATCTCATTCATGGAATTCTTTAGAATAATATGTGGAACTCATCACCCAAACTAACAGTTTTGTTAGGATTATTCCTAGAGAATGACAATCATATACTTCTATATCTGTGGAAGGAGGATCAAGGGGTCAACTATAGATCCATTCTAGTTCAGGATACAATAAAGAGGGATCTTATGAAACCTGATCACAAGCGTCGCCCCACTACTGCCACTTAGAAACTTCCATAATAACAATACAAGATCACAAGACGGCCACATTGCTGGGGGAATATTTTCCACTAACTCCACCCATCGGGTCATCAATACCTAAACATTTCAAGGACATATCAGTGGAAGTATCAACCTAACCCCATCCCATAGGGATGGGGGAACTTTTATCTCAATCACTATCACCATGTCCATCACATACCATGATGATCCTACAGATATCAGTGGATACTTCTGATCAACCATAGATTATAGTTATGGGGGAATTTATATATTAATTACAATATATGGAATCATCAAATCCTCAGTCTAATCATCTAATTCTCAATAACTGTATTAAAATCAAAAAATTGCTTCCTTGATTCACCCCATCACTAAGGGATGAAGAATATTAATCATTATCATCACCCTAGAAGGAATCTATATTTTCCAAGATAAGAGGTAAAACCCAACAATTATAATACCATCATTCCACCCACCGAATGAAAAACCTTTTTTATATAGCCCCCATTCAGAAAACCTGACCAGCAAATTCTACAAGGTAACTATTCACAAATCGAGATGGTAGTAATAAATGAAAATAGAAATCTAACCACATAAATGTATTAGCTGAAGAGATATAATATAGTTAAGGGTCAAATAAATTTCCCTGATTATTCAGTATAAATAATAAAATTATCATTTATTTTATAATTTATGATTATTAGAATCCAATATAAAAAATTATGAGAAATCCTTTAGAACATGGTTTTTTAATCAATCATTAAAAGGCCTTTGATGCAAAATTAAACACAACTTTTATATAAATCCAAAATTAATGATTTGTCAGCATATATTTAGTACATTAGTTTTAAAAAAAACTGATGTCAATAGTTAGAAAAATGTTATGGAGTGTTTTTTCTAATAACTTATATTGAATCATAATGAAAAAATATATCAAAGCTAGTTTTTAGAAGAAAAAAATATACAGCATAACTTTTTATACTATTTACATCAGTTTTTTAAATATGATATAATAATATATACTAACAAAACAATAATTTTGGTTTTATATAAAAATTATCTTTAAGGTTTCATCAAAGGCCTTTTAATGATGGATTAAAAAACCGAGGTCTAATGGTTTTCAGAAATTTTTTTACATCAATATCTAAAAACTGTCTTTATAAAATCAGAGAAAATTTCAATATTTATATTGTTGAATCAAGGTCATTTATCTAACCCTTACATATATTTTACCTTTTAGGATAATTCCCCCTATGTGGTTTGTTTTTTATTTTCATTTATTCATACCATGTCGGTAAGTGACTAGTGACCTTGTATAATTTTTTTGTTCGGTTTGCTAAATGGGCCCCAAATAGAAAAGGGTTTTCATTCATTGGGAGGAATGAATGGGATTATAATTATTTATTTTTACCTCTTATCCTAGAAAATTTTGATTCCTTCTAGGGTAATGATAACAATTGATAATCCCCTCCCCTGCATGATGGGGTGATTTAGGGATGGTATTGGAATTTTATGATCTAGTTAACAACAATTTGATGATTCAGACTATGGATTTTATGACTCCTTAGAAGGTAATTGAGATATAAAGGCCCCATACCTATAATCTGGGATTGATATGAGCATCCACTTATATCTATAAGATTATATTCAATTGTTTTTAACATGGTTATAATGATTGATATAACAATTCCCCTATCCCTGTGGGATAGGGTTGGCTTGAATCTACTATTGATATATCCTGGATATGCATAGGTATTGATTACCCAATGGGTGGAGATGGTGGTAAATATTCTCCCAACAATGTGTCCTAGGTTCGATCTTAGATGGTTATTATAGAATCTTGTATTTGAACCATTTTATAGTTATCTATCCCAAAAAAATGTTATCATGATATAGATTAAATTTTATCTAGAAAAAAGGATGTGATGATTTTTTTTTCTAGAACTAAAAACAAAATTAGTATATACTCCATTTTTGGACCTAAATGTGAGAAATTGGGATTTTTTCGACTATACTGATGACTAATTAGAGAGTCATGGTTTATTTATGATGAATAAAGATTAGTTAATTTCATATTCTTTATAGAAACTAAAAACTGATAATCAAAATTTTCCTACATGTGATTTGGAATCACATTATGTGGTTTTTTTAATTTAAAAATATAGACGAATAATTTATATACAGCTATGTGTGAAATATATAATGATCATTGAAGCTTAAAGTATATATTCCATTATAAAAATTTCACCATTAGGCAGAGAAAATGGATGTAACCGATTTTGGATTATGATTTCAGGACCAATTACTATCCTACAATGGCATGAAAAGTAGATTATTCACTAATTTAAAATTTTCATTCATCATTAACTATATTACATTTAGATCATGATCATTTGTTAAATAAATTAACGAATTTGTGTATTAGATGATTTGGATTCAAGGAAATCATATGTATTCTTCTAGGAGTCAATGAAATAGTCTCTTCCAAACTAAATCATGAAGTATTAGATAGAAGATCTTGATTGGAATAAAATAGTCCTATTTAAAATAGGTATGATTTTTGAATTTAATGTTGATAATTTTTTTGAGATTTGGGAAGAAATTATGTGTTCCTTGAGATTCTTATTTGAAGAAGGATTTGTTAAATTAATATCAAATTTCCCCATTTCTCATTCATCTTGGCAGTATTAATATGTATAAAGACCTTCAAGATTATTACAAGAGGGATGTATTTAAAAGAGATATTGTTGAAATTACCATGAAATGTTTGAATTTTCAACAAGATAAAGTACAAATTAATTTATTAAAGGGGTTTCTTCAACCCTTTTCTAGTTCTAATGTGGAAATGGAAAAATATATACATAGATTTTAATTTTTTACTACCAAAATACTTCTCGATGTAACAATGGAATTTAGGTAATTATTGATAAATTGGTAAAATTATCACATTTCCTTCTCATTTTAGATACTATATATTTGGATCAAAATTATTGGTTATCTTATAAGGATATAGTTTGAATTCATTGAGTTCATGGCTATATTTTATTTATATGTGATCATGGATTCACTTCTAATTCTCAGAAAGGCATACGTAAGTCGTTGAGAACTAAATTAAAATTTATCACATCTTTTCATCCTTATTTTAATGGATAGTTAGAATGAAAAACTCATTCAATGGAATAAATTTTTTGTTCATTATAGATTTATTACTTGGGAATTTGGTATCAATTTATTTATTTATTATTGTTTTATTATAACAACATATTTCATTCATGTATACAGATGGAACCTTTTAGGGCATTAAATGGAAAGTAGTGTCGAACTGTTGATAATTTAGTTGAATATGGTGAGTGAATTTTGATAGTACCTGAATTAGTATAAGAAATGTATAAGAAGTTAATTAAATTAAAAATAATATAATGATAGCTTAGAGAAGGTTGAACATTTATACAAATAATAGGAGGGAATATATTTCATTTGAGGAAAATGATCATGTGTTTATTAAAATATATCCATGCGAAAGTCTTATTCATTATGATAAGAATGTGAAGTTAATAAAAATGTTAATTAAACCACATGAAATGATATAAAAATTTGGATCATTTCCCTGCAGAATAAAGTTTCCTCAGAGTTTATCCAAAGTACACAATGTTTTTCATGTACTGAGGTTAAGAAAGTATGTTTCAAATTCATCTCATATTTTTGAGCCTAAAGTATTTTTGTTTAAAGAGTAAATTTATTATGATGAATATCCAATTTATATTCTTTATCATAGAGAGAAATTTGATTTGAATAAAGTAATTTACCAGGTTACGATTTTTTGGAGAAAACATATGGTTGAAGAAGTGTTATAGGAATATGGAAATGTTAGGAGGAAAAAGTATCCACACATATTTAGTAAGTGAATATAATTTTTAGGGAAACCTTTACATACGGGTTGGTAATTTAGAAACCAACGTATACATAGAAGATATTTTCTAAATATTTATTAGTATTATTGATTTAAATAGTTAAATTCCTTATAAATAAGTTATGTAATAAATAGTTTATAAATTTAATTTAATTTATATTATATATAAAATATTTATTTTCAAATTATATAATTCATTTTAAAAATAATAATTGAGTTTTTTAATCATCTTGTCAAAATTTTCTCAGGATGAAATTTTTATAATTTTATGAAACGGACAATTTCTCAGTGAACAGTAAAAAATACCATGTTTTTGTATACATTTCTTTTATATTCAACAAATTATTAAATTTAATATTAACATTTTTATTATTTTTTCACAAGTAACATAAGTATATATTAGATATATTTAATTCATTGAAATTAATTTTACTCAACTTTGTTTAATATTTTAAATTATTTTTATGTTTTGGGTTTAAAATTGGGATTTTTCCAAAAACTTTTTTAATTTATACAATGATTCTATATATTAATTAATAAAAATAATGATTTAAAGGGAAATTTTTAAAAGATATATTTAGATTACATACTAAAATATATTAATTTCATTCTATCAATTATTGAATATTATTCATGGAGTTAAAATAAAATCAAATATTTCTTGCAAACATGCTTCTTAAAAATCTTCTTTGTCATTAGGTTTGTGGGATTTGTTTTAAATATATTTATTCGTATTATTTATACTGATTTTCGTAAAATGGATTGAATATTTTTAACCATTATTACAAGATTATGTTTTAAGGTCAACCTCATTTTTATTGATTAGAAAATTTCTATTTAAAAAAATGAATAACCATTGTATGGGTAAAATAGTGAATCATGTTAATGTAAAAAAGATAAAAACCAATAATATGTCAAAACTAAAACATCTAATGGGCATATGATTTGTTTATAAACTTTATAAATATATTAAACCACTAATTATAAATCCAATTTTTTATAATTAATGCCACTATAATGTGTTTGGTATTAAATATAAAATAATCATTATTTAGTCACATAAAACAACCTCTTGTCCAGTATAAATACTACTCCTCACTAACCCTTTCTCCTAAAAAATATTGAATCTTATAAAATATCTTCCAAAAACACACTTATAAAATCTACACATATTCTCGTTCTAATAGTCTCACAAAATTCCATTTCCAATGTCCTTACGAGGTCATTCAAGGAGGTACATTTTTCAAAGTGCATGTCTTAAATTATTTTATTCTAATAATTTCACATTTAACCCTTCATATATCAAGTAATAATTAGTATATTATCATTTATATACTGTAAATTAATATTTATAATGTAATATCATATACCCAACTCTTTTATTAACTCCTCTTATTCAATAAATGAAACCTTTGTCAAGATTACATCAGTTAACCACTTCATGAATAAGGATTATTTACTTTCAATTATCAACATAAACGATGGTTATAAAAATATTTTTTTGCATAATTAAATTTTAATAAGTATATTTTAAATTATTTTAGATTATTTACCTAAAATATAAACATAATATTTAATATACTTAAATGAATTCGTGTTGGTATGATAACTTTTGGAATTAAATTATGCATTTATAATTAATGTTTTTTCAAATTAATTGTCCCCATATAAAAAATAAAAATGATATATTTTAAAATTAACAATTCATGAAGTGAATTAATACATTTTCATTCCACTTTTGGATTATTATTTTCATTTTATAAGAAAATCCATAATTACACACAAATTAACCGACCAAGAAACCATTAAATGAATGCACCAAAAAAAATATTACTAATGATCGGGTGGTGGGATATTACCAAATGATAATAATAGGTATCTAAATATGATTATAGTTCTATAATAAACTAAAAACAATATTGAAACCATTATAGTGGAGGTGTGAACATCTTTTAAATATGTCCAACTTAATTTGAGGGAATTATTAAAAAAATTTCTTTCTTTGGGTTGACCTTGTAATTCGGTGATTATTTTATACTAATATTATGTTTGTGTTGAATTATATTTATCTTTTGATGTATATAAATAAATTATGGGGATTTATAGTAGATATACATAATCTATTATTTTACTAATGCTCAAATGGATGATTGGATATTTATAATGGACATTCTATTAAACATAATGTTATTAAATTTTCCAATATAATAATAGTTTTCTATCATTTCAATGATTTAAATAACGGTTTCAAAATATGTTTTTACAGTTTTATAGAAATATTTAATTTCACTAATACTCATTTATGTATTTTTACATAACTCTTTGAAATGATTCTTTTTTTCATTTTCTAAATGATGCACTTTGTGAATATTAAAAAATATATATAGAAGGAATTTTTTAACATAGACAGCATGAATGGCATTTACACTATCATTAAAACTTAATTATTTAAAGCTCACATTATATGATTATTTTCAACTAAATTGTTTCCCATATATAGTGCAGAAGTATTATAAAAAATGTGAATTAATAATGAAAGTGATGTTTTCCTTAATAAATGTTTCATAATTCATGTATTAATGATTTATTATTATGATATGGTTCTAGGAAATTAGTTTCAATGACAAATGGATAAATTATAAACCATATACAGATTTTTCCATGATAAAACATGGATTGGTTAGTTATGTTAATAAACAATGATAGGTGGTTTCACGATTAACCAATGATGGGTGGTTACATTATCACCGAAAATGAATTGGGTTCTATAGAGTTGTAGGTTGGTCATATTGGTTAATCCATTTGTTGGATTATGGTGGAAATTTATTTACCAAATTACCTCCATATATATTATATGTTTTATTAGGGATTTTTATGAATATCCATTGATATCTAAAGTGTAATATAATGGTATTTGGAAACAATGATTCCTTTTTTGGGGTAAGAAAGTATTGATGAAAATGTTTTTATGGGTTTTCAAGGGAATAATGGATTTATTTATTTTGTGACCCTTACTAATATTTTTTACTCAAAATTAGATTTAATGTGTCATAAACATGATTTAAGGAACGTAAAGTAGAATAATGAGATAAAGTTGAGAATTGTGAATATTTTTCATGAAATGAATCCATTTTTAAGTCCTTTTTCAATTAAAAAGTGTATATTATGTATAAGGGTCCACATGTAATGTATTGATTCATTATGTATAAGACAGTTTAAATTATCAGAAAAATTTAAAATAATAAGATGATTATGATTTTAAAAATTGTTAATTCTAGATTAAAATCACAATAAAAGTTAATGTTTATGGTGAGGTCCTTACACTGGAAGACTATCAATATTGGATCACACAAGCCTTCAATAACAATGATCACCTCTATTCATTCCATTAAGGATTATTGGTATAGGATCCTAGAACCCCATTGATACTAAGATATAAAATCCAAATATTAAAACAAAATGGTAAGGGACATACATCAAACATATATTCTATTCTATTTGATCTTACTCACCTGACACAATGTATGGGAAATAGGTCAGACCCCCCACCAATGTATGTATTCTCTAAAATTAAATATCATTCTTTTTGTCAAGAATCTTATATCTAGGCTGAATAATGATAACCAATAGGGAAAATTCATTATAACATGACATTAAACTACATGATATATATGGCCTTACATCACAATTCAAAACTATATTTAGAACATCCCTACAAGGACCATTCAATACACATAATCTATATAAGTGTTAAAGAAATAAAAAGTGCCCTTATACATATGTGTATTTAAGACACACATAGGGAATAAAAACACTTGGAAACAATTCGTGGATATATTTCATCAATTTTAGGATATGTTGTGATTCCAATATATCAAATAATGGGTCTATATACAGTATTTATATATCTATCCCATGTTATTAGATTGTGTGACAACATCTTCAGCATAAGAAATTTAAATGTTGTATTACTCAATGTACAAATCATGGGATGAATTGTGTAACAACATTAGGAAGCATAATGTCAAAAACATTACATTGTTATGATGACATGGAAACCCAAATCCATAGGATGTTATATAGGAAATCAAGATTTCTTTTTCACATAGGGTATCTTTTTTCCTAACTGAATACCATCAAACAACATTTCTAACATCCTTTCCATATAATGATAATATGCATGGTGTTTCTAAAACTACATAAGGGTTAATTCTTAGTCTAATGTGATACATAAATTCATCTATATACTATATATTTTCACAACCCCACATGACAAAAAATCTCACATCCCTGATTATAATCACTTATGTGTCACATAAGAAGTATTTTCCATTCCTAGTGTCTCACACAAAGAATATATCATGTGGCATTATGATTGTTGTTAGGGTATCCCCACAATGATCAAGGCACATTAGTTCATGTTAGTTTTATCATATTTATATATTTAAGACCATAAATGGTACACCATAATCTCATACCGCATGATGTTAAACATTACGATGGATGTATCTTTCATGACATAAAATAGTGCATTACTATGCACGTCACCTAAGAGGATTATTTTAATTATTTGGTCGCCAACCCAAACATCATTCATGAACTATGTGTGTCTTAATTCCTTTTAGCAGCTGATATATAATGATTCTTAGATCCCCTATCCTGGGTCCAGCCACATAATTCAATGTAGATAATTCCCCCCATGTGTATATGCGTGACTTGCATAAAAATTCCCCAATTAAACAATAATGTGTGTATTAGTTCCTACCATCATAGGATATATTGTAATATATGGATCACCAATCATGGATCTTTACCCAACAATAAAAGGGAACACCTCCCACACCCTCTTCATATAGTTTAGGCCTTTTGGGATGATTTCCTATTAAAAAACTAAGAAATATTTTATTATTGTTATCAAAAGATACATAAAGACAATCAGATAACCAATATTGGGTCACACTAAAATAACCACTGGTAATAGTTCCCCCATCTTCATATGAGTTAGAACTATGTGGGGAGATTCCCATTACTGAAATATGTGTTACTAGATGCCTTTCATCATAGGATTAGTAGTGGAATCATGATCTCAATTCACGGGTCTAATAATAATATCAATGGTAAAAATGAACCCATAATTTAATATGGTATGGACATGTTAAGTGTTCAATTTAAGACCCACTCATGCACGACTTAGTTGACTTTTCAATTTCCCTTCATTTCTCGTGTCGAGCATGGATCATGTGAGTAGAGGGAACCTGGCTAGCTATTATAATTGATTTTTCCAAGACAAAATTCAAAAAAATGAAATTTCACAATCAAATAATATTTAAATTTTTAAGAAACATCTTTCATATTGAACATTTAACCCCCTTTGATGGTTCTGTATGCATCAATCACATTATTTTTTATTATCCTTGAATTGGGTTTAATACAGTATGGTGTATCATATAGAGTGCTCGAACCCTTCTTAAATATTATGTTTTTCATCAAAAATCATTTCTTCTATATATGGGTCGACACCACAAGTTCCACATGTTGATACCCTTATCATATAACCCCATGGACTTTTCCCTTTCGTGATATAGGTTGTGCCTTGTAGAAATTTTTTTACAAGGACTTGTTCCTCCTAATAGACCCTTATATCTTAGTACATGCTACCTTAAATTAACGATTTATAGTCATGGACATGTATAACATTAAATTCTTCAACCATTGGTAATGGTTGACCTATAACCATCAGTTACCACCACTAGATAACTTAGATATTCATGGATTATGGTCTACACATTATGTGACCTATCTATAAATCTAGTTTTGGATACTATTGATGTTATACATCTGTGTATCATACCCATTTTAGAAGAAATATTATGACATCATTTCCTTACACACTTCCATTTTGGGGTTTCCATCTTCTATTGACTCCCAATTTCCCTGAGGTAGTCGCCCCTCTCCATTGCATCTGAGATGGATCTACATAAGAGGATCACTTTAAAAGAGATAATTATGATAGGATTCATGAATTTATAATTTCTATTTGGAATCCATGAAAATCCTATCTTTGAAATTATAATATACAGTTTATTACTACAAGATTATTATGTCTACACATGAGTCAGATCAACATACATCTTACCTATACACAATATATAACATCCCAAGAAGGGCTCTGACATATTTATTCCATCCAATAGTCTTGTTTCTAAATAAAATGAGTTCCTTACACCTTATTTCCCTTTAAAATAGAAAATTCCCCAAAGGATATATTGCACATTTTCAAGTAAGTTTACATGCCCATATAACATGACGTTAAACTACAAAGAAAATTTCCATATCACATGATTTTAAACATCATGATATCTGAGACCCCACTATATGAAATTAAAATGTGCAGTCCATCACCAATAATCAATAAGTAACAAATTACTATAATAACCCAACCCACATTTACAATATCATGTGGTGCTTCTTCCATTTGTTAAGTCCCTCAACCCATATATCACACTTCGTATATTGTGCGCCATAAGAATCAACAAAATACAATGACCATTGGAAAAGAAAATATATCAATCTGTTTGACCATTATATAAATTAATTAGGGATTTAACCGAAAAAACAGTGTCATATTTACCTTAAAGTAATGGATTTTTTATTCTTGTCACCCAAACATCACCATGACATCACTCACCACCATAGGGTCCCTGGGGTCACCCATGTCATGATTGACCCATGTCATTCCTTATAGATTAAGAACCACAATCTATGATTTATAACATTTTCAAATCCCTATAAAAAAGTTTTTTAGGTAATCATGACCATGGGAATCTATATTAGAATATTTTGTAACATTCTCTTCATACCAGATCTATGTGCCTTGTGACCATTAAGTATAAATACTTTTTTCAAATTTGTATGACCAAAAACGATATCCTTTGTTGATCAAAATAACAAGACACTTCCAATTCTATAGAAAAAGTCACATAACTTGTCAGGATGAAAACCCAAAAAGGGATGATGGAGAAAAATTCCAATCTCTATTCTTAGAATTCTCCATCTCTAATGTTAATGAAAATGTTAGAGCATAAATACATAATGCATAAATCTCATGGGTCCCACTTTATTAACCATGTAAAAATATATCAATTCTTTCTAGACCCCATAGTTAAATGAAAATGTTAGAGTAATGATTTCCAACATATCCTCACCATGATAACATGTTCCCTATGTGGAGAAGCAACATTTATGGTGCTCGGACCCTTCATAAATCTTAAATTTTCCATAAAACACTTTAATGTATTTTAATTATGAGTTGATACAACCAATTCCTCAAGTTGATATCCTTCTCATGGAACCCCATGGACCTTTTTTTTAATTACTCCTGATTTATCCCTATAGGAAACTAATAGTAAGGACTATTTCTTCCAAAAAGGTCCCTATGTCTTATGAATTACCCCATCAATCTAAAATTTATTGTACTATCCATGTGGAACATTATTGGATTCTAAAATTACCAAATTATGACCTATAACATCTGGTTCCCACCCCCGGTTAACTCAAATATTCTTTATCATGATTTATAGATCTCAATTCCAAACAATTCTAGTTGATCAAATATCCTCTATGTTATGTCGCCATGTATTATAAAATTTCTTAATGAATGAATGTGAAACTTTTTCCCAGAACCTTTTGGAGGCACATACAACATAACACAAAACTACAAAGAATATGGACCTATAATTCCAAAAAATATAAACTAACTTAGGGTAGAAGAACCAATCATGGATAATTCTTTTCATCATGCCTCACTTCATAGATAGGAAGATATTTTCCTCCAAAATCATCCAATGTCCTTGGAAAGGAGAGGGGATCCCCTTTATGTGACCATGTGTGTATGACCAATGGGCTCTTGCATAAGTTACCCTGACATACCAACTAGAGAAATATCATCCACCCATATAAATAACAATGATCTTCAGGGGCACTGGTGACACCCAGGTAAAATCGAACTCAATTGGGTGTATTTTTCATCCCTAAAATATCATTTCCATTTAATATTAATTAGTTAAAACTTTTGGATTACAAATTACTCAACCCATATTTTAATAATTGATGTTGAATAAAAATATAATATTTAACCATCCACCTATAACATTTAGGGTAATTATGAAAAGTGTCATGACCCATCATTGGTATTTTTCCCTCATGATTTCTAAAACAACACAGGGATCTTGAACCCTTTATAATCATTAATTATTTAAAATATCAATTTTGAATACCGAGTATTAGAACCCTTCATGGATAATTATTCTTGTAAATCCCATCAAGGACTTTGTGATCATGAACCCTTCATGAAATACCATCCTCTAATTCGAATAATAGGACCATGATAGAAGACCCAAAACTACAGATGTTAAGATTCAGAGCTAGAAAACCCAAAAACACACCAATAGAAGGATTGAGGTAGAGGACCTAAAACTATTGAAATAATTTATTTGATTTGGAATACCCAAAAATACCATAATATATGGTCTGATAATGATTTACCTAAAATACTATAGAAGAAAATCTAACATAGAAGACACTAAACTACAACATAACAATGCTCTAGTTTGAAAGACCTCAATATAGTCAATTGAAAGAGACACAATGATCACTAGGTTGAAAACCTAAAATATAAATCAATAGATAATGTTGATTATCTTCTCACTGAGCATTCTCTTTTTATGACTCAAAAAATATTTTTCATTAACAATATGGAGAAGGGATAAAATAGGTCAGGTAAAAAACCTATAAGTGGGAAACCTAACAAATATTCAATCCCACACACACTATGATTTCCACATATAAAGCATAAAAAAATTTAGTTTATTGAAATGATGAAGATATAAATGTTATAAGGATAATTATATGTACAAAAAATCATTTCCCACTATGTATATTGACCATTGAAAAATAATATAGGGAATTAACGCATCAGAACATATACCTTTCCTAAATTAACATTTTTAAGCAGGTTATCCCAAAAAAACTAGCGAATGTAAAGAAATGGAAATCACATGTCAGTTGGAATTCATGATAAATTCCCAATAAAAGCCTATTTTTTTATGAATATTCCAATCCATAAATATGGATTTTCATGGTATTATATAAATGATGTGTATAAATCAGGATTTCATTAACATCAGATCAGTGAAATGCCACACACATAATAGATGAAATATAATTGTACAATGACATATAATTTTCAGATGATCTATTCATTAATAAATTTAAATGGGTGTATCCTCCATGTTTTTGAGCCTATCCAAGGATTCCATCAAAAAACATTTTTAATTAGAGTGGAAAAAAATATTACCATCTAAATTTTCCAAGTTAGTCAGAGATTGGAGGGATGTTTCAATTGATCACTAAAGTTCTATTTATACCCTTCTTCTTCTCCCACATAATGAATAAGAGTCTCGATTAAATCACAAAGATACTCAACTCCATTATATGTATCCATGAATAAGGATTAATAAGGGTGATACTGCTCGTGTTATTGCCAATAAAGAAGCTCTTTTTGATAGATTCAAGACATGAAAGTTCTCCATCATTGCTCGGATGATACTCCCTGCTGGTGGAAAACTATGGAATGTTGATGACTTTGTTCAAAAACTGGCCTTGGTATGGAATTCTTCAGATTGGAAATTCATTCCCATGGGTAGAGGGTTCTTCCACATTATTTTTCCATCGGAGGAACTGAAGCACATAGCTTGGGGGATAGGGAAAATTACATTAAAGCAATGTATGATCTTCTTTCAAGAATGGGATTTCTAGTTTAACCCATTTTCTATGAAAAATACTCATGCTCATGTCTGGATTAAAATTATTGGTCTTAACTAGATTTTATGGCATTTCAAAATTCTTTTTGATATCGCCTCTACTATCGATATTCTAATTAAAATGGATTGGTCCATGGAGGTTTCCAGGTATGTTAATTTTTCTAGGGTTCTGGTGGAGGTTGATCTAAGCATGTGCTTATCTAACCATATAGTGTTCTTAGTGTTGGATGATGTCATACCTCTTAAGGTTGAATATGAAAATATTCCTCATTTTTTTGTGGATTTTCAAGTAATTGGGCATGTCAAATATACATGCCATAAAAATGTGGTTTTCTCTTCTTTCTCTATAAAATGGAATCATGAGGCATCTTTCCTGAGCAAACTGAAAATGCAGGAAAAGGTGGAGTAGGCTGGTGACAGATCAACAATAGGGCTTGGTTCTGAGGTCAATGATGGAATGAGAGAGAAGAATGCACAAAATAATCGTGGAAAACACTCCTTAATGGATAGGAACAAGGATAATATTGATGTTGGTCCTGCACTATCGATTGAGGTCCTAATTTCAAATCAAGGAGAGCTGGATAATGATGATTTGGGTAATTCTAAACCTAGCGAGGACATGGGTCATTGCATGAAAATTATCAAACTTGAAACCGAGGAGCATTCCAACCTAGGTAATAATGAAAATTTCTCAAAGATCCAAGAAGGGATCAATAAACTAAGAGAAACATAGGGTAGTAATGGAAAATGGGTTGATATTGAAGATGATTCCCCAGAAAAACATTCTTTTTTTCAGCCATTTCCTAAAGGGAAAAAAGTTCTTGTGGACGGTGAAGGAATTCGACCCATCCATATGAGGAAATTAAGACGAAGGAAAGACTATTCACACCTTAATCCAACCATGGTTACCAGGTCTCATGGACTCATTGATTTTGAAACAGAATGGTATGCCAATTATGACTCTTCATGTCAGTTTTATTATGACTTTTGATGCATCTTTTTTTGGTATTTTCTTGAGGGTATAACTGCTTGTATGACCCCTTCTATCTTTCATTCTTTTCCTTTTCTTTGTTTTTTAATAAAAAGGTGCCTTACCTTATTATGATCTCCTCTTATTACTCTATCTTCATAGTCAAGTCATCCATCTAGGTGTGTAGCTGAGAGATTTTATGATGTCTCCATACAAGCACCTCTAATGATTCCTTTATTTATTTTACAAGGGGAGTCACATCATAACAACCATGAAAGCCCCCCTCACTAATATAAATTTTTTTTGGGTTAGGATAATTTCTTCCATGATATCATAAAATGGGTTGAATTCAAATCCACCACCTCTAATATCATGAATGATATTGACAAATCAGTCCATATATCTGTGAAACTCCTCCACGAGATTATAAGTAATTTGGGAATAGATTTGATTCTAAATCATTCAATGTAATAGTTATTTCTCTGTAAACACTGGTTTGGTATCATTATTAGGGGAATAGTTAGCTGAGTTTATAAGGAATAAAGAGAATAAGGTCTAGGTTCTCTTCACTCAACATATACATTATTAGTCGGGGATATTTAAAGACCATATTCCTCAATAAATGTTTTCTCCAATAATGGTAATTTCTCAGTCAGATTAGAACCCTTCCTTGAAGTCTCACCCAAGACATGAATCAACTCCATTTCTATTATATATATGGAGATCGATGAATCAATGGGTTTACCCACCTCACAAACCAATATATCCAATATACCATGTTTGTTAGATTCCACAAATTATTGGGTATTTTCATAGGATAATATGATAGAGGTGCAGAGAGGTGTAAGAATAATATAATCAGTTGACTCAATTTACACTAACATAAGAGCATGTTGGTGGAGAATATTAGGATTTCAATCTCTCCATATTTCAACTGATGATATAGGAGAGGAACTTTGAATGCATCCAAAATTGGTGGTAAAAATGAGAGGGGCTATATATCTCTCAAATAACTATCTATAGTGATCTTTTATGACCTTTCATTGAGAAATACACGTATATTATTAGAAATTATCACAATCGATGTAAGATAAAGAATATTGTTAAAATGATCTTGCTAGATCAACACAAAAATGTATAATAAGGACCCAGTGCCATTATCTCACCTCCCAATACATTCAATATTCATTGTAGAAACAAATTATTTGGGATCCCGATAGTGTTCTGATTTTCGTAACATCATAAATACTATAAAATCTATTCAAATAAGAATAATAAGTCGTCATTGATCCTATAAGGGATAAATCATTATTTTATTTGACCACAGGTTTGATAGAGGTGAGTATGGATCAGTAAAAATAGGTTCCGAGACCCGCTATTGTACTAATGATTCTATAACCAATTTTCCCACTTGAATTCCATGGAGTGCATCACCAAATGTGAAAATAAATCTTTTAAAAGACATGGATAAAACCACTCTAGACAACTATTTGGGGATACCTCTATACTCACATGATATCCCCATCTGGAATATTCCAAAGATTCAATGGATTTCAAATATGATCTTTTGTTTTCTCATACCTATTGAGAAGAGAATTGATGAGAGTGTATAACAATTGGTCGAGCAATATTATGGTAGAGGAAGATATAGATCTAGTCCATAAATGAAATAAACAAGAATAGTTTTACATCCCTCCTTAACTTATCCTTAATGATAGTGAGAACATGCATTTCAAAAGTTAGAATTTTGAGGGTTCAAATGAGAAATCCACATCGTGATGAAAATTTTCATACAACTCCTTGAGAAGGGGAATTCTACCCAACTAGTAAATATCACAAAGGTAGGTCCACCTTATCTGTGGTATAAATGAATGTAATTAATGGGAATACACTAATGAATAATTAAATATTTGATAAAATCATTCTGATGATATAATACAAACTAAGAAAATCTAATTTCTGCATAAAGATAATAGCATGTAGCTGGTTAAAGTAATTTGAGTAGTTATGTCTTACGATGAATAGACGTGACCAGTAATCACAATATTTATGTCCATGTCCTACATCCCATTAGAAGGTCCATACACATCATGAAATATTTATAAATGACATGAGTATAATTGAATTACACTGTGTAAGTATATGGTAGGAAGAATCTCAATAATATTGATCTCTTGGGGTATTATAACATATATAGGATAACCTTGTGATCGTGCTATGACCAACTAGATATATTTAGAAATGGCCATTTGATTATAATCATGGAAATATGATATCTAGTGATATTGAATATTGTAATCATGTGATGTGATGATAAAATATTCCACTAGAAGAAATCCATACAAAGGAATCCAATCTTATAGGGGTACCTCTGATGTTTAATTTGTAGAAGCCCCTTCAAATACTAATTGTTGAACAATATGGGATATCAGAGATAACAATTTTTCTCTTGTATTATATATCCAAGACTGAACTCATTGGATGATTCTTGATAATTGGAATCCATCTGTATAAAAATAATATGAAAATGTCATATGATCTATGAAATATTATCAAAATAGTTGAATGAATTTGAAAACATAAAAGAAATTTCTTGAACTATGAAGGGATTTTTTATCACATATCCTAATATGGGTATCATGGATCACAATAACAATAGTTCACCATATGAGTTGCATAAACAATAGAGAACCTCTTAAATAAAATGAATCACAAAGCATCTCCTGGCCACATGATATGTCATAAAAAACCCGATCACTTGACCATGATTTATTCTTGTGGACCACATGATTATTAAAAAATCAAATGATTGATCTATTGGATGACGTTAATAATCAATGGGGCTAGGGAAGTGGTTAAGGTTCAAGAATGTTATAAAGAATGAGTTTTTGGTTCATTTGAACATGTGAATAGATAGAGAAATCACATAGTGAGATCTCATGAAACATGCATGAAAAATTAATATTTTATCTTCTCATGTGGAGTGGTACTATAAAATGTATATTGTGGTGAGTTATTATGATTAAATAATGTGATGAGAGAACATGAAAGGGCTCTAGAGATTAAAGTCACCAGGGAAATGAGACGCCCCCTTACTCCAAATTAATTGGAGGATTTGTGGAAAAATCCATCACTTGAAATACTAAATGCTTCTTGGGACACAAGTTAACAGAATCCCCAAGGACTAAATTGTGTATTTACTCTACTCTTAACTGAGTACTTATCCCTACAAAACTTTCTCCTAAAGAGGGGGAGGGGGATTTGATTCCTAGATAATGAGAAATGAATATTCTATAATTCATCATATACTCAATTCATGGGTATTATTCTATCTGAAAAAAAATGAAGGAGTGGCATGAAGTCTAGGAAAAAAACCACTTGCATAATGTAACGTCGACAGAGAAAATAATATCACATGAACTTGGTGAGGTCATGCGAATGGGTCTTGAAATTCACCTAAAGGTATCCTTCAACAAACCAATGGTCATGAAAAATATTCCCTAAATTTTCATATGATCTTGTTACTATTAAATTTATAGAATTCAAATATTTACAAAAATCCTCATGTAAAATAAATTTGCAACAATATAGAAGACTCTTGCGATCGAGGGTTATGTTTATTTTAATTTTGATATTCTTCAACTTTATGGGAGACCCCATAGAACCCCTAAAAATATGTCCACCAGGACATGTGACATCAAGTAAGAATATTTCCTTCATCATGATAATTAACTAAGAAAAATATATTCTTTCATCTGATACCCTTTCAAATCTATAGAAAACAAGAAAAATTATCCATTACTATAGTCAGACTACCATTTTTATAACCATTTTTAATCACATGAAGCATCACTGGAAACAGTATTAAAGATCTGTGATAATTATTTCATGCCATCATGTGATCCTTTATTGATCATATGATTCCCTGATGAATAACTAATGGGTAAAGGCTGAGATCCTTGAATGATAAGGACAAAAATAAAATGAAAAAAAGAGAATGCCTATATCTGAGGGAGGATATATTAATTTTCATATGAAAAGGGATATGTGCCTCCTCTGGTCAATATTTATCACATGATATTCATTTCACAAACCATCATGATCTTATTAAGGCACCTTAATAGACCATCTTGATATTGTGTCAATCCCTTAACAATCCAACATGATCTTGAGAGTAGCCCTACCTAGAATAATTTATCTCCATAAAGGTATCTAAAAATAGATCCGGTTCATTATAAAGGAAAATGAAATTCCATATTATTTTCACAAGAAGACGCTATACATGTCATTTTTCAATCATGTGTAGTACTTTCAATAGGAATCCCAATATGATTAAGACTATCATAGAAGTCGACATAAGGGTTAAAAAGTAAGTTGATTTGTAAAAATGATTATGTAACATCTATTTAATAGGTCAGGGTCATATAAATTTTGTGATGATGAATTGTTCTTGTATTCAATGGTTATCATGCGATATCTTAGGTGACATATGAAAATATCACGTGATGTGCATGATGTGATACCCCATACACAAACTATAGCTCATACCTACGATATATGCACCATGGAAGGTGGTTTATAACCATTGTGGTGAGGTTTATAAATTACTCACCCTCAGAAAAACATAAACATAGATTATGTGACTACTACCATGGTAGAATATCATAGTGGTCTTTATAGTGCGGATGTTACACAATCAAATGAGTCTTCGACCAGGTAAAATATGGGGAATTTTCTAATAGATAACATGGAATGAGTATGTGCTTTTCATTATCCACCTATAAATCACATGGTTGATGACCAATGTACCATCCTAATTATGTGAGGGGTAACCACATATAGATTTTGTCATGAAATATCTAGTCAATTTGAATCATGATGAAACACTGGGTCCCCACATCATGTTATTTCTTGATTATGTGAAGGGGTCACTGCAAATAGAGTTGGTCACCGCATCATTTAAATTCTTAATGAAGCATCGGGTCACCACATAATTCAGGATGAAAAAAATCATGTGATTCCCTTTTAATATTCCATCCATATCATGTAAAGTCATTTGGGAGGACTTGTTGGGTCATTCAAATCCTTTCGAACAAGACACATTCCATCCATATTGAGTGACATCATACATATTTTTATACTAGATCATTTGTTTGTCATTGGACATGTATTTTAGGAAACTAGATATGTCCAAAAATCATCAGAAGTTTCAGATAGACACCCCTAACATGTTAAACAGACAATTAATACATTTCAGGTAGACACCACAGGAAATGTTGACCTTCCCTAGTAGACATATTTTTTCATTCTCAAACTGATCATTGAGAGTAATTACTCTTTTCCAAACATTATATGAATTATGCCTTTTTAATTCCTAATATGCAATGGGAATACATGTTAGTATATGCCCCTCCATGTTGCAAACACTCTAACAAATTGGTCACAGACTCTATTATGGGTTCATAATTATTTTTTATCCATCTCCAGATTCTGAATTAATCTATAATATGATAACTATGAATCTGTATATTAGAAGGATACCTATGGTTCTATGCTAAGGCCCATGAACCATATCAAGAAACACATAAGTATTTTCCCAGTACATAAGTACTAGGTTCGTATGAGATGAGTCAAATTAGTAGTAACACCTTGTTTCTCACACTGAACATAACTAATGTGGTCTTAGGTATTTTCAATGATCATATTGTTCATATCATATATTTTCCCCATCCAAGGAATCATATGTTTGTAATCCAAATTTAGTGGGATGATATGAAAAACCCCATAAAATGGAATCCAACTAGGGGTATTTCCCAAAGGAACAAGTAAACTATGATTACTCTATTTCCTATTATTGACTAGATTTGTACAATGCATTCTTGTGGAAGATTCCCTATACCCTCTTCCATAGTGTCTACATATATACTCTTCCTACATGATTTTAAATTACACAGTTTAATACAAATAAATGGTTTTTAGTCTTATTATATACACGATACATATGATAACTCATAAATGTTTAATACCACCATATAAACTTCAATCACCTCTATAGATGAGATTAAACATCACTATTATTTATTACATGGCTTGAAAAGATAACCAGCTACTCATTTCTAAGAAATAGTGTTAAAATGTTGAAGAAAAATAGATATATATAAATGGTATCATTAATATAACCCCTTTAAAAATAGAAGGATTAAATACCAGAACATTTTATTAAGATAATCATCCCCTCATTGGTATTATTAAAAGATTCATGAACATATCTTAAATGTACAACTGTGTCATAATGTTGGAAACAATTCCCCCTAAAAGGATTGAGGTCTTCGACCTCCCAACCTCTCGACCATTGTTAGTTCATAAGCATAATTGTGTATTAAACCCCAAAGGACCTCCAATCTGTTTTAAGTAATTTGTATAACCCCAATAAATTACAATATTTTTCATTTATAAAATTTTTAATTTTGTGGATAGCTTTGTAATAAAGACAACATGAAATTAAAAAGAGATTTATTAATTCATTTTTGTCATAGTAAATTATATTATAATTAATTTAGAGAATTGATATAGTAAATTTATATATTACATATCCCATGAAATGATTTCAAATTAATTTAATATATTTTATAAGAATTATATAAAAATAAACCCAATTTAATGAATAACATTACTATATTTTTATGTAGGCATTTTTTCCACCTTTTAAGGGAGAACATATAATAAATAAGAATTTTAAATGTTTTTCAAAATTTAATAACTAAAAACAATCATAAATGTTGAAATAATATTGTGGAAATTATGTTGGGGAGAATATTTTGTATTTTTTAGAGAAGATTCATTTTTTGATGAATAGTGGAAAATAATGAATTTTAATTCATAACTGTTTGGTTTGTTTATTTTATTTTTATCGATATGTTATATTTTAATTTTGTTATAAAGTATCATTATAAAATAATAAATCATTTAGATCTATTTATTTTATTTTAATTAGTTTAGCGGAGAAATTGAATAGAAAAACAATAATCTGTTTGGACGTTTTTCTTTAAAACCCCGCTTTGTCATCCCGTTAATGCGATTAATATTAAATTAAATTATAATTTTTATATTATTGTAATTTTGGAATAATGTATTACATAATTTTAATAAAAATAATTCATATTTTTTTTCTAATTTCAACTTTTGTTTTGAAAAAATAATAATAGTGAAAGTGATTAAAATTTATTACAGCTATTAAGTGGATAAATAGATTAACAAAGGACTAAACCGAAAACTTCAGGGCCAAAAACACCAATAAAATTTTTCCAAAATCCACTATATGTCCATATATAGATCTTATACTCCATTGTATATGATTTTACAATTATTTTATCAACTTTTCATAGTAAAAACATCAGTGCTTTACATTTCTGAAAATTTTCAGGAATTCCACTCCTCATCCATTATAATAGGCACTCACCATTCCCAATTATTCACACCTCTCAAGTATTTTCTACTGGAAAATATATTCCAATATATCTACTCAAAATCCTCACCTCATCTTATAATCCACATCAATGTGTAAATTTAACCATGTAATCCATTAGGTGAAAATCAGCAGGAGTTACACAAAGAGGAGGAACCATCCTTCCTAAAGCTCTTTAGTTTTATTTTCTTTCTCCAGCCCCTAAAATATTAATATTACATGATTATATAATAACCATAGTATTCTAAATATTTTAATATAATGTTATTATAAGGTTTATACCTACACTTACTCACACATCCATGTAATGGGTAATGAGCATATTGTTCATATATGACGAACCACTACCTCTTGAAATGATGATTGTTTATTTTACCTTTTCCACATTTCATGGATTTTAATTATGATAGACACTCTATTTATATATTATTTATATAATATTTTTAATATCATTATTATTATTTAATTATTATATAACACATACTTTCATGCTTCCCGTTTTCATAATTACGATAACATTGTTTGTGGATGTGTGGACTACCACTTCTTAAATAAAATGTGATTCATTCAGGCTATATATGGATTGTATAAAAGATGGTTTTCATAAAAAAAATGTTAATTAAATGAAATATATATGATAATTTATTTATAAATATTCATATGTAGCCATTTCTATTTTTTATCTTAATATGGGAAAAATGATAGTATCATTCACGCATACGTACAACCTACCGTATCCAAGAAGGATGCATTTCATTCCATATTTCCAAATGTTATGATTTTATTAAATATGTATATAATGAATATATATGATATTTAAATCATGGTTTAATTTCTGAATATTAGTAATCCATAATATAATTTATAATAACAACAATTAAGAAGTAAAATTGTACTCCACAAACTAATAAATTAACACACAGAACAGTGAAAATAACGATATATTGTTATAAACCATGTAATAATATATTATAAAAATATAATATATGATATTATAAAAATTAATATGTTTATTTAAGAAGTTATTAACACAACTAAACCCATTATACATGAGGTTAGTGTCTTTTTATTCAAAAGGAAATGCAAAGTAAGGTATTTTCATCTCAATTTTAATTCTACGAGATAAATGTCATATTAACCACTTACATATTTTTTCTGGGGTATCTAATAAAAATTTAGATATATTATATCATTCATCATTTTATATTCATGATATTTAGTACATTCATTTTTTATTATTCCTTCATATGTATTATAATTTAAATGATTAATGGTGGTATATGATGTGTTGGAATGTTTAATGATTATCATCTTCAAGAATGTGTTTAATGATTACATTTATAATCTCACCTTATATATTATTTGATATCATTATTTTAAAATAATAACATTCTATATGATCATTTTTATATTAGGTTATAGTTTTATTAAATATCCATATTCTCATGAAATGTATGTTATTATTTCCTAAACCATATTTAATATTAGATAAAGTGTTCACTTTGACTATTATTTGACTATATGGGGAATTATTGATAAATTAGTATCTCTTATTCAATAATGATATTTGAAAAGGATGATTGTAGATGAATTTAATATAATATTTTATATAAGTGGATTGATTTGGATATGTTTAAAATGTATGGGGTCTGGTTATAAATATCCCCCCAATGAATTAGTAGTATCATGAGATGAATACATTGGCCAAATTAGATGGGTTTTTACCTGACATGTTATAAACATTTTTTTGAAATGTATTAAAGGTAAATGTACCATGTACCTAGTAAAAATGAAATCCTAGAATTAATATTTTCCTTCATTTAGATTCCTTTATTCTTTATCCATGAATTTGTTTGTTGATATAACTATGGATGCATTATATTCACAGTTTATTTCTTAATTGGAATATATTTTTCTATTATACCATACAATATTGATATTTCCTTATCATGTTTTTTTAATAGAATTTATTATTAGTTGTTTAAGATTATATATATTTTATACTCATAAATATACTATTTCATCTTCTTTACATACCCTTATTTATCTATTTAGCTCACCCATATTATGGTTCTCTTCTCATGGATATGAAGAAGAAATCATTGAATATAATTTACAGAAAAATATTCATCGAATTTTATTATGAATCATGTTTTATTTTTCATTTAACATTGTAATATGGGTATCATTTATGTAATATGTTTTTTAAAAATTTCTAAACTGATCAGTACATTGTGATTTGAATCCATATAATAATGAAAAATTAATAAAGTAATGTCGTGGCTCGGGTATTTCTAGGGTCCAGATGTTACAGATGGTTTTAGAGGAATGTTAACAAAAATCTTGAAGAATCAATTTTTAAAAAATATATTATGTTAGAATAAACCTATGGTATAAATTGAGTATATGTATAGAAAAATATAATACAATTTTTTTATGATATATATTGTGTAGGTATTCCTAGAAATACATCTATGTTTGGATAATAAAATTGGACGTGGTTCTAGAACAGATGTACCTCAGTGTCACAACTCCAGCAACTTGTGTCATGCCTGACTTGGTAGAACCAATTACAATACAAAGATCCATACAATTATCGATGTTTGAAACTCATTGGTGAAACTCATAGGATGGTTCTAATTTTCTATAGAAACCATTAAGGTTGATTTAAAAGTAATGATATTTCTGATAGAACACCATTTTATGAATCTATGGTTTTTGATTCATAAATTTATGTTGTGTTCTATATCATATTTAAAAATATATATTATGAATTTATGAGATTATCTAGTTCATTCCATTGTTTATAAATGGATCATTTAATGATGAATCATTTAAATACTCATGAAAAATGTCGAGATTTCACTGCTATGGAAACCAACACTACCAGTATTAGAGAGGAAAAATTTATGGTTAATCTTTGGAAGATTAATTATGTCATGAATAAAAAATTTCTAGATGGGGAAACCTATTTCACATAGATAATATACTATTCTAGATCACTTTTTGTTACTTTATCCCCCATTGTTTAGTGGTAGTACGAATCCAATTGAAATTGGGAAATGGATTAAGTCTCTAGAGAATATATTTACAGCATTGGGATAAAAGAAAATGGAAATGGTTACACTTGTTGTCTATATTATCCAAGGTGATATTGATAAATGGTGGTCCTTGATATAGAATAATAGGTATTAATAATAAATATGACTCATGGAATAGAAAATTTTCATTATTTTATTATAGGAAAAATACATTCCCTCAGATCAACAAATTGAGATGATGAGAATGTTCCTTGGCCTAAAGAAAAAGAGATATAATTAAAGTACTAGAGATTATGAAGCAACAATTATATTTTTTCCATGTTTGATAGGATTATATATGGAACAAATAGTTCAATATTGATCAATTTTTAGGGGATAAACCCATATTATCTAAAGGGATATCATCTCCTAAAAAATTTCATCAAATAAAGATATTGTTCTATGTGCCATCACAATATGGAAGGAATTCTCTAGATCTACATGTACAAGGGAAACCCAAATAATAAATTTTCTAATGATAATTAGGAAAAATTTAATGCATCAAACAAGAAGATGAAGAAGAAAAAATTTCCATAATTATAGAACTATAGGAAGAATCTCCTTTGGAAATGCATAAAGCGACTGAGAGTTTTTTTAACTCTAGAGAAAGGGGTAACCATTTTAAATAAGACAAGGGTATGAAATAAATAAATAATATTCCATGTTACAAATATATGGATTTAATGAATTTTGAAAACTAATTCCACAAATATTAATGGAATCTACTACAAAATAGGCCAAGGGGTGATTGACAGGCTTATCGAATTACTATAGTAGAGTTCGAAGTACCAAATGAAGTGGTGGAAAGTACACTAATTCTGTCCTCAAAATTTATCCAATGAATTATTTGATTCTATATAATCACACTCTTTTATATCTACTCAGTTTTATTTGAAAATTATAAATTACTCTTATGATTTCATAGGACAGTTTTCATTCAAAACTATTAAAGGATGTCTCATTGCAATGATTATGTGTTGATTTATCCCAATTATGACACATAAACGTTATTTACATTCTAACCATATTATTTTACATATGGTTAACTTTGATATAATCCATGGTGTAGATTGGTTCTCAATATATTATTTCAAAATTTATTTCAATAGGAATGAAATTGTTATTTTTGAGGAATAAGTAAGATTATTCATATTTAGAGAAAAACTCACAAAATTCTTATCCAGATAAACCACATCTGCTCTTCTAAATGAAATTCCTACTGAGTAAGAGAAAAAATAATTGAGTGGTGGAGAAGGTAATATTCAAATTGAGGATGTACTTATTGTTTTTTAATACATTGATGTATTTCTGGAGGAATTACCAAGACACCTCCTAGAGCGTGTGATTTAATTTTAGATTAATTTGATCCCCATTGCAAGGCCTATATCAAATACTCCAAATATAATTTTCATTATTGAATTGGTAGATTTTAAAATACTACTAGAGGATTTGGGTAATAAGTTTTTTATTCACCATAGTGTTTTACCATGGGGATCCCTTATTCTCTATATTAATAATAATGATTGATCTATGAGTTGTAACATTGATTACAGAGAAATTGATGCTCTTATAATATATAGAATGTATCTTATTCCTTGCATAGATGACTTGTTTAATCAGATACATAGATCCCAAAAATTTTCAATGCTTGATCTTTATTTCGGTTATCACCAATTCTGAGTGAATAAGGAATACATTTTATTAAAATATATTTAGATTATGTATGTACATTAAGATTTTTCTATAATTCCATTAGGATTGAATAATTCACCCTTGTTTTTTATGCTCAGAATGAAAATTTTATTCAAGAAATATCAAGATGCGTTTTGGTGGTATTCATTGATAATATGCAAGTGTATTCTAAAATCTATGAGGACTATAAGAATATCTTTGTTTCATTTTCTGATTATTAAAACTAAAGAGTTGTATTGGGAATTTAGTAGGTTTATTTTTTTGATTTAAAAATTTTCATTTCATGGTCATATTGTCTCCATGTATGAAAAAACAATTGATCTTATAAAGATAAATTCTGTTATAAAGTGTCATAAGAAAAGAAAAATAATTGTGGTAAGTGTTTTAATTTGTTACTCAGGTTACTTCCAGTGATTAATTCGTAATTTTTAATGATTAGATACCTCGTTAACCAAGAATACACATAAAGCGAATATGTTTTTTTTTGGAAAAGGAAAGGGAATAATGTTCTGATGAATGAATGATAAGATTATTTAATGCTTCAATTTTGACTTTAGTATATGGGAGTGATGGGTTTGTTATATATAGTGTATCATTTAATAGGGGACTTACATTCATCATAATGAAAAACGATAATCTTATTGTATATGAATAAAGGATGCTAAAGACTCGTGAATATAAATATACAACCCATGATCTTGAGTGAGTTAATATGATATTCTATTTGAAAATATTGATACATTTTCTCTATGGAGAAAGATGTTAGATATAGGTAGATCAATATATCCTAAAATATATATAATCCTAAAAATAGCTCAATAGTTGACAATGAAGATGACATGACATAGAGATGGATTATAATTTCATAATACACCACAGCCTAGGTAATAAAAGTAATGTCGTATATTCATTGAGTAGTAATGATCAATATGTTATAACACAAATGAGGATTTAGAAGGATCTTATGTTAATATATATAATAAATATGGGTATTATAATTTCTATGTAGGGGATACATCAATAGTTTAACAAATGATTAAAAACCCATATTTATTATAAATGATTAGTAATTTTCAATCTTATGATGAGAAAACTCAGAGGAATATTAATGTTTTCAATGATGGAAAATTATCATACTTTTTTTGTGAAGATGATTTACAAAAACATGGAACGATACTATGTGTCCAGTTTATACATGAGCTAAAAAATTGTTTTTTTATTATGATCGTAGCTCAAATTTATCTCCTCACATTGGTACCTCAATGATGTATAAGGACTTCAAGGATCATTTTTAGTGGGATAACATGAAGTGCGAAATTATATATTATGTGTCGACATGTTTGGATTATTGATAATAGTATTCAATTAGGAAGCATCCTAAAAGACTCATGAAAAAAAAATTATTCATGAATGTATATATAATGAAATTGATTTAGAATTTATCACAATACTACCATTGTATCCTTGAAAAAATGATTCATTATGTGTTATCATTGTTCTCATGACAGAATCTGCACATTTACATTCTATAAGAGAATACACACCTCTTGAGATCCCCAAAGGCTCATTATTAATGACATTGAAAGAATATATGGAACCCCTATATCAATTCTTTCTCATCAAGATCCCTAATATGCATTGAAATGATGAAAAATTACTTATAAGGTTCTTGAAATTGAGCTTCATTTCAGCACTTCCTACCATCCTAAAAAAATGAGAGTCTGAGAGAACAATTCAAACAATGGAAGACATTTTTGCGGTCATCATCAAATTACATTCAACATATGTAGGATAAGTACTTACCATTGGTTGAATTTTCCAATAATAATAGTTTCCATTATAGTATTCATATGAAGTCATATAAATCAATATATTTAATGTAATTTGACACACTAACATTATGGGTTGAAGTTGGTGAAAGGATACCCATTATCCTAGATCATTTTGAATAAACTACATCAAAGATAAAATTAAGTTAGAACCATATTATATCAGCTAAAAGTATTTTAATTGTTATGTTGACAATCAGAGGAAAAAATTTGAGTTATTAGTGTGATATCATGTTTTCCTGAAAGTGACTCCATGGAAGGGTATGATAAGGTTTCGTATGAAAAGGAAACTATGTTCCAGAAAAATTGGAACCCTTGATATTATTTAAAGGTTTTGAGATGTTTATTTTTGTTTATAAATGACTCTTAATCTCTCAAAGGTGCATGAGGTGTTTGATATATCTATGTAGCATATGTACATACTTAAGCCAACACATGTGGTCTCTTTATCAAAACAGAGCTCGAACCCAAACATTCATGCTAAGAAAAACCAATCCCAATTCTTGAAACATGAGAGAATGTACGAAGGAATCAGATGACACATCTGAAAAATATACTATGTAAAAATCACAAAATAGAAGAATCAATATGGTAACTCGAGGATTATATGAAGTAGAGATACCCACATATTTTTTAATGCAAACCCTTGAAATTTTGAGGATTAAAATATTGTAGGAGGGAATAATATGGCACACTAATACATTATAATATCATTATTTTTAGAATAAATTTAATTTTATTGATATATTTTTAATAAATTCAAATATTGATATAAATAAAACACTATTTAGTCACATTTTTATTATTTACTAAAATACCACAACTTTGATAAATAAATATTTTAAATTAATATATTATATGTATAATAAATTATTTTGACTATAATTTAATATATATGATATGAATATGAAAAAATAACCCAATTTCATAAGTAAAAATAAATTTTTTTAATAAAGGCATTTTTAGGGCCCTTAAAGGCAAAAAATATTATAAAAATAAATTTTTAAACTTCTGGAAAAATTTTACATAAAAATATAACTCATTTTTTAATCAAGATATCAAAATTAGGTTGGGATAATTTTTAGTATTTTTTAGAGAAGATTCTATTTTTGATGAATAATAGATGATAATGAATTTAAATCCATACTTCTTTTTTGTATCATTTATTTATTAGTGTAAACTGAATTTTAAATTGGGTTTTATGTAAAATAATTTCAATTTTACATAAATGAATCCAATTTTTGTCATTGGAATGAATATATCTTTGAAACTCAATATATAAACATAGAAAACATCTGATCATTATTACTTTAAACCCTTTTTCCTCCCTATCTGCTGGAATAATTTTAAATTAATTTGAAGAAATTAAATTTTTTGAGTTTTTAAATATGATACAAGTTTTTTTAATCATAATAATTAATAATTTATAATACGTTAAACATAGTTTTTTATAATCAATTTAGTGAATGTGATTAAAATTAATTATACTGATGAGAAGTAAAATTATCATGAAGAGGGACTAAACCTTATTCTTATTGGGCAAAAGACTAAGAAATTTATAAAAAATCCATTTTATAAAATTATTTAGACCCTATAATCCATTTTATATATTATGCACTATAATTTGTGGCACGTTTCATAGTAAAAATGTGGTTTAATTCCCATTCCAATAATTTAGAAGAATGTCCCTCCTCCTTCACTATAAGAAGGAACTCATGCCTCCCACATACTCACTCCTCTAAAACCCTTTGGGTTGGAAAATTAAATAAAAATTATTTCCAAAAAACTCATAACATAAACCTATAATCATCACATAGGGGATAAATCTATCCAAAGAATCCCTTGTGTATAATCCAAAAAGAGATACCCAGAGAAGAGGTAATACCATTCCTTAAGTTCATTAGATTTATTTTAATTTTCCACCCTCAAAATATAATATTATTAAAACATTATATAATTAATTTAGTATCCTAAAAAAATAGATATGTTTTTATTATAAATATTTTACCTAAACTTTTACACACATTTATCTAATGGGAAAAAAACTTACTATTCTTCTATGGTGAACTACCACCTATCAAAACAATGATTGTTTGTTTTTTATTTACCACCATTAATAATTGGGGATTATGATGGAAAAATTATTTATATTATATATATAATATTTATAATATATTTAGGTTTATTTATTTCTTATATAATAAATTCATTTATTCTTTCTGTTTTCTCTAAATATAAAAACATCATTTTTGGAACTATAGACAACTACCTCTTCAAATCGATGTGATTTGGTCACACGATACATGGAATGTATAAAATATTATTTTAGTAAAAATATGTTACATATATGAAGTATATATATATATATTACATCTGATTTATAAATTTACATATATATATATATATATTCTTATTTTAATACTGGACAGAAATGAATGTAGTGTTTATGCGAATGTATGACATACTATCTCTATAAATGGTGCTTTTAATTTACTATATCAATATATTTAGTATTATTATATATATATATATTGAATATATATGATATTTAGATCATTTGTTACATTATTTATTGGATGAATTGTTTATCCAATTATTAATAAAAACAAGTTAAAAGTTAAAACATACCCGACAAAGGAGTCAATTAACACATGAAATAGTGGAAACTATTAATAATTGTTATCAAAATAGTAATAAGATAATATAATAATATAATATATGATATTATAAACATGAATCATGTTCTTTAAGAATTTAGTAACACTATTAAAACCAATATATATGTTTTATTTCTATTTACACATAAGAAAACACAATTTAAAATATTTTCACCTTTCTTTTTTACATCTAAGAGATTAATTTCATATTCACCACTTACACATATTATGTGGTTTACCTATAAAACCTTTTGATATATTATTTCATGAATCCTTTTATCTTTATGGAATTAGAAACATTAATTTAATGTTATTCCCTCATGGAAATTATAATTCAGTTATTTCAAAGTGGTTGGTGACACTATCGAATGTTTAATGATTATATTCCTTAATAATGTGTTTAAGGATTACGCTAAAAATCTCACATTCTTTTTAATTATTTAAATTTATCTTTGAACAATAAATCTTATTATGATATATTATATGGGACATGAAATTTGACAAAATGATCCCTATTCTCATGCAACATATATTATGTTTTCTTAAACTGTATTGTATTTTACATAAGGTGTTCACTTTAAAAGTTATTTGATTAACACATGGATTATCCGTAAATTTCTAACACATTTTCCATGATGGAATTATATTATTGGATTTTTTATTAATTCTTTGGAAAGGTACGACATGGGTGGGGCCTAGTTATAGATTTCCCCTTGATGCATCGGTAGTCTCATGACATGAATTAATTCACCAAATTATATGTGGTTTTACCTAACATGTTATCCACCGTCTTGTGAAATGTATTGATGGTAAATGTATCATGTACCTAAAAAACGTGGCATCTATTATATAATTATTTCCATCATTATTATTTAGTTATTAGTATCACCTGATATTTTTCGATTGGCATATCTATAGATGAATTCTATTGTTAGTTTATTGACAAAATAGAATTTATTTCAATTTCTTACATTTACCTGTTGATATTTCAATAGTTATGTATTTAAATGGCATTTGTTATCAATTTCTTAGAATTCCATTTTGATTATTCACATAAATTAATTATTTCTTTTACTTTAGATAACCTTACTAAGTATTTGAGGTTAGCCTTATTCTATTTCCATTCCCTAGGTTATAGAGAATAAATCAATACATAATCATTCAAGGAGACAGTTCATCTCATTTTATTAGCTATCATGTTTTATTTTACATTTCACAATTTATTACCAGTATTCTATGTGCAATATGGTATTAAAATAATTCTATATTGATCGATAATTTTATAATTTTTTATTTATAATCCTACTAATGTAATAATTTGATATACCATAACCAAGATTTATGTGAGAATGGTTTCACATTAGACTTATAATCATTTATGGATGTGGGAACCATTGGTTGATTCTATAAAAGCTGTAAATGGTAAACCTTATGTTAATGATTGTCTTACCATACACATATCATATTTCGATAAAAATAGTATTACTATGCCATTTACACACTGGAATTGGTTAACGATGAATGAATCATTCGGGATGTTATCAAATATCCTTTACCTACATAAAAGGCACACTTCATGATATACAATCCCAAAATATGAATTTAATATTTTCTAATCCAAAAATTACCATCAAATCTGGATAAATTTCAATGATACAAGAGTGTTTTGGGATATTTTAACTCTAATATCCATGTAAAAAACTCTTTTTTATATCTATCATGGATAGATTACATATAATATTTACAAATATCAATATAATTAATTATTATATATAATTATTATCAAATACCCATCATTCGACAATTTTCTTTTCTTTTAAATGCTAACATCATGAATCAATGATCTTTTTATTTTCTCTGATATGGAGAATTTAGAAATCATTTAGAATAAATGTGATATTTCCCCTCCCTTAATTGTCCCTATATCTAAATTATTATAAATAATTTAACATATTATTTTTATTAATCCTTATATTAGTAAAAAATGTATGAAAATTCATACTCAACACATTATCTCCCTTATTTTCCTTCCGAAATTAATATTGTATATACAAATAATAATCCTTCGGTAGTTCTAACCATATCCTTTACCAAATTTTAATCTCTTTAAATGAAAACAAGAATTTAAAAAAAATTATAATTTATATTTTATATATTTCACCTTATACATAATTCAACAATTCTTTCAATATAAATATTAGGACTACCAAATCAGGTTTAGCGGTTGAATATTTCTTTTCATAAATACACAACTAATATGATGTATAAGAAAAAATTATATCTTTTTTATAATTATACTTCTATGTCCTTTTATTCATTCATAAACATACATTATATATATATCCCTTATTTATGGTATTGAAAATATCGATTCATTGAACAATATCTTCCATAATTCTTGATATATTTTCATAAATTCATGAAACCATATTAACAAAACCCCTTTAATTGTTGACATGGTTAACAAGTCAACTAATCTATTTACTTTGAAAACAAATTGTAACCAACTAATCATATGAATCTACCTTACTGAGATAAATTCCTTGGATTTCACTGTTACAACATGACATTTTATGAATGATCATGCAATATTCTGTCCCTAGAGATAATATACGAAAGAAAAAAAATTCTAAATCAAAAACATTTATATTCTAAAGTCATATATAAATTTACTTACGTAATATTATTATTACTATTTTATAATTGAATCTTATACTCATCATATCACATACAGTATATTAGTATATCATCTATAAATTCCACAAAATTATTATTGAAATATTTCACGAATACAAGGTTCATCATATTAATAAAAATAATTGGTGAATAACTCAATATTAAATAAAAATACTACAAAGTCATAATGTTCATACCTCATATAAAATTTTATTGTTGGAATACCATATTTAGTTACATGAAATTTATGATATCTAAATTTAATATCCGGATTTAAAAAATATTTACCTCATTAATGTTTCAAACAAGTCATTAAGAGGTAGATGAAGAAACAGATGAAGAAGAGGAAGAGGAGGAATACCTCATTGGAACCCCTCCAATATTTTAGGAAGTAGTCTTTGCCACTGTGGATGAACTTAGACAAATAAATATGACTACAAAGGAAGAAATATTCCAACTCTAATTAGTGCATCCATGATATAAAAATTGAAATAGTTGTATACGTCTTTTATAAAGAAACTTCGGGATGTGTTTTATTAGAATTATAAGGAAATGTTAGGACTTGAATCTGAGGCAAACACTAATCATTTGGGTTATCTAGAAGAGAAATGGTCATATAAGATGGAATCAAGAAGAATGAACATGACTCATGCCTCCACAATTGAGGATGAAGTTGTCAATATTATCATATCCATCATTATCCTTGTGGTAAAATATCTAAAGTGGTTAGATAATATTGTCTAGGTGAAAAAAATATTGAGAATACAAGAGTTTTCATTTATTTTAGATATCTTAACTTGTATTATACCAAAGATGGTATCCTAATTCTAAACCTAAAACTCTTAATTGATGAAATGGTTGGCTATAAAGCTCTCTATTTCATGGATTCCCACTCATTGTATTACAATACACTAGTATTAAATTTGTTTTTAATATTGCTAGTTTGACGTCGGTTTCATATAAGACGACATAATATTTTTATCCAGAGTATTTTTTTCATCACTTTATTTAGAAACGGACTCCAAAAAGTGAAAAACATAGTTTGGGAATTGACATTTTTTTAAAACCAATGCCAAAAATTATAATTTTTTTACTATGTTTTAGATTATTTTCTACATTTATATTTGACTGGTTGTGGAGAAAAAACTGAGTTATAGATTAAATGTTATGGTTTTCAGAAGTTAATCTTCTCTAATAGAAGTCTTAAAGTAGATCATTTATTAATGACCATAACTTTTAATCTTTAACTTAGTTTTAACTCCATGACTGGTAAAATCAATGCTTAAGAAATTATATTAAACATTGTAAATTGTTTATTTCATTTTTGGAATTGGTTTTCATAAAAACCGATGCCAAAATTATTTTTTTATTTTTCACGTTGGGTTTTTTAAAAACCAAAGACAAAATTTGTTTTCATTTCTTGGCATCAGTTTAAAAAAACGACGTGAAAAGTGTTTTTTTATTTTTAGCATCTATTTATTTAAAAACCAATGCCAAAAATATTTTTTATTACCTTTGGCATCTATTATTAATAATACTGACGTGAGAAATAATTTTTATTTTACTTTTTAGCATTGGATTATTTAAAAACCGATGCCAAAAAGGATATCAATTTGAATTTTTGGGGTTATTTTTCTACAAAAATAATTCCAAAAAAACCAATGTAAATCCTCTTTCATGTCAATTTCAATAAAAAAATTGAGACCAAAGAGTATTCTCTAATACGCAGGATCAAAATTTCAATTTATTCAGAACGCTTGTTTATCTTTTAAAAATACCACATAAATTTCCATACAACGCTATCGAAAATATTTTCATTTACTATATATAAATATATTTTATCCTTCATTCATCATTTCAAACTAGTTCAATTCAATAAAGTTTGCAATGTGGCTTCAATTGTTAATATGAACATGGTTCCAATTCTAATCACTTATTTTCATTGTTGTTCTTTTCCTTCATTTCAAAATAGCTATATTTTCCTGCTTAGAGGAATGGTTTTTAATTATTATCTAGTTACAAATATAGATAATTTGAATGATATTTAGCAAATATTGTGTATATTAATTTATCAATAACTAATTTCGTTTTTTATGTGATTTTAATTTATGTTTATCAAAACTAATTTGAAATAAGTTGTACCAATCGAAACACTGACAAGTTTATCTTCCGACGACAATAACTTTTGATCTGTAACTCTATTTTTGCTCCACGACCTATAAAATCAAAGGTTAGAAAATGGTCTAAAACATGGAAGAATAAAAAGTTACTTTTTATTGTCAAAATTTTCAAAACCAATGCCAAAAATTTTTTTTTTTTCATTTATGGTGATAGTTATTTAAAATAACCAACGCCAAAAAAAATTTCAAACTTATTGGAATCAGTTTTTAAGGAAACTAACACCAAAAATGATAAAAACTGATTTTTTTCATTATTTTTTTACAAAACCAATGCTAAAAAATAAATATAACTCATTTTTGTGTCAGTTTTCAAAAACCTAAGAAGAAAGACATATTTTTTATATCGGAAGCTTCAATGGCAGTTAAAAACTGACATCAAAATTAAAAAAAACTGACATTAAATAGCATTTTTCTATGATTGAAACCTTGATTACCCTCTATGTTGAGGAACCTACAACCTTAAAATCCTATGATGGTTTATTTTTATATCAGGTAATTCCCTTTCATTTGAAGAATGATGGTACAAAATACCCCTATGAAATACACCACATCTTGAAGCAATTCTATGGGATATTTATTCATTTCTATGGTAATGACCTAGTGCACAAATCTAGACAATGTTTTGATCACCTGCCAGATAGGGACACTATGTTCAGCAAGCCTTAACATTATAATATAGAGGTGATCCCCATGAAATGTGACTTTGGGGTAACATTGGGAAACTTTATCAATTTTTATTTAATTTCATAGATACAATGAAGTTGGATGTGATAAGACTAATGTAATAATTTTAATTTCACCTCCTCAAAACATGAATGAGTTGAGTTAAAATGAAGTATAATTACCCTATATCTGGTGCTTTCTAGCTAATCAACAAGGAATGTGTTATCCCTTTAATAAATGTATGCATAAGTGAGTCAATTATAAATCATCCGGTGAATTGAAAGAGGCATTTGATACCCTCAAAAAATACCTCTTGAGTCCAAAAGTATTGATACCACCTATTAAAGGGGAACCACTCATTCATTATGTGAAATCCTTAGAGTGATCATTTGGAACCTTCCATGCATTGAAGAATGATGGTGGAAATTCAAATAGCCTTTACTATCTCCTTTGAACCTTGCTCCATGTAGAGAATCAATATTAATATATTGAGAAGACATTCGTAGAATTAATCCTTGAATATCAGAAGCCGATTCACTACTTTCAGCATCACGAGGTCTACTTGGTCTCTCCAAATAACCTTCTCAAAATTTATACTCAATATTTCTATGTTTTGCAGGACGTCTGGCATGGTGGGAAGTTATTTTTTAGTAGTTTGATATATAGTTTGTTCCTCCGAAAGTAGTGAATGGACAAGCCATTGTATATATCTTTACTGATCACCCATCGCTGGAAAAAAATCATTGAATAATGATATACCTGATGATGAAATATTCTCTCTTCATGATAGCCCTCAAAAATGGGAAATTTACATTTATGGTACATTTAGAATTAAAATGGGGAAGATAATGGAAGACCCTTACCTTAAAAAATACTAGTTGGGAATTATGATTTTCCCCCTAGAAAAGGAAGTGTTTATATACTACTTCCTATTATCATAAGGTGGCACTAACAATGTGTTTGAATATCAGGATCTCATTTTAGGTTTGGAATTGGAACTCTAGGTACCATTTAACCATGTGGAAGTAAAGGGGGATTCATAATTTTTATTCAATCTGATTAATGGTATTTTATCTAGTATAAAAAAAGAAATAATCCCCCAATGTGATCATGTTTTAGTGTAAATGTATGAATTTACCTTAGAAACAACAATTTCGTATGTCCCAAAAACCAAAAAAATGTCTAAGCTACTGCATTTTAAAATGAAGTTATAGTCCTAGATGATCCAAACTGAGAAAAAATAGTCATCAACATTGATCATTGACATGTGGATTCACATTTATTACAAATTAGAATAAGGGAATCAAATTAAATCATTTCCATTCCTAAACAATTTGTTCTATCCACTGGATGGATTAAATTCATCATGGAATATTTCCAAAATGGTGTAAAGTTACTAGATTGTGCACGAAAAAGTGTTTTTTAGTGAGTAGAATTTTATTTCACTCTTTATGATGGCCCATATCACTTTAATATCCCATATAGATGAGGCTTTGAGGTAATTTCATTTAGGTGCATTGATGGGGATGAAACTATGACTGTCAAAAAAGAAGTACATGTAAGAGCATGCGGTTCACACCAGTCTGGGTATAATATTTTTGATCCAATCTGAAGGGTTGGATAATTTGTTCCTTCAATGATGCAGGATCTGAAAAAAATTCACTAATAAATATCTTCAATACTTGGTGCATGTCTATTTAATCATTTAACCACCAGAGTTCTTAAATACAACCAAATACTCCTGACTATTTTTTATTTGGGGAGTGAATATAGTGGTACCTTATCCTCTATCCATAGCTAAGAAATACAATTATATCGTTAATGAAAAAAATTTATTCTCTAAATGGGATTAGGTAATACATTATAAAAGAGGTAGGGATAAATAAATTATTATATTTGTAAAATATTATATCATTACTATATTTCGTGTCCCTCATACCATATTGATAGACAACAAAAATAATTTTTATTTACCCTAGGTAATGATGCATTATCTAAAGCACAATATCAAATAAAACCATTCTTCCCGATATCCTGTAATGGAAAGTGGAAATATAAAATGTTTCTACATGAGCATTTTCAACATACTCCATAAAATGGTGGATAAAATAATGAAATCATTTCAAAAGAAACTCTTCCTTGCCTTATCGGTTTACTGGACTACTACATGTACTATATTATAGTCAACCCCATAATAATTTTTAAATGAGACCAAAGAATTTCATCCTATTGAAGTTCAATTATCTTCAATCTGAGTCTCTATTTACGATTAGTTATCTATAGATGAGAAATCTTATAAGTGACTAGATGAGATGGAGTGATAGGATGAAAAGTGATTGCACACCATGCATCACATGGAAGTCTATCAGAACCAAATATCGCATGATTTCAATAAGAAATTATTCCTCTGTTCATTCCACCAATGAGAATTTGTATTAGTCCTTAGGAATCCAATGATACCAGGAATGAAGTCTCTCAAACTAGAGACAAAGTAGTAAAGACCTTACTAAACACATAATGTCTACTCTAGTGGAGATTATTCCTTAATCTGAATTATTGTAGAATTTACTACAACTCCAACAATGATAGGTTCATGAAGAAATAATTTTTATAATCACAATGTGTACATCCTAGTTCAATGATGTTAAAATGCACGATGACAAATGTCCTAGTTTCATTATGTTAAACTACATAATAACCAATTTCCATGTTGTGTGATGTCAAACTGTGTAACCACCAACATCCTAGTTTTATGAAGTTAATCTACCTATCACCTATAAGTCTTAGTTGTATGATGTTAAACTATGTAATAAACAAAATCCTAGTTTTAAGATTCTAAACTGTATAAAACCAAATATGTCTGTGGTATAAAACATTCAAATACATTAAATCTTCATCTTTATCAAATGAAATTAAACTGCATGACTTGAGGTCCTAGTCACATGACCTAAAACAAAAAAACAACATTTTTCCTCACCACATGATATTAAATAGTAAAAATAACTTATCCTATATTTTATATTAATAAATCATCCAAGATACCATAAATGGACATTACATGTGGTCCTCTAAATGATGAGAATATTACAAGAATAATCCTTACTCAAGTCACTTCCACTCCTTAGTGGCACTGGAACCCAAATTATCCTATGTTTCAAACATATCTTCATATGGTCACCTTTGAAATAACTATGTGTGGATTGATTCTTACCCCTCGAAAGATATGTATTAACACCTATGTCTTATCCCCTCATCCATCAGCATTGTTTATTTCATGTATGGTCTCCTACGTCCTTGTATCATGATGATAAACTGCAATGTTCTTCAATGAATTGTGTATGTATTGATTCTCATTCCAATGAGATACATAGAGACGTCTATATATAAATATATTCAATATCGGTCCAAACCTTTAATAGAAAAAGCCATTATTAAATCAAAATCTTGTTTGTATGGGGAATCATCATCCAAAACTATATATGAAATGATTCTCATCCTAATTTGTTATGTAGTGAACCCAAATATCCAATCTAGGGTGCATTCATTATAAAATAATATCCTTCACTCCCAATGTGCATGAGGCAGAATAGTACAATAAATATATATTCAAGAACTATAGGTGTCTTGATTCTCATTCCAATGAGATATGTATGGACTCCCATATATTATATATACAGTCTTATATGAAATATGTTAAAATTCGTATTTTACTATGTGTATCAATAAATCATGCATATATAACATTTCATAAACTAAGTGTGGATTAATCATTATCCAAATGTGATATATAGTGTTTCTCGTAAGTCCAAACCTGGGGAGATTTATGATTTTGGAAAATAAATCCTCCTTGTTTTCCCCATGCACGATTCAGATCTATGTGGGGAACTCTTCTAGGAATGGTGAGCTAATAATTATTATAATAAGAAAGAAGGTGATTCCTAGAATTATTGTTTTTTCCACAACCATTACCTAGGAAATTATAAATAGAACTATTCCCCACAATAAATCCTAATTGATTTGGAGAATAATTTCAGGAACTATGTGTGGCATGATTCTTATTCTAATAAGATACACAGTGATACCCAGGTCATATACCTGGGATTAACCACCACATAATAATCAAACCCGAATTCATTTCTTATAGTACATTTGTGTTACAAAAGAAACCTTTCTCACCCCATGTTTGTCACTTCTAGTACAACTCACATGGGTATAGGAATTTAGAAAACATATTCTCTATATAAATATGGTATCATAAGTCTTATTTGGGTTATCAATGGTCATGGTAGTTGATGTTATTAAAATGAACACTATATGTTCTAACTACATGACAATAAACTAAATGGACCACCTGTCAAGAACTACAGTTGGATTTGTTACCACCCATATGAGATTTATAGGGATGTCTAGATTCTCAATCTTGGGCCCATCCACGTCACAACATAAAAAATATATAATCTCCCATGTATGAGTCTAATATACATGAGTATTTCTAATACATGTTCTCACATTACACGTGAACATATATTAGTTTGAACTACAAGAAGCTTGATTCCTCATCATCTTTAGATTGAGGGTCTCCACAGACAACTCATACACACTTTAGAGGTGTTCTCACAAGCCCCATTTCTTGGATGGATCTAGATAAATGTTGATAGAGACTCTAATGGGAATTCGGGACCTAGTGGATATGGAGAAATTTTTATAGACTGGCTTCAGCATATTCATGGCTACTTCTATGGTGGCTACAAGATTTCCACTTCTCTTGAAGCTAAGATTGAGTTTGTGATTCAAGTGGTTGATTTTTCTAATCAAAAGAGGCATACCAACATCTGAATTTAATGTGATTCAACCACCACTGTCAATTCAATATGGAGTGGTTCGGTTCACCTTGACTTGTCTCTCACTACTCGTTGGATGAATTGCATATCTTTTCTCTTGGAAATCATATACATCGTTGTTGACGCTCTTTTCCGTCATAGAGTCTAATGACTGAAAAATGGGAATACCTTAGCACAAAGAGATTCATCCTTTTATGAAAAATAAAAAATTGACACAGGCGTCAACAATGATTTGTTTACACATGGGTCGCACAAGGTTTATCATGGTCGCACAAGTATACTTGCATGCCACATATTGGTCGCACAGCTGACTTGAGCGCCCAGATTTATTTTCACCCAAGGTCTTCAATGGCCAATAAATACCCCATTTGTGGACCCCCCATTTCGGGGACAAAAAATCCAAAAGTTAGATTTAAGATCTCAGTGCCCTAGTCTCTACTTGAAGTCTTCTGAACACTTATATGGTAATTTATGACCTAGAATGAAATATCAAAAGAGGGACAATAAGGCTTAAGTGTATAAATTCATAAACACATGCACACCTAAATGTCTAACCATTATGGGAAAATGGTCACACTTGCATGACGCATTATCCCTTTAACAAAACATGCACTCTACTCTTTTAGAATCCTTTCAGGATAATACTAAAGGCTTGAGCCGAGTCTCTCCCAAGTATTACCCTATGGGTTGCCCATCGCGCAATTATACTTTCGCGACCAAGACTTACGCGCCCAAACAAAACTTGTGTGCCTTGCTGTTTTTGGGTGCCCCTCCTATCTATTCAACACTTTTCTTCAAATCCACCTCTCCTCTTCAGGATTTAGCCATAAAAACACCCTTCAAAGTCATTTATGACATGGTTCCATTGCTGGCTTCCTTATCTAAAGGGAATTTTGTGGAACATCTCTCAAAACCTAGTGATTTACATATATTTATGTCACTATGGTTAGAGATTTCCTCGATTCAACCTCATCCTTTAAGATGAGATGTTCTTTAATCTGGTCATCCTCCTTATGAGTAAGCCATAAGTCTTAAATTCTTTTGATATGGGAGTCCTATTTATGAGTAAGCCCCAGATCACAAGTCCCCTACCCTGGGCCTCCTTCTTAGGAGTATGTCCCAACCATAATTAACCTTATCCTGGGTATCCTCTTTATGAGTAATCCCCATGCCTTAAATTCTTTTTATATGGGCCTTTTTTTCAGGAGTAAGCCCCAGATAATAAGTCACCTTACCTAGGCCTCCTTCTCAAGAGTAAGTTCCAATCATAATTCCCTAATCTGGACCTTTTTTTTCAGGAGTAATCCCCAGTAATAATTCCCCTTAACATGGGTCTCCTTAGAAGTAAGCCCCAGTTCTCATGTCCCTTTAACCTGGGCCTCCTTCTCAAGAATAAGTCCCAGTCATAATTTACCTTAACCACTCTTAGTTTATTTTTATTTTGGATTCCATCTCATGAATAAAACCCAATCATAAGTCCCCTCTAATTTGGACATCCTTCTCAGTATTATGTCCTATGTTAAGTATCCATGTCTTCATAAAGAACATATACCTTTAGGGACCTTGTTCTCAGACTTCTCCCCTAAAATAAGTCCTGATCTTCATCTATTTAGGCATCCATACGTATATAGGCCCCACATCATTCTTTGTAATAGCATCATTCATGGAATAAATCATTATGTTTGTTGATACCTCTTCTTTCTCACACCGAGCATGACTCACATGGTCTTAGAGAGTAAAAGTAACCACAACACATCTCTTGGGTCCATTAATCATATGTAAGACCCACTATTCTTAATCGAACTATTTGGACTTTGATCTCTACCGTAAAAGTAGAGTACGTAAGAATCATATCTAAAGGTTTAAGCCTATCACCCATTAATTCTCATATGTCCCATATAATGTTAAACAATATTTTAATTCCCGAACTACGTGGGTTCTGATTCCTTTTCTAAACAAGGATACATAGGTAGCCCATCTACGGGTAAGATCCTAGCTCTGAAATAATCCATGTAATTATGAACGACAATAAACTTCACGTACCCCACTAAGTGGCTTTAAAACCAGTATGTTTATCATAATGACTAAGAGATTTCTATATAATTTGTTTAAGGATACCATTGACTAAGAATCTTTAACAAATACAGATGATTCTCTATCAATGAAGAACCTCAAATACCTATATATAAGATTCTCTAAATTTCATACATATCAGTCATTGATTATTGGATATAAAGGAAAGCACATTTTCATACCTGGTAATTTAATAAGGATTCATGAACATAACATAAATCTATAAAGTGAGTCCTAAATTAGACAATAATTCCCCCCAAAAGGTTTGATTAGTCTGACCTCCCATCCTCTCGACAAATGAAAATTCTTAAGCCTCATAGATCAAATACTAATGAGAACCTACCTTTGTAAACTAAGTATAAATGGATATATAATCATTGGATGTTTCCTGTTCTATGAATTATCCCATTAGAAACTAATTGGAATTTTTGAACCTTAAACTAACAAGGTCATCCCCATTTCCAGATGAAGCCAAAATGGTGAACCCAACGTGAATCCATAACCATGTTAATATGAAATTTTACTTATTTTTTAGGCCCCTATTTAACATAATGTGAAGGACAACAAAGCAATCAATAACATATGTGCTCAACCAAAATATGTAGTGGCCAAACATATCTTGATTATATTTGTTATATAAAATAGGTACTCATTTTCAAGATCTATCTACATTACAGAAATGGCTTCGCTAATGTCCACATGTGAATGCATCCGCTGCTACTCCTACTGGATCCTCGTCTGTTCTGAGGACAACATCACCTACTCAGCATCATCAATGATTGTTCTCAAATGCACTAGTTAATTAATACCATTAACACAGTACCATTCCGACTCTATAGGCTTCTCGACAATCCCTCTAAGTCAATAATTCACCCCAGTTGTCCGGACAGCGACGACCACTAATTAGGAAACATTTGGTTCCATCCACTGTATCTAACTGTTTCGGGTCATTATCCTCAGAATGCAATCACCAGTCCCTCCTATGTTATGAGGAGGTGAATGAGAAGGTCACTCAAGGCCTTAAATCAAGGAGATAGAGTAATTTCCTGGGGCTCCCATCAAGAATCGCTACCAGACTCGTGTGGAAGTGCACCCTCAGCATGATTAGGGTACCGCCTTTAAGGGTTCGGCTCAAGTTCCTCAGACTCGAGCATGCAAGACGAAGCACTAGAGGTGAAATATGGTTAACAAGGAGCCGGTTCTTATTTCTGGACCATCCGGAGAAGTCCATAAATCCAACATGATTGCAAAAAACAAGTGGGCATATACACTCGTCCGTCCTGATCTTACTGCCCAGCAGACGCGTATGGTAGTAACACGCCAATCCCATGAGGCAATTTTGGTAGGGTATTATAGGGTAGGCATATAAACCTATTTATAACTTATCAACCAGTTAGCAGGCTCGTCTGACTACACCCAAAGAAGCTTGCTAATATAATATGGTGGAAACTAATAAGCAGGGACACACATCTGTTTACAATCAACAATACTATCAGCAGTCTCATCTTCCAGTATTAAAGGTAATTCGTCAACCATACTTGAGGATGGATACACAATAGGAACATACCCCAGCCAATGTTCTTCAAGCCTACCAATAGTCTCATTGGGTATTACCTAGATAAGTCATTTGGAAAGCCTCAACGACAAATTTGGAACAGACTCAACTCTCTGCTCCCACACATGATTACTGTCAGAATTCACTGGCAGGAAAAGGAGATAAAAATTAGGAACACACACCTACTCAATGAATGGAATGGAATTATATTCCCATTTCGGTAGATGAAGTCACCAAGAACATTCTGACGACGGTGAAAGAGAAGAAGAAAATCCATGCTCACATTCTGGATGCCTTCCAAAATATTATAACAGCATCATAAGCATCACAGGGAAAGAAATACAAATTTGTCCGTACCAGTGGAGTGACACATCAACATATCACTCCTGAATATATACACACCTCTGTTTTTGTTTAAGATGGTTATGGGGAATACTCCCCAATGTCATATGGACAATCAAGTCTGGAACATACACCTGATTTAAATGGAGATAATCAGTATAACCTGACTATTTTTTTCATAAGAAGGCACATAAACCTACCCATAAAAACAAATTTTGTCAACAAGTGGTTCCCAAAGTGAGTAAAAAGGAATTTAAGAAAAAGAACCATCCAGCACAATCAAGAAATCAATCGACAATCTGTAACATGGCCTTGCTCGATGCTAGAGTTCTGGATTCACTCAGACAATTATCTATTGCAACTCACGATTCTACTGTCTCATTTCCCAATAGTGTGAACAATAATTCTGAAGGTCTTCATCTAACACTTCCTCATGAAGGCTTTCTTCATAACAGTTCGATTGATCTCAAAGTATCATCTTTCTATGAGAGCCATGATAACCCTCTATGTGGCTAGATGATCAAGGAGAAAAAGGTTTCATCTTTTGTTGTAACCCACCATGGTGGTCCTCCCCATGACGATGAATTTAGCTGTGAAAGTCCTCTCCGTAGTAGTAATCCACATTGCATGGAAACTTCTTCAAAGGACAATGTAGTGATGAGAAATCCCTCTTATCTTGAGGCACTTGCAAATGTGAAGTCAGCCATGTCTAATACTTTTCCATTAGCAGGTGAAATACTTTCTCAAGTAGAATATAGATTAAGGTGTAGGTCATTCTTCGAACCACCCCTAGGTTATTAATCTTCTAGTTTGATAAATTAATTCTCTATAAATCTTGTTGAATCTAAGGAATCAACAAAGAAGCAACAGATTTGGTTTAATCAGGTAGAAGAATCTTTATTGAATGATAAAGATGAAGTACTGAATATGAGAAAACAACTAGCAAAAGGTGAATTAGTAGTCATGTTTTAGCCTTTGGCTGACTCTCAGTATGATATTTCAGAGAAGTTGACAGAATATTTTATTCATGATATTCATCTCAACATGTGGAAAACTCTTTGTCACTTTAAAGATAAAATATTATCTTATGATGAATAAGAAAATCGTGTCATGATAATAAAATTGTTACAAATCCAAATTGATTTGGAATCTATCTCAATTTCCCGATATCCAAAGGTTGAAAAGCATCATAGAGAAATTTCATCATTCATTCCCTTATGTACTAAAAAGGTTGCTCTAATTAATTGCTAATTCCCCATATGATATTCATATTAGGGGATGGGGTGTTCATGGAGCACTACAATTAACTGTACTATCAAGTCAACAAATCCCATCAAAGGTGGTCTCTTGCAATGTTATTTCCCAGAACTAGCAACATATAGCTGATTTCGTGCATAATCAAAGGATTTCTCTGGAACATTCCTCAACTAGTTCTTCTCCAAGTCAGGCATACAGAGAACATGTTGTCTAATTAATCTTACATCAGGCAAACAAGACCATCAAACAGGGTTCTCATTTGGAGGGTTCACATCATCAAGTGACAGAAGTGTCAAAAATCATCCAATGATCTTTTGAGCCAGGTGATATGAGTGGATGTAGGTTGATGCATCCAGCCAATTTACAGAATAAAGTCCGCAATATCAGGAGAGATTTTAAGAATGTCTCATATGTAGCAGCTCAAGAACCACCCCATCATTCCAGACTAGGGACTATTTTAGGCTAACCCTCAGAATCAACAAATAGGAATCAAGGAGTTGAGTAGGAACAGAAGGAACAACCCCAGTCCACCGAACTAGGGACTTTTTCAAATCCTCAATCACTTCCTCAGAGGAAGTAAGTCTTCTCTCGATTAGGGAAGAAGCCACAAGAGGAAAGAAGATACGAATTATCTGGACATTCCCTCCAAATTACAGTTCGTCAAGAAGTTCCTGAGGGATCAACTCAACAGAAGGCAGTGTCTCATCAGGGACATGGAAAAAGACAGTATCACGGAAATGCAGATAGAAGGGATGAAATGCAGTATTCATCAATAAATGTTATCAATGCCATTGTTTTTGATCCTCCAAAACATGAGGCTCACCCAGAGGGATCAGATGTGGATGTTCCTTCTCAAGTGGTTGTGCACATATAGGAAAATAAAGAGGGTGTGTGTACATGAAATCAAAGGATTACGCAAAATCTAGGTATTACTTCAAAAACCCCACTTCCCCATCTCCGAAAGGCATCCAACAGGGGGTAATGAAAAGAGTCAAGTTACATTCCTCCCCTCCTCTAGAGAAGGCCAATCACTCTATCTACAGCAAAGGTTCACACAAAAGGAGGAAGAAATGAATGAATTAAGGAGGTTGAATGTAGAACTACTTCAAGGTAGTATTCCACCTATGTGTGCTGGAGTCAATCAGCCAAGGGAATTTGTGGCAGTTACTAAGATGGATCAATAATATCCTCCTTTACCAGTACACCCTCACAGTTCTAATCTTATGGGTCACATGAAACAACAATCGGTGGTGCTAACATCAGTTGCAGTACCAACCACCACACCTGTCCAAGCTTTAGTTTTTGCACCTACTCAGGTCTATGCTCAACCAGATGTTTTTCAAAAGTTAATAACTACCATTGAGTCATTAACATCCCAGTTGGAAGTGATGGAGGGAAAGCATGCACAAATTCAACCAGAAAAGTGATCTTACCTTGAATGGGTTTATGTAATCCCCCCATAAAATATTTCAAGTACCACATTCCTAACCTTTAATGGTTCGAGAGACCTAGAACAACACCTAACACATTTTGTTTCTCATTCTGATCCTATGATAAAAACTCCTTAGTAACAAGAGGTGGTTATGATCAGGTGTTTTGTAAATTGATTACAAGGTCCTGCTTTTGTCTGGTATACAAGCTTACAATATCGGTCAATTACCAGGTGGGAGGATCTCTGTCAAATATTCCATCTTCAATTCAGCTCAACTTTTCCAAAGACAAATGTTTTTTATCTGACAAATTTTATGAAAAGGGAAAATGAAATATTTTCAGATTTCATTTCTCACTGGAAGAGATTAACATATTTTCTATGCTTAGCACTCCCTCAGGAATAGTTGTTGCCAATCTGTGTGGAAAATTTGTGTGATGAATTATGCACACCGTTGATCCCTGTGAAATACACATGAGGGTTTTGAGACCTTACTCCAATCACTCAGCATATCGAATACTCTCTTAAAATGACTAAGGATAAAACCCATGTAATTCCATCAGCTCTTGGAAAGAGAATGGGTAAAGCAGAGAATGCTATAGTTACACTTAAACAAGAACCTGTACCTACTTCTACTTCAAAACCTTCAAATTATCGAAAAGCTCCACCTCCTGAGCGTCAACAATAGAGGTCGTTTCGTCATGAAGATCAGCGAGATCAAAGACGAAATCAATTTGAAGAGTTAAGGAGAAAAATTTATTCTTTCAGAAATGAACAAGTTCTAGTTTACTTCATTTCAGCTCTGGAAAATAATTTGGTTCAGTTGCTAATGCCCAAAAGGCCAAACAATGAAGGAGGTGAAGACTATCCCAACTATTTCCCATTTCATCAGATGTTGGGGCATCCCATTCAAGAGTGTTTTGTCTTCAAATACCTCCTACAAAAGATGGTGGACTCGGGAGAGGTAAAACTGTATGGTTCTTCACCTCAGGTAGACTGTGTTACTGCTACAAATATAGAGGAAGAAGGCGAGTGGCAAGAAGTCAAAATAAAAAATGTGCAGAAATATGATGATTGGATGGTCAGAAAAAAGATCAACTGAACTCATTCCATTTTACTAATGAAATTGAAGAAACCAATATATATTATGATAAGAATGCCACAAAAAACCCTCTTCATTAGAGGGAAAATCACTAAAGAAACGACATAATTCAAAGAAATAAGAATAGTTAGAAGAAGATGAGATCATGTCAATGTGAAAGTTGTCTTTAAATTTGGCAGATTTTATGACATCTACTTCAAAGCCATGGGCACTGCCCCACCAAACGTCACATCCTAAATTGGCTAATCATGAAGAGTCTTCATCAGATGAAGAGTTTATCAACAGTTCTGTTAACATGATTCACTTAATAGATCCTTATGTCAGTCACAGTTTTGATCTTGATGATCCTGAGTTACTTGTACCAAATAGTGGAATTAGAGGGTCTTCCAAAGGTCTAGGATACAGAGGAAGACATGGATATCACAGAAACCACTCTTCCAATTCTACCCCTGCTAGAACTGTGTTTGCAGTAGAAACTCGTGGTAGAGCCCTTCAATGGGCTCAACAGAAAAAAAGACAGTTTTTCCATGCATAGAATATTTAGTCATGGAATAATTATTTTGGAGGATCAGTTAGAGGTTACACCTTCTTCCTCTCAGCAAGTAAATAGACCTAGTAGGTCTAACCTTTCAATGCCAGAAGTATTTACAACTCCTACCCCGATACAAGAAGAATCTACTTCCAATGCATCAACATCTAAGGTACCTGAAAAACCACATGTTCTTGTTGGGAAACGCAAACCTTTGGATCAAAAATATAATGTCTCGAAACATTGGGCCCATCTACTGGCCAAGTTATCAATTCTAGATACCTTTAATATATCAAAGGATCTTCAAGAGGCACTCCTTGAGTCTTTGTCAAGTCCTTACGAATTCGCAACTTAAATTGTTGTGGCTGAAGTCTACCTTGTAGAGAATGATCCTACATAATTCCATGCAGTGATATCATTTATAGATAAAGATGAAGATGATGATCTGCATGGACATATTAGACCTTTTTATTTATCTTCCAAGGTAAATGATGTAGACATCCGAAGAGCATTCCTTGATAATGGTTCAGGAGTCAACCTCATCCCCATTCATACACTTCATCAATTGGACCTCACCAAATCTGATTTATATAATTCTACTTTGATGTTGCAAGGAGATGATAAAAGTGAACAAGAACCTCTGGGAATGATCACACTCAGAACTCAGTTTGTAGATCTTGTATACAGTTCAGATTTTATGGTGGTTCATCACGACACAACCTTCAATATTTTTCATGGAAGACATTGGCTACATCAATATGCGGTTATCCCTTCATCATATAATCAATGTATCAAATACTGTTTCAATGGTCAAATTGGGACATTTTATGGTGATAAATCCCCATTCAAAACATGTGAATCTCAATATATTGAGGCAAAATTCTATCACATTGAGGGAAGGGAGAAACATATAACAAGGGAGGTTACCAAAGTTAATGCTCTATGTGGTTTGGAAAATATTCCAGTAAACTCATTCATACATGTGAGTATAGATTATGTGTCTCCTATCAGTCAAATTGAAAATATAGACACAAATCCAAATACTCTTATGGAAACATCCATAATTTCAAATACGGAAATCAAGCCAGACAACATGGGAAAATTTTGTGATTCACCAAGTGATGATGAGAACTCAAATGGAGATGTCTTCATTTTATCTGATGAAATCCAGAAACTTTATACTTCATTAACCAGTCCAGACGAAGTTATAGAAATGTTATAGGTGAAAGATGATGTCAATTCTCAATCCGTCATCTCCTCGTTATTACCCAAGGAAGACCCTTCATCATCAATAGGTTCAGAAATGGAGGCCTCTTCTTTAAGATGTTCAAGTATTAAAATCTCTCTTGATCATGGAAATTCTGCTTCATCGTCTACTATGCAAGTATAAATATAATAAATAACACATGTTGAAGAAGAAGAACAAGATCTCAGGGATGCTCCTCCAACATTTTAAGAGGGTAAATCTACCACTGTAGATGAACTCAGAGAAATAAATCTGTGTAAAAAAGAAGATCCACGCCTCACTTTAATTAGTACGGCCATGACTCCAAAAGAGAAAGAAATATATATTTCATTTATAAAGCAACATCAAGATATATTTTATTGGAATTATACAGAAAGTCTAGTTCTTGTTCCCAATTTTTTCTACTCATCATTTCGGTTGTCCAAAAGATCATTGAGGATTCAAGCAAGCCCTAAGAAGAAGACACCCAACTTATGCTTCCTAAATTGAATCTGAAGTGGATAAGCTTATCAAATCTGAAATCTTCAGAGAAGTTCAATATCCCAAATGGTTGGCAAATATTTTCCCTCTAAAAATGAAAATTGTAAAAAATGGAGTTTTCATTGATTTCAGAGATCTTAATCGGCATTTTCCCAAGGATGATTTTATAGTTCCAATCAGAGAACACTTAATTGATGCAATAGTTGACTATAAATTACATTCCTTCATGGATGGATATTCCGAGTATAATCCAATCCAAATGGCTCCAAAGGATGAATAATCTACAGCCTTCAGATCCCCTCAGGGTGTGTTTTTATATAGGGTAATTCCCTTTGGCCTGAAAAATTCATATGAAACATATCAGCATGCCATGCACCATATCATAAAACCCTTTTTATGGAAATTTTATTAATGTTATGTGGACAATTTGGTGGTTAAATCCAAGAAACCTTCCAATCACTTGGATGATTTCGAGATCATATTCAACAAACTTCGACAACACAATTTGATGATGAACCCCTTGAAATGTGATTTTGGGTTAACCTCGAGAAAATTTCTAAGCTTTCTTGTACTCCATCGTGGTATCGAAGTCGATCCAGAGAAGACAAAGTCAACCCTTAGTATGTCACCTCCTTGAAATTTAAAATAATTTAGAGGACTTCACTGACACTTGGCCTATATTCGGCGTTTCATCGCTAATCCGGCAGGCAAAAGTTTAACCTTCACTAAATTGATGAAGAAGGGAGTCACTTACTAGTGGACTAATGAAAGTCAATAACCATTCAATATTCTCAAGAAATATCTATTGAGTCCACCGAAATTAATGCCACCTATTGAAGGAAGACCACTTATTCATTACCTAACACCTTTAGAGTGGTCATTGGGTGCCTTCATTTTCCAAATGAATGATGCTGGGAATGAAAATATCATTTAGTATCTTATTCGGACAATGATTGAATCAAAAAACTAATATTCAAGTATTGAAAAGTACTTCCTAGTGTTATTCTTTGTAGTTCAGATGTTGAGACACTACCTGAAACATCATGAGGTCCAATTGGTATCTCTCAATAACCTTCTCAAATTCATCCTTAGCCATCCAATGCTTACAGGACGTCTAGAAAGGTGGGCAGTTATTTTGCATCAATTTGATATCCATTATGTGTATCAAAAGGTAGTAAAGGGCCAAGCTCTTGTTGATTTCCTTACTGAACATCCGTCAGTAGAAGATACATCTTTAGATACTGAACTTCCTGATGAGGAAGTATTTTCTATTCATGATAATCATCAAACATGGTAAATGTATGTTGATGGTGCTTCCAGAAGGTAAATAGGGAAGAAAATGGAAGATCCTAAATTCAACAAAGTTGGGTTAGGAATTGTGCTCATTTCTCTAAAAAAGGCAGTAATTCCCTATTCCTTCTTATTATGGGAAGGTGGAACAAAGATTGAAGCAAGATACCATGCTCTTATCACAGGATTGGAGTTGGCGCTTCAGGCACAAGTGAATCACTTAAAGGTGAAAGGTGATTCAGACCTGGTAATCAAACAAGTCAAAGGGGATTATTCCATCAAAAAAGAAGAGTCAATACCTTTATATGATTACATCAGAGCATTAATGACAGAACTTCCTTCCTAACCGACATTTTCTTATGTCCCGCGATAACAAAATTCTCAAGCTAATACACTGGCTAATATAGCCACAGCTCTAGAAAATCCAAATCGGGATGAGACAGTCATCAGTATTGCCCACCGTGCTACAGTTTCACCTTATGTTCAAACCAGAATAGAGGAAATCAATGAAATTAGTCCCTTTTCTAAACCATATGATCATACTTCCGGATGGATGACATCTATCAGAGAATACATTCAAAATGGAACACTTCTACCTGATAGAGATAGGAAAGATCAAGTCTGGTGACGTGTGGTCAAAGTTACTATTTATAATATACCAGATCACCGAGAGCAAATTATCTATAATAGAGGTTTTGATGGAATTCTCTTCAGATGTATTGATGGTGAAGAGACAATGGATGTCATGAAAAATGTACATACAAGAGTCTATGGTGCCCACCAGTCTAGACATAGACTGTGTAATCAAACTCGAAGGCTGGGATATTTTTGGCCTTCAGTGACACAACATTGTGTTGATTTCACTGAGAAATGTCATTCTTCCTAAGTACATGCCAACTACATTCATAAACCCCCATAGTTTCTTCATACAGCTAAATACTCATGGCCATTTTCCACATGGGGATTGGATGTAGTAGAACCTTATCCTTCAGCTACATCCAAGAAATTTAATTATATTCTTGCTGCTACTGACTTATTTTCCAAATGGGAAGAGGCAATACCTCTCAATAAAGTTAGTTTTGATAGTACTGTTAGATTAATCAAGCCTTACATCATTACTAGATTTGATGTCCCACATACCATATTGACGGACAATGGCTCCAACTTCTGTTCATCATAAGGAAGTTGTATCAAGAGTTCAACATCAAATCCAACCATTCATATCAGTATCATGCAGTAGTCAATAGCCAAATAGAAGCCTTTAACAATACAATTTCAAAAATACTTCAAAAGATGGTGGATAAAGATACTATGTCATAGACTGATAAACTTTTTCGTGATTTATGTGCTTATCATACCACCAGCCGCACCGCAACACGGTCAACTCCATATTCATTAGTATATGGAACAGAACCATTCTTCCCCGTTGAGGCTCAATTACCCTCTCTCAGAGTGGCCATTGGAGATCAGTCGTCTATAGATGAACAATCTGAAAAGTGATTAGATGAATTGGAATGATTAGATAAAAAAATATTGTGCACCCTGCATCACATGGAAGTCTATCAAAATTGAATAGCACGACCTTTAAAAAAAAGTTTGTCTTTAATAATTCATTCAGGGGGAATTGGTATTGGTTCTCAGAACTACAATGATAACAGGAAAGAAACCTCCCAAGCTTGAGCGAATGTGGGAAGGACCTTACTCAATACATAAGGTCTACTCCAATGGAGCTTATTCTTTAATCTCAATGGATGGAGAACTCATCACGACTCTAACCAATGCCAAATTTTTTAAGATGTATTTTGTTTGACCTAAATATATTACGTCCAGAAAGATGTTAAACTGCATAACCATCATCTTATTTACATGATGCTAAACTGTGCTGCACCCTTATGTTCAACCTGACGTTAAACTGTGTTCATGTCCATCATGACGTTAAACTTTGTCCCTATATTCGTCCTACATGATGTTAAATTGTGTCCACATTTTCCTCACTATATGGAATTAAACTTCATGGCCATACATCCTAGATACTTGATGCTAAACTATGCAGCACTCATCCAACACGAAGTTAAACTGTGTTTTCCTAGCTATATGATGTAAAACTATATAGACCCTCTTTTGTCCTTACTTCATGACATTAAACTGCACAGTCCCCATTCGTCCAACAAGATGTTAAAATGTATTGTCCCCATCGTCTAGATATATGACTCTAAACTGTATAACACCCTTACGTCCAACATGCTGTTAAACTTTGTTCACGTCCAACATGACATTAAACTGTGTCCCTATATTCGTTATAAACGACGTTAAACTGTACTGCTCATTTTTCTTATATGGCATTAAATAATGAAAAAAGTCCCTAATATGTCCAACATGATGTTAAACTGTGTCCCCATTGTCCTCACTGCATGAAATTAATCTTCATATCCATACGTCCTAGTTACATGACACTAAACTATACAGCATAATTACATCAAACATGAAGTCAAACATTATTGTCCAAGCTACATGATGATAAAATGAGCAGCACTCGTCCTTTCTATATGATGTTAAACTATACATTCCCCCCTAAGAACTCAATGCATGACATTAAACTACATAGTCTCCCTAAGTCCTTACTGCATGACATTAAACTCCACAGTCCCTTCTTTCTCTAACATGAGATTAAACTGTGCGTAGTTAGGGCTGTTGCTACCTCTTGTTTCTCACACCGAGTATGACCCATGTTAGCTTACAGTAAACTTCCACCATAACACCCTCTATGGGCCACTCACCATGTGTAAGTTCCAACACAATTTTTTAGGTCGTTGTCCTCAAAAACAAGTCGATCAACAATTCATTCTTTAATCGAACTACGCAAACTGTCATCCTTGCCTTCTAGGTTGGGTATGTAGGAAACCTCCTGAGGTTCAATCTCAAAACCAATATCTTCACATCGATTCACCTCCATCTCATATGATGTTGATTCGTGACTCTGACCCTAGAACAAATATTTTTTACATTGGTTCACCAACGTCCATTCTATATGACGTTTTCACACTTTTTTTCCTGTATGAAAATAAAATACAACATTATTTGACACCCTCACCTGAGATAGAATCATTATTTACATTGACCTACAATAATTTTATATCCCAAAGACTACGTGCACACATGGAAATACCTGAACTTTTAATCTTGGGTTAAACCATCATTACACTAAAGTCCCCTTTCACCCTTCACTTGTACGAACCCAATTTGTACAGAGGGTATTCCAAGAAATATATATGGCTTGATTACCATCTTTATGGGAGACGTAGGAATGTTATATCATCACATGAATCCAGCCCCAAGTCTTTGGGCCTAACCCCAAATTCCACTTTCAGTCACTTAGTTCAAAAGCCCCCCTGTCAGAACATGATTGTGGTATAAAAACCCTAATCATCATTCACATTATGTTTATAAAAAAAACAAAACATGTATTCCTCATCATGGTCTGATCTCTATGACCCTAATATAATATCTCCTACACTCTCATCCCACATAACGTTAAACTATATTTCAATAACTATGTATGGATTGATTCCCATACTTATGGGATATGTTTTGAAGTCTAGCACCATAATTCAGCACCCAGCCACAACATGATTATGGTTAGTATTGGTCTGTGTATCTATTACATGGAATGGAAAATACCCATTTTGATGTATCATAATCCTAACCTTAATTAATTCTAGATCTCCATATCCATTTTCTTGACTTATGGTCACAAAATTTCTGATACCTAAGAGTTCTTTTGCCTGACTATGCAGCACAATCCCTTATGCGGCCTCGCATAAATAGTCTATATAACCGACTGTTAGAAAAAATATGTTATTATTTGACTACGCATCCAATGCCCTTAAGTGGCCCTGTAGATTTCAACCCCCTAATGGGTTTATTAAATAGTGGTAACATCATTCTTGGGAGAAAAACCTTGTTTTTATTTATTTTTCTTAACACAAATATGTAAGGATCCCAAACAATATCCATCCTTAACATATTTTTCTCATACTCTTTTTCAAGATCTAAAATTATTTATGTCTATTGTTTATAATTTCATTCCCTACATTTGGGGCAAACCTTCACATGAGTGACATTTATCCAATTATTTGATAATCTTGATTGGAAATATCCTCTCCATATTCATGTACCTCTCTCAGTACAGCAGACTCTGTGTTTTGGAAAATTTGAATCTCCATAAACATTCACTGGATTTTTAGCAATAGAAAAGTAAAATTTCAAAGAGTTTATTTTCCTGACTATGCAGGATGTGCCCTTAGGCGACCTTGCATAAGAATTCTACATAATGGACCTTTCAGCCAAAAGATGATATTATTTGACTATGCATCCAATGCCCTTAAGTGGCCCTGCATAAATCAAACCCCTAATAGGTTTATTAAATAATGGTAACTTCATTCTTGGGAAATACTTTTTCTAATGCCTTTTAGCCCTTTTTTCATATCATTCGTCAGATTCAAAATTTCGTAAGCCATAGTTTACATTTTCCCCTATACTTGAATATGGTAATACTTTTTCAGATTAATTATCAAGGAATTGAGTCAATTTTAATCCATTCGGTCAAAGCTATTTTGACCTTAAACATTAGCCTTTTTATGTCCGATGTGCATGACTTTAAGCTACCCACAAAAGACAAGGGAAATCTGAAAAAAGTCATGTCCAAACTCACTAAACATATATTTTGTATGATTTAGGTAATACTGAGAAATAAAAAGATTCAATGTTTGTTGGGATATTTTTACAATCCTATCAAAATTCAAACCATGCTTACTAGGCCCATTGTCTTAAGTAAAAATTTTTTAAGCAGGTAGAAAAAGAATGCAGATAGAAATGATTGAAGATGAATGTGTTTTTCATTGAAGAATAAGAATTAGAAGGACGTCCATAGACTGGAGTCCCTTATCTTTTTCATTAATTAAGAGAGAATTCCAACATAACTCTTAATTTGATTTACGAAATCCCAATCTTCATCAGCAGCCACCATGAATTCACTCATTCAACTGGATACAATAAGAGATGCAGTGATACCTGCTCTGCATGGAATAATTGTAAAAGAATTTTCTTGAGTCTAGTTTGAGAAAAATTTCTACTAATCAAACAGTCACTCTGTTTCTATCCAAGAGACTTGGAAGATGGATACATAGATTTGAGAATGTAGAATTGGAATTAAAGAGCCATTTGGAGAGATTACTCATTTAATATGTGATTCTAATGTCATGATAGTCTTCTCTCCACCAACTGATAGCAGAAAACATATCAGCCCATGGGTTTTCTATTTTCATATCTGCAAGGAAATGGCATGGAGAAAAAATTTGAATGTTCACACCATCGTTGTTGCTCTTAATGCACAACATAACTAAAATAGAGGGGCAAAAATGTGGATGTATATCAGGAAGATAGTTCTTTGCATCTGGAATGTTGACATCTTGCAGATGACCATGCCCATACAGAGGCAAGTAGATGCTCTGTGGAAAATTAAGATGATAATTCTTGAAGTACTTGGCCAAATGTGGGAGAGTTTTGTCACAGATATTGTAATAATTATGGCCAACGATGCTCATCATGTCATCAATCCACTTTCTATCCAGCTCATTAGATGTTACAATTATTCTGGGAGACATTGAATATGCACAAATGTAGAATAATTAACTCTTATGTAAGTTTATTTTTCATTAAATTTGTGAAGAAAAGTGAAAAAATGGATAGGACATTAAGGCGCCAAGTCCTATGTCGGCGTGCAAGTCTAGTATGGTCATGCAAGTTTGGGCATGCAGGTATCACCGCACATATCAAACTACCTCTACAGAAGCGCGACATTAATAGAAGCAATGAACCGTGGAAAATCAAGACACTTTCTTGATGAGAGCCACTTGCGCGATGAGAGAGAAGTTCTTTGAGACCCAGTGCTTTGCGTGAGAATGACTGCAAATTTATTTTCAAAGGTTGTACCCAGCACATCGTAGCCTACGTGGCTCGATCCTACGCGGCGCGACCTATGCGCTTAGAACTTTTGCGCCGCAGTTACTTGGTTTTCTCCTTTCCCTCATATCCTAATCCCCCTTCCTTTTGGATCAAACTCTAAGGGGGGACTTTTTTTGATGATACATTCCATCACAGAATATAACAACAGAAAAAGGGGAATACCTTAGCACAAAGAGATTCACCTTTTGAAGAAACATAAAAAATTGAAAAAGGCCTGAACAAGGATTTCTTTACCCATGGGTTGTGCAAGTTTCATCATGGTCGTGCAAGTGTACTTGTGCCCCACATATTGGTCGTGCAGGTGATTTGCACGCTCGACTTTATTTTCACCAAGGTCTTCAATGGCAAAAAAATAACCATTATGGGCCCCCCATTTTAGGGACAAAATAAATCCAAAAGTTATATTTAAGCTCTCGGTGCCCTAGTCTCTACTTGAAGCCTTCCAAACACTTCTAAGATAATTTATTACTGAGAATGGAAGATCTAATGATGGAAAATAAGGCCTATGTATTGAAATTCATCAACACTTCCATGCCTAAGTGCTTAACACTTAAGGGAAAATGGACACACTTGCCTGCCGCCTTATCACTTCAACAGAACTTGTGTGCCACTCTTTTGGATGCCTTTGGGGATAATACTAAAGGCTTGAGTTGAGTCTCGCCCAAGTATTACCCTATGGGTTGACCGTCGCGCAAGTATACATGTATCGCGCAAGTATACATGCGCGACCAAGACTTTTTCTCCCAAACAAGACTTATGCGCCTACCTCTTTTGGGTGACCCTCCTGTCTATTCAACTCTTTTCTTCAAATCCACCTCTCCTATTCAAGATATATCCTTCAAATCCCTCTTCAAAGACATTTATGAATTGGATCCCTTGTTGGATTCCTTTTCTATGAAGAATTATGTGGAACATCTATCAAAACCTAGTGATTTACATATATTTATGTCAATACGGTTATAAATTTCCTCCATTCAACCTCGTCCTCTATGTTGAGAAGATCTTTAATTATAACGAACCATACATTACATACATTGTTAATACTTCAAAATTGAATCACACTTATTACAACATACGACAAAACCACAAAGGACTGTATAGGTATAGTGTCTTTAGAAACTGGGAAACATAAACAACTGGTTCATAAATCTTCTACAGTGTCTCCCATTTATTTCATCATATCTAGGGTCCCTTTTAGCATATTCTACTTAATATCCATCTTCCTGACCTGGGGAAAAGAAAACATAAAAGGGTGAGCTCAAATTCTCAGAAAGGGAAAATAAAGGAAATAAAAATCATATCATATCTTTTTGAAAATCAAAACCTGCAAAAGAGATCATAATATCTTAACATGGAATAAATCATAGAAGTGAAAATGAGATCCCCATAATCATAACATAAAACTTGAAACTTTGTGGCATGCACACATAATCTTGGAAAATCATTTCTTGTTAGTCATGACTCATTTCCAAGACTATCTTAGTGGAGAAAGTCCCTTTCTGAATCGAGTAACCCTCATTTCAGTCCTATTTCACTGAACCGGTATAACTTACCGTTCCAGCCCTGTCTATCTCATGAGATATAAAATCTTTACCCAATGCATTGGAGGGAGATATAGGTCCCACCCATCTTATAATTAATCCTTTCTTATGTGTGCCACATAATCATAAATCATACATCATCACATAACCCATGTAATAAAAATGGGATTCTTAAACAACATGACATCATAAAACAATTCATATAAGATAAAGGAATTCATAAAAATATTTCCATCACAACATAATCAAATCCATGTAATAATAGGGATAAAAATAGAACCCTTTTATTATCTTAGATGGAAAATAATTTTGATAAATTACATGAACTCCATTCTTGAGGAAAATATCCTTTCTACTTCAAAAACATTTTTCCTTTCATAACATGTCATACGTCTTTAAAATAAAAGAATATTATTAAAAATAAACTTGAAAACTAGTAAAGAAGCTTCTTGGAAATAATGTTTTAAAAATCCATTCATGCCGTATAAGTTAAAAAAAACATTCTTCGTACTTTTGTCGGAAAAGTCAAAAAGTACCTCGTACGACAAAAGATTCCTTTCATACATATTACTAAAAACTCACCGAAGGGTAAAAATGGATTTAAAAAATTGTAGGTGGATGGAAATAATATTACATATTGATGAAACATGGATGTGGATGATTAAATACACCACAGTAAATACTTACGAATAAACAATCTCAGATAAAAATGAGATTGTGATATTTCCCTTACCTTAGGTCCGATTTGCTTTGTACGTGTCCGAAGCTCCTGTATAATGGTTTAAATAATGTTATTTACTTGTTCCAGAATCATACATATTGATATGATATAATATATGGTCATATTCTTAGCTTCTTTTTAGTAATATTTCATTGTTACTTGTTACTCGGGTCTTTATTGCCTTTTGTTCTTATGCGTGTTTTGCCGAATACATTATTATTCTTCTTTTATGGTTATAGATACATTATATACAGAATGGTATTAGTGTAACATATATCATATTTATTCATTCAATTCATTTATATAATTACTATGTAATGATGATCATGTAGAACGAGTCGCATCACATCGTGGAGACGGTATTCCGTACGTACGCACGAGTGATGATATCGTTCCTATGATCGTGGAACTATATTGGAGTATATAAATATTATTTCAGTATCAATATTACATTATAATAATTATAAATAGTTACTCATTACACCATTATACCCATCCTTGTAAGGTGATGGTGGAAAATAGATTACACCACGGCGTGGAGACGGTATTCCGTACGTACGCACGCGCGGTGATTTCATTTTTACATAGGATAGATAGAAGGTGAATTAGGGTTGTTTCATATTTATAATAACATATCAGGATGTAAGTAATAATGATGTTATTACATTATCATGAAACAACTAAAGAAGAAGAAGTTTAAGAAGAAAGAAATTGAAAAGATCTGTAATGGATATTACCTTTTCTTTGGAACGCCTCTTTGAATCTTCCACTTAGGGGACTACGATTGGTCTTTGAAGAAGACCAGGACCTCTAGGATTATTCTAGGGAAGTGGAGAGGAGAAAATGGCAGGGTTTGGCCGAGCTTGAGTGCTCAAATTGATGTGAGGAGGAGGGGGAGGAGGTGCCCTTTTATAAGGGAGGAGAGGGGCACCTTAGGAATATCTCAAAATATTATGTTATCTTAAAGTCAAAATCGGTTTATAATGGTTTCAAAGGGTCTTATTTCTAATATAAAGTGGGGATGGGTAGAAAGCCTATCAACCAATAGGATTTAGACAAGTTTAGGGTATTATTTTAACCTTATCAATTAGATTTAACTCTAAGTTAAATAATTTAACTTTTACCGTGTCTTTTTGTTTTCTTTCACTATATGGTTAATAAACTTACTATAACATGCCAAAAGAACCCCAAATTGTTTATTATTAATATATATATCCTTATCTAAGTCATTTGGCCGAACCTTATATTTTTAGGAATAAAATAACAATTAATAATATAATATTTTATTTAAAAACTATTTTGTGTCAATTTTGACACTATTTGATATATGATTTTTGTGAAAGTCATAACAGAATTATATGTTCGAACCAAGTTGATTAAATCAACAATAATATATCATAGTAACTTAGAAAATTAGTGTAATTCATAAAAATTCTCAAATTACATTTATTTTGGTGTTTATAACATCAATTATGTCAATATTTTATTAATAAGATAATTACTGCATCATCATTGTGTCATAAATAAATTAATTTATTGAATGTCTAAATATTATAAATAAAATACCATTATGTAGGAAATCTTTTTATCTTTCTAATGAATATTTATAGTCGAATTTATCTTATGTATTACCCCATATTAAAATGATTTACTTATTAAACTTTGATTTTAACTATTTTAACCCTTCTTTAAATAAATTATTAATAAATGTCCTAATCTAACCCAAGTGGGCCTAAATGGTCATATTTTATTCCCAAGTTTGTTTTTGGTCGAATTACACAAATCCAATAGAATTTGGACATGTGTTAGGGTAATAGTAATATCATATTTACCCTTAGTTACCCTATTTACTATTAACCGCGGTAAAACAAGTAAAAAGTTACTATTCACCAAAAAATTATTTTTATCTCATTGAACCACATTTTACTTACTGATATCAACCGTGTCTGTCGGATTTTTGAAATTCCATTCACAGAAGCGGTAAAATTAAGTTTTATGCAAAATTCAGTTTTTAACCTACCACTTAGTGGTTTCACTATTCATCAAAAATTGAAAGTTTTCAGAAAAATACCAAAATTTCACCCTAGGCTAATTTCGGTATTCCAAATCCAAAAATGAAGTCCATTTTGAAAAATAAAATTTATAAAATTTCAAAAAGTGGTTATTACTATTCATAATGGCTAGTTTTAATAATATTTTAATAGCATATCGTTGTTTAGTGAAACTCGGTATTGCGTACGATGCAAGCTATCGAGGAAGGTTGTGATTGCGTGTAAAGTAAGCCAAGCAAGTGTGTAGTGAAAGATTCCTTTGATGATATATAAAAAACAAAATATTACTCTTAAAAATCTCGGGTGTTACATTCTACCCCCCTTAAAAAGAATTTCGCCCTCGAAATTCGTCACTTTGTTACAAACAGATGAGGATACTTCTCCCTTATCATATCCTCAAGCTCCCATGTAGCTTCTTCAAGTTGGTGGTTCCTCCATAAAACTTTCACCAATCGAGTGTTCTTGTTTCGTAGGACTTTTTCGCTACGATCCAGAATCTCTATCGGCTGTTCTTCATAAGAAAGATCTTGCTCCAGCGGTACAACTTCTGAGCTGAGTAAATGTGAAGGATCAGGTATGTACTTTCTCAGGAGAGATACATGGAACACATCGTGAACTTGAGAGAGATTCGGTGGAAGCGCCAATCGATAAGCTACTTTCCCAACACGATCCAGTATTTCGAAAGGACCGATATATCTAGGGCTCAACTTCCCCTTCATTCCAAATCTCATAACCCTCTTCCAGGGAGATATTCGTAAGAACACTTTATCACCCACTTCAAACTCTAGGTCTTTTCTTCGGTTGTCGGCATAACTTTTCTGTCGACTCTGAGCTGCTCTTATGTGTTGTTGAATATATCTGACCTTTTCTGCCATTTCATCAACGAGATCAGGTCCTAATAGCTTTCTTTCCCCAACTTCATCCCAGCAAGTAGGAGTTCTGCATTTCTTTCCATAGAGAGCTTCATAAGGAGCCATCTGAATACTGGAGTGAAAGCTATTATTATATGAAAATTCCACCAAAGGTAGGTGTTGATCCCAACCTCCTTTGAAATCCATAGAGCATGCTCTCAACATATCTTCTAGGGTTTGAATTTTTCTCTCAGATTGACCGTCTGTCTGGGGATGATAAGCAGTGCTGAAACTCAACTCTATATCTAGAGTATGCTGAAGACTTCTCCAGAACTTCGAGGTAATTCTCGGGTCCCGATCAGATATAATAGAAAGTGGTACTCCATGCAATCTTACCACTTCCTTTACATATATCTTGGCAAGCTGATCTAGAGAGAAATCCTCTCTAATAGCAATGAAGTGTGCAGATTTTGTAAGACGATCAACTATGACCCAAATAGCATTATTGCCTTTGGATGTTTTAGGAAGTCCTGTGACAAAGTCCATAGTGATGCTTTCCCATTTCCATTCGGGTATGGGTAATGGTTGTAACACCCCCTTAGACTTTTGTCTCTCAACTTTAACTTGTTGACAAACCAAGCATTGAGAGACATATTCAGCAACATCTCTTTTCATGCCATCCCACCAGAAGTACTCTTTCAGGTCCCTATACATCTTCTTGCTTCCAGGATGAATAGAGAATGATGAACGATGAGCCTCATCCAGCAGCTCCTTCTTTAATTCGTAGATGGGAGGAACACAAACCCGATTCCTAAACTTTATTATCCCATCACAATCAAGGTTAAATTCAAGAACATTTCTCACCTTCTTTTGTAACTCGACATCTTCTTTCTGTGCCTCTTTAATCTTCACATGTATAGATGGTTGAACATTCATTTGAGAAAGATAAGATTTTTCCTCTTCCATTATAATTCCAAGATCCATCCTTTGTAAATCCATAAATATTGGATCTTTTGTGATCCTCATCATGGATAAACTAGCATGGTCTTGTCGACTTAATGCATCTGCCACCTTGTTTTCTTTCCCAGGGTGGTAATGGATTGAGCAGTCGTAATCCTTAATCAGCTCCAACCATCTTCTTTGACGCATATTAAACTCCTTTTGTGTGAAAATATACTTTAAACTTTTATGATCAGTATAAATATCACACCTTTCACCATAAAGGTAATGCCTCCAAATCTTTAATTCAAAGATTACCGCAGCCAACTCCAAATCATGTGTTGGGTAATTTTGCTCATGGATTTTCAACTGTCGTGAGGCATAAGCTATCACCATATCATTTTTCATAAGAACACACCCCAATCCCTTCTTGGATGCATCACTGTAGATCACAAACCTTTCTCCACTATAAGGCAGTGTGAGCACAGGTGCACTGGATAACCTTCTTTTCAAATCCTTGAAATTCTCTTCACATTCTTCCGTCCAGACAAACTTAACTCCTTTCCGAGTAAACTTGGTGAGTGGATTAGATAATCGTGAAAAATCCTTTACAAAACGTCGATAATATCTAGCCAAACCAAGAAAACTTCGGATCTCAGTTACTGTTGTTGGTCTTGACCATCTTTCGATAACCTCTGTTTTTGCTGGATCCACAGATATCCCCTCTTTTGAGATTATGTGACCCAAAAATGCAACTTTTTGAAGCCAAAATTCACACATGGTAAATTTGGCCTAATGCTTCTCCTTTCTCAGGGTCTTCAATATAATTCTCAAATGATCTTCATGCTCTTCCTTGCTCTTTGAATAGACAAGAATATCATCTATAAAGACTACCACAAATTGATCAATATAGTCTCTAAAGACTCTATTAATTAGATCCATGAAGATAGCAGGGGCATTAGTAAGACCAAATGGCATCACTATAAATTCATAGTGTCCATACCTTGTACGGAAAGTCATCTTTGGTATATCCTCCCTTTTGACCCTTAATTGATGATACCCTGAACGAAGATCAATCTTGGAAAAGTATTGAGCTCCGCGTAGTTGGTCAAATAAGTCATCAATCCGTGGGAGAGGATATTTGTTCTTGATAGTGATCTTGTTAAGTTCTCGATAATCAATGCAGAGTCTCATTGATCCATCTTTCTTCTTAACAAATAGAACAGGTTCTCCCCAAGGTGACGCACTAGGGCGTATGAATCCCTTATCAAGATTCTCTTGGAGTTGCTTCTTCAATTCCTGCAACTCAATTGGGGCCATTCTATAAGGTGTCTTTGAAATTGCCAAAGCACCTGGTACGAGTTCTATTGAAAACTCAACTTCACGATTTGGTGGAAGACCCGGTAATTCCTCCGGAAAGACATCATCAAACTCTCGTACAATGGGCATATTCTTAATCGTGAGTTTCTCACCAACCATTTGAGATAAATAACCTTCATTTAGTGGAATCAATACCCATAAGATGGAAGGAATTTCTACTGGAAGGTTATGATCATCCTTGCATTGATAGACGATCGTAGATTGATCTGGAATATGAAATGTGACTTCCCTTCTTCGGAAATTGATATGAGCTCCATGTAGAGAAAGCCAATCCATGCCAAGAATCACATCAAATTCCACTAAAGGAAGGATCACAAGATTTGTAGGAAGCACTTTCCCACAAACTTCAATCGGAGAAGAATTATAAACTTTTGATGAGACTATTGTGCCATTAGGTGTTGTCAAAGCTAACTCAACATCTAATTGTTGAGGTAATACGGTGATACCCTTAGAAAATTTTTCAGAAATAAAAGAGTGGGTTGATCCAAAATCAAATAAAACATTTGCTACTTTAGAGTGGATGATAAGTGTACCTTTCACCACATCGTTATCGTACTCCACATCGCTGATAGAAATTGCATGTGACTTTCCTTTGTCTTTAGACTTAAGATTTTGTTGACGTCGACCATCATCATCAACCCTTGGATTTGGGCATTGATTGGCATAATGCCCCATCTCCTTGCACTTGAAACATTGAGGTGTAGTAGGTTCATTCTGTGTATCCCTTCCTTTGTTTGCATCATTAGTCATCTTCTTCCCATTATCGCGGCATTCAAATGCCCGATGACCTTCCTTTCCACATTTGAAACATTTACTTGTCCCTTTAAGACAACTCCCTCCATGTTTCTTTCCACACTTTGAGCATAAGGGAAAGCTCATCTTCTTTTCAGTGTGCTCTTTAGATTTTCCTTTGAATTCCATCTTCCTCTTTCTATCAAACCCATGTGACTGATGGGTTACTCCAATCTCCATCTCGACTTTGAGAGCACATCGAACGATTTCCACATAGCTATTGATGTCCCTTATGGCTAACGCCCTTCGAAGACTTGGTTTTAAGACACTAAAGAATCGATCGATCTTACTCTCAGGTTGGATAATAATACCAGAAGCATACCTTGCAAGTCTTGTAAAATTTGCTTCATAGGTACCAACAGATTCATCATCCCTTTGCTTCAGTTCAAGGAACTCTTTCTCCATCTTTGTTCGGAGAATACGAGGGATGTACTTATTGAAAAATAAGTTCTTGAACTCGTCCCATTCCATAGACTCAATTTCATCCCTTTGCCTCGTATTCTAAATAAGATTCCACCATTGATCAACATCTCCTTCCAAACAATACACTGCTAGGATGACTTTATCATGCTCAGAACATTGAAGAACTGAAAATATCTTTTCAGTAGTACTAATCCATTGTTCAGAAACTAATGGATTAGTAGACCCGCTGAAAGAAGGTGGACGCTGCCTCATGAAGGATTCAACAGAATGTTGCTCCTTCCTTTGCTCATTTGGAAGTCCTGCATGATTCATAGCTTGAGAAAGTTGTGTGAGCATGGCTACAAGATTTTTCACTCCAGCTCCCATATCGTTTGGTTGCTCAGGGGGACAATCATTGCATTGCCCATCACATTCCGCATTAACACGGTTCCTTTGGGTTCCAGCCATTGACTAAAACCAAGAAGAATAGTGTGAGAAACACTAATTATAATAGGAAAACCACATAATTCAAGAATAAAATTTTCACGCTTAAGGTCTTATCCTAGGTTTTTCATGGCCATTTCTAAAACACTAAGATTGTGTTCTATGCTTAGACTTATCCTTAGGGTTCTTACTAAGGATTTCACATCCTAGTTTCCAAAGGTTGACTATACCTTTCCTCTGATACCAACTATAACGACCCATACATTACATACATTGTTAATACTTCAAAATTGAAGCACACTTATTACAACATACGACAAAACCACACAGGACCGTATAGGTATAGTGTCTTTAGAAACTGGGAAACATAAACAACTGGTTCATAAATCTTCTACAGTGTCTCCCATTTATTTCATCATATCTAGGGTCCCTTTTAGCATATTCTACTTAATATCCATCTTCCTGACCTGGGGAAAAGAAAACATAAAAGGGTGAGCTCAAATGCTCAGCAAGGGCAAATAAAGGAAATAAAAATCATATCATATCTTTTTGAAAATCAAAACCTGCAAAAGAGATCATAAAATCTTAACATGGAATAAATCATAGAAGTGAAAATGAGATCCCCATAATCATAACATAAAACTTGAAACTTTGTGGCATGCACACATAATCTTGGAAAATCATTTCTTGTTAGTCATGACTCATTGCCAAGACTATCTTAGTGGACAAAGTCCCTTTCTGAATCGAGTAACCCTCGTTTCAGTCCTGTTTCACTGAACCGGTATAACCTACCGTTCCAGCCCTGTCTATCTCATGAGATATAAAATCTTTACCCAATGCATTGGAGGGAGATATAGGTCCCACCCATCTTATAATGAATCCTTTCTTATGTGTGCCCCATAATCATAAATCATACATCATCACATAACCCATGTAATAAAAATGGGATTCTTAAATAACATGACATCATAAAACAATTCATATAAGATAAAGGAATTCATAAAAATATTTCCATCACAACATAATCAAATCCATGTAATAATAGGGATAAAAACAGAACCCTTTTATTATCTTAGATGGAAAATAATTTTGATAAAATACTTGAACTCCATTCTTGAGGAAAATATCCTTTCTACTTAAAAAACATTTTTCCTTTCATAACATGTCATACGACTTTAAAATAAAAGAAGATTATTAAAAATAAACATGAAAACTAGTAAAGAAAGCTTCTTGGAAATAATGTTTTAAAAATCCATTCATGCCGTATAAGTTAAAAAAAACATTCTTCGTACTTTTGTCGGAAAAGTCAAAAAGTACCTCGTACGACAAAAGATTCCTTTCATACATATTACTAAAAACTCACCGAAGGGTAAAAATGGATTTAAACAATTTTAGGTGGATGGAAATAATATTACATATTGATGAAACATGGATGTGGATGATAAAATACACCCCAGTAAATACTTACGAATAAACAATCTCGGATAAAAATGAGATTGTGATATTTCCCTTACCTTAGGTACGATTTGCTTTGTACGTGTCCGAAGCTCCTATGTAATGGTTTAAATAATGTTATTGACTTGTTCCGGAATCATACATATTGATATGATATCATATATGGTCATATTCATAGCTTCTTGTTAGAAATATTTCATTGTTACTTGTTACTCGGGTCTTTATTGCCTTTTGTTCTTATGCGTGTTTTGCGGAATACATTATTATTCTTCTTTTAAGGTTATTGATACATTATATCCAGAATTGTATTAGTGTAACATATATCATATTTATTCATTCAATTCATTTATATAATTACTATGTAATGATGATCATGTAGAACGAGTCGCATCACATCGTGGAGACGGTATTCCGTACGTACGCACGAGTGATCATATCGTTCCTATGATCGTGGAACTGTATTGGAGTATATATATATTATTTCAGTATCAATATTACTTTATAATAATTATAAATAGTTACTCATTACACCATTATACCCATCCTTGTAAGGTGATGGTGGAAAATAGATTACACCACGGCGTGGAGACGGTATTCCGTACGCACGCACGCGCGGTGATTTCATTTTTCCATAGGATGGATAGAAGGTGAATTAGGGTTGTTTCATATTTATAATAACATATCAGTATGTAAGTAATACTGATGTTATTACTTTATCATGAAACAACTAAAGAAGAAGAAGTTTAAGAAGAAAGAAATTGAAAAGATCGGTAATGGATATTACCTTTTCTTTGGAACGCCTCTTTGAATCTTCCACTTAGGGGACTAAGATTTGTCTTTGAAGAATACCAGGACCTCTAGGATTATTCTAGGGAAGTGGAGAGGAGAAAATGGAAGGGTTTGGCCGAGCTTGAGTGCTCAAATTGGTGTGAGGAGGGGGGGAGGAGGTCCCCTTTTATAAGGGAGGAGAGGGGCACCTTAGGAATATCTCAAAATATTATTTTATATTAAAGTCAAAATCGGTTTATAATGGTTCCAAAGGGTCTTATTTCGAAGATAAAGTGGGGACGGGTCAAAATCCTATCAACAAATATGATTTAGACAAGTTTAGGGTATTATTTTAACCTTATCAATTAGATTTAACTCTAAGTTAAATAATTTACCTTTTACCGAGTCTTTTTGATTTCTTTCACTATATGGTTAATACACTTACTATAACATGCCAAACGAACCCCAAATTGTTTATTATTAATATATATATCCTTATCTAAGTCATTTGGCCGAACCTTAGATTTTTAGGAATAAAATAACAATTAATAATATAATATTTGATTTAAAAACTATTTTGTGTCAATTTTGACACTATTTGATATATGATTTTTGTGAAAGTCATAACAGAATTATATGTTCGAACAAAGTTGGTTAAATCAACACTAATATATAATAGTAACTTAGAAAATTATTGTAATTCCTAAAAAGTCTCAAATTACATTTATTTTGGTGTTTATAACATCAATTATGTCAATATTTTATTAATAAGATAATTACTGCATCATCATTGTGTCATAAATAAATTAATTTATTTAATGTCTAAAAATTATAAATAAAATACCATTATGTAGGAAATCTTTTTATATTTCTAATGAATATTTATAGTCGAATTTATCTTATGTATAACCCCATATTAAAAATGATTTACTGATTAAACTTTAATTTTAACTATTTTACCCCTTCTTTAATTAAATTAATAATAAATGTCCTAATCTAACCCAAGTGGGCCTAAATGGTCATATTTTATTCCTAAGTTTGTTTTTGGTCGAATTACACTTATCCAATAGAATTAGGACATGTGTTAGGGTAATAGTGATATCATATTTACCCTTAGTTACCCTATTTACTATTAACCGCGGTAAAAAAAGTAAAAAGTTACTATTCACCAAAAAATTATTCTTATCTCATTGAACCACATTTTACTTACTGATATCAACCGTGTCTGTCGGATTTTTGAAATTTCATTCATAGAAGTGGTAAAATTAAGTTTTATGCAAAATTCAGTTTTTAACCTACCACTTAGTGGTTTCACTATTCATCAAAAATTGAAAGTTTTCAGAAAAATACCAAAATTTCACCCTAGGCAAATTTCGGTATTCCGAATCCAAAAATGAAGTTCATTTTGAAAAATAAAATTTATAAAATTTCAAAAAGTGGTTATTACTATTCATAACGGCTAGTTTTAATAATATTTTAATAGCATATCGTTGTTTAGTGAAACTCGGTATTGCGTATGACGCAAGCTATCGAGGAAGGTCGTGATTGCGTGTAAAGTAAGCCAAGAAAGTGTGTAGTGAAAGATTCCTTTGATGATATATAAAAAACAAAATATTACTCATAAAAATCTCGGGTGTTACATTAATCTTGGCATCCTCTTTAAGAGTAAGCACCATTTTTTAAATTATTTTGATATGGGCCACCTTTTTAGAAGTAATCCCCAGATCATAAGTCCCATAACCTGGGCCTCCTTCTCAGGAGTAAGTCCTAATAATAATTCCCCTTAACCTAGGCATCCTCTTTAGTAGTAAGCCCCAAGTCTTAAATTCTTTGGATATGGGCCGCCTTTTCAGGAGTAAGCCTCAGATCACAAGTCCCCTAAACTGGGCGTACTTCTCAAGAGTAAGTACCAATCATAATTACCTAACCTAGGGCTCCTTTTCAGGAGTAATCCCTGGTCATAATTCCCCTTAACATGGGTATCCTTCTTAGGAGTAAGCCCTAGTTCTCACGTCACTTTAACCTGAGCCTCCTTCTCAGAAATAATCCCCAGTCATAATTTGTCTTATCCAGTCTTATTTTTTTTTATTTGGGATTCCTTATCCGAAATAAATCCCAATCATAAGTCCCCTCTAATTTGGGCATCATTCTCATGATAATGTCCTTAGTTAAGTAACTAAATCTTCATACAACACATATACGTTTATGGAAATTGTTCCTGAACATCTCACCTGATGTAAGTCCTGATCTTCATCTATCTAGGCAGTCATACGTATGTAACCCCCACATCATTCCTTGTGACTACATCTTTCATGGAACAAATCGTCAGGTTTATTGATACCTATGGTTTCTCACATCGAGCATGAATCACGTGATCATAGAGTGTAAAAGTAACCACGACACATCTCTTTGGGTCGTTAATGAAACATAAGCACCACAATTCTTAATAAAACTACGTAGACTTTTATCTCTACCATAAATGTAGAGTACATAGGAATCCTTTATAAAGGATCAATCTTATAACCCATTAATTCTCATCTGTCCCATATGACATAAAACTATATCTTAATTCCCAAACTACGTGGGTTATGATTCCTTTTCTAAACAAGGATACGTAGGTAGCCCATCTGCGGGTACGATACCAACTCTGAAATAATCCATGTCCTTATAAAAGACAATAAACTTCATGTGCCCCACTCTGTGGCTTTAAAACCATTATGGTTATCATAATGGCCTAGAGATTTTATATAATATGTTGAAGGATACCATTGACTAAGAATCTCTAACAAATACAGATGATTCTCTATCAATAATTAACCTCAAATACGTATATATAAGATTCTCTAATTTCATACATATCAATCATTGATTGTCAAATCTAAAGGAAATATCATTTTCATACATGGTAATTTAATAAATATTCATGAACAGAACTTAAATATATAAAGAGAGTCCCGAAGTAGAAAATAATTCCCCCCAAAAAGGTGTGATGAGTCTGACCTCCCATCCTCCCGGCCAATGTAAATTCTTAAGCCTCATAGGTCCACGAATAATGAGCTCCTACCTTTAGGAAGTAGGTCCAAATGGATATAGAATCATTAGATGTTTCAAGTTCTACAAATAAACTCGTTAGAAATAGATTGGAATGTTTGAACCTTAAACGAACAAGGTCATCCCCATTTCCAGAGGAAACAATCTCCACACATACCTATTGAGAAGAAAACATAATTTTTTATGGTCTGTCCAACAAAGGGATCAACCAAAGCATTAAATGGAAGGATGCGTTTTAGGGTGATCAGATTCACATATTTGAAAAATATTGTAATAAGATCCCATCATTCAGACATTTGTAGATATTTTCTCTATTTAAAAAATTGGGTCTTGGTCTTTGACTAATGCTTTACCCAAAAAAACACACACACACAAAACGTTAAATTGAACATCTAATTTACTTCCCCAATGACATAAAATTTCATATATCCACCCATTCCATTCACATCATGTAAATTCAATATCCTTGCTAAAAGATGTTAAAGCTAATAGATAGTGTCTTTAACTAATGAAATTAAAATGAATGTAATTCATAGAACTAAATATTTTAATTTCCTAGAATTTCCATGTAAATATTTTTAAAATTATATGGAATTATTTTGAGATAAGATGCTTTAAAGACACCTGATTTTGAGGCATGGTTAGCGAAGAATAGAATTTTGACATGTTTTGGTTCATTTCGGTAAATGTGCGAGCAGGTACTTCCAACATTTAAAATAGTTCATAGATAAACAATCTGAGGGATTCGTTGAATTCAGAATAGTGATATTCTCCTAGAAAGGACCTTACATCGACCGAAAAGGATGGACTGGAAATTATAGTTTATAGACTTTTTAGAAAATAATAAAACAGCTTAAAAAGTTATTTTATTTTATTTTCTCACTGATGAGCGGTGGCACAATTGCAGTGTGGTGTGGAGATAAGGCTAAAAAGAGCCCCTTTTGTTACTGTGTTTTCGAAGTGGTATCCTGGGGGATGCTTTGAAATCATAGGGAAGATAGAATCCCTAGCAGGCCATAGGCATAAGCGGTGTGAAAAATAGATCGTCAGAGCAGACCCATTGTTCCGTAGTAGAAACAACATGCTAGTGGTGATGACCGTGGGTGAGTGGCAGTGCACCACGCTAGCCTACAATAAAATGTGTTGAGGCTAGCTCGAGCAGTGGCAGTGTGGCAATAGTCTCCGACATCTATGTTAGTGGATGACAGTTAGCTAACGTGGCCAGATGACCACGTCAGTGGACCATGGATGCAGCACCACACCACGTCGCATGTGGAAAATTCTATGACAAATTTAATTCAGTAGAGGAGGAAGCCCCATTGATGACCTACTAGGTAGGGGAGCGAGACGTGGCTTCCTACCATGTCCTATCTTAGTGGAGCAGCTCATTGGGCAGGGTGCGGGCCACCCAAGTAGGCTGGACATGTCTAGCCCCAAACAATACAAGATCTGAGTTGGTTTAGCTAACTCAGGTCAGTTTGGGTTGGTTTGACTGGGTCGGATTCGTCTTGGACCCCACCAAACTTTTTTTTAAAAACAAAAATATCATTCAAATCGGGGATCCTCATAATCAGTCATTTACGACATTGTAACCCTAAGTACAATGAGGACATTTTTCATACTCTATGGTCGATTTCATGGATGTTTAGATTCAACGAATGAATTGATGAGCGCTTCTACTGGAAATTAGAACACTACATGTTGAAACCCTAGAGTTGGATGAGACCTAAACAATGCTAATAAGATACCCCATGTAGTTCTGCTTTGATGGCCCAGTGGGAAGTAGTTTCTATGTGACCCGGTAGGCCCGTGGTGGGGATTGGCTTTTTGTGACCCGAAGACCCATAGTACTCGATAGGAGGAGTACCATAGTATGGTCAAAGTGGGAAGAAGATTCAATGTGACCCAACATTCCAATGGTAGGAACTGGATTCTGTGCGACCTAGCATAACCATGGTACATATTAGGGATGAGTACCACAATAGTCCATGGTTAGTGGGAAGCATCCTCTTTGTGATCCAGAAGGTCGACTATACTCATTGAGGATGGGTTTTCTAACAGCCCATTGTGTATGATGATATGACTAATGGTCTTACCTTCCTACTCTTAATTATACATGGTGTTAGCTATCTTGTGCTAGAATCATGATTCTTGACCATGTTTCGTTGTCTATTCTATAGATTTCTTTGTGGTATTCCCTTTGTGTTTTGGGGTCTCTTCTGAGTATATTATTACACACTCCAACAAGGTATTTTACCACTCATGTTGTGTCTGGTTAAGATGACCCCTTAATTGATAAAGGACATGGTGGACCTGGACCTAGTGATGCCATGTGAGACCAGGAAGCTAGGGCATACATCTACATTTTCCAGATTCTACTCCACACATACCCATCAGGTGGGGTTTCTAATAGATGGATTTTAGAGTTTTCCTCAGACATTCTTATTTTTAGTTTATCTTTTGTTTTGTTTGAATTCTGTCCCATTTGACCTATAATATTTAATTTTACTCATTAGATGTTTAGTGTCATGCATGTTCACTGTTATTTATTTGGTACACAGTTTTTTGTGCATGTGTACATGTACTCATGAAAATGACTCCCACTTATAGGTTGATGCATTTGATGCTAGTTTCCAACCCCTAGGCATCGGGAGGAAGGCTTAGGGTATATCAGGGAACGTCCCCTGGGGGACGGGTCATGAAAAAGTGGGATAAAATATGCTTTGTTCCACATCAAATATAGAGAGTCTATTGTTTTTTAGGAAATAGTGTTAAATGTTTTGTGTTTGAATTTTAGATTCAGGGTGTATAGTTTGGGTGTGCCATCTAACATATCCATACTCAAGGACCTTGAATTATTCTTTTTGACTCTATAGGTAAAACAATGGTTGCATGCATTATATATGAATTGAGTGTTTCCTTATGTTTTTCTTGAATAATATTCTCTCACTAGATATAATATATTGACTCTGGTATATCTTGATCAGTATCATTATGAATCCTTGTAGACTTCCACCTAGTATTTTGATGTCTAAACAGGAGGAAAATCAACCTAGCGATGAGGTGTCAGTTCAAGGACCAGTGCTTGAGATGGCCCTTCTAGGTGGTGCACCAGTGTTACCACCACCCGTTGATAGGAAGGTACATCTAGATTTTCTGGTAGAGGATGCATGTAGGATCAATACATTATATGAGTTTTAGAGTAAGAGAACTCACATGTTTAGGGGAGAGACCAATCATAAGGCCATTGAGGACTGTATGGAGGTGGTGATGCGGGTCTTCCGCTTAGTAAGGATGCCACTCGACCAGATGGAGATCATAACTGTGATTCTACTTCAGGGCTCGATAGGGAGATGGTGGATCTAGAAGATTCAGACTCATGATGAGGTGACCCTCTATTAGGCTAACTTCAAGATGATTTTTACGGAGTAGTTTTTCCCCACAACCATCCACTCAATGAGCATACAAGACCTTCCTAACCTACAGTAGGGCACATGTAAGTGGCAGAATACTCTGAACAGTTTAAAAATCTCTCTCGCTACTCCATAAAAAAAGGTGAAAAAATCATTATTCAAGGCCAAAACCATTAAGCAGGGACTCCGATGAGAGATCAGGGAAACCGTGGTGTCCCTCCGCATCCCCAATTTGGATGGAGTGCTAGAGAAATCCCTTACTTTGGAGAGCTTCTAAAAGGATTAGGAAATGAAAACCGGAGCCAACAAAAGACATCTGGTGGCCGAGATCATTTCACGATGCCTCAATTGAAAGTATGTGAAGGCTAAGCATTAGGTTCAAGTAGGCTTGGCCTTGCCACTTGAGGTACCCAAGTAGAAATGTGATGGTATCTCAATGGACTTCATGATTGGATTACCACCCACGTCTAGGGGCCATGATTACATCTGGGATATAATTTAATGAATCCCAATGACAGATGACTTCTTACTCATTAGAGAGCCGGAATTAGTTGAGGTACAGGGACACCTCATCGTCCAAGAGATAGTCTGGCTCCATGGGGATCATTCGATGATCGTCTCATACCCTTATTCTTGCATTACATCTTGGTTATAAAAGAGATTATTGTAGGAATTTGAGACTCTATAGTGCTTGAGAAATACCTTTAACCCTCATAAAGATGGTCAGACATAACAGACCATACAAACCTTTTAGGACATGATTCATTATTTCATTCTAGATTTTGGTCATAGTTGGGAGGACCAACTACCAATGGTGGTTTTTATACAAGAACAAATATCACTCCACCATCCTCTTTTAACCACTTGATTCCTTGTATGGGTGACATTTCATATCACCACTATGATGAAAAAACCTAGGGGAGTCATCACTAATGGGTCCAGTGCTGGTATGGGCTACCATTAAAAAGGTGTAGATCATCCAAGAGTAGATGAGGACAAAACAAGGTATGTAGAAATCATATGCTAATAAGAGACCCATGGTTTTTGAGGAGGGAGACAATGTTTTCTTTTTGGTCTCACACTAATAGGGTTTTTGGAGTTTTGGTTGTGGTGACATGTAATCTCTGAGGATCATCAAACATTTTCAAATTCTAAGCAGAGTTGGTGAGGAGGCGTACATCCAAGATCTTCCAAAAAATGCACCGGATGAATTATTTTTTTCTTGTGTCGTAGCTGAGGAGGTACATGCATGATACATCTCATGTCATAGAACAGGTTGAAAAATACATCGATGATGGGGAAATGTTTTTGGAGTTCCTAGTGGAGATATAGGATTGATAGGAGATGGTCATTCATGGATGAAAAATTCCTCTGGTGCATGTATGGTGGCAGTAAAGGAACCTCCAGGAGAGAATGTGAAAGTGGGATGATCCTTTTCATGCTCAGTACCCCAACTTGTTTTTTTATCCTTGTTTTGTATTATAAGGATGTGAAGCCCAAAACTGATGGAGTAATTTAATGTCCCATAATTTCAATGTAATTAATTTAAAATTATATGGAATTATTTTGAGACAATGAGCTTTGAAGACACCTGATTCCAAGACCCAGTGTGCTCAAAATAGAACATTGAATTTTTTAAGTTCATTTATCTAAACATGTGAAAATGGTTTTTCTATCCTTTGAACCAATTCTCAAATAAAAAATAAAAGGGCAGTTTTGAACTATGAAAGGCAGTATTCGCATACAATAGACTTAAAATCGACTGGAAAGGGTCGACCAAAAAATATTTCTTTCAGAAAATTCCAAAAATAATTAAATAACATAAAAAGTCATTTTCTTTTTATTTCAAAAAATTGAGTTGTTTCAATCTAGAACTATTGTGTGGTGAAGTGGTGGTGAAAATACCCATTAATGATACTATTTACCAGAATTGAAACAAATTTTTTTTCCATTAATGAAACAACATAATAATGTGTTGGTGTAGTGTAATATAAATGCTAAGACACGTTTATTTTTTAATGAGATAACATGTTGGTGACTCAAATGTGGAATTTCGTCTAATGAAACTATATATAAAATCATCTCCGATGATGACCTAAGAAAGCTAGAGAATCAATAGTGATGTCAACACACCTTGATGAATGGGACTGCAAGGTGGAAAATGTGGACAACTTTGAGCAAAACATAACCCCCATGCAGATGGACTTCATTGAAAAATAATTCCAATAATGTAGGAGTTTTTTTATTTATTTTTTAGGTCTTTTATTATTAATGAGTAACGCATGTCAAACCATGAATAGACTGATATGCAGATTGCTCTCTCTTGTGGGAGGGTACATGTCTTGGGGTGTTTTTCTTGGATTACCTAATTAAATTGTGATTGAACATCATATTATTATCCCATGTTTTATAATCCTATAATGCAGATGGTGGGGGATGACATGAACATGTTTTGAGTCCAGCCACCTTTTGTGTTAGGTGCGTTTTTCATGACTGTGTATTCAATGTGATGACAAGGGGTTTCAAGGCAATGGTAGGGAATATGGCATCACCAGGAGGTCATGGGTGATAGAGGAATGATGAAAAAACCACCGGAGCGGACCCAGTAGACCACATAATAACCTGTCAACATTGGCCCATGGCGGTGGCCATGGGAGGGTGTAATCATGCCATGACGGCATGATGAAAGATTCACTACAGCCATATCATGCAATGGTGGTGCGACAAGAGCCATCGACCTCTATGCCGACAGCAGGCGGCGAGTGCATGCGGCCATCTGACCACATTATCGCACCCCAAACACGACACAATGCCACATGACAGATGTGAAATAATATTTTCTACTAACTATGGGGGTGGAGGCAACCCCATGGATGGCAAGTAGGGTAGGGGATCTGGATGTGACTTTTATTCTTGTCTCGACCAAGCAGAACCAGTTTTTATATGGTAGACTAGGAGGGGAACTTGCCACCACAGATTGCCAAATCCTCTTTTATTTGCTGGACCCTTAACTGAAAAGGCCATACCAGACTTAGGATGAGATGTATTGGGGTCGGTAAAGTAGAACCGAGTTGGTTTGGTGGTCTTAGGGCCGGGTCGAGTGGGGTTGCACGTACTAGGTCAAACCAGACATAGACCCCACTATCCACTTTGCGGAAACACACCAATATACTTCAATCCAGGCATCCGATTGATGATCTGTTTGAGGTATTGAAACCCTAAATATTTGGTATACATTTTTGAATAATCTATGGAATATTTTATATAAGATTAAATTCTAAAAATGTCTTGAGGAGAGGTTCTCATCGAAACAGGCTCACTACATGTAGAAACTGTACGGTTGGCTGAGACCTAAAGACTGCTAACAAGCCACATTATGATGATCAGATAAGATGGCATAGTGGGAGGAATCTATTGTGTGAATGGGTAGGACCATGATGGGGAGTGCCTCGGTGTGACCTGGAAGATCCATGGTACTCGAAAGGAGGAGTACCTCAGTATGGGCAAGGTGGGAAGCAACTTCTGTGTTAGGAAACATGCCCATGATGGGAAGTTGCTTCTGTGTGACCTAACATACCCACAATTCTCATTAGGTACGAGTACCAAAGTAGTCTATGGTTATTTGGAAGTGCCTTCTATGTGACTAGGAAGGCCAATGGTACTCATTGAGGAGGATTTCTCTAGTATCCAATGGTGTTTGATTATATGACTAATGGTCCTAATTTCCATCTCAAAATTATACATGAAGTGACATGTCCAGTTTCATGACCATGAATCATGATCTTGTTTTGTGGTTTTCTTTGTGGATTACATTGTGGTAATTTCTTTGTAATTTGGGGTCCTTACATAGTATACTCTTACTCACCATTTCATGTGCTTCACTTGCACATGTTACATCTGGTGCATATAAATGTCACCTTGATGGAGGATATAGTGGACCAGGACCCGATGGTGCCATGTGAGACCAGGAAGGCATGGCGTACTTCTATGGCTTCCAAGAGCTACTCTACTTTTACCCATCAGGTGGGGTATCCATATGGTGGCAGTCATAGTTTTCCTTGTACTTTCTTGATTTCAGTTTATCTTTTGTTTCCTTTTTTATTCTATCCCATTTGACCAACAATTATTAAATATAATCAGTGGTTGTGTAGTGGAATCCATGTTTACTATTCTAGTTTTAAGAAGAGGTTGTCTATACATTGATACAGGTACAAGGCAATTGACTCCCACATCAGGTTGACACCTTCGGCTCAAGTTGCAAACCCCTGGCCTTCGGGAGGCAGGTTTGGCGTATGTCAGGGCACAGGCCCCATCGGACAGATCATTTCACATATGGCTTGATTCTCATTCTATTTTATGTATGTAATAAAAACTAGGCCATAGATCCAAGTCACAACCATGATACTAAAAAATCCTCCCTCTTATGTCTACAATAAAAATCTATATATAATCTTTTATTTTGGGCCATTTACTCTGGGAACTCATTAAGGAAACAATAGATCTCCCTTTTATATATATTATTTAGATCTATGAAAGGGACTTTAAGCTATAAAATAATATCAGTCTAAAATATTTATTTATGCAATTGACAATGCCCCTTTCACATGTCATACCTATAATCATGAAATATGTATGGATAATCATAATCTTCCATCAGTTTGTAGTGGAAGAAAGACTAATTCTAGAGAGCTCCTTTACTTGACTATGTACTACATTCCCTAGTTGGACTTAAATAAAATTCTCATAAATCATGGGAAATAAAATGAAAGGAGTCCACTGTTTTCATATGCATCACCTTCCTATGTTGGACTTACATAATACAGTCCCCATATGGTTTTTTCAAATAAAGGAAACTTCATTCATAAGAGAGGAATATTCTGTAACATTAAGCTTTAATGATGCTAAGTAGGAACCCATAAATCAATGTGGTAATCTATTGTGTATTTGTATCATATCCTTTATCACGAATTGAATTTCACCCAAACCATGGTTTACATTTTCCCTCTCCATATGTTCAAATAATATTGTAATGAAATTATCCCATTATTCCACATATCCCTCAATTTTTCCATAATATTATGCCCCTAGTCATATGACCTAAAACTACATGCAACAAACTTCAGACGTTTGGTTCAGACCCTTGTAGAGAACATATTCCTCCAATTATTTGGAAATAATGACTTGAAATATCCCTTATATATTCATTTTCTTTTTACCATAAAACCAAGCTAATTTTTTATTAAATTCCATCTCTCCATAAAAATTTATCATATTTTAGAAAATATAATTTCAAAACTATTTAGTGCTCCTTTAACTAACTATGAAGAATGTGCCCCTATTGAGGTTGTATTGAATTTTCTTACATAACTAGCTTTTCAACCTAAGGATTCCAATATTTTTCAAAACAACACATTCCCTAGTTTTACCTACATAAAACTGTCCCACAAATGTGTTTTTTATAGTGGTAGCTTTGTTCTTGGAAGAGACCTCCTCTAAATGCCATTATCTATTCTTTCTATGTCATTCATTAGATTTGAAAATCCCCAAGTTAGAGATTAAAATTCTCTCATTCTAAAGTTGAATAAGGTAGTACATTTCATGAGAATTTACCACATATTGGAAGGCCTTCAAATCTTTTTTTCAAATCCAATATCCTTTAGTCAATTCCATTGATATCATTGTTGCATGAAATTGAACTGTACAAACCACCAATTCCCTTGTTACATGACATTATACATAATACCATAATATCAAAAACACCTAATGTCCTTGTTACGCAGCATTAAAAAACAAATCACAATAATATTATTTTGGAAAAGTTCCTTAACTTCCTGACACTGGTTATTTAACATCATATACAATCCTTTACACACTATGTTCTTGTTGGAGTGGTTTACCCATTTAGGGCCTATGTCAGCACAGATGGACCCTTTGTCCTCATACACAATTACTTAGACAATCCACCCAATATGGTCTTGATACATACCAATCATAAACCCCATTGTCTTCTAATAACTAAATACATGAATTATTGGGAACTTCATTACGTGACTATGCATTATGTGCCCTATATGGCCTTACAAAAGTCACCCACATAATGGTTCTATCAGCTTAATGATTATAATACTAGACTATGAAATACGTTCCCTATCGGGCCTTGTGTAATGCATCCCCCAAAATGGGTTTTACCATTATAGGTAACATCATACCCAGAAGATACTTCTTCCATTTCTACACATCATGTTTTTGGTTTGGTGAACAAAAAAACATGACTCAAGATTCCCCTTGAACGTCTCTAAAGAATATTGTGACCTTCCCAACAATGAATCCATTATTTGGGGTTTATATCACAAAATTCATGTTCAAATCTATTTGAACAAATACAATAGAATTATTAGTCCAATTTTCTTGAAATTAAAAATCTTACAAAAAGAGGTGCGTTACTCAACATGTTGAAAACCCAAAAAAAGGAATTCACGAAAAGAGTCGGGTCTCAGCTTATTAGAACTACACGGTATATAGATTATGAAATATCAATAAATAAGAAGTAATAAAGAACATTGTTTTTATGGTTTCCCATATGACCCTAGAAACAATAAAACTACAGTCACTATGCTAATTGGGCTAGATAAAAATTTTAGAGGACCCCCATCTCTATCATTGTAATAATGATTTTATAAAATGAATATGTATTTCTCTAAAATTAAGAGATGATGTTTTGATTAATAGAAAATTATCAAGGATGAAATCATATATGATCTAAGACAATATCATTTTTATTTATGTAGAAAAAATCATAGGAACATCCATAGAGTAGAGTCTCTATATCTAATGATACAAGAGGCATTCAACATAACACATCATTTTTTGGATAGCTTCTTGAGCCCTATCTATTGTTATTTAAAGCTCAGTCATCTCACCAGATTCAGTCTCACCGGCTTGGGGGTGTGCATCAGTGGCTTTTCAAATGGTTGTTACCCCTTCATCTGGGCCTCTCCTAATGATTTATTGAGTTTTAAAATTCCCTCATGAGCAACATCCAACACTTGTTAAAGGTGCATCACTTAAATTTAATTCTCCTTATTTTACCGTTATAAAACATATAATTTTACATTTTCTTTGTCTTTTTTCGTGATACGTTGTAGCTCAAAATATATAAACATTATTATGAAGTTTTACCTTTATAAGGTCCTAACAATGTTTATAGTCATGAAACCATCATCAAATGGTTTTCTTTATAGTTGAATAGATCTGACAATAATCATGTCCTATAAATCATAGAATTCTAAAAAATGATGTATGTCGACCCAAATGTAAAGGTAATCCTTCCAAAGAAATATCAGAGATAATTATCCAAATGATTAGCCATGTCATTCTACATGTGATAAAAAGGTAAAACTACTACTCGTTGTCTGAATCAAATTCAATACAATGAGACAGTATGTATTCTAGAATAAAATCACTCAAAGAAGTTCATTTCTAGCATCCCTCTAAAGTAATAGATTCTTTACCTTCCAATGCTACTCGATCCGATATAGAAGCATCACCTTCTGACCTATACAATGAATCTGATAATCCTAAATGATGTATCCGACTTAATGTATGATTCGATATATTACCACGAATATATAATGATCAATATTGTTGTTGAAATTTACCTATTAATACATTAGCCCCTTGATCACACTACTCCTGATCATTATCAAATTCAATAGTGTGAATGCATATTTCCTAGTGGAAGACATTCACCTATTCTTGATCAATGGGCACAATCAGGGTCTCTGTAGAATCTCATAACTTTGTATTCTCAGTTGGCACTTCTACAATGTCAATAGAGGTAAGATGGAGTGGGATTCCTCATTCATGAAGGGTGTTTTCTACATTATCTGAAGACAAAGCTACATTAGTTGAACATTAAGTAATATATCAGATAAAAGAAGAACAACTATTTATGGAAAATGTAGGAATTAGAACCCACATCCTTTCATTTCCTCATTAAATTCCACAAACTGATGGATGAAACCATTAATGCTGATGTCTAGATTAATAGAGTCTATAATTTTAGGGTATAAAAATATGTATATAATATCCCCCCTCAAAATTTAAGGTATCCAAAAAATGTTGATCAATACTTGATTTGGTTCCACTTACATTTCTTTCCCCTGGTTCTTCAACCAGAATTCTATATTTTGGACTAACTGAATTAGGAAGAGTACCAGCACCTGCCTCAACCTGCCCAAGATCCTAAAATCTCCTTCCTGGAGAAATACTGGCATCACCATTAACCGCCAATTTTTTTTTGGAATTGGCAACATATATGAAATATTATTGAAAAAATAATGTTAGCAGTGATTATGATACTTAGATGAAATGAATTTTAAAATTACCATGGCCCTCATTCCTCTCCATATAATAACGGGTAGATGCAGCCACATCCTTTGACAATTAATCCCTGAAAATTAGAGATTCATCCAAAAAAATATGTACCCTCCTTAGGGTTACCTTCTCAATCCTTTAAAGACCATTACCGAATCCCTTAATAATATAAAGCGATATTGATACTACAAAAATATAATCATGTTCATAAAATTATGTTAATCATGTTGTAATACTAGATTAAAGTGAAAATACAAACTTTGACATACTAGTCGGACCAACTTCAATTCTCCCATTCACATCATTTCATATGATAACAACGAGATTGTACTTGTCTTAATGGTAGCAGATACATGAGGTTACAATTCATGTTTTTCTATCACCATTACATCCATTATGTTTTACCTCCTGTAAAATGTTCTAGAGACCCAAGGGACTCATCAAATATATCAAATGTGGTGCATGTAGGCCCATACATTGGTGAATCATTCACCTTCACTAATGTTTTCTGTTCTATTATTTCAAAATGCAATGTGAAATCCCATCAAAATTAGTGATGGTGTATAAAGAAGTATAAGTGACATAAAACAAAAGAGAAATACATTATTAGTATTTAAATAAAGGTCTCATTTATCCTAAAGGTGAGTAATATCCCTTTTACATATTCCATGATTTATCATGATAGATAGTCATTTCAATGATGGTATATTGTAATTGGTTTCATATATAAAAATATCAAACTCCATGAAGTACACCTTCACATTAACAAAATTACAATCAGGATGAAAATCTGAGGGTTCTTTAACATCACCCAAATCCTGAATTCGAAGGCCATGCTAGAGAAAATCCCATGCATCCATGAGACTACGAGTCATGCTTTCATAATATTTGATTTCTAATGTCCACATGTAGTTTTTTATTATTTTCAACTGGAAATGGGGAGAATTCAACAACTTATGATTGGAATGTTTATTCAGGAAAACCTTCTTATTCAGAAGAACTAGAAGAAAAAATAGAAACTTCTTCGCGAAGATAGTGACTCGAAAATCATGGCATTGGGGGTGTTATCTCCTCAACCATAGTTTTCTTTGTATACATTATATGAGAACGTTTTTAAGGATCTTAATAATTTTCATCATATTTGGGTATGTACTTCTTTTACAGTTTTTATGACCAATAGTTTTTGTGGACTCTACACGATATATGTCATTCTTAAAATATCCCCGAGGGTATGAAGAAGCCCTGTATTTAGCATATCTAGCCACTAATCTAATTGAGGCCTCTGAGGGAGATTTCATAATCGACAATATGGATGTTTCTAAAGCGATAAAAATCCATAATTTATGGGATACAATTTGGTGCCTTCATGCCTAACATATGTTGGATGGAAGGTTCTCGATTGTTGAATACATTGGAACTGGTGATAAAACCTATATGGTAAATAATCATAATAGTTAATATCACTAATGATAAAATAACATAATACATTTTCCCTGAATTCCATAATACACTCCCTTATCTCTCAATTATCCAAATTATATTTATCACTGAATTTCTTGATTGGTGGGTTACCAAATGGAAAGAAGCTAATTTCACAAGATGCATCTAGTGACTTTAGCACCTCATCAGGCTTCAGTCTCAAAGGTTGAGTCAAGGAAATAATCTTAAAAAATGGGGTAAATAGACATTGGATATATTAATTGAATTCATCACCAAATATGAAGAAAAATGTTCATTAATCTATCCATTTAGATGATGAAATGGTTCTAGAAGTTTACATTTTTATTTTCCATTGTATAAATGAATGATGTAGTGACTTATTCTTTCCAAAATAGGGGAAGCTAACAAGATACAATTCCCCACATCTAACTTGGCTACAATAACAAAATTCTCATTCCTCACACCCCTACTAGAACCAAAAACCATAAGCATATAGATGATTAGTCACACGATAATGAAGCTAACTAGGTGCCCCTTTCCATTAATCTATGGCTTAACCATGTATCCCCAATATTTTTATCACCCTTCTCCAATGTGGGAAAAAATGTTTTCGAGGAACCCTAATTATTTGTAGTATGTAAAATAGAAATAGATCAACAAGTATTACCATTCCCATTCACTGGTCCTAAAAAAATCACACATCTGCACTTTTTTATGGATGTTAGCTCTAGGAAGGGGATGCATTTTTTTTATTTTTTTTGATCTTTCACTATTTTTAATAGCTCATGGTCCAATGGGGGTATCCTCTCATCATCATCCCATGTTAAATTTTGGGGATAAATTCATCTAACATTTCTTTGTGAATTAGATCCATAGATATTTGATTGACATCCTGTAAACCGATACAAACCCCACAATGCATCAAATTGAAGTAATTTGTTTTTTGAAACTATCTGCTCAGTATTTCCATAATTATATCATTTATTGAAAATTTAAGTCTATCATACATAAAAATCATCACAAATTATAACATATTGTCTCTCATTATTGAACTCAGTGAATTTTTGGCATACCCAAAACTCCCAAATCAATTCAGCCTGACTCCCCCTCTAGAATGAACATCTCATCCTTCTTTTTACCCATTAGATTGATCTGTCATTGAATAATGAATGGTTGAATCATAGTAATGAAGATGTAGCTATATAGAATGATCTTCATATCACAAGTAAAACCACTATGATGTATGAGGCATCCAATAAGAACTACTCCATCATTAATAGGGTCACCCATTGAATAGATGTTGAAACCAGAATAGATGATGTGTTTTACTCACCACATATTTATGAAATATTTCTTATCTACTAGAATGTGAGAATCCATTAGAAGACCATGAACAAAGAAAGGTAGATATTTTCATTGTAGATATTCAAAATGATATGGAATCAAGGATTTATCTAACTCAGTAAGGGTAATCTCAATGACTTCGCAATATTCTAGTCTGATGGCTTTCTTAATTTTAGTCTAGAATAATGAAGATTCCTCAGGGGAAGTCAATAAATGATCAATTTAAACCAACAAGAAATATCCAATTTCTTTCATACGATGGTATATTAACTCATGAATGTTCAAATATTCACTTAAATGAATTCAAGAATATGGAAAAGGAATATATCCACACTTGTCCTTTGAAAACATACCCCATGAAGGTCCTTTGACAAGGTATCCAACATAGGTCCCTCGATGTGGTACTTTTGTGTAGATACTTCGAAAAAGGGACTCCACGCATCTTCATTGTGAAGGCTAAACCATAAAGAATAGATCTGGAGGACATCCATGGGAGAACAAAGATATGTAGATGGATGAATGATCTGTTCTCCGAGAGAAAAAAATCAAAGATAAAGGAGAAGAAATTGAATAATGCAAAGGGTATTTATAGGCACCACAGGCCTATGACACTTACCTACACTAAGAAACATTTCTGAGGAACTACACTGAGGACCTATTCAGAAAATCTATGTAGAGGGTCTGAACAATCCAGCATTAAGTATTCATAATATTTCCCCCATTGTCTATCTTACAGACTAGACACTTATTATTCTGTCAGTTCCAATCTAGGGGGGATTTTTTGACACTACTATTTAAAAATGAAAGGATGAAATATTATGAAAAGAACATTGTAAATATTACAATATCATGGAAATTTGATAAGAAGAAAATAAATATGTCCAAATGGACCCACACAACACACATGCACATAAGATGACTAGCATATGTCCTTCTAGTTCATCCCAAAGGTACAACCCCATATTTCATGGACCTATGCTGAAGGGATACACTGAGGAACAATATGGTGTGTAATTTTTACACCCCTTTGTGGAAGAGATATTACCTAGAACTATTCCAAAAACCTACAATAACCACTCCCTTAAAACTGTTCCACACTTTTCCTATAAATAGGACACTTGGGGTCCCCATTTAAACAACTAGAAAACATGGAAGACCCCATGGAGCTCTATTTTCATGAAACGTTAACCCAGGTCCCCCAAATTTCATAGGTATCTCTCTATGACATGAGAGAAAGGAGACTTAAAAGGGGATAATAAATATCAAGGTCCTATTTGTGTTTAAAATATGACACCTAATTGAGGATCCTTATTCTATAAGAAGAAGTTACCTATGTGAGGTCATACACCCTAACTAGGGACCTAAACGAGACTCAGTCATGGGTGTGAGAGGAGACCTAGTGTGCTTATGTTATGTCCTCACCCATGTGTTGTCCCCATGTGTTTGGTTTCCCAAGGAATATCCTTCCCATACATCCCTCATCATCATACACATAGTAATTTCAGTTACTCCTAGGACATTCATGACATATGTACATTGCATATCTGTGTGAACCACAAATGCTCAGTACATATGTGAGCCATCAATTAATCCCTCTTTTAAGAGACACATGGAAGGGCTTCTCTTTTATTTTCTCCCTTGTCAGAAAAATTCCAATTTCAAACTGCCACCAAGACTTCCTAATTTATCAAAACATTAGTAAAGGATCATCAGCGTGTCTCCCATTTTGGTTTGTATTAATAGAGTTATAGGTTTCTCACATTTGTCTTTTAAGGGGGGTTAGGATCCATAAGATCTCTGTATGTTGGGATATTTGCAGTCACATGGAACCTTACCACGTGGATAGTATTGGGGAGTTCACACTCTATAGGATGTAGGTTTCGACCATCTCCATCTCTTCTCATCTCCAAGACTTAGAGCCACCAATTCTAAATATAGTGAGTGAATATCACACCTATTTTCCCCTTCAACATGGAATTTGATTCTACTCCTACTATGGAATAGATCGTAGGGAATCCATCCTGGTGTAACCCCATATCCATTTATGTAGGATTTTGTAGTCTTGTTTCTCTCTACCCCATTCACTTTCATCCCTTCCTAACCTTGGAATCATGTCCAATTTGAATAGAATATGGGGACGTGTCGTAGCTCTGATCTCTTCCGATATAGCCCTTTCCACTTCTTTCACCATAGTAAGGGATTTTTTTTTATTTCTTGAATCTATCGTATCCTATTATTTATCCCATTGAGTGTGAATTATTTGTGATTAGAGGTTTTTAAAGAGTATGATAGCCACCCAAATCATTCAAAATGAAAAAAACTTTGAGAACTCTATTTCCCACAATTACTAGGCTACATAGGATTCATTCACTTTAAAACTGATCTCACTAGACATCAACCCCAGGACTCCAACCCTAATTTCCTTAATCTTTAAATCATCCTTATAATTTAGCCACCAAATTAGTTCCTCAAAAACCACCATGATTTATGACATCTCTCAAAGACATTGTTATAAGAAAATTTTCTTCTAGAGTAATCCAAAACATATATAACTGAAAAGGGCTATACTCCCTTATGAGAATAATTTAACTACATGGTATTTTATTCCCATATATAGGGGATACGTATGAAGGCTACCTAAGGTTCAAACCCAACACCACAAATAAACCATGTTCTCTCTATGCTATATTCCCAACATGGTCTATTTTAACATGGAATCTTATATCTCATCCAATTTTCTTGGGTGGTTTTGAGATAATTCCTACATCAATATTTTACATGGCACCATATTCCCACATGTCTTTGCTACATGACGTTAAAATATAATGTATGATACTTATCACATGACTTTAAAAGGTATGATGTGTCGCATTAATTGGAACCAAAGCAATGGAGTAATAATTCCTTTCATGAGGGTATACAGGTATCCCATTTATAGGGTTGATAAAAACATCAAAAAACATTATTCTAACATTATGATGATAAAATTTAGAGTAACCATTTTCTACCTAGATGAAAGTAAACTCTAGAGAAAACTCATGTCTTCTAGGATAATGATAAATTCTAGAGTGACATTCGTCTACCTAGATGACCATAAAATGGATATTTTACAACTGAGTGGATTAAAACCTAGAAATATCATGATAACATCCAATGAATCTCTATATAGTATATAGAAGAGGATACTATCACCGTAGAATCATAAATATTCACAGATATCTCCATTGGTGAAGAACCTCATATACATATAGATGATTCGGAATTCCCCACCTACTAATAATTGATTTCTAATACTTGAACAACCTACATCACACTCAGGAATTAATTATGAATTCACAAGCATATCATAAATCTAAAAGAGATTCCCATTGTAGTAAATTATTCCCCCAAAATGGTACAATGAACCCGAACTCCCATCCTCTCATATAATTTTTTTCTTTAAGTGTTGTAGGTCATTAATTCTAATGAACACCTACCTTGGGAATGTTGGTCCCATTGGATACAAAATCATTGGGTGTTTCCTGTTCCATAAAAAAACCCATTAGATATCATTCAGAAATAGTTATTCTTAACCTGAATATTCATTCCAAGAGAAAAAATATCTTGTGTAGAATGAATCAACAAAATATTTTAAATAATTTTATTAAATTATTAATTGAATCAAATTATATTGTATTTATATAAATTTTAATTTTGGAAAATAAGATTCATTTCATTTATGAAATACTATTGGTCCCAAAGAATTTTTTTGAAATTTATGTATTGAATATTCCATATATATTTCATATAAAAATATATTAATATTGTCTAAAAAATTAAAATGATTTTTTTTAAAAAATGAAGAGAATAAATTTATTATATATTAGTTAGGTTGAAATGAAAATAAATGAATATGAAGATAAAAAAGTGGTCTTTTTAATAACGTCATGTATTAACAAAAAATGGTTTTGAATTAATAAATTAAATTAATTGTTATAGATGAGTGATTTTAATGAAATATTTTGATAATATATTCAATAAAATAAGTTAAAATTCATCTTTTTTTACTTAGGATGGAGTTGTAATATGGTCAGATTTATACTTAAGAATGAATTTTAATTTCAATTTGTTTTCATTAAAATTGTAAAAAGAAATTTTCAGTCATTTAAATATATTATGATAAACATATTTTCATATTTTTTATCAACATTTAATTTTTTTTATTTATTGCACATTTATTTTGTCCATATTTAATAGTAATCCTAGTTAAATGTAGTCAGTATGATAAATGATTGAACATGTAATGAGGGTTTAAAATATAAATATAATGGTTCAAATGACATAAAACATGTTTAAATAAAATTGATTGATTATATTTATTTTGATACTTATCTTATCTTTTAATTTAGGATTCCCTGGTTCAAATTTCATTTGAAAAAGATATTAATATATTTTATTGTTCTATAAATTTATTAGACTTCCACCAACATAACATATAAAAACATAACTCATATATAATATTATTGAAACACTTTCATCCCTCTATTACTTCTGATACCTACCAAAATATCTTATTAACATGGATAACCAAAATCATGATCATGTAGTCTTTTAAAATATCAATATATCAAGTCTTAATGTGTCAACCAAAGCATGTTTCCCAAAGAAGTGGTATTTGTATTTATTTATCTATTTTTAGATTCATTCATCCTTAAACTCTTATAAATCATATATTTCAATATTAAATTTTTTTCATCTATATCATCCTATGAGAAAATATAACATCATTATCTCATTCTTTTGGAATACAAACTCTATGAATTGATGTGATTTTTTTCTTGTGTTCCATACATGTATAGTCATATGGATGAGTTTAATTAATATATATGATATGATTAGGATTGTATAACTATATAGTATAATTTATCTTTTTTCATTCATCTTGTTGGAAAATAAAAACCTTGTATATATGTACATTGGGAATACCTTCCTATAATGTGATGTAATGCATTTTTATTCACCTCCTAATATGATTTGTTAAAAAAAATATATAATGAATATATTATATAATTATTAGATGATTAAGATTGTATGAATGATAAATTCATGAACAAGGTTAAAGTACCCAAACTATAAATCCAAAATATTCAATGGAAATGAACTTGTTTTCAACAAAATATTACTTTTAATAAAGAATTATTAACAAATTTTAAATTATAAATTTTAAGGTGAAGATATATTATACTGAGATTATTAATATGGTTATGTTATATATTTATAATAAATAAAAATTCATTATACAGGATCATAAATTATCATATAAATAAAATCATTGACTGAGGTAAGGGTTTATGTAAACATATAATTTTCAATTAGTAATTTTTATGATGGAATTTAAATTGGATGAATTATATGCCATTTATATATTAAAATATATTTATATTATTACCAACATGTAATTTTTGGGGATTTCATATTTTATTTTAAATCTCCCCTCATTAGTATTAATATTTATTTAAAAAATGTTTATATAGAAATCCTGGTGTTATTTCCTTTTTTGATGGTGAATATTTATTTCATGTCAATGTTATATAGAAGGATTTCAAAAAAATATTTTTTAGAATGGAATGATTGTCTAAATATTATATTTACAATATGTTACTATATTATAAAAGTATTAAAATTGAATATTTACAAAGTCATTCAAAATATGTTAGTTATGAATTTTTACAAGAACTGGTAAATGAATATTTTTTTAAATGATTACCACGTGGTTTCGTTTTCCCAAAATCATAAAGATTGTACATTTTGAAGATAATTTTAAAAATTTCCAAGGTAAGTTTAAAATAAAATAATATTATTAGTATTAATTGAACTTTTACATACAATTGTGTCATGGAAAAAATTAAATTTGTGTCTTGTTTTCAAATAAGGGTTAAAATATTCACATAATATTGTTTTTTAAATAAGTCCAAATCCATCAGTGTCTATTAAATATCTATAGGGATATGTACTATTGATAACATCCATTTTATTACCCTTGATGTTTTATGATTATCTGATTATGAAATATTTATGAAACCATTTTCTTATCCATGAGTTATTCTATGATGGATTGATGAATTTTTCTATAATCATGAGAAAATATATTTTGGTTATCATTATTCCATGGGTGAGAAAAAATTATATAGACCTCAAATTAATTGTTTACTTATTAATATATAATGAGATATTATGAAATATTATGGGGATTGAACCCATTTTAAGGATGAAATTATGTTTGGGGAGTGAATGCAAACTCCAATGAGACTTTGTATTTGGTAAAATGATAGACATTGTACATAGCCATTATTAATGTGATAATTTTTAATGCTTATGATCATTCCACAATTAAAATGACATGTGTTGATGGGCTTGAAAATATTTCATTGAACATAAAGGATTAATAATTATTCTTACAACATATGAATCATCTATTTTGAAATGATAAATATCGATACAATGAATAATGGTTTATGATATATGAATGATTTTTTATGAAACTAATAGGTCATGATAATTACCACATAAAATTATTCTTATGTTAACCTCACTAAAAACCCATCAAATGACATATCCCATGCTTACTATTACTTATAATCTCATCTAACTCAATATTATATTTCTATTTTCTTTTTGTTATGAAGAAAAGTAGAAAGTTAGAAATTTCTAAATAGGGTAATATGAGTGAAGAACATTGTGGGAGATATTCACGATCTTTCAATAAATAATAAAACTATGTATCTAGTATTCAATGACTCCAAACTACTAAATTCATAGGCTTTCTATTGATATGGAATGTGTTAAATATTGTTCATGAATGATGAAATATTCATTTATGTAATACTAAGAACGCCATACCTTTTCCCATTTCAAAAGAACAAATCTACTAAAACAATGAAATCTCTTTCTAGGATACCAATCCACTTGGGTATTGGTTATTCCATAGCGCATATCTGGTTTCCAGAAAGATTACTAGATTTCATTGTCATATTGATAGTGTTGGACTAATCCCTATTTACATCTTCATATTATCCGATTCCTTTGACATATATTCTGAACAACCATCCATGTAAAGAACCACACTTCAGCCTATATTTTTCTCAAGCATGTTATTTCATGAATAGAATAGCTCAATATCTTCTCTATATACTATCATATATATATAAATATATATGAAACATATATTATCAATTTTATATATTTACTTGATACTTATTCTTAAATATGAAATAATATATAAATTCATAAAATGATTCTTTTACCATATTCTATGTAATTACTAATTATTCTAAACATTCATTGGGATATCCACACATCATTCTAGAAACCTTTTCTGGAAATTAATATATTTATATTAGATTCCTCATCACACATTAAAAATACCATGACACAAAATAAGTTCAACAATATCCCAATTTATAGTAGTTTTCATTACATCATTTAAAATGATATGAATTTATGTGATCAAACTAAGCTAAATTTTCCTCTATATTTTATTGATAAAATATTTAAATATTTCAAGAGATTTAATATAAGTCTCCACCCTTAAGCATTAATCTATATTGAGATAAGACAATAATTTATATTGAGGATCTTTTCAGGTTTAGTGGTTTAAAGAAATAGGCCATAACTGGAAGATAATAGACCTAGACATTACATGTGGATAGTTACACTCTTCATTAAATGATTTAACCAAAGGAAAAACTTTAAAAAACATGATTTATTGTCCTTATTAAAATATTCTTGACATATTCCCCTCTCTTATCCATCCTTCTACCATGTGGAAAAAATTTAAAAAACATGGGATGGGCATAAAATTCTTAGTAAGGGACACAAAAAGATATAAAATCATTAGTCATGTTAAAATATGGTATGTCATTTAATTTTTTTTGAAAAAATTAAACAAAACTCTTTTAACGGAATAACAAAATTAAATTTTTCTAAAATAAAATCATTAAACTAATCATAAATAAATAAAACTCATTTAGGTGACTTAAAGGACCAAATACATAAAAAGAATTCGAATAACATTCATTTATAATTACCATATGATTGACATCGAAATTGAAGATCATTAATGGGGATCACCCTTTATATAATCCATATTGGTCTCACCTAGGAGCTATAATTGGGATAATCCATTCATATATGTTATAACGGGATCACCCATGAGTTATAATAGGGCTCAACCCTTAATGTATGTTATTTAGGGTTCATATATGAGATATAATCGGGCTCAAACATTATTATAAGCTATATCGGGCACACCCGTTTCAAATAATTCTCATGCATAATTTCAAAAAAAAAATCATCATAGAACCCTTTTGAAAAAAACATCAAATCACTTATGAAAAACATTTCCATATAAAAATTCTATTTTTATTTGAGAGACAATTTTAAATAACAATGTATGAAAATAATGAAAAAAAGTATTTATTTAAAATGTATTAAGTCTTATAGGAAGTTAAATATCAGATTATGGGTGCGGCATTTGATAATTTGTTCTCACTGTATACATTAAAACAAATAACACTCATTTTAATATCTTGTAATCAAAGTAAAATTTTTTGTATAAAAAATTTCTTTTGAAAACATTGAATGAAATTTAAGATAGACAAAAAAATATACTTTTTAATACTTTTATATCCATATAAATAAATATGTAATTTAATATCATGCAGACCAATATATGATAATTAAATCTTTAATCATTCATGGTGTCCCATACCGTGTTGATAATTTAAATCATTTATCTCACTGAATTACTTTACAACATTAGTATAGATAAAATATAGATATTTAATGTCATATTAGAAATATATACTCCTTAAAAAATAATATAGGAAGATATTATCAATAAATGACTCAATGAATGTAGTTTGAGACCAAGTGCCTTACATTGAATCTGACTTGTCGTGTACAATTGGTATGTTTCTGAATAATAAAAAAAAGTTAATTTCAAAATTATTGAGAAATATTTTCAATTTTATTATTCATTTCATATAAATTATTAAAATGTTATAAAAAATACATAATTATTTAAGTGCATATTAGATGTTTTGTCAATATTCAGTAGTTGAGTCGAAAATGAACTTATTTAAATGTAAATTGTCCATGTAATCAAAATTCCATCATCTCAAGAATATATTTAATTATTTTAATATCACATATATCAAATATATATTTAATTATAATATCCATAATATTTGGAGATAACAAATGAAGTGTACCGTTCATGGAGACAGTAGGTCGTGCATACGCATGGACGCGACATTCATTTTTTGCTATATTAAAAGAATAATTATCAAAAGGTATAAAAGTATATTATAAAAATAGTATTATATTTATGTAATATATTTCATATATTATTAATAAAACCATCCTTTATATTTTCAATGTATTGTGGGAATGAGTAACATCACTTTGAGGGGGCTTTATCCCACACTTCCTCAAATGAAATTATCATATTTCCACAACATACAAAGTATAAAGGTATGTTATAAATAAATATTAAAGAATAATAGATACTATATAAATATAATAAAAGTAATATATAAATACAGTTCCATCATAATGGCCACCATGAGAGGTGTTAGGAGAAAATTGAACAATCAACATTTTGTGCGGAAATACTTCGTCATACATATAAACAATATGTTCTTATCAATTAGATGGAGTTCTTTGTAAGTTAAGTTTGAATAATTATCATAAACAAATATTAGTATATTTAGGATAATGGTGTTGTTAAATATTATTATAATAATATAATAGGTAGTATAGAATTAAAATAAAGGAAAGGTACTTCAGAGAAGATGTTACCTCAAAATAGGGTAACTTCTTTTGATTTGACACAAAATGATTTTTATAATTCCTTTCATACCAAGGTAAGGATTATAAAAAAGGGTGTTGATTTTTAGAGATTATTTTAGAAGAATACTATTGAGAAAATGGGCTATATAGGTGTGAGTAACTATGTATATATGGTGTCTTTTTATAAGAGGGGGGGAGCTTTATGAATGTCTTGAAATTTTATTTTATTATAAATTTATTTTTTGAATTATAAAAGTTATAAAGTGATCCATTTGTATTATAATATGATAATGGGTATAAGTAATTGAATCCAAAAGGTTTTACAAATATTTAGGTCACAAAATTAAGCTTATCTTTTAGTATTAATCCATGGTTAAAAACATTAACACTTACCATGTATTCTAGTATTTTCATAATATATTGTTACTGTACTTACTATAAAAATTACAAGATAACCAAATGTGGATAATTAATGAAAATTTTAACCATATATAATTCATTTGAATGAATCTAAAATCGTTAAGAAAAATATATCATTTAATAAATGAGTATTTGTTTTCAAAACTCATTTATGTTAATTTTTACACAATTTAGTATTTAATTATTGTTAAATTCATAAGAACATGATTATATAGATACAAAGGGAATAACTCATTACTAATATGTTAATGTCATCTAAAAAATCCACTCATGGAATCAAAATGTTATAATTACAATTTTTTTTTATTTATAAATCCATTTATTTGAATCTTTCACTAATAATATAATAATTGCATCATCATTGTGTCATAAATAAATTTATTTATTTAACGTATAAAAATAATTAAAAAACATGAATGATTTAGTTAATATATTTATATTTATAATGAATTATTATTTTCAAATATATCAGTTATAAAACCCTATATTAAAATTTAATTCGTAAAATATACTTGTTTATGTTATATTTCTATTTTCATTAAATTAAATATTAAAAAAGGTCATTATCACCTCCATGTGGTGCCCAAATTCCAAACGTTTGGCCTATGGATTTTGTTCCTCCCAAGAATCATCCAATAGTATTATGAAATGTTTTAGGATTGTTTTATATGATTTTAACATATGTTTTACCTTTTTTTAGCTGATTTACCCTTTAACCATGGTAAATAATCATAATATCTAATACTACGATTAATAATGTTCAATAATAAAATGTAACTATTTAAAAAATATGGCCCTTTTTATTCAAAATATGGAATCCATTTTTACAAACTCAAAAAACAAAAATTTTAGTAATTAATTTATAATTAATTCTAGTTTTCAAAACCATCAAGAAGGCTTTTAAAAGTCAAAACATTGTAGAATAATAGAATGTTTTTACATTTGAATTCAATATTGATTTAATAAAAATGAACTATTTTATAATAATTTAAAATAATTTATTCTATTTATTCTATAATATAATTAAATATTTTGATTTAACCAAATAAATTATATCGATGGAAAAAGTTGATTTAAATTAATATTTAGTGTATTTTAACTCTTTATCAAAACATGCTAGTTATCATAAAAATATCAAAAAAACATCCAATAGAAATTTTTATGTCCCAATTCTAAAGAAGAAGTTTACTATGTCTAATTTAACATATAAATGTGTCCAAAATTAATTTTAATAAGTGTTTACCATCTAAAGGAATTAAATCTTTTTTTAAGAAAATTCTTTTTTTTATCAGAAACATTGAATTTGTTCATATATTATATCTATACAACATATAATATGAATTTAAAATAATACATTAAATATATAACATATATTTTTCATTAAATAAAAATCTTTAATGAGTGATATGATTTTATAAACATAACATTTCTCATTTTAAATTAGTTTTAATTAAAAAATATCTTTTATATTCAATTGGTTTTTATTTCCATTTATAAGAAATTTGGTATCCAGTGAATTATTATTTAAACATGTGTAATCCAAGTTTTCATATTTCAGTTGATACTATTCACTCATGCCATTCAAACATCTTTGGTTACAATGGTAACATTTAAATAATAATATATAGTGGTTTTTTAATCTCGATGTAGCATATCATGATTGCTCTTGAACATAATGGTTGTTTCATAAAACTTGAGACATTACATATTTCCCCAACTTTTTAAAATTTCATCTTTGAAATTTTAAAATTTGGATCATAATCATAATACAAAATCCCACATTGGAAAAAACTTCAAATAAATCTAATACATCAAAAAATAGAATGAGAAGCATAAATGTCACTCGAGATAACACATACGACGATTCCTTGTCGGAAAACATGGATATAGAAGAAAAAATAACAATCTTATTATGATGGAAAGTGATAAAAAACATGGTCAAGTGAATATTAACAACCATAAAACTATAAACATGTAATGGGTTAAACGGTCTTTGATTTCCCATTAATAAATGTTTATAGATAATTTTTTCTATTTTAATATTGTTTTCCTAAAATTCGGGAATTTATTAATGAGATTTAATAATAACATAAGGAGTAATACTTATCATATATAGTTCCATTCTTTAATAAAATTTCTACCACAAAATAATATTTTTTTTAAAAAATAGTATTCAAGATGACTTTATCACACCTAAAGAACAATAATCAACTTCTTCAGATTCACACAATCTAAAAAGGATGAACTATATATTTTCCCTTTCTTTTGACATTAACACAATACCAAAATGGTTATTAAAAGTTCATATAATCCTCAAAATTAATAATCCTTCATAAAAAGAATTTATAATATTAATCCCTAATATTACTTAAACAATACCCAATGTTCAATATAGACTATTCAAAAAAATTATCCTTAAAAATGTTCAAAATAATCAAAATTTAGATTAAAACCAAAAATTTATAAGGATATCATGATGTAGTCTTCCAAGATAAATTTTAACATGTATCTCTAAATAAAATCAATAACTCTTAGTTTCTCATATATAAAAGTTGTTACCCTAATAATTTATTCTCCAAAATATGTTAATCACTTCCATAATTGTCTTAAATCACCATAACTCCACAATGAAAACATAGATTCATCCATAATAAAATTAAATCATTACTGTATTAAAATGTATTAGTCATCTATTTACATTAATCATATAACGTTCCCAAAACTATGAATTTCTTCCAAAAAAAAATTTATCACAAAATCTCTAATTCATTTTCATATACTATAGATATATATGTGATAAAAAATATATCTCCCAAAATCAACTTATTCTAAATCCATAAGATCATTGAATAAAAAATAAAATCTAATACTTACTAGGTACATCACATAGGATAGTGGTAGGAGATGTGCCCTTGTTTCCCTTTAGTACCTACGTCCTTGTTGGATGCGAAAAGTTGTCACTCATCCTAGGGGTTGCCCGTTTTATAAAATTATATAATTCTTCTAACACTAACAACATGATTTAGAATCATTGAAAATAAATAAAACATGTTTTAGCTTAAATTTTTATTCTATACCCTTTATTTTAATACTTAAAAGTACTAAACAATAACTACCTCAAAAATAAATGTTTCCAAAAGTACCGTTAATTACCGTGAAATTTCATAACATAAACCTCAAAATTGGTTTCTATGACATTGAAATTCTGAAAATCCTTTAAATTATAACCCCATGATGATATCCATAACTCTTAAGAGAACATCCTAATATCTAATGTTGTCTAAATTTTCCTCTTATAAAAACTATAAGGCCACATCCTTAGACATTACATAATCTTGAGTAAATTCAAGAATTCACCTTGAATATATTTTCAGGATTAGAGTTTCAGATAATTAGGCCATAAAAATTACCTAATGGACCCATACGTTATATGTTTATATTTACATTCAAAATCCACATTCTTACCCAAATTAATCCCTTTAAAAAACATGATTTCTTTTTCTTGATAAAAATATTCTAAACTTCTTCCTTTTGATTATCCATCTTTATCCCTATGGAAAACATTTAGAAACCCTGGGATGAGCATAAAAATATCAATAAGGGTCTTATAAAAGAAAGGAAATCATTAGTCTATATAAAACATGGTAACTCAATTAATATTTAATAATACAATTAAACAAAATACTTTTTTATGAATAACACTCAATTTTTTTTACGAATAAAAATATTCAAATTATAGAAAGAAATTAAAACTCATTTAGGTGACTAAAAGAATCATATAAAAAACCAATTTAAATACCATTCAATTTGAATGATGATATGGTATAATTCCAAATTAACGATCTTTAATGGGAATCACCCTTTGTATAGTCTATAGTAGGCTCACCTGTGAGCTATAATGGGGCATATACCTTCATATAAGCTATAACAGGCTCACCTATGAGATAAAATGGTTCTTTACCCTTTTTATATGTTGTTTAGGGGTCACAAATGAGATATAATGGGGATCAACCCTTTATATATGATGTATTGGTCCCACTCAATTCATATAACGCTCAAGTACCATTTCCAAAAACATGTTCATCATAAAACCCTTTTTAAAACTCATCTAACCCATTTGAAAAACACTTCCATAAGAGAATCAAATTTCCATTTATTAGAAAATTTTCAATACCAACATATTAAATTAAAGGAATATGGGATTTATTTAATATAAATTATGTGTTATAGTGGATGCTAAATATCAAATAATAGTTACGACGGAAGAGAAATTGTTATCACAGTATATGTTAAAACCAATAACAGTTATTTTTGTAAAATGTAATATTTTTTTCATAAAAACATTAATTTTGAAAACTTTTAATGAAATTATAAATATAAATTAAATTTCCTTTATAATCCTTTTATGTTCATATAAATAAATATTTAAATTAATATCATGAAGACAATGATTTGATAATTAAACCATTAATCATTCCCGGTGTCCCATACCACATGAAAAATTTAAATTGTAATCTCCGTGAACTAATAAATAATATTATTATAGATTAAATAGGATATTAAATGGCTTAGTGGTTGTATATACTCCTCATAAATGAATATAGGTGTATATTATCAAGAAATTCCTTAATAAAAGGAGATTGAGATAAAGTCCCATACCCTAAGTCTGACTCATCACTTACAAACGTTATATTCCTAAATCATAAATGTAGGTTAATTTATATATTCATGAGAACCTTTTCAGGCTTATTATTCCTTTTAAATCAATTATCACTATGTTATAAAAATTACATAATTAATTAATTTCATATTAGGCGTTTTGTCGATATTCGGTACCTGAGTCGAAAATGAAATTGTTTTATAGTAGATTGACCATGTATTCCAAAGTTCATATGATCCAGAATATTATGCATAATTTAAACATAATATACATCTAGTATATAAGTATTTATAATATCCATAATATTTTAATATATGATATTAAATTCACCATTCAGGGAGACAGTATGATGTACGTACGCATGAACACTAATTTCATTTCATAGTTTTATTAATAGAACAATGATCAATTGATATAATAGTATATTATAATAACAATATTTCATTTATTTAATTTATGTATAATATTTTTAGTAAAACCATCTTTCACACATTCCATGTATAGTTGGAATGTGCCACATCACTTTGTGGGGGCGGTAGACCACACATCCTCAAATGAAATTATCATATTTAAACAACATAGAAAGCATAAATTTATGATATAAATAAATAATAATAATATTAAAGATAATATAAATATCATATACATAATATATAAATTTATTGCCTTTATAATGTACACCATGAGAGGTGGTAGGTGAAAATTGAACAATTATCATTTCGTGAGGTTGTAGTTCGTCGTACACAGAAACAGTATGCTTGTGTACATTAGATGGAGGTGTGTGTATGTGTAGTGATAATACATCTAATAATGTAATCCTAGTTTATTGAGTATATAGGTGTTTTTATTTAATCATATAATAATAATATAAAAGGTTGTTCAGAAGTAAAATAAAGTAAAGTAACATGAGAGAAGATGTCACTTCTAAATCGGGTATCTTCTTTGGATTTGACCCAAAAAGACTTCTTGAATTTACTTAACACCAATTAACGTTTTCAAGGTGGAATTGAGGTATGTTCGGTGATTAATAAATAATAATTTGTAAGATAAAGGGGGATTTATAGGTGTGAGTAAGTGGGGAGAGGTGGTGGCCTTTTCTAAGAAAGAGGAAGGCACTTAAGGAAAGACATGAAATATTATTTTACTATAAATTGATTTCTTGTAACATTATATTTAAAAATAGATAAATTTTTAATATAATATGAATATGTTTGTAAATAAACAAAACATATTGGTTTTAGAAATGTTTAGTTCAAAACATTAACATTATCATTTCTCTTTAACCCTTAGTTAAAAGCCTTAAATTTTACCATGTCTTATTTTATTTTCATAGTATATGGTTATTATAGTAACATTAATATTATAAGAGAATAAAAAGTAAGTTATTAATTAAATTTCATACATTATATATTTAATTTGTTGAATCATATATTTTTTGAGGTATTATATCACTTAATAAATTTTTTTAAAAAAAAACTCATTTATGACAATTTTGACTCAATTTAGTAATATATTTTTGGTACGTCATAACAACATGATTCCTCATAAGATTAGAAATTAAATCTTCCCTCGTATTATAGTTTAATAAATAAAATTATTGGATGGCATAAAAATATTCAAATTAACTTTATTTTAATATTTATTTTTTCATTTATTTGAATCCTTTATTAATACGGTAACCATTGCATCACTATTGTGTCATAAATATATTTTTATTTAATTTAAATAAATAATAAATAAAATACAATGATATAGGAAAGATTTTTATCTTTATAATTTATTTTTATCCTAATTGGATTATTTATATAACACTATATTTAAATTTAGTTAGAAAAAGAGACATGTTTATGTTTTATTTCCCTTTTTTAAAATAAAATATAAGATAAGTTCATTATCCCAACCAAGTGGCTCCAAAATGCCAAAAGATAATACTACGGATTTTTTTGGTCTCCCACAACATATCCTATAAGATTATGTCATGTTTTATGGTATTTGTTTATTATTATAAAAAAAATTTACCCTTATTTACCTGATTTACCCTTTAACCATGGTAACTAAAGATAATTACTGAAGTTAATAGTCAAAATGTCTAATAATAAATGGTAAATATTTACAAAATTTGGAGCATATAATTCCAAATATGGAAACCATTTTTCCAAATTCATAACACAAAAATATTAGTAATAAACGTAAAAATAATTCCCATTGTCAAAACCTGAAATGGGTTTTAAAAAGGTAAAACATTGAAAAATATTGAAATGCTTTAACATTTGAATTAAATACCAAATTAATAGTTATAACCTAAATTAAAATAAATGATAAAAATATGTTGATCAATGACTTAAATAAAATTAAATAATATGTTTTAACCATATAAATTATCTTGATGGAAAAAGTTGTTTTCAATTAATGTTTTGTGTATTTTTATTATTCATCAAAACATTATAATTTTCAGCAAATTATAAAAAAGACCCCCAAAGTAATTTTTTATTTACCTATTATAGGGAAGAAGTTTATGTTTGTCAAATATAACATATAAAGGTGTCAAAAAATAAAAATTACAAGGGTTATGCATCAATAGGTGGAAAGACTAATTTTTAGAAAAAAATATCTTCTATCTGAAAAATTGAATTTTCCTTATATCATATCTAAAAAACATATATTATTAATTTAAAACATTTAAATGAATATAAAATATATATTTTTCATTAAATTAAATACATATAGTGTATTAATATATTATAAACAGTAGTATTTTCTTTTAATTGGTTTTTATAAAAACATAGACTTTATATTAAATTTTTTATTATCTATTTATAATTAATTTGGTAACTAATGAATAATTATTTAAACATATGTGAACAATATTTTTATAATTCATATTATACTATTAATTATCTTCATTCCAACAGATAGGTAATAATAATAAAATAGTAAAATAATAATATTTATTTGTTCGTTCATGCTCGATGTAGCGTACAATGTATGCTATTGAACATATTGTTTATTTATTAGAACTATGGATTTTAAATTTTATAGCTTTCAATTCATTAAAATTACCTATTTCATTAATCACCAAAATTATTTTATTTGTTCATAATTCGTAGTGTAAAAAATATGAGGGCTTTAGTTATTCAAAAAGTTCTCCATAACTGCAAAAAAATAACCTGAACTCAAACCTTTGTCAAATTTATGATTCATAAAATGAGAGAAAAACTATTTTTATTTAATTAAATAATAAATATTTATATCCATATTTCCTTTATATTATTATAACCATAAATTAAAATTGTTTTTCTTAACACACTAATTAGAAAATAAAAAATATAGACCAGTACATTTTAATATCATACAATATGTGAACATTCTAAAAATAACATTTTATCATTATCATTGATTAAAAAATTATCCTCCCATTAATATTATTTATTTTCAATTTTTTTCTGATATAGTATCAAAATATAAATTATTATGGATAAATTCTCAAACACATTTTATAATTCCGATTTTCAGGAACTGTAAACCTTTAGAAGCTTCTAAAGATCAACTCCCCTAAAGGGATTCTCTCCATATCTACTTAATCAAGGGAATTATTTTATATAAAATTTTATGTTAAATAAAATATGATAAACCATACATTTATCTATTCTTCATCTTTTATGGAATTGTTTTTTTATCTAACTACTTTTCATTTGTTCACAATTTGAGTACTCGTATCAAAATAAATTACTAGATTTTTTGGCACAAAAATTCAACATAAATAATATTGTTATAGTGCATAAACATCATAACTATTAATGTATGATTTTTGGTTTAGATTTCTTTCAAATGTAATTTTCACTATTTAATTTAGTTTCTTGCTTATATGGGCTCTTCAAGCATTAAAAATTAATTCTCAAATTTGATTCTGTTTGAGGAAGAATGTTTTTTTTATTCCCTACTATTATAGGATATTAATTTAAAAACATTAACAATCATGTATCATGTGTCAATTGGTTCAAATATTATTTTATTTATGATTTCTTATTTTTAGGGATTTTATTTTAAAAAATCATTTTAGTGGTGTCTATCCATATTGAACAACCTAGACAACTCCCCATTTTATCTTAGGTTATCCTATTTTGAAAACCTCTCATGAAATATGATTTATTCATTAGAAAACTTTTCTATTCTTCTGGATAATTATTTATCTTATGATTCTATTTTACATTCATTCTCTACATCATATATCATAATTTCTAAACAGATATTACATTTGTGAACTATATTTTTTTTTTCATATAGTCTCTTAAGAGGGTTCTTCAGCAAGTAAGTCTAGATTTATTAGGCTTATTTTAAATCTTCTTAATACTTATTCATTTAACCCATTCATCTATGTCATTCTTGAATGTCTCCATCATATTTCATACTTTTCCAAAAAATAGACTATATACCCATTATCCTGTCACATCCTTGTTCATTAGTTTTGGTTTTCCGGAATAATTATTTTCATTTTGAAAATCACCGAAGGATAATCTCTAATCATCATTATATATTTTTAATGAATATTGTTTTCATAATTTTTAACATTATTCATCCACATGTAATGGTTTTACCTATTTAGTAGCTTCTACGGTATCTAATTATAATTTTTTTAGTTTCATGGTTGAATGACATCTTCATGCATACCACTCCATTGTGACGAATCCCATTGAAAAAATTACTGAATTCTACAAGCCTTTAAAACCAATTTAAATTTGATATATTTTTACACATTATTTATTGATGTTTCTAATTAAAATGATTTCTTCCTCTTGAATTGAATTTCATTATCCAAAAATAATTTATAGAATATTCCATGAATACATTAACTATTTCAAAATATGTTACAGAAAAAAATAAACAACGAACAATTGATTTGTTTATTGAACTACGTGCCGTCAAGATTTTCCAGAAATTATAGAATATTATATTTGATAATTTAAAACAACTGATTTGGGTATATCTATGGAACCAAAACTCACATATTCTCTTAGATTCATCCTTCACATGATGTTATACTCTAAATAAATTGTATTCATCTATACTCTCATAGGTTTTTAGTTTAAGTCATTACTATACATACAAACATATTTTTTACAGTTATGGTTTTTTATGGGGATGATATATTTTCTTTTATTTCATCTTTGGATTTATTTATTGATGTTATTAAATTTTTTCTCTATTTCATAAAGTTATTTTTTATAAGAATAATATTTTTTTGTTTTTGGGGAAATAAATTCTCTTTTCTATTTATTCTGAAGACATTTAATGATGTAATTCTAGATTACTCAATTTAAATGAATGATCCTAGCTTCTAATGTTGATGATTCATCAATTATACTCAAATTATCTTATTTTCCCAAAACATATATAAATGTTTGTTAAATTTATCTTCATTTGACTTCTTTTTTTCTTGAATCACCTATCATGGTGTTTAATACTCTTAGCCTTAACCTCATGTTTATAATTTTTAACAATAATTAGTTCTTATAATACAAGTATATTTTACCTCAAAAACATAATTTGATAAATATATCATGTGAATTATAGTAATCCATTATTATCATCGATGGTCCAACATTTTTCATTCTAAAAATTCACTGAACATACAAATCAATTATTCATGAGAGAACTATATAACAATTACCCCTTCTTTTGATGCTTTCTCAACATTTTTGGAATCTTCATAAAGATAAGATATCTTTTGGTTCATTCTATCAAGATAACATCAAATAAGTGTAAAATTACCTTATTAAAAAATTATAGTATATCCATCAAATCAAAAAATTAGCCCACCCCTGAATATTCAGAATTATTATCATCCCTTCTCATATGTGGTTCTCCAAAAGATAAATTATTTATAGTATCCATTTTAATATGAATAAATACCATTTAAACCTCTTCACTGATTTATTCATTTTTGTAAATATTTTATCATGGTACAACTATTTTTACATATTATTTATTTAAGAGTGATTACTTTTCATTAAAAACATTATTAAAGGTAATGTTATTAATCGATGTAATAGAGAAACTCCAACACGAGTGTCCGTAAAATATTGGAGTGTCCACTTTCTTTGATGATTCTTATATCAAATTTATTGGATCTATTTTATTTTTATTATTCATTTTCTATGTATACATATCATTCATGGCTTCATTCCTTGGGATTTAATAAGATTATTTAAACAATTACATCAAATAAAATTTTCAAAGTAACTAAAATATTTAAATGAATCATCAAACTTGAGAATCGAAATAAGGATATGATCATAAATCAATTGATATGTTCACAAAATGATTATTCAAAAAATATAAGTTGGAAAATCTATATTGGTATACTTTGATTCTATTTTTATTATTATCCCCTAATAACCACTTCCCTTATTTGATGAGTTGAACTCCCTTTATCACATTCATATTCCCTATTTTAGTTTTTATGAAAATATAAAAATGTATCAAACAATAATATAACAATAGGGTTTGTTAATTATAATCACATACCTATGGATGAGTATGTTCGCAGAAAATCATGCTTATTAACACATGTGAAAAACGTTTTATTATGATCAAAAAAATTATTGGAAAGGGTATGACCTTGAACATAATATAATGGATTCGATCAAGGATAAAATAAGAACCAAATTTTAATTCAATATTCGAAATAAACTATACTATCAACCAAAAATTACATGATATCATGATGGCCCTTATAAAGTAGATTGGAAATGTACGTTCAAGTTCCTCCCAAACAGTGCCATTGATCAATTTTCTCAATAATATTAATTAATTACTATAAGAAATGTTCAAAAGAATTATATTAATGGAGGCTTAGGGATGGATATCTCATGAAATAATCATGTGAATGATAAATTTATGTGTTACTATCCACTAAAAATTAACAAATTTTTATTGAATCGATAAAATTTGACTGAAGCCTCATGCAAGTCGTCATGGTCTATAGTAGTGAAAACCCAAACCATAAGGCTAAAAAAATTATCACACTCGGGGGAAATGTATAATATATAACAAAAAATGATTAAATTGGTTTTAGGTGAATCTAATGATTCCATCATGTTAGAAACATTGTTACCTTCTCCTTAAGAGTGTGTAATAATAATGCAATTAAGGAGAAGGATTTTGCAATTATGAAATAAATATGTCATAGTCCAAGGAATTTTTAATATACCTTGAATTGATATTTGAATAATCATTGAATAATTATCTACATGGTGGATAGAGAAGACCATGCATAGACATAATTAAAACCCAATGAACATGATGGATTCCTTCTCCAAGAGTGAATTTCCTTGGATAATCAACAAACTATAATCTAATAAAATAGACCCCTTCTAATCATAATCATCTTCTAATACCCACAAGAAATAATTCAAATATGATTTATCAATGTTTAACTTGATACCAGACTCCTAGGGATTCCAAAAAACCCACTATATCAACCCTTTATTTTCATACATATACTTTATATAAGATTTAGAGAATATATAAAAAATATACAAAGAGAAGCCCAATAACCATAATATTATCATCCCTTTAGAAAAATGAATACATGAAAACTGGTACCTAAGTGGGATATGTTATATCGCAATAGGATATTCATTAATAAAACCCTTTATAAAAAAATCATATATAATACATATAATAGATACCATGGGAAGTAAACATAAGAAGGGGTGATCTCAGAACATCAGTAATGGTAAATAAGGGATACCAGTAAGCATAAACATGCACATTATGATATGAGAACATGATAATATAATTAGAAGATTATACATTTCATATCAATGATATGAAACCTAAATCATGGCATAAATCTTGGTAGCTTATAAGGATGGATGATTAGAAAAAAACATAATCCATGAAAGCATAAAATAGGAATAAAACATGGAATTAAGGAAAACACATAAGAATGTAATATTATTTCCATAGTAGTCCAAGCATCACTACCAAGGTAATCATTGTTTAAAAATTCCATTACTGAACTCAGTTCACACCGATTTTATACCTATATTACTAAACCTTTTACATTAATCATTACAACCATGTATTATTAAATTTAGGTCACTCCTTATTCCATTTATGTGTTACATAAATGAGTTTATTTATCATTCCATCCCTATAATACTAAACTGAGTTTATTCATTGATCCAAGCATGTCTATCTTTTGAGATATAAATACTTACCAAATGCATTTTAAGGAGATATAGGTCCAACCCATGTCATAATGAAATCATACATACATGTTCCACAAAATTATATTAAATCAAACAATAACCCTTACAATGGAATGGATATAATAATCATGTAAACATATTATAACCTATGAAAAAATATACACGTTTCATAATTATTTTATCAAAGCCATAACTGGAAAAGAAGAAATAGATTTCATATACATATAACCCATTAACAAAAAATATGTTTTATAAATAACATGAAATTGAGAAAAATTTATTCAAATAATGAATATGAAATGAACCAATAAACCATTTCCTGTAAGGGCATGAGTAACATCAACATATGTAATCTTAGATAGAAAGTAATTTTGAATTATCTTTAAAAAAATTCATGAGGAAGACATCCTTTCTTATATGAGAGTTTATTTTTAATACATAATACAATTCAAAATTAATTTTCATAATAAAACAAAGAAAACATATAAAGAAGACTTGAAATAATTTTAACAACCATTTTCCTTAAAAACATTGAAGAGTTGTTTTAAAAAAATATTAAAAAACATTTTAAAAAACATTGAAAATATATAATTAAATCTTGAAAATTTTATAAAATCATTTTTTAATGAATGAATAGGAAAGAATATTGCAAATGTTTTAAAACACATTTCATTGAAAATTCATTGAAAACATATAAATAAGGATGGAAACAATTTTAAAAATAATTTGACTCAAAAAAATATAAAAAAAGATGATTGATAACATTTTGAAAACATTTTTCCATGTAAAAAAATTAATAAAAATTCATAAAAATTATCCATTTAAAAGGAAAATGAAGATTCAAATAAATAAATGAGAGTAAATCCATACATCCCTACAAGGTTAATAAAAGTTTCCTTTTTCACGGTAAAATGTGTAGAGTAATGAAATATTAGGAAAGCATAATGATGATTCAATTTAATATATTGGTAAAAGAAAAAAGGGTAATTTTTTATTTTAAATATTAATGGAAATGGTATAATATTTATGGAAACCCCTTTTAGAAACCATTTTTTTGAAAAAACAATGATTTCCGACCAAATATAGAGTACATTTAGAGTTAATTTAAAAAAAAATTCATAACATTCATATGTACCATAGATTTGAAAAAAGGAACAAGTATATGAATATATAATGAATAACTAGAAGATAATTGGCTTATTTAAGGTTTTTTAGAGATGGGTTATAATATTACGTCAAATGAAGCATAAACATAAACTATCCTAAAAAGTGACAAGAATATTTCAATAAACTCATATCTCTTGGTAACAAGGGATCATACACTACATGTAAGAAAATTAAATTACATGAAGCATATAATATCATGAAAATAATTTGATTCATTATATATCATTTAATGTAAAATTATATACACCTCCAAATGAATTTAGGTGAAAAAAAACATGAGTCTCAAAGAATGTTAATTGAGAGAAAACTATATTACTGATTTAGTATATTTGTAAACTTAAACCCCACGAAGTTAATGGCATAGAATGGATATGTAAATACAAATAAATTAAAATTTAAGAAAAATTTAATACATCTATGGGATATATACACAGAACAAAAAATGAATGGGTGGTCAATAAAGCATATATCTCAAAAAAATAAAAAGTGAGATGAAATCCCCTTATCTTGTGTCTTGACTCCCTTTCTATATGATAAAACCACCTATGTAAGAAATATAAAATTTATATAATTCTATAAAAGAACCATATTATTATATCTAATACCATATATAGTTATCTTATGACTTTATATTATTATTATTTTAACACTCCAATGTTAATGTAACTCTTCGGGTAGTATCTTGTTTCTTTTTCAAATGTGTCATAATTTATTATATGTTTTCTCCATATATATATATATAATTATTCTAGTATGTAAAAAATGATATTATATTTTATATTTTTATTATTTATATTATAATTATGTATATTATATATAATTATTGAAGGGAATACACCAATAATGGAGAAGGTATGTCTTACAAACACATGAATGAATTTTTTATTTTTATGCCACATTGAATAAAATAATTAAAATTATATATATGTATTTATTTATATAATATCATTAAATTATAATTTTAATTTTATAAATATCTTATAATGTAACTCCCTAGCCCTAGTTACCCAGAATCAGTGCATTATTAAATAACATTGGCATGATACAAGGAATCATGTCTTAAGTACCCAATCAATTTAGTAGTCATGGATGGACTAGATACATACTATAGTATTACATTACACCATTAAAAAACAACACCATTATGACCCATTGGAACACTCTTATATCCCTTATCATATTCATGTTGTTTAATAGTAATATACTTCTTTGAATACTAGAAAAAATGAAACATATAAAAGGGGTGACCTCAAATACTCAGTAAGGATAAAAATATAGAAGAAACTATCATAAATAAAAAAACATTTAAGGCAATGTATTAGACGAGAACACAAGACTTTTAAACATAAACATCAATATAATATTGAAAATATAAATCAAATAATCTCATTTACTTATTCACATGGATATTCTTCTAGTCGAATAATTACATGTAATATCAATCGCCAATCTCATAATAATGGAACTCATAATGCTAGACTTCAAAACCACATAGTCAAGGCCTTGTGCCAAGACTAAAAATTAGATTTTGTCAAGCGCTTGTTCAAAGACACTAGTTCGTCTCACAAGACCTACCGATGCATCAAGGAATTATAGAAAGCTCCACCAATTACATAATATGTCCAATGAATTCTTATATTAAAGGTTGAAACATAATATAAACATTCGAATTAAAACTCACATACGAAATGTCAATACATTAACCATAAACCATGAATGGTGTCAAAACAGCACATCCAAAGTCAAAAATAACTCATTAGATACAATATAGAAGATTGTATTATAATAAATTAATCTTAATCGAGAATAATAAAGGATATTTACATATATGAAAATAATTATGAAAACTATTTAATAGAAATATCCCCATTTTTCTATAAAACATTCAGAAGCATCACTATTTATCTAGAACCTGTTTAAATTTTTTTTTTGAATGAATGTTTCCAGTACTACTTTGAAACATATAAAAGGAATTATAATTTGAAAACAATAATTTCCATATAAATAGATCATTTAAACCATTTCTAAAACCTGGACATTAATGATAATTTTTTAGAAGATTAATTTTTTAAAATATTTAAAATGATATTTATGTTAGTGTTCCTAACCAAATGAGAGACGCTTGAATACAAAAATTGAGGCAATAAAAACTTAATAATATCATATGAATAAAAGGATTCATGATTTATTATGTTAAAGTATAGTATATACATCTAATAAATGTGAATTGGCACATAACAACATAGAAGTCTCAGTGGAAAGTAAGTTGAGCTTAAATCCCTTATAAAGTATGTATTCATAGTTTAAGGATAAATCAATGACCTAATTATGAGTGAAAAATATAAATACACTAAATTTTATGGGAAATTTAGTGTAAACCAATCAGAGTACATTCAAACATATTCTTGTAACAAAAATACCAATGACATGGACGTTTAACTCAACAAATGAAAATTGAGTTAAGAATACTCATACCAAGTTCATATTGATGACTTGAAAATTTATTAATGGAGTGATTTTGTGTATCAAAAAAATAACCCCAAAAGGGGAGTGTAAATGCTATATAAATAAGTAAATAGTGATTTCGGACATAATCTTGGAGGAAAATAATAAATGTAGTTTTTGTAATACACAATGAGTGGAAATCAAAATCAGAAATTCCCTTACCGATTTGGTGACTTAGAAAACAGAAACCACATAAAAGAAGGATTATATAATGAAGATTTAAATACCCATAAATTAATGTATATTATATAAGGAATACAATCATGGGATGTACATACACCACACAAAATTAAATCGTGGAAATATACCATGAATCTCACGAAAATAAGAAGTGAGACGAAAACCCCATACCATGTTGAAATCAATCGAGTCATATAACCAAAAGATAATAACCACATTATTAATAAAAAAACCACGAATATAAATATAATAATTATAATATATATCAAATGGAAGTACATAATACAAGACATGCAATAAATAAGTGGTGATTATTGAAAATCTCACAAAATTAAAAGTGAGATAAGAAACCCCTTACTTTGTACTTTTTCATAGTATAGGGTAGGTTATACTCCCTTATAATGGTAAAATCATTGTTATTAAATTATAAAATATCCAAATAAATATATATGATATCATATATTATCTTCTAATATTGCTTTGTTAATAATACTTCCGTAGTCTCATCATTTCAGATGTTGAGTGATTCATTTTCCATTATATTTTTGGTGACGTAAGCCATGTTTGTTATGGATATGATGCATATGATTTATATATAGAATGATATTATGATCATAAAAATTATTATTATTCAAAAAATGAAAATTATTCTTGAATTATTACGATATGGAATAAATCTCATCAAGTTCATGGAGACAGTAATCCGTAAGTACGCATGAGTGACAATATCATTATATTGATATTGAAATATTATTTGATTTCATAGTATATCATATATACAGAATAATTATCAAGTTATATTCATTATTTAAATTAGTTATACTCATTATTATACAGGTCTAAATAATGAAGTGTTTGAATAAGAAACTACACCATGACCTGGAGAAGGTAAGCCTTACGTACGTGCATATGGTGACTATGTCATTTATAGGATGGATATAATGAAGAATATAGTTGTACCATATTTATAAGAATATCATAGTATTCAAAAGGTTCTGGATGTATTAGTTTGGTATGGAATCAACACTACTGGAAAAACATTCTATACCCACGGTTCAAAACCGTGGGTATAGCCCCCAAAACCGTGGGTATAGCCTATACCCACGGTTTTGGGAACCGTGGGGCTGAGTGGCGTCGCAATAGGGGTCTTAGGCTATCCCCACGGTTCATCCAAACCGTGGGTATATATAGGGGTCACCGCGTACACACACCCTGCTTAGGTGGCGTAGGACTGCCCCCACGGTTTTCAAACCGTGGGAATTTATATTTCAAAAAAACAGCCGGCGGGAATCGAACCCAGGTTGATGCACAGCAGCACAACGCCTCTGACCAACCGACCTACCAGCTTAATTGGTATATAAGTATATATTTATATAAATATATTAATATTATCAGTTTTTCGTAAAATAAAATGCGCCGAAGAAATCGATGCATGCGGGAATCGAACCCGGGTCGATGCACAGCAGAACAACGCCTCTGACCAACCAACCTACCAGCTGATCTGGTATATATGTATCTATTTATATAAATATATTAATATTATCAGTTTTTCGTAAAATAAAATGCGCAGAAGTAATCGATGCAGGCGGTATTCGAACCCAGAACCCAACACCGGCCGAACTACACCTGTTACCAACCAAGCTATCCAACTGTTTAATATATATTTATATATTTATATAAATATAATAATATAATCGGTAATCCAAAAAATGTAAAATGCGGGATTTGAACCCGCGACCACTGAGAATATAATTTATAAACTGACCAACTGAGCTGGAAATATATTATTTACAATTTCATATATCTGTTTACTTATATTCGTAATTATATTAATCCAAATTGTGTTCCCGCCCATTTTTTTCGGTGTCCCGCGTAATTTTTTTCCTTCCACCAGCTATACCCACGGTTTTTCAAAACCGTGGGTATAGATATTCTGAGAAAACTCTATACCCACGGTCTGACCAAAACCGTGGGTATAGGTCTACAAAAATAAGTTATACCCACGGTTCTGGGAAACCGTGGGTATAGGTGACCTATACCCACGGTTTTTGGAAACCGTGGGTATAGGTCCACATTTTACCCCTATACCCACGGTTTTCGAAAACCGTGGGTATAGGGGTACCCTATACCCACGGTTTTTTGCAAAACCGTGGGTATAGGCCCGTTTTCCAGTAGTGCAAAGAAGAAAGAGGGTGTGGAAGAAGAAAAGAACATGAAAGAGGGTGGTGAAATTATTACCTCTTCCTCGTGTGTTTCCTTTTGAGTTGATCAAAAGGGATCCTTAGGTTGGATTTCTGATCAAATTAAGGACTCTAGGATTATGTGATGGAATATGGGAGGATTTTTGGGCATAGTATGGATGATCCAAATGGACTTGGAGGTGTGAAATTAAGAGAAGGAAAAGTACACTTTTATAAGAGAGGTGAAGGTATCTTTAAAAAAACCATGAAACATTATTTTATAATAATATAAATATCTATTTTTAATTGCTAAAAAATGATTTATTTAAAATCTAACGTTGGGATTGGTAGAAACCCTCTCAGCTAAAAGGTTTTAGACTAGTTTAGGTTACCATTTTAACATTATATTTTAGATGTAACTCTTAGTTAACTAGTTTAACTTTTTCCATGTCTTCTTGTATTCTTAAACTATATGGTTACTAAACATACTCTAAGCTTCCAAAATAACCTCAAGTGGTTAATTAATTTCATATATAATATAATTTAATCCCTTTAGGCGAACTTCATATTTTTAGGAATATTATATCAACCAATTATAATGTATTTTTTTTAAAACTGATTTACCTCAATTTTGACATTATGTAGTCTTTGGTTTTTCTGAAAATCATAACCTCATAATTAATTAAAAAAATATTTAATCAACCCTAAAATTACAAATTAACCTATAAAATTAGTGTAATTCCACAAAATACTCAAATTACATTTTTTTTTATATTTATAATATCAATTATTTTAATCATTCATTAATAAGGAAATTACTGTATCATCATTGTGTCCACAATGAAATTAAATATTTAATGTATAAAAATTATAAATAAAATACCAACATGGAGGAATTCATTATATATTTCTAATGGATATTTATAGTTTAATTTATCTTATGTATAAACCTATAGTAAAAATGATTTTGTTATTAAACTTTGAATTTAACACTTTTAACTCTTCTTTAAATAAAATAATGATAAATGTCATATTCTAATCCAAGTGGACCAAATATGATCATATTTTATTCCTAATGCTAATTTTGGGTAGAATTAGATTTATCTAAAAGAAATAGTACCTGTGTTAGGGTAATAATAATATCATTTTTACCCTTAATTACCCTATTTACTTTTAACCGTGATAAATACAAGTCAAAAGATACTATTTAGGAAAAATTATTTTCATCTTATTGATCCATATTTTACATAATGATTTCAAAAATGTCTCTCGTATTTTTGAAATTCAATTCACAGAATTGATACAATTAATTTTAATGCAAATTTGCAAATTCTCCTAGAAAGTGGGTAAAAGACGGTAAAAAGATCAATAAACATTTAAACAAATAAATTTATTAGAAAATAACTCCAATGAATTATATTAAAATCATATAAGTATTATATATCTATTTTGAGTTAAAATAAATTTTAATAATATAAATAATTTTTTAAATAAAATGTCGGTTTTAAACTATAACGCAACGTGTTTCACTATTTATTAAAAATTAAATGTTTTTAGAAAAATACCAAAAAATCACCCTAAGTTAATATTGATATTCAGAATACAAAAATTAATAATATTTTACAAAATTAAAAATAGAGAAGTTTCATCAATTAATTTAATATTAATTCCCATTTTTGAAACCAAAAAGCGGGGTTTTTAAAAGTAAAAACTATCAAAATATTGACATGTGTTTATGTCAAATTTAAATGTGAAATTACTTATAATGACATGAATTGCATTATTTGATAAAAATATAATCTAATTATACTTCCAAACCATTCAAATCTGTAATTTAACCCTATATATTATTTTGATTAAAAAATATGTTTTCTATTAACATTTTGTATTTTTCTGTATTCATCAAAATATAAGTTATCAGAAATGTACAAAAAATTTATTCAAAATAAATTTTTATATCCCAGTTATAACAAAGAAATTATTTTCATTAAATTGAATATATAAATGTTCCAAATATTATTTTTAAAAATTGTTTTCATAGAAGGTAGTAAAATTTCATTTTTTGAAAAATACATATTTTATTTAAAAAATGAATTTGTTCCTATATTATGTCGAAGAAAAACATAATTTGGATTCTAAAATTATATAGAGTATATAAAATTCAAAATTCAGTTAATACTAATCATTACCGCTTTTGAACGACAAGTTTTGTAAGTTGTGGTGTGCCTACACTCGGTCTTGCATGTCACACTTGATATTGAATTACTTTAAAGAAAATAACGTAATAAGAAATCATGGGGTGTTTCATATAATTTCACTAAACCCATACATAATACAATCCATGTAGTGTTTGAATTAATCCCTTCACATTGAGGGGGTAGTACTCCACACTTCTTGAAACAAAATTATCTTATTAAAAAATTTGGAATTTATAATGAAATGTTGTGTAAAACAATTAAATAAGCATAAAATAATAAATATAATATATAAAATATGAAAATAATTTTTTCATTATAATTTCAACTGTGAGAGGTAGTAATAGATAAAATAACAATCATCATTTAGTGAGACAGTAGTTCTGCGTACATGTAAACTGTATATTCATTAAAAATTGGATAAAAGTCTTTGTATGTGTAAGTCAAAACCCCAGATGAAAAAATCCTATATTATTTAGGAATTTTTTATACAATCAAGAAATATAATTATTTGAGGGAGTGTAAGAAGAATATAAATGAAAGGATATGAAAGGAAGACACTGCCTCAATATTGGATAACTAATTTCAGTTTATGAAAAAGGTACCTGTGGATAACTTTTATTTAAAGGGGAGGATTCTAGGAGGAATGTAGGAATTTTTTGGAGTTTATTTGGCTAGTGTATGGATGAGCCCATCTATCTTGAGAGGTGCCAAGAAGGGGTAGAGTTCTTTTATTTTTATATTGTTAGGGGGTGGAACTCTTGTAAATACCGACGGTTATTCATTTACGGTAGGTCTCCATTATGCAGTGAGCCTCCAAAATTCAATTATAATTGAGTAATATTAATTTATGAAAAAAATATACACCATACATAAATATTTTAATTTTAGTAATTTTGATATATAACATCCATAATTCAACAATTTTAATATTTTTGTTTTTATTAAAGAATCTTGTTTTATAACATAAACAATTTAACCATTAATACAAAAATAAAGTTATATTGATTATGTAATATTGATCCACTGAATTATAAATACATTACCTAACTTAAAAAATAAAAATATAATATGTTTTGGAAATTAATATTTTTAAACAAGCACATGTGAAGTGTAAAAAACTACTTATACCTAGACTACGCTAATAAAGAGTATACAATATATGGGTCAACATATTAATTAAAAAATATACATTTTTCTATTAATATAAAATGTTTTTTTAACACTTAATAATTATTTTTTAGAATATAATACTTGTATTAATTTTAAATCATTTAATAAAGAATTATATATTATAAAATAACAAATAATTTAAATTTTGACATTATTTATTTAATATCAATTTAAATATATGAAACTAATATTAGAATTATAAAAAATTAATATTAAATATATATAACATTAAATATTATTATTAATAAATAATTAAATACAATAATTACATTACTTCACTTCACTTTTAATATTTATAGTGTCATTTATTTTATGTTAACTATTAATTAAATAATTACTATATTGGAATTTCGTAAAAATTTTATGGTACTAAATCATCTCTAAAAATCATTGATTATTTATTATAGTAATAATAACCCATTTATCTTTTAAAATGATATTTATAACCTAAAATATGCTTTTTTTGTACATATCATGTAGTTTTATAAATCTGAATGGTATGGAAAGTTATACTTTTGTCTTTTTCCTTACCTAAAAATTTATATAAGTGAATTCTATTAAATAATATCCCAATTACCCATAACATTACACCCAAAAGGGTATATGGCTGAATTATTGGAATCCAATGGATTTTGTATAAGTTTCCATGTCATTTTGGTCCTTGTTATTCAGGTTGAGTCCCTAAAAAAGCTTAATCCTACCGTAATTGTTGTGATTTATATTAACCACTTTCACTAATATTTTTGTCCCAAAATAGAAATGATTTTATTAATATAATAATATCATACATGATTGAAACCATGTATTTCCATTTTTTAAAATTCAAAACATAGAATTTGTAAAATTAATATTAACTATATTCCCACAGACGTGCCGAGAATGCCGGTTTTAAAGTAATAGCGTTCAAAAGTTCAACAGGTGTTTATATATAATTCCAATTTGAAAAGGATTCTATGAAAATACATTGGATTAATATATTTATAAATGATATTTTTTAAATTTATAAATGAATTAAAAATATAATTTTACATTAATAATGTTTTAAATTAAGAGGCGATTTTAACTAAAATGCATTATTTTTTATAATTAGTCAAAAATAGATGATTCTTAGAAAAATCACAAAACATAAACCTAAGAAAATTTAAAAATTGTTAATTTAATAATAATTTTTATTTTATAAAATTCAATTTATATTAGTTTGTAATATTAATTTTACTACTGTTCATAGAAGGACATAAAAAATAGTTTTTGTAAGAAACTGTCATTTTAAAACATATATTGACATTACCATAAATTAGATATTTCATTATCAATATGAATTATTTATAAAAAAAATAAAAAATGATATATTAATAGTTTTTATTAATATTCATATTACAATGTTTAAATTATATGGTATAATTACCACATTTAAATAATTTTAACAATAAAATAATCTTTCATATTAACACATTACTGCATATAAAACACACCATGTCAGTGTTGCCTGTAGCGTAAGCCAAGTTGGTTCATTGTGAAATGAATATTTGATTTAGTGAAATGAATATAATCAATGAAAAATAATTAATTTGAATAAAGGAAAATAATATTTCACAAAATCTATGGGTGTTACATTATTCCCCCTTAAAATGAATCCCCCCCAAATTCGTTTGGGTAATCAATGGTTTATTACTTTAAAGTTCCATTCAAAGAAACCCTCATCATAAAAATTAATACAAAGACTTCCCTTAAAAAATGGAATGTTGGAACAATAATGATTACCTAAATTAACTCATAATGAGATTCCTAAACAGAAGATCATAGGTGGGAAGTGAAAATATAGACATTGAAGTGAAATCATACCATTATTTTTTGATGAAATGAGATTTAGAACAAGGTTAGGATAATGTTATCAATCACATAATCAGATGTTTTTTATGAACCAAGGGACCTTTTGATTAATCAAAATTGAAGGTATTATGTGAATATTTCTATATTGTTGATCATTTTTACTAAATTGGATGAATTTTCATGAAAATATTTTCATGCATGATTTTAGGACAACATCACCCTTTGTTGTTCATTGGTATGCTTCACCCAATTCTATAAAAAGTTAGCTGACTTTTTAATTCATGAAGTTTGAACAGATCCTGACAACCATTATATTCCATCTCATCGGTTGTAATCAACACATAACAGTTTGAATATGAAACCCAATATAAATAAATCCTTATATAGATAGATAAAACCATAATCATAATGATTCCATATGATGTTTAACAAAAATATTTCTTAAATGGTTTTCCCTATAACCCTTATGAATTTCTATAAAAAATATTTAGATATACTATCACGAAATAATATTATCATTGATCTCCCATATACATATTTTTTTCTTGGGTGTCACATTCTGAACATGTTGACAATGTCATCATACATTCATTTGAATCATGGTAATGAATTGAATTGACAATATTCATTTTTGAAAATATGAATTGTTCATAATATTAATGAATACTAGAAACATTAATTAAATCCATGAATTTAGAAACTTTATCCTTGATGACATAACCCAATTTTTTAATAATCATTTCTTGGGAAATTTATATCGATCAATTTACTTAATCGTGTACAATATATATTTATCCAAATATCATTTTTCTCAAAAGCATAAATTCATTAATGGTTACCTTAGCTTATTGAAAATATCACCATTCCATGAAATCACCATTCAACATGTCCTTTTCATTCCTTGTAGAAAGCATATAATGAAAATACATATATATTTCCTCAATCATATAACATAATGTATGAATTCCAAAACCTAATTACTTCATTCCTATATATTATTCTAAAACCATTTATATGGATTCATATAATTATTAGATAATACATATTTATTATATTATGAAATATGAATCATATTTTTAGGTTCCTTAACCTTAATCTATTCATTCATCTTATGTTTAGTGTATACAATACTAGAAGAACATCACATATCGTTCACATGTCATTTGTGGTCACATTATCTTGAGAAGTACAACACATACTCACACCACCTTCCAGATTCTATTTATAATATTTCCGCTTGGGAAATCCATTCATATAATTCCCATAATATTTAAATATGAAACATTAAATTTCAATGTTGTTCCATCTATTTCTCTCCCTTGAAGAAAACAAGAAGTCATTATGTGAGAAATATGTTCTATATTGGGATACCATATAATCATGAATATTTACTTATATAGTTCGTATATAACTTATCCTAATTCATTAATCTATGAAAACATAGGTTTATACAAATTTATACAAAATAATCCTTCATTTAAAACCATTATTATTGATTGTAAATAGTGTGTGAATTCCCAAAGAAAATCCCCTAGGAGTGTCAAACCAGGTGTCATGCAAGGACTGTTGTGATATACTAGATTACCATAAGTCAGGCTCGAAAAATCTTTTCATAGTTGTTACCCTGAGGTATATATTTTCCTGAGCCACATCCATGATTAGTATCTAGACATGTATGTATGCTTGGGAAACCACTCACTCTATCCTTTTCCAAAATTCCAGGACATTTTATGACACATTATCACATCCGTATACATATACATAGAGACATCCCTCGACATATCCTATGAAATATACCTAAGGATCTCACTAAACATTTTCTATCATAGTTTCCAAATGATAACAACACATTTTCTCTAAAACCAATTTTAGTGACTCGCTCTTTCTATTCAAAGTGATTATATAGCTTTTGTAGAATTCATAAATCATTATACAACCAGACACCAAATACGGTATTGGTCTAGTTAATTTGATAACAAAGATTCATAAATAATGGTACATATTAGGATGAATTATATCCCACTAATGTTTTCATCACTAGAACCTTTTTAGAGACATCATACATAATACACATATTCACTACCAATGGATGGAAACTTAAAATGGGTGAGCTCAGATCCTCATCAAGGGTAAATAAGGGAGACACGTAAGCATAAAAATCAGTATCGTGGTATATAAACATTATCAAAACATTATAATACCATACTATGTGTATCAAAGATTATAGAAACGAATCATGGAAGAAAACATGGTAGTTCATAAGATATGAATCATAAGAAAATACATAACCTAATCCATGAAAGCATAACATAGGAATAAAACATGGAATTGTTTAAACACATAATTATATAATTTTATTTCCATTGCAGTCAATAAATCATTTCTATTACCGTCATGATGGGAGAATTACTTTATTTAACTGGTTTTACACCCCATTCCCACCCTTTATTACCAAAATGAGTTTACACCCCATTGTCGACATGTATTATTAAACAGAGCTTACTCTTCATTCTCGCTCGGTATTATTCAACCATGTTTATTTCTCATTCCAACCCTATAATACTGCATTGATTTATTTCATGATATATCTTTGAATAGATCATGAGATATAAATCTCTACCCAATGAATTGGAGGGAGGTATAGTTCCCACCATTCTATGAAATCATACAAACATGTGACAGAAAATCATAAATAATCAAATAATAACTTATGAAATGATATGGGTAGCATATACATGTAAACATATCATATCATTTTTAAAAGGATACTTGTTTCATAATAATCGTATCCAAATCATATCCTATAAAAGAAATATATGATTCTTAAATAATAAACAAGTGAATGATAAATATGTTTCAAAAATGACATGAAATTAAGCATGACCCAGTAAACGAAATAATATGAATGGAACCATTATATAATTTCCTAGAAGGTAATGAGTTACATCAACATATATCATCTTATATTGAAAACAATTTTCAAATATCATTCCTAAACATTTCATAATGAAAATTTATATTCTTTTCTGAATTTTTTTAACAGATAAAACCATTTGAAAATTATATTCATATAATTGTTTTTTAAATATAAAACTTATACATGAAATTATTTTGAATATATTTTCCCTTGAAAATATATTAAATAAGCTTCAAAACATTATAAAATTAATTATATTTGAAATATATTGAAAACTTTTAAATATTTAGTAAATAATTTTTGACAAAAATTATATGTGAAAATAGCTTAAATAATCTTGAAATGATTTTGAAAAACATTTCTTTGAATATACTTTGAAAACATATAATTACACATGAAAAAAAATTTAAGACAGTTTTCCTTGAAATCATATAAAAAAAGATCAAAAACATTTTGAAAAATATTTCCCTTGAAAAAGTCTTTTAAGATCTTTCTTAAAATATATCCATATAAAGATGAAAAGGAATCTTTAAATAAATGATGATGGGTAAATCTATACATACCATATGAGGAAAAAAGATTTCCTTTTTCATGGTTAAAATGTCAGAAACATACATTTTTCTAAAAGAGACAAAAATATTCCTTTGATTATATTGGTAAAATACAAAATGGTTGAAATTTTATTTTAAATATTACAGGAGATTGTTACTATATTCTTTTAAAAATATTTTATAAAAGAGAGATTTGAAGGAACATATATTTCTGATCAAAGAGAGTGTAATTTCGTTCTTTTTTAAAAACACATTATTAACTATCTTATGTGAAAAAATGTATAATAATGTATCCAATACATGAATATATCTTGAATAATAATTATAGATGAAAATTCATGAATGGTGATGTGATATGGGTTATAAGATTTCTTCAAAGGAAGCATAGACATAAATAATCTTGAAAAGCGATGAGATTGTTTCAATAAGATTTTATTGCTTAGTAACATAGGATCACAATCTCAATATAAAAAAATGAAATGAAATGAATCTTATAATATCCTTAAAATAATTATATTAATGATTTATCATGTAAAATTTATGTATAAACCCCTCAAAATGAGTTGAGGCTCATAACTAAACGTCTCCCTCAATGAAGTAAAATTGAGAAAAAGCAGTTTAACTGATATGTAATCTTTTCAAACATAAAACCCAATAAATAAAATTAAAATAATGGATATTTAAATACCTATAAATTTTACTATAATATTACTGAATACATCCATGGGTAGTATACACACCATACAAAATTTATGGGTGGTGAATAAAACATCAATCTCACAGAAATAAAAAGTGAGATGAAATACCCTTACCTTGTGTCATGACTATCATTGTACTCAATCAGAAAAGCTATATAATAAATATAAATTTATTATAAAATTTTTATATGACTACAATAGTATATGTAATACCATATATGAATTTATTATTACCATTTATTAACCTCTTATTTACAATATTATGTGAATGAATCACTTCATGTAATAACCTTTTTGTTATTTGTATGGGTCATAATTTGTTATGTATTCTATCATTTTAAATAAATAATGATTATATCTTGTAAAAAGATATAAATTGAATTCATATTCAGTGAATTTTTTTTAATAATATATATAATATAGAATTATGTAATTAAATACATCGTTCATGTAGAAGGTAAGACGTATGTATGCATGAATGTTGTTTCCGTTTTTTAAGTCACATTGAAAAAAAGAGACAAATTATATATAATTATATATACATATAATATCTTAAAATTTTCATTATAATATAATATTTATCATATAATTTCCATAATAACATCATTAATAAATTACATGTAGTGTTTGAATGAATCACATAACATTGAGGGGCGGTAGTCCACACTTCCTCAATTGAAATTATCGTATTAATAGAAAATTTAAAATACAAAGAAATATGTTGTAATAAAATTCATATGATTAAATAATTAATTAATATATTATATAAAATATATAAATATAATATCTATCATAATTTCTACCATGATAGGCAATAAAAGAAAAATGAACAATCATCATGCAGTGGGAAGGTAGTTCACCATACACGTAAACATTATGTTCGTTACAAATTAAATAGAAGTGTGTGTATGTTTAGGGAGAAACCATATCATAAACAATATGAGTATATTTGGTACGCAAATTTAATTATACAATCATGGAATAATAATATTTTAGGGAGTGGTGGATAGAAATAAATTAGAGGTGTTTGAGAGAATACTTTACCACATAATTGGGTAACTCCATTTGGTTTGTTCCAGAAGGATCCATTGTTTATCAATATATCCAAGAAGAGGATTCTAGGATGAATGGATTTATTTTGGTACAATATTTTTTCAAATGTTTTATGGGGAAATGAGGCTTCACATTTGTGATGAATGGGTAGAGTGATTGACTTTTAATAGTGAAACGGGAGTGACACTAATATAAATAAAAAATGTCTTCAATAATGAGAGTATTCTTTACCTATGGTGCCTCAAAAAATTTGAAATTAATGGAGTAATGTGAATTTATGTTAAATTAAAATATTAACCATACAAAAATATGTCAATTTTAATAACTTTGTTACTTAACAGTTGAGATTATCCAATTTTATTATTTTGGTTTTTTAAGGAATATAGTTTTCGAGCCTAAGTAAATTATGAATTAAGACTAAACCAAACAGATATTTATCATATAATATATATCCAACGAATTATAAATATGATACCTAATTTAAAAAATAAAAATATTACATGTTTTTGAAATTCATATTTCAAAACAAGCACATGTGACGAGCAAAACACAACTTAAACTCAGACCGTGCTAACAATGTTTTTACAAACTATGAGTCAATTTGTTAATTATAAAAGATTAATTAGTCTAATATTAGTCTACATTTATTGTTTTATTACCACTAAAAAATCTATTTTTGGAAAACAGTATTTTAGTAAATTTTACATCATTGAATAAAGTATCGTTTATTGTAAGAAATCAATAATGTTAATTATTGAATTATTTATTTAATTTTAATTTTAAAATAACTAAATAATTTGGAAATTATAATTAAATTAAGTATTTAGATGTGTAACATGATATATTAATCATCATAAATAATTAAATAAAATAATTCAATCATTTCACATCACTATTAATATTTATAATATTATTTATTTTAGATAATTATTATTTAAATAGTTAATATTTTGGCATTTTGTATGATTTTTAAGTAAGTAATTTTTCTATAAAAAATATTAATACATTTTCATTATAAAAATATCAAATTTCTCTTTCAATAAGATATGTATAAAAAATATGATGTTTTTCACATTTTTAAATGTTTTATAAATGTTAATGGTGATAAAAGTTCCATTTTTGTCTTTTATCATACTTAACCTTTCATATAAGGCACATCCCGTTAATAATATCCCAATATCCCATAAAATTGGAAAAATGAAGGTATATCATTAAATCATTGGCAGCCAAATTATTTTGAAAATTGTACAGTCATTTTTGTCATCAAGATTATTGTTCTTTCTTTAATTAAGCTTAATAGTACGTTACTCGCTACAATTAATTTTAATAACATTCACTAATATTTTTGTTCAAAAATTGAGATGATATTATAAGACTAAAAATATCATAATTCTTATAACTATGTATATAAATTTTTAAAAATTCAAATCTCATTATTCCGAAAATTATGATTAATGATAATCTCGTAGGCGTGGTGATAATGAGGGTTTTTAGGGTAAAAACATTCCAAGGTTTGATATGTTTTTATATCTAATTTAAAAATAAAAAATATTCATTTCAAATAAATTTGATAAATATAAGTATAATTGGAATATTATGTGTTTAGAAAATAGTTAAAAATATTACTCAACATTAGTAATTATTTAAAGGAAGTGGTTTCTTTTCACTAAAATATTTAATTTTTCACTATTCATATAAAAATTAATTTTCCAAGAAAAATCCGAAAAAATACCCGTAATCTAAATTAAAAATTATAAATTTAAAAATGATTTTCATTTTTTAAAATTAAATTCAATTCAGGCCTAAAAATAGTTTTACTATTGTTTATAGAAGACTATAAATGGATGTTTCTATAAGAAAGTATTATTTTAAAACATATAAAAACTATGCCAAAAAATATATATTTCATTAAAGATATTTTTTATTTTTTTATATAACTATAACTAATATATGATGAGTATTTTTTACTATTCTTGTTATTATGTTTAACGTATAATATATAATTATCTCATTTAAATTATTATAAAAATGAAATGATATTTCGTATAAACTCAGGGTAGCATATAATGCAAGCCATGGTAGTGTTCTGTGAAGTGTAAGACAGGTATATTTAATGGAAAATTAATATTACACATAGTGTAATGAAATACATCAATGTAAATTTATAAATTCAAATAAAAAAATTCACAAAATATCTAGGTTTTACACCAACCTACATTGAGATTTCACTCTATGAGTTGGGATGTTTAAACCCCTATCAACCAAGATACATTATAGAGAAGGAGACGAGACTCCAGGATTTAGTAGCGACATATAATACATCACCAATAATCTCACAAGAGACTTTAATGATGTCTGGATCTAGGAAGCCCATCGTCACTGGCCCTATTTCTCATATTTCCTAAGGTCCAACATCAAGGATGTCGCCTTCAACACATGCAAGTTTCTCTCCAATACGTTCAACCAGGCTTAAAGAAAAGATTCCCCAAAAGACCTTACACCTCATATAACATGTTTCTATAGAATTCATTACAGATAATGTCTTCCCACTAACTCTATAATAATTGGTGAAGAATTTTATCCACTTTTTGTTTATGATAGTAATAACATATAAACACCATATAAACTTATTTTTTTACACTCTCCTTCATTTACGGGAATTTCATAGTTAAAAATATGCTAGAAAAGGAATATAAAATTTTCTCTGATTTCTCTTCACCATAGAATCTCTCTTAATGCATCAAGTACACTATTTTTTTGTAAAAATGCTTGATAGTCCTTCGATGAGAATGAACATGACTGAGAACATATGAACAATAATGTTATTTTCTTAATAATATTTATTTTATTTTATTATCAATCAAAAATTTTCAAATTAACATAAACATATTTTATTCACTAAAATAAATAATTTACGTTCTTCCACATCAATATCATATATATTTTTAGAAGACTCATAACTATGTTTCCATAATTCTCATTCTCAACATTTAAAAATATAAAAATCATTATCCTTAAGATTTTAAAATATACAAGATATTCAACTATATATATTATAATTTTTCATCCCTCAATATATGGAAGCATTTATCATTTATTCATTGTAATAGTCTTATAAATTGGGTTAAATAATATCAAAACCTTTTCTATTTTTCTTTTTGATATTATATTTTTTTGTCTTACTATTTAAAATCTCCTAAAAACCCGTAATGAATTCCAAAAAGTCAATTCAATATATATATATATATATATTTATTAAAAAATTATGTAGTAACAAGATGCATGATATTACATGAAACTCAAAAAATTACTACTTTGCATGAAAAAGTCATACCATGGTCACTATTATATTGTGTAATTCAATCTCTCATTGTTTCTCACATGTGGATTGTATTCCAACCATGGTTATCAATGTGATTTGATATCTATATTGTTTTAATTTAATAATTTATATTTCTTATACTTGATAGATATATTTATAATTATATATATTCTTTTTCGAATCACGATTATGAATGTACAACTTTAACCTTACACAGCCTTATTTTTACACCCCTAACATTTATTTAAATTCTTCTTACATAACCATTATTCAAAAATCATAATTATTTATACATATTCATATAATAAATATTTTATATATGTTCTTAAATATTATTATATATTCCACTTATAGATTTTATCATAAAATGCATCATTATAGTCTTCAATCAACAATCTCAAAAATCTGATTCTTGAATTTTGTGATCTTACTCCTACATCAAATACAATCTTTCAAAAACCTATAACTAAAATATTCATCATCCTTGATTATCTATATATAATTATATATGTGAATCATCATATATCCATTCATTTAATTTTTATAAAATTATTCTTAGATAATTCTATTTATTTTAATTTTCCCGATTCAATAGTTTCTAATAACACTTAGATATTTAAATTTGATATTGTTGTACAATCTTCTCATATAAAATATAATCCTTAATGGTGAATGAATAATACATATCATGATATTATAGTATTATTTCCATGGAACAAGAAACATGGAACATGGTGGATTATATTATAGGAGTGATTTCATTCCATTTTGAACATCGATTTAATATTTTCCATTAAAGAGGGTGAATAGTCCTTGTGTCACTAATCGCATATTGAAGTGTCATTGAGAATTTTTGTTGTTAGTAACCCTAAAAACTCTTTCATCCAATAATAGAAGAACATATTGATTGTTTTTCCTCCATTTTCCACATATACCTCATGAACATGAGAGGATATTCATCCCTTACCGCTTTCACACGTTCCATGTAAAGACCTCAACCCCATTAGCTCGAATTTGGTGGCCACATTATAACATTTGTCCTAGATAAAAGATATCACATATCGAAGGAATGGATTATAAAACATGGTAATATATATATATATGATTTTAAAATATATTTAAGGCATATAATCTATCAATGTATTTTCTTTGATAACACCATTATTCTCTATAGAATATCCTTATATATCAAACGTAAAACAATTCACGGTATACAGGGGGAAACATTACTTTTGAATGAGGTGATATCAGATGATCCTTAAGGGAATTATTATAGTAGAATAAATCACAAATAATTAATCATAATCAATATATAAAGGTAACCTATTTAAACCCATTATATTTTAACGATAAAATTGGCATAATATAGTAATAATGAAAAATGATAAAATAAATAAATATAAATAATATCAAGAGATAAATACTTTTCCAAGGATATTATACAGAATCTCATAATCACATGGAAAATAATAATGGATAACATAACGAGTTAATGAATTATATTGGTAATCTAAAGTAGTGATTCAATATATTTTACAAGATATTTTAATACATTTTGGAAAAACTGTTTATTTTGGTCACTGGATTTGTCTCCCAAGACCTATCGATGAATTAAGGGGCTCTGTATTTCGGGGATATACCCATCACATAGTTAACACAATTAATTCATCATATAAATGGGGGGAGAATTATAAATATAAAAATTATAATTGAAAAATAGAATAAGAAATGATAATACAGTCCTTAATGAATAAACACAACCCTGAACTATTTAGTATAATATATTGAACTACAATAAAATCATACATCTCCAAAAAAATGATCCTAAACCATTAAAAGAAATATTATATATGGTGTTATAAATATATAATTCTTATCTTTAATAATTAAAATAAATTTTTATTCCATTGATGAATATAAATTCCATAAAATTTTAATTAAACCATTATAGAGAAAATAACCATTTTACATTGAAAGTATTTTTAAAAAAAATGTCCAAAAATTATTTTGAAAATATTTTTCATTGAAAAGATTATCTAAAAAATTTATAATCTGATAAAAAAAATTGAGTTATTATGATGGTGATAAATTTTTTACATTCTATAAATGTTTATGAAAACATTACTTTAAGATTTGTGGTAAAATAAAAAATCGATTGGTTGGAAAATGATATGAAATTTATTTACAAAAAAATTAAAAAGTAATATATGTTTAACAATTATTTCAGAAAATCATTTAGATGATGATAATATATTTTTTATAGAAAACATGTAATTAGATGGAAATGGATTTTTAGATGATGAGATTTTATTTTTATTTTATTAAAAACATTTTTTCAATATTTTTATGTACCAAAGGGATGAAAAATGGTAATATTATATTAATGGTTTATGAATAACTAGTGTGGAATAATATATATATTTTTTAAAATAGAGTTATTAAATAATTCCCCAAATGGAGATATACACATAAATAATCATGAATTTTGATGAGATGGTGAAATAAACCCTTACCACTTTGGAATGTTTGGAATCATAAGACCTATGAATGAAATAACAACAAATTTTAATTTTAATTTCATGAATATAAATATAGTAAGGATATAAAATATAAAATGTGTCAGTATATACATCACACAATGAAATAATTGGTGAATATGGAATATGTATCATACAAGTAAACTGGGATTAGAATCCATTATTTATGGTCAACTTCCTCAGAATATGTCTAAATTGAATTATTAATAAATGTATCTTTGTTATAAATATTATTAAAAAAACTAATATGTTTCTTACAACATATAAGTTACTTACAGTCTTTTAAGATCCATTTATTAAAATTCCATGTAAAACTCCCTGTTTTGTGTGAAAATTACTTCCTTTTTTATGTATGTTTTTGTTTATTAATTTTTTACTTTTTAATGATCATTTTTAAATAATATTAAAAATGATAATAATGATTAAAAAATCATATATATTCATATATATTTATTTGTTTTAAAATATTAAATTTTGATATAGATAATGTATTATACCATTCGTGGAAATTGTTTGCCATACATATGCATGAACGTTGTTTCTATTTGTCTAAATGTATAGAATGAAAAGAAAATAAATATTAAATAATCATCCCTCAATCATTATTATTTCACATATATAATTTATATTTTTAAAATAAATCTTTCATAAAATCCATATAAAAAATGAAAATCATTTCATTTCACTAAATAGCGGTGGAAGCCACACGTACACACGAGCGACATTATTATTTTCTAATAGATGGTAATGTTAGAAGTTAGATGTTGAATTATTTTTCCATAATTAATTTTATTTCATAAATATCACATATATTCAATAAATTTATCCTTAATTCATTATATATATCACATAATCGAAAAATGAAACACATCGCTTTATGAGGCTATAGATTACCGTACAAACCAGTGATGTTATTATATCACCCATGAAATTGAATGTTGGAAGGAATATGTAATATAATAATTACACAAGTATAATAATTTCATAAATAAAGTACACATATGTTAATTCCATTTTTATATCCATACTTGAACTTGTTTGAGGGAAAAATAATTACATCGATTCAGGTGGTAGTAGTCTGTCGTACACGTGATCGATAGTTTTGTTTCTTATATGAGGGAAGTGGAGATGTATTTGCTTTATTCCAATTAAATAATAAAATATATGTATATTATGTATATTGGTACTATTATATTGCCATATTTTATGATAAATTTAGGGATGATTTGGATGAAATAAAACAAATACATACATTTAATAAATTTTACCACTTCTCTAGAGGGACACATTTTTTAAAACTAAAACCATAATAAGAGGGATTAAATATAACAATATGGCCTCTAGTATGTGATGAGTAATTTATGGAAGTTACTTGGGTAGTTATTGGATGAAACAAAAGGGTTTTTTAGTTACGAATAGGAGAGATGCGGGGGTGGATTTTTATATGTTGGGGGTGATGACACACATGAATTATTTAGTATAAAAAGTGTTACCCATGTTTTTTTCATCACAAATACAACAAAAAATTTGTCATTATATAATAATATATGATATAATATAGAAATATTTCCCAGAAAAGGTGTCATACATATTACTAGGTCTATTTTTACCTCTATCTTCATAACACAACCCCCAGTAAACTAGTTGTTACCATTACCTGGGTGGTAAATTATTATTGTTTTACTATTAATTATGGTTATAAATTATATTGAAATTATAAGATGATATTAATTATTATTTTTCCAAAAATGGAATATATTTTTCCAAATTCTATTTATAAAATTGTATGATTTTATATAAAAATTAGTTCATAGACATGAGGAAAAAGTTTTGTTCAAGAAATGTATTTCTGAGGAAATGGATGATCTTATTATAAATGTATCAATGGAAATCATTATTACGTGATTTTTGAAATAAAAAATAAGATATATAATCTATAATTTTAATTTTAATCATTCTTTATTAGGGGATATTTTTATTAGTTAAAATTGGGAAACATTATGTGTCATAAATAGTTTTCAGAAAAAATGTGTTTTTGAAGACTAAAATAGATTTATAATATAATATGGTTTATAGGTGATTTGGAAGTAACTGAATAGGTAATGTTTGTTTTAAAAAATATATTTAATTTAAACTAATTAAACTCATATTGGTCCTTCCATGAAAAATAAAAAAATTTACCCTATTTAAATTTTGATATGTTTATTTCGAAAATTAATTTAATTTTGGAAGATACATTTTCTAAAAATTTTAAAAATTAATTGTAATTTATGTACTCATAGCGTGACTAAACATCCTTTTGGAAATAAAGTGTTTTTTCAATAAATAATTCATTATCAATAAAACGGTTTTTATTTTAATATTAATCAATAGGTATCAGTTTTATTTATTTTATACATGTATAAACCATATTATTTTAAAATTTTAGTTATTCTTTTTAATAATAACTAATTAAAAATCAATATTATAATAATTTTTTATCTTATAGTTTATTCAAAATCAGGGCTTTGTGTTCCACAAGTTATCAAAGATGATAAATTTATATAAAAAGAAATATATTTTAAAATATAAAGGTGTTAAATTATCTTCTAATATAAGGGTTTCATTTCATATATGAAGTCAAATATGAGGTACCTGTATAGAAGTTCAAGGTGTTACAACAATTCCACATTCAATAAATTGCATCATTACAATTCAATTTTGATCTTAGTAGAAATGTTTTTGAGATTTTAAAATACCTTTATTGAAAACCAAAAATCATAAAAGGTTTAATAAAACGTACTACAAATAAGAGAAAATTGGATATACAATTATCATCTAGAATAACATAATTTATTATTTTCACAAAGGAGATTATTGGTGAGATGTTATGATATAGACATAAAATAAATAATTAGAAAATTGTTTAATGTTATAGAGATCATTGATCACAAGAAAGTGGGTGATCCAAAGAATGTTAACAACCAAAAAAATAAAGGGTCGAATGACTATATGTTCATTAGAAAAGATGGTATTAGGATAAAATTTTTGTTTTAATATCCTTTCCCTAGTGTTTATAACTTCGTCTAGTACATAAAATAAGAAAAGAATGAAATATATTGACTTAACATGTATAATTTCATCTTTTAATCAAATTAAAACCACAATATCAAAATTTTAACCAATAATTCAGTAGTAATGTCAATTTTTTTCATTTCTAAAGCAAGAAAATTGAATTTTAGTTGGTTTTAATATCCTTAAAAAAATTTAAAAAACCCTTTCCTCCAATTTTTTCTAATAAAATGTTAGAAAAAAAATTCCAATAACCCCCTAATTTCAAAATCATAGATTTTTTAAATAGTTACCAATTTTCATTCAAAGATATATTTTCCCAAACTCTATGTATAATAATTTGTAAAGTAGGTCAGTAACAAATAAAACATTATATACCCTTAATAACATAATTTGTATCTTAATCCCATATTTTAAATATTTGAATATTATAATCAACATAAAATTATAATGAAATCATGCATACTTCCAGAAATTACTTTTCTCATTATTCCTCAAAAAATATCAATAATCAAATTTATTCCATAATTCCAAAAAGTGGAAGACTCCAGAAGAGATAACATAAACCATTAAATCAGTAACCAATTTCATGGTCACCAAAATTATCCGATAATGAAAACACTATACATATTATCTTAACATTAGACCCATATTAAGGGTTATCATCAATAAATTATATGTTTTCCAGAAAGATAACATTTCAATTAAATCACTTATTATGGTTATCAGTAATATTTACCATGTTCATAAATGTACATACAGAAATACAATTATAGTACAACCCTCATGTGTTTTATGATTCTTGTAACTAGAAAATAATTGATAAAATAATCATATAATATAATTCTTGAATCCATGAAAATCACTTAATCACTCTTCTTCAAATATCCTAATAGCATAAACATGACATTTATATCTCATCATATTATTTGGTATATAACATTTCTTCTTGTGAAATTCATTTGTTTATTTCCCCATTTTATTACTATTTAATCATATAACATTTGAAAATTATTTCTTTCCCATATACTAATGATAATATTTTCCATTCTCCCCACACTATTAATAATATTAAATTCAATCCAGGAAAGTTACATAGTGTTTCTATACACAATTATAACCAAGGAAATCCCTCTTCCCCCTCTTCACATTATTAGTATTTTTCATGGTCATCCTGTTAGTCTCTTTTCTCCATTAAAATTTATACCAAATGGAGAATCATTTAACAATCATTATAACACATTATATTAAGTAATTTTATGAGAAGGAATTTTTTGTGTCTATTTAACATATTATAATTGGGTTAATCAGATGAATTAAACAAGAAATATTTATTTTCAAATTACGAATAAAGTGTATAACATGATTGTAGTTCCCAAGTATGATCAGGAGCAGTAAGATAAGGGTTAATAAGTGGTTTCTTTTTCTTTTATAACAATATTTCTTTACTCATTAACTAACAATTTCCTAACCTATGAAACTTATAAGAGTAATGATACACTCCATTATAATATTAAACCTCTCTTTTTTATGAAACAAATATAATGATAAGACAACACATGATATTTATATTGATCGATACAAAGGCCTACCATTTTCATATTGGATTGTCCCTCCAAATGTAATATTTTATTATCGTACTTCTCGAATACCAAGGCACAAAAAATGAAAAATTATATAATACAAATATAAAAATTATTTATATAGGGGTTTATACCCCCTACTATCCTTTCCATTATCCACTTCCCACAAAAACTCATTTTGAAAAAATGATATGTAACAATAGAAATATGCTTCAATTTTATTTGTCTTTTATAATCCAAATTAGAATATATTCACTGACTATGAAATTAATATAAATAAAACATTAACAATATAAAATCATTTAGAAATTGAAAAATTATTAATGGAATTATTTGGTTTAGATGTTTTTTAAAAACATTAGTTTTGAAATATTTCACAGGAATGTTAGTCCAATCTTCACAGTCTGGTGAAACCCACATGATGGTCCCCATCTAATGGACCATCCGGTTTGATTCTACATTTATATATACTTATTTAATATAGTTGGAAATCAATCAACAACTCAAAATTATTTTTCTAATATAATATAGTCTAATGAAACTAGATATGATAGATTTTTTTTGATGGCCTTACTCCAATGGATATGTTCCGATGAAACATTGTTAGATGGGTCATTATTAGATGATTGTATTGGACCTCAATCTGATAATTTTACTAAGATTCAACATAAAGAAAAGTTTGGTTGGGTAATCAATTCATGTCCCACAAATTCTAGAGCTCGAGAACATGAATAGTTTAGAGGCACTTATAAAATTGATCTCAACATATGTTTTATAGGGACCTCACAAGAAGTTTAATCGAGGATTAAAGAAACATTCCTACTTAGCCAAATATCTTGAATAATAAATTATCTATAAATCTCGGATCAATATTTCACTCATTCAATTCTTTTACAAATAATCAAATCTCTTTTATTTTCATAACAATCTATGGCTTCCTCAAATATTTAGACTTATTATCTAAATTCAATCTAAATTCGTTTCTCTAATTTTAATATACTTTATAATGAAAAAGACTATTGTGAAACAATAGATTCCTCATAATGTGTCTCAACACCAATTGAAAGAGACATATTCTTCTCCTTATTTCTGCATTAATATTATTCATTACTATATATACATATATCGATTAACCATTACGTCAACCTAATTTAAATAATGAGAGACTTCATTTATTTGTGAGAAATAATCAATTCTTTTTTTATTTTTCTCTATACCCAATTAAAAGTGAAAAAATTATGACATTTTTTTAATTAACCCAATTGAAATACAATTAGTCTTTTCTCAAATATTCTACCTTCTATAAAACTCTACATACGATTTGTAAAATATTTCATTAATATAAATTGGTTTCATAATATATTATGATGGATTAATGAAATACCACTTCTGATTGACCAATTCCCATAGCATCAACTTCAACAAATTATTTTCTTTCCAAATTATGATACTCCAAGTCATCTAGTCATCAAACAACTCAAAATATGATTATCCCATACTGATGAACATAAGACCATATGTTTTCCCAATTAGTAAATTTTTTACAAACCCAAACTCTTTATTATATCACGACGTACTTATGAATATGATAGTTGTGAAGAATATATTTAGAATAATTTGATTAACATCTTGTATAAGCATAATCAAATCTGTTTTTCATTATGATCAACACACTCATTCCAAACTCAATATGATTTCCAGCAACATCAACTAAATTTAATTTCTAGTATATTTCTGGATAAATCATAATATAATAAATAATATTCAATGACTTACAGCGATGGGATTTTTCGAAATCCTTAAAATGATTTTCAATGCCAAGAAACTTGACAAATATATTTTTTCTGAACATTAAAGATATATATATTATTATAAACAAATATAATAAAAACTCAATAGTGGTCCGATAATCTCGCATTTTTTTCAATTCCAACTTTAATACCTTCATTTCCATTTTATAAATTTTCTCTTCCTTTCTATCTTTTCATTTCTCACCAATTCTCTTTCTCTCCCACTTAATATATTCTCTCCCACTTTTTACAATAGTGTTAAAAGGTTTAATCATGAAAATTATATTTCTTCATTGAAAAATTGCCCCATTTTAAAATGTTGTAATTTTTGAACTCAATAACATCAAACTCATATTCAAGAGAATGTAATTATCACATGATTTTCCAAAAAAAAATACCATTTCACTAAGCTACTAAAATTCTACATGGCAGAACCTGATGTAGAAAACAATGGTGTATAATCATGGTTATCAATTTTATACGTTAAACAACATTCATGTAAAACCATTTTATTTTTCCTTGAACTTTTTCATTTCATGGGAAATATTGAAAAGAATTTATTTAAGATAAATCTATCCTACACCCATCTCAAAAAATATATCAAAAAGGCCAAGTTTATAAATATATGAATTAAAAATAACTCTTTGTAACCTCATCACTCTCTTTTAGATGAAAAATAAGTGACTTAATAATACCATCTTCTTTACTACAAATCCTTTAATTTTCTATATTTTAGTTGAAATAAAAAATTTATTTGGAATATAGTTTAATTTCAAAGCTTCTAAAAAGAAATGTTTCAGTGAGATTTATTTTGCATTCTAGAATTTTTTACTTGATTTTGCATTGGATTTATTTTCTTAATTCTAATCATCCTTAGCAAATTTTGTAACAAATTTTTCTTCCTATGTAGACTCTTATGATAAGGATTTTAACTTCTTTTAGCATTATTGAACATTTTTCTTATATTGAGTTTGTTACAACTCTTTCATGCCTACCTGTTATTCAACCAATAGAGACAAATAACTTTTAGTATCATTCTCTAATTACTCACATCTCATGCACCATATCTGAATTTCAAACCCCAAAAAATTTTAGATATTTTTATCATATTTTCTCACATATTTATAAACCAATTTACTACCATTTGATTCAACTGATTTTTCTATTCTTCTAAAATCATATCTACATCAATATTTTCTATCCAAATAACTATTAATTTATTCTTTTCAGACTCAATATAATTACATTGTTCAAATTTATTAATATACTCATAATTTTTACTATACTTAGATTTTGTCATCTTATGAACATTCGTTTTTTGTTCTAAAAATTTTTACATAAATTTTATATTCCTTTCTCATCAAGGATACCCCTTGATTCAAACCTATTTCTATATAGAAATATGCAATACAAACATGAAAAAGATATATGTCTAAAAATTCAACAATACCAACAATGAAATATAAATCATGAATTTTATAATATATAGTACTATTTTTCATTTTTTTGTTTATTCAGAAATCGTGGATCTCTTTTCTTAGGAGGATACATTCTAGAATAAGTCCTATTTTTCGTGATGAATGTCATTGTCTCACAAAACTAATTTTTGAACATTTCATTTCGACTTATATATATGTTTCAATGATAACAAAAACTTCCTTGGTGATATTTTTATTTATATTTATTTTCTCACTTTGTGTTTTAAGAAGCATTGCTTATGTTTGTAATAAATCATATTCTTTCTCAGTCATCTTAATTTTTAGAATATCAATGATTTTTTTGGATTCAACTACTTTTTTTAGTTTTATATAATCTCTTCAATATGTGTGGAATATATCGTGATGAGATTTTAATTTCAAGATGACTTTTCATTTTAACTTTTTATTTTTAACTTCATGAAATCCATTCTCAAAATATATGACTTCAACATCATTCTTCAACGTCCTTCATTATTTCTTGAGTTTATTATTTGTTTTATGTTCATTATATAAATTATTTTCATGAATCTATTCCATTTCTGTCATCTCTTCATCAGTATCACCCCTACCTAAAGAGTTAGTTGCATTTATAACTTCAGCAATAATGTCTAGTTGATGGTTGGATACATCATTAGATGAGGAATCATTATTATTTATTTTATTTAGTTAAAACTTCATCTTTTTTTATCATAAGGAAATATTCTATTATGTTTCTTCCACATTATTTTTTGAGGGTTCTCATTATCATCTTCAGATTAATATTATTTAATTTTCCTCCTAGGAAAATTTCCTGAGAAATTTCATCACACTTTATAATTCAATAATTTGAGAGTATTTCATTTCCATTTCCCCTCATTTAATTTATTAGAAATAATTGAATCAATTTTATCAAAATATTCATCATCTTCTGCTTCTTCTGAATCACTTGATTTGTTATTAATTTCATTATCATTGCTTTCATTTTCTCTTAAATATTTAATGAATATTTCCTGATCAACCTTTTCTTTATTTTCCTTAACATTAACTCTTGACATTTCATATGTAATTACAATAATGTTTATATCATCCAAATATAACGTTACAGTATCACTAAATTCTAAATCTGAAACTTTGGCATGAAACATATCAAGATTAATTCTCAAGATTTTTTCAAAAATAGTATAGTCTTATAATTTCTCACTAAGACATCTTATGTTTCTAACAATATCATTTACCCTTATCAATAAGTCACCAATAGATTCATACCCATCTATTTTCAAATCTTCAAACATCGCCCTCTAAAGATGAAACATATGTTTATTGAACATTGTTTTTAATTCATAACTATTTTTCAACTTATCCCAAATACCGTTGGTATTTCCAACATCCTTTACTCTTAAAGAATAACTTTCAGCATTCTATATTTTTAGATATGATAGTTCTTTCCATTGAAAAACAGAATCCTAAAGTAGTTTAGAGAATTAAAATTCGCTAATAAAAAGATAGATCTTTCATAAGCATCCTTTGGCCGTATAGAAATTATAGATCCTAAGTAGGATCAAGAACACTGTGGGGAATCAGTGGTTTATTTTTCATTTATAAGAAATTTTCTTAACACCTTAAACAAAACAATATGAACCTTTGAAACTTGTAAGAGTTATGATCCACTCAAATAGAACTAACACTCTATCCATTCTTATTCTACAAATATAAAGAGAATATAGAACATGATATTAACATTGTTTCATATAAACAACTACTCTTTCCAATATGGATAGTCCCTTCAACATAGATACATTAACAATTTTCTTTCTGAAATAAAAGTGCACCCGAAATACAATTCATCTATCCCTATAAATTGTTTTTTACTATAGTTGGTTGTACCTCCCAAAATACCTTTTCCATTATCAAGATCCCCCAAACAACCCATTTATGAAACTCGTATGTATCCAAAGTCAGAATCTTCACATTCCATTGTTTCTTATAGTCCACTTCAAAAAGTCTTCACTTCCTCCACATGTAAGTGGAATAAAACATTACCAGTGTACAACCTTCAATACCTTTAAAAATTCTCTACAGAAATTGTTGGTCTTGAAACTTATTCTAGAACCTCAGTCCAAAAATCAACCTCGTTAATGTCATTATGATATTCCTAGTCGACTAACCCTAATATGATGGTCTCTATTTGATGATTACTCTGGTTGGATTATGCTTTTACAATTCCATCTTCAATTAAGTAGGAAGAAATTGGTAGATGAAAATTATGCATCTGAGGGAAAATGTACAAATGAACCATGATACAATGGTTTTCATTATGATGGCCTCACTCAGATGGAATTGTTCCGATGGAACTTTTTCAGATAGAGGATTCATAGTTGATCATATTGAACATCAATCAGATAATATTTCAAAGATGAAACATGAAAAAATAAGTTAGGTTGGGTACTAAATACCTATTACAAAAATTCAAAAGCTTTAATACTTGAATATTTTACTCACAATTTTACAAATGAAATAATCTCTCATTTTATTGGAACTTCAAAATTTGTATAAGTGGCATTATGAAAACCATTCTTGATTAACCATATTTCCCGAATCATCAATTCTCCTTAATTTAAAAATAAAATCGTTGTCTCATTCTATTCATTTTAAAAAATTAAAATATTTATTGTTTTTGTTTTATTATTTTACATCTTCAATGATTAAAACAGTTCAACAAACATCAATCTGAAAATGATTCTCTTATTAAGATCTCCCACATTTTAATGAAGAATATTGGGAAACAATGGATTTTTTATTACATTGCTCTATATAAATTGAAAGACACAAATTCTCACTCTAATTTATTTATTCTGATTCTTTGTTATGATGAATATATATGAAGAAAACCCTTTACTATAACCTCTTGTAACCACAAATTGTCTCCACCTCTTCTTGAGAAGAAATCAAGAATAATTTATTTTACTCATGACATAATAGTTAGAGAACAACCTATGACTATTTTTTTACCCAAATATATTTAAATAAAATTCAACAATTCTGAAACAATCTACTCTGATAAAAATCTACATCTGATTTACACATGATACTAATAATATAAATCGGTTTTAGAATCCATTTCAATGGATCAGTGGCATACCGCATATGATTGATCGGTTGCAACTGCTTTGGATTTAGAAACATAATCTCTAGTCTATTTATGTTACTCCAATTCATACAGACATCAAAAAACACTAAATATAGTGATCCCATACTAATTAAATTTAGAGATAAAATTTATTTCCATGAAAAAATATTGTACATCTACAAAATCTTGATTGTATCATGACTTCTTCATCAATTTTAATGTTTGGATGATTAAATTTTGTTCAAATGACATACATTAGGGTGAGGAAGAATCTAATATGTTTTCCATTACAATAAAATTAATATTCCAAACTCAATATGATTTCTAGAATCTTTGACTCAATATTATTTATAGATGATTTTAGCAGTAATCCCAATACGATAAATAATATTGATTTACTCGTACTGATTGGATGAGTCTGAATCCTCTATACGATTTCCTGGCTCCAAAAACTAGAAAAATATCTATTTATTAAATTCAATCATATATAAAATACTAAACACAAATACATAAACAACTTAATTTATTCCATCAATTATTTGATACACTTTTAAATTCAGCGTCATACTTACCAGCATTTTCATTTTAATTTTCTCGTAGATTTTATATTTTCACTCCATTTCCACAGATTTTACATGAGAAAAATACATTTTCAAGAATAGTACCTAACAATAATTTCATTCCATGTTATCTATTTCATCTAACTAATAATGTTTTTAAATAAATTTAAACCATTTCTCTGCATATACCGAGAGATGTTAAAATACTATGAAAACCTTCTCCCTTTAATTACTTCCCAAAGTAAGAAATATATTTTTTAAGAACTTATCCATTATTCATATAAGAATGAATTTTTATTCCCATATAAGTGTTGTGTGTTTTGAAAAATAATGTATTCATACACTGTAACAAGACATGGTGAATCATCATGCTTCTCTATATAGGCATGGTTATTTTTCATAACATGAGTTTTCTTCCTCAATATGGTTATAATTTCATTAGTTATGGCTATAGAACTACCACTATGAAGAATTCCAACCTTTTATGGGGATGTATAAAGATCATTTATATGTATTATTTGTCATTGATTAGCTTACTTTTTGTCTTGGATATATCTTGGGTGTTTTTGGGAGAAAATTTGGAGATTTTGGATGGAAGAGGGTTATGCAAGGTTGGCTCATGGTTTTCCCAAACTGTGTACCCAACACAATGAACTTTTAACCTTTTAGACAATTGGCTATGAGAATTTGTATCACAGATAGACCCTCTTTGTGGAAATCATGTTGCACCCCTAGCTGAGGCACATGGTTCGGGTGTAGAGTTTGGGGAAAATGAGCACCCCATATAGGAAACCATGTATACATGAATTTAATTTACCAAATATTATATTAAAAAATTCATCCCTATAAATCACCAAAAATCGACCAAAAATCATCATTAATCTATTATATTTTATTTTTTAGTTTCTTTGATGCAGTATCAAGTCTTATAAACTCTGGTCTTGGAAAATCCAAGTGTGGATTTAAGATTCCTACCGCTTTCGGTATGAATTATTCATCTAGTTTATATTTATCTCTCTCCCTCTAGCTCCTCTTCATGGATAAAATAGTGTTATTTTTCTGCTATTGATTCTACATAAATTATTTCTATATATTAATTTCTTTATCTTGGATATATGTTTTGAATCATGTTCTTGTGATTTACTATGAGTTTGACCTATCCATTTCATATTATAGATTTCTTTTGGTGTGTTGTTTTAATCAATCATGAGGTAGGTCATATAAATTACATTCATATAGTCTTGATTAGATTTTATTTATGTTATTAAAGGAATTTAAATTTCCATGAGTGGAAATTTATATTGTTAATTTAATTTATTTTTTTTAAATCCCACAAGTGTATGACCTATGTTAATTAAGGAAATTAAAAGGTGGAATTGAATAATGTAATTGTTGAGTTAATTAATGAGATTAAGATAGTGAAATTGGATTAATTTATTTATTAATTAATTAATGGATTTTGAAATAAGAATTGAAATAGTTAATCACTATTTTATATATTTTAATATGGGGATCGTGATTTGGAATAATAATATATTGAATTAATTAATGTGAATTATTATGATTTTGCAATTGATTGAATTAGATTAATTAATTGATGAACTAATTAATTCGTACTTTGATTTGGAAATATGATGAAAATTGTAATATTGATTAAACAATAATTTTTATGTGTATGTTGTGTATGTTTGATTGATAATCATGTGTAGGACATGGTCAAAAAATTCCAAATCCCACAGTTATAATTTTTTTGATAAATATGTTTCTGACATATTTTGATGCTTCCATATCCTATTATGATAAATAGATTCATAAATTTGTGTGGGACATTGTATCCTACTTACAATGACCATAATGATAAACTGGATGATAAATGTGTCTCAGACACATACTACTGCTACAAAATACCATGGGCTTCTAGGCATGGGTAAGTATACCTTAATTGTGGTAACTGGAATGTTGTCCCAATTGGATTTATTATAGATTTAAATGAATTCGACAATGAAATAAATTTTTAATAATGAATCATGAATTGAATATGTGATATGTCTAGACATTGACAAGGGATGAAAATGGTATTGAGGTTTGGGATTCATTCAAAACATAGTGGTTTATGTGATTAATTCAAGAATACCTAAAAAATTATAATATTTTTCATATGTGTTGTGTTGTATTATTTACACAATTACATACACTATTATTGACTGGATAAGGTTTTAGATGACATTAGTGGGTACCTGCTATGTTTTACTCACACCCTACTCCAGATTCTTGATCGGTATGAGACTAGACTTCATTGTTGCAGGATAGGATAAGGGTAAGAGCCATATGATAGAATAATGTGCCAAGATGAATCATGGATTAATGAATTAGAAATAATTTTGGATACTATGGGAGTGTTCTATGATATTATTTATTTTGGGTTTTACATATTGACACTTGACACGCATTTTTCATTAAATATATACAATTTTTTAAGATATTGTATTTTCTAATTTTGGCCACCATGTGATACTATATTATTTTTTAATAGTTATATCATATTATTATTATTTTATTTCCACTATAGTGATATCTTTATAAATATGTTATAATATCCTAAGGATCAATATTAGTTTTGTGATTCTATTTGCTAGCCTATGATGTTTGGGGAGGCACTCTTGAGGTCCCATTCCAAACTAGCTTAGGGAACCGATATGTAGAAACCAGTTCAGTATGTAAAAAAGTGGTATAAAATGAACTTTATTTAATTTTATATTGGCTAACTATTTAGGAATATCATAAATGATAATTGGAATTGTCATGCCTTGGTTTAGAGGATGTTCATGGGAGCATATAACCCTTGTATATAGATAAAATACAAGTACCCATAGCGGGATTGTTGTTACTGATGTGTGTTGTTACCGCGGAAGTTGTTTCACATAGATTAAATCACATGATGTGTCATGTGAATATTGTTTCTGAGTTTTTTAGACACAACTCATGGATAATATTGGCATTAGAGTTGAGTATGTAGGACTAATTGTAGGGACTTAGTATAATGTTGTGACATTCATCGTATGAAGCAGACATGGTAAAATGAGTTTTTCCGTAAGTGCTAAAAAATGAAATTTTTTCTTTTCTTGTCTAATTGAAAAGGTAGAAGGTCCCAAATGTGAAATTGAAAATAAAAAATGATACTAAATATGAATAAATGGGTGTATAATGTGAAACATGGGTATACAAATATGTTTAGACTTTTTTAAACGTGACATAATGGTAGGATGTTAAAGGGTATTGATAGCACCTTGGTTTTTACCATGTGGTGATGTTAGTGGGTAATTTGTAATGGATTGAGATCATACATATTTTTAAATGTGTTAATGTTGTGTTATGTGTACTAATATATGTTTTTGAAATTATAGAGATATTTCTCCATTAAGACACTTGTTTGGAGGATGAAAAGAGGACATGGAAGGAGGTTATTCGTTAGTATTGGAACTCGAGGCATGGTAGTGTCTATTGATGTTTTTGGATAGAATTGGTGATATTAAATTACAGTATTTGTGAAATACATGGGAAGATTCATATGGAGGGTTGTGAAAATCATGTTAAATATGAATAGGGTTTTCATCTTATAACACCCTATGACATTAACTTGAGGTGGTGGACCTAAGGTAACTGAGTCCTATATTGATTTTTTCAAGACAATAATAAACACTTAGTGAATCCTTTTAAGAGGAGATAAAAATACCTAATTTAATGTTATGTTTTAAATCAAAGTTATTTTGGAACATACAAGCATCGAAAAAACACGAGAATATGGATCAGAAGGACATTCATGAGATATTCTTGGAGCACATTTATCCTTATAATATAAGTTATGATAAAGATTCTTAATTCAGGTGGTTGACACAGGGGATTATATCTATGGTGGAATATGTTGGATGCCGTAAAATATTTTATATGTTCTCCAATTAATTTGAATGGGAGGAGGGTATATTCGATAAACTACATGAGGATGGGATAAAATGTGAAATTAAGTCCTAGGTGAATATCATCATCCATATAAAGATTTTATATGTGTTGAATCAGTCTCTCATTTATATGGGGAACCTATAGGAGGCTTCTAGAAGAGGAAATGTAATTTACTTTATATGATCATGAGTTATGACATTGGATAGAAGGAAGCATCACTATGAGAATGATATTTATAGTAATAGATGGAAGAGTATCTCAAGGGAAGGTTCTTTTACACGTGTCCATGCCAATGTGATCTATCACTAGTGTTGTAGTTAGTGAAATATCCATAGATAGTGTACTTGGAGACACGTACAGCAAAGGGTTTGCGATTATATAGGAAATCTATAGTGTTTTTATAGGAAGGAAAAATAGATAGGTAATGATTGAGTATCTAGACAAAATAAAATTGTGGGAAGGGGATTATCATTAAGATATTAGTTTGGTAGGTGGAGTTATACTAGTAGTGGAGGTTGAGGTAGTGAATTTCATACATATGAGAAATAGTCGTTGTATCTGTAGAGTGTTGCAGCATAGGGTACAAAAACTACATTAGGGGGAACAGGGTCTAGATAATTTCATTTCATTCATCCTACACTAGGGGACAATGAGGCTGGACTATGTACATTAATTTTTAATATTCTTTTAGATCCTATGATTAATAGTGTTTTATTTTATACTAGTGCCTATAATTCCATTATTTATGCACAAATAGTGAATGGCATGATCCTAGATATATAGTTCATGGACAGGGTTTTGATGATACATACACCATTGAGGGTACAACCAATATACATCTCTCTATGGATGAGGTGTTCTATCAATGTTTGGGAATAACTATTTCTATAGTATTTCTACAACCATGAATTTTCAATCTTCAAACTAATTATGGGTATGAAATAACTAGTATCATATTGTGCCCCCATTTATTGTTTCTATAGGATAGAGACTTTTACATCTCCTAAGGGTGAAAAATAATTTCACTATGCCGAGTAGGATATCCATGTTGTCCATATCGGCTAGTTCATAAGAAATTGAGGGAGATGACCACCTATGATTCTAGTATCTTTTTGGCTGATGGAGGTGTAAATTGTAATTTAATTCCACTCGTATTGGATATATTCAAGGAGATTTTTCATGAGGTAATACCAAGAGTTCCACCTGAGAGAGATGTGTAATTTTACATCAAGACCATGCTGAGGGTTGAGAAAATTTTTGTTCCACCATATAGAATGGCAACAATAGAGATTAAAGAGATCATGTATCATCTATAACTGTTCATTGATAATATATTTAGCTATATGAGTATGTTTCCTTGGGGATCTCCATCCCTTTTTCTAAAAAGGGGGGATGAACTTTGCACTTATCTGTTGATTATCGAAAATTGAAGCAGATGGCTTTGACGAACTAGTATCCCCTTCCATATATTGATGAATGTTTTGAATGTTCATGAGGATCATGTGTTTTATCTAATATCATATTGAGATCAAATTATCATCAATTGAGAGTTCATCCTTTTCATATACCGATGAATTCTTTCAGAACCAGGTATAACTATTATGAGTTCTTTGTAATTTTTCTGGGTTAATGATGGAACCAAGAGTATTTTTGGGATTAATGTATATAATATTCCACCATTACTAGGATCAGTATTTGGTAGTGTTTGTGGATGAAATCTTAATGCACCCCAAGACTCAATATTATCATTCTAAATATATTGAAATCATCTGGAGTACACTAAGAAATTATCTTCTATATTATAAAATATCTTACTGTTAGTTTTGAATTGATTAAATATAATTCTTGGGAATAATTATCTCATATGAAGGATTCTTAGTGTACCTAGAGATGGTTCATATAGTGGTTTCTTTAAATAAACCCAAGAATGTTTTTGATATCCATGGATTTATGTGATTACTAATATATTATTGGATGTTCATCAATGATTTGCCTATTTGGATGAACAACTTTTGGGATATAAAAAGAAGGGAATAAAGTATGAATGGTATGAATCATGCATGAATTACTTTCAGTAGTTGAATAGTCCGTTGACATTGACACTGATCTTTATCTTACCTGATCTAGGTGATGAGTATACAATGTTTTGTGGGTCTTCTAGAATTAGGCTCAACAAATTGTTGATGCAGATAGATCGAGTTATAGAGTGTGTATATTAGTAATTTAGGCCACATTAAAAGACCTTCCAACCACATGATCTCAAGTTGGATGTAGTGGTATATATTTGAAGTGTTGGAGACATTATCTATTTTGTGAATTTTTTTTCTATAAAAACATAATAAAAGATATTAAATTATTTCTTTTCATAGTGATATTTGAATCTCTGGCAGTAGAGGTGGGTTGATTATATAAATTATTTTGTTTTTTGTATAACATATACATCCAAGAAGGGAAACATTTTTAATGATGATTTAAGTAACCTCAAGCTAAAAATGATTAGGAGCCTTTCTTTGAGTGAAATATTTTGACTGTACTGGATGAGATGAATGATGTGGTTTAGGGAAGTCATGAGATGATAAATCTATTAACAATTTAAGTACATTCTATACTTTTGACCCAGATTTGTTATAGGCATTATGATGATCCAAAATATTTAGCCATTAGGGAAATCCATGAATGTGTAGATTATCCTTTTGATTGGAATATAAATGAAGATGAAATCATATATCTCAGGAATTTGGTCGTTCAACCTATGATCATGAGAGAGGAGATGATGTATAAATTTCATTCCTATATATGGGCAGTTCATCGATTTGTGACCAAAATGTACCATGAACTATGATTATAGCTTTGGCAGAAGGGAAGGAAAAATTGAGATAACAAGGTTGTGGCATGATTCTACACCATTCAACCAGTGAATATAGAGCTTCGATGACCTGGGGATTTACTACACCCATTACCCATTATAGAAGGAATGTGGGATAACATTACCATGGATTTTGTGGTGGGTCTCCAGAGGATTCCTTAGATGAATGAAACTATTTTGGTGCTCATGAACTTACTAACGAATGATTTCAATTTATTGTCTATATAATAAAATATTTTAGTTGAACAGTTTAGAGACATATATGTTCATGATATAGTACATCTGTATGGGATTCCATAGACTATAGTTTCATATTTTTACTCAAGTTTTACCTCTCTCTTCTAGTAGGGATTATATAACACACCTGATACACTAGTTCGTTTGAGTGTGGAATTCCAATAATAGATATATATGTTATTAGATCATTAAATATAGGTTCTTGAGGATATGATTTAATCATGTTCTAAAGAAATCGGTGGTTCCATGAAAAAAACACATTGATTTAGTAGAGTTCACCGATAATAATAGTTATTAAAAATCTATAAATATAGAACTAGATAAGTTACATGATGATAGGCTATGAAGATCACTTCTATGTTGGATAGATACATTTGAATATAGTCTAATATGTCACATATAATAGATGTCAAAGAAGGTAAATTTGATTCATAAACATATGGATATGTCTTAGAGTAGTCTTTTTTTATTCTGATAGACATCAATGTCCCCATTATATTACAGAGCCTGATAGTATGTGACTTCAACTATCTCCAAGTTTGGGTCACCACAAGATACATTGACATGGAAAATTGTAACTTAGTCTATTTGGTTCATTTTAGGTTGTCGAGAAAATCATGCAAGTAGAATACTAGTTAGCTCTTCTATAGAGGTTCTATTATATGCTTGACAAATTTTAGGTGTCAAAACAACAGCGGTATCACCCAAATCCTTCCCCCTATAATCAATATGGATGATGTTGAGCTAGATATAAATGTGACATTTGATTATAATCTAATACATGTGTTGGATTAATGTGTAAAAGTGTTTCATTGAAGGGAAGTAATGATAGTTCATGTATTGTGCCACTATGGCAATGTTTAGGTGGAAACATTGGAGACAATTGTATATATTTGGTAATAGTGGCCCAATTGTTTTCACTCAGAATCATAGAGATGTTGGGGTTATATATCGATGATGATCTATTATAAGGTGGAAAGATTTTATGATCATTAACATTTATAGAGAAGTCTCATGTTTCTTTACTTTTACTATCTAGCCTTGTTTCGATTAATTTAATTTTCAATTTTTCTTGGGTTTGTTTGGATAAAAGTAAGGAGATTTAAGAGGGAATAGGGTTTGTGCATGGTTGGAAAATTATTTTCCAAAATGGTGTGCCCCTACCGAGAAAACCATGAACCTTAGATATAGTGGGGTTTTCGTAGATTGTTCATGATTTTTCCTACCATTCTGACTCTTAGGAGAAACCATGAGTCACACCATGATGAGGAACATGATTAGGGAGAACTTTTAGTGGAAATTGTGCACCCTTTATAGGAAACCGTGTGTACCACAACTTCATCCCATAAAATTAGATTTAAAATTAAAAATATGCTATAAATCACTATAAATTTGACCACACTCATTTCTAGCCTATTCCTATAGATTTTGTAGTTTCTCAGATAAATTTATAATTCTCTCAACATTTTTTATTAGAAAATATAATTGGATATTGAAGATTATCTCATCTCTGAGAATATATTTTTCTATTTAATCAGATATATCGATATATCCAAATTAACTTCCTATATAAAATCTGTGTTATTATCCACTATTGGTTCAAGATATATATATATATATATATATATTGGATTGTTAGATCTTAGTTTGTTCCAACTTGTATATAGGTTTCAAATATAGATCAGGTTCCTTATTGTGAGTTTCAACTATCTGTTTCAAAATGTGTATTTCTATTTGTGGGTGTTCATTGTCAAACTTGAGATAGCTGGTCTAAATTCCAATCTCATAGTCTTGAGAAAATTAATTTTTTTTATAATATCAATATCCATGATAGATAAATTTCATTGATAATTTATTTGTGTTTTTTAATTGCAATGTGTCAACAAATTGATTAAATTTTTCAATTGATAAATAGAATTGAATTTATTAATTGTTGATTTAAATAATATGATATTGGGATTTTTATATTTATTATGAAATAAAATTTATTAATTTTGGAATTATTTAATGGATTGTTCATGGTGGATTGGGAATAAATAATTATTGATTTTCTTATTGGAATATAGATATTGTGAATTGGAAAAATGAATTATTTAATTAATTAATGGGAATTATAGTGATTATGCAATTTAATGAATTCAATTAGATAATTGATTAATTTATTAATTTATTATTTTATTGTCAAATTTTATAATAAGGTTAATGTTTCTTAACAGAGAATTATGTGGTATAGTTTTTGTTGATAAATGTGTCTAGGACATGGTCTACTACATCCAAATCCCATAATGATAAATTTATTGATAAATTGGTGTGGGACATGCTATGATAATTATAAATCACATCATGATAAATGAATTGATAAAAATGTGTGGGAAATGGTCTACTATGTCTAATGCACATAATGATAAATTGATACAAAAATGATCATGGACATGAATTGTTACGTCAATAGCCCATAGGGATATAGGCATGGAGATCAAGACCCAAATATTTGCGATTGGGAAATGGGACAAATTTTCTATATTATAGACTGAAATGTATTGTAAAATAAAATTAGTTTCATATAAGTAATAGTCAATGGAATATATGATATATTTTAGAATCCAACATTTTTTTATAGGCATTGATATTCGACTGTCCTAGAGTACTTGCTGGTCTATTTGGTTAATTAAATAATAAATAAAATTACGTTAAATAAGAAAATCATGTACTGTATTTTATTTTTTATACATGTTTGTACACATTTATTAAATTGATATTGTTTTAGATGCCATTGGTCAGGGATTATGGAGTTTTACTCATAGCCTAATCGGGCTGCCTAATTGGAACTCGAATAAATTTCAGGGTACCAAGGTCGTATTATGGAATGGGTCATATGGTATATGACCGGTTCAGGATAAATCAAGGATTATGAATCCAGACACGGTGTTGGGAACATTTTGGATTTTTTAGTTTATTTTTATTTTGGGTTGTGCATATTGAATCTTAACATACATTTTTAATTACTTATCATATTTTTACTAGATATTGTTTTTTTATTTTGTTCATCATGTGATACTGGATTGGTTTGGTGATGGTTATATCATTTTTCTATTTTTATTTAATTTCGTTATTTTTATAATTTTATAACAAGGGTATAGTCTCCCCAAGATCTATATAAGACCCATACTACTAGTCGGCACCCTCCGGTGTATAGGGAGGCATCCCTCATGCCATGTAATGAACTAGATCGGGGCACATTGGTCATGATGTTCCACTCCAACATAATTATCCCTCCCTTGTAGGGAATCCATAGAAGGAGTATGTGAATTGATAAGATTCCAATTCCTTACACTATATTCTATTTATTAAAAATTACATACACAATATTCTATAATAACGTTATGAAACATAATGTATAATCAAAAAACAAATGAAACACTTAACAAAAAAATGAAAATGTAATTCTTGGATAATCTCATAATGATAAACAATGCTTCTTTGGGAATGTTTTCAAATTATAAAAATATTTTTGAATAATTCATAATGTTTTATTAATATAATTTCAATTAACCTAATCATACCCCCCTACATTGTCAAAACATGTTCACAGTAATACTTTTTTTCAAGTATCGTGTAATGATTGAGACATGGATGACACAAATTTTTTGGATTTGTATCCCCTACATACAAATATTCTATAACCATATCCATTTGTAGTATGAAGATAATGATATATCACTTGGGATAACAATATAATATTTTTCTTTCCAAAAATGTATTATTCTATCATGTATATATACATATCCAAAAAAAATTCAAGGGTTATATTCCCTAATATATATATATATTCCAAAATCTATATTTGAAATAATTTTCAAAACATTGTCCAATATAAACAATAAACACCCTACCCCCAGTATCTCAAATTCAGTGGATAAATTATTACATTGGTACTAAATAAAATGCATCACATCTTTGAGGACCAAAATGTCTTGTATTCATGTTATACTAGAAAAATAGTTGAATTTCACATACATTTGAAATCAAAAAATAGAAATACAATTTTCTTTGAGAATACCATTCTTCCCCATAACATATCCTTTCATATTAATAAAAAATTAGTCCCGGGGATTTTTGGGATTATAAAACATATAAAATGTGTGAGGTTAGATTATTAGTAAGGGTATTCATATAGAATAATCTATAATTAATTATTAAGAACAATAAATATGGAAATATAATAACTGAAACATGTTTCATTTAAAAAATAACATGATCATTTTATAGAATGAATAAATGATGATAAAATAAATCTATATAAATAATCCCATTATCATGAAACAAATCCATATATATCCTAAAAAAATAAAATAATCACAAGAATATTAATAATAGATTCCCAAATAGGGGATTTCATAATTATGGACATCTAAAACACAATGTGAAGACATATCAAAATATATTTTAATAAAATGGGTGAAAAACCAATTATTTGGGCAATGATTTTTCCCACGAGTACCATTGATACATTGAGGGGATTTTTAATTCTAGGCCATGCCCATCACCTAATTGGTAAAATTTATTAATCATATTAAAAGGGTGAAAAATAATCAAAATAAAAAATTTGTGTTTCAAACCAAAAAAAATGTTAATAATTTCCCTAATCAATACACAATATCACATACCAACTAGTTTAACAAGGTGAATGGTAATATAATGTTATATTCTCACTCAATTTGATCATAATCCATCCATATAATGATTAAGGATGTTTTCATTACAAAACATTATATATTAAAATTTATAAAAATATGTGGTTTATGTATTTGAATAATATAAATACAATAAAAATAACATTAAAAACATTCTTGATGAAAATAACCATTTTATATTGAAAATATGTTTAAAAGTAAAAGTTCAAAAAACAATTTGAAAATATGTTTCTATGAAAATTACAATTTTATATTATAAATAATTCACTAAAACATTTATAGGTAATGATGGTGGTAAATTATATACATGTCTTATTTGAGAAAACAAAAATTTTGTCACATTTTTTGTTAAAGACAAACATTAAATGTTTGAAAATTTTTCTGAAGATTCCTTTAAAACCAGTTTTTATAAACTATAAATAGGTTAAATTTTTATTTAATCATTATTTTGAAAATTAGAAACATTTTATAATTTTTTCTAGAAAACATGGATTGGATGAAAATATAATTTTTGACTGATGGTAGAAATCAAGTGAGATTTTATCAAAAAAATTTCTCATTCATTTTTAAAAAAGATTGGATAAAAAATGGCACTACTGCATTCAAAATTTCATATATTAATAATGGAGAAAAGAACATATTTATTATAAGATATAAATATAAAATAATTCCCCCATGTTACAGTTAAACATAAACAATATTGAATAATGATTGTATTGTGAAATAAACCGTTACCACTCCGGTAACTCTTGAATCATAAGACAAATGAATGAAATAACATAATATGAAACTAGAAATAACATGAATATAAATATATTTATGATATACCATAACATTAGGGGTATTATTCACAACACACAAGGGGATATGTGGTGAATATGGCATATGTCTAATATAAGTGAAAGAGAGATGAGAGTGCCTTACCTTTGGTGGGATTAGAATAGTATGTGTTTGATCCTCTTTTATAATAAATATTGGATTGATATAAATAAATTAAATAAATATAAAAAATATATTTTTACCATATAATGTTCTAATATATTATTTTGTGACCCATTAATTATCAATTTATAATTAAAGATGCTATTTTTGGGGATGATTGTTTCATTTTTCATATATTTTTTGGTTCGGATATTTATTCTATTTTATAATTGTCATTTTTTATAATATAAATAATTTTAACCATATTATAAGTTTATAATATATTCATTATATATTTTTAGAGTAAACTTTATAAGGTCGAAATAGAAAATTGATTACACTATTCATATAGACTCTCTATCGCATATATGAAAAGATATTGTTTCCAATTTTCTCGATGGATGGAATAAAATAAAAAAAATTCACATCACATCAAGGATGCGGTAGTCCACACACACACACACGAGACATTATTTCTTTCGAAAAAATTATATGGTCAGAAGTAATATATGTTATTATATTTATAAATGAATATTTTTGTCATAAATATCACATATATTTAGTAAATTTATCCGTATTATATTTCAAAAAATTGTAAGAGAAAAGGGAATTATATCATGGTGGGAGGCGATAATACCCTTTACACAAGAGAAACATTATCATATCCCACATGGAATATATGGTAATAATTTATTGGTTATAGAATATTTATATAAGTATAATGATATAATAAGTATCATATAATGTTTTTATATCTTTCATTATATCAATCCATGAATGGTGGTGATCAAAATGAATTACATAAGTTCACGAGGCGGTAGTCCATTGTACACATGATCAAAAAAATTTCCCATATGGTATATATTGATATAGATATAGTTTATTACATTATCATTAAAAAATATAATTTTTAATTTAACATATTTTTTATTATATTTTCATAGTTTAATATAATTTTACAAATTCATAATAAGACATAAAAAACATAAACACATTTAATAATTATATATTTTATTTGGAGAGCCTCTTTAGGTTTATACTGAAATATTTATTAAGAGATAATAATAAAAAAAATTATTCCTTTAATATTTTTGGATTGAATAATGGAAGATATTTGATTATTTATTTTCTAATATAAAATAGTTTTTTAATTTTTGATGCGAAGGGGAGATGGTGGCCATATATATTTTGTAGAGTGCAAAAAAATGGAATTTTTTAATATTAAAAGTGATATGTAGATTTTTTTCATTCTATAATCCTCCAAAATTGGAAAATATAGAACCATAAATAACATATAAGGAAGAAATAGAGATTGAAAATATATATTACATTAGATTTTGGGTAATAATAACCCTTTTTGTCTTAGTTTAACCCCATGAAAGATATGTTTTACTGTAACCACACAAATTAACATTTAGTATTTTCATTATTTATTTTGTTAAAATTATAATTTCACTGAAATATATAATATTAATTTTTATGATTCCAAATATGGAAGAAATATTTCAATATTAATTTAACATAATTGAGTGGATTTATTTTAAAATTAATCCTACTGACACGATGAAAAACATGTTTTTAGGAAATATATTTTCAAGGGAAAAGATGATATTATATTTACTGTTTGAATAGAAAAAATTAATATTTTAAAATAATAATAAAAATTTATTTTTATAATATATAAATTTCATTTAAAGCATTGTTCATTAGGGTTAATTTTGATTAATTAAAATGGAAAATATTTTGAACTTTGAAACTTTTCTCAGAGAAATGTGGTTTAAAATTAAAAATGGACATATAAAAAATATTATAAAGGTAATTTAAATATAATTAATTGGATTAAATAGAAATAACTAAAACAAATATAACTTTAAAAATTTAAAATATTTTTTATCTATAAAAATTACATAATTTATTATAATTAAATGACAACTTTTCAAAAAATGATATTTTATTAATTCAGATTAAAATATTATTTTATAAAAAATATTATCCCTGAGATAATTTTCATATGTCTATTTAAAAAATTTATATAATTTTGAATAATAAATTTTCTAAAATTTTTATATATTAATTTTAAATTCTGGGTGAAGATCAAGACTAAACACCCTTTTCCAAAAAATATCTTTCAAAAAAACACTTATTTTTCATTCAAATGGTTCTTATATAATTTCTAATAAATACATAACCATTGAATTTATTTTATAAATTTCTAAACTATATAATATTAATAATTTACTTATTCTTATTCATACCAAATATTTTAATGGATATCTAATAACAATATTCTATATTATTGTTCATTCAGGATCGGGGCTATGTGTTTCAAAAAGCATTGATGATATTGAATTTATTGGATTATAAATATATCTTAAAATATCATGGATTCAAATTATCATAAAATATTAGTTTTTTGTGACATATATGATATCAAACATAATGGCACTGTTTTGAAATCTCAAGGTGTTATAGTCTGATCTGAATAAACTATTAATTCAATTTTCTATTAATCTTAACAAATCAAGGGTTTTTTATTTTTAGACGCTATATAATGTTTCGTATAGATACCCTAGATTATTGGTCATGTAGATTGTGTTGAGTTATGTTTCCTTTATTTCATGTGTTTTCTAAAATATATTTTTTAAAAATATGTACTTAAAAATAAACATTTTATTTTGTAGTTGTAGTCTTGTCATTAATTTGTAGATGAATTAGTAAATTATTAAAAATCATGATACTTATAATTGTTTTAAAATTTAAATTATCATATATTCGTTTTTGAATATTTCATATTATTTATATTTCATTTTTAATGATAATTTTATGTTTATTAATTTATTCTATATGCATAATAAGTTTAATCATTGGTTTTTTATAAACCAGATTTTTTAGAAATCATGTTTTAATTTATATGTTTATTCTTTCATTTAAATGTTTTATACATTTTTAATTTTTAATTTTTATGGTTAATTTATTTTTATTCTTTTTTATATATCTCATTTTAAATTCATTAAATTTTTTATAGTATAAAGAATAAGATAATTAGATTGTATATCATCACATAAGAGATTATAAATCTCCAAATACATAAGGTAATATGGGGAATGAAGGTGTCAGATAAATTATAATTAGTAAATTTTTAATTAATCCTTAGTAAAATATAATTGTTTTATATAATAAAATATTCAACAGTTCATGTGTGATAAATATCACTAGAATCATAAAAGATCTATATTATATGTCTCGTAAGAGAATGGTCATATTATTAATCTATAAGATAATTTCTTTTAAGAACCGCATGACCAAATCCAAGAACCTTCACTCGATTAATTAAGAATTTATACTTCAATATAACCAAAATCAAATGAAATTTTGGGAGTTTTGTGAAATAAGATGAAAAAATCACACTAAACCAAATTTGATTCATTGTTAAGAATGAAAGCTTGAATATTATACTATTTTTTGTAATTAAGATAAGGAAAAAAATTAACCAAATGAAATCATATTATTATAAAATATTATAAACAAGACATCAATTTTGAGAACTATAATTATGGTTCAGATCAGTAGTTTGGGAGTTATGATTAGTAAAAACAATTCAGATTAATCTTATGGGAATTGATGATGAGGTTTGTTCTTTATATTGACTAATTAAAAAATAATTACAAGTAGAAATTAATATAAAAAAGGGATCCAATGAATGTTAACAACACTAATCCATGACAAGACCACAAAATTTGACAACCTTCATTTGATGAAGAAGATGTTTTTGAATAGGGAGGTCAATAGTAGGAAGATGCAAATATATTACAATTGGGAATAATTTTTTAAATTGATATCAAACAAAGATGTTGAAAAATATTGTGGATGAGAATATAATTATTCAATGACTACTATGACTCTAAGTTAGATTTTGGGATTCCAAGCCCATTATTTCTAGAAGAGGGTATGTCATTGTCATTCGAGATCTTGATTGTGCAGTTTTAATGAAGTGTATTTACATGATATATATATCATTTTTAATATATATGAGTTATCAATGATGATTCGTAAATCATGTTCCCATGTTTTTTGATCTGTAGGGATTTATGTAGATTCACATCACCTGTTTGATGAAATTATAAACATAATATGCTGATAAGTATTATGAAGGGGAATAAAAAAGGGTGGTTTATAGTGTTCACTATGTTTTTGGAATTTTTTTTTGATGAATGAGGTCATGGTATCTAGGATTTTAGATGATAGAGTTTGACTATAAAATCCATTTTGATCTAGAAATACATATAATCATCCATATTTTCCATTTCCATATTAAGCATAAAAATGGGTTTTCTTATTTCAAGAACGCTTATTGTAAATATGATTTTATGATGAATATGAGACATAATTGTTGGGTTATTAGTTGATAAAGTGTTTTTTATAATAAAAGTAATTTTCTAAATAATTATATTAGTATTGAAATGAAAATTAAATTTATTTTGTTAACATGTGAAAATAGTTGTAATGGGTGTTTTTGAACCTACATGACCTATAGTAGAATGATAGAAAATGAATTCTCTTGTATAAATGTTAGTGAAATAAGGTTTAGTATTGATTCTATGGGCCAGTGGAAAAATAAAATAATTGATGATGGTTTTTTACACTACGGATTTATAGGGGTTTAATGAGATAAATGGTGAGTATAGAGTAAGGAACAGATCTAGAGATGATATCACACTCCACTAAAGGGTTAAAAGAGCTTGAACTGTTGTAAGAAGGTGGAATCGATAGGGAATCCTCCCTTAACTCTTTCCCTCTATCCTCGAAAATTTCCCCACATCAAAACTAATATTTTGGACTATATTTTTATGTATTTTTCAACATTTATACTCAAATTTCAGTAGGGGAATCGAATTTGAGTATATTGATATATTTAATTGTTTCTTATTTCATTTTTAAAATTATGTCAGGGTGATTTAATTCTTAGAGATCTTCATTGTGTTTATAATTAGAATCCATTTTCACTATTCAATATATTCAATGGTGATGATACAGAATATTAAATCATTGATTATCCTTAAATGTACCAATAATTGGAAAAGGATAATGATTATTTTTTACATTATTGAACTAAATATATTCCTAAATATTGATCATTTGATTATTAATTTAAGATAGTTAACTATACATCTGATATCACATAACAGATGTAATATTCTTCAACAATATTTATTCAAAGGAATTGAAAATTAGTTACATTATGATTGATTATAAATATCATATTTAATCAATTTCAGAATGTATGATCCCCATTATTTCTCCTACTTCTTGTCTATCTCTTTTTTAATCTCTCATTTTTATTTTTTCATATATTTAAAATCAAGTAACCACTTCACATATTTTTTGTTATTATTTTTGATTATTTTTCAACAAAAACAATCCTTTAGGATACAATAATCTTACTATATACTATAATAGTTTTAGAAGGATTTAAATAATTAAATTTTAGAGGAATCCAACAACACACTGATTCATATTTTGGGAACTATTTTAAATAAATCACAAATGGGTGGTTCATAAAAATTTAATAATATGTATATAAATATATATATTAACTGAAAAAGTAGGCTTATTTTTTGGAAATTTTTATACTGTTTCGAACTATCATAACTATTATTTCATGCACATTGTGTTCACTACATCAAAATATGATCTTTGCGTTTTTATTATAAAATTTAACAAAAACTATATCTCCATTCAGAATATTAGAAAAAATAAAAAAAATTTAAAATATAGATGATTTAAAAAATATAATTTTAAACTGAAATATAAATAATTCCCATCCTAAAAATGAGGTTCCTTAAAATATTAGTCTTAATTAATCTCTATTTACTTCTGTTTCAAGTAATCCATCGTGTATAAGGCTTACACATTGGTCCTATAATAATTATATTAAGTAATCACATATCTATAAATGTATATCATTCAATGTATTTCCAATTTAGGATTCTATATATATTTTTAGATACTTTTATAGCTCTATTTAGTAACTGAAATTATGAGGGTTGAGTGAATAAGAGCATAGATTAAGGTAATTAACTTTTTTACTCAATAGTTTTTCGTGGAACTGGATTCAAAACGTTGATGTGGAAAACATTATTTATCAGGATCATCTTTTAAATTCTGTTCACACTATGTTCAATTTTAAGAAGACCATAATTGGGGTTTGGAAAAATTCAATTTTTTTGATATGAGTTATATAATTTTCATGAGATTTTGGATAGGTTTATAAACATACTTAGATAGTATCCCAAAAACTAATCATATTCCAATTTTATTATGAATACCTTCAACAAAAGTTTGTACACTATATAATCAAAATACAATTAATTAATATGAGGGTGGTGAATTATCATATTTTACCGCAAAGGAGTTTAAAAAAATCCTAATTAAGTAGCTCCAAAATCAAGAAAAAATATCAGTAGGTAGAGAGTCACTTATATAGATAAAAACACTAAATATACCATAGATTATTATCTATTTAATAGGGAACAATTCTATCATAGTGGGATGTGTGGTCAAAAACAATTATTGACCCAATTTTGATATCCCAATTCAAAAAGATGAGAGTACTCAGTTTATAGACTAGATGGAATCAAATAATAGATACAATGAACCGTTTTAATTTAAATATAACTATATTTTTTAAAATCTCTCAAACATATGTTGCATAGATCACGGTGATTTGAAACAAAAAATTTTCTTTATTTTCTGAAAATTTGAAAATTAAAAATTTTAAAATAATTATGTGCTTGAGTTTTAAAATTATTTTGGGATGTTTTTTAGATGATGTAATGACTAAAACATATATAAATGAAATTAAATTTTCAAATAATATAAGTGATATTATGTAATGTTGTTATATATATCATTTTCAACACTTGGGTAATTTTGGACCATTATAAAATATTTCCTATCAAATTTAATATACTAGTAAAAAGCATAACCATATGTAATATAGATATTTTATAGTGACCGCTATAATTATTATATCTTAAGGGTTATGAAAAATTGTTATTGTCTTGGATGGAAGATTTTATAGCCTCAATAAGTTGGATCATACCCTATGAAACCCCTTTATCGATGCTTCTAAGGGTGAGAGAATAACAATCATTTCCACTTGAAAAATTCAAAGTCAATGTTAAAATGATAATGTTTGTGAAAAAATCCATTTATGGGTTATGTGGATTCTTATTGAGATCATGTCTAAAAACATGTATGTCGTACCACCCATAGATATCACAATCATCATACACCTTACCATTAGGGAATACACATGTAAAATAAGTTTTTTTGTATCTATACCCTAGTGATTTGAATTTTTATGTTATCTTTTTAATTAAACAATTATAATATTTAGCCAATTTTATTTTTTAGTTTATAAAATGTTATATAATGTGTTTGATAAAAATTATATTTTAATATAAAAACAATATAATTGTATTTTTTTTGAAATATATTATTTCTATAAAGAAAATATTTCTAAAAATGGTAGTGTTTTTAAATAAACACTATTTTAATAAATAAAACATATCAAATAATATTCCTTTAAAATATAATTATTAATATAATTTAAATAATTCTAATGAAATTTTTATATGTCTCATAACATTGAAATTTTTGTAATAACTAGTAATTTATAGTAAATAAGGGTTTAAATAAATGATTAAGTTGTTATATATAGAACTTTGTTTAGGAAAAATAAATATTACTTTTTAAATAATCAGGTTGATATTATACAATGGTTAATTTTTATGAATTTTTTTTAACATTCGATAAATGGGGTAAAAATTAATTACGGTATAAATATATGATTTTTATTAGGCATCAAAATAACCCAATAGTGATGTAAGAAATGTTATAAAACAAATACTTGACTAAATATATATATCCCATTTAAAATAATGTGTCTTTTAAGATATTTGGTTAATTTTATAAACCATTAATGAATCATTGAAAACTAATATTATATTTTTAGGTTTTAAAATCAATGCTTTATGAATATTTCTAACTTACAAATTAGAAATGTTATAATTTTAATAGGTTCTAATATTGAAAACATAAAATATAGAAAACCACTATTATTTTGATGGATCCATGGAAAAACCTTGTATTTTTTATTTAAATTGTCTTATATAGAGTCCAATGTCTATTTAAATAAATTAATAAATAATTATCCTCTCTTTTTCTATAATGGAACATCCATCCACCCACTACAATATCAATAATTACAAAATAAGAAATTGGATACTATTAATATTTCTATAAAAAACTTCCTGGTTGTTCCCAAAATCTTAAGAGGGTCTTCCCAATATTGTACAACTTACCTCTCATGGTAAGGTATTTTCTTACTCCTCCACTTTATTAGATTGAATTAATTGCATTAAAAAAAATTATTTCCAATTTTTTATATTGTAATATTTTTTATATATAGCATTAATATCATGGTGATAACCATGTAATGAGATACCGCATTCCCCTCCCATTAATCCCTTCTATGAACCATTATGATCACATATTATACTGTAATTATTTTCTAATGATTTTCCATGAAAAAAACCATATATAGTGAATACAATCCCCATTTGTACTTAAGGATGTATCTTAATATGGACCTATCATTCATTTATATTGGTAACTCATTTATATGACCCAAAATACATTTTAATGAAATTAATGGTATGAATGACATACTTATATGATTTGGTTTATGTGACACAAAAATGTATATCCATTATATTAATATTCATTGTGGGATTATAATTATAGATCCCTAAAACACATTAGGCAATGTTTTTATCTCATGATATGAAATTTATGGTGCGTGATAGTGTTTTCCAAGGCACACAATGTTATATCTACTCGGTGGTTAGCCCTGCCTTAATATTATGATGTCATGTTCTATTTTGTCTCCATATTACTATACATTATTTATATTAAAATATTATATCTTGGTTACATGTTCATTATAATAGTTTTCACCATTTTATGTAACCTTGTTATGCCTTTCGAATCACATGTATTACAATTATCATTTAATGATATGATTTTTCACATACTATGCTTTCTTGCTCAACCATTTTTATGTATGTCCCCATGTTATCTCATATTGTATTAGATGATCAATTGATTTTAATGTCATGTAATTTGGTTTTAAAAAAATGTATTTATATTCCAATTTCATGTTAATATTCTATGTATAGAATTTCTAAAATGCACTTTGCCTATCAATCTTATGGGAATGTAATTTGTGAATACTAATGTAATAAATCATAATATAAGTTACAAATAATGGAATGGTTTTTGATAGTTTATATAATTTGGAAATCCTTGTTTTTATCATGGATTATGATTATAAAACATTAATGAAATAATTAGTTGTCAGACTAATAAATGGAAAACATTCCAAAATTTTGTTAATGTTTGGTGTAATTGGTTTTGAGGAAGAAAAATCCCTATATAGATACGATATGGTGATTTTGATCTAACATTGTTGTAATGTGGACTAATAACCTTAAAAAGTGGGATTTGGTTATTAACTCGACCGTAACCTAGTTCATGACAAAGAGGCCCTGCTATACATCTATTTTGACAATTATGGTGTATGTGATTTGTTAAATTCATATGCTCTTTATAACCATTATGGAGAGAAAAAAATTCCAAAAAAAGGTGTGATAGGAAATTGACCATAGATAACTTATATCTAAACCTATAGGTTCATAGGTTTAGAAATGAAGGACATCTATGATTTGTCCCTTCAATGAAAATATTATTCCTTTTATCTTTGTGTAATAGTTTGTAATTTGTTATCCAAAAATTTCCCTTCATTTTATTAAGTAGCATGAAATTTGAGGAATTGGGTCAAAAACCAATGTTATGGGAAATGTGATGTCTACCCAAACGAGACATGCAAACTGATGGGATCAATACTTGTAAAATTCATCAAAATATATATTCAATTAACTAATATTTTTAATATAATCATGAATCCTGGGTGGAAACACAAATTTCTCAAAGAAAAATAAAGTACATGTTGTAACCATTAAACAAAAAGATCGTTAAATTTTAAATTTATATTTATATCTATTAATCACTAATGAATAGATGAACTACATTTAAAATATCCCATATATACTCTAATTTTCTATGAATGATATGGTCATATTTGTTGTTCATCATATCATGGGAGAATATGGTAAATGGGGTGTATTCATAAAAAATATGAATCCCAATGAGGAGATTGAAGTAATGGAGTGGAATAAATTATAGAAATTATATTTCAATCCATATCTTCCTCACACACTTTGAAATAATATAGAGATGTATTTTTGTGGCCTTAAGAAAAAGGATGAGCAACCCACTAGAACTTATAAGGCAAAAATCATAATAAGTTCATGATATGACAATAGCTTTGTAACATACCATAAATGTAAGGTTGAACACATCATTATTTGAAAAAATATGAATATATTAAAATATTCATTAATTCATGAAATTGAGAGCTATGAAGAAATTATCCGATTCGACCTGAAAGTAAAGAATATAGATCAATGAATCTCAAGGGTATCATGGGAAACAAGATTATAAGTGGAGAAGGGATTTATATTCTAGTTCGATGATGTGGATATCTCTAGGTGGTAATAATATCTAGCATCCCAATTGTCAAATGTTTGGGAAGAATCATATTAAAAAATTCTTGATGATGATGCAGAAATGCTTTAGGTGTGGGAAGGAAGGGAAACTTGTTAGAGAATTTTGAATGTATAAACCCAATAATTTGATAGTGGGATTGAATTATCTAGTAAACACTTATCCTATTATATAATGATTCAATTGTAAATAAAAATAAAACAATTAAAATCTATTAAATAATATAAGGATTATTATGATAAATTATGAAAAAGGCATCCACCTCTTAAAGAGTTGGGGTGAGGTTATTCTATCACCACTAGTAATGAGTATCATAACACTAACATGGGGAAAGGTACCCTAGATACTCATTCAAGATAGTGAACATGATTTTTTTCTCTATTCATTATTTCATATAACACAATTTTTTTATAACTATTCAAACACCACCTCAAAATATAGTTCTATTGATATTAGTGAAAACATAAAATGGGGAACAAATTTCATCCAAAATATATATCTTTTCCCCTAACCATATTTTTTTATTTTTTTAATAGAAAAAAATGTGATATTCCAATAAGAATATTTTTATGATATTATCAATATGTAGTGGATTTTATTGTATATATTTAACAAAAAAATTAGGAGAATGTAATTACACTCTCTATCGTGAGTCACCCTCTAATTCAATTTAAGTGTAATGAGGTGGATATATACCATTTTGATCAATTAGTTAAAGTATGGATGTTATTTTATTATCTTAAAGTGTATATTTTTGAAATATTTAATACTATGTAAAATATCATCCAAGATGAAATTCACAAAATGTGGGGATACACTAATCTATTTCATGATAAATTTCACATTTATCCTTCTAGGCTAGAGGTTGTGTTATTGATAAAAATTATTTATTGATATTTTTTCAATATAAATGTATATATATATATATAATTTACATTGACAAAATTTAATATCTAAGGAATAAAAATTGGGAGAATCCAGATAACGTGTTTTCCTCCCAATTGCTTCACTATAGGGGGAACTAGTCTATTTTTTCATGAATAATGATGGATGACATAACCTCTATACTGATTAACTTTAGAATAAAAATATCATGATAAAAATAGTGTAAAATACTAGTTAATGTTAATATTAAACATTTAAATGTATTATTAATTTTAATTAATTATATATTATAGTATTATATTCATTATATGAATATTAGGTAATTTTTTTGTCCAATGGTATGAAACATTATTTCGAACCAAATTTGGGCTTCATGAATTATATGATTTTATTTATATGAATATTTTCAGAAATATGTAAATTAAATTCAAAAAATTAAACATATGTTGTATTATTTATCAAATTAATATTATCTTAGGATGAAAATTTTGATTTTTTTAAAATTTTTGTTATTTCATTTAATAGTGAAAGTAATATTATTATTAAAAACTGCCTTTTAGTTTCATGAATTTACAAAGAGATGTATTTTTTTAAAAAAATTATAATTTAAAATTATTTAATAAATAATATAAATAATTCACTTATAGCAATTATAATCACACTTATACAAGAATTTTCAATTAAAACAATTATATACATAAAAGGGAAATTTTCTCGGAAACCATTTGTCCTCGTATTAAGAAATTTTAATTTGAAAATAAATTATTCCACTTATATATGTTGCATATTGATAAAATTTATTCGATAAAGGGAATCCAAAAAATTAATATTCACTATAATATTAATTAAAATTTTCATCTTGACGAATTAAAAAATAGAAAAAATCGATTATTTTATCTGTGGTTAAACCATGTTGAATTCGGGGTTAAAGTGTCAAGATATTAGTTAAAATGACCTTAAACATTACTAAATTTTATAGAATATTAATATTTAGAATATATATCCTAAAATGATTATAAATGGACAACTTCTATGCCTCTTTACAATAATAATTCATTAATATAATTTAATTATTTCAAAATTTCCAAGTATGACCTCTCCAACTATTATAAATGATGACACCCTATCCTCTTATATAAATATTTAATTATCCCTTTGGTTTAAAAAATTGAAACCCAAATTTCTTATGAAAATCCCTTCACATGACATGTACGACTTTTTTGAAAAAAAAAACTTACATAAGAAGAATTTATATATGAACCTAAATAGGTTGTCGCAAGAAGATGTATTGTTCTTAATAAATATTTTTCATTTATTTATTCTTATACCTCATACAAATCATATTCAAACATTATTTAATTATAAAAACATTATCTTGAATAAATTTAAATGCTCTTATTTTAATTTCATAACCAATATATGTATCTCTTCTTCCATAAAAGGCTAAATAAAACTGTTGTTTGTGGGTACGGTGGACTACCACCTCATAAACTAATGTAAACTATTTTCATCACCACTTATTAATAATGGTAATAATGATATATTTAATTTATTTATATGTTATTTTATAAATATTTATCTTTTTTAAAAATATAATATTTCATGTATTTTCATACCTTTCCATGCGTTGAAAATTCGTAATATCATTTGCACAAACAAGTGAATTACTGACTTCATGAAGCGTTGTGATTCATTATTCAAAATTACATCCCATGGATACTATATATATGTATATTTAATAAAATAATAAGCTATTTATTATATAATAATCATTATGGAAATTTAAAATCATAATTACCTTCCTTCCATCGTGATTGATGAAATATGAAAATGATACTCATGTGTATGTTCGGCTTACCATCTCCATGATTGTATCATAGTTAATTTTTCATAAAAATATTTCATAACTAGTATTAAATGTACAATTGATGAATTAAAATGACAAATTTCATATTTTATTATGGTATAATTATATATATTCCCATATCTAACCAAACAATTTATTTTTTGAAATTTGAGATGAATATCATAAAAAACTGATGAAAACATAATTTAGTAAGTAATTGAATATAACATTGTAACAAATAAAATATAAATAATAAAAAAATAAAAAAAATATTATTAACAAAGTAAATAATACACATAAGTGTATTATTTAGGAATATAAATAATGTGCCACATTTTTCAAGCTCATGGTATAGAAAAATTAAATAGAAAATTATTTTTAAATCATTTAATGATTAATTTTACAAATATAAATATTACATGTCAATATTTTTTAAATATTTTTTTTGGATATATTTATATGGATATAAATGAATTATGAAGGATATAATATATAACTTTTTAGATTCATTTAATGGTTTTCCAAAGGAATGTTTTTATTTAATTTATACAGAACATTTTGAGTTCCTTTAGAAAAGGAAAAATTAATGTTCTATGAAGATGTATTCCCTAAAAAAACGTTTCCTGCTGCCACAACTATTATTTGGTTTTTTTCATCTTATACAATAATTAATTTTTTCTTATAAGAAAAACCATTGTTCTATTTTATTGTTATAATAGTATTTAATTTTTGTTTAAAAGGAATGGGTATTTGGATAACTAAAAATTTAATCTATATGTAATCAAAGATGTCTTTCAAGGGTTTCAAGTAGAAAACATTTAAGGATAATTTTTTTGAATTTTTTATATTTAATTATAAATTATAGATGATGACATGCTAGGTTGATAAAAAATATATGATTATTGAGCCTCATATATGTACTTAATTCAATGGGTAATGTTCCATGTCATTATAATAATGAATAGAGAAGTTTCCTAGGGAGTTTTGTTCTATAGATTTAATTGGGATCTAATTATTTGTACATGAGTTTAAAATGGATACAGAATAAAATGGTCTTGGATTTTTAAAATGTTTTATATTTTATTCTTTGGGGTTTAAAATTTATTTATTATTATTTTTGTTTTTATAAGTTTATGCTTTATCACACACTCTCATTGGTAATTTGATAATGGTATAATTGTTATGGGTTTTCATTTTTCTCAATTGAGGAATAGATTTTTCAGTTTTATGTCCATTAGAATGTATTTTTTTCATATAATGTTTTCAAATGTTATTCACAGTTTTTTAGGATGATTAAGATCATAGAAGACATGAGTTTAAAATTCATGAATATTAATCATGGAAGTAAAAGATGTTTTATATTAATGTTTTTATATTGTGGAAAAAAATGACATTCATTAGAAGTATCCACTTTTTAATATTTATAATTTTATGGAGGTTTTATAATCTAATTATCTAATATCTAACCCTAAATTATATCATTGAATGCATGAAATTGAATTCAAGTCAAATGAAACTAGATAATGTAATATATAATGGTGGATCCCTATAGTTGGTATAAAATAATTTCATTGAAAAGAATAATGATTATGATAATATAATAAAACACCCATGTATGATTATAATTTATGGTTTACATGATATTTAATTTCAAAATTATTATATTTCATCATATGAACTATGTCTGTTATGATTTTTTTACAAAAATAAAATAGTGATTCTAATGTTGGAAAGAAATAAGAAGACAATATACTTCCAAAATAGCACCATGGAATGGTTGGAATTGAAACTGATCATCTTTTTACTTTGATGGATTATTAAATAGATTATATAAATGGTGGTGTCATCAATTTTATAGATAAACAATAGTTACCATTTAGGAACATGTAAATTTTTGGTAATTTAATAAAATTTATCCCTCTTTATTTTTGTAAAACATCATATCTTGTGTTATCTAAAGGATGGATCAATGCGTTGGAAATAATATTTGAATTCATCGAATGTTTAGAACATCAAAAGGTAACTCTTTAAATTTTATAATTTAAAGGTATTTTCGAAGAATGTTGGTCTTTTTTTAATATTATAGAGGTATAAGATCTTGATTCCATGGAATGGGACATAATTATGAATATTTTCCGTGAAAAAGGTTTTCTTATGGTTGTTCGACACAAGATAGAGGAACAATTATTTGTGTTGATGAAAAAAGATAATGAATTGGTATCTAGGTATGAGGATATTTTGAAATGATTATTTATGTCCATGATTTATTTTATTCACGAACATACTAGTAAAATAAACATATTTTAATATTAAATGATATAGAGTTTAAAAATATCATTTTAATCAAGAAATTAAATGTTATGAAGAAGTTATTCATTGTGATGAGAAAGTTGATAAAGAGTTTTCTATCACATATGTGATTCAATATTTCAGGAGTAAGAACATATTTTAGAGGAAATAAATTGATAATATTTCAAGTAATAAATCAATATATAAGACCCAAATATGTTCAAGTGCATTATAAATCATTATAATTAATATTTTATAAGATCTAGAAACTATTATCATCTTGGTATGTTTGGAAAAATAGATTATGATTATAACAACCAAATATTTTGTTATTTTTTTCAACTAAATTAAAAGATTTATTTAGTGGCTAATTAACTTAATTATGAAAAATGGTGATCAAAACATATATATTAAATGATTTATTTCGTGGCTAATTAATTTTAAATTCTGCTCAAAAAAATTCTAAAATTAAAGAAATATTTTTCTGGAAAAGGATTTTCATGGTCAGAAGTGTGTTTTGCATAAATAAATAAAAAAAACTTTGTTTAATATATTAAATATATATATGTGTTATATTCAATATAATGTTCTATATTTACCTTATTTTTCTTATAGACAATATATAAGAATAAATCCAATTTTTTGTTTATAATTTTTTAAAACCATTTTGGTCTCCTTTTGTCGCACTTTTATTAAATTTAATTCACACAATTTTATAAATTTTTGATTGAAAAATACATTCAATTTTTTTAAATACAAATTTTAAAATTTTCATAGGGTACTTTTTTGAGATATTCCGGAAACGATTAATTTTGAGATGAATACTGAAAATTATTAATTTTTCATTGAAAGAAAAAATTTAATTTATTTAATTTATAAAGTTATATTATTTTTAAAATATATTTTTAAACAAAATTATATTGATTATATATCAATTTATCCAATATATTTTATTTTATTCCATTTTAAATTTTAACTCAATTGAAAGACACTTTAAATATATATATATATTCTCTTTTAAAACTAGTTTTCTCATTCTGTCTATGGGATTAATTTTAAAATAAAATTTACATATTCACTGAATTGAGTTTATAAAAATGGATTCCATATTTTGAATCACTATAACATATATTTTATAATCAGTTAAAAGTATTGCTTTACAAAAATGAAAAATGAAAAAAAAAATAATTTATGTGGTAATTGTAAAAATGGGAATATTCTGGAATTAAAAAAAATGAAAATCTACAGAATGACCAAAAAACATATAAAATTTATTTTAAAGACATAATTCCATCCAATTTTTTCAAAATCTCTATAATAATACATTTTTTCTTTTTTTTATGTGGTAAACATTTTTTTCTAAAATTAAAAGTGTGTCATTGCCTCACTTATGAAAGGACACACCTCTTCTCACTTACTCACATCTTCATACCATTTTGGATATGAAAATGCCAACCAAAATAACTTCCAAAAATCCATCCATTCATTATAAAATCATTATTTTTGTTATAAATAAAACTGAGGAATCTTTTTGGTTTAATCCTATTACGGTTTCCCAAATATGAGGTAACTTTCTTCAACGAGCTTTTTTATTTTATTTCTTCTTCTAAATAAAAAAATTCATATTAAAAAATGGTAATATAATAAACATATTATCTTTCATATACTGATATGTTCTTATTTTAATTTCATTACATACACCAACCTTCACTTCCTTCAAATGTGTTTTAAATTCATTATTTCTGTTTATGGCAAACTACCTCCTCATGAATGAATATCAATCATTTTTCAATTACCACCTCTCAGTAATTATTTTATTTATGAATATAGAGTATACATATATTATATTTATAACATTATTATAAATCTTTATTAAGTATTTTTTTTAATACTTACCTATTAAATGTCCATTCCATATGGGATATGATAACCTCACTCGTGTGTAGGGTAGACTACCGCCTCGCGATGCGATATGATTTGTTTTTACTAAAAGAATAACATGGAAGATAATAAGGTAAATATAATGAATATATGTGACATAAATGAAATTATTATTGTAATCATTTAATATCAATCATTCTTAAATGATAATATATAATTTTTTTCCTTACTATTTTCACACTAAAAGATGATCAGGTCATTCAGGTACAGGTGGGATGCCACCTTCCCAAACCAATGTGACTCTCTTTTCATTACCAAACCACATCAATGTTATGAATATGTAAATTTAAGTTCATAATTTTGAATTTTTGATATTATTATCATTCTAGGGTTATATGATATTACATTCATTTTTTCCATAATGGTAATTGAAAATGGAAACACCACTCATGGGTACATACCACTCATCCTCTCAATGATCATAACATACTTTATATCTCAAATCATTATTTATTTATTATTTTGAAGATTATAATTGATTTATAAAATTTATGATTATTTAATCCTCACTATTATTACTATAATGGAACCATAATCTATGTATGATTGCAAAAAATTAAATATTAATACATATATGAAAAATAGAGCAGTTATTACCTTAAATAAGACATTAAAATAGAACTATTAAAAATAATAATAAAAGATATTATGTAAATAACATATTTATCGATATATTAATGTGAGTTTTATTAATAGATATATAATAAACATACACTTATTGCAATATATGTATGAGTAAGTATTATGGATGTCGATACTTATGGAAAGAGATTTCAAGTCTCTCATTCATTTTATGGAGAAATGTACATATTCAAACACTGTATTATTTATGTGGTGTATTATTGACGCTCCTTTCCATCACAGAGTCTAACGACTTAAAAATGTATTACCTTAGCACAAATAGATTCATCATTAGAATCAAGATAAAAAATTTACGAAGGCGTGAACAATGATTTGTTTACACATGGGTCGTGCAAGTTTAATCATGGTCGCAAAAGTGTACCTATGTGCCACATATTGGTCGTGTAGGTGAATTTCATGCCCTATTTGATTTTCACCCAAGGTATTCAATGGCATATAAATACCCCTTGTGGGCCCCCTATTTCAGGGATGGATAAATCCAAAAGGCAGATTTAAGCTCTCAGTGCTCTAGTCTCTACTTGAAGTCTTCCAAACACTTATAAGGTCATTTCTTACCTAGAATATAAGATATAAAGAGGGAGAATAAGGCCTATGTGCTGAAATTCGTCAACACTTGTGCGCCTAAGTGTCTAAACCTTATGGGAAAATGGCCACACTTGTGTGACACCTTATCCCTTCAACATAACTTGCACTCCACTCTTTTGGAAGCCTTTTGGGATAATGTTATGGGCATGAGATGTGTCTCGTAGAATTATTACCCTATGGGTTGACTGTTACACAAGTATACATGTGTCACTCAAGTATACTTGCGCGCCTAATCAAGACCTATGCGCCTAGTTATTTTTGGGTTGCCCTCCTATCTATTAAACTCATTTCTTCAAATCCACCTCTCCTCTTCAATATTTTACCTTCAAAACCCTCTTTGAAGTCATTTGTGACATGTTTCCTTCAATTCCATCCTTATCTGAAAAGAATTCTATGGAACATCTCTCAAAACCTAGTGATTTACATCTCTTAATGTCACTAAGGATGGATATTTCTTCCATTCAACCTCATCCTCTAAGATGATAAGATCTTTAATCTGGGCATCCTCTTTAGGAGTAATCCCCAAGTCTTAAATTCGTTTTATATGGGAATCCTTTTCAGAAGTAAGCCCCAAATCACAAGTCCCCTAACCTGGGCCTCCTTTTTGGGAATAAACCAAAGTCATAATATCCCTTAACCTTGGACTCCTTCTTATGAGTAAGCCTCATTTTTCCAGTCCCATTAACCTTGGCCTCCCTATCAGGAATAAGCCCCAGTCATAATTTCTCTTTACCGGTCTTAATTTCTTTTGATTTGGGCTCCCTTATCAGGAATAAAACCCAATCATAAGTCCACTCTAATTTAGGCATCCTTCTCAGGAATAATTCCTATGTTATGTATCCAAATCTATATAAAGCATATATACCATTATGGACCTTGTTCTTGGGTTTCTTCCCTAAATTAAATTCCAATCCTCATCTATCTTGGGAAGTCATACATACATAAGCCCCACATTATTTCTTCTGATTGCCTCTTTCATGGCACAATCGTCAGGTTTTTCTGATACCTCTTGTTTCTCACACAAAGCATGACTCATGTAAGACTAGAGAGTAAAATTAATTTTGAAATCTTTTCTTTGGGCCATCAACCATGCATAGACTCCATACTCTATTACTCGAACTACGTGAGTTCTGATTCCTTTTCTAAACAAGGATATGTAGGTAGCCCATCTGCGGGTATGATCCCAACTCTGAAACAATCAATGTCTTTTGGAACGACAATAAACATCAAGTTCCCCACTAAGTGGCTTTAAAACCAGTATGGTTATCATAATGACTGAGTGATTTCTATATAATTTTTTGAAGGACACCATTGACTAAGAATCTCTAAAGAAATACAAATGATTCTCTATCAATGAAGAACATCAAATACATATAAAATATTCTCTAAATTTTATAAATACTAATCATTGATTATCAGAACTAAAGGAAAGATCATTTTAATACATGGTAATTTAAGAAGGATTTGCAAACATTACCCAAATCTATAAAGAGAGTCCCAGAGTAGACAATAATTCCACTCAAAAAGGTGTGATGAGTCTGACCTCCCATCCTCTTAACCAATGAAAATTCATAAGCCTCATAGGTCCACAACTAATGAGAAACTACCTTTGTAAAGTAGTTCCAAATGGTTATAGAATAATTGGCTGTTTCCATTTCTACAAATAAACCCGTTAGAAACCGATTTGAATGTTTGAACCATAAACAAACAAGGTCCTCCCCATTTCTAGTAGAAACAAAAAATGGTGAACCCGATGTGAATCCTTAACAAAGTTAAATGATATTTTACTTATTTTTTAGGCCCCTATTTAATTCAATTTGATGGCCAACAAAGCAATCAATAACATATGTGCTTAGCCAAATGATGTAGTGGCTGAAATTATCTTGATTATGTTTGTTATATCAAACATGCACTCTTTTTCAAGATCTCTCTATGTTATAGAAATGGCTTCGCTAAAGATCACACCCGTGAATTCATCTATTGCTACTCCTTCTGGATACTCATCCGCTCTGAGGAGCACATCACCTACACAGCGTCTTCAACGATGGGTCTCAAATGCACCGGTTAAAGAATACCATCGACATGGTACCATTCTGAATCTGGAGGCTGCTCGATAAGCCCTACAAGTTAATAATTAACCCTGGTTTTCCGGCCATCGGTGACTAGTGATCAAGAAACAGGTGGTACCAACCACCGTCTCCAACCATTTTGGGTCATTATCCCCAGAAAGGAATCAGCAGTCCCTCCCATATTATGAGGAGGTGAATGAGAAGGTCTCTCAAGGCCATAATTCAAGGAGAAAGTATTCCTTCCTGATGGATCCCATCGAAAATCTCCACCAAAATCATTCGGGAGTGTGCCCTCAACATGATGAGGGTATCTCATTTAGGGGTTTGGCTCAGGTTCCTCAGACATAAGCACGCAAGACGAACCGAAAGAGGTGAAATCTAGTAAACAGGGAGTAGGTTCTTATTTTTTTCCCCTCTAGAGAAGTCCATCAAGCCAAATTGTTGGCAATCAAGGATCAGGCATATACACCCGTCCATCCTGATGTTACTGTCCAGCTGACTCTTCTGGTAGTAACACGCCAATCCCACCAGGAAATTCTAGCGGAGTATTAGAGGTAGGCATATACACCTATTTATAACTCATCAACTAGTTAGTAGGCTCATTTGACTACAACCAATGAAGCTCAACAATCATATATGGTGGAAACTGATAAGCATGGACATACACCTATTTACAATAAATAATTCTGGCAGTAGTCTCATCTTCTAGTATTGAATGAAATTCATCAACCTTACTAGATTAAGAATAAATAGTAGGCACATTCACTTGCCAATGTTCATCAAGCCTTTCAACAATCTTGTTTGGTTGCACTCAGAGAAGTCAGTCCGAAAGCTCTGACGAAAAATTGGTAGCAGACCCAACTCTCTTCCCCCACACATGAGTACTGTCAGAATTCACTGATTGGAAATGGATGGATTGAGAAAGAACACACACCTACTATAAGCATGGAATGAACTTATATTCTCATTCCGACAGCTGAAGTCACTAAGAAGATTCTGACGATAGTGAAAGAGAAAAACAAAATCTCTACTCATATTCTAGATGCCTATCCAAATATTATAACAGCTTCAGCAGTATCATAGAGTAAGAAATAAACATTTGTCCCTACTAGTGGAGTGGCACATCAACATATCACACCAAAACAGATATACACCTCTTTTCCAATCCAAGAGGGTTGTGGGGCATACTCCCCCATGTTATACAGACAATCATGTCAGGCACATACACCTGATTTAAATATAGATAAGCATCCTAACCTGACTATTTCTCCTGAGCAGAAATATACACCTGCCCATAATAACCACATTTGTCAACAAGTGGTTCCCAAATTGAGTAATAAGGCATCTAAGAAAAAGACCCATCCATCACAATCATGAAATCAAGATCCAATCTGTAATAAGGCCTTACTCAATGATGGAGTTCTTGATAAACATAGACAAATATCTGTTGCAAATCAAGATTCTACTCTCTCATTTCCCAATAGTGGGATCATTAATTCTAAAGTTCTTCATCAGACGCTTCCTCATGAATGCTTGATTCATGATATTTCAGTCGATCTCAAAGTATCATCTTAATATGTGAGTCATGATAAACCTCTGTGTGGCTAGAAGATAAAAAAGAAAAAGGTTTCATCTTTTTTGTAACCCACCATAGTGGTCCTCCCCATGATGATGAATTTAGCTGTGAAAGTCCTCTCCACAGTATTAATTCCCAATGCATGGAAAATTCTTCAAAGGAAAATGTAGTGATGAGAATGCCCTATTATCATGAGGTACATGAAAATGTGAAGCCAGTAATGTAAGATGGTTTACCATTAGCAGGTGAAATACTTTCTCCATCAGAAGATAGCGCAAGGTGTAGGTCATTCATCGAACCACCCCTAGGACATTTATCTTCTAGTTTGAAAAAGGAATTCTCTACCAATCTTGTTGAATTGGATGAAACAAAAAAAACACCATCTCTGGTCTAATCAGGTAGAAGAATATTCATTCGAATGATAAAGATTATGTGATGAATATGAGAAACAACTGGTGTATGGTGATGTACCAGTCATTTTTTGGCCATTAGGTGACTCTTAGTATGATATTCCAGATATGTTGATGGAATATTGTATTCATGATACTCATCTCAACATGTGGAAAACTCATTGTCACTTTAATGAGAAAATATTATATTATTATGAATATGAAAATCATTTCAAGATAATCAAAGGGTTACAACGCCAAATTGATTTATCATCTCTCTCAGTTTCCCGATATCCAATGGCTGAAAAACAGTTGAGATCCCTTCAGCGTTCAAGCCATGGCACACTAAAAATGTTGCACCAGTTAATTTCTAATTCCATATCTGATATTCATATCAAGGGATGGGGTTTTCATGGAGAAATACATTTTACTCTACTCTAAACTAAAAAAAGCCCACCAAAGGTGGTCTCATGAAATTCTATTTCCCCAAACTAGCCACATCTAGAAGATTTTGTGTGTAATCAAAGGATTGCTCAAAAACAGGCCTCAACTAGTTCTTCTCAATGTCAGGCATACATAGATAATGCTGTCGAATTACTCTTGCATCAAGAAAAAAATAATATCGAACATGCTTCTCGTTAAGTGTGTTCACATCATCAAGTGACAGAAGTGTCAGAAATCATGCAATGGTGTTTTGAGCCAGGTGATTTGAGTGGATGTCAGTTAATGCATCCAGCCAATTTCCAGACTAAATTCCACAAGATCAAGTGAGCTTTTAAGAAAGTCTCAGATGTAGCAGCTCAAGAAGCACCCCATCTTTCCAAACTGGGGACTCTTTTAGCCCAACCATCAGAATCAAAAAATAGGATTCGAGGAGTTGAGTAGAAATAGCATGAACAACCCTAGTCCACCGGACTGGAGACTTTTCCAAATCCTCAATCCCTTCCTCAGTGGAAGACATTCTTCTCTCAATTAAGGAAGAATCCCCAAAAAGAACAAAGAGCCGAATTATCAGGAGATTCCATCCAAATTACAGATCTTCAAGAAGTTCCTGAGGGATCAACATACCAGAAGGCAGTGTCTCGTTAGGGACAGGGAAGAAGACAGTATCGTAGAAATGTCGATAGAAGGGATGCAATGCGCTATGCATCAAAAAATTTCATCAATGTCATTGTTGATGATCCTCTAGAACATGAGGATCACTTAGTGGAATCAGATGAAGATGATCATGCTCAAGAGGCTATGCACATAGAGGCAAATGAAGATGGTTTGCGTTCACCAAACCAAATGCTTACCCAGAATATAGGTATTCATTCAAGTAACCAACATCCCCATCTCCAAAAGGCATCCAAAATGGGGAAAGGAAAAAATTCTAGTTGCATTCCACCCTTCCTCTGGAGAAGGGCAATCATTCTCACTGGAGAAAAGATTAACACATCAAGAGGAAGAAATGAAGGAATTAAGGAGGTTGAATGTAGAACTACTTCATGGTTGTGTTCCTCTTAAGACTGATGGAGTCAGTCAGACAATGTAATTTGTTGCATCTAGTGAGATGGTTCAATAATATCCTCCTTTACCAGTACACCCTCACAATTCTAATCCTATAGGTCATGCGCAACAACAATCGGTGGTGCTACCATCAATTGCAGTACAAGCCACCACACCTGTCCAAGCTCCAGTTATTACACCTGATTAGGTCCAAGCTATATCCTATGTCTCAAAAAAGATAATAACTACCATTGGGTCATTAACAGATTGGTTGGAAGCTATGGAGGGAAAACATTCACAAATTCAACCAAAAAGGAGAGCTTACCCTGAATGGGTTGATGCAATTACTCCCCCATCAAATTTTACAAGTACCACATTCCCAATTTTTAATGGTTTGGGAGACCCAGAGAAAAACATAACACATTTTGTTTCTCATTGTGATCTTATGATGGGAACTCCTCAGCAACAAGAAGCATTTAAGCTTATGTGTTTTGTACAGTCATTACAAGGGCCTGGTTTTGTCTAGTATACAAGCTTGCAATCCCGTTAAATTACTGGGTGGGAGGATCATTGTCAATGATTCCTTCTTCAATTCAGCTCAAATATTCCAAATATAACAGTTTTTTATCTTACAAATTGTATGAAAATGGAGAATGAAAGAGTTTCATATTTCATTTCTCACTAGAGGGGATTAACATATTCCCTATGCATAGAACTCCCTCAACAAGAGTTGTTTCCAATCTGTGTGGAAAATTTTCATGGTGAATTACGCACATCTTTGTTCCCTGTGAAATACATCGGAGGGTTTCGAGACCTTACTTCGATTGCTCATCAGATTGAAGACTCGCTTACAGTGACTATGGATAAAACTCGTGTAATTCCCTCAGCTCTAGGAAGGATAATGGGTAAAGTAGATACTGCTACAGTTACGCTTAAACAAGCACATGTACCTACTTCTACTTCAAAACCTTCATCTTATCAAAGGGATCCACCTTTTGAGCATCAACAACAGAGGCCATTTCATCAATATGACCAAAGATATCAAGCACGGAAACAATTTTAGCAGTTAAATACAAAAGTTTATTCTTTCCAAAATGAACAAATTACTGGTTACTTCATTTCGGCTCTGGAAAATAATTTGGTTCAGTTTCCAAGGCCCAAAATGCCAAACAAGGATGGAGATGAAGACCGTCTCAGCAATTTCCCATTTCATCAGATGTTGTGGCATCCCATTCAGGTGTGTTTTGTCTTCAAACACCTCTTACAAAAGATGGTAGACTCAGTACAGGTAAAACTGAAATGTTCTTCAGCTCAGGTAGCATGTGTTACTGCTACAAATCCAGTTGAAGAAGGCGAGTGGCAAGAAGTAAAAAAGAAAAAATGCGCAGAAATATGGTCATTCAATGGTCAGAAAAACAATCAACCAAACTCATTCCATTTTGTGAACACAATTGAACAAACCCAATTGTGTCTTCTTCTATGAATTCCACAACAAAAAATCCTTCTTCAAGAGAAAAATCCTCAAAGAAATGACATAATTAAAAGAAAGAGGGACGGTTATAAGTAGATGAGATCAGGTAAAAGCCCAAGTTGTCTTTGACTCTGGTAGATTTTATGCCATCTACATCAATGCCATGGGAGCTGCCCCATCAAACAGCACAACCAAAATTAGCTAATCAGGAAGAGTCTTCATCAGATGAAGAGTTGATATTTGTTTCTGTTAACATGATTCACTTAGCATATCTTTATGCCATTCAAAGTTTTGATCATGATGAGCCCGAGTTCCCTATTTCAAATAGAGGAATTAGAGGGAGTTCTTGAGGCCTAGGATACCGAGGAAGGTGTGGATATCCCATAAACCACTATTCTAATTCTACCCCTGCTAGAACAATGTATGTAGCTGAAACTCATGGTAGAGCCCTTCAATGGGCTCAATAGGATCAAGACAGTTCTTCCATGCATGTCAGATTCATTCCTGACACAATTATTTTTGTGGATCTATTGGAGATTACAACTTCTTTCTCTCCACAATTAAATAGACTTATTCGGTCTAATCGTCCAAATCAAGGAGTATTTCCAACTCCTACCCTGATACAAGAAGCATCTACTTCCAAAACATCAACTTCTAAGTCACCTGAGAAACCACATGTTTCTATTGGGAAACACATACCTTTGGGTGAAAAATATGATGTCTTGAATCATTTTCCCAAGTACTGGCCATGTTATTAATTCTTGATTCCTTGAATCTATCAATGGATCATTAAGAGGAACTCCTTGAGACTTTTTCATGTCCTCAATAATTCACAACTGAAATTGTTGCGGCTGAAGTCTACCATGTAGAGAATGATCCTGCAGAATACCATTCAGTGATATCTTTTACAGATAAATAAGAAGATGATTTTGTGCATGGACATATTGACATTTTTATTTATCTGGAAAGGTCAATGATATAGACATCTGAGGAGATTTCATTGATAATGGTTTAGGAGTCAACCTCATCCCCATTCGTACACTTCATTACATGGGCCTCACCCAATCTGATTTACCTCCTTCTACTTTTATGTTGAAAGGATATGATATAAATGAACAAGAACCTCTAGGAGAGATCACACTCAGAACACAGTTTCAAGATCCTGTATCCAATTCAGATTTCATGGTTGTTCGTCATGACACAACCTTCAATATTGTTCTTGGAAGACCTTGTCTTCATCAACATGTGGCTATCCCTTCATCATAATATCAATGTCCCAAATATTTTTTTAATGGTCAAATTGGTAAATTTTATGGTGAGAAATCCCCATTCCAAACATGCAAATCTCAATACATTGAGGCAGAATTATATCACATGGAAGGAAATGAGAAATTCACAACAAGGGAGGTTACCAAAGTTAATGCACCATATGGTTTGGAAAAGATTCAAGTAAACACATTCATACATGTGAGTACATATTATGTGTTGCCAATCAGTCAAATTGACAGAATAGACCCAAATCCAAATACTATTATGGAAACATTGATAATGTCAATTATGACAATCAAGCCAGACAGCATGGGAGAAATTGGTGAGTCACCAAGAAATAATGAAAGTTCAAATGAAGATGTCTTCATTTAATCTTCTGAAATTCATCAATTATATAATTCTCCAAATAGGCTAGAAGAATTTTTTGAAATGACAAAGGTGAACGATGATGTCTATTCTCAATCCATCATCTCCTCTTTATTACCCAAGGAAGACCCTTCATCATCAATGGGGTCTGAAATTGAAGCTTCTTCTTCAAGATGATAAAATTTAAACATCTATCCTAATCATGGAAATTGTACTTCATCATCTACTATAAATGTAGAAACAGAAGAGATAACACGTGTTGAAGAAGAAGAGGAAGATCTCAGGGATGCTCTTCTAGCATTTGAAGAGGGTATCTATACCACTGTGGATGAACTCATAGAAATAACTCTGCATACAAAAGAAGATCCACACCCCACTTTAATTAGTAAAGCCATGACTCTTAAAGAGTAACAAATTTATATTTCATTTTTAATGAAAATTCAATATATATTTTCATGGAATTATATAGAAATGCCAGGGCTTGATCCTAGTGTTTCTACTCATCATTTGGGTTTTCCAGAAGAACATTGAAGATTCACGCAAGCCGCAAGAAGATCACACCCAACTTATGCATCCAAAATTGAAGCTAAAGTGGATGATCTTATCAAAGATAACTTCCTCAGAGAAGTTAAATATCCCAAGTGGCTGGCGAATATTATCCCTGTAAAAATAATGAATGGAAAAATTATAGTTTGCACTGATTTCAGAGATCTTAATCTGCATTGTTCCAAGGATGATTTTCCAATTGCAATTACAGAACTCTTAATTGACGAAACAACTTGCTGTGAAGCACTTTCCTTCATGGATAAATATTCTGGTTATAATAAAATCTGAATGGCTCTAGAAGATGAAGAATCTTTATCTTTCAGATCCCCTCAGGATGTGTTTTTCAATCGGGTAATGCCCATTGGCCTAAATAATGCAGACAGAACATATTATCCTACCATGCACCGTATCATCAATCCCTTTTTATGGAAATTTGTTGAATGTTATGTGGATCATTTGGTGGTTAAATCCAAAAAATGTTCTAATCACTTGGATGATTTGGAAGTCATATTCCACAAACTTTGACAACACAATTTGAAGATGAACCCCTTAAAATGTGCTTTTGGGGTATCCTAAGGAAAATTTTGTTGTACTCCATCATGGTATCGAAGTCGATCATGAGAAGACAAAGTAAATCCTTGGTAATTCACCTCCTCAAAATTTCAAATAATTGAGAGGACTTCAAGGAAACATGGCCTAAATTCGTCGTTTCATCATTAATCTGGCAGACAAAAGTTTACCCTTCACCAAATTGATGAAGAAGTGAGTCACATACCAGTGGACTGAATAATGTCAAGAAGAATTAAATATTCTCAAGAAATATCTCTTTAGTCCACCGGTATTAATGCCACATGTTGGAAAAAGACCACTTATTCTTTACGTGACAGCTTCAGAGTGATCATTGGGTACCGTACTTTCCCAAAAGAATGATGCTGGAAATGAGAACAACCTTTACTATATCATTTGGACTATGCGTGAAGAAGAAACCCAATATTCAAGTATTGAAAAGTACTACCTAGCATGAATCTTTGTAGTTCAGAAGTTGAGATACAACATTCAACATCATGAGGTCCAATTTGTATCTCAAAATAACCTGATCAAATTCATCCTTACCTGTCCAATGCTTACAGGACGTCTCTCAAGGTGGGCAGTTATTTTGCAGTAATTTGATATCCAGTATGTGTCTCAAAAGGAAATAAAGGGCCATGCTCTGGATGATTTTCTTACTGAACATCCATTAGTAAAAGATGCATCATTAGATACTGAACTTCCAGATGAAGAAGTCTTTTCTATTCCAGATAATCATCAAACATGGTAAATGTAACATGATAGTGTTTCCACAAGTCCAATAGGGACGAAAATGGAAGATCCTAAATTTGAAAATGTTGGGTATGAAATTGTTCTCATTTTTCAAAAAAGGTAGTTCTAACCTATTCCTTCTTACTGTGTGAAGGCAGTACAAATAATGAAAAATAATATCAAGCTCTCATCGTAGGATTGGAGTTGGTTCTTTAGGCATAAGTGAATCACTTAAAGGTTAAAGGTGATTCAGACCTAGTAATTAAACAGTTCAATTGTGATTATTCCATCAGAATAGAAGAGTTTATCCCTTTGTATGATTATGTCAGACAATTGATGGAAGAATTTCCTTTAGAACTGACATTTTCTTATGTCACGCGATCACAAAATTCCCAAGCTGATGCGTTGGCTAATATATCCATAGCTTTGGCAGATCTAAATCGGGACGAGACAATCATCAGTATTGCCCACCGTCGTACAGTTTCACCTTATGTTCAAATAAGAATTGAGGAAATCAATGAAATTAGTCCCATTCCTAAACCATATGGTCAAAATACATGATGGATGACACCTATCAGGGAATACATTCAAAATGGAACACACCCACCTGATAGATCCAGGAAAGAACAAGTATGGTGATGTGTGGTCAGTTTTACTCTTTATGATAGCCCAGATTACCTAGAAAAAATTCTCTACAAAAGAGGGTTTGATGGAATTATATTCAGATGCATTGATGGTGAAGAGACAATGGCTGTCATGAATTTAGTACATGCATGAGTCTGTGTTGCCCACCAGTCTGGACATAGGCTATTTGATCAAATTCGAAGGCTTGGATATTTTTGGACTCCAATGATAAAAGATTCTGTTGATTTCAATAAGAAGTGTCATTCATACCAATTACATGAAAACTTCATTCATCAACCCCTAGATTTTCTTCATACAGCTAAATACTCATGGTCATTTTCTACATGGGGAATGGATACAGTAAGACCTTATCCTTTGGAAACATCCAAGCAGTTTATGTATATTCTTACTCCTACTGACTTCTTTTCCAAATGGGTAGTGGCAATACCTCTCAAAGAAGTTAGTTCTAAAATCATTCTTAGCTTCATCAAGTCTAACATCATTACTATATTTGGGGTCCCTCATACCATATTGATGGACAATGTCACCAAAATTTGTTCATCCGAGGTAAGGAAGTTCTATCAAGAGTACACCATCAAATAAAACCATTAATCATGGTATCATGCAGTGGCCAATAGACAAATAGAACCCTTCATCAAGACTCTTTTGAACATACTGTAAAAGATTGTGGATAAAAATAACATGTCATGGCATGATAAACTTTTTCATGCTATATGGGATTATCAGACCACCACCCGCACTACAACGCTGTAAACTCTATATTCATTAGTGTATAGAACATAAGCAGTATTTCCCATTGAGGTTCAATTACCCTCACTCAGAGTGTCCATCTGTGATCAGTCATCTACAGATGAACAATATCAAAAGCGATTGGATGAATTGGAACGATTATATGAAAAAAGATTTTGTACCCTACATCACTTTGAAGTCTATCAGAATTGAATAGCACGAGCTTTCAATAGAAAAGTACATCTTTGTTCATTAATTCAAGAAGAATTTTTATTAGTTCTCAGAACTCCAATGATACCAAGAAAGAAACCTCTAAATCATGAGCCAATGTGGGGAGAATCATACTCAATACATAAGGTCTACTCCAATAGAGATTATTATTTAATCTCAATGGATGGAGAACTCACCATGACTCCAACCAATACCAGATTTCTAATGAAGTATTTTGTGTAAAACAAAATACTCATACGTCCAACAGGATGTTAAACTGCATAACCGATGTCCAGATACATTATTCTAAACTATGAAGCACTTGTCCAACATGACATTAAACTGTGCCATCGTCCAACATGATGCTAAACTGTATAGTTCCTCTTACGTCCTAGCTACATGATTCTAAACTGTACAGTACCTCAATGCCCAACATTACATTAATCAGTGTCATCCAACATGATGTTAAACTGTATTTTTTCCCCTTATGTCCAACATGATGTTAAACACTATCGTCCTACCTATAAGATGTCAAACTGTGCACCTCTTTGTCCCAAATGTCATTAAACTGTTGAAAAGTCCCTAATACGTCCAACATGACGTTTAATTGTGTCCCGATTGTCCTCACTACAGGACATTAAACTGCATATCCATATGTTTTGGATACATGACGCTAAACTTTACAACACTATTTCGTCCAACATGATGTAAAACTGTATTCCCCTTCTTCATCCAACATGATGTTAAACTATATTGTCCTAGATATATGATGCTAAACTGTCCAACACTCATCCTTTCTATATGACTTCAAACTATACAGCCCCTCTTTTGTCCTTACTACATGACATTAAACTGTACAGTCCTTATTTCGTCTAACATGAAGTTAAACTGTGTCATGTCCCTTTTATGTCCCACATGAAATTAAACTGTGCATTGTTAGTTTTGTTGCTACCTCTTGTTTATCACACCGAGTATGACTCAAGTGAGCTTAGAGTAATCTTCAACCATAACACCCTCTCTAGGCCGCTAACCATGTGTATGTCCCAACACCATTTTTTAGGTCTTTGTATTTAAGAACAAATTAATCACCAATTCATTATTTAATCAAACTATGAGGACTTTCATCCATGCCTTCAAGGCTGGGTACATAGGCATCTTCGTAATGTTCAATCCCAAAACAAATATCTTAACATCAGTTCACCTCCATCTCATACGATGATGATTCGTGAAGCCTCCCCCAAAACCAATATTTTTTACATTGGTTCACCGTCGTAATTGCTATATGATGTTAAACTATTTGAACTTTTGTCATGTACAACAATAAACTACAAATTTATTTAACACCCTCACCTGAGTGGGAATAATTATTTATATTGATCTCCAATTATGTTATATTCCAATGACTATGTGCATACATGGAAATTCCCAAACCTTTAATCTTTGGTAAAATCATCATTGCACTAAAGTACCCTTTCACCTTTCACTTGTACGAACCAAACCTGTATAAAGGGGTTTTAAAGAACTACATGCGACTTGATTCCCATCCTTATGGGATATGTAGGAATATTCGAGAATCCCTCGAATCATGCCCCAAGTCTTTGGGGCCTAACCCTAAATTCAACTTTCAGTCCCTTGGCTGAAAATTCCCCCTGTAAAAACACGAATGTGGTATGAAAACCCTGGTCTTCATTCACCTTAGGTATATAAAACACACAATTTGTATTATTTATTATGGTCTGATCTCTATGACCCTAAACTAAGATCTCCTACACTCTCATCCCACATGATGTTAAATTGTATTTCAAGAACTACATATAGTTGGATTCCCATCATTATGGGATACATAGTGAAGTCCAACACCTCAATTTAGGACCTATCCATACCATGATTATGGTTATCATTGGTCTGTGTATCACCTTAATGCATTGGAAAATACTCTTTTTCATGTTTCATACTCCTAAACATAAATACTTTCACATCTCCATAACCCTTTTCTTTACTTTTGGTCACAAAATGTCGAATACAAGTGAATTATTTTCCCTGACTATGAAGCATGTTCCCTTAGGAGGCCTTGCATAATTTTTCTACATAACGGACCTATCATCCAAAAAAAGATATTATTTGACTATGCAGCCAATTCCCTTAAGTGGCCCAGTATAATTCAACCCCATAACAGGTTTTTTAAATAGTGGTAACTTCATTATTGGGAGAAAACCCTATTTTATCCTTATTTGTCGTAAAAACAATATGTAAGGATCTGAAAAAATAGCCATCCTTAAAGTATTTGTCCCATACTCTTTTTCGTGATATAAATGTAGTTAAGTCTATGGTTTATATTTTTTTCCCTACGTTTGGGTCAGACCTTCAAAAAAGTGACATTCATCAAATTATTTGATAATCTTGATTTGAAATATCCTCTACATATTCAAGTACCTCTCTCTATAGAGCATAATATGTGCTTTGGAAAATTTGAATCTCCATAAACTTTCCCTGGCTTTTTAGCAATAGAAAAGTAAAATTTATGAGAGTTATTTTGCATGACTATGCACCACATTCCCTTAGGCAACCTTGCATATATAGTCTACATAATGGACCTATCAGCCAAAAGATGCTATTATTTTACTATGAAAAAAAATCCCTTAAGTGGCCCTATATAATTCAACCCCCTGACGGGTTTTTTAAATAATGGTAACTTCATTCTTGGGAAATACTTCTTCTAATGCATTTTATCCCTTTTTCAATATCATTGCTCATATTCAAAATTTCACAAGTCATTGTTTAAATTTTTCCCCCATACTTGTATATGGTAATATGTTTTCAGATAAAATATCAAGGAATTGAGTCAATTTTAATCCATTCAGTCAAAGCTATTTCGACCTTAAACATTAGCCTCTTTATGTTCGACGTGCATGACTTTAAACTACCCACAAAAGACAAGGGAACTATGAAAAAAATTCAAGTCCCATCTCACTAAACATACATTTTTATGATTTAGGAAATATTGAGCAATAAAAATATTCAATGTTTTTAGGGTTATTTTTATAATCCTAGATAAAATCAAACTATGCTTACTAGGCCCATTGGAATAAGTAAAAATAATTATCAAAAGAATGCAGATACAACTGATTGATGATGGATGTGTCTTACATTGATGCACAAGAGTTAGAAGGACGTCCACATAATCGAGTCTCTTCTATTTTTAGTAATTAAATGGGTATTTCAACATAACACTTCATTTGATTTATGACATCCTGAACTTCATAAAAAATGGCTTTCATACCATTAGTTTGAACTCCATCCAGTGAATTGTTAAGCTGGTCAAGTTCCCCAGTAACAGTATCTCACTATTGATGGAGGTGCATTTTCTGAAAAACATTCTCCTTTATCCTATGCTTCAGCTCCTTCAATTTTGAAGCATTATCAACCTCATATCGGGACACCGTAACCACAAATACACTGATATTGGCCAACAACATTGCTTTGGTTAGGTCTTGACGGTATCTTTGCTCCTGTTCCCTCCTTAAAATGACTTGTTTCACTGCGGTATGGATCTCTTGATATTCAAAACCACCAAGTCCCAACATAACGAACATGGATGAGAGACTCGGGATATTTGAAGAAATATCTTTAAGAGGCACTTTAGATATGTTCTTCCATATGTTCTGCTATGCCTTGCGACGTGAAAATTGGAGCGCCTTTAGTACTTCCGGGTCTGACTCAGCATCACTGTCACAGGGGGAATATAATTTTGGATTAATTCACTTAGAGAAGTGCCCGATTATGCTCCTTCCCCCCTAACCCTTATTATTTCACATTCTATTCCCGTTGGGGCGGAGGCTGATTCTTCACCTCCAGATCTAACAACTAAAATTGATGGCCCTACATAGTCAATTGAAATGTTTGGTTAGTTTCATAGGATAACCAAAGTTGATTATGTTGTCTTGAAAATTAAGTGCATCAACAAATATTATTATCTCTTACACAATAGTATATCAGCAACATGAGAAGGCCCCTCTCCATCTTTCTTAGCTTTAATAGAATTTTCAAGATGAGTTTTTGGAAGCTCTGTCGGGTTATGCTTCACTTGAGCTAGTGTCTCTGAAATAGTAGGGTTGTGTATACCCCCATCATGCATTGGTAGTCCAGCAGCTTTCTTAGATGGACCTGCACATTTTAACGAAACATGGTCAGAGATGTAAAAAAGAAGTAATTTTAATAGGATGAAGGATAGCACTCATGTCCAAAATCTTCTAAATTACATGGTAATTTAACATGATCTAAAAGGTCTTCAAAATATGAACCAAGTTTCATCAATTCATCCAAGGATATCTCAGATTGCTGGTTAGTCTCACCAGTGGGAGCATTTGATATATTTTCTAGGAGACCCTCATCCTATAGCCTCTGACCCCAGATAGTTTCTTTAGATAAAATTATGGCATCAGTTGTAGTAGCCGCCAAATGATCGGGTGCAGGTCTTGAACCTAAAGTATCACAAAATGGAAGTCAATTGATGTTTTCATTCAACATTATATGAAGCATTGATAATTTAATAGAAGCTGGATCATCTCTCCTTGTAGAAGCAGTAGGAGCAGTACTGGGAATAGACGCAGGCTCTTCTCCAGAAGCATCCAAGTCAGCATGAACTAGTGATTGTTCACCAGTGACATCCATCATTCTCATAGGATGGTCGGTCCTCTCCCTCAAAGGAGAAGTTGAAGAATCCCCTACAATCCCAAGAAGTATGAGCAATATTTTCATTAGTTAAGACCCATGACTATCTGAAGGACTGACTAGTACTGATGAAGCATTTAGTTGTGCACTTCTTAATTCGATGCCTTTGATGCTTTGGATTTTTGTGAGAGATGACATCATCATCTCCAAATACAGTAATTGGAGAATGAAGAGCTATGTATAACTCCTCTTCCATGGCTTGCTAGCAAGGAGATATCTCACCCGGCTTGTGAGAAGATTCAATAGCCCCGATAGCTGTACCACCAGAGCTATATTGGTGTGAGGGAACCTCAAAAGTTCCTTTATTTGCAAGTTATAGGATGAAGAAAGTAATTTACATGAGTAACAAATCTTTAACTGGAATCATGTTACAAAGCAAATAAGGAAAGATATTTATATCTTCATGAGCCACGTAATCATGACACTCCTCATCTCCGGAAGAACTAGTCCCCTCATTGGTGCCACGATCTATCATTTCACTCTACCACTTTGTGAGAGGAATGAAATCATCGGTGGCATATATGAGAATCTATATTTCTATGATATAATCCCACACAAAATTAGGGTTATCCTCGAAAAAAAATATTGGTAAAGGATTGAAGATTCCCTATTCTAGCGATATGACGCCCCTCGCATAGGTCCAGCCAGGTAGTTTCAGCATTGCAATATAATCTTCTCCATGTTTGGACATCCTCTGGTCATAGATATTCATCATGTGTACCAAAAGGCTGTGAGGAGGGTCCTAAAATATTGCACTTCAACTTCTTCCCATCTCCTGCAACTACAGATAAAGGATAAGAAAATAAAACTTGTTGCTCTATAAAGTAATGGAGATTAAATTCCCTCAATGAAGTAACTAACCAGGATTCGATGGAGTGGGACTCTTGATTCTGATAGGAGGATTATATCTAGAACAAAGTAGCATTGACACATCTCATTCCTCATCATCCTCATACTGAGAATCCAGAAAGTCATCCCTGGTTGAGGAACCCGGTGAATCAGCTCCGGGTGTGGAAGACACACCTTCCAGATGAAGGGTTTCTTTCTCAACAGTTCTCTTCTTTTTCCCCACTTGATTAACCGGATGATTCAGTACCCATTCAGGTTATGATGATACCCAGTTCTCGACATACCATAATTTCATGTTAATCGACTCTTTAGTAACTGGTAGATCAAACACTACCCCGATCTTCTCTATAGATGTCAGCAACCATAGTTGTTGAGAAAACATCAAATGCTTCTCTGACCTGACATGCACAAGAGAAGATACAATAGTCAGCTGTAGACAGTTAAATTGGCATGAAAATTTATATGGAGAATAGGCCTCGCATATAATCTCTCTGTCAATCCTGGTGGCCCATACACCATCTCTATAGGCCAACATATATAACCTCAATTCCAAGCCGGCTATTCCATCACCAAAAAACTTCCGGGTTGGCAGGTTTCCATAAGGAAATAAATGTAATTATTTGTACATTCTCAGTCTGGCCTTCATATCATCGGAGTTGAGGTCTAATGGAGAAATTCCAGAAAATGCCTGCACTGATGGCCTTAAAGAACATCCGGGAACTTGTACTTCGTTCTGTACAGCATATGTGCTGAAATGAGTGGCGATCCATCCCCACAAAACATGGAATCGTCCCACAATTCTCAATGGAGACTTTCCCATAAATACATGGAGTAAGCTCCGGTGAATATTCGCTATAATGGGGGTGGCCAACCCAACCATTTTCCTCTCAGCTAACTTGGTTGCAACAATGAAGGTCCCTGGCCTGACACCTCCCTTAGAATCCCTGACTGGAAAAAGATAAACACTGAGCTACATGGATAAGAAGCACACCATATGGGTCTTTTTTGGGATTCTTTGATCCACTTCATTCCCCCACTTCTCAAATTATTCCGCTTCTAGAGTTGGCCAGATTGTGCCAGAAGCACCCCTCTTCTCTGTTTTGGGGTAGGTAGTAGGACGAGTACAGGTGGGCCACTTATCCTCCTTCTTGGTAAGAAACATATCCATCCACTCCTCTTGATTAATATCCTTTCTATAATGAGTTTTTGAGGTCTTTGAGTTCTTGAGCTTGTAGAAAATTTTCAATAATTCTCGAGCCAAAAACGGAGTTTTCTCCGAATAATTCCACGGCACCTTGGGAGGGATGAATTCATCATACATATCACCTAAAATTGGATCCCCTGAGATCTTTTAGACATCTTACAAACCGATTCATACTTCTCCATGAGTTCAATGAAAATAATTTGTTCTTTGGCTCCAGCGGATGATTAGCTCCGGCATAAAGTCATCATTTCTATAAAAATATGTCTGCCCAATCCAGATGGCTTCATATATTGAAGCTCCTTTGAAATTCTTGAAAAAATATGTGCAGGTTTGTCAAACCCAGTATGCCCACATCCAAGTTGGCTTCACACCTCTGCCAGGACGGAAGTCCCAACTCTTCTTCTAGCCTTTAGATTAATCCATTTGAGAGTTTCGGAAGATTGAAGGATAACATTGTGGTTTCAGGTCAGCCTTGTGAGGTTTCAGATCTTGGGAACATGGTCTATGATGCATTATGTAGGCCTTCTCCATTGTTCCAGCATTTACAAATGATCATCCAATTGAGATATTTGCTGAAGCATAATTGGTGTAAGTCTGAAACCAAGAATGCAGGAGATAGTTCTTTGGCTCTAGAATGTTGACTTCTTGTAGATAACCATGCCCATACAGAGGTGAGTATATGCTCTGTGGAAAATTAAGATGATACTTCTTCAAGTACTTGGACAAATTCGGGAGAGTGTTGTTGCATATATTGTAATAGACATGCCCAATGATGTTCATAATGTAATCAATAAGCTTGCTAGCCAGTCCATTAGTCGTTCCGATTCTTCTAGGAGCCATTGAATCTACACAATGGTCTAATAATTAACTCTTAAGTAAGTTTATTTTTTATGAAATTTGTGATGAAAAGTTAAAAAAAATGGCTAACGCCTTAAGGTGCGCAATTCATTTTTTGGCGGGCAAGTGTATTAGTGTCGTGCATGTTTGGGCGCACAGGTTTCACTGCGCAAGTCAAACTACCTCTCCAGAAGTGCGACACGAACAAAAGCAATGAATCGCGAAAAATCAAAACATGTGCATGACGAGATCCACTTCCATGATGAGACTGAATTGATTTTAAGGCCGAGTGCTTTGCGCGAGAATGGCCACATATTTATAGGCAAAGGCCACGACCAGCATTCCGTAGCCTGTGCGGCTCACACCTATGCACCGCTACCTGTGCGCTCAAAACATGCGCGTCGTAGTCCCTTGGATTTCTCTTTTTTACCTCAGAGTCAAATCCTCCCTTCTTTTGGATCCAACTCTAAGGGGGGACTTTTGTTGATTCTCCTTTCCATCACAGATTCTAAGGACTGAAAAAGGGGAATACCTTAGCACAAAGAGATTCATCCTTTGAAGAAACATAAAAATTTGACAAAGGCATGAACAAGGATTTGTTTACACATGGGTCCCGCAAGTTTCATAATGGTCGCACAAGTATACCTGCAGGCCACACATGCCCGCCTAAGTGTCTAACTATTTAAGGAAAAATGGCTACACTTGAGCGCCGCATTATCCCTTCAACAGAACTTGCACACCACTCTTTTGGAAGCCTTTTGGGATAATTCTAAGGGATTCAGTCGAGTCTCACCTATGTATTACCCTATGGGTTGACCGTCACGCAAGTATACATGTTTCATGCAAGTTTACTTGCACGACCAGGACTTGCGCACCCAAACAAGACATGTGCTCCTTCCTCTTTTTGGGTTCCCCTCATGTTTATTGAACACTTTTCCTAAAATCCACCTCTCCTCTTCATGATTTAGCCTTGAAATCCCTCTTCCAAGTTTTTCATAACGTTGTTCCTTTGTTGGCTTCTTTGTCTGAATGGAATTCTATGGAATATCTCTCAAAACCTATGGATTTACATATATTTATGTCACTAAGGTTAGTGATTTAGTCTATTCAACCTCATCCTCTGAGATGAGAAGATATTTAATCAGGGTATCCTCTTTAGTAGTAATCCCCAAGTCTTAAATTCTTTTGATAAAGGCCTCCTTTTCATGAGTAATCCCTATATCACACATCCCCTAACCTGGGCCTCCTTTTTAGGAATAGGCCCCATTTATAATTCTCCTTAACCTGGGCCTCCTTCTCAGTAGTAATCCCTAGTTCTCAAGTCCCTTTAACATGGGCCTCCTTCTCAGGAATAAGCCCCAGTCATAATTTCCCTTAAATAGTCTTAATTTCTTTTGATTTGGGCTTCCTTCTCAAGAATAAACCCCAATCATAAGTCCACTCTAATTTAAGCATCCTTCTCAAGATTATGTCCTATGTTAAGTATCCAAATCCCCATAAATCACATATACCTTTATGGACCTTGTTACAGGGTTTCTTCCCTGAAGTAAATCTCAATCCTCATCAATCATGGGAAGTCATACATACATAATCCCCACATTATTTAATATGATTGCAACATTTGTGGAAAAATCATTAGGTTTCACTGATACCTCTTGTTTCTCACACCGAGAATGAATCACGCGAGCTTAGAGCATAAAATTAATTATGAAATATTTTCTTTGGGCTATCTACCATGCATAAACTCCATACTATCTTACACGAACTACGTGGGTTCTAATTCCTTTTCTAAAAAAGATACATAGGTATCTCATCTGCAGGTACGATCCCAACTCTGAAATAATCTATGTCCTTAATAACAATAATAAACATCAAGTGCCCCACTGAGTGGCTTTAAAACCGGTATGGTTATTATAATTACCAAGAGATTTTTATATAACGTGTTGAACGATACCAATGAATAAGAATATCTAAATAAATACAGACGATTCTCTACTGATGAAATACCTCAAATACATTTAAATGATTCTCTAAATTTCATAAATATTAATCATTGACTATTAGATATAAAGGAAATCTCATTTTCATACTTGGTAATTTAATAAGGATTCAAGAACATAACACAAATTTATAAAGAAAGTCCCAGAGTACACAATAATTCCCCCTAGAAAGGTGTGATGAGTCTGACCTCCCATCCTCTCAACCAATTAAAATTTTTAGGCCTCATAGGTCCACAACTAATGAGCAGCTACCTTTGAAAAGTAGGTCTAAATGGATATAGAATCATTGGATGTTTTCAGTTGTATGAATAAACCCATTAGAAACTGATTGGAATGTTTGTACCAAAAACAAACAAGGTCATCCCCATTTCAAGAAGAAACATGTATATAAGAGCCAAATGAAATTTTATATCATTCATATAACAATTTTTATGATAATTTTTTTTTATTAATTTATTATTTATATGGTCTTGTGATTCAAATGATTACGTAGGTGGTGTATATGTTATGTTATAATTTCAACATGTATCATGATTATGTATTATTATGGTTTTTGATGATATTATATTACAATCCATATCTCATGAAACGCATAGAATTTAACCGTGTATATTTATTTTATTACAATACATGTTTTTTGTTTACATTTATGTCTTTATGAACTCAATATTTAAAATTTTTTTTATGAAAAATTATATTATATGCTGAAAATCATATTTTCAAAAAAATAAAAATGATTACTATTTTAAATAGATCATTTAAAAGGGTAATTTATTGTTTATTGAATATATGATTTAAATATTTTTGAAAATCTTATATTAAATGTTTTCAATGTTATTTTCAATAAAAATGGTTTTTAAAATTTTATACATATTAAACAGTGGTTTACATAGAATATTTATTTTCATTAGGAAATGTTACATGTTATCCTTAAAAATACATATCCATATATGTTGATATAATTTGATGTAACTTATTATTTTATAGGTATACGATCTAAGGATATAGTTCTTATTCCATATCTAAATGTTTTTTTTGATGAAAACATGTTTCTGAAACCCATTTCTCTATCATAGGATAAACTAAGAAAAAATTCTTATAAAAACTATTAAATTTTCCACATGATATAATATGGAAAAATGATGAAATAATTTTGAACCCTTTCTATTTTAAATATATTATACTATTATGAAATGTTAATGAAGCCCATTTAAATTTGTGGGTTTCGATATTATGTGTGTTTTATGATAATCTATAATACGTACCTATGATTTTCATTATATGATAGTTGAGGCCTATATATCCCTTTACTTCATTTCATAATGATAAATTTTCTATGATATCAGAGTGAAAATTGGTTTTTTTATCACGCCTAAAAATAAGGGTACATGGGTATCTATCCCAAGCCCGATAAATAGGGTGCACAGGTGGTTATCTGATGCTCGAAGATGCTACAAACAGGGTTATCCAAAGCCTAAAATTTTATGAATATATTCATGGGTATCCATTAAATAATTTTTTATAAGGTTATATGTATACCAAAAAATATATCTTATTCTAATGTTATTCTCTTGTAAATCATGTTAATTTCCTACCCTATGATTAATGTCTTATGAATTGACAATCATTATTACATGCCTTATGATTATGATGTTTGGTATGTAGGGTATTGTTCTCAAATGTTATAATAATGTTCCTATACCCTTATTCTCTTGTTATTCCTATATATATCCCTTATTTATAGTTACTAATCACACTATATCACACTTTCTTATGTTACCTTTCATTAGGTTATAAATAATGGTTTTGAGAAGGGTATTTTTAGTAAGGGTAATTCAAGGGAACATGTTTATGGGATACATTGAAGATCAGTAGCCAATTTAGATTATTTTTTTCATAGTATCTAAGGAAAATAAAATATTGTGGTCCTTAGGTTTTTTGTTTTATGTATTTAAATATTCACTAATAAGATTCAATATATATTTATGAAAGTCCAGGGTCACTATATTTTTTATCATATAAAAAGATTAGTTATCCTAGGAAAATAGTATGTAAAAAATAAGTAGGTTCCCTTGATATATTTCTAAATATATCCTGGGGTTGTATCTAAGGAAAATACTATATATTATTCAATGTATAGGGTAATTTCATGAAATTTTGTTAATTTATTGAGAAATTTTATCCATGAAAATAAATCTGAATTAAGATAATATAGGTGGATGTTGCTCTATCATAGAAGTACCATGGAATAATAACTTTAAAAATTGTGCATTGAGTTGTACTTGATCATCACCAGGTGCATGACAACAAGCTTTTCTACACACCCAGTTTTACTATACATGGGTATTTTGTTTTGGATATTAAAAACTCTTTTTGAACCATCATGAAATATTTAAATAGACTAAAACATTGAATGAAAAAGGATAAAACAATGCTATCATGTATTAAGAATAAGGATTCAAAATTTAGTTTTAATATATGTTACTTTTTTGTGATTATGTGATTTTGCTCAATGATTATTGTTACTAACACTATGTTTTTTGGTTTTAATCAATATTTAGTACTAGAAAAAAAATTGGGAAACATTAAATATGATAAACAATTTTCTGATGAGAAACCAAATGGGACACTAACTGGAGTGATGGATATTGTGATTATGACTAATATATTATCATAAAACATGATTAATAATGTACACCTTACCCAAATATTAGACTCAACAACGAATATAATGATAATATTCACTGAGAATTTAAGTTACCATGGTGATGGATGAAATACGATTCAACTTCTAATATGTCAAGACAATGGGAATAATCACTCAAGGTAATGTCTCAAATGGACGGGATGATGGTTTATGTCTGGAAATGAATAAAAAATTAAAGTAAATGCAATAATAAAAATGAAAATATTGGTTAATGTGATTGATGAGAATTTTTGTTTCCTTAAGATATCATTGGATGTTAAATGTTTAAAAAAATTGAAAGTATGGTAATTATGAAATTTGAAATGCACTGTGTTGCATTTGTTGTCAATGAAGTATGTTGTTGTCAAGGAATGAATGGATGGATGTCAAGGTGTTTCAATATGTGTATGACAAAGGTTGTGATGGTGATGGTGAGGAAAGGAGAATGGCCATGGTATTAAGATGCATGTCACTTAGGAGATTCACTAAGTGACATAGGATGTTGTGGTTGAAACATTCTCTATGTAAATCAGACGATTGTTGAGCTGTTCTTAAAGTTCCAAGAACTTGTATCAACTGGATACAATGTCACAACAAGCTTTAGAAGACCATGCATTGTATTGAAAATCCATGAGGAAGTGAATGGGATCCATCCACATCTCCTAAGTGGATGAAGTGAGCTGAAGAAGTCCATGCACTATCTCTTAGTGCATGTGAATCAGAAGAAGATCCAATTTGATCTCTGATTGGATCAATGAAGAACATTGAAGATCTATGTGATTCAGGAGCTCGGTTGATGAAGAACCTTCGGGAAATCCATTCCTAAGTGATGAATAAATGTTGAATAGAATTGGAGGAATTCTAATGAAGAAGAAGAAATAAAGAAGAGTAAATGAAGAGGAAGATGGATTGATGTGACATTTGAACTTGGTTACTTTGTTTTTAACAAAGTACTTGTTCTATTACTTGCAAAAAATTAGCCATCTCAAGCCAGCCTTAAGGGTAAAACCCCCAAGGCACATGTGGGCCTAAGGCGCCACGCCCAAGGGGGGATCCCATGTGGCCAGCCCGAGAGGCAGTGGGGCCGTGTGTAAGCCCCGGGCCACGCAGGGGATCAGTTCCTGCGCAGCATGGGCGCCTGAGCGCGCGCCCGAGGTGCATGGAGGGTGCTATGAGAGCGCCCAAGTGGCAGAAGGTGGGCGCAAAGCGCGCCCGCAGAGAACCCGGTGCGGGGCGGCACTAGGAGGGGAGAAGAGAGCTAATTGAACTGAAGGCTGCAGCGCCTCTTTGTTAAACCACGAGAAAAACGCTGGCCGATTTGATGTGGGACGGGATTTTTATCCCGGGATCTAATCCTGGCTGCATGTTTGATCTCGCGCGAGATCTCCACCATACGATCCATCTCTGCGGCGATGTTATAATCTGAGCCGTCCGCGGTCATTTAAATGGCGATCCGACGGCTCCCAGCATCGTCTCCTTCGTTGAGCTCGACCGAGGCCTCCCTGCATGCCTCCGTCGAACCAGAGGCCACGTGCACGCCGGATTTCGAGTTCCCGGCCACCTCCGATCGAGATGAAGCATCCAACGTGATCTTCTGGCCTTAACGATCACATTCATGCAATAAAATAGTCATGCATGCAATGAGAGGGGGATTTCGGTCGAGGCCGAGGCAAACAACGTTGTCGAGGCTATGTTGTTTATGTCATTGCAAGAATCGACTTAATGAAGCCATGCATACGTTCGGCGAAGCATGAACGTGAAGGAAATAAAAGGAGAAGGAACCCGCGTGCACTGAGGAGAAAAATAAAGATTTTGATAATCTTGAACGCCCGAAAATCTCGGGGATTCGAGTTGTATCTCATGCGGATGAACCACCTCTCCTCTTCCTATAAAAGGAGAGGACAAGCCTCTCAAAATGCTTGCTGAAGTTCTGTTGAAAACCCGAAGTCCCGTGGAGTGCTCTGCCTCGCGAAGTTTTGAAGCCCCGCGCAAGTATCTTGTGCGGCTGAAGTTCCTTGCGCGCAACTCCTTTGCGCGACAAGAAGTAGAAGTTTGGGCAGCGCGACCTTGCGTGCCCCTTCAGAGCACGGTGTCCCCTGCGCGCTAATCCTTTGCGTGACAGGAAGGAGAGGAGCTTGCGCGACCTTGCGCGCTCCCTCTGTGCACCGCGCCCCCTGCGCGGTAGGCACTTGCGCGCCCAAGGTGTCCTTCCACCCTTGTGGCTTGTGCGCCTCACGGTGTTGCATCCTGCACACCCGAGTGATTGCGCGCCTCTTACCCATTGCACGCCGCTTACACCGAGGACCTTGCGCGCCTTCATTTGTGTTGGTATTCGGGTGTGTGCAAGAGGAGGCCGAGGCATAGCCTTGTGTGTGCACCAAGTGAAGACCACACCTTTTGTGTGTGCAAAACAAGAAGAGGACCTACGGGTTAAGTGTGTGCAAGAAAAAGAGTGAAGGTCAAATATACACTCATTGTGTGTGTGCAAATCAAAGAACAAGTTGTTTGTGCAAAACAACAAAGTGGCCGAACCTAGTGTGTGCACTAAAAGTGTGTTCACATAAAAGAAGAAGAAGACAGTCACACAAAGTATAACACACATTTATGTGTGTAATCAAAAGGAATTAAATGTGTGAAGGAAAAGAAGAAAAGGTGTGTTCTTAAAGTGACTACACCCTTTGAGGGTTTATTTCACCAAGAGGAGAAAGAGGAGAGTGCATGCATGCATGCATGCACATGCACACGTAAACAAGTCAAATCTGCGTGTGTGCAATTGAGTTGTCCAAGACCAGAAGATCTTGAAGAATCAGAGTTTCCATGCATTCAGTGCATGAAGTTGAATTCCTGTGAGACTGGACCAGACTGGATTTAAAGATATTAGTTGTCTGAGTATTCAGTAGTTGAAGAGAGAAGCCAGGTCATCCTTAGAAGAAGGTGATAAATCCTGAGCAAGATGAGAAGACCTGTTCACCACAAGTGATCAGAAGAAGAGCAATGCCATCAGTCTTTATCCTAGACTGCTGAAGATACTTGAAGAAGATTAAAGAGAAGAAGATCTACTCGTGTGACTTGAGGAGCCAGGAGAAGACCCTATGGGACTCAGGGAGAAGAACTCTTCAGTGGGATTCTGGAGCAGGCCAGTGGGACTCTGGTAACACTGTGGGACGCAGTATAAAGACCCTCATGTGGGACTCAGGAGAGATACAGTGGGACTCTGTATCGGCCATTGTAATTCTAACAAGTTATAATGGAGAAACCATGTTGGGGCGTATAACCAACATGGCAAGGACGTAGGCCTTTGGTGCCAAACCTTGTAAATTTGTGTGTCCAGTGCCTTTACATTTACTGCATCATTCGTGGAAAGGTGAGAGATACAAGAAGAGTGGATCGAGGCCTTAACAAGCCATAGTGGTTTAATTAATAAAGAATCAATTAGTAAAAAGTTTTAAGGGATCACTGATTCACCCCCTCCCCCTCTCAGTGATTCACACTGATCTTGGCACTTCAATTGGTATCAGAGGGAGGTTACCTCTAAAAGATCCAAGGGAGTCTTTATGAAGTTCAGATTTGAGAAAATGAGTGACCAGCCTCAAATGGAGATATCTGCCAAGACTCAGAAAAATAGAAAGAAGAAACAGGCAAAGAAGATGAAGAAGAAGGTTGTTGCAATCAGAGAAACTCCTTCTATGGAAAGAAATGTGAAAGTCACATCAGATGACAATTCCTTTTATCATTCTTCTGATTAAGCCTGCTCTAGCTGTGATGAAGATGGAAGGAACAATGATCTTCTAAATGCTATCAAATATCTTCAGAAGACAGGCCCCAAGGAAGTGGAAATGTGTATATCTACAGGCCTCCTTGATCTTCAAGAAGAAAAATTACAGCTACAAGATGAAGCCAATTCTCTGGAAGTCCAATTGGCAAAAAGGGTTGGCATAACCAACACTCTCAGAAAGCTGGTGAAGGCTAAAGATGAAACCGTTTCTCTTTGCAATGAAAGATATGAAAACACTGCTGAAGAATTGCAAAGAATCCTTTCTGAGAAATAAATCTTTAAGACTGTGGTCAAAGAAGTTTTCCATGCACTGGAAAAGAGGCACAAAGTTTCAATGAATGTCAGAAATGCTCAACTCGAAGACAAAGTCAAAATAGAGAAGGAGCTTGACAATTCATTACTAGAATTGAAGAAGGTGCATGAAGACCAGTTAGAACTGCTGAAAGAAAATTGGGAAGGAAGGCTAAGAACTATTTAGGATGAGTAGAACTCCCTCAATATGAAATGCTTCGAACTAGAGGTGATATTGAAAAATCTACAATCACCCAAAGCTGAATCCTCCCAGTTAGCTGAAAGTAGAAATGTTGCTACTCAAGTAAGCTTTGAGAAGGATGATTCTAAGAGAAAGACATCCTCTAATAAAAGGGAAACAACTTCTAAAAATAAGGTACCATCCATCCCATCTTGTACTAATGCTTCTAATTGTGTTTCCACAAAAATTACAGGATGGAAGAATAATTCCAAACAAGTATGGATGAAGAAAATGAAGAAGCAGAGCTCTCCTGAAACAACACAGCAGCTCCAGAAAAGTACCCTAAAATCAGAAGGACTGAAGAAGTCAAGATTTGTGGGTCAATGTTGGTGTTGTAATAAGTATGGGCACTGTGTAAAGGATTGTTGGTACAATCCTCTCAATGTGAAAGCACAAGGGAATCCCATGCCAAGGGGGAGCAAGCCAGAGGAAAAGAAGCAACATCCACAGGTCCAGAGACATCTGTTTACTGCAAATATATTTGGATTACTTGACAACATCTGGGATGATTTCAAAAGTGGTCAAAAAGATACATGTCAGTCTCCAACTGTATCCAGAGCTCAAAAGAAGAAAAGATCACAGAACCTGGCTCAGAAAGAATCCTTGGGAAGAAAGAAGAAAGTTGAAGATGCTCCCAAGAAGATTATGAAAAAGGAAGAGAAGTCCTTGGAATCTAAATCCAAGAAGGGTGATGCATCCAGAAGGACCACCAAGAAAACATGCTTCTACTGTGGAAAGAATGTCCATACCATGGATCTTTGTAAACAAGCCATGAAATTTAATAGAAGCCAACTGCACTCAAACAGACAATCAATCTAGAAGAAGCAGAAGGGATTGGTTGAAAATAAGTTGCCTAAGAAAGGTGGCTTAACAGTATCAGAAGAACCATGTGGGATTTCCAAAACTGAGGCCTCACCTCCAAATGACTTGTTAGTCATATGGCCAAATCATTTTTAACTTGCCAAAGATCTACAAAGAGCTGAAGATAAAGTTCTGGCAATTGCTAAGGCAAAAGGGAAGAAGAAGATTTCACATGAAGATGTATTGAGATCCACACCAGCACAAACATCATTGAAGATCAAATGTGCAAGTGTGAAGAATGGTGAAAATGGGACATCTCGGTTGAGAGAATCTTCTCAACCTTGTTGTTCACATTGATGAACCAAGGAGGTTCCATCTTATTCCCTAATCACTTGTTGTTACATGTGCTAACATTACAGGGAATTGAAGATGATGATCATTCTTAACTGGAGGATGGTTTGGACAGAATGGAGTGCACCCCTTGAGGGGGAGCCAATCACAAGAAGATGGGATTCTTAGATTAATACCATCTTGAGAAAAGTGAAGGTATTCCAATCATACTTTCATCCCTTGTTTCTTAATTGAGTTTATCTTGTCAATTAAGGGGGAGTATGGATTGAAGACAAATGGATGAAAGGGGGAGATTTATCTTTGCACTTGAACTTTCTAATGTGTTTGGTGAAGTATGTGTAGGATTTAGCAATTCATTGATATATCTGAAAAATTTCAAACCCCTGAAGCTTGATCTCACATGTATAGTGAATGTTGGAAAACATTGAGTACCTTGGTTACATCACTCTTGTTTTCTACACCGGGTTAGCCCAAGTAGACTTAGAGTTGATTTACTAAAGGTTCTTTGCTAAAGAGAACATGTGACATCATCCCTCTCTCAGTGTTTTTCAAGAAAATACTTTTCAAAGGGAGGAAGAGATTTTAGAAAGAGAACCACACCACACCTTTGCATTTGGTTGCCAATAAGGGGGAGAAATATTGGCACACATATTAACCCATTCATATGTGCTCTAGTGTATTGCCAACAAATACAAAGGGGGAGATTGAAATGCACTGTGTTGCATTTGTTGTCAATGAAGTATGTTGTTGTCAAGGAATGAATGGATGGATGTCAAGGAGTTTCAATATGTGTATGACAAAGGTTGTGATGGTGATGGTGAGGAAATGAGAATGGCCATGGTACTAAGATGCATGTCACTTAGGAGATTCACTAAGTGACATAGGATGTTGTGGTTGAAACATTCTCTATGTAAATCAGACGATTGTTGAGCTATTCTTAAAGTTCCAAGAACTTGTATCAACTGGATACAATTTCACAACAAGCTTTATAAGACCATGCATTGTATTGAAAATGCATGAGGAAGTGAATGGGATCCATCCACATCTCCTAAGTGGATGAAGTGAGCTGAAGAAGTCCATGAACTATCTCTTAGTGCATGTGAATCCGAAGAAGATCCAATTTGATCTCTGATTGGATCAATGAAGAACATTGAAGATATATGTGATTCAGGAGCTCGGTTGATGAAGAACCTTCGGGAAATCCATTCCTAAGTGATGAATAAATGTTGAATAGAATTGGAGGAATTCTAATGAAGAAGAAGAAATAAAGAAGAGTAAATGAAGAGGAAGATGGCTTGATGTGGAATTTGAACTTGGTTACTTTGTTTTTAACAAAGTACTTGTTCTATTACTTGGAAAAAATTAGCCATCTCAAGCCAGCCTTAAGGGTAAAACCCCCAAGGCACATGTGGGCCTAAGGCGCCACGCCCAAGGGGGGATCCCATGTGGCCAGCCCGAGAGGCAGGGGGGCCGTGTGTAAGCCCCGGGCCACACAGGGGATCAGTTCCTGCGCAGCATGGGCGCCTGAGCGCGCGCCCAAGGTGCATGGAGGGTGCTATGAGAGCGCCCGAGTGGCAGAAGGTGGGCGCAAAGCGCGCCCGCAGAGAACCCGGCGCGGGGCGGCACCGGGAGGGGAGGAGAGAGCTAATTGAACTGAAGGCTGCAGCACCTCTTTGTTAAAACACGAGAAAAACGCTGGCCGATTCGATGTGGGACGGGTTTTTTATCCCGGGATCTAATCCTGGCCGCATGTTTGATCTCGCGTGAGATCTCCACCGTACGATCCATCTTCGTGGCGATGTTATAATCTGAGCCGTCCGCGGTCATTTAAATGGCGATCCGATGGCTCCCAGCGTCGTCTCCTTCGTTGAGCTCGACCGAGGCCTCCCCGCATGCCTCCGTCGAACCAGAGGCCACCTGCATGCCGGATTTCGAGTTCTCGGCCACCTCCGATCGAGATGAAGCATCCAGCGTGATCATCTGGCCTTAACGATCACATTCATGCAATAAAATAATCATGCATGCAATGAGAGGGGGATTTCGGTCGAGGCCGAGGCAAACAACGTTGCCGAGGCTATGGTGTTTATGTCTTTGCAAGAATCGACTTAATGAAGCCATGCATACGTTCGGCGAAGCATGAACGTGAAGGAAAACAAAGGAGAAGGAACCCGCATGCACTGAGGAGAAAAATAAAGATTTTGAAAATCTTGATTGCCCGAAAATCTCGGGGATTCGAGTTGTATCTCATGCGGATGAACCGCCTCTCCTCTGCCTATAAAAGGAGAGGACAAGGCTCTCAAAATGCTTGCTGAAGTTCTGTTGAAAACCGGAAGTCCCGCGGAGTGCTCTGCCTCGCGAAGTTTTGAAGCCCCGCGCAAGTATCTTGTGCGGCTGAAGTTCCTTGCGCGCAACTCCTTTGCGCGACAAGAAGTAGACGTTCGGGCAGCGTGACCTTTCGTGCCCCTTCTGAGCACGGTGTCCCCTGCGCGCTAATCCTTTGCGCGACAGGAAGGAGAGGAGCTTGCGCGACCTTGCACGCTCCCTCTGTGCACCGCGCCCCCTGCGCGGTAGGCACTTGCGCGCCCAAGGTGTCCTTGCACCCTTGTGGCTTGTGCGCCTCACGGTGTTGCATCCTGCACACCCGAGTGATTGCGCGCCGCTTACCCATTGCACGCCGCTTACACCGAGGACCTTGCGCGCCTTCATTTGTGTTGGTATTCGGGTGTGTGCAAGAGGAGGCCGAGGCATAGCCTTGTGTGTGCACCAAGTGAAGACCACACCTTTTGTGTGTGCAAAACAAGAAGAGGACCTACAGGTTATGTGTGTGCAAGAAAAAGAGTGAAGGTCAAATATACACTCATTGTGTGTGTGCAAATCAAAGAACAAGTTGTGTGTGCAAAACAACAAAGTGGCCGAACCTAGTGTGTGCACTAAAAGTGTGTTCACCTAAAAGAAGAAGAAGACACTCACACAAAGTATAACACACATTTATGTGTGTAATCAAAAGGAATTAAACGTGTGAAGGAAAAGAAGAAAAGGTGTGTGCTTAAAGTGACTACACCCTTTGAGGGTTTATTACACCAAGAGGAGAAAGAGGAGAGTGCATGCATGCATGCATGCACATGCACACGTAAACAAGTAAAATCTGTGTGTGTGCAATTGAGTTGTCCAAGACCAGATGATCTTGAAGAATCAGAGTTTCCATGCATTCAGTGCATGAAGTTGAATTCCTGTGAGACTGGACCAGACTGGAGTTAAAGATATCAGTTGTCTGAGTATTCAGTAGTTGAAGAGAGAATCCAGATCATCCTTAGAAGAAGGTGATAAATCCTGAGCAAGACAAGAAGACCTGTTCACCACAAGTGATCAAAAGAAGAGCAAGGCCAGCAGTCTTTATCCCAGACTGCTGAAGATACTTGAAGAAGCTTAAAGAGAAGAAGAGCTACTCGTGTGACTCGAGGAGCCAGGAGACGACCCTGTGGGACTCAGGGAGAAGAAGTCTTCAGTGGGATTCTGGAGCAGGCCAGTGGGACTCTGGTAACACTGTGGGACGCAATATAAAGACCCTCCTGTGGGACTCAGGAGAGATACAGTGGGACTCTGTATCGACCATTGTAATTCTAACAAGTTATAATGGAGAAACCATGTTGGGGCGTATAACCAACATGGCAAGGACGTAGGCCTTTGGTGCCGAACCTTGTAAATCATTGTGTCCAGTGCCTTTACATTTACTGCATCATTCGTGGAAAGGTGAGAGATACAAGAAGAGTGGATCGAGGCCTTAATAAGCCATAGAGGTTTAATTGATAAAGAATCAATTAGTAAAAAGTTTTAAGGGATCACTGATTCACCCCCTCCCCCTCTCAGTGATTCACACTGATCTGGGCACTTCAAAATTCAACGTCATAAATAAATATTTTAAGAAGAGAATCAGCAAGGTTTCATGGGTAATGGATTTGAAGTTGATGCTGAATAGAATATGAATGATATATGAAAGTAAATAGGTATTAATTAATAATATTTTGAGGTCAAGTTAATGGATCAATGATTAGGTTGATTAATTGTTTTGATTTTGTATTCAAATTCAAGAGTTATGAAATATATATATGTTATTTATTATACTTTTTCATTAATGATTTGAATGAGAATATTGACTGGTGATAATGTACTACAAAATTAAATAAATAAATTGACTCAATTTTATGAAAAAAACTTATTATGGTAAGGAAACATTTATTATGATATTTTTATTGGTAAAATGCTATTTATTTAGGTCAAAGAGATTATTGAAATGGGTAATGTAAATTGGATAATATTGATGACCTAAAAACAGATAAACTATTTTATGAAAAGTGTTTTATACAATCCTTGATGGTGTTGTCATAATTGATTGATATGTATAATAAATTTGATAATATAACGATTTTTTCATGTAATGGGGAAGCATGCATGTTTTCAGATAGCTTTTATGTTATTTTATTTTATTACCATGTTTCAAGAGAATACATGATGAATGTATTCACAAGTTTGGTAGGCGAAAAACAAGAGTTATTATATTATATATAGGGGATTAAAATTTAGTTGATTTTGAGAAATTTGGTCACCTTCATTATAATTTTTAAATTTTGGATTGTTTATAGGTTAATCAATTTATGGACTTGTTTTTGTTGAACTTTTTATCAAATTTTATGGATTATCATATTAAGTCACAATATAAAAAATTATCGATATTGGATAATATATTATAGCCTTTATTTACACGAATAGATGGAATGGATTGTAATATTATTATGGATATTATTTTCTATTAGTACATCAAGGATAAAATAATTCATCATCGTTTCTCAGAGAATGACATGAAGTATAAATTGATTGAATCACAACCAAAGGATGAAAATGTTATTACAATAAAAAGGAAAGATAATCACATGGTATATTGATCACTTTGAAAGTCAAGGTCTTATTAGAACTGTAACATATCACTTAGAACATCAATTTACACTCTCTTTCGTTCATAACTTGTTCTATGTATCTCCCATGATGATGTACATACCTAATACATCAAAATTACTTAAATCAGAGGTTGTAATATTAGACTATGATATTTGTTGAAGAATAATGGGAGGAGTTTCTATATCAAATACAGAAGGTTCGATGACATAAAAACTGATAACCAGGTCAATGTTTTGTATTGAAACCACCTGGTTAATAAAGGTAGGTATGAATATATGGATTTTAGGAGCTATAATTATCTTTAATTTTTTCTACCAATAAGAATAATTTTTTTGGAAAATTTAATTTTATGGGGTTCATAATCTAACCCCAATGAATTCGGGAAATATTATTTCAGAATTAAATTTATGATTTTTAATATTTTGTTTTACATGAAACATTGAGTAGATCTTGTGTCTCACACAACATTGAGTGTAAACTATGATACACACGAAACCAAGATTTAATAAAATCTAACAAACAATTAAAATATTATTATTTAATATTATATTTATCACTTAGCCATTCTAATTTTGGATATTAATATGAATAAAAAAATTATAAGAATATTTTATCTATTCATGTATATAATTCTTTTAGTGACAAATTAATTATATATAATGGTAATATCAATTTTAATATAAAGGAAACATTTTTTTCAAAAACTAATATTATATGAACAAGTGTGTATTACATCAAAAAATTTAATAAATAAATTTTCATGAATTATATTAATGATATATATACATATATATTGTAATCAATATAATTATTAATATTCATCTTATGATTTTTCAATAGAATAGAAAAATATATATCTTATTTCTTATTAAAAACTATATTTTTCATAAAAGTAGTTTTGTCGCCATTTTTGGAACATACATAAAAAAATAAAATATATATAATAGTAGTTTTAAAAAATATTTTTATTTCATGAAATCTGAATATTAAAATTAACTTTTTCTTAATTTGTTATAATTTAATCAAATGATTAATTTTCTGATTACTATTGATAAATGTCGAGTTTAAATTGAAAAGATCCCTTTCATTTAAATTATTATTATAGTTGAATTATATTTTAAATTGAATTATAATAAAAATTATTTTAATTATATAATATTTAATCCAATTTTTGTTATTTTAATCAAATTTATATCAAAATTGAATATTAAATGTTTGTAAATTTTAGATAAATTTTCATTGAAACCCCACTTTCTCATCTTGTTAGTGAGATCAAGATTAAATTTCAATTTTAAGCATTTTTGAAATGAATTTGAAAAAGTGGAACCCATTTTTGATATAGATTAGTTTATATTATCTTTTAAGGTACACATTACTTTTAACCAAAATGAATTTTGAAAATAGTAAAAATTATTTACGATGGTAGAAGTAAAAACTGGTTTACCATGGAGTCAAATTTGAAATAAAAGGGTTAAAATTACAGAAATAGTTTCATAAAACATGTTTTATGTCCATATTTAGACCATATATTAGAGAAAAATAGAGAAAAAACATTTTTATCCCATTTTCATGATAAAAACATGAGTATAACATTTTATTTTAAAAAATTACATGTATTCCCCTCTCCACACATTTAAAAGGACACCCCATATTCTATCATACTGAATCCTTAAACCTATATTTTCATCAAATACCTACCATAATTACTTCCCTAAATCACTCCTCTCATCCCAAAATCTATATTGTGAAATGATATTTCCATGGAGTATTTTTCCAAAAACATAAGGAGGTTACCGATAGAATATTTAATATTCTTCAACAATATTTTTTATTTCATTTCATCCTCCGGTTCCATTTATTATTATATATCTGTATATTTATAATAAAACAATTTTATTGAAAATAATTATATTATTTTATTCAAATTTAATTACCTAAAATTATCTCAACATCCATCAAATGTATTGTGAAATCTTCATTCGTGTGTACAGTGGACTACGGCCTCAGTAACAGACGTCATCCATTTTTCCATTACCACCTCTTACAGTTAGTTATGATGATAGATAGATTGTATATATATAATATTTGTAACATTATTGTACATATCAAGTCATTATATCATATATATATATATCATTAATTTCTATTCAGTATTGGATACAATAACCTCACTCATTTTTGTATCAGACAACCGCCTTGCGAAGCGCCATGATTTGTTTTCCCAAACGGTTTACATGTAAGATAATGAGAATAAATTTAATGAATTATGTGATATAAATTAAATATGTATGATATTAATGAAATATTTAACATTATTAATAGATAATATATCATTTTTTATATTACCTTTTCACCTACTGAAGGATAACAATGACGTTCTTGTATCTGTGGACTACCACATTCCCGAAGTGATGTGACTCCTTTTTCCCCAAAAACTACATGGATGATATTCATAAGTAAACATAAATAAATAATTGTATTTTAATGATAATTTTATAATTATTATAAGATAATATATAACTTTTCACCTTTCCATAATTATCGCTGAAAAGTAGAAACGTTAATCATTTGTAGGTGTGGCTAACTGTCTCCATGAATGGAATGTACATGATTTATCAACACCAAATTTCATGATTTTTGTTAATTTTATAATAGATTTATAAATATGATGATTACATAATTATTTTTATTAACTATATAATTTTATATGATCAATGTAATAAGTCCAAAAATTATTTAACAAAACATATACAAAAAATAAACTGATTATCAACCAAAATGTGACATTGACATGGAATTGTTGATAAATGGGAAATAAAAGTTCATAAGTAAATCATATATTATATTATATATGTAATTTATGTTATTAAAACATTTATAATGATATTATTTTTATTATAAATTTTTTTGTAATGAGTATAAATGATTTCAATACATATTGTAAGGGATTTCTAGTCTTTATTTTATTTCTTAAGACAAGATCCATATTCACCACGTTCTTCATTTAAGAGGTGTATACAATTCCCCTTTGGGATGTTATATTATAAATAAACCACTTTTATTATATTTAATTGTTTATTATATTATTATTTATTGTGGAATAAGAAACAAAACTTTCAATTGTGGTATGGGATTTCTATATCACTTTTTAGTTTTGTTAGACACATATCATATTCACCACGTATTGATTTTATGTTCTACCAATAATTAACATGAATGTATTTTATGATTTATATCCTATATATTATTGGTATTAACATATCTATTTTATGACCGATCATTAATGGGGTTTACAGTTCAAATAATACCAAAGTTGTAAGGTATTTTCTAAGAATTTTTATTCATTGAGATATATGTTATGTTATGAACCTATATTCTTTGTGATGTATATATAGAATTCTTTTGAAAAATAAGATCAAGAATTAATTTATTCTCATGATATTATGTGTTTCATTTATTGATAACATTTTATGGGGATTACATTTCATTGGTACTAAGGTGATAAATATTTTAGGTTATAATCTCCTCATGAATTGGGATTATTTATCATTATGTTTCTAATAATAAAATATTATGATCCATATATGATGAACCCCATGAATTTTCTTATAATTTAGTTTGTTAATGAGGATACTTTATTTCCCTTATATTGCATATATTTAGGACCTCAGTTGTGAAAAAATTGTTTTTAATAAAATTCATATTTTTGGTCAAATGTTTTTATCATTATAAAAACCATCTTTAAAAAAAATTGGTTTATGTTTTAAAATTTGTTTTTTAATCAGAAGGTTATTTTTTCTAATGAAATGTTTTAAATGATATTTATATGCATCCATTATATGTTTTCAATATTCATTTCAAATAAAATAATTTTGAAAATGTTTTATATTTTAAAAGGTGATATTAAATTAACGGTTATTTTCCTTAAGAAAGGTTCCATGTAATATTTCAAAATAATTTTCCATCTTTGATGATATCCTTTAATTTTACTTATTATTTCATAGGTATATAAACAAAGTATACTAGGATTATTCTTTGTCCTAATTGATTATGATGAAAAGTTATTTATCAAACTCATTTCTCATTCAGGGGTTATACAATGAAAATATGACTATGAAACTCATATATTCTATCTCATGTTATACTATGATGAAATAATGAAAGGATTATGAAACCTATATCTTTTAAAAATGATATGAAATGATTAAATTCCCTTCAAACCCATTACATATCATGTGTTCTTGTATGATGAATTGTTTATGATCCTTTATCCCACATATATATAATTTTCATAATGTGATGGGCGAGATATATATAACCCTTAAATGAATTGGATAATGAAAAATGTTCAACTTTTTTAGTGGCTACATAGGTGGTTAGACCAATATTAAAACATAGGGTAAATTGGTGGTTTTCACAAGCTCAATAAATAGGGTACACTGGTGGTTATCCCAATCATGAAGCAGGTACGTGGGTGGTTATCCTAAGAAAACAATATTATGAATGTCTTCGTTGGTATCATGGACATATGATTTTTTTCGGTTATGTGTATTCTAATAACATATATCTTTAGATAATGTTATTCCTTAATGGTTTATGTTATTTTCTCGTTTTGTGATTCATATGTTATGATATACAAATATTTGTTCCATTACTCAAGATTATGATCTTTTATATGCAAGGTATGGTTCTTAAATGTTATTATTATGTTCTCATACCCTTATACTAATTTTACGATTATTTATCTCTTTTTTACCCTTATTAGGCATTGGAGTTTATCCATTCTTTTGCTTACTTTCCCCTGGTTATGAAGAATAATTTTAAGTAGTGTATAGACCTAAAAATCTCGTGGATTGTTTTTATATACATGGGATTTTTACGAGTCAGCAAAATTTTACGGCGCATGATTCTGGGGCCGGGTGTGCCCGAAAACAATTTTTTAAGTTTTTTTCGGGTACTTTCAGTAAACATATGAGCATGATTTTATAACATTTGAACTGGTGCTCGAAACTGAAATCCGAGGGCACCGTTGAACTCACAGCGCCAGTATTCTCTTAAGAATACATTCACCTCGACAACAATTAGTCGAGAATAAAAGTTAGTTTTTGGCATTTTATAAAAATAATAATAAAATAAAGTGTGCAAAACCTTATTTTATTTGATCCACCTTTGGTTGTGTGGAGTTTGAAACCTCCAAGAAGAGGTTGGAGGTGGGGCCACCACACCTTAACCGCCCATGAGAAGTTTTGGTGGTGAGCCCCACCCGAACTCAACCACCCATGGGAGGATAAAATAGGTGGGGTCCACCCAAATTTTAACCCCTTGAAACTCTTAATTAGGTGGGGATAACCCTTGAAGTCCCTACATAAAGGTTCCACCACCCATAGAGCCTCTCCACCGTCCCATTTAATTGAATTGAGACAACCCCTTTAATTAAATAGAGTAACTCCCTTTAATTAATGTGCCAACCCATCATGGATTAATTAGGGGATCCTACGAAATTTATTTCTCCTTTTTGAATTGTTGTGAAAACGTAATATTAGATGACTCAATGTAATATTATTTTCACTTGGAATTTTGGTGGATCTTGAGAAGAATAAATCTTGGGAGAATAGTTTTTCCAATGAAGAAGATCTCCCAACGAATAATGAAGAATGCGAAGAACGCCGACGACGATTCTTCTTCAACTCCCTTCATTGAATCAAAGCAACATGGAGCGTCTTCCACATCCATCAGGAGACATCTTCCTTCCGCAACGCTGTCAACAGATTGAAAACCATATCCTCGCCCCAACATTGACAAACATTGAGAAAAGTATGGGGTTATTGCAAGTTGGTGCTTTCCTTTTCTTTTCTTCTCTTAATTGAAAAGAACTGATGTGAAGTATTATAAATAATTGAAGTTCAACTTCATTCCTTTTTGTTAAATAGTTGTTATCAGCTATAAACGTGGAGGGTGTGGGCCAAATAACATGGCCCTACTCCCTCCGCCAATCCTTTTGTGATGTTCCTTCGTCATGGTGACATAACTACGATGAAGTGATGAAGGTGACGACGACAAAGGCCGCGCTACCTGCAGTCTCCGCGAACCCCCAGTGCACTGAAGCTCCCAGGTGGACAATGTCGGCCAAAGAAGCACCCAACCCGCCTACAGTGCACACCGCCCGATGCCCCTTCCTGCTACCCGCGCCCCCACACACTACCCCACGTGCTGCCTAGCGCCCCCATTCATTGTCCGCGCCCCCAGTGCCCTCTAGCAGCCTACCCAGTGCTTCCGATGCCCAGTTGTGCGCTTCCCTGCACCCCTAGAGCCCTACGGTGCCCTTCCCGGCACCCCTAGTGCCATGCGGTGCTCTGCCATGCGCCATTTTGCGCCATACCCAGCGCCCACTGGAGGCCTGCCTCGGCATGCCTGGCGCCCTCATGCCCTACCCAGCGCCCCCAAGGCATCCCGGATTCCTCGCGGACACTCGGCCAAGCCTGTGTCCCGGCCCCCTCATAGTGCCCTAGCCCAACTGGCCCAACCGCACCCTCCGGGACGTGCCTTCTCGAGCTACACCTTAGCAACGCCCTAGGCCGAACTAGCCCAGATCGCAGGCCGAACCACCCTCGAAGTCTGCTATGCCGGGCCCAGTGGACCGAGTGGAAGATAGCATGCTGACCCGCCCAATGGGTTAGGTCATACCCAATGGGTTTCCCCTGGTTATCCCAGACCAGGTCAGCCCGGACTGGGTTGGGCTGAGTCGGTCTGATCGGGTCGGACCAGACCGGGCCCACTACCGACCCTTTACTTCCTTGGACAAATTTTTTGGCACCATATGTCCTTTTGATGAACTGTCAGTGGCGCCGGTATTCTTGGAACGAAGTCTTCCATTAGAGAATACCCCACTAGATTTCGGGGTATATTTGAGTTATGATGAGGATGGATCGTACAAAAATCCAACTGGTCCCCCATGACTAAAAGGCTAATAAATAAAAGATCGTGCATCCGATTGACATGCAGTTTATTGCGTTGAGACCCCTATGACATAGTAGACCTTTGAGATACTTTTTCTTGGAAGTTGGAGATAGTTGGAATTTTTCCTCGTTGTTCAGAGAGTGGATCCTTCTAATGTCAAGCAGGTAGAGTGTAGAGACCTACTAGCTAGCAGACCAGAAGACTGCTTAACCGATTTGACTAAGAGTGATTCGACTAGCCCAGTGGGGAGTGCCTGGTTGTTGGCAGCAGACACACGATGGAGGAGTGCCTAGTATTTGGCGGCAGACCTACATTACATGACAGGATAAGTACCTCTACAGGCTTTTAGGGAGAGCGCCTAGTAGTAGCGGCAGACCCACAATGGAGGAGCGTCTGGTAGTTGGAATCAGACCAGCGGTACTCGAAAAGAGGAGTACCTGAGCAGTCCAAGGTTAGTGAGAATCCCCTCGGTGTCGCAATAGGTCCAATGTACTTGATAGTGGTGGAGTTCTCCAGCAGCTGTGGTTTTGATAATTAAAATCCTGGTTTGAGCTGTGTCAATGACTTTTGTGTTTTCCTCATGATTTAGATGTGATACAAGATAACATATTTATATGTATGGGAATATACCTAAGTAATGGTGATATATTGATTTCATACTTTTTGGTTTATCTTTGTTGGATTTTGTGAGACCTTGAGAGTCTCGGGGTCCCTAACGAGTATCTTTAAACTCAACCCTACACAGGCTATCCCTACAACTAGTTCTGTTGGTGGCAGATGACATACAACGCTGACTAAGGTAGAGAGTAGCAGGACTAGACAGTACCCAGAGGTGAACCACTCAGCGTGACGGTACACAGAGTAGATGGACATACGTGGAGTGCTTAGGAGGCCATCTGTACCTACCATTCAGGATGGAACCCCAAAGGATGACTTATTTGTTATTTTACTTTTCTTCAGTTGTAATTTCTTTCAGTTGTACATCAACTTTCTTGTTGGGATTGTATTTCAGGCCCCTTTTTACTTTCCAGCACTTCTTTTTTATACAGTGTTACTAAGTATTTTTCTTCCAATTGTGTAATCTGATGTGTTTATTTACAATTATAAAGGAAATGCCTTCCTAGTTTAGGGATTTACACCTTTGGTGCTAGTCTGCAGCCCCTGGCCTTTGGAAGGAGGGCTTAGGGTAGTCTCGATACAGGCCCCAGGGGATGAGTCATGAGAAATTTGTATCAAAGGAGTCAGTTATAAAGCAGAACATATAACTATAACCATTATTTTTAGTGAAGAAATAGTGTTAAGGGTACTAATAGTGGTTTTCTGTTCATGGAATCTAGTGTTGGTGTGGGTGGACGAAATATCCATAGCCGAGGACCCTGACCACTGATTTCCAACTCAGTACACGAAAACACTAATTACGTGTATGTTTTCATAAGTTTTCTTTATGTCAGCTCAAACAAGTCGTCTCAGCAGGTATAATATTTTGAAAGTGTCACCTCTATTTCGTTCAGGATGCCTCTTCGCAGATGACTAGTTAGGGCCCCTAGAGTCATATGTACTGATATCCCACCGAACGACGAGGCCTCACTGCAGGGCCCTTTACCAGTGGAGGCCTTAATGGTACTACTTCCCATTGGGATACCAATTCCACTAGCTCTAGCAGTAGACGATGCACACCGATTGATCATGTTGCGCGATTTCCAGTACCAGAGGCCACCCAGTTTCAGGGGAGAAATGGACTCACAGGCGGCTGAGGATTGGCTGGAGAATTTTGTGAGAGTCTTCAGGCTAGTTGGGACACCAACCGATTTCATGGTGATCCCTGCCATGAGTCTTATTTAGGAAGCGGCATGTAGATGGTGGAACCTGATGCTTCAGGTTCATGAAGAGGTGACCCTACACTGGGCGTAATTCGAGAGCCTGTTCAAGGTGGAGTTTGTACTAGCCACCCTTCGTGTGGTGCGAATATAGAAGCTACTGCATCTATAGTAGGGTATCATGACAGTAGCTTGATACTCAAAAAGGTTCACTGACCTCTCACGCTACTCCACAGATATGGTACTGGACCCATTCTTTAGGGTGTGGACCTTTGTGTCGTGACTCAGTTGAGAGATCATAGCTCTGATGATCTCACTCAGTATCCCAATGCAGGCGGGGGTGCTAGAGAGAGCCCCCATAGTGGAGAGTTTCCTTGATGATAAGTCTCTAGTAGTGAGACCAACTACTAGATTACATGAAATGGAGTCTTTTGTAGCTAGAAGTAGAATGATGTCACAGAGGTCCAAGAGTTCCAAACCTACAGGTCGACGACCGAACGACTCAGAATCGGTTGTGCGGGGCACCCAGAGTGGAGACAGAGCCAGACATGCCAGGAGTGGACTGTGTTACTCATGTAGCGGATAGGGTCACATGGCTTGTGACTGTCATAACCACCATACGGATGTGTGACAGACAGTTGAGGGACCTCCCAGGTAGAGGAAGAGGTTCGAACGAGGTGGTCTACATGGAGGAGGCGGACGTGGAAGAGGAGCTGGACGTGCAGCTGGTGGTGGACGATGTTATGAGGTTTTACCCCCACCACCACCACCAGGAAGTCCACCCCGATTGTAGGGAGTGGGTGGATAGGGGAGAGATCATCGTCATGAAGTTGAGGCCTATGATCATGGTGCTCTGGAGATGATACATGGTACTATCTGGTTCTATTCAACCTTAGCTGCAGTTCTTATAGACATAGGTGCCAGTCACTATTTTATTTCCACATCCCTCATTCGAAACTCAGAGATTCCGAAGGAGCCATTAGTTTGATCCTTATGTCTAGAGACTCTTATAAGAGCTTATTAGACGATTACACACTTTTTTCGGCATTGTGAGCATACTCTAGGTGGTGAGTGATTTGGCTGAGATCTTCTAGTAGTGGTGTTGAGGCCTTACAACGCCCACTTGGGTATGGAATGGTTATCTAGAGTCCATGCCCAGATCTACTGTATTAGGCAAAAAGTGCAGTGTTTCCACAAATATGGGACCAGTTTAACCTTAACCGGTGAGAAGGGGTAATTTCAGCAAAGGATGAACTTACTCAGAGGAGGGTGTGGCAGATCACTCACCAGTTAGCTTGCCTTACCCTTAGATCATTAGATGTAGAGAGTCTGACTTATCCTGCAGTGGTGGACCAGTACGTGGATGTTTTCCCTAATGATGTTCTAGGACTAAATACTCATAGAGAGGTGGAGTTCTACATTGACATGTACCTCCGAATGGCACCAATATCTACTAAAACTTATCAAAAGGATCCTAATGAGCTTCATGAGTTGAGGGTATAGATAGAGGACATGCAGGGGAAGGGGTTCATATGACCCAGTGTTTCTTCCTGGGTAGCCCCGATTCTGTTCGCCAAGAAGGTGGATGAGATCATGATGCTCTATTTCAACTACTGTCACCTGAACCAGGTGACCATAATGAACAAGTACCCACTCTCGAAAATTGATGACCTCTTTGACCAGCTGAAGAGAGCACATTGGTTCATGAAGATAGTCCTCAGATCAGGCTATCACCAGCTCAGAGTTCGAGATGAGGATGTGCAGAAGACGACCTTCAGGTGTTATTATGGAAACTAAGAGTTCTTTGTTATGCCCTTCAGTGTAATCAACGCTCCAGCAGTGTTCATGAGTCTCATGAATAGGATCTTCTAGCCTTACCTCAATCGATTTGTCGTAGTCTTCATCGACAACATTCTGATCTACTTAACTACTGAAGAGGAGCATGCCTACAATTTTCAAGTAGTACAAGACACACTCTGAGATCAATAGCTTTATGTTAAGCTCTAGATGTTCCAATTTTTTATTCGAGAGGTTCACTTCATGGGAGACATAATCTAGGGGGCTGGAGTTGCAGTGGATCCAGCAAAGATCGAAGTGGTAATTTCATGGGAGCCACCCGGGAGTGTGACAGAGGTAAGAAGATTCTTGGGATTGTCTGGGTACTATCGGAGGTTCATTCCAGACATCTCTAGAGTGGCCGCACCACTATCATCCTTGAAGAAGAAGGGGGAACCCTTTATGTGGTCAGAGAGATGCCAATAGAGCTTTCAGGAGTTGAGGAGAGGCTAACTAGTGCCCATATCTTGAGACTTCCATAGGAAGGCGTAGGGTGTATAGCCTATAGTGACGCATCTGGGACCTCTCTCAGGTGTGTCCTAATTCAGGATCGAGAAGTTATCACGTATGGTTCTTGGAATTTCAGACAGAATGCGTAGAATTACGGTACCCATGACCTGGAGTTAGAAGTAGTGCTCTTCACCATGATGATGTGGAAGCACTATCTGATGGGAGAACATTTTACCGTGTACTCCGATCACAAGGGTCTCAGGTATATCTTCACTCCGAATTACCTGAACCTAAGATAGTGGTGATGGCTAAAGTTCCTCTAGTACTATGACTTTGAGATAATCTATACTCCTTAGAAGGGGAATGTTGTAGAAGATGCTCTTGGCAGGAGATCTGGTATACAACTGCTAAGAGTGGTGATAGAGAAGTTGGTTGCCTTATAGATATCCTTTGTGGATTGAGATAGACCAACTTATCTACAGTCTCTTACAATCACTCCCCCACTTCTTCAATGAGTTAAGGTGTCGCAGCATGGGGACACTAACTACAAGACATGACATGCTCAGATATCCATAGGATAGGCACCTGATGGATTCTCTGATGGTGTGGATCATGTCATCCTCTTTCGATGATGTACGATGGTACCAGTGGAACATCAGGAGGAGTTGATGAGGGATTTCCACACATCCCCTCTAGCGGTACATCCAAAAGTGGAGAAGATGTACCAGGATCTTTGACGACAACACTGGTGGCTAGGTATAAAGAAGGCAGTAGCAGAGTTTGTCTCATGATGCGTCATTTGTCGGCAAGTGAAGGCAGAGCACTAGGTACCAGCAGGATTGGTTCAGCCCATAGAGGTTCCTGAGTAGAATTTGGATGGGATATCCATGGACTTCATGACGGGTCTTCCACGTATATCCAGGGGCCATGACTCGATTTGGGTGATTGTTTAATGACTCACTACGTCGGCCAAATTCCTACAGATTAGATAGTAGGGTTCAGTAGAGAGCTTGGGATGCCTCTATTTTCAATAGATTGTATGAATACATGGAGTTCCATCTTATATTGTCTCCTACTGTAAATCACGGTTTACTTCAGATCTATGGAAGGGGTTGCAGGAGGCTTTTTGAACACATCATCACTTGAGCACCACCTTCCAGCCACAGACAAGTGGTCAGACTGAGAGGACCATTCAGACCCTTGAGGACATGCTACGTTAATGTGTCCTTGACTTTGATCGCAGCTGGGAGGATCACTTTCCTTTTTTTTAATTTGCGTATAACAATAGCTATCACTCCACCATCAGTATGGATCCTTTCGAGGCGTTTTACGGATGAGCTTTCAGATCACCCTTGTGCTGGACCGACCTAAGAGTGTCAGCCCAAGTGGGACTAGATATGGTATGGGCTACTTTCGAGAAGGTGCAGATCATAAAAAAGCAGATGAAGACTGCACAGAGCAGACATAAGTTGTATGCAGACATGAGACATAGGCCTCTCGAGTTTGAGGTTGGTGACAACGTCTTTCTACAGGTCTCACCTCGATGAGGTCTACGGATATTTGGATGAGGTGTCAAGTTATCTCTGAGATTTATCAGACCTTTCCAGGTCCTCAGTAGAGTTGGTAAGGTGGATTACCGCTAAACTCTTCCACCACAGTTGCACCGGTTGCACGACGTCTTCCACATATCTCGCCTGAGGGGAAACATGAATGACCCTTCCCACATCATCAACCATGGAGAGCTGGACATCAAAGATGGGGTGAATTTTAGGAAGGTCCCAGTGGAGATAAAGGATCGACACGAGTGGCCCTTATGTGGACAGTCAATACCTCTAGTGCGCATTCTTTGGAAGCATGGGAGCCTCCAGGAGAGCACATGGGAGTGGGAGGCTCAGATGCACACTCATTACCCCCATTTGTCCTGTAGATTGAGTTTTTTCTTATGGGGACCTAGATCCCTGAGGTGTGGAAAATGTAAAGATCCAAAAATCCCATGGAAATTGTTTAATATACATGGAATTTTTATGAGTCCGTGAAATTTTATGCCACTTGATTCTAAGGCCTGGTGTGCCCGGGATCAATTTCTGAAGATTTGTTTGGGTACAATTAATAAACAAACTAGTGGGATTTGGTAACTTTTGAACCGGTGCTCGGAACTGAAATCTGAGGGCACCATTGAACTCACAACACTTCTATTCTCTTAAGAATACCTTCACCTCGATGGTAGTTGGTTGAAAATAAAAGTCATTTTTTTGATTTTATAAAAAAATAATAAAATAAAGTGTGCAACAACGTTTTTTTATTTGAGCTGCCTTTGGGTGTGTGGAGGTTAAAACCTCTAAAAGGAGCTTGGAGGTAGGGGTCACCAAACCATAACCTACCATGAGATGTAATGGTGGTGCGGCCCACCCAAACTCAACCTCCCATGGGAGGTTAAAATAGGTGGGGACCACACGACATTTAACCCCTTGAAAATTTTCATTATGTGGGGAGAACCCTTGAACTCCCCACTTAATGGTGCCACCACCCTTGGAGCCACTCCACCTTCCCATTTAATTCAATAGAGCCAACCCCTTTAATTAAATTGATCCACTCCCTTTAATTAATTTTCCAACCCCTTAGGGATTAATTAGGGGAGCCTACGAAATTTATTTCTCCTTTTTGAATTGTTGTTCAAACATAATATTTGACGACTCAATATAAAATTATTTTCACATGGAATTTTTGTGGATCTTATGAAGAGGAATGATTGGGAGAAATGTTCTACAAATGAAGAACTTTCTTCCCAATGAAGAACAAAGAACGTGAAGAACGCCGACGACAATTCTTCTTTGACTCCCTTCATCAAATCCTACCGTTGTGGAGCATCGTCCACAACCATTGTGAGACGTCTTCCTTCGGAAACACCGTCAATAGATTGACGATCGTCTCCTAGTGCCATTGTCGACAAACATTGAGCAAGGTAGCGGTTATTGCAAGTTGGTTCATTCCTTTTCTTTTCTCCTCTTCATTGAAATCAATAGATGAAAAGTACTATAAATGATTGATGTTCAACATACATCCACTTTTTTGAACAATTGTTATCACCCCTAAATGCGGAGGGTGTGGGCCAACTAACCAGGCCCGACGCCCTCCACTGATCCTTTTGTGATATTTCTTCAGCATGGTGACGATACTAAGACGAGACGACGTAGGAAGAGAAGATGAAGGCTGTGCTACCTGCGGTGTCCAGGAACTTTGTGGCGCACCGAAGCTCCCGTCTGAACATTGCCGGCCTGAGTGTCACCTGGCCCGCCAGCCCTACGAGCTGTCAGCGCCACTGCGCACTGCCCTACGCGCTGCCTGATGCCCCAGTGTGCTACCCACACCCCCGGAGCCCTACCTGGTCCCCCCAGCACCCTACTACGCCTAGCCCGATTCCCCCGGATCCCTGCCGGGTGCCCCCGGCGCCCTACGGCGCCATGCTCGGCACCCCAGGTGCCCTGCCTAGTGCCCCTTGGTGCCCTGGCATGGCCTACCAGGCCCCTTATGTGGCCTTCCCAGCCCCCCTTGTGGCCTTTTTAGTGCCCCTGCACCCCGCCATGTGCCCCCACGACGTCATGGCTCCCTCACGGCCACCCGGCCTCGCCGGTGTCCCAGCCCCCTCACGGTGCCCTAGCCGAACCGGCCTAGCCGCACCCTCTAGGTTGAGCCATGCTGGGCTGCACCATCGCAATTATTCGGGCCGAAATGGCCCAGATCTCACGACGAACTGCCCCTACAGTCTACGGGGTTGGGCCCAATAGACTGGGTTGAACTTTGCGGGTTGAACCACCCAACGGGTCTGTCTAGATTGACCCAGATCGGGTCGGCCTGGACTGGGTTGGCCCGATGCGGTCCAATCTGGTCGGACCGGGCTGGGCCCAATATCAACCCTTTACATCCTTGGACTATATCATTGGCACCATATGTCCTTTTGACGAATATTCATAAGAGCTGGTATTATTGGAATGAATCAATACCATAGATAATACCCCAATGGATTTCGGTGTATATTTGGGTTACGGTCCGGATGGATCGTACACAAATCCAACCAGGCCCTCGAGACTATAAGGCTAATAACTAACAGACCCGGCATCCGATTGACATGACGTCTGTTGTCTTGAGACCCCTATGACGTGGCAGGCCATTGAGATACATCTTCATGGAACTTAAATATATTTCTAGTTTTTCATAGTAGACTGTGGAGCGGTTCCTTATAGTGACGAGCAGGTAGAGTGCGGAGACCTAGTAACTGGAAAACCTGAAGGATGCTTGACCAATTCGACCCAAATTGATTCGACTAGCCATGTGGGAGAACCAAGTAGTTGGCGGTAGACCCATGGTAGAGGATCACCTGATAGTTGGTGGCAGACCCACATTACTCGATTGGAGGAGTACCTCTGCACGATTTTAGGGGGAGTGCCTGGTAGATGGTGGCAGACCCATAGCAGAGGAGAACCTGGTAGTTTGTAGCAGACCCACGGTACTCGATGGGAGGAGTACCTCGGTAGTCAAAGGTTAGTGAGAAGTGCCTCGGTGTCGCGACAGGCCCACTATACCAGATAGAGGAGGAGTTCTCCAGCACTTGTGGTTTGAATAATGAAAATCTTGGTTTTAGCTGAGTCAATGACTTTTGTGTTTTCCTCATGATTAAGATGGGTTACTAGATAACATAGGTATATATATGGGTATGTACCTATGTAATGTTTATCCATTTATTTCACTCTTTATGGTTTATCCTTGTTAGATTTTGTGAGACCATGAGGGTCTTGGAGTCCCTTCTGAGTATTGTTATACTCACCCTTGCATGGGCTATGCCCAAACCTGGTTGTGTTGGTTATAGATGATGGACAATGCTGACTGAGGCAGAAAGTTGCAGGGCTGGGTGGTACCCAGAGGTGAACCGCTTGGCGTGATGATACACAGAGTAGATAGATGGGCATGGAGTGCTGAGGAGTCCATCTATACCTACCCTTCAGGAAGGAACCCCAGAGGATGATCTAGTAGTAGTTTTATTTTCTTCAGTTGTGCTTTCTTTTAGTTGTGCGTGTACTTGTCTCTGGGGTTGTCAGGATACGGGCCTCGGGGGATGGGTCATGACAAGTAGTTTATCCACATGATGAGTACAAAATAGGTTAATCTTTATGGGGTACAATGAATATCCTTCACCAAATTGAAATATTTTTTATCTATTATACCATATCACTAAAATATTATAGTCTATAGGAACATGTTTTTTTAATTTATATAATAATCATATAAAATAATGTAATATCAATATATGAAAATCTAAGGATGTTATAGTGACAAAAAATAAAAGTTTCCTAAACCATTTAATAATGTGGTAATAGATAACAATCAAATTAATAGATTTCATAGTTACAATGAGTTGGTACATTAATCAAATGTGTGTTCTATGTTAGTTACTCATGGTGTAAATGGCCAATATTGAAATTAAAAAGGTTTGAAAAAAACATTTCATACTACTGTAGTGGATGTTAGTCTGTCTAATGACATGGTGGAAACAATTACATTTTAATTTGAAATTTGTTAATACACTCTTTCACTATACAAATATTCATTACATTATTTATTAGAAACATGTATGTAAAATGTTAATATAACATCATTAAAATAATAAATATTTTTTTGTGAAACCCTCAGGTGGAAATATTTTAGAAAAAAATATTTATAAGAAACACCCTATTTTGTCTGTTGCATGTTATTTCAAATCAATCATGTTGAACTAACCATAAAATAGTATGTATTATTTTGGATATGGATTGGTTGTTAGTATAGCATGATATGATATTTTTTACCCTATAAAACAAGATTTATTGATTTTATACCATTAATAACTTATTAATTGTTTGGGAAACTAATTAGAGATTTTAGTGAATGTTACCTAGCTAATATTATTGAAATGAATGAAATTGATTATATTGGTGGTGTTCTAGTAGCGAATTAATAAAGGGTTTATTTTCTTGAATAATTATCTGTTGTTGTTATTGAATTAAAGGGTGAGATTAACATTAATTTTATTCATGACTATAAGTGAATTTAAATAACTCTTTATCTTGTGGATTAAGTAGATCTTTTGGAATTAAGAAGCTATTGTAGGAGTTTCTTGGTTAGGTTTTCATAAATCTGATCACTTCACCATTGGTCCCCCCAATTTTATTTTTTGAAAAGAAATATGGTCCAATACGATTTTCAAAAGATTTTATAACCCTGAGTAACATCACTATTAAGAATATGTACCATTTTCCTCAGAGTAAATATTTTTTTGTCAACTCTATATTGAAATGTCTTTTTTGAAAATTGATATAATTTCATGATTCTAATAGTTGAAATTAATGGTTTAAGATATTATAAAAAAATAATTTTATACATGACATGAGAATTAAGGGTTTCTATTTAATCACATTGGGTTATATAATGATTTAGTTTTATTCATGGATATTATGAATAGTGTATTCCAAGATTATTAAGATATGTTTATGGATGTTTTTACTGATGATATTTATTTATATTCTAAAATTCATTAGGATCATGAAAGACACCGAAGTATTATTTTTTCAAAAGTTAATATAAATTAAATTATATGTAAAATTTAGTAGTTGTGAATTTTTGTTAAAAAAAGTATTCCCTTGTAATATTTTTTTTAATGATTGAATAATTATTTCCCATGTTAAAACTAAAGTTCTAGAAGAATGGAAAAGGCCTAAAATTTTCACATCTATTAATTGTTTTCATCGATTTGACATTTATTACTAGTGGTTTATAGAGTTTTTTGTTATCTATCCCATTGAACAAAAAAACTAAAAAAGAGTGTAATTTATGTTGATAAAATAGTCTAGTGATTGTTTCTAGAAACTGAAAATATAATTGTTGAATGCTTTATTTTTTTAAAAACCCTTTATAGATAATGAATTTTTTATCTAAAATAATTCTTTAATGTTCGTAAATTGTATTTTTTTCTAATGTATAATTATTAAGTAATTACTTTTTCTTCATGTATACTGAAACACATTTGTTAAATTACACCACATATGATATATAATTTATTGATGTATAATTTCAATAAAAAATTAGTAATCATTCCTATGGAGAAAAGTGTGAAATTTAATACTTTTAGGATATTATAAAATATATATTCACTCTGAAAATGTGGAATATGGGGAATAGAATATGGATCAATGTTATTGGGAACATGTTGGATAGTGAAGGTTTTCACATGGTGAATGAATTTTTTAATTAGAATTGTGTTTTTTTCAAAGGAAATAAATCACATAAACATTGTATTTTTGGTGATCAGACTGACCATCATATTCGAGAGTTCCAACTCACAATGTACAAGTATCTCTATCAGGTTAGGAAGTTTTTTTATTGATGAAATTCCTCATCAGACTAACCATGGTACCATAATGAGGTTATGATTTAAATGAGTAAGATAATTTGTGTATGAATGACTTAGATAAAAAATGAAAATTCATTTTTGTTTGTTTATTAATAATTTTCATAATCTCTCTGGAGATTTGTGATTTAATCCATATAAAAAAGGGTATGAGATGGTGATTCTAATCATATTGAGGATTGGTTAGAAAGAGATTCATTGTTGGAAGACTGAGATGTTAAAATAATCCCCCACATAAGTTAGACGATACTATTCCCACCATAATATTAATCAAATTAATGAGGAATTCATGACACAAGAAGAAATATTGTGAATGGATAATTTTTTTGAATCTGATGATTTCTGGTCTATGTTCCTTGGAAAGAGATCATTTGATGCATATTTTTTTGAATAATGAGATGGTTTAACAAAATGTTAATATATAAATATTCTAGTTTTTATTAATTCCAATATTCTATATGATATAAATCCTTAATGAAATATATTAATTTATGGAAGTTCATTTGTATCATTATATGAAATGTAAATATGTTTTTGACTCAACTATTCTAGAACCGGTCTATTAGACATTGTGACCCATCACTTATGAGATTCATTCCAACAATAGTCTTTTAATGAAAATTAGATGTATAATTGTATTATAGATCTTTTTGGGACCGATATGAAGAAAATAAATTGTGATTTTTTGGTACCCATGAATAAATAGAATAATAATTTTTTTGTGATCGATATAAATACAAAATTCAGAGAATAATTATTAATACAGACAACCATATTCATTAAGATGAATTGTTTGTTGATTGGAATTGTTCCAAGATTGAAATGATTAACACTGATTTACATTCACATGTTTTTTAATATGTGTTTTATGGTTTTTTGGATATAGATGACATTGATGACTTCATCAGCCTCATGATCATCAGTCTGGGAAAATAAGAAAATAAAATTCCTTTAAAAATGGAAAAGTATTATGAAGGGGGTCGTAAAAGATGTTGAAGAAGTTTGAAGAATAGTTTTCATATTTTATATTAGGATTATAGAAATGTAATGAAGAATCTATTTTATCAATCTTAATAAATAAATACAAATGAAAAGTTGTTTCTGAAATACTTAATGAGTAGATAAATTTTTGTTTTTATGTAAGTATAGTGAAAAATAATGAAGAAACCACAATCTTCATCATAATATGAATATTATATTGAAAACTTTTAATGAGGATGATGTTTCTAAAAAAATTATTAATAATTTTTTATTATATTTTAGAAGTTTCATGAATAGTTTAGAAGCATTGAAGGTGTCAAAAATCTTCCTAAAATGTATGGGAAATTGAATTTTAATGAAATTTGTTTTGGTGGGAATGTTTTCATACTCCTTCCAATCTTTATTCGGATCAACTATAAAAAGATATGTTACTATGTAAGTTTCTCACACATGTACTATTAATGGGCGAATGAAAGAGAATTTGGAGCACTTAAGGATTCTAGATAGAAGGAGCTTTCAGATCTTTTTTTCATGAGAATGTTTTATGGATATAAGAATTAATAAAGAAAAGAGAAAATTGTATTTAGTTGATCACCCTATTGGGTTGGATCATTGTACTGAGAATGAGAATAGGATATTTGGGCTCAAGTAATGATGTTTATTATTGTTTCAGTGGTATTATAGAATAATTATTTTATCATACTAAGTAATCATACATGGAAGATCAGACTATAAAATCAGACTATATATCATTTCAAATTATAGGAATTTTAGGCATACTGTTTGGTAATAAGTAATTTTTTAAGAACATATTTGTTTATGTTGACAAGTAATCAAAGAAAAATGTTTCCTAAATTTTGATATTTAATTGAATAACATCATTTCATTTTAATTGAACAATATAAACCATTTTAATGATTATAGTGCCACATGAGTTTTAGGGAATATAATACTCATTATATTCAACAAAAAAGAACTATTTTATAAGGTATTTTGTGGTATTTTATTTTTTCTAAATTTTACTATAGATGTATCTACCCATTCTGAGTAGTGAAACTTGTAAATTATTATGTTCATGTGTATGTGAGTCTAGTTTAATTTTAGAATATTTAACAAATCATTATAATTTGGTGAATGTTTTTTTTCAAAATGTAGGTAACATAAATGAATATTATATCACTGCTTCACCCCTCCCCCTATTAGTTATACATTGATCTTGATCAGAATTCTCAGTTTGTATTATATGGTGTTTCCCTTCATTTACTCATTGCTAAATAAGTAAAGGAGAAATTTTTAAGGAGAATCTAAATTGTGTTAGTAGAAAAGAGATTCTAATCCTTGATTATATGAACTATCATATAAATAATGATATAATGTTTTTTTATCTTAATTCTATTGGATATAACTATCTTTATGCTGTAGTATATTTTTTTACTCTTATTGATTAAAAATTCCCCTTACACTTATTGGATAGAGGAATTACGATAATGTTGTAAAAGTTAATAATTATTATCTTTAATCACCCTTGGGATGTATTTTTTTATAGTTAAATGTTTTTTCCACTTCGAATGATATTTGGGATAAGATGAAAACCATTTATAAAGGAAATAAAAATAAAAGAAGCAAAATTTACAAATATGGATGATTAATTATGAAGATATCATGATTGGTGGATATGAATATATTGGTGAATTTTTTACCATGGTGAGTGAAATTGTCAACACTATTAGATGTCTTGGTAAAAAATTAGAACATTCGATGGTTGATTAAAATATTTTAAGGATTACACCTAAAAAGATTGATGCGAAAATTCTTCATTGGAATATATAGATCCTTATGCATTATATCTAGATGATTTTCATACCACTATCCCCAATTATGAGATGAGAAAGGAAAATTACATTAAAGGAAAAACAAAAAGTAGTTGGAGAAATATAAATCAGGGTTTCCAATAAGAAAAATAAAAATTAAAAACTTGATGATAAAGTAGTTGGTTATTCTGTTTATAGTAATTTGGTATATAAAAATCATGATGAATTTATACCACTGTTTTCTAAGAATGTGAAATGTGGTATAAGAAATTATAAGGAAAACATACCATTTAATTTTTTACATTTGGTTCTATTGGAAACATTGTGTCAAATTTTCCATAAGGAAATAAAGAAGATGGTATTGGGGATGATTAAAGATGATAGAAAATATCTTAGATAATATATGGTGATAAAGCTAAATAAAATGGAAAAAGAACAGATATCAAATTCGAAAAATTGAAAAGGGGGTGTTTCTTATCTAAAGATGATGAATACAAAACATTGAAGCTAAATAATAAAAGTCAATATTTAATTATGAGATTTGTTTTATAGAAATAGATAACAATGAAGATTTCTGAATCAATACATCTAAATAAGAAGAAACTCATTTAGAATTTCAGATAAAATAACAATTGAAATAATATTTAGGAGATATTAGGAGTCATGAGAATGAAACGTGGAAGGTGAAAAGTGAAGAAAAAATAAAAAACCAATAAAAAATGTTTTCTTAATGAAAATTTGAAGGTATAGAAATTGATTAATGATTAAATTAAATATCTTTAGAAATAAAATAATCGTAATGAAAATCTATAAGTAATGTTGAATGATAAAGAATATGAGATCAAACTTGTACTACCGAATCATTTTAAAGATGAAATCATGGGTATGATTTTCAATAATTGAATCTCTAATGTTTGTGAAATATTGATAATTGTAAAACTAGATTAGAAAAAATAACCTTCAAGGGATGATAAGAAAATTGAATTTTTTTATTAGAACAAGAAAGTTTTCAAAAGTTTGTAAGTGGCCAAGATAAAATAGGGAATCCAAAAGATTCTAAAATCCATGACCTAAAAAAACATCTGTTATATATAGAAATAAAATATTTTAAAAATAAAATTGATATGAAAAATAAGATTCGGATTGATAACATAAATGATCCTTTTCAAAACAAAACTGCTATGAATGAAAAACTGTTTCTATGATTGTTCTTCACAACTCCAGTTAGAATGAATGTATCAGAGTAAAATATTCTTTTTATGGATATGAATAGTAATTATTCTGATTATGGCATAAAGAAATTATATTTTGGTTTAACTAAAAAAATTACCAACATTTCTGAAACTACAGAAGGATATGATTGATGGGGAGTCAATCCTCTAATTGGAAAAATGATGTATAGTATATTTTGAATAAACCTAAGATGATCGGTGTAAAAATTTAAAAATAGGGTTTATCCACTTGAAAATATTTCAAAAGTATGTGAACAACCCATAATCCATAAAAAATATTTTTTTACATCAACAAAATAAGGTTGTTAATAATTCTCAAAAGCTATAATTTATAAAATATAAAGTGAAATAGAAAGTTATTTTTTGGAAACTATTCTCAAATAAATAAAAAAAGAACATCATTGGATTCAATAATATGAGTGTTCTTATTATATAAAATGATACATAAAATTTCTAAATAATGTGGAAGGCTTAAAATAAAGAATGAAAAAAAATTATGAAGAATTAATCAAAATAAAATTTGTTGGATAAACCATTAGTGGGGAAAAAAGTTAAATTCCATAAAATTCCTTATTCATTGATTGGGTGAAACATAACTCTTTTTGTGTTTCACAACATTTTGATGACAATAACAATGTTGTTTTAAAATAATGAATTTATTTTTTAAGGAACAAAAATATGGTAAAATATGGAAACATTCAAAAGAAATTTTTTTTCATGTGGGTGCTACATAAAAATAATTCTACTTAGGCATGATTAAAGAGAAATTGTTGCAACATAAAATCTTGGAACAAATTTCAAAGAAACATGAAAATATAATCAATGAGAGAATATTTTTTTGTAATTCCTAATATGTCATGAAAAAGATATTATTGTTTTACTATTTATTCGAAAGGAATGATAACAAACTCATTGCATAATAAATTTTACATTTGTTTCAAACCAGAATGGTAACATATTCATTTAGATATCAATGTTCCAATAAGAAAAAAATCAAATCAATTATAAAAAAACTTTATTATGTTCATTAATGATAATACTCACATTAAAAGAGTTTTGTACATGACACATTATTCAGATGATCTGAAAATGTTTAAATTTTTCATGAGAAATTATGGTAAGGAAATTGATCATTTAGTGAATAATTTGAGAATAGAAAATGGTGTCGAATTTATTAATTAAAAATTTTAATGATATATTTGTATTCATAAAATTCATATTATGTCAAATACACCAACCAGAACTCTACAAAATGGTGATCATGAAAGGGAGAATAGATTTTTGGATGATATGGGACAAAATATATTAGTTTATAATGTAATTTGTCGGTACCTTTCTTATTAATACATGAGAACGTCCATGTATATTAAAACCCATTTTTTATAGAACATGACGATATATTACTCTATTTGAATATTTTATTTGGAGGAACTAAAATTTTGAAACACATAAGTGTTTTTAAGAGTCTATTAATCATAAATAGTAAAGGTGGACACCATGGAACGATTGAGATAATATGTAAATATTTAATTTTAATTAGTTATGATTCTAATTGAAGATGATATAGTTTTATCAAAAAAATAGTATAAATATTATCTGACATAGTTGATGTGAATGAAATTAAATAGGATTAAGATTATTAAAAACTCATTTCTATAAGGTATAAGAAAATGATGAATGAAATTCAGTTAAAGATAAAATCAATAGTAATCATTATCATGATGAATAATTTGAATTAACTAATTATAGTGATGAAGAATATTTTAAAAAATCCAATTCTAGGATCATGACGGAAGTGGAGTATCAATACATTATTGGTGATCAATATAAAAGGGTTAAAAGATTAATAACCTTTAAACATACTTCATTATATTCTAATGTTGACATAAAATATATTAATAAATATTTTGATCTTATGGATTTGGTTAGGCTATTCATGAAGAGAATTATTATATTAATATAATTATATATAGAAAAAAATTCCAAAAACAAATGTAAAAATGTTATGGGTGAAAAGTGGGTTTTCTTGAACAATATAAATGGATATTGTGATGTGGTAAAGAACAATGAAATATTAGTTTTCATAGGATTTTCATAAATTTATTTCATATAATTTAGTGAAACTTTTTTTTGTTTCATGGTTATAAAAATTCAAAATCATTATATCTAACACTTATGTATTAAGTTACAAAAATTTACATATGGATGTGCAATCAGTTTTTTTAATGGGGATCTTGATGAGGATGTTTACACAAAAAAACAATATGGATTTGTTGTTGGGAAAGATTAATGTTACGTGTTTAAGTTGAAGAAATCCTTTTATGGGATAAATAGAGTTGAAGGGAATGGTATTCCATATTGGAGACTTTATTAATGAGGATGAGTTTTAGGAATGGATGAGTTTATAGTAATCTATTAGTTAAATAATGTAATATTTTTTTCATCATTATTGTTTATATTAATGATATTATCTTTTCCAGGAATGTTAAATAGACTTTTGAATGATTTGATGAACATGTGAAATTTTTTTCATATATAAATTTTGGGGGAAATAAAATACATTCGTGGGTTACAAATCATGAAGAAAAAGAAAAAAAATATTTCCCAACAAAATTATGTTAGGGAAATTATTAATAAGTTTATAATTAATAATTAGAAACATTTTTCCAAAATGTTATTAGTGGGAACCATGTTTAATAAGGATTTATAAGGTAAGGATGTTGAGAAGAATGAATTTTGTAAGCTGATAGGAAGTTTCGTATATTTTATTTCCTCAAGACCTGATATTTTTTATGTTGTCACCACATGTGTAAGATTTAAGAGTACTGCCAAAGAATCACATTTTTGCAAGAAAAATAATTCACATATATATATGAATGACACAATAGATTTTGGAAACATATATGATATAATATAAATTAATGATTTGTTTGGGTATTCATATACTAATTTGTCATGATATGTTTATGATAAAAGATGCAGGTATGTTGGATTTTTCATTCTGGAATTTTTTTGTTAGGGGGTATAAAAATAAATATAGTTTAGTATCTTTTCTTACGGAATAATCGTAGAATGATTCTTCCACTCATGATTATATTCAACATTTTTGATGAAAAACTAGTTGGAAGATTTATTTAATCATGTAAAGCTACCCATTCTCTTAGGTTGTGATAATTAAAGTGAAATAAACCATACAAGAAACCCAATATAACTATTTAATTTAAAATATATTAATATAAAATATAATTTTTCAAATATCATATGGAGAAGAATATATTATAGCAAGAGTATATTACAACATCAGATAAATTTCCTATCATTTTCAAGATAACTTTATCGAATGGAATTTTTTTTTAAATTAATGTGGAACATGGAAATCTATCTTCTTTCTCATCAAGTTTTAGGTATGTGATTTTTTACCTCTCATATTTTATTTTTATACTGTTTTCATGAGGGATAATTGGTTCATAAATAAATATATTTTTATGTGCTAAACCTCATAATGAAACATGTAAAAAGGGGGATTTGTGGGTAATAATTGATTTCATAATTATAGAGAAGGGAACCATCAGTTAGAGAGGATATAAAAAATATTGTTATCAGAAATGAGAAACATGAAAAGAAACAAGAGAATAAAGCTTTGGTACATTTGTGAGTCACTAATTTTAGATAACATTGTTTTACTATAAATTATTCTTATTTTCTACAATTGGTTATCTCATTTAGGAATAATATAGGTGAGATTTAATCTATAGCTTGAGGGTAAAATGTTCAATGATTTTTAATCTTGGTTGAAAAATAAATCCAAATTGGGTGATTTTTTGGAACACGTTTTATAAATATGGTTTTGAGATGCACAATGAAGTTTATTTTAAGGGAATTTTCTTTTGTTTTAAATGGAAATAAATTTCATAATATTTGAATTTATTGGGGATCATATTTACCATCATATTTTGGAGTTAATACTACCAATTAATAAGAAATTACATTGTATTGGGAAGTTTTCTTCTTGGTGAAAAAGTCACATATGACATAACATGGTTCTAGAATGAGGTTCTAAACGTAATTAGGAAGAGAATGGGATTATGAATGGATAATTTAATTTCTTATTTTTTTATTCATAAGATTCATAAGTTTTCTAGAGACATATGATATGTACCTTATGAATGAAATGGTGAGATCTTGCGCAACCAATCATATTAAAGATTGGGTTGATATAAATACATTACTAGAATGCAGAGAATTAATAGTACTTCAGGTGGTAAGAAGGAAACATCTATCCTAATTATTATCAAAAGTAAAATTGATAAGGATTTTATGATATAAGAATAAATGTTTTTATATAATATTGTTTGGATACTAAATTTTTATGATATCCATTTTTCTGTATGAGATCATCGGGCACAGATTGTTTTGATTACTAAGAAGACTGGTCAGATTGTAAAGATAATAACATGTCAGTTTTCTATTAGGATAATAATAAAAAATATATAAATATTCAATTATGTAAGTTAATTGATGATATTTCATTGTATTTTTAATCAAAAAATAAAATAAGTTAATGATTTTGATGCTGGTGAAACCAGTCTATCAGACCTGGTGTTCCACTAATTATTATATTCAAGCCAACAATGATCATCAGATACAAATCAGTGGGAAAAATTATTTTTGATAGTTTTTTGGGTCCAAAGGAAGAAAAAAATTGATGTCTTTTGGAAAAAATGAAAATATATAAGATGAAAAGTTCATTGGGAATGATATGAAGAAATATTTATAAACCTATCAATAATATAGTTGATAATTTTTTTAATATGAATTTATGGTTGTTTGAAAGAGGTTCATGACTAAAAGAATTACATATAATGTTTTAATAATCTTTTATATAAATTTGGGAAAGGATATTGGGAATGGGATGATATTGATTAATATATTGGATACAAGATCCTCATTCTCAAAAAATTAGAAAAGAATAATTGCTTTAATTTTTCAATGTGTTATCAAGGGGATCATAAAAGCTGTTGAAGAATTCTAAAAAATATGTTTTCATTTTATCATTTAGTTCATAGAAATGTAATGAGGAAACTTTTGTCAACATCATGATTAGGAAATCCAAATGAGTAGTTTTTTATGTTAATTTTAATGAGAAGATATATGTTTATTTTTTAGTTAGTATGAAGAAACATAATGAAAAATATACTATCTTTAACATAATGGGAAATAGTAATGGTAAATTAGGTTCAGAGTAAAGATTTTGAATATATTTTGAATTTAGAATATGTTGGGAGAATATTTGAAATGAGTTGAGAAAAACATAAACAGTCAAAGATGTTCCAAATTTTGAAGGGAAATTGATGATTATGGAAATTTGGTTGATTGAGAGAAGTTTTCAGAATTCCAGAAAACCTGTTTTTAGATCACTTATAAATAGAGGAGGTACATAATTCATTTTTTGATGCATGTTCTATTCACAGGTGGCCAAGAGATATGGTTAAGGGCTGAAGAATTCAAGAGAGAATGAGTTTATGCATAGTTGTAACCTGAATAAGATTTCCACATAAAAGATATAAAGTCTATTATAGAATATTTTACTTAGGTAATCATCATATTGGGCTAGATCATTGGACTGGGAATCAAATTGGGATTTTTAATCTTTATGGGAAAATGTTTTTGAATTGTTTTAGTGGTATTATACATTAATTATTTTATCAGACTAAAAAATCATAGTGGGAAATCTGATAAAGTATCCTAAAAAATTCTGGGTTGTTCTTCCCTGCATTATGTTAAGAACGTGAATAAATTTTTTAAAGAAACTATTTATAAATGTTGAAAAGGAATCAAAATTATATATTTCATTATATGAAAAAGAAAATTGAATTACCTCATTCTAGGCTACAAGAAGCCCATGCATGGTTGTATTGAACATTATTCTACATAGGTTAAAGACAATATACATCTCATTATATTCTACATAAATGGATTGTTTTATAGAAGATTTTTTGGTATTTGGTTATTTAGAAACCATATCAAGTATGTATCTACTCTTGTTGAGTTGTGAACCTTGTAAATTCTTATGTTCATGTGTATGTGTGCCTGGTTTTGTTTTCAATAATGTATAAATTCATTGGAAATATTTTAAGGATATTTATAAAGAAAGAAAACATAAAAGAAAATGATATCACCAATTTAAACTCCCAATAACATTAATATATTGATCATGCTGGGAATTCGTAGTACTGAAACCGGGTTATTGATTCATTATTCACTATCATACTGGAAGAAAGAATGTTATTATTTAATTCATAAAGATATTATTACATTAACCATGTCATATTTGGAACATAGCTCTATTATTAATGTTTTTTTAATTTTAGTCAAGAAATTGTTAGTTTAGTAACTTTTTCAATTTTTTTTTGGTTTTAATATAGTTTGAATTGTTTGAAATATTTTGGTAATCTTAGAAGGAGTATTATGTTTTATAGGGAAATAGAAGAATCTATTATTAAGGGTGTGTTTATTGAGTTAAATTTTGATGATTAAGGTGTTATCATATTTGGAAAGGGATTAAGTATACCTTTGGATCTCCATTTGAATTTTTTTTGAGTTATGGACATATATCCTTGTTTTCCATTCATCCGATAAGTACAGTGGTATACAATGAAAATATACATTATTATTGGTGTGATAGAATTAATGGAGATATTGATGACATTAACATGAGGTGTTTTACATGTAAATAGGTTAACATATAATGAAAATTATCAATTGGAATGTTTCATCCATTTCCAGTGCTATAGTGGAAATATGAAGATATATCCATGCATTCCATGTAGGGATTAACAAAGACATCTCAATGTACTAATTCTTATTTGGTTATTTTTTATTAACAAGATAAATCTAAAAATTTACATATCATTCAATATACCATGTATTATGATCAACATACTTAACTATACCTCAAGGAGATAATAGGATTTAATTGTGTTCCTCTCTCCTTTATATCAGGCCATAATCAATGTTTACATCAAAATTTTGAAAAGTTGTTCTGAAGTCACCGGTAACTGATTTAAATTTCATTTTTTCTATTCATCCTTAATATTATGGAAGACAAGAGTATAGAAACCAACACATTTCATATATATATATATATATTATATTAATTGATTATTATCGATTTCATTATACCAAACCGTCCACGATGACCATAAATGTTTAGTTTCATTGAATCATGGATAAATAAATAACAATTTCCTAATTGACATAAATAAACTCCCAGTAAGATCTTAATACCTAATCCCTTTCCTAGACATATCATACTTAATTATTTTCATCATAAACAAGGGAACGAAAACTTCAGGATTTTTGGAAAGGGATTCTCAATAATGGTAAATATGGGAGACATGAATTCTCATATAAGTATTATATGAGAATAAGTATATTCATATAACGAACCATACTTTACATTAATTATTAGTACTTCAAAATTGAAGTACACTTATTAAAACATATAACAAAACCATGAAAGGACTGTATAGGTATACTGTCTTTAGAAACTGGGAAACATAAGCAACTGGTTCATAAAGCGTCTACATTGTCTCCCATTTATTTCATCATATCTATAGTTATTTTTGGCATATCTTACTTAATAACCTACTACCTGACCTGGGGAAAGAAAACATACAAAAGGGTGAGCTCAAATTCTCAGCAAGGGTAAACAAAAGAAATATCAATTACATCATATTCATAAGAACATAACATTTTGGAAATCTTACCCTGCAAAAGAGATCAAAATTTCATAACATGGGATAAATCATGGTAGTGAAATATAATCACAATAATCACAACATAAAACATGAAGCGTTGTGGAATACACACATAATCATAGAGAATCATTTCTTATTAGTAAATACTCATTTCCAAGACTATCTTAGTGGACAGAGTCCATTTCTGAACTGAGTTCATTCCTCATTTCAGTCCTGTTTCACTGAACCGATTTAACCTGCCATTCCAGCCATGTCTATCTCATGAGATATAAAATCTTTAACCAATGCATTGGAGGGAGATATAGGTCCCACCCATCTCATAATGATACTATTCTTATGTGTGCCACAAGATCACAAATCATACATCATAACATAACCCATGTAATAAAAATGGGATTCTTAAACATCATGCCATCATAAAATAAATCATATAAGATTAAAGGAATTCATAAAAATAATTCCATCATAACACAATCAAAACAATTTAAAAATAGGGATATCAACAGAACCCTATATTATCTTAGATGGAAAATAATTTTGATAAAACAATTGAACTCCATTCTTGTGGAAAATTTCCTTTATACTTCAAAAACACTTTTCCATTCAAAACATGTCATACAATTATAAATAAAAATAAGTTGATTAAAAATAAACATGAAAACTTATAAAGTATGCTTCTTGGAAATAATTTTTTAAAAATCCATTCATGCCATATAAGTTAAAAAAATATTCTTCTCATACATTTGTCAGAAAAGTAAAAAAGTACCTCGTACGAAAAATGACAAAAGATTTCATTCATATATTTTACTAAAAACTCACCGAAGGGTAAAATTGGATTTAAAAAATTGTAGGTAGATTAAAATAATATTACATATTGAGGAAACATGGATGTGTCTAATAAAATACACCCTGGTAAATTCGAAAGTATAAACAATCTTGGATAGAAATGAGATTGTGATATTTCCCTTACCTTAGGTCTGATTTGCTTTGTAAGTGTCTGAACCTCCTGTATAATGATTGAAATAATGTCATTGACATATTCCAGAATCATAATCATTGTTATTATATCATATATGGTCATATTATTACCTTATTATTAGTAATATTTCATTGCTAATTGTTATTCGGGTGTTTATTACTTTTTGTTCTTATGCCTGTTTTGTCGAATAAATTCTTATTCTTCATTTTAGGTTATAGATACCTCATTTTAATAATTTTATTTGTGTAATATATATCATATTTATTCTCTCAATTCATTTATTTAATCATTATGCAATGAAAATCTTGTAGAACGAGTCGCATCACATCGTGGAGACGATATTCCGTACGTACGCACGAGCGATGATATCGTTCCCATGGTCATGGAATTGTATTGGAGTGTATGTATACTATTTCAGAATCAATATCACATTATAATGATCATATATATTCATTCCTTACACCATTATATCCATCCAAGTAACATGGTGGTGGAAAATAGATTACACCACGGCGTGGTGACAGTATTCCGTACGTACGCACGCGCGGTGATTTTGTTTTCTGTAGGATGGAAAGATGGTGAAATAGGGTTGTTTCATACATATAATAACATATAAGTATAATAGTGATACTTGTTTTATTAATTCATAATGAAACAACTAATGAAGAAGAAGTGGAAGAAGAAATAAAGTTGGATGAATCGGTAACGGACATTACATCTTTTTTGAAGCTCCTCTTTGAGACGTCATTTTAGGGCACTAAACATGGTCTTTGAAGAAGACCAGGACCTCTAGGATGTTTCTAGGGAAGCTGAGAGAATAAATTGGTAGGGTTTGGCCGATCTTGAAGGCTCAATGTGGTGTGAGGAAGAGAGGGAGGAGGTTCCCTTTTATAAGGGAGGAGAGGGGCACCATTGAAAAAACTAAAAATATTATTTTATTATAAAGCCATATTCGGTTTTAAATAGCTCCAAATTGATTTATTTCTACGCTAAGGTGTTCATGGGTCAAAATCGTCTCATCCAATAGAATTTGGAAAAGTTTAGTTTAATATTTTATCCTTATCATTTAGATTTAACTTTAAGTTAGATAATTTTAATTTTACCGTGTCTTTTTGTGTTCTTAAACTATATGGTTAATAAACTTACAATAACAAGCCAAACGAACTCCAAGATGTTTATTATTAATATATATAACCTTATGTAAGTCATTTTTTTCGAACATTTTATTTTTAGGAATAAAATAACAATAAAGAATATAATATTTGTTTTAAAAACTATTTTATGTCAATTTTGACACTATTTAGTAATTTATTTTGGTGAAAATCATAACATAATGATTAGTTCGAAAAACATTAAATAAATCAATAATAACATGTCATATTAACCTATAAAATTATTTTAATTCATAAAAAGTCTCAAATTACATTTATTTGGGTATTTATAACATCAATTATGTCAATATTTCATTAATAAGATAATTTCTGCATCATCTATGTGTCATAAATAAATTAAATTATTTAATGTCTAAAAATTACAAATAAAATACCATTATGTAGGAAATCGTTTTATCTTTCTAATGAATATTTATAGTCGAATTTATATTATGTATAACCCTATATTAAAAATTATTTACTTATTAAACATTGATTTTATCTATTTTAACCCTTCTTTAAATAAATTAATAATAAATGTCCTAATCTAATCCAAGTGGATTTACATGGGAATATTTTATTCCTAATGTTTTTTTGTCGAATTACACTTATCCAATAGAATTAGGAAATGTGTTAGGGTAATAATAATATAATTTTTACCCTTAATTACCCTATTTACTATTAACCGTGGTAAATAAAACTAAACAGTTACTATTCACCAAAAATTATTTTCATCACATTGAACCACATTTTACATACTGACATCAACAGTGTCTCTCGGATTTTTGAAATTCCACTCACAGAAGCGGTAAAATTAAGTTTTAATTAATTTTGCAAATTCTCTTAGGAGGTGGGTAAAAGACAGTGAAAAGTTCAATAAATTTTTTATATATCTAAAATTATTATAACATTACATCAATGAACTACATTGAACTTATATAGGTATTATGTATCAATTTTGACATAAAATAAATTTAAATAAAATAAATAATTATTCAAATAAAAAGTCGATTTTTAAATAGTAACCCAGTGTTTTCACTATTCATCAAAAAATGAAAGTTTCCAGAAAAATACGAAAATTTTACCCTAGGATAATTTCGATATTCCGAATCAAAAAAAAGTCCATTTTGAAAAATAAAATTTAAAAATTTTCAAAAAGTGGTTACTACTATTCATAAAGGCTAGTTTTAATAATATTTTAATAGCATATCGTTGTTTAGTGAAACTCGGTATTACGTGTGACACAAGCTATCAAGGAAGGTCGCGATTGCATGTAAAGCAAGCCAAGTTGGTGTGGTGTGTAGTGAAATATTCTTCTGATGATTTATATAAAATAAAAAAAATATTTCTTATAAAATTCTCGGGTGACACATTATACCCCCCTTAAAATGAATTTCACCCTCGAAATTTGTCACTTGTAACAAACAGATGAGGATACCTCTCCCTCATCATATACTCAAGCTCCCATGTAGCTTCTTCTAATTGTTGGTTCCTCCATAAAACTTTTACCAAGCGAGTGGTCTAGTTTCATAGGAATTTTTCACTACGATCGAGAATCTGTATCCGCTGTTCTTCATAAGAAAGATCTTGTTCCAGTGGTACAACTTCTGAGCTGAGTACATATGAAGGATCAGGTATGTACTTTCTCAGGAGAGATACATAGAACACATCATGAACATGAGATAGATTCGGTGGAAGCTCCAATCGGTAAGCTACCTTCTCAACATGATCCAGTATTGCGAAAGGACTGATATACCTAGGGCTCAACTTTCCCTTCTTTCCAAATCCCATTACTCTATTCCATGGAGATATTCGTAAGAACAATTTATCACCCACTTAAAACTATAACTCTTTTCTTCAGTTGTCAGCATAACTTTTTTGTCGACGCTAAACTTCTCTTATGTGTTGTCGAACAGATCAGACCTTTTCTGCCATCTTGTCAACAAGATCAGGTCCTAATAGATTTCTTTCCCCAACTTCATCCCAAAAAGTTGGAGTCATGCATTTCTTTCCACAGAGAGCTTCATAAAGAGCCATCTAAATACTGGAGTGAAAGCTATTATTGTATGAAAATTCCACCAAAGGTAGGTGTTGATCCCAAACACCTTTGAAATCCATAGACCAAGCTCTCAACATATCTTTTAGAGTTTGAATTTTCCTCTCTGACTGACCGTCAGTCTCAGGATGATAAGTAGTGCTGAAACTCAACTCTGTATCCAGAGTATGTTGAAGACTTCACCGAAACATTGAGGTAAACCTCGGATCCTGATAAGATATAATAGAACCTGGTACTCCATCCAATCTTACCACTTCCTTAACATATATCCTGGCATGCTGATCCAGAGAGAAATCATCTCTAATAGAAATGAAGTGTGTAGACTTTGTATGATGATAAACTATGACCCAGATAGCATTATTGCCTTTGGATGTTTTTGGAAGTCTTGTGAGAAAGTCCATAGTGATGTTTTCCCATTTCCATTTGGGTATGGGTAATGGTTGTAACATCACCTTAGACTTTTGTCTCTAAGCTTTAACTTGCTGACAAACCAAGCATCGAGAGACATATTCAGCAACATCTCTTTTCATTCCATCCCACCAGAAGTACTCTTTCAGTTCCCTATACATCTTCGTGCTGCCATGATGAATAGAGAATAAAGATCTAGGAGCCTCATCCAGCAGCTCCTTCTTTAATTCGGGGATGGGTGGAACACAAACCCGATTCCTAAACTTTATTATCCCATCATAATCAAGGTTGAATTCAAGAACATTTCTCACCTTCTTTTGTAACTCTACATCTTATTTCTGTGCCTCTTTAATCTTAACATTTATAGATGGTTGAACATTCATTTGAGAAAGATACTATTTTTCCCCTTTATAATTAAAAGATCATTCCTTTGTAAAACCATAAATATTGGATCTTTTGTGATCCTCATCATGGATAAACTGGCATGGTCTTGTCGACTTAATGCATCTGCCACCTTGTTTGCTTTCCCATGGTGGTAATGAATTGAGAAGTCGTAATCATTAATCAGCTCCAACCATATTCATTGGCGCATATTCAACTCCTTTTGTGTGAAAATATACTTTAAAATTTTATGATCAGTATATATGTCACACCTTTCTCTATAAAGATAATGCCTCCAAATCTTTAATGCAAAGATTACCGCAACTAACTCCAAATCATGAGTTCTATAATTTTGCTCATGGATTTTCAAATGTCATGAGTCATAAGCTATCACCAGATCATTTTGCATAAGAACACACTCCAATCCCTTCTTGGATGCATGACTGTAGATCAAAAACCATTCTCCACTACAAGGCAGTGTGAGCACAGGTGCACTAGATAACCTTATATTCAACTCCTTCAAATTCTCTTCACATTCCTCCGTCCAAACAAACATAACTCCTTTCCGAGTCAACCTGGTGAGGGGATTAGATAATCATGAAAAATATTTCACAAAACGTCGATAATATCCAGCCAAACCAAGAAAACTTTGGATCTCAGTTACTGTTGTTGGTCTCGAACATCTTTCGATAACCTCTGTTTTTTCTGGATCCACAGATATCCACTCTTTTGATATTATGTGACCCAAAAATGAAACTTTTTGAAGCCAAAATTTACACTTGGTAAATTTGGCATAAAGCTTCTCCTTTCTCAGGGTCTTCAATATAATTCTCAAGTGATCTTCATGTTCTTCCTTTCTCTTTGAATATACAAGAATATTGTGTATAAAGACTGCCACAAACTGATCAAGATAGTCTCTAAAGACACTATTCATCAGATCCATGAAGATAGCAGGGGCATTAGTAAGACCAAATGGCATCACTATAAATTCATAGTATCCATACCTTGTACGGAAAGCTGTCTTTGGTATATCCTCCCTTTTGACCCTTAATTGATGATACCCTGAATGAAGATCAATCTTGGAAAAGTATTGAGCTCTGCATAGTAGAACAAATAAGTCATCAATGTGCAGGAGAGGATATTTTTTCTTGATAGTGATCTTGTTAAGTTCTCGATAATCAATGTAGAGTCTCATTGATCCATATTTCGTCTTATGAAACTGAACAGGTGCTCCCCAAGGTGACGCCCTAGGGTGTATGAACCCCTTATCAAGATTCTCTTGGAGTTTCTTCTTCAATTCATGTAACTCAATTGGGGCCATTCTATAAGGTGTCTTTGAAATAGGTAAAGAACCCGATACGAGTTATATTGAAAACTCAACTTCACGATTTGGTGGAAGACCTGGAAATTCCTTCGGAAAGACATCATCAAACTCCTTACAATGGGCATATTCTTAATCATGAGTTTATCACCAACCATTTGTGATAAATAACCTTCATTTAGTGGAATCAAGACCCATAAGATGGGAGAAATTTCCACTAGAAGGTTATATTCATCCTTGCATCGATAGACGATCAAAGATTGATCTGGAATATGAAATGTGACTTCCCTTCTTTGGAAATTGATATGAGCTCCATATAGAGAAATCCAATCCATGCCAAGAATCACATCAAATTCTACTATAGAGAGGATCACAATATTTTTAGGGAGCACTTTCCCACAAACTTCAATCGAAGAAGAATTATAAACTTTTGATGTGACTATTGTTCCATTAGAAGTTGTCACAGCTAACTCAACATCTAATTGTTGAGGTAATACAATGATAACCATAGAAAATTAATCATAAATAAAGTAGTGGGTGGATCCAGAATCAAATAAAACATTTTCTACTTTATAGTGGATGGTAAGTGTACCTTTCACCACTTCGTTATCATACTCCACATCGCTGATAGAAATTGCATGTGAAATTCCATTTTCTTCAGTATTAAGAGTTTTTTGACGTTGATCATCATCAACAACCCTTGGATTAGGGAATTGATTGGAATAATGCCCCATTTCCTTGTACTTGTAACATTGAAGTGTAGTAGGTGCACTCTATGTAGCCTTTTCATTGTTCACATCACTAGACATCTTCTTCCCATCATTGCGGCATTCAAATGCCCGATGACCTTCCTTTCCATAATTGAAACATTTACTTGTCCCTTTAATACAACACCCTCCATGTTTATTTCCACACTTTGAGCATAAGGGAAAACTCATCTTGTTTTCAGTGTGATCTTTATATTTTCCATTGAATTCCATTTTCCTCTTCTTATAAAACACAGATGACTGATCGGTTACTCCAATCTCCATATCAACTTTGAGAGCACATCGAACGATTTCCTTGTAGCTATTGAAGTCCCTTATGGCTAACGCCCTTAGAAGACTTGGTTTTAAGCCACTAAAGAATCGATTGATTATACTCTTAGGTTGGATAATAATACCAGAAGCATACCTTGCAAGTCTTGTAAAATTTCCTTCACAGGTACCATCAGATTCATCATCCTTTTGCTTTAGTTCAAAAAACTCATTCTCCATCTTTTTTCGGAGATTACGAGGGATGTAATTATTGAAAAATAAGTTCTTGAACTCGTCCCATTCCATGGACTCAATTTCATCTCTTGGCCTCGTATTCTTGATAAGATTCCACCATTGAGAAGCATCACCTTCCAAACGATACACTGCTAAGATGACTTTATCTTGTTCAGAACATTGAAGAACTGAAAATAACTTTTTAGTACTACTGATCCATTGTTCAGCAACTAATGGATCAGTAGACCCACTGAATGAAGGTGGATGTTGTCTCATAAAATAATCAACAGAATATTGCTCCTTCCTTTGCATGTTTGGAAGTCCTGCATGATTCATAGCTTGAGAATGTTGTGTGTGCATGGCTACAAGATTTTTCATTCCAGCTCCCATAACATTTGGTTTCTCAGGGGGAAATCATTACATTGCCCGTTGCATTCCGCATTAACATGGTTTCTTCAGGTTCCATCCATTGACTAAAATCAAGATGAATAGTGTGAGAAACACTAATTATAATAGGAAAACCACATAATCAAGAATAAAATTTCACACATAAGTTCATATCCTAGGTTATTCATGGCCATTTCTAAAACACTATTATTGTGTTCTATGCTTAGACATATCCTTAGGATTCTTACTAAGGCTTTCACATCCTAGTTTCCAAGAGTTGTCTATAGCTTTCCTCTGATACCAACTATAAAGACCCATACTTTACATACATTGTTAGTACATCAAAATTGATTTAAACATATTACAACATATTACAAAACCATGAATGGACCGTATAGGTATAGTGTCTTTAGAAATTGGGAAACATAAAAAACTGGTTCAAAAAGCGTCTACACTGTCTCCCATTTATTTCATCATATCTATAGTTCCTTTTGAAATATCTTACATAATAACCATATTCCTGACCTGGGGAAGGAAAACATACAAAATGGTGAGCTCAAATGCTCAATAAGGGTAATCAAAAGAAATATCAATCACATCATATTCATAAGAACCTAACATTTTGGAAATCTTACCCTGTAAAAGAGATTAATATTTCATAACATGGGATAAATCAGGGTTGTGAAATGTAATCACAATAATCATAACTTAAAACATGAAGCTTTTTGGCATACACACATAATCATAGATAATCATTTCTTATTAGTCAAGACTCATTGACAAGACTATCTTAGTGGATAAAGTCCATTTCTGAACCGAGTTTATTCCTCGTTTCAGTCCTATTTCACTGAACCGGTTTAACCTGCCGTTCCAGACATGTCTATCTCATGAGATATAAAATCGTTACCCAATGCATTGGAGGGAGATATAGGTTCCACCCATCTCATAATGATACCATTCTTATGTGTGCCACATGATCATAAATCATACATCATAACATAACCCATCTAATAAAAATGGGATTCTTAAACATCATTCCATTATAACATAAATCATATAATATTAAAGGAATTCATAAAAATAATTCCATCATAACACAATCAAAACAATGTAAAAATGGGGATAGAAACAGAACCCTATATTATCTTAGATGGAAAATAATTTTGATAAAACACTTGAACTCCATTCTTGAGGAAAACATCCATTCTACTTCAAAAACACATTTCCTTTCTTAACACGTCATACAATTCTAAACTAAAAAAATTTCATTAAAAATAAACTTGAAAACATTTAAAGGAAGGTTCTTGGAAATAATGTTTTAAAAATCCTTTCATGCCGTATAAGTTAAAAAAACATTCTTCTCGTACTTTTGTCAGAAAAGTCAAAAAGTACCTCATACGAAAAACGACAAAAGATTCCTTTCATATATTTTACTAAAAACTCAACGAAGGGTAAAATTGGATATAAAAAATTTTAGGTGGGTGGATATAATATTACATATTGAGGAAACATCGATGTGGATGATAAAATACACCATAGTAAATTCCAATATATAAACAATCTCAGATAAAAATTATATTATGATATTTCCCATACCGTAGGTTTGATTTGCTTCGTAAGTGTCTGAAACTCTTGTATAATGATTTATATAATGTAATTGACTTATTCCAGAATCATACTCATTGTCATGATATCTGATATGGTCATATTATTATCTTATTATTAGTAATATTTCATTGCTACTTGTTATTCGGGTGTTTATTACTTTTTGTTCTTAGGCGCGTTTTGTCGAATAAATTCTTATTCTTCTTTTTAGGATATACATACCTCATTTCTAGAATGGTATTAGTGTAATATATATCATATCTATTCACTCAATTTATTCATTTAATCATTATGAAATAGAAACCATGTAGAACGAATCACATCACATCGTGGAGACAGTATTCCGTACGTACGCACGAGTGATGATATCGTTCCCATGATCATGGAATTGTGTTGGAGTGTATGTATACTTTTTTAGAATCAATATAAATTTAAAATAATAATATATATTCACTATTTACACCATTATACCCATCCAAGTAAGGTGGTGGTGGAAAATAGATTACACCACGTCGTGGAGACGGTATTCTGTACGTACGCACGCACGGTGATTTCATTTTTCGTAGGATGGATAGATGGTGAAATAGGGTTATCTCATACTTATAATAGCATATAAGTATATGAGTGATACTGATGTTATTAATTCAAAATGAAACAACTAAAGAAGAAAAAGTGGAAGATGAAATAAAGTTGAAAGAATCGGTAACGGACATTACCTCTTCTTTGAAGCGCCTCTTTGAGACCTCCTTTTTGGGCACTAAAATTGGTCTTTTAAGAATACCAGGACCTCAAGGATGTTTCTAGGGAAGAAGATAGGATAAATTATCAGGATTTTTCCGAGCTTGAAGGATAAATGTGGTGTGAGGAATAGAGGGAGGTTGTGCCCTTTTATAAGGGAGGAGAGGAGCACCTTTGGAAAAACTAAAAATATTATTTTATTATAAATCCATATTTCGTTTTAAATGCCTCCAAATTGATTTATTTCAAATATAAGGTGGGTATGGGTCGAAAAAATCTTATAAAATAGAATTTGGACAAGTTTAGTTTACTATTTTGACCTTATCATTTAGATTTAACTTTAAGTTAGATAATTTTACTTTTACTGTGTCTTCTTGTGTTCTTACACTATAAGGTTAATAAACATACTATAACAAGCCAAACGAACCCCAAGTTGTTTATTATTAATATATATAACCTTATCTAAGTCATTTGGATGACCCTTAGATTTTGAGGAATAAAATAACAATTAATAATATAATATTTGTTTTAAAAACCATTTTATGTCAATTTTCACACAATTTAGTAATTGGTTTTTGTGAAACTCATAATAGAATTATTAGTTCTAAAAAAGTAAATTAAGTCAATACTAACATGTCATATTAACCTAAAAAATTAGTGGAATTCATAAAAATTCTCAAATTAAATATATTTTGGTATTTATAACCTCAATTATGTAAATATTTTATTAATAAGATAATTACTGCATCATCTTTGTGTGATAAATAAATTAAATTATTTAATGTCTAAAAATAACAAATAAAATACCATTATGTAGGAAGTATTTATATATTTATAATGAATATTTATAGTCGAATTTATCTTATGTATAACCCTATATTAAAAATTATTTACTTATTAAACATTGATTTTAACTATTTTAACACTTCTTTAAATAAATTAATAATAAATGTCCTAATCTAATCGAAGTGGGCCTAAATGGTCATATTTTATTCCTAAGGTTTTTTGTCTAATTTAAATTATCCAATAGAATTAGGACATGTGTTAGGGTAATAATAATATCATTTTTACCCTTAATTACCCTATTTACTTTTTACAGTGGTAAATAAAAGTAAAAAGTTACTATTCACCAAAAATTATTTTCATCTCATTGAACCACAGTTTACATACTGACATCAACCGTGTCTCTCAGATTTTTAAAATTCAACTCACAGAAGCGGTAAAATTAAGTTTTATGTTAATTTGCAAATTCTCCTAGGAGGTGGGTAAAAGACGCTGAAAAGTTCAATAAAATTTTTATATATCTAAAATTATTATAAAATTACTCCAATGAATTACATTGAAATTATATAGGTATTATGTTTCAATTTTGACCTAAAATAAATTTATATAAAATAAATAATTATTTAAATAAAAAGTCGGTTTTTAAATAGTAACCCAGTGTTTTCACTATTCATCAAAAATTGAAAGTTTCCAGAAAAATACCAAAATTTCACCCTAGGATAATATTGATATTCCGAATCCAAAAACGAAGTCCATTTTGAAAAAGATAATTTAAAAAATTTCAAAAAGTGGTTATTTCTATTCACAACGTCTAGTTTTAATAATATTTTAATAGCATATCGTTGTTTAGTGAAACTCGGTATTGTGTACGACCCAAGCTATCAAGGAAGGTCGTGATTGTGTGTAAAGAAAGCCAAGCTAGTGTTGTGTGTAGTGAATGATTACGTTTATGATTTATATAAAATAAAAACAAAATATTTCTTATAAAATTCTTGGGTGTTACAATTCAAAAAGGTAATATTCGTTTTAAAATCATTCCCTATGTATCAGAGAAAAAAATATTGAGTCATATAATAAATCATGGATGTCGATAATACATGAATAATAAATTAATCATAGAGAATAATCTATGAAAACTGAACATTAGTATAAGACATTTATTTATAGAATACTCAAAATAATAGATAATCACTTCATTATTAGTGAATACAACTAGTCAAACCCATTAGAGTGGAATTGGTCCACTCACCAAACCCCAGAAATAGTCAATGTTAACTGAAAATATTATTATAGTATTTAGTTTCCCTTAAATAATTTGGTTCAATTCCAATCCTAGTCGTATTTATTTCAATAAATATTCATTTTTAGAGAAATCATTGGTCAGAAATATTATATCAAGCCCTTGCATCACATTTTGATAGTCATAAATATATATTCTATAAAATCATAATAAATTCATTGTATCCTATCCTATGAAATAAAAATGGGTTTAATAAAAATTTCATCTTATCATAACCCATGGATAATAATTGGGATTCACACCCAATTTATCAATTAATCATAGCATAACCCACAAAAAGAGAATATGTTTAGAAATGTTTCATTATAAAATAACTCCTTGAAAAGAAATATGTTTCATTAGAACATTTTCATTATAAAAATAAAACATCCAGATAAACAATAATGATAATGAAAAAAGATTCATTAGAACATTTTTATTATAAAAATAAACCATCCAAATAAACAATAATGATAGTTTCAGAGAGTAATATCGCCATTATATCAAAATTTTAATAAATTATTTTTTTCATTAATTCATATATGTACCTTTAAAAGTTCATGAAACACATTCTTGAGGAAAATTCCCTTTCTAATGTGAAAATATATTTTAAAAAATTAATAATTTCTTCAATAATCATGAAAACCATTAATTTTAAAATAAAATTGGAAAATTTTGAAGGAATATTTATGCCATTGAGTAATCATGATGGTGGGAAATATAGTTCATGTCAAACACCTTGAAACAGATATTTCATTCAAATTCTAATTAAAAAATAAATAGTAACTCATTCATAAAATAAAAATGTATATTACCTTTTATAAAATATGAAAAATTAAAAAAATAGAAAAAAAAATCCTTTTTTAATAATTTTATAGTCGTAAAATAGTATATAAAACATTTTATAAAAAATGGATATAGAAGGGAATGGGTTTTTTGACTAAAGAAATAAATAAATTCATATTGTTTTTGAAAACATTCATCTGGTCTCTTGAGTACGTAAAGATGGTATATAAAAATTAAATAATGTAAGATGTATAAATAAATATAGGATAATAAAATTCACATGTTATATGATAAAAAAACCTAATATTATATCATTTAAAATATAAACATATAGAATGTCAACAAAAATTAATATTGTTGCAAAAAACACTTAAAAAATATGTATATTTTGAATCATAATCCATATGAATTAAATAACCTTATGTGGATATTTAAAAGCCCTTAAATTTCATAATAAGAATCATAATATACAGTTATGGGAAGTATATACAACACATAAATTAGTCATGTGGGGAATATGGTTCGAGTCACCTAGATATAATATTAATATGATAATCCATTACATCAAGTATTAAATTTATACTTAATCATTATAAATAGTATTATAATAAATATATTCCAATTATTAATCAATTTTATATTTGCAATTATATATATCAGACCATATATAATTTACTTTTAACCTTTTATAACCTGTTTATTAACAATTCTTTATTAAATTTTGTGTTCAGGTGATTACTTGTTCCTATTTCATGTATATTTTGGATTAATAGTTTTAGTCCACGTATATTTATTATGATTTTATCATCTATATAATATTAATTATGATATAGATATTATATATATTCATTATATTCTAATTTATATAAATCTATAAAATATATAGAGGGAAAATTAATTACATCATCTTCAAAGATGGTAGGTCATACATATGCATGACCATTGATTCAAATTTACTCAAAATATAAAACAAAAAATAGGTAATAAATTATTAACATTTCAAAAAATGATTTAATATCATAAATATAAAATATATTCATTAAATATATCCTTATTACCAATACTATCAAAATGAAATAAAACTTTCATCACATTGTATTATGGTGGTGGCATTCCACACTTACTCCCAAGTGACATAATCATCTTCCTTAATATTAAAATGTAAGAAGGTATATGTGTTATTCTAATTCTATAAGTAGAATCATGTAACAATATCATTTATATACTTTAAATCCATAATTATATATCATAGGACCAAGTGATTTTTAGAATAATTTGTCTTCAAAATATCTACTTGTGTTTGATATGAATGTTGTTGTTAAAAGTAAGAAATGTTCATAAAATTTTATATGTTCATCATGAAAAAGGTATAAGATTTTTTTTTAACTTTTATTTTTTTCTGGACACAATATCCTAATAGAAATATTGTATGATTTTTACTATTGGAGGAATGTATGAATGTTCATAATGAAAATAAAATTATAATTTGTTGTTCGATCGTAATCTCAAACATCATTATGGAACTCATTATTTAATATTAGTATTTATAAGGAATGATAATTCATTAAATTTAGTAATAAAAAGTATATATATCAATAATTGTTTTTTGAGAAGAGTCAAATCCCACGAAGAACAAAATTGGGAAAATAGTATGTTAGATTATCATAGATCTAGAATTATAGAAGTTTGTGAAAGAGAATAGAAAGTGAAGTATGAAGAAAAAGGTCTAGATTACCATTTATTAGGGATGAAAATTTATATCTCACTATTTAAATATATTAAAATAATAATAGAAATATATATAACCACTTTATTTGTGTACATAAAAGAACAAAGGAAAAAAATTTACAAAGTCTTACATCATAAAAACTATTTTTTAATAATTTCTTCAAGGTAATATTTACATTGATCGTCATAAAACCATAATAGTTTAATGTTTATTGTTTTATATTTTATGTCATTCTAATAAATGAGAATGAAATAAAATGAGAAAAAAGAAGAAAAATGTGTGATATTTATTGAGAAATGTAGCATGGTGGAGAAGTTCTAATTTCAATGGGGATACAACGTCAAAACTAAAGACACTAATGAATTTTGAATTGATAATTCCAAAATTAAATAATATGATAGGTGAAATATAGTATGATCATATTGTTTGAAAAATGTTGGGAAGTTATGATGAACATTACAGAAGTAATGTCAGTTGATTGAGTCCACGTGACAATGATCCACAGAAGTGACATTTATAAGAAAAACTACCAGGATGTTTCTAGAAAAATAATTGAGAATAATAGTTAAAGTGGTTTATAAAAATTTAGCTGATACAAAGTGATGAAGTGATGTTAGTGATATAAAGATTCCACCTGATAAAACTCCACCAGAATAATATTTTTCATAAACATAGAATGTAAATTTGTGAATATTCTCTAACCAAAAATGGTTTCCTTATTTTTTGGATGGAATTTAGTGGGAACAAACAATCTATCATTGCAAAATTAGTGTCTATGAAGATCCACTATATTCAGGTATGATGTGTTTAGTATTTGATACATTTCTAATGAAGATAAACTGGATAAGGTGCATCAGATGATGAATTTATATTAGTTCTTTTAATTATTGACGATGAGAATGTATCATTATAAAAAATTCCCGATAGAAAATAAATGAATTTAAAATTTCGAATGAGATTTATATAAACATTCAAAAGTCATAAAATATGTCATTTCTGAATCTAGACATTCAAAGTCTCATATATTACAAAAGTCAAGGATGTTTAAAAGAGATACCTCATAATAATTATAATGAAACACAAAGATGTTTAAAAATTATAAGAAATTTATAAATCATAAATAATATTCTAGATGGTATAAAAATCATACTAATGAAATTAAAATGATAAGGATATTAACTTTTCAATTTGGATGAGTACAAAATACATGAGTTCCCATCCAAAAAGCATAAATGTATCACCAATTTATAATGTTTTAAATGTTCAAATATAGTAGATATATTGTTCACTCATATGAATATATAACATTGTGATGTTTTTATGAATGGGTGAGTTTCTAACTGAGTGTTATTTCATGTCGATGTTGATCATGGAAAGGAGATTCATCAAATGTAGGATACTCTGTATGAGTTTCATCAGATAAAAGAATATTTATTATTGCTGATGGAGTTTCTAGTTTGTCTAATTAGAAAATACATTGGGATACACTTTCTATATCATATATATTCGTATAATATGGAGTTCTATGGGATGAAGTTATTAGACAATGTTTCACTAAAAATAGAAAGGCTTATTGAAGTGAATTGAGGTGAATTAGACTATTTCAAATAGAATTGATACTATAATGTAGATTTTTCCAGAATAATGTATAATGGATAAAAAAATATTGAGACATTTTTATATATAATTTTATAAAAACATAGACTGGTCATATATAGGTATAACAAGTTTAATGAGAATGTTTTTATAAAAGAAATTTTTTTAGTGGATTATTGACGATCAAATAGATTGTATACAGAAAAATTTAATCATTCTTGCCTTTGGAGAAAGTGAATATCTTTCTAAAGTAGATCTAATAATTAAAATTAATTAAGCTTCTAAATGGGGGTATAGATAGTTTCTGAAATGGTTTCTTTTTTCGGGTTGTATAACCAGTTGGTACATTAATGGATATGAAAAGGATAGTAGGGGTATAACCAAATATAGAAATAATGTCAACTACTAGTTTATTGAATGGTTCACTTCTTGTTAATTTTTATTCTGAAATGAATGTTAGTAAAATAATCTTTTCTTGTGGGTATTTAAGAAAAAAAATGAGTCTGTATTTAAATAAAATGATCAAGATATCATGTGGGTAATTCTATTTATATTTGTTTTATATTTATAGTGTGGTTGAGATTTATATTAGAGTAGATTTTAAATTTATAATGTTTTCATTGGTTTGGATATTTAACTTATGTTGATGGGAAAAGTTATTATAAAATAAAGTGTTACAAGTGATTAGCCCCCTCCAACTCTTAGTGATCTCAAATTTTTATCCTAATGGAACATCAATTGCTATCAGATCAATAGAGCTGTATAAAAGAAACAATATTTATAATATTGAATTTTAATTCTATGATTATTCGGAGTATTCCAATTTTGTATTTATGAAACTATTATAATTAGAGGAATAATATGCTACTTTATATTCTATCTCTTGGACATGATGTTAGTGATACTTTAACAATGGGATTTACTCTCACTAATGAATTTTCATTTACTGTTGATGCTAATAGAACTTTTGAATATTATATAAAAGAATAAAAATATATATTTGAGGGCTCTTATAGAAAATTTATACACAATTATTATGGGGTTTTAGTAGCTATAACAATCTAGGATAAAATGAAAATAACCTATAAAAAAATAAAAATGTTAGGGATTCCCAGATAAAAATCTAGAAAATTAATTTTTATGATGCTAAGACGGATGATGAAAAAATTATTTCAATATAACTTACATGATCTAAGTATAAATTTATAAATATGAATGTTTTCGTGAAATTATCTAATATTATACTATGGTTAAAAAATTAATGATAACATTCTAGAAATATTTGATGCGAAAGTTGAAAATTTAATAGATTGTGGAGATTCATCTCTAGATAAACATAAACATCTTATTGTGGAATATAAAATGTGGTAAATAATTGTTTTTCTCAAAAATCATGAGGATTAAATATACTTGAATGTTTTGATAAAATTTAAAATCATAGATAAGGAAAATAATATAGAATCATTTAACTCAAAGGTAGAGGAAAACTATAAATCATTCAAATGAATTATTTCTCTTCTATAAAAAACGTACAATAACGTAAATCAGAATGGGAAAGGTCACCTTTCTCATTAATGTTGTAATTGTAAAAATAAAGGATAATTTGTAGGAGATTATTCCAAGATAAATGATGATGATTCTAAGTTAAAAGAATAATAAAAGAATTTCATGATTAATAAGTTAATGGAATACAAGGAAAAAATTATTTACAAAAAATGGAAATGTTTTATGAGTAGGAGAAAGAAAGATGACTTGTAATTTAGTTATGAATATAATAATCATGTAAACATAAGTTCTCATTTAAGAAAATTATTTTATACATCAGGTACTGATGATGATAGTGAAGAGAGAATAGAACTTGAATATATTCTAAAACAAATTATAATCAAAACATGAGAAAAATAACTATCTCATGAATGGAATAAAAAATATTTATAAAAATGGGTAAGGAAATAAATTTTTAGAATGGAGATTGAATAAAAAAGAAGAAAATAAACCTCAACATGATTAGATCTCATAAAATTAATGACGTTGATATAAAAAATAATTTGAATGTATATAATGATAATCAGCAGGTAATGCGAATATCAACATTATGTGAACCACTTCTTGTAAATAAATAAATTATAACATGTTGAAAAATGATTAGCTCAAGAAAATTGAAAATATTATTATGTAAATAAGTTTTTTCTACTCTGAAATAGTCATGATGAATATTTATATCTACAAACTATGATAGAAAAATGGTTTATATTTGTTAAAAATCACATTCCATTAATAAAGAGTGAAATTATTTAAGAATGTATCTCCCTAGCGAATGATTCTCATATCTTTTAATGAAATAACAACAAGATATATTAGAACTATTTTACTATAATAATGAAAAATAATGATTTATAAAACACTTAAAGGGTTATGGAATTTTAAAACATAGATATTTTTCATCATGTTACAGAATCTAACTACCAAAAAAATATATGAATTCAAGGTTTCTAGATTGAGTATAGAAGAATAAATTTTCATAAAAAATTTACGGAGCAAGAAAATAATGTTCATAAGGATAATGTTTTTGAAGACTTGAAAAAGGAAAGAAGAACAAATGATGAAATTCATCTACCTTAAAAAAGTTGAATAAGATAATAATTCTTATATGGGAATGGAATAGTTTTTTGTTTTTTGTCGAGATGAAATGTCTACAGCTATAATGTTAAAGGATTCATAATTTTTGTATAAAAATGTGAAAAAATATTTTCCATAATATTTGAAAAAATTTGAAGTTGTTTTTAATAGACGGTGGCTTCAAATTTAAGAAAAAGATATTGTGTTTTGAAAAATTGGTCATGTTTACAGAACAAGTATCATAATCCTACCCAAAAAACATTATGTGGATGATGTTAAAAATTGAAGGGCATAATAATTTTAATAAGTTCTAAGACCGGTTATCAAATTCATTTAAATATTACACATATGAGAAAAACGAACTTTATAACCTAAGAATACTGATCATAAAGAAGAAATTATATCTAATAAGAATTATATGAAGAAGAATAATAAGATGATGAATAGGAAATAAATAAATGAATATTATCAGTCTGATCATTTTTCTACAGATCTAAAAAGGATCCCCCTTATTCACATTGTAATTTTTGGGTTTTACTAACATGTAGGGAACTAAAGGACAAAAAATTAAAAAGGTGGGTGATAATTGTAGACTTTCAAAATCAAATAAAAAATTAAATCATTTATATTTTCTATAAATGATGAAAAATAGTGTGATACACTTATAGGTTGAAATGATAAAAATATGATGTTTGTGAGAATTTAATATCACAATATTTTAAAAGTAACTACTACATTCGATTTCAAACAAAATACACAAAACTAACCCTAATAAAATTTGGAATTATTATAATATGACCAATATATACAAGACATTCAATTTTATGGCATTAATTATGTTAAATAATTATTTAAATATATATGTTATGGTTCTAATCATTACAATTATATTGAGTGATGTTTAGTGAATAATCACTCATTATTTAGTAATGTGATTTTGTTATTAAAAAATACATTTTACTAAAAAATGGATTTTCATTCTTTTTATGAATGAATAAAATAATACATTTTAATATATTAAATCTAATTTTTATAAATCATCACGATGCAATAATATTAAGGTAAACATATTATAATATTTTGAGAATATTGATTTTTCAATTAATCATAAAAAAGATGATTACTGTTGAAAATTACATTGTCTTTTATAAGTATATATTAGGTAAAAAATTATTATGTGTTATATTCAAAATTTAATTTGTTTATATTAATTAAAATAGTTCATTTAATTTTTTAATTTCATTTTAACTGTGAATTTTACATAGAACATTTAATATTTAAAAAAAAATTCTAAAAACATGTTTTCATCGTATTTTTACGATTTCAATTTAAATTAATTTATTCCACTTCTGTGTTTTGAATTTTAAAAAATTCCATCTATATTTTGAATTAGTAAGACCAAATATAGTAAATAGTTTCACTTTTTTTATTATAAATAGTAACCTTAATAATTTTTTCTACCATTATAATGGATAAAATGGTTGATTATGGTTAAAATAAATTGATGAGCATTTTAAAATAGTCTTCACACATTATTTAAATTTACTTTATAATTTATTTTCACCCATAGTCATCATTTATTTTGTTAAAACAAATTTCATGTCCATTTTAATGATATTATGACCATTTTAATATTTCGTTTCAATAGAAGTCACACATTTCACAATCTTGGTTTTAATAAGTATAATATTTTGAAAATTGGTCATCAAGCGAATATTATTAACTATAAAGGTTATTTTAAAATTTAAATTTCTTATCCAAAAAATGATCATTTATGTTTTATATTTTATTGAACAAATAATTAAATCAAATGATAGCACAACACTGATGCTCTAATTTTCTAATCAACAGAAAATCTAATAAATAGTATTAAAAATATAAAAAGAATTATAATTTGTTATATATAATGTTATCTAGAAATTTTATTGATTCCAAATAAATGCTTGGTATTTATTAGAATTATTTTTATCAAATAATAACTCCCTTATTATTATTATTCTAGAAAATAAGGAATAATTAAATCCTAGATTGTATTCCACCAATCAAAGTCATTTTTGGACTCATGTTCCAAATATCTCTAAAACATTCAACGTGAAAATTAATGATTACTTAAATGTTATAACAAGGAAATATGTTAGATAAAAATAACCAAAAATCATGAATAATTCTAAAATTAGGTAAATAAGATTCCAATATTTATTATTCATTAGGATAAATAACATTCCATAGGTTTCATACTTACTTTAAGGGTTCTCCGTTTACATTTTATTTCATTGAGACTTATTTGATGTTACACACTTATTTATATTGATGAGGAGTATTTAATGAATATAAGACATATTAAATCATGAATTGTTTTTCCTAGAAATTTTTGTTTTATGTTTTTAATTCATGGGGACATTGATTTAATTGTTACCATAGTGATAAGGGTTTATTTTAAAAAATCATCATTCTTAGGAATTATTTATGTTTAAATATCTTAAAGGGAATATTTATCTTCCAATTCTATGTTTTCTAAATATTATTTAAAAAATTTCATTAATAATATCCTATAATTGTTTAAAATAAATTTTCCCATGATTATTGTTTAACAAAATCAGTTTAAAAGAAACTTTTTGGAATTTTTTAAAAGAATTAATATTTTGATTTTCTGTGAAAACAATATAAGATAATTTCATAACATATACAGAATAAATATAATTTTTCACTACTGTGATGCCTATGTGATTTTAAGCTTCCTTTACATGTTTTGAAGGTTTCTTTCATTGAATGGTAACTTTATCATCATCATTTTTTTATATTTTAAAAAGTGAATTTTAAATTTCAAAGGGTGTTTTCATCAATATGGTTTAATGATATTTTAGTGTAACATATATTCATAAAAGAAAACATCCTATAATATAAATTATTTTTTACTAATGTTATCTAAGGATTAAATCCTTATTATTTTGTCATATAGATTATTATTATATAGATAAATGATTATAAAACACATTTTCATGGGTTATAATATGATGAAGTGTTTTTGAAAACAGTTTATTTTCATAATTTGTAATATAATGATTTTTATCCTATGGAACTCATATATATACATTTAATTTTCGGATCCATGGGACATATATCTCCCTTTAAATAATTTTTTATATATTATATCTCATGAGGTATTTTAGGGAAAAATGTCTAAGTGCTTGATATGTTATGGTAAAAAAGTCAAAGACCATAATCCGATATATGAAAAAAAGTGTTGATGCTAAATTTAATTGTATTAGTAGTTATCCTTGAAATTTCAAATGGTTTTTATAATTACGATGGATACACACAAATATATCGAAAATAACTTATGGTTCATTATTAAGTTATGACAGATTCTCATTCTTATTTTTCATGTATTTTGAAATGCTAATCATTTATTAGATAACTCGTGTTTATGGTTTTTACATAATTAGGTATGAACTGTCTAAGTCATGGTCATGATATGATATTACTATGATTACCGTTACTTTCACAAAACCATGAATTTTTAACTTCCATTTTTAGCCATACTAATCATCAATGATCACTCTCGTTTATCTTTACTTTTTCCTGAGTCATGATTAATGATGCTTAATGATTTGTGTTTTTTAAAATTTTATATGTGAAGAAATATATGGGAGGTGATTATTTCATGACATGGAATATGTAAAGGTTGTTATTGTGGGAGATTATGTTGATCATTAAGATATTGTTTTGTATAAACCCATGTTGTTTGGGGATTGTACTAATTGTCTAAAACTTTTAGCTAAATTTTTATTAGTTATATAAGTGATATAAAATTTTCATTTGATATTTTATGTTTTTGTATTGAAAAACTAATTGGGTCAAGTATATTAGAATAAAATGAATAAATGAAAATTTTAGGTTTTTATCACTGGATTATAGTGTTCGGGTCATAGGATATTACAAATAGAATCTGAGTATGATTTATAAAAAATCAAAGATTAGAATGTATCATGAATTATTGTCTTGAGAGTATTTTATTCCATTATTGGGTTACATTATTGAGGATAATTATAATTTCATTGTTTTTAGACCACTTTTTTGGGTTTAGTTGATGATATTTTATGCAATTAATGATATTTTAGGAGACATTTTCAAGAATTCCTATATTTTTACACATATTATTACATGATATTAAAAATAATTAACCATCACATTATAAGCCAATGATTGTAATGTATTGTGTCTTTGGCTAATAATGTACATAAAGTGGAAAAGATGGGATAAGAACAAAAAATATTAATGTTAATCATTTATAAAGAGATCGAAATTTATATTGAGCTTGTACGTCAATATAGGATAACATGTGGAATATCTGAATAAAATGGGTGATTTGAAAAATCCCAGTAAGGGTTTAAACATAGTAACAAAGAAAAGTACATGCTATAGAATCCAAAACATGATGATATAAAAAGTAATATAACCTGAATAAACATGAGTAATAATATCATATAGAGAATGGTGAAATGTAATCATTTCATAAAAGGAATGTGTAAACAATACATAACTTGACATAATAATGAATCAAGACTAACTACCATGACCATTGCACATGGGACGCGAAGTCCCATAAAAAATAAAGTTTACTCTGATTCCTTTCATTATGTCACCAAAGACTAAACACTATCCAATGAACAGGATAAATATCTGGTATCACCCATAATAACATTCTCATGAAATTGTGTGCCACATAACTAATAAATAATAAAGGATACCCATTGATATAATTAGGTATCATGACAATGTCATAAGGAATAAGAAATGGTTGTATCATAATGGTTTCCATGCCATGAAATATTTATATTATAGATGGAAATTAAAAAGAAAAATTATGATTAAAACATGATAATTTTTGTCAAACTGAAGTGGTGAATATTTAATATAATGTTTAAGAAACATTATAAATGATCCACTTTAGTGCGGTTTAAGGGAATATTTTAATAATTTTTTTAAAATAGGAAAGGAATAATTTATTATATAATCCCATAAATTAAAGAAGTTATTTTTATAGGATAAAATATTAATTATATAATTTTAATGTTTTCTTATAATATATTATCTAATTCACATGAAAATGAGTGAGAAATTGGGAAGTTCCATTTATTTCGGCTTTCTTTTCAGGAAAAACTGAGAATGAAACCTTATTAAAACAAGTATTTACCTTTTAAATAAGGACGTAATGGTATGGATACCTTGTTTTGGAACATATAAGTAGAGTTTAAAATAAATATATAAATTTAAAGAAGAGTTTCATTGGTTTAAAGATTGATAAATACAAATCTGAAGAAAAAAATTTAGGGTTCAGAGGAAATCCCTCAACTTATGTATGAAAGGGTTCTTCACTTGATCTTAACGCACAGTATAATCAAATTAATTCCATGAATTAATTAATTAACATCTTCCTTAATTGTATTTAAATTATTATTAATTTATTATTTTTATTTATGAAATTTTTGAGGAGTTATAAATACAATTTTATTGTTCTAGAGCATTCATTTCATTGGTAATCATGATTGGTTCACTTGTATAAATGTAAAAAATGTCATTAAAAATGGGATTCGATATCTATAATTTATGTTATAGGTTATAAATGAAGTTACATAATATTAAATTTTTATATAATCACATTTTTTTGTTCTAGTGGGGATTAATCATTAGATAAAACTTTATTGGTAATCATTTATGTTATTTTTGTTCTTTTTTATCAACCCCAACAGTTTTGATTCATTATTCATTATTGTGTACAAAATTTATTTTAAAAACATAAAATGTTTATAAAATATATTTTATAATCTCTAAAAACTATTATAATGGTTTAATTTCTAGCTTGTATGGCGCTAATGGAAAATGAAAACATGTCAACCTCGATGGTGATAAACAAACACATTGCGGAATATATGTTCATTTTCTGAATAAAATGATGAGGATATTGAAATTGATCGTGGATTTTAATTAATATATTAAATTGATTATATATATATATATATATATTATAATATAGTTATTATTTATGATTTTATAGAGCAGGTTAGGATTGTATATGAAAAGAAAATAAATTTAAATGAAAAAAATAAAACAAAAGATGATTTTACCACTTGAATTCCTCTCCATGAGAACCTTCGTTGGGAAATATTTTTTGTGATTTTTTACACCAAAAAATTTTTGAAATGGGGAAGATAAATGTAAATAATATTGGGTATAAATTTTACTTTCTTAAAGGCATAATAGGTTTGAGGATAATAGGTGGTGAGGGATGGTATTTATAATAGAAGAGATGGGTATTTTTTCATTATTTTAATCTTTAGTTTATTATTTTTCAAATAAAGTTTTAATAGATTGATAATTATAACAAAATATATTAATATAATTATTTTTATTTTAATATTATGTTTATTACATCAAATATGGACCAAGGAATAGTTTATTTAATGTATAATGTATATATACCATAAATTATTGTACTTTAGTATAAAAAAATCGGATTATCTTAAAAAAAATCCAAAAAATCAACCAAATATGTTTTTCATATGTATAATTCAAAAATTATCTCCATCTTATGAATATGACACTCTAAATACAAAATTAAAATTTTTTTTTAAAAAACATCATTTATTTGGAAAATTCCATTTTTAAAATTATATATAATTTTAAAACACATTGAAAAATTAACTAAGGTCACATAAAATTTTCTAAAAATAATAAAAAACCAAAATAAATATTTATGAATACATTTTAATAATATATTTTTTCATATAATTCATTATATTAATTATAAATCTATAAAAAGATTAATGTTTTATAAAAACATGTAAATACATTACTTTCAAAAACATTTATTTTCTAATTTTATGATAAATTTATTACATTGCCATTTATAGTATTCCTAAAATTTATATAAACATTCATGTGTATGGTTAATATTATATAGGCCAAATTACTATTAATAATGGTCACATTACTATTCTAACGGTCAAATTACTATTCTAGCGAAATAGGTTATTTATCTTTTAGAAATACCTCTACTTCCATTAATTAATCTTTTAGAATGTTTTTATTGTGTTCCCAATTTTATATTCTTTCATTTATACTATATTGAGTAATTATAAGAAGAGAATTTTCATTGATAGAATTACAGGTTGTCATACTCTTTAACCCTTATGAAATCTCTCCCTCAAAATTTTGTTTTATAGTCAAAGAGGAAAACATGAGAGGGTACTTCCCCTTCACTTCATACTCTAATTACCTTGTAGACTCTTCATAGTTGTGGTTCCATCATATTACTTTTAATGGTGAGTGGTTTTGTTGTCTTGAAAATTAACTCTATAATTTAATATCTTCAATGGATACTCCTCATAAGAGATATCATTTTACTACTGTACCACCTCTAGATTCATAACATGTGGGGGATCTCATATGTACTTCCTCATGAAGGATAAATGGAATACATCGTGTATTTCATTCATGGTATTTTGAAGTGATGGTTTCTACCCATAGCTCCAATGTGATCAAGAATCTCAAATAGGTCGATGTACCTAGTACTCACCTTTATTTGCTTCGCAAATATCATGATCCTCTACCATTGATATATGAAAAAATTCCATGTCTGCATCCCTAAACTAAAGGTATTGTTTATGGTAGTCTGAATATACATGTTTTCACTTTGGGATAACTCGATATGTTGTTGAATGGATTTCACATTTTCTATAATTTTGTTAACCAATTTAGGTCCAAGAAGCTTACATTCACTGAATTCAATCTAGCCGGATGGTTTTCTGTATCTTTTCCCATAAATTGATTTATATGGATTGTTTTAGATGATTGATTAGAAATATTTACTGTAAGAGAACATTACATGAGGAAGAGGATGGTCCCATCCTCCATTGAAGTTCATAGAACATGATCTAAAAGTGTGCTCTAGTGTCTGAATAGTCCTATCAGATTGGAAATTAGTTTGCAGATGATATTCAATACATAATTTTAAATTATTGGTCAGATCATGTTAGTGAATTTAGAGAACATGAAGGTGAATCATATATCTAGATCAGATACAATAATTAGTGGTACTCAATACAACCTTACCACTTCCTTGATGTGTATATGTTAAATTTTATCTGATGAGAATTCCCCATGAATTTCGATAAAGTGATATGTATATGTATGATGATACAAAAAACCCCATATATAATTATATCCATTGTATGTCTTTGGAATCCCATTGACAATGTACATAGTGATTTTTTGTATTTCTATGTTGGTATGAGTTATGGTTACACTCTTATAATTTTTTCATTCATCATTAACTTAATTTCATTCAAGGATCATTGATTTATTCTTAGGAATCACTTTCTTCCTGTTACCTCCAAAATAGTTCTTCTGGAGACATCGGTATATCTTTATGGTGCCTTGGTAAATAGATATAGTTGAGCTACTTGTGTCTTTCTAACTGTCCTTTTTTTCTCTAGAGTTGATAGTAAACATAGTTATGATCAAAATATCAGGACTCTATCTTCATAAATTTTGATCACTTAGGATTTTCCATTTCTCATGGATTACACCATATTCAGGATAACCACATCATTTCTTTGAGAATACTTTATTTTATCCATGTGGTATGGTTATGAAATCCTTTGAGAAAACATTGATGATGTTCCTTCATTAATTAATCACATCACCATCTAGTTAATGTCTAAAAATATCAGATCCTTATTTATTCTCATAATTGATAATGATGAAGGATATTTCCTACTTAGAGTATCCACCACCTTATTTGTTTTAATAGTATATTAGTGTATTGCATATTAAAAATCCATGAGGAGATATAACCATGTTCAATTGTGCATATTAATGATCAATGTGAATATATATGTGAGGATCTTCTGATATGTATATATCCCAAACTTATCCCCCATAGAGATAATGCCACCATAATTTCAATGAAAAGACCATAGCTTCAATATCTTGATCATGTGTTGGATAGTACTGCTCATGAATTTTAAACATCCATGAATGGTAGGATACGACTTTATTATTTTTCATCAGTACATAGCGGAATCCATTCTTTGAATTGTCATTGCAGACCATAAATAGTTCCCCATTTATTGCAAGTGTGAGAGCTTGGATAGTGATAACCCACTTTTTCAGCACATTGAAAAACTCTTCAAATTATCTAGTTCAGATAAAATTTACACCCCACCGATTCAGATATCATAGTTATTTTGAAAATTGTGAAATTATATTAAAAAATTGTCATTAATACCCTACAAGACAAAAGAAACTATGATTATCCACAACATATGTTATATGGGACCTCTCCTAAATTTCATTTATCTTAAAAGGGATCATAAATATCCCATTATTAGTGATGACATTTCACCAGAATGATACTTCCTTCATATTGAACTCTCGGTTACATAACATTTCATAATGATTCTTCCTTTGTAATGTCTTCAACACAATATTCAATATCTCAAAATTTTCCAACTTATTTTTGATTATATCAGAATATCATCAAAAAGGCTACAAATTTTTTCATAGTAATATATAAGGAATATATTTATTAAATCACTAATAATTTTTGGACGATTCATGAGTGGTAAGGGAATCACTATGAAATAATTTTTATCATTCCTTATTTAGAATGCATTCATTGGAATATCTTTCTTCCATGCCTCTAATTTCATATATCTAGACCAAAGGTCCAACTTATATAAATACTTATCCCCAAATAATTAATCATAAATTTCATCTATCTGGGCTAGGGGATAATTTTTATTAATCATGTTGTTTTAAGGTCACCATAATCAATTAAGAGGTGCATTGATCCATCCTTCTTTTTAACAAAGAGGACAAGTGCCAACATGGTGATACTCTCAGGAATATAAATACCATGTAAAAATTATATTGTAACAACTTATTATGTTACTTTATCTAAATGGTGGATATTTAATAATGCGTATATGATATAATAAATGATCTAGGAATATATTTTATTGATAACTCAACCTCTAAATTAATATAAAGACTACACAATTACTCTGAGAATACATCAATGTAGTCCCTCGATGTGGCATGTCATCAAAGATGATTCAATCCTTTGTTTTATCTATTTTAGATAGATATGCTTGTTTATAAGGCAATAATATCCATAATTGAGAAGAAGATTCTAAAAACTATTCATCTTCCTCTTTACAGATGTATAGAATTGGAGGATTTCTTAGGATGTGGAGAGTAATCTCCCATTTCTAAAAGTTGATGTTGGATATTCATAAATACGTCTTATCCATTCAAATTTTAGAATCAAACTACACTAAAAGAAGCTAGATAATATTTAATTATTGATTTAACAAAAAAACATTAAATGTTTAGTAGTTATACACTTTGTATATAATAGTCTCTCCAATTTATGTTCTTACTAAAAAATCAACTTACATATTTTTAGCTGGTGTCTGAATAGTTTTACAAAACATGAATGATATTAAAGAATAAATAGAACCATCATCAAATAGTCTGCTATCTATTATTGAATTAATATCCATAAAATTTATGACTAACTAATTTTTAGGTTCCACATTAGCTGTAGTTATAGGATATTCCATTCTTTTTTCATTTGATGTGTTTGTTGTTGATTTCTAATAACAACCATTCACTTAGATAAATGGGTTTCAAAAGGCCCAAGATCCTTCAATTCGAGACACAACACTATAGGATGATAATTGTAAAAAAAAAACACCCCTTCTTCATTGGAATTAGTAATAATACTCAAATCCCTTCAATATTTATTCTCCACATGCCCCACTCTTCCATATTTGAATAAACTCTTGGTTTCCTTTAAGCTGTTTCAAGGATGATCCTTCCCACACTTTTGACACAGGGAATGTTTGTTCTTCTTTCCTCCATGGTATTTATCATTTCGTCCACCAATATTAAACTCTATTTTCCTCTTTTCTCACTATGACCATGAGAGAAATGATTGTATATGATATCCATTTTTACCTTAAGTTCACTAGAAAAATACTTCTCTTAACTTCCAAAGTCCTGAACCACCAAAATTTCATGTAGACTCAAATTTAGTGTACTAAATAAGTGATCCACCATGATTTTTTAGTTCATCGTGAAGCTATAGGTGTATTTTTAAAGGCTTGTCATGTTTTCCTCAAATGCTCCAATAGACTCATCATCCTCTTTCTTTAGTCCTAGGAACTCCATTTGAATATTTACATGGAATTTTCATAGAAAATATATAATGAATAATATTTTCATGAAATATTCACCTTGAATGGATTAAATGTTTTCTATGTACATTGTGTTCATGATCATTGTCCACCGCTGATCATCTTCCCTATAAAATAATATAATTCTAGAACAACTTTTTCTTCTTCTTATCTCTATAGCACAATGAACATATAATCAATAATGATAATCTATTTTTCTTTGATGATGGGATCATCATATCCAATCGATATTAGAGGCCTTTTTCACATGAAGGATTCAACCAAAATGCAGTCTTTCATAAGAGAAGGAGGTGATTTCACATGATTAAAGTTATTAATCACAACATGAACTAGTTAAGAAATTATTTTCGTGATGTTTTGAGCACCCTCTCTCATTATCCTTCCATATCATTAGGAAATTCTACATATTTCGTACTACATTGATTTTTGGCATGAGTTCATATATTTATTGATATTTAGAAAAAAAATAATATATAATTATGGGTCTTGAATTATTAAATAATAAGCATATAAGAAGATAAATTTTAACATAGATAGATAATCTTTGAAATTATAAGTACATTCTAACATGTGGTACCCAAGGTTTCTTTCTTGGAAACAAATGGTGATATAATTACCCCTAGAGATCATAAAAAATTTATATTCTAATAATATCATAAAATAAATATACCTTACAATGATACTGACTATAGTAGACCTAAACATTTATATTTATTATTACTTGATTTTAAGCATAATTAACCATCACATTACAAGAAAAGGGTCATAAAATCTTATGTCATTGGATGATTATGTACATAAAGCAAAAAAATGGGATTAAAATAAGACATATTTATTTTAATCAACTATATAGAGCTCATAATATCCATTGATCTTGTACATCTACATAGGATATACTAGGTCATAAATTAACAAAAAGGGTGAGATAAATATTATACTAAGGTTGTAAACCAAGAAATACAGAAAATATATGGGTTAGAAACTATAAAATAGGAATGGACTATGAATTAACATAAGGAATCATAATTCATAGATAATAAAATCATGTAATCATGTAATCATTGGAATGTGACAAAAAAACACAACATAACATAAGCATTAGTCTTGGATAACTACCAAGGACATTGCACATCACATACAATGTACCATAAAGAACATAGGTTTACTCCCTATCCAAACATGATCTATAATGATACTAAACATTAGACAATTCAATATAAAAATATCTATGTTCACCCATCATAACATGTTCATGCAGATGTGTTCCCAAAAAATAATCAATCATAAGAGATGCCCACTGAAAGAATTGGGTATAATGACCTAGTCATGAGGCATAAAAAATGGGTCTATCATAAATTTAGCCATAAAAAATGGATTTATACAATACATGGACATTAATAAGGTATATTTAGAGTAAAAAATGATACTTTATTTCAAACTAAATTGATAAAATATAAAAAGAGTGTTTAAGAAACATTTTGAATGATGCACTTTAGTGCGGTTTAATAGAAAATGTTATTCATTATTTTAAAATGGAAATAGAATATTTGTTTTTATAAAATTTAAAATTAAAAAAGATTGTTTTCTTTGATAAAATGAGTTATTTAAAAAAACTTTTATCATAATAGATTATAGAGTGAACATGAAAATAGGTGATAAATCAGTAACTTCACATTATTCGAGCCTGGTTATAGGGAATAATTAAGAGGGGAACCATATTAAAACAAGTGCTCCCCTATAAAATAATGATGTACTGATTTGGATTCCTGATTTTGGAAAATATTAACATTATTTATAATAATTATATAAAATTAATGACAATTTATATTTGGTTAAAGAGATATAAAATGCAAGTTGAGGAAAAAATTAATGTTTTAGAGGAAATCCATTACCTTATTTCTGATAGTGTTACGAACATGACTATAATGTCCTATATGTTAAAGTAAAATTTAATAATTAATTAATTTATATTATTTTATTTTTTATTTTATCTATTATAATTTTATAATGTTAATTTATTAAATTTTTTATGAGTTATAAGATGTAATTTTATCATTCAAGACTGTTTATTTGTTTTGTTTTCAGGATTGGTTCACTTTTATAAATGTAGTAAAGATTATGTAAAATGAGAATAGTTATCTAGATTTGATTTGATATTTTATTTATGAAAATAATTAAGATTTAAGGTTTATATAAGTCATTTGGTTATTTTTGTTGAGGGTGATTTATTAGATAATATGTCAATGATTGTTATTTAAATTATTTCGGTGGCTTTTTGATCATCACAAACTAGATTTGTTTCATTAATAATTATATTAAATAAATTTACATCAACAAATTAAAAGGAATATATAATACATTTAAAATCATTACAAAAAATTATAATAGTTTTATTTTAATCCTGGTCGGAGGTAAAGGAAAATGAAGACTTGTCATCCTTAAAAGCGATATACAAACACCTTGTAGACGATATATAAATTTTTGGATTAAAAGGAATATGAGGACATTATTGATGGTTAATTTCCCATTAAAAAAATATTATTTCAGATTATATAATATACTAGGTAAATCATACATTTTTTGAAATATGAGGTGAGGTGAGTGAGAAAATTAAAGAAAGTGAAAATTTCTTTTAAATATTGAACTGTTCCCCCTGATAACCTTAATTGGGAAAGAGGATTTTGTATTTTGTTGATACCATAACCTCTTGGATGTATATAAGAGACTTTTAAAGAGTACTAGGATTTAATTTGAGATTTTATATGGATGAAGATATGTGAGGAAAATAAGTTGCAAGTGGAGGTATTTATAGGGGTGGAGAGGGTTGTTTCCTTACTATTTTGTTCATTCATTTATTATTGAGCCTCAAAAAAATGAGTAGATTTATCATTATCAATTAATATGTTAAAATAATTAATGGTTGTTCGAGATTATGTTTATTACATTATAAACGATTTAATAAATAGTGTATTTAACTTATAATGTATAAATACTATAAATTACAATATTTTAATACTCAAAAAAATGATATACGTTGAAAAATAAAAAAATTTAATATAAACCATTTTTTGATGTCTATATTTAAAAAAATATACACTATTTTATCAAAAAATTTATAAATATGATAAATTTAGTCGTTATTCAAAATCATCATTTACTTAGAAGATGCCAATTTTAAAAGTATAACTCATTTTATAAAACATTGAGAAATTAAATAGTGCTCAAAAAATTATTTATAATGATAATAATTCAAAATAATAATCTATGAATAAATATAACTAAAATTCATTTTTGAGTCATTATTTTAATAAAAAATAAATGAAATCAAAATTTATGTTTTTTAACAAATCAACACATAATTAAAAGTTTTTAAAAAAAATTTCACTTTTACTATAATATAATTATATTATAATACGATTAATAAGATGCCTAAATTTTAATTATACTTTCACGGTTTAGGTTAATATTCCATTGGAAAGAAGAATAATACAAATTATCACTTTACGATTCCAATGGTCAATTTACAATTCTAATGGTATAGGTTCTATATATTTTTTAAATACAACATATTCTAGTCATTCTCCATTTAAAAAGTTCTTATTAAATTATCTACATGATAAGATAATTTCCATTGAAATAATTTTGGGTTGTTACATATTTTTTGGGTTGAGGTATTTGTAACCATTATGTTAATCATGTGAAAAAATGTTTTTTAATAGAGAATGTTAATTAAATTTTTTTTATAAGTTTAATTTTATAGTTATCCTTTGGGATTTATGTTATATTTTATTTTGAAATAATTGTTGTTATTATATTTTTGTATGAAAATTAAAATATATGATATCACCCATATTGTTATCAAGTTTCTTTAATGTTGAATATATTAACCATATTTTTTATCATGATTATCAGAATTTGGGAAATTTTATTAGGATAATATTAATATAGATTTAGAAAATGGAAAACTTATATCTTGGAATACAACCCATCTCATCCACTAAGGCTATGAAGTTTGATCTATGAACTAAATGGAAAAAATTTGTATCTCCTCCCACTGGCCTATGAGATGTTCTAGTCAGTCTGTAATTATTTTTCATTATTTAAACTATCTGAATGATAAAATTTATATTATTTTTGGGTCCATATGTTTTATTTTATTTATATACATGATATTGAATGTGATTTGGAGACTATTTGGTAAATATTATTTTCAAATAGTTAACTATTTTATAAATCTTCCATCATTATGGTCAATATAAATATTTAGTATAATATTTTAGGAATAAAGTATTAATCATCCATAAGGAAGTATAAGTGATTTTAAATGTGAATTTATAGTGTTTATGGAGATTTATAAAAATGATTAACATATCTTAAAGATTATGACATTATGAAAACTAAAATTTTGGAATGATACCATAAGTGTGATTGATGTTATTTGATGACAATGATTACATAAATATCAAAAGATTATGTTTTAAAATCCTTTTATTTTTTGGGTTTCAAAATTAGAACATAAAATTTTGTGGAATTTTATGGATAGTAATTTATTAAACTAGGCAAGTTAAAATTTTTTATTAATATTTAATTTGGGAAATTAAATTAGTTTTTCTTCTGATGAAGGGTTATGAATTTTTTTAATTATATTATCTTATCAATATAGTTTTGGTTTTTATTAATATTTAAATACATGAAGAATTGGGTTTTAACCATTTTTGGATTATATTATCCCATAGATGTTGATTCTAGTGCTTTAGGTATAAAAACTCATCCTAAATATTAATTTTCTGGAACTAACATATGATTTTTTTTGTGGAAATATATTAAAATATAAAATTATTTTTAAAAAGTAATTATATTTTGTTATTATATTACTATACATGATAGATGACTTCCTAAAATTTATAAAAAATGATCATTAGATAATAACATTTTTAGTTTTCTTTTCATACCATGAAATCAATAGCTTTTTAACACATCACATATTAATAATTTTCTGATTGTTAAATATCATATGACCATGTTCTCTACAAATAAATATTATTATATGGATGTTATGTTTTTATTTCATATCAATGTTTTAACATCACACCATTTTTTCCAACATAGAAACCTAGTTTTGTGTTATTTCATTTGACCTTTATACATCCCTTTCTCTCTTTTCATGGGAAATTTTTATTACAAATTTGTGCGATGTGCGATTTCAACCATGGTATTCTAAAACGTAAGACCCTTAGATATTGAGGACGAGTTCAAATTTTGAGGATATATTGTATTAAATTATTTCATAATGTAATTTCATATTATTAGAAAAATAATGATTATGTCTGATAGTGTACAAAATATGCATCACTAAACATAATAAATCTCTGAAATATTATTATGTGACAATTATATTCAAGTTCAAAATTTATATTTTTGAGTAGGAATAACTAATTTCTAAACTATATATGCAATCATTCTAAAAAATAATTATTATTTCCTAGAAAAAATAGAACACATATTTTTAGTGAATTTGTTTTCTTAAAAGATGGTTTTTATTTATTTTTATATGATTATAATATTATTAATTTGATAAAATGAATTTATTTTTTGAAATAATTTTGAAAAAAATTACATTATCATAAATATTTTATAATTTTATGAAAAAGTTGAGTTTTCTATGAATTGTGAAAAATACTGATTTTTATTTGTCTTTGTATTTCTATGATAAAGTATTTATACAATTCGAAATTATATTTTGGGTTAGTTTTAAAATTTATTTTTATATATTTTATTAAATAATGATAAATTATTGTTTTAGAAAATAAATATTTATATATGAATTGATCATAAAAAGATTTCAAATTTAAAAGGGGGATTCTTCCAAAAAAACTATTTTTCTTTACATTTTGTCAATTTGGATTTATATTAACTTATAACACTTAAGTGGTTAGAATTTTCAAAAATGGATTATAAATTTTGAGTAAGGAGGTCATGATTTAGAAAATATGACATTTCGATTTATACCATGTGAATTGAATTCTTAGTAATTTTTGTTACAATAGTAAATGATAAATCGTGTAATTAATGATTACTTATAAAATTATATGGATTATAAAATGATCATAAAACATGATTTAATTTTATTTTATGATCCATTTTCATTAATATTCATTTAATATTCTATTATATGTAATTTTATAGTAACTTGGATGAGATTATGACCTTTATAATATTTTATTTCAAAAAATTTAAACATGTCACACTCTTTATATAAAAAAAATATTTTCTAAATTGGAATATCAAGATGATATTTTCATATATAAATAGTATTTGGAAATAAAACCAGATTATATTAATAATGGTAGAATATTTTTGGTTTTTATGTATAAAATTAGGACAATAAATTATTGAACAATGATGATATATTAATTATTAAATTAATTGAAAAATCAAATACCTGATTTGAAATTTTTTCAAAGTATTATAATTTTGTATATTTGAGATGATCAAATAATTTTATAGATTAAAATTAAATGTTTTATATGTGTTTTAATAATTTTCTAAAATAATAAGTGTAATCTTGATTGTGTAAAGGTCAATGTAAAGAATTTTTTAAAATAAATTACAATGTATAATTTTTAATAAATATTATATTATTAAATAATATGATATTTAAAAAAATAATATATTCTTTCCAATATATTATTATATGGGTTATAATAGAAACCCTATATTATTTATAGGAGTATTTCAGTTTATGGTAATTAAAATGACCAAGTAAAATAATTATTGTCATGATGAGTTAAAAAAGGGTTTAAGAGGGGTAAAAAGATAAGGATAAGAATTTAGTAAAAAATATAAATTTTCTATTTTTTGAGGTTTTATATACCGATTATAATCCAATAATAGAAATATATTTTTCCCTTTATAATTGAATTTTAACATCCCAGACCAAAAGAACCACCTAAACCATGTTATTGGGTCGGGTGTGACTCATCTTAGGCGTAGTTCCCAGAATGACAATGGCTTCAAACAATTAGGAAGGATGTAAACAGGTATAGTGAGGAGGGTATATTCATAGAAAATGTGAGAGTTAAGGGAGTATGTTTCTATAATTGATTGTACAGGTATCCAGTTACTTCTAGAATGAGTTTAACATTGGTTATGAATATAAATCTCTACATTTCGTAAATGGGTTTCTATTTTCATTTCGGTTTTATTTATGGTTTTCCTAGAAAAAAAATATGTTTTTGTAAGAGGATATGATTTATTTCAGACACTCAATGAATATTTTCATAAAGGTAAATATTTTATAGGTTTTTATGTTTTTCAATAGAATAATGTATTTATTTCATTTATGTCTTATATCGTGTTTTTTTCTCAATAAAATTTTTAGGTGTTTTTAGTAGGGTTTAATGATGTGCAAAATAAATAATAAGTAAATTTGAAATTTTTGAATATTAATCATAAAAATAAAAAACGATTTATTTTAGAATGTTTATACTACAGTAAAATTTGATATTGAGTAGAAGTGTCCAATTTGAAAAATATGGGTTTGTAATGTATGTTTTATGAACTAATTCTCTAAACACTAAACCTAAAAGGTCTTTGGGAATTGAAGAATGTTAATTATTATATATTGAAACTATATTATGTAGTTCCCAGTTCTCGGTACTTATAAAAATTAAATATACCTTAGAATGATTACTTTCTCAAAAAGATATATTGATCCCAATACTTATCTCTGGTTAGTCATTGATTAGGATATTATCATGTAAGGGTAAATAATGGGGATATCCATGAGACTCCTTTTCAAAAAAATTAATTGGAACTACAACAACATTGTGATTCCATTTGTAGACAATATTTTTATATCTATCATTATTTACATAATGAAAATAATATATAATTAATAAACTAAAAAAAATTTAATCCTTTATGGAAGATATTTTTATCAATTAAAACATAATGGAGGGGAATGCATATGATTTGAATGTTTTTCTAAATACCTTGAGAAAGGAAATGTTATATGATTAGTATAGTAAATGAGAGTATTGGATTGATTAAGTAACATTCATGGGGATTATTATCATGAGAAATGTGATATATCTGGGTCCTTCAAAAATTCAATTGATGGTTGTCCAAAAATTAGATTTATGTTAGAGATCAGTTGTTTACATGGAATATTCATGTACTATCTTAGATTAGGGATAAAATTCTCAGTATTTAATAACCCAAAAACCGAGAAAACTATGAATGATGGATGTTTTTTTATACTAATGAATGAAAGGGGATATTTATAGTGTTAAATAAGATTTTAATCACTACACCTATTCTCAAATTAACAACCTAGGTTAATGGGTTTTTGTTTTACCATGATAAATAAAAAGGTTATTGGTTTGTGTATACATGAAAGATATCAAATTTAAATCTTATTCATTCTCAAAATTAGATATCTATGTATAGAACCACACATCCCAAGATCTGTAATTAGTTGTATTGATCTTTACATTAAGGAAATGGGGTCAGTATCCCTATAGGTTGAATTGTATCATATATATATATATATCATAAAAACCACAAGTATATATTCCCAAAATATGATATCAATATGTTCCGGGGAATGTTTATAGAGATAATCAGGTATTTTGATTATGTGATCTATAACCATCCTATGAAGTCTTGGAATGTGGAATAATATCTATGTAGAGAGGATCCTATAACATTAACCTCGATGAAGCATGAAATGGATCTGATATTAATGGATTTTAAAAGAATGTAAATGGGAATCATAAAAGGGAATTCATTCCACCATTCTCAAAAAACTTCTCAATAATCTATTTGTTATAATATCATTGTGGCCCAAAAAAATATAGTGAGATTAATTTAATGATAGATAATATTCTGATGTTCAACATTACTAAATATTTATTCATTAGTTTTAAAACCAGTATATGTTTCCCATTGAAACCACAACTAAAGAGTTATCTTGTGTATTCTATACATATATCATCATACTATATTCATCTAATAATCACTATGATTTATAGAGTTTTTTTTTGAAAACAATCTTCTGGAAATACATGAAAAGTGGAATTGTAGAAATTTTATCTGAAATCTTACTATGAAAATAGGTAAATTTTGAACAATATATCTCTTTGGTTATGATGAAACCATTTCCCTTACCAACATCAAAATGAAAAAAATATATCCATATATTTCACTGTAGGACTCCCTTGGACATCCAAAAACAATAACTCCATCTCAGTAGAATTCATTCAATTTATAAAATCAACATATTTCATTATTATCAAGGAAGATAACTACCTTTAATAAATCACTTCAATATTTATATTGGATGTGGTAACACTTCATTGTGTACATCCCTCCACTTTATTTGATCAATATATAAGGTATTACTCTATATTCTAGAGAATCATTTAGAATTCACCCGATATAGAGCCACATTTTAGTATTTATTTTCATCCAAAGATGGATGGATAGTCTTAAACAACAGTTGAAACTCAATATGAAATGATAAGATCAAATTTTAATGTATTTCCAATTATTCTAGGATCAAAACCATCTTCAAGAGTATTTGTCATTTAATAATAGTTTCTATTCAAGATTACATATTGAATCTTATATGGCTCTGTATAGGACAATGTTTCAAACTCCAACATGTCAGGATGATGTTAGATAGAGGATAATTATGGGGCTTGATCATATCCAACAGATGATAGAGCAGGTTAAAACCATTCAACATCATATTAAATATTCCAAAAATAATTTGGGAACCTACCTAAATAGTAATATATGATAACTGGAGTTGGAGGTTGAAATTATGTATTATTTTGAACATCATTGTGGAACTATGTTATTTGTCTTGGTAAGAAGGTAATGATTAGTCAAAGAAACATACGACACTTTAAGATTCTTGACCACATCTGAGTTGTGTCCTCTCTACTCAAACACCTACCTAGCGTATCTCATGTACATTATATGTTCAATGTATCCATCTTGATGAAGTATGCACAAAAACTATCTTATTTATGATATTTGTATGTGGTACCCTTAGATATTTATATTTCATATGTTGAGTAGCCAGTTATGTTATTATATAGTATAGAAAAATTTATACAATGAATGAAAACTCACCTTGTCAAAGTGTTAAGATAGGTTCATATGTTTTTGTGGGAAACTAAATATATTTATAAGGGGATGAAAAATAAGTTCCCTAATCTATTCTTGTTTAGAAATAGAAATTTCTATGGTGAGCTTTCTAAAAGGGGATTGAATTCAATGAAATAACTTTTATAAATGAGATTCCATTTTGAAGGAATAATTTTTTAGGTATTGTAGATATATAATACATGTATTCTACATTCATTTTTTGTAGAATATTAAAAAATATCATATTAGATATAAATTAATACTAAGAATGATAACCATTCATAATATTTTAATTATTTAGATAATTTTAGGATTAATATATATTATGTGTTATGATAAATTTAAATTGACATAGATGGAAAATATAACATCCATGAAAAATTAGATTGTACTCAATAAATATTATTTATATGAAATTCAAATGGATATTGAATCCCTAGTCTTTGGCCTTGAATATTCATAAATAATGTTTTGAAAACTAAATCCCAATCAACACAATTTTTTAAGGAATACCATTCCTCTATAGATAATGAACCAAACCATGATTGTGACATCACAGACCCAGATGACAATTAATAGTTTCCCCAAACCTTGTGTCTCCCATGGCCTGAAGCGCATCTCCCTGAATTCTAGAGGCTCCCTACTAGAATCAAGGGCCTATGGTGTTTCTATGGGGATATGATTTCCTCATTACCAATGTGTAAAAAAGTTGAGAAAAGTAAACCTGGGTAAATAGAGGAATAAATATAATTTAACCGAATGCACAACAAAAAAAGAGACAATAACAACAACAATAAATGAAATAACTGTAATGGAATTCAAGTACTAATGATATGTCATGTCACATGAAAAATGGAAAAAATGGATAAAATACTTTAAGAATAAAATGTTCCACAAAGGCATAAAGGAAATCATATACTATCCCAAGCATCCTATGATCCAACTTGGTCACCATATATATAAATCTCTATCATAAAAAATTATAAATAAAGTGTTCGATTAAATATGATTCCCTATTTCAGTTGCTAAAACCATGTAATCTAATACAAGTACCAAAAGACATCTCTATAGGGTGAGAGATAACTCTCATTGGCCCAACACTAATAGTTTCTATAACATCAAGCTCATAAAATAGAAGTATAATAGTGTGAAATCATACATATATAATGTAAAGTAGTACAATGTAACTAAATGCCCACGTACCTACTTCAACACTCTTTTGGTGGCTGAACATGTCAACAATTCATTATTTTATTATTAATAGTCTGTAAATATGTCAAATGTTAGTTACAGTTAAGGTTCCCTAATGTAACAAGGAAACCTATAGTGGTATTTAATAGTGATGTCCCATGGTAATGACCCAACTGACTTAGACATAAAGGGTTTCCAAATCTATAATAACTTTATCTTGGCATGGGTAATATTATAATCCAAGGGGTATATGCCCAGGCATTCCACAATAAGGTGTATACCGAATCCAAGGTGATTGCCCAAGTTGAAATATATCCATGTAGAGACAGGGCCCTATGAGTTATAACCATGTCACCTACTTCTCAAATATGAATTTGAAGAGTGTTATCAAGGCATACTGTAATGATAATTAATGGTTCCTATGGTACCATACCAGGCATCCCAATAATAGAAAATGATTGGGATCTATGTGGGTCTCAACCTAAGAAAGAAAAATCCTTGAATTGAAACAGGGTTCGAAAGGGATCATGGAATTATCTAATCATAATCCAACTAAATCATGAGTCAAGCCAATTTTATTTAATAATGATGTCTTGTAATATGTCATTCATTTCAATCCTTTTCATTCATGAGTGTGATAAGTTCATGTTTCATGCAATATTTTAATCAATTCATTTGGTTCAATCCTTTCCAATCATTTGGGAGATAAGGTCAAGTAGCATGCCTCTATTCATTTAATACATTTAATGAAAATTCCATATTCAAGGATCATTCTGATACATTCCATTAATGTGGTAAGGGGTTCTACATATATGCAACCACCTATTCACTTATATTTATCGTAAAGTCATATGCTTTTCAAACACACTAATTCACATTTCACATTTAGTTATCAATTTAAGCACATACCAAAGGCGGTTCAAGTGGTGAGAATACATGGTTTGTACCATTAAGACATTCACTATATAAATCAAGGAATTTAATAGAGAAAATCATACCCTTATAATGGTTATGCTAAGTACACTTGAATTGTGGCTCAAATGGGTCAGAACACAAAAAAAGAATTATATCAAAACATTTGACATGGAAAGGATTGAGTTGTGGGTGTAACCTGTAAAAACTAATCACATATTTAGAAGTATGGTAAACATATAATTCTAGAGAATATAAACATGGAATATAAATTCAATAAATGAAACTTGATGAAATTGGTGGTCCCCACACAACAGATCCTAATTCAAAGTACATGATGGATGAGTTATAGACCACCCACCTTAGGCTTGTTTGACTCTCCTCTTCCTATATTATCCCTTTATTTAGCTCAAATTGGAGTAGATCTATGAAAAGGAGAAAAATGATCATTCCTTGATAACTTCATCGACAGAAAAATAGAAAAGAGAATAACTCAAGTGGACTTCATTACATACCATTGCACAACAACTTTGATGAACAAGTGATCAATCAGATCTCAGATGAATAAGATCTCAAGATTCCTACCTTAGAATTTCAAAGGGATGAAAATGGGAGGAAATTATGTTAATTATACTGGTTCTCAATTAGGGTGGAACAGAGTGGGTTTAAAACGTTATTAAGTGAAAAATTGTCAAATTACCCAAAAAAATGCCTAAAAATGGTTTGTCCACACTATTTCACAGACTGTGTGAAAACCATGCAATGTTACATGGGAAGAAGGAGTGATTTTACTATTAGGCCACATGGTTGTCTGCCAACCCTGTGAAGTTGATCTTCTTGGAAGAACACCATCCATATACTTAGGAAAATGTTTCTCCAATCATCTTCCTACCATGCGACTTGGCCAATTTCCACAAAAATTTATGTTATAGGATTTGAAAAATCCCCAAGCACCCCTAAATAAACCTCTACCCCATTAGTAATCCATATTTGGTCCAATGTAATTATTTGGACGAAATTTTAAAGAATCCACACATGATTTAAAAACCCGATTATTAAATACTCCTCCTTTAAATGAAATTTTCCTTGTGTTCCCATTCGAAGAGCATATAAATACTTCCTGAGAACAATTCCACCTGTTAGGAAGATTTTTCAGCATCCCACTCCAATGAATCATCTTGTACCCAGCTATGTTGCTACATCACTCATACTAGAGGGAAATACTAGCCTCTAAGAGCCTTCATTATAATATCGACAATTCATATTGGTTTTTCCAAAAAAAGGTAGAATCTAAAATTAAATGTACTTCCTCAGGATCAAATGTATGAGATGGATTGGCATGATATTGGCAATGCATTGAAACAAGGAAGACATCATGCATGGAATGGTACCTATGAGGTAGTAGGAACATATAGGCTATTGGCCCGAATCTCTCTAGATTCTCAAAAGGAACAACATAACATAGAGACAACTTCCCTTATTATTGTAGCAGTCTATTTTCTAGCCCAGGCAGTACCCAAAGGTAAACAAGATCCCAAACATCAAACCTAGAGGTCGTCGGTGGTGATTTTCATAAGAATTATGTATAGAATTGTAAGTAGTCATGTGATTTCTAATCAACTGAACCTATTCTGAAGTATAAAAAACAAGATAAGGACATAGTAGGGTTATCTCACTTTCCTCTTTTTACAAATGGGCTGAATGACATATCCTACCATGTAAGGCCTCAAAAAGAGAAATATAAATTGTATCCAAAAGGATCTTATTACAGGATAACTGAATTAGAGAGATATGATTTTCTCAAGAAATTTTGAAATCAATGAAAAATTCTTCAAGCATATCCTCTGGAACCTGTATTTTCAGTTATGGTTTCCATCGATCTGAGGGTGAAAAGGACTGGATATAGCCACTGAGTACACATAGATATTTTCAAACCCTATGAGATCTATGAAGTGAAATGAGCATCACTATATAGAAGGATAGTACAATGGACCCCATGGAGTCATATAATCTCATGTAAATATAGTCTTCCCACCTCATCAACTAAGAATTTTTACTAAATAGGTATGAATTGGGATTATTTTGTTTGTTGGTCAATGAAGACCCATGTATCATTGAAATCCCTTGGTGACCTAGGTAATACGACTACATAATCCATGGCAACATCATTCCATTTCCATTCAAGGAATATAAGTGGTTTTAGAAATCCCATATGTCTCTGGTGCTCCACCTTCACCTCATAGCTTGTGGAACACCAACTGATAAATCCCAATATATGAAATTTTATCTGAGGCCACCAATACCAGAATCACATGTCTCCATGCGTCTTCTAGACTTCTTGATGAAACTCCCACTAAGAAGCATGGGAATCATGAATCAACTAATCTCTAATGTCTATATGAACCCACACACATCCATGTAGATGCAGGATGATTTATCTGTAAGAAATACAATCCAAAGGTAGGCTATCACCAGATATACTCTCACAGAGAACCAAGACATCATGATATGAAAATTATATATCATTAATCTTCTCAAGAAGGAAAGAGGTGACTGTCAGGTATAAGAGATAATTCTAATCGTGCCTATCATTATACTCCAGATGCATCTTAGATAATAGGTTCATTAACTCTCATTCATCAATGGTATCTTGTATGGCATGTGTTTTAGTTTTCTTAGTCACCACATCTGCAAATACATTACCCTTCAAATGGGTGTAGGAAATCTAAAAATAAAAGGATTGTTGATATTGAACACATCTCCTCTATTTAAGGTTTCAGACATGTTATTAAAATATATATTTGTGGATCCTTGGGTCTGTGTACACAAAAAAATCACGCATCCAATAGATAGTGTCTCCTCTAACCTAAGGTAAGGAAAACTACTGCAAGCTGAAGGTTGTGCATTGGGTAATTTTATATTTGAGGCCTCAATTGCCTAGATCCATACACAATAACGTTTTCCTCCATCATCACTACTCCATGTCTGATGCTTGTTTCATCATAGATGATGGTATTACCTACCCCTATATTAAAAAGAGTCGGAATAATTTCTAATATAATCCTCCCTTTTAGCTCCAAAAATACTTCTTGCATGCTTCTTACTATATAAACAATACATCCTTCTATGTAAGTCCATTAATTAGTGAACAATGTCTTGAGAAGTCCGGTGATAAAAAAATATAATATCTATCTAGCCCCATCAAAATCCATATATCAAACAAATTCTTGGTCTACTCCCCAGAAAATACACCAAAAATATATTTTGGGTCAAAAAAATGCTAGATTCTGAGATAAAATGACCCAAGATGTTAACCTAGTTGATCCTGAAGTTGTACATAGAAAGCACCGAATAATGATTATGCTCTCTCAATGTACATAGAATGATATCAAATTTTTTCATGTTTTATATTAGTATGAGAATACAATAATATTTCTTTCCCAAGGAGCACAAAAAGAGTCCAAATTGGGGCCAATCACCCAATTCATCAGATCCATGAAAATGGGGGATTTGATAATAATACCAACCAATATAACAATTTACTCATAAACACCACCCATATTTCAAAATGTAGTATGAGGTATGTTTGATCATCTAACTCGCACATGTTGATAACATGATATCATTTCAATCTTAGAGAAGACTATTGCTCATCGAAGCTAGTCACATATATCATCTATTTGAGGAAGTGGATATCAGTTATTCATCCTAATATGGCTTAACATTATATAATCCACACATAGATTTATGTGTCCATCTGCCTTCTTGGGAAAAAAATGGCGTACCCCAAGAGGATGTACTGGGCCCTATAAAGCCTTTTGCCTATAAATCATCTAACTACGACCTGAGCTGTTGAAGCTCAGCATGTGCTATCATGTATGGATGAATAGAAACTATATTTTGTAGAAGACCATGATAAATTGTAAAGTATAACCCTGTGTCTGGATTTAAGCTAGAAAAATTTATTTGGAAGGCCTTCAATGAAGGGATCCACTAATGGAGGTAAATTAGAATTTCGTAAACCCTGAAAATCCGTGAATAGATTTTCAATATAGGTAGTCACTCCACATAGCCCATGATGGTATATTCCATATCTACTAGAATGGAAATCCTACTCACCCTTATGTAGAAAACTACTTCCCTATGGTGATGTAAACAATACCATGTGGCAATACCAGTCTACAAACTCATGTCAGTAAACCAACCTATCAATCCCATGTAGTACATTGAATCATATCATCAAGATAACAAAGATATTATATAAGAAATGATAACTACATATTTCAAGGGGTAGTCCCATCACTAGTGTATGCCCTCAATTCACACCCCTAATGGAATTTCTAGGGTCAGTAAACTGTAGTGATATTATATCTCTAGTCCTAAACATTCGAAGATAGATACAGAGTTAAAAGAGTTCAGTTCACCTATATAAAATCAAGAAAATACTATAGTGGCAGCTACTAGAATAATACCTTGTATTGTAGACTGTCCCACTGCCCGATCCTATGGTATCATTTGTAGTGCATTCAACTATCTTATTTCGCGTCCCTATGAAACGGATGGGCTACCGCAATCATAAATCCATTGTCGGCACTACACGTGATAAGGGGTATAACTATCATTTCCATGACATCCCCCTTGGCTAGGCCTCCTGGTGTTATTCCATGTCCCCACTTGTTGCACATCAAATAACTTTCTCTTGAAGGTAGAGATAGCATTGATCCTCTTCCACTTGAACCCGGTGGAATGGTCCTGCAAAAACGAAAAAGATTCCCCATATGGACAGAAGTCTAGTACTCCATTGGGCCTCTATCACATTGAGGATTCTTGTGTCCTCTTCATCTTCAATAATTAAACTATATATACCTACCAAAACAGGAACTCTAGTTATCACTTCCCTAATGATAAACCTTGATGGATCTTTTCCTACAACAGGAAGAACTACCAGCCTTCCGCAACACTAATCCACTATACATAGTACTACTATCGTACTTAAGGTTATGCTTTGTGATATGATCCTGATTAACTATTGAATATAAGTTAGGTAGGTGAAATACATTGACTTATGTAAAAAGGAATAAAAAATCTAATCCTCGAAGCTTCTAGCATGTGGAAGCTCATCACCGACAAAAGTTGTACAAAGCACTAAAACTCTATGAAATGTTTTGAATACTCCACAACATACCTAGAACCCAACTTGAGATGCATGAACACTCTGGATCTAACATCTCCTTGTTTTTGAGGAATGAAGAAATCATATATGGTAGTTTGGAAATAAACCCCTAACATGCCCTGATCACGATCATCATGGGTAATCACATCCCACCAACATTTGGCTGAATCCTAAAGATTGTAGGTGGAATGATTGAATCTAATCTCTAGAAGAATTTCCTGATGCTCAATAACAGATAGGATGGCCGCTATCCAAGACTTAATAGCATATGGACCACCATCCCCAAAAAATGTAGGAGGATTATATTTCTTAAAATCCTGAATCAAATCATCCATAAAAGGTGCAGGTCATGGAGAACTATGCATGGACTACATCAGATGTAGGAAGAGATCCCAAACATAGGAATAAATTCCAAGATTGAGTACAATAGGTAGTTTATCATGTGGCGTAGTTAAATGTAAGACTAGTGACATAGGGCCCCCCATGTTTGGAGCATGATCGTCCCCACCCACATGGTGTATGACATAAGGATGTCGTGTGGAATTGGTAAACAATTTTTAATCACACACCTCAAAACAAACATAAGGAGATAGATAGTATCAATATCTAAATATATATGTATGAAAACTCACTACCCAATATATATTACCCAAACAGACTTCTTAGATATCTTGGTATCAGTGAGTTCTAAAGAATATGCTTCATTCCATTTTATATTTAATTTCTAGGTACACCCCTTTACCTTTCATATTCATGAGAATAAAGGATAAAGATGTGTAAATTATTCATTTTCTATGTCATGATTCACTTTATAATGGATATCCTGTTTCTGAAAATCAGTTCGCATATTTCTTATCAAAAAAACAAAACCTATATATTTCTAGCATAATGGCTTGACTTGGTAAATTACTCATCCTAGATGACGAGGTCCCATAAAGCTCATGATTTCAGACAAGAAATCACCAAATCAAAAACAAAAGTAGTAAAAGAATAATATAACTACCCCAACATCACTCAACAATCACATGCATATAAAGAAATGAAAAATAGTGAAATTCACATATATGACATAGATATTGGCACTACATGCGAATTCTAGGTGCCTATAAAAATTCATGTAACAATGATACATTGCCTAATATCATTGGGTCATGTATGAAAGAAAATACCCAATCATATTAATAATCAACTTCATCACACATCATGTGAATCATCCTAGGGTAAAATAATATCAAATTTAATAGGCAGAAGCAAAAAAAGTTATATTTCCTATAACTTTTCTTTAACCCCTAACATTGTTTTGGGATCCACAAGCACAACATATGATAAAGTCCTAGGATTTATTAATCTTCAATCTATTCCCTAAAAATATAAAATAAATAACGGAAAATTCTCTTCCAAATGGCCCCAAGCACATCTCACCAAACTCCAGAGGCTATCGACTACCTGTGAGTGCCTAGGGTGTGCCTCTGGGGAGACAAAGCCATCACTATGATAGTGTAACACATAAGGTGAATGTAAAGATGCGTAAATAGTGAAATAACTATAAGTAAACATAAGGCACATCAAAAAATAGTGGTAATAAATAAAATTACTAATATCACAAGAATAAAATTAAATTTTTGATGATATGTCATGTCACTAGAAAACTGGAAAATAGGGATACAAGACATCATGAATAACATGTTTTAAAAATGTATAAAGAAAATAAAATATTATCCCAAGAATCCTTAGACAAAACTTGGTCCTATACTATTATTATTCATCCTAAAAAAACAATCATGTGTTTGAATCTGTATACTTCCCTTGGTCAACACCTGAAACTGTGTAATATACTCCAGGTTCCAAACAATGCTTGGAGAGGGTGTGAGTTAAATATTAGTGGGCCACAACCAACCGTGTCTTTAAAATTCGGCATGTGTAATGAAAATATAATAGTGTTCAAGCATGAATATATAATTTAATGCAATAAAATGTAACTAAATACCCATGTACCTTATTCAATAATCAACTAGTTTCTGAAAATGTCAATAATTCATTATTTTGATATTACCAGTTTGTAAATAATTCACATGTTAATAATAGCAAAGGTTACCATATGTATTGTGGAAAACTGTAATGATATTTAATGGTAAATTCCCAAGGTAATAAATAATGATATATATACCACAAGGGTTTACAACTCAATAACAACTATATATTGGAATTGTTAAGAGTTTAATACAATGAGAAAGTTCCATGTAATTCCACAAAATAGTTCCTACAGAATACAAAGTGATTGTCCAAGGTAAAACTAGGAAATGAAGAGACAGGTTCCTATTGGATGAAACCGTGGAACATACTTGTCAATGATGGATTTAAGGAGTGTGTCCAATGAATCTTGTAATGATATTGAATGGATCCTACGATTCCATACTATGAATCCAACGAACTGACAAGGATCGTGATCTATATGGGACTCCACCTAACCAAACAGAATCCATGAATCAAAATGGGGTTAATGAGTTCTCAATCCATTCATCAATGAGAATCCAAGTCTATATCAAGTCATAACATTCCAATTTACTATTCATTTATATTTAAGTCAAAGTCATAAAAATAGTATACTTTCCAATTCTTATTTCTCCTTTAATTATAAATTGAAGCATTTACCATTGGCAGGTCAGGTGATGAGCATAAATGGTACTTTCCATTATGAAAATAAAAATATAAATCAAGGCATTTCTTATCGAAAATCTTATCCATAGAATGATCTATCCAAGGAACACACTAGTGGATGATCAAACTTCTAAAAACACTAAAAAATAATTAATGCATAACATTCGACATGGAATGGATTGAGGTAGGGGTGTAACCACTTACAAATAATAACATATTTGGAAAGATAATAACTATATGGTTCTAATGATTATAATCATGGCATATAAATTATGAAAACAACATGTGATGGAATTGTTTTTCCTCGCATGACAAATCCAAAACACAAGAACACGAGGGATGAGTTATAGACCACCCCCTTGGGCTTGTATGAATATCATACTCTGGTATTCACCATCGATTTGGTGCAGATCAGAGTAGAACTAAGAAAATGACGAAAATTCACATTCCTTGATAACTTGGTTGAGAGAAAAGTTGAAGTAAAATGGCTCATGAATACTCGATTATATACTGTTTTTCATCCAATCTAATAAACAAAAGCATTATCAGATACTAGATGAACTAGATATCTTGATTTATAAATTTGATCTTTAGAGGGATCCAAAATTTATGTAAATTAGGTGAATATATATGGTTAATATATCAAAGAGGAAATAGAAGGGTTAAAATATCATTAAGGGAAAATTAGTAAATTTACCTCAAAAATGGATAATACATTGTTTGTCTAAACTGTTTGACAAAACCTATGAAAACTGCCCAAAATTAACTCTTAAAAAGGGGAAAATTCATAGATAGGTTGCACATCTATATTCCAACCATGTGAGGAGGATATCTTAAAAAAAGCATCAGTATGTTTATGAAAAATCATGACCAGTCATGCAACATGGCTGATTTCCCAAAAAAGGTTTTTTCCGGGCACTGAACAAGCTCTAAACACCCCCAAAAAAACTATACTAACCCATTAAGAATCCATATTAGGTCGAATGTAATTATTTAGAAAAAAATTTAAAGGATCTAAATCTAAGTGAAAAAACAAGGTTCATACAATGTTTGTCGAACCAACATAAAAAGGTTTTGCCATAACGCACCACTATCTTATTACATACACTGGCGTAATAATATAATTTTTATCATGAACCTACTAATAAGAATTTTTTATTTTCATTTTATTCAAATAATTATTATAATTATCCATTTTTATTAATAATTTATAAAATATTATTTAATGAATTTGATAAACAAATAAATTTTATATTAAGATATAAAAATTTTAATTTTTGGAAATATATTGCTATAACTAAGAACCCTTTTTAAAAAATTAATCAAATTTTAAAATGAATGTTTTTTTAAAAAATATTTTTTATATTATATTTTATTTGAATATAAAATATAATATAACGAAATGAATAAAAATGTAATAATTTTATGATTTAGAATGTTTTTAGTTTTATTTAAATTAGTATTTTATAATTAAAGGGATTATTATATAATAGTGTAGTTTTTTATTATTTAAGAACTTTTTTTTGGAAAATATTTTTCTTAATAAAAACATCTAAATTTGATGGTTAGTATTAATAGTGTTCTAAGACACCTTAATTTTTGGTTATAAATTAAATATTCTATAAATATACACTCATTACGGCATCATAATAGACTAAAAGTTATGTAACAAATAACATAAACGTAATCGATGAAAAAATATATATTTATCATTTTGAATGATGTTTTTTATGTAATATGATTAGAATTCTTACATTTTTGAATCCTAAATAAACTATATTATATTTCATGGTATAAAAATAAAATATTTATAAAAATGACCCACCTACACATTTATAATTTTATTTTTTAGAATTTTATGTTATTATCCTTAAGTAAATTCCAAATACATAAAGTCTTATTGAAAACATGGGATAGTTTTTTTATTTAATTATTTTATTATACAGATTTGAAAACCTAGTTTTATAAATTAATTATAAATTCTCCACCTTTTTTCTATAAATATTGATCCTTCCTCTGACTCATCTTCACTGAAAATTCATTGAAATGAATTTCATCTCCCTCCCCCTCTCAAGAACCTTCCTATGTTGTTCCACGATCTTAATGATCTCCTAAAATGTTTTTAGTTGATACCTATCTAGGTAAGGGACACTATTCCTCCACATTATTGAAGTACATTATTTATATTACGCCTTCTGATTTCCATTTTTCTGATTTTCATATGATTTTTTCAATGACTTTAGAGTCCTTTTGATGACCATGTAATTATTAAACACAATTCCCTATTATTAATCTGACCTATTAAGAATTATGTGAACCTATAATACTGTTTAAATTGTCATTTTGTTTTCCATGCCCCCTTTTTTTGGAATACCTTCCACATTTCTACTCAAGGATATTGACGTAGATGTAAATATAATTCATTAATTTTATAATACTATGTATATAATTCACACTGCTAAATTGTTAAATTTATTTTAATTAAAGGAATCCATTTTTTATATTCTATGTGGGATAAAACTAAATGTACATTATATGAATGTGACAGGTGTGCCCAGAATTATATTTCCCTTCAATTCTTTGGTTAATGATTTTCTCTCGTGAGATATCGTTTATGGGCCATGGGATATTTTCCAAATAACACTATGTTTTGATGTCTCAATTATTAACCTTGTTTTAACCTTATGTTTTCATGTTTATGATGTTTCGAAATTCCTATATTACTTGTATATTATCAGCTTATAAAATTATTCTAAATTAATTTTTTTATTCTCACACTTTAATATCACTTTTTTTTGACTATTTTATCCCATATATTAATTTGATCATGCTATGTTATGATTATTCCCTTACTTAGATTTATACGAGAACCAATTTTTTAAACATCCCATGGTTAAACCATGTATTATTATTAGATTAATGGATATTAAATGAATGTTATGACTTTTTAAATAATTCCATTATATCAAAATTTCATATCAGTATTCTATGTGTCAAATTTAGAAAATACACAATGTCTTTGGACATAATTGGATACTAATATGTATATCCTTTTATAATAACTCAGGAAATAAGGTATATAAAATATATGTGATGTCATAGATATTATATGTGATTATTTAACTGTGTAATTATACATAATATATGATACATATATTAGAACTTAAAATGGGCCAAATTGATAAGGATCTATATGGGAGAGATATGTTAAATATTCCATGAAAAATATAACATAATCCAAGTGATATCTTCATGGATATATACATTATACTAGAACATAACACTCATGAAATTGTTAAGGAAAAACCAATGGTAGATAAATTTTTTTTAAAATTTGAATATGAATTGAAAATTTAAAAATCACCAAAATTAGAAATCTAGGCACCAACATCACACATAAAAAAATTGGAGATTTTGGAAATGAATAATCAATAAGGAAATGGAAAATGAAGAAATGTTTTTATGAAATAGGGAAATAAGAAGGCAACCTTTTAGTATGGGGAGATTAATCATCATATTTTAAATTACTATTCCCCTCCCATAACATACTCCAAATAGTCAGGAAGTGTGGAAAATGTAATTATTTTACATTCAGTTATATTTTTAGATAAATTAGAGTCTACATCCTTTTTTGGATTGAATCAACAATATTATAAACAATGTAATTTTTTTAAATGGTTTTGGGAGAGAGGTGGGATTTGGGATTGTTCACCACTATAAATCTCACCATGAAATGTATTTAAATTTTCCAAAATAGTTACCTCCAAAATTAAAATATATTGTAAGCCTTATCATTTCTCATAGAATATGAGAAACTGAGCGAATTAATTATCTTTGTGGCATATGATCTACGATTATCCTTTTCACGTACTATATATTCCAAATGTTGGGTATTAGTGAATTGAATATAAACTTGGATTCTCTATAGCAGGTTATTGGATCAATGAATTATCTTTTTGGGTGAGTAGATAATCATCAAGTTAACATAATAAACCTAACACTACAATATTATTTCATTATCATTGATATGTTATTTTAAAATAAAATATAAATTATTATACTGAGACCATTCTTAGATGTTAATAGGGATGTAAGATATGATTAAGAAGTGTATATAAAATTTTCAAGATTCTTATAATCATGAATAGTTTTATATTTTAATGAATACTCCCTTATTCATTAGTTTAGAATAAATATTTTTTGTTTGGGATGTCATTAAAACTAATATTATAGTGTTGAACGATTGGACAAATGATGGTTTAATCAAATTATTTGTCAATTAACATATTCAAAATAAGTTTGTGGAATCTGAATCCATAGAAGATAATAAGAGAATAGAGACACATGAATTAAAAATTATACAAATTATTATTAAGAGTAATTAGGTAGTTAAACATGAAAAATGATTAATTTTATAGAGAATCACTCACACTAATGGACTATTCTCATAACCACCAGTTAAGAAGGAAATTATATATCTAGAGCCTCATTTAGTTCTATATATAATATTTATTCTTATAGAGTTGTGTGATACTAAATATGATTGCTCTACACATAATATTGATAGTTAGGAATTAAATTAAACTATAAAGAATCATTTGTAAAAATGTACTAAAAAAATTTACCAAATCTATTTTTTCGAGAGTTTTGAACATATTTTATTTTATATTATTTATAATGGTTTATCACATATAATTGATAGTTTCTCAATACTTTAGTCATTATTTCACTATATATTTAACATTTTAGGATATGAATTTAAACCCTTTAGGTTGGATCATTCTGAGATTTTACTTTAAAAAGCTATATTCTATATAGCTCTTAAAGGTTTTGAATAGAATGCAACATTCATTTCTCCTGATTTTGATTATCTTGACATCCTATTTTGGGGGGAAACCTTTAGATCATATTTGGTTATCTTATATCATTTTATATTGTATTTTATTCAATTTTTAATCCAAATTTTGGAAATTTGAATATAGAAACATCTATATTCAATAAACATAGTTCATTTATTTTAATGGATCTTTAAATGTTATTTCATCATGTCATTGTTCTTATTTTATTGAACAAACATAGTGTATTATTATAATAAATTCAATATTATTTATTTATAAATGAATCATTTCCTATAATTTATCATAATTTATATTTTTGGGAGTTAGTCGGGAGAATGTCATAAATATACCACTTCAAGGGAGAAAACATACGGTTCTAAAATTTTTAATTTTTTTTTATTTTATAAGCAAGATCATTAAATCTATTATATTCAACTGTTAAAGCTACCCTTCCTCCTATTCATGCTATCCAATTATGAGATTTTACCTAAATAGATAAGATTCATATTCAATAACATAAGGATCTATAGAGCTTGAACAACCTACATCAATATTCTATAATCCTTATCTTTAGCTACTTTCATTATTGAACATAAATTCCTACATTCTTATGTTTTATATTTACATTTTGGATTTAAAAATTTTTAATGGCCATATTAATTAATTGTAGGTTTTTAAGTGTTATTTAGAATAATATACAATGGTAATAGCTTCTAAATACAAGGGGATTAAATGTTTTAATTACATTATTTTTTATTACTTCCTAAAATGTTTAGAATGCCAGAATTGGTCAGTGTTTCTTAATGTATAAAAATAATTTTGAGATTTTGTATGTTATTTTTATAATTTGTTTCAAGTATATTATTCATTGATATTATTAACTATTCTTTGTATAATTGAGAATGTGCATGTTGTTTTCAATGATCTTAAAAAATCAATATTGAACACTAAATATGTAAGCATGAAATATATTTATATTTAATGTTCTAGAGTAAACAGATTTTATGTGGCCAATAAAAATATTTTTAATCATGTGATACTTTTTCGAAGTGGAAAAATAAATTTTTAACATGATACAAACCCATTAAAACATAAATCTGTCACTAATAAATTTCCTTTCATTATTAATTAAAATTTTATTTAAATTTCTTCTACTAAAAGTTTCTATATTGAGAATAATATTGGTTTTATGTGTGGTGGTGGGGATTAAATATTCTTAATCTATTATAATGGTGAACCCATCAAAATACACTAATTTTGTATAATTTCGGAATTTCCATCATTATATTTTCATTTCTAGTGGTTTACAATTTTTCATTCACTTGAGGTTGTTGTTTCCACTCTGATGAAGTCTATATTAATTACATCATGGTATTTTACAGGTAAATATTATTATTTTTATCATAGAAATAAAATTGTAATTTTTTTGGGGAATTTAATACAATTATTTTTTATTAATAATTTTTTAATTTTAATTAAAATCATAATATATGCATTAAAATGGATTATCAAATGAAAATAATAATCATGGTTTTATTGCATATTCATTTAGATTTTTATTCTTTATTTTTCATCTTTTTTTGGTTAATTTATTCCACCAATAAATATCAATTCCACAAAACTCAATAGTTTGTCTAATTATAAACATATTTAAATTATATGATTACTTATCATAGACGTAATTAAATGTTTGGACATTTTAATGGATGAAAAATTATGTCTGCTTAATTCTATACAAAAAAATTTAATTCTAACTTATTTTTAAAACAAAAGTGAATCTCCAATAAGGAATTTATTTCATGAGAAAAATAAAATTTTTATTTAGAATTATTCTGTAGGGTGAAATCATTTTTAAAATCAATTCTTAGTGGAATATCTGTTTTAAATTTATTATATGAATTTTACTCTGTTGTGTTTGACTAACTAATTTCTTTGGGTCAAGAACTATAATTAGTACAGAATAAATTAATGTGACATTTATTTAGTGCGTTTTACCACATTACTTTTGTTTTATGAATTATTTATTTAATAAAAATACATCTTTATTTTGTTAATTATATTTTTTTGAATAACGGGTATCCATAATAGTAAATTATTGGAATTCATGATAATTATGTGTATTTTTATGTCTAAATTATCATATATTCATTCTTTAAATATTTAATTATTTTGAAATTTCTTTTTATTTATTCAGTTTGTCTGTTTTTATATATTTTGTATGCTTAGTAAATTTATTTGTGTATTTTTATAATTAAACTAATTTTTAATTAATGTAATATTAATTTAATTTTCTAATTACTCTTTTATTTTTTTTATTTTGATATTTTAATGTACTATGTAAAATAAATTTTAAATTTACTTTTTTTATTGAATTTTAAATTTTTATTTCTTGTTGCAACTCAGGGAATAAGATAATTGGATAGTATTTCATTGCATAAGTTATTTTAAATAACCAACTAGTTTATGTAATCTCAATTAGGTATCACATTGGATTAATTTTGTTCAGATAATTCTCCACAGCTCATTATATTGATGATTAGTTTTTATATATACGTATTTTATATTTTTTTTGTAAGATAAATATTTTCATTACCAAATGATAATGGTCTTATTAATCACATGAGTTATGGATCAATGGCTCCCTCTATAAGATAATTTCACTTATGAACCACATAACCAAAAAAATCAGTTGTTTATTATTATATGTAAACTAATACCTCAGTTAGACTGTAAAAAACTAAAAATGGGGGAGATTTATGACTAATGATGAATATGACACACATAAACAAATAGGAAGCTCATATGAAGCAAAAAATAATGACACTGCCATTATTTTCTCTATCTGAGCTCAATCACTAAAGAAATATTACCACTTCCCTTGTGTGTACCTAATTTTTACTATGACACCAAATATGAGGTATACAAAAAATGTCACTTTTGGTTCATTGATTATCATGGTTATTAGATTATTTCGGTCTGAATTGTGAATAATTGAAGTTGAAGTTTTTATTTTCCATTATTTATGTCAATATTTGTTATGAGTATGAATGATGATAAAAAAGTCTCCTATGTATTTTGACAACACCAATCAATGCATACTTCTAGAAACCAAAAATCTTTTCTGTGATGAAGATAAAGTATTTTTCTAGGGAAGTGAATTTGGAGATCAATCAACCAATATCCAACTGAGAATCATTTATGTATAAGATTCAAAACAATGATCTAAAAATGATTTTTGAAGTGAATCAAATTTTCCATTAATGATTGTGGCATTGATTTTTGATTTATTGACACGAAACCCATGAGATTTATCTAGAAGAGGATTAGTTTTTTTCATCTGACTTATTGACTGACCATTTGTTCTTAAAGTTATATTTTTTAGGTTTTTAACTATTTTCTTGAGTGTATTTATTATTAAGGATGGTGTGAACTTATTATTCAAAATAATTTCAATTATGAGGACACTAATACATGAACATAACCTATTTTAACAAATGAAACACCTTATCATTTAAGTTGTGGTGAAAATTTGTCACCAAAAAGGATTGATAAAGTGTTTCTTTTTATTTTTAGTGAATTTAAGTCAATGAACAAGGTCATGGTGTATAGACTTTAGGAATAATGAGTTCAGCTATGAAATATAGTTTGAGTTGATAACAATGATTTTGTTCATTTGGAATTTCCCTTTTCTTTTTTTAGTGTGACACTGTATTTTTTCATCAATGCCACGTATTAAAAATATTTTTTCTTGAGAAAGATGTAATAGATGTGTTGGATAATGAGTTGACAAATATGTTTATATAATTAGTAAAATATAAAGAAGAAAATTAGAGATATGAAATTAAATTAATTATTTTTCCTATAATGTGACTGCAGTGGATGAGAGAGTTTTTTATGAACAAACGCATGTGATGGAGTGGTAGAATATTAATTATACCATGTTAATTTAGAGGAAATAAAGTGTAGTTTTTAGGTTGTAATGAAGATGAATAATAAAATAATAATTGGGTATTCATTCATTAATTTATTTTTTAGAATTCATTGAGAGTTAGATATAGTAAAAAAGAATAGAATAGAACCAATTATGAGAATAATCATGACTTTAGAGTCAATTTATTTAGAGCTACCTAAAGATGGGAACCTAAATAAAGAATATTACATTATCTATATCATATTATGTATTCCTATTCTGAATTGAATCATCCTTAAAAAAATTTATGTCCATTTGAACAATCATACACAAATTTATCTTATAGATTTTTATTAGAATAAATTAATAAATTTAATCCATTCTTCTTTAATTATCATACATGTTTCAATTTATTTTATTTTTAAATGTTCATACATTAATTTTTAACGAGTATTATTCTCTCTTTTATATACAAAAAGGTGAAAATATTTAATAACTAATATGAAAACATCATTTGTTGTACCAAAAATTTTAATGTGATGATTATTATATTCCAAATTTGATAAATAATTATTTATGAAATTCACATTGACAAATTATTAATTTTTGATATTTCAATAAATTATTGAGATCGGTTTGGTAAATTTAATAATATTGAAACTCTTTTTTCACATGCAATGAATAAGTTATGATTACATGTTGTTTTGTCAAAAATATAATTTTTATTAAATTTTGTCTAGTCTAATTGCAATGTATTTATCTCTTACGAGCATTTCTATCCCTTTTATCTATTTTAGATAAATACAATCACAAAATCACATCGATATTTTTCATTTTTTTATTTCATTTTTTTGTTTTTTTTCATTGTTTGGTAAGATACATATTATTAGAATTCCTTGTTGATATGATATTCTAACTATTTACTATACTTGTTTTAAAAGGGTTTAAAAAAATAAATTCAATATCATTTCAATTAACATGCTCAATCAATGACAATGAAAATATTCTTTATTCATACTAAATAATTACTTTTCGATATATTTTGAAAAACCAACCAATAAAAAATCTACACTTAACCCTATATCATTATTAATCCTTTTGTTACAATGATTATGAAAATAACTATCTTCCAAAATAATTATCCACATTTTTCATAAAAAAACATATATAAACTATTTACCTCTCTATTTTGGAGAATATTTAAAAATGGGAAATCACTTCTAGGACATATATTTATTATTGAATCATTTCCATTATTTTTTTTGAAACGTGTATTTCTAAATCTAAACATCTTCTAATAAAAGTCTTCTTATCAACAATATATTGACATGGGAATCCTATTTACCAATTCAAAAATAAAATAAAAAATATCATATGTTTATTAAACTAGATTAAAACAAAATAAATGAGTTTTTGGAGAGAGAAAAAAAATTTCTTTAATTAAATTCAAAACATAAATAATTATGATAAAAGGTGATATTGTATAATAAACATGTATGTATTTGGTATTTATTGAATATAAACCAATTGAATGTAAGAAAAATTAATATAAAATTATATACAATGATTAAAAATAAAATCAAGAAATCATATTTCAAATATTTCAAATATACAAAATATAAATGAAAATTGGCGAATACGAAGAATCATTTTCTATTTAAGTGAAATGATAGCGAAAAACCCATAAATTTTACTCCTTACTTTCCAAAAAATTTGACCCCATGTATAATAAACATAAACCTACAAAATATATTTTTTATTGAAATTACTATTTTCTAATAAATTTAATGTTATTAAATTAAAGATATTATCTTTATTTATACCAGCCATTTAATGTTTATCTTTCTCAATAGATGTTAGTGATTTTGATTTTTTCATATATGTTCCTTAATAGTGACATTAAAAGACCTTCATTGTTAAATATTTTATTACTAATAGGTTATGAGACATATTTAAGTCGTTATTATCCTATTATTTATGTATCCCATTATTTAATTTATGGATGTTATGGTTATGGATTGTACGAATGGAACCAATGATGAGCTTTTTTGGTGTAATTAACCGATATCAAAAAATTATTTTGTAATAAAAATTAGTTTTAGTTTTTTCTTCATGAAACATATTCATTAAACGTATTACTCTTTATTAACATATATATTGACATAATAAATTTTTATAAGCATCCATATAAGGTGATGATGAAAATATATATATATATATATATGTCTCGCATAGAGGTGGTTGTCTACACATAGATCATGTGGTGTTTTCCTTTTTTGAATGGTTGGGAGGAAGGTAGAAAATTGTAATTAAATTGACATAAAAAAAGAATATAATAGTTATAATGATTAAATTTTGTTTATATGAGTATAATTTAATTGTTTATTTGATAATAAAGGGGTAATATTTTGAAATATTAATTACATTATATAAAATTTATTCCACTTTCCTGGGATATTGGATCGTGTATTTGAGAATAAAATAGATGGGGGATATTATTGTAATCAAATAAATCATCTCAAAAGAACCTATTGTTTTCTAATAATAATTTGAAATAAATCATGGAATATTGTCCTAGTTTGGTGTTGAGATGAAACATGATTATGGGGTCTTTTATTAGGAATTATTTTTATAAAAATTACAAATATATATTTTATCCCAGATTCTTGGTTTTTAATAAATATTCAAATATCGCCTAAAAAATTCACCAAACATAAATTTTGGCCAAAAATTGAGTCTAATTCATGATATTTATACTGGGAGTGACCTAAAATTGATTGTAATAGGTTTTTCAGATAAACGAGTCGTTGGCATGTATGTTTAATAGATTGATTAATTAATTTATTTAATTTATTAATTATATAAACTATGTAAAATTGCATATATAATTATTATATTATGGTGGATCTCCATGGTCACAAAGATTACCCTAAGATCATTGAAACTGGAATCCACCATTCTATATTAGTTAATTGAGATTAGATAATAAGAAGCATTTTGATCTAGGATAATCAAGGTGTAGTGAATTCTACAAATGTTGCATATTATTATAAGATACATTATTCACAAAATCGTGATCCATTATTATATTATGACTAATAATTTTTTGATTCATCCCTTTATGATTAAAATATTGAGAAAGATCAATTTTTTTTCATTCATAAACCTTTATTCCGAGCCTTTTCATGCAGCCTTGTATATGTTTTAAATTTATTATTCAATTAATCCTTTCTATTCCATGTTTTTCACCCAAGTTATCACTGATATATAATATATATTTGTTTTCCAATAAAATTTTTCAAAAATGTGATGCACAATTTTTATTTTTTTCTCCGCCATTATTATTCAAATTATTTACTATTCACCAATTGGGACTATGGTTACACATTTCTTGGTGGGACCTAACCTGATCTGATACCTTGATTCAAGGAATATTTGCATGTGATAAATGTATTGGTGATGTGGGAATGATTAGATATGCTATCAAAATGTAATTAATTTTTATCATGGTTATGGGATATGAGATCGAGTTGTATGTAGTTAAAGAGGATCTACACATGACTAGAGGTCTACAAGAATTTTTTAGGAAGATCATAACATCGGTTTCCAGTCACCCAAGAACCATAATTGACGGATAGAGAGGAAAAACATCAGAAATGGTCGACCATTACATGTGTACTTGAAGGGGAGGACATGGATCTGAGGCATACATAGTGGATCTGAGTTTCTATAGAGATCTTGAATACATGACATGTATTGGGATGAACACATGTTCTGTACTATCCTAGTAGTAAAATATAAGGTTTTAATTATAGTTAAATATAACAATCATTGTGGGAACCCCATAAACTATGTGACGTAGTGATGGTGATGCAACATGTACTCTAGGAGTAGATAGATACAAGAACAACCAGGAACATGTTGTATATAGGGACACGTCCAAGGTATATAGATTCAACTTAGAGGACGCCTGGATGACTAGGAGAACATTTTCTGGAAATTTTTGGTTGAAACACATCATGTTTTTAATTTACACACGTTATTATACTACATGTATAGTAATCCATGATATGGAAAGAGTAAGGCCATGCAGTAGAACGGGAACATACACCGTGTATGCCCCCTACATTTCATGTACATCCTTTTAAGGAAACATATATCCTTTATTTGGTTTCATATTTTGACTAATGATCAGCCTATCTGAAGTGTTTTACCATATAGAATTATAGGGTTTCTTTCATAGTGTATTTTTGGATATGATGTGAAATTTTATGGGCTTGATTTTTCTTTAGGTATTGTTTGATGATGGTAGTGATCAGGAAAGATCATCCTAGAGAATAGAGTGACACATTATTTTTCAGATAGGGAATGGGTCCTCTATCTATCCATTGGAGTGGAACCATCCTAATGGGATAGGGAATGGGTATCCTATCAACTATCAGAGTGTCATCCAACTACTGGGAAATGTATGGTATCCTCTATCGACTGTTATAGTAAATCAATGTTGATGGAACGGGGTATTGGTCTTCTATTGACTATCAGAGTCTCATCCTCCTACTAGTATAGGGCATGGGTCCTCTATCGACTTTTTATGTGGCACCATATTATAGAGTCAAGTCATTGGTCCTATAATATCATAGTGTCACCCTCATGTTCCATTAGGGGATTTTTCCTCTACTATAAATGTGTAAACCTCTTGCGTATTTAGAAAAGGGGACCTCTATATACCTTTAGATTGGAACCCTTATGTGGTTTCAAGGATTGGGACCTCTATATTCCTTTATAGTGTCACCATAATGAAAATTTAGGGCTTTTATCATATAATCTCAATGTGGATCCCTCCTATGGGGTTAGGTCATGGGTCCTATACAATAACAATGGAACCCTCCTATGGAGTAATGGAATGGGTTATCTACCATATGAGTGGAACCTTAATTTTTATAATGTAACTTTTCATCTATATAGATATTATTCCACCATAACTATGAGGATCCATGGTGATGTGTTTATCAACAATGATATCTCCTTAGAAAGTGACATTAGATGCTGGTCATCAACGATGGAACTCTTCGAATTTATGGAAGACTTTCTTATAAGTCCATGACATGGGATAGATATTCCATTCTCTCTCAAATGGGATTCCTTTTTGGGAATATATATCTATATCCTTATTGTTAGATTGTATTTCTCTCATTTAGTGGTTTGAAAATTCTACTTATATGATGGCTCTTAGTACACCCCCTCAACCTTCATTATGCAAGGAGTCCTAGTAGATATGTATATACAAACAACTACATTGTATTTTTTTCACATGTATTTTCTTTAGAAATTGATAGATAGTTCAACAATAATTTTAAAGGAGCATAGGGATACCCATGTGAAATCGAGGGCCAACAGTGGTTGGTGCTTGGGGATATGGACATGGGTTATCCCAAAATTTACGTTTCCATTTTTTTCAATATTTGGACATAATTTTATTAGGGTGTTTATTTTACCCTATTTACTTTCAATTTACACTGTTATACTCTGGAATTCCCAAGAGGTTTTCACATGCATGATTCATACTATAAATGTTACTATATTTTCTTTTATTACTCTACACTTGTTTATTGTGATGGCTGACTGTGTGCATATGGTTGGTTAGGAAATGGTCTCCAATATTATTTATTTCTTATTTTTATTATCAGTGGAACCTAGATTATAGAGGTGGGAATGGGTTATTTTTCAATTAAGGCCTAATGGATCTGATCAAGAAAGATATGTATCAGAGGGGGTTCATTCTATGGGATGGTTTTTAAATTTTACCCCTTATATAGGTTTGGATGGATTTAGGGAGATAGTTTAAAAGTGTCTCAATTGTATATATTAGGCCAGGGGACCCATTATTGGTGAAGTGGACAACATATCCCTACACAAATACTCTACAACCTGCATATCAACTCGTAATAGAAATATAATAGATTCTAGGAACAATGGTATATGAATTACATAGGATTTAATCCTTGATTTTCCATCTTGGTTCATCATCTGATATATATATATATATATTCCCATAATACCATTTAAAATTATGATTATATTTTTTGGTTTCCTCTAATAATATTATTATCAATGTTTCAAATTTGGGATTGTTATAATGATTCAACGAGTGATGAGGCCTTAGTTTAGGGAACATCAAATAAGGCCCCAGCACTAAACATTACATAATAGTGAATTAAGTTAGTAATTCACAAGGAGGATCATTTCAGGATATTATTTTTATGGATTTATTCCATAACTATTATATTACATATCAAAAATAACAAAGTAGACACTTCTACTCTATCCAAAATTTTCATAACAATAAAACTACATCAAGAAAACAAGTGTTATTTTCTAGATATAAATAGTCTTGAATTCCTCCTTTATCTTACCCTTCTTTAAACACTATGAAATTTTTTTCAAAATCATGGAATGAGAATAAAAATATCAGAAAGTGTTTTATAATAATGGAGAATATCATTAATCCATCAATACATAAAATCAGTGAAATCATACTTTTTAATCATTAATATTCCACACAAGATCATAAGATTTATGAATAACACGTAAAAATAAAAAATCATAATGGTAACTTGTGAAATCCATATCATAATTAAATTTTAGCTTTAAATGATATGTAGAGTGTTACATTTGGAATACCAATCTTAATATATTCCCATAAATCTCTTTGAAGAAACATTAACGTTTACCTCTGTCATGTTACCCAATACATTGGAGATCTATCATGGGATCACCTACCCTAGGTTTTTCCCGAAACCACCCTTATACATAAAAAATTCCTAAGATAAACAACCCATTAAAAGAATAAATGAAAGATAACATTTCCATATTTCAATCACAATATATCATTTCAATATATTGAAATAAGCAATTCTTTATCAAACAGTTTTTAAAACCATTTAATAAAGGGATTCTTAATCAAAGTGTCCCATACCACATTGAAGCATTTAAAAGGAATTTTAATTTCAATCATAAATATCCATTTAGAAAAATACTTAAAACCATTTTCAAAACATGAACATTAATTGATAATGAATTAGTAGAATAAATATTTAAAAAATATTTCAGTTAATGAGTTCTTAACTAGATTAGAGATGCTTGAATACAAATAATTGAGGTAAAATATTTAATAAAATCATTATAATATAATGAGAAAAATGATATTCATGACATAATATTCCTAAAGACACTATCTAAAGCATATACACTTTAATTGAAGAATAACAATAATGAAGTCACAATGGAATTTGAAGTGAGATGAAACCCCTTATAAATACCATATCATAAGAATAATGTTAAATCAATGACAAAATTATGTGTGACAAATATGAATAAACTAAATATGATAGGATATTCAGTGTAAATAAATTATGGGACATTCACACATATTCCTGTAAAAACAAAACCAATGACATGGATGTTTAATTTAATGAAGGGAAATTGAGTAAAGATTACCCTTAACAAATTCATATCAATGGCTTGAGAATTTATCAATCACATGAGAATTAACAAATGGATTGATTATTTGTATCAAATTTATATACAAACAAAGAGGAGTGGTAATTACTTCATTAATAAATAAATTGTGATTTCACACATAATAGTAGAGTAAATAATCAATGAAGTGTGTGTAAAACCCAATGAATGGAAATGGATGTTGGAAATTCCTATACCGATTTGGTAACCTACGAAACATACAACACATGAATGAAGGATCATAAAATGAAGATTTAAATAGCCATATATTAAAGTATATTACACAATTAATAAAATCAAGGGAAGTACATACACCACAAAAAAATTAATAGTGGTAAATATAGCATGAATCTAACATAAATTAAAAGTTAGATGAAAACCTCTTACCTCGTGTCTGACATGACGTGTATGTTACCTATTCTTCATAAATAATAAATATAAGTTAATTTCTAATTCCATAAGAACATTATTAATTTTTATTATTCCTTTTATATCACTTATTATCTTGCTATAAAAATTAGTTAATTATTTGAGTTCAAATCATACTTTTTGTTGATGTTCGGAACTTTAGTCAAAAAATGAACTTCTTATAATTACAAATTGTCCATGTGGTGAAAATTACATTATCTCCATAATTATATTCATGATTTAGATATCATATATATCATATATTTCTTTTGTATATTTATTTATATAATTCCATATCATTTGGAGTTAATAAATCAAATGCACCATTCATGGAGATAGTAAGATGTATAAACGCATGAATGCTACTTTCATTTCTATTATATATTTAAAGGAATGAAAAAATAAAAATACATAGGTATATTACAATTCCATTATAATATCTATGTTATTTAATTTCATTAACTCCATGATTTATGTGTTCCACATGTTTTACGAACGAGTCATATCACTTTGAGGGGGCCGTAGTCCGGACTTCGTCAAATGAAATTATTGTATTTACCAATTATGGATACTATAATGGTATTCTATAAATGAAAAATAAATTAGAATAGAAACAATATAATTATAATATATATAATATATAAATATTGTTCCATCATTATTTTAACCATAAGGGGAGGTAAGAGAATATTGAACAATCATCGTTTTGTGAGGTAGTAGTTTGTCATCCACATAAACAATATGTTCTTTACCCCTTTGATGAAGGTTTGTGCAAGTGTAGTTAGCATAATTTTCATAAACAAAAACTGGTATATTTATAATACTAGTGTTTTTGTTTAAAATAGTGATACTAACAGCATAGGGAATGAATAAGTAAAATAAAAGAACAGAACTGAAGGGAAGATGTTACCCTTAAATCAGGTAACACCCATTGGTTTGAACCAAAAGGCCCCCTTGAAGTTCCTTCTACCTGTGTTATGTATTATATGGGTATGATAGGGATGTCATAAGCTTATTTTTTCTTATTTAGGATGATCAAAGGGGGATTTAGTGGTTTGAGAAAGGGTTATAGGTGATGTATTTTTATAAGGGAGTGAAGGGGCTTTATAGAAATGTTTGAAAATATTCATTTATTATAAACTGAATATAAATTTCGAAAGGAAAAAAATCATTTTATTCGAATATAAGGTGATTATTGTTCAAAATACTCTTATAAAATGGATTTTATACATGTTTAGGGCATAATAGTAACATTGTCATTTTGAATTAACAATTAGTTAACTAATTTAACATTTACCATGTACTCTTGTATATTCATACTATATGGTTAATATATATACTATAATATTACAAGAGACTGAAAATGAATCAAAAATGAATTTTTAACATCAGATATTCAATTTACATAAATATTATATTTTCTGCACTATCTTATCATTTAATAAAATATTAATTGATTAAAAAACTCATTTATGTAAATTTTTATACTATTCATATCATGACTTTTTAAAAAATCCAAACTAACTTGATTCTTTCAATAATCCTTAATTAATTTAAATATAAAAAGTAATAATAATTTATAATATTAATTTATGGAATTAAAAGTTTAAAAATATAATTATTTTAATATTTATAATCTCATTTATTGAAAATATTCATTAATGATGTAATGATTTCATCATCATTATTTCAAAAATGTATACTTTTATTTGATGTCTAAAAATTATAAATAAATTACTATGATTTAGGAAATATTTTTTTCTTTATAATTAATATTTATCGTAAAAAATATCAATTAAATAACCCCACATTTAAATTATTTTATAAAAACAATACATGTTAATTCTATTTTTACTTTTAAATTAAATAGAAAGCTATTAAAGACATTATCTAACCCAAATGGATTTAAAAGACCAAAAGTGTCACCCATGGACTATATTGGTCATCCATAACTCATCCAATAATGTTTGGACCAGTGATAATGTAATTTTATATTTTTATAATATTATTTTTACCTTGAATTACCCAATATACCTTAAACTGAGATAAATAAAAGTCTAATGTTACTATTCACCAAAACATTATTCTCATCTTATTAAAAAATATTTTACTTACTAATGACAACCATGTATTCCTATTTTTGAAATTAAACTCACAGAAGTAGAAAAATATTATTTTAATGAAAAATTCGTTTTTATCTACTTTCAGTGTTATTCACTATTCATTTAAAATTGAACGTTTTTAGAAAAATACCAAAAATTCCCCCAAAGATAATATTGATATTATGAATTAAAAATTAAATCTATTTTACCATGATCAAAACATATAAATTGAATTAATTAATTTAAAATTAATTTCTGTTGTCTAAAATAGAAAATGTGTTTTCAAGAAGTGAAAACTACCAAAAGATTGACATGTGTTTATGTCCAATTAAAATATGATGGTACATATAAGGAACAAAAATGGTATAAATAGTTAAAATATGAAGAAATTTCACCTTAAAACCATTTAAAAGATAATATATCTTTATTAATAAATCAGATTAAAAGATAGTTTTGACCAAAAATGCAGTATTTTTCACTATTCATTAAAAATGTACTTTTTCAGAAAAGTAACCAAAATTTACACAAAGTAATTTTGGATGTCCCGCTTCTAAATATGGAGTTTATTTTTTCAAATAAAACATATCAATGTGAAAAAATCTATATTTCCACGGGGATTTCCATAAAAAGGTGGTAAATGTTCCTTTTAAAAATATTAGAGTCTTTATACTTAAAATTAGATTCATTCTCATTTTAAGCCTCTAAATTTTATTAGATAAATGTAATAACATTTAACAAACATTTATAATCATAAATTAGGTAGTTAATTTCATTCTCAAAAATAAAAATGTCTAGGTGTCAACTACCATTAATAATAATATTATAATTATATTATTTTTATGTATAACTCAATGTTGTGTGTAATGTTATATTTCAAAGAAACTTATTGTTGCATGATGAGTATGCTATCAGACACAACATCCCATTTAATCAAAAAATTTAACTTAATTCACATATATTAATAAATATTAAAATGTAACATTCTTTATTTACTTGGGATATTACAAATCATTTTATATCATTACTCTAGGTGGAAAGGTATAATCGCCCCACCAATTGGGAAACAGATAATACCATTAAGAAAAGATAAGGATTCATAAGGTCTTAGAATAATTCACTAGTTCTAGTGCAATGGGATATCATGGTTCCATAGAGAGACAGATCATCGGGCCAGGGATGATTGTCTAGAGTTGGTGAATCATATTTTCTGACATTTCCAAACAACAAATGAATAGGTAGTGTCACTAACTCCCAAACATTCCCGTAGATTAACATTGAACTGTTGTTTTGTTTTCACCCAAATTCAAGATTGGTTGACACTCATATTGATCAACTTATAACAGATATTTCATAAGGATTACTACCCATGATCTTTGTGATCAGTTTAGATTAAGAAGCATTTAGAGATGAAACTAGGAGGGTTGATTGTAACTTAGTATGATTTGAGGATCAATTTCTTTATGTGGTACTACATTAACATGAATCAATATTGCTACTTAGTGAAAAAAATAGTTTGAGTAGGATATCCACAGTGACGTATGTTCTAGTTTGGTACCCCTGTGAATTAATACTTTTGCAAGAGTGGTCAACTGAGAAATGGTGATTTGGATATTCAGGTCAAAGGATTTCCATGAAACTATAGATGACAACATGTGTTATAGGGGGGACTTTTTTGTGGACGCTATCATTAACTAGTCTACAAGATCTCAGTGAAGGAGATCATCCTATGTTCATAATCTAGGACGTGTCGATGTTAAAAAAGGACTGCAAAGTGGAATTGGGTAATATAGAGTCTGTTTTTACTACGAATGTGATGGGGAAGGTCACATAGAACCTGATTTACTAACCCGACATTATGAGGAGGTTAGAAAGATAGTTGATGGACAACCAAAATAGAGACAACAATCTAATCATGGATCTCCCAAGTGAGCACAGGGAGGGTAATTGACGTAGATATTAAAGGGGAGTGGTTGGTTCTCCAGGATGATGAGTTGTGTGTAGTTGATAAAATTATGAGATCTTTTCTCCACCACAACTAGGCATCCCACATCAAGAAAAGAGAGGTGGAAATTGGGTCCATCCGTAGCTGTTGGCTATATAGGTATATGAAACAGTAGATCACGAGATAAATATATATATGATCTATTTTATTCTACTATTTCTCTATTATTAATAGGAATACATCAATTAATTCCTTCATCTATTTTTTCTTGGTGTGAGATCTAGGGCTCCTAGTTGAGGAATTAGATAAAAAACATTGTCTTGAGGTTCCTATAAGGAATGTTTATGTGATATCTTCTATCTATCAAAGGATTTATCTATTTATTACTAGATATAGTTCCATGTGGTACTTTTAATCAACATGACGGGGCCTTATAATTCCATCTTTTGTATGGAATTATTTCCCATGGTCCATGCCTAGACTGACTATCACTTCATATGAGTTAGATTCCTTCAAACAAATGGGATGAGGTTTTCCACTGTGGATGAGAGAGATCTCTATTTATGATGACTTGGTTTTCATGAAGAAAGATACAATCCATCACCCCATAAACTATCTAGGGAATCCCTTATAATATAATTCTCTTTTGTAATCTAGATTTCTTCTATCATTGATGAATTTACGGATATATATCTCGATATAATTCTGGGACTAACTCGAAGGTGGGAGTTTTATTTTTTCATCATATTTCTGCCTTCAAATGCTCTAATATATCACTAGTGATATAATATGGACCTTACTATGCTTCAAGAGCAACAATTATAGTTTTATAACCATTGAATGAAGGGTTTTATCTGACCAAGTGTGTCTCAATCAGTAGATCTAGAGTTGTTTTTGAGAAAGGCATATGGGAGAATTTATATTTGTGTTGATTATCTTCTCTTGAACAATGAAAAGATAAATAAAAATTAATCCTTTCCAAGAATGGATATCCTATTTGATTAGTTATGAGGAATAGGAAGTTTATTAGAGATATATCTCAGTTCTGGTTACCACTAGTTCAGAGTTCCTGAGGATTAAATTTTGAAGCTGGAATTCCAATTACTCTAGGGATAGTATGAGTTCCTGGTGAATCATCTTGGTTTAAATAATACCCCTATTTGTTTATAGATTGTTTGAATAGAATATTCTAGTTGTGCATAGACTGATTGTGAATTGAATTCATTGAAAACAATCTTATATACACTATGATAGCAGAGGAGCTTGCAATGCACTTAAGAATGGTCCTAAACATTCTTCATTAGTGCTTGTTTTATGGTAATATATTGAAATTTCTTTTTTGGATTAGTTAAGATCACATTCAAGTTCATTTCATTTGTGACCATGGGTTATTTATGGACCTAGTGAATATTGATATATACTTTCTTGGGACCACACAAGAGCATTATAGAGCTGAAATTTTTACTTTTCTTGGTCTGGTACTAAAATATATTTATAAAAAACTAATCTTAGATTGAATCACAATTGACCACCATGACATAAAAAGGATGGATATTTACATAGATCGATAAGTTTATGAGATCCTATGAGGAGTTGAGGATGAGGGTGAAGAGTGATCCTCTATTGAGACAACAAGAGTATGGTGTGAAGTAAATTGTATATTATAATTCCTATATGGTTGGGATTGATTGTTTGTTGATGTAAAGGATGGAAGTTATCACATATGGTTGAAGGCATTTACGAACCCGTGAGGAATATGACATGACTCAAGACCTAGGGCTAGAAGTGGTAGTCGTCTCTCTAATGATGTGGAGGAAGTTCCTTCTAGGAGGGTGGATTTTTGTTTACTCATACCATCAGAGTATTAGGTATGTATTCATTAGCGAGACAATAACGATTGGAATATTATTTGGTTGGTGTTCTTAAATGAATATTAATTTATGTTACATAATCTTATAAAGGAATATATTTTGAAAAATTCCTCTAGTATGGAGTCATATGATTACTTGGCACTAGGGGCATTAGATAATTTTTCCTCCTTGAAACTAAAACTGGTTAAGGAGGAGATCACATATTTTCTCCAGGCAATAGAGTTGAATCCTATACATAAAATAATTTTTGAGAGATTAACAGTTTGGAAACATTATCAATGTGGTCTTAATTAACCGGATATTCTCATGATATTCATCAACCAGATTTTCTAAAGGTTGGAATCACATCATCTTTTTCCACGGATGGATAGTGGTCTTTGTCATGATTTGGGAGAATGTAATGAGAGAGTTTTACACATAAACTATTGTTTTATATCCTAGTCATAGGATGATTAACCAAAACCTTTATAAGATGGTTTTGTTTTCTTGGATGATGTTAAGAGTGGTCGACTTCATCATTATGTGTCTAAAATGACAACATGTGAAGGCTGATCACTTGGTTTCAACAGGTTTGTTACAATGTCCTAAGATCCATGAGTGGAAATGGTACAGAATATCCCTTGACTTGGTTGTAGGGAATAAATAGATTGCATGATTCCATGACACCATTTGGGGGATTTTTGATATACGTAAAAATTCAACACACTTCCTTTCAATTATAGAGAATTGTTTGATTGAAAGATTCTTGAAGTTGTACATGTGGGAGATTTTCCAACTTCATTTTATCCCTTAAAAATAATCTCAAACAATTATTTTTGGTTCACATCATGGTTGTGGAGAGTCCAATAAGAGTCATTCCAATCAAAGATTATGATAATTATATCCTTTCACCCCCAAATAGATGTACTGACCAAGATCACCATCTAGGTGCTAGAAGATATATTGAGGGCTTACATGTTATTTTATTGAAATAGATAGGGGGATTATTTACCCTTGGTGGAGCATTCTAAAAATATTAACAACCTCTTTAATATTATCATGGATCCTTTCTAGGCCATGTATATGAGTCCCTACATGACACCCATTTAGAAAAATGAGATCAGTGAGGCATCTATTATTTGGACAGAGACAGTGAATGGGGTGATGCTGATTGTCCAGGTGATTCAAAAAATTATGAGGAAAAATAAGGGTAAAAATATATAATATGTATATTGACATATTAGTCTTTTAGATGTTGTATAGGGAGACTAGGACTTCATGATAATATTCCCATGAAGAGTTTTTAAGATATTCATTTAGGGAGTAAAGCTATACAAAAGCATAATTTGGATGTTTGAGAACTACTTGAAGGTTTGTTAGGTTCCCAATAGCCTCACCATACCATCACAATTATAGTATATTTCATGACATATTATATTTGGCATAGAAGTGGGCATACATGCATGATCCCACAAATGATAATAAGTATATAGAGATAGAGATAGAGGATAGATCCACCTTCATAGAGACCCTAGTGGTGATCAAGGATCGATATGAGCGGTTCTGGTGTTGATAGACCATTAGTTTGGTTTAATTTCTATGGTGGAATGGGAGAATGATGAAGAGTTACTAGGAGTGGGAGAGATAGATGTTGGGTCATTATCACTATATTTTTCGTTAGTTTTTTCATTTCATAGATGAAATTATTGATGGTGAGTCTTATTTTGACACCATATTTTTTCTATATAAGACAATGAAGTATATAAATGAATATATTCGGAGTTAGGCATGACGACGCTTATTCTTCAGAGGCTCAGTATGTCCAAAAATAATTTTAGAAAACAATAAATATATTTTATATCATGTGCAAAAAAATTCATTAATAATAGAATATTTCTTAAATAGAGTCTGAAAACAGAAATCCAATATGCATGTTGAAGCTATATCATGGTATTTTTCTAATGTAATGACCTAAAATTGATAAAAACTTGGTGTTTGGATAAAGTGGTCATTGGAAGGTATGTTCAGTAGATTAATTAGTAGTTTAATTTAATTAATTAATAAAATGACCAAATACCAAATACCACTATATATATATATCCTATTATGTATAAATTCCATTTTTATATGGATAACCTTGGGATTATTGAGAGGATGATCCAATATTCTACATTGGTCCATTGAGATCAGACGATGATAAGAATCATGATCCTGGAGAATCAATGCATAGTGAGTGAAACTGTTATTCCCTATCACTGGATGTTGTGTTCTCCACTGAAAAATGATTTAATATCAGTTTATAATACACGATTTGTTATTCTACCCTATATTAATTGAAATATTAAGCATTATCAATTCATATTCTTTGATCTGCGTTTAATCGAAGCACTTGCATGCACCCATATAAGATGTCTCAATTGATTATTCAATTAATCCCTATTGAACCATGTTTCTCGCCTTAGATATCCAAAATCTACATTTATTCCATGAATTATAGGAAAAATGTTTTTAACAATTTGATTCTTTTGATTCTGCCCTGTCATTCATTCTGTTCTTCACGGTTGTCCAACATGGGCCACAATTTTACATTTCTTGGAGGGATCAAACTGTATTGGACCCCTAAATTTACGGTATATTTGTGTGCGATGAATGTATTGTAGATTTTATGATGGTTTTGTGTGTTCCTTCAATTAATGTCTTTTTTATCATGGATCTGGGATCTAAGATTGATTTAGATGTGATAAGGGGGTTCGACATATGATCGTCGTTGTACGGGATTCGTGAAGAAATATCAAAACATTGATTATTGGCCATAAGAGTCCTATAATAATTCTGGTGATAGGAATACCAAAACACACTGGCGTTCATTAGGCATGATTTGAGGTAGAGAAAATGGAAATGTGTCACATATAGTAGATCAGAGTATATGTGAAAATGCTGACTACATGACATGTTCTGTGATGAACATACATCATATAGTGGTCCTACTACGATAGCTTGGGTTTTTTGGGTGATTTAAATATTAAATGACTTGAGGTAACAATAAAATATATGTGATTAATTGTTGGGGAACCAACACGTAATATAGTAGTACATGGACATGGGAACAACTAGACACATGTCATGTACTAGAATATGACCAGGGTTCACAGACACAAACAAAAGCACATATCCATATCAAGAACAGGAATCAGCCCTAGTTAGACGATATATTCCATTTATTCCATGTATATTTCATGTCGGACTACATATCTAGTTTGATGTGTGATGGAGGGGACATGATCCTCTTGTAGAGTGGGACAACAGACCATGTGGGTCCCCTTCATGTTGTGTAACTTTTTTTGTTAAATTATACCCTTAGTATTACCTTCATTTGGGAAGGGATATTTTCTTATGAGTAGAATATACTGAGTGTTTTTCACATAGAACATGCCAATGGCTTTTTTAGTGCCATTCATGATATGATGTGAGGTGTTCGTAGTATGCTTTGTATATGAGGAACTCAATAATGATAGTGATTTTGAATGATCATCAGATAGATTGGTCATGAATCCTCGTATTGGGATATATCATGGGTCCCCCACATATCCATTAGAGTTGAAACATCCTAATTAGATAGCAGATGGTAACTCTACCAAATATCAGTGTGGATCTATCTTTTTGGAATGACGAATGAGACCTATGTCAACTATCATACTGGTAGCTTCCTACTGGGTTAAGGTATGGTTTTTGTATTGAATATTATAGTGGAAACATCATACAGAGACATATCATTGGTATTTAATCAACTATTAGAGTGTAATCTGCCTTCAAATTCATGGAATGTTTTTTTTTCAAATCAGAGAGATACCATCCATTAGATTTATAGAATGGTTCCACTATATCAGAGTGGTGCCCTCCTAAAAACATGGGGCATGATTCCTCCATCTACATTTACACTAGAACCCTCATGTAGAGTCAAGGCGGTGTTCCTATATTATTATAGTGGAACCCTTAATAGTTTTTAGGGTATTTTTCCTCTTCTATTATAGTGGAAACTTCGGGAGTTTTTAGGGAATGGGCCTGCTACCACTTGAGTGTCACCATCTAATTGTTCCATGGAATAATACTTTTTTTTCAAGGATGGTTCCTTAGTCAATGACCAAGGCACAATTTATTGAATAAAAAATAAGCATATTACATGAGTCTGAAAGGCATATTTTATTACAATCGTTATAAAATAAAGGAAGAAATTCATCAAGTAGATCATCCCGCCAAGTAGTGCACTGATTGACCCCTTTGTTGGAGAGAACATTAGCAACCATGTTGGCTTCCTGAAAATCATGCGTGAAAATGTAGTTTATATCCAGAAGTGATGCAAGGAATTTCATCCAGCAAGAAGTAAGAGACCAACAAGATGCATCGTTCCATTACAGATGGCGTGGACAATAATGGTTGTGTCACTCTTAATACAAAAATTGTTCCAGCCCTTTTTTTTGACAATGTCGACAGCATGGATCACTCCCATCATTTCAGCTTCCAGAGACGATGCAGTGTCGCCGCTACCATAAAAGAAACCATGAAATTGTGCAAGGAAATATCTGAAAATGGCACCACAGCCCACATGACTAGGATTGCCTTTAGAGGAACCATCAACGTTCACATTGATCCAACCTGGGATTGGGGCCTGCCAAAACACCTCAAAAGTTCACCATGGCTGTCTGAAGAGGCCATCAATCTGAAGCTCATGAAGAATCACGAAATCTCAAATGGTTTTGTCACAAAAATCTTTCTAAAGATTTGTCGCATATCTAATCCCAATGAGTATCTAGATCCGACCTGAATCACAATTGAATGAGTGATTGTTATGAATAATATCATTTATATCATACCAGATTATATGCAACACTCAGCAACAGTAGATAAAAACAGGGTTTGAGTTTTTGTGAGGTTCAATCCCCACACATCACTTTAATTGATTGTTGATAGTATCAAGAGCGAGCCATCTACAATCAAAGATATCAGTAATAAAATATCAATGAGTAGAAGCAGTTGGCCAAGACAGGAATAAGTGGTTAGTATCTTCTCTATGTTGATAACAAAATTAATACTTGGAGGAAAGATGGATCCCAAAATCCTGCATACAGGCCTCTGTGGGGACATGATTTTAGGAAATACGCCAGAGAAGAGTAAATCTAGAAAGCTTAATCCAAGGTTTTTCAAAATATTTCAACCTACCAAAATTAATCTCATAGTTGGAAAATTAATGATTGTATAACTTTTTGGAATCTAAGAGTCCATTATGAGCAGGTTCCTAGATGAAACAATCATCAGAGATTGAAAAAGAGTAATTGTTTATAATCAAGATGATGTTCTCAGGAAAGTTATATTTACTTGAATGAATGATATCTTTAATAGTGAAATTAGAATTTTCTGGAATAGAGTCAGGAGCCATCAAAGATATTAGAGGTATACCCATCCAATTGTCCAACCAAAAATTTATGGTGGATTCTGTGTTGACCATCTATATAGAGTTAGTCATGATGTTGGCATAAGACTGCCTCATGGATGTCCAGAGGGAGGAGTGAATGTAGTTCAAGTTTCCCTTTTTTAACATCATGAGGAATCGATTTTTATGAAAGGTAATAGAAACATAGTTGTTGTGGATCAACTTCCAATTGATTCTAGCCTATAGGGAATCATTGAAAAAATTCATATTTTTAATACCAAGACCATCCCTCTCTAAAGGTTTGCAGCAAGTAGTCCGAGGGATGGTAACGGTCTTCCATTCCAGGATAGTACCATTCCAAACAAAATTTTTGATGTAAACATTAATTTTTAAATAATACTGGTTGGCCATTTGTAAATCAACAAGGAGTAGACCATCATAGAGATAATGGTAGATTTCAAAAGACAGATTCTTCCAGCCATATAGATGGATTTACCACGTTGATTGACGACCTGATCCACCACGTTCGAAAAGTAACTAGATTTTGTCCTTCCCTAGAAAATGGGCACCCCATGGTATGTAAAGGGGAAAGATACTTCTTTGATGCCTATGTTATTGATGGTATTATTTTTTCTAGAGGGAGATAAATTTTTTCCAAAGAAAAGAAAAGATTTGTTCCAGCTAATGGCTTGTCCAGATATTTCCTCATAATGGGAAAAAGCAGCTTTTAAATTTTGAATGTTCTTTTGATCTCCTTGTAAGAATAGAATGATGTCATCAGTATAGAAGAGGTGAGTGGGGACATTTAAATTTCTAGCAGCCTAAATGGATTTAAGATTATTTTGGTCAATGAGGCGAGTGAGTAATCTTCTTAAGTAATCTTTCGCGACAACAAAGAGGATGGAAGATAGGGGATCTCCTTATCGAACACCCTAAGTGCTTTTAAAATAACCCTTAAGGGACCCATTGATATGGATGGAGATAGAGGCAGACTCAAATAAGGTGCTGATTCTACTGACGAATTTGTCATTAAAACGAAATGACTGAATGAATTTGTTAATAAAACACCAGTTAATGGTGTCAAAATATTTCTTTATTCCGAGATTGATAGAAATATTTCCCCCTCTATTGGCATTGTTTAGTGTTTTGGTACACTCCAAGGCAAGGAAGATGCACTCTTGAATAGACCTTCCTTTAATGAAACCAAACTGATTCCAAGAGACAATTCTGTTACATAAAGTAGAAAGTATAATATCAAGATTCTTAGTGATGATTTTGTAAATATTTTTCATAAGAGATATAGGATGAAAGAGATGAATCTCAGAAGAATTTTACACTTTAGGGATTAAAGTGAGTAATTGAGCATTTATACCATGAGGGAGAACACCATTAGAAAAAATGATTTGACAAGATTGTAGACATCATAGTGGATGACCTCCCAATGGTGCTGAAGAATACCATTGTTGAATCCTTCTGGGGAATAAGAATTATAAATATAGATTATGTCTCCATAACTTCGTGGAATAATGTAGAGGGGTGGGTAAACATGGATGATTCTTCCAAGAAGGACATGATATATTAGGTTTCATTGATATTCCTTTTTTAGATAGTGGCTGACACATTTCATAGAATGGGGTGTGAGATAGATATCACCATTCTCTCAAATATGGGAATATTTTATTATTATGTATATATATATTTTTATTGTTGAATTTTTATTCCCACTTTTTATAGGATGAGTTTCCTACTTCAATCATGTCACATAATACTTCACCCTACACCCCTTCGTCATTTAGCGAATAATACATGGTATGTATATAGTCAACTATTCATAAGATTTTCCCACACATGTCTTGTCTTCTAGAGAGAATGAATAGGTCATCAATGATTACAGAGTAGCATAGGTATTCCATGGTTTGTATGACCACATATGGTGGAGGGGGCTTAGATATCTAGAGCAGGGTACTCTGAGCATTTATGTTTAATTTTTTTTATATTAGTAAATCATTCTTGTTGGGAATGTATTTTCCCCTTTTATTTTCCATTTATGTGATCATAATATCGTATTCCCTATTGGATGTTACATGTATGATTTCTATTCATGATTTTTCTATATTTTCTTTTATTCTAGTGCACTTATGCATGGATATAGTAGTCTGTGTGCATACAGCTACTTTGGAAAATATCTCCCATACTAGTTATGTCTTAAGGATCTTGTTCCGAGACCCTATCCTATAGATGTGAAATTATGGTAGTTATAGCTAAAGCCCTATTGGTTTAGGGAATGTCATAATTCACATATATAATGAATATTCTTTGAGATTTGTTTACCCTTTCCTCCTTGAATTAAATTTTTTCATAATTTACTTTGACAATCGTGACACATTTATTTATCTTGGTAATCAATTTTATGAAAAATAAATAAATTGAAATTATTTGTAAAATTTAATCTGATTATTTAAAATATGATTTTTTTTAAAAATGATTAATATTATAGAGTTGGAAAATATTATTTTTAATAAAAGTGTTCCTTACACAACATAAATAGTTTTAAAATAATGAATATTTACGTATAAAAATTAATCTAAACTAAATTAATATGTAGTATTGATTATGTGATATTTATTTCCTATTTCTAGAACATGGGATTTATTTTTATTATAATTAAATACAAAATATATTGTATCATTGAGAATTCTTAATTAATGTAAAATAGCCAGAATAGGTTTCCTATTATAATAAAATTTAACATAGGTTAAAAAAGTAAACTATGGGTTCTCAAATTCAAAATATTATATTGAATGATTTATTATACTCCTTAAATAGATCTCTAGTCTAGAAAAGGGATTTATATATTTTAAATTAATTATTATACCATGAGTATTTCAAATAATATATGGTATTTATAAAATCACTATTTTTCATTTTCCACATAAAAACTTCAACTTCATTAGGAAAATCATATGTGTTCTCCCTATAAAAATATTCTCCTAACTAATTAAAAAATTATTTAATTTTATTCAAATATAAATTATATAATTTAGAAATTTAAATTTTTATCACATTAAATATAAGCATTATTTCTATTATTATAATGTATTTCTTATGTAACAATTTTCTGATATCATGATTAATTTTTATAATGGAGAATTTAGTATCATACAAACATTATAATCAACCTAATTTAATCACCCTGAAAATGATATTAATTATGTAAAATTAAATTATTTCCCATGAAATAACTTTAATGTAATTATATAGAAATTAAGAAATATATAAATTAAATGAATAAATATTGATTTCAATCAAAATTTGTATTTTTTAACAATACTACATGGAAACATGAGAATAATAAAAAAATTAAATCAAACAAATATATCATAAAATGTAATAATCATCTTCAAGGTGAAAAAGTTATAAAATTTACAAAAAAATAACAAAAAATATAAGTTTTATGATATATATATGAATAATCAAAGAAATAGAATTTTTCTGAATTAATTTTATTATCAAATATGAACACATTGTATTTTTCATTTTATAACATAAGAAATTTGATTGTATAATTTTTTAATTATTTTCAATTCCAAATATAGAAACCAAAGGGTGAAAAAATTGATTAAACAATTTTGGTTATGTTTTACCTTAAAAAACTAATTCAAAAAAATTAAAGTTGTTTTAAATATTTTGGATTGAAACATCCTATCACAATGAATGAAAAATAATTTTAGCATTCACTATTCTGAATTTTTTTATAAATATAAATATATGTATATTTAAATTACATAAAATTAAAGTTAAAAAAGGATCTGTATGAACTATAGAACCTTTTATCAATTAAATAAATTATAAAACTTATAACATTTAGTGTTAAAATTCATAATTCTAAATAACATATAAAATTAAATTTTAATCATTCACATGTTAATTTTAAATATGAATAACTATTTAGAAAATGTTCTGAAGTTATCCTATTTAATTTTAAACTAACTTGGTAACCATTAAATTTTATTAAATACAATCATTCATTGAAAAACATAATAAAATAAGTGAACATTAAAAATATTAAAGTAACCCATAAAAATTGACACATAATTCAAAGAAATTAATCGTGTGAAAATCATAATTTAAATCCACTAATTTAAACAATCATATGAAATAAATATTAATATTAAATAGAAAAACATGAAGGAAACATGATTAATTTAATTAATTAAAAACCCCATTTTTTCAAACCAATTTTTACACTACCAATAAAAAACATTTAATATTATAATTTTTGTAAATATATTAAAAATAATACTTTTTTACAGATTAACGTCAATGTGTTAATTTAATCATAAGAAATTAATTGAAAATAAACGTAAAAACCCATAATAATAAAAAGTATAGAGAACATAATTTAAATCCATTTTTTTAAATAATTATTAAACCTCACCTAAATGAATTTTTTTCATGAAAATGTTTTTATTTTATATTTTCACAAATTTACAATACAAATATTAGAAATCACATTTTCATTATAGGAAAATTATCATTTTTCAATCAATTAATCAATATATCACCATAAATATTATTCAATTAAATAGTAAATCATTACAAAAATTATGAATATGCATTACGATATATGTACTATAATCAACTTCCTCCAATTACCATGTAAAAATAATAAAATTTTTACAATGGAAATCTGAATAATAAAGATAATTTATTTTTGATCATTTAAATTAATATATAACATTGCATGACATTATGATAGATTTTCAAAAAAAAATGGGAAAATAATAAATGGGTAATTCATCCTGGGAAATATTTGATAGACTACACTCAATCCATGAAACCATGAGTTACCAGTGATTCCTCCAAGATTAGGGTTGTCTATATTGTGTATAGTTTAATTCTCATATTCTAATTATCCAACATCTATCTACCAATAACCTAATTATACACAACTATATATAATCCCCCCACAAAAGACCCTATGCAGTGTCCTCATAATTTTGGCCATATATACTTAACTACACCGCCCTATACTTGAGAGGTTTTCGACTATTAGTGAGAACCTAGTGTGTGTCCATAGGGAGGATATTCTCTCTTTATGAGAGTATAGAACAATAGTAAATAATAATTATAAGAAGTGTAAACATAAATTAACAAGTAGCATCAGAATAATAAATTGTCTGGATAAATAACTTAGATGAATATGAATCATAAAAATAAAAAAAATAAGTATTACCATGTGATGTAGCTGTAAAAACATTAATTACATGAGATATAGTGGAAATAGACATATACAAAAAGATAAAGAAATATAAAATAGTGAAATAAGTCACTACATGAAACATGATCATAGGTTCGGTCCTATACTCTAGTACTCCACCTTATCATTGAAGATCTAACAGTAGAAGTCAAACCTTTCCCTTTATCTAATCCTACAACCATAATGTTTGTTTTTGTACCATAGGTATCCTGAATAAGGTGTGATATATAATCAGTATTTCACACCAAACTGTTTCTATAATAATCTAGTTTGTGTGTAGAAAATGAGATGTGTGAAGGTGTATAATAAATATAAAAAAACAAATGAATAAAACATTCATATCTGGGTACCTAATGGATATAAGACTGACATTTCCCTCTTCATCCAAATAAATATGTCTTTGAACCATTTAAAACATGTACATATATGATATGGGTGTAATAATGGGTCATCATAAATCAAGAATCCATAGTATACCAACACATTTTTCTGGAGGATATGACCGTGGGGTAACAATTATGTATTATTAGAAATTAGTTAGAGAAATAATTATTATTAAGTAAATGGTATCCTGATCCAATCCAAGGTGAATTTTTAGAGAAATCAAATAAATGTATCATAATAACAGATCTATAATACAAATAACCATAGATTAAATTAAAGGAAATCTATAAAAGGGATCATAAGTATCACCCTCAACATGTTTAATCCTGACCCTCTCAGAATGTTCCTGGTATCTCATATAGGGGACCATATATCACTCGTGGCATGGTATAACAATGTTTCAAATGATCTCATCTAATGTGACTCCCTGATAGTACCAATATCACTCATGGGTTGGTAAGTAATCATCTTATTGATCTCTTCTTTTGACTTTTCTAAATAATCCATGTATCACTCGTCACATATCTACAATATAAAACATGTATTAATTATATCACTTGATGGTCCTATCCATGGAGTCACAAAATAGGTCCAAGTGTATATTCTTCATTATATTATTAATCATGGTTTATATATCCAGATCTCACACAATTAAATAATCAATTATAATCATAATACTATAATCAAGATGTCTATTTCATTTAATCTATGAATATAATGAAATTCAAAAAATAACAAAGGACAAAGGCATGTCCAATAATATTTTCATTAGTCCATTTTCATTCTAAATTATTTAATAAGAGACATTAAATGTAATTAAAAATAAATTATAGATGTGATACCTAATGATTCTGGTGCACAACACAAAAGCGCATAAAATATATGCAATCAAAATTTATGGAAAATGACTAGAACACATAACTTAGTCTCATAGTAACCCCTTCATCAAGTATCAACCATTGAATTAATTTTTATGGAGAAATTGTTAGAATAGACAATAGACATGAATATATGGAATATGATCTCACACAAAAATAGAAGATAATAAGTTGAAGTAATATGGGAAAGGGATGAATGGGTGTGGAGTGATTATTTTTGCAATTCCAATGCACCAGATAGTGAATAAAATATAGTATAGATGAGGAGATGGCTTAAAAGCCTAATTCAAGGATAAGGAGGAGAGTCCTATGAAAATACTATAGAGAGTAAAATAAGAGGAATATGGTGTCTATGTGATTAAATAGAAAATTAAAAAATGGTCATAACACCCACTTTTTAAATGGGATCTATTTTTTTCATGGTTGAACAAAGTATCCATGAACTATTCACCAAAAATTACCCATGGAACCCCTCTCATGGGACAGGTGAATAGTTTACTTGTAGTTAGAATTATTTTGAATATGGCTACATTACATGTAAAAGAAAAATAATATATTCTTCATTTTGGGGTCACATTGTTTAGTCAAACAGTTCATCATTATACTTTGTATTGAGAGGCCTGAAAGGTTGATTCACACTGTTAGATCTTTGTGGTAACCTTGAACCTCAAGCTATCTCTCAGGTTTATAGATCATTGTGCTCTAATCAAGTCCCATACTATTCTGAACCACTCTATATCCACTGTAGAACATTATAATATAAAATAGGTATTTTATAATATTTAAAGATGATGAACCTCTTAAAAAATATGGTACCTTACAACCTTCACCCATTTAAACAACTCATCCTCAAGTCTCCCTTTAGAGGGTTGTAAACCATCCTATATGAAATGTTACAGCCATTCGGCATTTATATTATCTTCTAATCCATGCATTTTACTACACACATAATTTCTTCCATAGAACCTAAAATAGGGTAACTGGATTACCTCATAGGTCATTTGTGCTCTATTCAGTGATACATATCAGAGTCTCCTCAAATAAAACACCCACATATATCATAATATCATTAGGATCGATCAAATGAGTCAGGTAGGAATGATAATGGAAAAACAATGATATGTCAAACATGTCATGAATAACCTGGTACCTCTGAGTTTAATCTAACAAATAGGGTACCGGCCCGACACTCTTAATGATCATTAAAGGCCTGACATAACAAGGTGATATATTTCTATATCTAGGAGTCCATTTATTACCTAATTTTGGTGATAGTCATATAAATATAATATTTACCACCTTGAACTCTAGAGTCTGATGAGGATGATCAATATAAGACTTATTCCAAAGATATGTTGTATCAATTTATTTATGAATCATCTAGACCCACTATAACGTCTCTTGAATGAGAAAAAGATCATGTAGTGCAATTCACTTGACTCTAATCATCATAGATGTGATAAATATGAACTTCAGGATTCGTACCCATATAGATACATATGAATGGTTTTGTGAAATAATTTATTGAATAAAAACTCAATGAGGTACGTTCTTTTTTCAAAAACCTCCATAATCGATGATACATTACATGATCATATCCTATAACAAATATAGCATCCATTCATATTCCCTATCAATATCATGGAGATACTTTGAACAGTTTGGCACCTGTGAACCCAATGATTCATGTAACTCCTTTATGAACAATAATATAAACCTCTAATCTCAATCTGATCCAATAGAACGATGAACATCCTGGAGGTATACAATCATTTTAATGTAAAAACTCCCAATATCATCAATTGATAAGGTCTATAGGATAGGTAGAAAGTGTGTGACCTTGGTAAATATAAAAATAATCACCCATAATGCATCGCTATTTCCACGATATATCGATAAACCCATCACAATATCCATAGTTGGATCATCCCCTTTCCACATAAGAATGGATTTAGGATGTAAAAGTTTGTAGGGTGATTGTTATCCAACCTCACATGTTAAAATGTATAATATGAAGTTATAAAATAGTAAACCTACCTCTTTATACCCACCCACAAATACTGTAGATACATTTCCTAATTACATATTGGTAATCCATGGGTGAAATTCCAAACTAAAGTTGTGACATTATAATATAAACACTTCTCGTATGATGGTAGGGACCCAAATATGACCATCAATGTAGAGGATCTCATCATCATTGATTACCCAACCATGTGGTGGTTCTTCTCTAAATAGACCATCCCTTTTAAAAAATCCCTCGAGATCAAAAAGTTGTATCATCTTTACCCATTTTAGATGGATGGATTTCACAGCCAAATCTACCGAAATAAGCTTCCCAGGTTATTGTTGAACCCCATGGTGCAAATAAAAAAATAGATCCAACAACTACAACTCACTAATGGCTTCTCAGATAGCCTGTTTATGGGTTTTTTATATCTTAGAACCAACTATTGCATTCCACTTTATGGGTGTAATAGCATGATCAATTCCAAATTATGGAAGATAATATTCCCACTAGCACTAAGTTATATTAAAATATATTTTTATTTAAATATTCTTTAAACATTCCTCATACATATAAAAATGATTCATTATCCAAGTGGACAATGTATCTAATAGTGTAAATCTCGAACCACATCATGAAAATTTATTTCATATGTAGAGTAATCCAACTTATGATTTCGGAGCAAGATAGAGTTGTACAACACTACATTATCACCCCAAATCACAAAAACTCATATCTCGATTACTGAAGCCTCATAATAAACTATGTTGCATTATCTAGGATATAGAAGAACCTGGATCAGTGATAATGTTTTTATCCCATTAATCATCAAAAAGATTGTCTCACATGATTTATACTATAAGAACATCACACATTTTTTACTTAATCATTCAATTTGACCTTCTTGGAATCAGAAGTCCTAAATGCAATGATTGTAATAACTTTGTATCCCTAAGAAAAAAAATATGTGAATGAAATTATTTGGATAGTCTCATGAATATTTAGCATTAACCATCTCTATATCAACATACACTATACACCATTTGATAATATGGACCGAGTGAACATTATTTCTAAAAGTTAAATTTTGTGAGATTAGGATATAGCTAAATCTATTTCAATGTATTCAATATGATCTCATGATGTTTGGAATGGCCATGTAGGGTATGTTCATAAATCAATATATAATCATCATGGAATACCATAAATGAATCGTGATACTGATGAAAAAAATGCATTAGATCCATAAAAACAACTAGCATGTTCATAATGCTGAATGATATAGAAAGATTCTCATACATGACACATCTACTCTAAAATTTTAGGAACTCTATCGCTAATGGGATCAAATGCACTAGTTGATAGATCAACGTCATGTTTCTCATAGGGGATACCATATCTCCTAAAAAAATGTAAACGATTTCATCTATAAAGGGATGTGGATATCAATTATAATTATATTATAGTCCCACCAATCATAATCCACACACATCCTGATGGTAGGATCATCCTTTTTTGGAAAATTGATATTTGAACCCAATTGTGAAGTATCGGGTCATATGAAACCCTATTGTTCTCATTCTTCATGAGACTCCTTGAGTTCCTAGACTTGTGTTGGTGAAATCCTATAAGGAGGAACGAACATAGGTTTCATAGAAGAAATTAGCCAAATTTTAAACACCACTTATCTCATAGGAGGTGACCCATAAAAGTCATCATAGTAAACTCCATAAAATGGTCCACCGCATGTGGGAATTCAATACTTTTGTCCTTGATCAATATTAAAGGTACTATCTAAATATGTTTTCATCCACCCATACCAAAATGATTAGGTCAAGGACAACATGCATGGACATCCCATTCACCCTTATGAATGTAATCACTACAATCAAGTGATATATAATACACCATTAAATTATATAAAAAAATGGTGTGGTGAGGAACCAGTTAGACCATCCTAAGAATTATTTTCAATCTATTCTTCTTGGGGAAACTAAAATTCACTATAAATCCGTACCATATATCTCAATGGTCACTTCTTGTATTGGAGAACAATCTCAATATTAACTCGTAATGGTGTTCTTAGATTCATGAAGATATAGAAGTACAAAATTTCAAGTCTTATACATTCCATAATTGATACAATTATAAAAGGAGTGTGGAGAACCAATTTCAAATGATGAAATGAAGGATAATGACATTAGAATAGTACCTTGTGCTATAGAAGGCCTCATACTATTCCCCTTTGGTGTAGGTTACACTGCATAGATAAGGAATGATCCATAGCCTTGATATGTAATATAACTATCATGAGTAGACTCTCTCTACATTAACTAAACCTATGATGTTAGACTACCTCGACCACGTCTACCTCCTAAGGGGGGTCTGCTAGTAGTATACTAACTCCAAACATGACGTGAAGCTATAGATCATGTACCAAAATGTGGTGTTGTTATAAATCCATTATCTCAAGTCCCTATAGGAAAAATCTTTCTGAAATGCAGAAGGTAACCCATGTTACCGAAAGCTCATCACTCTATATGGTTCCCCACACATTGGGTCTTATTATAAAAAACCCTACCACCCTAGTGGAATCCAAAATAACAATCATTGTGTGTTATATGACTGATTTCAGCCTTATGAGAAACCTTATAATGATGTTTCCCACCACTAGTTCGATCCACCAACTACCTTGATATTGATCCCCAGTTTCTCACTTTTCCAACACCCCTTATGTACTTCTCTTTAATGAGTTCCTGGTATATTATCTCTAAAATGGTGTTCAGTAAGAAAATAATCACCTATGATCAGATTGTGTAATAAATCCTAGACCCAAACTATCTCATAATCATAAACTAGTTACCAGTCTAGGATAGTGTAAAATTATGAGTCTCATAAAAATGGAATGAGTACTTCATTATGCACATAGAACATATAGTAGGTGTTTAATCTCTCTCGCATGGTGTTATCTCAAAATATATAGAAAAACATTTTCATTGAAGAATATATGGAAGTCCACCAAGAAAACATAGTAATTAAATTCATCCAATGGTATGGAATCCCATGAACTCTTGATGGATTCATGGAGAATTTATATAAAGAGATTGACCTTTAACTCTATTCAAATATCTATGTTCTCAAAGAATGGTTACATTTCCTCGATCCATGACCAAGTATCTTAAATACCGCCATCCCCAAAAACATGGAAGGATGATGTAGCTGGAATTCCTGCATCAACTCTTCCATAGTAGGGGAAGGTCCTATATCTTACACTATAATATTCATAATGTGTAGGAATATATTTCGAAACTAAGCAGCAAAACCCATTGGGGGATCAACTGGAGGTGAATCATGTAGAACAATATGAAGTAATACTGATGGATCAAGGCCCACAAACTTTAGGTAATAGTGACCAGCACCACCTGTCACAAGACTCATGAATATCATTGTTTCATAACACAAAAATTTATAGAGTAACTCCTAATATAATATTCGGAATTATATAGGACACATGAATACAATAAGGGATTGGTAAAAGACTTCCTTTAATTAATAGAATGTCTATAACTACTCCTATAGCTTGGTCTAAGTGATAATAATGGTAATTAAATATCATAAAAGATATTTCCTACTTCCCACTATAATCGTTGGGTTATTGTCACAAAATCATGTCAAGTAGTATGGGTTCTAATAATGGATTGTTAATTATATGGTATAGAGTAAAACACTATTTTATTTTTAATAAGAATTACCATTTATCAACTACTATTTCATTTAAATGATAAAATTTATAATAGTTCATAATAATTTTAAATTACATATATATAAAATTACACTTATTTGTGTCTCCATTCCCAATTTCTTAAAGGCCATTCTCTATAAATTCAAATTTGTACAGCATGTAACTAGGAACTAGACATTATGACATGCATCTATAGAAAATAAGTCCAGTGAAATGATTTTTTAGATGAATCCCATTCCCAATTTATAAAATTACATGATTCATGAATTAAAATCACAATAATTGTAGTAAATAAGTAATATTTCAATATATAGATACATTTATTCATGAAAAAAATGTGGCACAATTGTTTAATTATGTTATAGATATCAATGTAAACAAAAAATGCCATTGATATTTTCATGGAAACAGTATTGAATTTAATTATTCTATCACTATAATAAAATTAAAACGTTCCATATATAATAATCAAGGAACTCACTATTATCATATGAAATACAGGCCATGGATATAATAATATATATATTATATCGAATAATTCATGAAATATGAATCCTCAAGTTTTAATTATGATGCTTGTAATGATACCACCTCTCTATACAAATTCAAGGGAAAACGACTTGACCATAACAACATTAAAAATAATAGAGTCAGAAAAAATGTACATCACCTAATGGTTAAATTAGTAAAAATATAACAGGTATAAACCAAGACCAACAATATTTAATATAAGGTAATTTTGGTTTCCCCTAAATATGGGTTAGAAACTCTGAGGATAATTCTCATTATGACATTATAATACATCATTTTCACCTTTTAATCCGAAAAAATTAATAAAAGTGGGAAATGAACAACTAATACCACTTTGTAGCATCCCACCATGGTTCCCAACGAGCGGCAACCTGATATGGCTGGACATAAGTCCTCAAGAGTGCCTCCTCATATTTTATAGGTTATGGACATGTAGTTAGGGCCAACGGTGTGTCTATTGGGATACAATTCCACCTTGATTGGATTTTAGAACAATGGTGATTGATAATGAAATGTAGTGAAAATAGAAATAAATAAGACGTAATGAAATAAAAAATTATCCCATTAAATGACCAAAAAAGGTGATTCCCAAATTGATAAAAATAATTATGGTATATAAAGTATCTATACAAATATTAAGTGCATGGGATACATGGGAATATTTCATATACTACATGTTAAAAAAACACAAAAATACCAAAATTTTCTTCTAATTTCGTCACATGTATAGGATCAGTCCTCGACTCCCATACTCTATACTTGCATAAATGATATAGCATTAGTATCATGATTCATCACTTTATCTACAAAAATATCCATGATGTATGTGCATGTAACATAATCATCCCAAACATGGTGTGAGATTTAAATAGTTTTTCTACACCAAAGATGTCTGTAACAATCTAGTCTATGAATAAAAATTTATTAGTGTAAATTTACATAGTAAATGTAATGTAATAAATACATAAAACATACAGTGCTAGGTTACTCATGGATACTCAACTTAAACTACCTACTTTAGGATAAGATTGTTATCTCTAAACCATGGTGTGCCTATAAATATATGATATATGTTTAATAAAGTGTCTTCATAAATCAAAAATCAATAGTGGATTGATCCAAAGACATTTATTTTTTATAGAGGATGAATCCATGGGTTAAAAGTTACATTTTTTAATTTAATATGTTGAATTCTTAGGATTTAGTAAATGGAGTCTCGACCTCATCCAAGGAAACTCAAAAAATGAATCCCATGTATCGCTTAAGGAGATCTATAATACCAATAACCATATATTATGTCCAAGTCAATCTATGAAAATAATACAATGTATCACCCTCAACATGGTGTAAACAAGGCCATATGAACATGTTCTAGTAATCTCACATAGGGAACCGACTATATCTCGTGGAGTGGTATAACCATCTTTCTAGTGAGCCCATCCTTAGTGACTCCACGAGGGAAACAAAATATCTCAGGGGTACATAAATATTCCACCAAGTGGTCTCATCCAAGGCATTATCTAGATAATCTTAATATCACTCTTAACGTATTTACAATCCAAATGAAATATTAAATATAAACCATTATGAACCTAACCAAGAAATACATATATCTAGAAACCAGTATAACACTTGAATTGGTTTGAATAACTATTTAGATATGATTAAATCATACCATTAACTAAGGAATTATAACCATAATAATTTAATCTCCGTGGATAATTCACTTAACACCGGAAAAAAATTCTATGAAATACTGTATGATTTCCTTACACGTGGACAATAAATTTTTCTTATATCATTATCATTCTGATGTATATATTACTAGGGAAAATATGCAACATAATTATCATTTTAATTCCATTATAAACATGAAGATATTAAAATTTAAATAGAGTTAACATAAATTGAAGAGGTTCATGTCAAGGAGATCAACGAATGATGTTGATTCGCAATTATCTTGGAACGTGCCAAACATGAAAATACATTCAATTTAAATAAAAAAAATATTAAAAAGAGACATTAGAGGAGTCTTTCAGGTTGTGTAATGATGCATAATATAAATTCATTAAGACATTAAGGAAATTACTAGACCACCTACCATTGGCTCATAGTATTATCCTCTTCTAGTGTCTTCACTTGTATCGATCAAGAACATGAAAAATTAGATGAAATGAAAAATCCCTATAATAGGTTATACCATCTCAAAAAAAATATATCATAAAAGAAGGTGAGATAAATGAATTAAGGAATGAATAAAAAGTAGATACTTCCATTCCAGATCCAACTCACCTAATACTAAATCAAAAAGGGTATCATTGAAGAGATTGATTTATAGACTAAAGAGATGAGGAGGAGGATTCTCATAGGCTTCGCTGTTGGAGGAAAATATAGGAATAATAAAGAGATTATGTCTTTAAATAGAAAGGGTAAAATGGTTATTTTTCACACTTTAATAGGGGTGTGTGTGTTTTCCACACAATTGGTTAAACCATGGGGCCACTACTATTTACTATGAACCTAACATTGTTGAGTCACACATTTACCACTAACTATGTGCTAATAGTGTGGCACAATCTATCTCTAATATTTTTGGATACTGGGGATCCAAAAAAATCCCTATACTCTATGAATCCAATAATTATCCTTTTAAGGGAAATACTAGAAAAACATGATGTTTTCAATAATAGTCTAACTATCCATAATGATTAAGAAGTATGAGATGTAACATTCTACACTGATATAATTTTATATTTAACTAACCTATGATACCCTTCCATGAATACCATGTCAGTCTTTTACATGGCTCGAGGTACATTCCTGGCTATTATGGGCCAGAAAATAGATCCATGAGAATCATATTTCAATGATGGGAATGATTTCACCCATAAAAACTAAAATATATAAAGAGGGTAAACTAATATAATAATAAAATTTTCAACAAATAATCATATTTAAATTACCATGTAACATAATATCATAAATAGTACATCTCAATAGATAATATAAGAGATAATATATTAATAAGAATAGACTAATAACTCTACACGTCACATGAACACCATTGTATATTCTATATTATAATGCTCTAAAACTGAGTTAATTGTAAAATCAATATAAGTGGAGTAATTTTTATATTTACCAACATAAAAAATATAAAAAATACTATCTACATACAATAAGGGTTTTATATATGGTGTGATTTATCCTTCCAAATAGAATTCCAATAGATCCTATATAAAAAAACTTTATAATTCCATTCATAACAATATATATTTAAATACAATAATAAAAATACATTATCTATTTTTAGTGAAACATGTAACAAATATATATTTCTTCTAAAAAAAATTAATGAAAAAATATATAATTATTTATAAAAAATTGAAAGTGTATGAATATAAAAGTTAATGGAATGTAATTATTTAATAAATATAATCTATGTTTCACGTGAGTGGACCTAGGGAAAAAATGGTAAAAAAATACTATAATGCTCATACCAAATATAATAATACCAGTTTATTTAGAAACCCTCTAGGAAAAGGCACATTGCACTTATGTGAGGAACTCAGTAAATTTAAAAAATTTGAAAATGCATAGTTTTAACTTATATTAATGTAAACTTGTGATGGTAAACATAATGGTAACTATTATCCCAATTTCCATCATACACTTTCATTGACCCATGGTGTCTTGAGAAATGATATTTGTTTGGTGTGTTGTTACTAAGAACAAACATGGTTGCATAATGTGTAGTATAATGATAGAATCCAGAAGATTGGGAATCCTTGTAATTATATCATATAATTTTTCCTATGTTCCCACCTATGAACCTGAGGTTTCATATGAGGATTATCTAAATTCAAGAGACATGGTAGTTCAAAAAAAATTAAGTGTTAATTAAATTTTAGTCACTCAATAAAACGTACAAAAAAACCACATAATCAAATCCTATAATTATTAGAGGAAATTGAATTTAAAATAATCCTAGTTGTATGATTAACCATTAATATTTTCTAAATAACTTTTTTCAATTGAAAACATCCATCATATCACTTCCAAAATTTATAATAAATCCAATCTAATCAATCCATAAAATCCAATTATAATAAATCATTGAAATATCATTAAAATTATAGAAATTACTGGCATGAATTTTTATTATTCGTACCAAATTCAGACTTTTATAAAAATTAATTAACCAAAACAAATTTAAAATTAGATACCATAATTAAATATCTTTCAAATCATTCATGAAGGAATCATTCATGAATTATATTATTTGATAATTGAATTTGAATGAAGAAATAACACTAATGATACATAAATATGCATATAAACTTTTTTCCAACCATGTTTAGGGTTTTCTAAATAATTTTACTATGTATTACCCATGTAATTCCCCTCTTCTAGATTTATAATAAAATCCCAAATAAAAAACAATCAAAAAAACAAAACTTTTATAGAACCTTTTGAACCCAAATAAAGGGAAATTATTATAAACCATTGATCAGATGCTAATATAATAAGATATAGTGTGCGAGTAATCCATATAATGATCCTTTTACCTAAACTATCAAAATACATATGGGCTTCAAGCTTTTTTCCATGAAATGGTGCAATCCCCAATACCCATAAATTTTTGATATCAAAACCCATGAGATGAAGAACATTAAATCATTAAAAGGAAGAGAAAAAATGGAAGAAGGAAATTCAATAAGGTATACCATAAAAAAATTCTTAAAAGTTAGTTTTATAAGAATATGGACATATCTCCCCCACATTCCCCATCATACATGTCATGTTATTGAGGGGTATTGGGTTTACTTTTCTATCTCACATGGTATGTAATAATAATAACAATAATAATAATGTTATATTAAAATAAAATGTAGAATTATCTTTAGAATATATTATTCCAATCAGTACTCCACATTTAAATTACCAAAATCACCACATTTGAAAATCTATTTTATAAAAATTAAAACAAATCCATAAAAAAGCATATAATACTTTTAATTAACGACAATATATATTTCATTGTAAAAATTATTTTATAAAAAACACTTGTTAAAAACATGAAAGATTCTTAATTAATTACATATACTTGTTAATCTCCTTAAAATAAACTATTAAAACCAAATATTAAAATATAACACATCATGTGATTACTATATACAAAATATAGTGAATTGGGGAATAATTAATGATGTTTCACTACATTTTTCTGTGTTTGTATGCATATATGTTTGTGTGTGTATATATATGTGTACATGTTTAAAATAATAAAGGTGAAGATTTTACACATATAAATTTTAATGAAATTTATAGGAGATGTCAATGAGATATTTCGGTAGGTTTTTTGATATGAAATAATTTTAAGAATTAAGGAAAAAGGAGTGGAGGAGGAGTTTGTTTATTTCCATCATGGAGTAGAATCTCATAATTAAATATTTATTATTAGTTTATCTAGTCCTTGTATTATGCATTGTGTAATTATTCTTTTTATTTGTGTTTGGTTAAAAAATATTTGTTTCATTGACATTTATACTTTCTATATTTTATGTTAAATCATTGAAATATGTAAATTAATAAAGTATTATTTTTTATTAAAATCATTTAAAATGTTTTACTTAAAAGTTTATTTATAAATTAGAAATTATTGTAATTAATTTTATATTCATTAGTTTAATCACTGAAAACATTAAATGTTTTCAAAAAAGGATTTGTAGACCATTTTGAAAAATTTACAAACTAATGATGTCATAAAAATTACCACTTATACAACCAATGTACATTTTAATATACACCTATAAATCAAATTTTTTTAAAATAATATAGAACATTTATTCAAAGATAATTTTGATGTGATGAGAAAAATACCAATAAATAATTTTTTGTCCTCCAATTATGATAAATATATCCTTTAAAAAACTAGTTTTGAAAATACTTTTGACGATATAAAAGTAATACCTTAGGATGAAAATATAATGTGAATGACTATATTACATTTCTAATGAATACCTTATGAAAACATATTTTTCATTTTTTGATAATAAAATAGTATATATATAAAAATAACATTCATAAATGAAACAGAATATAATTATTTTATATTATTATTTCATCTTAATATAGGTTACTTGAAATATTATAGGGTTACATTTTAGAGTAACAATACATACACAAAAAAATGATAAAAAAATATAAAAAAATGTAATACTATTTAAAATTATAAATTTAATAAAAATATTCTTCTTATATAAAAATATTATTTATCAATTAATTTTAATCATATTATGATCATAAAATGTTATATGATAGTAAAAATTATTACATTGTTTTCAATGTTTATATGTTATAATTATATCACAATTTGAATCATTACCATGAATTATTACAAATTTGTTTTAAATTAATCAGTTACAACTTCAATTAAAATATTAAAATAAAATTATTAATTAGAGTTTTGTAGTTATCATATAATAAGAGAAACATTATTAAATAAATATATGAAAAATACAAAAAAAATATTATTTTTATATGAGAGATAATGTTGATAATATTACTTAATGAAATTTACAAATTACATAATTTTTAATAGTTATGAAATGGACATAAATGTAATGTTTACATTCAATGGAGAAAATATTTTTAATAAATAAAATATGGGAATTTTTTAAAGATATATTTATTTAAAAAATGGGATTTCACAATACCCATGAACAAATATAGATTCAATAATTATATCACATGAATATGAAAAACATGATTACATGAAATTCCAAAACACTGTTAGAAAATTAAAATTTTATATTCATTGATTTATCATTCAATTTTATAAAAAAATCATTGGATATTTGAAAAAACAAATCTACAAATGAATAAAGGAAGATGAATCAATTACTCATATTCAATTTTTCGAGAGTATGAGGTTATCTCATTTAAATAATGTTGGATTTAAATGATTTTAATAATTATCTTTCAAAATCGCCTCCACTACTTTACATCAATTTTAATCAAAACCAATGTTTGATTTGACGATAATATCAATATAATAATAATGTCCATTTTCATTCAATCTATCTTCTACCTTTACTATTTAATTCATTTATACTTTTGAGAAATTATTATTGTTTTATCCATCTGTATAGTATATTAAAAACCCTATATATTATTTATTGAATTATAATTGAAAATTAATTTAATTTCACCATTAAATAGGATTGAATTTTTTGAACTATAACAAATATTTCAACATCTATTCAACTGACCAGTTATTTCTCATTATTGTGATCTATAATGTTCTTAGTGAAATAATATTACTAAGATGAGAAATCATTAATATAATTTCTATATTGATACACTTATTATAATAATTATAGTTTAGATCCATCTTTAATATATCTAGTTTAAAAAATGAGTGTCGTATCGGTGTTGTGTTTTGATTTTTTTACACTGTCCTCAAATCACCTTAAGTGAACTAATGTTGGTTGGCATGAATTCTTTTTGATAGAATTTTTCTACTTCATTATTAATATTTTTTTCTCTTTACTAGAATTATATTTATATATATAGTTCAATATATAATTAGAAAATAAAATTCATATAAATAAAGTTCCTTAAGAAATTGAATCATATATGGAACATATGATCATAATTAATTTTATATGATATTATATACATTTTGATTATTATTTTTAAAAACTTCTTCATAATTTATAGAAGAAATAAATATACTCTTCTAACCATGGGTGAGCCTCCCCATATACTCAATAACATTATTCTCTAGTAGATTTTTATTCCTATATTAATTCCACTTCCACTATCCTTGATGGGGATAAATAGGTCATCTAAAAAATATTTTTTCTCATTCTTAATAGATAAATATTTGTGTTTGAACCTATTAATATTCTCTAAATTATAATAATTATTTCTATTCTCAAATTACATATCATTTTTTATTTATTTATTAGGTTTAATTATCTTTTTAATCACCTTCCTTCATTGATATATTTTTTTAAACTATTATGTATCACTAAATGGTTCTTAATATAATATCATTTTAATTTTTTTTTCTTTCTTATAGTGGTCATTTTTTGTTTTACAAACCAATTAAAAATAATACTTTTTCCAACAACATATCATAAAAACATTGTTCTAATATAATAATAAATATTTAATGATCCTCTATATTTGGAAAACATTATACCATCAATATACATTGATCCATTAATTTAAAACTTTTTAATATTATGTTCGACTTTAATTGAACTAAAATTATCCTACATGATTATATTCTAAAATCATTCTATAAGAAAATGATGTTCTATTAATACTTATTTGTAATATGTTATGTCTATTTCAATTTATATGTAATAATATTTCTAGAAACAAAAATATCATTAAGAAGACTAAATCATTCACATCAGAATTAAAATCACAAATTGAATGATTTTGTTTACATTCTCATCCTCAAAAATATTTTTAGATTGAGTAAATATATTATTTTTGAAACCCATATATATTATCAAAAATTTACATCATATTTATTTTTATTTCTAAATGAATTTGTAAATACAACCTCCTTATTTACATAATAATATCTTTTCAAAAATTTAGAGTGGTCATTAAAATTGAACTTCATATTGATTATAATTATCATTACATTCCCTTATATCAATAAGATATATATCTATATTTAATAACTAATATATGAATGAATATATAAAATATGAAAATTCAAAAAACATCTATTGAAAATATTCAAAAATATTTATTAGAATAATCGAAATGATTAAATTAATATTTAACTCCTTAAATGATAGAATATATCAGAAAAATGACACATTAGATTCAAAGTATTCTATATAATGAAATATTTTCATTGTATTTAAAAACATTTATCATATCATATGAATATTTACATATGGATGTTATTTAAAAATTCTCTGAATTTTATTTTTAAATCATATTTTAAAAGAATTAATTTTTTTAACACAATGCCTTTTTGTTTCGGTTATCAAACTCAGCCCTCTGTCTCATTAACAAATTTTGTGTGTCAGATTAAATTATAGTAAAATTCATAATAACTATAGATATGATTTATATAAGAATTTTTATTATAGTAATAAAAGATGTAATGATAAAATGAACAAATTGGAATGTCGAATATGATGATCAACATCCAATTATATATAGTGGAATTAAAACATGTAAAAGGAAAGAATATTATAGATATATAATGTAATAATGACTTTCGATTTTATTTTAAAAGTTAAGCCACTTTTAACCATAATATTAAGGTTATAAATAGTCATTCCTAGAGATGTATAATATTTTATACTTACTATAAATAAAGTATTTTATGAATAGTAAATCCCTTTATATAATGATCAGGATGGTTATGTCTCTTTATCTATGGAATCCCTTGATACGATGATTAGATGTGCCTTCCCAGCCACTGAATCCCTTGATCTGATGTATTTGTTCTTTCTTACTATCTATATAATCCATTCATTATAATAATGATCACATGTGAGATAAAAATAAAAATAATTTTACAAGAAGACCCTTATGTGGATTCCTCATAATATAATCTTACTAAAAGAAAAAAAACTGACTATGAATGAACTGTTCACGTGGATCTCTTTTCAGAAGAGAGTAATCAATTTACTCTAAACTCTTCAAATGATCTAGTATTTATAGGTGAACTCACAATTATTTTATTTGGATTTTTTTTCAATTGAATTAGATAGGTGGGGAATCACATCCCATAATGAACTATTGTAACTAATTCTCGAGGTTGTATTAAGACCATATAGTGAAATTTTTCTCTTTTAATATAAATAGGTTGTTTATATTCAAATTATAAGATTATTCTAGTCTGATGGGATTCTAAAAAATGTTAATATGAAATTATTTATGAGTGTTATTACAGTGTTTTTCATTAAATGTCTCATTCTAAATATTAAGACATTGTCCATACAAAATACACGACTAAAAGTCTAACTTCTAGTTTTGATAATGCTGAGACTAATTTATTAGCCACATAATCACTATAAAAATAATAATAAATAATATAAATATATTTCAATAAAATAGTAGAACTTATTATATGTATGGTAAAATTAAAATTTTTCTACAAAAACATTCTAAACACATAACACGTTAATATTTATGAACTATGCTTTTATAAATATATTTCTGAATTCCAAAACATAATGAATTAAAAATTAAGAAGTAGAACTTGTGACTCCCCAATCACCCAATTTTGGAAGGTAGAAGTGCAAAAACCTAAATGAAAAATATAATTCAAATACTTGATGTCCATGTTATCATAAATAAGTTTTATTTGGAGTTAATCATAAATACTTAACTTCTCGTGAGTATACAACTCATCTGAATATGATTGTGAATACGGTGGAGTATTTAAAAGTTCTTACTTTTTGAAAATACTACCAATTAGGAAATCATATCCTTCTTAATCAAATAACTTCCTTTTAAAAACCCTCTCTTATTTAATGTTTTCTCCACCGTGAAAAAATTTCACATCTTTTATGATTTTCAAAAATAATAGAGATATAATAGAGTTTAATGAAATGTTAGTGAAGGAAAAAAATATAAAAATAAAGAATAAAGAATAAAAAATAATTTACAAAAATATTAAATAACATTCAACCATGTGGAATTGGAAAACATTTTGAAATGTCAGATTTAGTGAAATAAGTAATTTATTCATAAAAAAACTCTTAATGTTTTTCAAAAATAAGTACAATGAGAATCCATACGAAAAAAATCAGTTTTCTTTATCAATGTTTTCACAAAATCCTTTATATTGTTGAACTTTTGGGAATCTACATATATCATATCTACTTTTTCCTAAAATTAAACATTCATAGAAAATGTTTTTTATGGTATCTCAATATGATAACTTCATCCACACATGGTTGGAGTCAGATAATTTATAATTCCATATCTCATATATTATTATTTAAATTTTTAACTTCCATGACTCTTTCATTAGTGTAATCATTATGTTCTTCCACAAATATTAATCATTAAACCATGTGAAATGATAACTCATTAAAATATCTTTCTGATTCTACCAATTTCATATTAACTTCATTATGTTTATCATCCTACATTTAGATATCAGCATCAAAATGATGAGACCATTTAACTATCTGATTACATGCATGTTTATGAGTCTGATAACATTATTAAAGAATGTTTAAGTCTACCATAGTCTGAATATTCATTTTTGATGAAACCATTATCAATAATGATTTATCATTTATACTATCATCTGTAAACTGACATGTTTTATCATGATTTGTAAAAGAAATGAATAGTTCCTTTTAAAAAATTTAATTAATGAACAATATAATCAAATTATTCAATATATGTAGATCTAGGTGAATACAATTTTACTTTTTGAAAATATAGTGGGTTTATTGGATTAGTTATGACTTTATATATCTTTTCCATTAACATAATATATTATTTTAAATTTCCTTATCAACCTTCATTATCGCTATACATTCATAAGAAATATATATTATTCACAAAACATTCATATTGGATTTATTATAATCTTTGGTATTAGATTATTGATCATATTCCTCTATTTTTAATAATTATTGTTAAATTTTTTGATGATGTAGGTACATCCTCTTACAAACATCCAGAATTAACATCATTGTCATTCTTTGATGGAAATTTTGGTGAGGATGGAAATGATGATTCCTGATGAATACTTATCATATTTATTTTCACCTCTATCATCTAACTCTTAATTATCATCGTGTTCATCCTATCCATCATCTTTCACCTCTTCATCAATATTTCCTTCAATTTCATTATATTATTATTCTTATTTTTCTCCATCTGAATATTTCTTTCTTTATTTAAATCCATAATATTATCCATTAACACCCTTATCAATTATTTATTCGAAATTTCATTGAGTTCAATGATATCATCCACCCATATATTCTAGATTCGACTAATTTTCTTGAATTATTGGAATCAGTTTTTCTTCATGAATTTTTTTCTTCTATTTTTCTCTTAGATAAGAAATTTTAGAGTATAAAAAAATATTTTCATAAAGACTAGTATAGGTCCCAGAGTAATTTTATTGGTATGATAAGTAACTAAACAACTTTATTTTGTTCCCATTCTACTATTTTTAACAAATTCTATAAAATATGGGATTTTATGAAGTTTTTCTTTTTCATACTATTCTTATATTTTTCATCATGTTTTTTTGTAGCATTAATATTCAAGGTTATATCCTCTATAGGTTCAAGTCTAATCTAGGGATCTTATTTATTTTTATTTTCCTTGTTTTTCATCACTTGATCAAATTTTTTTTCAAGAATATTATTTTTCTTCGTTTCTTTATTTGGTGGTTAGGTAACAAACATTATCTTCTTTTTCTTATGATCTATTTCTTAATTTTGGGATGGATTTTACTCTAATACAGAACCATCATCATTATAAATAAAATTGATTTAATATCAATGACAAATCTCATTTTAATCATTATTCGACCAGTTAAAATAGAAATCTCCCCTCTCTTAAGATACGATTTATTGGAATCATTAAAAAAATAAAACATTAAAAAACCATTTTTATTTTTAATGAGGGAAACATAATAATAAGGGATTTGATTTTTTCAATTTGGATGTTGTCGTCTATGAAAAGAAAATCATGATGAGATAAATCTTTCTCATATTCAATAAAAATATAAAAAATGAAAAAACCAGATACTTTTAAATTATATATATCACCAATTTTTAGAATCATAATGAATTGCATACATAAAGTAACTTGGTGATTATCTGGAGTGATATAGGAATCTTTCCAAACACATTCATATTTAGAAAATAAATATTCCTCAGTTTTCTCATATCAAACGTACAGAAATTTTCCGTAATATTTTGTAAAGGAAAACATGTTTCTCTTTTATATAGAATTTCAACCAAATATTCAATTTTATTATGGGAAAAATTATATCTATTTACATACATTGTGAAAGAAATTTTATCATTACCATCATTCTTGAAAAATAAAAAATATGGATAAAATTAATGAACCACTTATGTATATAATAAATTAAGTCATTGTCTGGTTTCTCAACACATATTGAATTTTCACCTTGAGAAGTTGTAATCTTTTTCATCATTGAATAATAATATTCATAGAAATATCTCTCAAACAATATTTATATGAAAACATAAAAACATTTCATAATCATAATTTGTTTCCATTGATACTTACATAAATTATAATGAAATGGATAAAAATAAAATATTTTGAATTGAGCTAATTTTTGGGTGAAGCATTTCAGAAATAGAAACTATGGAGAAAATGAAGTGGTACAAATGGGGGTCCCTCTATATATAGGATCCTTAGTTGTTGGTTCATATCCCATAATTTAATTATTATTTAAGGTTATATAAACAATATCTAATGGTTTATATTGATCCAATGTAAGATATAAATAAATTTTTGAACACATGATGTTTTGGAAGGATTTATGAGATTCACTATGAATCTGAATAAACTTTTAAAAAATCATTTTTAAATTAATACATTGTGTTGTGTATATAATGTAAAAGTATAATAAAAAATTATAGAACTAACCTAATGAAATATTTTAAAAAAATAAATATAATAGTGTTGTATAATTTATATTGGAATGATCGGTTAGCATGAATAACCTGTTATTTTGGTTTTTATAAACAAAATAGAGTACAATAGAATTGAAAATGAATACTGAATATGAACATTTCCTTATGAAATGTAATTATAATAGTAACATAAGGAAAACTAATTACTATATTTGTTAAATCTGAAATTTTAATAACAAAATTTGAGTCTGGATATTTTATATAAATTTCTTGAGTCCAAAATGAATTTTGAGGATTCTGAAACTAAAAATTATATAATTAAATATGAGTCTGTATGACTAATTATAAAAAAAAATAACAAAAAATAATTTCTTTAAAAAACAAACATTAATGAAAAATGTAAAAAATTTGAACTACCCACATGAATTAGTGTTATTTAACATAAAAATATAATGATAAATAATTATAAAGGATTGATTTCTTCTATTGATCATTCTGATCTTCTTATTGATAAATTCGAATATTTTATAATTTAGATTTTTTATTAAAAAATTACCATATTGATATTGTGCTACAATTAATTATAAAATTATATCTCCATTAAGTGTGTGATTACCAAATAATAGTATCTTATATTTATGTGATTAGGATGAGATTGATGTCCTTGTTTTTTAATTAATGTGATGTTTTATTCATCAAAAAGTTTATTTATTTTATTGGAACTCATGCCATATTTAGTGAGTGTGTGTTTCATCCAACACTCTTGAGCACAAAACTACCTACTACCATATATAAATATTTAGATATGGAAATTTATATTGTGTGTTGTTTCTTACGTAAACAAGAAACTAATGTTTTTCCATATAAATGATGAGTTTCTGATATAATTTTCCAATCCATTCTACAAAAACAAATTTCAACATTTTAAAAAAAATTGATTTATAATATTTCTAGAAGAATAAAAAATTCCTAAATCTATTTTTTAATTATGATAACAATAGTTTTTTTATAAAACATATGTGGTACTCCTTTATATTTGTTGTATATCATTCATGTAAATGTAGAAAATAACTAAATCTATAGTAATAGATGTTAAATAAAGTAACCTTCTATCATAACTCTAAATAAAATTTCATCAACTTGTTTCCCAGCCTCATCAGGACCTAATGTATTTTATGTAATGATGGTAGTACTAATACATTTATTTTTATCAAATAAATATATATTAAGAATATCCATTATACACTTATGTTGAGATATAAAAGTTCATTTTTATATTTTTATATTTTTAAGAAAATAAAATATTTTAACTCACCCATCATACTCATTAAAAATTAATATTTCATGAGATCCTCAAAATTATCTATTAATGATTTTTTATTTCATCCAAATATAATTTCATTAATAAAAACTAGTAAAATACAAAGGTTTTTATTAACATCTATTATAAAAATTATTTGATCCACACCAACCATAACAAAAAAAATTTGTAATAAAAATTTTATTAACCTATCATACCAAGATATATGGTATTGATTAAGTCCATATATAATTTGTATATTTATAAATGTATTTAGGATATTTTTTATTTTCCAAAACATGATTTTTTTTTTAAATATAATATTCTTCACAAACTAATTTTTTATGAAAAGAACACTTCACATCCATTGGAAAAATTCTAAAATTAATGAATGGAGAAAAGGCTATAGGTATTCTAATACATTAATGTCCTGAAGCTAGTGAAAATGTTTCTTTAAAGTATATTACTTCTTGTGGATTATAACCCTTAAAAACAAGCCTATTGATATTTCTAAAAATTATTCCACTCCAATCACAATTATTTTTGAAAAACCGTTATAATCAAAATATAAAATATTTTAATGGTAGTTCAACTAATTTCCATACATTATTACTCCCAAATTAATGTTGGTCATCTTTTATTAAATTAATCCAATCATTGTCACCTAATGTATAATTATGATTCTTAGGTTTAAATTTGTATAATAAAGTCATATGCTCAATTTCCTTCCTTAAGGAAATTCTTTCCCTAACATGTTGATCTTTATTACTAATGATTCCTCTTGTAGGATTATTATTAAGAAAACAATATCATCTTGGGTTTTGAAAATCATTTCAATCATAATTAAGTATGAAATATTCTAATGCAATAACATCAAAATCTATTTATTTAGTTAAATTTTTATGAGAATATCACTCTGAAATACAATGAAAATCATTTTTTTGGAATAATATACAATGATATTGGTTGGGGTGTTTTGAAAAAAAAATGATTTTATTTCATCAATATTAACCGAAACTACTTACTCAATAGAGAAAATTTGATAAAAAATTATAAACCATATATGTAATGGATTAACCTAAAAATATTTTGTCATTAGATTTGGGTGAAAAATCCATGCATGTCACACTTCATAATCAATATGGATACCATGCATCCAAAAACATTAAAGTAAGAAACTTTTGGTTTTATTTCTTTTTAAAACTCATAAAGAGTTTTATTATGAAAAATTCTTATTAAAACTCTATGTATAGAATTTTCGGCATTATTAACTACTTTGACAAAAAAATTATTAATTGAGTATTCAATCAACATGGTTATATTTATTTCATGATGAATTGTATTTCTTCATTGAACTGCACCATTTTGATGAGGGGTTCTTGGTGTTGACAAATAATTTTCTATACATTTCTTACTATAAAACGATTTAATATCATAATTTACAAATTTATCACCATTATCAACTTGAATAGTTATCAAGAGAAAGTTTTTATCACTTTTAACTTTGGATACAAAATTTGTAAAATAAAAATTTGATCTGGATTTTTTTGTGAGAAAATAAAACCATGTGTATCTAGGGTAATCATCTACTGAGATATATTCATAGTGTTTCCAACCAATTATTAATTTTTGGTTAAGAAAAAATAATTCCATTTTCTGTATCTATAAAAAATAATATGTTGAGACTTTACTAATATATTTTAAACTTAACTTATTTTTCATAACATATTGAAAAGAGTAATATACTTTGGAATTATAAAACTTTTGTCATATTTGATCATTAAGTAGTACATTATTAGTCAATGTAGATAGTTTTATTCGATTATAGTGTCATATGATTCTATTCCATTACTAATATTGATCTTGAATTACACTAAGGCATAATAATTCTTATCAACTAAGGTCGTATATGTTAGGTGTGTATGGATTCATATACTGATTGGAAAAATAAATTAATTCATCTATTGAACTATGTAGTAAACATTTTTAATTCCAAAAGATGAAATGGTAACCTTTATCAAATAGTTGAATTATTCTTATAAGGTTGCGATTAATAACATTTAAAAACAAAACATTAGAAATAATATCTTTTCCAAGAAGAATAATGTTTTCTATACCAATAATTTACCCAGGATAATTATCTCCAAAGATAACTTTTCATCCTTTATTTTTGAAAATCATCATGTTGAGTAATTTTTTATCAATCATTCATTTCAAAACCCTTGTATCCATGAACTATATATTTTTGTTCTTTGAACATTCATAGCTATCTTGAAATAAAAAAGAATAGCTTTTGGGAATCCAATCCTTATTGGGTCGGGTAATGTTAGAAAACAAAACATTAGGGAGCCATATTATTTTTTTGAATTATAGGCATTATGAAAACCAAGATATTTATCATTTTTTAAGGAAAAATCACTCTTCTAGTTCCCACCACTTTGATGATTAGGGAAAACATGTGTATATCAAAGAACAAATAAGTTATTACTTATAAATTAGTTTATATATATATAACATTCAAAAAAAAATTGACACCATAAATAATTTTTTTATACATATTAATAATTTTTTCTTTTCAAGTGGGTGATGTTGATATCATTTTTATAAAAATATAGATATCATATTATATTTTCTAAACTAAATTATTATCCTTATTCGTATAATTTTAAGAAGTAAGTTTATTTTATATACCATTTTTCATAAACTAACTATTTATAAATATTTAGAAATAATTTCTTTTTTAAAAATACTTTCATGATGATATTTTTAATTATGAGATATTTTATTTTTAAAAACATTTTATCTATAATTATCCGTAGAAATTTATTCCATATCCTTATCATATTTTTTTAAAATTTTTAAAATATTCATTCACAATAAATTTAGAAATTAGGGAAACTTCATCAAAAGAATGTAAATAATTATCTTATGTTGTGGATGATTCGTCTTTAGAAGATATAGATTCCTTATCATCATGGTAATTATAACTTAAATACATATTGTTATGGTTTTTAATTGTTCATACCGTGTCCATGAATCATTTATTAGAGTTTGGTATATTGAAAAAAATAAATATGTTTCTCTTACCGGAACATTTATTCGTAGATAAATTATCAAATGAATCACCTCCACCTGAACTCCATGTGTTATCATCTTTCAGAACTTTATTCCCTTTTTATTTTTAATTTTTTTTTGGAAATCCTTTATGAATAATTTTTGGGTGTTTCCACTTCAATATCGGACAATTTTACCTGATGTGTGCATCTTTCTAGAATTTATTATATATGACTTCATAATTATTATCACATATATCCTTTTGGACATCCTTATATAGGTATCAGAAATCATTCTATCCAACAGTCATATTCTTTATTTTGGCCAAATTTTCAAACTCATTCTAAGAATGTTTAGACTCAATTTAATGAGATTGAATAACTAATTTCATTTTTCATCAATAATTAACCAAATTCCCTACAAATTGAACATTTTAAGGTATGGTAGATGTTGTAGAAAAGAAAACACCACCATTTTAAATTTTGTATTTTTCATTGTCTCTCTTCAACATACCCTCACAATGATTACGATTATTGATAATATCATCCATGGTAATATTGTTCAATTTTTTTTATCATCAACTGTAGTTATTATATATTCCCACTCATGAGGCATGATATCAATAATTTTCTCCACAAGCATATCTTCTTTAAGAGATTTCTCACTAATAAATTCTTATTTATTCATTATAGTTGTGAATATATTATGCATATTTTCATCATGGTCTCCTCATTATAAGAAAAAGACATGGTAGTTTTCTCTACAAATTTATCCCTAAGTCTAAAAAACCTTAGGTATACCATAATCTGTAATCTCTAGTTCCTTCCCATATATTATTGGTAGCTTTACAAGAATATTTATGGATGTAAATTTTTCTTCTTCATGTAACATGATAAAATATTCATTACCCTATAGTACAAATGATACTATTGTTTTTATTGATAAGTAAAATTAGTTACTTTTATACCAATTATCTTATCATCTCTAGTAATCATAACATAATTTTCATCTCATGTGCTGATCACAAATGTTTTAATTCAATCTCTATAGTACTCATAACAAACACTATTAATGATATGAAGTTTTTTGGAATATTATTTTTTATGGATTATAAAGTAAGACCATCAATCGTTAAACTAAAAAAAATTATTTTTTAAAAAGTACAATTTGTGTAAAACAAATATTATAAAAAAATAAACAAATAGCAGTAGTAACGAAAGAAATAATTCAACAAGTATTTGATCAGTGGAACCTTACTCTGATACCAATTGTAGTACAAAATGAATACATATAGATAGATATACATACAATAGGGGGAGGAGAATTTGATTTTTAATAATTTTTTAAAATTAGTATACTATTTAACCTAATGAATATTTATGTTGGCTATCAGACTCAACCATCAGTCTAATTAACAAAGTCACATAACAAGAAACAAGGTATTTATGAATATATCCAAGTAAAAATCATAGTTACTATTGATCTGATTTATCAGAGTATGTTTATTATCATAATCAAGGTAGTGATGATAAAAAATAAAATGTAATGTATAATGCGATTAAAAAATTCAATTACATGTTTTTGAATTAAAACTCATAAAAAGTAATACAACAGCTAACAAATCTAAAAAAACATGCAAGATTATTTTAAAATATACTCATATTTAAACAATAAGAGTAAGGTAGGAAATAAAAATGAATAAATTTATCCATTTTTTTATACTTATAATAAATATTGACTTTTCATACCAGTAAATCCCTTAATATTATGATCAGAATGGCTCTGACTTACTATCCCTAGAAATTGTTGATATGATGATTGGTCTATGTACCAAGCCATTGAATCATGTGATCTTATAGATTATATCTATATCTATCCCAATAATACCTCAACCTTAAAAATGATTTGATGCATGTTTCAATGACCAAATTTTATAAGAGAACACCCTTGTGAAGATTCCTTTGAAAAAAAATTCTAAATAAAAACATAAACTAATAACTAGTTATTCATGCATATATCTCTTAAAAAACAAGTAATCAACCTGATCCAAATTCAAAAAATGACATTTTATTTATACGTGATCTCCCAATTGTTTTATTTCCATGTTTTATTCAATGACCTTGAATAGTTGGTGCTTGATATCTCATAGTTACATTGCATAAACTAATGTTTAACATAGTATTAACACTATTTAAGTGTTCAATGTTTTCCTTACATTTGAATAATTATTTTAGATTTTTATTATTCACATCATTAATTTAAAGATACTACCTAATTAATGACAATATGTTAATATTTATGGGTGATAAATTGATGTTTTCGATACTAGTATAAGGATGATTGTTAATAATTTTTTATAATTAATGAAATGATAGAATTTGTGATGTGTGTTTGATCAATTAGACACATACTCATTACAATAATCATATTGAATATTGTGAAGTTTATACCAAATATACCTAAGATCTAATTCCATTTATGCTAAAGTTACTGGTTTTTACAAATGCATTCTAAAACCAATAGGACATGAAATTGTAGTTTCTAGGTTTTTAAGAAAGTGTTCATGATTTCCAAAAAAAATAATTTAAAATTAAGAATTAAAATATAAAACTCAACATATTCATGATCCATAATAGCATTATTGGAACCATTATTTAGATGTTTTCCCAAATACAATATATTTTAATGAAAAAGGATACTACCTAATTTATGACACTATTATTTTATGTTAAATTTATCGTCAAATAAAATTTTATCGATAGCTTGAAATAAATGCCACTCTAAGCCTAAATGAACTAGAATATAATATACCCTTATTACCAACATGCTAAATTGGATGAAATTAATTATATAGACTAAATTATGAAATATTTATGGTTTATAAAAAATTAAATTATTATCAATTTAATGAAGTAAAATAATAAGTTGAATGTAAAATATATGTTTTTATAAAAAAATATATCTATACAAAAAGTTGATATTTCATTAACAAATTCAATTAATAAGTGTTAGTGAATGAGAATTATGATATTTATAGAATTTATTTATTAAATATTTTTTAACATCTACATAATGATATTATAATCATGTGATAAAAATATAGATCCAATTTTATGCTTAAAATAGATTTTTCTATAAAATGGGTTGTGTCAAATTTTTCACACTTATTTGAAAATGTATTTCTATAAATTACAAAAAAATAATTCATTAAAAATTAATATTTCATTTGAATTATGATGATCAAATTTAGTAAAAAGAGCCCATTTATTTTTGGTCAATATTACTAGTAAACATATTAACTTTTTATCAACCCAATAAGGAGAAAACAAATAAAATATTGTTAGAACATTGGATAAGTATTTAATTTTTAAATATCATTGTTTTGTCCCAAGGTGGTGCATTCAGGTGATGAAGAAATATCCCATCGAAAATCATCACCCATATCTTTTTCCAGATACAACTTCTAGTCAAATTCACTATTTATTTTGTTTTCACACATTCTAAATCATTATCCTTCTATGGAAGGTTGGATTAACCCCATGGGGATAGGGTAATTTACCCCTTCTATATCATGAAGGAGATTCCACTGTCAGGTGGCCCCAATAAGCAATTTCATTGGATCAAGTACATGTGCAATCAGTAAACCTTGGATATAACTTCCTAAAATGTTCTCCTGTGCGTTTATTTGTTGATCCAGAAACACCAGGCACTCCTAGTATCTATGATTAATTCCACTGCATTCCAAAGGAAGGCTCTTGTTAGACAATTATTTGGCCAATTACACTTCTAGACACCATTGGTTTAGAGTATGGGATTTTGGGCTCACTTCACCCCTTGGAGGGGGGCAATTGTCTATTCCCAGAATCTATTACAAATTTATGTAATGATCATATGTTCAGAAATCCATGGTCCATTCTTAATGATTGTGTCCATAGGTTACCCCTGGTTTTCTAGATTGCCATTGGCATACATGGATTTGATTCTACTGAGAAAATGCTTACTTGAGACATACAATAAGGAACTTTGGAGATTATCTTCATCTAGGGGGGAGGATGGTGAAATTATGTTGGGATTAGACCCTTGATATTGGTTTCATATGTATCCTAGGGAGAGGCATCAGGACCCGCATAGTTAGGTTGATATAGGGCTTACACATGGAAGATTCTCATTTGAGGGGCCATGATTGGGTGAACCCTTTTGGTAGGGAACTCTTTTGTTCTTGGTCCTACAAGAATTAATCCATCATATCTTAGTCTGATTTGGAATATGTGTTCTCATTGTTCAAAATTGTTAGGTCCTCCCCAAAGAAGCTTCCCATTATAAGGGATTTGATTGGGTAATCCCTTTTGGAATGAAATCCTTTTGAGCTCGGTCCTTCAATAACTCATCGTACATATCCAAGTTTGATCATGAATCTGAGATCTTGTGGTATAGAATTACTAGATTTTGTAATCTCCACAAATGTATAAACATGCATGAGTCATGCTCGGTGTGAGAAATAGGATTACTTGAGAGATCCAACCACCTGCATGCCTCATCTCTTTCTTATGGGAGAGGGTGATCCTACGATAGAAGAGGTTGGGGAGACCATGGGTGAGGGCACCTAGAGATTATCATTTTAATGTGAAATGTCATTAAAGGCCATGTGGATGATCTTTTAGAAGAATAGGGACTTACCTCAGTTAAAATTCCCCACAACACATTCTAGGAAGGGGAGGAGTTTCTTCCTCATCCCAAGGAGAAGAAAACATATACCCTTTGAATGATCATCATTCCTCATTGAACGGAAAAAAGTGATCATCATTAATCCCAAGAATGGGGAGGTTTAAGTCGATATCCCTTGGTTAGACTCAAGGATACCCTGGGAATGTAGACTTACAACCATCCCTAGAGTCTAAAATAGTGTGGGGAGTTCTTTTGTAACTCCAATTACCTTGGGTATGTAGATTCATGGGGGTGTGTGTAGATGCTCCTGATGGGCTTATCATATGTGTTTGGTGGCTTTTGAGCTGACACTGGAATAATAGAAGGGGACTAATTTGAAGAGGGATTATTGATGGATGGATGGTAATGGAGGGGTAATATTGGAATTAGATGAAAGAATAATAAAAAACACCCCATTCTGTGTATTCTTTTCTTATGTAGGATAGGGGATGCTCCACATACCATAGAGGTATGCGAGCAGAGGGATCGTCTGTATAAAAAAGAAGTACATGGGATAGGGTAGAGGCCACTGCCCAACAAAATTGTTTGTGTTCCTAAATAAGGTCATTCATGCTGTTTTCGGTTCCATCCAAGTACTGATGCATTACGCAGTGATGAGTTAAATCTTCATATCAATGTGGTACGTGGAACATCATATTGAAGGTGGGTCTTGGAGACTATTATTCGTTTGGAGTTCATCCATGAGAAATAAGTGGTTTGTGGTTTCACCTATTAGGTTCTTAGTTCTCTTATTATTCTTATGTTCCCTAATTCAATGGTTCATGTTTGGATGTACCTATGGAAAACATGGTTTTCAATTCAAGATTCACTAATGATTCATGACTAAAGAGCAATCTTCTCTGAATTCTTTCTTCAATCCTCTACTTTCCCCAACAATATTTCTTCATCCATACTCTCTCAATTCCATCTATTATCCTTTTATAGGTACATAGGGAAATTGTATCTATGGGCATGGAACACAATTTATTGAGTCCCATGAAGAGATATGCTAACCTGTAGAAGACATGGTCAACCAGGTTTTCCAGAGGCCATGATTCACGAGTCATGGTCCACAAAACCATTCTAATTTTCTTTGTCCGAAAACTACTAAGTTCATGAGATAGTATGAAGATTTCCAATGTGCACATGATACCTTCATAGATACAGTTCATCGTCTAATGTTATTACTGGCCATTGCTCTACATGATTGCGCCTCGTGTGTCATTTTGTATACTAGTGGTTTGTGGTTTTTACTGTTCATGAACCCTTCCCAATGATGGTATGTTGGTCACTTAAAATATTTTTAAAACATTAATTCCATCATGTTTCTTATAATGTTTGTATCTCAATTTTAGTGAATTATTTATGCTATGATTATAGGAATTCTTTCTCCCTTCTAAAAATTCATAATCCAGACAGTTCATCCCTTGGTGAAATTTTTAGGACCCTACAAATTCCCCCATTAGTATGGGGTTTGTTCGAAATGAAGGGGAGACTATTCCGTGGTATAAGTGGTCATGAACTAAGATGATTCATAGTATAACATATAGTCCATGTAGGAGGGGACCAAACCTATATATATAAGGGCCCATGTCATTTGTCTTTTACAATTTTTCATGGAGAAAAGTTCTCTCGACTCTCCCTCTGCTTCCTCTTCATTAATGAACCATTTATTTTTGTAAAAATCCTACTTGGGAACCACATTATTTATTCCATGTGCTGAAAATTTCTTCATTTATGTACTCACAAATAGAATTTTTAATTTCATGAACTGAATTTTAGAATTCTAACACTCAAATCCAGACTTCGTGTAGGATAACACTATGCTTCTTGTCTCTCTGTACACTCAGGTAGAACTGGTGAACAAAACTATAATACATAATATTACATACATAAAAAATTTAATCCATTTTTTTCAAAATGAAATTACCATGGCCTAGGTTCACAACATCCACCTTTCAAGAATTGTTCTGTTCTCTGGCCAATGATCCACCGCCTAGTGCTTCATGGATGTGTAATGCCTTCACGTACCGTATCAGTATGTGGGTATTCTTCCCTTGTATCATGAAGTGTGTCGGTAATGGCTTCTACATATCACGCAACACATGAGTAATTACTTCTATGTATCATAAATCATGCAGGTAATGGATACCACATACCCTTTTTTCGAATAGTACATGGATCCCCTTACAGACATATTTTTATTTTAGTTAGCCATTTTTTCAAGACTGTTATCTTATAATTTTTATTGGACTAACTTTTTTGTAGAATATTGCATCTTCATGTGCAATATATACTGGATATTTCACAGGATGTGATAAAATAGATGATGATGATGGAGATCATGGTGGGGGATAGTAAGGACCTTATTCAATCTTAAATTATTCTTCATGAAAGCTTCTTAAATGGTCTCATGATTCTGGAGCTCCTAGCTTACCAGTTTTCCACATAGTTTCCACTTTATAGCTTTGGTCTTCTCTATGACATTCTCCTGTGATTAGATAACCCTAATACAGTTTTCATTCTCATATAGGCACAACGAGGACATGATCGAGCCAAAATTCACCTAGTAGGAGAACTCATAGCTACATTGATTCGAGAATACATATTTTTACTATGAGGATCAACATGGACTCAGGGAAATCAGAGGTGTCACAATAAATTTTTTTAAAAAGTTACCTGAGAGTAGCAATACATTATCAACATTTCCCAAGAATACCATAATGACAGGTGAATTTCCTAGTGGGATATCTAGGCCGGAGGATGTTTCTGTGATAAATGAGCCCCAAGATTCTATTTACATGAAACCTATTTAGAGTCCTCAAATCTATTGAATGTTGTAAACTTATATCAGGAAGCCTAGGTTTTTTAGTTTTCATCTTTATCCCAATGAGGAATCCTTTATGAGTGGTTGAGCTGCTTGTGTTAAACACCAACACCATCCATTTATCACATGGAGAGGTGGGAATCAGCATATGAGATATCCACCATCTTAGAGGACACCCCATCTTTGTAGATATGGTTGATGAGTTTCTCCTGCCAACCACTACTTGGAATGTCACTAACCATATGTCACCTTTGACATAGAGTCTACTTGTTATGGAAGATGGATTACATGATCTTCCCCTCCAGTCTCGCTCTATTATCATATTCGAAGAGTGGATTGTGTTATACTTAAAAGAGAATATATGTAAGATAAAGGCTAAATTCAGTTGAACTCATTCATCATCTCAGTCCTACCAGACTCCAGGGTCATATTTCGTACACTTTAAGTGGGATGATATACCACCAAGGTATATTAGCATTAACCATACATGACACCTATTCTGATATGAGAATATTTATTTTCAATATTTTTGAGTCGATGGATTTTAAAATCCAATTATGTATATATTGGGGTCCGAGAGTATAATTTTATAATGTTGGTTATGCTAAAATATGGTTGGCCCATCAATCCGGTCACTCTTACTTTTTCCCACCATTATGAGTTTTTTGGAAAATACTGGAAGGTTGGCCCCCACATATTCTCAGCTGACTGTTTTATTTCCTATATGAGTGGATGGATAAACACATCCCATGTTATGAATATCGGCACACTACAATGTTTCCTCATTCTAACCTTAAACTCTCCCTTCTCGACATTTTTATTGATCTTCCCAGGACTCTAAGTGTTATTGATGCAGTTCTGCTGTTGAATGAAGATTCTTGCTTATTGTTTTCACCACATTCTTCTACTCATGCGTAATTAAATGGGTACATGGGTTGTTATTTATAAGAACACACATAGATCATTGTGTTTATGGATATGATAATCACTTCTTGTATATATTTAATGTCCATTTGTGAGTCATACCTCCCTTACAAATTTTCCAGGGAATTTTGGTGCCTTCAACCTGAAGTAATTATTCCTGTTGTTCTGTTAAGTGTAGAGTCTCATCCCATAATTATTCACTAGTTATGAATATTGTTGATGTTATAAGGTACCTCTAGGGATATTATCATCCCCAATATGATAGGACCTACAATTCTATTTCTATTATATGTACAATTGTGGATAAACTTTTACCCTGATGGATGCTGAGAGAACCAGTTTAGCGGGTGCAGATGCCTCTAACCATTATCCAACCTATCTTCATCCTGAAAACCATGCCACACATTCCTTCTTAAATGATGAGCATGATGATTACATATATTATTCTTGTTAATACAGAAACCATGATGGAAACACCACATATTCCTTCCCTTGGGGTAAGAAGACGCTCGATTCACCGCTAGAAGCATCTGGATTAGGCTTTATTGGTATAACCTTTCTCAGTGGGGAGTGATTCAGACATCTCCCCTCCTTTAATACTACCCATGTCCCTAGTTATGTTGGCCCCATCATGGTATCAACAAACACATTGGAAGTCGCATCTAGTCCTCAATGTACGATTCAAACGGTTGAACCATCTTAGGGCAAGGAGAGTGCCCAATCATGGGTACCCTATCTTAGATATGTTCCCACTCATGTAATGACACATCCTACTTATATACCCATTGATTCAGGAGAGGATCAAGGAATTAAAGGTTGGGGAAGAACATGGATGTGCAAACACATGGATTTCATTAGTAATGTGCCCCCTACTGCAGAGACAACAATGGATAATTTTGATAACGAGACTAAAAAATATCGGAAAATTTCATCGATTTGGGTTCCAGTGGATATGATTATCGGCACATACACCTCCCTATCTTCCAAATTTTCAAATATTAGGAAGGCCTTGCTTCTTTTAAGGATAATATTTCCCTGTTAAACTATTCCCATCATTAGGTGATTAATATACAAGATGTTCCCAAGGATCTTGATCACCTGACAATGGAAGTGGCAATGACTCGTGATTAGTGGTGACTCAAAATGAAGATCTATGGGAGTCAAATGCCCACATATCATGGTTAATGTCTCAACTAATATTTTTTTGTTCTAACTATGAAGCTATATAAATGAAAGGGCTAGACATTATAGCCGTTATGTAATAGGTGTGTCCAACAGTCAAGGATGAAGCAGATGATAGTGCTTCATTGGGGAAAAATCTTGACGTCCCATTGTAGTTATTTTCCATTATTATGGAAAGGGTGAGATATTCCTATTTTAGTTATCCCCTAATCATGATATGTACCATTTTATATTTTTTAATACTTTGGAGAGACTCTGAACTGAGGATGTTCCTCCATTTTTATTCAAATAAATGAAACTGGTTTTCCTTAAAATACTTCTTCTATTCCTTTTTCCTATCATATCAATTAATCACAATCAATACTATAAACATAATTTCCAACTGGTATTATTTTTAAAAATTTATTCAAATCTAGTAAATTGAAATAATATAATTGTGCTCTATTTTTTTCTCAACCGCGAGACATGGAAAGTGTAGTTTGACTATTAATAAGGTTGAACTAAACACCTCACAAAACTTTGTGTATTTTCAATGTTACCCAAATATTATCCTAAGCCTTCTAAAAGTGGGAATAACATGTATAACATGTATTTTTCATTGGCTTCCATCTGTGTGTTTTAATCTTAACAAGTTTCATGTCTCTTTAAATAACTCGACAAACATCATCCATGGTGTATGATTAACGAACTGATACCCGAATTTTATTTAAAGTTGCCATTTACATAATTTGACTCTAGGAAGTATGGAATATTTTTTTTGGTAGTTTGCAGTTATGTAAATCAAAATTATTACTGATGTTCTAGTTCGAACAGCTATGAAGAAACATAATGGGATAGGGGTCCCAATTCTGGATTCGTCTACCGGGATTTCCCTAATATCTATCAAAAAAGGATTAGATATTTTTCATCACCCTAAATTAGAGAATTTTTGACATGCATGTGGTTCGAGAGCACTTTTATGTATATAATGGTTGGAAAGTATTTTTCTTATGTTGGATTTTCCCTGGATTTAAAGATGTTTTATAGGTGTCCTATGCAGAGACACTAAGACATGATGTGCATATTCACGAAATGGTGTCCATAGGACACTGGCCTTTCATCTCAAATGGTTGGGTATGATTTGAAAAAAATTAAATTTATTTTGAGTTTGGGAGCCACAGTGTGTGGCTGGTCTAGTTGATGGTGTCTGAAAATATTAGGGACATTCATATCCTCTTTGAGCGTTTTGTTGGTCCGACATGAATCTTACTTTCATGAGGGAGAGATGGTGAATGGATAGATCTATTTGAAATATGTATTATTTTAGTAAATATGGAAAGATGAATGTATTTAAGCTATTATCCAGGGGTGTTCTAAATAAGGGGGTGTGACAGGACATGAATATCATCTGTGTGTGTGAAAAACGGAAAGGAATCTCATAAGAAAGAATTCTCCTTTGATTGACAACGATTTTGTTTGATGTATATGCAGAGCCTCAGGGGAATGATATGCATAGTCAGACAAAGGTCTATCTAGGACACTAGCCATTCATCACTGATGGCTATGAGGGATTATGGGGATGTGACCTTTCTAAACATGTTATACGATCTTTGACAAGGGGTTCACTTGAACACAAAAATGGACATTTATTTTAACTGAATTTCTCTAGGAAAATTTAAAATGACTGGTGGGATATTTATTTTGTATACAGATATACATCACACATATGGATTTATAATCTTAGTTTTTTAGAAACCTCAAAAGAGACCAGAGATGAAACTGGCCCGCAAGTTCTAATATATCCAGGTTGTGGGTTGGAAAGAGAATGTAAACCATGACAATGAGGGGCCTTTAATCAAGATAGAAGTTATGGGGCATGGAATCCATTAGGCATACTGAGATAGAGGAGGAATCTCCATTGGATGAATTTTTCATTGATTAATGATCATTTTGTATGCGAAGTATATAGAGCCGTCGAGGCATGATGTGCATATCCAAACTATGGTTTCCTTAAGACAATGGCCTTATATCTCAGAATGCTATGGAAGACTAAGTGGATTCCACATCACTCAGAGCATGAAGTTTGAGTTATGGAAGGAGTGTATTTAGATATATTAGAGGCATCCAGGTTGTGATTTACTCATGGAATATGTTATCCCTTATGTAGATCTGACTCACACCCAGAGTGAGGCATTCATCCCATCTTTACGGTACCCTATCATTTAACGTTTTATGGATAGGGTGTGGGGTTCGTTATAGGGAAGGGGACCATGACATGCCTTTTAGGATCATGATGCTAAGAATAACTTCGAAGACTATTTTTCCATAATTTTACTATTGATCTCTTCCTATGATCCCTAAGCTCACATGAACTATGATCATAGTGAGAAACAAGGGATTATGAAAATTCTTGGTTTCCACCTAAGAATAGAAAAATCAACATCCTAGAGCACTTATGTCATAAACCATTACTATTTAGTTTAACGTCATACAATAAGTAAGATTTTAGCGTTGTAGATTAATTTACCATGGTGAGTTCATTATTCTTTCACAATGTTAATTAATAACTTTGAGTAGATCATGATTGGGTTTTTCTGGTGTTCCATAGATTTTGGCATTGCAGCTTAATTTAACATGGTGAGTTCATTATTCTTTCACAATGTTAATTAATAACTTTGAGTAGATCATGATTGGGGTTTTCTAGTTTTCCATATAATATTTCCACGAATGTTTATGGGGATCAATGTATTCTTGGAGTATGGAGTTTGAAAAATGGGAAAGATGTGTATTGGAATGGAAGAAATACACAGACCATGAATAACTATGAAATATGTGATCTTCTATATAGATTTGACACATATGTATAAGTGGATGCACGATCTTTTCACATAATATGATTGGGGGGAATGTGAGGGATCTCATCACATTGAGAATCAGGCCATACATGACTCTTGATGAATCTTGTAGTTAACTGTAATTCAGTCAGAACCTTTCCTAGACACTGTAGATAAGTCTAGCTTATGCATGTGAAAAGGGGTAGTTTTTGTGGCTAGATCGAGTGGCTATATCCAATCATCACTACATAACCTATTATGTCATGAATAAATATGTATATAGGTCACAACTTTCCCTAAAAAAATTGTTCCATGCATAGGGACATGTGAGAGAAATGTTTTTTAGTTTATTGGCTAGGATGTAAAATCTGGGCATCACTGCATATTTTACAAGGGCAATAATCATGATTCAGGTAGTTCTAAATGTTTCTTGTTCCGATCTGGGTCAGACAAAGGAATAAGATCATTTTTGTTTAATATGCTACAGATATTGGGTCTACCATATTTCTCTATAATTTGTTTGGGTAAGGTAATCCATTCCACTGACCCTAAGCTCACGTGAGCTATACTCAATGTGAGAAATGAGGAGTGACAATGGTCACCCAAATAAATGTGGGGAGAGAGAGGATCTGATAAAGGAATTTTTTTAAAGTGGGGGTTGGTACATGATCAATGATCGAGGCATTTATACATATCCTATAAGGTGAGGAATCAATCCATATGTACTACTCTGAGGGATCGTGCAGTTTATCATCATGCGATTTGGATGCTTTTGGTTATGCAGTTTAACGCCATGCCAATAGGATGCTATTCTATGTAGTTTAGCATAATGAAGTGAGGACATGGGTCGTAGACTAATGTCATATTTCATGGAAAATTTCCTTACTATTCAATGTCATGTGTATAAAACAATAACTCATATATTTGTGCCATAGTGTTTAGACAATGACAGCGACATCTCTATTATGATAAATACTTCTTCAGAAACATTTCATTTTTGTGGGAGCTAGGAAAACATTTCTATCCATTCATATTAGGACGTATGCTCTATTGGAATATACCCTATGTACGACATATGGTCCCCCTACCTTTGTTCAAGCATTGGGGTTTCATTACTAGTATCATTGAGGTTCTTAGGACCTACACCATCTCTCCTTCGAGGAAAGATCGAATTTGAACATTTTTTATGAAGGCTAGTGAGATCTGATTTTGGTAGATTTTAGTATGGTGTAATGTGCGCAGACATTTCTCATATAGCTACTCCTACCTATCAATCAATCTTTGGGATTTATCATCCATGTAAAATTGATCTAAAACGACCAACCAAAATGATGGCACATGAATTTTGATCGAAAAAAATTCCACTTCCCTGTATAATAGTGAGTATGGGGTTTCCTAGGTGTCAGTGCAGCTTGTGGTTTGGTACGTCCAAAAAGCATGAAGGATCTTGTCTGGCCACAATTTATTATCCTTATCTACCATCATTTGTATCATGTCAGATAATGTCTTTTTGAAAGCCTCTATCATACCATTGGCGCTGCACGGTAGTGGGACGAACAATTAGATTTGATTCCACACTCGTGGTATAATTTTTCCAACTCAACAGAGTAGAAGTTAGTGATGTTGTACATCTATATTGTATGACGGACACTAAATCAGGGAATTATATTGGGCTTCAAAAATCTAATTATTCTTTTATCACCGACTTCTTTAAAATGTATGGTTGTTTCCCATTGGGAAAAGTAGTTGTTTGTTCTGTGTATGAACTTTAATTATCCAGCTATGGTGGGTGAATATGGTACAACAACATCCATCCCATTGGATGAAAATAGCCATGAGTACATAGTTTTATGATTCAACTATTGGGGTCATTGAACAAATTTGCATGAACATGGTAGGAATGGTACATCAGGGCGAATATGGAACAATCATAAATCATAGTGATGCCATAATACCTGAGCCAACATATTTTATGAGAGAGTTTGTTTGATGATTGGTTCACTCCTCAAGATCCAAAGTGCACTTTTTTAATGAATGCAGAAGTCTCTTCTCCATAAATCCATCTGAGAAGGACTCTGTCAAGGCATCATTTGTAGTTTCTTTGTTTACCCCATTCTAAGAGATAAAGCTTACTGCCTATCTTCATACATGTTCCCTTCCATCCAAATCTAGTGGGAGTTCCCCTTCTAAAGGTAACTTTTAGTGGCTGTCATCCAACTGGTGGTGTGACCATAAAGCTATGATATGGGAATCAATTCATCAATATCCTCCATATTTTTCTAGATAAATGGTAAGACCATCAAACGATGTGCATTTCTAATGACTGTTTCATTCATGTTTGCATCATCTAAGGTTGAGGTTGCATTTTCCAAAGCATCACCTTTAGAAATTTGTTACTTTGGGACGTAGGTTAGCATTGCTTCTTATGGGAATTCTGCCATCAGTTCTTGAACAAGGTTCATCAAGGTGACCAATACCTCTTTCTTAATGTAATAATCAGTGTTGACATGTTTGATAACTATCTATGAATTAACTTTTATTTTTAGGTGTTTAGATTGTGGATGGAGTTCCAACTCTAACCCTGCAATGGGGGCCTGATATTTAGATTCATTATTTATACACCCTTCCCAACTTAGGAGAGAGTTCTAAATGACCACCATTTCAGGGGATATGAACATATCTCCCAGCCAGACATTTTTTTATCGTGGGATCCTCCATCCTTTTCCCTATAGAGATTTCATTAGAACCGTTGAACTACATCTCCTATTCCAGGGGGTCCTCTTAAAAGTAACACACTTCTTCATCAAAAAGATTAGAATCCAATGGTGTTTCTTCTACCAATCAGTGCACTTATAAAAATTCTAATAATGCATCCTTGATGGCCTTATGGTGTATGTACCATATGTTTAACATTTGTAGGATGACTTCCCATCATAATTGGTGTCCAGTTAGCATGGGACAATTAAGGTTATTTTTTAGCGGGTTCTAGTAGGAGACTTGGTGGAACTAATGGTGCTTTAAGTAATTCTGTAGTTTTTTAACTACAAGGATTAGGTATACACAGTTATTTTCAATTTTGGAATATTGTGTTTCCTTATCGATCATTGTTTGGATGAGGTAATTGAGTTTATTTTTGCTGCCAACATCATTCATCAGCACAAGGAAAACACCTAATGACTGTTCCAATGATGTTACAAACACAATGAGTGGTCTATCCTCAACATGTGTCATCATCACCAGTGGTATCAAAAGATATCATTTGATATAATCAAACTCTTTTGGAATATATTTATCCCACTCATTTGTAACCATTATCTATATTAACCTTGTGAATGATAATAATTTACCTGCTAGGATGGCTGTGACGCGCCGGATATATGCCAGGTTCCCCTAGAGACCTCTCAAATCATTAATGTTTTGAGGTGGTGAGATATGAAGGATAGATCATTCCTTCTCCTGGTATACGTCGATGTTGTGATGGAATACGATGAAGCCAATAAACATTCCATAGGTAACATAGAATGCACACTTTAGGGGATTCAAATTTATACATTATTTTCATAGTTTTTTAATCATTATTTCTTGATTTCCCATGTGATTTGAGCACTACCGTGATTGAACCCCCAGATCATTGAAATAAGACATGATGATTTTTTCTAGGAAGGGATTTAAAATCTAATGCATGGCACATTGATATGTGGCGCTGTTATTTTTTTTAAAAGGGTATCTCCTTATAACAGAACACTCTATAAGGTTCCTTAAACGTAGTAGATTATTAATCTCCTAAGGCCATCTGAATCTGTTTGTATATAGAATAGGAATCCAGGTAAGAGTGGGCCTCCTATTCGATGACAGCATCGATCAACAATACTTTGAACAGGACTAGGAAAGAATATTCTAGGGAATGATGATTAAGGTCGCAAAAGTTATTACAAATTTAAATCTATAAATTCTTCTTTTTGATAGGGACAATGTTTTTCATTCAGATCTGATATTGTACTTATTTTATGAAGTTCACTCTAATCATTTTTCCAATTTCAGCATCAATTTTGGTAGCATGCATTGGGTGGTCCTTCGGGCACCCTTCTTATATCCCTAGTGATCTTCTGGTAATCAAAATGACGAGCAGTGAGCTCAAGATTGAGGGCTGAAATTACAGTGTAGTTCCAGGAAAAGACGTAACAATTCTTCCTTAAGAAGGAGGTATATGACTATTACTCCTTGACCAACATATCTACACTGATTAGAATGGGGTGTAGGTTGTATTTGGTGGCCAGATTTATCTCCCTATGTTCATCAATTATTATTTAGACACTTTCTATGAATATAGGAGGGGAATATTTGAGTTATTATTCTTCTTATTCATTATCATCATAATATTCTACTCATTCAAATTCATCATCATCTTCTTCCTCATCAGATATAGATAATATTTTCCAGAAAAACTATCTATTGTTGGGAGAGACACTGTTTATTGACTTAGTGAGTATGGTGAGGGCACTTTGGGGTCCCAAGGATGGGTTAGGAGAATCATTGGTAGGGATTTTTCTAGCATCATAGGAGTTATCAATATTTTTAGTGTCTTTTGACTTGGTGGCCATAATACAGATCATTAATACAATTGAGTCTATGTTTAGACATGCACTTATTAAATCAACATGGTTGAATTGTAATACATACTCTTCTCCAAGCTCCAAGAGGGGGTTAACTGGTGCCATTTCCAATCCATTCAAGGTAGTATTCCAATAATGTTTTTTATCCAGAGACCACTTCTGTTCAAGTTCCAAGAACCTTGTTTCGATGTTATGCGACTCACATGACTAAAATGGGGATTTATTGGCATGCAAAGTCCCATTTTTCTCATCGGAGGAATATTTGACCCACCGATGGTATGATGATTGAATTGCAACATGTTAATGTAGCCAAATACTCCCAAACATGATGTTGAATTTTGTACTTTTCCTCAAAACCAGGATCTCAGAATCAAACATGGGGTTCCAAGACAAGTTCTATTCTTGATTTGTCCCAACTCAGTTTGTTCACTTTTTTCATATCCCAACAGAGTTGTGGTGTAGGTTGTCCGGTTTTCTTCATTATAACCTAGCCGATTAATCATTTATTGTGGAGGGAGGATGACTCTCGAGCTGTTGCCTACGAAAATCCTCTATACATTAATTCGAGTTATCTTTCCATTCAAATTTAAGGGTTTGATGTCTCCTTGAATGATGTTTTCTTCATCCGTTTATGTGAAGGAGATGATGAAATGAAATTATTTGGGATTGTTCTCTATATGAGAGATTAATACTATTTCTACATTGGCCTTGATTTCCTAGGGACATTCTAAGGATTCCAAGTGCACCTTCCTAAAATCTACAGAGAGACTTAACACAACCCAGATTGATAGTATTGATGGTATTGAATCTAGCTGCTTTAGAATATCATTTTACTTTACTAATGGTTGGAGATTCATGAATTGGGGTTTCTCTTTTATAGACACATTGGGTGTTTTAACATTATGCATAGATGGTTCAGCCTCTATGATAGCGGATGGTGGTGCAGTATGTCTTTTACACATTGGACCGAATTGGTTTTCCCGTACACCATGGATGATTTGATATTTGTTCATCCTCCAATGAATATTCCATGATAACTAGGGTTGGATTTATTTTGGTGGGGGTGGAGGATCGTTTTGGTTCTCATTGTGTCTATCGAATGCCCTTTACACAAGTTAGTGAAATGTTAATGGTTTGAGTTATCGTGTGGCTGGGAATTTGAATCTAACCATTATTATTCATTCTAGGAAGCCTACAACCTCTATCGATTCTTCATCTGACTATTCAGATGGGCACAATGAAATTATTATTTTTGGACATAGTCTCCATAAGAGAAGTGTTCCTTCTAGTGATTGATATTAATGGAGCCAAATATTCGTTCTTGATATTACAATGTTTCTGTTTCAGTACCTCTTTTTAATGGTACCATTTGGTGGGGTGGTTCCCATTGCACCATTTGGTGGGGTGGTGACCATTGTACAATGGCTGTTATTATGATGTCCGAATGCATCAACACTAACTTCATATTTGGATTCATCAGATCCTCTTGATCATACATTCTTCCCCTCAATCCCTTAGAGTTATGTGAGGCTGAGGATGACGACCTAGTTGCATCAGGGGCTTCTGGGGGTAATGTTGATTGTCTCAAATTCACCAAGAGGATTCCTTGAACTCAGTTAACTATTTTCTGGTTATCCAATTTTCAAATATTTTCTTCTTATTGGAGAATATTTTCCATTCATTTTCCTCTCTTTAGTCTAAGGTGGAAACATACACTACTTATGCTAGCGAAAGACACAACTTAAATTTCTTGAAATCCAAGATCTTTTGTAGGAAATTCTTGAAGAAAGAAAAATCTATGATGGTGTGTCGAAATATTTGGTTATAGAGAGAATAATTTTGAAGCTCTTTACCACCCACTTCATCCTCTTTCATTGGATCTGGTAGCTAGAACAAGTTGTAATTCATGGGGGCTATGAAGTAGCTGCAGACCTGTTCATCTCAGAATAAGTATAATGTTTTTCTTCTTTTTTTGAACTAATTTCATTTGGCACCCCATATATCATCTTGATGAGGTGGGGTGGATTTTGGTGTATTGTGGGCCCATCACTATATGGGGTAGGAATCACAACTGGAGGAGGTGCTTGGGGAATCTTAAGCATGAAATAAGCCACTTCAGCTTTTCTTGCTCTTTTCCATGGGGTAGATGAGGCTACTCATGACCTGAGATTGGTCAATTTAAAGGAATATTATATATATTGGGTAATGGAAGGGAAATCATGGAACCTACTTGTGTACTTTACTGGGATGAGCACTTTTCATAATTCATCCTGAATATTATTGATTCACATAGCAAATATTTCCACCAAGGTAATCGGATGGTTCAGTAAATAAGTCACCCCTTTCTATTTGGTAATGAAGCATGATAATCTTTCATTATCATGTTTCATGTTGTTTATGAGATCAAATATCACTGTCTCAGGTAGCGTTGAACTAATACAGAATATAAATTATCACTGGATGTCCTCCAATCCAGTTATTGAGTTAACTGGAAATCTAGTATACCATAGAAAGGCCAATCCCTAAAGGGTTCACATGAAGCACCTGAGTTTTACAACTTCTTACTACTCCATAGTTCCCTTAATTGGGTAATAGTAAGAGATTTAGTGAATTGAATTCTACTATGGATCCCTAAATTAATTAAATACTAGTAAAATGGGTTTTCAATAGTTTGGTGGTGTAGAAACATTTCTCACCCAATCAGGGTAGTGTTTTTGATCTTATTGTATCAGAGCATGCCTTCCCTCCATAACTTCTAGTCGAGATGTTAGTAGCATGATTATTATCATGAACCATTGATGAATATCCTTTCTTGTCTTGAGCATGGGCTGCTACGGTAATGTCCAAAGTTTGGCGTACTGGTGCTTCTTGAAATTTTGGTTGGATACCCAGTCGAGGATATACGTTATGGGTTTTCCTAAATATATTCATAATGCATTCCCACATTAGAAAGTCATGATGTCTTTCAAGGGATGGTTTTATCTAGGTTGGATGTCTTGATGCCATATTGGATGGGCCTCCAAGCATGGATTTATCCACCAGGATGAGTGCCTATGGAAAGGTAACCTCTTCTAGGAATACCAACTGACATTTCGAATGGGAAACACATCTTAAAAGGTAGCTCCCTCAAAGCATCTCGGCATTATTTCTCTTAAGCTCTTTCATTTATTCCTCCTACAAGGAGAATAATTCCAAGAGAGTGTAGGGAACATTCTTAGGGGGAGAAGGAGGAATTTCATAGACAACCTTGGATTTATTATTCTTATTATTGGGGGTTTTAAATCGAGGAAGTATCATATTGATTGATGGAGCGCCCAAATTTTGGACCACTCCCTAGTTCCGAGTGTGCACACCATCAGCCTCTGTGTGGGATGCCTCTCGGAGGGATCCATAGTCTATTGTGTCCTATCCCTCTATATCATTTCCTATGATATCCATGGGATTTTTATTTACCATGTTCACTGATGAAAACTGTATTGGGAGTGGTCTACCCAGTGCCAAATGGTAGAAAGTATTTTTGCATCCTTTGATGGACATTCTCCCTCCATTCTATGGTATTCTATAGTTTTTTTGGAGAATATTGACGTGAAGGGATCCATGATATGACCTCATAATGCGCCTCTTTCTCAGAGGGTACAAACCATGATAAGGGGTATAACGGGTTACTCATATGCACATCTTTCTTTCTAGATGGGAGTAGATAGACGTCCATTATGCGGGAACATGATGTAAAAATTCGCCAACCCTATGGGATATAGTATTTCACACTCTTATATTGATGCTCTATGACATGTATTTGTAGGGATTTATGGAGGAATCATGTTTTAAAAATTCCTCTAGCCTTGTTGGCTCGAGTTTTTTCTACATTGCAGATGTTGCCGCCACAATTTGAACATTATTTATTTTATGTACATTTCTGAGGATGTGATCCAGGTATAGAATTGTGCCTAAACAAAGTCTATAGGATTTTGAAGACATTTTAATTGCATACTGGTTAGATTCCCATGGGCATGAATCCTACTATATGTTCTTGTTTTCCAAAGTCATAAGATTTCTGATGGCTTGATCACTTAAGTCATGATGCTTTTGAGACTCACATCAGGCTAGTTTTTTTGAGTATCCCATATTTCTTGAGTAGGTATTTCATATTATTACTCCTAATGGTTAAAGACATTGAATTAGGTCATTTTCAATGAGGTTTACTGAATGGGATGTGGGGTGAAGTATAGAGTTCAATGTTATCCCCATTCCCAAATATAAAATCTAGTCAGGGCATCACCAATGAGGCCAAACAACTTGTGTAGTGCATGTAGGTAATCTAGTTCATGGTTTTTCTTTCACCTTTATGACCATGTCTACTATGAAGACAAGAGGTCATCTAGGTCGATTAGAGAGCTATGATCCCCTAACATGATGACATGGTCTGCATACCCTTCACTATGTATGATATTTTTGTTCAGCTGACGAAGAGTCATCCATATATTGATGTGAATATCAAGCATACATTCCCTAGAAAACTCCTCTAGAATTTTAATGAGTGAAGTGGTCGTAGGCCAATACATCACTGGTATATTATACTTATCCAGTTTTCTTCTCACAACAAACATATCCTATTGTTTTTCTTTCAGGGACACCCCTACTTGATATTCCATGCTCTACTATTTCTTTATAATTTCATTCCAAGAAGCCGAGCTTGTGGGATCCTCATTGATATGTGTACTTTGTGGGGGTGGCTTTGAAGATAAGCATTTCCCCGGACCATCATCTGGTTGAGATAGGATATCACTCATCCTAGAAGGAATGCCTAATATGTCTGAATCCATTATTCTAAGCATTTCAACATAGGTGGTCTTTCTCATATTTATTTTGGAAAAAGGATGAGCTTCATTCTAGAATCAATTTTTATTGTGGGGGGGACCTCCAAAATTGGTGTCGCAATGGAGAGGGCTACCATTGAAACTTGATTCTAAACCATTTGGAGTATTCATATGACATATTCCATGGGGATGAACTTTAGGGTAGGCAACAACGAGGGGAGGACCTTCTTGTTGCTTGATGTCTCTGAGGGGAGTACCTTCTTGATGATTGTTATAATGGTGAGGACTAATATAACAACACAATACATAGATGGGGGAAGATTTTATGCATCGTACATCTTAGGGAGGGCCTTCAAGATGTACTTAATTGAGTGTAGGACCCTCTCAATGCTTGATGTCACTGAGGGGAGGACCATCCTGATGTCATTTATGTTGGTGAGGACTGCTATCACTTCTTGATACCTAGATAAATGGAGAATTTATATAGTGTACATCTTGGGGACGGTGTTCTAGATGTACTACAATGAAGGGAGGACCTTCTTGTAGCATGATGTCAATGATGGTATGTCCTTCACATCAACCAACATTACACAAAGGGCCATATCAATGACTCTCATTATGGTGGTGAATACCATCATGAGTCAATGTATGGCTATAAGGAGAAGCATATCTGTAGTGTATACCCTAGGGAGGACCATCAGGGCAGACGACAGTAAGGGGAGGACCCTCTTGCTATCTAATCATCAGGTCAAGGGGAGGGCAACCCTGAAGTGTATCAGGAGATAGGCTCTCATGATCAATCATCTTTTCACCATGGAGTGAGCCCATGTGGGTGCTCTATGTACGACCATCAGAGTGGCTGGTAGTGATATTTATTTTGGGGGGGGGGGGCATCGTAACTGCTACTCACACATAAATTTTTTTATTAATGTACTAACATGGTCTTGAGCCTTTATTGTTATATGTTTAAGGGCATCAAGGACACCAGCTTCTTGCAGATCAGAATATTTTATAGGCTCTTCATTTTCTTGTTTCTTTTGGTGCATTTTATTTTTGAACAAACTCTTGTGGGTAAGTGGGGCCACCTGTTATTGGTAATAGACTTCATATATGTTTCCCTATCCTGTGGGGTCCCATGAGGCCACTGAGAAACATCGACCATCATCTTGAGTTTTGGCTGGGATATATACCTTCCCTGGAGTGGACACCACGTTGGACTAGAGTCCCCCAGTTGGAATAGGTATTTGTTCTTGATCCAGTTGTCCATGTATCAGGGGATATTTCCACTAACACCCCTAGACTGAAGCAGGGATGCATAACTACTCTAGAGTGACTGGCCCATTTTTCATATAAGTCATTCTATTTGAGGATACTAGGTCATTGGCCTAGTTTCTCACATTTGTTGCTGATGAAATGATAGATTAGAATGTTTAGATGATATTTTCTTGAATAAACATATGGAATTCCATAATTACTAGGATGTGATGAGATACATATATGGTTGGAATGGTTATGAAGGCCCATTTTGATATTGGAGTAAGAGTTTTCCCTTGCTCCGATCCTCCATGGGTTACAAGTATATTCTGGCAGTTCTCCAGTTCAAGGATAGATGAATGAGTCTACCCCCATTTATCTTCTCCATTTTCCACCTTATTTGACTTGTGGGCTTCATATTCATGAATGTGAATTTTCATCTTCTCATTTTCCACTATATTTTTCTCACGGGCATTATAGGAATCCATAGGAATTTGATGCTACTCATATTTTTATGTCGCCCTATATGGATGGCAGGATTGATATGAATCAGTATGTTTTTGTTCATATGTATAGATAATTGATACCCCATTTGGATAGAGGTATTTTTATACATCAGACGGTATTTCTGCATGTGTATAGATGGTTACTTCCCTATTTTGTTGACAGGATTGATACACGTCAATAGGTATTTGTGCTTGTGTATAGTTGGTTGCTACATTATTTGGATGAAGGGATTCTTAGGAATTGGTATATATCTACATTTTTATATATCTTGAATCTCCATCTATATGTTTGGACCAAAAATAACTTTAACGAACATACACATGATCGTATTGTGCCACCAAATTTCTGTTCTGGGATTGAGTGGAGGGGGTTGAGTTGTATGTCTTTATGCTGAATTTTGCCCCGTAAGTACAGATGATTTTATCCACATGAACCAGGGTGATAGTGTGTCTATGAATATATATTTCATTCCATTTTTAATAAGACCTTGGGGTCCTAGTCTCCTTGACAACAGAATGTTCCCTTGTCATAAGGTTCTCGTCTGCGTGAGGAGGCCTAGTCATCCAATGTCGGCAGTAACGCTCTCTAGCGTAGGACAATAAGTTAGACCCTTGTGCAGTTGAGACAAATTTTTCATCATTGACATCATCTCCCTCTCTATGGAATGTGAGGTACTAGTATTCAAGTTCTAAGGATAGTCTCTCAAAACATTTTGATATGACCTTCGGGTCCGTCTTGTGCTGTGGTGCCAACAGCAGCTAAGAAGGTCACAGGTGGGCCATCGTAGAACAGAGGGCTCCTCTCGCATCCTCCACTGTGGGTAGAGTACTGTTTTGGTTCTAATTTTTGATCTTAATGTTGTATACCCATCCTTGAATATGACTGGCAGGCAAGGGGCTACTATTCATCATTAGGGCCTCGGCCACCTATGGGATCATTGTGGCGCATGTCGAAATAAGTCAATGGGATTTCATTTGTTTCGAAGCATTATCTATGGTAACATGCAATATAAATATGTGACATACTGACCACAAACTCCCATCTAGGTAGCATTATTTGAAACATATGTGTTTTTTAAGATTCAATTGGGCCTCCTCCTTTTTTTTGATTGGTGAATGGGATTGAGTGGGAGTTGGACTACCTCTATTCTTAAGGATTCACGTCATGTTCATGATTTTTGTTTCTGTCCGAGGTGACATCTTCAGGTGATGAAGAAATGGTCTATTGAGAATCATCAACTATCTCTTTTTCAATAAATATATTTTCTTATAAAATTCATCATTTTTTTAAATGTTCTGCATCATTATTCTTTAATAGAAGGTTGGATTTACCTTACCGGAACTGGGTAATTCACCACTTTTGTAATGTGAAGGATATGGCACAGTCAAGTGGTCCCATCAGGTGATTTTATGGGGTTGATTACATGTAAAATATGTCCTCCTAAGATATAACTTCCTCGGATGGTCTCAAATGGGTTTATTCGTGGATCCATAAAAACCCAACGGTCCTGGTATCCATGATCTAGGGATCTTCTCTCCAAAAGAAGGCACTCATTGGAAAATGATTTGGATAAGGACCCATATGGAAAACATTGGTCAAGGGGATGGAAATTTGGGCTCACTGCACCCCTTTGGGGGTGCTATAGAAAATTCAAGGACTCTCTTATAGATTGAATTCATGTTCATATGTTTGTGAATCCTTAGTTCATTCCCAAACAATGTTTCCACTGGTTACCCCTGGTGATTTTGATTGTCATAGGCATACATGGATTTGATGCTACCAAGGAAATTCTGACTTGAGCCCTATAATATGGAAATCTTGAGTTTATCATCATACAAGGGAGATAGAAGGTGACTTGTGGTTTAAATCAGACCCATGAGATTGGTTTCCTACGTATCCTTGGCATAGGAATTAAAACCCATGTAGTACGGCTGAGATGGGTCTAACACATGGTCTTTTCCTATTTTGGGGGATATGATTAAGTGAACCCTATTATAAGGTCACCCTTCTGAGCTCAGGAATTCAAAGAAGACACCCTAGTTATCCACTTTTGATCAGGAAACATAATTCACACAGTTCTTAATTACAGAGGATTACGCACAGAAGATATGCATTTGAGGGGACATGATTGGTTGAACAATTTTATAAGCACACCATATTGTGCTCGGGCCTTCATGCAGTCATCCTACGTATCATGGTTTGATCAAGAATTAGTGTTTTCATAGTTTAGAATTTCTGGATGTTGTAATCGACAAAAATATATATGCCCACACGTGTTATGATCGGTGTGAGAAACAAGAGTAAATGAGAGATCTTACCACACACATGCCTCATATCACACAGATGGGAGAAGGAAACCCTACAGAAGAAGGATTTATGGAGACATTGTTTGAGGGTGCATAGCGATGAACCATTTTAGGTGAAATGACATTAAAGGTCATGAGTCTCGTCTTTCAGAATATTGAGGACTTACCTCAGTGGGAGTGCCTTAGAAATCATTCTGGGAAGGGGAGGAATGTTTTCTTCTTCACAAGGGGAAGAAACATAACAACTTGATTGATCATCATTCATAATTGAATGGAAAATAAGGTGATCACCCTAAATCCATAGAACAGTTTGGTTCACATCAACATCCCAAGGTTGGACTATAGGTTACCAGGGGAATGTGGACTTATAGACATCCCTAGAGTCTGAACCGTAATGGGGAGATCCTTCATGTTTCTACTTACCATGGGTATGTAGACAGAAGGGGGAGTGATGATGCACATGATGGTATAATCATATGGGTCTGATGGATTTCGAGGAGGCATTGTCCTGATACCTGGGGACTATTTTGTGAAGGGGCTATTGAGTACTGAACAGTAATGGAGGGTGAGATAGGAATTAGAAGAAATAATACACCAAAACACCCATTCCCACATAATATTTTCTTATGCCAAATGGGGGAAGCTCTGCATACCGTAGTGGAATGAGGGAAGATGGCTCATCTGCGTACTTAAGTTATGTGTGGGTTGGGGAAGAGACCATTGTGCACCATAGTGGTACAAGGTCCGGAGTATGGTCTGTCACACCACTTTGGGTTCCATCTTCATACCGATGTAGTACGAAACATCGCGTTAAATCCGCCAAGCTATACACTATGTGGAACACTATATTGAAGGAGGTTTTGGGGGACTATCACTCGCAATGATTTCATGTGCCAGAAATATGGGGTTTTTAGTTTCACCAATTATGATTGTAGTTCACTTATTATTACTAGGTTAGATCATTTTATGGTTTTCAGTTGGATGTAGCTATGGAAAATGTGGTTTGAAATTAAATCTTCACCGATGATTCAAGACTGATGTTGTAATCATGTATGAATTTTTTCTTCCAACCACTGGGGTCCCCTTAAAGCTTTCATCATCAATATCCTATCAATTACTTACCTGATCCATTTATAGAGCAATGGGGAAATCATATCAATGGGAATGTTGCAACAATTACAGACACCCATTAGATATATCATGACCCATGAATGACTCGCTTAATCAGGATTTGCAGAGGCTACAGATTCAAGTCATGGTTCACGAAACCATATCAGTTTTATTATTTTGAAAACTACTGAGTTTGTGAGATAGTGCATGGATAAAATTTATGAACACGATTCCTTCAGTGACGTGGTTCATGATCAATTATATTTGCTAGACATCACTCCATGGGCCAGCACCCCATGGGAAGTTCCAAGTACAGGTAGTTTTGGGTTCATTATCTCTTCAAACCCTTCTCGGTGATGGTACTTGGCTCATTTAAAATCTGTTGAAAAAATTAATTCCTTAATTATTCTTCTGAATTTTGTAACTCAATTTGAGTCAATTATATTTTCAATGACTATAAGAATGCTTAAATACTTCTTCAATGTGATTTTGGGAACATTTTCTTTCCCTATAAGAGCTATCAGTAACCCATAAACACAATCAATTATACAATTTCAAGAGTTTATTTCATACATTTCTATACATTTTGTGATTATATGGTCACATTGTTCCATTTTACTGTTATGATGACCATTATATTAATTTAACAAATGAATAACTACAAAAAATTTCACTCTTGAATTGAAAACATATGTTTTTAACGAAATGATAAAGAGAGGAAAAATACAGTTATATATATTTATTTGAAATATAAATTAATTTTTTTATCATTGTATTTAATTTTTATTTTTAGTAGATCAATACTTACCTTAAATATTTATGAAATGATGGAACAATTTTATTTAATTAATGGAAATGTAAAATATATGATTTTAAAATTTTTAATGTAATACAAATGGGTGAATGGTATTGTTTAATTATTTTTAAAAATAATATAATATATTATAACTATGTGAGAGTTTTATAATCTAATTATATTTCTATGGTTTTTAAATTAAAATAGAATGAATAGTGTAAACAATGTTGTAAATCATATTTTATGGTTATATTATTTTTTTAAATTATTTTATAATATTGAAAATAATAAAATATTAATATTTTGATAAGAAATTATCATAAATTTCATCCATTTGAAATTTATGAGACAATTTATACCTTATATATAAAATTATAATGGGTTAATATTTAAAAAAACTATTACAAAGATTATGGTTAAAATTTGTTGGCCTACAGTTTAATAAAAAAATACTTTTAACAATTATACTAAAACCTATAAATTTCATTGATTGAATGTAATTATTCATTATCATCTTATTAATTTAATCTCTAGAACTTTCGAATAATTTTTATTATGAAAGAATCAATTAAATTTTAATGGTTTTCATAATTTGAAATGTTTTTTATTAAATCACATATAAAAGAGAATATCCTCCAATATTTCTTGGACATATAGTGCCTTCTATATTAAAAAATTCATTCCATAATAACATCTTATATCCATATAAGTTGAAATAATTTTATGTATCCTCATATTTAATGGAAACATTATATTAGGGATCCATATTTATTATTTCTATATATGGTTTATGAATATAATGGATAAATATTTATGAAACTCATTCTCTTTTCAATGGTTAGGCTATTATTAATTGAAGAAATATTTATGAAACTGATTTATTTTATATGGTTTATTCAATGATCATATGTTTGTGAAACCATTTGATTTTCATTGGGTGTGTTGTGATAGTTGTTTTATAAAATTTTTGAATGAATCTTCATGATTTTTATTATGTGATATGTGGTCAGGGAATTATGGGGTCATCTAATGCATTGGGGAAGATGCATAACTAGTCAGATAAAAATGGTTGGAATGGAGAGTGAACCTAGTTCAGTAAGGGAAATATTCTTCAACGCTAGTCCTAAGGGTGAATAATGACTAATATGTTAAAATGGAGTGTGATCCCCATAAAAAATAATAGCCATTGTATTTTTCCTTTAATATCAAAGAAATTGTTTTTCATTATTTTGAGTATTCTGAAAATCTATTTACAACGCTCACATTTTTCTCACATGGCCCATCTTTTATGATTTCATTATGAATCCTTTCTTCTCAATTTTTGGGATTTATTTTATGGATCAATTTTATTATCTATGTTATGAAGGGTATGGTTTTATAATGTTTTTATTATGTTCCCACACATTTATCCTCATGTAATGAATATCTAGTTGTTGATCTCTCCCTTGTATACACATATAGGGAATCAAGAACACCATTTCTTATGTTTTTATTCCCTGAGATATGAAGGATCTTTTTATGTATGATATGTATAAGTATTTTGAAATTTATGAAGTATTAAGTGGTATATGAGGTAGGTATTATTGTAGAATTTGATTATGTATACATGTTTCCAAGGAAACATAAACAATATGATTTTGGAGTGTATTGTTATGTTATGTAAGGAATATTCTTCTAGTAAGATTGAATATCTATTTACATAAAGTATGGGACACTATAGTCTCTATCATATGAAGGTATAGTGAAATTGTTTATGCTAGGTTGAGAATAACATAGTGAATTCCCCTAGTACAATTATGTGTATAGAAGAATTCCATATGTTATTATAGATGAATGTGTATAATTTACCAAGAATATAAACATTACTGGATAATAATTAGAGATTTTTTTATAGATTCATATAGGGGTAATGACCCAAAAAAGTGTTGGTTGATTATATATCATCCATAATTATAGTTGAATTTTTTTCCCTTACTGCATAACTACATTAGAACTCCTATGGGACATTATTAGGATAATTCACATTTTATTTATTAACCACTATTAATGATTTGAATATATAATGATTATGAATAACATATTTTAAACCAAATATGTCATAGATTTAATATTACGAATCAATTTTTAAACATCCTATAATTTAATTCTAATTATTATGTTTCTTCCACTGTGATTATGTTTTCTTGCAGAAAAAGTTTTTTTTAGTCAATAGATAGATCCCAAAATAATCATATTAATGTTGTATGTGATATAAAATGCAAAGAGTATCCTAATGATCAACCAATTTTAAGGGGAGTTAAATTTAAAAATAATATTTCTATACGTATATAAGATTATCATGATATCAATCATGTAGATATTTGAAATGATCTCAGAAGGGAATAATGTTTTATTCAGTCCTTTATGAAACAAAATCTACATTTTTTAGGTGTATACTATTTCAATAGTTTATAAGAAATGCACTAGTACCACTAAAAATATATATTTCATTCTCTAATGATTCAAATATGTAACAATTATTTTTGTTGTATAACATTCGAATGGAAAATAAAATTAATGATAAACACTTATCAAAAAAATATGAAAGTATGATAAATTATATCTATGTAGTGGGTGTAGTTTACAAGATTATTTTTCAATAAATACATTCAAAATATTCTATATATGGAAATAGATAAGGGATTAATTGTGAATTATTAGAAGGATGAAAAATTTTTCTAATTATGAGGAATATTTTACAGTGGTATTTTGGTACTCTTTTTGTAATATCATCCTATATAAAACTAAGTTTTATATATTATTAAACATATTTAAAATAATACATTGACGTTTTTTCACTGTACCTGGTTTTAGAATCAATTATGTACTTTTTATATGTGATATTAAGACAGAAATAAAGATTTGATATACCCATCAATGTCTTTGTATTTATAAGTAATGATACAGGTAATTAAATGGAAATTATAAAAACTATGGAAGGAAGGAAGTGATTATTTCTATATGCATGATGTGTCAAAGGAAAAATGGTGTCAACTATTTTAAAGGGATTAGTAAATGTTATTGGTGTGGAAAGGATGATCATAAGTTAACCAAATGATCAATTTATGGGATTAAGATGTTAACTAAGAGAGATAAAATGTGGCATAATATACACCACCAACACACTTTTGTTTCAAATGAAAAAAGTACTACAATTATTAAAACAAACACTCACACTTGAAGTTGACTATAAAAAATTTAAATATGAGGATATCCCTACTGATTATATGGAGTAAAATAAAAAATTGGTGAAATGTACACATAACATTCATTCTATAATTGTGAATATTTAATTTTATTATAAATCTACACACTCTTTTATATCTGAATAATTGTTTTTTTTGTTATCAAAATAACATCTAAACGTTTATATATTGAATTAGAAATTAAAACCCCTATTGGTGTTATTATTGCATCTCTATTCTAGGATTTTTATCAAATTTATGTTAATTGTAATGGGCTTATTGAAAAGATATTTATTGTCCATCTTTTGGAATTAAATTTCTTTTTGTCTATGGATTATTCTTATTAACATATATCCCACAAATTTTTCAGTAAAGGGATTTTACCTTTTATATTACAAACAAACCTATGATCATCAAATAGAGTGGTGATAAATATGAAAATACATAGGAAATTGAATTCATTCTATTGGTATTTCTTCCAATAAAAATGGTAGTTTCTATTAAATAGTTAGGGAGAAATACAACATCAAATATATTCATATTTTAGGGGATTTTATTTATGTATTTTAAGAAGTGTTTCCTAATGTACCTCTCAGTCATGAATTTTTGTTTTCAAATAGAACTTATTTCCAATGTAATTCCTATTTTAATGAATTCATATATAACAGCTCATATTTCATTTTAGTAATTGATAAAATAACTCCAGATGAATATTTATATGGTATTTAGTAGGAAAGGTGAATCACCTAAGGGTGGACCTATTCATTTTTTGTTGAAAATTTACATTGATCAATGGGACTCTAAATTGATTATTCGGTACATAAAAAATAAAAATCAAGATAAGGGATCATCATACCATTATTGATGGTTTATATTATTAATGATGAAGATCTCAATATTTTTTAAATATTGATCTTTAATATTTATACTATCTATTGGGGGTCAAAAGTGACGAAATACCAACAGAAAACTCCATATAAGGTAGGGACACTATGAATTTATAGTTATTTCATTTGGTCTTACAAATTCCCTTAGTATCTTCTTGGATTTAGGTGATATATTCATTAGATATTATATTCATCAACTTTTTTTGACATCATTTTTTTAAATGGGTGGTGCCCTAGTCAAAGACAAAGGCACAATTTATTAGAAGTGAAAAAAATTACATGAGTCTAAAAGAATGAATCATAGAATGGAACTAATTTCCTGATTTTTTATAATGGCACAGATGAAAGATATAATATATTACATTTTTTAATAATTTTAAATATATTTTAAAAATGTTTAAATTTTTTAGGTCTTATAATGTCAATAGAAGGTATTTCAATTTATCCATTAACAAAGGATGTTATTAAATAACGTTCTAGACCAACCACTATAACATATTTTCATAAATTTCATTTTTTTTGTTGGGTATTATCAATTCTTTGGGGACAATCTAGCATGGTTGTCTAATCAAATCAGGATGTTAAATTGGTAGGGAGTTAATAACCATTCGAAATATGACTATATAAAATTTCATCAAACTGAATAGAATCTTAGTTAGCACACATGAACTTACAATACCCTACAATAGATACTAGTTTGTGATCTATAGTGATACATTCAATATTTAAATGGGATGATTTTACATGATGAATGATATGGTTATAGATTATGGATTATAGTAATTGATGGATTGTGTGAAAAATTATCCACATCGGGATTTGAAGTTAGCTAGAGTAATTTTCTCATTAAGGTTATAGTTGAATTATCTTTATTTATAATGGTATGATTTAAATACTAATCATAACATTTTAATGCCTATATAAACTAAAAATTTTTTAATATGTCCCAGATAATATTATTGGATTTGATTAATAATTATTAATGATCAACACACTACCACGCTTGGATGAAAAACAAGTTTTTTGATGCTCTAATTTGAAGTGATTATTCCAGCGTATCTCCTATGAGGATTATAATGGAACTAAAATTTATGGATTATCAAATATGGATCTAAAGATATTAAACTATGGATATAATTATTATCTAATTCATATGTGCTTCTATCCATATTTCCAAATTAATATCAAATTATAGTAGAAGAAATTTTTTTAGTTGAATATAATGATGATAAATGTTCTCTAAAGTAATATTCTATGTGATTTGTTGATAATGCTCCATAATTGTGTATGCATCCCATAAATACCAAACATGATGGAGATTTTTGTTGAATATCACATTCCATCATTCTCAATTCTTTCTATAAATATGAAGATGTATCAATATATAGTATTTATGGTAGTAAAACATTAAAATAGATATTAAAATGTATGTATCATGGTTTTAGGTATTTCATCAAGTTAATATCGAGATATATAAGTCTATAATTATGGTACAAACATTAACCATACCAAAACAAAAATGGGAAAACATCTCCATGTATTTGTTTCATTGGATTTATCAATATATGTAAAGTATGTATTTATTTTTGGGTTGTATATGATTTCCTTAAAAAACCAAAAAACATCATTAAACTAATTCAATATTTTTTACATGATTATATTTACTTAATATATATTAAGGAAGTGGTAATGTATCATGGAGTACAATATTATATTATATCTAATTGGAATATTAGGTTTACCTTGATGTTTTGTCAATGTCTTCAATAATCTATTAATACATTGTATAGTTTTATTGATTATTATCATCCTAAAAAATATTTGTAGTCGTAGAGATCAAACCAACCTTATAAGTTATTCTAAAGTATTAATCTATTGATTTCAAATGATGTTTGAATCCAAAACTTCCACTTGTTGGGTTTTCATAAAATAATATATTTTACTTGATCATTAAAAAGGCTCCTTATGAATATATTTTTATAAAAATGTTTATAACTCTAATTTTTGGGTTAAATTAAGAGAAATAAATATAATGGTACCCTGGATACTAGAAGAAATTTTAAAGAAAGTTAGACCTATTTTATAAAACATCAAGGTTTCATAGAGTTGACATAAATGTTATACTAAAAAAACCAGAAAAATACATTATTCAATGTTAGTGAATTTTATTTTTAAATTTTTCTATTGAAGAAGGTAATGATATTTTACTAGAATTTAAATATGACCCCAATGTGTATTTTCTACATTGAAATTCTTGATTGAGTGTGGATGTTAGGTTATCAAATTGTGCTTCCAACAAATCACTATCTTGCTCATGATGTGTTCTTTGTATCTATCACGACTAAGTACATACCTGATTCTACAAATTTACTAAAATATGTTTCTATAATAATATATCATAATCATTCCAATGAATATCAATTGGTTGGAATATTGGATTATAGAGATAATATTATATGTGTCAATATTAATCTCCCTGTAAATGTTGTTTGGAAGAATAAAAAATTTAATGATGTAACTGGAATATATGGATGTGATAAAACATATATATCATCAATTGATTATATAATAGTGATTTAATTTTTATGTAAAATTTCATTTTCTGTAGGTATAACCTAACAACTTTATATTTTAGGATATATTTCTCTTTAAATGAAATTTATTTGATAACATGGGATACATGGAACTCCGAATCTAAATGGAAAATAATATTGAATGCCATTATAAAATACTCATTAAATTTGATGATAGAAATAATTCTAAATAAATTATAAAAAATTTATGGATAAAAATAAATACATTGATTATCAATGGATTTGAGATAATGCTAAAATCATTTAAAACTAAAAGTGATGTATTTAACAAATAGTTTTTATATGTGAAATGATATTTATCTTAAGAAATTAAATATATTTATTTTATTAAATTATTTTAAATGAATTTATATATTATATATTCATCAAAAGATTTTAAATTTTATATATGTTTTTCTATCCTTGAGATAAAAAGATATATCCATTTTATGCTTAAAAATAAATTTTCTATAAAAGAATTCATTATGTTTTGTATACTTCTTCTAATATGAATTTATACAACTTAAATAAAATAAATCATGAAAATTTAATTCATGATAATTAATAATGAGGATCAAATTTAGTAAATAGGCATCATTTAATTTTGGTCAATATGAATAGAAAATATGGTAAACTTTTGTTACTAGTTAAAGGTAAAACAGATAAATAGGGTTAAGACATTGGGATAAAGATTTAAAAGGACACTAACACATGGATTTATCCAATTTAATGAGTGTATTTCATCCATTTATAACCATTGATATAATATATGGCCACTTCATGAAACTTTTCTATGAATACGACCAATAAATTAACTTAAGGAAATAATTACTGCAAAATGCCACTCTCTAGAAATTTATATATCTAAAATTAGCACATATTTTCTAAAATAGATATATTTTATTAATTTTTCATTTCAAAGATATATTTATTAACCATATTAATTTATTTATAATTTTTAGTAGTTAAATTATTACCTTATATTCTAATGTATCTTTGACATGGTTTTTTTATAAATGTAAAAGTAAAATAATTAGTTTAAATAAAATGAAAACTAATACAATTTTTGAGAATTATCATGTACAATGTAATTTATAAAAAAATATAACATATTAAATTTTCTCCCTATTTTATATTTTAAAAAAAAATTGTGTTTTTCCATTTATGTTTAATTAAATGATTATTTTCAAAATGATATTAATGATATTTGATGAAAAAAATATTTTAATAAGTACTTTTAAAACCTAAAAAATATTATAGTGAACAATGTGGATAATATATGGTCCAAAATTTCACCTGTATTCTACTTGTGATCCAATTTTAATATTAAATTTAAAATTTTATCTCATTGACTATGCAAAAATAATTATTCTGGATAAGGTTATAATTTCATTACCAAGGTGTAAATTAAAATAATAATGTTTAAAATGATAAGAAACCCATATAAATATTATTGGATGAAGATATTTAGACCACATCATCTTTGTTTACAACTAAATGTGTATTTAAACAAATTATTTTATAACTCCCTAAGTCTACAAAATAAATTTCATATAGAAATTAAATAATTTTTGTTGATAACTTGTGATACACACACTATAGAGTTAAAAGGAAACATGATAATCTGTTAAAATTTTATTTAAAAACTAAAATTATTATTAAAACAGTATATAAATAAAAATAAATATAACTTTTAAAATTTATAATTCCAATAATTGTTTTATAAATGAAAATAAGAATCATTTGAATGAAACAAAAATTTTTCTTGAAAATTGTATTTTTCTCAAAATGAATGTTTAGATGTAGTCTTCATACTTCATATAAATCAAATTGTTCCCAATTTTTTAAAATTTAATATTAAAATGAATATAAATATTGAAATAATAATTCGAATATTATATTTGTGTTAATGTTTTGTATTTTTCAGAATTGTTTCATTTTTTCATGAATTATGAACAATGTTTAATTTTAATTGAAAAAATACATAATTATTTAATAATTTTATTGTGTTAAATTGAATTTATAATTAATTTTAATGTAAAATTAATTTATATTTTTATCAATGAATCCAATTTATGTCATTAGAATAATTTTCATTACAAATTTCTATATAAAATATTTGTAAACATTTGGATATTATCTCTTTACAAACCTGCTTTCTAGTCACATCTCCAGGAATAATTTTGAATTATTTTTTTCAACAATACGATTGAAATTTAATGAAATGGATTCCATATTTATAAATGGTATAATCTATATTATCTTATCAGGTAAACATAATTTTTGAATAATATGAATAATGAAAATTTTATACATTAATTAACATAGTAAAGGTAAAAATTTCCTACAAAAGGTTAAAATAAGATGACAGGGGTTCAAAATTACCTAAATACTTTGTCAAAACTAATTATATAGAACCATTTAGATCGTATATCTTATAATATGTATAATATATTATTTTTTTCCTTTTCTAATGGTAAAAACGACTGTATGATTGGATCATTTAAAAATAATTTCAAATGTTTCACTCACCTCACTTATAAAGGCCAACCCAATCACTTATTTTATTCATTGCTTAAAACCTATATGGTTTATTTAAGATCTACAAAAAAAACATCAAAACATCACACACATATAACTATAAGGTTTATTTTAATAAAAAATACAACATACGAAGGAATAGTGCAAACATTAATCGGATCCCCAAGGAATAGGCAATGTGTTCAACGATCAACTTTATTCTTTCGCATTATCAACCTTCATAAATTATTATTATAACATGATAATATAATATCCCCAGTACATTACATATATATTGATGTTTGTACAATATGTAAATTATATAACACCATCGCCACTTCCATTAATTGGGTTTCAAAGTCATCATTCTTGTGTACAGATGCCTACTGCCTCCCAAACAATTATCAGTACTTATAACCTTATTACCTTTCAAAATGGTATATTACGGTGGATAAAAATTAAAAATATGACTTATAAATATAATATATAATAATACCATTGGATTCATTATATCATATATAATTTTTACTTTCCATTTCTTTGGGGATACAATAATGTCCCTTATGTGTATGAAAGACTAGCATGTCGCGAAGCGATGTGATTTTTCATTCTGAAGCACTTCATATGGAAGGCGATAAGGATAGATTTAATGATTTTTAGTTTTATTAGTGAAATTATTTGGATATTCATGAAATATTTTTCATTATGTAATAATAATATATATATCTTTCTCATTCATATATTTCCACTAACAAATAGTTGAAAACATAATCCGTGTATATGTGGAATATCGCCTTCAAGAAGCAATGTGACTATATTTTCAAAACCACACCACAAGAATGATATATAAAGGTATATAATATGGTATTTATGATTTTATGATCATTCTTGGAGAAATATATATTACTCACCTTCTTTCCATAATGATCATTAAAAAATGTAAAAGTTCCCTTTGCGTGAGTACGACCTACCGTCTCTATGGTCGTTGCATATTTCATTTTCCAAAAATATATTTCTTAATTTTTATTATAACTATAATTTATGTATAAATATTTTAATTATGTCATTATAATTATTATTTATGTTATGGAACTATATAATATATTCAATAAAATATATACCTCATGGAAAAACACGCTTCAAGAAACTCAGCAATTAACACCCGAAATATTGAAAATAATGAAGTATTTAAAAAAAAGAGTTATAATATATTATAAAAGATTAATATATTTTATTATAAAAATTATTATTTTTCATGAATAAGTTTATAACATATTTAATTAAACTAGATAAGAAATTAAATATTTCTCAAGAAAAAGGAAGTGACGTGTAATGGATTTTGTCTCGATTTACTTTCCGTTGATACTTATTTGTTATTTTTAAAGAATTAACTTTTATGTCGTGTATATACTCTCCAGTTTACATTTAATATGATGATTCATTCATGAATCATGGTATTTTTAATTTCCCTTTGAATTATCTCATCAAAGGGGAATTGAATTGAAAATAACCTTACGGTAAAATTTATTGTACATTCTCACTTTCTATAAGAATAATAATCATTATCTTAAAACAATCAATTTATTATGATAATTTTTATATAATTTTTATATATATGTAAAATATATATATTCTTTTTTGATGTATATTAATATTTCCTTTAACATTAACCATTTTTTATATATGGTGTATTCTTTGAATGTAATTTTATTAACTAGATATATATTGATAAATCTATATATTCTTCTCCTTAAAAAATTTTTACGATAAGGATCAATGATTCATAAATTAAATCAATTATTTGATATATGAGGACTACATTGGGATTACTGCGAGGGGTGGGTCCTAGTCTTTATATAGCTTCTTGATGCGTCGACATGTTCATGAGTCCTATCAGTTGGACAAAATTAAAAAGATTTATACATGTAGTTTTAAATTTTATAGAGATAGTCATTGATAGTAGTGGATTTCCTTTTCCTAAGTCATGATTTCAAGCAATTAATCATTTACTTCATTTTTATTTATTTTAATTTATTACAGAAAAAACTTTTCAATGATATTATCTTTGGATTCATGTAAATCTATGTATACTTTTTAAGTGTAATATTTTTTCAATTATTTACTTTAACACATTGATTCATAATTACCTTATAATGATAGACACATTATTTAAAATGAATTTTTTTCAGTTATTTACCATGAAATTTTGATAATGTTTATTTATTCAAGATATTTTTCCTAGTACAAAACCCATCCAGAGAATTTTAGATCACCATAGTTTTGTTTTCATTCCCAATATTATGAAGATAAATCAATTAAATGTGTTTTACAGATGCTGAGCATTTTATTTTTTTATGTTTTGTTTTTTATTAAAAATATAAATTTGGTATCGTGAATGTATCCATTTATAAAAAACATATAAATTATTTTATCCAATTGTGTTTAATTCTTTGTATTTATTCCTATTTAATTAAATAGTCACAGAGTCTATAATACTGGTTTTGTGGTCATTAAAGTTGATATCAGATAATGTTTGTTAAAACCATGGGAACTAGATTAAGAAAATAATATATTTGGGAAAATAACTCTCTTCAAGTATTTTCAAACAAGTATAGAAGTACTTCATAAGGTATTGTTATAGAAGAGTTCATTTTGGTTTTCCTAAAAGTACATCCTTATCATGATACTATAACAAGATTTGGTTACACAACAGATTTACCTATGGGTAATATCATCAAATGGGTGATGCTGGTTTTTACCTGATCATCCCTGTGTGAATGAAAATATTTCTTATTGTTCTCCTGCATTCACACTTTTATCCGATGTTCCTGGGATAACTAACATTACCATTTTAAACCATAATTGTAGTACCCATGGATTGAGGTATGTGACCCTTGTTTTAGTTCGTTTGTGCTTTTTGATGTGGTTGGTGGAAGTTTATACAATTCTAGGAAAAACTTATAAAGTTGTGGAGGTTTTAAAGGGATGCGCGGTTTGCGCACATTCTGAACAAACCATGCGACCAGCCCAGGAAACTATGCACCTTTGACAGTGGGCTTCACATGGGTGGTGCATGGTTTGTCAGACCATGCGGGCAAGCCAAGAGATGTCCCTAGGTGAGATAGTGGCAACTGCACGGTTGGCACACATTTTTCCAAACCATGCGGGGAAACTGTACGACCACATAATTTTTTGGTTTTTATGTCCTGGGCCACTCAGGATATCCCATATTTCCTTCATTCTTCCCTCCACTCATGACTGACATGGTAGTTTCGGTTTTCAGAGGATAGGGGAGCTCCTTAGCTAGTTTTGGAGGCAAATTGAAAGAGTTTCTTGGTGGATCAAAGGCGGTTCTCCTTGGGAAAGTCCCTCTTTTGGTTCATTAAGGTTTTTGTTAGGGTCAGAACCCTCTCCCACTTAGTGTCCTAGATCTACAAGGTTTTCATGTAGATAGAGGGTTGGGTTACCTTTGTGTGTTAAAGGTTAATCAAATTGATGTTAGGGATGTGTTATTGAGGTGGTTTTGAGGAGGCGTTCACCCAGTTTGGAGTGATTTTGGAAAAATAGTTGATTTCGCCAATCCCTAAGAGGTATGTGGATTCTATATCAACTGCACTAGGTTTAAATGTGAAGTTCATTTACAATTAAATTTGTTGCTTTAATTTAATTATAAATTTTTTGTGTGAATTTTGTTGGTAATTCAAATGGGTGATGATTTGGGGAGTTTGGTATGAAATTCACTTTTTGTTGAAATGGGATCAATTGGTTAATTTGAAATTGATGATTTTAAAATGGTAATGATTGTGAGCATGAGTTTTGATTTCAATAAATTGGTGATAATGAAATGAAATTTTCATTGAAATGGTATTTTTTTATTATTGACAATAATGCATGATTATTATTGTGGCTTGTGTGGAAATGGGTGATATCATTGGGTGGATGATGCCAGGACGTGGTGGGGTGGATGAAGAAGTTCCTCTATAAAAATGGGATGGATAGTGGATGGAAGGGACACCATCAATTGCTAGTGGGTATGAAGTACCACTTGAGTGTATTGGTAATCAATTGGTTGGAATAGATGTCCCACCATGGTTTGATGTGTGCTTTTTTGGTGATGTTTGTAGATGATTCTTGTCGGTGAAATATGAAAATGGTAATCGAATTGTGGAATGGTTTAATTGGAATAATTTCATGGTATGGTTGATTTTTCTTCCATGTGTGGTATGTTTGGATTATGGAATGTTTGGATTATAAACAATTGGTAGCTTGGTTTTTCATTATATAAAAAGTTTTATATAAATGTTCTAATGGTATTATCTTATTGGCTTGTATAAGGAGTTTTTTGGGGAAATCCTACTAAGTAGTCATACTCACACCCTTCTTTGTAACTTTGGTGTATTTGTAGATGTCGTGTACCGTGATGTGGGTAAAGGTAAGGCATCTCCCTCCTTTACTGGTGCATTGTGATGTTTTGGTGGATCCTGGAGCTTGGAGTGTGGTGTGGAGCTATTGTGGTGTCATGGCTTGTGGTGTTTTGTTTTTTAGTTTCTGTTTTGTACTCTGTTGTTTTGTGGACATGTCTAGTTGAATGGTTTTGGGTTTTGTGATGGAATTGTTAGTATAACATGGTTGTGTTTGAAAGTGCATACATCTTTAGTTAGTGGTTGGTTGAGCTTGGTTATCTTCTTAAGTGAAAATAGTTCTCCATTTTTTATTTTAAGCCATGGCATTTGTTGATATCCTTTGATGCCTTGGGAAAGTAACTTAAGGCCAAGTAACTCTCACCACATCCTCATGCTAATGAGGAAGGGGCAGGGTGTTACAAGTGGTATCAGCTTATTCGGTCCTTTAGAGTTGATTTTCAGATCTGGAGTGAACATTCATTGTCGTATATTCCTTGATTTGGGATGGTAGCCAGGTGTAGGACTGTCGGAACATGAATGTATAGCATAAATGGACATATCTAACCCTTTTATGCAGAACATCAAGTTACCAGGGAGTATGGTGCATAATTGTTTTGGAGACACTTATAGGCATTGCCAATTTCATAGTCGGGGGGCATCCAATTAGATGTGCATGGAATATATGGTAAAATGAATTCCATATAGGATGCATCTTTCATTGGGAATAATGATTTATGGGTGGAATTGAGAAATGGTTTTTCAAATGTTTGAATTGAAATTTTATTAAATTTGATAATTGGGGATTGGTTTGGTTTTCAAAAATGGTGAATCAGGGAAAATGTGGAAAGGTGGAAAGCCTCGTTGTGATAGTGTTATGTAATGCGATTTGAAATGGGAATTCTTGATGTATATGGAAGTGAGAATCATGTTTTTTTGTTTTTTGTTTATAGAAATTGCACAGAGTACGAATTGTAGAGACCAACCGAAAGAGGCCGAGGAGAACATGGTTGCACTTGAGCCCCAGGTGAACGAGCAATTAGTCTAGAGAATAGTTCAAGCTTTCTAAGCAGTGGGAAGTTTGAATAGAGATAAAGAGACAAATAATTTTGATTAAGTGGCATAGTTTTAATAGAAGTATCCACCCATATTTAGGGGTGATTCGAACCCGGAAAGGGCAGAGGCGTGGCTCACCAGAATGAACAAAATTTTGGAATTCATGGGGATGTCGCTAGAGATTAAAGTAAATATAGAAATGTATATTCTAGAGGATATTTCTCTTCAGTGGCGGGATTTGGTAGTCCAAGTGGGGATGGACCAGGGTATGACATGGGAAGGCTTCGAGGAATTATTTATTAGAAAATTCTACCCACAGATGTTCATAATTCAGCGACCAACAAATTCCTTCACTCTGAAGTTAGAGCATATGTCTATGACGGAGTATGTAGCTATGTTTATGAGCTTAGTCCGGTTTTCACCTGAGGTGGCGGGTAGCACTTCTTTAAAGGAATAGATCTTCGAAGCTGGGATAATGCTAGAGCTCCATTTCAAAAATAGCAGTGCTTTGTATCTATGATTAGACATAAATGGTGAATCGTGCATCAGTGGATAAGTGGGATCTATTGGGAGCTCTAGGTGAAGGAAGCATGGTGGTACCCATGGGGAATAGTGGGAACTCTAATGCTGGGATCAAGCAGGGGAGGGAAACTTTTTCCCAGGGTGAGAGTATGGCACATAATCTGATGACAGGATCGATAAATCTTCTTCTAAAGCCCTAGAGAAAACCATGGTGCTTTCAGTCTGGCTCTATGGAACACATTAAGAAGGACTATATGGAACAACCTGAAGCATGTCACAATTACAAGCAGATGGGGAATCTTCAGTTAAATTGTAGGAATGTTATGAGGTCAGGTGAGCGTGACACTCCTCAGGGATTGCAGACGTCAAATGCTTCAACGAGATGGGGACAGCCGCATACTCGTCACTCGCAGTGAAAAGTTATTCATGGTGATTCTCAAAACACCACAATACATCAGAAAGCATTAAATATTAGATTGACACAATCAAGGTGTTGTTTAGAGCTGAGTAGGTTGTGGTGGATCATCAGTCGGGACCATCCATGGTGCGAGAGATTATTCATTTAAATTCTACCATGATGCAAGTGTTGTTTTATACAAGAGCTTCACACTCGTTTATTGTTTGACATGTGGTTGAGTTCTTGAGTTTAAGGTTATAAATGATGTGTTCGGTTTTGAAACATCAAAATCTTCTAGGTCGAAGAGAGTTTCGAGCCTTATTGTGTATAGTATGTTTTATCGTTGTGGGAGAGGATGAGCTATTATGGAATTTCATAGTGCTTGATATTGGTGGGTATGATGTAATCTTGGAAATGGATTGGCAGGTGGTGTTTATGGCCCACATCGAATGTAATGCATGAATAGTGGATTTTATGACAAATGATGGCATTAGAAATCTCTTTATAAGATAGAGGCACTGAAGGTAGGGTGCAACGGGTCTGTTGGCATCACTAGTGGGCACGTTACCATATCATTTGGTGGTGTTGTCCTTGGAATCTGTAGATGGTGTTGAGAAAAGTGTTCTTCCAGCATTAGTGGATCAGTTCATAGATGTTGTTTCTGAATAATTCTCTTGGTCACCTCATATAAAACAAGTGGAGTTTAAGATTGATCTCCTTCCGGGGAATAGTTATATCTCACTTTTGTCTTACCGAATGGAACCTACTGAATTGTATGAATTGAATGTCCTTTTGGAAGAGTTAGAAAATAATGATTTTATCCAGCCTTGCACGTCTCCATGGGCAGCGCCGGTGTTGTTTGTTAAAAAGGCGAATGGAACTTTTATGCTCTCTGTTGATTATCGTAGACATAACCAAGTTATGATAATGAATAGATATCCACGTCCACGAATTGATGATTTGTTCGACTAGTTTAGGGGAGCCCATTGGTTCTCCAAGATCGACCTGAGGTTGGGATATCATCAATTTCAAGTGAGGAAGGATGATATTCCTAAAACACCTTTCAGAAGATGTTATGGTTATTATGAATATGTTATTAGGCCCTTTGGTCTATGAATTCGCTAGATATGTTCATGGATTTGATGAATCGGATATTTCAGAGATATCTGGATTCATTTGTGGTGGTTTTTGTAGATGATATTCTGTTGTATTCAAATACAAGGGTGGAGCATTAGCCACACTTGGAGACAGTGCTGGGGATCTTGAGGGATCATCAATTGTATGCCAAATTGTCAAAAGTGTGACTTTTGGATAGAGGATGTCCATTTTCATAGCCATGTGACTTCTAAAAGGGGTGTTTTAGTGTATCCGGAAACGGCATAGGTTGTTATCTCATGGAAACCACCAATGAATGTGTTTTATGTATGAATTTTCCTCGGTCTAGTTGGGTATTATCGTCGTTTATTTCAGGATTTTTCACATTTTGCATCACCGATGACAGTTTTGACAAGAAATAATGTTCCATTCTTGTTGAATGGACAATTTCAATAGTGTTTCAAAGAGCTATAGGGTTGCCATACATCAGCACCGATCATGGTTTTTCTTAAATTAGGAAAAGGGTACGTGTTGTATTGTGATGCATTGGGATCGGGGTTGGGGTGCGTTCTGATGCAAGGGAATGATGTGGTTGGGTATGGCTCATAGCAGTTGAGGGTGTATGAGAAGAACTACCAAACTCATGATTTGGAATTGGAAGCAGTGGTCCTTGATTTGAAAGTGTGGCATCATTATCTCTTCGGTGATAAATTCACGGTATATACAAATCATAAGATCTTGAAGCACATTTTCTTACAATGGGATTTGAACTTCAGGAAACGAAAACAGATGAAATGTCTCTAGTTGTTTGATATTGACATGATGTAATCAAAATGTAAGGGAAAATCGTTTTCATATGCATTAAGTATCAAAACATATGCTCATGTCGTGAAACAAGCATCATACATGTGGTAGTTGATGTCTGTTATAGCTGACATGCGGTTGGAATGTGAAGACCAAGGTGATAGTGTGATCTTCTTTTCAGTTGGGTTGATTCCTAACATGGTTGGTCTGGTTAAAGAGGAAAAGATATCTAATTGTGTGTCTCTGACCATGATGTCAAAACTAAATAGTGGGGAGACCATTGAGGGTCAGATGCTTAATGGATATTTAGTATTGTATTTTCAGAATCATATGGTTGTACCAGTTGCTTGTCGGGATGATCTTCTCAGGGCGTATCATCATTACAGGTGGGATGTTCATCCTAGATTTTATAAAATGTATAAAGCGTTGAAAGAACTGTTCTAGTGGGATGGTATAAAAAAAGAGTGTCTAAATTTGTTTTGAGATGCTTGACTTGCCAGCAGGTCTAGGCAGAGCATTAGAGGCTAGCGTGAATGTTATAGTCATTACCAATCCTTGTTTGGAAGTGAGAGAAAATAGTGATGGATTTATTCACAGGTCTCCCAAGAATGGTCAGAAAACATGATTTTATTTGGGTGATAGTGGATCAGCTAACGAAGTAGACCCATTTCATTCCATTTTTTGAATCATATACAGTGGGGGATCTGTCCAAAACCTATATCTGGGAGGTGTTAAAGTGTAATGTTGTTTTAGTTTCAAATGTATCCGATAGAGATCTGAGGTTTACATATTGTTTCTTGAAACCCTTATAGCAAACCCCTAGAACTAAGTAGACCATGAGTAAGGCGTATCACCCTCAGAAGGATGGTCAATCTGAGAGGAAAATAAACACAATGAGGATATGTTGTAGTCTTGTGTCATAGATTTTGGAGGATCATGGGAGGAGCACTTGTCATTGGTTGAGTTCTCATACAATAATAGTTATCAGGAATCCATAGATATAACTCTGTTTAAAGCGTTGTATGGATGGTCGTGTCGTTCTCCATTATGTTGGGTGGAAATGGGTGAGTCCTCGATGGTTGGTACGAGCCTTTTCTAGGAGACTATATAGAATATCATGTTAATCAATAAGAGAATAGAGATGGCTCAGAGTCATCAGAATTCGTATGAAGATCATAGTCGACGACTGTTTTCATTCGAGGTGAGTGATCATGTTTTATTGAGGGTCTCTCCTAGGTTGGTATATCATCTATTTTGGAAGTAGGTAATGTTATATCCTAGGTATATTGGGCCTTTTGAGATTCTTGAGAGGGTTGGTGAGGTGGCTTATCTATTGGATTTTCCACCTAAGATCAGTGTGGCACACAAAGTGTTTCATGTGTTGTAGTTGAAAAAGTATAAGTCAGATCTGGGCCATGTTATTCTATGGGATAATTTTGAGCTAGAGCCAGATGCTTTTTTGGTGGACATGAAAATTCTAGTTGTGGATAGGCAAGAGAAAGTCTTAATGGGTAAAATCATTAGTTGGGTTCTGGTTTTGTGGCAGCATAGCGAGATCCAAGAGGAGACTTGGGAGCTGGAGAAAGAGATGGTAAAGCAATGGACAGAGAACTTTCAGCAATGGATGGGTTCACTACTTTTTGATGATGGAATGTCAAATGGTGGGTAGAATGTAGTACCCCTGGTTTGTGGTATGTGACCCTTGTTTCGGTTTTGTTGTGATTTTTTGAAGTGTTTGGTTGAAGTTTGGACAATTCTTGGAAAAAACATTTAATGTTTTGGAGGTTGTGCAGGGGACTACGGTCTGAAAAAACCGTATATCCATCCAAAAAAACCATTTAATCTTGATAGTGGGCTCTGCACAGGTGGCACACAATTTGTCAGACCATGCAGGCAAGTTGTGCGAAGTCCCTGGGTGAGATAATGGCAACTGCACGGTTGGCGCACCATTTTCCAAACCTTGCAGGGTGGTTGTGCATCCACTTAAAAGTTTGGGTTTTTAAGTACTGGGCCACCCAGGATTTCCCGTTTTCCCTCATTCTTCCTCCCACATGTGGCTCACTCGGCATTTCTAGTTTTCAGAGGTTGGGGGAGCTCCTTAGCTCGTTTTTGGAGGCAAATTGAAAGGGTTTCTTGGTAGATAAATGCCAGTTCTACTCGGGTATGTCACTCTTTTTTTTTGAGGTTTTGGATAGGTTTATACCTATCCATCTCTTCTTTTACTAGATCTACAAGGGTTTCATGTAGATCTATGGTTGTGTTGCCTTTGTGTGTTAATGGATGAGTTTGTTGATGTTAGGGAAGGGTTTTTGAGGTAGTTTCGAGGAGGCGTCTACCCAGTTTGGATTGTGTTTGGGCGAAGGGTCGATTTCTCAAAATCCTAAAAGGTAGGTGGCTTCTCTCTCAGCTCCACTAGGTTGAAATTTTACGTTAATTTAAAATTAAATTGGTTTCATTAATTTAATTATAAGCATGTCATGTAAATTTTGTTGGAAAATCAAATGGGTGATGAATTGGGGGTTTTGGCTCAAATTGGGGTTTTGTTGAAATGGGATCAATTGGTTAATTTTAAATAGGTGATTTTAAAAAGGAAATGATTGTGAGAATGAGTATTGATTTCAATAAATGAGTGATATTGATATGTGTTTGGCATGGAAATTGTATTTTTCTGGTATTGACAATAATGCATGATTATTGTTGTGGCTTGTCTGGAAATGGGTGATATCATTTGATGTATGATGTTGGGATGTGGTTGAGTTGATGAAGAAGTGCCACTATAAAAAGGTGATGGATAGTGGATGGAAGGGCCACCATCAATAGAAAGTGGGTTTGAATTAATACTTGAATGGATTTGTAATAAATGGGTTGGACGAGAAGTGCCACCGTGGTTTTTTGTGTGCTTTGTTGTTGATGTTTTATAGATGGGTCTTGTGAGTGAAATATGAAAATGGTAATCAGCTTGTGGCATGGATGAATTGGCTTCCTTGTGGGGCATGGTTGATTTTCCATCCTTGTGTGACATGTTTGAGTTATGGTATATTTGGCTTATAAACAATTGGTATCTTGGTTTTTCTTTATATAAAATGTTTTGTAGAAATGTGCTAATGGTTTTATCCTAGTGGAGTTTGTAGGGATGTCAGTTGGGAAAATCATACTAAGTAGTTGCACTCACCCCCTGATTTGGAACATTGGTGTCTTTGTAGATGACGTGTACCATGAAGTAGGAAAAAGTAAGGCATCAACCACCTTTAGTGGTGCATTGTGATGTTTTGGTGGAGCTTGGATCATAGAGCTTGGTGTGGAGATGTGGTGGTGTCATGGCTTGTGGTGTTTTGTTATTTAGTTTCCACATTGTACACGTATGTTTTGTGGACATGTCTAGTTGAATGGTTTTGGTGTTTGTGATGGAATTCTTAGCATCACATGGTTGTGTTTGAATGTGAATGCATATTTAGTTATTGGTTGGTTGAGTTGGGTTATCTTCTTAAGGGAAAATTTTTCACCAATGTTCTTTGAAGCCCGGAGCATTTATTTTGATCCTTTGTCACCATGGAAAAGTCACGTAAGGCCATGTAACCCTCACCACCTCCTCAAGACAATGAAGAAGGGGTGGGGTGTTACAATCTTGAAGGATTGGAAAATAAATATATTCTAAAAATAAACAAAATTTTATTATTCATAGATTAATAATTCATAAAATTTTATTTATTATTGGAGTTGCACATTATTTTGAATTTTATATTATGATTTGAAATTCATAATTTCACTAGGTAATCTAGAATAGGTCATTGTTTAAAAATGGGACCTATAAGGAAAAATGGTATAAATAATCAGGGGAAATATAATGATTTCCCAGTCAAACAAATTCAGAATAGATAGTATTGGAACTGAGAATATTATGGATATATTGGGTAAACACAATCATGTTATTATAAATAACATTTTTGTATAGATCAATAAATTCAAAATTGATATTATTCTATGACAAATTACTTTATGGGGTATAATCCCCCATTATTCAATAGGACTACTAATCTGGTGCTAGTCATGTAATGGATTATGTCTCTATATTTGATATTTCTTAAAAGGGATGTAGTAAAAAATAAAAGATCATACTAGTATTATATTGTCTCAGAATCGATACTGATCAATGGTGTTCATCGATCCATAATACTATGGGGGGAATAAATATCATGGAATGGAAATATTTTAGGTAGACATTGTTCGACCTATATTTCCCTCCTGATAAATTTTTTAAATTAAGATAATGTTTCTAAAATAAATTTCAAATAATGAATAATTTTCTCTAAACTATAATTCATTATTGAAAAGGTTATCTAGGTATACTAAAGATTACATACACAACATGTAGTAAAGGATTAAACATTTCATTAAATGAATTAAGCTAGGAATCTGAATAGTTCAATGCTCTAATAATTTTTCTTTACATGATGAAATAAATTTATACCACATCAATTCAAATAATTAAATCTATAAATCATACATATTAAATGGAAAACAATAGTCAAAGAGGTCATCTAGACAACATGAAAAATGGATTGTCTTAATAATTAAGAATAAAACACAATTATTTCAACATTGTGAAAACTATAGTAATATTCACCCTAGGAAAATCATTAAGCGATTGGGACTATGTTATATATGTGCATAAGAGGTTCGTTGGGAATGAAAAAAAAAGGAAGAAAGTGAAAATAAGTTCATTGTTTCAACTTTATGGAGATTGGGAAATTGGAAAAATAATTCCCCATGTGTCAAGGGAATATACAACAAAATAGTCTAAGTGGGAAGACAAATCATATGAGATCACTACGGTTGAGATGGAATTACCCAATGATTTGGTTTCTTATATAATAATCATATATTAAAATCTATCCAATTCATTATTTGATGAAGGACCCTCACACATTTTTATAAAAACCTTTTTTCCATGAAGATTAGTCCTCTCCCATTTAATATTAAAAGTTGTTATTTCTTTTAAACTAATAGGGGATGTATCACTAGAATGAATATGTGTTCATAATTACATAATATAATACATAATAATTTTGTATTTTATGAGATTATTGTCATACAAATGTGTGACTTCGATAAAATCCTTTGTAATAATGGATTTCAAAATATGTTGCAAATTTTTTTTATAAGAAGATAGAAATTACAAATTCTAAGGAAGATATAAAATTTGTTATCATTAAATAAGAGACTTTGTCCACATATTTATATATAGATCAACCCTTAGTAGCTATACTAAATTAGATACATGGGGAAGAAGAGAATACTAAATCCCAGGATATATAATGTAATCATAAAAATTAAGATGTACTTATTTAAAAGGAAAACATCAATGTATTTATTGAGGAATTACCTAAACATAACCTAGCTAATTAAAATGATGTTTCAATTTATTTAATGCATGATGAATGATAATAATAAATGAATCTCTATAAAATATAAATATTGAATAAATGGAGTTGAATAAAAAACTAGAGGATTTTGGTCATAATAGATTTATTCACCCAATTTGTTTCACCATAATGATACCATTTTATCTACCTTAAGAAGAAATATAAATCCATGATATTATGTTCTGATTATAGGGAAAAATTTTATATTGTGATGAAGTACATGTATACTCCACAACATGTTGATGACATCTTCCTTCAACTTCTAAGAGACCAATAGTTTTAAAATATTCTTTCCTGTTCTCGGTATCATAAATTGAAAGTAACGAAGGAATACATCTGAATGATAGATTTTTAAATTTTGCATAGGAATTATAATTTTACAATAATTTATTGTGGATTAACTATTTCACCCTATTATTGTGGATATAATTAATATATTATTGAAGGAATATCTTGATAATTTTTTTGTTGTGTTCATTGATGATATTTTCGTATGTTTTAAAAATTATGAGGACCATAATAATCACATTAGATCATTATTGAGACACAAAGAAGAAAATAATTATATATAAAATTTAGTAAGTTATATTACTTACATAAAGAAGTTTATTTTATAGGAAATATTATCTCTAATTATGGAATATGAATAGTTCATTTCAATAAAAATTTTGTCCGAGAATGTCTTATAGCAACAAACATAACTGAGGTGTGTCTTTTAATTGGGTTATAAGGCTACTATAAATGAATCATTAATAAATTTTTTTAATTAGAAAACCCATTATCCAAGCATACACAAAATGCGGTTATGTTTGTTTAGAAAAAATAATGTGAAGAATGTGTTGTTCTACTAAAGATGAGATTAGTTATTGAAATGATCTTGACTCTACCTTCTAGAAATAATGGGTTCTTGAAATATAGTGATGCACTGAAAATGATTATTCATTGTTTCCTAATAAAAAATACAATGTTCTTGCATATGTATCAATGAAATTGAAGATTATTTAACATAAATACCCAACCCATGTTCTTTAGTAAGCATCAATAATATTTTCTTTGTTGAGAAAAAGACAATATATCTATGAGGAATGATGTGAGACACCCCTAGATCATAAGATCCTAAAATATAACATTTCCCAAAAATATCATAATATTATATTAAGGAAGGTGCATGGGATACTCATGGACTATTATTTCTCATTGCACTACCACCTAGGGAAACCAAATAATGTATTGGATTCATTGAGACAGAATAAACATGGAGTTATTACCTAAATGAGGATCAAGGGGGATCATATATTCGTGGATCTATTAGATATAGATATGGTAATAATTAAGGAATGTTATAACTCACTCATTTTTAAAATGATTAGAAAACCATATTTATTAAAAATATTAAAAAAAAATACTTAACATGAGGATGATAAGGTTCAGAATAAAATTAATGTTGTAAATGGTTAGAAATTAGCATACATCATTTGTGAAGATGGTGTTTTATAATTTGGAATGACATTAATGGTTTCATTTATACCATAGCTAAAAATAAAATTGTTGGATTAATTTCATAGATATAATTTATATATATATCATACTAGAACAAATATATACATGGATATGAAGGAATATTTTGTGGATTAATATAAAGTGGGAAATTATTGATTACCTGTATAGATGGTTGGTATTCAACAAGTTAATGATATAAAATAAAAACCACAAGATTCATGAATCCTCTTTTAATTCCAATTTGGAAATTGGATGCCATTACTATTGTCTTTGAAATAATATTACTTAATAATATGATAAGAAATCAAAATGTATGGATTATTATTGATCGCCTAAAAAAATATGTGCATTTATATTATATTATAGAATATTTGTGTCATCATATCTTGAATGGATCTATATTAATGATGTTATAAGACTTCATGGTACACCTCCTTCAGTTTTTATGATTGTGATCCTCATTTTAAATCAAAATTTTGGAAAATTCATTAGAAGGGTCTTGATAAATGAGCTCTACTTAGGAACTTCTTACTATTCATAATATGATGCATATTTACATTGAATAATTTAGACAATGAATTTTTTAGTCTATACCAACAAGACATTGAAGGTATGTCAGATCATTATTTAACATTAGTAGATTTTTCTTATAATAATAGTTTCCATTTAAGTATTTAAATGGCACCGTATGAAGAATTATTTGGATAGATATTTTATACTCCAAATTGTTGAAATGAAATGTTGAAAGGAATGTCACGGGGCCAAATATTTTTGAATAGTAAAATATGTAATTTATATTCAGGCTTACATTAAAGTAGCTCAATGTAGGTAAAAGAGTTATTACAATAATTGAAGTAATTGTTTAAAATTCTTAATAAGAGATCATGTTTTCTTATAATTATATAAATATAAGGTTATAATATTGTTTTTTAAGAAATGCAAATTGATAAATAAGTATATTAGCCCCTTTGAAATTCTTAAATGAGTTAAAAAAAATTCCTGTCATTTGATAATGCATCAAAGTATCTAAAAGGTACAAGATGAGTCTACATATTATTGACAATTATGTAAATACTAAAACTAAAACATGTTCTTAAATCTAATTAAATTGAATTTGAATCATATATATTATATTATGAAGATACCATAAAGATTAAAGACACTAGAATAAAAATTCTCAAGAATCATACAAATCAGATTATAAAGGTAAATTAGATAAATCACAAAATGGAGGAATAAATTTGGGAACTAGAGTATATTATGAAGAAAAAATTCCTTCATATGTTTAGACTGCAATATCCATGAAACAATTGGGTTTTTAATTTTTTATGAAGGTGGAATTTAACATAAAAATCATTTACAATATATTTTTGTTATAATATATTTAATTTCAGGGAAAAAATATAATGCACGCGGCACTGCAATTATACAAAATATGATACTCTATTATAATTAAATTTAAACATGACCATTATAACCATGAAATTAAATTATTCGATACCAATATTATTAAAAAAGAAAAAATATACAGTCTACACATGTACATTTTATATCCATTTATTATAAATGAAAATAATAACCATTAAGATGAAAAAGAAGTGTTTTTTCAAAGCCCGTATTTTTTTAAAAAAATAGTTTAGTTTCAGTTTTCACACAAGATATAAAATTTATATTTTAAAAAATTTAGAAAAATTATTCAAAAAAATTATTTTTTTAAATTTAATACCAAAATTATTTTTGGGTCTCTTTTTTGGATCTTTTGGAGATGATTCATTTTTTGGATGAATAGTGAAAAATACTAAATTTCAGTTGAAAACAGACATTTCATTTAAATAATATATAATGTTAAATTATTTTATTAGTCAGTTTTATAGAATAATTAAATTAATTTTATATCATTGAATACAATTTATTTTTATTGAAAAATTTTCATATTTAATTTTCACATAAATCAATTTAATCTTTGAGAAATTTTTTTCTTTAAAGACTCCCATTCTCATCGCATCTGTTATAATAATTTTAAATTATATTATTTCAATTCTGTGAATAAAATTTGGAAAATATGGTTATTAATTTTAGAACAAAATAAATTATAATATCTAATAAGGTGAAAATAATTTTTTTTACCAAAACGAATTTTGAAAAAAATGGAAAATTAATTGTTGTTGTTAAGGTAAAAACTGATTTAACAGATGGTTCATTAAAAGGGTAATGGTTAAAAATAACCTAAAAACATTCCAAACCAATTTTAGATATTTATTTTGATATTAAATTTTATAGGATCAATAAATGACCATTTTGGAATCTTAGGGAATGATAAAAACACTGTTATGATTGAATCTTTTCAAAATTAAAATTAAAATTGTGCCACTCACCTCATTTATAAAATCCAACCCTCTTATATATTATTTACGTATTCAATCATATATGGGTAAGAAAATAAATACCCAAATAAATTCATATAATCCCTCCGATTTTCATATATTATTTTGTTTGGGATTATATTTTTATTGTTAAGTCTTTATTTCAATTCTATAGATGATACCAAAAATCGGTATTGTTTTTCATTGAGAAACTTTCTTTTTTTCATTCTACCTCTCATTAAATTATTATTAAAACAAAATGGTATAATAAACCTAGTGTATTATTTATACTGGTATTTTTCTCTTATAATATATTTACCAATAAATATCTCCACTGCTATCAAATTTCATAGAAAATCATTGTTTGTGTATACAGGAGTCTACTTCCTTACTAACTGATGTCATTCGTTCTTCCGTTACCACCTTTAACAGTATGAAATAATGATCTCTATAACGTATATATATGATATTTATAATATAATAATACCTATTGAGACATTACATAATACATGATTCATTCTAAATTTTATTCTATATGGGATATGATAATATCGTTCATTTGTAATGTGGACTATCTCCCCATGAAGCGACATGGATTCACATTCTCTAATGCATCAGATTAAATGTGACAAAGATAAAGTCAAAAATAACATGTTATATATTTGAAATATTTATTATATTCACAAAATATTTATAATTCTATAAAGATAATATATATATCATTTCTTTCTTAACTTTCCACTGACAAAAATATGATAACATCATTCAGGTACATGTAGACTTCCTCCATAAAGTGATGTGACACTATTTTAATCACCATAAAACAAGAATGCTAAATATAAGAATATTATATGGGATACATGTTACTATTAAATTTTTTTTAATATTATATATTACTTAGTTACATTACAAAATGATTGTTGAAAAATTAAAAATGTTACACATGCCTATATACGACCTATCATCTTGATGATCATAGTATACCTCATTTTTTTAAAACCGTCTTTCATGATTGGTCATAAAGTTATAATAGATGTATAAATATGATAATTATGTCAGGGTTATTTTTGGGTACATGATTTGAATATATAATATATTAATTAAACCATATCTTTCATGAGAAAACATGCATGGTAAAATAGGATATTTAATACCTAAAATAAAAAAAATAAAAAAATATTAACGAACGAGTGATAATATATTATAAAATGATCATATATGATATTATAAATTTTAATATTGTTTAAAAATAATTAAATGAATTTTTTAAATCCACTATATATGAGTTTAAATAATGATTAACCAAAAAGAAACATGGGGTAAAGGATTTCATGTCAATTTACATTCAAATGAGAATAATTTGTAATAATTCACCAATTCAATTTTATGTTTAATATATACATCCAATTTTATATTTAAAATCATGATTTATTAATAAATTTTTTATTTTATTCTTCACTTTGAATAATATCATCTATTTTTATTTGGATGAAAATTACCAAGTGGTAAATGTAATTGTTCAATACCACTTTATTTTGTGATTTTTTATATTCTCTTGAAACTATAACTTTCTTCTTATAATATTTCATTGTTCATTACATTTATTTTAAAAATACATATTATTTTATAAATGATATTTATATTTCATAAATTTATTTTACAATCGTAATTTCTTTTTTGAATGTTGACTTTCTATTGAAACAATCACTTTTGTATTATCATTTATCATTGGTCAGTTCATTTCTCTGAAATTTACGTATTATTTTATGGTGGATATGAATAATTCCTAAAGAATAAACAATTATTACAAATATTATACATATTTATAGTTATTTAATTAACTATGTAAATATTGTTATATTTGTATGTTCTAGTAAATATCTGATATTTCAAGATAAGAAACAATGATTGGTGAATTAAATAAATTATTCTATATATAAGGAATTATTTTGAAATGATATATGGTTGGGCCCAATATTTTATATATCCCCTTAATTTATTTACTGTTATCATGAGACAAAGTAGATTTCCAAAATTAAATGGGTTACAACATGTAGTTTTAATCATTATGATGGATAGATATTAATTGTAATGTTTTTCATGTGTCGGAGTCATGACATCAAATAATTATGAATTTACATCATTCTGAATTTATTTGACATATTATCCATGATATTTTAACCATGATATTTTATTAGGATTCATTTCAATATTATTTTATTAATTTATTAGCATGATTTATATATTATTTTCCTTTCAAAATTTATATGACATTTTCTTAAAATGGTATCCACGTTATTCAAAAAACTTGGGTGTTGAGCTATTTACAGTGACATATTGATATTTACTTCTAATTCATGATATTTTCTTCTATACATACCCCTTACTAAGAATATTTTCTCACCCATATTTTGTCTCTTACCCTAGGTTATGAAGTTGGATGATTTGAATGAGTTTCAAAGAAGATTGATCATTTTATTTTTTTTCTTTATTTTTTATTTTTTATTCCCAATGTAAAATGGAAACCATATATGTATCTTGTTCTCCAAAACAAAAAAAAACTAATCTGCCCTTCCGGAATATATTATTTTAATCTAGTATAAAGTAATAAAAAACAATATATCCATGATACTAATGTTGGGTTAGTTTTATTTGTTTTTTGAAATACAAAATTATATCATAATATTTTTGTTAGTTCTAGATTTTACCTCCCCTTACGTATAAAAGCGAACCGAATATCCATTATTTCTCACAACATTATAGGCTTATATATCAGCCTATAAATATTTTAATCCAATCCATGATTCCATCCACACACCCTATAGATTCTTGTATTTCTAAAAGACCATCAATTCTATGCTTATAGTGTAAGCCAAAAAAGGGTTCTCAGCAATGAGGTACAACTCTTACTGAGCATTTTCAAATTGATTACTTCATTAACCACATATAAATAAAAGGGTTTTATTCAAATATAATAACATCAATATCATAGATATAATTAATTTTTTTATGATAATTAATAAACCATTATCAATATTTTTTTCATTCAATATAAATATAAGATGTCTATTATGCATATGTACAACTTACTATCTCTCAATAGAGGTGCAATTTTGTTTCATTCAAAAATTACATTTATTGTAGTAATGAAGGATTCAATTAATATATATGTTATTTATGATATTATTATTTCAGAAATGTAAATTATTTCTTTTCTTTTTTTCATTATATCTTTAAAAAATGGAAAGAGAATACTTTTTTACATACTATAAAACATCACCATGAACGGTTTAATTCATTTTCTCCTCTAAATTTTATATATATCTATATATACAATGAATAAAAATGAATTTTTTTATCACATTTAAAATTTTATTTATTATTTGAGATTGATGAAGTTATGTTGAATATGACCTGTGAACGAAAACACACATGAAAAACAAAGTTGTTATCAACACAAATTTGTTTTGGAACAAATATTTGATCACTAACGGGTGAAAACATGTTATTATAAAATAATATATAGGTTGATAAGATATTCATATGGGTTTAAATTATATATATAGTAAATCGATATATATTAAAAAAGAATTTAAAATGCATATGAAGAATGATATGACTTTAGGTAAGGGATTTTAATTACAATCACATTGTTTATTGAGATTGTTTATAATTGATTTTGGATGATGAAATCATTTGCTACCCCTTTGAAAAATAATTATAATAATTAAATACTATTATTACTTCAAAAAATTATATTTTTTTTATTTTATTTTCCACTTTTTACAAACTTATGTGACTGAAAGTCTATTTTTAAGAAAAATCGAATTTATTTATCTCTCTGATCGAAATTAAATTTTACTCTATGTCTATGTTTTCAAAAATTGTTTAAAAATTATTTTGATATTATTCAATGAGAGAAAATTTTAATTTCTACCAATTATTTAATTTTTCCTAAATTTATTAAAATTCATCATAGGTCATTTTTTAAATGAATATGTTTTTTAATTTTTTTTAAAAAATTATAAAATCAATGTTTTACATTAGATTATATTAAATAAAAATAATTTACCTCCTTTATAACCACTAAATTCATTGAAAAATCATTTAAATGATTCCATGTTTATTTTAAATGGGTTTCTTTTCTTCAATATTTGTGAAATTTTTAGATAATAAATTTATAATTGAAGATTTAATTTTACATAGGAATTGTTCCAAGTGATTTTTAAAGTAAATTATCATCTAAGATGAAATATTTTGTTATTTACTAATTTTTACTAGAGATAAGAACATGTTATTTATTCATTATTAATTATCTATAGGGTTTATGGTTATGGTAAAATTATTTTTAAGAAAGACAGTCCTTTTCCATGGGTAATTCTTTCATGAATTGGTGAAATGATTTTGAATCCAAAATCATTTCCATGGGTTTATAGATGATGAAATGTTTATGAAACCCATTTATTTATCATGGGTTACAAATTTATTAATTCTCTATGATCATGTGGAACACATCTATCTTATTTTCATTTAGTGGTATGAGGTTATATAATTATATGGGCCTCCAATGCATTGTGTTAAATATATCATGAGATAAAAATAAAGTGAATGGGTAGTGCACCCCATTCAGTATGAGTCTTTATCCACAATGATAGTCTTAATAGTGAACCTTTAATAATAAGAATAAAGGGGGATCAAACAGAATCCACAATTATTGTTTTTTATTGATCCTTATCTGTAAATTGAATGATTTTCTATACATATTTGTATGCCAAAAATCTTTTTTATATTCTGATGTCAGGATCTCATTGATCACATTCTGTTATTCATTTATGATTAATGTATCATGAACTTCCACTCTTTTTATCTTTAATAAAGATTATGAATTATGATATTCATGATATAGTTTTCAAATGTAATTCTTATTCTATAGTACCATTATTCTTATGTTATGGTTATGTGATTAATGGTGTCTCTTTTGTTTACCCTTACTCTATATGACATCACCCTTTCATATGATGTCATTCCTAAGGATATAAATGATTTTTTCAAGTATAATTTGTTTAGGAAGTTTTTATTTTGTGAATAATTATGTTTGTGATGTCCCGACCTAGGTTCTACTAAATAGTGCCATAATCATGTTTTCCACATTCCATCAAGCACACCTCCACATACACTAGAGGGTTCCAACTAGCTGTGAGTGTATAGTGTATTGGTCTTGGGGATACCATACTCTATTTTATCAGAATGAAACAACAATAGATGAAAAAAACCAACAGTGGAATCATATAAATAAATATAACAATACCATGTCATATGATTTTCTAAAAAAGAAAATATAATATTCAACTGAAAGGAAAAAACATGACATGCTAATGTGAATGTCTATTATATTCAATGTAACTAAAAGTAAAGACACAACAACTCCCATGCAGTTTCTGAACTACTTCTGGTTCCCTCTCCAATTCTCCAATCCCAAACATCAACCTATCCATAGGCTTTACCCTTATTCTGTCCTCCAACACCAAAGCATACATGGGTGTCGATCAGGTGACCAAAATAGGGTGTGAGTACAACTCAGTAAGCCACTACCAACAGTGTCTAAAATATGTCTAGTAAAAATATAGTGTATGAATTCCTATGAAGTAATAAATACAATTCATAATTAACTAGTTATCACAATGTCAACTATTCTTTAATCATTACATTAATCCATGTTCCAATTCATGCATTCCATATGATTCATAATTCATTATTTTCATTAATTTAGTGTTTAATGTCATGTCAAGCACCCCAAGTATCCTTGATTTTATGTCGCTATTCCAAACACTATATATATCATTAATTGTAGGTCATCATGGTTAGAACCCCAACATCTCATGATTGGATAACTATTGTGTAAGAACACCATCTCTATGTCCCAACTATTAATCATTCTAGAATAACATATATGGAGCCACAAAAATACCAGTCATTTAATCACTCTTTAATTAACAAGAAATGTCCACATAATACCATTACTTACTAAATATTACTTTTTTTATGATCTAAACACTTTTGGGAAGAATGTGATAAACCAAACAGTCTGAACAAAGCTCAGGACAGCACATGAAAAAAGATAAACTAAGTAAAACCACCGAACCAACCCCCATCAGATAATCCTATAGACAAGCCTTACCAATTCAGGCCCTTTAGCAATCAATCCCGTGTAGAAGTGAACTGGCATGGTATCGATGGAAAAGCCATAACCTCTTAGCATCCCACTCCAAAAGGCCTGCATCGATTAAGACTTCATGCTCCAGTCCCCCTCTAGCGTAGGTCCAAGAAGAATGATGAAAATAACCCAAAGAACCAAACAATGTCAAAAAACCAGAACACAAGGGCTGCACCTCAACCAACCCTCTCAACACCTGGAAAAATCCACCCTTAACCAGGATCATTAAAGAGGAACTTTAAATTACCTGTATCTTTCTCCCTAAAAAGCTTCCAGAATAGAAATGGAACATGAAAATCCGTGACCTTAGAAATAATTTTCTCTAACATAGAAGGAAGTTGATTCCATATATGAATATACTCTTCAACGATGATTATCCCTCTGTTGAACACCCCAACCATAATGGAGTCTGGTCTGTCGATCCATGTATATTGTTCCTTAATAAGAGACACCTCCAGCGACCTCCCCATCACCCCGGATGCCTCCGACTCCGATGCATTATGCATCAAGGTTTGGTCCATCACTTCTTCTTCAGAGCATAAATGAAGAACCATATCTTGTTCTCCATTTTCCACTGGACTTGGAGAATAAAAAGCTCATTTTCCTTTTTTTGTATTTCATCTTCTTTGCAGATTGGCTCTCTAGAGGCGGATGTAAGAAGGAGTAGTCCTTCTTCCCCTTCCTCTTTATGAAACCCTTATTCCTTTTTTTAAGTGACTCCTCATCTACAATTTGGCCATGCTCTATTACCCTGGAGACCTTTTCTCTGTCCCAATCTCCTCCCACTATGGAAATGGGGACAACATCCAATCATCCTCTAGGAGGCATTCAAATATATTGCACAAGGGAACTAAGGTTCCCCCTTCCTCATACACCATTTGAAAAATCCTTTCAGTCCTATTATCATCATCTCCCAACTGGATATTCTCCATGCTTAAATCAGCCTCCCCATCTAGCAGCGTCATACTAAGATTATCCTCTTGTATGAGTTGTATGAATCCACACCCCATGAACTGTAGTTGTGTGCAGAAGTCCTCAATAACTGCAATCAGTGTAGCACAAGAGGTCTACATTCTAGGACACACCACATTGCTACTAGGATGAGAGTCACCTGAAAATTGATATTGAACATTTATGGCCACTGCCTTGCTATTACATCTTGTAATAGGTCTGGTCACGCCACTGAGGTCTATATTCAGTCTGCTAAACACCTGTTGAACTATCGAGTTACTAGGAAAAACTTACATTCTCTCATGCCTCGCTTGGTTGTATTTGGAAGAAAGTCTTATGCCAATTTCATTTTCTCCATTCCCTATGTCACCTTTGTCTAGAGCTATAATCTGGGCCACCGAAGCAGCATTCACTGTATCACATCCCTCACCTATCCCACTGCAACAAACCCCATCAATTCCTTTGGCTAGAATTCCCTCCACCATGCCGTTCTCTAGAATTCCACAATTAACATTGCACACATCCCCCAGACATTCATAATTCTTTGCTTCCCACCTGCAATTCTCCGAAGAATGACCCAGCCGCTTGCAAACCTGGAAAAACTAGAACCAAGACTCGTATACCACAGGCTGATTACACCAGAATTCTTCCCCATTATCAATCTAGAAGTAGTCTAATGGATCTTTTGATGCGTCCACCTCCACACACACACAGGGATTGATTGGGTGGGATACCGCATTGGTTCGGCTATCCTAACACAAGTATATACCTAGAAGGTTCCCAGGATTTTAATACTCGATAGATTCTGAAATGGAAGCAAAAGATTCAGAAAACTTACCCAGACCACCACTGATGGAGAGTCGCACTTCATGTGAAATTCATAAGGCCATCTGGACAGGAAGAATCGTGAGCCGATGGAGAAGCGGAGAGCACTCGACCAAGATTTTATCAGATCTTCCACCGAAGAAAAACGAATCACGATGGTTATGTTTTACAGCAATCCTATGGTTTCTCTTTCGTGAAATTCCCATGAACTGAACACGAATATGTCAAATATATCTTTTGAAGGCCTTCTCTTCATGAATTGTGCGATTAATGACAAGCTATGGAGGCCCGATTCTTCGTTAAACTCAGCGATTGAAATCATAATATTGGGACTCCCATCATGGATATCTTGATCTTTAGGGCTCAGAAAACATGGAGGAAACAGAGTAAGGAAGTCAGGGTTCGAAAATGGTAGGAAATAGGGTTTCACTTGTGTGGAAGACGGTGGAGGTCCATCCCCTGAAGGGGGAGTAACCTACTTAGAGTTCACTGTCGTCACTGTTCGGGCGCCAAACCCTCGCCAAACCCTCCGAACTGTGTATGGATTGATTATTATCCCCACATCATTCCATTACTAATCCAATGATTATTTAAACATTTCAAACTCCATTAGTATACTCAGAAAATAACTAAACACAAAACCTATTAATTTATTAGTCAATTAATTAATTAATCAATACAATTCTCATTCCATAATTAATTTTTAAAAATAAATTATCCATATCAAATATCATCTTTTCAAAATTAATTCTCACAATTAATTATCTTTGATCAACATAATGCAACATACTTAATTTTTGAATTTAATTATCATATATATCCAAATCAAATTTCATATTTATTTTCCCTCAATTACTTATCTAACAAAATCAATTCAATTTCTCAATTACAATCTATCAACCCATAACCAATCACCAAAAAAATATCTATATAGAAACCCCCCACCTTCTTTTTTTCCATGATTCAATTATCAACCGATCACTAAGGTAATCATATGTCAATTACACATTACTAATTACTCCAATTTAGAAAATCCATTATCAAGGGAAGCTATAAAATCAATAAACTCACAATAAAATATCAAACCCTTGACCATGGGAGTTAGATTTAGACCACCTACAATGGTTTATTGATAGATTATATGCCAAATTAAAACACCCAAATCCGAGGGGCACAAAGTCGTTGATCAAGCTCCAGATCTAAATTCCTAAAAAACATTAGATCATGGGCATCACGATCATGAAAATGTAGATCTAGATCAACAAAACTAGATCTATATCTCAACTCATAGGTTTAGATACATGGAAATGGTGGAAATATTAAATGAAAATGTCAAGGAAATATAGATGAATTAATAGGAGAGACAACAGAATGAAATCCACTTACCCGGAAGAGAGAAGATCTTCGATCCTGGATTTGGATCTCGAAGAACGATGTCCAAATCAACTCATAATCCCTATAGAAAGATTTGTGATCAACTATAATTATTTAAGTCTGATCCAAGGTCGAAATATGAGATTTTATGTGGTTCAGGTGGTTTTAAAATAGAATTTTGGATAATTAATCCCGTGTTCATAGATTCTGTGGTAGGGGAACATGGTTTGGTTAAATCATGGAAAACTGTGCAGGCCTCTCCATCGAAGATTGCATGGTTGTCACAGTTTAGTCACATAGTTATTCAAACAGAGATAAAACTATATAAACCTCTCTTTATAGGTTTGCATGTTTGGCACAATTTAGTCACACTGTTTGACAAACCATGTACAACCCACTATACGTTATATTTTTTAAATATTCACCAATATTAACCCCAATCCACTAATCCAAAAATAGAATCTTAAAACCTCATATAGTACCTTAAAAGTCACTCGATATGACTGTATAAACGTCAAATATCATACAATGTCCCTACCATAAAACAGCTTATCCTCAAGTGGAACTCTTGATGTTCTCTATGATTTCGAGAAAACAATATTTGACTTTTGAGCCCTCATTTTTCATACCCATTCCAAAGTTTGCCCTTGAACAATTCCATGTTTCCATAATAGATGAATTAATAGCACATTATTATCCTATAACACATTCTCATTGCGACCCAGCACACGTACCTGATTGTCCTCAAATGATGCATCTATCTCGAGGCCATCCCCTTCAATATTAATCATGTGAAAAGGGTTGGGATAATACCACCATAGTTATGACAGATGAAAAACGTCATACATAGCACTAATCATTTGTGGGAGGGCTAATCGGTATGCCACTGGCCAAATTCTCTCAAGCAGCTCAAACAGTTCTACAAACCTAGGTGCCAGCTTGCCTTGCCTCTATATCTTACGGTTACCCAATCTAGGTGACCCCTGAAAGAACACATTATCACCCTATATAAACACTAGGGTTCATCTCCATATATCAGTATATGACTTCTGGAAACTCTTTGCTGAAGACATAGGTTTCTGAATCAACTTCGCATGCTCTGATGTCTCCTGAATGAGACTCAGTCCCAACAAATCTGACTCACCCACCTCTAACCAACATAGTAGTGATCTAAAAGGTCTAACATAAAGTGACTCATATGGTGCCATATATATAGTTTCATGATAGCTAATTTTCTAGGATAACTACACTAAATCCAAGTGCTACTCCCAAGAACCACCAATGTGAATCACACATGATTGCAGCATATCCTCTAACGCCTATATGGTACTCTCTGACTGCCTATCTGTCTATTTGTAAAAGGTAATACTTAATTAAACATGTGTACCAAACACCTTCTATATTCCCTTCAAGAAGCATGATGTAAAGCGTGAATCATGATGTGAAAATATATTTAAGGTCATACCATGAAAATGAACTATCTCTCATACATACAGTTCCCCCAACGATTCTAGTGTAATAATTTCTCTCATAAAAAAGAAATGTGCTTCTTATGTCATTCTATACACAATGTCCCAAATAAAATCATTCTTCCTAATTTTATTTGGATGTCCTACAATGAAATCCATTGTCAAGTCATCCCATATCCATTCAGAAATAGGCAACACCTTTCATAGGCCTCCTGGTTATTGATGCTCTACCTTTATCTACAAATAGGTGAGACATCATGTTATGATCTGTGCCATCTCATTCTCCATTCCTAGGCACAAAAACTTCTGTCATAGGTTTCGGAACATTTTTCACCCCAGTATGTACCAACCACATTGAGGCATGAAATTATCACATGAGATATTCTTGAATACTCATAGGTATAACAACTCAATTTTTCACAAAGATGATCTCATCCAAAAATATTTTCTTTTATGAAAGTGTATACCCAACATCAAGGCTTTCCCTTATGTATAAACACTCTAGATCCTCATACTGTATGTCCCTAATCCGTCTCAGGATTGTAAACTCCACAACTACAGAAACTACTATAATCCTCTCCTAACTCTCCTGAACTACCACATGGGTTTCTGCCAGCAAGGTCATCGTCTTCCACCATGAACTTGACTCAAATACCAACTGAGTTTGAATTTTATGGCTTAAGGCATCAGCCATAGTATTCCCCTTTCAAGGTGATTATGCCAGTTAAAAATTAAAGGACTACATATACTATATCCATCTTCTCTGCAAAAGATTCAAGTGTTGTTGTGAAAGAATATATATCAATATTTTTCATTTCGTAAAAAATATAATTTTTTTAAAAAAAAGATAGTGTCACCAACACTTTGAGGATAAACCACTATTTCAAAATTGAGGCCATGTAAAGGTTAATTTCATTTATGTGGCCTCAGATATAGAGACATGTAAGCAATAACTTGATCTCCATGAATCAACACAGCTCTGAGTCCGATCAAAAAACTGTCATAATACGCATTTTACCCCTCAATCGACTCAGGTAAGATCACAATTGGTGTTGATGCCATGTGACACTTCTACTGATGGAAATAATTCTCACAATATTCTATCTATCGAAACTTTATCCATTTCGTTGTCAAACCAAAAAGTGGTTTCCCCAATCTGGAAATGCACTAGATGAACCTCTTTTAATATCCTTATAATCCAAAAAAGATTCAGATATAAAAAAATTCTTGGGATTCTCCCATGAAATTACTACATTCACTTTTTCAAGCTCCATTACCACATCTTTTTCCGAGATTACATGCCCTAAAATTATACTCTTTAATTCCAAAAATACCATTTATATATCTTGACATATAACTGATTCTCTTTTAGTGTACTCAAGACAATGCCAAGATGTTGTCTGTGATTGTCCTATGTCTAAGTGTACACTAAGAGGTCATCCAAAAAAACTACCACAAATGGATCTATGTATAGATGGAATATCATATGCATCAAGGGAAGAAAAACTACTAGAACATTTTTTATCTCAAACAACATTACAAAAAACTCATAAAGTCCATACATGTTGTAAAAAATGTTCCTGGTATATCAGATGTCTGCACTGTCCTCTGACGATACCCCGGTCTGAGATCGATCTTTGAGAACACACCGGCCCCTTCATTTGATCAAAGAAATCATTGATACATAAAATAGGATATAAGTTGTTCACATTAATTTTATTCAACTTCCGATAATCGGCACACAAGAATAAACTCCAATCGGCCCTCTTTGCAAACAACAGAGGTGATCCCCAAGGGGACGAACATGGATGAACAATCCATTTGTCCTCCAACTCCTCTAAATGTGGTTACTACTCTTGATGTTCCTTTGGTTCCATTTTGTAAGGTGGATTAGTTACTGACTCAGACCAGGGAATGAGCTCAATAGTTAATTCTACATCTCTCTTTGGTGGCAATACCGAAATTTGTTTAGGAATGAAATCCTGAGATATTTCTACTACTAGTGGATGGATGAATTTCCTACTGCTCCCATAATCTAGAAAAACACCGGAAACATGGGTTGTGAGCTTTTACCAGTTACTGAGTAAGTGGAACTTCTCGACATAAATTAATATCCCTTCCTCAACAATGAAAAAACTGGTCACCCATAAGAGATAATATGGTAACTTTCTTGTAGTAAAAATCTATATAGGCTTGGTATTCGACTATCCGGTCCATTCCCATAATCAGATTTAAGACCACTATATCATAGACATAGATATCTCAAAGAAGGCGATACTTCCCATTCTATAGCAAACATTACTTCCAAAAAATGTTATCATTTGACCATGTTCCCAATGTTCTATCGATATGCATCACCCCTATTGTGGGATCCACCTCCAAGATCAAACCATTATCTGGGTTTGATGATATAAATTAATGATAATTAATAGTATCGAACAAGGTAGTATATAAAGTAGATAAAACTAGAATAGTACATCTCACTGTCATTAGACCAAACTCACTCTCTACAAGTATAGGCTTCATTGCATGCAACTGTCATTCCCCACTTCTTTATAGTGTTGTCTGACTCCATTGGGTAGAATAACTCTGATGATATGGACGATCATACCCTAAAGCACCGCTTCCACATACTCTACCACCTATACCCACATAGATCCACTTCCCAACACAATATGGTGTAGATGTCCCCCTTTCCACACTCTGACTCTGAGAAACTACTCCCTCGACACCATCCTTCCTTTTTTACTGAAAAACTTATATAGGCTACACATCTAGCCACAAAACCAGCACACCATTCATGGTCAAAGGAAATGGGAATGATTGTGTCCCTGCCAATAACATTGGTGGGAAAACATATGAGTAAGATCTGGTGTAACTGCTCATCCTGGCTATCCACCTTACATCCCACTATCCTAACTAAGGTTCTCTTGATGGAACTTCCTTCTAATAGAAGGCACACTCTCTGATCATCTAGTGATAGCTACATTTATAGTTTATAAAGCCTCCTTCCGGTTCCCCTCTAAAATGATTGTCTGATTAACCACCTATAAGTATTTATTTATCCTTAAGACATTTACCAAGGATGTAATTTCACACCTTTCACTATCCTGAAATCATTTTTCTAGAGAATCATTGTCTACCAGAGAAGTTAGAGAAAAACATTGTAAATATATGAAACATATAGCATAATCATTATGGAAATTTTTCCATTGGTTATATGCAAAAACATGGAGCCCTTCTATGGTCATAAAATATATAGAAAAAATAACTCCAAGAACTTCTCGAAAAAACAACCTTGTATAACATATCATCAATCTATCTAGATCATACGTGAATATCCCAGTAGTGCTTCACTGAACCCGATAGCATATTAACAGCAAATTTGACCCCCCCCCTGACAGAGTTTCCAAATGTTCAAGTATCATCACCATGGATTCAATCCAGAACTCAACTACCTTAGGTCCACCACCTGCAATAAAATTAGGAGGGTGATGCAGCTAAAACTCCCTTGATAACTCAAAAATTCCATTCAGAACCCACCATAGGTCCCTCTCCATGAATTCTATGAAATGAGAAATGTTCCCTCAAAACTGTTCCCCTTCATCCTTAGCTTTTACCAAGGGTTCCTCGAGTACCTTGTTTGGATGATTGTTCCCAACCATACCCCTCGTTCTCTCCCTCAACTAGAATTTTATAGGCATATCTCTACCAATATAATCACATGCCTTAGGTATAATAAAGTAACCTTATAACATTTACATAATAGGAGAAACTAAAACAACATGTTTCAAAATGTCCATTTTCCATTTTATCTCCACATTGTTGACTTGGAGGCCTTATCACTACCCTTCACCATCCTACTCCTCAGTCTTGCTTAACAAGGGTACAGACATTATCATAAATTAATTAAATTGTTAATTAAACATTTTACCTAAAATTAATTAATTCAAAAATTAATTAATCCTAATCAGTTCATCAATCTAGGTTTGCATTATACACCCCTATATTATAATATTTCAATATTATTTCAATACCACAAAATGGAAAAATAGTTCAAGTTCAACAACATACCCATAACATATTTTCCCATGACTACCTAGAATGATGCATGTCACAAGAACCCTGAGTGCCTAGAATGATGCATACAGACCCAAGAAGGATTCCTCTTTAGTCCATAAATCATAATTTGAAGACTATCAAATAAATATCACATCACACCACAAGTGAACTACCCAAGGTGAAATAATATCCCACTCTAGCAACAAAAAACAATCACACCAATTCACTCTGATTGCTCAGATTTCACCCATACATGGGTTTGAAACTCCTCTGCATGAGATCATTACCATTCATGGACCCTTCTGAGTCACTTATCTAAATTTCCCAAAACAGTAATAAAAAACAAGAAGAAATAAAATATAACTCCTCTATTAGCATTTTGTGACATCCCGACCCGGGTTCTACTAAATGGTGTCCCATGCCAGCTGTCCAAATTCCCTCAATCATTCATTCCTATACACAAGAGGGTTGCAACCAGTAATTAGGGTTTGGTAAGTTAGTTTTAGAGATTTTATTACCCTTATATCAGAATAAAAAATAATGATATAGAAAAAAATTATCTAAGTGAAGAAGTGTATAAATATCCCAAACAATACTATGTCATACGATATTCAAAAAAAAAGAATACAATTCTCAACTGAAAGGTAAAACAGGCTATATCAATGTGAATTCCAAGTTTCTATAATGAAACTAAATGTAAAGACACAACGTCTCTCAAAGAAGGTGTTGTACCACATCTGGTTCCCCCCCATGCTCCAATCCCAAACAACAACCAATCCAAGGGCCTTTCCCTTTTCTTATCCTGCAACAACATTGTCTACTCAGGTTACAATCCAGCGACCTAAATTGGGAGTGAGTAAAAATCCACAGTCCACCACAATTAGTGTCCAAAACAAGTCTAGTTAAATGATTGTGTATGAATTTTTATGAAGAAATAAATACAATGCATAATTAAGCAGTAATCACATTGTCATTTTATCTTTTTTTATCACATTCCTCATTGTTTCAATTCATCTCTTCCCCTTGAATAACAATTCATTATTATTCAACATTTGAAGTTTAACATCATGTAAAGAACACCAAATCTCATTCAGTGTAGGTCACCATTCCTCACACCCCATATCTCATTAGTTGTAGGTTGTCTTACCTAGCACCCCAACATCTCAGGCATGGATAACTATTCGTGAAGAAGACGATGTCCAATTCCCAACTTATAAGCAGTCTATAATTCCATGTCTAGATCCACAACAATCACATCCATTTAATCATTCATTAATTAACAAGAAATATCCATATAATTCAATTATTAATAGCACAATTAGTTGAACATTTCAAATTCATTTAGATGACTCAATAATTTATTAAGAAGATAACCCATTTTTTATTCATCAATTAATTAATCCATCAATACAATTATCATTACCTAATTAATTATTCAGTAATAATTATACCTATCAAATATAAAACATTCATAATTAATTATGATAATTAATTATCTTTGATCAACATCAAGGTATATATCTAATTCTCACAATTTATTATCAAACATAGAATAAAATAATTTTATAATTAATTTCCCCCAATTAATAATCTTTAAAAAATAATTTCAATATCTAAATTAAAATATATCAACCCATAACCAATCTCCAAAAAAATATCTATTTTGGAAAACCCCCTTCATTTGTTCAGTGATTGAATTATCAATTAATCACTAAGGCCATCCCTAGTAAATTCTACATTCATAATTACTCCAATTTAGGAAATAAATTATCAAGGACTTCTTGAAAACCCATAAACTCACATTAACATATAAAATCCATGACTATGGGAGTTCTATTTGTACCAACTATATTGGTTTATTGATGGAAGTCATCCCAAAGGAAAACCCCAAAATCCGAGTAGCACACTATCGTCAGTCAAGATCCTGATCTAAATCCCTAAACAAAAAATTAAGATCTAATACATCAAGATCCTGAAAATATAGATATAGATCCACAATAATATATCTATATCTCAATTCATAGGTTTATATCCATGGAAATGGGGGAGAACATCCATGAAGAGATCAAGGAATGATACTGGAATGAACGAGAGAAGCCACATAATGAAATACACTTACCGTGAAGAGTGGGGATTGTTATTTCAGGAATTCGATCTAGAATAACGATGTTTCAATTTCAGTAGAATCCCTTTGGAAAGAACTAGGGTCACCTAAAATTTTTCTGGTCAGAGAAGAGGTCAAAATATGGGAGTCTCAGGGGTTAGGGTGGTTTTAAAATTGATTTTTCTGATAATTAATTTTGTGCATGTAGTTTCATGGGTAGGGGAACACAGTTAATGAAAACCGTGCGCCATCAGTGTGGACCCCTCTATATAGGTTTTCATGGTTAGAACAGTTTAGTCCCATGGCTGGTAAAACCATACGCAAACCATGCAATCATCTCTATCCATGTTTTCGGGGTTTTCATGGTTTAGTTGCAGAGTTTTTCATACCTGTCGCAAAGCATACACTGCCCACTGTCCATTAGAGATTACTAAAAAGTTCACCCTAACACACCCCATGCCACTAATCCAAAATGAAGGTACTAAAAAACATCACAAAGTACTTGAAAACAGACCCAATATGACTCCAAAAAAGGAATGTATCTTACAAATTTGAAGATGATATATATCATATATGAATATGTGTTTTATTTAAACATATTTTAAAATGAACTATACATATAAAATTGTTTTTTGGATCATTATTTTATGTATTAAATATTCTTCTAATATTATTTGACATAAAGGTATGAAATCTATGAATTGATATAAATAACCTCTATAATCACATGGGGGGAATTCTGTAATCTTTAATTCCATGAAATCAATTATCTATTTTCAATAACCATTACTAGGATTCTAGTTACCTATACGAATCACATGATGATCAAATGAAATTGTGATTATAATTATGATAAAAGTTTTTAGAGAAGTAATATATTATTGAAATCCTATAATTAATTATAATTAAATGCAATGAAATATGACTACTGATGAACACCCATAATAATTATTTGTCTTCTTAGACCTTCCTTAGCTACCTATATTCAAATCGATGTTATAAACGTGTTCTTTTCATAGGAATTAATTTTTTGTATGGTTGTAATACACCACAATTTATTCAACCATATACAAATTTTAAAATTTATTTATCCAAAATTACAAAATATAATCATATTAATCAATATATAATGTTTACATGTTATCTATTAAAATTAATCCATATTAATATAAAAATCTCCAATTAAAGCCCTTTCATACAATCTAAGAAGATGATATATTTAAATTATAGATTTTATATAATTTAAAAGAAGACATAATGATGCCATTAAATCCATTTTTGGTTGAACGAAATATATCTAAAACCTAATTTTAAGTCACACAACCAAGATAGTCATTTTCTAGTTTTTCTTCTATATTTTTTGGGTTTAACTAATACCCTAATGTCTTTAGGGTAATCATGTTGTGATTTTCACCTATCAAACATACTATCTTGTAAAAACTCAAGGTATTGTGATAATTTTGGTTAATAAAGGTGATTCCCAATTTAAAATTTTTCCTTTTGTTTATTTATTCATTTATACGGATCATTTTTCCATGTTATTTGGAATAATTTTATACTTTTTTATTTTTTATTTTTCCATATTACCCCACCAAAAAATAACAAAAATACAAAAATTTATTGAATGAATGATACATAGGAATTTTACATGGTTTCAAAATAAAGTGATAATCTATATAGAATGTTCTAATGGTTTGTTGACGTAACATGATATAATTCTAATTAGTATAGTTATTTTAAATGGTTTTGGAATGATTCACTTGAAAACCTTGTTATAATACCTCTTATTCCTATGAATATAGAATCAGTGAATTCTTGGATAGTTTATCGGCTTGGGGAATATTATTCACTATTTTATAATCTTGAGAATATCGTTATTTTAATTATAGTTTATTTATATATTTTTCATTCTCATTTTCATATAGATGATGTATGAATCCCTTTGTTCACAGCACTCCACTCTCTCAAGATTGATAAGATAAACACTTTATAGATAGTAGAGAAATATATCTTATCAATTAAAATTCGGATTATATAATCATATTTCTATGGTAATTAAATCATTATATTTTACAAATCCTAAAAAAAATTTCCTTCCCCAAATATCATACTCCAAACAATTATTATTTTATATCCTTTTTACTACTTCTCCATCCATGTATTATAGTTATATCCTTCTGCATCTATAATGAAACTATCACTAATATAAATGATATATTATAGTGGAATTATTATTTTATTCACAATATGTTCTTCATATAATATGATACATAAATATTATAAATCTCTCTCTACTTACTACCTGGTTAAAATAAATATTTAATATTTTTATTATAATATTTTTTCTAGTCGATTCCTCATTAAAATAGTGAATAATTTCTATAAAATGTATTCCTTCAATTTTCTAAATATTGTACATTATAGGTCTTTAAAATGATAAATAACCACCCATTTTGTAAATCATTACCTTCCTCGTGATCTTATATATAAAATTTTTGTGTGATTATATATTCAATGTAATAGATCAACCATAGTATATTTCCTCAATTACAATGATATTAAAACATTCTATGTGAACCACACTTCTATAAAATATTTCTACATGCCCACTTTCCCAATTCCATAGAAAAATAGAAATTCAATACTCTACAATATTTTCCTCAAAATATGGTAATCTTTATTTTTTTTATTTTGAATAGTTATTTAGTAATCCTATTATGTCTTCCAAATAACTCATTTTTCACCTCTATATGTTTCATGAGGATTCTTCAAATGAAAAACACATTGTTTAATTTTTTGGATCACACATTCTCCCAGTTTAAAGACCACCATGATCTTGACCATGTTGTGTGGCTCTCTATTTTGACTATAAAAAAATTAAATAAATTCAATTATCTTCCATTTTTCGATGTTATACCTCTTATAAATATATTATAAATCATGGCATGCTTATTAAGAACCTTTAAATTGATTTTTGAAATATTAAGCATGATTTTTTATTATTTAAAAAATACAAATCTCAAAAAATTGTATATAGGGATCGTTACTTCTATTCCAATTTTGAATTTTTGAATATATTATGTACAAATGTTACATATCAAACTCATTTCAAAATGTTCAAAAATGTATGATTTATAGAATCATACTCATATAGGGTACAATTTTCCATTTGATTTATTTCAAATTTGGATGTATATTACACATGAACTCCATTAGAATTTACCATTTTTAAATCCAAAACCAAGATTAATGTTTTCGAACTATAATCATGGATAGGTTATTTTACTAGTTTTTCTATTTTTCTACTATCCTACAAAATAAAACATCACCTTCTAATTTTTTCCTTTTCTTTCATCAAACAACTGCAAGTCACATCCAAATCTAATATGATGATATATAGAGGCTCCATGGTTAAACATTTCATTTATCAAATAATTTCTATGTATTCAAAAAATATTTTCTCAACAATAAGACTTATTTATTTTCTCATATTCCATCCATAAATCATGATTTTTTTATTGAAAAAAATCCAACAAAAAAATACTTTTGGTTCCAACAACCACCCTAATGTTTTTCAATATTATCTTGAATCCTTCCTTGATCAAATTATTCTAGTATATAAAATACCTATAATGCTATTGATTGATTATCTATTTAATTTATCCCCCATTAAAATCAAAATTATAATAGTGTTTGGATTTGTATATTTTTGTTCATACTCTAAAAAAATTGTTTCTTTAGATTTTACTAATAATTACATACACATATATATCCAAATGTCATATAGTTATATTCATAATTTTTACTCCTAATTTATCAAGTATCTACTCCCATCATAATTTTAATGATATCCATAAAGTAATGTTGTGGAGATCTATCTCTCTCCAACTCGTGAAATTAAAATAAATAGATATTATTCTCTCCCCTTTTTTAATAAATAATTTTCTATCCCATTTAAAACAACTAGTTAACATCCCCAAAATTTATATTTTTCAAAAACATAATATTTTTAATTGAAATAATATTGTTGATCTATACCATATTCAAAACACATATAGTTGGATAACATTTTCTCTTCCTTTATCACATTCACACTTAATTGTAAACCACTTTTTGGTTGATCATTTTTATCTTTTACCACCTATCAATATAGCTTATTAGAATGAAACTCCCCATATAAACATAATCCGTAAATCCTATTTATGGGAAACATTGTTGGTAAAAGAAATTGATATTTTAATATAATTGTTCTAACTACATTTTATAAAAACAAAACCATATTTGACACCTTTCAAGGAAGAAAAAAATTGGTTCTTATATTGTTTAATTTTACCCAATGATTTTCAATGATGGAAAAATCCACTTGGAATAGATTAATTTTAAAATCATTTAATACTACTCACATGGAACGTAGTGTTATATATGAGAGTAAATTTTAGGAAAACCATGGTTTTCGATGTCTCTATCATAACCAAATAAATTCTAACAACATGGACATTCCTTTAACTTCATCACATTCTTCGATATCAATCACACTAATAGAAAACCATAAGAAAATAAATAAAAAAGAAAATGGTGTGAGGAATAATAAATATTGAACCAATTGATATCCTTTTTATATAAACATTTTATACACAAAACAACCATTATCATCCAAAATTTGTAGAGATAATACACATATAAATGAGGATAAATGGACTCCTAGAACACAACACCCACTCTTCTAAATGCATTTTGTACTTAAAAACATGTATAGAGATATTATTAAAATTGGGGAAATTATTTTTGTTATGAATATTTCATAATAATAAATTTTTGTATCTTAAAAATATATAGTTGATACCATATTTTTTATTACACAAACACATAATCAAGGTATGAAAAAATGTTGTTGAATCTCTTCAAGGTTTTTCTACTTCTTATTACAATTAGATATCAAATTAGAAATAGACTAATGTCACTTTCTAAGCTCTAATGTTCTATTCATACAATTTAAACATTAATTTTAGGATTTCATACATATTCAACATTTAATTGAGATCTACATCTTTTATTATCTTTCACCGCATCAAGAAATTTCATGATTTTCATAGAAAACCAAAGTGTTTACATTTCAAAATGTTTTGGGTTAGATGAATGACGTGATAAATTTTTAAAATATTATTCATACTTAATAATAAATAAAAACAGCAACCATTATCACTATATTTTATTTAATTTCATTCCATTCAATAAAATATTAAAATATCTTCTTACTAAAGTATTATGGAAAATTATTCTTATTGAGTCTTTCTCAATATATTTTTTGTATTTTTTTGAAAATAAAATAATTCATTTTTTACATAATTTATTTTATTATTGTTAAGAATTTGTATTACTATTTTTTTCATTCATTGGGTGATTGTAATTTTTTACATAGTTTTAGTGACGAATATCATAAATGTTAATTATTAATTAAATGTGTTTTAATATTTAATATTTATTTGTTAACTAGTAATGAATTTTTATAATAATTTTTCATAATAAATAATTAATTATTCTTATAATATTAACTTTTTTATTCTACCATTATCATATTACTTTAACATTATAAATTTATTATACCATTAGTTAATTATTTTTACTATAATGAAATATTTTAATTTTCATGCTTTTCATTTTCATTCGATAGTGCGGACTACTTCCTCATTCTACTATAAATATCAATATTCTAGAAATTTTTTAGAAGTGAACCTTTAACAATGATTCTTATATGAATGTATTTTAATTCATCATACCATCTGAAATCTTAATTTTCAATGCCTGGTGCATAAATCTGATTTCACTTCTTGCTCATGTAACCAACTATATCAAACAGTTTTCATCACAATCTCAAGAATAGCACTCTATTCTTTGTGAAAATCATGTGTTTCTACATTGGTGTACATGTAGTGTTATTATCATCATTCCGAAAAGCCACATTCCATGATCAATGTTTTTTTTCATTCAAACTCAAATGTGATGTGCTCACCATAGCGTTGATTTTTAAAAACATATACATTGAACAAGATCTCACAAGGAATACCCCTAATTTTCATTGTTATCCTTAATGAAGCTCATGAAAACACATATCATACACAATAATTTTTAAATTTTATTCAAACCACAATATTATTTTACCTGGAAGTTAATGCTTTCAGTGTGACAAAATCAACGTTTTCGAGGTTTTTCGGGCTTTCTGGACTGGCTACTAGAATAACAAAACACCTAAAATCATGTTCTATGGGGTAATATTAGTTATGACTGTGACGAGAGATATATGAAAATAATATATGACTAGGGAATATTACTGTTAGCTACAATTATTATCTACAACTATATGCTAGCATATTATCCTCGTTATGTAAATTCAACCTTTTGTCTAATTTATTTAAATGGATAATATTTTAACGATACTTATTTTTATATGAATATTGATATTTTTTACAAAATAATTACTAACGTTTTTAAATTATTTTTTTTAAATTATATTATTATTTAAAAAAACATTAAATATGAATTTTAATTTTTTAAATATTTTTATATTAAAAATATTCATTATGAAATTTTGTTAGTGAAATATCTTACTGAACATGAACATTTCAAATTTATTTGTCCTGAATATTACAAATTCTAATTAGTTTTAAAATAAAAATATATTTTTAACAAAGATAATTTATAGATTTCCAAATATATTTTTCAATATTTTTATGAAGTTTTATTAATTTTAAATTGATATATATGTTTAAATTTTATCTTCAATAATGTTAATATTTTTTAAAGGATATATTTGAAAATTTATTTTGATATATTTTTGTGGATAATATCATGTATTTTATGACCCTTTGTTAAGGATATTGTTTGGAATGTATTCAAATATTTTTGAATAACTATTTCCAATATAATCCTAGAAACTAATTTTTCTTCAACATATTTATTTTTTAATAAATAAGGAATAATTATTATAATTTTGAACTATATTAACCATGGTAGCTGTGTTTTAGTCTTTATATTTATATATTTAAATGTACTCTGAGTATGATTTAAATTTATTTAATAGCCTCGATAACAATTTTGAAAAATTATCATTCCATTAAAAAAAATGATTTAATTTTTTAATGTGTTGTAAAATTTTATAATTTCCATTCCATTCATCATTTCATAATCTAGATTGCATATCTTGCGTTGTACCAAAAATTATTCAGCTATTATTTCCTTGATGAGATGATGTGATCCATTTCTCAATAACCATCACATGAAATTTCCTTCTTCACCTTCTATATATTTCATCTTGGTTTGTTATTTACATATAATTATGCCTTCTCATTGAACCATGTGATCTAACATTCTTTTTATGGTTTAATTTTGAAATTAATTTTTTCCTTCCCCAATTTGTGACTTCTGTATTTTATAGTTTAAAAATGTTTATATTGTGACTCATGTATTCTAATGATAGAATTGTAATTTGGGTCTTGAATCCTTGTAAGAATGTTAGTGTGTCATTGTGATCATCAGTCCGCTATATAGAAAAGGATATTCTTAATAATGTTTTGATTCCCAATCAAAAATCGGTATAGTGAAAAAAAATATATCTCATAGAGTATAAACGTATAAGAGTGGAGTATATAACATTGAAGTTAATGATTGAATAATCCTTTTACATATTTATTAATATTTATCAATTGGATATTAAATTTACCATAAAAGAGATGATATTCCAAATAGCATACCCAGAACAGAACAATTAGTTTCTTCAAAATCTAGCATAGAAGTCTATGTCATACAGTACAATAATATTCTTTTAATAATATTATTTAATATGAATATTTTGCAACATTCTAATGGAATACATATATTGAAAGTAAATATTTAAAATTTTATAATTTTTATAATACAAAATAAAATAGTTTTTTTGAAATATTTATAACTTAATTTACTTTGTGTGATTTTTTATATTTTGGTTAGAACATTCATATTTTGATGAATAGTAAATAATACTGATTTTTTGTTCGAAACAACATTTTCCATGAATTTAATAATATAGTTTTGAATTATTTATATTTTTTTAAAGTATATTTATATCAATTTTATACATGTTTAACCAATTTATATCATTTTAACAATTTAAAATTTAATTTATATATAAGAACATAGAAAACGTTTGATCATTTTTACATTAAAAACATTCTTTGCCGTTAAGTCTGTGGGATTTATTTTAAATTACTTTATCTCAATAATGACTTTGGAATTTGAAAAAATACAATGAATATTGGATTCATCATAATATATAATTTCTAATAAGTTCAACATACTTTTTGACAAAATATATTTGTGAAAGTAACATAAATTAATAATAATGATTAATATAGAAAAATAATCACTTAGTGGTTAAAAATTAATCTTAAGAGTGTAAATGTCCTGGGAACTATACCAAAAAACATTTATAGACATTATTCATGGATTTAACATATTTTAATGAATTGGGATTATTATTAGAGGCTCATGATTTAATAGATACCTCTCAATAGTGTTTATCTTTTATATTTTTGTGAATTCCACTCCCCCTCTACTACATAAGGTTCTCACCCTCTCCACTTCATTCACACCAATAAAGACATTTGGATCAACAAAAAATCTAAAAAATTAATTTCCCAAAATTCATAACATCACCCTATAGTCCTCACATTGTGAGGAAACACATCCGTAGGACCCCTCCGGTTCAAATCGACAAGTGTTACCCAGAAAAGACGTAACATTTTTCAATGTGCGTTTATGTTTTATCTATTTATCCACCCCGTTATATAATATTATTCTATTATATTAAAAAAATAATTATCCTCAATATATATATATATATATATATGTTTTTATATTAATTTTTTGATCTACTCCTACACACACATCCATAAAATGGATAACGAACTTACCGTTCGTGTATAGGAAACTACCGCCTCGCAAAAGGATGTCATTCGTTGTCCATTTAAATTGTATTAGGGTTCAGTATTATTATGGAAACATTAATTTTATATGATATATATGATATTACTATTTTCCTCTTACTTCGTTAATTTTTATATAACACATACCCTCACCCATTAGATTTTTTTTAAATACTATAACATTATTTGTGGACGTGTTGAATAATCCCTCCTCAAAGAGATATAATATGTTCACACATTAAATTGAATGTATTAAGGATAGTTTTAATTAATAATATGTAAAAATAACAAATATATGATATTAATTAAATAATTAACATTATGGAAATATAATATGTCATTTTTTTATTTCCCTTTCACACTCTAAATAAGTGATTATGTCATTTGTGGACGTGTGGACTACAACCTCCTCGATGCGATGCGATTTTTTACCTGAAAATAATTATATTTATAATTATATATGATCAAATAATAGGTATTGAATATATTATTATAATTCTAGAATCAATAATTTTACCCACCTTCCTTCTATAATGATCATTGAGAAATTTTAACAGTACTCTTGCGTACGTTTGGCCTATTATCTCCAAGATTGTAACATTAGTTCATTTATCATCACAACATTTTTTTATTTATTTAAAATTATAATTTATTTATAAATATTATAAAATTTTATTTTTTATTACTTTTTATCTGTTTATATAATGACCTCTTAGACCATAGTTTACTTACCAATGTCATTTTTCACAAATAAATCCAGTATGGTCAAAACACCCAATGTAAACTCAATTGTTTAATTGGATATTTATAAAATTTTAATTAGTGAAATAATAGTAATAATAATCTTAAAAAATGTTATAGAATAAATTAAATATATAACAAAAATTTATGTTTTTTAATTTAAAGTCAAACGTGACTTGGTATACTCAATGTAAGGGATTCCATCTCAATCTCCTTTAATTGAGAAATTTCTGGACAATATGAACCTTAATTCTTTTATAAGGATTATATAATTCTCTATCAACAATCTATATCCATAATATATCTATTCAAATCATAGTTAATGTTTCTTTAAATTTTAATGTTTCATGAGGCTTCTTACTTAATCATTCAAAGTGGTACAGGGAATTTAGAATGTTCAATGATTTAATTTTCTAGTCATTTTCAATATTTCATCATTATTGATACTGTTATATATGTTTATTTGAATAATGGGATTATAAAATACATTTCATATATATTTTTTATTTCATTAAAAATATTTGAAAATCTATATTTTTATGTATCTTAAAAGGAATGTTTTGGAAAATGACCAAAGGAATGGTCTATTCTTAACTTACCCGTCAATAATGAATTTTCTTCTGCCATGTCCATTATTGTATATTTGGATTCATTTGTGATATTACATGGTTTTTAAAATAAAAAACCTTCATTACTATATGTTTTGGGTATTTGGTGTTGAAAATTATTTTTTCAAAGAAATGATTTCTCTATTGAAAATAATCTCTTTGAAAGAATATTTTATTTTAATATATGAAATTAATTTTCATATGAAAATAAAATAGTTATTAAAATAATGAAATTTCATTTATCATATTCTGTTTCTTGGAAACTATAAATTATGGTTGAACCCAGATATCTCTAGGTGATCCTATTATATCTAAAATGATGGGTTCTTCCAGATAATGCTCTGATACATTGGTTAATGTTTATATTCTTTATGGAAATATATTATAAATATGGAATATGATTGTTACAATATATAAAGAATCTATAAGGGTTCTTTTGGTGTTCAATGTGATGATTTTACAAGTTAACTACATGAGTTTTCTATTTTTACTAATCAGTTTTCATTGAAATAATTGTTTTTTAAAAGTTAAAATTAATTTTATTCATTAAATAATGATATTTCTCTTTTGGGTAATTTTTTTCAATAAATGGATTTTCATGAGTTTGATTGTTTATCAATGGACTAATGGTTTTTTTATTTGTATACCCCTTACTAAGATTTTTATAATCATCCCAAATTTTTATATGTTTTTCAAATGATTTGAAGATGAGTAAGAGATTATAAGATTTCATATTAAAACACGTGAAGAGTTTTCATAAAAGAGATCATGCATTACTTTTTAAAATGTTTTTTATTGAAGAACAAATAGATACTATTCAGAAGTGTCTTCATTGTATTATTTAGTTTTGATATAAATTATATATGGCCTAATTATCTAAAATTTAATACTAACAAAAAACATCAATGTGATAGAAGGTAAAATCTTTACTAAAAATCAATATTATGTAATGTTTAAGGTCGATGCCTTATATAGTAGGTCAAATTTCAACAACACTACAATAAAATTATTTCTGAAAGTTATTTTATTTTCCACTATAATTAATTTTGTTAATTAACGTTGATATTTAAATTAATATTTTAAAAAAAATACACTTGTGTTTTAACACCCCCTGGACCATTTGTCCTCATCATTAGGACCTAAAATTGGTATCAAAGAGAATTCTATTTTTTGTTTTGTTTTATAAAAATATCTATTTGATAATTAAAATTAAAATATTGTCTATTGGGTAATTGTTTTTTTTTATATTTTTTTCAAAATATTTCCTTGACATCACAATCTAAAGTCCAAATCTAAAAGATGATAGGAATAGACCTTAAGGATTCTTTAATTCCTCCTAAACCATTAAAATTAATGGAAATTATAGTTTTTATTATCAATCTAGAACGGTTTATTACATCATGAATTTAAGAATTGAACAGTGGATCATCATGGTACAACCCTATAAAATACTATAAGTGGACTAAAATACACATATAAGAAAATATTTTAGTAAATATTATTTTAATTACAAACTACTAAAATTTTTGTATTCAGATATTAATTGATTTATGTTCCATCATATGAAATTAATTGTTATCACTCATGATATTTCTAAAATGTTACATGTTATTGACCGTTCATTATTAAATAAGATTTTAAAAATGAATAGAATCATCCAGTATGAATAAAATGACATTAAGACTGGTAAAGATGAATCTATGAACCAAATGTTCCACCAATTCACAAAAATTTTAATTTGGATGACTATATATAGAGATAAATAATAATATCCAATACTTTTTGAATGATTCCTAATAGTTCTACGAAAACAATTACATGAATAATAATTTTCAATTTATGAAATAAATAGCATAAAAATGTATGAAATTGAAGAATTGAATAGTTCAATTCAATAGTATGAATTAGAACTTATGAATAATGATGAATATGGTACAAAGATGAGAAATAGTGTATAATTTAGATTTATTAATGATTTCAATAACAGATCTATTGAATATAAACTATAAGATGTTGAAAAAATATTTATGGGTCAAATTGTGAGTGATGTTTAAAAATGACTAAAAAATAATAGATTCAAAAATAGATATAGATGGAAAACTCATGAAGATAAAAACAATGTTGATAATAAGGGAATTAAATATTATAATACATTATAAGAAATTATTATAAAATAAATTTAATTAAAAATAATGCTTGACCACACATTACTAATGAATGCATAAAAATATAAAAAGAATAATTAGAATGCATTAAAAATTGTTGTTTTTATACCGAAGAATCCAATTATAGTAAAGAATATATTAGTCAGATAAAATATTCTACTCTATGATTCATTTATTTTCTATGTTTTTATTGGAGTACAAATTTTTGTTACTATAGTTCAAACTCATACCATGATTATGAAAATAAAAAAAATTAAAAAAAATGAAAATGAAATATTGTGTATTGATGTTTTTAAAGATGATGATTTACAAAATAGTCATAAAGAAAATAATGATATTTTTAACTTAGAAAAAAAATATTTTCTAATAAATATAAAATTATGTAATATTAATTATTTATATCATGTTAATTATTATAATGGTTTTAAAAATTATAATAATTTGAAAGAAATTTGAAAAATCAAGGATATAGTTCTAGTGTTTTTATTTTTTGATTCAAGGAGAATGAATGTACCATGAGGTGATATATTAAAATAAAAATTATAGGAAAAATATGGTAATATTTATGAAATTATATTACCATACATATATTGAAATCATTTTATGAAGTGTTAAAAATCCACTTAATTCGGCTGGAATTTTTCTATGGGGTGTTAAAGGAAACTATGGAAATTTTTTTCAATAATATTGAAACAATATTTAAGAATATTTTATGCTCATATTTCTACAGATTTTATATATAATACCAAAAATTTCTTGTTTAAATTCATTGTGGGTATATAAAAATTAATTTAATAATCTAATTCGACCCAAATCATCATAGGTACCGACATTTTCAAGTAATAGTTTTTATTAGATAAATTACATATATATATCAATAAAGACATATGTTTCCTAGAATGTGGAAGCTCTATTTATGTTATTGGATTAACATTAACTTTGATCACATAAAATAGATGTTATCTGGGAACTATATCATTTTGAGTTGATTACAATGGAAAAGTATAATGTTTGTGTAAAAATGGTACATCAAATTTGAGTTTTATTTATAAATTTATATATGTTGAAAGCTTAAAATATAATTTCATTCTTATATCAATTTTATATTTTGATGGAATGGAGAAAAATTCAATATAATAAGGGTTTTATTTTCAGGGATGATTATTGATTATTTAATGTTATTTGTAAGAAAAATACTTATACTATTTATTTTTCTTACCTAACAGTTCACCATGTATATTATATGAATATTTTAAAGAGTTATATAATTCATTGAAATTGATTATTAAATCATGTAAATTCAAAATTGTTATATAATATATATAAATAAGATAATTCGATATAGTTTCCTACCATGAATAATGTACAACTACATGTCATATTGCTTGTATAAAATGGAAACAATATGAAGTCATTTTCATATGTATCAATCAGATAAATACAAATAATCATTGAAAATTATTACAAAATTATTTAGTTAGAAAAAGAAAAATTTACTACCATGAACGAATGAAACACATTGTAGTATTTATCAATGAATATAATAGATTTACATGGATTTATTTTCTTTCATATAAAATAATATTGAATCTTGATTTCTTGATTTGTTTTAATTTAGTTCAAATGAAAAAATTATGTATGATTTTTTGAAATCAAGATGAAAAATGTGGTGAATTTTATAAATTAAATTTTAATTTATGTATGTCAAAAAATGGTTATTCTCTTAATTTTTCTTCTCCTATAAGACCTTATCAAAATGATAATGTAGAATGGAAAAAGAATAAATATTTTTAATCTAGCCCAAACCATGTCATGTAAATATAATTTTACCAAATATCATTTATCTAAATCCATTTCACTAAAAGCTGTATTTAAAATTTATTTCTTATTAGACTATTGGTAAAGAATACTATTTGTAATTTTTTAGGTCAAATAATCCTAATTTTTGTTAATTTGGAATTTTTGGATTTAAAATTTATATATTTTTTTCAACATATTAAATAGATAAATTTTATTTGAATAATGATGAAGGTAGTTTTTCGGTAATAAAATAATAGTAGGTTATAGACATTATATAATAATAATTTTTTGAATAATGTATTCCTTTCATGTTTGCTGAATGTAAGGGGTATTGATTTCAATTATACATTTTTTTAATGATGGGTATAGATATTTTAATTAAAATAAATAAAAACCTTTGTATAAAGATGAATCAATTGTGAGGGATTATACTCTTTCTTTACCAGATCCTATATAATGAAAAATTCATATATATCAACATTTTGTCAATAATATTGTTATATTTATTAGGGATTTTAAAATAGATATTACATTTTGAACTTTCATGTTAATTATTATTTAATTTATGTTTTTTTCTAATAATATGTAGTATTCTTTGAATGATTGTATTTAGATTATTTCTCTGCATTATAACAGTAATAAATATTATCGTAATAATTTTATTATTAAGTTAATCCCCATAAAAAATATTGTTATGTTTATAAAAAATATTATTTATAAATTGATTTTTAGAAATAAGATATTTGAAAATTTGGTAAGATTAATATTAATAACAATGTAATTTTTCCTCAGGGTCACATTCCATAAGAATATATAGATTTTAATGAATCATTATTGTTGGTTTATAAAATTAATTTTATTAATATTTTCATCTTAAAATGCTTTTATGTTATTTAAAATGGATGTGAAAACTGTTTTTAAAAGGGATTATTTCTGTAGAGTTTATGATTCTCAATTTTGTAGTTTTTAATATGATAACATTCATAATCATACTTTTATGTGATAAAAATACTTATATACACTTATGTAATAACATCATGCTCGATATAAAAGACATGAATTGTTTTTGTTGAAAAATTATTTTACAAAATGTAAATTTTTTCACCGATTTTTTATTTAAAGGATAATAGATGATATTTAAATTGATCCAATTTATTTTGGTTGTATTATTTTTTAATATTTATATTATTCTCATTACAAATAATTTTCATATTATGGTTTGAATTATTTGGATATGAGTCTTATAGGATAATTGAAATCCTTTAATAGAAATCATTTTTTTCAAATAAATTATTATATAATCTTAAATCATTATAAATATGGTTATTATTTTACTAATAATTTTGGTTTTTATTTTGTTAAAGCATCCAAACCTCAATGATTATAATTTGCTACTTTTATTTTGATAATTTTTTGAAATATTTTGATAGTGATTTTTTGGACCTATGATTTAATGTTTATAAAATTTAACATAATTCTAGACCTGATATAATGATTAGTGTGTTTATGCCCGAAATTTAAATTATTTTTTAAGGAAACTCATATAAATTTTGTTATATTTGATAATATATATGTTAAAATAATATTCAATAATTGTTATTTTATTTGAAACAAAATTATTGTAAATTAATTAGTTACATTGAATCAAATTTTATTGGATGTAGAAATTATTGAAAATTTGCATTAGGTTTATGTTACATTATAAATAAAAAATTAGTGTCTTTGAGATCAAATAAAAAAACATAGGTACTTAATATACTATTAAAGGAAATTATATTTCTTTTATATATTTTTACTTAACTTCATTATGGATAAATTGTTGGGACCACTTTAGTAATTGTGTTTTATTTGTTCTCAATAAGGTCAATGAATGACAATGATTTTTAAAGACACTCTCCAAAGAGAAATGGAGAATTCAAATCAAACCATTGATGTTCTTCTCCTATGTTCAAAGAACTTGTATCACGTCTGATACAATGTTTACAACATTGAATTGACATCCTATTAAACAGGAAGAAATTAGTCATTGGAATTCAAATTCCAAAAATAAATGGTGATGATGGGGGATGCATGGGATTGGTATTTGAATAAGGAGAGGGTTGGATTTTAAAGAGGCCATTCATGAGGAAGATTTGTGATTAAAGATTTCCTACCACATTTATGCATTATGCAATGTGTTTTTAAAGCATACTTACCAAATTGGGACAAACCTTGATTTAGCTACCCCAGCCTAAACCCAAGGCACATGCAGGGCCATAGGGGGTCTGCCACACCCATGGGGAAGCATAGGAAGAGCTAGCTCGCAAGAGGCATGTGTGGGACATGTATAAGCCCGCAGGAGTGTGCATGGTGATCAACCCGTGCACAGGTATCTGCGTAGTGGGCGCTAAGAGTGAGCATGCAGAAAACATGGGTGGGAACATAAGTACTCCTGCAATGAACCAGTGTGTAGCGACACCAGAGGGGGGAGATGAGAATTATGAGTAATTATTGGGAGGAGTTGATTGATAAACCACAAGACACCCCGGTGCATTTTGATGTGGGGTGAGTTTTAAAAACGTGGAGGAACTCTTCGCCACTCATTTGATCTCATGAGAGATATCGACCGTACACATCATTCCACATCCTGCATTATACTCAGGGCCATCTGAACTCAATATGAGAAGATCCAATGGCTACAGTCTCATTTTTAACCTCTGATTTCATATAGAGTATTTTTATTCAACTGCTCGCCATTTCCACTGACGATCTACCATGGTCGTGCTCATGGTGAGAATTGATTATGAAAACTCAATCATGGTGATCATCTGATTGAACTGAGACCATGCATGCAATCTACATCTTGCATGAATGAAATATCTCGAGGAAGAAGGCTTGGACGAGGTCACATGGATTCATTTGTGATTCATGAAGTAGAATTTTGCAAATTATCTTAACTTGATTCAAAAATATAGGATCCCACATTCGGAAAAAGGAAACACTCGAGGCTTGTGTCTCATCCTTGACTCGTAGTTTTTAAATCTTGATGGAAAAGTTCTCAGGAAATCAAAGCCTTGATCATAATGGGAGATATGTGGATTTGAATGCAGAAGAGGTTGTCCCCTCTCCTATAAAAGGTGGAACCTAAGAAGAGAAGAGTTTCTGCTCCCACATACCCAAGAGCTCCTATTTCAAAAAACATAGCATCTCCCTATGCATTATTTCTCCAAGAGAAAATAGGAGTCCCGTGAGCTTTCGGCTCTGCGAAGAATAGTTCTTGCAAGCCTTAGATATGTGCTATATACCATTTAATTTCTTCTTGAAGAACCCACACCTGAACACATGATAGGTTTTGTAAAAACCAACACTGTTCTTTGCAAAATTCATGCCATTGTGAGCTAGTGCGGGAGATATTCTCTCACTGTGATTTTCGAAGTGTCAAAATTGTGCACCTCATACACAAATAAGAACTGTGTATCCTTACATGAAGAATACAATTCAAGGCCACATTGGTTTCATAAGGTGAAGAATAACTCTTTGAGGTCCTCATTTTTACATTCCATTGTTTTGATGAGTTTGACTATTTGTGAAGAAGGAAGGGCAGTACTTGTTGCATGCACCCATGTGATTATTTGAAGAATCCTGGGGCCTAGATGAAGGAGGGTGCACAAAATAAGTGTTATACCCATTCGAGTGTGGTGATTCATGCATATAATCCTAAGGAAACACCCTAACTATGATAAATAGAGGAAAAGTATAGAAAGAGGAGGAAGATTCCTTAAGTAGTAACATGAAAAAATAAAGAGTTTCACCCATTCGTGTTTGAAGAAACACACAAAACACCCTATCTTATTACAAGAGGGAGAATGAAAAGAAAGGTAATGAAGAGACTGAGTGTGTGTGTGTGTGTGTGTGTTTGAAGAACCATATTCATTAAGGGTTTTCACACAAGAAGAAGAAGAGGATAATTCATGCTTGCATACATGCACATGCACACATGAAGTGACTTAAATATAGAATAAAAATAATGTTTGTGAAATTGTATAATTAAGAAGGAGAAATAATGGGAATATGAGGTCCAATCTAATTTCATATGCATTATCACATGCATACATGAACATGAAGAAAATAATTGATTCAGATAATTCCAATTGAACTGATCTTAACTGCCTGAATAATAACATTGGTATATGTGATTCTATCCAAGAGGATAGAAGAAGATTCAATGTTGTTGGTTTTTACACTAGAAAAGAAGAGAAAGAAATGAAGAAGAATTTATTTCTTACTGCTTTGCAAGTAATCAAGTTAAGTGAACTGAAGAAGACCAAGAGAAAAACACACCTTTGGAAGAAGAAAGAAAACTGTCTTCATAGGCAGTATAAAGAACCAAATAGAGGCTGTAAGATGGACTAGCCTATCACCAGTCCAAGGAAGACGGTAGTTTTCCAACCCACCTCCAATGTTTAGGGACTCACAAAAGCTATAATAATGTTTTCCCAGCCCCTCCACTATAATATCATATCACATCATAGTGGATAATCCGTGCACTGGTCATAATTATGCATTGCAAGAACGTAAGAACTCTTGTTGAGTGGTGTACCATGTAAAAATATTGTGTGCATATTTTTTTTACTTTCTATTATTTCATGTGATAGGGAAAAGATAATACGAGAATCAACATCCTAACATGTCAATAGGTACAGGGATAAAAGATTGAATTGGTTTAAACATTCCCCAACATTGATTCACCACACCTATCGGTGTTAGGTATATCCCAAACTGGTCCTCTCAATTAGTATCAGAGGGACATGTTCACCTCTTTTAGATTCTATACAGTGAAGTTATTATATTTTTAATACCCATGTTTCTTTCCTGAGTTATCAATAAAGTGAATTTTTTTTGAATATTATATTATCTCTGAGCAGAAAACTATATCTACCAAGACCATGATGAACAGGAAAAATAAGGTCAAGATAATTTTGAAGAAGATATCCCTCTTATATAAAGATGTGTAAGGATATGGTTCTCCATATCTATATGACATTGAATACACACCAGACATGGAATGTTATGAGTAGGTGTCTTAAGTTTCCACCAAGAAGATGGATAACCATTCTACACCAAATGATAAAAGATGAATGTGTTAGTACATTTGGAAATTATTTCATGATAAAAATGCCGACGCAAGTGGTGATGATCAATCTACAACATCTCAAGAAATATCAATTGATAGATTAATAATGATTCTGCATGGTATTCATGAAGTGTCTATATCCCTGGTTTGTGGATTATTTCAATGCTTGTAGGAAAATATCACTCAGTTGGAAGAAGAAACTAATGTTCTGGAGAAAGGTTTATAAGGAAATATTGTTGAATGTTTACATCTCTCTAGACAGGTTAAAGCCTTTGATGAAACCAAGATAAGATTTGAAATATTTTCCTCAAAATGGATCAAAGATGTTGATAAATTAAGGGAGTCAACAAGGCTATAGAATAGAAGATTCGTAAACATTAAAATGAGTTGAAAAGATGTAATGAAGTCAAGGAGGTATATTTGGAAGAAGACTCCAAGAAGATCAAAGAACTTAACTCTTTGTTACAAAACAACGTAATGATACATGAAGTTACAGTTGAAAGATTAGTGATGAATTGTGAAGAGAAGATAACTATGATTGAAGACCATGAAGTCATCATGAATATAAGATGTCAAGAATTGTTAGCTAAGTTGAGCAATCTTGAGAATACACATATTGAGTCTCCACAATAGAAAGAAACAGTTGCGGCAAGTACTCGATTCTCACTATAAGATTCTACTCTCAAAATACCTCCAACATGTGACATGAAGATCAATATTCAGTCATTGATCTCTTAAAAGTATCTAGAATGTAAAAGTACTATCCATAACAACTTTTCCTAATGTTTTTAAAACTGTTTCTACAAAAAGTACAAGTTGGATGAAAATTTCTAAAAAAAATATAGATGAAGAAAAGTGAGAAGAAACCTATCACCATGGATATGGTGGATAGGGGAAAGAGTGTAGAATATAGTTCCCCACAAAAAGCACAAAAATTCAATAAGAGGATTCAGCAACCTTATAAAAAGTATGGAATGAAGTCAATGATTGTTTGTCAATGCTGGTGTAGTAATAGATTTAGAAATTTTGTAATTAATTGTTGGTACAAACCCTTAAATGTTAAAGCATAGAGGAATCCCATCTCAATGGGGGAGAAATCTAGAGAAGAAGAAGCAGCATACATAGATCCAGAAGTATCTGTATACTGCAAACAGTTTTGAAATGTTATATAACATCTGTGATATATGCAACAGTAGTGGCCATATGAACGGATCATGTACTTTTCAACATGTACCTAAAGCTGATAATACAATAAGATCATAGGATATTGATAATAAAGAAATATCATCCATGGTAAGCAGTCATAAGAATGTTGTAAAAGCAAACACTCCCAAGATGACTATGAGGTGGAAAGTATAGAAGTCCTTGGATTCAAAATCCAAGAAGGTGAAGGTTGGTGCATCCAAAAGAACTACTAATAGGGATTCCACTCAGAAGAAGCCATGTTGAAGATCCAATATAGATTCCTTAGTCCCTAATGATATATTGGTGGTTTGGCTAGAAGATTTGGAATGAAAGAGAAAGATCTAAGATTCACATGCTAAGAATTGTGCTAAATGAAAAAAGATGATTCTACATGAAAAAAAGATGTTCTGTGTGTGAGGAGCAACAAGGCTGGTCATACAGTTAGAAGATGCATTTAAATTACTCCATCCCAAGAAGAATTCTAAAAAAATGTGATTGTTTCACCAGGTGAATATAGTTCCATAAAATCCCATGAAGAAAGAATATTCACATATAGAGATATGGAATAAATAGTGAGGTCCACACAATCCCAGTTAACATTGATGATTAGATTTGAATGTGTGATTAAGGGAGCATCTAGGTTTATAATATCATCTCTGATTCATTGTTCACATTGATGGAGAAAAGAAGATCCACCTTACTCCCTTAAATATTTTTGTTTTTTATTTGCTCTTATCATACAGGGAATTGAATGTGAGGAATGATCATTCGGGAGGAACCTCAGATTTAGTTATGAGAAGCATTCCCTTGAGGGGGAGACATATGAAGAAGCTTCCAGATTCATTTTCTCAATTGGTATTAACATCAGTTGGTATAAAATTCAATTACTCTGAATATTTTCTAAAGATCATGTCATTGTAAAAGGTATGTCATTTATCAATCTATCATCCTTGGTTACTCAAAATAAATACTATTTTTTCAAAGGGGGTGTAACAAAAATTACCCAGTGACATAAGAAGAATGGAAGTGTTCCAAGGTCACATATCATGCCTTTTATAGCTGAATGTACTGGATCCATTTGTTAAAGTGAGTGCATGAGTTTCAGGTTGATTAATTCATATCACACATATTATCTTATGCCTGAAGTGAAAGTGGAATCCACATAAAGTAAAAGATAATTAGTTCTCATATACTGTTATATCATGATAGAATGGATAATAGACTACTCTGTTGTCTAAATCAAATCCAGTAGTTTTTTACCAAGACCATTGCTCAAGTAAAAACAGTGTAAAATGATCGATGGCCCATTTCTTGAATATGGATTGATACCCCTCTTCCAATGAAATTTTTATTTCATATCAATAATGGTGAGAGAATTGAAATGAAATTTTGAGGAGTGAAAGAAGTGAAGATTTATAGTGACACATTCATTTTTGAAAAAAAAAACATTATGTATTACAAACAAATAAAAGGGGGGAGATTGCTGGGACCACATTAGTAATTGAGTTTTATTTGTTTTTAATGTGGTCAATGAATGTAAATTATGGTTAAATACACTCTCCGAAGTAAAATAAAGAATGCAAATCAGACAATTAATGTGATGCTTCTAAGTTTAATGAACTTGTATCATGTGTGATACATTGTATACAACATTGAAGTGAGATACTCTTATGGATGAATGAAGTTCTCTTTGGAATTCAAGTTCTAAAAAGAAATGGTGAAGAACGGTATGTATTGTATTTGAATTTGAAGGAGTGGATTGGATTTTTTAGTGGGCATGCATGAGGTTGATTTGTGACTAATGATTTCCTTTCACTTCTTTGCATTCTGCCAGGTATTTTTTAAGGCCTTCCTTAAAAAATGGGGACAGCCCATGAGCTAGCTACCCCAGCATCAACCCTAGGCAAATGAAGGAAAACAGGGGGTCGACCGTGCCCATGGGGAGTCCTAGGCAGAGCCAGCTTGCAAGAGGCATGTGTGGGCTGTGTATAAGCCCGTAGGAGCATACACGGTGATCAACCCATGTGCAGTGATGTGCATATTGGGCACTAAGAGTGTTCCTGCATGAAGCATGGGTGGGCGCATAAGCATGACTACAGAGAAATGGTGACGGGTGACACTGGATGGGGGAGAGGAGAATTATGAGTAGTGTTTCGGAGGAGTTGATTGACAAACCGTGAGAAAACTGTGGCACATTTCTATGTGGGATGTTTTTTAAAAATGTTGAGGAAATCCGGACTGCTCATCTGATCTCTGCAGTGATCTTGACCGCATTCCTCATCACGTATACTGCATTATAATCGTGGTCATCTAAAATCAATCTAATCCAATCCAATGGTTTCATCCTTGTCTTCAACATCTGATCGTATGGTGAGTATCCTGATGCCGCTTCTCGCCATCGCCACCGTCGATCCACCATAGTCGCGATCTCAATCATCATTGATGATGAAAACTCATGCATGTTGATTTTTTGATTGATCCAAGACCATTCATGAAATCTACATCTTGAATTCATGAAATATCTCTAGGAAAAAGGCTAGGCCGAGGAAAACATACTTGTCGAGGCCACATGGATTTGTGTGAGATTCATGCATGAGGATAGAAGCCCTCTTTTGAAGAACGGAAACACCCGAGACTTGAGGATTATCCTTAACCTGCCATTTAAAAATCATGAAGGTAATGATCTTAGGAATTCAAAGCCCCTATCTTAATTGAGGATACATAGATTTGAACACGGAAGAGGTTCTCCCCTCGCCTATAAAAGGAGAAACCTGATAAGAGAAGATATGTTTCCCCCACATTCCGAAGAGATCTTGTCTCTAAAAATAGAGCCTCTCCCTGGGCATCATTCCATGAAGAGTAAACAAGAGTCCCACGAGATTTCTGCTCTGTGAATAATAGTTTCTACAATCCTTCTACAGGTTCTACGCACCCTCGAATTGCTTCATGAAGAACCAGAACCTGAACTCACTATAGGTATTGTGAAAACCCTCGCTAATCTTCGCAAAAGCCATGCCATCGAGAGCCAGTTCTTGAGATCTTCTATCACAATGATTTTTTAAGAGGCAAAATTTTGGAACCTCATGAACAAAAAAGAACCGTGTCATCCATGCATGAATAATTCAACCTGAGGCCACATTGATTTCATAAGGTGAATAAGAACTCTTTGAGGTAAGAATTTTTACATTTCATTGTTTTTAAGAGTTTGAATGTTAGTGAACAAGGAAGGGAATTTCATCTTGCATGCACCCATGTGCATTGTTTGAAGAAGCTTGAGGCCTTGAATAAGGAGTTTGCATCGAGGAATGGTTATACCCATTCAAATATGATGATTCATGCATAAAAACCATAGGAATCATCCTAACTGAGATCAAGATAAGAAAAGAAGAGAAAGATATGAAGGGGCCTTGAGTAGTAAATTTCACATAGAAATGGTTTCACACATTTAGGTTTGAAGAAACCCACAGAAACACCCTAACATAGTACAACAGGAAGAATGAAATGAATGTGGAGGAAGAGACCGAGAATGTGTGTGTGTTTTTAAAGAAGCATATTCATTAAGGGTTTTTACACAAGAAGAATAAGAGTAGAATGTATTCTTGCATACATTCACTTGCACATGTGAAGTGACATTAATAATGAATAAAAAATAAGTGTGTGCACGTGTATAATGAAGAATAATAAAGGGAATATATTATTCAATCTAATGACATATTAATGATCACATGCATACATAAACAAGAAGAAAAAAATTGATTCAGATGATGCCAAGTGAAATGATCTTCAATGCCTGAATAGTCACATTGGTATATGTGATTCTAGCCAATAAGAGAGAAGATGTTTTAGTGTAGTTGGGTGTATCACTATAAAAGAAGATAAGGAAGGAATGAATAATTTCTTGCATACTACATTGCAAGTAATCAAGTGAGGATTACTATAGAAGACCAAGATAAGAACCATCCTTTTGGAGAAGGAAGAGGACTCTCTTCATAGGTAGTATAGAGAACCACTGAGAGTCTGCAAGTTGGATTGGGCTATCACAAGTCTAGGGATGTGGATTATTTTCAAACCCCCCTCCAATGTATAGGGAGTCACAGTAGCTAAAGGATCATTTTCCTTACGAATCCGCTATAATAACATATCATATAATAGTAGAGAATCAATGAACTACTCCTATTCGTGGATGGAAAGGACGTAGCTATGCTTATTTAGTGGTGAACCTTGTAAAAATATCTTCAGAATATTTTTACTGCATTATATAATTGCATGTGATAGGGAATAGAGAAAAATAGATTCAAGATCCAAACTAGTCTAGAGCTATAGGGATAAAAGTTGTAATTATTTTAAAACGTCCATAACACTGATTCAACCCCCTCTCAGTGTTATGTATATCCCAAACAGGTCCCCTCATAAATCATATTTTATATAAATACGGTATTAATATAGAAAATATGATTATTTATTATGATAATTATTCTCCCATTTCACATTAATAATACCAATATTAGTGGTCCAGTATAAATGATATATACATGTTTCCCCTTTAATATAGAATATTTTAATAAAGATGATTTTTTAGAGTGTGCATCAAAATAGATTCATCTAACTGATATTTCATTAATGATTACATTTTATCTCGAATTGATATGATTAAAATTTAATATGGTATGTTAGATACATCATATTTTATTAATATTTTTAATATCTCTACAAATCATTTAAAATACAGAACTACATATATATTTTTCAAATATATAAATTTGTTTTATATAAATGTATATATGTTTATATTTTAGATTTTTAATATATAATATATTTTCCATTACTTATTTTATGAAGGGTGAGTTTTTAAAAAAACATTTCCTTGATTATTTTATATGCTGTAATTTTTACAGCACTGATTTATTAAATTTTATCAAAGTAAATAATATAAATTATTTAATTTTTCATATATTTGAAAATGTTGGATAATGTTTTGTAAATATTTGTTAAAATAATATTGTTCATTTTTTTAATTTCCAAAATGGGGATTATTAGTGATGGTTAGGGGAGATTGTCAGTGTAGAGTGTTTTTTGAAATGGTTTTTAGTGTGTTTTCAAATTTACAAAACTCATTTTATTTACTTTATATATCTCACTTATTTAATATATTATTGTAAAATTTTATCATTAAATGGGTAATTATAATTTCTATCATTATTGTATTATAAGCCTCCATAATTGTTTTTGTAATTATAGTATATCAATTTTTATATATTCATATGTTAATATATTATTAAAACGTATAGAATTTTTGTATTTTTTTAATTATCCTTACTGTATTAATGTTTCTTATGCTACTATCAACCTATTACTATACCTCTTTAAATTTAAACTATCATTATTTATTTATTTTCTCCACCATGATATTCTGGTGATTCCATAATTTTCATCTTATAGTGATTGTGAAGAAAGAAAAATCAAGCTTCTATGAATATCTTTCGTCTGACCATGAATTAGAATCACTGTTCTGTTAATTATTCTTTCATTCATGCATTTTAGATCATCAAATTATGTGTATGATTTCCCTTTTTCACCCACCACATAAATTCTTCTACTCTTTATTCTCAAGTGACCATTATTCTGAATCATTGTGTATCATTATCTCAATATCGACTCACGCATCTTTTTTATGTTTACATGTTTCATATTCATCTTATATTCATTGTTATGCTCTAAATTAAATCAAATTTTATTCCAATATCATTCATGTTTTGTGTGTTATACTCAACAATGATGTCCTGGACATTTATTTTGTGGTGACCATGCATATGGTGAATAGTATCTCACAAACAGAACCCCTTTTACTTTTAATATTCCATGAAGAATCTATGGAAACAACATACTATACACTAAAATGTTAATTAAATGTATACTGACCCCAAAATTATTTTTCGAATATTATATATATTCATTGACTATAAGGATCGTTATGATCATGAGAAGTTTAAAACTACCATAAAAGGTGACATTAAAAATTGAAATCTGCGACCATGTGTTGTACACTACCATAACATAAAACCATGAGATTCATCTTTGATAATAATCTATGATTGGGAATTACCACCAATAGTTGTGTCCATGATCTTTGAATGTCTATTACAACAACATGTAGTTTTTCTCATTTCTACTATTATGTCTAAAATTTATTTATTTTTAAATTTAGAATTTATTATGATTCTATAATTTACGTGTATATTAAAAAAAATTATTATATTTTTTATAATATTTTTTTAACAATTTTATTATTTTGAAAATTTTGGTCTAATAATTTTAACTACTATTAAACATAATATTTAATTATTTCATATTATATACATTGAAATTTGAAATTCATATATAATATTTATAGTGGAAATGATGACTATTATTAAATAATTGAAATTTATTTATCGTGAATATTTCATATTGATTTATTTTTATTTTAATATTGATTTTTAAAAATGAATGTTAATTTAATTTAAAATATCTTTTTAAAAATATTTAATTTATTTTCATTAGTTTAACATTGAAATATATTATTAATGTTTAAACATAATTTTTTGTGATCAATTAACTGTATATTTTACCATATAAGTTAAAGATAATTTTGATGGAAAATTAATTTTTTTGGAAAATTATTTAAAACAATGATTTAAATTTATTCAAATTATTTTGAATAACTATATAATTGATAATACTACAAACTATTTTCTATCATTGAGATAACTACTAAGATAAATATGAATAATTTATTATTGTCATAAATAGTTCTACTCAATTAAATGATAATTGGATTTTGTAGTTCTCTATTTAAATGTTGTTCGAGAAGGAATTATATGAATCAAATATCATTGATAATAGCATAAAAATATAACGATTCCATTATGAAACAATCTATGATTTTAAAATGTGATGTACAATTATTTAAACTCATATGTTATTATTGTTTCATCATTTGGAAGATCTCTCAAATTTTGAAGCATGTCTTCTTGAACTACAATTTCCTTGAAAATATGATGTAATCCATCACTTGTGAACCATCACATGTAATTATCTTATTTATCTTCTATCCATTTCACCTTGGATATTTATTCATATAACACTACTTCATATCTTCTACTCCCATAATAATACATTTTTATTATGAGTTTAAATTGAAATAAATTATTTCATTATTTTAGTTGTGTATCCCATATTATAATTTAAATAATTATTGTGCAGTAAAACTATTAGTCTAATTTTAGTTTCTTAATTGGATGGTGACTCCCTATACAAAAGATTTTGTCTCAGTGTGGTCATCCTTATAATTTGTAATAATGTATCATTATAATCAATTTTGGCTCCCCTTCAAAATTCAATATAGTTAACATTGTATCTCTGATTGAGTAGAGATGGATGTGATTAGTGTAGGTCCACTTTGGACTAAACTACAAAAACAAATTTATGTGTTCAATTTTTTAATTTTCCTCTATAATTAACTTTGTTAATTAAATTTATTATTTAATCATTTTCATTAAAATTTGTAATTTGGTCTATTCACCATCCCTCTAGACCACCATAAGTAATATTTGGGACCTAGGTGTTCTTTCACCTCAATCAACTGTATGAATCTCATTTTAGTATACATAACCTTATGATCATATATGACCCATAATTTTTAACAACATTAAAAAATATAATGTAATTTAATTAAATAGGGGTACTTCAAAACATATTAATGGAGGGAAATGTTTTTTGGGAATCATAAGAAACCCTTTTTCTTTTGATTCACTTCTTATCAACTCACTGGATACAACATATTTAGTAGATTATACTCTTTATGAAACTAAATTATTATTCCTTTATAGCCTGGTTTTCATCTCCTTAGTGTGAATAATCTCACCAATACATTTTTATTCATTTAATAAAAACCTCTAAATTATATAATATTATTATTTCTAATTCAACAGGAAACTCTACAATTATTATTTTCATTTATAGTAGTTATAAATATAAAAATACTTAAGCTTGTCTCTTACTTGTCATCCATGATTTTCATGAGAGAAACCACTTTATTCATCTTTTCTCTCTTTGTTTTCTTATTCTACTTCAATTTTTTTTATTTTTAATAATCAAGTAATGATTACTTAAAAAAATACCATTTCCCTTATCCATTTATATTCATTAAAAACTAGTTGTGTGATTTTAAGTGAAATATCCTTTACTTCCTCTAATCCATGTCTCCTATTTTCAAAGGTGGTGGGGGTCTAATTTTAGTACCTTCATTGAATATTTTCGTAGTACCTTTCTATATAACATAGGTTTTTAAATTAAAACTCCTCTAGATGAAATAATACCTTGGAAAACGTTTTTTTAGATGATATGTCATTAAACTAAATCTTATTACACTTTTTAAGTTTATAATAAGTGTCTAAGGCATTAAATATATACATATTAAATCATTTCACATGTATATTCGTTACATATTCCTATAAAACACACCAAAAAACCTATAAATATAGTATATTTGGTGATTATAGAAAAACATTATTAAACAAAATTATTATAATAAACAAAAAATTTCTTCTCAAAATATACATGTTTAGAAACATCATACATAATACTCTTAATTTTAATCTGAGAAATGGACAAATAAGAACAGGTGAGCTCAGATTCAGAGTATAGTGAACAAAAAAATTTCAATTGAATATCTTTAGTGTTCATAAGTTGAGAATCTGTGTATGTGAATATAATAATGGTGGATGATCATTTGAAAATTGTATCATATCAAATAATATATAGACCATAAATCACTATTCATTTTATAAGTCTTTTAAAGTAAAAAAATAATTAGTCATAAATGTTTGAAAACATGATCTATTAATAATTATCCTGAGAGAATAAACTAATTATTTTTATAAAATAATAATTAGTCACACAAATAATAATATCAATATTAAGATACGTCAAGTTTAAACACCAATACATTCACATCTTACTAGGGTGGGGTAACCACCTTCAAATAATATAGTAGACATGAGCTAACTATATGTTCTCGTAAAATAGAAGACATGGGATAAATATTAACATCTCTATCTAATATCATGGGATATAAAACATTAACCAATTATTTGGTGGTCTATAAGGTACCCAACATTTATATATAGAAAATTTATACATATAAAAAAACATCATTATTCAATTATAAATTATTTAACTTGATTGAAAGAAAGGGGTTTCATATTGATTTCACACAAACATTTTCATAACCATTATAGTGAAATATGATTCACAGTATCATTAGGTAATATTATAGATATGTCATATTAATTATTAATTTATTATGAAATATATTATACCCACATTTAAACATCATCTGAATTTTATTTGAAAAAAAAACTTTCATTTTTAATATCTTTTTTAAAAGAGAATAACATATAAAATAAATGGTAGAAATATTACCGTGGAAAACCATTAAAACATATATATTGTATTTTTTAAATATAATTGTTTAATATGGAATTTATTTTCAATCATATTAAAAAAATTAAACAAGATATTCCTTTCACACATCTTTAAATAATATCAATGTTGTTAGAAAATGATTCAATTGTAAAATGTTAAAAAAATTATTTGTAATTTTTTTAAAAAAAATTAATTCCAAAAAAATTTATTTCTGTTTTAATAAATGTATATATAAGAATTATAATTCAAAATAAATAATTAGGATATATATGAGAATGATTCTCAGTTAAAATGAAGAGATAGAGTTGGATTATCTAATAAGCACCACCCCAGGTAAATTATGAAAAAAATGAAATTCAAATGGATGGATGGATTTTAAAAAACATTAATTAACTATGATATGAAATCATTAGTGTGTCTATATTGAAATATAGTTCCATTTACCAATATAAATATTTACTTATATCAATATCACATTCAAAATGATATTAAAAAGAAAACCTATACCATTATTGTTATGTTCCATGAAATTGATTTAACATACTACAAAACATGCATAACCAACTAATTAAATAATTATGTAACATTTTTCATCTAAATTATAAATTATAGACTTCAATTATGATCCTTAATTTCACATATATTTTTACATTGTTGTTTATTTATAATACATTATGTTTGTAATTTTTTAATATTTCAAACAAGATTCATAATGGTAACAACGATCCAATTCCTTGATAACAGGTTCATAACTTCTGGATTATTCATGGTAGTGGAATATTGTTTTCATTCAATTATATATGAAAATGTATAATTTATAGATTGTATGTGCACAGTTCATGAGAATGAGTTCTATGACGAACTTTTTTTCCGATATATTACAAATAACAATGAGTAAATTTATAATGATCATTAACATTTTTTAATACCTAAAGTGCCATATTTATGAAATATATTAAAAAAAATTATAGTATATTATCATTATTTATTTATTGATTCTTATTCAAGTGGAAAATAGTGATGTTTTTCAAGCATGGTTCTTATTGGGGTTGAGCTAGCCTAAACAAGAATTTGATATAATAATGAATGATTATGAGTTTAGAGTTACAAGGCTGTAATATAATTTTTATGGAAAATAAATATTTCAATAAAAAACATCATTATATAGAAAAATTATATTTATAAGAATTATAGATAAAAAACTAATTGAAAAGGTAAGTGATGAACTTGTACAATTAAGGAATTTCATTATTCTCAACATGAGTTCCTTCAAAATAAAATTTTTATACTTCCTTTAGGGAACCGTAATCTATAGAAAGTATTTGAAATATTTGGGAGATGAATATTGGTATGGGATTTAATAGTGAAGTAAATAATTTTATTTTTTTGTGAATGTTATATGAGTGTTAATTTATAGCTATGTTTTGAGAGATGTTTCCACAAATACTCATTTCCTAAGATGTATGGATGTTATTTTATATTATAAGTACACACATAACAGGTGATGTAAATGTTTTTAAAATTAGATTAATCTTCAAAATATTTAATGAAAGGGTTTAATGACAAATTATATGCTTTCTACATATTTTTATCCATTTCTATGTTTTTTACATTTACTAGGGTAAATGAATTTCAATTGTGATAACTTTTTTTAATAAGAAAAAATGAAATTTCAGTATTTAATTAATTTGAATGTGGGAATTAAAAAATATTCTCTATTTAATCTAATTAAATATCTAAAGAATGTAAATAAAATTTCAAATGATAATTAAAAATACATAAAAAAATATTTCATAGATAATTAAAATGTGTACCTTAGGTATTCTTAATCAAATGTCATATTAATTAAAAGTTAAATGATTGTTAATATATATTTTTATTCGTAGAAACATTATATTAGATTTACAATTTAAAAGTGTTAAAAAATATATTATAAAAATATACCATTTTTATGAAAAATAATTCTTTTTGAAAATATATATTTTTAACATCAAATAAATTTATCCATATCCTAAGTAAATTTATTATTTATCATATAAAAATATTTTTTTCAAAATACATTGGTATTAAAATATCTCTTTTAATTTTATAAATAAACCAAATAATTATTTAATTATATTACTTATAATATGTAATTTATACAAAATATATTTTTCTAATAAATTCATTTATTTAAATGTTATCTATTAATTTGGTTTTTTGTTATTTATTTATTTTATTTTTTCAGTTACAAATTATAAAAATTAGATTTATCCAAAAAACATATATAAAAAAACTGTATTTCTAATTTCATTATATCCAATGACCATATTTTCAATGACCATATATATATTGATTAGATTTTATTACAATATATTTCAATATATCAGTTATTAAAAATATTAATTTTAATTATATAATTATCTCTCAACATTTATACTATATTTATAATTACTTGAATTATTTACATAGTTGGAATTAATTTTATGACCAATATGAAGAACCATGAGTATAATGATGTTACTGTTGGGTTATTTTTATTTACATGTGGATTTATTAAACATGTGGTTTTTTAAATGATTTTATATAATATATTTTTACAATGAATTGATTTAAATATTACATTATAATATTTTTCCCCATGAAAATTAATTACAGTTAATTTTAGTATAATGATTCATGTAAAAAATCTATTCAACATAGTATTTGTTTTTAGGGAGAAAATAAAATAAATAGTTGGGGGTCAAATTATACCAATAGTTAAAGGATTTCACCCTCATAATTTTTTTAACCTGTTAAAAAAATGAGGGTACTTATACCACATTACATATTTATGTTCCTATTTGACTTTATCAATATTATTATTCTTCAATATATCATTAAACTGAAGAGAAGACTTATTTCATACAACATTATTTCAATGATTCAATATTTTTACTAGTATCTCCTCTTAATAAAGTTCATGTTAAAACTATAAAAAATGTGAGTTCATTTCATATAAATTTTCAAGTACAGACTTCCTTAAATGTGATGCATGGAACACATCATACACTTTGGATAGGTTTGGTGGAAGTTACATATGATAAGTTACATCCTTGCATCATCTAGAATACCAAAGAAAAAATATATCTATGGATCAGTTTTTTATCTTATGAAATATTACAAAACATTCCATTATAATACTCAAAGTAATATATTTAATCCAACCTTATATATAAGATCTCATCTATGATTATGATAATATGTCTTATATCTAATCTACAATGTTTTAATATTCCACTAAATGTTTTAAATATTCTTAACCATTTCTTAAGAATGATATGGTTCTAAAAGTGTATACCCTCTAATATTATCCAATAATTATAGCGTTCTATAAAACATCCTAAAATGATTCCCTTGTCATTACATTTTAATGATATAATCAAAAATATTGTTATTTGAGGACTCTACCAAGGGCAGGTGTTCGTACCAACATCCACTAAAATCCTATGACACATTCATAGCATATCCTATAGATTCTCAATTGTCCTTTGGGATTCAAAATCATTATAAAAATGATTTGAAATTGAAAAGATAATTTTATATCTATTTTTTCTTAAATAATACTATAAAACAGTAAGGTCAACCTTGAATCTCAATTAGTTGAAATTGGGAGATGCGTTATACACAGCCTTTGTACATCCTTCTTATATATCATGGAATTATGATCTAGTGTGAAATGATACTAAATTGTAATGTAATGAGATGAATTATTAGTGATATAAAATAATAAGAATACTATATTAAAATCATTATATGTTTTATGGTGTCCAATAACAAAATAAATAGTGTTGTTTACAGTTTTTAATACAAGTATCTGTAATGGTAGAATCATCCCTGTTGAATTAATCATTCCACCTTATCTCATTGGCATCCAAGGTATTGAAATACTTATTATGTTGTCTCACACTTAATGTTATCCTACGTAAAAGGATTCTAGGGATCCTTATACATCATTGTTATTCTAGGGAAGAGATAGAATTATGAACTATATTAATCATTCAAGAGATCATACTCTTGTTTTTTTATTAAATCTATATTTTTTGTCAAACACATAAAACATAATACTTTCAAAATTTATTCCCTATAATAATCCATACCTTCCATTATATCTTTATATACCCCTTATGAACATTCATGAACCTTATATTGATATAGGGTTGAGTATTAATTTTTGATGTATAGGTTATCTCCCCTTCCAACAATATTCCAAGGTCAATCCTTCAAAAATCCATGAGTATTCAGTCTCTTTCATTCCTCGTCATATATATTAATACCATGATTGAATGAAGTATTTTATTCTTAAAATTTTTATTCAGTGTTTTTTGGATATCATGGTGGAAGAAAAAAAGTATCAAATGTTTTAAGGTGAAGGCTCAAATAAAATAATGAGATTATGTTGATAGGTGATATAGAATCCACTGTCATTTCACAAAAAATCTAGTAGAAAATATACTTTTCATCCATTCTCTATGAGATCACTGATATAGTTTTTAAAATACAGAAATTTGGGAAATATTAATCATTATTTCATTTTAGATGCAAAATAGTGTTATCAATGTGGTTAGTTCATACCACTAAATGGGTTTTGGAAAATAATTCTTTTAATGTATGGTTTTTAGAAGCATAACTAATTAATGAATTTCATAATAATGAATTATAAGACAAATTCTGGTGAGGGACCTGCAATATTACATGGTATTTTTTACTCTTATGAATCATTTGTTGGGTATCATTTAATACAATGTTCTCTCATTCATTTATTTGTTTTATAATATCATGATTCTTCTAGGACTAAATGTAATAATATCTTTAAATTAAATGAGTATTGATACTACTTAGTGGAAATAAGTGAAAATATTTTGGTTTTTTCATGTGTGATCTTGGTAGGAACATTCCTGAATGTTTTGGATTTCTATAATTCATAGATTAAAAATGTTTATATAATTTTGTGAATTGAATGGTTGATATAGTTTTTATATAATATGTAAAATTATCATCGGAAGGTTTATTTCACATCTCAATGTGGTACACTATATACATATATCAGAGAGAAATAAATCAAGCTATCTGTATAAGGCCATACCAGGGGAATGTGAAATAAATTACTACTTAGACAGATGGTGTGTCTTCTAGAGAAGTATAGGTTATTAAACTAAATGTCCTATAAAATATATTTCATTTTTCTGTGATTTGTTCCTTAAATATTTTCTAGGGAGATCAATGTAGAAACAATTAAAATTATTTATATAATTTTAACTTATAATAAAAATAATCATCATAATAGAATATCATATGGATCAATATATATTAATGGACCTGAAAATCAATCTATAAGAGCCAATGAAAATGCGATTCATTAGACCATGTACATCTCTTTAAGGTGATATGATTCATTTTACTAATAAATTTAGTTGATGTATATCATTATTTGTATTGAACTAAATATTATTTCAAGTGAATATTAAACCCCACCAACCTTTTCCTAAAATTATAATTTAATTTGATCAGCTAAAGGGTGAAAAATGGTTCTCAAATATTGATAAATTTTATAGGTATTATATAATTTATTTGAAACAAAAACAATGTTCCTTAGAGTGATGTTTATATTTTTATGTCCATTATAATTATGTTGTATATCCTTTGGGGTAGACGAATTCTCCATAAATATTTTTTGATTAGATAAAAGTTATATTTCATCCCTTCACCGATTTTTTTTAATTTATAAATATAATATCCGTGTATATTAAAAATTTCTAACGACATAAAATTTTACTATATTTTTAAAAAATAAATAAAATGTTTATATCTTTCTATACATGTAATACTGAACTTAAAAAAAATCTTGATATGGTTAGATGATTAAACCTCATTTTTTAACCAACATATATTAATACTATTTAATATAATATAAAATATTTATAGAAGGAATATAATGGCCACTTTTAATCATAATTATGTTCAATTAATATATCTTTAATAACTAATCGTGTTATTTTATGCTTGGAAACATATATTTTCAAAACAATTTGTTATCTTGAAATATGAATTCATATTTCAAAAATATTTTGATTAATTTATGATAAAATAAATGTTGTTTTAGTACTGCGTTAATTAGTTAGTGATAAAAATAATAATAAGTATATATTGTATTCTAAAAAGTCACTTTCCCTATAAAAGATGGTTTCATTATATTTTATGATTTTATATACAAATTATAAATTTTAGAATTATAATGTGATAAAATAATCCAAATTTTTGTACTCAGAAAAAATTGTATCTAATGACTAATTTTTTGGTAATTTTTAAATATATTTATTTCACTATGAATAGAGAAAATATAATTTTAACAAATAACTGATTTTAAGGACATTATTAGTTTATAATTATGAATTTGAAATTCATGAAAACTATTTCTAAGACTGAAACTATTTTTTATAAGTGACATTATAAATTAAATAATATTTTTTATATTTTAATCGACCATATTATATATATTATAACATACGTTATATTTATTAAAAAAATCATTATTAACAAATTATAAATTTATTATTTCATAATTAATTTTTATCAATTTTATAAAATTTATTTGATAAAATATATTTCAAATTTGAAATATTTATTTTCAAAATATGTTATAAATTCAATTTTTTTCAGGCATAATTGACCACTTACTTTGGTAAAAACCAATTACCTCGGTAAAAATCACAATGGGTAAAAAGGGGTTAACCAAAAGAGAAATACCAAAAACCATGTTTAAAAAATTGGTGTAAATGGTTTATTGGTCCCTTTATCAACCTTTTCAATTCCCATATATATTATTAGAAAATTTTAGATCTAAATGCCATGTAAATGACATACCATTATTCAATGTTTTTAGAAATTTACAAAAACACCATTTCTTTTCACATATTAATGGGCCACTCTTATCCCCAAATCCCCTCACACCACATATTGTTTAATTCAGAAATAATTATAACCAAAACACTCATAAAAATTATTACACACTTCTAAGAGGTTATATTACTTTCAAAATGTTATCCATCAAATGGTTTAACCCCCTATGCAAAAAAATATAGTGGAATAAGTGAGGTTTAGATTTGTAAAGACACCTTGCTCATTTCTAATTTCAATATGCGGCCTTATTATTCTCAAAAAATTTATAAACAATGTTAAACTTATAATATCAGTATAATTATTATATTGATTTGTTATTGAAATTATGTTATAAGAATAAGACACATTTCCCTTTTCCTTTAAAAAAATTACAACTCCAATCATGTGTTCATGTAAACTACCACCTCCATAACGAAATGTGTTTTTTTTCCAATCAATACATTATAAGGAAGGTAATAAGATATATTTTGATATATTGTATGATATTTTTGAAATATTATATACTTCTAAATTACACACTTGATCATTTATTTTCCCCGTTATATAGAAAATGAAATAATCAACCACGTGTACATGTATGCTTCCATCTCCAATTAATGTTCAATATCATTTTTTAATTTAATGGCATAAGAACGTAAAAAAATTGTAAACAACAGTAATGATATGATCAAAAAATTAATAAGATAAATTCACCCATCTAAAATAACATTCTAAGAGCATAAAATTATTTCTTTCAGATTATGTTATATATTTTATATGTTATATTGTTCTTTTAATTTTTTCAAATTATGATATATCCCAATATAAACACAAAAAAGTATTTTCAGAGTTCTTATATAATTATATTGCAAATAAATCACTTCCTAATCATCGATTAATTATGGTTTTTTCTTGTCAGGGTTGGTTTAATCCCCTACTTAAAAATGAAATAAATTAATATCTTGAATCATAATGGAATATGAATTTTTATAACTTATGAAATGGATAACTAAATAATTTTTTAAAATTTTAATAATAATATTTAATCCAATTTTCTAGGTAACACCCTTTTCTTGATAAGAAACAATGAAACATGTACAATGATGATTTTATCATTAATTTTTTTAATACAAAAATAACATAAAAAATTATAAGAAGAATAAAAATTATAAAAAATCATCTAAATTAACTTTTATGATCTAAGAAGTTTTAAATTTTGGTAAATAATTAATAACAACAATGATATTACAAAAATAATTTATTATTACAAAGATTACCCTCTCCTAATATTGAAAATATATAATAAATAACAAATATACACATAATGAATAATTATAAATGATTTATATAAGGGTTTAGATATATGAATAATGTTATTAAAAGGGGGATTAAGAGAGAAATTTTTTATATTGAAAATCATATAACATTTCAACTCAGCTTAACTTAAGGCATGAGGTTCTTTTTCATAAATTTAATTTCATAAGAAATTTTTCTCAAAGTACACATGATAAAATTAGTATCTTATGATTACTATCTAATGAATGTATTTTTTAATATTTATGGTTTTTAAAGAGGCATATACTTTTCATTATATAAATTTCCTTCAATTTAAAATATTCAAATAATGTAACGTGATTTGATAAAAATGTTACTCAACCCGTAAGGATTTAAATTGGTAATATTATTTTCAAATCAGTATTGAATCATAAATATAATCCATTTAGGGGTTTTATTATTTATAAATACCCTAATGAAATTATTTTTATATATATGGTGTTGTACATGTCCACAAAACATTTTATTTCCCCATGACTCTGATTTTACCTGAAGTGTATATTATATGTGAAACTAATCCCATTTCTTCTTCCAAGTAAGTAACCTACCTTTTTACCCTATCTATATTCATTGGATGTTTTAAAATGTGTCCTCATCTCTGATTCAGTTATTTTTTAAACACATTTTCTTTGACCTAAATTTCATTAAATGTTCTAAATAAAATTTTATTATTTTCAAAATTGGTTATTTTCATCAAAATGATAAAATCATCATATTTTAATGTTTATTTGTCAACAAATTATTGTTCGACCATTAAAATTTAATTTAAAAATTCATCTATAGTTCTACATGGTTTCTAAATATTTTATTTTTTTCCTAGATTTATAAAATATCATTTTAAAACTTATTTCAGAATATCAAATATATTTATTACTTCAAAAGTGAAATTCCAAAAACTAATAAAATGCATTTTTCATGATATACATTTTCCATTGAAAAAGCATATTAATCATTAAGATTTTTATTATAATGTAACTATACAAATTATTTTATCATATGGATATCGTAATGGACATCTATTTTTTAGAATTAATCTATCACTGTATTTTCCAATCCTAATTTGTTTTGGGTAAAACTATAATATTTATTCAAATTTATTTATAATGTAAATATAGTATTTTTTATCCTTTTATTGATGGGTGTTCACCAATATATCATATGTCTATTGTTTAGGGAAAATATTATCTTCAATGAATACCATTTATCAAAATGGTATAAATACCATATTCATTGTTATTTGGATTGAAATATTTTTTCTTATAAAGATAGATAAAATTATTTGATACCCATTTATTTACAAGGGTTTTATAGTGTTTTTGATTATTTATATAATTATTAATCATTTCCTTGCCTGATTCCATTTTAAATGTTTATTAAAATGATTAGTTTCTTGAATTCCTTATGAGGTGTAGAATAAAACCAACTTTCATTCCAGGGGATTTTCCCATAAATTTCATTGGAAATGTTATGAAACCAAATTTGTTTTCATATTTTTATTATGATTTGATAAATAAATTTTTTTTGTATTGTTACTTTTAAGAATGGATGAATGATAATACAGTTCTTATATATCTCTTAGTTGAATTGTTTTAATGTTTATACCTCATTATATTAGTACAATTGAGTGCATTTTAGTTTCTCATAATAATATTCATTGATTATGTTTCCCATCAATGTAATGAATCTATGAATTAATGTTTTATGCCATATGTCAATGATACACCATAGATTTATTTTTATTCTCATTGGTTTTTTATTACGTCATGCATCATGTTTATTGAATCATGTATCCAAAATAATACGATTCGTGTATTTTGTTATTCAAAGCCTTATTCCATTATTAATGATCCATACATAGTTTGGTATATGTTTCTTATGTATTATGAATATTCTGTATAATCATATAATACTAACATATGATATTGGATTGTTAATGATTATGTTTACCCTTACTGAGTGTCGGATATGACCCATTGCATATGTATTTAATTCCCCATTTTATGAAGAGAGAACGATTATGAAATGTATAGAAGAGTTTCATATGTAGAAGATCTATGGAAGAAGTTGATGAAGCAGTATAGATTATGTAGTTTTGAATATAATGGGAAAATATATAATTGATTGAGATAAAATGGGGTTTTAATTTAAAGTTTTTTCATATTTATATAAATATATATGTTTATGGTCATTATAATGTATTTAAATAAGAATATTTCTTTAATTTATGAAGATGGGATGATCACATCTGTAGGCTATATTAGTTGGTATAAAAGGTGAGTTTAGATAACATTTTAGATTAATATGATATTAGTTAAGGATAAATTTTGAGTAATAAACAATAGAAAATATTTATAAGATAAGTTTTATAATTATTTCAAAGGTATAGATAATACTTTTGTTTAGTTAAGGTAATATTATAGATATTATGATTGAATAAATTAGTAAAAACACTATGGGTGACGTTAAATTATAATTCCATATATATGGTAACATCCTAAAATTTTGTTAAAGTATAGATTCAGTGGTTTTACTATGAATAACATACTTCTCTAGAAAGTTAAATCAGATTAAGGCCCTTGATTAGATATACCATGGGTTAATATCCCAAAAAATCACATATAGGGTATTGGATCAATCTTTACCTATTCTACCGTAAGAGGACTAAATGGCCACCTGGTTTGTCACTCTTGGTTGATTTTCTATTTTTAATCACATTATTTTTAGAATCCATTAACATGTATATATTATGTTATAGAATAAGGAAAAGAATTATAAAAAAACATAAAGAATGCTATATTTAACCTGGAGTTATTTTGGTTAAACAGAAATCTAATATAATTATTTTGAAAATTAATACTTTATAAAGTTGAATTTTTCAAGTTATTATCTTACAATAATAATATTATCATTTTAATTACTCATAAATCATGATTATAAAATTATAATGGTTGAATCCTGATGGTATCATGTTAACATTGGATATCATTGACAAGTAAAATATTGTCCCTACGTGCAACCTAATGTGATAAGATCTATATTAAAACCCCATCTGATTATTCCAAAGCATCCATCATGAATTATAATTTAAAATATAAACATAATAGATATTACAATTATAATAATGGAGATAAAAATGGAGCCTCATGGATTTTCATGTGGAAAACATAATGATGGAAAGATTATTAAAATTAAATCACCTAAAAATTATGTTAAGATTCATCAATTGTAATTATTTAAAGGAACCAAAAGATGTTTTATGTTTGAAAATTTACATAATAGATCAAAAAAATTATTCATTAAATGTAACACATTTTTTATAATAGAACCAATACATTCATTTTATTGATGCTCAAATAGGACAGACATTGGCTCTAAGGGAATTTATGATCCACATAGGCTAGAAACTAGTTATTGGGAATAACATGAACATAGTTGTGAATGGTATCATCCAGTAATGAGAGATAAATTGGAAAAAATAATATAATAAAAAATCATAATGACCCATCCAAATATTAGATTCCCACAGCAAAATTAAGAAATATTAAAAAATAATAGATTTAAAAAATCATTAGAATAATGTAAATAGACAATACATATACTCCATTAATCTCCCTCTCTGGTAATGAAAACCATAGATTCCCCTAGTTCCCGCATAGCCTCCCCCTAATATATCAACCCTCCTGCTATATATATAGTAAAAAATATACTAATGGGATAATGTGATAAATGTAATGAATGATAAAAAAACATACACCAATAAATCAATGCTTAATGAGATATCCAATTTAGAACCAAGAACCGTAAAATGAGATATAATAGGTTTTATCATGATAGAACTCAGTAGGATACCTCATATAACCAAATTAGAGGAATATCCACAAAAAATATTTTATAAGAATCTAATTTAAAAAAAATCTCTAGATATTTTATTGACATTATTTATAAAACCAGGCCACATGAACACTTTCAAATAGTGAACCTTTTTATAATAATGGTAATTTAATCAATTTAAAGGAAACCATTTTCCATTGAAAGGGTCCTTTAAATCTTAAAAAACTAAAACACTATTCTTCTATTTTAAAATAAAATTTTCTCATATAAAATTATTGGGAAAATATATTCTCTAAAACACTTAATTAATTTTAATACATTTCCCCCTTTCAACCCATAATTCCAATGAATTTCTAAAAAAACTAATTTTTTTGTAAACCATCACTCAAACTGTGGAACACAAAACAAAAAATAGTGCCTATTTATCAAGGAATTTACCATCCAAATAAACAAAAAAATAATGGTGTCAATGGTATTTAACTAGTACAATACAATCAACTCATTAAAAAATCCATTAAAATAGAGAGAAAGAAAATAGATTCAAGGGATTCTCAAAACTAGTAATAATGGAGCAGAAAAGGGGACAAAGAACCTAGGATGGAACTACTAATCCAATAAATTCTCCAAAATCCCCATAGAAATACACAAAATAAAATTTCATAATAATTCGTTAATCGTTGGGATTAAGGAAGATAACTTCCATATGTCACCTTCATTCACATTATCATATAAATATACTAGTATTAAGGTGATTTAGTCATTCTGGTCTTACCATATTTAAGTATCCATGAAACACTCCTTAGTAAACCCACGCTCTATAGTATAGTTTTCCCTAATGAAGGATAGCAATTGTATCCTATGGACTCCCATGAAATTAAAAATAGTTGATAGTGGAATAAATTATCACTAAAGTTATGTTTGAAGAATCTTAATATAACTCATGCCTTATGCCTCTAATTTTCACATTCAGAAGCCCCAAAAATAAATCCAAGCATGATAATTACAATATTAATTTCCATATAAAGTATCCCATCATAGGGACACAATCTATAATAGTTAAAGTAATTAAAAAGTGCTCAAAGATGGTATCACACATTTATAAAACCATTCAAAGTGTTAATAATTCATTTAAATTCACCATATGATATGTCAATCCACACACCAAATTCATAATGTCATTTGAAATATCATTTCAGATAAAAAATTAAAATGATTCTTTCAAACAATGGTGAAAGTCCACTAGGATCCCAACCATTTCATAGATTCACTTATTGGTAACCATTGAAAAGTCTACTTATTTAGACATAACCAATTATCCAAATATGAAACCTCTTTATTTAATAAGAAATAGTACATAAACCATTTTTTAGCTGAAATTAGAATTTGGATATATCATTATGAAACAAAAAGGGTAAAAATACTCAAATATTTAAATTTAGTTCAAAACATGTAGGAATTTTAAGAAAAAAACATTAAATAAATACACCCATTTACCTAAATAATGATCCCATCTATATGACATAAAAATAAATAAATTTTTATATTAGAATGATAAATATGCATTTAAGGAACGCTTTCTATGAAACTTATGTACTACAAATGTACTTAAACACTTATCATGAATCTAGGGCCCATTATATGAATTAAACTCTAACTCAAAATTATTTCACCCACAGCATAATTATTAATATGATTTTTAATTGAAAAAACCTTTTAAAATAATAATTTCATTTTATAAATTTGATTAGAATGTAATTTTAATGAAACTTGTACCTAAAATAAATATTGGATTCACAAACATTCATAAAGGAGACATGAGACACTCATCTCACATCATAATTGTGATGTAATTAGAAAAATCAAGTCAAACCCCTTTACTATAGTCTGGTTGAAAAAATATGTGTGATGGGAAGAGAGAAAATATCTACAAAAATGGAATAATCAAAGGGGAGACATATACATTGTGATTTGATCTAGATCTCATATTGAAATTGTGAATAAATACTTATAGGGATGGATCTCGGTTGTGGGGATGTGTAATGTAGGGAGGTCCTAGTTAGGGGTGGTGATGCAATACAAGGTGTAGGGAGAGAGATCAGCTGGCTAAATAATTAAGTTAAAATTTTGAATAAAAATAAAAAATTTATGAATCTTGGTATCATGCATTGTTTATGTTAATGTTTTATCATATCATTCACCTATCATGATTTCCCTATCATAAAATAATAATTTCTCTTCATGGGTTCCCCATACGGGTCACACTGATGAACTAAATGTGATTAACGTTCATGAGAAGGAATTGTAAATTGCAAACCCATCATGAACAATCCTTTAAAAGTTATTTATATTCATCCCTAAACCATGAAAAATAATACTTCCATTAGATTTTTTTTATTTTTGACTAGAAACTATTATGAACTCAAGATGTATTAAAATTAATTAATTAATTCCACAGTGACACGTCGGGTGTCACAAACATGACCACTATTCCAATTTCGTACATCATAAACATTATAATTAATGTAAAGGTGTTAACCGATGTAATTTATGAAATATATAAATTTCACATGACCCAAATTTCAAGTAACTAAAAATGTCATCAAATAATAAAAACAACCACAATCAAGAATCAACCAGTACTATCAAATTGAAAACTCTTAATTATGGGAGACTGAATGAAGCTCTTGCCTCCATTTTCAATTAGTCAAAATAGTGAACAACAAACCAATACTCCTATAATGGGTGTTTCAATAATATAATGAAGATTTGATCAAAATTATAATATACATAATAATATTTCAAAAAACATGGGCATTCATAAGGATATTATCTCCCAAAAAGTATGTGAATTCCAGGAAGCACATAAAGGACCCTAATGACAAATAAAACACACAATCCAAACATCAATTCTAAATCCTAACTAATTTCATAATAAAATTTCTCAGTATCTATAATCAAGGAGAACCAAACTTAATATATTTCCATTCAACCATGAATAACGTAATGAAACACTCATAATCATGAAAAAAGAAAAAAAATCGGACCTCACCCTGAGTCACCACACTAAATGGGTATACTATTAATTAACTCATAAAACACAATACAATTAAATACCATATAAAATTTAGGTTGTCATCATCACAAAATCATTCTTTTTCCAAATTACGAATTCACCAACCAAAATTTCTCCCATGACTTACCCCATAAAAAATTGTAGTCGTTTTTGAAATGCTTGAAAATGTTGGAATCCCAAAAATATATAAAAGAAAGAATATGGATTGCAACTATACGAAAAATACCAATGAATAAATAAAAATCCAATAAGAAAACACGTTTAACCACATTAAAAAATAATTCGCAAAATAGAAATAGAAAAATCATGAAAAAAAATCCATCTCATGTATCAAAGGATCTAATGTCGTCCGTTTTATATTCTCAAAACAACCACATCATCCCATGAAAATTGATCCTCATCAATTAAACCCAACTAATTATTCAAGAATAAACTAGAATATGTTCCTAATGCAAAATGTTAAAAAAATATTACCTCATAAAAATAGTTTGAGTAACATATTTTACTCTTACTTTACATAGATATTTTCTATGCCAAATGCATTCATAAATCATGACATGAACCTAACATGACCATGTTCTTTAAATACACTAACTAATCGCAACACACATTAAGAAATTAAAAATTGATAAAATAAAAAATAATATAAATCACATTCTAAAATCAATTTATTAAAACCCAAAATATTCCCAGATGAATTAAATACTCCAACAAATAATATCCTTTTTAAATCAAAAAATTCTTAATGGAAAATATCAAAAATATTTTCACTCATTTTTTAAAATCATTGAATCTTCTCAATGAAAAACCATATTAATTTTTCAAAAAAATATATCACATGAATTGAATTAACTAAAATCAATCACTTTTTTTAAACCACCCTAAATGTTTCAATTTAATTTACAAATAAAATTCCTATCTGTCTTAAAAATAATGAATTTTCATAAACAAAAAATCAACCAATAAGAAAATTACTATAAGGTTTTTTGAAAACCAATATTATTTTTGTGAAAACTTTAAAGGCCACCATTGAAATTATAATATTCTTCCCTAAAACCCTCATATTTTACAAAGAAAACTATTTTCACAACAACTAAATTGAAAAGATAAGAACATCGTATTTCTCAATCAACAACATCAATATATCACAAGATTCACCTTGGGTCCTCCCTCAGTATTCGAGATATCAAAAGAGAGATCTAAAGGAAAACTCAAAATGGATTAGGAATTTTTTCTTACTTTAAAACATGGTGTTATGGAAAATTATTCAGTTATATATCCAACCCTATAACATTTTATGATCGATTTTTATTTGTTCATTGTGACTCTGGTGGGAGTGGTATGATTCTATAAATATATTACTTCCTTGAGCCATAAAATTCTATTAGAAGTGGAATTTTAATTTGGAATTTATAATTTTGGTTGATTTGGTGTTGATTATGTGTTAGCCCTCATTGGACTAAATTTTAAAGATCTGAGGACCATCACTCTATTGAGTTGAAGGATGTTCCCAATCTCCACGAGCTAAAAACATGTGTCTGGACATCCTAGGAACACAATTGAGAATGTTTTTTACAAGATTAAGTCTTAATGTATTAATATAACAAAACATCATCAAAAAACTCCAATAAATCAAACATCAATTCTATAATGGAAAAAAGATAAAAAAGAAAATAAATCAGTAAGGTAAAGTAAACACTCAATCCATAATCTCTACATTTTCCCTCATATGTGAAAAAAACAATTTCCACCCCTAGTTCTATGAGGACATTGATTTATCATAATTTCATATTATATAATTTTAATGATTAAGAAAAAATCATTAAATTTCGGGGATCCAAAGGTATAATGTCTTTTCAAAACTGATACCATACATAATATTCCCAAAATAAAGCATAACCATTTATTTAATACATTCTTCTCTAGCTTCTTATTGGACCTTTAATTATAGTTAGTACAATTTTTCCACTTATGATATTTATCAATAAAAGGTGTGAGCTAAAAGACAAGTAATAGGAAAGATGATAACGTGAAACAATATAACATGGGCTGAACATAATAATATCATCATCATCAAAATCAACAGAGGAAGTATTAGATAAATGAATGAAACGTTGTAATGCATAAAAATAAAACATCTTATCATGGTAGTAAACTACCACACGTATTTATGAACAAATCTATCATTATATTCGAAAATAATTCATGTTTATCATGAGATACATCACATTAAATAGTTAATTAGAGTGTTATATAATTCTTGGTACCCCTATAACATCATAAAATTTACATTGTTCTATATAATTCTGTGCATAACCATCAAATCATACGATATACATTTGCATGGCTTCTACCTAGAATATATATGAATCATGGAAATATGAAAAACCTATAGAAAGTAATGGGTTTTGATTTATAAATAATACATTCATATGTTTTCGGTTCCCAAATTAATGATGAAATAACATTCATGATATAAGAATCATCAACCTTAAGTGGAGAAGAAACAATCTCAGGAAGTAAAATGTGTGTTTTTTTTAAGAAGAGTTCTTCTAGAAAAAATATTTTTTATCATAAAAACAAGTAGAATATAATTATATCCAATAAATGGTAAGATAATGATTAATACATATTATTTAATTAATAACCATACTTAAAAAGTGGTGAATTATTAAAAACTAAAAGAAATTGAGTTGGGTTCATGAATTCCCCTTACCTTATGTCTGAATGCTTTATTCACATTAATATGTTGTATAATCACATTAGATTTTTTAATTAACAAATACACAACCTTTATATATTAATTCTATTTTTTATGGTTTTATTATGATCATTTTTTGTTTTTTATATGTGTTACAGAGTTTAATCTCATCATTTGGGAGTGTTCTTTTTCATTGTTTTCATGATCGCTTCATTAATATACATGAACATAAGTTCATGTAAAATGCATATAGATATCGATAATATTTTTGATATGTTATAATAGATATCCCATAGTTATAAATGATCTTATAATGAATTTTATTTATGTAATGATGATGAATAATTAGATTTATATTAATGATTGTTGTTTTAGGGTAATTTTGGCCGATTTTCGATCACTACAAAACTGTTTTGTTTAATCATTTAGATTTATGAATATATGTTTTTTACAGGAAAAGAATAATATTTTAAAATAAATTTTAAAATAGATTTACAATATTATAATTCTTTTATTAACATCCATTAAAGAAGTTAATGGAAAAAAGAAATCATATTACCCCTGATGTCGGTTAAATAACACAACACAAGTGACGATATTATTTTTCAAAAAGTAGAGATTGAGTGAAAGGGGTGTTTATTATTTTATATTCTATAAATATCATATAATTTTGGTATATTTATGTTAATATAGTTATAATACCATTTTTATGATGGGATGTGGGGATAGAAAAAAAACAAAAGTAATTGAATGAAAATTAAAAGAAAAAAATAGTAATTTACCTCTTTAATTTGTCCACATTGAGAACCTCCATAGAAAAATGCTTTTTTATTTTTTCAATACTAAAAGATATAAGAAGTGGTGAACGGGCATGGTAAGATTATAAGTCCTAATTAGGTTATTGATCAATGCATTAGAGTCTTGAGGAGAAGAGGGAGTGATGGGTGGAATATATATTTAATGAGAGGAGTATATTCTCATTGTTATATTCATTAGTTAATTATTCTGGGACTATACTATGAATTGTTATTAATTTTCCATTAATATATTAAATTTATGAACTAGAGTTTTAGATTAGGGGATTAAATCAACTTTACTTCATCTATGACTCCATAATTAATCTATTTAGCGTTTATTTTAAATTATCATTATTTACTATTCATAAAAAATTCATGTATTTTTGAAAAATCCCAAAAATTCACCCTAATTGTTTGTCTATGTGTAGAATTAAAAAATAAACCCAATTTTTTGATATTAATTTTATTAAATATGAGTTATTTAATTTTTTATTAAAATCACTATTTACTTGAAAAATATAGATTTTATAATTATAACTCATTTTATAAAATTTTGAAACACTTCATATTGTTTAAAAAAAAATTCTAAATTAATAAGACATAAATATATTAATTATTTAATATATTTTATGGGAATAAATTTTTATTTATATTATCTTTTTAATCCTATTATTGTAATTAAATATTTATGAAATTTGAAAATATGAATAGTTTATTAATAATATATAAAAAATTTATTTACCTAACCTATGATATAATTATACCATACTTCAATTTATAAGTTTCTAAAATATTATTTATACATTTATGGTTGATCATACTATTCATTTTTCTAGTTTACTGTACATAAGGGTCATATTACTCTTTCTATTTTCATGTTACTATTTCATCAGTATTGGTTCTTAAACTTCTAGAAAAAATTCTTATTGAATTAATTATCAATTTATATTGTTATTATTGTTTTCAATAAGTGATTTTATTTTATTTTTACTATATGAAGCTTCAATAAGAATGGAAAATTCCAATGTTAATTTTATGGGTCGTTAAATTTTTCCCCAGTTTAGAAATTTCACACTCGAAATTTCGTTTTACATAAATAGTTGTGGGTAGTTATCATTAATTGTTTCATCCCATTACCTATATGTTTCTACACACATAGTGTTACTTCACAACACATGGGAAAATTGGGTTGTATTATTTTGTATAACCTCATCACATTGGTCTAGAATCTTTATTGGTTACTCTACATAAGAGAGATCATCTTCCAGCTGCACCACCAGTGAGTTTGGTACATGTGAGGGATCTTGTATCTACTTCCTTGTGATATGTGGAAAACATCATGAACATGAGCCATATCTAGTGGATGTTCTTGCTGATAGTCCATGTATCCTATATGATCAAGGATATCAAATAGGCTAATGTACCTTGGGATTTACTTCCCTTTTTTTCAATCCACAAGAATCTCTTGCATGGTGATATTTTAATGAAGTATTTATCTCAAATGTTGAACCCCAATTCCCTTTCATGGTTGTCAACATATCTCTATTAAAGATTCATAGTATTATTGATATTTTTCTTAATGGATTGAACCTTCTCTATCTTATCATTAACAAGATCGAGTCCAAGTATCTTTCTATAACCAACTTCATCCCAACAAGATGGAGTTTTACATTTCATTCCATATAAAGATTCATATGGATCGATATAAATACTCGAGTTGAATTTATTGTTGTATGATAACTAAACCTATGAGATATGTTGATCTCATCCATCTTTGTATTCTAAATATTTGGGTCTTAGTATTTCTTAGAGTGTCTGGATAGTCATTTCTATTGGTATTCGTTTGGGTGTGATAGGTTTTGCTGAAATTTAATTCAGTACTAAAATCATATTGAAGACTTTTCAAGAATTTAGGTTTGAACATGGGATGATGATAATAGAAAATATATATTATGACCCCATGTTGTATCACCAATTCCTTAACATATATCATTTCATGTTATTTTAGAAATGGATCCTAATAAATAGTGATATAGTGGGATGCCTTGGTGATATTGTATGCCACAACACATATTGCATTATTTCCATTGGATGTCATCAGGAGACCCAGGAAAATTACATAGTGACATTGTCCCATTTCCACATTGGAATAAGAAATGGTTTCATCAAACAATTGAACATTGGTAACACTAATTTAACTTACTGACATATTAATCACTTTTAGATATAATCTTCAATCTCATTTTTCATGTTACACCATCAGAAGTGTTCATAGAGATCACGATACATCATGATACTCTAGAGTTAGATGGATAATGTTGAGCTATGTTCATTGTCCAATATCTCTTTAATTATCCCATGTGATGAAGTTTCATAGAACCTCATTCCAAAATAAATCACACCAGCATCATTAATATAGAACTCTTCTAGTTTCCCTTCATTTCCATCATTCACCTTATTTTGTAACTCAAGAAAATCCCACTGAGCCTCTTTAATCTTATCTTAGATAGATGGTTGGGAAATAATTTAGTAAAGGTAGTATGTTTTTTCTGGCCATTATGATTTAAAAATCCATCCTTTTCATCTTCAAGAATATATGATCTTTCTTGTTGGAACCTTCATGAAATATTAGTTTTAATATTCACAAATCATGCCTAATTATACATAAGTTAACTCCTGTTAATCTTGTCTATAAATATTTATAAATGAATAAATTATATCACTTGTTATAATACATTTCAATAAATCCACAATCTATTAATATTTAAGCTTCAATATGTTGAGTAGTGTATATTTACATGTATTTATGAATTCCCCTTAATTTGGTAGTGTTTTGTTTCAGATAGAAACTTTATAAGTTTTTCAGAGTCCTAGAAATAGATAGTTCAAAAAGAGAAACCATCAGTCCACTCCCTAATGAATGGCACACTGGTGGATGACACACTGATGATCAACACACCAATGATTGACTCACCGATGGATGACACACCGATGATCGAAACATAGATGATCAACTAAATAATGGACAACACACCAATGATCGACACACTAATGATCGACTCACTGATCAATGACACACTGATGATAGACACACAGATGAAAAACTCACTGATGGATGACAGACCAATGAAAAAGTCACTAATAGAAGAAACACTGATGAACGAGTCACTGATGGGTTAAACACTGATAGTTCAAACTGAGTAACCAATGATGGCTATCCGATGTGTAGACAAAACAAATGCACAACCAACTCACTAGTTCACCAAGTCACCGATACTAATTGAAAGGACTCACTGATACTCAGAGTCACAGATGATGACAGACTTATGATGATTGAATGATGCCAATGAGTCACTAATACTTATGACTCACCTATAGATATAAATACTAATTCTAAATTGTTAATTAAAATTTAGAACTAACATTTATATTTAGACAAATTAATGTTTCTGACATTATTTAATGTTTTATATAGAATTATACATACATAGTATGAGGTACATGAACATGGGGAGATCATTATACCTGGGGTACCATGAATTATAAAAGAATTACAAATTGGGTCTTTTATTTTATAACAAGGAATATGATGAAAAGAAGAGAGAAAAGAAGAATTGCAAACTCCAGCAACCTTCAATTCCTTATTCTTATTCCCATGGACTAAAAGAATAAATATATGTGGAGATAAACAAGACAATCCAAAACCTACTGGACTTCATTTAACATACAAACTTCAAGGAGGTGAACATTTAACACTATGAAGGTTACGATACACTATTTGTGAAGACATATTTCAGATGAGAACTCAAGCCTCATTTAGTCTACATCAACTGAGTCCAGAGCGTCACTATATAACACATATAGACTTATAAACTCTATTCTACATCTATATCTCTGTACTTCCATTTTGTTTACATTTTCCTGTAGTGTTTGTATCTATCTTTTACACACATTGTCTCTTGTGAATAACTGGAGGATACAATATATCCTCAAACTCACTCTCTATTTTATTAATGTATCCCACATTGAACAATGTAAGAAGTGAAGTATAACATGTTTCTTGTTTTTTCCACGAATAATTGTATTAGAGGTCAGGTGTGACATGGACAACCTTGTGTGCTATTGAGAACCCTGATAAAGAGTGTGGATTAGACTGTTTAATAATTTAAACTACATGGAGGTGTATGATCACCATGTGGAGAGGATTAAGTCTCACCTAGAGACTAAAACACTTGTTTATATCTGATATACCTTTTCCGTTTAATATAATCAAATATTTTTTTATTACATTTCAAGTAAAACATAATCAAATTTTTGTAGTAAGTTCAGCAACTTTTTATATACATTTTGAACTAGTATATTAGTTTCAAATGTTAAATTAATCTCTAGATTAATATAGGTGAGAACTAACTAATATTTTGAGAATGTAATTGAACATTAAGGATTTTTACAATGTCACTATAAAATAAAATTGATTTTTTAAAAATTGATGGAAATTTTCAAAGAACAAATTTTGATAGAAATTTTTTAGATTCTCAATTCACCCCCCCCCCCTCTTGAGTAATCTATTTTAACCAATATTTTGTATCAATGGAAGATTAAAATATTTCAGTTTTTCAATTATTTTCAACTATGATTGTAGTTGTCTTTCAATGATCTTAAAAATTATGTTATTTATAAATTTATATCGCTTTGACATTATTTTACAATTTATATTATAAAAAATATATTATAAGGAGTTGCAACTAAAAATCCACCATATTAGATGGATCTAACTTTTCTCAGTGGAATATTAAAATGAAAATAGATCATGGAATCATGGGATTTGAAATCTAGACTACTATTGAAAGTAAATATACAATTTTGGAAACAACTAGAAACAGATGGGATGAACCAACGAAGTCTGATTATAACAATAATTATAATGTAATGAATTCTATATACATTGTACTAGGATAAGAAGAGTTTAATCGTATTTTTTCCCGTAAAACTATATAAGAGAATTGGGAAACATTGTAAATTTTTCATAAGGGAACATCTAATTTTAAGGAAATGAGATTAAATACTTATACTATTAAATATGATAATTTCATAATACAGACTGATGAATCTATATCTGATATGTATCTCAAGTTCAATGAATTTGTGAATATCATGATTTTATTAAGAATATAGGTTTGTTCCAAGGATCATATTATGATTATTCAACAATGCTTACCAGAGAGATGGTGAGGGACATATGTACTAATAAAAGAATCACGCGACACTGATGAGATGATAGTGATGGAATTGATTGGAAAATTAATGATGTGTAAAGAAAAATTAATGTTAAATCAATAAAAGGATGATGAGAAAAATAAAGTATCAAACCTTCAAGAATATTTCCCTTAAAATTTAAGACAAGGTGAATGTTCAATATTTTGTTTAAATCTATAGTAGTGACAATCCGCTTCAAATAGTGATGAGGAAATGGCCCAGCTAGATAAGAGATTCTTAAACTTTTATCAAAAAAATAGGTTTTACAAAAAAAAACAATTATAATGGAAAGTATGATAATAAGGGAAATTGGAAAAGGTATTAGAAGGGAAATAAAAAATCATCAGACATAGTGTGTTATGAATGTAAAAGGAAAGGACATGTTAATGATGACTATCCAAAGCTAAAATATGAAAGGAAGTATGAGAAAAATGATAGAATGTATAAGAAAGCATTAAAGTCGACCTGGAGGGCCTTTGAGGACAGCTCTAATGAATCTGTTTCTTCTCGTGATGTGAAATATGTTATGGATAATATGGGTTTTATGACAGAAACATCTTATGTAATGTTAGACTCTGATACTCAAAATTCCTATTATTCTGAAAATTAAAATGAGTTTGAGAATATGAAAAATGAAAAATTATTTGAGCATTGCAATATGATATTAGAAACATGTAATTTGTTAAAATATAACTATAAATATTTATATAAACAACATGCTCATAAAGTAACTATAAAATCTGAACATACATCTGAAAAAGAGAAAAATGCTAAACTGGGTAAGGAAGAAAATGAATAAAAAATGTCTAATGGGAAATTAAAGAAGGACTTAGAAAAATTTACCAATGGTTAAAATACTCTAACTCCAATGGTTTGTAAATAGATATCTCCTAATTACACTACTAGGATAGGATATCAACCAGGTTAATGTTATCCAAAAACAATTTTATATCAAAATTTGGAAAATTTTCATCTTTCTTCATAAATAATAATTTTACTGCAAGCTTTAGTTACAAGAATTCTTTTACTGCATCCATTCATTCAGGACCAAACTTAGTATGTTATTAAAATACATTATATATTTCATATAGGAAGCCCACAAAATATAGTGGGTTCCTAAATATTTTATCACTAATTTTGTTGACCCAAAAAGTTAAGGGTAGCAATATCATTTTATAGGTAATTTTATTTATAGGTTAACTGCCTAAAGAGATCCTATAGAAATCAGTGGTACTTAGACAATTGATGTTAAAGTAAAATGACAAGGGAATAATCATTATTTCAATGTATTATCAATATTTATGGAGTACATGTCACATTTATTGACAATGGAAAAGGAAAAATCATTTTCCTATGTCGGATTGATAACCCTAACTCAATTTCAATATCCAAAGTACATTATGTTGATGGCTTAAAGTATAAACTACTCATCATATCTCAATTTTGTGATGATTTGTTTAATGTTAAAATAAAAAATTATTCATTCAATGTTTTTTATGCGATGAATAACTTATTATTTACTGCTCATGGAAATGATAATGTATATTCTATAAATTTGTTCTCACTAGCCTCACTAAATGTTTCTTGTCTAAATGCCTTTATCAAAGAGTTGTGGCTCTATAAAAGAAGGCTAGGACCTTTCAATATATACTCTCTTAAGAAATTACCAAGAAAAAGTGTAGTTAAATACCTACCAAAATTATAGTTTCCTTAAAATAATTTGTGCAATCATTGTGAAAAAGAAAATCAACATAAAATCTCTTTTAAACCAAATATTGAAGTAACTACTTCTCAACCTCTTGAGTTGGTTTACATGGATTTTAAAGAAAATATAGAGTTTCAAGTATCAATGGGAAGAAATATGTTTATGTTCATGTAGATGAATTTTATTAGTATACGTGGATCTTTTTCTTTGCTAAAAATAGTAATTCTTTCTCTCACTTTACCTAGTATGTGAGGAAAATAGAAAATACTAGTAGACATAAGATTAAATCTTATAGAAGTGATCATGGATAGCTGTTTGAAAATCAAGACCTTGAATATTTTTTGATCATAAAATGGCTATATGTAAAACTTATCTTCGCCAAGGAAACCTAAAAAAATGGTGTAGTAGAATGATGAAATAGAACCATACAAAAAAATTATTGAATTATGCTTGATGAATATGACATACCAATTTATTTCTATGCTGAAGCTATTAATACAGCTTGTTACATAATAAACCGAGTCTTAATCAGACCAACCCTTAAGAAAACCCTTTCTGATTTGTGAAGCAGAAATAAACCCAAATTATGTTATTTTAATGTGTTTGGATATAATGTTTATATTTTGAAAGCTAAGGAAAGTCTTGGTAAATTTTCCTACAAAAGTGATGACGGAGTATTACATGGGTATTCTATAACCAGAAAAGACTATAGATTCTTCAATATGAAAACCAAATGTGTGGAAGAATATGTACATGTTATGTTTGGTGAAACAGATCTGCATGAGCCTAAGAACTCATTAGAAAATATTGATGAGGATATGTCCCTTCTGGACATTAATGCTAAAACCTCAAATCATCCTGTGAAGGAATCAGGGAAAAATCTAGTTTAGAAAATTCTATAGAACCATGCCACAATGAATCAGATATAACTGATGAACCTGAAATATCTAGTCCCACCCTTTGTAGAGAAACTAGGACCCTTAAAACCCATCTGTTAGATGATGTTGTTGGAGAATTAGATAGAGGAACACAAACTGTATCGCCCTTGAGAAATCAAGTGGAACATCAAGAATTCTTGTCACAACATAAACCAAAAAATATCAATGATGTAATCAATGATGAATTTCGGGTAATGCTTATGTACGTAGAGATTTACCAGTTTGATTGAAATAATGATTTGAAGCTTTTATATAGGTCAAAAGATACTTTTACCATAGGAACCAAATGGTTGTTTAGAAATAATTCGGATGAATCCCGAAATATAGTTAGAAAAAATATATATTGGTTTCACAAGGATATAATCAAGAATAAATAATTGATTTTGAAGAGACCTTTGCACCAAAACCTAGGATTCATGCCATTCTGATATTACTTTCCAGTGCAGCACAATTGGATTTTAAACTTTATCAAAGGGATGTTAAAAATTCATTCTTAAATGGTTATATAATTGTTGATGTTTTTTTAACAACCAGTAGGGTTTAAAAATTCTCATTTTCGATATCTAGTTTTCAATTTATCTCATGATTTATATGGTTTGATAAAATCTCTAAGATCATGGTATAAATAAATTAGTAATTTCATTATTTATAAAGGCTTAACCAAAGGATTTTTTGATCTTACATTTTTTATAAAAAATAATTTAAAATATGTTTTAATTTCCCAAATATATATATATGTTATTATATTTGGATCTTCTAAAAATTCATTGTGTAATGATTTTTCAAAAATAACAAAAAGGGAGTTTGAAATGAGTTTGATGGGAGAAATTAAATATTTTCATGGATTTAATATTTTTCAAAATAAAGAAGGTATTATTATAAATAAAACTAAGTGCAATAATGATGTTGTTAAAATATATGGCTTTGATATCACAAAATGTAGTGAACCCCAATGATTTCTATAAGTATGATTGATTTTGAGAAAAATTGAAGATCCATTGGTCAAACTAATTATAGAGGAATGATTGGGATCTTAATGTACTTAACTTCTAGTAGGCCTGATATTACGTTTAGTGTGTTCACATGTGCCAGATTTCATGAAAAACAAAATGAATCACATTTAAATGCTATTAAAAGTGTTTTCAAATACCTCAAATATACAACTAATTTAGGATTGTTCTATCCTGGAGGAGAAACTTTTGATTTGGTTAATTATTTAGATACTGACTTTGGTGGATGTATGTTAGATAGAAAGAGTACCTCTAGAACGTGTCACTTTTTTGGAATGTCTTTAATATAATGTTGTAGTAAAAAAACATGTTTCATTATCAACTACTGAGTTAGAGCTCATAGAAAATGGTTGTTTTTGTGCACAAATTTTTTGATGAAACACACTTTATTGGACTATTGATTTCAATTCATACATATCCCTATAAACTGTGGCAACAAAGGTACAATAAATATTTCTAAAAAAAATCCATTTAGAGAACAAAACATATTGATGTAAGACATAACTTTTTTTTAAATCATTATAAAAAGGTTATAAAACTCAAGAGTTTATTTGGATCGATCATCAAATTGATGAACTTTTCACCAAACCTTTAAACTATGATAGAATGAACTATATAAGACATGAACTTGGAATGATAGATCTCTAAAGTCCTTTTACCTATTTCCCCTTTCTAATGATCTGTTTCTCAATGAAAAAAACTAGTGAAATAGATCAAGTAAAACCAATCAGTGAAGTCGATCAGTGAAACCGATCAGTGTTATCAATCATGGAAACAAATTAGTGAAACCGATCAGTGAAACATATTACTGAAAACGATCTGTCAAACTGATCAGTGAGACTGTTCATTTGAAATAGTACACATGAAACCGATCATGCTAAACTGATCCTATGAAATTGAACACTTGAAAACCATTGTTTAATAATGATAGTGTAGAACCAATGTCTTTAAGGACCTTTTTGTAATTCTATCTATTTTAAATAAAACAACACATTTATTCTTTTATTTTTTCAATTTTTTAATTTTAATTTTTTTTGGTTTACAATACCAAAATGATAAAATGAATTCGATACACTTCAACCTTTTTCCTCCCCCAATGCCTTAGAACCATCAACTCATTAACACTCCACCTCTCTACCCATGACCTTTTAAATTCCCATAGACTCGAATATTCAGATATGGAAAGGATGAAGTGCGCGATGGATGAGTCGAGTGAATATCTATTAGATATGAATTTTAATGGTGATTAAAGTGGCACTGGAAATCCATGTTCGAGAAGCCAATTTGTTACAGCTAAGAAGTAAGTGTTTGCTGATTGGATTCTCTCCAGAAATCTATTTTGTTGAGAGTGCTGGAATCTCAAGGCTGGGTAAATTGGATCTTGAACAATGGAAGGCCTTTTATCCCCATAATATGCATGAATTTTACCTCAACATTAAGATATCCCTGAATGTAGCAGAGGAAGAAAGGATGATGTCATTAGTGAAGGAAAGATATATTTCATTCTCATCAATGGAATGGGATAAATTCTTTGAAATGCATCATGAAGGTATCTATACTGATTATCAGGGTTACATTCTACCTTCCTCTGATTTTTATATATGATGATTCTCTAAAGGATATTACTAGAAGTGAAGAATAGTGTAGAGTTACTTTTACTGAGTTGGATGGAGAGTCATGATTTCCCTTTAAGATCATTCAACATCAAATCTACCCAAGTAAGGGGGAATTCTCTTCTGTGATGTATCTGGATGTATTCATGATTTATATTACAAAAAATGGGATAAAGGGGAATATTTTTCAGTACATAATTGTACATATTTTTGATATGATAAATCCATATAATTAATATAAATGTTTTACTATCCTATGATGATTCTATAAATGCTAACGAAGTTGGACTGTGAGGAAAATAGAGATTAAGTGATCAGTGGCTATAGTTGTTTCTGTCTTTAGAAATAAATTTTAAACTGAATGATTATTTTTTGTAACCCTTGTAAGAAATGCATGGTAGAAAATGAGGATAGTAGGTAAAAGTATTACAATACAATTGACCATTCTACCATACCAAATGATCAAAATGATCCGGGTCTAAAACTATGGGATGAAGTTTTCTATTCAGATGAAGAAGTTGAGGCTGAGTTTCCTAGGGAAGAATGATATCCTAATGATAATTTGAGTGATTTTGATATTGTTGAGAGACCAAAATACATGTCTTATGGACCTACTAGTATACCATAAGAATTACCCTCAAGGTAACCATTTTTAGGTGATAAGGATGAGGAAGAGACAAAAGTTATTGGTGTGGAAGGCTATGTGTGTAATTCATATGAGGAGTCTAATGATGATGATGATGATTATTATTATTATTATTATTATTATTATTATTATTATTATTATGACGATGATGATGATGATGATTAGGATGATGAGGAAGGTGATGATGAGCATGTTATAGATTCTTTAAATGTGGGTCAATAAGTGGTTGACAGATCCAGGGAAGAATCTGTACAAGGAGCTACAGATAGAGTGGATGGACAGGGTGGTTCTAATCCTATTGAACCGAAGGCTACTGTTCATAGAGATGATGTAAATGAAGGCAGTCCTTACCATCCAGATGTCTAAAATCAACAAATAATTCAAGAGTTAAAATAAATTATAGCATGTGGCCAAGAGCCAGAGGTTGAGGACCAAGTTCTGCCAATGCCTTAGGGTGTTGATGTTCCTCGAGTAGCAGATGTGGAAGAAGTGAAAGTAGAAGAACTATTTCAGATAGTGTTATTACCATAAAATGTTATTTTGGATACAGTATATGAAGAATAAGATGAGGAAGACAAGATTATACAAGAACCTCAGGGAAGAAGAATCAATATTGACACTGTAGTGATAAGTGACTGGACATATACATGTGAGTAGAATAGTGACCTAGGACACATTCTATTTGGCTTGGAGTATAACTCAGATGAGGAGGTGGTTGCAACTCCTCCTACTCCACAATATGAAGCTGAAGCAGAACCTATTGCAACTATTTTATCAATTTAACCTCCTGCTCTTTGAGCTAGTAGCACAGCCAGTGTCTGGTGAGTATGTCACTAAGGCTGATTTATAATAATTCAAAGATGATATCTCTCAGTTAGTGAGAACTTCGGTTATATCCAAAAGTGAAACCTCTACATCCATGAGCATTTTAGATGCTTATGCTGCTAAAATTTCAAGGACGTTGATTCTTTAGATTTATCATAATCTCATTACTATTTCCAATAATACCATAAGATACAATAATTTTTTGAGTGAATAAGTGAATATGATAAAAAATGTGTTTAACTCTCTAAAAACTGACTTCAAGGCCACTTTTAATGGTGTGATGGAACTTCTACAGAACCAAATGACTAATCTACTGAGTATTGAATTGATGAAATTCAATGAGGAACATGGATGAATGATCTCTAGTCCATCCAGTTCTAGGGGAAGAAAGGTTGTTGTTGCTGATTTGGGGTATCTCAGGGCTATGATTTTAGACGAACTCAAGAATCTTTAGAGTGATTCTGAAAAAGAAACACTTTACTAGATGTATAGAAATACATATCTAGTTTACATTATGGTAATTAATTGCATAAATTAATCCTCTTCTACTCTAAAGGAGATTAGAGAAAAAGTGGATATATATTTTACCAATATCTATACCAAGTATGATCTCATCAATAACATGAGGTATTTGGCCGAAAATATCATAATTCCTCTAGTAATAGAAGCTTTCAAGTATAAAGTGGCACAATTGAAGAAGTTTAATCCTCTACTAGTTAATTCTTGGAGAACTAGGAAGACTTCACATTGTCTATGTAATGTGGTAGAGAAATTGTTCATGATTTCATAATACTCCTCAATCCATACTTTCATTTTCATGTTGATGCCATAGTGGTTCCACTAGCTTCTTCCTTTGGAACTACCTCTTTGTCTCCTACTCAGATGACTATATCTCCGGTTATCTCTCATATTTAACCATCAGTTATAGAGCAACCTTAGAGCTGTGTTTTTTAGAAAGGGGACTTAGCCATGCAGTAAATGTATCTATGGGTGTTTCCTTGAATGGTTTTGTCAAAATAGAACATTTTTCTATTTCCAAAAAACTACCTATTACGCCACCATTTGACCATTCAAAAAAATTCATAGAACCTCAAAGCCAAACCCTTAGTAGTGGATTGTTTATTTGATAGGTATTTTTTCATTAATTTTTATGATTCTACTCTCTTAAACCATAACTAAAATCCATTCTGTATTCACCATGATTTTCATTTTCATTTTGTTCCTTCTCTTTATTATTTCTCTTTCACTTAACCTTTTTTTTAATCCCAAATGTGGGAGAAAGGTATAGGCTAAAAAAAGTTACAGGAATAATTTATTAATCTCAAGGGGAGAAACCCTGGCATAGAACACATGGCATGCACTGCACATAATGTATAAATATATATCTCACAACCTATATATATATAATATATATATCTTTCACCTATTACAAAATTGTGTGGGGGATTAAAAAGGAAAGCCTCAGTCACTTTGATAACTCACATTCTCTAGGTCATCATATTCTTCCCCCATTTTTAAATTTCACAATCAAAATTTCAATTTACATGAATAGGTGGGGTAATTATCCTTCATTGTTTCATCCATTTCCCAAATTCCTACTGCATACATATCGTTACTTCACAAAAAATGGAAACTTTAGGTTGTCTGGTGGTGTATAACCTCATCACATCAGTCTAGAATCTTTATTGGTTACTCTGAATAAGAGAGATCATCTTCCATCTACCCCACCTATGAGTTCGGAACATGTGAGTAATCTATTATCTACTTCCTTAGTTGTGATATGTGGAACACATCATGAACATGATCCATATCTATTGTATGTTCATATTGATAGTCCAGGTCTCCTATATGGTCATGATCTCAAAGAGGCCAATGTACCTTGGGATTTACTTCCCTTTCATTTCAATCCAGATGAATCTCTTGCATATAGATATTCGAAGAAAGACATTATCTCTAATGTTGAAATTCAATTCCCTTCGACGGTTTTAAACATATCTCTTTTAGAGACTCTAAGTACCATTGATATGTTTCTTGATTGATTGATCCTTCTCTATCATATCATGACCAATATCGAGTCCAACTGTCTTTCTATAACCAACTGCATCTCAACAGGATGAATTTTTTCATTTCTTTCAATATAGAGATTCATATGGAGACATCTAAATAATCAAGTTGAAGTTATTGTTATATGAGAACTCAACCAATAAGAGATATTGATCTAATCCATCATTGAATTCTAAAGATTGGGGTATTAGAATATCATTTATCATCTGAATAGTTCTTTCCTATTGGCTATCAGTTTTGGTGTGATAGGTTGTGATGAAATTGAATTCAGAACTCAAACCATATTGAAGTATCCTCCAAAATATAGGTGTGAACATGAGATCATGATCAAAAAAATATATAGTGGAACCCATTTTTATATCTCCAATTCCCAGACATATATCATTTTAAGTAGTTTGAGAAAGGGAACCTCTCGAATATAGTGATAAAGTGGGATTTCTTGGGGATTTGGTCTTCCCCAATCAATATTGATTTATTTCCATTGGATGTCATCAGGAGACCCATAAAAAGGTACATAGTGGCATTGTATCATTTATACATTGGTTTATGAGATGTTTTCATCATCCCTATGAACATTGGTATCTCAAATTTAACATACTAGCATATTAATCACCTTTATATATAATCTAAAATCTCCTTCTTCATGTTATTGCATCAGAAGTGTTTTTAGAGATCACAGAACATCTTGGTACTCATGAGTTTGATAGAGAAAGCTGAGCTCTGTGCATTTTCCAAAATATATTTCATTATCCCTTGTGATGAAATTTCACAGAACCTCATTCCAAACTAAATCACGCCATCATCATCAATATATAACTCTTCTAGTTTCCCTTCTGTTACTTCATTCACCTTGTTTTGTAACTCCATATCATCCCATTGTCCCTCCATAATCATATCATAGATAGATGTTTTGGATATCATTTGGGAAAGGTAGTATGTTTTTTCTGACCATTATGATTTCCATATCAATACATTCTATCTTCTTGAATATATGATATTTCATGTGGGACAGTTTGACAAATAGTTTTTTTAATAATCACAAATCATTCCAAATCATACATCATGTTTTAAATCAGGTTAATCTTGTTAACCAATATTTTTGTGTTAATCATTTATGTCACACGGTATTACGTATTTCAATAAATAAATAAACAATTAATATTTATACTTCAATTTGTATTAAAGATTATATTTACATGTATTTATGAATATCACATAATAAGATAGTGTTATCTATAAGAGAGTTACTTTATACTCTCTTTAGAGTCCCTAACACCAATAGTTCAAAATGAGTAACCATGGTTCCATTCACTGATGAACAACTCACCGATGGACGACACAATGATGATCGACTCACCAGTGATCTATACACAGATGGATGATGAACTGATGAATGACACACAGATGATTGACTCACAAATGGACGACATGCCAATGATCGACACACCGATGATTGACTCACTAATGGACAAAACTTTGAGGATTGACACACTGATGAAAAACTCACCAATGGATGGAACAATGATGAATGATTTACCACTGGAAGACGCACCGAGGAATGAGTCATCGATGGTCAACACACCGATTGTTCAAACTGTGTAACTGGTGATGAATCACCGATGAATGAGTCGGCGATGGTCAACACCCTGATTGTTCAACTGTGTAACTGGTGATGACTCACCGATTCACGGATAGACCGATAGTGTAAACAACTCACGGATTCACTGAGTCACCAATACTGATGGAATGGACTCACCTATAATCGGAGTAACAAATTAGGACAAACTAATTATGAAAAAACCATTTCAATTGAGTCATCGATACTTATGACTCACCGATAGTCAAAAAAACAATATTTAATTTATTAATTCAAAATTATATCTAATGATTATATATAAGAAAATTATTTTATCATCCATTATTTAATGTACTTAGTAGGAAAACCCATAGAAAGTACATGGTACATGCTCATGGGGAGATCTTCCCGCCTACTAGACCTCAAAGAATAATATAATTAAACACTGTATCTTTTGAGATATGAAGAATAATATGCTATAAATTAGAGGGAACATAAGAACTACAAACTTCTACAACATGGGAAGCCTTCTTCTAATTCCCATGAAATAAAATCAAGAACATAAGGGGAGATCAACCAGACATGAAAAAACATATTGTACTTCATTGAACATTCAAACATCAAGAATATGAACTTTTGACACCTAAAAAGATATGATATGATATTTTTGAATCCAAAATCCAAAAGAGGACACAATCCTTATTTATTCTACATCAACTGAGTCTAGAGCTTCACAAAATACCACACAGAAACTTCTAAACTCTATTCTATATCTATATATTTGTTGTGCTATTTGGATTACATTTTTAAAAAGCATGTGTATCTTTCTGTTACACACACTGTCTCCTATGAATAACTCAATGGTACTCTATATCCTTAAAATCACTATCTATTTTATTCTGGTATGCCAGGTAGAATAGTATAAGAGGTCAAGAGTTAATTGTTTGTAGTTTTTACCATGAATATCAATGGTAGAGTTCAGGTGTGACACAGATAGCCTTGTGTGTTGTTGTGGACCCCGATATAGGGTGTGGATCAGACTGTTTATCAAATTAAACTAATAAAAAGAAGGTGAATGCCATGTGGAGAGGATTAAGTCTCACCTTGAGACTGAACCTCTTATTTCAATCTATTGTGCCCTTTCCATTTACTTTAATCTAATATGTGTTTATTAAATTTCACATAAAACTAAATTAAACATTGATAGATAGTTTAGATTATTTTTATATCTATTTTGAACTAGTAGATTTGTTTCAAAAGTTAGACTAATCTCTTAATTAGTATAGTTGATAAATAATCAATCTTTTGAGAAATTAATAGAAAATTCACATCTTTTACAAATTCACTACAAACTAACATTGATTATTTTTTATTTGAGGAAAAATTTCAAAGAAATTGTTTTGAAATATATTTTTATAGAAACTCAATTCACCCCATCATGGGTAATCTACTCCAACAAACATTTATTAATTTTAAAAATGGATAGAGTAAAAGTTTCCTTTATTCTAAGGTAATCATATTCCCTCTTTTCCTTTATAGGATGACTGTGAATAGATAAATCGAAGTCCATAATTTGCTCTAACAATCTTTTTTGTGTCATGTTGAGCTCCTTTTAGTGGAATATATACATTATTCTCTTATGATTGGTATATATGTAAGACTTCACTCCATAGATGTGTTTCTACAAGATTTTAAATGAAAAAATCATAGCTTCTAACTTCAGATCGCATGTCATGTAGTTCTACACATGGATCTTCAATTTTTAGGAGGCTAAGGCTATCATGTTATATTTTTTCATGAGCACACGACTGATGCCTTTTTTGAAAGAATCCATGTATATTAGAAAACATTATCCAATATTTCATAATTTGAGTATAGGTGTAGTGGTCAACCATCATATTAGCTCTATGAATCTTTCCTCACATTCATTATCGTAGAAATACTTTACCCATTTCCTTGTTATCATAGTTATCCGTATTGAAAATTATTATAAATTTATGAAAATAAAACAGTAGTACCCTTCTAATATGAGAAATATATGTATTTTTGTGACACTAGAGTTTATGGTTCATTCCTCAGTTGCATCTGTTTCCCTCATTTGTGATCACATTCCCCAGAAGTGTGACTCAATACATCCAAAATCCAGGATAGCAGAACATGGCATTCAATATATCCTTTCTCAATATCTCCATTGAAATCCTTATATGTTCTTCGTGATCCTTCTTCAATAAGGAGTAGATGAGAATATCATCAATAAAAACTTCCAATTCTTTTCCAAGGAAATTTCAATTGACTCCATTAATAAAATACATGAATAAAATAGGGGAATTAGTAAGTCTAAATGGAATCACTAGGAACTCATTGTTCTTATACCAAGTACGAAAGGAAATCTTCTAAATGTATTTATTCCTCACATTTATCTGATGATGTCCACAACAAAGATCCACCTTTGAGAATTAATAATATTCGCATACCTTATCAATCAAGTCATCAATCCTTATAAGAGGATACTTGTTCATTATATTTATCTTGTTGGGTTTCTGATAATTGATACATTGCAACACTAATCCATCCTTCTTTGTGACAATGATCACTATCTCTCCCCATCCAGTTTCACTGATGCGTATGAACCCTTTTTTTAAATTCTCTTATAGCTGCTTATTTTTGTTGTCCAATTTGATTAGAGCCATACTATAGGGGCAATATTAGGTATGAGTACCTCTAACTATGTGTTCTGTTAAAAACTCTACCTCATGATCCATGGGAAGTCTATGTTACACGTAATGAAATATATCCTTGTATTAATACAAAATAGAAATTTCTACAAAGTTGATACCTTCCATTGAATCAACTATTTGAGCGAGGTAATATTATTTACAATGAATCAACACCCACACCATTGAAGGATTTTCCAAAGGAGTTTTGTGACCATACATTCTTTTGTAGAGTAGAATGGGATGGTTCATAATATGAAAATAAATTTCTATTTCCTGAAAATGTATATGTTATCTATATAATGAAATCCACTCAATTCCCCTTATAGAATCAAATTCTACCCAATGATGTTTCATGATATTTGCTAGATGAATCATCACACATATACCAGCATGAAAAGTGTCTAACACTTGGGCTAAAATGATTTTACCCCTTTATGTATATATATCTATACTATAATGTTTTGGTTCATCGATTTAATATTTCAAGAAAAAAATCATGATATAATGGAATGGGATGAATCATAATGAAATATAACTTTTTTACATTATCGAGTTAAAAGGATGTGTACCTTGTATGAATTCATTTTATTGGACCACTTCAGCAGTAGTGATGGCATAATAATTGCCTTACTCCTTTGGATTTTGTTGCTTTTAATGCTCATTAACCTCAATGACTCAAGGTTTAGCGAACTAGATTGAACAGTTCCCTTTCTCCCTTTTGTTGTATAATGGAATTGTGGATGATCTCCTTTCCTCCACTACATTACCATGATTCAACATGTATTTCCAACATTTATGATCATGGTGGCGTTTTCTACCACACATGAAGAATTTCCTCACATCACAGAGATAGTTCCCATTATTCTTCTTCCCATATTTTTGACATGTGGGGGGATAAGCTTTTGTTCCACCTTTATCATTAGATACTCTTTCTTGAAACACCATTTTTCATTTATTATCACTATATTTATGTTACCAATCACCAAACACTATGTCATTTTTGAGATATTATAAACCAACTTCTTTATAACTCCCAAATTCCAAAATTTATAGTTATTTTCAATATAGTTTTTTTAAACCACAAAAAAATTTATCAATTTTTCTATAACTACTAATAATAAAACCCTGAGCTTATTTTTGACACCATGTGAAATCTTCTTCACAGGAATTGATAGATTCTCTTTCCTTTTCCTTTAACTCGACTAATTATATTTCCATCTTAGATTGATGAAATTTAGAGATATACTTTTTAAATATAATTATCTTAAATTTTTCCCACTCTATCTTGTTAATTTTGTACATAGAAATTGTATTCTTAATATAATTTCACCATTTATTGGCCTCTCCATCTAAATAGTAAATCACCATCGTCACCTTATCCTTCCTTGAGTAGTGATGTATTGAAACAAAATTCTCTATTGAGTTCACCAACTATTTAATGACTTGTGGATTAGAAGGTCTACTAAATGTCAGTGGTAGTTGATGTATAACAAAATCGACAAAAAATATCTGTTTCTTAGGTGAATATGGGACTTTCACATTTTTAGGTTATTTTTCATAACCTAAGACATGTGGTTAAGATTCCCTATTAAATTTTGAACTCCACCTCCCAAGGTAAGGGGGTGACATTTGGGAAATTGATGCATTGTTCCTCACATGGATTATTGGCCTTGTTTCTCCTGGTTTCTCCATTTTCTAATTTACAAAATGTTATAACACAACATAAGTTAACAATTCATGAATAAATAATTTATTCTATTTGGAAATTAAAAATAAAGTCTAATCTTGTTTGATACCTATATTTAGAAATTTAAGAAAAATATTTTTGGGTGATTAATTTAATTAATCACATACTAAGGGTTTTAAATAAGGTTATCTAATCCTAATTCCCAAATTAACTAAATTGTACTATGATACCAACTATAGTGACCCATGTTTATCTTATATTACAATTACATCATCTTAATGATAAGAAAAATAAAATAATTACGTGGAAATGATCCAAAGGTATAGTGTCTTGGTAAGATGGGAACCATACATAATATTTACAAAAATAAAACATAATCATTTATTTAATTCCTTATTCCCTTAATTCTTATTGTAAATTTAGTTCTCTTTTCTTCAATTAGTCACAAGAGGATATACATCAAATTAAGGGGGTGATATAAAGCATGTATAATAAGAGATATAATTAATTGAATCTATATTACATGGAGTGATCTTAATTATAACTTAAACATTATAATAATTATAGTAACTATTAGATAAAGTCCTAGAATGTGGCATTGTATAAAAATTGAAACTACATGTCATAGTGGTAAACTACCACACATAGTTGTGAAAAGAGATAGTATCATGTTCACTCATATTTCACTTTTCTCATGAGATACATAAAATTAACAAATTAATTAGAGAAATTTATAATTTTGGTCTCGCCCATCACATCATAACATTCAAATTTATCTATATAACTACATATAGACCCGCCACATCATAGCATTATGATGATCATGCATGCCACATAGAAAATATCTTTATATTGGAAATAAAATAACCCATGGAATGTTATGAGTTTTATTTCATAAATTATAAATTAATAAACTTTGGGTTTCCAAATGAAATAGGGAATAAGATACATTATATTATAATCATCATCCTTGAGTGAATATGAATCAATCTAAGAAAGTAATATGTGAATTGTTTTTACATAAGAGTTCATTTGGAAAACATTGTGTTTTCCATAAACATATGTAGAAAACATTTACATCCCATAAAATTTATATTTATGATAAAAATGATATTTAATGAATATCCATTCTAAAGTTGTGTTGAATGTGGGAATACCTAAAGAAATAGTGTTGGGTTCGAGAATTCCCTTCACCTTACATGTGAATGCTTTATTCAAATTAATAAGTTGTATAATCAAATTAGATTCATTAATTAACAAACATGATAAATTTATATATTAATTTGGTTAATTATGGTTTTATTATGATAATTTATATTATTTTTTATGAGTTATAGAGTTTGATTTCATTACTCAGAAGTTTTCTTTTTCTTAGATTTCAATATCGGTTCACTTATATATATGAATAGAAGATTGTTTAAAATGCATATAGATATAAAAAAATTTATTATATATTATTAATTATATTACATGATCTTAAATGACATTTTAATTTATTTTTTATATGGTATGATGAAGAATAATTAGATAAAATTTAATGATGATTGTTTTAGAGTTAATTTGGAGGTTTTTAGTCGCAACAAAGTCATTTTTTGTCATTTAAAATCTTGTATATTTGTTAGTTCCAAAACATAAAGTGTATTTATTGATAAATTTTACAATATGTTTTAGCCATTATAATTTTTTTAGCATCCATGAAGGATTTAACAGAAAATGAAATCATGTGGCCCATTATGATGGTAAATTGACACATCATAGGTGATGACCTCATTTCATGAATAAAAGAGAGAGAGGAGATGGAGGAGTATAATGTTGGATATGCCATTAAAATAATTCAATTGAAATATATATAATTTATGGAGTTATCATAACATTTTTATTAGTGGAGGGTATGATATAATAAAGAGAAATTAACTAAAATATAAAATTAAATTAAGGAATGTGGAATTTACCTCTTGAATTTCTCATACTTAAGAATATATTTAGGGAAATACTTTTGGTCTTCTTGCTGATACTAATAGAACTTAAATGTGGAGAAGTGGATATGAAAGAGTATTAGGAATATTTATTTAGGTATCAAATCCTGAGATGTGTGAGGAGAAGAGGGGTGAGGGGTGGTATTTGGGTTGGATGAGAGAGGTATTTTCTCATTATTATATAATTTAGTTTATTATTTTGGCTCTAGATTTTGAATAGTTTGGAATTATCTCTCTATTTATTAAAATAATGAATTATTTTTCATTATTTTGTTCTAAAATTTTCCTTATATCATCTATCAATCGATAATTCATGTATTTAGTTTCATTTTACATTATATAAGTAATAATTTTTTAAGAAATTCATTTACTTAGACTTTGATATAATTAAACTATACATTGGTTTATAAAATTCATAAATTATATTTATACATTCATGGGTGAAGATACTATTCATTTGGATAGTTTACTATTCATAAGTCTCATCATATTAATTTTATGGTAAGGTTACTATTTCATAATTATTGGTTCCTTAAAATATATAAATACTTCTTATTCTATTAATTATCCATTTATATTGTTTTTATTGGGTTCTATAAGTGATTATTTGTTATTTATACTCTCTGAAATTTCAATAATAATGGAGAAATTTCAATGATAAATGTTTGGGTCATTATATTTTCCCATTTTTAAATTTCTCCCTGGAAATTTCATGTTACATAAATAGGTGTGGGTATATCTTCTTCATCACTTCATCTAGTTCCCATGATTATTCTATGTAATTATATTTCCTCAAACACACATTGAAAAGATGTTTTGTCTTATTTTGTTGAACCTCATATCGTGAGTGCATAATCATTACTAGTTTCTCCTCATAAGAGATATCATATTTTAGATTTACCACATGAGAGTTTGGAACATGTGAGGGATCAGGAATGTACTTCCTCATGAGTGATACGTGGAACACATCATGATGATGATCCATATTTAGTGGAAGTTCATATTGATAGGCTATGGAACTTATGCGATGATGGATCTCAAATGGGATTGTGTACAATGGTCTTAACATCTCTTTATTAGAAAACCATGTGACTCTCTTCCATAATGATATTATAAGGACGACTTTATCTCCAATTTTGAACTCTAATTCCCTTCGACAGTTGTCAGTATAGATCGTTTTTTAACTCTGAGTAAATTTGATATGTTGTCAGATGGACTGAACCCCCTTTTTAGTCCCTTGAACAAGATCTTTACAAAGTATCTTTATTTCACTGACTTCTTCCCAAAAATTTGCAGTTCTACATCACTTTCCATATAGAAAAATATATATTTCTCTATATAAATACTCAAGTTGAAGCTATTTTTGTTTGAGAACTGAAACACTGAGAGATGTTGATCACATCCACTATTGAAGAATATTGAGTAGGCGCATATAATATATTTAAGAGTCTGATTTTTACTATTAGATTGGATATCATTTTATGGTTAATAAAGCATGATGAAATTTAATCCAGTACTCAATTCATGTTGATGACTTCTCCAGAATTTATATGCGATCCAAGGATCATGATCAGAGATAACCGATAGTGGAATCCCATTTTATATCACCTCTTTTTTAGAATATTTATCTGTATATTTTTTGAGTGAGATATATTCCCCAATATAGATAATGTAGGATATCATGGTTATTTGGTCTGCCCCAAACCATATCACATTGTTTTATTTGAATTTTTTCAGGAGTGATGTGAAAAATTCCATAGTGACATTATCTCAATTTCAAATGGGTATATGAAGTGTTTGCATCATCCATTTGGAATTTGATCACTCCACATTAAATTTCAAAAAAAATCAAGAACCTTGAGATATACTCTCTAATATATTTCTTCATGTTACCCCACCAGAAGTGTTTTATGATATCACGGTATATCGTTATACTCCTGATATGGATAGAAAAAGTTGAGATATTTGAATTTTTCAAAATATCCTACATTATCCCAGGTGATAATGGAACACATAACCTCACTCCAAACTGAATATTACCATTATAATCAATGCATGACTCTTACATTTTCATTTCATTTAGTATAGTCACCTTATTTTGTAACTCCAGTTCATCCCTTTGTGCCTTCTGAATATTCTATTGATTAGATGGTGTTGAAATCCATTGGGAAACTTAGCCGGTATTTAACATACATTATGAATTCCAAATCTATATTTTTCATGTACTAAAAGGTAATATCATTCTAAATCGGCAACAAGGATATAGTAGATGTTTCTCTTCTACTAAGATCATTATGTCCCTTTTTTGCCTTTCCAGATTGATAGTGAATATAGAAATCATAGTCCATGATTACCTCTTACAATATACTTTGTTACATATAGATATAATTTATTTGAATATATACATTAGGATATTATGATATGTAAATAGGTCACACTTCTCTCAATAGAGGTAGTTCCGCAATTGTTTCATGACAGAAATCATTACTACTAACTCTATATCATGCATCATATTGTTCTACACAAGGAAAATAATCTTATATGTGGGAAAGGCTATCAAATTATCATTTTTTATGAGTACACAATCCAATACTAGGTTTTATGCATCCATGTATATCATAAAACATTCTCCATTTTTTGGTTATTTTTGTACTGGCGTAGTGACCTGCCGACTCTTTATCGCCTTCAAGCATTCCATACATTCTTCTATCAAGAAAAACCATACCCCTTTACCTATTATATTAGTATTCAATCGTGAAAATCATGAGGAATTTCCCACAAAAAATGATTATATCCTTGATAATCTAAGAAAACTGTTGATTTATGTGATGGTATAGTGTTTGCGCTATTTCTTATTTTCCTTTTCTTGAATGGTCCATAATAAATCCCTCATGCATAGTCACATGTCCCATGAAATTCACTTGATGCATTGAAATTTCAAACATGATGAACTTGGCATAAAATTTATCCATCCTCAATGTCCCTATCACAGTCCCTAAATTTTATTCATCCTCTACCTTTCTTTTGGTGTAGTTGAGAATATCATCAATAAACACTACCACAAATATTTTAAGGTATTGTCTAAAAAACCATTCATCAAATACATGAATATTTTAAGGAAATTAGTTTATCTAAAAGGAATCATTTGGAACACATTGAGACTATACATTTTTTGGAAGGAGTTCTTCTAGATATCTTCAATCTTATCCTTTAGCTGATGATACCATTAACAGAATCCGCCATTTAGAAGAACTAATATCCTTGTAGATTGTTGAACAAGTAATCAATCCTTCGAAAAGGGAACTCATTATTTTTTATTATCATTTTCTGTACTCAATAATTAATACATATCCACATTGATGCATCTTTTTCTTCAAAAAGTTAATTGTCTCACACCACGGTGATGCACTATGTCATATGAACCCTTTTCCCAAATTCAATTGTAACTGTTTCTTTTGGTCATCCAGTTTGATAAGATCCATCCTATTTAAAACATTATGATAGGATTACCACCATGTATCAGTTATATTTATAACTCTACCTCACAATGTAGAATAATACTAGGTAACGCTTTAGAAAATACATAACAGTATTCTATCGCAATCGATATTTCCCCTATTTTGATACCTTCCATTGACTCAACCATTTGAGAAAGGTATGATTCTTCACAGAAAATCAACACCCACACCGGTGATGGATTTTCCCAAGGATATTCATGATCTTAATATCACTTGTATAATATCATGGGATGGTTCAGGATATGAAAAAATATTTCTTTTTCATGATTTTTAATATTTTATCTATATAACGAGATCCAATTCATTCCAATTATATAGAAAAATTCCACCGAGGAGTGTATCATGACATTTTCTGTAAGAATTGTAACATCCCAAGTAAATAAAGAAATATGAAATTTTCATATTTATTAATATTTGAGAATTAAATATTAATTTTACTTCAATTGTAATTACTATGTTCTATGGAATACACAATACACAACAATGAGTTTCTTGGAAATGTTACGTTGCAAACTAATAATATAATATTATTATGTTAAATGTTAGTTGACGCCTAGCCATTTTGTTGGTGGGAATTAATATAACTAAATAAAATTCACGTTTTTTAAATGTTTTTATATTTATCCAATAAATTTTAGATACTAAAAATAAGAAAGATTCTGATTTTAAGCATAATTACTAAAATATTCATTAAAAGGTCGATTTAGCACCTTTTAATGGAGAACCCATTTTAAATATATTTTTTTCAATATTATATGTTTTATATGACAAAAAAAATATTATTCTTTAGAATCGGGACATCAAAATTTACATTGGATGAAATTTTGGTGTTTTTCTAATAAAATTATTTTTAATGAATAGGTAAAAAATACTCTATTTTAATTCAAAGCTGCCTTTTAATCTAATTTATTAATAAGGTTAGATTATATTTTTAGTTGGTTTCAAAGATAAATTAGATTATGTTTTTACTATTTAATTCATTGTTGGTCATTGGATGTAATTTCACTATGAAATTAGACATAAATAAGTGTCAATATTTTGATACTTAATATTTCTTAAAAACATACCTTTGGTTTTGATAGTAAGAATTATTTTTAAATAAATTTCGGCCACTTTTGGGTTTCGAATTTGGAAAAATGTATTCCATATTTGGAATAAGGAAATCCAAATTTTGTAAATAGGTATCTTTTATTTTTAGAAATTATGAATATTTACTTCATTAAATATTTTATTCACCATGGTTAAAGGATAAATATGGTAAATAAGGGTAAAACAATTATTATAATAATAATATAAAATTACCCTAACATGTTTCCTCATAATATTTGTTGATACATATCGGACCATTGGCATCCTTGGGTCGATTTTTGGACCCCACAGATCCACTTGAGGGTAATAATGACACTTTATATTAATTAATTTAAAGTAAAGACAAAAATGACAAAAACAAATATCATTTATTAAATCAATTTTTACATGGGGTTATATAATTTATATCTTAGACTATAAATATTCATTATAAGTCTAAAAATATTTCATAAATTATGGAATTTGTATCATAATTTTTAGACATCAAATAAATTAAATTATTTATGAAACTATAATGATGTAGTATTTACCTCATTAATAAATGATTAAAATAAATAAGCATATAATGTTTAAAATAATATCCAAACCGGTCCAATTAATATTGTATGATTTTATTTAAACCATGATTTATCTTATCCTCAATGTTAATTAGTTTTTTACCTTTTGAAAATGAAAACCATTATGTAGTAATATAATATTTTCACACTTTTCTAAAGAGCCCCACCTACCCCTTATTAAAGGACACCATTTCTAACATATTACTCACACCATTCAAGACCCCTGGATCATCCAAACACTACCCAAATAAGCTCTCAAGATCCCAATATTCCACATATGAGCCTCACCTTATGCAGAAGGCACTTCATGAATTCCATTTGTCTCAAACCAAAGGGAGTTACCCTAATTAAAGGTAACAATTTCTCTTAATTTTTTTTTTATTTTCATTTATTTTACTTCTCCAACCCCCTAAATTATTTTTATTCATTTATTTTATAAAAAAACCAGTATCCTATATATATTATATTTCTGTTATGATAATTATTTGAACTACATTTACACACACAATCATCTAATGGGTAAAGTACATACTATTTCTGGGGATGGCGAACTACATCCTCACAAAACAATGATTGTTCAAATATCTCCAACCACCTGACATGGTGTCCATTATAATAGAATTGTATTTATATATGATGTATATTATAATTATATTGTTTATATTCCACTATATTTTCCATTTATATAATACCTTTATGGTTTCCATATGAGGTTTATACGAAAATCTCATTTTAGTAACTGCGGACTACCACCCCCTCAAAGTGATATGACTCGTTCATGCCTTATGTGGAACATATAAATGAAAGAGATAATGAAATTTTATATTATTTTATACTGTAATTATAGTATACTAATTTATCATTATGTTTTCATTCCATTACAGAATGAAATAGAAATTGAAGTAGCGTTCATGTGTATGTACGGCTTACCGTCTCCTTGAGCGGTGCATTTCATTTCATATCTCAAAATGTTATGTACTATTATATAAACATGTATATAATATATATATTTAATAAATATGATATCTAAATCATTAATATCATTATTGATATAATGAAATTTTGACCACATGAACAACTTTAATTATAAGAAGTCCATGTTTTACTCAACTACCAAATATCAACAAAATGACCATTATTAACATAAATGATTACATAATATTTATTGCATGGTAATAAGTTATTTCAAAGGGATTACAAACATTAAAAATTTTATTAATCAATTAGAAATATACTTTTGTTTATTATTCAGGTGATTAAAGAATGAATGGGTCAAATCGGACACGATGTATGGGACTTCGTCTCAATCTCCATTCATTTAGGAATATATTATTTTATTCAATACCTTCATTTTTACACTATATAAAAACCTTTTAAATTTCATTTCATTCAAATGGAATCTTTTTCTATGAAACTTTTTACTAAATTAAAAAAATTAATGTTTACTTTATCACAAGGGGTGACAAAGACCTTTCAGCCACAGAAAGTATTATTTGATCATTGGCTTCCTTAACAAGCCGTAATGTTTTTAAAAGGAAAATAAATACCATATAATCCTTTATGTAGTTTGTCAATGAAATTAGTTTTTATAATGGATTTGTTATGTCAATATATTTAAGTTATATATAGTGATTGAAATGTGGAAATATTTTCTTTCAATTATATGTGTTGCATATGATATGATTTTATAATGTTTCTTAGACATTTGATCGGTGGTTATGTGATAAACCAAATTATGGGTGGTGACGTGATAAACTAGGATGGGTTGTTATGTTATAACCTCTAATGCATTGGGTATATAAGTCGGTCGTATGGCTATTCCATTATGTGATATGTGTGGAAGTCGACCGTATGGTTATTCTATTAAAGTATGTTTGTGTACCATGTTTCCTTTATAAGTTATGTGTTCATTATATGGGTTCTTTTAGTAATATTTTGGTTAAAAAAGGGTAAAAAATGATTATTTATTCAATAAAGATTATTTACTACCTCATAAAGGAGATGAGTATTACTTATGATAAATTATTCATGGTTTATTTTTTATTTTGAAAAACTATATGTTTTCCCTCTTTGTGTATCCCTTACTGATCTTTTTATGATCATACCACATTTTTGAAATATTTTTCACAGGACATAAAGTGGAATGGGGTCAAGGATGGGATCAAGGAAATGTCATGATCTCTAAAACATGGAAAAATACATAACCATTTTTTCAGGAATTTTTATTTTGTGAAAAATATTGGAACTAAGTAGAAGTGTCTACTTTTTATATTTTGGGATGTAATGTAACAATTATAACCTAATTCTCTAAAAATATAAACTGGAAAAGTTACTCAATGTGAATTACTAACTTAATTCAATATTATGTAAGGTTTAAGGTCAGGTCCATATATTTTGTATCAAAGGTTAGTTTTGACAACTTTATGAGTTATGGTATTGTTAAATTAATATCCATAAATTAATTTATGTTAATATTGAAATGATAGAATTTACATATTACCATGTCGTATCCCCTAATATATTTATATGTAATGAATGTATTTTCATAGTGGAAATTGGTAAGCTATTCTATGAAGGAATATAGAATGAAATGTCCTTTTAAAATCAGTATCCAGAAATGGTCAGTATGAAAATTAAACAGCTTATTGTAGTGATAGATCTGTTGACTCAGGTGATAAATGGTGGTTGTTTTTGTTGATAATATTATGGTTTATTCTAAAAGTAAAAAAGGATAAGGAATGTAGAGACCCGAAGCATAACGTACATGAAAATTAATTTACTTTTGTGGAATACTTAGTGCATAACAAAAACACACACACAAGGATCGTAATAGTTTAGTGTCTTTGGAAACTCGGAATATAATCTTCTAATCGTGGTGAAAGATCTTCAACATCTCCCGTAAAGATCTTCCCCTTTTTACCTAAAACCTTTCTTTATATCCTGGGGAAAATAAAACATAAAAGGGTGAGCTTAAATTCTCAGTAAGGGTAAACAAAAGAAATATCAATCACATCATATTCATAAAAACATAACATTTTGGAAATTTTAACCAGCAAAAAAGAGCATAATTTCCTAATATGGGATAAATAATAGTAGTGAAATGAAAACCCAATAATCATAACATAAAACATGAAACTTTGTGTAATACACACATAATCATAAAGAATCATTTCTTATTAGTCAAGACTCATTGCCAAGACTATCTTAGTGGACAAAGTCCCTTTCTGAACCGAGTTCACTCATCATTTCAGTCCTGTTTCTCTGAATCGGTATAACCTACAATTCCAGCCATGTCTATCTCATGAGATATAAAATCATTACCCAATGCATTGGGAGGAGATATAGGTCCCACCCATCTCATAATGATACCATTCTTATGTGTTCCACAAAATCATAAACCATACATCATTGCATAACCCATGTAATAAAAATGGGAATCTTAAACATCATGACATCATAAAACAATTCATATAGGATAAAGGGATTCATAAAAATATTTCCATCACAACATAATCAAATCCATGTAATAATAGGGATAGAAACAGAACCCTTTATTATCTTAAATGGAAAATAATTTTGATAAAACACTTGAACTCCATTCTTGAGGAAAATATCCTTTCTACGTCAAAAACACCTTTCCTTTCTTAACATGTCATACAATTCTAAACTAAAACAAGTTGATTAAAAATAAACTTGAAAACTTTTAAAGGAATATTCTTGGAAATAATTTTTTAAAAATCCATTCATTTCGTATAAGTTAAAAAACATTCTTCTCGTACTTTTGTCGGAAAAGTCAAAAAGTACCTTGTATGAACAACGACAAAAGATTCTTTTCATATCATTTAATATAAACTCAATGAAGGTTAAAAATGGATATAAAATATTTTATAAGGATATAAATATTACATATTGAGGAAACATGGATGTGGATGATAAAATACACCCCAGTAAATACCAAAGTATAAACAATCTCGAATAAAAATGAGATTTTGATATTTCCCTTACCTTAAGTCCGATTTTATTCGTAATTGTCCGAACCTCCTGTATAATGATTTAAATAATGTCATTAACTTATTCCAGAATCATACTCATTGTTATGATATCATATATGGTTCACCTATGACTTTATATTACCCGGTCTTTTGTAAATTCCATGTTAAAGAGCGTTTTGGGTAAAATTGTTTCATTTGTCGTCTGTGTTTTGACTTGTAATTATTCATATGATTACTTAGATCATGATTAAGTAATTATAGAATATAAAACATGATTTATATATAATATATATTTAGAATATACATATATATAATAAATCAGTAAATGGAAAGAAATACACCGTTCATGGAGACAGTAGGCCGTACGTACGCATGAACGCTATTTTCGTTTCCTTATTGAGTTGAATGGAATTAAGTAGATGACATACATATATATACACATAAATCCAGTATCATTATTATTTCATATATTTCATGATTACTTATTATATATACTTTATAATCATTCCTAAATGGTTAAAGTGGAGAATGAATCTCATCACGTCGTGGAGACGGTAGTCCGTACGTACGCACGAGCGATGATATCGTTCTCATGATCGTGGTACTGTATTGGAGTGTCTGTATACTATTTTAGAATAAATATCACTTTAAATTAATCACATATAGTTATTATTTACACCATTATACCCATACAAGTAAGGTGGTGGTGGAAAATAGATATCACCACGGCGTGGAGACGGTATTCCGTACGTATGCACGCGCGGTGATTTCGTTTTCTGTAGGATGGATAGATAGTGAAATAGGGGTTTTTAATAATTATAATAACATATAAGTATATGAGTGATACTGATGTTATTACTTCATAATGAAACAACCTATGAACAAGAAGTGGAAGAAGAAATAAAGTTGAAAGAATCGGTAACAGACATTACCTCTTCTTTGAAGCGCATCTTTGAGATCTTCTTTTAGGGCACTAAAATTGGTCTTTGAGGAAGACCAGAAACTCTAGGATGTTTCTAGGGAAGTGTAGAAGAGAATTCGTCAGGGGTTGGCCGAGCTTGAAGGCTCAAAGTGGTGTGAGGAAGAGAGGGAGGGGTGCCCTTTTATAAGGGAGGAGGGGGCCACCTTTGGAATAACTAAAAATATTATTTTATTATAAAGCCAAATTCGGTTATAAATAGCTCCAAATTGATTTATTTCAAAGCTAAGGTGGTGATGGGTCGACATCCTCTCATCCAATAGAATTTAGGTAACTTTAGGTTCCTATTTTATCCTTATCATTTATATATAACTTTAAGTAAGATAATTTTACTTTTACCGTGTCTTCTTGTTTTCTTACACTATAAGGTTAATAAACTTACTATATCAAGACAAACGAACCCCAAGTTGTATATTATTAATATATATAACCTTATATAAGTTATTGGGCCGAACGTTAGCTTTTTAGGAATAAAATAACAATTAATAATATAATATTTGTTTTAAAAACTATTTTATGTCAATTTTGACACTATTTAGTAATTGATTGTTATGAAAATAATAACAGAATTATTAGTATGAAAACAGTTAATTAAATCAATACTAACATGTCATATTAACCTATAAAATTAGTTTAATTCATAAAAAGTCTTAAATTACATTAATTTGGGTATTTATAACATCAATTATGTCAATATTTCATTAGTAAGACAATTACTGCATCATCTTTGTGTCATAATAAATGATAATTTAATCCCTAAAAATTCGAAATAAATTCCTATGATGTAGATAATTTTATTATATTTCTGGAGACTATTCATGTTCGAATCTTCATGACGTTTATCACTAAATTAAAATTATTATACTTATAGGATTTAAGAAAGTGACATGTTGTCACATTCATTGGTTTTAATAATAATTAAATTATTTTCATGGCCAAAAGTCCATTAAATGAATCTAATAAAACCATTAGGTGATATGGGTCGACTTTTAGTCATCCAATAGGTTTTTGACATGTGTTAGGGTAATTTTATAATATTATATTTACACTTAATTTCTCGATTTACCTTTAACTATGGTAAATAAACTTTACCATAGTTACTATTCATAATTCCCAAAAATAAAAAGTAGCTTATTAACATAATTTGGATCCACTTATTCCAAATATGGATCCCATTTTCCCAAATTCAATACACAAAAATTGCAGAAATTAAATTAAAATTAATCTCGTTGTCGAAAGAAAATGGGTTTTTCTTTAAAACATTGCAAAAGATTGAATTGATTTATCCTACGAATTCAAAGTAGAATCAGTGCTAATGAAATAAATTATATTAAATGGTAAAAATATATTCTATTTATACTTTAAAACCATTTAATATTAAAATTTAACCATATAAATTATTGCTATGAAAAAAGTTGTTTTTAATTAAAATATAGCGTGATTTTACTATTTATCAAAATATAAAAGTTACCAGAATAATATGAAAAATTTATCCAAAGTAATTTTTAATTTCATGATTTCAAAGATGAATTTTATTTTGTTATATTGAACTTATAAACATGTCAAAAACTATATTTAAAGTGGGTGCGTCATCAAAAGGCGGCAAAACTACATTTTTTGAAAAATACATATTTTACCCAAAAAAATTACTTTGTTCTTATACCATGTTCTAAAAAATGTGCAAGAATAATAATAGTGTTATAAGATTCAAATTTAGTTAATAATATTCATAACGGCTTGTTCATAATAATATTATAATAATATATCGTTGTTTAGTAAAACTCGGTATTGCGTGCAACACATGCTATTGAGGAAGGTCGCGATTGCATGTAATGCAAGCCAAGCTAGGGTTGCGTTCTATGCCATAATCCTTCGTTGTTTTGTATAACATAATCCAACCATATTTCATTTATACATTGAATATATATATATATATATACTCAATGTTGCATAGAATAACTATTATCAAATATCTGTGTAACACGATCCAAGAATAGTGTTGCGTATACTGCAAGCTAATACTGTGTTGTGTATAGCGCAAGGTAATCTTGGTGTAGCATACAACATAAGAAATTAATTAAATTAAAAGAATATTTTTCATAAAATATCGGGGTGTTACATTCTACCCCCCCTTAAAATGAATTTCTCCCTCGAAATTCGTTGGGGTTATAAATGGTTTACTATTCAAAAGTTTCTTTAATAGAAACCCTCATCGTAAAAAGGAATACCAAAACCAATATTTAAAAACAAAAGTATGAAATGTAATGGTTACCCAAATAAACTAATCACTGGGTTTCCACATAGGTGAAAATATGGATATGGAAGACAAATCTAACCATCATGTTCTGATGGAGAGTGGTAGAGAACATGGCTATGGAAAAGCCAATAATCACAAATCCATAAATGTGTGACGATCTAAGGTACCATCTGATTCATCAGATATAAGAGTACTAGGACAACATTTTTGGTTTTCAAGATCATTTCCCTAAAGTTGATGAAATTGGAATTAGAAGAAATACTTTCATGATTTTGGTATAGTCTCATCGTTTGTCGTTCTATGGAAAATTTCCACTTCATCTCTTAAACAAATGAAGTTGAATTTTTCATTCATGATGTCTTAGAAGATCATGTGATAGAATGATGGGTCATTCCATCTGTCTCAAACAAAAGGTTAGAAAAGTTATCAAAAAATACATAAGTCCATCTATAGTGTGATTAATCATATATGGTTCCTAAAATGGACTTATAATTCATATATCATACTGATTAATATAATAAAACTAGTTTCTACTAAACATAGACTTCCTGTAGGCCAGTGGTAGGCAATAAAGGCCAGTCGCAATTCGGTTGTGGGTTCGATTCCCACAACCTTGTCCGACGCGATGGGTTGTCGCCCGTCCTGCAGGTTGTTCTTTTTCTAAAGCTATGTTACTATAACATCCCATCAAAAATATCAAAAATGTTTTATCCCTAAACAATACTAACTTATGTCCAACAAAATCTATTCCAATCTTTAGGCTTATCTAAAATACTTCAGTCCAAGCTCATAGTATAAAAAAAATGATCACGTGAATGCCATCATTTATCCCCCATATATCATAAGATATATCTTGTTGGTCAAATTAAAAACATGTAAATACCTTAATCATGTATTCTCTTGAAGAATGAATATCCACTGAACCTTAGTGAAAACATGAATGTAGTTAAAAGTTAACACTTTCCACAAACCAAAATCCTCAAAATTCTATATCCTCAAACCATGATATCACTTAGTCCTTATATCAATCATGAGCTCATGAATACTATCAAACATATTAGATTCTCTTTATCCCTTCATTATGTCCATATCATCTGCTTTCCAAAAATATTTCAATCACTTTTCATGGTTACCGATGCCATAAAATTATTGAAAACCACAATAGACCGAAACATAAATATTCCAATTTCCACGATACTATATACAACATTATTCGGGAATCCCATTACATAAACACTTAAGCATTCCACCACATCGTTGTCATACTCAATATCGTCAATGGTGATCGCATGTGACTTCCCTTTTTCCTTTTCCTAAAGTTGTTGCTCATGTCGATCATCACTAACCCTAGGATTAGGGAATTTATCGGCATAATGCCCCATTTCCTTGCACTTGAATCATTGAAGTGTAGTAGGTTCATTCTGTGTATCCCTTCCTTTTTTTGCATCATTAGGAATCTTCTTCCCATCATTTCAGCAATCAAATGACTGATGACCTTCCTTTCCACCTTTGAAACATTTACTTGTCCCTTTAAGACAATCTCCACCATGATTCTTTCCACACTTTGAGCATAAGGAAACATTCAACTTCATTTCACTATTATTCTGAGATTTCTCCTTGAACTACATCTTTCGTTTCTTGTAAAAACTATGAGATGGATAAGTAACACCAACTTCCATTTCTACCTTGATAGCACAACACACAATTTCTTCATAGCTACTGAAGTCTCTTATAGCTAATGCCCTTCGAAGATTTGGTTTTAAGCCATTGAAGAATCGATCAACATTACTTTCAGGTTGGGTGATAAATCCAGATGCATACCTTGCAAGCCTTGTAAAATTCGCATTGTATATACCAACAGATTCATCATCCTTTTGCATTAGTTCAAGAAACTCCTTCTCTATCTTTGTTCGAAGAATACGAGGGAAGTACTTATTGAAAAATAAGTTTTTGAACTCGTCCCATTCCATGGACTGAATTTCATCTCTTTGACTCGTATTATTGATAAGATTACACCATTGATCAGCTTCACCTTCCAAACGATATACTGCTAAGATGACTTTATCATGTTCAGAACATTGAAGAACTGAAAATATCTTTTCAGTGGTACGGATCCATTGTTCAGCAACAAGTGGATCAGAAGACCCACTAAAAGAAGTTGGATGTTGCCTCATGAAGGACTCAATATAATTTTGTTCCCTTCTCTACTCATTTGAAAGTCCAGAATGATTCATAGCTTGTGTAAGTATAGAAATAAGATTTTGCACTCCATCTCCAATAACATTTGTTTGTTCAGAAGGACAATCATTGCATTTTCCATTACACTGATCAACACGGTTCCTTCAGGATCCTGCCATTGTCTAAAACCCAAAAAGAATAGTGTGAGAGGCAAAAATCATGCTAGGGAAAACAACATAATAAAGGGGGAGTATCCTCAATATCTAACATCTTAGGTTAAATTCTGTGATCGTTACCGTAGTTCTAGGACTGTATCCTATATGTATACTTATCCTTAGGGACATTCCTAGACATACCTTAGAAATATATCTAGGGATCTCACTAAAGTTTTCGCATCCTAGTTTCCAATGTTTGACTAAACCTTTCCTCTGATACCAACTGTAGAGACCCGAAGCTTAACGTACATGGACATTAAATTACTTTTGTGGAATACTTAGTATATAAAAAAAACGCACACACAAGGTTTGTAATAGTTTAGTGTCTTTGGAAACTCAGAATATAATCTTCTAATCATGGTGAAAGATCTTCAACATCTCCAATAAAGTTCTTCCCTTTTTTACCTAAAACCTTTCTTTATATCCTGGGGAAAAGAAAACATAAAAGGGTGAGCTCAAAATCTCAGTAAGGATAAACAAAAGAAATATCAATCACATCATATTCATAAGAACATAACATTTTGGAAATCTTAACCTGCAAAAAAGAGCATAATTTCATAACATGGGATAAATCAAATTAGTGAGATGAAAACCCAATAATCATAAATTAAAACATGAAACATTGTGGCATACAAAAATAATCATAGAGAATCATTTCTTATTAGTCAAGACTCATTTCCAAGACTTTCTTAGTGGACAAAGTCCCTTTCTGAATTGAGTTCACTCCTTGTTTCAGTCCTCTTTCTCAGAACCGGTATAACCTACCGTTCCAGCCATGTCTATATCATGATATATAAAATCTTTACCCAATGAATTGGAGGGAGATATAGGTCCCACCCATCTCATAATGATACCATTCTTATGTGTGCCACAAAATCATAAATCATACATCATTGCATAACCCATGTAATAAAAATGGGAATCTTAAACATCATGGCATCATAAAACAATTCATATAGGATAAAGGAATTCATAAAAATATTTCCATCACAACATAATCAAATCCATGTAATAATAGGGATAGAAACAGAACCCTTTATTATCTTAGATGGAAAATAATTTAGATAAAACACTTGAACTCCATTCTTGAGGAAAATATCATTTCTACTTCAAAAATACTTTTCCTTTCTTAACATGTCATAAAATTATAAACTAAAAGAAGTTGATTAAAAATAAACATGAAAACTTGTAAAGGAATATTCTTGGAAATAATGTTTTAAAAATACATTCATGTTGTATAAGTTAAAAAAAATATTCTTCTCGTACTTTTGTCGAAAAAGTCAAAAAGTGCCTTGTATGAAAAACGACAAAAGATTCCTTTCATATATTTTACTAAAAACTCAACGAAGGCTAAAATTGGATATAAACTATTGTATAAGGATATAAATATTACATATTGAGGAAACATGGATGTGGATGATAAAATACACCCCAGTAAATAAAAAAGTATAAACAATCTCGGATAAAAATGAGATTGTGATATTTCCCTTACCTTATGTCTGATTTACTTTGTAAGTGTATGAACCTCCTGTATAATGATTTAAATAATGTCATTGACTTATTGCAGAATCATAATCATTGTTATGATATCATATATGGTTCACTTGTGACTTTATATTACCTGTTCTTTTGTAAATTCCATGTTAAAGAGCGTTTTGGGTAAAATTGTTTCATTTGTCATCCGTGTTTTGACTTGTAATTATTCATATGATTACTTAGATCGTGATTACTTAATTAGAGAATATAAAACATGATTTATATATAATATATATTCAGAATATACATATATATAATAAATCAGTAAATGGAAAGAAATACACCATTCATGGAGAAAGTAGGTCGTACGTACGCATGAACGCTGTTTTCGTTTCCTTATTGAGTTGAATGGAATTAAGTAGATGACATACATATATATACACATAAATCCAGTATCATTATTATGTAATATATTTCATTATTACTTATTATATATACTTTAAAATCATTCATGAATGGTTAACATGGAGAATTAATCTCATCGCGTTGTGGAGACGGTAGTCCGTACGTACGCACGAACGATGATATCATTCTCATGATCGTGGGACTGTATTGGAGTGTATGTATACTATTTCAGAATCAATATCACTTTAATGTAATCATATATAGTTATTATTTACACCATTATACCCATCCAAGTATGGTGGTGGTGGAAAATAGATTTCACCACGGTGTGGAGACAGTATTCCATACGTATGCACGCGCGGTGATTTCATTTTCCTTAGGATGGATAGATGGTGAAATAGGGTTGTTTCATACTTATAATAACATATCAGTATATGAGGGATACTGATATTATTACTTCATAATGAAACAACCTAAGAAGAATAAGTGGAAGAAGAAATAAAGTCAAAAGAATCGGTAACAGACATTACCTCTTCTTTGAAGCGCCTCTTTGAGATCTCCTCTTAGGGAACTAAAATTGGTCTTTGAGGAAGACCAGAAACTCTAAGATGTTTCTAGGGAAGTGGAGAAGAGAATTTGGCAGGGTTTTGCCGAGATTGAAGGCTCAAAGTGGTGTGATGAAGAGAGGGAGGGGTGCCCTTTTATAAGGGAGGAGAGGGGCACCTTTGGAATAACTAAAAATATTAGTTTATTATAAAGACAAATTCGGTTTTAAATAGCTCCTAATTGATTTATTTAGAAGCTAAGGTGGGGATGGGTCGAAATACTCTCATCCAATAGAATTTAGACAAGTTTAGGTTCCTATTTAAACCTTATCATTTATATTTAACTTTAAGTTAGATAATTTTACTTTTACCGTGTCTTCTTGTTTTCTTACACTATATGGTTAATAAACTTACTATATCAAGACAAACGAACCCCAAGTTGTTTATTATTAATATATATAACCTTATATAAGTCATTTGGCCTATCTGTAGATTTTTAAGAATAAAATAACAATTAATAATATAATATTTGTTTTAAAATCTATTTTATGTCAATTTTGAGACTATTTAGTAATTGATTTTTGAGAAAATCATAACAGAATGATTAGTTTGAAAACATTTAATTAAGTCAATACTAACATGTCATATTAACCTATAAAATTAGTTTAATTCATAAAAATTCTTAAATGACATTTATTTGGGTATTTATAACATCAATTTAGTAATTATTAGTCATAACTGCTAGTTCATAATAATATTATAATAATATATCGTTGTTTAGTAAAACTCGGTATTGCGTGCAACACACGCTATCGAGGAAGGTCGTGATTGCGTGTAATGGAAGCGAAGTCAGAGTTGCGTGCTGTGCAAGAATCCTTCGTTGTTTTGTATAACATAATCCAACCATATTTCATTTATACATTGAATATATATATATATACTCATTGTTTCGTAGAATAACTATTATCAAAATTTTGTGTAACACGATCCACGAATAGTGTTGCGTATACTGCAAGCTAATACGGTGTTGCGTATAGCGCAAGGTAATCTTGGTGTAGCATACAACACAAGACATTAATGAAATTAAAAGAATATTTTTCATAAAATCTTGGGGTGTTACAAGGAAAGTCATTTAAGGTTTTTCTTACAAACCATAAAAGATAATAAATTATTCTGGAAATTCACCAAGTGTGATTTTTTGTTACATAAATGTTTTCCCTTAGTCTCATTGTTTCAAAAAATGACATAACTGTTGATATTTCTAAAGAAAATGTTGTTGGTGAATGGCCAATTCCGACAAATATAACTGAGATCCTTATTTTTCTTGTTTTGGCAGGTTATTACCTGAGGTTTGATAAGAATTTTCCACGGTTATATAGCCCACTATCTAAGATAACTCAAAAAGGTATTAAGTTTATTTGGACAAAAGATTGTGATGATTGTTTTCAAGAATTGAAAAGTTGATTGGTGAATGCTCCGGTTTTGGCACTGCCTTCTAGAAATATTGAGTTTCTTATCTACAGTGATAATTAATTGAAAGGACTTGGATGCGTCCTTATGTAGAATAATCAGGTAAATTCTTATGCTTCACGTCAGTTGAAACCTCATCAGTTTAATTAACTACACATTATTTGAAATTCTCGGTTGTTGTTTTTTCTTTATAAAATTAGATGCATCATTTGTATTGGGTAAAATTTGAAATATATACTGACCACAAAAGAGTGAAGTATATATTCACACAGAAATAATTGAACATGAGATAGAGGGGATAGTTATAATAAATCAACGATTATGATTATGCGATCCTTTATCATCTGCGAAAAGAAAATAATTTCGATAATGATTTGAGTTGAAAAAGTAATTATTCATTAACCATTCGACGTTTGGAATGAGATCCTTTGGTTTTTTGATTTGATAAACCCTGGCATAGAAGTAGTTGGTGAAAGAAATTATTCTATTTTTTTCAGGTGTCAGTGTGATCTTCTCTATGAGACAGAATTAAGCAAGTGCAAAAGGAAGACAGAGAGTTCCCGAAAAAGGTATCGTTGCTTTAAAAGGGTAATTTTCTGGATATTAACTTTGATAGTGATTGTGTTTTTAGATTTGGAATGAGATTGTGTGTGTTTTTTGATTCATAGTTGAAGAATTAGTTGTTTTTTGAAGCTCATAGTTCCCCATTTTTAGTATATTATGGCTGTACTAAGTTGTACAAAGATCATCTGGAGTATTACTAGTATGATGGAATAAAAAGAGATATTTTTGATTTTACTGTGAAGTGTTTGAATTGTCAATAGGTTAAAGCAGTGTAATAGTTAGCAAAAGTAATGCTTCAATACTTACCAGTTCTAGAGTGGAAGTGGAAAAATATATCATTTGACTTCATTGGGGGATTACCAAGGACATATCGAGGTAACAATGCGATCTAGGTTTTTGTTGATCGATTGACTAAATATGCTCATTTACTTATTATTCGAGATAATTTTTACCTAGATCAACTTTATCAATTGCATGTTAAAGAGATATTTATGTTTCATGGTGTTCCCCTATATGATGTATGTTATCATGATCTCAGGTTTACTTTCTATCTTTTAGAAAGGCCATCAGAAGTGGTTGGGTACTGAATTAAATTTTAGTATAGTTTTACATCCGCCAATAGATAAGCATTCAGAATGAACAATTCAGACCTTGGAGGATATGTTATGTGCTTATTCAGTGGAATATTAGGGAATCTGGGACTAACATATATCTTTGGTTGAATTTCTTTAAAATAAAATCTATCATTCTAGAAAAAAATGGCTCTATTTGATGCATTATATAGAATCTGTTGTTGAACTCCCGCTTTTTGGGATGATGTTGGTGAAAGGAAGATGATGGGACTTGAATAAGTAAGTGATATAGAAAATAAAGTTCAGTTGATTCAGAAGCACATGAGAACAGATCAGAGCATGAAAAAAAGTTATGTGGATATCTGGAGGAAGGATCTTTATTTTGAGGTATGTGATCATGTCTTTCTCAATGATTCTCCATGGGAAAATGTGATGCGTTTTGTTAAGAAAGTTAAGATGAGTCTGAGGTTCATTAAACCTTATGAAATCCTGGAGAAAGTAGTATGTGTTTCCTACAGAGTGGATTTACCTCCACATTTTTTCCAATTACACAATTTTTTTCAAGTTTCAATGTTTAGAAAGTATACGCCAGATCCAACTCTTGTTTTGAGCCTAGAGGTAGTTCAGTTGGAATAGAATCTCTCTTATGAGGAACAAACAGTCCAGATTCTTGACCGAAGAGATAAAATATTGCGGAATAAGGTAATTCACTAGGTAATGGTTATGTGCAAAAACCATATGATTGAAGAGGCATGTAGGAATCTGAATATTCAATGAGGGATAAATACCCCCCTTATATTTGATTAGTTAATAAAATTGTGAGGTCGCAATTTCCAAAAGTGAGGATTGATGTTACATCTCATGTAAATAAATAAATATGAAATTTTGATATTTATTAATATTTATAAATTAAATATTAATTTTACTTTATAGGGGATTTCTATGTTTTATATCATACCCGATACGCAACAACGATTTTCTTTGAAATCTTACGTTTCACACTAATAATATAATATTATTATTTTAAATGGTAGTTAACGCCAAGCCGTGGTATGGGTGGTAATAAATATAACTAACTAAAATATGATTATACATGTGTGTTGATTGTTTTTACATTTATCCAATAAAATTTAGAGGCTTAAAATAAGAATGAATCTGATTATATGCATAAATACTCAAATATTCATTAAAATGACAATTTATCACCTTTGGATGGAGAACCCCTCTAAAGTCTATTTTTTGTCACTTTTATATGTTTTATTTGAAATAAATATTATTCCTTAAAAAAAGACATCAAAATTTATTTTGGATAAAACATTGGTATTTTTCTGTTAAAATTCATTTTTAATGAATAGTGAAAAAATACAGTATTTTAATTTAGAACTGCCTTTAAATATAATTTATTTATAAGGATGTATTATCTATTTAATTGGTTTAAAAGTGTAATTATATTATGTTTTTACTATTTAATCCAATTTTGGTAATTGGAAGTAATTTTACTATGAAATTGTACATAAATAAGTGTCAATATTTTGATATTTAGTATTTCTTAAAAACATGCCTTTTGTTTTGACTGCGTAAATTAATTTTAAATTGTTTTATGCCGCTTCTCTATTTTGAATTTGGGAAAATGGATTCCATATTTTTAATTATGAGTTCCACATTTTGTAAATACATAACTTTTATTATTAGACATTATGAATATTTAATTAAGTAAATATTTAATTTACCTTGTTTAAAGGGTAAATCTGGTAAATAAGGGTAACCAAATATTATTATTATAATATAAAATTATCCTGACATGTGTCCTAATCCTATTTGTTGATACAAATACGAAAATTGGAATCCTTCGGTGGATTTGAGGACATCAGGGGCCACTTGAGGGTGATAATGACACTTTATATTAATTAATTTAACGTAAGAAATAAATGGAATAAACAAATATCGTCTAGTAAATCAATATTTACATATGGTAATATAATTTATCTCTTAGAATATAAATTTTAATTAGAAAGATAAAATTATTTACTACATAATGGTATTTCTTATAATTTTAAGGAATCGAATAAATTAAATTATTTATGAAACAATAATGATGCAGTGTTTACCTCATTAAAAAAGATTTAAATAAATAAGATTATAATGATTAAAATAATATCCAAAAACTATCTAATTCTTATTATATGACTTTATTTCATCCATGAGTCATCTTATATTTGGCTTTAATTAGTTTTGGACCTTTAGGAATTGAAAATGATTATATAATAAAATAATTTGTTCACACTTTCTGAAAGAGCCCATCCTTCCCCTTATAAAAGGACACCAATTCTAAACCATTCCTCACAACTCTCAAGCCCTTTGTATCATCCAAAACTTACCCAAATAAATTCTAAAGATCCCTATATTACACCTAGAAACCTTAGCTCCGTCATAAGGCACTTCAAGATGTCATTCTGGTTCACACCAAAGAGAGTAACCAGAATTAAAGGTAATAGTTTCTCTTAAATTATTTTGTTTTATTTTGTTTTATTTTACATCTCCAACCCTGTATAATCATTTTATTATTTTATTTCATACCAAAACCAGTATATTGAATATACTAGGTTGTTTTTATGATAAGTATTTTAACTACACTAACATAAACCTTTGTCTAAATGGTAAAGAACATACTTTTTTGTGGATGGCGAAGTACTGCCTCACGAAATGATGATTGTTCAAATATCTTCAACCGCCTCTCATGGTGCACATTATGATGGAACTGTATTTATATATTATATTTTTTATATTTATATTTTTTTCTATACTCAATTATTTTTTATTTACATAATACTTTTTTTTTGTTATAGTTGGTAAATACGATAATCTCATTTGAGGAACTGTGGACTACCACCCCCTAAAAGTGATATGACTCGTTCATGCCTTATGTGGAATGTATAAAGGATTGAGTTAATAAAATATTATATTATATTATAATTGAATTATAATATACTTATTTATTATTATTTTTTCAATCCATTAAATACAAAATAGAAATGAAGTGGCGTTTATGTGTACGTACGGTTTACCATCTCCATGAATGGTGCATTTCATTTCTTATATCCAAATGTTGTATAAAATTATAAATACATTTATATAATCGATATATATGAGATATATTATATCTAAATCATGAATATAATTATGGATATAATTTACTTTTGACCACATGAACAACTTGTAATTATAAGAAGCCCATTTTTTACTCAAATACCAAATATCTACAAGACGAACATTATTTACTTAATTGATTACTTAATGTTTATAACATGGTAATAAGTGATTTAAAATGAATAATAAAATTAAAAAATGTACTTATTCTAGTAGAGATTAATTTTAGTTTATTATTCGGGAGATTAATGAACGAATGGGTCAATTCGGACATGAGTTAAGGGACTTCGTCACAATCGCCTTTCATTAAGGCATATATTGTTTAATACATGAATTTATTTTTATGCTGTATAAACCTCTTTGAAGTTTCAATTCATTAAAAGGAAATATTTTTCTATGAAACGTTTTACTAAACGAAAAAAAATAATGATTCTTTTAACGTATGTGGTGACAAAAACTTTTTCATCACCGCGAGTATTATTTGATCTTTGGCTTCCTTAAAAATACATACTACTTTTAAAAGGAAAATAAATACCAAATACTATTTTATGTAACTTGTTATTGAAAATGGATTTTATAATTGATTTGTTATTTCAATATTTTAATGTGATATATTGTGATAAATATGTGGAAATTTTTTCATTCCTTTATATTTTTTGTATGTGTTATGATTTTATAATGATACGTAGACATTTGATGGGTGGTTACATGATAAACCAAATGACGGGCGGTGTCGTGATAAACCTGGATGGGTTGTTCTGTTATAACCTCCAATGCATTGGGTATGGAAGTCGGTCATATGGTTATTCCATTTCGTGGTATGTGTAGGAGTCGAACGTATGGTTATTCCATTTAAGTATGGTTATGTCCCAAGTTACCTTTATATGTTATGTGTTCTTTATATGGGTTTTATTTTAAAATTTTGGTTACAAATGGGTAAAAAAGTTTCTTTTCTTTAGTAAAGAGTATTTACTAGTTCATAAATGTGAAAAGTATTACATATGATAAATTATTCATGGTTTACTTTTTATTTTGAAAAACTAACAGTTTTCCACCTTGGTGTATCCCTTACGTATATTTTTATACTCATCCAAAATTTTGATATGTTTTTTATAGGATATAAAGTGGAATAGGGTCAAGTATGGGTTCAATGAAAAATCATGCTATCTAAAACATGAAACTAGACCTGACTCTTTTCTTCAAGAATTTTTATTTTGTGAAAAATTTGTGAATTGAGTCGAAGTGTCTACTTTGTATCTTTTGGGAAGTAATGTAATGGTTATGACCTAATTATATAAAACTCTAAACCTGAAAAGATCCTTATTGTTAATTATTAACATAATTCAAGATTATGTAATGTTTAGGGATGGGTCCTTATAAGAATAGTCTCACATGTGCCAACCAAAGAAGAGTCCAACAACTGGGTTTCAATGATTGCACCACATGGTGTTTTGAAATATATATCTACTTAATTTTTTTTTAGAATTTGATTCAGTAGTTCTAGGAAACATGCATGATATAAAGTAATGTGTTGAACTAGAATCAAATAAGGCTTCTTACATTATTGGTTGAATAATAAGTTTACCTTATATGACATAATCTTCTTATTTCACTTCATCATTAGTGATTGAATAAGATTTTTCATTCACCTTTAGATTTTGTGTCTATTACATTAATTACCCTAAAGGTTATAAGGATTAGTGAACTAAATTGCTTTTTCTCCTCTCTGTAGTTGAAGCATTGGAATCTGGGTTGTTCTTTCCATTACTGTACCACATTCTCCAAATTCTTCATGTATTTTTTATATTCATGATATTTGTGGTATTTCCCCCACACTTTAAGAATTAACTCATCTCTTTGATATAGTTACCATGATTCTTCGTTGCAAATTTATTACATGTGTGTGCTTGATTTTTCATTCTACCTTTCTCATTAGGTCCTCATGATGGAAACTCCATCTTATTTATCTTGTCCCCACATCCATGGGAGAATTTCCCAAAATCTATATCCATTTTGAGAAATTGTCAAAAAAAATATTCTTATGTCCAAATGATTCATCTTTCATTAGCCTGTTAGAGGTGTTGATTTAAACCACTAACAAATTAAGCAATTTTTCTATAATTGTTGATAAAATAACCTTAATAATTCCATTCAAACCTTTTAAATTTTTTTTCATAGGCCATGAATGATTATACTTCCTTTTGATTTATCTCTATAAATTATATCTATATTTTTTATGATTTTGATTGAAATATTTCTTATGAAACATTACCATAATGTCATCCAAGTCTATCTCGTCAATTTTTTTTGTCTTGGCATTCTTAATAAAATTCCACTATTGATCGATATCTCCATATAAATGGAAAATGGCATGAGCCACCTTATCTATATAAGAACATTATGGCATAGAAAATATTCTCTCTATTGGGTCTACTAAATATTTTATGACTAGCGGATCGTAAGGTTCACTAAAAATCAGTGGTCGTTGATGCATTAAACACTCTATATCTAGTATTTCCCTATTATGAGAAAGCATGCCTTTCACATTATTGAGGTTATTGTTCATAACCAAAGATTGTTTTGTAATAATCTCCTTGAAATATTTGACTCCATATCCCAATATGTACAATTTATACATTGGCCCTCACAGGGTTTGTTGTCCTAGTTTCTCAAAGTCCATCCATTTTTAAAAATAGGAAATGTTAGAACAATAAATAAGTCTACATGTCAGGAATAAAAAATTAATTCCTTTTTAAAATTAAGTATAACATTATATCTTGTGTTTCTCCTATCTTTAGAATTTTTATAAAACATACATTTTTGGGAATTTACTTATACTTAGTCTCAAAAAAAGGGCTTCCACTATGGTCCTCTAATCCATATTCCCAAATTAACAAAACTATTCTTTAATAACAACTATAGTGACCCTTCTATTTCTGACATTATTATTAAATCATTTTAATGATAAAAAATAAAATCATTACTTGAATAGGATCCAAAATATTACTATCTTGCAAAAATTATGGCCATACATAACATTTACTATGTTAAATTTATAAATTTATTTAATTAATTGTTCTCTAGATTCTAATTGGCCCTTCAATTCCCCTTTGTTCAATTATTCACCCGAGGATAAACATAAATGAAGGGGGTGAGATAAAATCCAATTAAAGGGATAGATAATAACATGAAAAAATATAACATGGGGTGTTCATAATCATAAATCATCATCATAATCATCATAGGGAGTATTAGATAATGAAAATGAATGTCTAAATTCATAAAAATAAAACAAAATATCTTAGTGGTAAACTAACACATATTGTTTTGAAAAAATATCGCATAATGTTCACACATATTTTACTTCTACCATGATATAAATCATATTAAAAAATTCAGTGGAGTGCTATATTATTTAGGTCACACCCAACCCATCATAACATTAACATTCCACTATATAATTCATAGCGCACACGTCGTAAAATAACTTTTACATTATCATGCATGTAACATAAAACATATATAAATATTAGAAATAAAATAACCCATAGAAATAAATGGGTTTATTTCATGAAGCCTAAATTCATTTAATTTGGGTGACCAAATTAAAGTGGTAATAGCATACTTGATATAAGAATCATCAACCATAATTGAGAAAGATACAATCTTAGGAAGTAAAATGTGTGTGTTATTTTAATGATTTTTTATTTTGGGAAACATTGTGTTTGTTATAAACTCAATTATAAAAAATTTGTATCCCAAAAAAGGTATTTTAATTATGATGAAATTATATTTAAGGAATATACATTCTAAAAATCGTGCGAAATATGGAAAACCAGAAGAAAGAAATTCGGGTTCAATAATTCCTCTTACCTTGTGTCTGAATACATTTTTCACATTAATATCCTATATAATCACATTATATTCATTAATTAACCTATAAAAGACCTTTATACATTATTTTTATTCATTACGGTTTTATAATGTTCATTTTTGTGATTTTTTGAGACTTATAATGTTTAATTTCAATGTTTGGGGGTTTTGTTTTATTAGTTTTCACGATTGGTTCACTTGTATACATGAGTGGAAGTTTTTGTAAAATGTGGATGGATATCCATAATTGTTATTATATTTTATAAATTATCATCCAAAAGATTAAATGATCTAATAAAGTATTTTTTATATGCTATGAAGAGGATTCATTTTATAAATGTTGATGATAATCATTTTTGGGGGTTTCCTCTTATCCATGGATCATGTATTGGTATAAGCATGTGTAACATCATGAAGATAGTTCCAATGCTTGTCCCACCTCCCCCATCAGGGGAGGGACCTTTGATGTATCTCATGGGAATATCTTTATCTTTCCCCCTTCTGAAATCTGAATTGTCTTCCCTCCATTCCTCCGATTTCTCTTAGACCTAAAGTACCAGATATGATAAATGGCCTTCCAAAACTTTTTATCATGCCCTCAAAGTTCATCGAGGCTTCAGGTCTTTTGAATCCCTCCCTAATTTCACATTTGAAACAGCGGAATCCATCGATGGACTACTTTGACAGGTACATATTTGATTCATGTGATCTACACGATAGAGCAATGATTGTTTTGCCCGATTCCAGGCATATCTAGATTTGCTTCGCTTTAGAAGAGGATCTAGTTAATGTTTGATCTAGTTCCCCACACAGTTGTGATGGGAATCGATAATACCTATTTCACTGGTCGTATGACTTCAACTTGAAATGGTACTCCCCTATGGATTTGATTTGGGTTAGTTTTCCCGAACTTCCTCTGCCTTTTCAGAATCCATCTATCTTGAGGATGTTAAGAAACCTTGTCGGTAGATATTTGTTCATTGATTCGAGAAATGATTCTCTCTACAATTCAATTTTTCAGTGGCTATGTGTGGAATTTGATTTCTCTAAAATTTTCCTTGATTTGGTGTGGATTATAGTGGAGGGAGAGATTTGACAAAAACAACATGTAGTTTATGAAATTTGGATCGATTTTTATTATTCTGGCAAGAAACTGACCAATTATGTGGTTTCCTATAAATGTGTGAGGAAGAATTTGGCTCCTCTATAGGTAGAGGATCCATCCGACAGTGGCAGGGGCTATGTATGGGTGAAGATAGTGATAATACTACTGAAGTCGAACCATTTTGTGCCAATAGTGGTCCGGAAACTTACAAGAAATAGGCGAATGGTGTGCCAGGATATAATCCCTGTCTTGCATTTCTGGGTTCTTTGAGGCATGTTCCAGTCCCCAATCCAAACAAAAGTGTTGAAAAGGTCATTGAAAGAATGAAGAGTTATTTGGGGGTGTGCATTCCAGGGGAAATGGAGAGAAAAGATAGTACGTCGAACATGGGGGCTTGCATGGTGGTACCCCATGATAATATAGTTTCAGGTTGTAGTGAAGAGGAAATGAAAGACCTGCTCAAACTTCAATTAGGTTGCTCACAAGGTAGTAGTAGTGACTGAGTATAGGAGTTCCTTCAAGAGGATATGGATATATAGGTGGCTTCAGCAAATAAATCTAAGGTAACTGAGTTGATTGAATGATTCTCTGAGGACCAAGACCCTGGTGAGGGATCTTAGTGTTTTGCTATAGAGGATACCTCAACACATAGAGAATTTATGGAAAGAAGAATTCATCAAGAAAGAGTCTATGAGTTTTGAATATAGGCCATATAGATATCCCCTTCTTATGATGAGAAGGTTATATCAGGGAGAAAAAATATGAACAATTAAAACTATTTTTTAGTTTTGGGATAGGCAGGCTGCCATGCATTTGTAGAACGATATGGGATGGAGGGAATACATGGAGAGGGGAAGGACCACTTGGTGGATAAGTGAGCTTCCCAAGAGGATACTAACGATCCTTTGGACCTCCCAACTAAATACAATGAAATGTTCATCATAGAGGAATATCTCAGATCTTCCACATAGAGAGGCTTGTACACTACTATTGATTCAGATGTATTTATCAAGAACAACCAGTGGGAACATCATAGGAAGAAGCATTCTAACCTACCTATTCCTCCTATTAAAAAATCTGAAACTAAGGCAATGATTCCCCCAAATGATCCATTATCTGTGAGAAACATGCATACAGTGGCCAACACATCTTGTGACATGGTGTCTGTAGGTGGTGAGGATTTTTTCCCGGGAAATCCCTTATACGGTACAGAGATGAGGATTCCCAGACAGTGATGTGAGTCATGCTCCATTAGAGACCCGATATGATAGATATCCTTAGTGTTAGAACACATGGAACTACTTATGATCTTAGATGATGAAATTTTATTAGAAGCAATTGATTTGAAATCATAGAAGAAGATGAGAAGAATGTTTTCTGTGACCAAAACTAAAGAGGTTGGAAAGTGGATTGATGACCAGGACCGCATTTTGCTGAGAGGTTTAAATATTGGGAAGATAAACATTTAGGAATTCAAAAAATCTTAGGAATACATGGCACATCAGTATCAAGGAATCTTAAAGGGTTACCCTAACTCACAAGAAGATTCAATTCCATTAATTTTTTTAGGGAGATGGATTTCAATCGACTCAAACATTTTATCAACATATATGTATTTTATTTTGGTTTTAATCATTTTAGGTTTCCCACATTCCCCATAAAAATGTTATGAAAATAAAAAAGTAACTTTGGTATGGTATGATGATCATTTTAGGTAAATTTTTGTAGTTTTTCGACCACAAGGATATAGTTTTGTTTTGTAATTTTTCATTATGAATATATTTTAGTTTTAGAGCATAAAGAGGGTAGTAAAATAAATTTTATAATAATTTTCATCCATTATAATGGTTTTTTAACAACTTTAATTGAGTTAAATGAAAATGAAACTTCATCACCAACATTTTCAGTAAATTTACACATCACATGAATCAATTTCATTTTTAAATAAAATGGGTAGAATGTGGGGATTTTAATGTTGGATTATACATTTACATGATATAATTCCAATATGGTTGGTTCTATGGTAATCATTCCATTTGGATTAGCGGAGGTGATGACTGAATAAAAAAAATAGAACATGATATGAAATAAACTAAAATTAAAAGAAAAGAAAGAGAAATTTACATATTGAATTTTTTTCTCCTAGGAAAACTCCATATGGGAATGTTTTTTGTATTTTATGATAAAAATAGATCCTAGATATGGGAAAGGGGAAAGGAAAGTGAATTGTGCATAATTTGGGCAAGGCTCAAATCTTTAGAGATTTGAGGATAAGAGGGCATGGGGTGGTATTTTCAGTGGAGGAGAGGGGTGTTTTTTATTATTATATTCATTAGTTTAATATTTTGGATCAAGAATATGAATATTTTGTTAATTATCTATAAATATATAAAAATAATGAATAATATTTAGAGTTTTTTGGCTTAAATCCTCATTATGTTATCATCAAATCCATAATACATGTATTTAGCTTTTACAATGAATTATCAAATTTTACTATTAATAAAAATCCATGTATTATAGAAAAATACCTGAAATTTAATCTAACAATTTTTCAACATAATAATTCAGAAAATTAACACCATTTTATGAAAATTAATTTATAAATATGGTTTATTAAATATTAAATAAAATCAATATTCACTTGGAAAATATAGATTTTAAAAAAAAACTGCTTTTAAAGTAGTTTTTAAAATTACATAAGGTCTCATATTATTATCTTTAATTAAAAACACATCATAACATTAATTTATGAATACATTTTATGAAAATAAATTGTCTTTAAATTAATAAAATCATCATAAATTTTTATTTATATGTTTCTGAATTACAAATATGTCAACAGTTATTTAAAATTTTTAAAAAATCTTTATTTACGTAGACTATGATATAATTATACCATAATTTCATTTTTTTATATATAATGTTTATTTATACTTTCATGGGTGGGGTTACTATGAATTTTTCTAGTTTATCATTCCTAGCATTCATATTACTAAACATATGGTCTCGTTTTTATTTCATCAGTAGTGGCTCCTTAAATTCCTGAAATAATTCTTATTTCATTAATTATTCATTTATAATGTTTTTATTGTGGTCTATATGTGATTTTATGTTATTTATATTATATTAAATTACTATAAGAAGGTATAAATTACTTTTATAAAAGATTGGGTCATTGAAAATTTTCTCTTAAACTCCAACCAATTTAGTAGCCTTCCATCTGTAGAATGATATAAAAGCCCGATTAGATAATGTGATAAAATAAAAGAAATTTAAAATATACATAAATCAATCAGTAAATTTTCAATGTGATATATGAATGGTAACTAAGAAAAAACAACAATTTTATAAAATTTGTGAGAAAATATCACATTGTAGGCAACCTCAACCAACTATTACTTTAGTAAACCATTATTAAAACCTCTTTTGAAATTTTACTTTTTGAACATGACGCATAAGGAAATATTTTTCATTCCTTAAAATACAAATAATAATGAAAATTTTCAAAGAAATACTCTTTAATAAAATTTAAAAGGATACTTAGACATTTTAAATTGAACAATAAATCTGAGGAATATAGCTTCTAAATCACAGAAATAAACCAAAACAATTTTTCACCACTATTAAAACATCGCATTTTCAAAATAATTTTTATGGTTAACCCATTAATTTAAATTCTTAAGTAAATAGAAACCATTTCCCATTTTGAAATAATAGTTATAAACCATTTTTTAAATAACCCACTTAAACGTAAACAATCATATACATGGACTGTTATAAAACACATAATAGAAACCATGATTTAGTGAAATTAAATTTTGAATAAAAAACTAAACAATGGTTTTAATAGAAAATAATATAAGGTAATACAATCATGTCATATAGTTAAATAACCTAAAATTTCTAAAATGAAACTTGTGTCTTGGGAATCATCCAAAGGACTCTATAATTATGGAAACAACCCAAGAAAAAGGGAAACTAGGATGAAACTACTAAACATACCTATATCCCAAGAAGTCCCATAAAAATATATGGAAATAAACATCTATAGAATACATTCATCCTTAAGAAAAGATTAGAAAATGTTACTATAACTCATTTATTTGTGGTATCAAATAAATTTTCTAGCATAAATTCCTACTTCTAACATCTCACTGCTCAGCCATTGGCTAAGGTAGAGGAGGATGTGCTACTGTTACATAGGTGACATCCCCAAAACACTAAGTATTTCTAATAAATTCTAATATATTTTAATTAATTAAGGGATGATTTTACAATGAAAATAATTATACAAAGTAATCCATAAATGAACAACCACATAATTATTCATGAGTATAGTGTAATACAACTAAATGTAAAATTCATTAAAAAAACAATTAATTGAGATTAATAAGTATAAACTAAAACTATAAACTCAAAGAATACCAATGGAATAACTCCAAATATCACAACATGCTCCAACCTCCAACTCCACAATCCATACTAAAGGTATTACAATGAACCACTAAACAAATGATATACATTAAATTTTTCCATTTCTTGATATACAACATCTATGAAAAAAAGGTCCCAAACAGGGGATGAGTATAATACTCATTACATTTTCCACAAATTACATCCCTACCAATGGAAAAAGGATATAAATTTGCTTCAAATTTATATAAAACAGTTAAAAATAAAAATAAAATAGTTTACATTAAATCATAAAATAGTTTACGAACCAAAAATGATTTCTAATGAAAGCATCTAAAGAAATATTTTAACTCTTTAACATTTCCATTATAATACACATTCAATGATTCACACACACCCCCACACACACATTCTCTAGTGACTTTTCCATATTCATGAGTAGATTCTCATCAATCCACCATGTCATCACTATGTGGCCAATATCTGAGTTCCCTAACAGAACACACACCTTATCAAGATCCATAAACCATATGCCATAATGGTACCCACCCATTATTATGTGTAATGTTTAAATAATGAAATCACATTAATCTTTGTATAAAAAATCCAATCCAAACCAATTGTGTGAAAAAATTCATTACAAAAACATTTGTTTAAAACAAAACATTATTATAAATGAAAACCAAAAAATCAATTTAAAAATATTTATTTAAAAAAATGTAACCAATTGCACTTTCCATAACTAACTAAATTCTCGAATTTCACAAACCATCACTAAAGAGAGTTCCCACCAAGAATTTCACATAAGTTTTAGAATTAAATTAATTAAATTAAATCAATTTGAACTCAATCCTTTTATTTTCTTATCAATAGGATTAAATATTAAATTTAACTACCTTTCAAACAATGGATTAAATGAATAGTGAAAAAAACAACAATAAACATATCCTAGATCTTCAATTACCACATTTGATCATATTACCTATCATCCAAAAAAATCATAAATAACCATGATTTGAAAAAAAAACAACATAGATAAACCCCTAGTCGATTAGATCTATGAATAAAAAATATGGATGAAGATGAAATCTATGGAAAATACCCAATAATGAACACTTACTACAGAAATTGGGCCTCCAATGGAAAAATATTCACCAATGATTTATAATGGGTTAATGATGGGGGAGATCCACAACCATTCATTGGAGGTGAAAATGAATTAGGTTTTAAGTAAGTGAGAAATTAAAATTTAATTTTCCAAACCATATTACATCGAAAATATTGAAATTACATTTTTAGTACTGCATTATTTAGATGCACAGTTAAGAAAATAGTGTGAAAACATTGTGCCAACCACTACCTCCAATAACACTTCCTATTATTGTCTCATTTGGTTAGAATAATCATGTTCCAACCATTCACATGCCCTATTTTCTACATTTTATGGATTCTTTTAGGTGTCTCTATGGTCTGGCCAAACCATGCGCCAGTCTTGCGCCTACCTAGTGCCCATTGTTTCCCTTTGTACCATTTCATGGAGGTGTTTTATGATTTCTACAACCCATGATCAAAATGTAAACCAACAAAAAATCCGTAAAACTTCCAAAACACATTGATAATGTCCCAATCAGTAAAAAACAATTTATATACATAAAATACGTAAAAAGGGTTACTTATATGAATTTAGGTGGTGCTACATTATCCCCCCCATTATTCTTTCTATCCCAAATAATTTTTGAAGAATCATTGGACTGAAAGAGTTCTGGCCATTGGTTGACCATTTAATTCTCTCATTCCAATGTTTCCTCCTGGATATTACCATTTTTCCACAAAAACATCAATATTAAAATTATTTTTTAGAGTCCCTTCATTTTCGTACATAGCTTTTACATCATATTAAAAATAATGAACATAATATCAAAACAAATCAAAGATATGATGGTTAATTTTCTTGGGAAAATTAATCTTATATAGAAAATATATATATTATGACACCATAAATTATTTAATTCCATATTATCTATTTTATTAGGGGACATTACATTCTATTTATTAAAAGTAACCATTTGAGGATGTATAAAAATAAAAGGGGTGATCTAAAAGCCAAAAAAGGATGGATGATGAACATAAATAAATATAACATGGGTGAGAATAATCATAAACCTATAATCATATGAATAAGATCATAATACTTATTATGAGGGAAGAATTTGAAAAATTATGTGAACATGTTAATGCATAATAATGAAAAATAATTTCATTTTTGAAATAACCACAGATAATTTTGAAAAAAGCTAACATCATGTTCATGCATAACATATGTGCAAAATCCTAACTTCATCATTGTGAAAAAATATAGCATCATGTTCTTGAATATTAAAATTTATCACATGAGATTCATTGCTTTAACTATTACATTGGAGGGGTATATAATTATAGGCCCACCCAACATATAATAACATTTTCATAATCCTAAATTCCATGTATTATGTATAAGAATAATTTTCATGAAATAATCCCAATGAAGAGAATGAGTTTTATTGATATTTCATAAAGCATACTTTCATTAATCAAATTTTTTGGATCCAAAAAGGATTAGATCTATCATAATTGTACATACACCATAATTTATCTTGAATGGCCAAGAATCATTTTAAGAGAAGTAAAATACAATGTAATGAAGTCACATAAAAAACTAGCCTTTTATGGAATTTTATTCAACATGGTAGGAACATATATATCTTAGAAGGAAAATTTAATGGAAATTTGAAGGACATAATATAAGAATTCACACCATTATAGATATAATAACCCAATGAATATTTTTGATTCTAGAATTTCATTACCATACATATCACTTTATTTATTAATTTTCCACCTCTTGAACAATAAATTTAGCACTATTAGAAAATTTGTATTGAATTTTACTATAGATATTTATACAACTATTTATAAAATATAATAATTGTAGTATGGATCTTAATTTCTATTTTTGAAAATGAATCATTTGATATTATATTTTTTTTAAATTTCCCAATTAACATTGATATATCTAATTTATTAAATGTAATTTATACATCAGTAAAATTAAATACATAATCATATAGTGAATATAATTACTTTTTTTATATATTATATATAATTAATAGTATCCATCCATGATAATGGTCAGATGTGTAGACAAGAAAATAAATTTTCAGGTGGTTATCCAACCATAGATGAAAAATATTTGGGAAAGGAAGAATGAAATGTTTAAAATTCATATGGTAGTATGATACATACAATAGGAAAAAGAAGTAAATATAATATTATATTACTATCTAAATGATTTTTTAATGATTTTTTTTTGGATTTTTTTCCTTGAAAAATGAATGTGATAGGAATAATAAATAAAAGAGGGAGAGATGTGGGGATCGAAAAAAATAATAGTGGGTGAAACATCTCTTGTAAAAAAATATAAATAAATGGTAATTGGATTTGGAATGATCATGAATGTGCAAAAGTATTATATGGGAAATAGATTATTTGGGAAGATATTATGCTTTTGAATATGGGTGGTAGGATTGGATACCCATGGTAAGGGAGAGGAGTTATTTTTACTTGAGAAGGTTGGTATTTTTTGAATAAAATATCTTATCAAAGGTAAAAAGTTTAATAGTGAATTTTGAAATTATAAATCATAATAGTATTAAGAATATAAAACACCATTATAAATAAAATTCACTAATTAATTAACATATAATATGAAAAGAAAGATAAATTGATATTTTAAGGAATCATTGTTGTCTTTCTATTTTGGAAAGTTATTTTGAATTCTTAAATTGGGTTTCATTAATTTTAATGAAAAATATATGAAATTAAATATATAATGGATTATCCAAATGTTCCAGAAAGGATTATTCAAACATTACATCAGGGATGATGTAATTTTAGCTATAATGGTTATTTGAAAATTTTATTTTTACTATTCAATAGAAAATTGGTGTATTTTATGAAAATAAAAAAACACAACCCTTGGATATTTTCAAGATGATGATTTCAAAAAAGATATTCATTTTTAAAAAAATTCAAAAATAAGAATTTTTTTTAAATATAATAATGTTTCCTTTTACAAAATACATTAAAATAATGATTATTAAAATTTTGTTTATATTTTCATAGAGTTTCTTAGTCGAGGAATTATTAAATTTGAATTTACAAAAATTTATCATGAAAAGTATTTTTTACTGATGATTATTATTTGTCGTAAAATTATTTGCTCAATGGTCTAGTTACTTACCCAAATGGTCATGTTACTCTTCTAAAGAGTAATGTTACTATTCACATGGTCACATGAATCCTCAAATGATAACTTTTCCACCTATAAATACCATGACATTTATTAATTATTTATTCACCTGAATTCCTTGCAAGGTTCTATATTTCTATTTTCTTAATTTTTTTTATTTTATTAGTATTTCCATTTATTTTTTGTGTGTTGGAAGTGGGGGTGATGATTTTTGTAGATGGGGACAATCCCTATTTTTCCATTTTAGCTTTTCTATTTTATATTTTTAATCCAATTTTAATGTTTGTTATTTTAATTGGTTTAATTATTAATTAATATAGAAGTATTTAACAGTGAAATAAATCCTTTTTTGGTTTCCCTATATTTTTTAGGTGTATCATATTATATTTTATACTAAAAACATATTTTTTTATTAATGAAATTTTACTTATAAGACAAGGTCATTACAATTTTTCAATGAAAAAAATTCTATTTCCTATCCAAAATTAGTACATTCACATGCACCAATAAATAATCATGCTCTAGGTCCATGCAGTCTCATTTAATTACATGGTTTGTATCAAGTTGATATTTTTCAGTTGGGATACTTGAAACTGGTTAAGCACTAAATTTGAACATAGTGGAAATGGAAATTGATATTCCACCTCACCAACCTATTCAAGTACCTCCAAGGGGATATATATCAAGTAGAAATATTTCCCTGCAGCCCAAAATAATTATTTCCAAACTTAGAGAGATTCTCAAGAACACATGATCACTAACCTCAATGAAAACAACCATCAACAATGAGATGGATAAGATTTCTTGAAACTCTAATCAATATCTATATTTTTCATGATCAAATGACTCAAATGTTTTGTCTCTCCCACAAGGATTAGTCCATCTAGTAATGTATCAACTATACACATTTAATAAAGTGGAGAATGTCAAGGATGAGCATAAAATTATTTGAAAAGATCCATCTGTACTAGGTCTTGGATACTATTTTTATCATATAAATACACTAATTTTATGTTCTCCTCCCATGACCCACCAAAATCCATTACATATGCTTGAATATTGACTTATAATATTTCTAAAATCCTTTTATATTATCCATATATATGAAGATTATAAATATCATTTATAGTTAATTGAGTCATAACGGATGGATACATGGATTTTAAAAAATAAGTTATAATACTCGGACATCAGTTTAATACTACCAAAAGTGGTATGCCATTCCACTTTATCACTTCTCATATAAATATTTTATAAATGTTCTACACTGTATAAAATTCACCAATATGAAATAAATGGGTTGATTTGGTGAGGTGATCCACTATCACCCAATTAGAATCATCGTTTGGAACATTCCTTGGGAGAACTGTAAGAAAATTCATAAAAATATTTTTTCATTTCAAAATATGAATAAGTAAAGGCTACAGCATACCTACTAGCCAATACTGATCTTTCTTAACCTACTAGTAGCTGAAGCATCTCATCAAAAACATATCCACTTTTCTTTTAATATCTACTCACCAAAATTTATATTTCAATTCATTATACATCATCTCTATTCCAATATAAACAAACCATCTTGAATGGTGGTAATCATGATGATGCTTTTATTTTAATTTAAATGGTATGACCATCCAATCTTAAAAACACAAACAATATTCTCTACCAAACATCTATCTATCAATGATCTCCCTGCCATTGATTTTTAATCTCATTGATAAACAATCAAATCATATTTATTTTCCTCACAAAGTGTCTCAAAAAATCGAGAAAAATGAAATGTAAAAGAGAGCCACAACCCTAAATTGTTCTTTAAAATCCAAGTTCATGTCGTCTATCACTGAAATCAGCATCCAATTATCTGAAATTTCTTTTTCTGACATAAAATATGACATTAATCTTTGTGCATCTACACCAAAATTTCATTTACCTGGTGTATACATCATGTCATCGTTTTAAAATATTTGGTACTCCATCCTTCTTCATTGCTTTTGATTCCCATAACATTGTGATATAATTTATTTGAATCTCTTAAGATATATAAATATTGTTAATTTCTCACCAAAGAGATAATGATTTATTATTGATATAGAATAGACTACATAAGATAATTCCAAATTATGTATTGGGTAGTTATTCAAATGTAACCATAACTTATGTGTTCCCCAATCAACAACATATATCCTTTCAAGAGAAAACAACCCAAACCCAATCCCAACTATCCAATGTCACACCCCGTCCTCAGACTTCTATTTATTTTATTTTATTTTTACTGTTTACTCAGTCCCGCATATTTTGGAAGAGGTTTAGTTGGGACCTGTTTGAAATTTTCCGAAGTTTGTTTTTTACTGGTCATAGGCTGGGGCGTGGTCACCACACCGATAGCAGCGATCGTGCATTTTGTCTTGGTGATTTCACAATGGTGCGATACATAAAATAAACAATAAATTAAATAATTAAATTTCACCTTAATTTTTATTTAGTTTGTTTTTTAATTTCCTTTTTTGTTACTAGTATTTTTATTATCATTTTTCTATTAATATTATTACTAATATTAATATTTTACTTTTCATATTATTATTATTATTATCATAATCATTGTAATTTTTATTTGTATTATTTCCTTGTTTTATTATTATTATTATTACTATTATAAAATGGAAGAAAAAAAATAAAGAATAAAATAATAATAAGAAACCCTAAATCTACCCAGTGCACCCACATTTTCCCCTTGTTGGCCATAGGCTGCAACCCTCCTTCTTCCCCCTACAGGTCGCGCGCAAGCCGACCCCCTCATTTTTCCCCTCTCTCGTCCGTTGTGCGATAGCCACCTTCCCTGTCATTGTTCCCACCACCCAGCCTTGTGTCGCGTAGCTGAGCCGCTCACCGGCCTCCTCCCATAACGATGTCCTCTATTGTGCCGACCACTTGTAGTGCGGCCTCATCCGGTTGCCAGCAGTGATGCCCCCCCATGTGCGCCCCTCCAGAAAAATCTGAACCCTCCCTACTCGGGTGGCCTCTTGATTCGCACAGCCCCTTCTCGGCATGATTCTGGCAGACCCCCACCTTTTTCCCCCTTATTTTGCACTGCCGCACCACCCTTCCTGACACGATTCTGGCGAACCAAGTCCCCCTTCTCAGTACGTTTCCAGTGAACCCGACCACACCTGTCTGATGTCCAGCAGCGATGAACTCGATCCCTTTTGCGCAGCACCTCCACATAGCTCCGTCGTGGCCTCGAATCTTCATACCGTGTTCACGAAGGGTGCTTCGGGTCATTTCAGATCGTGTCCCACCCTCCGCCACCGATGGAGAAGCAATTTAGATCGCTTCAAACCGACCTTCGTTGTTCGCAGGGAGCGTTTGGCCTCACCGCAAGTTTTCTAGGTTCGTTCAACCATCCAATGTCAGTTTTGTTATCGCATGTGTGTTTATTTTGTTTTTGTTTTTGTGTTTTTAATTCCTTATATTTTATTTTTACTATGGATAATTATTTTGGAGTGCAATATTGCTTCGATGTGTTCTCAAGATCACTACCGCTATGTGAGGTGATGCCTTTAATTCCTTGCTTTGTTGCACACTTTATTTTTGGGTTGTGTTTATATCTTTGAGTCCTTGGTTTTTTTTTGAGAGGTGCATTGGTCTATGCCGCTATATTTTTTGGGTTGGAAGTTGTTGCAGGGATTTCAGATCATTTCCAAGTGCATTCACTTTTGTCGAAGTGCGTGCACGGAGTAGGGTGTGGATTGAGTTTGAAAGCTTGACGCGACCATCGTTCGAGGTAGGCGTTTCCAACCCTTCTCTCTTTCCTACGTTTTCCATTTCCACTTGCATGGTTTCATTTAATTTATGAATGGTATTCACATTTTATAAATATGATAGCTTATTCACTGCAGTGTTTCATTGATGTTTAAATGTGTTAAAAACAGCTTTAAAATATTTCCTTGGTTATGTGTAGTCATTTTCATGCCTTTTCTCTCAATTTTAATCCATTTAATTCTTGTGTTTTTTTTAATTAAATATTGATTATGTTTTGCACCTCCATTTTGTCTTGATTGGCATTTTCTTGTAGAAACATTTTATGGAACTTGTTTTCCCTGCATTGGATAGTTTTATGGAACTTAGTGTTTTTGTAAAAACGATATTGTGTCTCTTTGAATTGCAATTTTTCTTAAATCCTTAGTTTATAAGAGTTTCTCGTTTTCTAAATGATGTGGGTCTCTTTGTGTGGTTCTTTAAATTGTTTTGAAAAGAAATCCATGCATATATGCTCGTTTTCCTTTTGGTGTATATATTTTATTGGGTGCGTGGAGTAAGACAATGCTTGGTTTGGTTTTTTTCCCAAAATTGAATATAGTATCACTAAAATATTTTATTGCAATGCTTGAAATTGGATCTTAAGGTCATTTTTGGATTTTTAAATACAAAAGTGATGTTTAGAGTTGTTTTGGAAGACCTTGTGCAATGTTTTCATAAAAGCATTTGTGTATGTAAAACTAGAGGCTTGATTTACAACTCCAAGTGTTTAAAAAAGTGGTTTTGATAATAGAATGGTGTGACGACCCGGTTGGCACATTGTATATTTAACATGTATTCTAATATATAAATATATGGGGAGCTCCTATCTAGGGTAACCCTTTGTGGGAGAACGCATAGGAAACATCCATGTTTGGGGTTGGAAAGTGTAGTGAGATGAGTCATGCGTGCGAGGGCCTTCCTACCTACACAGTATTATCATAACCACCATGGGTTCCTAGGCATCTTTTAGATGATCGAGTGACGGTTGCTGACCAACCCCGATTAGACGGGTTGGAACCCCCAGGATTTGTTGTTAGGCAAGGTGGGCTTTGCCACTGGATTGGTCAGTTAGGGCGGCCAGTTGGTTATAGACTTACGAGCTTCACCATATGCCGGTAGGTGGTTCTGAAACCGAGTACGTCCAGGGGTCTTCTATGGATGTTTAGGATCACCCATGGTTATGAGATTATTAACATTCCTTGTTTACTTTTCATTACACTGGTTTATTTTCAGTTGCACTTTTACTTGTTTACTCTAGCCCAGCTTTGGTTTTATCTGTTTTGGATTTCATTTACAAAATGGAAAATGATTTTGGAAATGGTGTGTAGCGTGTGTTAGGTTGTTAAATGGGAACAAGATGTTTCATATCTTAAAATGTGAAAAACCTATTTTATATCTGTATTTCAAACTTGTGTTAGTGGACTATTTTGGAAGTGATAATTTTTGGATTCAGTGGTTTATTTCTGGAATCCTTACTGAGAATCTCAGTGATCACGCCTAATATATCTTTCCAGTTGCAGGTTCAGTTTCTCATGCAGGTTCCTGGTTAAGCTTCTCCATGTTGGAGCAATGTGGTCTTGAGTTGGGTGGAGACCTAGGATGTCGCAAGGAGGTGTGTTCAGTTTTATTCTCTTCCCACTGCCAGTTTTTATCTTTACTGTCAGTTTTTTTATCTGTTTATCTTTTACTTATGGGCCAAATCATTCCCAACAGCTAAATGTTGATGCCCGGAACCTGTTTCCATCCCAGGGGGATCAGGAACACCCCTCAGGACTTGCCGCGGACCGGCTTGGGTGACCGGATTAGGGTTGACCCCGGGCTAGTTCTTGACAAAATGGTATCAGAGGAGGTTCTTGTTATTTGGGTTGTCTGGTAGAAGGATATTAGAACTGTTGGGGATGAGGAGGTAAGAAATCGTTTGGTGCTTGACCACCACCATTCGCAACGAGACCTGAGTTTCCAGGGGTAGTCTGGGATTTGAGTATTTTTTTTTATTTGGTTGATTTGGATTGAGGGTTGATAATATAGGTGAATCGGTTCACGTTGTGGCCTCACATGGGGTGGTGACCCATGTGGAGTCCAAGTGCCTGGTTCAAGTTCCTCTTAGTGTTATTCTTTACTTGGGGCATGACTCACACTATGTTGTTGGGTCAGACATATGCACTAGTTTTTCATTCCAGTCGGTTATTACTGCTTGTGTTTTGTTTTAATCTCGGTTTATTTGAGTGTGTTAAAAGGGAAATTGGTTTTAAAATGGAAAAGTGTTCCTTCTAAATTGTTTTTGAAACTAATATAGTCAGTATTTAAAGGGAAGGTGTTTTGGTTTGGAAACACTTGGTATGAGTTTGTATTTGGTAAGAAGAAGAAGGCTTTAAACCATGACACTCTTTATGGAGGGTCACACGTGTGTGGTAATGTATAGAAAGCCCGTAGGGGAACTTGTTTGCAGATAATGTGAATGGGATAGAATACACGCACATGTGACAGTTCATAAGGTGCCATTGGTGGGTTTTAAAATTTTAAAGAAATAATGGTTTTTGAATAGTGATGTATGCTTGTATTTGTATATGTTAGTCTTATGGGAATTTTTCATTTGGATTATGTTGTTTCTTTGATTGAGTTTTGTCTTGATGAAGGTTTCGTTGTTGTTATCATGTTGTTATGAGTTGCCTCCCAGAAAGCCTCCAAAATTTGTTAATGAGTTACGCCCAGTTCTCAGTTCTTTTGTGTGTTTCTTGCTTATTGAGGTAATCGAAGTCTGACAGAGGTATTTGTATTATTCTCAAAGATAGTGTGTCTTTGGGTAATTGGGAACTGTCGGGATTGTCAAGGTTTGTACTGTCCTAGAGTTATTTGAGGGTTCATTTTTAGACTAGTAAATATGAGATGTCTCATCATCATCATAGTTTTGGGTGCGATTAATGGTGTTCGACATCCAAGAAGGTTCCCCATCTGGAAAAGAGTGCAGGATGGTGGAACCTGTCTCCAAGAAACCATCCTTGTCGGTATTAGCTCCTAGTTCATCGGACATCTCTCCTATGTGCCACTAGTATGGCATATCCGGAAATTTCATGTCATTATGTTGCATTCCTTTGAAAACGTAAAACCATCGGTATTGCTTGAATCATCGAACGGAAGAAGGAGTATGGGACTAGAAGATGAAAATGTCTGACTGTGAGGCAGGAGATGCTTCAACCATCAGTTCCCCAGCCACATGTCTCAGGGCGAAGCTCTTGTACAGTCAACAGTTGCCGAGGTTGTGTGTTACCTCGGTCCAGAGAATGTGTTCAGCTCTAGAATGGAAATAACCAAAAAAAGTGGTTCTATTCTCTTCATTTTCGTAAACTCATCTTTGTTGTGGTGGCATGGTGACCTCGTTCCCCCACAACCCAAGTGGTCATGTCTGCTCTCAGTGTGGTTTTTAAAATGCTCGGTCTCTTTGAATGGCGTGGGCCATGAATTTATGGTATTGTTCTGATTTTGAGATCGGTCTCAATTGTGTTTGTTAGGGGGGATGCTTGGTTTTGTGAAATTAATGGGCGGTGTTTTGTGGTCCTTTCTGAGTTCGGGATAGGAATTCCATAGTCTCTGGGTGCGGTGATGATTTTATTCGGTCGGTGTGAGAGGTGTTGAGTTAATTTCGTATCCTCGGGGTGTTGGGTCATTTCATAGGAAGCTTTCTATTTATGTCTCTGAGTGTTGTTCGGTCTATGTGGAGATATTAAATGGGTTCAGTATCGGAGTTCCTGTGTTGGCCCCCCTCGGGGGTGGTATGATCAGGTTTCATGGTTTTTATAGTAGTAAATTCTTGTGGTGGGGAGAACCCTCTTGTGTTCTCTACATAACCTCAGGCTTTGATTTTCTCTTGAATTGGTTGGTTGTGACCTGTGGAGAGTAAGGTCATCCCGGGATTCATGGTTTTTTCTCAGTTTTGTCAGGTCGTGAACTCGAGTTATGTTAACTATTGGATTGGTGACTTTCTGGGGGCAGAAAGTGTCTGTGGTGGGGAGAATTGTCACACTCCGACCTCAGACTTCTATTTATTTTTTTTATTTTTACTGTTTACTCAGTCCCACATCTTTTGGATGAGGTTTAGTTGGGCCCCTGTTTGAACTTTTCTGAAGTTTGTTTTTTTTACGGGTCATGGGCCGGGGCACGGTCACCGCATCGTTAGCAGCAACCGTGCATTTGGTCCTGGTGATTTCACGGTGGCGCGATACTCCAAATAAAAAATAAATTAAATAAATAAATTTCACCGTAATTATTATTAAGTTTGTCCTTAATTTCCATTTATGTTAATAGTATTTTTATTATCATTTTTCTATTATTATTATTACTAATATTATTATTTTACCATTAATATTATTATTATTATCATAATCATTTTAATTTTTATTAGTATTGTTTTCTAGTTTTATTATTATCATTATTATTGTTATTATTATTATTATTATTAGTATTATTATTACTATTATGAAACGAAAGAAAAAAAAGAAAAAAGAAAATAATAATAAGAAACCCTAAATCTACCCAACGCACCCCCCATTTTCCCCTTATTGGTCGCGGGCCGCACCCCTCCTTCCGCCTCATGTAGGTCACGCACAAGTTGGCCCCCTCATTTTCCCCCTCTCTCATCTATCGCGCGACAGCCCCCTTCCTCGTCATTATTTCTACTGCCCAGCCTCCAATCGCGCAGCTGCCCCACTCACCGGCCTCCTCCCGTAACTATGCCCTCTCCTGCGCTGACCACCTACAGCGCTGCCTCGTCTGGTGGCCAGAAGCGACGCCCCCCCCCCCCCCCCCATGTGCGCCCCTCCATCAAAATCCAAACCCTCCCTGCTTGCACGGCCTCCCGATTCACACAACCCCTTCCCAGCATGTTTCCGGAAGACGCCCTCCTTTTTCCCCAGATTTTTCAGTGCCTCACCACCCTTCTCGGCGCGATTCCAGCAAACCTGACCCCCCTTCTCGGCACGTTTCCGACGAACCAGACCCCACCTGTCTGACGGAAAGTAGCGAAGAACTAGATCCCTTTTGCGCAGCACCTCCACATTGCTCTGGTGTGGCTGCTAATCCTCTTACCGGGTTCATGAAGGGTGTTTCGGGTCAGGTCAGATCGCATCCCACCCTCCGCCGCCATAGTCGAAGCAATTCAGTTCGCTTCAGACCGACCGTCATTGTTCGCGGGGCGTGTTTGGCCTCGCCATGTGTTTTCATGGTTTGCCGCCACCATCCAAAGTGAGTTCTTTTATCTCGCGCGTGTTAATTTTATTTTCGTTATTTTGTTTTGAATTACTTATATTTTATTTGTAGTATGGATAATTATTTTGGTGTGCAATCTTGCTTTGATGTGTTCTCATGATCATCGCCGCTGTCTGAGGTGAGGCCTATAATTCCTTACTTTGTTGCACACTTGTTTTGGGTCGTGTTAATATCATTGAGTCCTTGGTTTTTTTAGAGGTGCATCGGTCTGTGCCGCTTTATTTTTGATGTTGGAAGTTGTTGCAGGGAATCGAGTTCATTTCCAAGTGCGTTCACTTTTGTCGAAGTGTGTGCACATGAGTAGGGAGTGGTTTTAGTTTGAAAGCTTGACGTGACCATCGTTCGAGGTAGGGTTTCCATCCCTTCTCTCTTTCTGAAGTTTTCCATAGGTACTTGCATGGTTTCAATTAATTTATGAATGTTATTCGCACCTTTATAAATCTGATAGCTTATTCATTGCAGTGTTTCTTTTATGGTTAAATATCATAAAAACAGCTTTAAAATAGTTCATTAGTTATGTGTAGGCATTTTCAGGCCTTTTCCCTCAATTTTAATCTATTTAATTCTTTTGTTTTTCTTAATTAAATCTTGATTATGTTTCACACCTCCATTTTTTCTTGAGTGGCGTTTGCTTATAGAAACATTTTATGGAACTTGTTTTCCCTGCATTGGTTAGTTTTATGGAACATAGTGTTTTTGTAAAAATGATTTTGTGTCTCATTGAATTGGTATTTTTCATGAATCCTTGGTTTGTAATAGGTACTCATTTTCTAAATGATGTGGGTCTCTTTGTGTAGTTCATTAATTTGGTTTGAAATTAAATCCATGCGTATATGCCCGTTTGGGTTTTGGTGTATATATTTTGTTGAGTGCATGGTGTAAGACAATGCTTGGTCTGTCTTTTTTCAAAATTGAATATAATATCACAAAATAGTTTTATTCCAATTCTCGAAATTGGATTTTAAGGGCCTGTTTGGCTTTTTAAATACAAAAGTGGTGTTTAGAGTTGTTTTGGAAGACCTTGTGAAATGTTTTCATAAATGCATTTAAGTATGTAAAACTAGAGGCCCAATTTACAACTCCAAGTGTTTAACAACGTGGTTTTGATAATCGAATGGTGTGACGGCCCAGTTGGCACTTTTTATATGTGACATGTATTCTTATATATAAATATATGGGTCTCTCTTATCAAGGGTAACACTTTTTGGGCTAATACATAGGAAACGTCTGTGTTTGGGGAAGTAAAGTGCGGTGAGATGAGTCACGCGTGCGAGGGCCTTCCTACATACACAGTATTATCATAACCACCATGGGTTGTTGGGCATATTATAGATTATCGAGTGACGGTTTCTGACCAACCCCGATTAGATGGGTTGGTAACCCTGGATTTTTTTTGGGTCAGGCGGGCTTTGCCACTGGATTTGTCAGTTAGGGTGGCCAGTTGGGTATAAACTTCGAAGCTTCACCATATGCAGGTAGGTGGTTCCAAAACAGAGTATGTCCAGGGGTCTTCTAGGTATGTTTAGGATCACCCATGGTTATAATATTATTTACATTTCTTGTTTACTTTTTGTTGCACTGGATTACTTTCAGTTGCACTTTTACTTGTTTACTCTAGCCCAGCTTTGGTTTTCTCTGTTTTGGATTTCATTTACAAAATGGAAAATGATTTTGTAAATGGTTTGTAGCGTGTGTTAGGTTTTTAAATGAGAACAACATGTTTCATATTTTAAAATGTGAAAACCCTATTTTATATTTGTATTTCAATCTAGTGTTAGAGAACTGTTTTGGAAGAGAGAATTGTTGGATTCAGTGGTTTATTTCTGGAATCCCTACTGAGTATCTTGGTGCTCACGGCTACTATATCTTTCGAGTTGTAGGTTCAGTTTCTGGTGCAGGCTCCTCGTTCAGCTGCTCAATGTTGGAGCAACGTGGTCTTTGAGTTGGGTGGTGACCTAGGAGGTTTCAAAGAGGTGTGTTCAGTTTTATTCTCTTCCCACTACCAGTTTTTATCTTTACTGTCAGTTTAGTTTATCCGTTTATCTTTTTCTTATGGTCCAAATCGTTTCCAACAACTGCATTTTGATGCATGGAACCTGTTTCCATCCAGGGGGGATCAGGAATGCCCCTCGGGACTTGTCGTAGACCTACTCGGGTGACCATCTCATGGTTGACCCCAGGCTAGTTCGTGACAAAATGGTATCAGAGGAGGCTCTTGTTGTTTGGGGTGTCTGGTAGAAGGAGATTAGAACTGTCCGAGATCATGAGGTAAATTACGGGTCAGTGCTTGATCACCACAGCTCGCAATAAGACCTGAGTTACCAGGGGTAGTCTGGGTTTGTGTCTTTTGTATTTGGTAGATTTGTATTAAGGGACGATAATAGAGGTGAATCAGTTCATGTTGTGGCCTCACATGGTGTGGTGACCCATGTGGAGTCCAAGTGCTCAGTTCAGGGTCCTCTTAGTGTTATTCTTTACATTGGGTATGACTCACCACCATGTTGTTGGGTCAGACATATGAACTAGTTCCTTATTCCAGTAGGTTATTACTGCTTGTTTTTTGTTTTAATCTCGGTTGATTTGAGTGTGTTAAAAGTGATTTTTTTTTAAAATGGAAAAGTGTTTCTTCTAAATTGTTTTGAAACTAATAAAGTGTGTTTTTAAAGGTAAGGTGTATTGGTTTGGAAAAACTTGGTATGAGTTTGGATTTGGTAAGAAAAAGAAGTTTTTGAACCTTGACACTATTTATGGAGGGTCACACGTGCGTGGGTATGTATATAAAGATTGTAAGGGAACTTGTTTGCAGATGATGTGAGTGGGATTTAATAAACTCACATGTGACGGTTCATAAGGTTCTATAGGTGAGTTTTAAAATTATAAATAAATAATGGTTATTGAAAAGTTATTTGTGATTGTATTTGTATGTGTTTGGATTATGGGCATGTTTCATTTGGCTTGTGTGGTTCCTTTGATTGAGTTTTGTCTTGATGCTGGTTTCGATGTTGTTTTCGTGTTGTTATGTGTTTCTGCCCAAAAAACCTCCAAAATTTGTTAATGAGTTACGCCCAGTTCTCAGTTATTTTGTGTGTTTCTTGATTATCGAGGTAATCAAACTCTGTTAGAGGTAGTTTTGTTTTTCTAAATCATAGTGTGTCTTTAGGTAGTCGGGAACTCCTGGGGTAGTTAAGGTTCGTACTATCCCAGAGTTATTTGAGGGTTTAGTTTTGAACTAGTAAATATGAGATGTCTCATCGTCGTCGGAGTTTTGGGTGCGATTAATGGGGGTCGACATCCGTGAAGGTTCCCCATATGATAAGGAGTGCGGGCCAATGGAACCTGTCTCCAAGAAACCATCCTCATCGGTACCGGCTCCTAGTTCGTCGGACCTCTCTCTTGTGCGCCACCAGTATGGCCTATCCAGAAATTCTAAGTCATCATTTTGAATTACAATGAAAAGGTATAACCATCGAGATTGTTTGAATCATCGAACAAAAGATGGAGTTAGGGACTAGAAGATGGAAATTCCTGACTGTGAGGCAAGAGATGCTTCAGCCATCAGTGCCCCATCCATAGGTCTCAGGGCGAAGCTCGCACACAGTCAGGAGTTTCTGAGGTTGTGTTGAACCTCGGTCTAGATAATATCTTTGACTCTTGAATGGAAATATCCAAAATATTATGGTTCTATTCTCATCATTGTCTTAAACTCATCCTTGTTGTGGTGGTGTGGTGAGCTCATTCCCCCATGACCCAAGTGGTCTTGTCTGCCCTCAGTGTGGTTTTTAAATTGTCTGGTCTCTTTGAATTGTTTGGGTTGTGAATTTATGGTCTTGTTCTGATTTTGAGATCGGTCTCAATTGTGTTTGTTAGGGGGGGGGATTTTTGGTTTTGTGAAATTAATGGGCGGTGTTTCGGGTTCCTTTCTTAGTTCAGGCTAGGAATTCCATAGTCTCTGGTTGCGGTGAGGATTTTATTTGGTCGGTGTGAGAGGTGTTGAGTTAATTCTGTATCCTAGGGGTTTTGGGTCATTTCGTAGCAAGATTTCTATTTAAGTCTCTGAGTGTTGTTCAGTCCATGTGGAGAAATTAAATGGGTTCAGTTTCAAAGTTCTCGTGTTGGCCCCCCTCGGGGGTGGTATGATCAGGTTTCAGGGTTTTTATATTAGTAAATTCATGTGGTGGGGAGAACCCTCTTGTGTTCTCCCCTCAACCTCAGGCTTCGATTTTCTCTTGAATTGGTCGAGTGTGACTTGTGGGGAGTAACGTCATCCTAGGATTCATGGTTTTTCCTCAGTTTTGTCTGGGTGTGAACTTGAGTTATTTTAATTGCTGTCTTGGTGAATTTATGGAGGAAAAACATGTTTGTGGTGGGGAGAATTGTCACACCCCGACCTCATGATTCTATTTATTTTATTTTATTTTTACTGTTTACTCGGTCCCGCATCTTTTGGACGAGGTTTAGTTGGTCCCCTATTTGAACTGTTCTGATGTTTTTATGGGTATTGGGCTGGGTCGCGGTCACTGCACCATTAGTGGTGACCGTGAATTTGGTCCCGGTGATTTCACGATGGCACAATACTCCAAATAAACAAAAAATAAATAAATAAATTTCCCCTTAATTATTATTATGTTTGTTCTTAATTTCCTTTGTTGTTACTTGTATTTTTGTTATCATTTTGAAATTAATATTATTACTAATATTATTATTTTACCATTTATATTATTATTATTATTATCATAATCATTGTAATTTTTATTACTATTATTTTCTAGTTTTATTATTAGTATTATTATTATTATTATTATTAATATTATGAAACGGAAGAGAAAAATAAAAAATAAAATAATAATAATAACCCTAAATCTACCCAGTGCACCCCCTCCATTTCCCCTTGATGGTCGCAGGCTGCACGCCTCCTTCTGCCTCCTGTAGGTCGCGCGCAAGCTGACCACCTCATTTTCCCCTCTCTCATCCGCCGTGCGACAACCCCCTTCCCCATCACTGTTCCCACTTCCCAGCCTACCGTCGCGCAGCTGCCCCACTCACCGGCCTCCCCTTGTATTGCTTCCCTCTCATACACCGACCACCTGCAGCACCGCCTCGTCTGGTGGCCAGTAGCGACGCCCCCCCCCCCCCCCCCATGTGCGCCCCTCCCGCAAAATATGATCCCTCCCTGCTTGTGCAGCCTCCCGATTCGCACATCCCCTTCCAGGCCTAATTCTGGAAGACCCCCCCCCCCCTTTTCCCCTCATTTTGCAGCACTGCAACACCCTTCCCAACGTGATTCCCATGAACCTGGCTCCCCTTCTCGACACGTTTCTGGCAAACCCGACCCCTCCTATCCGACGACCAGGAGTGACGAACTCGATCCATTTTGCACAGAACCTCCATGTTGCTCCAGCGTGGCCGCGAATCCTCTTACCAGGTTCATGAAGGTTGTTTCGGGTCATGTCAGTTCGTGTCCCACCCTCCACCACCGAAGGTGAAGCAATTAAGATCGCTTCAGACTAACTGTCATTGTTCGCGGGGCGCATTTTCCCTCACCGTGTGTTTTCTAGGTTTTCCTCCACCATCCAAAGTGGGTATTGTTGCCGCGCACAAGTTTATTTTATTTTCATTATTGTTTTTTGAATTCCTTATATTTTATTTGTAGTATGGATAATGATTTTGGTGTGAAATCTTGCTTCGACGTGTTCTCATGATCATCACTACTATCTAAGGTGATGCCTTTAATTCTTTTCTTTATTGCTCACTTTTTTGGTCCTTGTTTATATCTTTGAGTCCTTGGTTTTTTTTGAGAGGTTCATCACTCTGTGCCACTTTATATTTGGTGTTGGAAGTTGTTACATGGACTCAAGATCGTTTCCAAGTGAATTCGATTTTATTGAAGTGTGTGCACGTGAGAAGGGTGTGGTTTGAGTTTGAAAGCATGATGTGACCATCGTTTGAGGTAGGAATTTCCATTTTTTTATCTCTTTTAGAAGTTTTCGATAGGTACTTGCATGGTTTCATTTAATTTATGAATGTTATTCCCAGCTTTATAAATCTGATAGCTTATTCATTGTAGTGTTTCTTTGAAGGTTAAATGTGTTAAAAAGAACTTTAAAATAGTTCCTTGGTTATGTGTGGGTGTTTTCATGCATTTGCTCTCAATTTTAATCCATTTAATTCTTGTTTTTTTCTTAAATAAATCTTGATTATGTTTCGCACCTCTATTTTGTCTTGAGTGGCATTTTCTTGTAGAAAAATTTTATGGTACTTGTTTTCCATGCATTGGTTAGTTTTATGGAACTTAGTGTTTTTTTAAAATGATTTTGTGTCTCTTTGAATTGGTATTTTTCTTGAATTTATGGTTTATAAGCAGTTCACATTTTCTAAATGATGTGGGTCTGTTTGTGTGGTTCTTTAAATTGGTTTGAAAAAAAATCCCTGCATATATTCCTGTTTGGCTTTTGCTGTATATATTTTGATGAGTGCGTGGTGTAAGACAATGCTTGGTTTGTTTTTTTTCCCAAAATTTTATATACTATCACTAAAGACTTTTATTGCGATGATTGAAATTGGATCTTAAGGGCCCTTTTGGATTTTTAAACACAAAAGTGGTGTTTAGAGTTGTTTTGGAAGACCTTGTGGTATATTTTCATAAAGGCTTTTGAGAATGTAAAACTAGAGGCCTGATTTATAACTCCAAGTGTTTGACAAAGTGGGTTTGATAATTGAATGGTGTGACGGCCAGGTTGCAACTTTGTATATTTGACATGTATTATTATATATAAATATATGGGGCACTCTTATCTAGGGTAATCTTTTGTGGGTGAACGCATAGGAAATATCTGTGTTTGGGGTAGGCAAGTGCGGTGGGGTGAGTCACGTGTGTGAGGGGATTCCTACTTACACAGTATTATCATAACCACCATGTGTTCCTGGGCATCTTTTAGATGATTGAGCGACGGTGGCTGACCAACCTTGATTATACGGGTTGGTAACCCCAGGATTTTTTGTTAGGCCAGGTGGGATTTACCACTCTATTGGTCAGTTAGGGCAGCCAATTGGTTATAGACTTAGGAGCTTCACCATATGCCAGTAGGTGGTTACAAAACCGAGTACGTCCAGGGGTCTTTTATGGATGTTTAGGATCACCCATAGTTATAAGATTATTTACATTGCATGTTTACTTTTCGTTCCACATGTTTATTTTCAGTTGCACTTTTACTTGTTTACTCTAGCCCAGCTTAGTTTTCTCTGTTTTGGATTTCATTTACAAAATGTCAAATAATTTTGGAAATGGTGTGTAGCATGTGATAGGTTTTTAAATGAGAACTACATGTTGCATATTTTAAAATGTTAAAAACGTATTTTATATCTATATTTCAAACTTGTGTTATTGGACTGTTTTGGAAGAGAGAATTGTTGGATTCAATGGATTATTTCTGGCATCCCTACTGAGTATCTCGGTCTCACGCCTACTATATCTTTCCAGGTACAGGTTCTGTTTCTTATGCAGGGTCTTTTTTCAGCTTCTCAATGATGGAGCAACGTGGTCTTGAGTTGGGTGGTGACCTAGGAGGTCACAAGGAGGTGTGTTCAGTTTTATTCTCTTCCTGCTGCCAATTTTTATCTTTACTGTCAGTTTTTTTTATCCATTTATCTTTTTATTATGGGGAAAATCATTCCCAACAGCTGAATTTTGATTCCCAACACTTGTTTCCATCCAGGGGGATCAAGAACGCCCCTCGGGACTTTCTACGGACCGGCTCGGTTGACCAGATCAGGGGTGACCCTGGGCTAGTTCGTGACATCCAAAATACCCCACATAACCTTTTCCTAGTTTTGGAAATATCAACATTGGTGTTAAAGTAAGTTAAACATTATGAACATGAAAATACATCTAAACTTCATGATTCCACTAAAATAGAACACCATTAATTGTAAAATCTATCATATTTGAGTAATGTTATGATAAATCATGAATGAATCATTGGAAATAACTATCTAAGCCATGGAAACTATGTATCTCAATGATATTCTATGAACTTTTATAAATATCAGAACCCCAATCATTTATGGATCCATATAAACACCTATTATAGATATTACATTGTCAAGGAAACATAACGCATATGTAAAAAATTAACAAATTGAAAATTTTTCATAAAAATTGATCCGGAAAAACATCTAACATCATCTCCATGTTGTCCACATGCTCATGCCTTGTCCCTGAATACACTAGTATTTCATCCATAAAAAGCACCACAATAGAATCCAAAAACATTTAAAATGTATGATTCATCAATTACATAAATACAGTTTGTTTATTTTTTTACCAAAAGGAATAAATATATACTCATAATTACAATATCTAATCTTTAAATATTCCTTCCAAATAACCTCATTCTAAACCTAAAATTGGTGATATTCTGATGATAAGAAACTTTTTGAGAAACACTCATCTACACTAAGTTTATTGAACATATCCTCAATTACTTTAAGTAGATAATAATAATTTATCATAATATATTTAATCTTATAATAATATACACACAACTGAAGAGTTTCTTCCACAAATTTCAAACACAAAATCCAAGGATGACCATGGAGAAATACTAGGGTGAATGAACCTTTTTCTTTCTAACTCTTCCAAATGTAATATTAATTCACTTAATTGTTATGGTCCCATCTAATATGATGGATTTTATATAGATATATCTCTCTAAAAATGAGAAATTGTATACTCAATTTCCCTTTATGGGGGAAACCAAGAGAAATTTTCATGAAAACCATTTAGAAACTGATAAATTATTTCTGCTAAACTCTTATCTATAATGTTTTACATTGATGATAAATTCAACGTGGCTAAATAAAATTTTATCCTCCCAATTGATGGTTCTAAATATCACATTTCACCTTTCATTACATTTAATTATCTTCAAAACAGGTTATTGATTCAATTTTCAATTGTAAATCTTTTTATTTTGGAATAATATTATATGTGATTTTTGAACATTTACATCTAATCCATACCCAATATTTTGTCATAAAAATCCATCTAAATAATAAATAAATTCCTTGTCAATTCAGATCCATCTATAGTTATTGAACGTTCCTTTCAAAAAAAATGGCCTAACATTCTATTTGACCAAGATGTGTTTGGTGGTTCAAAATAGAAGGCATCATCTCAACATGAAAACCCAAAATATAAATAGTATGAGAAGAAATAAATAATTAGGGTGCAAAAATATAAAAAAAAAATTCATAATGGTGTAATTCATAAAAATATTACCTATCATCATCGAAGGTCCATATTGATCATCTATAATAACTTTTTCTTCTCTATAAAAATGATTACTCACTAAAATTTACTGTTTATAACCCGATTAATGTTTACCTTTCTGAGGATTCATGATATTCCTAGTATCACCCTAGCTACATCTATATTTATGATAAGAGATATTCTTATACCATCTTCCTATCAAAGAAAAGGATATTTTTAAGCATGATATGTGTGCCTAATCATGAACTTGGGGAACATCAACAATAGAACTAATTATTCCCCTATCTGGTTATAGTTTTATAATTCTCCAGGGGTTGTAAAATAATCACATTCCACACTATTGAATGAACCATAATGAAAAATATAGATTCACTATTGGGTTCTATAAGAAGATAATATGATCCAATCGGCCTCTTGTGATTCGTTACATTGGCTTGTATGTATGATTTACTATTTTTTCATATTCCCAAAATCAGAGTACCCACTATTTCCTATAGGTATTGGCATGCTTCCTCCACATATTGTTTCTAAGATGCCTTTTTCAGCCACCATTTCTCAATTTATCATCCCTATATAATCCATTATAAAAACTATTAAAATATTTGAGAAAATATCCAGTGTTCTCGCTAATTAAAAAAAAGTATTCCGTCAAGGACAAACATTAGGATACATCAAGTTCAAATAGTACTATATTTGTATACTTAGATGTGTAGTCATAAACTAAGCAGTTCTTGGGCTTCGAGATGAAAAATTATTTTATTCATGAAATCCTGATCATGTGAGGATATAATTATTTGTTGAAATATCATTTAAAATACTCCCATGAAATTACATTGTGTAATTTATATAGGACTATTAAATCCAACCATTGACAAACAAGATCCTCCAAGTTTTACATCACTAAATTGAATTTTAGCACAATAGGTGATCTAAGAAAATAGAAGATTCAATTCATTATATTCAGCCACACACCTATCTTCTATGGATCTGAATCACCACTAAATATAGGTGGATTTAATTTCTATAACTAAAAAATGATAATATTTATTTGGTTCAACATTTCTAATCCCCCAATCCACAGCATGAAAATCATGGAAAATACATTATGCCATCTTTTGGTTCACTTGTAGATCTAATTCAATCACATTCTAAATACCAAATTCTATTTGGTTTCTTCTACGCATAACTGGTGGCAGATTCAATTACTAAAATAAAGATCAATTTAGTCTAACTCTCTAGAAATTTAATGATAATTTGAATTTAATATTTTCTGCATTATAGATATCACAAACATTCTTTTCAAAATTGATCAACTTTGTATTATTAAACCATTTTTGAAAATTAATCCATTATTTTGAAAAAAAACATTTTAAAGATAACACTACCCTGACTGTTGAAAAATTTGAATAAGAAAAAAATTTATATACTTTCCAAAAAATCAATTCATTTCTAGGAAAACATAAATCATTACATAAAAATGAATTATGCACTCCTAGTGGGAATTCATTCAAATCAATTAATTCCATACTCTTCTCATTGGATAATTCCATTACAATGGGGTTATATTTCCAATAAGGGTTTCAAAACACTTATTTACCCAACTTTCTATTAACTTGAGGTTTACAATAAATGAGTTAGATATGTGTTTTAAGGCTCTACATTTCTTGTTCTGATAATCTTAACCATTTATTCCATACCAACTCAATGACTAAACAATATTTACTTTCAACTCTAGCACTGAACAAACTAAAATCATTTCTCCAAAAAGATATTTAGAATGACTAAGACTGATACCATTTGTAATATCCCACCCCCCGACAATTGGACTTGAATGTAGCAGAAATGTTTCCTGGCCTTAGGTGACATCCCAAAGACACTGACCTACAGTAATAAGTAACAAGTGCTTCCTAAACAATTTGAGGATGATTTTCTATTGAAAATAAAAAAAATCGTGTCAATATAACCATAACTAAGAAACCACTGAATGATGCACGAGAACAATGTAATACAACTAAAATTACATCACATTGACAAAAAAATAAAAAAAGAACCATATCATAGTACAATGAGGCAAATAGAACCAACAACTCGAAGAAAACCAAAGACATAACTCTAAAGCTCCCAAAATTTTCAAACCTCTAACTTCACAATCCTCACTCAACATATCATGAAGCATCACTTATAAAATTATATACCCTACCTTTACATGGGTATTAGTATACAACATCTATTGATGCACAAAAGTTACCATGCTAGGGGTGAGTATAAATAATATTAGTTTTCCCTAAATGACTTCCCCACACATGGAACTAGGATAGAACATGTTATGAAATTAATATAAAATACATTAAAAATAAATATAAAATACTTTATAATAAATGATACAAATTTCGAACTCAAACAATTTCTATGAAATGAAACCAAACAATGAATTAAACAATTATACATTTCCATTGATATACCCCTTCCACGATTCACACACACAGACACACAAACACACTCTCCCATGCATCATTCGTTGAAATTTCCGTTCTCATGAGATATTTTTCATATATCCACCAAGTCATCCCAAAATTTCCAATATCCATTTCCCCTAAGGCTAAAAAACCATTATCCAAGTTCATATCCCTTATACCTCAATTGTACACACCCTTTATTCTGCGTCACATCAAAATCATGAAATCACACCGAAATATTTATTTCAAAACAAATCCAACCGAATTGTCCCAAACCATTTTAATAATGTATAATTTTATTGAAAAAAACATTCTAAACAATCATAATAGAAAAATATTTTTGAATAATCATTTTAAAACCATGTCACCAATTCCACATTCCACAAGAAACAAAACTCCACAATCTCACCAACCATGACAAAAGAGAGTTTCCACTAAACATTTGACATCACATTAAAAATTAAATTAATGATATTAAATGATTTATAAATCAATACTTATTGTTCTAATCAATATTTGTCGAGTTCATGGCTTCCAACATCCCAAACATTTGTGAAAACTAAGAATGACATAAAAATCAAACAGACAAGGCATAAATCATCTAATACTAACAATAGTTCATATTCCCTCTAATAAAAAAAATCATAAATCTTCCTGATTGGAATCACACAACATAGATCTATTCTTAATGAATTAGATATATGATTAAATTAGTGGGAAGAAGTGGAAAAATAAGGAAAATAACTAAAAACATATACTTAAAAAATGAAATTGAGCCACCAATGCCAGTGAATAACCAATGGATTTCATTCTGATCAAGAGAAGGGGTATCCAATGCTTTTTAGATTAGAGTAAAAAAAAATTCGTTCAATAAAAAGAAAAAAACAATTTTACGGTTCTACAGTAGATGATATACAAAAAATATGAATCTAATTTTTAAATTTACATGTATTAGGGGAATGGTTTGTAAATACATTTACAAATCGTGTTCCATACACTACATCCAATATTAGTTCACATGGTATGAAAAAATGTGTGCTCCCTATAGTTAGACTCTCTATTAAATTTTTTGCAGCCTATCCAGGGTGGTTACAAGGTTTGGCCAAAATGTGTGCCAACTATGCACCTAACTGATTCACATTGTTTCACTATTAATGGTTTCTTAGATGTGTTTCATGGTTTATACTAATGACAGAGAAACCATGAACTTCTATAAAAGTCACCCAAAACCCTCCAAACTCTTCCAAACCTTCCGACACCTAACTGAAACACATTATATACATAAATATATAAATAAAGGTTTATTTACCTAAAACCAAGGGTACTACAATATGACTAATTTTGGTCTAACCTTATTGAATTATCCACGCATCTATCAATTGTAAAATCACTATCTCAATTGGGGGTTTCCCTTAAACCGGAAAACTACTATATCCCAAGAACCCCCAAGAAAAGGAAAATAGAGGTAAGAATAATCAATAAACATAGCAGTCAAATATAAATCATTTGAAATTAAATCACACCTCAACATATTTCACCCTAACATAAAGTATCTCTAAACATAAATCCTAGCCTAAGAATTAAATTATTCATATCAATGTGAACCCATTCAAAACCAAAAATGGTATTTGAAAAAACTCTTCTTTTGATGGCAAGAAATGAATCAAATCCATAACTTCATTTTATGTCTCATTTAAAATAACAATTTAAAACCAATATTTCAAATATTGAAGGATGTATAATTATAATCTAACCCTTTTACAAAATCATATTTTGAGACTGTTCGTAGTAAAATTATTTACATAGAACCCAATTTCCAAATATTAATACTATTTATATTATAGAAATAAATACATACACACATTAATAAATCTAAAATTATCAATTTTAAATCACATGAGGAACCCACAAGTCCCACCAAAAATATTCTTCAATATCGATGAAACACTAGGTTTTTTAAAAAAATCAAATAAATGCTCCCACATCTCTAATTAATGGTGGCGTCCCCATGCATTAAAAATATTTATAATTCATTTTTTAGAAATCCAAATGGGTATTTATATATGACATGGCATGTGATGTTAATCCATGCCTTGTATTTATTTTTTGTAAGAATAACTAAGTCCAAAAAAATTTATGACACTCATTTAAATATATGGGAAATATTTTTAATGTACATAAAATATTTTTTACGATCCACAAATGAAACTTTACAAGAATATAGAATATGTTCAAGGCACATAACAGGAAATAAAAGAATAAAAATAATTTATTAATGAATAAAAAGACAAAAAATATTATTTTAAATTCATTAAATTCATTGAAATTACTAAAAAAATTTATAAAATGGAATATAATGAAATTCTAAATTAATACATACTTAAAAATGATGGTTCATGTTTTAAAATAGTTCAAAATTTATATCCTTTTGTAAGGGAATCCTAAAAATGAATCAAGGAATCTAAAGTGACCCCTTAGACACCCTTACACTAATGGGAATAGAAAAAATGGTCAAATCACTTCCCATATAGTTAATTTAAACTAGGAGAGAAAAGGGAAGAGTGGAAATCACCATAAAAAGAAGCGTGGATGGAAGTAGATACCCAACACTGATTATTCAAGAAATAATTCTTAATGAAAACAGGAATAAATCACTAAAAATGGAGATCATTGGAGGGTATCAGTGATTTAAAGGGATCTTGTCTGGGGATTGTTAAAAAATTCTAGCGGGAGGAAATCGGCTAAAATTCCATTAAACAATTTAATGTAAAATTGGATTGAAAATAAATCATTTTATGATTTTGGGTATTATGAAAGGTATATGCACACATTTACTAAATTGGGCGGAAATCATTTTGTCCTTACTAGAAAACCATAGGGACCCCCTCTCAGTTTCCAAATGGATATTTCATATTTGAGCTAAAAATGCATATATCATGTTAAAAGAGAACTATAATGTAATTAACCATCTGGAAAATTTTATGTATGGTTACTCCAACCCATGATCAAAACGTATAGTAAATTACTTTAAATTTTTTAAAATTTTACCCTATAAATCTAAATGAACCATTATTGACTAAATATAATTAAATTATTTTATAAATAAATTCGGTAGTGACATGTTACATTTCACAAGATATTAATGGAAATAGAGGGAAAATAGTTCATCCAAATGTACTACTAAGAGTTTTAGTTCTTAAATATAGGGATCATAAACATTGTCCAAGTTAATTATCCAATCAAATGAAAAACAAGGATGGTATGTACATGAAACTTCTATTATATGGGAATGCATATGAAACCAAAACTATTGGAGTGTGTTATAAAGATAATATAGTGTTAGGAACACTTAGAATATTCTCATGAAATGTGAGTGTGGAATTGTTTTACTATTAAAAACACTTATTTGTACCATGAATTTGTTTTCAAAAGAGAAACAATCACCACAAAGAAGTATAGATATTTAATTATAAATATAGAACTTTAGTACACAACTCCTCTAATATATGTTTATATGAATATTTCATCAGTAAAACATCTTTATCATTCCTTTGATAAGATTTTATATGATATTCAGATTGGATTGGGTCACTTAATAATGATAAATTCCATGATAGGAAAATACCATCTAAAATAACACCCAATATAAATTATTATTACAAGACTGACTATAATATCTATTTGAAAAAAATTCACTCCCATTATACTAGGGTATTTACGAAAATGGATACTGAAAAACTCCCCATTAAATATACTCCCTTTAATAGTGAAATTGTGAGTTCACTATTAAAACCTAATATAGTCGACCTAAAAATTCATTGGAAATTAGATATTGAGTCATGTAATCCCAATAATTTTTAAATGATTAATTATTAGAATTAAAACGAAACAATTTATTTATGGGGGGGATGCAACAACCCTATTTATCGTAATTTATTTTAATTAAATGAATATTATATTAATATCTTTCTCTACAATTAACAATGAACTAAAAATAGTCTATTATATTATAAGATAGTAAAATCCTACTCGTTTAATTAGTAGGTATGAATATAAGTTACCGTATTATACAATATTTTTGTAAGGATTACGAAAATACTTATTAATCATATTGAAATTAAATTTACGAATATAAAATAACTAATATGGCTATTTTATGCTATGAAATGTATTATTCTAAAATTTTCATTTTCATGAGATAAGAATTTACATTTCCAAACATTTATGATTATCTAAGTATAAAATTAATAATTTTTTTATGAATTTAATTATCTAATAATGATAAATAAGGAGAATTTTAGTTAGGATTAAAAAAATTTCCCCTATAAAAATGGGTTTCATTCTATTTTTTTTATTTTTTTAATACTAAAATTTATGCATTTTATAAATTCAATTTGATAATGTAAACCTATATTTTAGATTTATTATTGCAAACCTAACATAAGATTAATTGTTCTTATATTTCTAAACACATTTATTTTTAGTTGAATAGTGAAAAATACTATTTTAGTAATTAAAATGGCTTTTATAACATTATCACTATATAATTAATAATTTTAAATTTATGAATCATTTTTAAGAGAAATTATTTTTTATTTTCTAATTAAATTTTTAATTTTTAAAATTATAATTTTATTTAACAAACCCATATTTTTCATTTAAGAACTAATTTAATGTTTTTTGAAAAATAAATTTTTTTTAATACATCATATATTTTTTTTAAAATTCATTTATATAAATTGTCAAAAAATAGCATAATAATATGGATTTAATTTCTTATAAAATTTTACCAAAATTATTTAATAATATCCATTTTATTTTTATGTATAAATGACAAATTGCATTGGAAAAAAACTAGTTACTGTAGTAAATAAAAAAACTGGTAAAAGGGCTTTAAACAAGAGGGAAACAACACAAAAATGATTAAATATGTTTCCAAATGAGTATTTTAGCCCTTTTAGAGATTTTATATTACTTACTCCAGTAATTAAAGAATTTGGAGTTACTTTCCTTTAGTTTCACTTTTTATTAATATTTTTATTTACAAAAATGTCATCTTTTTCAATTATAAGAGTGGAACTCTTCACCTCACATTCCCTCACACCATAACAGAAATATTTTGGAACCAATAATTCCAAAATATATCCCCAATATTGATTTCCACATTAAATAGAATATTTGTTTTCAAAAAATTCCATCTCTCAAAGAATTTAGCCCATTTTTATAGAAAATAATCCAAGAACTATGGTATCAGTTTCTATCAAACCCTTTCTAATATATATTTATTTATGTACACTTATTATTCCACAGATTTCACCAAAAAATATTGAAATGAAAAAATTTATATAATTAGTATACAAGTATGTTATTTTAATTATAATACAATAATTAAAAACATTTCCATTTTCCAATATAAAAAATTAAAATAGGAATCATTCCTATGTGGAGATGAGCACCCCCATGAGGAAACGAGTTCTATTTTTCTTCACTTCTATACATGGCCCTAAATAGTAGGGAATTAAATATTTGTGGTTTATATTTCTGAATTTTGTTTAATATTTTTGAATGATAAACCATATTACCCCTTTACCCCAATCTATGGGAACTGAAATCCTCATCCATGAGTATGTGTGGACTACCACCTCTATAAAACATTCTATTTTAATTTTAATTTTCATAAACACAATACATGGATGATAATTATAATTAAAATAACATATAAATATTATTTTTATGAAATTATTGTGGGGTTTGAAAGAGAAATTGGATTAACTATTAAATATATGACTAATATACAATTGTGGTAATTTCGACCATCCAAATAAGAATTATAATAGAAATAATGATTTCTTTATATATAATAACTTCATATTGGTTTTATTATTCTTATAATTATTTAAAATTATGATATTACAGACTAATATGAACTAAATAAGATCATTAAAACTATATTTTATTGATATTAAAACAAAATAATTTTATTATCAATCATAAATTATGGTGTTTTTTTATTGGGGTTGGTTCATCCACCTACCTAAACAATAATATTACTTTTTGTGTTATATAACTATGTAAATTTAATTTAATTTAATATTTTATAAATATAAGTAAATAAATTCAAATTATTTATTTTTCTTTTAAAAAATTAAATCATTATGTAATAAAACATTTTTATGAACTATTAAAATATGATTATAAAAAAAGTCATTTTTTTGAATCGTAACGATAACAATAGAGGAATGGAATTATAAAATTTTAAATAATTATAATAAAAAATTTATAACACCTTTTATTCTCTTAGTATAATGAACATGGGGATAATAAGTAATAATAACCCCACTATTCTAAAACAAGATCAAAATATTAAAGATTACCAACATCTGATATCGAAAAAAGATAAAATATTAATAATATTTATATAGATAAAATTTATAAATGATGTTTTTGTTGTTTTTTACAAATTTAAAATGATATTAATGTATTTATTTAGATATTTTCTTTTGTTATAAATGTGTTTAAGCCCTATTATGGATAAGAAATAATTAATTTAAGGGGTTTTATTTTCTCAAATTTAATTTCTTCATACTTTTTTATATGCATATTGATACCATTAATATTATAGGATTAATTCATAATGAGTACTTTTTACCATATTAATGGGGTTTAAATATTTATATCTTTTTCATTAATTATATTAAAAATTCATCAAATGGTTCAAATGATGAATTGGGATTGAAGAAAATAATACTCAAATCATAAGTGTATTTTTTATAAATATTATTTTCAAATCAATATAGATTTAGAAAGATAATACATCTTTGTAATTTTTAATATTTTAAAAAAACATAGAATTTTTTGTTAGATATTAATTTAGTTATATGTGCTCCCCCAAAATGTCATCTCCCCTTGACTCAAATTTAACCAGAAGTGTTTATTGTTTGTGAAAGTGACCCCATAATTTTTTGATGGAAATAAGAACATTATTACATATCTTTATTCATTAGATGTTTTTTTGAATTTCCCTTATCGAATATTCAATAATTTTTTAAGTTTAATTTTTACCATGTGACCATATTCAAAATTTCGAAAAAAAATTAACATATTATATATGTCACATCATCAAAAGTTGATAATACTCTATTTCTAAAATTACATGTGAACAAATTATTGAATAAATGTTATATTTTAATATAAATAATTATCTAATTTTTTTCTAAAATATATATATTTTTTCCAAGATTTATAAAATATTTTTTTAAAATTATTTCAAAAAAATCTTGGATATTCTTTTTTTCCAAATAAAATTTCCTAAAACCAAAAAAAATATTTTTCATCTAATTAATTTTCCATTAACACATAAACTAACTTATTAAAAGTTTTTTCAAATATAGCCCTAAACCATATGCATTTGGATATCATATATAATTTTGTTTTCTTTTGGGTAAATTATCCATCATGAACCATATCTTACCTAATCCTTTTTCATGTATAAACATAACTTTTATTCCAATTTTTATCCTCTGTTAATACATATTATTTTATTCCTTTTATTGAAGGGTTTCACCATTATATCATTTACCTATTTAGTGGGGAAATTATTTTTGAAACCAAATACCCATTATTTATGGAATTTTAAAACCATATGCTTTATAATCTTGATAGAATAGTAGTTACTAAGAATGTTACTCGATATCAATAGATACACAATTATATTCAATGGGGGTACCTTATTATGATTATTTATAAATTTATTAAATATTTACTTATATGAAACAATTTTTAATGTATATGAAGAAAATTTTCATTCCCTTGTTTATTTATTATTTTTTGAATGCAACCCAATTTCATTAAATGGGTTTCTTGTGATAAAATTTGAGAATTATTTTCATCTGAATGTTTATTAATCCCACTCTATTTCCACTGGGTTTTTATAATTTTATAAGTAACTGATTTTGAAGTGGCTCTCATAAGTATGGATTAATGTTGGGTGGGGTCTTGTATTAATATCTAATGAATTGGATTAAATATTTTACCTCTTGAGATAAGTGTTTAGGGGGAAATTTTATATTATCAAAAGTGTGGGTAATAATGGTGAGTCTCATGACCTTAATGTCTCTGAATACTAAAGTTTTGTTCGATATATGATAGATGTTCCATTATTTTATACTTTTTCTCTTGACTATTTTATTACAAAAAAAAGATCTTGTTTATTGGATCGTGTTTCCAAAAACTTTAAAATAACTTCCTATATAATTTTAATGCATATTCCATGATTTAAAACCCATGATTTTTTGGGTATTATTATATTATTTATTTTAATTATACTAATATACTAATCATATTCTCACTTATGGTAAATAATTATTAAATACTATTTTTATCCTTATGAGAATATGACATAACCCCATTATTATGTTTCCTAAAATTAGATATTGTACTTTGTTCATTATTATTCATTAAGAATTACATTTTTAGTGAGTGATTATTTTTTTATAAAAATTAAAAAACTCTCAAGTATATATTCTATCAGTGAGATCTAAAAAATATAAAAACAATAATGTATAAAGTCATTATAATAATCGGGTTATTAAGTATTTTATAATCAAAGAAAATGAATCATTATTTTTTGAACCCTTAGTATATAGAATCCACCCCTAATATCTGAAAGTGGAAAAAGTAGATTAGAGGATGGTGTCATTAATGGTTTGATTTCATCTGCATTATTCTCAGGATCAAAATGGGTTTAATTAAAATAAAATTTGTTTGATATCATCTACTGTTATTTCATTAATGACTGATGAGTGTCTGATCACGATTGAATGCTTATTCATATGACACTTGATTGTGTGTAGGGAATTTAAAATTGGTTTCAATATTATCATTCTCTCCACTTTGTTTATGGAAGTCTATTATTCAATATGGGAATAAGGGAAGAAGATATGTGTAAATTTAATTTACTTACATATTTTTATCACAATGGTATCTCAATTATATATCATTATATTCATATATTGTTTGTTACCCCAACACATATTGGGTTATTTTAATTTCTTTCACTAAAAGAATCAGTTTCCAGCTAGTGGTGGGTAAACAACAAAATCCTTGAACTTTTTTATTGAAACATCCAATAAAGGTCCAGAAATGTATATAAATTATGAAGTAATTTTTCAATAAAATTTATTAATCATTAAAGGAATGTTATAAAATTGGGTTTATCATTTGATCACCTATTTAAAAGGTCAAATTTTATACATGTTTGTGAATCATTAGTAGGTGAATAATTGAGAATGGTTTAGGTGAAGTAATTTTCAATGATTTTTTGGGTACTATATTTTTTTTTTGAACAGGACCCCTAGTTTATATATCAGTTACGTAAAGGGTTATAATAGTTTCCTTGCACTCTAGTTAAATTGAGTATATCATATCACCCATAGGATTGAGAATCTGTTCAAGTTGACTTTTAGTACTCTTGAAGATATTATAAGTGTATATATTCTATAATTCAGTGGTTCATGGGAGAATTATCAGTATTTAATATAATATTAATAAATTACATATTTAATTAATCTATTCTAATGTATCCTTTGATTCTCTCTATGGTAGGCCTTATATTGTACTCCATGTCTAACTAAAATTTATGAATCATATTTTATTGGGCCTAATATAATTGAAGTGAAGTCAAATTTGGAGATTCGAATTTAAAAAATGGTTAATCAGAACTCTAGTATTCCAAAAGTCCTATATTGATAATATGTGATAACCCCTAAAATTTAAGGTATGTAATCATTTATTTATCTGAGTATTATATTGATTAGGATAATAAAACATTGAAAAGTACTAAAAAAAATTTTGAACTTTTTTAACCATTCATGATTTTAGTGAGAATTGGAGAAATTCACTAAAACATTAATTTACACCCACAATCAAATATATACAAAATGTTTCCATGTTATTCAATTGAGGTATTATATACCCAATTCTAGGCTGTTTATTCGCATTAATGATATAAAGTTATATGTTAATTGTTTATATACAAATAATACCATATATTACATGACTCAGAACGAAAAGAGTCTATTATGGAATGTTATAACTCTATTTGAAATTAATAGAATCATAGAGGACTAGATGATACAAAAAGGGAGAAGTGTGCTTAAAAGAACATGTTTTAGTTAAATTTTTATTCTAGAGGCTCATTGAAACTTATTAGGGATAAAACAATTTGGCGGGTGGATTTTTAAATTATGTTTGTTTTTTTGTTACTACATTCCTTTACTTCCCTATTAGTTATTTTATAGTATAATCTATTGTATATTTTATGATATATTAAGGATATCAAAATGAAGTCGGAGGAAATAGATATGGAATTTTTTTATTATATCGAATAAAAATTACCCCATGTAGCTGTATTTAATTCATGTTGTTACTAGTCTAACTACCACTAGTTATGCGAACAAAATTATGTACAGAGTGGCCTTATACTAGTTACCCAGTTGAAAAAATTAAATTTTTAGTCTAAAAATTTATTTATAAATAAAATATTAAAATATAATTAATAGTATTTTTGAATTTGGTCACTTAATTTTGAGATAAAAATTATCCATGGGTCTTTGAAACTTCTTCTCTTATCTAAAGAACTCTCTCATCATCCTTGTTCTAGTTGGTTGAAAATGATTCATAAATTAATTTTTTCAGTTTCAAGGTACGAACTCCAATATCCTATTTATTGTTTTCTAATTCTGTAAAGATGAAAATAAAATCCATAAAATCCACTTTCTTTGTTTTTTGGAAATATTTTTTCCATTTTGTCATTTCTTTAATAATTTTATTACCAAATCAATAAATTAGTGAATCTAATGTAAGTACTTTAATTTTTTTACAAATTCATTGGATTTTTATCATAATTAGTATGTAATAAGTAATTTATTTTTTAAATTGTTGAATTGGTGGAATAAAATGTATTTTTATAAAATTTTAATCTGGTGAAGTTTAGTTTTAATAGGTTACTCATTCATCTCTATCATATTGTTATATTGTATAAGGAAATAAATTCATAGAGTAACATGTCAACAATTCAAAAACAATATTTATATAAGAATTTTTTTTCATATGATTGAAATAAATAATAATGATATATCGGAATTATATTTTTTCATGTTTATATTTATTCTTGATGATATCCTGTGCTTTAAACAATTTATCAATGTATTATAAGTCACTCATGATTAATATAGAAGAATTAATTTTTTATTGAAACAATTTGATGTTACTGATATAATTATGGGTGGTTTAAGAATGTAATCATGATTTTCCAGTGAATTGTAGATATTCCAAATAATGTAAAAAACATTTACTGGTATTTTTATATTTTTCTCCCATTAATTTCATTTGGAAATGGATAATTTATTCATGTGAGTACACTAGATTCTCATTGGAATTGATATTCATAAAAATAATAACATTAATTTATTGAATCATTTTTTTGGATATGATATGTGATACAATTACTTTTTAATGGGATAGGAGCTGAGGTTCCTTGACTTCATTTATGAAACAGAAATCTATATTTTAAAGGTGTTATGGTACCCTAACATCCTTTATAATTTATTTAAATAACCCCTAATATGGTAATTCCATGGTCACCGTGAGAGAAATTAACAAGTATACACTATCATAGATGTGATTTGTGTAGGATAAAAGTCTAGGATTCAATAAATTCTGGGTAGTTTCATAGGATTTTCTAGAACATGGAAACAAACCATTTGTATTTTTACATATTAAACTCGTTTATATATTATAAAATATTTATAATTGTATTTTTTTTACTATTCATATCATGTTATTATTGAATGTACCAACATTTATAAAATATTTTAAAGGTTGGGTTTTGATTATCTAATGGGTATGATAAACTCACACTCTACACTAGTCCATTCGTGATGCCTATAAATCAATTTGTGTGTGATCCTTATATGGGTATAGAAAAAGAGTATGGGGTTCATAGTTATTAGAGCATGGTATTTGTATATATCCCTTTTTGGATGATTCTAGTAATAAAAATGGGGGTTTTCAATGAAATTTGAAAATGGGATATCTTAAACAAAGGATTACCCTTTACTCACTTTAGTGTCTTTTGGTCACACTTGGGATGTGTGTGTGGATATTTTATAGTCTATTATATATGGTTAGTTTTATATGTGTGGTTTTTTATATTACATGTGTAACGCCACATGATTTTGAAAATAAATATTGAATTCATTTTATAATCAAGCCATTAAACACAATATTTCTTCTACAGTGTTTGGAATTTCAAATAACGGTCATCAAGATTTGTGATGACTAAGCCATTTGGAGTCTGATAGAAAAAAATGTTTTCCGGTGAATAGTAACAAACCCTTATGAATATTAATATGATCTTTATTAATAGTAAATAATGATATTATTTTATTTTCCTAAGGAAATAAGATAATGAGATCTTAATTAATTTTTCAATGTGAAATAAAACTAATTGCACCATTAAAATTGATATTTTTTGAATTAACTATGAATTTATTTAAAAATTAAATTAATAATTTTAGAAAATTAATTTTGAAAATTTTATTTCATTTTTAATTCTACACATTGAAAAATGGTGGCAGTAAATATTTGGGATTTTTCTGAAATTCTAGAATTTTTTATGAATAGTGAAATTCGATAAAATATTTTATATACAAATTATCAATTAAATACAATATTCATGGAATCAAAAGTGATGAAAAGGAAAATGGTACAAACTTACATGCACTTATTACTATTAGATGTCACATGAAATGACACTATTGGTTGTCTTGAGGGAAATAATAAAATAATGAATTAAATATTCAAAATTTACTCCTCTCCTCCACTATAAAAAACCCGTCACTACTCCCTCTTCTCTTCACTCCTATAAGCCTTGAATCTCCTCATATTTCTGCCCAAATACCCATCCATAGTCACTCCACATGACCAGGAATCTCTTGGTCATTCCAAAAGAACTAAATCCCTTCCCTTAAGGCGCTTCTCTAGGAATTTATTTCATGAGGTAAAGTGCCTTTCTTTTTCTTTTAGTTTCATTTGAATTTATCTTCTCTTGTTATACCCTTATCACCTCCTCTATCCAAATTTCCATGATAACTCCAGTTTCATATATATACTGTATTTATATCATGTGAATGGAAGAACCATCATCAATATTGTTACTCCCTTCGTTTTATTTTTATAAACGAAATTAACGTCCATGAGGTTCCAATTTATAACATTTGTGGACAACGAAGTATTGTTCTTCAATTTCTCCTTAATTATTGGTCATGAATCCATTTTAATGGTTGAACCAGACTATAATACATTTATCATTACATAATTAATATCCAGGAACTAGTATATGTACATATTATTAAATCATATGACAAAACTAGCTCATAGTAATCCAAATACCGCCAAATAATCAAAGTGGTTTTCATCTAATGATTCGTCCTTATTATATGTAACAATATGATGAAATTGACCATTAACAATTCTGGATGTTCATAAATAATATGTAACTTCAATTCTATATATCTACAACCATTACACATGAACTTCATTACTTAAAAACAAGTGAACTGATTCTGAAAATCAAGAAAACAACCCTCCAGAAGAACGAAATTGAATATAATAACTTATAAATAATAACATAAATGAACTAAAAAGAATAATAATTAAATAAACACATTTATATTATGTTCTAAAATAATATATTTATATGTATAATTTTATATTAGATAACCTTACGTTCAAGAGGAGAACACATTCAGATATAAGGTAAGGGTTTTTCCACCCGAACATCCATTTCCATTCGGGTAATTTTAATTGTCTTAATTACTTCAATGAAATTTGTATTTATTATTATATACTCATCATAAATTCTGTGTGAGTGTTCTATATATGTAAACCAACCATAATCCATCTTTATTTTTTTGTTAGTCACATTTTTTAAAAGGATCATTCAAATTGTTTCTGAAATACAAGCCTGATTGAAGGTAATATCTCAATTTATTACCTATTTTCAAGAGAAATATATAATATATTTTTGGAAACCATTATACCTATAAAATCAATCATTTTTTTATGAAAATAATATCTTACATCACTTCTGGTTTTATTCAATGATTTTTCAAAAGAACTCTTCTTTTCAAAGTAAAAGAGTATTTATTTCAAGAATTAAGCGAAGATTTTATAAGAGTATCTTCCTCTATTTCAACCCACTTATTGATTAATAGGTATTGATTGGTTTAGTATTCCATATTATAATATACCATATTCAATTAAATGGTTTATGATTATTTTTTCTATTGATGTTCTATCTTTAAACCATTCATCAGTTTACTTTTAATGGTTAGTGTATTGGCTTAATGTTTGGGTAAAGCAATTTACATTTATTATATTATTATGTATGTTTTTTATGTTTATCCCCTTTCATATGAGGAATTTATTGGACCTAGTAAGTGACATGTGGGGCCTACTATATCACCTTGGTGCATTGGTAAGTCTCATGAGACAAATTACGGTCTTGGCATAAGGCCTTGACAAAATGATTATTTATGGTCATAGCACGAGGCCTTGAAAATATAGATATGTTGTCCTGAATTATGCATTCCATCATGATGAATTCAGTTTTGATAGTTTATGTGGTTATTCGGCCAGTAGAATACCAATGATTATGTTATGTTATGAAAATATTAACTCAACTCATTTTTCCTCCATATTATATTCAAGCTTCAAACTGAAGGCATATGTTTTCAATTATTCTCCATGTCTATTATTTATATTATCTTCCTCTATATTTCTTAACCTTACTGAGCATTTGAGCTCACACTTTTTTTTGTTTCAATTTCACAGGGCAAGAAGAATTCCATAATGAATGATATGCTAAAATAACCTACGAGTTATGGAAGTTGTCTATGGAGTTTATATGTTGTTCTTCATTTCAAGTTAAAATGATAAACTAATGTATGTATCATTTTCCAATAATACTAAACTACTTGGTCATTTGGGATGATTATTCCTTGTTTTTAGGCCAATGTAACCAATAAGGCACCGAATCTGGGTAACTAGGGTCGGGTCCTTACAACGTGCATTTGGTATTGATTTATCATATAGTTTCTACATTTATAGACTATTTATTTACAAAAAAAGTATCCAAGAATATAGTTAACTTGATTACCATATAGGCCTATGGTTTTTTTATATATTTTAATAGGGTCTTATGAATATTTATCATAAGAATCAAATAATTAGATTTATTATAAAGTGAGAAAATGTGTCTTTCTTTATTTTAGACATCTTTGAGAATTTATAATTTTTACTTGTAATTTGGAAATGTAATTTAGATATTGTAGATACATAATTCAGTTACTAGTTGGGTATTTTATTCATTGACATTACACACTAAATTTTTACTATGCCTATTCACTTAACACATGTCTAGTTGGAGGAGGAACCTATATGGTATAGTGGTTTACTGAACTCTTTCTTCTCATTTTTTAGGCTTATAGGACCTTGTTAATGGTGTTATTGAGTGATGTTAGTTAGAGAAAAAGGTGAACTAGCTAGTTGTAAGATCTACACATTTCAATTTTTTACATTGACCTTGAGTTGTGGAGGATCTTTGTTTTTACATTACAGATACAGTTATTTATTGATTCAATGAATAGTATTATTATTTCATGGTGGTGTGGTTGTTTTTTACAAAAAACATTTGTAATGTATCATATATTCATTATTTTTTTACATAGATTTGGTTTTTCACCCTACAAATTATTCATGATAAGTTTGGGGCTTCACCCTCAATCACATTTTTTTCTTATGAGGAGTAATATTAGAGATAATAGATGATAGAAAATTTTTATATCTTATATTGAAAGATAAAATCATTAATTTGTTTCAAGAAATATATATTCTTGAAAATAAAAATTTTAAAGTTAGTTTAAATATATACGTTTAGTATTTATAACCCATTACATGTTGGTATGGTGATTAAGATCTTTAATAATGTGTTCCTTATAATTTGTGAAAATTATAGAAACACTTTAGATTCAATTTATACCTCTTTCATTATAAAAATCTCTCTATAATTTTCAATAATTATATTATCTGTAAACTTATTTTTAAATACACACTTACATACTTGTAGTTTTTTTATTAGAGGAAGAAAAACTAATACCCATATATAGTTGGATAAGATGAAATTTATTTTAGTATTGAAAATATATTCCCAAAATGATGCTTTTATGGGGGATATAACTATTAAAAATTTATTATATCATTTTAAAAGAAATATATTTGAAAATTTTCACCAAAATACATAGAGATCAATTTATTTCTTCAATATCAAGGTTCTTTCAATATTAAAAATATTTTATCCACATTAATTAAGGTTGGTCCTTATTCCCATTACACCATTTTACATTTTATATGTGAATATATTTTTAAATAATATGCAATCCTTATATTAAATGAGTTAATTCACTAATAGTTCTATATTATTGTACATATGAATGAGAAATTGATATTCAGAGTTATTAAATGAATAACCAATAATGACACACTCAATGATTTTTTTACCCAAAATTTTTTTTTTTAGGGAAAATAGATTTTTTAAAATATAAAAACACTTTAATATATTTAGATATTTTATTAATTATAATCCATAATTCATAAATAATTTTTTCTCTATTATTTTGGGGAACACCATTTCATATGTTATTTATAATTAAGAAAATGTACCCATATGTAATCTATAGTAAAGTGATAAAATTCAATATAGGGTTCATCCTTATTGTTAATTTTTAATTTTTTTACATTTTTTTATTATTGAGAATAATGAAACCTTATTATGTGAATTATTAAAAATTATGTACATATATTTTGAATATGTGTCTTACATTGACCTCTTCATTCACTCCTAATGAATTTAATTCTATTTTAAGTGGATTCTTAAAATTATATTCATATCATTTAAATAAATCTATATCATTATCTTTTCTACTACGTAAATGATTATAAAGACATTTCAAAATAATCATGGAAATTATTAAAATCTTTTCCCCCTCCATATAGAACATATTAAATATCATATATACCAGAACATAGAAAGTTAAAAAGGTCAAAATTTCTTTCTGAAAAATGAAAGGATAATTTAAAAAAATTCTATTTAACGTACACATTACATTTCATTAAATTAGAATAAAATGGAATAGATAAATATATTTAAATATAATTTTATTTATTTTTTATTATTCTTTCAAAATCATTCATTCCTCAAGTAACCACATTAAATGACATAAACAAATGGGATATTTTATCACAGATTATATAATATTTTGTCAAACAATAATTACATTTAACTTATTTTTTTAATCACCCAAATAAAGCTTTCTAATATGAACATAACATCTAAGGAGTAAATATATTTCAGAAACAAATTCTATCTTCAATTAATTTTCTAAAATAAGTATTTATGAAAAAAAATTCATATGAATACTATGTACAAAATGTATATTATTTTTTTAATAAATATTTTTATGTAAATTATATTTATGTATTTTTCTAATTCTATATATATTTAATGTTATTAAGTTTCACAAAAATGTATTATCATTACATTACTAAATCATACGCAGAGAAGGTTCATTTTTTAAAAAAATCCTGGTGGGAGGATCCATAATTTACCTACCACTCAGTTGGATTTAAAATAAAATTTCTTTTTTATCCATACAAAAACAATTATTTCTTCACCTTTTTTACTCTTGTTTTCAAGAACCACAACATTTTCTTAATGAATCCATTTTATCTTCATTTTTATATAGATATTGGCATGATGTTTATTACTATATTAGTTGTATTTATTACCTTTGATTTTTTTAAATATAGATAAGATATCAACTTCAATATATTATATTCTTCGTTATTGATCCACATTTAATAAAATTACATTTTGATATCATATAGTATTTGAATAATTTCATAAAAGAATGTTTGTTTCTAATAACCATGGTATTGACATTATGACATCAATTTACATGTCATTTTTCTACTTCCTAATGAAATTTATGAAATATTTCTAATATTGAGATAAATTTTCATGAAATCTTATTTCAGGAAATATCTCATATAAATGTTTTATTTGGTATGAATATAATTAAAAATCATATCTAATTATTGAACAATGTTCATTATTCTTTTTTAAACAATCTTATGTCTAGAAATTATTAAAGATAAATCATTTCAAAAAAAATTAGTCATTTATATGAAATCAAAATACATAAATAATTAGTTATATATATATATGTAATGCAATGAAAAATATTGAGATAATAGTGGATATAATTAAAATAAATTTATTTATAATGCATCCAAATGTAAAGAGTAAGGAATATAACTTTTCTCTGTTCACATTCACAAGGATTGGGATTATTTTAAATGAGAAAAAAATCCAAAATTCAATAATGATATGATACTAAATAAATAGTAATTTCATTGAATGCATTCTCAATTCTTCTAAAAAGAGTCTATAAAGAGAACTTTTTCAATAATAAAACTTGGAACCGATAAAATTATGTGTTTCTCAATAGTTATTTATAGCCTACATAAATTTTAACTTATAAAAAATTTACTTTTGAAACGCACATATTTTATTTTTTAAGAATATAAATCATATAAAATATGTGTCTGTGTTTATGAATTTCTATTTAAAATATAAATATGTTTAAATGTTATTTAAAGTGTACTTTTATATGTATAAATTAATAGTTTCTTTTTTTCTTTTATATTTGAGGATTTATATTTTATATATTTAAGATAATAATGGATTTTGATGATTATATAGGTTATCAAAGAGAAATTTAACATTAAATATATATTGGGTGATAATGAAGAACACAATGAATGAATATATTGAAGTGGCCCATTCTTGATAAAGAGCATCATAGAAAAGGTGACCAGGAAGCTTTTTAGATTTCTTAAGAAAATAAAATGGTATGCATGTCATTGTAAATGCCTTTTGGGATCTATTAAAAATTTATAATATAACATTTATATTTTTATTTTTTCTTATTATATGAATAACTAACGTATATAATTATTATAGTGATGATATAAAAATGGATTCATAACATGATTGGATGGTTGTTGAGAGAATTGGTCCTCCATATTTTCTTCTAAAGCCGTATAAAAAGAGATTCTGTGTTTTTTTTTAAAATTCTATATTCCAAAAGATACACTTAGGATATAATAACATCATAACCACTACTTATATAATAAATATAAGTTATTGGTAACCTATAAGTAATTAAAATAGTCACAAGGTGAGTTAAGGATTGTGTTTTGAACTAAATCACAAAGATGTAAGATTAAAGAGGATATAAATTTTGAATAATAAAGTACTAAGAAGGCATAAACTACCAGAAGACGAGTTGTAATGCAAACTAATCTCTATCTAGATTTTAATGTACATAGAATAAAAAATATTAAAATAAACTTTTATGAGATGAAATCAAGTAATTATAGATTTTATATTAATGTTTTCAAGTTTATGTGAGATATAGAATTTGTGAGGGGACTAATTAAGGATAAAATCAATACATAGAGTTGGGGTAAAATTAGTATTCTCCACTATTAAAAAAAATTACTCATTTTATTACTTTAATTATTTTAATAAATTCTATAGTTAGTGTGAATAAATCTCCATGGTTTTCCTATTACATTCAATATTGCATGAAACACACTTGAAAACTCCAACACAAGAGGAAAACCACAGTTTTCATGGTTTACCTATTTGTCTAAGAATTCCTATGCTTATTGTGATTTGGAATTAAAAAAATCCCCAAACAAACAATAATTGACACTTGAGTACATCAAAAATGGTTTATCATTGAAATTATCTGGAATTATAGTCTCCAAATAGTGTTTTGGGCATCCAATATACATTTATTATCTTGATATTTTTCTATACTATCATCCAAAGAGACTATAGTAATGTTTTGTAATCAAAATAGATATTTACCCTAATTGGGAACACTTATAAATTTCTTGATGTGTGGCTTGTTCATCACCTTCTTATTAATTACAAAGCTATTCCACTATATGAAAGTAAATCCTCTTATTTTGTACAAGAATAAGGATGTGTTCTAATCTTTGTTTTTATATTCATAATATAATATATAGATACTTAATTTTTTAAATATAAATACATCATATTTTGAGTGTAAATATGAAATAAACTTCCATAAACATCTTCTTCACCTCATACACTAGTTTTAGGACTATTCTTCTATTTAATTCAAACATGGAATTCATAGTAAATTATTATTATCCATCTTTTATCTTATCTATTTAATCATCCTTGATGCACAATAAGGATGCACTCGTTCTTTTTTTATTTCTTCTTGGATTTGAAACAACAGAAATTGAATATACTAGAAGTATCAGAACCTATATTATATTTGATACTCAAAAAATTTATTTAGTTTTATATGTTATTGGTTATATCATTTTTTATATTCTCTACATCAAAAATTACAGACCAACATATTTTTAATAATCTACATTATTATCTAATTGCCTATATAATATTATATATTGAACTCCAATTAGGAAATCCAATATCCTTAAGATCACTTTAATATATTTGGTTACAGTTTGAGGCTTTGGATCAATGATACATTCTTATATACCTTTAATAAGGATTAATGGAATTGTAGATTGGGTACGAGAGGCTTTTGAGTGAAAAAGAGAGCAACAACATCAAATCAACTAAATGTATGAACACTTCCTTAAAAATAATATTCAACCCTCATCCACACCACAAGATTTATGTTTCTTTAGATTGTATTTACAAACCATGACATGTTACATTCATTACTAGATCATATTTTTGTAAAATTATTATAAATAGCTTAGAAAAAACTCTCAAAACACACAACACCATGGTATGTTTACTTTTGTTGTCTCAAATGGGTGAATATTCTTCACATTTTCTATTTCTCTAGGGCTTGTATCTCCTTAATTCATAAATATGATCCATTTTTATATTTCATCAACCTATTCCTAGACATTACTCATAATAGAAACCATGGATACAACCCAGAATAGTCCATACTCTTTTGACATCCTAGATAGTAACCATTATTACATCCACATCATAGTTGAAAAATCATTATTTATATAAGGGTAACAACTCAATAAATCTCATGGAATATCCTCATCAATAATTTACTTATCTCTTTTGATTCACATAGTCCTTACTCGTCATCGTTTGGCTATGGTGACTCATATGTCTTGTTTGTGATCATTTTTTATGAAAAGTGAATATCTAAAATCAAAATGCATTTTCAAACATCCAATTTAAATGATTGTATACCTATTTTAATAATTGATATATATCCCCATATCACCATACCTACTCTACTTGGGATAATAAAGCATAATAATTTTATATTAGAGGAACTACCAAACTAAAATTCATTTAAAACTAATGCCTTCAGAATAACTCTATTATTCATATTTTGAGACCAACTCTAATGCATAGTTTCATGAGTTATTATCACTTGGTAATGAAATATCTTATTCTAACACCTCTTAACATCCATATTTAACTTCTAAACATATTCCATCATCTATAAATTAATCCAATATAATGAAGCCAACATATAATCAACTAAATCATTACATTACCTATGATTGAACCTGAATATGTGTTGATAATGAAAGACAAAAGACCAATCATATCCACTTTAACCTTCTTCAAGTGATCATTTTTTTCTTTCTTGACATTTTTTATGTATTTTCAGTAATTTGATAAAAATGGAAGGGTATTCTCGAATAACATTATCAAATAGTAATATAGTTCATCATTTAAAATGCACCATGAAACTTGAATTTCAAAACACCTTTTCCGAAAATGTATATAAATATTCTAAATGACTCTAATAAAATAATATATTCCTTTTCCATGTATGTAATGACATCAAATTAAAAAAACACTTTCAATTTCATTATTTAAATCATTATGAATACAATACAATGTAACACAATACAAGAGATGTTTAACTTCTTTTACTGATATGGTTTCATAAAAAAATCTATGAGAACTTTTACTTCATACATCTTCTTTAATGGTATATAAATATATTGATATCAATCATAAAAAATATATATTTATTGTAAAAAATTTAAAAAAATACAAGATTACCAATAAAATGCAAATAATATCAATATTTTATTTTGTTTAATACTATTAAATGATATTTTGATATTCCTATCAATACATATCATTGAATTTTAAATTAATCACTCATTACACATGGTATTTTATATATTTATAGAAATGAAAATGTGCATGTGAATATGGAATAAATTCATAATTATGAAATGTGACATTAACAATTCCACTCTGAATATACCAGAGAAATTATTTTATAAAAAATAAAATATTTTTATTCTGGAATCATAGAAATCCATTACCAAAAGAATCATAAAAAAACTAAAATTAGATACATTTTACTATTTTCAAAAATAATACCACAATTTTAAGAATATATTATTAAAAATACCACATTATATATAAATTTTTTTATATAATTCTCATAATATATTCAACCTAACTTAAAAATATCACTTTAAAGCTTATGTGAAAATAATTAATGTAAAAATTATATTGGATTTGTTTTATAAAATAACTATAAATATTCATTAAATATATGTCTTTCATTTAAATCATTTTCTATCCCTTAATTTCATTAACTAATTTTAATTAATATATATAATATATATATAATAAATACTTCTTTAAAGACATCTTCATAATGAAATTTCCTAATAATAAGATATTAATATAAAAATATTTCCCATATCTTCATCATTATTCACTTGTCTCTGCAAAAGGAGAGACTCTAAATTTTATTTACCATGGTCAAACTCTTAAAATGGTGGATTAAATCAAATTTTATGTCAAGAATTCACAAAAATTGGTTACATCATGTTATAATCAATTGTGGAAATCTTCTAAATCCAAATAGAGGATTATCTAATTCAATAAATTCCATTTAGAATACCAAATGTGATATGAATCTATGACAATTTATTTCTTCAAATTTTTGACTAGTATGGATAGAACTTTTTTTAACATCGTCAATTATAAATATTTTATCCTTTTTTCTAGAATACAAATTGAGGGTCTATTCTAAGGTGGTATCATCCACTTTTAGTAATATATTTTTGACACCAAAATCCATTTAGTTTGTTATACCCTAGAGAATATTATTTTCCTACAATTATATACTTTCTAAACTAAATTATAACACAAAAATGTAAGGGATTAAGTTTGATACTTTTCTTTCTCAACAATAGCAGAACAATTGAGTTGTTTATTTCATATATGTTTCTCAACCCCATGATTCCACATATAAATCTAAAATATGAGTTATATTCAAAAAAATATCTTATCACATATTCCTCTTCTTCGTGTAGAGATCTTATCGATTCTTCAACCATAATGCTTTGTGCAATCTGTATTCTTTATTTCGATTACACTTCTGTTGGAAGAATTGGTTTATAATTAATTTTCAATGTGTCTTAAATTATTGAATCTACCACAAAACTATTAATCAATAATTAAGTTTAAAATTTCATTAAAATATCTCTAAAATTTTGGGATCTCAATATTGAACTCCTTGTTATTCTATAAGACTAGATTTTTTTCTTATGGGTTATATCCTCTATAAAAGTTAGTTTTCCAAATAACTAAAATTACATTGGTTCACAAGTTGCATGTTTGTGTTGTCTATATTGAAACATATACATTATTATCAACATATTAGTTCCTTTGGATATAGCTCTCCTCCTGGCCTTCTTGGAATTATCATAACACTACTCCATATTTAGTTTACTTTCCATTCATAAACGATGTTTCTTCCCCAACATATAAATTATTTTTCATCCACATGTTTACTATACATGTTGATATAATTATGCACTATTTTCATGTAAAATCCCATTATAAACATCATATATATCATGAAATTTAACAAATTGTTTTAATGATATTATATTTCTTTTTATTTATGGTATTTATATCATTTATGGATTGGTCATCCCCTAAATGGAATTCCATTATTATTATAAAATTTATGTATTATTCTTACAACATAATGAGTAATTTCAAGACATTCTAGCACTAATATTACTATTTAATCCATGATCTTATTTTATCCATAGTGTAACCTATCTTTATTATATTTCATTTAGTTATAACACTTTTTATGGACCATCCATTATATGGGTTTTTTGGGTTATTTTTATGGATGTTTACAAATTTATGGATTGTTTTGAGGCTGTGAATGGTTTTCATATCCTTATGAAAAATGTAGGTTGTTTCTGAATAAATTTTACCCCATTTTATGATTTTCTATGAGGGAACATGGTTAGAGAAAATCATATGTCTTGGGATAGTGTGGAGAATATTGTTGTCACATGTTCTTAACCCATGGGGCCAAACCAAGATCCATTTGACCTATAGACCAATATGTTGTGGATAGTTATTCCATGGTCTTCCAAGCTGTGTGGCCAGATCTAGAGAAACTATCCATAATCCTAGTAAAGGTATATGGTTAGGTTCAGGGTTTCTTCCAACAGTGTGTTCTAACCCAAGTGACCATGTTATTGAATTTGAAACCCCTCAAAACTGTAATTAAATTCTTGAACTCCCTATCATAAATTATAATCACCTGATAATAAAACCCAATTGAACCATTTCCCCTTTTAGGACCTAAATAGTTGTTGTATCACCTCAAATAGCTTTCCTCCCATATCAGTGTGTTGTTTTATGTGATTCTTCCCTATGTAATATGTGTTTTCTCTTTATTTTAGAATAATTTGTTCTCCTCATATCTCCTTATTATAGATTAATGGATCATTATGTCATCATTGCATAGAAACTGTAATATAATGAATTTTATTTCTATGTATTCTTATTTGATCTCCCTTGCATTCAAATATACTTTAGAGGTTCATGTTTTTTGGGATTGATATATCCCGTGATGAAGAGAAGTGGTTCAGTAAGGCATTTTCCAACGTGTAAACCCATAATATTTTGATTGATTAGAAATGTATTTTCAATTAAATTTTAAAATATATTTAACTATTTAATAAATTAATATTAATATAATGAACTATTATTTCATTGTATTCAAATATATTTTGGGTATTAAGGAAAATATTGATTCCAATGAAAATTGATCTGACGAAATGGTTTCATGTTGACCCTTAAAAAAATTCCATCAAATACAAAATGATTTTGAATGGAATGAATTTAATAAAAATCGGTGATTTTTTTGAAAATAAATGTTCATGTTGATACAAGAAGTTTAGAATTAGAACTATCAATAATGAATTAGACAGATGATAATGTTTTTAGAATTATTTATTAATAGAAGGTGCATGTGAGTTATGGTAATTAGTGAGTGATTTGTACAATCACACTATGCATCACACTCCCTAGATATGAATTGATAATGAAAACTCTAACAAAGAACTGTTAACCATTATTTACACAATGGAGTATAGGTTAATTCTATCCTAATGGACTGATTCATAGTTTCATGTGCACACGTTGGTCCATGATTGATTGAATTGGTTCTGAGAGGTTCCTAGAGCTAGGAACTAACAATCCTTGTGGAATATGCCCATGGAGTCTTGTTTTCATTTGATTGTTGCATTCTGAAAGTTATTAAACTATTTGTTCATTATATTATCTTTTGTTACAAATATTAATTTAATAATGTTTTGATATTCATTCCATTGATCAATTTTAAAATCATGCTTTGAATGAACATGTGGAAATTATTTTCCATGTGGTATATTTATTTATGATGATGTACAAATGGTTTATTTTATATGGAACAAGTTATGGAATATTTTTTGAAATTCTTCAAGGATATTTTCTCTCAAATTGAATATTTTACTTCTAGTGGGTGTAGATTATGGTTTTCCTAGACTATGAAATTAGAATTAAATACTTTTACATGGCGGATATATTTAGTTCATGTGGACCTTTAATGGAGGTGGTTGTTACTATTAGATCTACAATCCACTCATTTCGTGGAGATTTTGGGATTTACTATTGATGAATATATTGTCGTGATATGGTTAATGTATTAATTTTGGATATATATCTATGTGTGGTTTTATTTTCTCAATAATTAGTGTCTCTTATACTGAGTATTCATTAATTTATCTTCATATGCTATATAAATTAATTTTCAATTATTTTGGTGAAATTACTCTCTATGACCATTCTTCGATTCAATTACACCAGTCACAAAACAATGGGGATTGGGTATGCCCTTTGAGACATGTTAGTGTTGTCTCAAGTACAATTTCATCTGGGTATTTAATATGTTTAAGACACACTTCATTCTATCCAAAAATTTCCCGAATTATGAGAATTCTGTTTTTGGTAATTCTCTTCAACTGTTTGGGACACTTTTAAAGAAATATAACAAATTAAACATCTTTATTACTATATATAAATGGTGGTAGGATTCTTCTCATTGAATCTCATTCAAATTTTTACATAAATTACTTCTAAAAAAGGAATATTTAAAAAAAATAGAATAATAATTAGACATCATGATCGATGCAGTTTATTTCATTGAGGATAATTTATAATTATCACTGGATGATCTCAAGAAATATCATTCAAAGTTTTAATGTCTTTGAGTATAACAATATTCAATAAAATATGAATGGTATGATCCTTTCATCCACTATCATCATCTGATGACTTGAGCAGACAATCCATATTACTATGTAGTTCTAGGAAGTTGATGTTGAGAATGTATTTCCTATTTTCAATAAAATTTAATATATATTTTTACAACTTGATCCTTTTAAAATCATTATCCTGCATCATTGAATTTTTGTGGAAGATTTTTTCAACACATATAATATTCTTATATTTAACATCCATGTTTTTATTCTTAACATGGGTATTTTTTATTAGTCTCCAATTTAGGAATGTTTCATTCAAATTTTTTAGTTTCATCTTCTATATAGTGAATTTTATTAATGAACACTTATCCAATCATAGATAAATTTACTTTAAGAATCAAATTTAATTCTTATTTGGCCTTAAATAACTTATATTGATTTAAAAAGGATAGATCATATTGGTTTAATTGAATAAATCAATATGGGGTGAATTGAGTTCCCAAAATATATTATGTTTACAAAAATTAAAAATAATAATTCCCCAATTTAAAAAATTCCCAATTATTCAATATAGTATAAATATAAAAATTTTTTCTTTCAAATAATTTCTCAAAATCATGATTAAGGATGCATTAAAATATATTATTAATAATTTATATCATAGAACTATGTTACTAGATCAAACACTTAATATAAACAAAAATTAAAACTAAGTATCATAGTAAAATTTTTTACAATTTTTACAACAGAAATATATTTGTAGACAAAAGGAATAAAATTAAGAAAAAATAAATAGTTCAAGGAAAAAAAAGGGTGATGTATCGGGCCATGAATTATCCCACTCCACTCAGAAACCACATGTTGCGAAGTAGTATAATAATGCAATAAAAAGATTGATAAACCTAATCAGGTTTTAAAATATATAAAAAAACTTCATCAAATGACAAAGCCTCATCCATTGTTCATTGTGGGAAGGAAAACAATATCCAGTCATACAGGACCTCTTCCACAGTTATTAGTGGGACCAAAAATAAATGAGTTTATGATAATATCACTAATTCTCTATATTAATAATCTAAGATAGTGTGTGTAGTAAAATACAATATATCAACACACTACTCAAAAATAATGGATAAAATACATATATAATTGGATAGACAGATAGAAATTATGATCTATAAATATATTTGATACTTCTGTCATAATAATTCCAAGAGTTATTATTTTGAATGAGCTAGAAAATTTTTATCATTATGATCAAGAAAATTGATTTTCACACATGGAAGTATCATAGAAATACTCTCTTTCTATCTTTGTGTATACAATTTTTTCCATTACTGAATCATTTGTTAATATGATTGAATTAATTTATTTAAAGAGGTATTCCTTGGAAGTAACCATTATAGAATCATCATCCTTCATTAAATTCCATGATGCTCCATTTAATGTGTTAAAACTACAATTTTAATATTTAAAATACACCATTTATATGATAAACATAGAAATATTTCTTCACATGATGTACGGTTAGATAGTATCATAGTAACTTTTCATTTTAAGTTAATTTTGTAATATATCACCCCAAGCTTTCACGGTACGCTTCTCTTTAAATAATACAATAGCGTGTGTTATACGCAACTTCGAGTTCTAACACACCACAACCAATAATACTAGCCATTAAGAATAGTAATACCACTTTTTGAAATTTTATACATTTTATCATTACAAATGAACTTTATTTTTGGATTTGGAATATCGAAATTATCTTAGGGTGAAAATTTCGTACTATTCGGATAACTTTCATACTTTTAATAAATATGAAAAATTACAAAATTTTAATTAAAAAAATATTTTTTAATCCAAATAATTTATATCAATAATATATTAATTTGAGTGGTTTTAAAGTATATTTAGAATATATTTTTACCATTTAACACAATTTTGGTCATTGGACATAATTTCACATTTAAACTAGACACAAGTAATTGTCAATCTTTTGATAGTTATTATTTCTTAAAAACATGCTATTTGTTTTGACAATGGAAATTAATTTAAATTAACTAATGAAACTTATATGTTTTGAATTTGGTAAAATAGACATCATTTTTGAAATCATAATATCAAATATAGGATTGGACGAATTTTTGGTATTTTTTTGAGAAACATCAATTTTTGATGAACAGTGAAAACACTGAGTTATTAGTTAAAACCGATTTTTTATTTAAATAATTATTTATTTTATTTAAATTTATTTATGTCAAAATAGATAAATAATACTTATATAAGATCATTTTAATTCATTGGAGTCAGTTTATAATAATTTTAGATATATAAAAATTCTATGGAACTTTTCACCGTCTTTTACCCACCTCCTAGGAGAATTTGCAAAATCACATAAAACATAATTTTATCTCTTCTATGAGTGGAATTTAGAAAATCTGATAGACACGGTTAATATCAAGGAGTAAAATTTGGTTCAATAAGATAAAAATAATTTTTTTTAATAGTAACTTTTTACTTTTATTTACCACGGTTAAAAGTAAATATGGTAATTAAGGGTAAAAATGATATTAATATTACCCTAACACATTTAATAATTCTATTAGACAAGTGTATCTCGACCAAAAAAACCATAGTATTAAAATATTTTCATTTAGGTCCACTTGGATTAGATTAGGACATTTATTATTTTTTAATTTAAAGAAGAGTTAAATGAGTTAAAATCAAGGTTTAATTGCTAAAACATTTTTAATATAGGGTTATACATAAGAAAAATTCGATTGTAAATATTAATTATAAATATAAAAATATTTCATACGTCATGTTTTTTCATTTATATTTTTTGGACATTAAATAAATAAATTTATTTATGACACAATGATGATATAATAATTACCTTATTCATGAAAGAATCAAGTAAATGGTATTTTAGATATTAAAATAAATATAATTTCAACGTTTTTATGACATTAACTAATTTTATAGGTGAATATGACATGTTAGGATAGATTCAATGTATTTTTTAAGTAATCATGTTGTTATTATTTAAAAAAACAAATACCAAATTGTGTCAAAATTGACATAAAATAGTTTTTAAAACAAATATTATATTATTAATTGATATAATGGTCCTAAAAATCTTATGTCCTGCCAAAAGACTTATATAATAATATATATGACATTAATAAACCAGTTGGGGTTCTATTGGCAGTATATAGTAAGTTTATTAACAATATAGTGTAAGAATTCAAGAAGACGTGGTAAAAGTAAAATTATTTAACTTAGAGTTAAATCTAAATGATAAGGTTAAAATGGTAACCTAAACTTGTCTAAAACCTATTAGTTGAGTTTTTATCAACCTATACCCACCTTATACTGTAAATAATCAACTATGGATCCCTTAAAAACTGAATATGAATTTATTATAAAATAATATTTTATGTTTTTCCAAAGGTGACCCTCACCCCACTTATAAAAAGGCACTCCACATTCTCTCTAATTCAAATCTTCTAAGCCATTTTGGCTCGACCAAACCCTGCCCAAATACCGTCTCAACTATCCTACCTTAAACCTAGAGGCCTTAGTTTGATCAGAAATCCAACTTATGGAGCCCTTTTGATCAAATCAAAAAGAATAACCCGAAGAAGAGGTAATGATTTCACCACCCTCTTTCAAGTTCTTCTCATCTTCCACTTCTTTTTTCACTGTTGTTTACATTCTAAAATAATAACTCCAATATATTATATATACTGTGATGTTATTATAATTATGGTACAACCAAATTTCCTTATTCTATCAACCCTTTGAATTACATGTCACCATACGTGCGTATGTACGGCTTACCGTCTCCACGTCGTGGTGTAATTGTTATTCAATACATTATTATTTGGATGGGTATAATAATGATGTGTATTTGATAAATATAACATGATAATAATTCTTTATATATTATATACCATCCTATTATATATTATATTAATATCAAAAGAATGATATTTTCGATCGTTCGTACGTTCAGATTACCATCTCCACAACGCGATGAGATTCATTTCCAAGTTCACCATTCATCGATGATTATAAAAATATATATTAATAATAAGTATGTAATATATTACATAATAATGCTATTGGAGATATATATATTTATATATATAATTATTTATGTACTTACATATATCTTATTCACTTACTTCCATTCAATACCATATAAAAAGGGAAACAACGTTTATGCATACATAGGGACTACCATCTCCATAAACGGTGATTTCCATTTCATATATACGTCTATTATAAATTTTTATATTCTAAATATATATGATAAATAAATCATTTTTTTATATTCTGGAATTATTTAAATCATGATCTAAGTGATACAATCAAGAGTAACATGTTAAAACACGTATGATAAAGGAAGCGATTATTAACCGAAATATTAATACAACATGTAAATTATTATTAATTGGGTAGTATAAATTCATAAATGAATAATTTATGATATCATAAAGATTAATGTCGTTCTGGTATAATTTAATAACATACTATATCCTTAATACAGGAGACTAAACGTACCATTTACTAAAGGAACGTGCAAGGTAAGGGGTTTTCATCTCACTCCTTATTCCCGTGAGATTCATCCCATATTTCCACTATTATCTTTTGTGTGGTGTATGTACTACCCACAATTGTATTATTTGTGTAATAAACATTAATTTATGTGTATTTACATATTCATTTTATGAAACATCTTTCATGGGGTGTCTGTTTTGTAAGTTACCAAATTGGTAATGGTTAATTTCATAATCTGTTTATTATCAGAGGTTGTTTTTACGTAAGTATCTTCTAGGACATATTTATTATCCATTTACATGTTTTATGAAATTTTTTCAAAGGGATTATTTCAAAGGACTATTTACAAAAACATCATTTCAAATTTATTAAACATTTATTCTTCTAAATCATTCTCATTAATGTCTATGTCTTCAAAATGGTGTTTAAGGATTTATTATTATGGACATCAATGTCTTTAAAATGTTAATTCCATTCAAAAGTTTCAAAGTGGTATGGGACACTTTGATTCAAAAATTACTTTAAATGAATTCTTTTCCAAATTGTGTGGAATTTAAATTTTTTCATGAAAAAGGGGTATTTCTCTCAAAGAGGTTTACAAATAATTTTCATCAATGTCAAAGTCATTTAATGGAATTTAAACTTATTTTGAAGTTGATTTTTCATGATAAAAATCTTCCATATTGTGTTGAAGGTTTTGTGATATGTTTGACTTTGGATGTGTTATTTTAATACCATTCATTGTTTATAGGTAAAGTATTGACATTTCGTATTCTATTTTTAATACGAATGTTTATGTTACGTTTAGACCTTTTCATAAGAGGAATGCATTGGAGTTTGTAAGTGATGGGTGGAGCCCGCTATAGCTCATCGATGCATCAGTAGATCTCATGAGACAAACTAGCGTCTTGGCATGAGGCCTTGAAAAAATCTTATTTCTAGTCTTGGAATGAGGCCTTGGATATGTGGTTATGATAGTCTGGCATTATGCATTCCATCATTATGAAAGTGGTTATTGATATTGCATGTGATTATTCAATTAGTAGAATATCCATGTGAATAAGTAAATGGCATTATTTCATTTTATTTCTTCCATATTATGATGAATTTCAAGTTTAAAAGTCTTTTGTTTTAGTTTTATACATTGCCTTAAATTTTTATGCTTATTTTTGAAAGATTCAACTGTATTTCTTACCCTTACTGAGTGTTTTAGCTCACCCCTTTCTATATTTTATTTTCCCAGGATTCCAAGAGGTTTATTGTGATTGATATGCAGGGTTAAGACAAGGGAATAAGGGCGTTCATAAAGTATTATTTATGTTGTTTTGTATGTTATAAAGTGTAATGTAATATTCATGTATATAATCTATTTTCCAAGACTGATAAACCGACCGGTCTTTCGGGACATGATTCCTTTTAATCATGCCAATGTATTCAAATAGTGTACTTACTCTGGGTAACTGGGGTTGGGGCGTTATAGTTGGTCTCGGTGGAATTTTTCCAATAACCTTGCAAAATATATTTATTTAAACGATGATTATATCACATTACGGTAAGATAGACTTTGAAGATTAGTATATAATAACTTCCTATAATTTTGGTAATGTGAAGATTTTGTGAGTTTTCCAAGAAAATGAGTCCCTGCCTGGATACGAGTAGGTAGAGGCAGCTCTGGTACAGATGTACCTAGGGGTAAAACTTGAAAACACCGCTTTCAGCTAAACTTGAATGGGAACTGGTGCACGAAAATGGGCCTTGCTGCACTCTTGGTTACAACACTCCCAGGGGATATGCTTAGGATAATTCTTGTTTTCTTTACAAACCACTATGAAGGTTTTATGAGTACATACCTCCTCAAATATAAGATTTTTGTGATTATGGATTATATCCACAAACTATTCAATTTATGTTAGGTATTTTGAATGTTTAGAATTATTAATTGCGATTTATAAATTGACCTAGTGTATTCCATTGTTTAGAAATAGCACCCAGTAGAAGGAATGAGAACTCTAGCAATACATATGATCTAAAGAGTAAGAAGGTTCATATCATTCAGGGTATTAAGCCAACATTTAGAAATGAAATATTCTCCCACATATTAACATCATATGAATAAATAGTATCATTTGTTAATAATATCAGTAAAGAATTCTCTAAATCCTATGGATTTGAAGGGAAGCCAGAGAAGAAAAGGATGGTAGAAAGAAATATGGATATAGGGAATAAGGGAAAGAAGGATTTTCCAATATGTGATAAATGTGGAATTAATCACCTTGGTAAATGATTGAAGGGAATGGGAGTTTGTTATAAGTGTCGAAAAAAAGGATACCAAGTACGTGACTGCAAGGGTAAGAAAAAGGTTTCAAATGTACAATGCTTCATCTGTAAGAAGTTGGGACACTACACAAACCAGTGTTCAAATCATCATAGTATTCCCCAAATGATGCTATCGGATAATAATCAAGTTATGATACTACCACAGATGAAGAGGAATGAATAGTGTACTTATGTTGTTATTTTGGAATTATTTCATTGAAGTGTTGTGTCAATGATGTACTGGAAATAAATAAGGATTGTACTACATTACTATTTCATTGAGGATTTGAGATTTTATGGTACTAAGAAAAGTGACTCTAAAGCGACTTAAACTTTTTAGAAATTACATGGTTGAAGGAAAGATAAACCTTAATATGGTCCTAATATTGAGGTACTGATTATAGAATAAGATATGGTTGATTTGGGTAAATTATATTGGATATTCTTGAATACCTTGAAACTGATTAATGGTTTTTCATCGTTGGAGTTTACAACATTTTTTATAGAAGGAGTATATCTATTATTCTATAAATAATAAGGGGTATTGAATGTAATCAATAAGGTTTTATGGTAATTCAGGATGTTCCCATGATTTAAAATAATACATGGTGAAGGTGTTCACGTGTTATTACATGGAAAAAATGATCTTCATTGTGTTTAACTTCCTTATAAATTTTGGACTTTGAGTTTGGATAGTAATATTTTGGATATGTTTTAAGGTTAGAATGTATTGAGTTTGAAATGTTATTTTTGGATTTTTATAAAAGGACAGCACACAGACTATGTAACAACCCATCGCGTCGGACAAAGCTGTGGGAATCGAACCCACAACCATAGTGTGATTGGGATTTATCACCTACCGCTGGACTACGTGAATCCCCTTGATTGTATAATGTAGTTTATTTTTTTAATGGGTCTGATATGTGAATTATACATTCATTATATTTATAACCCTATACGATTATGATAAATAGAGTATTTTTGAGTTGTATTATGTTTTGGGGTGAAAGATGAGTTTGTGGTAGAAATCTATTAACGGATAAAACTCTAATAATAATGTAAGTATATCTCCTTATGATCTTAGCCAATCTCACCAATAAATTCCTCAACATTAATAAAAGGAACTTAGAACAAAAATGTTGTCCAAGATGGTACCTTTAATCATCACAAATTTATGGCTTTGGGATTGTTGGCCTTTTCATAGCCATGTTCTCTACCACTCTCTGTCAGATATTGATGGTTAGATTTCTCTTCCATACCCATATTTTCCTACATGGAACCCTAGTATGTGTTATTTTTAGTAACCTTCATCCTTACCACTCTTTATTTTAAATAGAGGCCTCATTAATCCATCTTTTGATGTGTGATTTCAACTATTATATTTTCAAATGTCAACCCCAAGTTTCCAATACTGAGCATAAATTGAGAGGAAGCAATTTATTGAAGGTGGTGAGAATGTAACACCCCAATATTTCACGGCATGATTCTCTTTGAATAATACAATAGTGTGTGTTATACGCAACTTCGAGTTTTAACACACCACAACCAATCATACTAGCCATTAGGAATAGTAATAACCACTTTTTGAAATTTTATACATTTTATCTTTCAAAATGAACTTCATTTTTCGATTTGGAATATCAAAACTAGCTTAGGGTGAAATTTTGGTACTTTTCAGATAACTTTCATATTTTTAATGAATAGTGAAAATTATAAATTTTAATAAAAAACAACTTTTCTAATCGAAATAATTAATTGTGCTAAATTATTAATTTGAGTGGTTTTAATGTAAATTTAAAATATATTTTTATCATTTAACACAATATTGGTTATTGAACATAATTTCACATTTAAACTGGACATAAGTAAGTGTCAATCTTTTTATAGTTATTATTTTTAAAAAACACGCTATTTGTTTTGACAACGGTAATTAATTTAAATTAATTAATGGAACTTATATGTTTTTAATTTGGTAAAATAGACATAAGTTTTGAATTAATAATATCAAATATAGCTTAGGCCGAATTTTTGGTATTTTTCTGAGAAACAATAATTTTTGATGAATAGTGAAAAACACTGAGTTATTGGTTAAAACCGATTTTTTATTTAAATAATTATTTATTTTATTTAAATTAATTTATGTCAAAATATATACATAATACTTATATAATATCATTTCAATTCATTGGAGTGAGTTTATAATAATTTTTGATATTTAAAAATTTTATGGAACTTTTCACCGTCTTTTACCCACCTCCTAGGAGAATTTGCAAATTGACATAAAACTTAATTTTATCACTTTTGTGAGTAGAATTTTGAAAATCCGAGAGACACGGTAAATATCTAGGAGTAAAATATGGTTCAATAAGATAAAAATAATTTTTGGTGAATAGTGACTTTTTACTTTTATTTACCACGGTTAAAAGTAAATAGGGTAATTAAGGGTACAAATGATATTAATATTACCCTAACACATGTCCAAATTCTATTGGACAAGTTTATATCGACCAAATACAACCTTAGGAATAAAATATTATCATTTAGGTCCACTTGTACTGGATTAGGACATTTATTATTATTTAATTCTAAGTAGAGTTAAAAGAGTTAAAATCAAGGTTTAATTACTAAAACATTTTTAATATAGGGTTATACATAAGATACATTCGATTGTAAATATTCATTAGAAATCCAAAACTATTTCCTAAATCGTGGAGCTTTATTTATAATTTTTATAAATTAAATAGATAAATTTATTTGTGACACAATGATGATAGAGTAATTACCTTATTCATGAAAGAGTCAAATAAATGGTATTATAAATATTAAAATAAATATAATATCAAAGTTTTTTGACATCCACTAATTTTCTATGTGAATATGACAGGTTATGATAGATTCAAAGTATTTTTTTAAGTAATCATTTTGTTATTATTTTAACAAAAAACAAATACCAAATAGTGTCAAAATTGACAAAAATTTGTTTTTAAAAAAAATATCATATTAGTAATTGATATAATGGCCTAAAAAATATAAGGTTAGGCCAAAAGACTTATATAAAAATATAAATGACATTAATAAACCAATGGGGTTTCGATTGGTAGTATATAGTACGTTTATTAAACATATAGTGTAAGAATACAAGAAGACACAGTAAAAGTAAAATTATATAATTTAGCGTTAAATATAAATGATAAGGTTAAAATGGAAATCTAATCTTGTATAAAACCAATTAGTTGAGTTTTTCTCGACCTATCCTCACCTTATACTTTAAATAATAAACTTTGGAGCCATTAGAAACCGTATATGAATTTATCATAAAATAATATTTTATGTTTTTCTAAAGGTGCCCCTCACCCCTCTTATAAAAGGGCACTCCCCCTTCTCTCTAATTCACATCTTCTAAGACATTTGACTCATCAAAACTCTACCCAAATACCCTCTCAACTGTCCTACCTTAAACCTAGAGGCCTTAGTTTGATCATAAAGCTATCCTAAAGAGCCATTTTGATCAAATTAAAAGGAAGAACCCAAAGAAGAGGTAATGATTTCACCACCCTCTTTCAAGTTCCTTTCTTCTTCCACTTCCTTTTACTTTTTTTGTTTCCATTATAAAATAATAAAAATAGTATATTATATATATTTTGATGTTATTATAATTATGGTACAACCAAATTCATTATTCTATCCACCCTTTGAATGACACGTCACCAGACGTGCGTACGTACGGCTTACCGTCTCCACGTCGTGGTGTAATTGTTATTCAATACATTATTATTTGGATGGGTATAATAATGATGTGTATTTTATTAATATAACATGATAAGGATTATTCATATATTATATACCATCCAATTATGTATTATATTAATATAAAAAGAATGATATTTTTACTCGTACGTACGTACGGATTACCGTCTCCACAACGCGATGAGATTCATTTCCATGTTCACCATTCATCGATGATTATAAAAATATATATTACTAATAAGTATATAATATATGACATAATAATTCTACTGGAGATATATATATTAATATATATAAGTATTTATGTACTTACATATATCTTTTTCACATACTTCCGTTCAATACTATATAAAAACGGAAACAGTGTTTATGCGTACATACGGACTATCGTCTCCATAAACGTTTTTTCCATTTCATATATACTTCTATTATAAATTTTTATATTCTAAATATATATGATAAATAAATCATGTTTTATATTTTGGAATTATTTAAATCATGATCTAAGTGATACAATCAAGACTAACAAGTTAAAACATGTACGATAAAGGAAGTGATTATTACCCAAAATATTAATATAACATGGAAATTATTAATAATTGGGTAGTATAAATTCATAAATGAATAATGTATGATATCATAAATATTAATATGTTTCTGGTATAATTTAATAACATACTATAGTCTTCATACAGGAGGCTAAACTTACCCTCTACTAAAGGAAAGTGCAAGGTAAGGGGCTTTTATCTCACTCCTTATTCCTGTGAGATTCATGTCATATTGCTAATATTACCTTTTTGTGGTGTATGTAATGCACATAATTGTATTCTTTGTGTAATAAACTTTAATTTATGTGTATTTACATATTCATTGTCTTATACCTATTTCATGGGGTGTATGTTTCGTAAGTTACCTAATTGATAAGGATTAATTTCACAATCTCTTTGTTATACGAGGTTGTTTTTACGTAAATATCTACTGGGAAATATTTATTATCTATGTAAATGTTTTATGAAAGAGTTTTAAAATGGATTCTTTTAAGGAAATTTTTACTAAAACATAATTTCAAAATTTTTCAATATTTATTCTTCTAAATATTTCTCATTAATTTCCATGTCTTCAAAATGGTTTTTATGGATTTATTTATATGGGCATGAATGTTTTTAAAATTTCAATGCCTTTCAAAAGATTCAAAGTGGTATGGGATACTCTTATTCAAGAATTTATTTAAATGAATTATTTTCCAAATTGCGTGACTTTAAAATGTTTTCATGAAAAAGGAGTATTTCTCTCATATAGTTTTACAAATCATTTTCATCAACGTAAAAGTAATTTAATGGAATTTAAATTTATTTTGATGTTGATTTATCATGACAAAAATATTTCATATTGTGTTGAAATTTTTGTGATATGTTTGACTGTGTATGTGTTATTTTTATACCATTCATGGTTTATGGGTAAAGTATTTACATTTCGTATGCTATTTCTAATTCGAATGTTTATGTTATGTTTAGACCTTTTCATATGAGGAATGCATTGGACTTAGTAAGGGAAAGGTGGATCCCGCTATAGCTCCTCGATGGATCAGTAGGTATCATGAGATAAACTAGTGTCTTGGCATGAGGCCTTGACAAAATCTTATTTTTATTCTTGGCATGATGCCTTGGCTACGTGGTTATGATAGTTTGGCATATGCATTCCATCGTTATGAAAGTTGTTATTGATATTGCATGTGATTATTCGATTAGTAGAATATCTATTTGAATATGTAAATGGAATTATTTCATTTTATTTCTGCCATATTATGCTGAAGATAAAGTTTAAAAGGATTTTTTTACTTTTATACATTGCCTTAAATGTTTATTCTTATTTTTGAAAGTTTCCACCGTATTTCATAGCATTACTGAGCATTTGAGCTCACCCCTTTCTATGTTTTATTTTCCCAGGATTCAAAGAGGTGTATTTTGATTGATATATAGGGTTAAAAAAAGGTAATAATGGCATTCATAAAGGATTATTTATGTTCTTTTGTATGTTATAAAGTGTAATGTAACATTAATGTAAATGTAAGGTCATGAGGTTGGTTTATTTTATTATGCTATCAAATAATTTGAACATTTTGTAAGATGATTACTCTACATGAGAATATTTTTTTCATACGGTCATTACATTTTAAAAATACTACCAATATATAAAATTATGAAAAATTTCACTTACCATGGCATGGATACTAGATTTCATCAGGAGGTAAGGTAGTTTTTTTATTTTGATATGGTGATTTACTTCGTCTAGTAAGGTGATATCCTTCATGATGTAATGTTCTTTCCTTCTTAGGGTAAGGTTCATTAACTCATTTTGTGAGGTTTTTCCTTATTATTGTAAGTCAAATATTTAGTGTATATTCGGTTCAATACATGATAAATTTTATTATTTTGTCTCATAGTAAAAAGTCTATATTAATATGGTGAGGTGAAACATAACACATGGTGAGGAATTAGGATCACTTCACCTTGACATAGTATGGTGTCATAATAATATATATACATAGATTATTTTTATTTTTTTTCTAGTAAACTATTTTGTAATAGAAAACAAAAATCCATTATTAACAAGATAATCATGATTTGGGATCATGAAAATAAGAGGTCTTGGACAATTCCAACAATATCCTTGTTAAAGATTATCAAATATCATTACATAGAAAAATGAATTTAATTTAATGCGTTAAAATAATATTTTAAAATGACTGAAATATTTTTAATATGTTTCTAGAATTAATGGAAATGGTTTCTCCAAAAATCATTTATCTTAATTTCTCACTATAATTTTAATGTATAACATTATTCCAATATTTAAAATTATTCTCACCCTTTTGTGATTATAGAAAAAAGACACATTAATAAATAACATAAATAAAGATATATTAACATTAACATATAAAATAAATTAAAATGGGATAGGGCCCTACAAATATAAGAAATACCTTTCAAAAAAAATCTAAATATGAATTAGTTCCATCTCTTATATCAAAAGGAAATATTCAATCCATTCCTTTAGAAGTATATAACAGATTATAGGTACCCTTAGAATAATATGAATAGTAAGGGGATCCAAATAATTCACACCATGAAGGTGGTCCAAGATACTGAAGGTATCAGGTAGGAGGGAGGCATACTGGATTGATTGTTGAGCAGGTTGTGGTTTGAGACATAAGAATGGATGAGGAATCTAAAATAATAATCTTAGAGGTATAAATTATGGGTTCCATAACTTGGTTAATCTCACTCAAACATCAAAAACCATGATCCATGTTTTTATGTAAATATTCACGATTCTCTATAAATGATTTCAAAAAATAATTCATATATTTAATTCTATCAACTTCATAAATAAATTCACAAGATAATGGGGGAAATATAGAAATCCAATCTATGATAGGGAAAAAATCCTTTAAAATATGAAATTGTGATGATCCATCCTAGATAATAATAAATTTATATTTTGATTTTGAATCTATCTGGAATAGCCAATTCAATATCCTCATGAAAAATTTGGGGATCTTAGCAACATAGGTTTAGAACCCATCATTCATATATTCATGATTCTCGTTGAATTAAACATACAAAACATGAATCTTATATCAAATTAATTGTTTCATTTTTCCTTCCTCAACTTGATGAGATGAAGACACATGAGCTATCAAAAACAAAAAATTCAAGAATCTATAGTCTAATTGAAACATTAAATCAAATATATCATCTTGTTCAGTACCCATAAGATCTCCCATATCTATAATTAAATTTAGAATCGTTTAAAAATGAAATTAAATTTGATAGGAAGATGATTACTGAATAATTATCCTTCTTCAAAAAGATATTCTTTTCTCACTCTGTCTAAATAATTCTAAAAGTTATCAAACAATAATTATAGTATTTACTGAAACATATGATTTGAAAATATTCATTTCATAACTTATGACATATTAGGCTGAATGAATGGATGGTTCATGAGTATAATAAGATGAATTAATAGTCAAAGGCTTGCTATCTACCTCATGTAAATCCTCTATTTGAATATCTCTCATAGTCTGATCATCAACTCTAAAATAAACATAAACTAATTTATTAGATAATCTATAATAATGTTCTAATTTGAAAATATATATATATATATATAATCTTAAATTATCTCATAAATATCAACTTTACAAATCAAATAACCTTTAAATGTTCTTTGATCAGAAAGAGTGGCAAGTCCAACATGTTTAGGTGGACTGCCTCCATGAGCACTATCATCTAAACTTGGATAATATAATCCCATTCTAATAGATATAAGGGTCTACTCATCAAATGAAATATCATCTTGTAAATGTTTTCTTATGGTACTATAACTTGTAAGAGATCCTTCCGATCTATACCTATCATTATCAGATCAAACTTATTTATCAAAAAATAGCTCATCTTCATAGGTTAAATATCATTATTCATTATTATTAATAGCCTATGTTTATTATTTTTAATATTATTATTTTATTTTAATGTATTCTTCTACATTAATTACTTCATCTTATTTTTTAGTAAGATAAAAAATATCAATGTAGTAATCAGCAATTTCATTTGGTTCAAGACCAAGATATATCTTATCACTTGGTCTATCATAATACAAAAATGGATTAAACTATTCTTAAAATTTCGCTAGTTCATGTACCCACTCAAATTTACTAGTATTCTAGTTAACTTCCATCTTCATGAATATCATATTAGTAATTAATAATTGATCAAAATCATCAATTTTATCCACCTCTTGGAGAGCCAGTCCTTTGTTTTAACACCTATATGTTTTTATGAAATTTGTTCTATAAATAATTTTAATTATTCAATAGCTTTCATTGAACACAATAATGAGTTTAAACGAACTATGAGATTTCCTTATAATAAAATGACCATTTTAAAATCAATTTTATGTTAGCGGGAATAAATATAACTGAATTTTGAAAATTTATTGTGAAGTCATTCACTACAAATTATTTTTGAAAAATATCAATAAATTTTATTTTTTATTTTTTAATAAATTTAGTGAATTACTATTGGTAAATTAAATTAATGAAATATATATGTTATATAAATTATATATTATTTTTTATATTCATCCAATAAATATTAATGACATAGGTTTTGTATAAACCCAATTAGATATATAAAATCCTATATTTTTCCAAAGGGTAATTTTCTAGCTAAAAATGGAGAACCCATTTTAAATTAATATTTTAACACAATATAAATTTCTTAAGAAAAATAAATTTCTTTTTAGAATCATGATATAAAAATTTATTTTGGATTATTTTTTTTTCTGTAATAACATTCATGTTTTGATGAATAGTAAAAAGTACAGTAAATTTTAATTGAAAACAACTTTTTTCATCAAAATAATTTAAATGGTTGTATTATAATATTGAATGTTTCTAAATTATAAATATATTATATTTTTATCATTAAATATATTTTAATTCATTATCTTTTTATTATATAGAAATAATATGTAAAAACATTTCATTCTTATAAAATGTTTTAACTTTTAAAACATTCTCTCTCTTTCTAAAAAGCGGATTAATATTAAATCCATTATAACGACTTGTGTGTTTCAAATTTTGAGAAATGTATTCTATATTGGGAATTATTAGGTACAAATTTTGAAAATAGCTTTATTTTATTTTTTGTCTTTATAAATAGTAACTTCGCTATTTTTTATTAATACGGTTAAATGGTAAATTTGGTAATTAAGTGTAAAAATATTATTATAAAGTTAACCTAAAACTTGTCTTAATATAATTGGATTCTTTTTTCCGACCTAAATCAATGTTGGATAAAATTGGTATCATTTGGAAGCAACTTGGATGAGTCTAGGACATTTAATTTATTTCATTTAATGAAGCATTAAATATTTCTTACTCAAATTTTTATAAATATATCATTTTTTATATAGGGTTGTACATATGATAAATAATATTATAAATAATCATTTTAATGCTAATTTTCTTTCCTCATCATCGTAATTTATTTTTAATTTTCATAAAATAAATAATTACTTTAAAGACTTATACATTGATGATGTAAAAATTAATTAATTGATGAGAAATAAATCACAGTTTTTATTTAAATGTTAATAACCATTAAAAGACCCAAAACATGACCAAATTTTATTGTTCTAGTATATCCAGACCATAAATATCCCAGGGTCTTGTAATTTTCCTTTTAGAGCATTATATAAGAGATTGTGACAATTGTATTATTTTATTAAATGTGTTGTTTAGGTCGGAAAATTCATAATCTAATAAGTATAACATTTTAAATGTTGGATTTTCTAAAAGATAAATTCAAAAACAAATATACATTAGAACAATATAAATTTATAAACATCATAATAGTTTATTTTTAATTTTTAATCAACAAATTAGTATATTAAAGAATTAAACAAAATTGATGAAGTAATTATTTTATTAATTGAGAGAACCAATAAATGTTATTAAAAATACTAAAAAATATATTTTTGATTAATTGAGATGTGTAATTTGTTTTATAGATTACTTTTACCTCTTAATAAGATAATAATATAGTTGGATTTAAGTTAACTTGTGATCTAAATATTTTAGAAAAATAAATTGACTGAATAGTGTCAAAATTGACCCCAGTGACTATTTACCAAAAAATGACTAATTAAGTTATTTGAAAAACATAAAACATTTTTATAAATTATATAACAATTAGTTAATTTATTTATGGTGTAATTTAAATCAAATTATTATATATATCACCCTTAAATATTGAAATATTTGGTACCCAAGTAAAAAATTAAATAGAATAACTAAGTGTTGATTAAAATTATAAGGTTTAAATTAATACAAAAACTTGTCTAAAATCTATTGGAGGATTATTTTGAAACCCTATATCATCTAAAATTTTCATTTGGTAAATTTTTGTGGTGTTGGATGGGGATTGATTTCTTTAATTAATATTTTTAGATAATCAAAAGTGCCCCTCACATCATTTATAAAAGGGAACCACCTCCCTTACCTATTTACAGCAAATTGAGCCATCAATTATAGGAATACCCTATCCTTTTACATTATCAAATTCTCTAGTAACATTATAGATGTTCTGTCCTTCCTCAATGGGACAATATATGTCATTGAGAGGAGATTTAAAAGATGTTTGTCTAAAAAGAGGTAATCTCTTTTTCCAATTATTTCAATCTTATTTCTTATTATAAATTCCCTTAAAGTGCTGTTTAAATATAAATTAATCACTATAGTATCACATATATACAGATATTATTTTATGATTATGGAAAAAAACCACATTCTATCCTTCTTTGAAAAAATTAAATCATCGCGTGTGCGTACATACGGATTACTATCTCCACACCATGGTGTAAAATGTTTTTCACCACCACCATTCATCTATGGGTATCATGATAGAATTAATAACTATATATGATTATTATAACATGATATTGATTATGAAATATTATAAATCATTCCCTTTAATACCGTTTAACAATTATGTGAATGATATCGTCTCTTGTGCGTATATATGACCCACCATCTCCACGATGTGATTCGATTCATTCAACATGATATTAATTAATTAATGATTATATAAATTTCAATAATGAATAAATACTGTATATATTATGTTCATATCATTAATTATTATATAACTATGGCCAAATAAGGATAACTGGAACTTATTCGATAAAACATGCATAAACAAATGATGTAGTTAACATCCGAATTGTAAGTAATAATGAAATTTTATTAAAAAATGAATGATAATATTATCATATATGACATCATAAATTTGAATATGATTCAATAAAAAGTCAATGAAATTATTTCAATCATTATACATTAAGTATGGAGTCATATAAATGATGACATCCCTAAGGTAAGGGATAATTTCTCAATCTCATTATTATCCACGATCTTTGATATGTAAGTATTTACTAGGGTATATTTATCATCCACAAACATGATTCCTAAATATGTAATTTTATTTATATTCTTATAAAAAATGTTGAAGTCAATATTATCCATTGGTGAATTATTATTAAATGGTTTGAAATGAATCTTTTCTAGTTATTCGATATGAGGTACTTTTGAACTTTTCTAGCAATAGTGCGACATTAATGTTTTTGTATCTTATACATCATGAATGAGTTTTTAAACATTCATAAAACTTTATTTACATAAAAATTATTTTTAAATATATAAATTTTATTTTCAATTGAATTGTTTTTCTTTAAAATTTCATGATAGTTTGAGAAAATAAAAAAAATTGAAGAAGAAAGGACATTTTATTCAAGAATTCATTTCAAGCGTTTTATCAAATTTATTTTCCATATAATATAAAATTTTCAAAATATGGTAATTTTTCTATTCTTATTCTTTATAAAATTTTATTTTTCTTCTGATGGAATGGTATTAATGAAATTATTATTTTTATTATGGATAATGGTGGAAGGATGGTTAAGAAACCCATTTTAACCATTGTGTTATGTTATAATGAATGATTTAAATCATTATAGAACTAAAATGAATGATTTTCATTATAATATGGGTTGTTCTTATATATCCCTATAATTTAGTGGGTAATTATTTATATCTAATTAGATAGAAATGGGAAGAAAGGGAAAATATATTGATTTATTAATTGAATTTGTTCGCTTCGATGGTCTTGGAAATGAGCCCTGACTAATATGAAATAATTTTTTGTTATTATGACTATCCCAAAACAACATCGTCTATTTTTTATGACTTTTTGGATCACATTCATTGATTCTTAGAAAATTTCCTAATTTATCCCAAGGAATTAGATCATGAAAATTTATATGCAGGATAATATTTTCAAGTGTTATATTTTTATGTCTTATAATTAAGATATGATTGACATCTCTCATCTTTACCCTTGCTGGCCATACGATCTCACCCTTTCATATGCTTCTTTTCCAAATGGCATGAATAAAGTTAATAAGTAAGATATGTCAACAAGTGGTATAGTTATGATGAAATTAGTGGGATATACTAAATATATCTTAAGAACCAGTTTTTTATGTTTCTCGTGTTCTAAATACACTATATAAATATGGTCATACAGTGGTTTTTTTGTATTTTTTAATGAATATTATTCAAATTTGAAGAAATATAGACATATTTAATGTATTATTTATTATATATGTTTTATTAGGAAATATACAGTAATGCTCAAAAAACTATGATAAAAACACTATTAAAATTCTAATGGATATGTCGAAGGATAGGTTAAAATCCCCATATTTTAGAATTTATCATGAATACCCTACGATAAAACATAAAGTTTCCTAAATTGATTTTTTTTCAATATTATGTGGTTTTTCCATTATTATTAGTGTTTCTAACACTGTGATTCTTGGTTTTAGTTGATGGATAGAACCCAAAAGAACTATGTTAATGGTTAATGCGATGGGAAATGAAATGATTTTCCTCCTGAACTACCGAATTTTAAGGGAGATGGAATGTAAAATCATATAGATATGATCACACACCATCCTCATTTTATTAATCTAGTCGGACATCAAAGCGATCAATGGATGGAACCAAATATTATTGAGTTCTTCGTGAGGTAGCATCCACCTTCTTTCAATAGGTCTTCTAATCCATTAGTGGATCAACAATGGATTAGTACCACTGAGAAGTTATTTTCTATTCTACCATGTTAATAACATAATAAATTAATATTATCATTCTATTGTTTGGAAGGTGAATCTTATCAATGGTGAAACCTTATCAAGAATATGTGGGATATAGGTAAAACTAAATCCATGTAATGTGATGAGTTCAAGAAGATATTTTTTTGATAAGTAATTTCCTAATATTTTTTAAAAAAATAATGGAGAAGTAGTTCTATGTACTTAAAAACATGGGTGACAAATCTCTTGGTACTTATAAATAAAATTTACAATACTTAAATGGTATTCTTTTATATTTATTATCTAACATGAGAGAAAAATTGATCAATTTATTAGTGTCTTAAAACCACATCTCTAAAGGGAATTATCTTTAAGGGACATCAATATCTGAAAATAAATCATTCAATGTGAAATCATTGTTGAGATGTATATTAGAGTAACCCATCGGTTATATGGGTTTTATTTGAAGAGAAAAGTGCAATTCAAGAGAAAATCTAATGTCCATTATGAAAAAAAATTATTTTTCCCTTCTGTTAAATGGTTAGAGAAAACATGGAGAAAATGGATTAAAGGGACTATTAAATTTTTTAAGTGTCTAAAATAATGTCATAAAGTAGTTGAATGTTGATGTGATGGGAAAATAATTTCTAATGTGTGAATATAGAAAAGGTTAAAAATAATTAACCTCCTACCCTTCGATGATATAAGTGAATGGAAATGGGGAATTATGTCATTAAATGCCCTAATCCATGGGTAATTGACGTTGATAGACACCAGTAAACTCTTAAGGACAAAAAGAAAGGAAAGTTACATTTGATCATTGTCATCCATGTGGATTATGACAATGAAGTGGTGAAAGGTAATCTTACCATTCACTCTAATGTATAAATGTTTTATTTGTTTCTAATTCCACCCACTCTTATATTTCTGCAGATTTTTGTAAGGTTATTTTTGTATTACCTCCACAACTTGATGATGAGTTAGCTGTGAAAACTCTTAACGGCACAATGTTTGCATGAAAAGTGTATAATTCTTCACTAGTTGATGTTTTTGGTAATTTTCCTCCTAAATATATTGTTATACTTCCTATAATGCAATTTTATGTGAATCTTGACATGGTTTTTATTTTTTGATATGGAGATCATATCAATTTCCAAGGAAGGGAAGTCGTATTTCATATTCCAAATCAATCTATGATCATCTATTAATACAAGTATGAATATCACCTTTTAATAGAAATTTATTCCATTTTATTGGTCTCGATACTAATAAATGAAGGTTATATATCTCAAATGTTTTGGGAGAAACTCACAACAAATAATACACAAATTTTATGGGATTTTGATGATGCCTTTTCCTTGAGAATTACTAGGAATCCACCTAATCATGAAGATGAGTTTTTAATATAACTCATACTGGGTGTTATTTTTATTTCAAATATGACCTATAGAATGGACCCTATTGAATGGCCATAATTTAAGAAGAAACTCAAAGAGAATATTGATAAGGGATCCATATTCACGAATGCATTATCGTGGGTGCACCTGTTCCATTTGAAAATTTGATCAATGGATCAATGAGAATTTCTATTGATTATCTAGAAATTAACAAGATCACTAACAATAAAAAATATCCTCTTTGCTATATTGATGAATTATTCTACCAACTATGTAGAGCTAAAAAATTTCCAATATTTATATTCATTCATGATATCATCAATTAAGGGTTAAAATGATGATATACCAAGGCTGTCATTTCATTCAAGGTATGGACACTATGAATTTATAGTGATTTATTTTTCTCATACTAATTTCCCTATTATCTTCATAGATCAAATTAAAATACCCTTTAGATACAATACTTATTAGTTTTTGGTATTCTATATAGATTATATTATTGTATATTCATATATAATGGAAGAACATGAAGATCACTTGATAATTTTTCTCTTTACCGAGAAAAAGGATAATCATTATGAAAAACATACCAAGAGTTATTTTTGGCTTTATAAATATCCATTTTGGGTCACATAATCTCTAAATAGAGGATATCTAGGGATCCAATAAGAATAGAATTTTTTGAAAGTTGAAAAATACCAAAAATGGTGATTGAGAGATGATGTTTTATTTATTTGAATGGATATTATTGATGGTTTGTGACATATTTTTCAAGATTATCTATTACCCTCACCATGTTGCATTGGTAAGGAGTTATGTTTATGTGGACATAAGAATGTGAAATGTATATCAAATATCTGATAAGAAGGATTTCCATAGCACCTTTGCTCACACTACATTTCTAGGGAGAAATGTTTTTGATCTACAGTGATGCATCCAAAAGGAGTGGGGATGTGTTCTCCAGAAAAACAATATTGTGATAGCTTATGCCTCATGAAAATTAAAAATCCATGAAAAAAATTATTGAACTCATGATTTGGAGTTAATTGTTTAAATCAGTTAATTAAAGAATGGAGACCTTATATATATGATGAAATGTGTGATATTTATACTGATAATAAATTTTTTAAGTATATTTAGAAAAAAAAGTTTAATATTCACCAAATAAGATGGTGGGAGTTGATTTAGATTACGAAAACTCAATACGTTACCACTTTTGGAAAAGAAATATGGTGGTAGATATTTTGAGTTGAAAGGAACATGTTATCCAATCCGTGATGAGGATCACAAAACATGGAATATTTATGAATTTGAGAGGGATGGATTTTGAAATTTTGATGGATTGGGAGGGATATTATCATTATAAATCGAATTTTCGACCAAATATACAATTACAGATTAACGAGATGCATAAAAAAGATGTATAGAAATAAAATAAGGTGAAAATATTCAATAATTCAACCTTGATTCTGATTAAAAAATAAGGTCCAGGAATCGGGTTTTTATTCCTCCCAAATCAGAATTAAGGAAGGAACTATTGGATGTGTCTCATAGTTATTCAGTCTATATACACCCTAGAAGTAAAAAATATGTATAGGGCCTAAAAGAGTATTTCTAGTGGGATGGCATGAAAAGAGACATTTCCAAATATTTCTCTCGGTGCTTGGTTTGTCATCAAGTTAAGGATGAGAGATAAAAGTCTAAGAAGATGTTACAACCATTACCCATACCCGGATGGAAATGAGAAAATATCACTATGGACATTTTCATCAGACTTCATAAAACAAAAAATGTCTATAATTCTATATGGGTTATAGTGTATCACCTTACAAAGTCCTCACACTTCATTTCTGTTATAAAGTATTTCTCTCTTGATTGTCTTTCCATGATCTATGTAAAGGTAGTGGCAAGATTTCATGGAATTGCAATATCCATTATATCTAATCATGATCTGAGGTTTACCACCTAGTTTTGGAGAAGTTATAAGAAGGATCTGGATACATAGTTATGTTTTCACATTTCTTATCATCCTCAAATAGAGGTTCAGTATGAGAGGAAAATCCAAACTCTATACTAAATGTTGTGATATTTCTCTATGAATTTCAATGTTTCTTGAGATCAAAAACTAACTTCGGAAGAATTTCTTAATAAAAATAGCTTTCAATACAGTATTTAGATGACTCTTTATGAATCCATCTATATAATTAATTGCTTAACTCCAAGATGTTGGGATGTAGTTGGGGTAATAAATCTATGAGTACATGTCCTTCTTCATGAAATGAATGAAAATGTTAGATCTATTAAACAAAACAAAAGAGTATCATAGAGTCAAAAAATAATTTATGATAACAACAAATGAAAAGGCCAAGAGTGTGATGTGGGTTACAAGGTGTTTCTATGAATTTCTCCATGGAAGAGAGTAATGATATTTAGAGGGAAGGACAAGCTAAGCCCTAAGTAAATCTGTCCTTTTGAATTTTTGGATTGTGATTGGAAGGTAGTTTACTGGTTTGTGTTTCCACCGAATATCTATCATGTTCATGATTTCTTCCATGTATCTCTCTTGAGAATGTAAATACCTAATCCTTCACATGTACTAATATAATAAGTTGTACCATTGGAGAAAAAAGTTTCTTATAAATAACAACCGATGGAGATATTGGATAGTGTATAAAAATTTCTCCAAAACAAGACCACTCACTTGGTAACAGTTTTATGAAGGAACCACTAATTTATGGAAGCTATGTTAGAACATGAAGATATGAAAATGGAGAAATATCCTCATAAATTTAATCCAAGAGACAAATATGGAGATAGAGGTTTAGTATAAGTGGGGTTATAGTGTAATAATTTTATGATTTTATGAAATATTTTCTCTAAATAATACTTATTCTTCAATAACTTGCATTTTATGCAATCGTGAGTTTAAATGAACTACTATATTACCTTTAAAATGACTATTTTTACTTAGTCATTAGCTTAAAAGGAATAAATAGAATTATCTTATGAAATTTATACATAATTCTTGCACTTCCAATTGTTTATTAAAAATATAAATCAATTTTATTTTTCCATTTTTAAAAAAAATTCAGTGAATAACTATTAATAAATTAAATTAATGAAATATATGTTTTATATACTTAATAAAATATTCTTTTAAATCATCCAATATATGTATTTGTCATAGGGTATGAATAAACCCTATTTGATGTAAAAAAACATATATTTTTCAAACGGGTAATTTTTCACCTATTATTAGAGATCCTCTTGTAAATTATGATTTTGATAGATTAGTAATTTTTATATGAAAATATTTATATTTTCCCTGGAAGCATAATATAAAAATTTACTTTGTGTGATTTTTTAATATTTTTCTAATAACATTCACGTTTTGATCATTACTAAAGATACACTAAATTTTAATTTAAAACAAACATTTTGAATAAAATAATTAATATTGTTAAATTATAATAATTAATGGTTTTTATTTATCAATATAATATATTTTTATCATTAAATATAATTTATGTCCTTAAAACTAATTTTTCATTGAATTCAGACGTAAAAATATTTCAATGTTTTGCAATGTTTTAAATTTTAGAACTCGTTCTCACTTTTTGACAACGATATTAATTTTAAATTAATTAACAAAAAATTTTTGTTTTTAATTTTGAAATATGGATTCAATATATTTAATCAATAAATTTAAATTATGTAAATAGCTTTATTTTATTTTTGGGCTTCACGAATAGTAACTTCATTAATTATTATTAATATACTAAAAGAGTAATTTAGGTAATTAAGGGTAAGAAAAATATTATAATGTTACCCTAGCAAGATCCTTAATATCATTGGATGAGAATTTTCAACTGATATCATTCTTGGGTCGAAATGGTGTCCTTTTGAATCCACTTGGATGAGATTAGGACACTTAATTTATTTTATTTAATTAAAAATTAATTATCCATTACTGAAATTTTAATAACTATATCATTTTTATATAAGATAATATTGAAGATAAATTAAATTATAAATACACATTTGAAATCTAATTTTTTGAATCATTATCGTGTAAATTTATATTTTCTTTCTAGGAAATAAATAATTAACTTAATGACTTATACTTTGACGATGTAAATACTAATTAATTAATGATAAATCAATAAAACATTTATTCTTAAAATTATAATAACTATAAAAAGGCATAAAAAGTTGTACAAATCTAATCGGTCGAGTATATATTGACTATATACATATAAGGGTCGAGTTATTGATCATTTGGAGAATTATAAAAGTTAATTAGAAACAAATATTATTTTATCTAAAGTTATGTTTATGTTTTCACATTCATAATATATTAAGTATAAAATTTTAAATATTGAATATATCAAAAGATAAATTAGACTAAAAATATATTTTATATGTGTAGTAGATTTATCTTCATCATAGTATTTTATTTTTAATTTTTATTCAAAAATATGTATATTATATAATTACACAAAATTGATGTTGTAATTATTTTATGAATATGGATAACAAATAAATGTTATTAAAAATATATAAATAAATATATTTTTGGCTAACAAATGTTTCTGATAAATTTTATATATGGAATTTTATTCTTAGGAATATAAGAAAGTCATTTTCTATGTTAAATTACGGCCTTTATATTTTAAAAAATCAATGAATTAAATACATTCAAAATTGACACCATTGATAGTTTTACAAAAACATGATTTATTTAATTATTTAAATTTCAAAAGAATATTTTTAAAAATATATAATAATTATTTAATAACAAAAAATTATATAATATATTTATTTATTGTCTACTTGACATAAAATAAGTAAATATTTCACCCTTTTAATATTGAAATATTTTTAAACCAAGTGATCAATTAAATAGAATTAGTATGTATTAATTAAAATTAATAGGTGAAAATTGTTAGAAAAAACAAGTCTAACATTTATTTGTAGATGATATTACAACACTATCTCATTGCATCTACTAAATTGGGATATCTAGGTGCGTTTTGTATGGGGTTTGAATTTTTTTGTAAATTTGTATTTAGGGATATCCCAAAAGTGCGCATCACCTCAATTATAAAAGGGAACCCCCTCCATAAGCTATTTATTTCACATTGAGCATTCCAGATTGACCATCGCCATCCCTTTCCCTAATAATCTTCCCTAGTTACATTATAGATGTTATGGTATTCTTAAAAGTCATATTATAGTGCTCTAAGATGAGATTCATAGGAAACATGTGGAAGAAGAAGAAATATCCACTACCGATTATTTTTAATATATTTCTTCTTATACTTCTTCTTGATGTGTTTTTTAATTATAAATTAATAACTACAGTATCACTAATATAAAGAGATCTTATTATGATTATGGAATAACAATACTCCACTTTCATTCTATCCTATGAAAAACAAAATCACCACATGTGCAGACATATGACTTACCGTCTCTACACTGTGATCTAAACTTTTTTTAATCACCAACACAATTGGATGGGTACAATGATAGAAATAACAACTATATATGATTTTTATAACACCGTGTTAATTCAGTAATACTATACACCATTTACATCAATACCATTAAACAATTATGGAAATTATATTTTCGCTCGTGTGTACGTACGACCAACAATCTTAACGATGTGAATTGATTCATTCTACATGATATTCATTAAAAATGATTATATAAATATAAATAATTAATAAATATGTTATCTATTATGTTAATATCTTTTTTAAAGATATAAATATGACTTAATAAGGAGAACTAGATTTTATTTGAGGAAACATGCATAAGAAAATGAAGAAGCTAATACCCGAATAACATGTAATAAAGAAATTTTATTATCAAACAGATGATAATATGATTATTTATGATATTATAAAAATTACAGTCCTTCCAGAATATATCAATAAAATTATTTAAATAATTATTAATGTGTATTAGATACATTAAATGTACATCGGACCTATGTTAAGGGATAATTTTTTGTCATATTATTATCTGAGACTATTTATTTGTAAGTATTTACTAGGGTATATTTATCATCCACATCAATGTTTCACATATATTTAATATAATTTATATTCTTATATAATTTTGTAAAATTTTATTTCACCCATTGGTGAATTTTTATTAAACCATATGAAATAAATCTTTTGTCTTTATTTGATATGAGGTAATTTTTTCTTTTCTATAAAAAGTGGAGAATGTTTTTTAAAAATAATACAGAATGAACAGATTTTTACACTTTCATAACACCTTATTTCTAGGAAAATTATTTTAAAAAATTTCATGTTTATTTTCAATTAAATTATTTTCTATAAAAATGTTGTGTCATTTTGAGGAAGGAAAATATTTTTTTAAGAATAATAGATGTTTTTCACAAGAATTAAAATCAAGTTTTTTATAAAAATTATTTTCAACATAAAATGACATTATTTAAATATCATAATGTTTATATACCCATTATTACTTTGGTTTTATTGTGTTTTTTATGGAATGATACATATGAAATCCATTTGTTTAATATGGATTGTGGTGGAATGAGGTTTTAGAAACACATTTTATTCATTGGTTTATGCTATGATGAATGATTTTTTTATATAGAGCACATAATAATGATTTCATTATTATATTCGTGGTTAAAATATCTCCATATAATGAATTTGGTAATGATTTATATCTCATGAGATAGACATTGATGGAAAAGGAAATGATACCAATTCATTATCACAAGGCTGGAACGAGGAGTGAACTTAGTTCAATAATGGAATTATTCCTATATAATTGTATTATAAATGAGCCTACACTATTATGAAATGGTTTTCTTTTCTTATGTGCATTCCAAAAAAACTCATGTATTATGTTATGACTTTTGGTTTTATGTTCATTAATTCTTATGAACACTCATGATTTATCTAATGGCATGATATCACAATCTTTCATATGTAAGATAAGAATTTCAAATGTTGTGTACTTATGTCTTCTGAATATGATATGAATAATATCTCTCTTGTTTACCATTACATTGAATATGAGATCACCTTTTCATATGTTTAATTTTCCAAGGTCATGAATAATGGTATTAAGTAAGATATGTTAAAAGTGGGTCTAGTTATGATGAAATAAGTGAGAGACAATCAAAATGTTATATTTACCAGTTGTTTATGATTCCAAGTATCTAATGACACTATACCTATATGGTCATATAGTGGGTTTGTTTAATTTTTAATGAATACTCTTCATATTTGAAATAATATCAATGTATGTCAAATTATCACTGTTATATTTGTACTCTTTTTGAGTAGAAATTAATTTTGTACAAGGTGGAGAGATAAAACATTAAACACTCTTAAATAAATCAACCACATTTCTCATAAATATTCATCATAGAATTATTTAAGCACAATTATTTATAAGAATAAATTAAAATAGATCATGATTCCTTACAATATTAAATTCTCATTTACTTGGTAATATAAAATGCTAAATAAAATTAGCAAGGATCCTTCATTATCCATTCAACACAAAATTAGTTGGTCTTTTTGGAGTTCTATTCCCATTTATCTCATATACGGAATTCATGAACTCTATATTCGGATGACTATCATGATACAGACATTGATTTTTTTAATACTCATCAGTATGTGACACGCACAAACATTTTTTCTAGAACTTCATTGAAAAATTGAATATTTCACCACTAATCCATGATTTATTTCATTATTATATCCTAGAATGAATTCAGGATTCGAATAAACACCTTTAACAAGATTCAAATAAATCTTTCATCTCTTTTTCTTAATCCATTCCTCCCAACCATGTTTCTGAATCACATTCCAAAATATGAATCAAATTATCTTCACCCACTAAATGTCAACATCTTTCTCCAATGAAACTGGTAAACAAACAATAATTTTAATTGTCAACTCCACTAAACCACTCTATCAAGACTTTGATATCATTAAATTCATTGAATGTTGTGATTAAACAAGAAAAATGTTTTAAAAAAAATATTTATCCTTTGAATTATGATTTCATAAAAGATCTATGATGATTTGATAATGAGAGGTAAAATTTAGTGGGTTGAGATGAGATATTGAGAAGTTATAGGTGATAAAAAATGATCCACTCATTATATCCTAAAATGATATATGGGAAATAAGGATAAGAAAGGTACCTATTCAAATTCAGATATAAATTTATAATATAATTTATTTCTGGATTTAAATAATAATAAGTGTAATATAAATCCAACAAAATGATTTAATTAAAAAATAACATTAAAAAATAGACATTGTATTCTTGACTACAATGGAATTTTAAGTATCATAAGTATGGTAGGCATTATAGCCATAATTTATGGTATGGGTGATAACCATAATACCGAAAAATTAACTATCAATACATATTGATTGTATGACCATATATTCATTATAATAATAGATATAGTGTGGGAGTTTATTAACAAGTGTCCTTTGCAAACATTCTGACCATATAAACAAAAAAACTCAATGTTAGTGTATTGGCCATGAAATATATAATTCATAGTTATTTATAAATATAAATTGAGATAAAAAATAAAAATAAATTAACAAATAAATTAAATACTACCAATTTAAACATAATTTATGAGTCATAATTTATGATTTATATTGTTTAATCGTTGAACATTCAAGGGATTTCTAATTATTTAATCAAGATGATGGTTACTACCTAAGAATTCAAAAGTTTCATAAACTTTCTTATAATTTTATCCTAAAAAGTAATGTATTATATCAATATTATTTTCCTATAATGAGATATATAATACAAATAAATATTTATCACACATGTATTATAAAATTGTATAGGATCATTTCTGAATTGATATCTAGAATTGGAAATTGTGTGTTTCATAAATATAAGTCTTTCACGTAAACATATTGTAACTATTAACAAATATTTAATAGTAGATAATGTAATAGAGTTCTACATATTACTTCACCAAGACACTAGAGACTTCCCCAAAATGAAATATTTTTCTAATTTTCTATTTCAATCAAACTTACAACCACCAAAATCTGTATCGGAATAATAAGAAAATCAAATTCCTTTTGTCATGGATAAAACATTTTTTAATAGGTTATATAAACACTATTTTCACAATTATTAGATTACATTATTTTGAAGTTTTCTGAAAATCAGCACACATACATACAGTAAACATAATATCTACATTTCTATTAGTCAAATATAGTAATAATCTAATCATACCTATCTAAGTGTCTTGATTAATTGATTTCCCAGCCATATCAAGATCTAACTTTGAGTTAGTACTCTTTGAGTATCACTATTTTCTCTACAATCTATACCAAAATTCATCATATTATCATTAGTGTAATTATTTCGATTTAAAAAAACATATTCTTTATTTGGAATATTTGGAAACCACAAAATAATTTATGTTCACCCACTAATCTCATTTGGAATTATATTTTAATCATTTTTCAAAATTTAGTAAAAAAATAATTTTTTGGATATCAATAAATAATATCACAAATATAAAATTATACAATTATAAAATACTTTTTCAAATACAATAGTCAATTAATTATTTCAAACTATACATTTTGAAAAACCATTAGAAAAAAGAAAAAAATGAGCTTATCATACTGGGCTCTAGAAGCCTATTTTAAACCACAAAAATAATTTGTTAATTTTTTTTAATTTTTTTCAGAAAATGTGCATCTCTGAATCATTTGTATTTTAAATAAAAATAATAATCAATAATATAATAATTTTACAATTCACTCTTCAAATCCATTTAATAGAGTTTGAAATACAAATTTTGATTCATATTAATGAAAATTTATGATGTATTCATGTATATAATCTAATGAAAAGGTTTTCTAATATTAAATACCTTCCTCTTGAATATATTCTTGAGAAACAAATATTTATTATTTACTAACTATAGTTCTTGATTTATCAAGCTTGCTTAGATGAACCCATTTAGTGAAAATATTTAGGTTATCTATATGTCTATCCACTATATTATAGATTATATTTCCCTAAAATTGATTCAATTGTTATTTCTTTCCATCACCCATAATTCACCATTAATTTCATCATTGATGGTATTAGGTTCAGGTTGAGATAATAAATATTTATATTTAACCATATTTCTGAGAAAATATATAGAATGTGTTCCCCTATTTAGATATCCATATATATAATCTAATGGATGGTATTTATGATTATTAATAGTTCTAGTAAATATATATATGGATATCTCACTATCCTAAATTGGTTCAAGTTCAGTTTTTTTATTTCGACCAATAATTTTTTTTAGTTTCAAAAAACTAATATAAGGTTTTGAATTTATATCCAGAATTTATCTATCATCTTTAAGATGTTCAAAAGGGATATTAGACTCATTTAGATTTGATTTAATCAAATTTAACATGTACATATTCCTCTAAAATAATTTTCATATCATTAAACTACCTATATTAAATTCTACATGTTCAATATACATGAAAAATTAATTCATCACTCCTTGATAAATCATTCTAAAGATTATCATTAGTATTGAGAATAAGGATTTTATAACAACAAAAACTAAATTAGTTAACCTTCAGGTTTCAGTAATACCATAATTAAAATAGGTTTTATTTTTAAGAGAGGTCTATTTAAAACTCTATTGATTGTATAAAATTTTGTATTAATATATTCTTCCACTAAAAAAATAGGTAACCCACAATAATTTATAATGGGCTGAGTTATATATTGAAGGTTTTTATTTTTCCATTACCATAAACCATTATTCAATGATGTTATATTAGTAGCAATGTTAAAATTATAGTCATGTTATGAGTTCAAAGATAATAAATATTTATTTTCAGATTAATGGGTATAATCTCTTCTTAGGGTCCTAATTCTATTGCCAATATGATTTTTTATAGATCTGTAATATTTATAAAAATTGGTATTAACATAACTTTTGAGAGATTAAAATAATTCCCAAGTATAATTATAAAATTGATCAACAATTACGTAAACATAGTGTATACCATTTAATGTATAAAATCATGAATGTCAAAAAAAATCAAGGTGAAGCAACTAAATATGTTGATAATTTGAAAATTGTTTATTTCATTTGAATGAGAATTTTTGTTATTTCACATTTTAAAATGGGTCACATTAATTATCAACTAGTTATTCTAGATCAGGTAGATACTTGAATAACTCTTTAATTGTTAGATTAAAATGTTACTAATTGTTTCAATGGCATAGTATCTTATGTTTAATCCAAGATTCATCATGAAAATAGAAATATATGGGAACTATTTTGAGAAAAAAATTAATATAATTTAATAGCGTAATCATTATTATTTATTAATGTAGTAAAAATTATTCATTTTTTGAATAAAAAACGTTGAACATTATTTTCAAATTTTACATGGAAACCATAATCACATAATTGAGAGATTTATTAAAATAATATTCCAAACCATAAAAAAATAAATCATTTTAAATTTAAATAGTATTGGTGTTGCCAATTAGACCATATCTAATTAATTTTTCTTTAGAAATATCACCAAAAGGAACATTTATACCATAGTCCTTGATTAGGTTTTGAAACATGAATAATTCCAAATCAAGTGTCTAGAGAAGACACTATCCATATGCCATAATCATTTACTAGATCTCTTTGTGATAGTATCATAAAAAGTATGTTTAAACATAAAATTTCCTTTCTACCCAAATTCACTTAGGTTAAAAAATATTTATAAAAAATATTTTTTGAAATCTATTCCTATTTAATCAGTTTCCCTTAAGAATACGATGAAATTTTAGAAATAAAAATAAATTTTTAAAATAACATATTGAACTATTTATAAGAATAAATTTATTGTTATCAATATATATATTTGACTAGGATGATATCCTCTTCGAGTATAATATTCAGGAACGTTTTTCGTTCTAATAATTTATGTAAGTATTTTTCTTATATTGGATAATTTGTCCTGATATTTATTTAATTTTTCAATTGATAAGATCATACATTTTTATCTTTTATCATTTGAGAATTTTTTTCATTCTCTACTATAATATTGTTTTTAAAGTGATATGATAGAGCAAACTACCCCTGTAAATATTTGTATTTATATTTTATCTCATTGAATATGTCTTACATAATATTATTATATTCGAAAAATATTTTATTAATTATTTTTAGTCTAAGAATATTTGAAATGTGTAATGGATATTAAACAAAAAATTAAAAACTGTGATGTGATTTAAAAAAAACATATACTATATTTGTCATGCATATTCTCTCTGCTTGAATTCGATTCCCTCATACTACTATCTAAATCATTACATGATTCTCTCCTACCCTCCTAATTCCTTTTTCCCTTATTTTCATACTTTTTCTAATAATTTATATAAGGAAAGTCATATTTATTATGTTCTTTTCTCATAAATTAATAGAAAAATATTTCATTGGATGAATCATCCTTCATCCAAATTTTATCGAATTTATTTTTTTTATAGTTTCTTATACCTATGGGTTCCCTAAATAACTTTTCCCATTCTTTTATCTTTTTGACATATGTAGAAAGATGTCAAATTTCTTCATCACTTCCAGTGTATGACTATTCATCGCTCGAGATATCTACATTGATATCCTTTTTTGGGTTAGAAAGCTATAGATTTTTATTGGGGTTAATCCAATTCTTCATTTTTTACAATATGTTAATATTAGTAAATAATTATCATTATTTTAAGTTACATTATTTGAATTGTGCTAATATCACATGAATCTCTTATTGATATTTATGTTCCCAACCATCTTTCATGTAAGCGCCTAAGAAGTCACACGACATGATTATTATTAATGATTTTCATTCTCAGTGAAAGTATTATGTTCACTATCTCATTGAACATGTTATACATTTCAGATATAGATTCATCAAAATTCATCTTAAATGTATCATTTTTAATAGTTTTGGTATCTATGTGTATATGATTAACATTTGAGGTTTTATTAGGAGAAATATATGGTGTATCAAAAATTTCAATGATATTAGAATGGGTATATATTCTATTAAACTCATTTCACCTAAAGCACATATTTATGGATTAATAACATTAAAATATTTTTCATGTGTTGGTTTATTATAATCATTCCAATTATCTCTAATGGTTTCAGTATTTTTGATAATAAATTCAATTATTTTTCAAATATCCAGACCTATAATGTCCAAATGAATTTTCATATTTATCATACATTGAGTATAGTTCGTTCCATTAAAATAAAGTGGTTGATTAGTTCTATTAATTTTTTTTATTATTATCGATAAAGAATGAAATTTAGAAATAATATAAATTTTAAATCTTTAAAATATAAGTAAATCATAGTTAAAATTTTATTCGAAAATACATTGATTCCAAATATTGGTCAGATTTTGCAAATAAAGAGAGGGTTGAATTTAATTCCCAATGAAATTAATATTTAAAAAACTAAAACAAAAATTACTAATTTTGTTATAATTTCCTGCTAATCAGAATAGTTAAAATATATAAATTTACCATTCAATTAATTAATAAGAAGCATGATTATGGCACATATTAATTATCCTATAAATAATTATCCTTTTTTAGACTATGTTACATTGTTAAATACTTTATAAAACACAAATTATGATTGAAAATCAATTTAAAGCTTTGTAATATAGTTTTTATGATAGAAATAGAATTTAGTTAAATGTAACAAAACATAAAATATACATAGTTGAGATAAAAAAGGGGGTTTAGCCTCATGATAATACTTAATACCTAACACATGTAAATCACATACATCTAAGTAGTTTATTATAATAATAAATAAATCCACAACATGGTTTGGGTTTTAAAATTAAATTTGTATAAGGAAAGACAGACACAAATCCACCTCTATAGTTCTTTTTGGGAACAAAAACAAAATTTTGTCATATAGGACCTCTTACAAATTTATTTGTGGGAATAAAATAAAAGAGTTTCGGAGAAAAACATGTATTATCCTGTTTAATAATAGGATATAATATGTAAATATAAGTAATGTACTTTAACTCACTACTCAAAAGTAAATCATAAAATGGGTTATGAAAGATATTGTTAGATATCAAGTGTGATGCATGTTGATTTGTTATTCTTTAGTTATTCTAATTAATTTTGTTTATCTTTGAAATGAGGTAAAAAAGTATCTACGTATGTCCAAGAAAATAGAGTCTAATAGAAGTTAATCTCTTATAAGTATTCTATTATTCTTTTTTGTCTATAAATTTGTTCATTAATGCATAATTTCAATATTTCTTATAATTTAATGAATATCTCTTATGAGATCCTTATCAGATTTACCCATTATAGATTCATCTTCTTCATCAAATGGTCTGATGCATAATTTAATGTGGTAAAACTAGTCATTGGAGATATGAAATTCACCATTATTAAGATATACATGGTAATATTTCTTTAATCAATGTAGGGTATGATGAGAATGGAGAAACATGTAGAAGTCATTTCATCTAGCAAGGTGATGAGGTTGGATTATCACTTCATATTGTCAGCTCAATTGAACATTCTATAAGATGATGGATCTATGCAGTAATATTTTCCTTCGAGGTTGGATTATCACTTCATATTGTCAGCTCAATTGGATTAGTCCATATACATCTATCCTACATATAAATATTATTCGTCAGTTCATAGAAATGGTTTATTGCTACTATTTATCTTTTTTCTATGCTTAAAAAATTTTATCTTTCAGATACTGGTAGAGTTGAATCTAATATTTTCATTGATGCATAATGAATTTATTCAATTATTAAAAATATTATATCTATAATTTTAAAAAATTTCTACATTAGAAATAAAAATAAATCAATTATTAATCTTTTGTTGTACTACAAAAGAACTAGTTTGAATTTCAATTTATAATTTAAATTCAAAAAACAATCACACATAATCATATCTTAGAGTTATATTGTTTTTTATCCTTTGGGACAATAAAAAAATCCTAGATATAATTGATAAGTATTGATGGTATTTTATATCTTGTATTATAGACTCATCAATCAGCAATAGTGAAACATCATTGGATCAACTCAAAATAAGAAAACATCATTAGAAAATGACTTATTCTCTCAACACCATGACCTTCCCTGCATTGTGTTGGACCCTATTTTTTCAAATATTCCAAACCACTTTGAATCCCCTATAAAAATATCTAATTCAATTAATAATTCACCATAATCCTTTTTAGAAAGGTTTTTTTAAACCGTTGGATGTTGTATAAGGTGTAGCTCTCCCTTTTTGTCTCCCTATATATCATCCACTTTTATTAATAAAATCCTAGATATTCATCAAAACATCCAGAATGGATCCATTATAAAATATTCCGTACCATTATTTATTACTATAAAATAACCATGATCATCTCTATGATGTAGTCGAACATCAAAATTTCAAACAATAAGAACACCACAACTGAAAACCCCAATAACTTTTTATGATGATGTGGTAATCCTTACTTCAATAACCATATATCTTACTCCTCATCATGTCAACACAAAAAATATAGTGGCATATCATTACCAACTATTTATGATATGTGGGACACTTAACTCTAAATTCCTTTTTAAATGATCATTTAAAATGTTGCTCTACCCATTTCTATAAAAACTAACTCCTTAATATTAACACAAATTATCTTTATAGAATAATAATTCTACACTATTTAACATTAGAGAATCTCGTAGAATAAAACAGCTTGAATAGATCCCAGGTTTACAATAGCTATAAAACTTTTCTTCTCAGAAAAACACTTCACCTATTTTATTATATATCCATGTCATGGTAATGAAATTTCTTCTTCATACACATTTTATCGTCACTCCTAAGTCTAAAAAATTATTTTAACATATTTAATTCAATACCAGACCATGGAATGAAATTCACCTCATGTACAACATTGTATTACCTATGTATGATTTTAAAATATGTGTTGAATATGAATTAAAAATCTCTTTTCATATCTATTTCATAATTTTGCAATCTATCATTTCTTCCAATTTTGACTTCATCAATGTTATTTTATTCATTCAATAGAAATGAATAAATATTTTCAATGATCTTCATCATAGAGATATAGAGATTATTATTATAAATCCATTATGAAACTCAAACCATCAAACTCATTCTCCATTAACATAAATAATTCTTCCAATATATTTTATGTCTAAAAAAGATATCTTTTACAAAAAATATTAATTATAAGAAATATCAAAAAAACATTCAATATGTTTATTCCAATCATAAAGAACCAAATATAAATTAAAATATACTTCGCAACATATTATTCTTCAATCAGCATAGTTTCATCAACCAAACATCCATGCCAATTCTTTTTTACTACTTCTTAAACATATTGACATCAATCATCAATAAATAATCATATTCATTAAAAAATATTGACAATAAATGTAATGTACATAAATTAGTTTAGAAGTGGTGTTTGAAATAAGTTTCAGGTGGTTGGAGAAGATATCTATAGAAATTAAAAATTTTAAGTTATAAAATTATTTGACAATGGACTTTTTATGTATTAGCTATTTTTAACATCTATTAAATATTTATGAGTAACTATAAAATTACTATTGATATTTAGAAGTCCCACTAATTATAATGTACAATAGATAAAGAACACATAAAAATGACAGTGTAGCGAATTTGTTTCTATTTTTACTCTAAAAATCATGTAAAGTGTGTAATAGTCATTTACCTATTGGTAAATGTCTTTTTAAGTTACAAATTTAGAATTGGTGAAGTATTTAGTTTCACTTTAATGTGTAAGAATAGGTGAACGATTTGGTACTGTATATAAGACATGATCTGGTTCTATAATTTTTATAAGGTGTCCCTTGATGATTCCTGGAATACATAAGAGATGTCCTATAATACAGCATTGATACCCTTAATTTTAATATATAGATATTATATCTTAATATATGAATATTCATTTTAACCTAACAAATGGCATGAGTACCCCAAGGGTCAGTGTTTTTAGAAACATTGATACATTAATAGATCATTCATATGTGATATACATCATCACCCACTAAGTTCTTCATAAATATAACCCTTTTTAAACATATCATAATCAATACTTCTTATTATAAATTAAGTAAACAGTACATAAGAAAGGGTGATTTTAGAATAACGATATGGGTAAACAAGGGATGTATCAATGATCACATAATAAAATCATGGGCATAAAAGAATGATAAAATGATCTTAATAGATGAAAATTATAAACTATGTATCCACGATCATAGTCTTGAAACATTGATAACGCTCTCCAGTTAATAATACATGAACCATAATTTAATCAAAGAATACAATTTGTGATTTTATTATGTTGACACTGCCAACCAACACATTTGTAACATGTTATTCTTGGTAGGAACAACATTTTAGCTACATTGGGGTGAGGATAACATCACTTGTACCCTATTATTGGATTGTGTTAACCCCTTTTGTACCCTCTTTTAGGCTTGAGATGACCTATCATATACACTTTGTGCTTGTGGAACATTAAAAATTACCCAATTATTTGGAGGGAAATATATTTCTTGTTCCAAAAAATAGATAATTAAAATCTAATTTATGTATTCTAAAATATCATAATTCATTCATTCTATCATTAACCATGAAAATGAAGTATGTTTCATAATTATTTAAAAATTGAAAATATCATGAAAAGGGGATTAATTTTATAAATTCCATTTCTTAAGAATCTTAAAACATCCAAGTAAATAATACAGATAAAATCATTGGATCATATCCATGGTAAATCTTATATAACTCAAAAAAATGATATCGTAGATGTAAAATGATTTTTAAGTAAAACTTTCAAAATTTATTGAGGAATATATCATTTTAAAATGAAAATAACACATATATAAACTAAAAATTAACATTATATTAATGAAGATGTTTTATTTTAAATAAATCATTAAATATTTAAAAGTATTATGAAAATAATTGATTGGTCATGATGTATGTAAATATTGTTCATGTTGTAACATTTAAACAAAGATTCAATTCACATTTTCTGTAAAATTAAAAAGTAACCCATTTGGAAAATGTAGAGAATATTAAATTTAAATAATTTTTAAAAACTAAAATAATATAATTAATTATGTTCCATAATTAATTTTATAATAAAGTATAGGAGAATATATTTTTTACTGAAGAGAGAAAAAATGATGGATTTTGTTAAAAAAATCATTTAGAGTATTGAGTGCATACAATGACCAAAATAGAAGTGAAAAATTTGTCTCCAAAATTACATGAGAAAAATAAATTACATGTGGTTATGGAGAAATATATCAAAATATTTCATCATTAAAATGAAAATCATAAACCATCTTGGTAAACTATAAGATTGTAACATAAAACCCATTAACACTACAGTACCTTTTAAATTATAAGACAAAAGAAGAAAACAAATAAATAAAAACATTAATGATAATTAATATAATTATATTAATTATATAAAAAGGTCAAATAGGTAGTGTATCCACCACACAAAATAAATTATTTGTGAATATCGTATATGTCTCCCAGGAGTGAAAGTGTGGTGAAATCCATTACCTCAACTATGAATTCCATCATATTAATTAAGAAATCAGGAATAATAATTATAGGATAATTATATATATTAAATAACCATAATTATATATATCATACTACATATTATTTACTTATAATATTTTATCAAATGTTTGTTACCCATTCATTATTAAAGTCAATATGTTAGGTGACAATAACTTCATTTTTCATATAGTTTTGGTTTAGTAGTTTTCAACCTTGTACATTTATTATGGTTCATAATCAAAATAATATTAATATTTATATAAATATGTTATGTTTTCCTTATATACATATGTATTTTCACCTATAAAACTTATAAATAAGAATGGATCATAGTGTTAACGGAGACGGTAGGTCATGAATATGCATGAATGCTATTTCTATTTTATTAATTGATGTAATGAATGAAATTTAAATCGTAATTAACTTTTAAAGGGTAATTTTAATATTGAATATTTCCTATATATTCATTAAATATTACCTTATTAAAATTAATTTTAATATAAAATTAAAATATATCACATTGCTTAGTAGATGTGGTAGTCTATACATACAAACAAGCGATGTTATCATTTTGAAAGGAATTTCAAGGTAATAATTTAGAGGTGATATTATTATTATATAATTATAATTACATAATAAATATAAAATTAATATATTAAATCCATAATTATATCAATTTTGTAAATTTTGGGAGGGAAACGGGCTATATCGGTTCACTAGGTGGTACTTCCCCATACACACAATTGATAGTTTCATTTCCCATTTTAGGAAATAATATATGGGTGTATATTATGACATTAACATATTAAAATATAATTATATTGGATATAATAATGTTATTATATCAACAAGGTCTAATAGGATTTGAATAAGGTACGAGAACAAATAAAAAAAAATTCTAGATTAAGAATATTACCTTTTCTATGAGAAACCACATTCACATTACTCCTAAATCTTTCCTTGGATGGTTTTATTATAAATCTATTGTAACTAGGTAATGGTTTTTGGATGTAAAGGATGGATTTATGTTTTTTTATGAACGGAAAAGTCTTTGAAATTTTAATAGGATAGGATAGGGGTGCCCTAATATAATTGAGGTGAGTGACACACTAATAATTTATCCAACTTTTATAATAATTTCATTTCTATTTCATAGTAAAAATGATAAAAAATGAATCATTATCAATCATTATATGAGATAATGTTGAAATATTTACAAAAAATATGAATTAGATATGTTTTAATTTCATTTTACCCATTGACTTTTTTATTTAACCCTCTATAAACTCATTCTGTCCACAATAATGATAATTATTTTTTACAATTTTTAATATTCATTTTTAGTGACCCTATACATAGTAGCATAGTGCAAGATTCTTATTAATTAAACTGGAATAAGATATAAGGATTATCATACCAAATGTTTAAATAGTTTATAATTATATGTAAACATGATATATACATGATTTCTATATTACATTTGAAAATAGAATTTACAACATAATTTTTTTCAGGAATAATATTATTCCCACTAGAATATACATGAATACCAATAACAATACACATCAGGGTTTCATGAGGAAAAAAATAAAATAAAGATGATCCTAATTATCTTGTAAGGGTTAAGTATAGTAGATTTTATCATGTATCATTATATATTAATAAATATGGAATGGTAAATATCTGAACACACATTACATTAAATCATTAAATTAAATATCGTAGTTTGATAAATAATAATCAATATGATAATTACATATGTAATAAAATGTTCTATTTGGTCAATAAACCAAGATGTAAATTCATTTATAGATAAGCTCAATGTTAAAGAATCATAAATTATAATAACAATGTTATGAGTGAAGGAAAGGATTAATTATTGTAAGTCACGTCTCTGGAACATGATACATCTAGCATCAGGACATTTCAAAAAAAAATTAAAACTAATAGGTAAAAAACATCTGGTTTGGCCAAATAATATCATTTTATAATACTATATTTTCTCATGGAACAAAAAATGCATTGAGGGGATACATATAACCAGGACCCGCCTATGCACTACTTACTCAATGAATTCCACTTATATCAAGTAATAGATTTAATTCATAAAAAATATCAATTATCATAAAAATTCATATTATGTATTGCATACAAATTTAATAATATTTCTTCAGATAAAGAAATGCCATTCAATTTTGAAAACATTGTATTTGAAGAAATATGATCTTCAACTAAAGAGGGAAATTATATCAGATTTTACTAAAAAAACTATCAATTATTTTATGTAATAAAGAGTGAAAAAATTTTATTACTTCTTTAATAACCATAAGAGAATAAAATTAAATAGTTTTATTAGTTAATGACCAAATAATTTCCTTCAATATAATTTCTAGAATAAAGAGTCTCTATTAGAATGATATTATAAAATAATCCTTTATAATTATCATAAAATTTAAATGATAATTAATAAATGAATTTATTATATATATATATATTATAAATAAACAAAAAACAAGTGGACACATAACACAGTATAATCAAAAGTCATTTGTTACATAATCAATGAATATCAATGATGATTATGAAGTAATATAACTTAATGAAAATTGATAAAACACAATTTAATTGAATATTCTATTGATAATAAAATAAATAGTTTCCCAACATTATGTTAAATATGTATATTTGTAAAATATTTTGAATTAGATCATTCATTTTAAAATTTAATGAATGTTCCACATTATATAGTGAAATATTACTACATTATTTCTTCCATAAATATTTTATTTCATTTATTATTTTACCTCAATATTTTATAATAGTGTTCCTAAATAAATTGGATACAAATTTAATTTATTAAATTTGAGATGTGTCATGAATTATATTAGAATAATTGGTCCCTAAAGTCAAAATGGGCTAGAAATTATAGATTAGGCTCTATATCAATTTTTAGGCAATACATTCTTCATCAATGTTTATATGGGCCCACATTTGAGGAGAGGATCGAGGAACAATTTTAAAAAAAATCAAACTTATTTAATGAATGATGGTTCTATGTTTTTTTGGTAAAAGAGTTGGTGAAAATTGGACTAAATTATTTAGATGAATTATTCATTCACACATGAAACATCTTGAATCCCTAGCCTCCCCTACATTATATAATTTTTTTATAATTTTGAGGAAGTAGGATCCACCCTGGAGGATTGGGGGAAGAGTTTAAATTCTACTGTATCATTTTAATACACTATTGAAGGATGGAATATAACAACCATGGATCTCATCCAAAATTCTCTTTTTTTTCCTCTTCTTTGTTGTAATGTAATTGATCATTCAATAAAATATCTATTTTTATCGTATTTATTATGTCAAAATCAATATACGTCTTTATTTTATTACTTATATGGACTATAAATAAATATTATAAGTGACATTGGGTTATAAAATTTCTAAACCTTTCCAAATGTAATTTATTTTCATGTTGATTATATTGTCCCGGGGAAAGTAATTTTTCTTAGTAATATATCTAACACAAACCTTATTCATATATTTATTTTAAATAAATTATATAATTTTATTTAATTAATAAGACATATGAATTGAGTTTTTAATTTAAAAGTAATTATTAAATCTATTGAAAAATTAAAAAAACATGTGAGGTTGAGATTTGTTTAAATTGTTTGAGAACAACATTATATGGTAAAATAAAATATTGTGAGATTAATTTGTAGAGTTAAAATGAATTATCATAAATAAATTTATCCTTATTTCTAGGATGAATATATGACCTAATTTACCTATGAACATAATCTATCCATGGAAATGAAATCAGATTAGGAGTTTTAAATGCATGTTTCAAAGATACCATAGGCTTTAAGTAATTAAATATTTGTGGTAAAATTATCTTTACTAGTGAAAGAGGATAAAAAATGTGGGAATAATAATTAAATAGATTTTAATTTAAATTATAATTATTAATATTAAATTTAAAAGGTATATTTGGATAAAGTATTCCTTAAAATAAATTTGGTTCTAAAAAACACATTCTTGAAATGTTTTCTCGATCTCATTTCCATAAAAAAATACATTATTCATACTTTATACATATTAATAATTTATAAAAAAAATTAAACCATCCTTTTAAATATTTTGTTTTATTTTATATTTGTTCAAAACTATCTTTAATATGTTGTTCTAAATACTTCCAATTCTGATAGATGATATTGGTCATCCACTATAGTACACATAAATTACCAACAAAACCAAACATCATTGGAGAGAACCTATAACAACACCAATTAAATTGTATCCATTTACATATAGGAAATTAAATATCTAAACCAATTGGATATATTTATTTCTATTTTTCATTTGATTCCCTTATTTTTATCTTTCACCTTTATTTCACCTTTCTAAATTTTTCACTATTTTTTAATCTTTTTTTGGACCATCAACTCAAACAACACATATTTATATTATTGTCCAAATTTCATCATTTAATTTTTTTTTCATTTCATGTACTAATATTAAGGATCTATTATATCTTGACCAAAATATTTAACATATCATTAGGTATAAAATCAGATAGTTTTAGTCTATGTGAAGATTCACTATACAACCTGTTGGATATTTCCTCCATTCCAAGAGCATATAAATTGGAATGTCATTCAAATATAACCTAACAAAATAACCAATGCATGAAAATAATAATAATGAAATTAACATAACCATTCAATAATTCTTTAAACAAGATATTAACTATCAACAAAATTTTACTACATACCCAAAAACATGAATTGAACATCTAACTAAAATATAGATTAACACACCATCATGTAAAATGTTATCACATCTCTATAGATGACCCAAACAAACACCTTAAAGAATTTAATTTTGGTATATACCTTATAACCAATAAATACCTATTAATTCAAATAAAACTAAAAGCATTCTCATTATCACTTGATTGAACTGTAAAAGACGAGTTGTATTATCCCCATCCTAAATATAAAACCTATTTAAAATATTTGAATCTTATTTTCTTCAATATTTTTTCACATCATAAAGGATGGATACCATTCAAAAAATAGATCTCATGAATAAATCATCACTAAGTAAAGTCAATATATGATTATTGGAAGTGACACAAGATTTTTTTTATAAGGAACATGAATCAACAAAATGTTTGAGAACCTACCGATACAATACTACTATTAATTACTCAATCCTATAGATAGATGTATTATGGATGTTTCTATAGGAGGGGAAATGGTTGAAATAACACCATCATTTTAACATGAATGTATTAAAAAATTTCTCAAAACACCAATCAATTTGGCGATAGAGAAATATCACATGTTTTATTATTACATTAGTTAAATCACTCTTGTCTTAAAAATCATTTAATATATACAATGTTATAAGAATTAATAAAATTGTTGTAAAAGATTTATTTGTATTAAAATACATACTTACCCCCTTCCCGTGAGGCTTTGTAGAATTTGTATTAAAACAAATCACCCAACCAATTATTTCCCCCAATTACAAAAGATAGAGGATTGGTTTGGCCTATTACCTGGGAGACCAAATCATTAGTAGCAAAAAACACATCCCCAGAAGAATTATTATTCATTTTCACTGACATACAACAACAAATGGAAAGCTCAATAATACATGAGTTATGGTATAGACAACAACAAATTCCTCCTTTTTATAATGTAGCCTTCACGATAACTACATGGTTTTCAACAACTCCAGAGGTTATTTTAACCCCATGTATAAAAAGGTTAAAAAAATAAAATTCTCAACCAAATGAATATTCTAATAGAAATTAAATTCTGAAGAGAGAGAGATCATAATCAAAAAAGGGGGTTCAAGAGTCGGGTTTTGGAGTTGAGGGTGTTTAAAACACAAATGGGCCACATAGCCACTTCCATCCATGAATTAATAAGTAAAAAGTCTGAAAAAATTCCTACCTACACTACTCTAAATCCCAAGGGTAATTTCAGTCTCATCACATTGAGAAGTGGTAATAAAAGGCATGATACATCTAATCTAATCATTCCACCAATATTCACCACAACATCGGAGAAACCCTATTTAACACCATCTAATGAGCATCTAATGGAGAATAAAAAAGGTAAGAATAATATTTCATATTTTCCACCTAATCTCTTTCCCTTTACAAATATAGTTATTTAAAAAAATAAAATGTCCAATTAGGTGATGAAAAAAACTGTTTTTAGACACATTCAAGGATGTTGAGATTAAAATCCCCATTTTTTACGCCATTAATAAAATTCCATAGTGTGAAAATTCATAAAAGAATATTCTATCAATTGAAAAGAGATCAACGGAAATGAGATGATTTGTAACAACCAATGGTTTTTGAGTTTTGTTGAATTAATTTAATATTTATCTTATTTTTAATTTTACTCTACCAGGAATATAGATTTTGGTAGATGAAAATAGAATTTTCTCCTTGGATTATAGGAATGATTGTTCTTATATTTCACTACATGAAACACAAAGATTTAATTTTTTTTACATGGAACACTATGTTTATAGTCTATTGTAAATAATTAATAGTTTCATTCATAGTTTTCATTACATACAAGGCATTGTTTTATCAATCAACAATAAAATATTAAAATAGTATTATCTTTACCGCCTAAAAATTGTAATCGAATTTATGAATATGATTAACTGATGTGTGAAAATATTATTTACACAAGTATATAAAATGTGTTTGGTAATAAATCATTTATAAATGAATGTATGAACTAGTAGAAAATAAATAAATAAGTCTTTAAAGAAAACTACACCTCTTTATCTCAATAAAATTGAAAAATCACATTACTTGAGTGTTTTTATTAAAAAATTATCTAATACATGTTCATGTGATATTTTTCGACAAACATCAAATATTTTTGTTATGTGTAAATAATGAATCCAATTTTATGCATTAAAATATATAATTTTCAAAAAGTTGATTTCACTGACTTTTGAGGGAGACCCCTTTTAAAATATAATATTTGCATCATTAATAATTTTTTATTTTAAAAAAACCTTAATTTTTAAATTTAGAATACCATAATTTACATTGTGTTTATTATTTACCACTTTTTGTGATGTTTTATATATTTATGTATAGTTAAAAAACAGAATTTTTATTGTAAACTACTTTTTCATAAAATTAATTTATATGGTTAAATTATATTTCAAAATTATTTTAAAGTATATTTTTTTCAATTATAGAATAATAAAACAAATATATTTTATTTTATTCAATTTCACATTCAAATTTAGAAACCAAAACATTTCAAACATTTGATCATTTTAGATTTAAAAACATATTATATCATCCCATAAGTGGGATAAATTTTAAATTAATATATTCCACTTCTGTTCTCAGAATTTGAAAAAAAATGTATTCCATATTTTGATTCATATTTGTATAAAATTTATAGTATGTTCAATTATTTTATTTACAAAAAATATATTAATGAAAGTAATTAAAATTAATTATAGTGATGAATGTAAAAATGAGTTTACATAGAGGTTAAACATTAACATACCTAGCCAAATACCCTACAAACTCGTCCAAATGAGATTTTATAGAAATATTTCAACACCCCATTACCTAAAAAAGTTTTACTTAAATAATAATTTAATTTTTTTTGTTAGCATACTTTATACACAATGTTAAGATTATGATACACACAACAAAGAGTTAACATATGTTACTTGAAAATTCAAGTTTTACAACCTATTAATGTTGATACTATTTTAAATACACTTTTTTGATCTTTTATATATGTTATTTGACAAAATAATACTCTTATTTTTTTATAATAACGAAATTTCCATAGGGTGATTTTTTTTATTTTTTTGAGAAACTTCAATTTTTATGAATGGTGAAAAATACTACATTGTAGTTAAAAGCTTCATTTTTATTTAAATAATTGTTATATTTTAAATTTATTTTAGAAGTAAAAATATAATAATAATTAATTTATTAATTTAATATAGTTGATTAGGATTATTTTTGTATTAAATTAAGAAAACATAATGATCTTTTGAACGTCTATTTTACCCCCCTTCTAGCCACATCCATAGGATTAGCAATAAACATAATTTTAAAAAAAAATTGAATTCAATTTCAAAAAAAATAACATACATGGTTAAAATTATTAAAATGTTTTGGTTTAATAGAATAGCATGATTTTTTATGAATAGAATATTTAGTAATTTTTCTATCACACTTAAGAATAAACTGGATAATTAAGGGTAAAAATAATATTATACGAATTATTAAACTACCATAATACTTGTCCTAATTTAATTGGATGTGTTTATTTCAACAAAAATAATCATTGGGTGGATTTTGGGACCACCTGTATCAACTTATATTGCATTGAAATTTTTATAATGTTATTTATAATGAAAATCAAATTTTATTATACTATTATTCTTTACAATTAAAATATTTTTAATATGTGGTCATATAAGTGATATGGTCAACTATAATTAGTCTTTATAATAAAAATGAATATATAAAATATTGTAATTTATTTATCATTTAATAAAATCGACTACTAAATTAAATCGTGACACAATGATGATGTAGTAATCGATTTGTTAAAGGTAATATCAAATAAATGACATTAAAAATATTTTTAAAAATAATATCTAAATTATTTGTGTTTCCAAAAAAATTTATAGGTTACTAAGACATGTTATAAGTGTATTAAGTGGTTTGGTTTGAAGTTATATTTCTATTTGGATTTTATTTAAAGTTATTGTTACGAATAGTGTAAAAATTGACACTACCGATATTTAAGGAAATTAATATTTTATTAAATTATTTGAAAATAATAAAAATCATTAAAAAATATAAAATGATTATTATATGGTCTAAAATGTCATAATTGTTTTCATTTGTGGAAAATTAAAACCTTATAAGTAAAAATATATATCCTTTTAATATTTAAATTGTTATTACCACAATTGGAATTAAATATATTAATTAAGTGTAAATCAAAATTACAATGCTTAAAATAAAACAAAAATATCTAAAAAAGTAATTAGATGATGATTATTCCACCATTATAACATTATGAGATATATTTAGTTCTTTAATAAAATATTTTCTTGGAAAATAAATTATATATTATTTCAACCTGATAGTTAAAAATATCACAATTCTGTATTTAATAACTTTTATGTATCCACATAGGGTCACAATCAAGATATAAATGAATATAAATGTTTATTTAGATATAAAATAAATTATTTTCATTATATTAATTTTTTTTAATATTTTATATGTTATATAATTACCTTAAATGTTTCTTCAATTCCCAATCAATATTTATTTAATTAACAAATAAATAGTTTAAATGATTCTGAAAATATTATTTTGGATTTATTTTATATTATTTAATATTTCTAATGAATTTTAGAGACTTATATGATATATTATAGATGTGATAATAAATTATTGTTGAATTACCACTATTTATTCATGAATTTTGAGTCAAATTAAGTGAATATTATTAAATTTATCAATATTGATATCTTACTAAATTAATTTATTATTAATTTATTTAGAATTCACAAAGATGTCAAACAATCAGTAGGGGATAAAATATGGAAGAAAATGTTCTCTAATTTTCAATTATGTGTCATTTTTATAAATTTTGGTCTTGAATAGTCTTATTATGTTTTTAGATTTTTAGAGTTTCTTAAAGTACCTCTCCCATCTATTATAAAGTGACACCTCCACCCTCACTACATTACATAAACATGAGCCTTATAGCTAAACCAAACCCTACCCAATTCTCAGCAAAGTAATCTTAGTAAACATATTGATGTCTTGGTTTTTCAAAAAGACTATTACTAGTGTCTACAAGAGGAGATCCATGGGAAGTCCACCGAAGTAGTCGTAATTATTTCATCAATTCAATGAAATTTATTTTCTTCTTATACATCCACTTTCTATATTGTTTCCATACCAAACTAATAACTCAATTATCATCCATATATGATTATTTTATCATGATTATGGGACAACCAAATTATTCTCTTTATCTATAAACTTAAAAGCTATATCACCGCATGTGCATACGTACGACTTATCATCTCCATGCCATTGTGTAATTTATTTTTCAACACTATTTTATTTAGATGGGTATAATAATGAGTAAAATTGATATAAATTAGTAATATTACATGATATTTATTCTTCCCAATTCCATACTATTTAACAATTCATGTAATGATATTTCCCCACTTTTGTACATACGACTTACTATCTCCGCGATGCGATGATATTAATTCTCCATGTTAACCATTTAATAATTGTTATAACATTTAAATAATTAGTAACTATAATATTTATGAACATAATATCATTCTGGATTGAAATAAAATATATTCTATTCATAAGAAGCATGACTTACACGACAAAGCATTCATAGGAAAACGAAGTAGATAACACCTGAAATAATGGTAAAATAGACATATCTATAACCAAACCATATAAGAGTATCATATAAGATATTAAAAATTATTATATGATCTTTAAATAATTTGATAACATTATTTAACCATTTTACAAGAGGTTAACTCACCCTTGATGAAAATAAATTACATTTAATGGTTTAATTTGGAAATTTCATTTTTAATCAGGATATTTTATGAATATGTATTTACTAGGATATATTTATCATCCCACCCATGTTTCATACAAATTTATTTAAAAATAATATTCTACAATTTATTAAAGTCATTTTACACACTTTTTACTTTTTATAAAAAAAATTGAAAAATATTTTTTTCTTTTTCCAAAGGGGTATTTTATGGATTTTTCAATGAAATGAATGTTTTTATGATATGTGGTTTTATTGGATTTTTAAGCTATCATGACGCCTTAACATTTTAAATTTTCTCAGTAAATAATTCAAGGTTATTTTCAAAAGAAATTATTTCTTTTAAAATTGTGCTTCTTTTAAATGAATTAAATGAAAAAAGGTCATTTTTTCTGAAGGAAATTTTATTGATTTTATTTGATTATTTTCATCTATGTCAACATTATTTTTTATATTTTATCCTTAATTGTGGTTGATTTTTTGTGATACAATTTTCCAAATTCTATTATATGGTTTACAATATGTTTGATAGTGGATGTTCTATTTTGATACCATTCATGGTTTATGGTTAATGTATAAACATTTCATATGCTAATTTTAATATGAATTGTTATTTGTTTTATGTTTCACCCATTTAATTTGACTATTGTATTGGAATTAATAAATGAAGGGTGAGGCCCACTATTTCCCTTATATGCGTCGATATGTCTCATGAAAAAATAGATATAGACCATGTTGATACCATTCCCATTAATATTCTAATATGGATTTGGATAAGGCCACCACCATTTATTTTTAGATGTCTTGGTTGAGGCCTCAATCGAATGTTTTAGATGTCTAGCATTATTCATTCCCTCACTATGAGATTAGTTATTGATATTACATGTAATTATTTGACTTAAAGAATATCCATGTGAATGTTTAAATAGAATTATTTAATTTATCCTTTCCATATTATGGTCAATATCATGTTTAAAAGGTTTGTGTTTGTGTTTTATACCGTGCCTTAAAAGTTTATGCTTATTTTTTAAAACTTTTGTTGTTTTATTAACACACACTGAGCATATAGGCTCACACCTATATAATTGTTTTCTGAGGAGACCAAGATGTGTATTATAATTGATATATAGGGTTAATATAGTAGATTTATGGCATTTTTAAACGATTGTATATGTTGTATTTTATGTTTTGAATTGTAATTTATGGTTCATGTATATAATATTTCTTCAATACTGCAAAACATATTGGTCTATTATGATTTTACACCTTTTAATATTTCCAATATTTTAAAAAAATACACTGACTCTGGATTTTGGGTTTGCAAAATTATATATGGTATCATAAGAAGTTTATAAACAACCATGGAAGCATGATTTTGAAAACATAAATTAGGGAACGAGACCCAAATCAAGACTTTGAGGATAAGTGTATAAGAACATTCACAAATTTTAGAATGGTTCATATTCTATGGGTAATCCTTTAAATACATCTATGTCGGGATACTAAAATTGTATTTGGTTCTAGAATATATGTACATTGGAGTAACAACTCTAACAAGGTTTCCCAGGACTGACTTTGGGTATCCTGGTAATGGACAATGGGCCTTACAATGCACCTGGTTTGAAACTCATGGGGGAAATACTTAAGATAATTCACATTCTCTTTTTTAAACTATTATAATGGATATAAGAGTGAATATTTCATTTTAAAAACCATGTTAATGATATTAGATATGCAAAAATTTAACATTTTTTTATAATTTTTCTAATTTATATATTATACATTATGATGTGATCTATTCTAGTGTATGCCATCAATTAGAAATAGTGCCTAGTAGAAGGAATGTAAACCTCACCAATGCATGTGATCCAATGTATAATAAGGATCATATATTTTAGGGTCTTAAGACAATATTTATAAGGGAAATAGTCTCCCAAGCATTTTAAACATATAAGGATGAAATATCATGTGATATCATCCTAGTTAAAAATTACACTAATTATATAGATTCAGAGGGAGACATGATAATAAAAGGATAGTTTGGAAAAAATTAGATAAAGGGAAGAAGGTAGAAAAATTATTTTACAAGATGTGATAATTGTGGAAAGAAACACCCTGAAAATTGCTTAAAATTTATGGGAGGTTTCTACAAGTGTGGTGTAAAATGAAACTATTCATGATATTACAAGGATAAGAAAATTGTTTCTAATGTATAATGATTCAACTTTAACAATATGGGACACAACACAAATCAATCTATCACGAATCAAAGGAATATACCCCCAAATGATTCCAATAGATTATGGTATATATTATGTTACTAACATGAATGGAAATAAATGATTAATGTTATTATGTTTGGATTCAATAATTATTTCATTTGAGTATTTTATCATTGATGTAATATTTGAAAAAATTATGTTATATATAAGGATTGTACTACAATACATCATCAAAAAGGATTTGGAAACATGAGATATTACATTGGGTTTTTAATGTGATAATGGTATTTATATATTTTTTAATTTATTATAATAGATACATTATGATTATGGAAGATATGATGTTCATATTGATGTCATAAATATAGAGACCTTTTTTTAATGTTAATTTTGATAGAAGTATTTTTGGATAATTCTTAAGGATAGAATGGATTAGATTGATCATTGGATATTATTTTTTGAGGTTAAAACATTAAATGTTATATATGTATTATAATAATAATATAGTTTTAGAAAAATGAAAACCTACATGTTGGGTGACAACTCGTCGCATCCAGAAAGGCAACGAGACTTGAACCAGCAACTAAATGGTGATAAGGGTACATCACCTACCATTGGAATTGGTTATGTGTTGGGTAGTATGACATATTTTTAATTATTTCAATAGTATGTAATATGTATTATAAGTCTATTTTTGGATCACTATATGATTATGATAAATATAAAATATTTTAGTTTTGTTTTCTTTTGTTGAGAAATATGTGTTTGAGGTAGAAATTGGTTTATGGATGAAACTTTACTTCTAAAATAAGTAATATTTGTTATTTTCTTAGTATATAAATTATATTTATTCTTCAACTATATAGAAAGGATCATGAATCCAAAAATTATATCCTAGTCGTTTTTTTGATGAATCAAATGATCCCTTAGAGAATCGTAGATTTATATCCCTGTGATTGTAAGCATTATTTTAATCATGCATTCTATTACTCTACATCAGAACATGATTGTTATATTTCTCTTCCATGACCATGTTTTCTTATATGGATCCCTAGATTTTGTTATCTATGGTTTCCATTTTACTTCATTTTATATATTTTAAATTAGAAATTTTATTGACCCTTGTTCTGATTTGGGATTTTAGTAAACAAGTTTTTAATATTCAATCCTTAGTTACTGATCCAGAATTTGAAAATTAAGAGGTAGTAATTTAATTTAGGTGGGGATAATTTGACACCAGAAGGCATAAAAATATTTTACATTAATAATAATATAATTTTTTTGTTATCATTCCTTATACTCAATGTTTAGATTAAATTACACACTACAAAAAAGTAATATTGTGTTACATGCAATATCTTGTTTTATCACCTAATAAAGTAGAAACCTTTTTAAATACCCATTTTGAATTTTTTAGTATATTTTATTTTAAAAAATAATTTTCTTATTTGAATTCATTGTATCTATGTATTCATACATGGAGTTTTTTATTTTTCTGAAAAAATGAATTATTTTGATGAATAGTTAAAAATATTATTTTGTAGATACAAACCTCACTTTTATTTAAATAATTAACATATTTTAAATTGATTTTAAAAGTAAAAATAGATTAATAATAAATATATTAATCCTAATTTGTATTGATGTATTTTATATAAAATTAAATGAATTGTTTTGAGTTTGACAATAATGATATCTTATTGAATTAATTTATTTATAAATTATTTAAAAATAATAAAAATGTTAAACAATTATAGGGGGTCAGATATAGTCAAATATTTATTTTAGTATTCTTGTATTGGCCATTTTATTGTATTTATATTTATAATAATTTTATTATATTTTAGTATATATAGAGTTTCCAAAAAGATCCCATCCGTTTTATTATAAAAAGGAACATCCTCCCTCACTTCCTCACGTCACCATCAGCATTATAACTCAAACATAACCTTGAAAACCCACCAATGAACATTTTTTTTAAATATGGAGGTACTTATTTTCCCAAAATACCATCCCTCGTAACTCTAAGATGATATCCAAAAGAATTCCACTGAAGAAGATGTTATTATTTTACCGATTCAATTCAATTAAATTTATTTTTCTACATCCTCTTTATATGATGTGTCCATAACAAAGAAATAAATAAATTATATGAAATATAATAATATTTTTTCATTATTATATGACAACCATATTCTTATTTGTATCCATCATATGAAAAACAATATCACAGTGCTTGTGTGCATACGACTTACAGTCTCCACACCATGGTTTAATTTGTTTTCCAACACCACTTTATATGGATGGGTATAATTATAATTAAAATGGATATAAATAAGTACTATGAAATGGTTATTATTTTTCCAATTCAAAACCATTTAACTGGTAAGGAAATGATATTTTCGCACATGCGTACGTACAACATACCGTTTCTACGATGTGGTGAGATTTATTCTCCAAATTAACCATTGGAGAATGATTTTAAATTTTATATGATGAGTAAATATAATATTTTGGAACCTAATATCAATATGTATATGAATAAAATATATCCTATATATAACAAAAATGACTTAGATGACAGAATACACATAGGACAACGAATTAGTTTACGTGCGAAATGAAGGTAATACTAAAATTTTATTTACAAAACTATATAAGAAGAAAATATATTATATTATAAATATGGATGTAGTCTGGATATAATTTAATAACATCATTTAAACAATATATAAAAGGATAACACACCCTCGACTAAATGAAATTAAAATGTAAGGGTTAATTTTATAATCTTATTTTTATTCAGGATTGTTTATAATTATGTATTTACTGGGGAATATTTATCAACCACATCCATGATTCTTAAAAATTTATTTCCAAATAGTATTAATTTTTTTGTAAAATTTATAAATGTAATCTTTACATACATTTTTATTTTTATAAAAATATTTGAAATAATGTTTTTTCATTTTTTTTAAATAAGGTACTTTATTTCTTTTTCGATAAAATGAATTTTTTTAACTTATTGGGATTGAGTGTATTTTCTACCATTGTGACACCATAATGTTTTAAAGTTTACATTAAATTATTACATAGATATATTTCAAAAGAAATGTTTTCATTAAAATTTCATGGATTTTAAATGATTTCAATGTAAAAAAGGTATTATTCTCAGTTAATTTTTAATGATTTTATGGGATTATTTTCATCTCTGTCAATATACTTTGAATTTATTCATAAATAATGTTTATTGTTTATGATACAATCTAACATATTATATTTCAGGTTTTATGATATGGTGGACTATAGATGTGTTATTTTGATACAATTCATGTTTTAGGTTAATGTATTAACATTTCATGTGTTATTTATAATATGCATGTTTATGGTGTTTATGTTTCACACTTTTCATATGAGAAATGTACTAGACATAGTATGTGATGGGTGGGGCCCACATTAGACCCTCAATAAATTAATAAGGACCATGATTCAAAATATATGTGGACTCGGTTAAGGCCTTGACCATTTATTTTCATATATGGATTTGGTCGAGGACATAACCATTTATTTTTAAATGCCTTGGATGAGGCCTCAATGGTATTTTTTAGATGTCTCAAATTATAAATTCCCTCCTTATGAGATTAGTTATTGATATTAAATATGATTATAATACTAATGGAATATCCATGTGAATGATTAAATGATATTATTTTATTTATTCTCTCCATATTATTCCCAATATTATGTTTAAAAGTCATGTGTTTCAGTTTTATACCATTCATTAAAAGAGTATGCTTATTTATGAATGATTTTACTATATTTTTAAACATACTAGGAATATGACCTCACCGCTTTTTTATTTATTATTTTTCCTAGATTCTAGGATATGTATTTATGATTAAAACACAGATTCAATCTAGGAGTATTTATTAATTTCAAAAGATTTTCTAATTATTATTTTATGTTTTGAATTGTAATGTATGGATCATGTATGCAATATATTTTCCATGAATCATTAACTGGTCGGTCCTTGGAGATTTCATTCCTTGTAATCACATAAATATATAAAAGTAATGCATCAAACCTGGGCCTCTAGGGTTAGGTACATTTAATATTTTCCTATTAGATCCTTCATTTTCTATAAAATTGGTAATTTTTTGAGACGTATGATGTAATGGACAGCACTAAATAGTGTTTTAAATTTTATATTTATGAGAATGACACTCCTCCTCCACTATAAAATGTCACTCACACCCTTCAATTCATAACACCTATCAGTCAATTTTTTCTAATCCTAACCCTACCCAAATTTTCTCCCAACACCCCACCTCTCAACATAGAATCCTCACTTTATGCATAAATCCAACCAGGGATGTAATTTTTAAAAAACCAAAAAATTCCGTGATTTTTTCTTAAAATTAATGGGATTATATTGAGACTGGTCCCTATAATTATTCTAAATTTTGAGGCATGGAGGTTCCGGAAAGTATTTTTGATATTTTTTTAGGTTCATTAAATAATTGTGAGAGCGTGTTTTTCCAACATTTAAACTAGTTCCTAGGTCAAATATCTAAGGACACTATTAAACTCAGAGATTTAGGATTCAACTATAAAGGAACAAACATTGGATGGTGTGGGCCTACAGTGGGTGTTATTTTTTTCCTTAAATAAAATAATTAAGTAAAATTATTTTATTTTCAAATCCTTATAACTCATAAACACTAACTTGGAATACAAATTTTAGAGTACCGTTGAGCTCAAGAAGAATTATTTCTCTTAGCCAAACCTTAACCTTGAACATTGTAGGTTGAGGTTTAAAGATAGTTTTTGAGGTTTCTTTAGATGAATTAAAATGGCGCACCTACATAGTTTGGGATCTTATTAATGGGTGTCTATATAAAAAATTTGAGGGCCCCATTTCATCAGAAATGATGGCATTATATAAAAATACAACTAACATCGACCAGAACGAGTCGAGGTAAAATGATATTTTTTTCCATTTAAGACAAATAGATTAATTATAAAAATGTTATTTTATTCAAAAATTGTTTTGCTGAAACAAAAAAAATTTCTGACTAATTCATGATATAAATGAAACAATGCAACATTTATTTGATGGAAGCATAATATAAATGTTGTTTCATAAATTGGTAGTGTAATGATGAGACGATGTAGTGTAATAGAAATAATGCAACTCATTTCTTTATTAATTAAATTACTTCTTGGAGATTTAGAGCTATAAATTCTCTCACAAATTCTGAGGAAAATCTATCCAATGAAGAAAATCGGTGATTCACTAGTGATAATAACGTACCTCAATGAATGGGACTGGAGAGCGATGAATGGCTACTGATTTGAATGGAATGTGAATCCCCGCACATGGATCACTTTAGAAATTAACCTATCCAATGTAGGGGTTTAAATTTTATGTTTTGAGTTTCCTCATTCCAAAAACAACAAACGTGGATAAACCCAAAAAAAAGTTGATCTTCGAATATCTTATTCTTGAAAGAGGATTCTCATTATCTAGGTTTTTTATCAGGATCAATTTCAATGAAATCATAATCATATCCCCCAATTTTTTAAAAACTATGACGTGGAGGGTTCGGGGCAACACGAATAACGCTCGAGCCCATCCACATTGGTGCATTCTTGTTCATTTTTCGTTGTTGTAACTCTCTATTGACATTAAAGAGTTTTTGATACTGTAGAAGGGAGGAAGGAACCCCATTGACGTGGAGACAAAGATTCATTGAGGAATAGAACATCGGAGTGGACTCAGGGATCTATAGAAAATTTTCTTAGTGCATAGGGCTAATGTCAGCCACAAGAAGGTGGAAGTGTTCCATAAATACATGTAATGAATAATAATGTCATGGCCAGCTCAGGATATGGTGGCATATCAGTGGACGGGAAATTGGAGGAGGTAGACATTGCCACTCAGCCACATCGGTGGACTATCTCGTTCAATGTGGGCCGCATCGCACATGCATGCTATCTAGTGGGGATTGTGTGTGGGAAGATGTCAGGCCAGCTTAGTCGGCCATGGAACACCACAAACAGGACACCATCCTTACATCAGGGCTGGGGGAGACCAGACTGCCATGCAAGCAGGTCTGGGGGTGCAAACTAAGCGGCTAGGCAGCCCAGTCTGGAACAAGACCACCGATTATTACAAGCTTGGCTGGTAGAATAAAACAAAGCCACTATATGGCATAGGATTGGAAGAAATTGACCTACCTATTTTTTGGTTGGCCGAATGGAATAGGCTCATTGGCTGTCCCGGTGGGCTGGACCACCAACAAAACCGTGTTGGGTCCAGCAAGGCTGAAAGGGCCTGGACAAGTGGTCAGGCCAAACCAAGCCATCCTAGACCCGAACCTGGCCAGTTTGAATCGGTCAAGCAAGGCTGGGTCATGTTCCACCCTCAGGCTGGGTTTGTCAGGTCGGTCAGACTAAGTCGTATTAGGCCAAGACACAATCGCCCCCGGTTTACTAAAATGCCAATATCATTCAGACAGGGTGTCCGAATGAAGAGTCGTTTGTGGCATTGGGACCCTCGCGAAGAGATGTTTCTTTTGGGACTCTATAAGGATGATTTAATTTTAGATTATATATGAATAATTTATTGAGGATTGGATTATCCCAGAATCAAGCATAGTACATGCGGGAATCCTATAGCTAGATTATACTTGATGACTGTTGGATAGGGTCCCTATGTGGATATGCTAATAGTGAACTTGTGTGGATCGGTTAAAATTGCATATGTGGGAATCATATTTATGTGACCTGTTGGGCCAATGCTAGGGATCGTCTTGGTTTGAAAAGGCATACCCATGGTACTGATCTGGGATGATTACCTCAGTATGATGGCCTAAGTGGGAAGCAGCTCTGTGTGACCCAGAAGTCCCATGATGGGGAGCGGCTCTATGTGGCCCAGCATTCCAATGATACTAATTAGTGGTGAGTACCTTAGTAGTCCAAGGTATTCAGTGAATGACTGATACATTTTCCTTAAATATATTAGATTATATAAGCGTGAGTTGATAGTACATTATGTATAATTTCTTTTGTAGTTTGTCCTTTTTTTAGGATCCCTACTAAGTATTTTTTTACTCACCTCTACACGGGCTTCACCCGCATGTGTTTTGTCAGGAGCAGATGATAGGCACTTTGATATAGATTGTACTAGATGGGCCCTAGCTGTTCCCACTAAGATATGACAAGATATACTACTCCCATATCTTATGATGCCACTCCTTTCTTACCATTCAGGTGGGGTCTTCGGCGGATGTCTTAGAGAGATCTTTTTTACATTATCATTTTTAGTTTTTTTTTTGGTGGATTTTTATTCTGTCCCATTTGAATTATAGCTTGTACCTTTTCTCTATTATTATTTAGTGGCACACATGTTTTCCACTCCAGTTGTTTAGGATGTGGTTGTGTGAGTCTGTATATACAGGTAATTTGTAAAATGCCTCCAACTCTTGGGATAATGCCTTTAGTGCTAGTCTCCATCCCATGGCCTTTGGGTGGCTAGCATGGGTTAGTCACAACATAGGACATGGGGGATGGGTTGTGAAAAAATTTTATTAGAGGGGGTGAGTTCTACCTCAATTACTGGAATTCTATTTTTTTTGTTTTTGGTAAATAGTGTTTAATGTTTCGAGTTTTACGTTCAAATTCAAGGAGTCTAGTGTTGGTATGGAGGCCGACATTTCAATACACCAGGATCTTGAATTCTGCCTTTTGGATCTATACATAACAACACTGCTTACATGCATCATATTTGAATTGAGTGTTTCCTTATGTTCATCCAGAATCAGAGTATGCTCGCCTACTATAGTATAATGATTTCGTTACATCATGATCTATATTTAGGATGCCTCCATGTAGAATTCCATCCAAGATTCCATCAAATAATTATGAGTACATCCCACCTAGCAACGAGGCGTCAATTTAGAAAAAAGTGCTAGTGATGGCCCCACCTGCTTGTGTACTAGTGTTTCCACTACCCGTTGATCAGCAATAACTGCAGGTGCTACCGGTAGGGGAGTACAAAGGTTAATCACCATGAAGGAGTTCTAGATATAGATAAAACCTAGGTTTAGGGGAGATACTGAACACTAGGTGTTCGACAATTTTATTGAGGTGGTTACACAAGTCATCCATCTTATGAGGAAACCTCTCGACAGAATGGAGATCATAGATGAAAACCTTCTTCTGAGCTCAATATTGATATGTTGGAGCATATAGGACTTATTATTTTCTACATTTCTCTCTATGTGTATGCAAGAGCTACTGCACCTACAACATGGTATCATGAAATTAGCATTGTACTCTATGGGATTCAATGAGATTTCTCACTATTATACATACTTGGATTGCGACCCATTATATATGGATAAATCCTTTTATTAGGGACTACATTGGTAGATCTATGCATCCATGGTGTCTCTCAACATCCCTACCCAGGATGGGGTGCTAGATAGAGCCCTACATTAAGAGTGATTCCTGGAAGGGAAGGTGTCGATAGCTTGATCTAGTAATAAACACCAAGTGGAAGATTCTTTATTGGTGGGTACCATACGCAGGACCAATGTAGCTTAGGCATTTTAGAGGATGACCCAAGGACTCATGGTCAGCAGTGCTGTGATCCTAGTGTAGAGGGATTCTGCAGGGGGACTAGTTGTGTATCACATGTGGTGGGAATAGGCACATGGATCATGACTACCCGACCCTCCCCACATACGATCAACAGATGGACAAATAACCCCCTAGGTAGATATAAAGGTACAAGCTGGGAGGTCTGCAGGGTTGTGAATGTGGCAGAGGAGCAGACTGAGTAGCAGGGGGTGGGAATTGTTTTGAGGTACTAACACCACCACTCCAATGTGGTCCACCGAAACCTTGGGAAGTAGGTAAACATGGGAGGGATCATCTTCCTGAAGTAAAGTATTATCACCACGGATCTCTAGATATTTTTATATATATGATCTGTTTCTTTTCCACTGAAAGTTATAATTCTTATAGGCAATGGTTCCAATCACTCTTTCCTTGCCTCAATCCTCATTCAAGGCTCAAATATCTTGATGGAATTGTTGGCTCGATTCTTATGATTATATACTCTTATGGGAGGGGATTCTATGATTAAACCCTCATGTCAGTTGTGTGTGGATCCTCGAGGTGGTGAGAGCTTCAGATGGGATCCCCTAGTAGTGGATTCATGGCCATTCAATCTCATCTTGGGTATGGGCTGGTTATCCATAGTTCATGTTCATATTAAAATGTCTTAGGTGTAGAGAGTAGTGTGTCTATGAGGGTGGGACTATATTTTCCTTCACCGACAAGAAGGTAACTCTTACAACACATGGCAGAATTTCTCGAAGGAGGTTGTTGTCGATAACTCACCAGTTGCCTAGCCTCACCCTCGGTTCAGTGGATGAGATATTTCTTATAATTCTTGTAGTGGTAGACGAGTATGAATATAACATTCATGGGGTTGTTCATGGGATACCTCCTCACATGTTGGTATACTTATACATCGATTTGTACCCCAGTACAACACTCATATCCATGCCAACATATCAGAAGGATCCCACAATGCTTCAGGAGTTGAGGGTATATTTGGATTACTTGCATGATAATGGCTTGATGAGGCCCAACATTTTAGTAATGGTAACCCTGGTGTGGTTTTCCAAGAAGGAAAACAAAAGCCTAAGGCTATGCATGGACTTCTGGTTCCTGAACCAGTTGACCGGGATGAAAAAGTATCCAATACTAAGGATGGATGACCTATTTGTTTAGATGACGGTATAGATATTGTTCTCAAAGATACAACATAGATCATACTATCAATAGCTTCATGTACAGAATGAGGATGAACAAAATATAGCCTTGAAATGTTGGTATTTCTTCGATGAGTTCTTGGTTATTCCCTTCACCCTGACCAATGCCCCAGCAGTTCTCCTGGGACTCATGAAAAGGATCTTCCATCCTTACCTCAATCATTTCTTGGTGGCCTTCATTGATGATATCTGGGTGTACTCATCATTAGAATAGGAACATGCTACACACCTACAGATAGTCCTGGATAAACTCTAAGAGAACTAGATTTATGGGAATATCTTGATGTGCCACTTCTAGATTCGCGAGTTCCATTTTTTAAGACACGTCATCTCAGAGGTTGTAGTTGCAGTGGATCTAGAAAAAATAGAGGCAGTTCTTACTTTGGAGCTACCTAGGAGCGTGAATTAGGTGAACAGTTTCCTGGGGTTGGCTGGAAACTATCAGAGGTTTATGCCTAACTTTTATATGGTAGAAACATCCTAATCATATTTTACATTAAAGGGAAAGCCCTTTTTGTATGGAGATGTTCCAGAAGAGTTTCCAATAGTTGAGATAGAGACTTGTTAGTGCTGCTATCTTGAGACTACTAGAGGTCGGAGTTGGATTTATAGTTTTCTATGATGCATCTGGGACCTGACTGGGTTGTACCCTGATGCCGGACTGTGTAGTGATCAACTATGGTTTGCGTTATTTGACAAAGAAAGACCAGAAACATGCAACCCATGACCTGGATCTGGTAGTATTAGTCATTTCATATAAAATTTGGTGGCACTACTTGATGGGTGAATGATTTACCATCTTCTCCATCCACAAGAGCATAAAGTATATCTTCTCCTAGAAGGACCTGAAATTGAGGCAGTTGTGATTGTGTTAGTCCCTATACAACTATGAATTTGAGATATCCTATACACCTAATAAGGGGAATTTGGTGGATGACGCGCTCAACAAGAGATTTAGTTTGTAGTTGTTGAGTGAGATAATGTATCGGCTAGCTGCGATGCAGATATAATTCATGGATGATGATAGAGCATGTTACCTTCATTTAATGACCATCACTCCAACACTCATACAGTGAGTTGGGGAGGCATATATTGTTGATGTTTATTGTGAGGCCTGCGGTTCTCAGTTATCCTTAGGACAGGCTCGAGATGGATTTGCAATAGGTGGGGAGGATTTCATCCATTTTAGAGGGTGAACCATAGTACAAGTGGAATTTTGAGATGATATTTCGATGGATTTCTATACCTCTCACTTATAAGATCATCTTGGAGAGGAAAAGACGTTCCCGGAATTTCGACATCAGTACGGATGGCCATAGATAATGAAAACAATGTCTGATTTCATTCATAGTGCCTCATTTTAACGTAAGTAAAGGCTGAGCATCTGGATCCAATAGGCTTGGCCCAACCACTGGAGGTACCAGAGTGGAAGAAGTATGGTATATCGATGGATATAATAATAGTATTACCACTCATGTCCATGGGCCACAATTCTATATGGGTGATCTTTGACTGACTCAACAATTTGGTCCCTTCCTATCTATCTGAGAGAAGTGATCTGTAGATTTCTTAGGATGCCTCTATGTCCAGGAGATAGTGTGGTTACCCGGGGTTCCTTCATATAATGTCTCAGACCATGATGCTTGGTCAAAATCCTAGTTGTGTAATGGATTATAAGAGGCTTACGGGACTCATTTTTGCTATAGAAATGACTTTCACCCACAGATGGATATCGAGACAGAGCAGACCATATAGACATTGGAGGACATGCTTTGTGATTGTGTCCTTGATTTTGGTTATAGTTGGGAGTGCCAAATTACACAGGTGGAGTTATCATACAATAAAATATATCACTCCACCATTGGCATGGTAGCATTCGAGGCTTTGTATGGGAGACCATGCAGATAAATTATATGTGTGAAATTCCCAGGGGAGTCAACAATCATGGATCTAGAGTTTGTACGGGATACCACTGAGAAGGTATAGAACATCTAGAAGTAGATGAGGATAGCACTGAGTAGGCACAATATTATGATGATAAGAGATAGAGGCCCTTGGAGTTCATGGGGGGAGACCATATATTCCTTTGGGTCTCACTCCGATAGGGATTCCTTAGATTTTGCTAGGGAGAGAAGTTATCTCCGAGGTTCATCAGACCATTCCTGATTATGAGTATAGTTAGCAAGGTGGCATACAACCTAGCTCTCCCCCCACCGATGCACTAGGTGCATGGTGTTTTCTACATGTCATAGCTGAGGAAGTACCTTCATGATCAATTTCACTTCATTGACTAGGGCGAGCTACGCATTAACGATGGGGTGATGTTTGTGGAATTTGGAGGAGATAAAGGATCGATGGGAGATGGTGCTTTGTATGCAGTCAATTCCTATGGTGCATGTTTGTTGGTAGCATGAGAACTTCCAGGAGGGAACATGGGAGCTGGGGCCTTGTATTCGTTCTTAGTACCCCTTTCTATTTGTTTATCCCTTATTTTTTCTTAAAAAGATGTAATGCTCTAGAAGGTGGGAGTAATGTAATACTCTGAAATTCTATGAATTTTTTTAAGATTAGATTGAAATATTTTGAGACCAAGCATAGAGATGGCATGTAATTTCAAGGCCCAATGTGGATTAAATGTATTTTAAAAATTATTTTGAGGATTATTAGATAATCTTATTAGTGGGATTTTCTAACTTTTAATTAGGTTCCCATATCGAAAATATGATGGCACCGTTGAACTCATAGTATCAGGATTTTCCAAAAAAAGGCCTAATGTTGGCTGGCATGGGCCAAATGTGGATGTTAGTTTTTCACCGTAAATAAAATAATTCAATAAAAACTATTTTATTTTCAAATTATTATAACATTTAAATGGTATTTGGGATTGGAAATCTATGAGTACCATTGAGCATGTGAGGGTGTTATTCACTTAGGCGGAGCTTAACCATGACTGGCATGGGTCGAGGGTGAAAGATAGTTTTTGTGGTTTTTTAAGAGAATTCAAATGGAACACGTGAGTGGTTTTTCAAACTTCTAAATGTGTCCTGGGAATAAACAAATGTGGGAACCATTGTGTCCATAAAATCGACATTACCTAAGAATAGACCTAACCATAATTGTTGCGGGTCGAGGGGAAAAGTTAATTTTCATCCATTTATAGAAAAATATAATAAATTTAAAAATATTATTTTATTCAAAAGTTGTTTCGCTGAAATGTAGTGATGAGCCAACTAATTTATTCCATAAATGAAATAGCACAATGGATAATTTCTATTTCATAAATTTTCAGCATAATGATACGATGACATAACATAACCAAAATGGTACAACACATTTTTATTTTAATTAGATAATGTGTTAGATAATCAGAGAAATAATTTATCTAATGGATTGTAGAAGTTCTATCCAATGAAGAACACTAACTAATTGTTATAGACAACAATGCACCTTGAATAATGGGACTGGAAAGAACTGAAAGCCTACAGCTTAATATAGAACATGAATCCCTGTTGATGGATCACTTCACCAATGAACCTATCTCATGTATGGGTTTACATTTTATGATTTGATTTTTCCCATTCTTCATTCAAAAACAATGAATGAAGATCAAACCAAAATCCATTTGATCTGTGGATCTCTTTTTATTTCTAGAGGGTACTAATTCTAAGTGTTTTTGATTGGGATTAACATCAATTGAATTGTAATATTATCCAACCTTTTAAAAAAATCTAACACAGAGAGCATGGGACCACGTGAATTATATATGAGCCCCTCCACCTATGTGTGTTCTTATGAATTCATCAATACTGCAAAAATGGATTGATCGACTAGAATTTATGGGACTGTAGTAGGGGGATGGAACCCCTTGAAGGCCATAGGCACAGACAGATTGAGGAACAGACCATTGGAGTGGACCCGTTGGTCTACGGAAAATTATTCTGGCACATAGGTGGTGGTGGCCGTGGGCGGGAGATGTTGTCCCACAATGGATTGTAGTGGAGAACATGGCCACGACCATCTAATGACATGGTGGCATAACAGGTGGCCTTCAACAATGGGCAAGTGGCTGGCTGAGGAGGATGCGGCCACCCGACCACATCGATGGAGCAGCTCGCGTTGTGTGGGTTATGGCACACGAGAACACTATCCAATAGGGACCACATGTGGGAGGAACAATGGACGGATTATACTGTCTCAGTTTTCTATAAAACAAATTCCCTTATTGTGTCTGGGATGGAGGAGATCGGCCCACCAGGCCGGCTAGATCGAGGGACCCAAACCGGGCCCCTCAGAGGCCCCGACCAGAAAAAGTCAGCCTTCTTTGTGAGGATGGGATATCAGGATAAAAATGATCCTATGGTTGGCCCAGATTGTGATGAAATAGGACTCCCTATTGTGGGTCGGACTGAAGAGAACTAGGTTGATGGCCGACCCGGTGGGCCAGAGCCACGGTCGAACAGGGCCAGGTCCAGCATGGTCCAATGGGCATGGCCCAGTGCCAAGGCTCGAATGGGAAACCACAGACCCAAACTGGGATAGGTCTTGTAGGTCGAACTAGTTCAGGTCATGTGGGACCCCTGGGATGGGTTGGTTGGGTTGGTCTGACCAGGTCAAACTCAGCCTAGACACAATCGGCCCATGTTTACTATAATGCCATTATCTTTCAGACCAGGCATCGAATTGATGATTTGTTTGCATCATTGGGATCCTCGTGCATGGACAGATATTTGTTATACTCTATAGGGGATTTCATGGATGTTGAAATATAATGAATGGATTGAGGAGTGTATTCTCTAGGAATCAGTCTCACAACAAGCGAGAATCCTGCTGCTGGCTGAAACCTAATGATTGTTGATTAGAGTCCCAATGTGGATCAGCTATGATAGCCTAGGTGGGAAGCAGATTTATGTGACCTCACAAGCCCATGGTGGGGAGTGGCTCTATGTGACCTGGTTGTCCTACAGTACTCATCAGGTATAAGTACCACAGTATGATGGCCTATGATGGAAGCGGCTCTGTGTGACCTGGTAGGATGACAGTGGGGAGCGGTGCTATGTGACCAAGCATACCCACATAAATCATCAATGATGAGTACCCCAGCAGTCCATGGTGTTCAGTGTGTGACTGATAGTTTTTCCTTACATATGTTAGATTATGCATGCGAGAGCTGACATTACCTAATGTGTCCATTTCGTTGAGGACATTCCATTATGTTTTAGGGTCCCTACAGAGTATTTTGATACTCATACCTACATGGGATTGGCCCGCACATGTTGTGTCTGGTGTAGATGACAGATGATTCGATAGAGTCGTCAGTTGCTTGGGACTAGGTGGTGGCCAGTGAGATACGAAAGGCATGACATACTTCCCCATCTTTCAACAACCACTCCATACTTACCCTTAATGTGGGGTCTTCTACAGACATTTTCCTATGATCATTTTTTACTTTCCCATTTTAATTTTTTTTTTTAGGTTTGTATTATATCAAATTTGACTTACTGGTTGTAACTTTTCTTAATGATTGTTTCATGGCATGCATTTTTTCCTCCCCAGTTATTTGGGACCTGGTTTTTTCTGTGTGGGTGTCTACAGGTAATCAAAAAAAATGCATACCACAAATGGAATAGTTTCTTCAGTGAATGTCCTTATCCCCTGGACATTGGTAGGTAGGCATTGGGTCATCCTGACATGGGGCCCATGGGACGTGTCCTGACACTATCGTTCAAAAAAAGGAGTTACCCAAAGAAAAGTTAACAACCTTCCAAAAGAAAATTTTTATTTTAATTTTACACATAATAAAATATTATTATTAAATTATTATATAAAAACATCAGTATCATAAATATACTCAAAGTTTGTCATTTTATGTTTTTAAACTATACCGATGCACACCTTCATCAAATAGGTAAATAACTTATTGTACGTGTGAAAGGGGTGTTACTGCCTCATGAAATGATATATTTCATATTTTCATTCACCACTTCTCATGGAAATGAATTATGATGGAAATACAACATTTATACTATATATATTATATTTACGACGTCTTTATGATTTATTAATTACAATATAAACCAAATCTTCATTCTATCTACATTTTGTAAATATGATAACTTCGTTTGTGGACATTATGACTATCGCCTCCTTAAAGTGATTTGATTTAGTAAAAATTTACATGTAATTTAATATGGATGGGTTTGGTGAACATATATGATATGTTTTACATAATAATTCTATTATAATTTTAGTATATATATATTTACTTATATGTCACTCACTTTCATTATTTCAAAAAGAAAATAAAATTGAAACAACATTCATGAATTCATATGGCCTACAGTCTCCCTGAAATATGTATTTAATTTCTTATTTCTACACAATATATATTACTTTAAATAAGTAAATCATTATATAAGTAAGAGGATCAAAAATAATAAACCAAATTTATATGAAAAACAATGTGGATATTACCCCAAACCTATCATTAACATAGAATTGAAAAGAAAATTATAATATAAAGTCTTAATAAAATCATAAATGATATTATATATAATAATATGGTAATTTGGTATATGTATTAAAATATTATATATATATATATATATATATATTATAATAGCTCTGAATGATTATGATTATAGTCAATACATAACATAAGGGTCTTCTCATCTCACTTTTTTTCTATTTGATATATGATATATTAACCATTTGTTCTGGTTATGTAGTTTATACAATACACTACAAAATGTAATATGATTAATTATCATTATTTAATGCTATTAAAAGTTTCAATTTATTTTGTTGTTTAATTGAGTCTATGGTTCCAAATTTACCGAAAAGGTAATGTAATTTTGTCTCAAATTTCCTTCTCTGATACCCATGTTATTTTATGCACCAATTTTATTTTATGAGATGTATATACTACCATTTAGAGTTTTTATCATGTGTATATTTATATTTAAGGTATTATAAAATTCATTTAATGTTATTATTTTAGGGGGTTCTGATTCAAGTAATTCAATGTGGTATGGCACACATTGAATTGTTTTAAATTTATTTTCCAAATAAGTTATTTTAAAGGATCATTCAAAATGATTTTCCATCTAAGTTGAAATACTATGATTTATTATTTCATTTACTGGTTTTATATCCAAGGGGACCAATTTTATTCTTTCTATGAATGGTTCATTACTTTGGAGTCATGTTGTTTATATGACCCATTTCTCTTCCATGAGTTATCCCATCATAAAATGATAATGAACCCTTCCCTTTTCATGGGATATTTATCAATCAAATTATTGTGATTCTTATTTCTTTTCCATAGGTTATGTTATGATTAAGTATTTATAATATCCATTTTATTTCATGGGTTATGATATGATATTTATGAAACCCATATCTGTTTATTAGTCATGATATGAAGAATGATTCATTATTTTGTGGAACATGAATGTATGATATTATTATGTCATGGGTGGTAAATATATCTCCCTCGTATGTATTGGGTAAGGATTTATATATTATTAGCATGGCAGGGATGGAATAAGGAGTGAACTTAGTTTAGTATAGAAAGATGGCAATGAGGATTGAACTCACATCAATATAACAACGCTGGAATAAGGACTGTACTAGGTTTACTAATATTTTTCTAGAACGGGAAGTGAACCCATTTTAGTAATACATGGATGGAATGGGAAGTGAAAAATGTTCGGTAATACATGGTAGGAATAGTATGTTATCCTAGATTAGTAATATAGGGATATAACATAGAGTGAGCCTGATACAGTAAAGGAATTTTTCCACTAATATGATCTTGGGAGTTATCTTTTCTATTAATATGATTTTGTTATTGAACCTATTCTACTAATATGAAGTAATTAATAATCGTTGACTAATATGGGAATCATTTTATTTGTTTATAATTTATCCAAAAAAATTATGTATTTTTCTTATGTAATTCTCTCATGGATTATTCTGTTGATTGCCATATGATTCAGGTATTTTTAATGGATAATATTTATTTCATGACTCTTGATCGTAATATTTTATATATAAGTTATGATCGGTAAATGTTATTATCTTATTCTAATACCCATAATGTTAATGTTATGATTACATATCTCCTTTAATTTCCCTAACTCTACATCGGAGCTCACCCTTTCTTACGTTTCTATTCCCCACGTTATAAATATAGGTTTCAAGAAGATTTATTAATAGGGAAGATCCTTATTGGAATTATTGATGATCTGTTACCATGTTAGATGATTTTTTCTAGGATTCCAAACACACTAAATTATTACGGACCTCAGGCATATAGTTTTTCAATGTTATAAATATTCATCAAATTTTATATAATATCCATGTATGTGAAGCCTAGATCATAATAGTTGGTATCAAATGATAGTTCAAGTCATCCTTTGGAAAATATGTTAAGAAAACATTAGTGATGACCTTAAGGATGTTTTTTTAGATATTTCTGGGGATGAATCATATTATAATCCAAGAGTTCAATATGATTAAAAGATGGTTACATAATTTAGACATTTATAAGTTCTTTTTCATAATTATGTTTTCTTCCATTTTGATAAGTACTTCTCACACTGTACTTTATGGTCTTAGTCAATGGTGGGATCTCAAATAAATATAGTTAATGTTGAATATGACTGAAAATTTTATGTTGAGTATTTAAAAAGGGACGATCACTAGGGTATGGATGTTGTGATCATGCAAAATATATTTTAAGAAAACATGATTAACAATGTTTACCTTAATAAACTCTCATACCCACCAAATAAGAGAAGGAAGGAGTTATCTAAGATATCATGTTAAAGAGACCATAAAGAAAAGAATATTTATTTTCTCTTGTGTCAAAAAAGTGGAAAGAATCACCCAATAGAATTTCTTACTAGAAAAATTATATTCTTTGAAGATGGAAAATAATGTCAGAAAGTAGCTAACCAAAAATGAAAATTAATGAGTTTTATTGGGAATATTGGCCTCCTTAAGAAGTCCTTTATGGTTAAATTATTTATTTGTGGAATGAATAGTCATTATAAAAATAGATGTCATAAGTGGAAAGCTCATGAAGAGAATCAGTAAGGTGGTATGAATAATTGTTATATTTCTAATTATGATGATACTTCTGGTGAAATGTGAAAGTAAAGAGGCATTTACTAGTAGGGTGAGGTGTCCTTTATAATTTCTTAAGGATGAAGTGGAATAATCAAGGTGTTGATATATTTGGATTCTAGAATTATAATAAGTAAATCCTGAAACATAAAAGGATGGTTCACTTTATGTTTTCCACTAAGGATTTATAAGGTTTTGTTGAATGTTTAGAGCAGACTAGAAAAGCGATTTAAAGGGAAGGTAATATTCAATTAGAACACATTATTAAGGGTAATATAAACATTAATATTTTTCTGATAATAAGATAATGGGTATTGGATAATTTAAATTGGGTGATTATGATTACTTTGGAACTGACTAAATATTTTTTTTAATGTACTTTAGGCTATCAGGGATGGATTTTACTAAATTTTAGAATTTAAGGAATATATATTATAATATTAGGAATACAGAAAAAATGAATTTTTTTAATAACAATTAATGGTAATTTAGGTTATTACCATGTTTCAAGTGAGTACATGTTGAAGGTATTTGCATGTCTAGAATGTGACAACCGAGAGCTAGTTTAGTATATATGGGGATCATAATTAAGATGATTTGGGGAAATCCATTCTAAATTTTAATACAATAATCATTCATTACTATTATAAGGTTATCCATTTATGGATTTTTTTTGTTAAACTTTATATGATATTTTAGATATCTAGGTATTATCATGAAATACGGGGATTTCTAAAAATTGTGTAACATGTGTTAATATTTTTTTATATAAAGATAGGTGGAATGAGATATAAATATAATTATGGATGAAAATATCTAGTAATGATTTACGAATGAAAAAATTCAACTTCATTTCATGGAATAAGTGATGTAGTTGAAATTAATTTAGGAACAAACAAGGGTGACGTTTCCCTAAAATTAAGTCAGTATATATTGTCATAAAAATTATTCAAATTTAGGAAAAGGTTCCCCAAATAAAATTTTTTCTTGATATCAGTATGCATTATGATATCATGAACCTTTTTTATCCTCCTTGGGTTAAGGATTTAATATCATTATCTTTATCTTGACAATATTCTCTATCACTCTCCATCATTACATGATAGTTACATTTTTCATCCATGTACATGTTTTCACATGAAACCTATGTTCTTCTATGTGGAAAACTAGTCATGAGTAAAATTATTTAACCATTATGGTCATAAATTTTCTTTTTTAAAATGATGTTTTAGCAATCATTTCATAATGTGTGTTCTATGAAAGGAACATTCATGTATTAATCCTTTTGTAATAAATATTAATTTTGAGGGTGATATTTATTTTAAGGTGTTTAGAAAGTAACACCCAATATTTATTGAATTTTTTTTTGAATTAATTTATTCCTTTTGATATTTTTTTATCCCACACGACATTGAATATGGATTTTCTATTTGAATCCATGTTGTTTGGTTTGAATTATATTAAAAAACATGTAAATCATGCACTAAACAAGACACTTATATTAACCTTAGGAACACACAACACTATGTCTTATTTTACATAAAATGGCAGGTTCCTTCAATAGAATTCATTACACGCAATTCCAAGTTTTAACAAAATACAATATACCATTAGTAATGTTACTAAAATAGTATTATAGTTACCACATAGCAATTGGAATGGAATTTAAGAGTAAAACTATCTATATTGATGAAATATTTTTTACACATATATATAAAAAATATTTTTTTTGGATTTCATTTAGTTATAAATGAATGTTTGAACTATTTAAAAATAATGAAATCTATTTTACATGAAAATTATTCTGCTTTATCTCAAAAAAACTAACTGCTTTTGATGAATTCTTTTAATAAAATGTATATATTAAATATTCAAACCAATATTTTTAACACAAATTCAAGGTATTTCATTGGAATATGATAATAATAACTCCAATTTAATGAATAAAATGTTTTATTCTTCAAAAAAGATATTTTACCACCTTATAATGGATATCCCATTCAAAGTATACTTTTTTATGATTTATGATTTTTATTTTAAAAAATAAAACCCAATTTTGAAATTTTATTTTCTAAATTTACATTGTGTGAATTTTTGTTATTTTTTAGAGAAGTTTTATATTTTATTGAATATTGAAAAAGCATTGAATTTCAATAGAAAATTGATTTTTAAACTTATTTATTAATATAATTAAATTCTATTTTAAATTGATTTTAATGTATAATTAGATAAATAATTCAAAAAATATATACAATATATGTAATTTTAATCAATTCCACAATGAAATTGGATATAATAATATTTCTAAATTTTTAACATTTTCTCTTTAAAAAACCTTGCCTTATCTCATCCACTTGATTAATTTTAATTTAATATCTACCAGTAATTTATTTGGAATTATTAAATATTAAAATATATATATATATATATAATCAGATAAATTTATAATGTCTGGTAAATTCAACATATTTTTTATCCGAATATGTTTTCCAAATTAATTAAAATATATTATAGTGATTAAGATAAAAATGAGTTTACATTATAGATAAATACAACCATATAGTGCTGAAAACCCTAGATACATGTCTAAAATCCATTTTCTATCCTTATTTCAACCATATGATCCTTTTTCTTAAAAATGTAAATTTTTTGGAGTTTTAAGATTTATGGTAGAAATCATAATAGTGTTTACCTTTTTATATTTAGAAGAATTCCACTCCTCGTCCACTTTAAAAGGGTACTCACCCACTGACTTCTACACACCTCTCATTCCACATTGTCTCATCCAACCCCTATCCACATATGCTCACAACTTATGTCCTATAAACACATCGTAGTCACTTTGGTCATTAATAAAACCACTTAAGTCTTTTTGTGAAAACAATGAAAATGATAGTGAATGAAGAGGTAACATCCATCAATAAGATATTATAATTTATTTTTAATATAAACCCTCTAAATTAATAATATTCAAATATTATGGTCTTGGGAGTGGACATTGAATAATAATATTGTTTAGGGAGTGAGCCCATTCCACTATGATGGTCTTGGCAGTAAGCCTTCACAACTATGGAGATATTATTATATTTTTATTTACCATCCAAAAATTATTTGTCTAATTCCTTTGTAATTATCTCATGGATTATAATATTTTTCCCTTATGATTCATATCTTATAAACATATAATTTTTATTCCAATGATCATTATAATAATCTCTGATATGTTGGTTATGATCTTAAAATTTTATTATCTTGTTCTAATATCCTCATATTCATTTTATTGTTATTTATCTCCTTTAATTACCATTACTAAGAATCTAATATCATTATTTATTATGTTTACTTTCCCTATGTTATTTAGAATTGTCTTATATATATGTATAAAAGTTTATTATTATTTTTAGAATCATTGATGATCTTTCAAAATGTTAGATCATTTTGATCTATGTATCCAAAGGCACTAAACTATTATGATCCTCAGGAATGTACTTAACTAATTTGATGAATATTGTTTAAAATTTAGTAAGTAGACAAGTATGTTAAGCCTATATTACTATAGTTTGTTTCTAATGAATGGTTAAGTGAACCATTAGAAGCTTGGATGAGAAAACTATAGTGAGGCCCTAAGGGATATTGCAAATTAAATGTCTAGGGATGTCACTCTGGATAAGACAACCGTTTTGTATATTAAAAAGTAGTTGAAATAATTTAAGAATCCAATAAGTTATTTTTCATGATTGTGTGGTTTTATCCTATGGAGAGCTCCAATCTCACTATTCTTCCGAGTTTTATTCCATGGTTGAAACTATAAGTAATTGGATTAATGTTTAATGTGGCATGTAATTTCATGATGTTATGTCAATGGGATGGTCACTAGAGTTAATTATGTTGTGATAATGCCTACTAAATTTTCATGGAACATTATAAAAAACATTTACCTTAACAAACTCTCATACTCACTATATAATATGAGGAGTAAGTTCATTTAGTGTTTGAGTAATTGGGGCCATGGAATAAAGAAGATTTGGTTTGATTTGTTTCATATATGTGTAATAAATCTGCCAAGTGAATGGCTTAGAGGGAAAATAATATGTTTTGACTATGCACAAGAAGTAATGAAAGAAAGTATATAGAATAGAAAAATGAAGAGTTCCTTTATCAATATATTCTTCTCTATGACATTATTTATGGTTAAATTCTATCAGTTTGGAATGAATGGACATTATGAAAATCGATGTTCAGAGTGAAAATAACATGAAGAGAATCATTAAGGTGGAATGAGTAATGGTTATATTTTTGATGATCATGAGATGATATAAGAATTTTGAAAGGATATAGGTTTTATGTAAAAGGGTTTGGTATACTTGATAATGGATTTATAATGAAGTGGAATAATTGAGGTGTTTATATATTTTGTTTTAAGAAATTTTTTTCATAAATTGTGAAATATATAATGCAAGTTCAGTTTATGTTTTTCAATAAAAATTAATAATAATATGTTCAATGGTTCTGGTAGCATAAAATAGTAATTTAATAGAAACATAATATTTAAGTGAAATGCATTATTAATATAAATATAACCCTTAATATGTTTCAGATACTAAGATAATGATGTTTGAATAATGTAAATTATACGATATTGATTAACCTATTACTGATTCCAAATTTTCTGAAATAGAATATTATTCAATCATGGATATAGTTTATAGAATTTTAAATTTAAGTCATATATACCATAAAATTTAGATTAAATAAACATGAATGTTTATGATTTTGGATTTATAGTTATTCATGTTATTTCCATGTATCAAGAGAATACATGATGATTCAATTCCCCTGGTTGGAATGTGATAATAAAGATATACTTTATGAAATGTAGGGTATCAATTTTAAGCTGATTTAGTGACATTATTTATGATGTATTGGGATTAATCTTTAATAACGGTTATAAGGATAAAAGTATACTGGTAGTTTAAGCTAATAATCAAATTAAGTTTTACAAATTCACGTATTATATCATAAACTGTTGATTTATGAATATTTTATAACCTTTGTTAACCATATTATTTTGATAATGCAATATGGAATTACCAATCATTCTATTTATGGATATCATTGTATGTTAATGCTTCAAGAATGAATCATTCAACATCATTTCTTGGAATAAGAGACAAAGTGTAATTTGATCAAGGAACACAAAAGGGTGAGGTTGTCCTAAAATCATGATTGAATATATTTTAATAAAAATTATTCAATTTTAGGAAATTGATACTGAAATAAAAATTTGTACTATAATCATCATTTTTAAGACATCAATTACCTTTTCAAGCCTCTTTGGTTGATGTATTTTTTTCGTTAACTATATCTGGACAATTTTCTCTATCACCCTCCATCATAACATGATAATTACATTTATCTTCCAAGTCCATGTTTTCACTTGAAATCTATGTTCTACTATGTGGATGCCAAGATTTGAGAATCTTTAGCTAACCATTTTTGTCCCAACAAGTATTTTTTAAATGATTTTTTAGTATTCATATGAGGCCCCAGCCTTAAACCTTACTTAATCTTGAGTTATTACAGGATTACACATTGGGGATCTTTTCAGGTTTAGAGTTTAATAGAATTAGATCATGAAACTTGCATTACATTCCACATTTAAACAAAGTGGTTACATAAAAGAAAATATTCATTCTTCCCATCAACGGAATCATATTTAAAATAAAACATAGATTCTTTCTTGACACATCCTTGACACTATCATCACATCATGTACATTTCCCTTGACCTGTGAAACACATTTCAAAAACTTGGGATGAGCATAAAAAGCTCAGTAAGGGTTATAAAAATATGGAAAGGAAACATGAGTTCATATATACATAAGAATGAAATCATAATTCACCCATAAAACATAGGCACTTTAACATACCTCATCAAATGAGGAATAAATCATAGAAATTATAAGACATAAAAGGTAACTTGAGGCATTCATAACATTTTTACGTAGGGAGTAACCCTCTTGGTTACGTTTGGAATACCCACCATAGTATATTCCATAAATCTCCTCGGAGAAACCTTAACGTTTCACTCCTTCACGTTACCAAATGCATTGGAGAGCTATATCGGGCTCACCCAGCCTTAGTTTATCACAGAACCACCCGTCTTCATAACAATGCCCATGAACCATAACATAATCGTACCACATAATACATGCATAAAGGAAACCTAAAATTTCCACATTTCAATCACAAGATATCAATAAAACACATTGATATTAAAAAACATTATGAAAACCTTTTTCAATACCAAAATAAAAGAAAATTAAAACATGGTACTTATTTTTCTTTTAAAAAGAAGGTATGTCTTGTAGAGGAAGCCGAAACTCAAATAATGGTCACGGTGGCGGAGAAGTCGTTGTTGCCGCATACCTATGACAAAAACATTCCCTTTTGTCATTTTGTAAAATGCTTCATATAAGAATATTCCTTTTGGATAAATGTAAAAGTCAAATGGGTTTATAAACTGTATAAAAGAAGGTTGTGTATAAAACAAAATAGGCCTCAATGAATGGAGATTGAGACGAAGTCCCTTACAAAGACGATATCCTTGGTTTAAGGATAAATCAATTACATAATTATGTGTGACAAAAGAATACACCAAATATAAGTGGATATTAAGTGTAATACAATCAAAGGTCATTCACACATATTCAAAGGATGACATATTCAATAACTACATGTTGAACCCAAAGAAATCGAAATTGGGTTAAGAAGTTCCATTGACAGCCTAACAGCATCACATCAAAATGAGTTGATGAGAGATAAAAAAAGGGTATCTCATCAGTTGATCATAAAATTTACATCAATAAGGATATATGAGAACATATCCCAACATAACAATATGTAAATTAAAAGACCCAACAAAATAAGTCTTTTAAAAAGAGGAGGGTGAAAGGTTCCCTTACCGACTTGGGTATCTTTCGAAACATACACCCCATGAAAGAAAGACAATACATCATTGATGTAAATACTCATAAACGAAAGTACATTACACAAAGAGTAGAATAATGGGAAGTACATACACCACTCAAAGGAAATTGTGGCAAATGTATCATAAATCTCACAGGAATAAAATTGAGATGAAAAATCCCTTACGAAAACTCGGCAGCCTAACTGTGCCACTTAAAACTTACAAAAATGGATTTGTGAGATAGAATAGGGTCTCTCATCATATGAACATAAAAATTACAGTAATAGTAATATAAAATAACATCCCAATCAAAAGAAAGATGAGCTTAAAAGGAATTACATAAAAGAGTGTACTTTAAAAGAAAGGGAGGAGTAGGTTCCCTTACCTCAAGTCCAACTTGCCTTGTTCATTTCTTTATGTTCTTGAATAATAAACTTTGGTCAATTAATAATTGCATAGGTACCTCCTTTAGAGATTATTATTCAGTTCATATCAAATATTATAATGTTATAATAATTTTTTAATAATGTTAGTTTATATCATATGTTTTTGCCGATGTTTGGTACATGAGTCAAAAATGAACTTGTTTGAAAAATGATTGCCCATGTAGTTATATGTAAATAATTTCCAGAATAGTATTAATGATTAAAATATCATATATATCCAGTAAATATTCATTTTATACTATTCCATATCATTTGTAGATAAAAAACGAAAAGCATCGTTCATGGAGACGGTAGGCCGTACGTACGCATGAACGCTACTTTCATTTTTTGTCATATTAATGCAATTAAAAAATTGAGAGAGAGATATATATATGTTATAATTACAGAATGATATCCATAATTTAGATGTAATATATTACATATATATCCATTATATATATGTACTTATAATATTACATAACATTTTGAGATAAGAAATGAAATGTACCGTTCATGGAGACGGTAAGCCGTACGTACGCATGAACGCTACTTCCATTTCTATTTCATATTTAATGGAATTAAAACATAATGATACATAATAGTATTTTAATTCCAGTATGGTATAATATATAATATCATTAAATATATCCTTTATATGTTCCACATATGGTATTAACGAATCAAATCACTTTGAGGGGGCGGTAATCCGCACTTCCTTAAATGAAGATATCGCGTTTACCCATAATGGAAACCATAAAGGTATGCCATAAATGAAAAATACAGAAGCCTAATTAAAACATAAACATATTAGATATCATATATAAATATAGTTTCATATTAATGGTCACCTTTTAAGGTGTTAGAAGAATGTTGAACAGTCATCGTTTCGGGAGGCAGAAATTCGCCATCCACGGAAACAATATGTTCTTTAACCATTAGATTTAGGTGTGTGTAAGTGTAGCTCGAATACTTCTTATAAAAACATCCTAGTATATTGAAGATACAGGATTTGTTACAAAATAAATTAATAAAAAGAGTTTAGGGGTTTGGAGAAGCAAAATAAAACAAAAGGACACAAGTGAAGACATTACCTTAAAATCGGGTAACTCTCTTTGGTTTGAGCTCAAAGGATTTCTTGGGAAGACTTCTGCCAAAAGTGAGGCTTCAAGGAGTAAGATAGTGAAGTGGATAGACAAAATGGGCAGGGTTTGGCCGAGGCAAAGGCTTTGGGAGTGTGGGTAAGGAGGTAGAGGTGGGGTCCTTTTATAAGAGGAGAGGAGGGGCACTCTTGTAAAGTTACAAAAAGTTACTTTATTTTCAAAAGGGTTTCAGATTTTAAAGGTACCAAATTGATGTATTTCGAGGATAAGGTGATAAGGGTTAGTAACACACTCATACAATAGGTGTTTTACATGTTTAGGTTATAGATATTACATTATCTTTCCATTTTATTTAAATCGTTAAATAATGAGGTCATCGCAGCATCATCATGATATCATAAATAATTTAATTTATTTAATGTCCAAAAATTATAAAAAAAATACTATGATGTAGGAAATCTTCTTATCTTTCCAATGACTATTTATAGTCAAAAATATAACTTGTATAACCCCATGTAAATGTTGTTTTAGTAAAACATATCATGTTTGTGTCATTTTTACTTTAACATTAAATAAAAAGATATTTATGTCATTTTCCAACCAAAGTGGCTCCATGGGGTCCCCAAGTTGACCCATGGATTCTCTTGGTCGTCCATGACACATCCAATGAGGTTAGTACAAGTTTCTATGTCATTTCGTTTTATTAAAACGTTATTCTTACCATAAACTACACTAATTACCTCTAATCGCGATTAAAAACTTAATAAGTTACTATTCACCAAAAAATTATTTTTATCCCATTGAACCACATTTTACTTCTTAATGACAACCATGTATGTCATATTTTTTTAAATTCAAAACACAAAGATGGAAAAATTTTATTTAAACGGAAAAATCAGTTTTTATAAGTACCACTTAGTGGTGTCACTATTCATCAAAAAATGAAGTTTTTCAGAAAAATCCCAAAAATTCACCCTAAGCTATATTTGATATTCCAAATTAAAAAATGAAGTCTATTTTACAAAATTAAAAACATATAAGTTACATTAATTAATTTAATAATTAATTCTCGCTGTCAGAGCAAATAGGGTGTTTTTATGAAACAATGAGTATCAAAAGATTGACACTAGTTTAAGTCTGATTTCAATGTGAAATTAATTCCAACGACCACTATTGGATTTAATGGTAAAAATATATTCTAATTTCACTTTAAAACCAATTAAAAAGATAATGTAATCATATAAATAAATTAGATTAAAAAGAGGTTTTGAATTAAAATACAACATTTTACACTATTCATTAAAAAAAATGAACTTTATCGGAAAGATACCAAAAATTCACACAAAGTAAATTTTGATGTCCTGATTCTTAAGAAGTGTTTTATTTTGTCCAATAGAATGTTTAAGAGTGAAAAAACTATATTTAATGATGGTTCACCATCAAAAGGCGATAAGTGAACCTTTAGTGAAAACTAGGGTAGATATGCCTAAAATTGAATTCTTTCCGTATTTTAAGCCTTTATCTTTTATTGGATAAATGTAAAAACATTTAAAAACATATATATTCATATTTTAGTTATTTCTATCCATTCCCACGAATACAACAGCTACTTGTTAACTACCATTTAAAATAATATTAGTTTATTATTACAGTGCAACGTAAGATTCCCAAGAAACTTGTTGTTGCGTGTTGGGTAGGCCATCGAGCATAGCATCCCCTTTAAAGTCATATTAATATTTTATTCACAAATATCGATAAATATGAAAATGTCCTATTCTTTATTCACCTGGGGTGTTACATCCTTCCCCCCTTTTGGGAATTGCATCCTCGCAATTTTTAAAATTGAGCTTGGAAACATCCTTGAAAGTCCCACATCAGAAAAAGAGTCGGTAAAATAATCACTTTAAAATAAAGGAAGATAAGTACATAGGTCATCCAAGTTAACCCATACTAGGATTCCATGTAGAAAAATATGGACATGGAGGAGAAAACATAGGGTCATGTTCTGATGGAGAGTGATAGAAAACATGTTTAGGAGAAAATTAACCACAAGAAAATAACAAACTTGTGATGGGTTAAACGGTATTCGATTCCCCAGTAGGAAAAGTTAGTAGACAACATTTTTTTTATGTTAATTTTTATTGAGTAATTTATTCTTAAGGAAACATAATCACTTATCGTGTTGACTTTCAACTTTTATTAGATTCCTTACACAAACTCATATTTTCTCCAACAGATGAGTATTTAAGAAGACTTGTTCACATTAAGAGTACTATAATAAATTTCTAGAGAATCACCTAATCCACAATAGTGAACTATATACTTCCCATGTCTTTAGACTCTAACCAAAAAGAAAACCAAAAAGGTTAGTACAAGATCAGATAATCCAGAAAAAGATAAACCATTATAAAAAAAATCTATTCTTAATCTCCAAAATTTGTCCAACAAAACCGAAAGTTCAATGAGGACCATTCGATAAACAATTTTTCCATAAAAATTCTTCAAACTAAACCAAACTAAGATTAAAACATGAATATTTGAATGATTTAGTCTTATATTCTTCCAAGTTAAATTGTAACATGTATCTCCAAACAACATCAGTTGCTCTTAATGTCTCGTATTGAAAAGTAATTAACCTAATCACATATCCTCTATGATAGGTTAATAAATATCAATAGATAACCCAAAATCAACTTACTCTTAATTAATAAAATCATCTAACTAAAAAGAATTAGTCAAACTAAACAGGGAATTCACGTAGTCTAGTGGTAAGCTATAAATACCAGTCGCACTTTGGTGGTGGGTTCGATTCACGCAGCTTTGTCCGACACGACGGGTTGTCACACGGTCTGCGTGTTGTCCTTTTTATAAAACCCCAAAAATAACCCTAACATGTTTTTACCTCAATCATTTCCTTATACCTTTAATTTTCATCTGAATTCGTTACGATCTTAAAATCTTAATTCTTGAAGTCTTATTTCACCACCATAAGATAAAATAAAACGATTACCAAAATGAATAACATCATACCTTGATCATAGCGTCCACTCGGTTTCATCGTCATCTTGCTCACATAGGTAGAAGTCTCATGCATTACAAAAATGATTTAGAGATCCTTCAAAATCAGTTTCTTCCTCCATGCAAATACACCTCGTACAACATGGGTCATATGGGTGTTCACAGAAAAATAGTTTTCGAAAATAATCATGTATGACATATAATTCCTAAACATCTGATAAAACATGATTTCTATAAAATAGTCGGACTGAAATTGAGTTGAAACTTTCTATTATTGTTCCTTTTATAATACCATAAGTATTTGATGTGAGACTATATTTTAAAAGCAAATATAAATAGGTTGCGCAAGGGTCTCCTTCCTCAGCACCATTTTTAAAATCATAATATGCTCCAAATTCTTGTGGTAAGGTAAAATATGTGAAAATACCTTGATAATATTTACCTTTCTTGAAAATATGAGAATATTGTGAAAATAGTATTTGTCTAAAAACAACCCTTGAGCCACGATGATAACGAGGTATAGTGGAGGTGTTTGATATCTCAAACAACTGCTTGAAAGTGAGTTGTATGCTAGAAAAAATTTCACAATCATCTGAAGATGACATTGCAATAATTATTCCAAGCATGTCATCAGGAAGAGATTGGAATGTCATTTGAGATCCTTATCCTTCCATTCGTAACCGAATTTACTTGACCTGAAAAAAATGTTATAAAACAAGGATTTAACTGAAATAATAGATATAGGGACTAATCATGTGTCTCACAAGAACTCATAATCCCTAAAGTTGTCTAAACCGACCTTTGATACCAACTATAAGGCCCCAGCCTTAAACCTTACTTAATCTTCAGTTATTACAAGATTACACATTGGGGATATTTTCAGGATTAGAGTTTTAGAGAATTAGATCATGAAACTTGATTTACATTCCACATTTAAACAAAGTGGTTACATAAAAGATAGTATTCATTCTTCCCATCAACGGAAACATATTTAAAATAAAACACGAATTCTTTCTTGACACATCCTTGACACTATTATCACATCATGTACCATTCCCTTGACCTGTGAAAAACATTTCAAAAACTTGGGATGAGCATAAAAAGCTCATTAAGGGTTATAAAAATATTGAAAGGAAACATGAGTTCCTATATACATAAGAATGAAATCATAATTCACCCATAAAACATAGGCACTTTAACATACCTCATCAAATCATGAATAAATCATAGAAATTATAAGACATAAAAGGTAACTTGAGGCATTCATAACATTCTTATGTAGGGATTAACCCTCTTGGTTACATTTGGAATACCCACCACGGTATATTCTCTAAATCTCTTCAGAGAAACCTTAACATTTCACTCCTTCGCGTTACCCAATGCATTTGAGAGATATATTGGGCTCACCCGCCCTTAGTTTATCACGGAACCACCTGTCTTCATAACAATGCCCAAGAACCATAACATAATCGTACCACATAATACATGCATAAAAGAAAACATAACATTTCCACATTTCAATCACAAGATATCAATAAAACACCTTGATATTAAAATACATTATGAAAACCATTTTCAATACCAAAATAAAAGAAAATTAAAACATAGTACTTATTTTTCTTTTAAAAATAAGGTATTGCTTTTAGAGGAAGCTGAAACTCAAATAATGGTCATGGCGGCGGAGAAGCCGTTGTCACCACATACGTATGACAAAAACATTCCCTTTTGTCATTTTTAAAACGCTTCGTATAAAAAGATTCCTTTTGGAGAAACGTAAAAGTTAAATGGGTTTATACACCATATAAAAGAAGGTTGTGTATAAAACAAAATATGCCTCAATGAATGGAGATTGAGACGAAGTCCCATACAAATACGGTATCCTTGGTTTAAGGATAAATCAATTAAATAATTATGTGTGACAAAAAAATACACCAAATATAAGTGGATATTGAGTGTAAAATAATCGAAGGTCATTTACACATATTCAAAGGATGACATATTCAATAACTACATGTTGAACCCAAAGAAATCGAAATTGGGTTAAGAAGTTCCCTTGACAGCCTAACAACGTCACATCAAAATGAGTTGATGAGAGACAAAAACATGGTATCTCATCACTTTGACATAAAATTTACATCAATAAGGATATATGAGAACATATCCCAACATAAAAATATGTAAATTAAAAGACCCAAAAAAATAAGTATTTTAAAAATAGGAGGGTTAAAGGTTCCTTTACCTACTTGGGTATCTTTCAAAACATACACCCCATGAAAGAAAGACAATACATCATTGATGTAAAAACTCATAAATGAAATTAAATTACACAAAGAGTAGAATAATGGGCAGTAAAAACACCACTCAAAAGAAATTGTGGCAAATGTATCATAAATCTCACGGGAATAAAAGTGAGATGAAAAATTCCGTACGAAAACTCAGCAGCCTAACGGCGCCAAATAAAACTTCCAAAAAATGGATTTATGAGAGAGAATAAGGTCTCTCATCATATGAACATAAAAATTACAGTAATAGTAATATAAAAGAACATCCCAATCACAAGAAATATGAGCTTAAAAGGAATGACATAAAAGATTGTACTTTAAAAGAAAGGGAGGAGTAGGATCCCTTACCTCAAGTCCAACTTGTCTTGTTCGTTTATTTATATTCCTGAATAATAAACATTGGTCAATTAATAATTTCCTAATTACCTCCTTTAGAGATTATTATTCTGTTCATATCACATATTATAATGTTATAATAATTTTTTAATAATGTTAGTTCATATCAAATGTTTTTGCCGATGTTTGGTACATGAGTCAAAAATGAACTTGTTTGAAAAAGGATTGCCCATGTAGTTATATGTAAATAATTTACAGAATATTATTAATGATTTAAATATCATATATATCCAGTAAATATTTATTTTATACTATTCCATTTCATTTGGAGATAAAAAACGAAATGCATCGTTCATGGAGACAGTAGGTCGTACGTACGCATAAACGCTACTTTCATTTTTTGTCATATTAATGGAATTAAAACAAAATGAGAGAGATATATATATGTTATAATTCCAGAATGATATCCATAATTTATATTTAATATATTACATATATATCCATTATATATATGTACTTATAATATTACATAACATTTTGAGATAAGAAATGAAATGTACAGTTCATGGAGACGGTAAGTCGTACGTACACATGATCGCTACTTCCATTTCTATTTCATATTTAATGGAATTCAAACATAATGATACATAATAGTATTTTAATTCCAGTATAGTATCATATATAATATCCTTAAATATAACCTTTATACATACCACATATGGTATTAACGAATCAAATCACTTTGAGGGGGCGGTAGTCTGCACTTCCTTAAATGAAGATATCGCGTTTACCCATAATGGAAACCATAAAGGTACGCCATAAATAAAAAATACATAATCTTAAGTAAAAACAAATATTAGATATCATATATAAATATAGTGTCATCTTAATTTCAACCTTTTAAGGTGTTAGAAATTTTTTGAACAATCATCATTTCGGGAGGCAGAAATTCGCCATCCACGGAAACAATATGTTCTTTAACCATTAGATGTAGGTGTGTGTAATTGTAGCTCAAATCCCTCTTATAACACCATAATAGTACATTTAAGATACTGTATTTGTTACAAAATAAATTAATAAAAAGAGTTTATGGGGTTGGAGAAGTAAAATAAACAAAAGGACACAAGTGAAGACATTACCTTAAAATCGGGTTACTCCCTTTGGTTTGAGCTCAAAGGCTTCCTTGGGAAGACTTCTGCTCAAAGTGAGGCTTCTAGGAGTAAGAGAGGTAATTTGAGAGACATAATGGTCAGGTTTTGGCAGAGGAAAAGGCTTTGGGAGTGTGGGTAGGGAGGTAAAGGTGGTGGCCTTTTATAAGAGGAGAGGAGGGGCACTCTTGTAAAGTTACAAAATGTTTCTTTATTTTCAAAAGATTTTCGGATTTTAAAGGTCCCACATTGGTGTATTTAGAGGTTATGGTGATAAGGGTACGAACTCCACTCATCCAATAGGTTTTGGACATGTGTAGGTCTTATATATTTCATTATCTTTCCATTTTATTTAAATCGTTAAATAATGAGGTCATCGCTGAATCATCATGATGTCATAAATAATTTAATTTATTTAATGTCTAAAAATTATAAAAAAACTACTATAATGTAGTAAATCTTTTTAGACTTCTAATGACTATTAATAGTCAAAAATATGACTTTTATAACCCCATGTAAATAAATGTTTTAGTAAAACATCCCATGTTTGTGTCATTTTTACTTTAACATTAAATAAAAAGATATTTATGTCATTTTCCAACCAAAGTGGCTCCATGGGGTCCCCAAGTTGAACCATGGATTTTCTTGGTTGACCATGACACATCCAATGAGAGTATTATTTGTTTCTATGTAATTTCATTTTATTAAAACATTATTCTTACCATAAACTACACTAATTACCTCTAATCGCGATTAAAAACTTAAAAAGTTACTATTCACAAAAAAAATTATTTTTATCCCATTGAACCAAATTTTACTTCTTAATAACAACCATATATGTCAAATTTTTAAATTAAAAACACAAAGATGGAAAAATTTTATTTAAACAGAAAAATCAGTTTTTATAAGTACCACTTAGTGGTTTCACTATTCATCAAAAATTGATGTTTTTCAGAAAAATCCCAAAAAATCACCCTAATCTATATTTGATATTCTGAATTAAAAAATGAAGTCTATTTTACAAAATTCAAAACATATAAGTCACATTAATTAATTTAATAATTAATTCCCGCTATCAGAGCAAATAACGTGTTTTTATGAAACAATAAGTATCAAAAGATTGACACTAGTTTAAGTCTGATTTCAAAGTGAAATTAATTCCAACAACCACTATTGGATTTAATAGTAAAAATATAATCTAATTTCACTTTAAAAACAATTCAATATATAATCTAATCATATAAATAAATTATATTAAAAAGTGGTTTTGAATTAAAATACAACATTTTACACTATTCATTAAAAAATGAACTTTATCAGAAAGATACCAAAAATTTACACAAAGTAAATTTTGATGTCCCGATTCTTAAGAAAAGTTTTATTTGGTCAAATAGAATTTATAAAAGTGAACAAAACTATTATTAATGATGTTTTTCCATCAAAAGGTGATAAGTGAACCTTTAGTGAAAACTAGGGCATATACGCCTAAAATTGAATTCTTTCCATATTTTAAGCCTTTATCTTTTATTGGATAAATGTAAAAACATTTTAAAACATATATAATCATATTTTAGTTATTTCTATCCATTCTTGCCAATACAACGGCTACATGTTAACTACCATTTAAAATAATGTTATTTTATTATTAGAGTGCAACGTAAGATTCCCAAGAAACTCGTTGTTGCGTGCTGGGTACGCCATCGAGCATAGCATCCCCTTTAAAGTCATATTAATATTTAATTCACAAATATGGATAAATATGAAAATGTCATATTCTTTATTTACCTGGGGTGTTACAATTCATTTTTACGATGTGTGTTTTTATGAATGTAAGACTAATGTAACGATCATTATATAACAAATGAAAATTTATTGGGATAAATTTATTTTATGGGGGATATAATGTAACACTCACATATTTTGTGAAATTTTCTTTTGAATTAATTTAATTTTTTTTAACATTTTTCATTTCACTCAACGGTTAATATATCATTTTTACTTATATACAATATAAAGTTAATCTCTATGTACACACAACACTTGTATTTACTTTTATTACACACAAAGCTATGTTTAGATTCTGTTACACTCAAAAATGAGTAATTTAAATAACTTTTATTACATGTAAGGCTGAGTTTTACAAAACTACAATATACTATTAATATTGTTATTAAAATATTTTTTCAGTATAAACCTATCCATTGTAATGAAATTCACTATTTATATTATATATACTATAAAGATATTATTTAAAAAAGTTTGTAAAATGAGTCATTTGGCTATCAATTAGATACAAATGAGCGTATGAACTATTTAAAAACAATGATATTTCATTTCTCAGAAAACTATTCTCCTCTATCTAAATTAATTAATCAAACAACTTATTATGAATATTTTTTATCATATTTATATATTAAATATTCAAATTTATAATTTTACAAACATCCAATATATTATATTGGCATTAGAGAATAAATCCATTTTTATGAATAAAATGATGTTTGTTTTTAAAAGGAAATTTTTTCTCCATTTCATGGTGATCCAATTTAAATTATATTTTATGAGACATTTATAATATTTTTGAAAAAATAAATTTCATTTTTAAAATTTTTAATATCAAAATTTATGTTGTGTGGTTTTTCTATTTTTCAAAGGAGTTTCATATTTTTATGAAATGTGAAAAGAACAAAATTTTAATATAAATTTTTTTTGGTTTAATTTATTTATATAGTTATAAGTTATTTAAAATTGGTTTTAAAAAATATATACCTAAACTATACAGAAATAAATATAATAAATATAATTGGAATCAATTTCACATTGAAATTGGAGATAAAAATGTTTCAAATTTTTGTACATTTTCTCTTTAAACCCTTGTTGTCTCGTCTAATCTATAGGGTTAATTTCAAATTAATTTCCAGTACTTACATTTTTAGAACATCAAAAAATGGAATTAATATTTTTAATCGAAGTAATATATAATTTATATTAAGTTCAACATCAAATTTTAATAAAAAATTAATAAATGTAATTAAAATTTATATAGTGATTAAGTTAAAAAATTACTTAGTGGTTAAGATTTAACATAAGCGAAAAAATACCCAATACACATGTATGGAAGACATTGGATGGCATATTTTGACCATATATTATCTTTTCTCTAAAATTTAAAATATTAGGAGGAACATGATGTAATGGATACCTCTCAATAGTTTTTAACTTTTTATATATACAAGAATACCACTCCTCCCTATAAAAGAAAACACAATACCCTGACTTCCTCCAACTACTCAATATAATTTGGATCATACAAACCCTTTATAATTATGATTCCAATATAACTATAATAAAACTATAATACTCACTTTAGGAAGAAAACTAACCAAGGAATCACTTTGGTGAAAAAAAAGGTGTTTCCCAAATAAGGTGTAACACCCATCCACCAGAATTATTTTTACATTTTCATTGTGCACACCTAAATTATTATTATTCAGTACCTAAAAAGTAACCTAATTATAATAAATATACTAATATGGTTTTATTCTTAAATTTTTACATCCACCTACACAGACATCAATCAAATGGGTAACTACCTTTCCATTTGTATGTATGATGGACTACCGACTTACAAAATGATGTCATTTTTTTTCCTTTACAACCACTAATAGTTCGGAATTAATATAGAGAAAATATTTTAATGTGATATATAGTGTATTTATAATTCCATTATTCATATGGATTTATTGAATAAATAAAATATTGATGATTTTTATTTTTTTTTAAATATTCTAACTTTGTTTGTGGATGTGTTGACTACTACCTTCTCAAAGCATTGTGATTCGGTCATGCATTACATTGAATTTATTAAAGATTAGTTTACTGAAATAATATGATATATATATATATATTATTATATATAATAATTATAATGTAATTATATTAAATATATATATTTTTGTAATTTACTATCTTCAAAAATGATAATTAAATTGAAATAATATTTAAGTGTGTGTATCGCTTACCATCTCTATGAACGATTTATTTCATTTAATATTTATACCTTTTATATAATCCTATAAATATTTCTAGATTAAATATTTATGATATTTATATATCGTTTTTGTTTCAGAAAATTATTAAAGATGGATCTATGTTAGAGTTTCAATAATAATAATATGAATCATAAACAAAATACAAAGTGGATATTATCTGAAGTGTACCATTAAAATGGAATTGTTAATAAATGGGTAATATTAAATAATAATAAAATAATATATTGAATTATATATAAAAATACGTTTCTTTGGTATATGAATTTAAAAATTATATTTAAAATATAGTATTTTTTTAATGAGTATGACATGATTCAAGACATAATTTAAGGGTTTTCTGGTCTCACATTTATTTCTTTGAGATATATAGTATATTCAAAACATATTATTGTTATGTGGGATATATATTTCCCTTTTAAAGTAATTTATTATCCTTCATTTATTTCATTGTATTATAATTTTAAACTTATTTTATTACTTAATAGGATTTATGGATCAAATGTTACCAAATATATAAAATAAATTTTTCTCAATTTCCCTTTATTGTGGAACATGTTATGTTATGTACAAATAGTATTTTTTTGGGTATACACATTCCTATGATATGTTATATCATAAATATACTTCTCTTCATGATATTATGTTCTTCATATAATTTTTTCTAATTAGTATTTTGATTGAAATTCATCAATGTGGAATAGGAAGCATTAAAATATTTAAAAGATAATTTTCCTCAATAATTTTTTAAAACGGTCGTTTGAAATAATTTTACACTAAAAATGAAATCATTTTATTTAGTTTGTAATTTAGTAGGGATATGATCCCAGGGTAACATTCTTATTTTTTTTATGAATTTGTTAGGCATTTGATGGACTATTGTTTATGAGACCTATTTCTCTTCCACAGGTTATACCATAATAAAATTCTTATGTAACCCACATCATTTTATATGTTATTCTCTAATGAAATTATTTTTAGGCTAGTATCTTTTACGTATGTTATGATATGATTAATTTTTTATAATATAAATTTCATTTCAAAGGTTGAGATATGATTTTTATGAAACCCATGCCTTTTAATAGATCATCATATGATGAATGTTTAATTATTTTGTGTCACGTGGATGTATGACTATATTATGATATGGGTGGGACCTATATCTCCTTACAACGAATTGCTAAAATATGTATATCTCATAAGTTTTTTAGGTTACAATGATTAGTGAACTCAATTTAGTATGATTGTGCTATAAATATAATTGATCTTAGTTTTGTATGATAGGACATGAATGAAGAATGGATATAGTTCAATAATACAATGTTTGAACTGAAATTGTACCTGGTTTAGTGAAGAATGGTTGGAATGGGAAGTAAACTTGGATCATAAATAGAGAGACGGAACGAGAATTGAACCATGTCCAATAATATATGGGTGGAACAGCGAGTGAACCTAGTTAAATAAAGTGCTTTGTCCAATAAGATGGCCTTATGAGTAAAACATGAATATTAATATGGGTTGGGGAGTGAACTAATTCTACTAAGGTGGCCTTAGAAGTAATCATTAGCTACTATGGGAATCATTTTACGTGTTTATATGGATTTGAAAAATTCTGTGTGTTATTCATGTGTTATGATCTAATGGCTTATGCTCTTCATTCCTTTATGAGTCATATCTTATGAGCAACTAATATTATTTACATGACTCGTGATTATGATCTTTGATATGTATAGTATGATCCTGATATATTATTCTCATGTTATCATACTATTTTGTTTTCATTATTTATATATTTCTCCTGTATTTACCCTTATTGATAATATGAGAACACCCTTTCTTTGGTTTCCTATCAGGGGTTATGAATACATGTTTTTAGTAGAAGTACTAAAGGGTAAAATCATTTTTGGAAACATTGTATGTCTTTCACTATGTAAGAATATTTCATTCAATGTTTCCATTGATATTAAACTATTACAATCATTGGGCATGTAATTTTTAAATTATGTGAATATTCATCTAAATTTATGTAATATCCAATTATTTTTAAACTATTTCTCTATTGGATCAATGATGGAAAAACGATCCATCACTCATTACACCAACTTAGGAAATTCCAAAAAAGTTCAAGGATCTGGGGATACTCATCATCCCATGAACCAAAAGGGAGTTACACCTTTTTTATTTTTTATGTGATTTCATAGATATAATAAATTTGATACCCCACTATGTATTATATTCGTTATACATTGTATAGTTGAAGTTTAAGAGAGTGGTGGTGTAGTTGTAAAATAGTGCTACAACATATCCACAGGGATTCCTTGAGGATGTACTTGTTCGGGTAAGCAATATTATTTTTCCAGAAGATTTATATGTTATTAACATGGAATATGATCATGTAAATTCTTGGTCTCACCATTTCATAGGTAGGACCTTTCCAAAATAGTGAAAATATCATAAATTTACATGAGGGTCCACTTTCCATGGTGTATAGAGATGAAATTTGATACTTGATATTATGGAATCCATAAAGTACCCCTCATTGGATAAATCTACTTTTGTTATATCCCATTTTGAACCACTAAGTAATAAACCATAAATTTTATATTATTAAATCCATAGTGATATTTTGAGCAATGTTTGTAGTTTTATTTCTAGGAGAACTTTCACATCTATTTTTAATGAAAAACCTATCTTGGAGTTGAATTTGATATGGATTCATATTCTAATTTTGATCAAGTTAACTCTAATTGTTACATGGATATTGAGTATGTTAATTCATTTGATTCATTGTTCTAGGATTTTGATGATATTAATTCTAATAATGGTATTGGTTTTGCACATATTTTCATTCTATCAAGTTCACCATCCATACATCAACCCTACATTGGAAAAAATCCATTTCCACCAAATCAAAAATACTCATCCTTTTTGAGATGAGAGATATTACCTACTATAATATCTAACAATATCCATTTTGAACATGAAGAAAAACATTTGAGTAATTTGGGGGAGAAAATTAGGTAAACTTAGTAGATCATGGATAAAATATTTATTATTAGCCACTCTATTTTCCTGCGTAGAATAATTTTAGAGGATGGGGCTAAAGCTATTGGGAATACACCAAGGTGGCTCAATCCAAATCTTCAAGATGTTGTTAATAAAAAAATTAAAAAAATTACCCTAGCTACGTCCCATTTATCTCATTTAAGATTCTCGTTCGATATTTCATATTCAAGTTCTTCTAATGAAGAGTGGTGTAAATTTTATTCGAAATTAGAGAGAGGAGTTATTTCCAAGGAGGGAGAAAAACTGTTGGCCTATGTGAATGAACTATAGTAAAAAAAATCAATTAACCCACAAGGTACATTTCATAATCCCATTTATTTTTCATAATCTTTATAAACTTGCTGGGAAGACACGGTAGAAATTCATGGATAAATTTTCATTATATTTACATGTTTCAATTTCATTGAAGGATTATGAGAATAAATCATTCACTTGTCTATTTAGTACATTTTCATACCAAAGGATTCCATTTGGACAAAAAAATCTCCAAGAAGCATCCAGATATGCATGATGAGTATTATTTCGAATTCATTGAGACCATCATGGATTTTTTTATGAATGATTTTATTGTGTATAGATCTTCATATCATAAATGCTACATTAATTCGAGAAAGGTGTTGAATAATTTTATTAAGAAGAACCATGTTTCAAAATTACAAAATTTTATTTACTTGGTAGATCATAGAATTATCATAGGGCATGTAGTGTCAAAACATGTAATATAGGTGGATAGATCTAAGGTATATATTGTTTTATCATTTAAATATCCTTTATGTGTGAATGTTTTTAGATTAATCTGAGGTAATAAAAGACTTTATTGATAACTAAATAGAGATTTTAGTAATATCACTCTGCCCTTATTTTTATTTTTTCAAAATGATATTATAACGACCCATACTTTACATACATTGTTAATACTTCGAAATTGAAGCACACGTATTACAACATATGACAAAACCACAAAGGACCGTATAGGTATAGTGTCTTTAGAAACTGGGAAACATAAACAACTGGTTCATAAATCTTCTACAGTGTCTCCCATTTATTTCATCATATCTAGGGTCCCTTTTAGCATATTCTACTTAATATCCATCTTCCTGACCTGGGGAAAAGAAAACATAAAAGGGTGAGCTCAAATGCTCAGCAAGGGCAAATAAAGGAAATAAAAATCATATCATATCTTTATGAAAATCAAAACCTGCAAAAGACATCATAATATCTTAACATGGAATAAATCATAGAAGTGAAAATGACATCCCCATAATCATAACATAAAACTTGAAACTTTGTGGCATACACACATAATCATTGAAAATCATTTCTTTTTAGTCATGACTCATCGCCAAGACTATCTTAGTGGACAAAGTCCCTTTCTGAACCGAGTTCACTCCTCGTTTCAGTCCTGTATCACTAAACCGAAATAACCTTCCGTTCCAGCCATGTCTATCTCATGAGATATAAAATCTTTACCCAATGCATTGGAGGGAGATATAGGTCCCACCCATCTTATAATGAATCCTTTCTTATGTGTGCCACATAATCATAAAACATACATCATCGCATAACACATGTAACAAAAATGGGATTCTTGAAACATCATGACATCATAAATCAATTCATATAAGATAAAGGAATTCATAAAAATATTTCCATCACAACATAATCAAAACCATGTAATAATAGGGATAAAAACAGAACCCTTTTATTATCTTAGATGGAAAATAATTTTGATAAAACACTTGAACTCCATTCTTGAGGAAAATATCATTTCTTCTTCAAAAACATTTTTCCTTTCATAACATGTCATACGACTTTAAAATAAAAGAAGTTGATTAAAAATAAACTTGAAAACTTGTAAAGGAAGCTTCTTTGAAATAATGTTTTAAAAATCCATTCATGCCGTATAAGTTAAAAAAAACATTCTTCGTACTTTTGTCGGAAAAGTCAAAAAGTACCTCGTACGGAAAAACGACAAAAGATTCCTTTCATATTCTTTTCTAAAAACTCACCTAAGGGTAAAATTGGATTTAAACTACTGCAAGTGGATGGAGACAATATTACATATTGAGGGAACATGGATGTGGATGATAAAATACACCCCAGTAAATACTTACGAATAAACAATCTCGGATAAAAATGAGATTGTGATATTTCCCTTACCTTAGGTCCAATTTGCTTTGTATGTGTCCGAAGCTCCTGTATAATGGTTTAAATAATGTTATTGACTTATTACAGAATCATACATATTGATATGATATCATATATGTTCATATTATTAGCTCCTTGATAGTAATATTTCATGGTTACTTGTTACTCGGGTCTTTATTGCCTTTTGTTCTTATGCGTGTTTTGCCGAATACATTCTTATTCTTCTTTTAAGGTTATAGATTCCTTATATCCAGAATGGTATTAGTGTAACATATATCATATTTATTCATTCAATTCATTTATATAATCATTATGAAATGAAGATCATGTAGAACGAGTCGCATCACATCGTGGAGACGGTATTCCGTACGTACGCACGAGTGATGATATCGTTCCTATGATCGTGGAATTGTATTGGAGTATATATATATATATTATTTCAGTATCAATATTACTTCATAATAATCATATGTATTTACTCATTACACCATTATACCCATCCTTGTAAGGTGATGGTGGAAAATAGATTACACCACGGCGTGGAGACGGTATTCCGTACGTACGCACGCGCGGTGATTTCATTTTTCCGTAGGATGGATAGAAGGTGAATTAGGGTTGTTTCATATTTATAATAACATATCAGTATATAAGTAATACTGATGTTATTACTTTATCATGAAACAACTAAAGAAGAAGAAGTTGAAGAAGAAAGAAATTGAAAAGATCGGTAATGGATATTACCTCTTCTTTGGAACGCTCCTTTGAATCCTCCACTTAAGGAACTAAGATTGGTCTTTGGAGAAGACCAGGACCTCTAGGATTATTCTAGGGAAGTGGAGAGGAGAAAATGGCAGGGGTTGGCCGAGCTTGAGTGCTCAATTTGGTGTGAGGAGGAGGGGGAGGAGGTGCCCTTTTATAAGGGAGGAGAGGGGCACCTTAGGAATATCTCAAAATATTATTTTATATTAAAGTCAAAATCGGTTTATAATGGTTCCAAAGGGTCTTATTTTGAAGATGAAGTGGGGATGGGTCGAAATCCTATCAACCAATAGGATTTAGACAAGTTTAGGGTATTATTTTAACCTTATCAATTAGATTTAACTCTAAGTTAATTATTTTAACTTTTACCGTGTCTTTTTGTTTTCTTTCACTATATGGTTAATACACTTACTATAACATGCCAAACGAACCCCAATTTGTTTAGTATTAATATATATATCCTTATCTAAGTCATTTGGCCGAACCTTATATTTTTAGGAATAAAATAACAATTAATAATATAATATTTGATTTAAAAACTATTTTGTGTCAATTTTGACACTATTTGATATATGATTTTTGTGAAAGTCATATCAGAATTATATGTTCAAACCAAGTTGATTAAATAAACACTAATATATCATAGTAACCTAGAAAATTAGTGGAATTCATAAAAAGTCTTAAATTATATTTATTTTGGTATTTATATTATCAATTATGTCAATATTTCATTAATAAGATAATTACTGCATCATCTTTGTGTCATCAATAAATTAAATTATTTGATGTCTAAAAATTACAAATAAAATACCAACATGTAGGAAATCTTTTTAGATTTCTAAGGAATATTTACAATCGAATTTATCTTATGTATAACCCCATATTAAAAATGATTTACTTATTAAACTTTGATTTTAACTATTTTAACCCTTCTTTAAATAAATTAATAATAAATGTCCTAATCTAATCCAAGTGGGCCTAAATGGTCATATTTTATTCCTAAGTTTGTTTTTGGTCGAATTACACTTGTCCAATAGAATTAGGACATGTGTTAGGGTAATATTAATATCATATTTACCCTTAGTTACCCTATTTACTATTAACCGCGGTAAAAATCGTAAAAATTTACTATTCACCAAAAAATTATTTTCATCTCATTGAACCACATTTTAGTCCTTGATATTAACCGTGTCTCTCGGATTTTCGAAATTCCATTCACAGAAGCGGTAAAATTAAGTTTTATGCAAAATTCTATTTTTTTAACCTACCACTTAGTGGTTTCACTATTCATCAAAAATTGAAAGTTTTCAGAAAAATACCAAAATTTCACCCTTGGCTAATTTCGATATTCTGAGTCCAAAAATGAAGTCCATTTTGAAAAATAAAATTTATAAAATTTTAAAAAGTGGTTATTACTATTCATAACGGCTAGTTTTAATAGCATATTGTTGTTTAGTGAAACTCGGTATTGCGTACGACGCAACCTATCGAGGAAGGTCGCGATTGCGTGCAAAGCAAGCCAAGCAAGTGTTGTGTAGAAAAAGATTCCTTTGATGATTTATATAACATAAAAGTCTCGGGTGTTACATTCTACCCCCCTTAAAAAGAATTTCGCCCTCGAAATTTGTCACTTTGCAACAAACAGATGAGGATACTTCTCCCTCATCATATCCTCAAGCTCCCATGTAGCTTCTTCAAGTTGGTGGTTTCTCCATAAAACTTTCACCAAGCGAGTGGTCTTGTTTCGTAGGACTTTTTCGCTATGATCCAGAATCTCTATCGGCTGTTCTTCATAAGAAATATCTTGCTCCAGCGGTACAACTTCTGAGCTGAGTACATGTGAAGGATCTGGTATGTACTTTCTCAGGAGAGATACATGGAACACATCGTGAACTTGAGAGAGATTCGGTGGAAGCGCCAATCGGTAAGCTACCTTCCCAACACGATCCAGTATTTCGAAAGGACCGATATATCTAGGGCTCAACTTCCCCTTCATTCCAAATCTCATAACCCTCTTCCAGGGAGATATTCGTAAGAACACTTTATCACCCACTTCAAACTCTAGGTCTTTTCTTCGGTTGTCGGCATAACTTTTCTGTCGACTCTGAGCTGCTCTTATGTGTTGTCGAATAGATCTGACCTTTTCTGCCATTTCATCAACGAGATCAGGTCCTAATAGCTTTCTTTCCCCGACTTCATCCCAGAAAGTTGGAGTCCTGCATTTCTTTCCATAGAGAGCTTCATAAGGAGCCATCTGAATACTGGAGTGAAAGCTATTATTATAAGAAAATTCCACCAAAGGTAGGTGTTGATCCCAACCTCCTTTGAAATCCATAGAGCAAGCTCTCAACATATCTTCTAGGGTTTGAATTGTTCTCTCAGACTGACCGTCTGTCTGGGGATGATAAGAAGTGCTGAAACTCAACTCTGTATCCAGAGTATGCTGAAGACTTCGCCAGAACTTCGAGGTAAATCTCGGATCCCGATCATATATAATAGAAAGTGGTACTCCATGTAATCTTACCACTTCCTTTACATATATCCTGGCAAGCTGATCTAGAGAGAAATCCTCTCTAATAGCAATGAAGTGTGCAGACTTTGTAAGACGATCAACTATGACCCAGATAGCATTATTGCCTTTGGATGTTTTAGGAAGTCCTGTGACAAAGTCCATAGTGATGTTTTCCCATTTCCATTCGGGTATGGGTAATGGTTGTAACATCCCCTTAGACTTCTGTCTCTCAGATTTAACTTGTTGACAAACCAAGCATCGAGAGACATATTCAGCAACATCTCTTTTCATGCCATCCCACCAGAAGTACTCTTTCAGGTCCCTATACATCTTCGTGCTTCCAGGATGAATAGAGAATGAAGAACTATGAGCCTCATCCAGCAGCTCTTTCTTTAATTCGGGGATGGGAGGAACACAAACCCGATTCCTGAACTTTATTATCCCATCACAATCAAGGTTGAATTCAGGAACATTTCTCACCTTCTTTTGTAACTCGACATCTTCTTTCTGTGCCTCTTTAATCTTCACATGTATAGATGGTTGAACATTCATTTGAGAAAGATAAGATTTTTCCCCTTCCATTATAATTCCAAGATCCATCCTTTGTAAATCCATAAATATTGGATCTTTTGTGATCCTCATCATGGATAAACTAGCATGGTCTTGTCGACTTAATGCATCTGCCACCTTGTTTGCTTTCCCATGGTGGTAATGGATTGAGCAGTCATAATCCTTAATCAGCTCCAACCATCTTCTTTGACGCATATTCAACTCCTTTTGTGTGAAAATATACTTTAAACTTTTATAATCAGTATAAATATCACACCTTTCACCATAAAGGTAATGCCTCCAAATCTTTAATGCAAAGATTACCGCAGCCAACTCCAAATCATGTGTTGGGTAATTTTGCTCATGGATTTTCAACTGTCGTGAGGCATAAGCTATCACCATATCATTTTGCATAAGAACACACCCCAATCCCTTCTTGGATGCATCACTGTAGATCACAAACCTTTCTCCACTACAAGGCAGTGTGAGCACAGGTGCACTGGATAACCTTCTTTTCAACTCCTTGAAATTCTCTTCACATTCCTCTGTCCAGACAAACTTAACTCCTTTCCGAGTCAACTTGGTGAGTGGATTAGATAATCGTGAAAAATCTTTTACAAAACGTCGATAATATCAAGCCAAACCAAGAAAACTTCGGATCTCAGTTACTGTTGTTGGTCTTGTCCATCTTTCGATAACCTCTGTTTTTGCTGGATCCACAGATATCCCCTCTTTTGAGATTATGTGACCCAAAAATGCAACTTTTTGAAGCCAAAATTCACACTTGGTAAATTTGGCATAAAGCTTCTCCTTTCTCAGGGTCTTCAATATAATTCTCAAGTGATCTTCATGCTCTTCCTTGCTCTTTGAATAGACAAGAATATCGTCTATAAAGACTACCACAAATTGATCAAGTTAGTCTCTAAAGACTCTATTCATTAGATCCATGAAGATAGCAGGGGCATTAGTAAGACCAAATGGCATCACTATAAATTCATAGTGTCCATACCTTGTACGGAAAGCCGTTTTTGGTATATCCTCCCTTTTGACCCTTAATTGATGATACCCTGAACGAAGATCAATCTTGGAAAAGTATTGAGCTCCGCGTAGTTGGTCAAATAAGTCATCAATGCGTGGGAGAGGATATTTGTTCTTGATAGTGATCTTGTTAAGTTCTCGATAATCAATGCAGAGTCTCATTGATCCATCTTTCTTCTTAACAAATAGAACAGGTGCTCCCCAAGGTGATGCACTAGGGCGTATGAATCCCTTATCAAGATTCTCTTGGAGTTGCTTCTTCAATTCCTGCAACTCAATTGGGGCCATTCTATAAGGTGTCTTTGAAATAGGCAAAGCACCCTGTACGAGTTCTATTGAAAACTCAACTTCACGATTTGGTGGAAGACCCGGTAATTCCTCCGGAAAGACATCATCAAACTCCCTTACAATGGGCATATTCTTAATCGTGAGTTTCTCACCAACCATTTGAGATAAATAACCTTCATTTAGTGGGATCAATACCCATAAGATGGAAGAAATTTCCACTGGAAGGTTATGTTCATCCTTGCATTGGTATACGATCGTAGATTGATCTGGAATATGAAATGTGACTTCCCTTCTTTGGCAATTGATATGAGCTCCATGCAGAGATAGCCAATCCATGCCAAGAATCACATCAAATTCCACTAAAGGAAGGATCACAAGATTTGCAGGAAGCACTTTCCCACAAACTTCGATCGGAGAAGAATTATAAACTTTTGATGCGATTGATGTGCCATTAGGTGTTGTCACAGCTAACTCAACATCTAATTGTTGAGGTAATACGGTGATACCCTTAGAAAAGACTTCAGAAATAAATGAGTGGGTGGATCCAGAATCAAATAAAACATTTGCTACTTTAGAGTGGATGGTAAGTGTACCTTTCACCACATCGTTATCGTACTCCACATCGCTGATAGAAATTGCATGTGACTTTCCTTTGTCTTTAGCCTTAAGATTTTGTTGACGTCGACCATCATCATCAACCCTTGGATTTGGGCATCGATTGGCATAATGCCCCATCTCCTTGAACTTGAAACATTGAAGTGTAGTAGGTTCATTCTGTGTATCCCTTCCTTTGTTTGTGTCATTAGACATCTTCTTCCCATTATCACGGCATTCAAATGCCTGATGACCTTCTTTTCCACATTTAAAACATTTACTTGTCCCTTTAAGACAACTCCCTCCATGTTTCTTTCCACACTTTGAGCATAAGGGAAAGTTCATCTTCTTTTCAGTGTGCTCTTTAGATTTTTCTTTGAATTCCATCTTCCTCTTCTTATCAAACCCATGTGACTGATGGGTTACTCCAATCTCCATCTCGACTTTGAGAGCACATCGAACGATTTCCTCGTAGCTATTGAAGTCCCTTATGGCTAACGCCCTTCGAAGACTTGGTTTTAAGCCACTAAAGAATCGATCGATCTTACTCTCAGGTTGGATAATAATACCAGAAGCGTACCTTGCCAGTCTTGTAAAATTTGCTTCATAGGTACCAATAGATTCATCATCCCTTTGCTTCAGTTCAAGAAACTCTTTCTCCATCTTTGTTCGGAGAATACGAGGGAAGTACTTATTGAAAAATAAGTTCTTGAACTCGTCTCATTCCATAGACTCAATTTCATCCCTTTGCCTCGTATTCTTAACAAGATTCCACCATTGATCAGCATCTCCTTCCAAACGGTACACTGCTAGGATGACTTTATCATGCTCAGAACATTGAAGAACTGAAAATATCTTTTCAGTAGTACTAATCCATTGTTCAGCAACTAATGGATCAGTAGACCCGCTGAAAGAAGGTGGACGCTGCCTCATGAAGGATTCAACAGAATGTTGCTCCCTCCTTTGCTCGTTTGGAAATCCTGCATGATTCATAGCTTGAGAAAGTTGTGTGAGCATGGCTACAAGATTTTGCATTCCAGCTCCCATATCGTTTGGTTGCTCAGGGGGACAATCATTGCATTGCCCATCGCATTCCGCATTAACACGGTTCCTTCGGGTTCCAGCCATTGACTAAAACCAAGAAGAATAGTGTGAGCAACACTAATTATAATAGGAAACCACATAATTCAAGAATAAAATTTTCATGCTTATGGTCTTATCCTAGGTTATTCAAGGCCATTTCTAAAACACTAAGATTGTGTACTATGCTTAGACTTATCCTTAGTGTTCTTACTAAGGCTTTCACATCCTAGTTTCCAAAGGATGACTATACCTTTCCTCTGATACCAACTATAACGACCCATACTTTACATACATTGTTAATACTTCGAAATTGAAGAACACTTATTACAACATATGACAAAACCACAAAGGACCGTATAGGTATAGTGTCTTTAGAAACTGGGAAACATAAACAACTGGTTCATAAATATTCTACAGTGTCTCCCATTTATTTCATCATATCTAGGGTCCCTTTTAGCATATTCTACTTAATATCCATCTTCCTGACCTGGGGAAAAGAAAACATAAAAGGGTGAGCTCAAATGCTCAGCAAGGGCAAATAAAGGAAATAAAAATCATATCATATCTTTATGAAAATCAAAACCTGCAAAAGAGATCATAATATCTTAACATGGAATAAATCATAGAAGTGAAAATGAGATCCCCATAATCATAACATAAAACATGAAACTTTGTGGCATGCACACATAATCATGGAAAATCATTTCTTGTTAGTCATGACTCATCGCCAAGACTATCTTAGTGGACAAAGTCCCTTCCTGAACCGAGTTCACTCCTCGTTTCAGTCCGGTATCACTGAACCGAAATAACATTCCGTTCCAGCCATGTCAATCTCATGAGATATAAAATCTTTACCCAATGCATTGGAGGGAGATATAGGTCCCACCCATCTTATAATGAATCCTTTCTTATGTGTGCCACATAATCATAAAACATACGTCATCGCATAACACATGTAACAAAAATGGGATTCTTGAAACATCATGACATCATAAATCAATTCATATAAGATAAAGGAATTCATAAAAATATTTCCATCACAACATAATCAAAACCATGTAATAATAGGGATAAAAACAGAACCCTTTTATTATCTTAGATGGAAAATAATTTTGATAAAACACTTGAACTCCATTCTTGAGGAAAATATCCTTTCTTCTTCAAAAACATTTTTCCTTTCATAACATGTCATACGACTTTAAAATAAAAGAAGTTGATTAAAAATAAACTTGAAAACTTGTAAAGGAAGCTTCTTGGAAATAATGTTTTAAAAATCCATTCATGCCATATAAGTTAAAAAAAACATTCTTCGTACTTTTGTCGGAAAAGTCAAAAAGTACCTCGTACGGAAAAACGACAAAATATTCCTTTCATATTCTTTACTAAAAACTCACCTAAGGGTAAAATTGGATTTAAACTATTGCAAGTGGATGGAGACAATATTACATATTGAGGGAACATGGATGTGGATGATAAAATACACCCCAGTAAATACTTACGAATAAACAATCTCGGATAAAAATGAGATTGTGATATTTCCCTTACCTTAGGTCCAATTTGCTTTGTATGTGTCCGAAGCTCCTGTATAATGGTTTAAATAATGTTATTGACTTATTCCAGAATCATACATATTGATATGATGTCATATATTTTCATATTCTTATCTCCTTGATAGTAATATTTCATGGTTACTTGTTACTCGGGTCTTTATTGCCTTTTGTTCTTATGCGTGTTTTGCCGAATACATTCTTATTCTTCTTTTAAGGTTATAGATTCCTTATATCCAGAATGGTATTAGTGTAACATATATCATATTTATTCATTCAATTCATTTATATAATCATTATGAAATGAAGATCATGTAGAACGAGTCGCATCACATCGTGGAGACGGTATTCCGTACGTACGCACGAGTGATGATATCGTTCCTATGATCGTGGAATTGTATTGGAGTATATATATATATTATTTCAGTATCAATATTACTTCATAATAATCATATGTAGTTACTCATTACACCATTATACCCATCCTTGTAAGGTGATGGTGGAAAATAGATTACACCACGGCGTGGAGACGGTATTCCGTACGTACGCACACGCGGTGATTTCATTTTTCCGTAGGATGGATAGAAGGTGAATTAGGGTTGTTTCATATTTATAATAACATATCAGTATATAATTAATACTGATGTTATTACTTTATCATGAAACAACTAAAGAAGAAGAAGTTGAAGAAGAAAGAAATTGAAAAGATCGGTAATGGATATTACCTCTTCTTTGGAACGCTCCTTTGAATCCTCCACTTAAGGAACTAAGATTGGTCTTTGGAGAAGACCAGGACCTCTAGGATTATTCTAGGGAAGTTGAGAGGAGAAAATGGCAGGGGTTGGCCGAGCTTGAGTGCTCAATTTGGTGTGAGGAGGAGGGGGAGGAGGTGCCCTTTTATAAGGGAGGAGAGGGGCACCTTAGGAATATCTCAAAATATTATTTTATATTAAAGTCAAAATCGGTTTATAATGGTTCCAAAGGGTCTTATTTTGAAGATGAAGTGGGGATGGATCTAAATCCTATCAACCAATAGGATTTAGACAAGTTTAGGGTATTATTTTAACCTTATCAATTAGATTTAACTCTAAGTTAATTATTTTAACTTTTACCGTGTCTTTTTGTTTTCTTTCACTATATGGTTAATACACTTACTATAACATGCCACACGAACCCCAATTTGTTTATTATTAATATATATATCATTATCTAAGTCATGTGGCCGAACCTTAGATTTTTAGGAATAAAATAACAATTAATAATATAATATTTGATTTAAAAACTATTTTGTGTCAATTTTGACACTATTTGATATATGATTTTTGTGAAAGTCATATCAGAATTATATGTTCGAACCAAGTTGATTAAATCAACACTAATATATCATAGTAACCTAGAAAATTAGTGGAATTCATAAAAAGTCTTAAATTATATTTATTTTGGTATTTATATTATCAATTATGTCAATATTTCATTAATAAGATAATTACTGCATCATCTTTGTGTCATCAATAAATTAAATTATTTGATGTCTAAAAATTACAAATAAAATACCATCATGTAGGAAATCTTTTTATCTTTCTAAGGAATATTTACAATCGAATTTATCTTATGTATAACCCCATATTAAAAATGATTTACTTATTAAACTTTGATTTTAACTATTTTAACCCTTCTTTAAATAAATTAATAATAAATGTCCTAATCTAATCCAAGTGGGCCTAAATGGTCATATTTTATTCCTAAGTTTGTTTTTGGTCGAATTACACTTGTCCAATAGAATTAGGACATGTGTTAGGGTAATATTAATATCATATTTACCCTTAGTTACCCTATTTACTATTAACCGCGGTAAAAATCGTAAAAAGTTACTATTCACCAAAAAATTATTTTCATCTCATTGAACCACATTTTAGTCCTTGATATTAACCGTGTCTCTCGGATTTTCGAAATTCCATTCACAGAAGCGGTAAAATTAAGTTTTATGCAAAATTCTATTTTTTTAACCTACCACTTAGTGGTTTCACTATTCATCAAAAATTGAAAGTTTTCAGAAAAATACCAAAATTTCACCCTTGGCTAATTTCGATATTCTAAGTCCAAAAATGAAGTCCATTTTGAAAAATAAAATTTATAAAATTTTAAAAAGTGGTTATTACTATTCATAACGGCTAGTTTTAATAGCATATTGTTGTTTAGTGAAACTCGGTATTGCGTACGACGCAAGCTATCGAGGAAGGTCGCGATTGCGTGCAAAGCAAGCCAAGCAAGTGTTGTGTAGAAAAAGATTCCTTTGATGATTTATATAACATAAAAGTCTCGGGTGTTACAGATATTGCATTCTTTTTTATGATTCATTTATGGAATCGTTTGATTAGTTGATAATGTGTGAAACCACACCACCAATCATAAAACCCCCCATAGTGGGAGCATCTATTTAATATTTTGTGCAACACATCAAATATCATCGTTTGATTTGTATTATGTCAGGGGGTTGAAGGATAGTCCCATTTATTACTTATGCCTCAAGGAATTCCAATTCAAGCCAATAAAATATAACCATAATAGAAATGGAGATTCTTTATTTTATATTTTCTTCAAATAAATTTCATTCATATTTTTTGGTATATACTGTGGTTTCTTATGACCTTGTAACTTTGAGGCTTTTCTAGAAGAATCTAGATGTAAATACCAGACTTATTGGATGGATTCACCTTCAACAATAATTATATATTGGGATAAAAGGATGATAGGGGTCATAAAAAATAGTGCTGGTACCCAAATGTAGGATTACTCACACACTCGAGGCTAACAAATTCGACCATGTACTACATCAGGACATGTTTCATGGTGATCATCCCTATTTCATCTTATGTACACATCCTTGGTAGGAATATTTTGTGAACTACCTTATTGCCTTTGAAATTTAAAAAAATTTATAGAAACATGAAATCCAAAAAAAAATGAGTGAGTACAGGTTTTTGTGTGTTGACTCATATCTATGGATGTAGTGTAGTGACCATGTAATTTGGATATGAGTGCCTAATCATGATTTTATGCCTTTTTGGTTTTTTTATACACTAGATTATGCTGGACACTTTGGACCCCAACAAATAACTAGGAATGTTTTAGACAGTATAGGTTTTGAGTACCAATGGTTATCACCAGTCACCAAAGGACATAATTTTTCAATATTAATTTAGATTATATACATAAGATGTATGGGGTGATGCATAAAACTTATACTCCATACCACCCTAAAATAAATGGACTGTATGGGGTTTCAAATGGGGAGTTAATTTTTTTTTGGGAAAACTGTAAAGCTGAATAGAAAGGATTGGAAAATCACTTTGGTGATCTGTGGTGTGGTTTTAGGATGGAATGAAATACTCCTATGGGTATATTCCCATTTCATTATTTTTGGGGAAGCATTTCATCTCCACACGGAAGTCGAGCATTGACAAAATGATGTTATAATGAAATGAAAATTGGATCTACATAAAAATTGATATCAAGGGAAGATGAAAATTTAATAGATCAATGATATTATATTTTCATTATATAAAAAATGAATGATTGATAAGAAAATATCAAAAGTGTCTAATGATAGAATTATCCAAAAAAAAGATTTTCATGTAGGGGAGAAAGTCCTACTCTACCATTCACAATTGAACCTAATGCCTTGTAAGTTGTGTTCCAGATTATTAGGTCATTATGTTGTAACAACTTTTTTTCATTATGTTGTGATGAATATCACATAGGATGGAATTTCCGGTATATTTATAGTCAATGTTAAATGTGTGAATAAATTCATAATGAGACTTCCAACCCATTCAGATGATTTTATCACACTACATTATCACATAATCACATGAGAATATCATGCTATTCAAAACCTTTCCACTTTAATATTATTTTTACTAATTAAAATTTTACATTTTATATCTTCATAACATTTCATACGTAAAAATTGAGGATAATACAATATTATATGAATGGGGGAGTGTAAAAAATTCTGGGGTTTTTATTTAAGATATTCATTTCTATGTTTTGTGTGTGTTTTCTGTTTAGCCTTCTGTTAATTTTTCAAAAATAAAATAAAATAAATTGCAAAACTTATTATGTAACCTGTTCATTTACACATTGGGATTATATAAAATTAATTTTTCAAATTTTTTGGGTTTCATGATAATCATGAAAAATATTTTAGCATCATGGGTTTATTTTTATAAAAATATGTGTTATCGATGATATGATCGGTTAGGTCATTATAAAACATTTTATATTTTAACACCATAATTTTTTATATTTATTTAGGGGAAATTGTGTCATTGATTAATCCACACAACCATGACATGTAAATTTTTTCATACACACTTTATGTAATAACCAAATTAGTTAAAAATCATTTTATATCAATTGTAGATATATACGTTCATTTATCATCTGATCAGTTTCATTACTATAACGAATTAAACAATGCATGCATACCTAATATCCAATAGTTTTACACCATAAATAATATAATATATATATATATAATCTTAATTGATATGGGAGTGGTGAAATGTATAACACATGGAGATATCTAGGTTGGGAGCATATGGATTGACTTTCGGGAATGATTAAGTGATTGGGTATTAATTTTTTTTATGAAAAGTACTAAATTATAGGTTTGGAGAATTAAACTATGTATTTAGAATAGTTTTACATGACCAAAATATACAGAATAAAGGGTGCATATATGTTACTGAAATGTTTGGCACACACACACACGTGTTGAATTAATGTCATGGTACACCAATAACTTGTTTCACAATGATTAGTTTCATTAATATCACTATATTTAGTTCTAATAAAATTTATGATAAAATGACATTAAAATTTATTTATATTTATGGTTTATGATATTCTTAAATTTACTATATTTTCACTTTGGTAGGGGAAATATGAACATGAATATCTTTTCACAAATTTTGGGATTACATGATATGAGGTTTTTTCCAGTAGTGAAAAATGATGAGATAGGGAATGTTTATAAAATAAAATTTTATAAAATATTATTTTAATAAATATTTTTTAAATTTCCTCACATTATGTTGAATATTCTTATTTATAAAATATTTGGGATTAGATAATTCATCTGATAATTTGATTAAATTTTTTCATTTTAATTTCACAATTGTATTACAAACATAAATATATTTATTTATATTGTTTTAAAATTAAATTTTGTAAAATTATTCCTCACTCAATTGGGAAAAAATTTTATTTATCACATATGAGTAGTATCATGCATTTTGTTGGTGTAAATGGTCCATGAAATCAATGATACAGTGGACTCGTGATATTGGAAACCACATTAGTATTTATTCCATAATTTATAAATAAATAATCAGGACCAAATTTTTATATAATATTTATGTAAAAATTTATCAATAATGATTATATGGAAATAATTTCTCTTTTAATAGTTTTTGGGGTCAAACAGTTAGTGAAATTTGGATCAAAATATCTAAATTAGTACCCCATTCACACCTAAAAAGTCATCAAACACTAGCCTCCCCTCCACTCGATTTTTTTTCATTTTCAACACTACTAGAAAGGGAACATTTACCAACACTTACATCCCAATGGTTTGTGTAAACCATTTGGAATGTCTATGTATACCAAAGTTTTATGTAAACCTTTGGTATAAATGATTTTATACAATCTTTTACCAATGTTTTTGCAAACCTGTTGGTAAAGGCCTTCTATATCACCTTTTTACCAATGGTTTATTTAAACCATTGGTAAATACATACATTCCCAAAGGTTTTTAAAAACTCTTGGGAAGAAATAACTCTAAACAATTTTTAGTCATTAATAATAGTTGTCGGTGGTCATTTAGAACGTAATATAGTATGACTTCATTTTACATGATATATCCAATATAATTATTGATTTATGTTCAATTTGGTTATATCTGAAAACTTATTTTGTTTTCAATTTTTATTTGGCTGAAAGGGGATCTTTATGGTTATTAATCATGGTTGTGGGTGGTCATTTAGGATGTAATATGGTATGAATTAATTTTACTTGATATATCCAAAATTATTATTGATTTAAGTTCAATTGTGTTATCTTTGACAAGTGATATTTTTAAATAAGTTGTTATTAAAGGTTTTAATAATGGTGATAAGATATAAGGTTTTACATGGTGTGTATAATGGTTGACATGGTGTCTACCATAATCTAGTGTCTTGGTAATGTACATGGGAATGTACACAGTACATGACTTAGATTGCCATGTAAATATACATGGCCTATCCCTAATAAATATTTTCTTTCTTTCTGTTTTTTTATCAGAATGGTTTTTCTATATTTTCTTTTTTTGGTTACACATTAGTTATCTGTTTCTAATTACATTCATATTTGTTTTCATTGAAGGAAATGACACCCATTGAAGAGAGGCAGCAGAAAATGGTGAGATAAAATAATCATTTCATGAAAGAGTTGGGAATTCTTCCACTCATCCCTATTGTGAGTATTTTATTTCAAATATATATATATTTCAATAACATATAATATCATGTGTTTACTTTTGTGTTAAACATTTTTTTCAGGATCCAGCCACTAGACAAGAGATATCTGAAGAGGAGCCTAATATTGCTTCCAGTACAGAGGCTGGTGGTAGGAGGGGGGTGGGGTCATAGTTATACGATCATCTGGTCATCCCAGTACTGAGGCCAGTGGTACGAGGGCTCGTGGTGCGTGAGTTAGACGATCCGCCGGTCGTACCCGACTGGACTACGCCCCTACCACAGATGTATCTTTTATACCCCATTTTGATCCTGGTGTGTCTTTTGGACACACGGGATATTTAGGCCTCCGATGTTTACACCTCTAGTTTTCCAGATTTCTGTTCCATCATCTTTTTCATCTAGTTCATTATCTCTGAGCTATTATATCCCACCTTCTTCGACTCCTTCTCTGACACAGTATGTGGCTGAGGAGCGTACACTGAGGGACAGTCCACCTGTACATGATATTCCTTCAGCTTCTGCACATCCAGTGATGCCGATTGTTCTTACTACCACAGGTATATTTATAAAACTCTAATAAATTTTTATACCAAAATTTATTTTTATTATAACTTATACTATTATTTTTTTCATTTATAAAATATCCATCTACTGATAGGAGGCCGGGGGAGGGGGCGCACTCGCTTGCATGTGGTATGGAACCACCAAAAATAGTTGAAGGTTGAATATAATGATGATGGACATATGATTGATAAATCTGGGCAAGAATGTCAGGGTTTTTTGGAGACTCTAGCCAAATACTCTGACATCATTCCGGTCAGCCCTCTCTCTTGGAGAAATCTGCAACATGAAGTCAAAGATAATGCGTGGGCACAAATATGGGTAAACAATCTATTGGAATAAATGTAGTATTTTTTGTATTTAAATGAATTAATCTGTTGGGTGTCAACTTCGGTTTAACTTCCCTGATGGTGAAGGTGCACGACTATCACATTTAAGGGATCTTAGAGAGATTTTGAGAGCTTATAAGCATGAGCTTTATGTTGGATGGTGTGATAGAGAGGGCGCAGAGTTGGAGACATTACCTATCGTGGATGACTACCTGATAGAGCAATATCGCCAAATGATTACCCATTTGGAGACTACCAAATTTAAGTTATTAATCCAATTTCAGGTATTTAAATGACAGTTTTCATATTTGCATTAATATTATCTTATTTATTATTAAAAAAATTTACGAATCTTATGAAAAAAACAATAAACATTGATTCAAAGAAATACCTCCACACTTTGGGGCATACAACTATGTCAGATCATGAGAGGCAGCTGGTACGATATAGTTATTTATAATTTTTCTATATGACTTTCTCTTTTTATTTTTTTCTACTTAAATTATGTGATTTATTAAATATTGAATATATGATTATAATTGAACTTTATATTGTTTTAATTTCATTACAGAACCACAAATTGAATATTGAAGAACGTATCCCTCGAGAAAAATTTTTTTGCTCCAGAAGAATGAAAAAAGATGGAACTGTGGTTAATGAACCGACACATGAAAAGATTGTATGTTTTAATTTGTTTATTTCAAAGTTTAATATATATTTTGAAATTTATAAATATTTTAATATTTTTAACAGGATTTTTTAGAGGCCTTGATGCCCAGGAGCCTGAAATATTTGGGCCACACGATCATTTATATCAGGTTTTGGGACATGAGCACTATGGTCCAGTATGGTGCCGACCTGGTAAGAATATAATCCTGACGAGGTATTCATCCTCTCCATGTATCCATTCTAATACCACCGAGTTGGAACAGGTCAAGGAGCCTGCAAGACAGTCTGATAAAAGGGTCACAGAGTTGTAATAACAGGGTCAAATGAGGGAGAAAGAATTTATGAAAATGATCAAAGCTTTATCTTCCTCACTTCCACTAGAGGTCAGTGTGGCTCGTCAGACATATAGGTAGTCGATGGGTTCATTATCCCACGCACCAGGTAGCAGTTCTAGTGGCGGTCGATATGATGACATTCTTGGTGATGATGAGGATGATGAAGAGGACGAGGGGGAGGATGAGGATGGAGATGAGTGCGAGGATGGGTCGAGGGCGAGGATGGGGCTGAGGGCGAGGATGGGGCTATAGGAGAGGATTAGGATGATGATAAGGATGGTGACGAGGACATAGATGGTATCGAGGATGAGGTTGATGATGACAGTGGTGATGGTGAAGGTGATCATGGGTAGATTGACCCGTTACATTTTTAAATTCTCAATAACTCTTTATTTTTGAACCTGGTTTTTCACTCTGGTATGGATATTTTTGAATTCTGTATAACTCATTATTTTTGACCAAATACGAAGGCCTCTTTAATTTAATAATTCTTTAAATTGAATTTAGTATCTTTCTTAATTATTATTTATTATATTGAAATTCATATCTTGAATAATGTTTCATCAATATAATTGTTTCAGTTGATAAATAAATTCATGTTTTTATAATAAAACCCCTCCAATAGAGGTTCACGGTCTACAAAAACTCACAGTTATAGATTAGGGTGTGATAATTTGACTCTCAATTAGTAGATTCAAATACCTACTGCCTCTTTTAAAAACAAAGAGTATAAAATATATATCTTTATCATACCACAATACTGAATCTAGAGTCTTTTTTTATTACATAAGATTAGAATCTATAAAGTGAAGGATATCAACATAGGATTTATTTGGAATCTTGGACAGAAGATGCTGCCCTACGGATGTCACTGGACTAGACCAACACACTACATTCATGCTGCGGTAATGTTTTGATTTGACCCTCCTTTAGGATGACACCCCATGCTGGTTTGTAGTCCTGTCGGAATTCGATGTATGATACCTAGATAGAGTTTTAGATACATTACCCATCCTCCGTCATGGACCCCGGACAGCCCCCCCGCCCTCCTCCATGGACCTCGGACAGCCCCCCCCCCCCCTAGATAGCCCCCCCCCCCCCCCCACCTGCCTCAATCTGGGGAACGGTGTGCCTCGTACCACACAAAGTGTCTTTCTTTTCTTTAAAATGGATACTCTTTTAAGTACAAAACAACTGGCATACATAAAACTGAGCAAACTCATTCTGATTGTTTTGATATTTTAGGAAAAATATTCATGGGTCATTTTTGACGTGCACAAGTCAACCCCGCCTCAATCTGAGGTGCGGTGTTGCCAGCACCACTCAAAGTGTCTCACTTTTATTTGAAATGGACAAGATTTTAAGTGAAAAGAACCACTGGCATACATAAAACTGACCAAACACATTCGTATTCTATTGAAACCTTAGTAAAATGATCAATGAGACATTTTTGACGTGTATGAGTCAGCCCAACATCAATCTGAGGCGTGGTTTGGCCCACACCACTCAAAGTGTCTCACTTTTCTTTGAAATGGACAACATTTTAAGTGAAAACAACATCTGGCATATAGAAAACCAACCAAATTCATTCGGGTTATGTAGATACTTTAGGAAAAATATCTAATTATTATTCGTGAGCAGTACAAGGAGATGAAACATCATTCGGACCCGCAGATTGCACGGGATGGTAGAATATGTGTTTTTTAGGTGTTTGGCGCGCTTAAAAAGCATGTGTGGGGTGGTCAAAATCAGCTGAAAGACCTCGTAATTCAATGAAATAGTATGAAAAAAAAGGGTGGGTGAATTGTGAACTGGTCAGCTAGAAGGCATGTTAATTAGAGGTGTCGTGTGACCGCAGTGGCCAAAAACGCACTGTGCATGTCATAAATGGTCAAAAAATGGGTTTTACAGTCACATGCATGTCGAACGACATCGTAATGACTTGAAATCACACAAAAACACTTTAATTATGATTCATGAGATGTAAAAGGAGACAACACGCCATTCCGACCCGCAGTTTGTGTGGCACAACTGAATATGTGTTTTTTTTTTGTGTTTGGTGCGCTTGACATGCATGCTTGGGGTGGTTGAAACTGGCCAAGCGACCTCAGAATGCCATGAAATCAGATGGCAACAAAGGGTTGGTGAATTTTGGAAATTTTTGGCCAAACGACATGTCAATCTAAGGTGTCGTGTGACCACAGTGGCTAAAAACGCACAACACGTGTCTTAAATGGCCATAACATGCGTTTTGTGGTCAAATGCATGATGAATGATATCTGAATGACTTGAAATCACACGAAACACCCTAATTATTATTCGTAAGGTGTAATAGGAGACGACATGCCATTTGGACTTGTGGTTTTCATGGAACAGCTGAATATGTGTTTTTTTGGTGTTTGGCGCGTTTGAAAAATGTGTGTGGGGTGGTCGAAACCAGCCAAACGACCACGGAACGCCATGAAATCGGAAGACAACAATGTTTGGGTGAATTTTGAAATCGTCGGCCAGACGGAATGTCAGTCAGAGGTGTTGTCTGATCGTTGTGGCCGAAAATTCACTTTGTCTATCTTAAGTGGCCAAAACATGCGTTTAACGTTCAAATACATGCCGAACGACAACAGAATGACTTGAAATTACACAAAATCACCCTAATTATTATTATTGAGTTGCACGAGGAGACTACACATCATTCGGATGCATGGTTTGCGCATAAAATCTGAATATGTGTTTTTTAGATGTTTGGCATGCTTGGAAATCGTGTGAGGGGTTGTCGATACCGACCAAATGACCTCGGAATGCCATGAAATAGGACGAAAACAAAGAGTGGTTGAATTGTAAAATGGCCGGTCAGATGAAACAACAATCGGAGGTGTCTTGTGATCAAGGTGGCCCAAAACGCACTTCACATGTCGTAAATGGCCAAAACATGTGTCTAACGGTCAAATGCATGCCGAACGGCATCGGAATAACTTGAAATCACACAAAAACACCCTAATTATTATTTTTGAGGTTTACGAGGAGAAGTATATCATTCGGACACACGGTTTGTGCGACATGGATAAATATGTGTTTTTTAGGTGTTTGGCGTGCTTGAAAATCATGTGTGGGGTGGTCGAAACCGGACGAACGACATCCGAATGACATGAAATCAGACGACAACAAAAGGTGGGTGAATTTTGAAATGTTCAGCTAGACGGAACATCAATCAAAGGTGTCATGTGACCAGAATGGCCGAAAATGCACTCTGTGTGTCGTAAATAGCCAAAACATGCGTTTAACGCTCAAATGCAAGCTGAACGACATCGGAATGACATGAAATCACAATAAAACGCCATAATTATTATTTTTGAGGTGTACAAGGAGACAACACACCATTCGGACCCACAGTTTGTGCGACATGTCTGAATATGTGTTTTTTATGTGTTTGGCGCGCTGGAAAAGTGTGCGTGGGGTGGTCTAAACTGGCCGAACAATCTCAGAATGCCCTGAAATCGGACGATAACAAAGGGTGGGTGAATTGTAAAATGGTCTGCCAGAAGACACGTCAATCAGAGGTGTTGTGTGACCGTGGTGGCCAAAAACGCACACTGTGTGTCGTAAATGGCCAAAACATGCGTTTAGTGGTCAAATGCTTGTCGAGCGACATCAGAATGACTTGAAATCACACGAAAACAACCTAATTACTATTCGTGAGGTGTACGAGGAGACGAAATGTCATTCGGACACACAATTTTCACAACACGACAGAATATGTGTTTTTAGGTGTTTGGTGCGCTTGAAAAACATGCGCCGGGTGGTCGATACTGACCAAACGACCTCAGAATGCCATGAAAACGGACGACAAAAAAGGGTGGGTGAATTTTAAAATGGTCGGACAGACATCATGTCAATCGGAGGTGTCGTGTGACCGTGGTGGCCGAAAAAAACATCGTGTGTCGTAAATGGCCAAAACAAGCGTTTAACTGTCAAATGCATGTCGAACGACATCAGAATGACTTGAAATCACACGAAAACGCCCTAATTATTATTCGTGAGGTGTAAGTGGAGAAGAAACGTCATTCAAACACGTGGTTTTCACGAAACGACTAAATATGTGTTTTTTAGGTGTTTGGCACACTTAAAAACATGCGTGGGGTGGTCGATACCAGACGAACGGCCTCGGAATGCCATAAAATTGGATGAAAACCATGGGTGGCTGAATTTCGAAATGGTCGGCCAGATGGCACGTCAATCAGAGGTGTCCTTGGCCAAAAACGCACTATGTGTGTCATAAATTGACAAAACATGCATTTAACTATCAAATGCATGCTGAACAACATCAGAATGACTGGAAATCACATGAAAACACCCTATTTATTATTAGTGAGGTGGAGGAGGAGAATACATGTCATTCAGATGCATTGTTTGCGCGGCATGATGGAATATGTGTTTTTTAGGTGTATGGCACTCTTGAAAAAATGTGTGTGGGTTGGTTGATACTGGCTAAACGACCTCAGAATGCCATTAAATCATACAATAGAAAAAGGTGGGTGAATTTTTAAATGGTCGTCCAGACGGCACGACAATCGGAGGTTTCATGAGACCACGGTGGCTTAAAACACACTTTGTGTGTTGTAAAAGGCCAAAACATGCATTTAATGGTCAAATGCATGCCGAACAACATCGGAATGACTTAAAATCACTCGAAAAAAACCATAATTATTATTTTTGAGGTGTACGATGAGATGACACATCATTCAGACACGCGGTTTGCACGGCACAGCTGAATATGTGTTTGTAGGTGTTTGGCGCTTGAAAAGCGTGCGTGGGGTGGTTGAAAACATCCGAACTACCTCGGAATGCTATAAAATCAGAAGAAAACAAAGGGTGGGTGAATTGTTAAATGTTACACCAGACGGAACGTTAATCGGAGTTGTCGTGTGTCCACGGTTGCCGAAAACGCAATCTGTGTGTTGTAAATGGCCAAAACAAGCATTTAATGGTCAAATGCCTTCCAAACGACATTGTAATGACATAAAATCACATGAAAACACCATAATTATTATTCTTGTGGTGTAGGGGGAGACGACACGTCATTCAGACACATAGTTTTTGCAGCACGACTAAATATGAGTTTTTTGGGTGTTTTTTCACGTTTGAAAAACATGTGTGGGGTGGTTGATACCGATCGAACGACCTCAGAATGCCATGAAGTCGGATAAAAACAAAGGGTGGCTGAATTTTGAAATGGTTGGCCAAACGGCCTGTCAATCGGAGGTGTCGTTTGACTGCGGTGGCCGAAAACACACTTCGTGTGTCGTAAATGGACAAAACATGCGTTTAATGGTCAAATGCATGCCTAATGACATCGTAATGACTTGAAATCACACGAAAACACCATAATTATTATTCACAAGGTGTAAAATCAGACGACACATCATTCAGACGCGCGGTTTTTACGTAACAACTGAATATGTGTTTTTTAGATGTTTAGTGTGCTTGTAAAGCATGTGTGGGGTGGTCGATACCAGCCGAAAGACCTCAAAATTCCATGAAATCGAATGAAAACAAAGGGTGGGTAAATTTTAAAATGTTAGGCCAGACGGAACATCAATCGAAGGTGTCATGTGACCGCGATGGCCGAAAACGCACTTCGCGTGGCAGAATCGGCCAAAACATGCGTTTAACGGTCAAATGCATGTTGAACGACATCAAAATGACTTAAAATCACATGAAAATACCATATTCATTATTCTTGATGTGTACGAGGATATGACACATCATTCGGATGCACGGTTTGCGTGGAACAGATGAATATGTGTTTTTTAGGTGTTTGGGGCTCTTGAAAAGCGTGCATGGGGTGGTCGAAACCAGCCGAACAATATCGGAATGCCATGAAATCGGATGACAACAAAGGTTGGGTGAATTGTGAAATGTTCAGCTAGGTTGAACGTCAATCGGAGGTGTCGTGTGACTGCGATGGCTGAAAACGCAATTCGCGTGTCGTAAATAGCCAAAACATGTGCTTAACAGTCAAATGCATGTCGAACGACATTGGAATGACTTGAAATCACACAAAACACCCTAAGAATTATTGTTGAGGTGTACTAGGAGACATAACATCATTTTGATGTGCGGTTTCCGCGGCACCATTGATATACCCTCGCTTGATATTATATAAACTGAGAATGAAAATTTTTCAAGCCATAATTCAAACATGGTAAATTTTCAAAACATGTTCTCTTTCATCAAGTTCTTCAATACAATCCTCAAATAGACTCTGTGGTCTTACATACTCATTAAATATATTATATTATCATCTATAAAGTCTACTACAAACTCATCAAGGTAATATCTCAATACATTATTCAATAAATAAATAATTATTTCATGAGAATTGGATTTTTCAAATGGAATCACTATAAATTCATGATGACTATACATTATATAGAAGTATGACTTGGTTATATAATCCTTCTTAACTCTCAATTAATGAAATATAGATCAAATATATATCTTAAAAATAAAATTCAACTTAGAATAGTTGAGAAAAATATGTAATTAATATAGGGTATAATATACCTGTTTTTTATTGTGATCTTGTTATTTTCATGAAAATCCATACAAAGATGCATTAACTCGTCTTTATTCGTTAAAAAATAACAATTGAACCCCATGGTGATGCACTTTGTTGTATAAATACCTTATCAATATCCTACAAGTGTTTATTCTTCAATTTCAACAACTTAATAAAGGATATTCATATAGAGTTTTTGAAAAAGGTGTAGTACCAGTTATGAGTTCTATTTTAAACTAAACATCATGATTCAGGGTAAGAAAAGTATTGCACTCATGAAATATGTTATCATATTCCCAAACAATGTTCATATCATAAAATATAATTTCATCCCTAACAATTTGGGATAAATTTCAATTTTTAATAGGTTGCAAGATGCATGAAATGGAAATAATTCCCATTATAAGTTCATGTTCATCCTCAAATTTATAGAAAATCATAGGTTGATTTAGAATATCAAACATTTCTTACAATACTTATAAATTGATATATGATTTATATAGATAATTTCAATACATGCTCAAAAATAACATAAAATTCAATTAGAAGGAGAATAATAAGATTATCACATATAAAATTCCCATAGATTTTTATATTTGAGGATCTATAAACTATGGATAAGATCATCATACCATAATGGGTGTTTACTACCATCACAACATATAATCATTTAAGTGTTAATGTTATAATTTTTTGAAAATTTTTTTAAAATAAAACAGGGAGTAGATATATAATTAAATAATTCATTTTTAGTTATATATTTTATGGTATGTGTACCTTTTACCACAACCTTACATTAACACATTTCTGTTGGGCCTACCATAGTTATTAGTTCATAGATTAAGTAATTGATTAAAAAATTACCAATATACTAGAGTCTAAAACATTTACATTCATTGGATGAATCCTTATTGTCCTCTATTGAATTTCCAGAATTTTTCAGACCTCATTGATAATTACTAGCTTTATTCCTAGCCATTTCATAATTGGAGTATATCCACATTCCATTGTAAAAAATTTAGGAGTACATTGTACAATATTTTTTTCATGTAGGTGGTTTAAATTTTTTTTCCTTTGTGGTATTTTCCATTTGAGTTTCTTTGTTTCTTCATTTCTCTATTACTGTCACTAATACTAGCAAAATAATTTCATCTCCTACTCTTTATTTCCACCTTCATAACACGTTAATTGTTTTTCATAGTTTGAAAAGTATCTTTTGGGTGACACATTTTTTAATCCAGGTTTTAATCTACTAAAGAATCAATTAATTTTATTAAGAGGGCTTATTATAAAGCTATAATTATAAAATGATAGTTTTGTAAACATTTATTTCTAGTTACTAAATAATTCATTATTATTTTTTTCACCTCAATAATGTCCCTTCAAATATTAGTGTGAAGAGTTTAAAGAAAATATTTATTGATAAATACCCTCTAAAACACCTTCAATTCCATGGATTTTATTTACTCTTATTTCCTTTTCTTCATAATAAGAGTCCACTGTTTGTAATTTTCGCATTCCAAGAGATATATATCTATAAACAATTTCTCATGATTTGAGCACTAAAGAAAAAAAAATTACTTTTCCACTGTAATGATTCATTTCATAGAAATTATTGGATCATAAGATCCTTAGAAGAAGGGAGTATTTTGTCATATAAAATAAAAAATGGAATGTTTCTCCAAACATGGTTCATTTTTAAGCTCAACATGATTCTTTTTATTACCCTTATATTGGGAGAATGGAGTGAGAATAGTCATAAGACATTACGTCCTAACTTTGGATCCATTTTTCTGCTAATATGGATGGCCATTTCATTTCCCATCACATTTAATATTAGCATGATTCCTTATTGTTCTATACATTTAATAAAAATATCAATGGAAAAAATAGGTATTGATAAAAAAAGAGTAATAAATCCTAAGAAAATAATTCATGAGATGTCCTAGTTTATTTCACATTGTTATAAACCTATGAGACTTTGGTTTTTTTATCTATCACATTTGGTTCCCCATATGTTTTCTTAGATTCTAACTTCAAATTTATCATAATTTAATCTCTAAAAATAATTAAACCATATTCTTATACCAACTACAAGGAACCAAGTATAATATTAATAAAAAATTACATATTTTCAATGAATATTCTATTTATGCCCAAAATAATCATTCCTAAGAACTATAAATGTTTAGTGTACAAGTAAATTATATATGTAACCATATTATTTATGTACATTACTCATCATCTCAAGAATATTTATTTACATAATGTACCCTTCAATACTCATAATAATTAAATCCTTCCATCAAAACCGAGGGATGGAAGAAATATGAAAAGTTTTTCTCAAGTTCTCAGTAAGGGAAAACATATGATATATAAATTATAATAAATATAAATATGGTCATAAGTGTATGATAACATAATCAAGTTCATGTTCTCAATATAAATTATTTATTCCTTGAAAATATTATATCATAAATTATAAAATCATGTCATATCCAATTTCATGATTAAATAAGTGTTTGAAATTAGTATTAATCATTAATGATTCATAATATAGGAATGTGGCATCATAATTATAGAAAATAAAAAATAATGTGAAAATCAATATTCTAAATAATTTCCACACATAATTTTTGGAATATTACTATAATTAATCATAATCATGAATCAATATGAAAAAAAATATTTTAAATAATATGCATGCATAATATTATATTTATAGCTAAAATAAATCATACTAATGCACCTATATTTAAGAAAATATATTTTAAATCATGTCAATGAAAAATATTATGATCATATCTAGAAGCATTTATGCTCAACCATATAAATATGAACAAATATATTCACAATCATTAATGTGAATATAATAATCATATCATTATATTTCAATATCAAGTTACCCAATTAATTTTAGGGTTATAATTGACCAAACCATCACATATTAATAATCAATTTATATTTACTTCGAAGGGTCAGAAAAACATTCATCATTTCATCCTAGATTAACACATAGAAAATTAAATTGGATTCATCACGATTTTAACATCAGAATAAATTACCATCTAGAAAAATATTAATTATGGTAGCATTGTATAATGCCCTTAGTTAATCATAATTAATATTAAAGTATGTTTTCCAATATAAAAATGACTTAAATAAACTGGAACATTCATTGATGAAAATTCCATTTTCATTTTGAAATCACGTATATAAAATAAAAAAATTAAAGAATATAAGGGAAAAATTCATTTAAATGAACCATTGAATATTATAATGTAAACATAAAATCAAAGATTTTTCATGATGGTTGGAAACATTTTATGTGAGGTATATTGTAAAATAATGATTTAGTTCAAACCTTTGGTAATACTACCTTCTTTAGAAAAATTCCAGAAGAAAAATTTTAAATTTTTTTAAAAAGTAAAAAAAGGGTAAAAATTAATAAAATAATTTATTTTAGTATAGAAAAAAAATAATTGAAAATATTTTAACTAGAATATGGTCACAGAAGAAAATTAATTTTTAAGAATGAGGAAATAAAATCTTTTTTGATTAAAAACATTTCCTAAATAATTTTAAGTAAAAAAGAGATGAATATGGTACTATAATTTGAAAATTATATTGATAAAAATAGTAGAATAAAATATATGGGCTTTAAAGGATATGAACTATATAATTTTCTTTGGTGTAAATTTATCATAAGAAATCACTAAAAAATGATATAGTAATGAAATTATTTTACCTTTATTCTCATATTTCTTCGTATGCATTGAATCTTACAATATAATAAATATACATTTATTTTATATATACATAAATACTAAATAAACATATTCATGAGTAACTTATTATGTAAGATAATTGTATAATTTCAAATTCTCATGTTATTAATAATTCTTCATTAAAATGGATATTCTAGTGAATATGGTGTGTTTTTTTCATGTTTCAGCTCAATGGTTTTTGTCCTTGGACCTTGGTCATTGTTTAACCATATCCTGAATTTTAATAACTAAATATTTATAATATTCATTCATTATATACTCATTTATAACCATTCATATTATTTGGTGATGAAAATTAACTACATCACTACATAGAGACGGTAGTTTATACGAACGCATGGGTGATGTTTATAATATTTGATGGGTAAAAATATAGAAATTAAAATTATAATTATCCTATATTGAAGCATAATTATGTTATTAAAATAATATATATTCATTATATCTATCCTTATAACCATTCATGTAAATCATAAATTAAAAATGATTTATATTGCTTCATGGAGGTGTTAGTATACTCATATGCGTGATCGATGTTATCATCTTCCAATAGAAGGGAAGTTAAGATGGTAGATAAGATATTATTATAAAATAAGTAAACTTATTTACTATATATTATATATAATAATTAAATACATCATAATAAAGAGTCCTGAAACATGGTGATGGTAAATGAATCATATCACTATGTGGATGTGGTAGTCCACATGTATGAACAAGTAATACATCCATTTACAATTTAATGGAATGTAGGTGGAAATGGTAAATCAATCATAATCATGAAATTGTAGTATATTTTAGATAATAAATTAATTATTTTATAATTTATACCATATACTTATAGATGTTGTAAGATGAAATAAAATTGAAATCAATCTGTTAAGAGTTATATGTATTCATTGAGAAACCTCATTTGGATTACACATTAATACATGAAACTATGGTATTCTGATCAAATAAGGACTAATAAGTTGTATTTAGGGATTTTTTAAGGGATTAGAATAGGTAATTTTTGATCTATAAGGTTTATTATGTTTAAAGAATATAGGAGTAGAAGTATCCTTTTATAATGGAGGGAGAAGATGCACATGGGATTTAACACCCCACCCATCCTTATTGGCTTGAAAAAGAGGAAATAAATTACATTACTTTAAGAGACATCCCTAATATGATAAAGGTTAGAAATAAATTATAAGGTTTTCCTTAACATATGGGTGATGATTTTACCATTGAAATTAAAAAAACCTAAGAAAACATTCCACAACCAAATTACCACTACAGGATTCATGATGAAAATGTAAAACAACTCAAAATAATACCATTAATATCAAAACTAGACTATAAAATGTAACACAATATATGATAACTAAAAAATAAGTAAACAATGAAATAAAAACCCAAAAACTCTAATAAAAATATATATAACTCCAAACATGCTTCATACTCCAACACCACAATAGAGTATAAGTATCATGATTCACCACTTGAGAAATGTGATTCATTACCTTTTGATCTGTCCCGATGAATGATATCTACAAAAGCACAAAATTTCCAAATTAGGGATGTGTAATGAAATGAAATAGTATTCCCTCAAATGACTTCCCTACTAAAAAATAGGATATTAAATTTATAACATTTATATAAATCAATTTATATAAAATCCATTTAAAATAGTTCAAAAATATATAATAAAGGAAAACATTTCCTTAAGAAAAAAAGTTTTTATAAAACAAACCTCTTTACATGGAAAGTAACCAACCAAGTAATTTACCCTTTTCTTGATTTCCATATTGGCATAACCCATTCTATTTCACATAATTACACACATGCACACACTTAATCACACAACCACATAATTTTTGTGTTACCATCAAAAGTGGAACTTCATATCCATACTCAATCCATTTTATAGTGATACTTTGTGACTATTATATAACCCATTCCATCCATTAATTACCATTTAATTCAACCTCATTTTAATTCAACCCCTTTCCATATCAATTCAACTATTTCAACGAAGCCTCACTTTTATTGAAAAACATACTGAAAAAAATATTTACATAAAACCAACTCTTTTATTGGTAAAAAATTTCAAAAAAACAATTCCCACAAAATGAAACATTTATTGAAAAAATAATTTCTATAGATTAAGACCAAAAAAACCAATTTAAAATCACTATTTTGAAATCAAGTTACCATTTTCACTTTTCACCAAAATACCCCATTTGCAAAATAATATAAACCACCACTAAAAGATGATTCCATCCAGAATTTCACTACTATTCCTCAATAAATATAAAATAAAAATCAATTTGAAATAAATCATTCTGTTTATAGAAATAGTATTAGAGAGTAAATCCACCTACCTTTAGAATTATGGTGAATATGAAGAACATTATGAAAACACCCACCAAATTGAGTTGAATCAACAAAAAATACCTTAGATCTATGACCCAAACATAAATAATGGAAAATATAACTATTATGGCAACAAAAAACATTATATCTATCTATAGTGGGCTGGATCTATGAAACTAAGAGAGTGAGAGTGGGAGTAAGATATAATAAAAACCAAGAAAAATTACCATGAATGACCACTTGCTAAGGGAATGTATCATCAACTTAGAATGAAACACCATTGTATCACTTCCAATTTGAGGGAAAAAGGTTCCATAGCATTTGTATAGGAGATATATCAAGTTTGGTTCAATTTGGAGAAAACAAAAAATGGTTAAATCTTATTCTCGACCCAGATCCACTTTTTTAGGATCCTATTTTTAACTATGCATAGTGAGTCCCACTATTAGGAAAAACCATACAGTAACCATGTTCCCAGATCTTCCTAAAGGGGGGCCTTTCAAGGTTGGCCCAACTGGTTAGATATATTATATGCCAACCATGTAAAATCTCACTGTCACACTATTCATGTATTCTCCTAAGTGGATTAATGGTTAAGAAAAAAATATGTGTCTTCTTGTGCACCTTCCCCTTAGCCCATTTCTCATTGTTCATGGTTTCTTGTCAGTGTTTTATAGCTTCCACAATTCTCTCTCGAACCATAAACCTATTAAAACCCCCAAAACATTCTAAATTATTTCCAAACCATCCCAATAATTAAATAAACACTTTATATACATAAAATCACAATGAAATGATTTATTACTAGACCTAAGGGTTCTACATTCTCCCCACCATTGTCCTTTCCATCCCCAGAATATAGGAAACCAAAAAGTTTTTCAAAGAGTTCGAGCCATTGTTCAGTTTTTTACTTTTCCTGTTTCTCTGTATCTTACTGAATCTGACCATGTTTCCACAAAACCTACACTAGATTTATTCTCTTAAATTTAAATACTTTCTTCTACTAATCCAAAATTTTTAATATCACATTTACCAACAATGCATCTGGATCTTGGTCAACCTGATCCCATCTAATCACAAGATCAGGATCTGACTAATAATTTTTAATTGAGATACATGAAACACATTATGCACCACTCTAAACCATTTTATAAATTACAACATATATTTCACTTCACCATCCTACTGGTGTCTCTCAAAAGGGTATATTTCTCAAGTATATCACTTTCACTTCTTCCCAAAAGGATGATGTCCAGGGCATAGAGATACCCTAAAGAACACATTATCACTCATATTGAGAAAATGTCCATTAATGATGATCCACATACAATTTTTGATAACTATGAGTTGTCTCTATGCCTTTCCATATCAGTTGAATCTTCTATACGTTCTCTTGGACAAGGCTTAACCCAACCAATGAAGTCTCACTAGTTTCCACCCAACATAGTGTATAATGACAAGGTTTCCCATTAAACACCTCCAAATGAGTCATATATATAGAGTCATGATATCTATTGTTATATTAGAATTTTTCTAAAGGTATTTTCTCCTCCCATGAGCCACCAAAATTCATTATGTAATCCCATAACATGTATTATAAATTTTGTGTCATTATTTAGGTTTTCCTATACGTATGAGGGAGATAAACCATATCCTAGTCAATTTACTTATTTGTTCTTTCTTTAAGGATTTCCTGAAATCACAAGTAAACCTTGGATCTCTATCAAACACTATAGAAACTAATATGTCATGCCTCTTTACCACTTCTCAGATAATATTTTTTAACATTCCCTCCACTACATGAGATTTAAGAATATTGATTAAATGATTAAATTTTGTGTACAAATCCACCATCACCCATATGGAATTGTGCTTCCAAACCATTAATAGAAGACCTATTACAAATACCATACTTATCTTCTCCCATTTTCAAATAGTAATTTTTAACGACTACAAAAGGCCAGCCGGTTATTGATGTTCTTATTTTACCTACTTACAAGTTAAACATCTCTAAAAAAACTCAACCACCTTTCTTTTAATATGGACCCCCAAAAAAGTTGTATTTCAATTCCATAACCATATTTTTTATTCTTGGATTTTTTTTCCATCTCTATTAGTGGTAATAATGATGTTATTCCTGATAATCCATAGGCATGACTATTCGATTTTGAATCCACAAAAATAAACTCTCATTGAGCCTCCATCCATCAATGGCCTCCCCACCATTGAGTTTTCTTCTCATATAATCACATTCATTATTATAATTATGTGCCTCTTTAACCATATCCACCAAATCAGAAACAAATAAACTGGGAGGAAACCCACATCTTCACCTCATCCTTTACATTCTATGTGTGTGTAAGCTATCCCCAATAAACATTTTTTTTATTTTCAAATAAATTACTTCATGTTTGAGTGAGAACCATACAAGAGAATTCCCATGGGGATCCAACATTGCAGATATGAGAAAAGACAAACCCAAATAACACTTTATAACTGAGTGATAGCTGCAAGTTACACACACAAATCATCTTCATACATACCTTAAGAAACATCTTGTTTTCTCTCAGAATCAATAATCCAGTCCTCAGATGCATGATCAGACTGACAGCTGATGGATCGAGTATGCATCATACCCAACCAACATGCCTCCTACCTAACATTGACCTCTGATTAAACACCCAGATCGAATAGCTCCCTTGCTTTCCCCAAAAATTTTGGCTTTTTATTTGTTTCGGTCATAGTAACAGGTGACACTTGTTCCCATGATTCACCAACTACATTAGTGGCACTTTCGTTGGTTCCATCAGTTGTTTGTAAACTTTATATTATTGGGTCATATCTTATGCCATTAGGGTCATAACTTTTCCCATCAATGTCAACCTCCACACCATGAACCACATTGTCATATGAAGGTCCAGAACTCCTAGAAAGCACAACATTGATTCCCTTACCTTTCTAATATCCCCTCATCTCAACCACCATCAGAAAAATAGGAGGTGCATGAGCAGATGAACTTGGTAGACTAGTATCAGTTGATGAGGGATTTATAGGGCTCGAAGTGGTTGGATCCCATTGGATGCCAGAGAGGGTTTGGAGTGGGTGATGACCATCTAGTGGAGATCTAAAACTCACTCTGACAAAAGACTGAGGCATTAGAATAGTATCCTGAGGGACTGTGGGAGCATGGGTGTCATTAGGATGATTTTTCGATCCCTTGTGACCTCACCTCCCATGTCAAGAGCAGAAAGAAGTCCATTGGCCTTGTTGATAGAAAAATGAACAAAAAAATGGTTTCCTCATAATTAAAACATTTCCAAAAACCAAATTCACTTTCTATAAGGAAATTGTGATTCAATAGCTTCTGATCCGTAAACATAGTAAATTTCTCACCAAAGAGAAAATAACACCATGTATTCAATGTATAGATGATATAAGCTTAATTTGTATCATGTGTTGTGTATTTATTATCATAAAAACTAAACCTACTTGATATATAACCAAAAAAATGATCTCTTTACATGAGAAGTCATCTTAAAACTGCTCCAGAAAAAACATAATACACCACGTACCCCTGTCCAGATTCTAGAAAGATCGTGATTGGTTATGAAGTAAAAAAACATCAAATAATATAAATGAATGGTGAAATTTATAATTCCATTGGAATGACACATTATTTATTGTCAATGTTTTTATTTTTTAATCCAGTCATGAGAATTCTTGAACAAAGCATATGTAATGACAAGATTGACCAATGGGACCATGTATCTCGAAGACATTTCTTTGGTGATTTACTAGAGTTAACACCCTCTATCTTCTCTAGGTCCATAGAAACACCTATCGGAGAGATTACAAGGTTAATATAGCCTACCTACTGCATCCAAAAATAATACATTGATAGTTTCCCATTTTTATGATGATCTATTAAGATTACCAACACTATCTCCAAGTGTTTCTCATCCTCATCCCTTGTATTTGAATATATAAATATGTCATCCACAAACACTGCCATAAAAGATACCTCTAAAATATTCAATTCATGAACACTATAAGGACCTCTGGTGAATTAGTATGACCTAAAGGCATAACAACATATTCATAATAGCCATATCTACTCTAAAAATCAATCTTTGGAATATCCTCCTTCCTATCACAAAATTGGTGATATCCTAATCAAATTCAATTTTTTAGAACCAACGATCTCCCCGCATTTGGTCAAAAAAAATCATGAATGTGTGGAATTGTACATATATTCTTTATCATAAATTGGTTAATCTTATGATAATCCCCACACTGCCTTAAAATTGTATCTTCCTATTTGACAAACAAAACTGGTGTTGTCCATGGAAATATACTAGGATGAATGAACCCTTTCATTTCCATATCTTCAAACATCACATCAAATTCCCTTCATTATATTTTTGATAACTTATAAGATGGAAGGGGAAAAGGATAGGTCCCTTGAAGGTGATCAATCATAAACTCCACTATTCTCATCTGTGGAAAACCTGAGAAATGTTTATGGAAAGGAACTTAAAACTGATCAACAGCTGCTACAAATTATTTTCCTAGATCTTATCCATCATTTTCAAAGTCAATGATATCAACTGGTATGAGATATTTCTAACCACCATTGTTAACAATCCCATTGTACTGGCCTTTTTGTTCATTTTCCCTAAAATAGATGCCCAATGCCATTTTCATTCAGGAAACTAACCATCCAAGAATAATAGTCACTATGAGAATTGAACTTTTTCAACCAATCCATACCCAAAATTATATCATATACCTCCATCTCATGAATTGACAAATCCCATATCATATCAATCGTAATGTCAGTCATTAAACATTCTTTTCACGTAAAGGCTTCATATTCTATTTGACCAAGAGGATTTTTTTAGTTTCAACACAAAAGGCATCATCTCAAAACTCAAACACATCAATCCAATTTAGCATAAGATGTTTGTGACACATAATAAGTGTACCAAACAACCGACCTTAGAGCGCTATAATAATTGCGTTGAATATTCCCCATCCAGTTGCAATTGTGTAATCCTCTAGGTAGTATCATACACTCGTTCTTTATTTTAATAAGATAATCACATTAAAAACATCCTATCATTATCTTGGGACTTTGGGGAAGATACACTAATCCAGTTGTCATATTCTGAGATGTGCTCCCACCTTTGAAATAGGTGTCCCTCTTCCTCTTATTCCAAGCATTAGATTTCCCACTATTTCCCATATGTATAAACATACTTCTAAAACCTTTAGCTCCGAATATTTTACATTATTCCATTTTCACTCTATTTTTCATCTCCATATAATATATTATACATATCATGAAAATATTCAATTAAATTTCATGTATCATATCTGATTCAAAAATCTGTGCTTTCAAGGACAAACAAGAAGAAACATTGGGTGAAAAGTGGAAAAAATAAAAAAAATTATCCACATACTATATCCCTATGAGCCTCTCATTTTTTAATGCAAATAAGTCTATCGATCTTAAAATCCTTAACATATGACGATAGAATTGTTTTTTGAACAATTCTTCAAATTCCTCCCATGCAATTCAATGCTCCAATTTAGCCAAAACTACTAAATCTCTCCATTTTATTGAAATATCCTCCATCATACACATACCCAAATTAACATTCAATTCTAATAATGTGTTAAGGAAGTATAATATTTGATTCATCCTGTTATGAAACACTTCTACCTTCTCTTGTTCTGAATCACCCTGAAAGATGGGTGGATTCGACTTCAGGAATTGGAAGGAATGATCCACTTTTCATGGTTGTCAAATCTTATTCCCTCTGTCAACAGCTAGAAAAGCATTTAATATACTCTAAACTAGTTTTCGGTTCAACTGTGGCTCAGGTGAAACCTCATTATCAGTAGATTCCTCATATTTATTTATATGATTATTACCAGGTGTAATTTTATATATAGATAAAAAACATCATAATTCTCATTCTCTTAAAACTAAAGTCTTAACAATTTTAAACTATACCACATCACACTATCACAACATTACTTTCAAAAAATCAACAATTCTATACTCAATAATTTTTTAAAATTTCACAATGCTTTTGAAAATAAAACTATTTTTAAAATAAACATTTCATTCCTTTTTAAAATATCACATTTGAAAACAACATTAAAATTTGTCAAAAATCAATATTTTTTGAAAAATCATTACTCAAAATGATATATGCACTTCAAGTGGGAATTCATAACTAAAATGAATGTCACGATCATCTCATTGGCATAACCCGTGACAATTAAATTTCAATTCCTATAAGTTTCTCCAAAATAGACATATACCAAATTTCCTTGTAACTTGAATTTTAGCATAAATGGTTAGATAAGTATTTTTATGATCTAAATTTCATGTCCCGAAAATCATACTCTTTTCTACCAACCTGTTGAATGTAACATATCAAAATTAATATCAACTCTAAGACTGACAGAACTGATGAACACTTGTTAGTCAAGGACCAAACTATTTGATACCACTTGAAGCAACCCACCCCTCCTAACTTCCTTAAGAATGGTGGAATGACATTACATGGACTTAAGATAAATCCCCAAGATGTTAATGGAAGAAAATAAATTCGAAGGGATTACATAACAAATGGGGGAGGGTTTTCCCTTTGAAAATAAAACAACCCAACCAAAAATTCCATAACAAAATAACCACAACAAGATGAATTATAATAATTTAAAACTACCTAAAGAAATACCATTAATATCAAAATGAAACTACACAATGAACCAAACTAGAAGACAACTAAAGAACAAGTACATAGAGGAAGACAAAACCAACAAAACCTAAGGACTTCAAGGACATATTTCCATTAATACATGCATTATTAATTCCTTGACACCACAAAAAAACCCATGTATTATGAAGGACCACTAAAGAAGTGTGAAACATTACCATTTCTTGTGTCCTGAAGAACAATATATATAAAATCTCAAAAGTTCCATAGTATGGGTGAGTAATGAAACTTAGTAGGCTTTCCTCAAATTACATCCATACCCATGCCACTGGTATAGAACAATTAAAACATTTACATAAAATATTTAATGAAAAAACCAATTAAAACAGTTCAACAATTTATTAAAAATCCAAAACATCCCATAGAAAAATATATTTCTCAAATAAAACAATTTAAAAGGATTATAACCAAACAATTTATTTAACAATTTATCAATTTCCTTGTTATCATAACCCATTCCATTTCACATAATTACACACACACACAATTATCCACACAACCACGTAATCCTGGTGTTATTATTAGTGGTGGAACTACATGTCTATACATTGTCTGTTTGATGAAGGTATTTCATGACCATTATCAATCTAATTTTATCCAATCATAACCATTTAGTCCAAAAACATTTCAATTAAACCTTTTCAAAAAAAATCAACAATTTCAATGAAACCCCACTTTTATTAAAAAGCATACCAACAAACCATTTTAATAAAACCATACTTTTTTTTAAACAGTATTCCAACAAATCATTCAAATAAAACCAACCTTTTATTTAAAACACTTCTCCATTTATTAAAACCAAATAAACAATTAAAAATCACTATCATAAAATTAATTTTCCATTTTCACCTTCCACCATAACAACCTATTTTCACAATTCCATAAACCACCACCAAAGGATGATTCTATCAATAATTTCACAATAATTTCAAAATTAATGTCAATAAAAAAACTCAATTAGAGATAAATATGTCTATTTATAGCTATATAAGTTGATATTTAATCCACATACCAAATTAATTATGGAAAATACAAATAAAGAAATGAATATTCCTACAAATTAATGTTGAATATCCAAAAACTTGCCTTAGATCCCTTCCACTAACATCATAAAGGATAACTATAAAAATTATTAGCAATAAAAACACTAGATCTATCAAAATTAAACTATATCTAAGAATCTGAACGAGGTAGAGAGGGATAGATAGATGGATAGAGATGGATATAAACATAATTATATCATAGAATAACTAAAAAACTACCATAAAAGAGTACTTACCATGGAAACCAGGATTTAACACATCGAGAATCACCTCTAGATCACTTTCAATTCCTCAGGGGTAGGAATATACATAATTTTTGTGGGATAAATTTTTAGTTGGGGTCTCTTTGTGTAAAAATGAGGGTTTAAAACATAATCCTGGCCCATATCCACTTCTTTGGGATCTTATTTTCAAACTATGCTAGGTTAGTCACAAACATAGGAAAAACAAGTGCTAATTGTGTACCCAAATCTACCACAAGTAAGACCATTCATGGTTTTACAACATGGTTAGAAACTTTTTGCATAAACCATGACAAATACCATTATCCCACATTTCATAGTTTCTCCTAGGAGGCCGTATAAATTGGAAAAATTGTTCTTCTGCCCTTTCACCTTCCCCTTAGCCTCTATCTCATTATGCACGGTTTCTTGTAGAAGTTTCATTATGTCCAAAGACCACCCCCAAACTTTTCACCTATAAAAAATCTCCAAAAACATTTCAAAAGGGTTACAAACCACAAACTACACCTTAACACTTTGCGTACTTAAAGATCATAAATAAAGTGTTACAAACTTTAAAATGGGGGTGCTACATGGGATTTTTCAAAAGATTAAAATATATTAATTTATTACTCATCTCAAGTGGATCAAAAATGAAAAGGTGTAAAATATAATAATTTTAATATCTAAATCCAATAAAAACCCAAATCAGCTCCTGTTTCTATGGATATTTAAAGCCTTAACTCTTATGTCTTTCAAGGTAAACAATTTTAACCCTTACTGTGGTAATAAAATTTCCCTATTTTTTTATTAATTACTAGAAAATACTTATGATGCCATATTATATTATAAATACTAGTATAATTAAAAATATGGAATATATTTGATAGAATTATATTTCTATAAATGTTATATTATCATTTTAAAATAACCAGGAAAAGAACATTGAAAATCATTTTTCGAAAACTATATTTTTAATAATAAAACATGATTATTTATAATTCCATTTTTAGTAAAACGTTTCAGATGAGTTTTCAAATTTTATATTGAATATATATTTTAAAATTTTAATTAAAATAATTATTTAAAAAATATTAAACTAATTTATAGAGATAAAAAACAACGCGTGCATAATTATTTTCATAAATTAAACTTTATTTACATTCAAATGATATTATTTGTATTTCCAACCAATTATTAAACAATGAAATAATCATATATATAATTAAGGAAATCAATAATTTAGTTATTATTATTCACAACCACCAATCCGATGTCCATGAGATAACTATCACATTAAATTATAATATATTAATAGATTATCACATCTCATATAAACTCAGTGTTTCATTTAATGAAATATACCTAAGATTTTAAATTTATTTAGAGAGATATAAATAATAAAAATCAGGTTTATTAAGGATGTGGTTTGGTTTATAATATATGTATGGAAATGTCTATGGAATTTCAAATAGAATAGACTCTGTATTGAGATTGAATCCACTAATTTACTGATATTGGTTAATAAAAGATCTCGGAAGGTACCTTGGAAGCTCATTTCAACATGGAATGGGATTCTAGATCATTTGGTATGGATATATATTTTAATTAAACATAACTACCAGTAAGCTAATGTGGTTTTAGATACACTCTAAAACAAATTTTTTTAGTATTAGGTATTCTTTTGTCATTCCTCTTGTATTTTGATTTTATGTATCTACTTCTTTTGAAAATGGGAAAGGATGTGTACACTCACCTTTCACAGTCTTCTCTTACATTAAAATTATTTTATATGTCAAATTTTATTTGACGGGTATGGGTCACCATGAAATGTTACATAATTTTTTTATTTTATGAAATAATATAATTAAAAATTATTCATTTGATTTTGGTAATAAAGTGTTTAAGGGAAGAAGTTGTGTGCCTAATGTGTGGTAGTAGTGCTCACATATGATTTGGTTGGTGGTGGTGGAGGTTATTATTGTGTAGTGGGGATAGTGTGGTGATGGATTTTTTTTATAAAATTATTTGATAGGAATTGAATTTAAATATGGGAATTATGTGTTTTTCTCTATATCATATTATTTTGGTATACTTTTCACACATCACCACCTGAATCAGATAACCTATCCAATTCCCATATAAGGCTTTGGGTACTATGTAAAACTCCAAAATCCATTATAGGGTGGTGCTAGATTATAAGAGTAGGGTAGATGGATATACATATAAGAGGGTGTGATTTTTTATTTAAAATTATTAAGCTAATCAAAAAAACAATACAACTAAAACTAAAACTAAGGTTCTTTGACATTATCTGATGATCAACTTTAAATAATCGGTGTCACAAATGATCCGATTAAATCAATGTGTTTTTTATCATAATCATAGTTATACCAATAAAATTAAGTAGTATATAAAGATAAGTATAAATAATAACTTAATATTATATGAATATAGAAATAGACTTATAAAAATAATTAATACAGTTGTTAGTAAAACTAAGAATGACTTATAAGCTATATTAAAATAATATACTCTTTTATCCGTAAGAGTAAAAAAAGATAATTACCTTGACTAAAGGTAACCATAGTTTTATACTTACCATATTATTTGTCTTTCTTTATCTATAAATCACTCGATATAATGATCAAAATGGGCATTATCATCCTTTACTTGGAATCCTTCAATATAATGATTTTTGTCAGTCTTACCAGCCCTAAAATATCTCGATCTGATGGATTAGATTCACCATCTTCTGTAACGACCCAAAGTTTTTCAATGGAAATTATATTCTTATATTTATGTCATAAAATAACATGAAATAACAACATAATGAACTACTAAGTGATAAGTGACCTTTAAACATACGTTTTTCACTTCTGTGTTTGGAATTTTAAAAATCTGACATACACGGTTGTGCTCAGGATGATTTTTGGAGTCTAATGAAACAATAATAATTTTCGGTGAATAGTAATTTACCCTTAAGAATAGTAAAATACCCTTATGAATAGTAATATGACCCTTATGAATAGTAAATCATCCAACATAAGGTTAACCTTAACAATGAATAATTAAATAAAATTTAGACATCTTGGAAAGTGACAATTTGACCTTAGTAAACGTTTTGGAATTTTGTAAGACATAAATAAATAATTATCAATAATTAATTAATTTAAAGGAAAATGTATTTTCTTAAAATGTATTAATTATTTATCAAATCAATGTCTTATAGTTTTTAGATAATTTTATAAGACCCTATGTAATTTTTGAAAGCACTGTAATATCAGTTTTAATCTTAAAAACAATACTTTATGTAAATTATGATTTTAATTAAATATTAAATTAATAATATTTAGAAAATTATTTTTGAACAATGGACTTCATTTTTTGATTCGACACATCAAAAAATGGTTGGGGTAAATTTTTTGGATTTTTCTAGGATACTTGATTTTTTTTTTAACAGTAGAATCTTATAATTCACAATAAATGCTAAATAATGGATTAATTGAGTCATCTATGATGTTCTGCTGATGTAATCCCACTTGGTTCGGGATCACATGATAAAATTACTATTATTTGTCGTTTAAGACTCACTATTCCTTGTCTTATAGGAAATTAATAAACTATTTAATTTTATATTAAGGAAGCCCCTCTCCCCTCCACTATAAAAGCCACCCTTCACACCCTCATTTCCTCACACCTATAAAGCTCTAAACCTTCTCTAAACTCTGCCCAAACACCTTCCCTAGACCTTCCGCCACGTCCAAGAGCTGATGATCTCATCAAAAGACCAATATTAGGCCCTTAAGGAGGTTCTCAAGAGGATGATTCTAGAGGTAATTTTCCTCTCTTTTCTCCTTTAATTTCCATTCAAGTTAAAGTTCATTTCTTGATCTATCCCCACCTATATTCATCCAAATTGTATTGTAACTACATTATTATACATATAAGGTAATTTTATGATTCAAATGGGATATTATATCATCCAACCCCCTTACCCTCTTCCTTTTATTTTGTTAAAGAGAACGTTGTTCGTGAGGTGTTAATTTATCGCCTTCAAGAACAACATACTTTCTTCTTCCATTTCTACCTACAGATATGGTCATGAAACCATTTTTATGGTTGAACCAGAATATGTTATATTTCTTATGATCTATTTAAATTTATGTAAATAACCCATGGCCATATTCCTAAGTGATAAGTTAAAACAAGTTCGTTGTGATCCAAAAACCGCCCAAATTGATCCAAATAACCGTCATTTAATTCTTATATAATGATTAATCCACATGGATCGAATATAATTCATTACATGATCATTCAAAATCCTGTAATTACAATAATTAAATTTAATATCTTTTCTATATTTTTACTTATGTCGAATCCAAACTTCAATTTAAGAATACAAGTGAACCGCCTAAGAAAACCCATAAAAACGTACATCTCCGAACAATGTTTTTAAACTCTATAAGTCATCCAAAGGAACATAATATGACATAATGAAACCAGAATGAAACCTATTAATGTACACATGGTTATTTATTTCTAATTAATTAATATAATTTCATTATATAGGACATTAAAGATAAGGAATCATTTGGGTACAAGGTAAGGGGAAATTCTCGAACCCAACTTTCATCCTTCAGGTTCTCCCTATTTCACTCCATTTTTTGATATGGTAACTCATATAAAATAATTTTCGCTTAATTGTATTTCATTTTATGAGATATACATGTTTTACAGTGCATTTTATGTTAATAAAAATGTTTTCTAAAAGAACTCTTCTTTTAATAACACCCCTTTTACTTCTCACTCAAAGTGGATGGTTCTTATAACATATATGTTATTCCCTCTTTATTTTGGGAACCCAAAGCTTATTAATGTGTTATTATGAGGTGAAACCCATTCTATTCCATGGGTTAGTTATTTATATTTTTTTATGTGTTCTATGTGGATATCATGATGATGATAATGTTATGATATGACGGGTGCGGCCAGAATTATATAGCCCAATATGAATGTTTCAATGTGACGGGTACGCCCAGAATTATATAGTGCTCCAATGCATTGGGTAAAGTTATGAATCTCATGAGTAAATGTGGAATGATGTGTGAAAAAGATTTTATCTTGGTTCACAAGTATGTGTGGTAGTTAACAACTAAATGCTTCATTTTTATGCATTTCCACATTTCAAGTCTTATATTTATGCTTCCTCACATGTTCATGATCTTTTGACTATGTTATGATTATGCTCAACCCATGATATATTGTTCTTATATATTCTCTTAATGGGATTCTAGCTCACACATTTTGATGTATATCCTAAGGTGGCTTCATGTATTAAGGAGAGTAAAAGTGCCAATAAGAAGATAGAGAGGAATAAATTAAATAAATGTTTATTCTAGATGTTTTATTTGTTTTATGTGGTCCTAGTTTTCCTAAAACACTAAACCGTTGGATCCTCTATGTTTAATACTATTATGTTGTTTATCTTTGAAATGATGTAATAGTAATGTAAGAAAAATCAGGGTTGCTATAGTTGGTATCAGAGGCAAGGTTTAGTTAATTTGGGAATTAGTATTAGTCAACCCAATAGAAAACCTCTAGTATAAGATTAAGTACAAATATGAACACAAGAATATTTACATTGGGATCCCATATGTTATGTTTTTGGTATAAATTATTTAAATTAATAAGTTATTTAGGACGTGTTTACTTATGTTTTGTTCTAAACTTTTCTATTATAGAAAATGGTGGGAACTAGGAGAAATCAGGTCAACAACTTGTGCGAGGGCCGATGCAACGATTTCCCAAACGACATCCCCAATGATTTGGGAGGTGGAGTTCAAAACTTCAGGGAAATGGTTACCCAATTATCTCAGGTTATGAACAATAACCATAATAATGTGGAACATCCTCCTTCACCAAATCGGGAGGAACTGGATATCCAACGTTTTATGCAGCAACAACCACCGACATTTAGTGGATATTTTGATCCACTAGTTTCTGAACAGCGGGTCAACTCCATCAAGAAGATATTTTCTGTTCTTCACTGTTTTGAGATGGATAAGTTGACTCTAGCCATTTATCGTCTAGATGGAGAAGTCGATCAATGGTGGCCTTTGATTAAGAACAGAAAACCAAGGGAGGAAATTGAAGAGATGGAATGGGAAGTCTTTAAGATAATGTTTCTTAATAATTAGTTCCCACAAAATATTCACACGAATATGGAGAGAGAATTCACAGAGCTCAAGAAAAAAGAAGAAGAATCTATCACAACATATGAAGTGAATTTCACAAGGCTTGCAAGTTACGCTTCATGTTTTTTTATCCACAATGATAGTAAAATTGATAGATTCTTTAGTGGATTAAAACAACACCTTCAAAAGACTCCTGAAATTCGAGACTTTGGGAGTTATAAAGAACTTGTTTGGTGTTCTCTCAAAGTGGAGATAGATTTTGGAGAATTTTCCCTTCACTATGGTGATAAGAAGATAAATATGTAGTTTCAAGCTAGTGGATCTAATGACAAAGGTGGGAAGAAAAATCAACGACCCACATGCCAAAAATGTGGGAAGTTGCACAATGGGAACTACCTCAAAGGTACGGAGAAATGCTCAAGTGTGGGAAAGAAGGACACCATGCTCAAGAGTGTCGAAAAGGCATGAAAAGGAAGGAGAATGTAGCTGATGAATGGAGAGAACCACTAGTGGTCCAATGCTACCACTGTAAGGAGCTAGGGAGCTATGAAAATCAGTGCACTAATCCTCGAGTTCTCGAGGGTAATTAGCATCATCAGCCACCAAATCCAATGGAACTAGGGAAGGCTTATGCCATCACTATTGCGGAGGTGGAGCATGATAATGTAGTCATACAAGTTACACTTCTTACTCACTCAATAATGGAAAATGTCTTAATTGATTTCGGTTCTACTCATTCCTTTATATCATGCAAGTTTTCTAGAACTATAGAATCGAAGCCCCAAAACCTTGAAGTAGAGGTATCTATAAAAACACCAAGTGGTGGAATCATTACTACCCAAGTGTTTGACTCTTATCCTGTTGGAATATGTGGGAAGATTCTTCTTGTAAATCTCATAATACTTCCCTTGGATGAGTTTGACGGTATAATGGGAATGGATTGGCTCTCATTATATAAAGCGCATATCAACTATCAAGAAAAGGAAATATATTTTCATATTCCGAACCATCCCATGCTCCTCTAAAAATTCAAGTAGGATCATGAATTTCCTTTGAAAAATTCTTCAATGGTGTGGGTGTTGATTCCTTATGAAGAATCATACCTCGCCCAAATGGTTGAGTCAAAGGAAAGTTCCAACCTTGAGGAAATGCCCATCATGAGGGAATACAGTGATGTATTTCCTGAATAGTTACCCAGAATTCCCCCGGACCCTGAGGTAGAGTTCTCAATTGAACTCATACCCAGAGCTACTCCTATCTTGAAGTTCCCCTATAGGACAACTCCTATAGAACTGGAGGAGTTAAAGAAGAATCTACAAGAGCATTTGGACAAAGGGTTCATACGCCCAAGTGCATCGCCTTGTGGTACGCCAGTGCTCTTTGTGAAGAAGAAGGATGGAACAATGCGACTGTGTATCAACTATCAGGAACTCAACAATATCACCATAAGGAACAAGTATCATCTCCCAAGGATTCATGACTTTTTCGACCAGTTAAGAGGTGATCAATACTTCTCAAAGGTGGATCTTCATTCTGGATATCATTAGGTAAAGGTGAAGAGGGAATATATTCAGAAGACTGCCATCCGTACAAGGTATGGGTACTATGATTTTTTGGTGATGCCCTTTAGACCTACTAATTCCCCTAAAATCTTCATGGATTTGATGAATAGAGTCTTGAGACATTACCATGACAAATTTTTCATAGTGTTTATCAATGATATTCTCATCTACTCCAAAAGCAAGGAAGAACATGAAGAATATCAAAGACTTGTTTTGGAGACATTAAGAAAAGAGAAGTTGTACGCCAAGTTCAGCAAGTGTGAATTTTGGAAGAATCAAGTCACGTTCTTGGGACATGTGATCATAAGTGAGGGAATTTATGTGGATCCTTCAAAGACAAAGGTGATTGAGGACTGACCCAGACCATATAGTGTCACAGAAATTCGTAGTTTTCTTGGATTAGCTGGGTACTACTGACATTTTGTGAGAAACATCTCACAATTGTCAATCCTGCTAAGTAAGTTAACATGGAAAGGGATAAAGTATATCTAGATGTAAGATTGTGAGGGAAGCTTCAAGGAGCTATAGAGAAGGTTGATCACTGCACATGTACTCACACTACCAAAAAGTGGAGAAAGTTTTGTGATATAAAGTGATGCTTCAAAGAAAGGGTTGGGTTGTGTACTCATTCAAAATGATAATGTGATAGCCTAAACCTCATGACATTTAGTGATCCATGAGTAGAACTACCCGACACATGATCTAGAGCTGGCAGTCATGATTTTTGCCTTGAAAATATGGCGGTACTACCTTTATGGTGAAAAGTGTGGCATATATACCGACCACAAGAGCCTAAAGTATATATTCACACAAAAGGTGCTCAACATGGGTCAAAGAATATGGTTATATCTAATCAAGGATTACAATTTCTCTATTCACTGTAACATCCCAAGCTTTCACGGTATGATTCTTTTTGAATAATAAAATAGTGTGCGTTATACGCAACTTTGTGTTCTAACACACCATAAACAATCATACTAGTCGTTAAGAATAGTAATACTCACTTTTTAAAATTTTATACATTTTATCTTTCAAAATGAACTTCATTTTTGGATTCGGAATATCAATATTAGCTTAGGGTGAAATTTTGGTACTTTTCGGATAACTTTCATATTTTTAATGAATAGTGAAAATTATTAAATTTTAATTAAAAACAACTTTTTTAATTGTAATAATTAATAGAAATAAATTATGAATTTGAGTGGTTATAAAGTATATTTAGAATATATTTTTACCATTTAACACAATTTTTGTCATTGGACATAATTTCACAATTAAACTGGACATAAGTAAGTGTCAATCTTTTGATAGTTATTATTTCTTAAAAACACGCTATTTGTTTTCACAATGGGAATTAATTTAAATTAATTAATGAAACTTATATGTTTTTAATTTGGTAAAATAGAAATCATTTTTGAATTCATAATATCAAATATAGCTTCAGTCGAATTTTTGGTATTTTTTTGAGAAACGTCAATTTTTGATGAATAGTGAAAAACACTAAGTTGTTGGTTAAAACCGATTTTTTATTTAAATAATTATTTATTTTATTTTAATTAAATTATGTAAAAATAGATACATAATAATTATATAACATCATTATAATTCATTGGATACAGTTTATAATAATTTTAGATATATAAAAATTTTATGGAACTTCTCACCCTCTTTTACCCACCTCCTAGGAGAATTTGCAAATACACATAAAACATAATTTTATCGCTTATGTGAGTGTAATTTCTAAAATCTGAGAGAAATGGTTAAAATAAAGGAGTAAAATGTGGTTCAATAAGATAAAAATAATTTTTGGTGAATAGTAACTTTTTACTTTTATTTACCTCGGTTAAAAGTAAATGGGGTAATTAAGGGTAAAAATGATATTAATATTACCCTAACACATGTCCTAATTCTATTAGACAAGCTTATATCGACCAAAAATAACCTTATGAATAATATATTATTATTTTGGTCTACATGGATTAGATTAGGACATTTATTATTATTTAATTCAAAGAAGTGTTAAAAGAGTTAAAATCAATGTTTAATTACTAATAAATTTTTAATATAGGGTATCACATAAGATACATTTGATTGTAAATATTAATTAGAAATCTATTAAGATTTCATAAATAATGGTATTTTATTTATAATTTTTAGACATAAAATAAAGAAATTTATTTATGACACAATGATGATGCAGTAATTACTTTATTCATGAAAGAATCAAATAAATGGTATTATAAATATTAATATAAATATAATTTCAAAGTTTTTATGACATACACAAATTTACTAGGTGAATATGACATGTTAGGATAGATTCAATGTATTTTTTTAAGTAATAATGTTGTTATTATTTTAACAAAAAACAAATACCAAATAGTGTCAAAAATGACATAAATAGTTTTTAAAACAAATATTATATTATTAATTGGTATAATGGTCCTAAAAATATAAGGTTCGGCCAAAAGACATATATAATACTATATATGACATTAATAAACTAATTTTGGTTCTATTTGCAGTATATAGTAGGTTTTTTAACCATATAGTTGAATAATAAAAGAAGACATAGTAAAAGTAAAATTATTTAACTTAGAGTTAAATATAAATGATAAGGTTAAAATGGTAAACTAAACGTGTCTAAAACTTATTTTTTTAGTTTTTTTGACCTATCCCCACCTTAGACTTTAAATAATCAACTTTGGGGCCATTAAAAATGGAATATGAATTTATTATAAAATAATATTTTATGTTTTTCCTAAGGTGCTCCTCACCCCTCTTATAAAAGGGCACTCCACCTTCTCTCTAATTAACATCTTCTAAGAAATTTTTCTCAGCCAACCCCTACCCAAATACCCTCTCAACTACCCTCCCTTCAACCGAGAAGCCTTATTTTGATCATAAACCCATCCTAAGGATCCCTTTTGATCAGATCAAAAAGAAGAACCCGAAGAAGAGGTAATAAATTCACCAGCCTCTTTCAAGTACTTTTCTTGTTCCACTTCCTTTTTCTTTGTTGTTTCCATTCTAAAATAATAACTCCAGTATATTCTATATACTATGATGTTATTATAATTATGGTACAAAAAATTCCTTATTCTATCCACCCTTTGAATGACATGTCACCATACATGCGTACGTACGGCTTACCGTCTCCACGTCATGGTGTAATTGTTATTCAATACATTATTATTTGGATGGGTATAATAATTATTTGTATTTGAAAAATACAACATGATAAGGATTATGTATATATTATATACCATCCAATTATATTATATATTAATATCAAAAGAATGATATTTTCGCTCGTGCGTACGTACAGATTACCGTCTCCACGACGCGTTGAGATTCATTTCCAAGTTCAACATTCATCGACGATTATAAAAATATTTATTACTAATAAGTAAGTAATATAAGAAATAATAATTCTACTAGAGATATATATATTTATATATATATATAAGTATTTATGTACTTACATATATCTTATTCAATTACTTCCATTCAATACTATATAATAACAGAAACAGTGTTTATGCGTACGTACGGACTACCATCTCCATAAACTGTGTTTTCCATTTCATATATACGTCTATTATAAATTTTTATATTCTAAATATATATGATAAATGAATCATGTTTTATATTTTGGAAGTATTTAAATCACTATCTATGTGAAACAATCAAGAGTAACATGTTAAAACACGTACGATAAAGGAAGTGATTATTACCCAAAATATTAATATCATAAGGAAATTATTATTAATTGGGTAATATAAATGCATGAATGAATAATGTATGATATCATAAATATTAATATGGTTCTGGAATAATATAATAACATACTATAGTCTTCATAGAGGAGGATAAACATACCCTCGACTAAAGGAAAGTGCAAGGTAAGGGGTTTTCATCTCACTCCTTATTCCCGTGAGATTCATGCCATATTGCCACTATTACATTTTGTGTTGTGTATGTACTGCCCATATGTAATGGCCCGGGTTTTTGGGGTCTATTACTTTTTGAAAATCCCATGTTGGGTTTTTTGGTCTGAGAATCTCAGTCAAGATCGGACTAATTGTAGGCCTACCAGTAGCCTTAGCCTACCGGTTGTAGGCCTATCGATAGCTCGGTCTACCGGTAGCCACAGCCTAACGGTAGCTCGGTCTACCGATAGCGGCAGCCTACCAGTAGCTCTGTCTACCAGTAGCTCAGACTACCGGTAGCCGCAGCGTACCGGTCGCTCTCGGCTACCGGTAGCTGCCGCCTACCCGTAGTTGTCAGCTACCGGTAGCTGTCAGCCACCGGTATCTCTCAACTACCGGTGGCTCTCGCCTACCCCCACAGGGTCTTTCTAGTAGCACTCCTTTTTTCTCAAATTGGGTTTTAAACCCTATTTGACCCCTTTAAGCTTTTTTTAAAGCCAGGTAACACCCATAAATGTCATTAAATTAAATATTTAATGAATTAACATGGTGTGTGCATAGGTTTAAACTTCCCAACCCTTTAATAATGTTTGGGGCCGTGTGGTCAACCCACGACCCCGCTCCGTAAGTGGTTTTGCATTATTATCTCAACCATCCCTGACCTTTATAAACTAAAAGGGTTCTCCTGGGTTTCTTTTCTCGATCACCCTGTGTTGGAGTACCCTTCGTTCAGAAGAGCAGCTTTTTATTCGGATGAGCTGCATCTCTATCCGTGAAGTTCCACGCCTGGGCTTAGCGTCGATCATTGATAATAGGTAGGGAATTTTTCTCCATCATCTCTCCCTTTTATGTATCATGTGGGGTGGGCATGCTTTTGTTTCTGTAGAATTGGATAAACCCAAACCTTAATGAAGATAATGAATGAACTCTTATGAAGGGGGAGGGCTGTGATTGATGATGCTGCTCTATTTTATGATATCCCATAATTTTATGATTTCTGAATTGTGTGGGATTACGCCTACTGAAAATCATGGTCGTTGGTGGTCTTTCTCTATACACTAATGAACCCCTCGTGATATTTTAAATGGATTATTTTGTAGTTGTGAACTCCTACTATGAAAAGTAAATCGGTTAATTACTTATATTCAGCTAAGCAAATTGAAATCACCTGGATAAACTCCCTTCTATGATAACCCTGGTTAAAGCACACAGAAATTGTAATCATGGAGTGTGTTAAGTCTTATAAATCTAAAAATACCGGCACTGGCCTGCTTTTCTTGGTGGTAGTGGTTTGATTGTTCTTCCTTCACGGGTCGTTTGTTGGGTGATGTGGGTGGGGATTGGATCCCCTATTATTATACTCTCAGTGGCTGCGAAAATAGGGGATGTGATCCCCTGTGTTATGCTTTCAGTGGTTGTGGATTTTAAGACCGGGTGGTTACCTTGTTTATATCACGAATTGGGGTGGGATCCTCTATTTTTGAGAAACCATCTTTTCTCTTGGATATTGGGCATGGGGGTGTAAATTAGGGTTCTCTTTGGTTGATGTGGCTTTACGAGAGAACCGGGTTTGGGTGTTATGGTTGATGCTTGACTGTTTTCTTCCCTGGACTTGTGCCTATGATTGCTAGTTTCCCAAGTAGGTGCAGAACTTAATTAAACATCATTACTGAACATGAAAAAAAGGATGGGACATTGGGTTTTCATTTGGTATGAGTTGTGAATCGGAATTGAGTGCTATTTGCGCTCATTAGGCTGGCTGAAAAACCTAAATTTTGGGGAGTGCTTGTTACCAATATATATACTTGTAGTTTTGTGTTTCTTATTCATGCCCCACCCATGTTGAGCACTTAGTGCTGAACATCCCCATTTCACGGGGGAGGGTGTTTTTGCCAACACTATTATTAGAGGCTGGTTATTAGATCCTTTTATACTCCATTTCCCAGATAGCCCAAGTATCTTCAGGCAGGCTGTAATGGCCTGAGGTCCATTATTATCCCAAGAACCTTTGGTCGGGGTTGTGTGGTGGTTATGGCCCCGGTGTGTGTAGGCAGGTAGTTTCCCAAGTATCTTCGGGATGAGGCCCAGGTGTCTTCAGTCGTGGCAGTAGATCTTCTAGCCCAGGTGTCTTCAGACATGGTGGTGGTTGTTTTTCCCTAGGTGTTTGTAGGCGTGGTTACATGTGACAGTTGTGGCCCAGGTGTGTGTGGGAGGGGTTTGGCAGTGGGACTGCATGAGGTTTTGGCCCAGGTGTGTGTAGGAGGGTGTTGCAGTGGGACTGCTGTAAGAATGGCAGGATTGGTTCAATGCATAGGATGTCTTCAATAACCAGTGGGAAAGTGGCGTAGGGTACCCAAACATCGATGTGCTCTTATTATATATACTACTTGACTTGCGTTATTTGGGGAGTGTGCCTTGGTGAGGCTTGGGTGGATAGTTTACCTTGTTAGGTGTTTGGTTTACTTTTTTTCTCACGGGACATCAGTACATTCCCCCACTTGTGCACGAGAGTCTTTTGCTTTTCCCTACTGAGTATACCTGTAGGCTCACCCAACGTATATATAAAACTGCTTTCAGGTTTCCAGGAGGACTTCGGGGATCACGCGGGACCATACTAGCTCGGACCTTTGGGGAAGTTACAGTTTTTGTTTTTCATTCTTTGGTACTTTACCCTTGTAGTCACTTTTTAATTTGTGGATTTTTACTTTTGTAACATGTATTGGGAATGGTTCTTGGGTTTAATTTTACATTCCGATTTTGGTGTTTTTGGGATTTACCATTCAATCCCCCGATCCTATTAAAAGGAAAAGGGTAATGCCTTCTATTTAGTGTTTGATTCTATACCCTTGGTGCTAGTCGCCACTTTGTGACCTATCGAAGGTGGGTCTCAGGGGTCATTCTCTCTCCTTAAACTTAAAGAGGGGCCTAGCAATCTGCTGACCCTTCATTCCTTTTGGTGAAGGCGGGTCGTGACACCATAATTGTATTCTTTGTGTAATACACTTTAATTTTTTTGTATTTACATATTTGTTGTATGATAACTCTTTCATGGGGTGTATGTTTCATAATTTACCAAATTGGTAGGGGTTAATTTCAGAATCACTTTATTATTCAAGGTTGTTTTTACATAAGTATCTATTGGGACATATTTATTATCCATGTCCATGTTTTATGAAATGGTTTTCAAAGGGATTATTTTAAGGGTCTTTTTACTAAAACATCATTTCAAATGTTTTAAATATTTATTCTTATAAATCTTTCTCATTAATGTCCACGTATTCAAAATGGTTTTAAGGATTTATTTATATGTACATGAATGTTTTTAAAATTTTAATTCCCTTCAAAAGTTTCAAAGTGGTGTGGGACACTTTGATTCAAAAATGTCTTTAAATAACATCTTTTCCAAATTGTGTGACTTTTAAATGTTTTCATGAAAAAGGAATATTCTCTCAAAGAGTTTTACAAATCATTTTCATCAACATCAAAATCATTTAATGGAATTTAAACTTATTTTGAAGTTGATTTATCATGATACAAATCTTCCATATTTTGTTGAAGGTTTTGTGATATATTTGACTATGGATGTGTTATTTTTATATCATTCATGGTCTATGGGTAAAGTGTTGATATTTTGTATGCTAGTTTTAATATGAATGATTATGTTATGTTTAGACATTTTCATGTGAGGAATGCATTGGACTTACTAAGTGATAGTTGGAGCCCGCTATAGCTCCTCGATGCATTGGTAGGTCTCATGAGACAAACTAGTGTCTTGGCATGAGGCCTTGACAAAATCTTATTTTTAGTCTTGGCACGAGGCCTTAGCTACATGTTTATGATATTCTGGCATTATTCATTCCGTCATTATGAATGTGGTTACTGATATTGCATGTGATTACTCGATTAGTAAAATATCCATGTGAATAAGTAAATGGAATTATTTCGTTTTATTTCATCCATATAATGCTGAAGTTCAAGTTTAAAATGATTTTTTTTAGTTTTATACATTGCATTTAATGTTTATGCCTATTTTTGAAAGTTTCCGCTTTATTTCTTACCCTTACTGAGCGTTTGAGCTCACCCCTTTATATGTTTTATTTTCCTAGGATTCCAAGAGGTGTATTGTGATTGATATGCAGGGTTAAGACAATGGAATAATGGCATTCATAAAGGATTATTTATGTTGTTTTCTATATTATAAAGTGTAATGTATCAATCATGTATGTAATCTATTTTCAAATACTGCTAAACTGGTCGGTCCTTCGGGACCTGATTCCTTGTAATCATGCCAATGTATTAAAATAATGCACCGACTCTGGGTAACTGGGGTCGAGGTGTTACAGTTGGTATCATAGGATGTTTAGCAATAACCTTGGAAACTAGATTTATATAAACTCTAATTAGAGAACATTACCGTAAGATAGAATTTTAATATTAGTATAGAATAACTTCCTAAAATTTGGGTAATGTAAATATTTTGTGAGTTTTCAAAAAAAAATACATCCCTGTCTGGATACGAGAAGGTAGAGGCAGCTTTGGCATAGATGTACCTAGGGGAAAAACTTGAAATCACCGCTTTGAGCTAGACTCAAATGGGAACTAGTGCATGACGACGGGCCTTGTTGCACTCTTGGTTATGACACTCCCGGGGGATATGCTTAGGATAATTCTCATTTTCTTTACAATCCACTATAATGGGTTTATGAGTATATAAATCCTCAAAGAAAACATTTTTGTGATTATGGATTATATCCATAATCTGTTCAATTTACGTTAGGTATTTTAAATGTTTGGAATTATGAATTGTGATTCATAAATTGACCTAGTGTATGCCATTGTTTAGAAATGGCATCCAGTATATGGAATGAGAACTCCATCAATACATATGATCCAAAGAGTAGGAAGGGTCATATCATTCATGGTATTAATCCAACATTTAGAAAGGAAATATTCTCCCACGTATTATCATCATATGAATAAATAGTATCATGTGTTAATAAGATCTGTAAAGAATTCTCTAAATCCTATGGATTTGAAGGGAAGGCAGAGAAGAAAAGGATGGTAAAAAGAAATATGGATAAAGGGAATAAGGGAAAGAAGGATTTTCCAATATGTGATAAATGTGGAATGAATCGCCTTGGTAAATTCTTGAACGGAATGGGAGTTTGTTATAAGTGTGGAAAAAACGACACCAAGTACGTGAATGCAAGGGTAAGAAAAAGGTTTCAAAATTACAATGCTTCATCTGTAAGAAGTTGGGACACTACGCAAACTAGTGTTCAAATCATCAGGGTATTCCCTAAATGATGATATTGAATAATAATCATGTTATGATAGTACCACATATAAAGAGGAATGACTAGTGTTCTTATATTGTTATTTTGGATTTATTTCATTAAAGTGTTGTGTCAATGATGTACTAAAAATAAATAAGGATTGTACTGCAGTACTATTTCATTGAGAATTTGAGATTTTATGGAAAAAAAGGGACTATACATTGTGTTAAAATTTTTGTAAATTACATGGTTGAAGGAAAGGTAAACCTTAATATGGTCCTAATATTGAGGTACTGATTTTTGAATAAGATATGGTTGATTTGGGTAAATTATATTGGATATTCTTGAATACCTTGAAACTTATTAATTATTTTTCATCGTTGGAGTTTACAACATTTTTTATAGAAGTATTATATCGAGTATTCTATAAATAATATGGGAGCATGAATGTAATCAATAAGGTTTTATAGTAATTCAGGATGTTACCATGTTTTAAAAAAAAATACATGTTGAATGTGTTTACATGTTATTACATGGAAAAAGGTTCTTCATTGTGTTTAACCTCCTTATAAATTTTGGATTGTGAGTTTGGATAGTAGTATTTTGGATAAGTCTAAAGGTTGGAATGGATTAAGTTTGAATGGTTATTTTTGTATTTTTATAAAAGGACAACACGCAGACCGTGTGACAACCCATCGTGTCAGACAAAGCTGTGAGAATTGAACCCACAATCATAGTGCGATTGGGATTTATTGCCTACCACTAGACTATGTGAATTACCTGGATTGTATAATTTAGTTTTTTTTTAATGGGTCTGATATGTGAATTATACATTCATTATAATTTGAACCCTATACGATTATGATAAATATAGTATTTTTTTAGTTGTATTATGTTTTGGGGTGAAAGATGAGATTGTGGTAGAAATTTATTAATGGATAAAACTCTAATTATAAAGTAATTATATCTCATTATGATCTTAGCCAATCTCACAAATAAATTCCTCAACATTAAAAAAAGGAACTTAGAACAAAAATGTTGTCCAAGATGGTACCTTAGATCATCACAAATTTATGGCTTTGGGATTGTTGGTCTTTTCATAGCCAAGTTCTCTACCACTCTCCATCAGATATTGATGGTTATATTTTTCTTACCTATCCATATTTTCATACATGGAACCCTAGTATGTGTTATTTTCGGTAACCTTCATACTTACCACTCATTATTTTAAATAGAGGCCTCATTAATCCATTTTTTGATGTGGGATTTCAACTATGATATTTTCAATTGTCAACCCCATGTTTCCAATACCGAGCATAAATTGCGAGGATGAAATTTATTTAAGGAGTGTAGAATGTAACACCACATGCTTTTACTGTACGCTTCTCTTTGAATAATACAATAGTGTGTGTTATATGCAACTTAGAGTTTTAACACACCACAACCAATCATACTAGCCATTAAGAATATTAATAACCACTTTTTGTAATTTTATACATTTTATCTTTCAAAATGAACTTCATTTATGAATTCAGAATATCGAAATTAGCTTAGTGTGAAATTTTGGTACTTTTAGGATACCTTTCATATTTTTAATGAATGGTGAAAATTACTAAATTTTAATTAAAAACTACTTTTTTAATAGAAATAATAATTAGTGATAAATTATGAATTTGAGTGGTTTTAAAGTATATTTAAAATATATTTTTACCATTTAACACAATGTTGGTCATTGGACATAATTTCACATTTAAACTGGACATGAGTAAATGTCAATCTTTTGATTGTTATTATTTCTTAAAAACATGCTATTTGTTTTGACAATGGATATTATTATAAATTAATTAATGCGAATTATATGTTTTGAATTTGGTAAAATAGAAATAATTTTTTAATTCATAATATCAAATATAGCTTAGGCCGAATTTTTGGTATTTTTCTGAGAAACATCAATTTTTGATTAAGAGTGAAAAACACTGAGTTATTGGTTAAAACCGATTTTTATTATTTAAATAATTATTTTTTTTATTTTAATTTATTTATGTCAAAATAGAGACATAATAGTTATATAATATCATTGTAATTCATTGGATTCATTTTATAATAATTTTAGATATATTAAAATTTTATGGAACTTTTCACCATCTTTTACACACCTCATAGGAGAATTTGTAAATTCACATAAAACATAATTTTATCACTTCTGTGAGTGGAATTTCGAAATTCCAGGAGACACAGTTAATATCAAGGAGTAAAATTTGGTTCAATAAGATAAAAATAATTTTTTTGAATAGTAACTTTTTTACTTTTATTTACCACGGTTAAAAGTAAATAGGGTAATTAAGGGTAAAAATGATATTAATATTACCCTAACACATGTCCTAATTCTATTAGAAAAGTGTATCTCGACAAAAAACAACCATAGAAATAAAATATTATCATTTGGATCCCCTTGGATTAGATTAGGACATTTATTATTATTTAATTCAAAGAATATTTAAAAGAGTTAAAATCAAGGTTTAATTACTAAAACATTTTTAATATAGGGTTATACATAAGATACATTCGATTGTAAATATTGATCAGGAAGATAAGAATATTTCCTACATCATGGTATTTGACTTATAATTTTTAGACATTATGTAAATAAATTTATTTTTGACACAATGATGATGCAGTAATTAGATTATTCATAAAAGAATCAAATAAATTGTATAATAAATATTAAAATAAATATAATTTCAAAGTTTTTATGACATCCATGAATTTTATATGTTAATATGACATGTTAGGATAGATTAAATTTATTTTTTAAGTAATAATGTTCTTATTACTTTAGCAAAAAACGAATACCAAATAGTGTCAAAATTGACATAAATTAGTTTTTAAAAAAATATTATATTATTAATTGATATAATGGTCTTAAAAATCTATGTTTCGGCCAAAATACTTATATAATAATATATATTACATTAATAAACCAATTGAGGTTCTATTGGAAGTATTTAGTATGTTTATTAACCATATAGTGTAAGAATACAAGAAGACACGGTAAAAGTAAAATTATTTAACATAGAGCTAAATCTAAATGATAAGGCTAAAATGGTAACCTAAACTTGTCTAAAGATTATTAGTTGAGTTGTTTTGAACCTATAACCACCTTATAATTTAAATAATAAACTTTGGGTCCTTTAGAAAGCGAATATGATTTTATTATAAAATAATATTTTATGTTTTTTCTAAGGTGTCCCTCACCCCTCTTCTAAAAGGGCACTCACCCTTCTCTCTAATTCACATCTTCTAAGCCATTTTTCTTGGCCAACCCCTGCCCAAATAGCTTATAAACTATCCTAACTTCAACCTAGAGGCCTTATTTTGATCCTAAATCTAACTTAAGGAGTCCTTTTTATCAAATCAAAAGGATGAACTCGAAGAAGAGGTAATGATTTCACCACCCTCTTTCAAGTTCTTTTCTTCTTCCACTTCCTTTTTCATTGTTGTTTCAATTCTAAACTATTAAATATATTATATTTTATATACTGTGATGTTATTATAATTATGGTACAACCAAATTTATTATTCTATCCACTCTTTTAATGACATTTCACCATACGTGCATACGTATGACTTACCGTCTCCACGTCGTGGTGTAATTTTAATTCAATACATTATTATTTGGATGGGTATAATAATGATGTGTATTTGATAAATATAACATGATAAGGATTCTGTATATATTATATACCATCCAATTATATGTTATATTAATATCAAAAGATTGATATTTTTTCTCGTGCGTACATACGGATTACCGTCTCCACGACGCGATGAGATTCATTTCCAAGTTCACCATTCATCGGTGATTATAAAAATATATGTTACTAATAAGTATGCAATATATGACATAATAATGCTACTAGAGATATATATATTTATATATATAATTATTTATGTACTTACATATATCTTATTCACTTACTTCTGTTCAATACTATATAAAAACGGAAACAGCATTTATGCGTACGTACAGACTACCGTCTCCATAAACGGTGTTTTCCATTTCATATATACGTCTATTATAAATTTTTATATTCTAAATATATATGAAAAAAAATCATGTTTTATATTCTGGAAGTATTTAAATCATGATCTAAGTGATACAATCACGAGTAACAAGTTAAAACATGTACGATAAAGGAAGCGATTATTACCCGAAATATTAATATTACATAGAAATTATTATTAATTGGGTAGTATATATTAACAAATGAATAATTTAAGATATCATAAATATAAATATGGTTCTGTTATAATTTAATAAATTTTTATAGTCTTCATACAGGAGGCTAAACGTACCCTCGACTAAAGGAAATTTCAAGGTAAGGGGTTTTCATCTCACTCCTTATTCCCTTGAGATTCATGCCATATTGACACTATTACCTTTTCTGTGGTGTATGTACTGCCCATAATTGTATTATTTTTGTAATACACTTCAATTCATGTGTATTTACATATTCATTGTATGATACCTCTTTCATGGGGTTTGTGATTCGTAAGTTACCAAATTTGTAAGGGTTAATTTCACAATCTCTTTATTATCCGAGGTTTTTTTTACGTAAGTATCTACTAGGAAATATTTATTATCCATGTACATGTTTTATGAAAGAGTTTTAAAAGGGATTATTTTATGGGAATTTTAACTAAAACATCTTTTCAAATGTTTTAAATATTTATTCTTCTAAATCTTTATCATTAATGTCCATGACTTCAAAATGGTTTTTAAGGATTTATTTATATGGACATGAATTTTTTTAAAATGTTAATTCCATTAAAAAGTTTCAAAGTAGTATGGGACACTTTGATTAAAAAATGTCTTTAAATGACTTCATTTCCAAATTGTGTGACTTTTAAATGTTTTCATGAAAAGGGGGTAATTCTCTCAAAGAGTTTTACAAATCATTTTCATCAACGTAAAAATAATTTAATGAAATTTAAACTTATTTTGAAGTTGATTTATCATGATACAAATCTTCCATATTTTGTTGAAGGTTTTGTGATATGTTTGACTATGGATGTGTTATTTTTATACCATTTATGGTTTATGGGTAAATTATTGAAATTTTGTATGTTATTTTTAAAACAAATTTTTATGTTATGTTTAGACCTTTTCTTATGAGGAATGCATTGGACTTAGTTAGTGACGGGTGAAGCCCGCTATTGCTCCTCGATGCATCGGTAGGTCTCATGAGACAATCTAGTGTCTTGGCACGAGGCCTTGACAAAATCTTATTTGTAGTCATGGAACGAGGCCTTGTCTATGTGGTTATGATAGTCTGGCATTATGCATTCCATCGTTATGAAAGTGGTTATTGATATTGCATTTGATTATTCGATTAGTAGAATATACATGTGAATAAGTAAATGGAATTATTTCATTTTATTTCTGCCATATTATGTTGAAGTTCAAGTTTAAAAGGCTTTTGTTTTAGTTTTACACATTTCTTTAAATGTTTATGCTTGTTTTTGAAAGTTTCCACTATATTTCTTACCCTTACTGAGCGTTTGAGCTCACTCCTTTCTATGTTTTATTTTCCCAGGATTCTAAGAGGTGTATTGTGATTGATATACAGGGTTAATGAAAGGGAATAATGGCGTTCATAAATGATTATTTATTTATTTTGTTATAAAGTGTAATGTAACAGTCATGTATGTAATATATTTTCCAAGACTGCTAAACAGATCGGTCTTTTGGGAATTTATTTCTTGTAATCATGCCAATGTATTAAAATAATTCACCGACTCTTGGTAATTGGGGTCAGGGCTTTACATTCACTATCATCATTGAAAGGCGAACAAGGTAGATGATGCTCTAAGGAGAAAAGAGCCTAATACTCTTTCCATGTTGCAGATTCAGAAAGATCCTATCTTCTTGGATATGCAAAGGGTCTATTTGGAAATAATAAGGGCAGGGGATAAATCCTACCTTGCCCAAATGATTGTGCAACCATCCATCCAGGATAAGATTAAGGAAGCACAAAGGGATGATGTGGAGATACAAAAGAGGGTGAATGCAGTAAAGGAGGGGAAGCTGCAAGATTTCCATATCAATGATGATGGTGTGATTTGGTTTGGAAGATGGCTTTTTGTGCCTTCATCGCCTGGGATAAAGAAGGATCTATTGGATAATGCACATAGCTCAACATTCTCTATCAATCCTGGGAGTACCAAGATGTACCATGATCTTCGAGAACACTTCTGGTGGGTTAACATGAAGAAGGATATTGTAGAATATATATCAAGGTGCTTGGTACGTTAGCAAGTTAAATCTGAGTGACAAAAGTCCAAGGGTATGATGCATTCATTGACTATACCCATGCAGAAATGGGAAAACGTTACTATCAACTTTATCACTGGTCTCCCGGAGATGTCAATGGGAAATAATACAATATGGGTTTTGGTTGATCGGCTCACCAAGACTGCCCATTTTATCACTATTTGGGAAGATCTTTCACTCGATCAACTTTCAAAGGTATATGTGAATGAAGTGGTGACACTAAATGGTGTTCCACTCTCAATTGTCTCTGACCATGATCCAAGGTTCACATCTATATTCTGAAGGAGTCTTCAACATTCTTTGAGTACTGAATTAAATTTCATCACGACCTATCACCCCCATACTGATGGCCAGTCTGAAAGAACTATTCAGACGCTTGAAGATATACTAAGATCCTTCTCTCTTGAATACAAATGTGGTTGGGATCAGCATCTCCGATTGGTTGAGTTCTCATACAATAATAGCTTCCACTCGAGTATTCAGATGGCTCCGTATGATGCTCTTTATGGGAAGCGGTGTAGAACTCCAACCTATTGAGATGAAGTTGGAGAAAGAAAGATCCTTAGACCCGATCTTGTTCAAGAGATGACAGAGAAGGTTCAAGTCATCCAGAAACACATCAGAGCTTCTCAAAGTCAGAAAGAGAGTTATGATGACAACCATCAAAGGGAGTTGGAGTTCGACGTTGGACATAAAGTCTTCCTTTGAATATCTCTATGGAAAAGAGTCTTGCGATTTGGTAAGGGAAGCCAAGCCCAAGGTATATAGGACCCTTTGAGATACTTGACCAGATAGGAGCCGTGGCCTATCGTCTTGCACTTACACCAAATATGGCTCATGTTGCTGATTTGTTTCATGTATCACTACTGAGGAAGTACAAACCAGACCCCTCACATGTACTAAACTCAGAGGTGGTGAAGCTAGAAAATTATATCTTCTTTGATGAGAAGCCAGTAAAGATTTTGGATCAGAGATATAAGGTTCTACACAACAAAACAACCTATCTTGTCAAAGTGTTGTGGATGAACCATAATATTGAGGAAGCAACTTGGGAACCAGAAGAGGAAATGAAGGAGAAACACCATCACCTGTTTGTGTAAAGTGAAATTTCTGGGGGTGAAATTTATTAAGGGGGGAAGAATATAATGACTGAAAGTTTTTCAATGGAAATTACCTTCTTATATTTATGTCATAAAATAACATGAAATCTCAACATAATGAACTAATAAGTGATAAGTGACCTTTAAACATAAGTTTCTCACTTCTGTGTTTGGAATTTTAAAAATCCGACATACACGGTTGTGCTCAGGATGATTTTTGGAGTCTAACGAAACAATAATAATTTTTGATGAATAGTAATTGACTCTTAGGAATAGTAACATGCCCTTATGAATATTAATTTTACCCTTATGAATAGTATATCATTCAACATAATAGTAACCTTACCCATGAATAATTAAATAAAATTTAGACATCTTAGAAAGTGACAATTTGACCGTAGTAAACGTTTTAGAATTTTGTAAGTCATAAATAATTAATTATAACTAATTAATTAATTTAAAGGAAAATTTATTTTCTTAAAATGTATTCATTATTTATCAAATCAATTTCTTATAGTTTTTATATAATTTTATAAGACCCTGTGTAATTTTTGAAAGCACTATAAAATCTATTTTAATCTTAAAAACGGTTTTTATGTAAATTATGATTTTAATTAGATATTAAATTAATAATATTTAGAAAAATATTTTTGAAAAATGGACTTCTATTTTAGATACTACACATCAAAAAAAGGTTGGGGTAAATTATTGGGATTTTTCTGAGATACATGAATTTTTGATGAATAGTAGAATCTGATAATTCACAATAAATGCTAAATAATAGATTAATTAAGTCATATATGATATTATGCTGATGTCAGCCCACTTGGTTCAAGATAAAATCATAAAATTACTATTATTGGTCATTCAAGACTCATTATTCCTTGTCTTATGGGAAATTAATAAACTAATGAATTTTATATTAAGGAAACCCCTCTCCCCTCCACTATTAAAGACACCCTTCACACCCTCATTTCCTCACACCTATCACGATCCAATAATTCATTATACTCTGCCCAAACACCTTCCCTATCCCATCCCCCATGTCCAAGATCTGCTGGTCTCATCAAAAGACCATTCATAGGCCCTTAAAGAGGTTCTCAAGAGGAGGATTCTAGAGGTAATTTCCCTCCCTCTTCTCCTTTAATTTCCTTTCAAGTTAAAGTTCATTTCTTGATCTCTCCCCACATATATTCATCAAAATTGTATTTTAACTCTAGTATTATACATATACATTAATTTTATGATTCTAATGGGATATTACATCATCCAACCCCTTTCCCTCTTCCTTTGATTTTATTAAAGAGAACGTTGTTCGTGAGGTGTTAATTTATCACCTTCAAGAACGACATGCTTTTTTCTTCCATTTCGGCCTTCATATCTGGTCATGAAACAATTTTTATGGTTGAAACAGAATATATTATATGTATTATTTTCTATTTAATGTTCGGGAAATAACCTATGGCCATTTTACTAAGTGATAAGTTAAAACAAGTTTGTTGTGATCCAAAATCGCCCAAATTGACCCAAATAACCATTATTTAATTGTTATCTAATGATTCATCCACATGGATCTAATATAATTCAGTATAAGATAATTAAAACTCATGTAATATAATTAATGACTTGTAATATCATTTCTAGATGTTTACTCATGTTCTACCCAAACTTCATTTTAAGAATACAAGTGAACCACCCAAGAAAAACCATAAAAACGAACATCCCCGAACAATGTGTTTAAACTCTATAAGTCATCCAAAGGTACATAATATGACATAATGAAACCATAATAAACCCTATTAATGTACACATGGTTCTGGATTTATAATTAATGAATATAATTTCATTATACATGACATTAAAGAGAAGGAAGCATTCGGGTACAAGGTGAGGGGAAATTCTTAAACCCAACTTTCATCCTTCGGGTTCTCCCTCTTTCACTCCATTTTTGATATGATTACTCCTATAAAATAATTTACCCATCATTGTCTTCCTTTTTCGGAGATATACATGTTTTCCACGACTGTTTATGTCCATCAAAATGTTTTCCAAAAGAACTCTTCTTTTATGAACACCACTTTTACTTCTCACTCAAAGTGGACGGTTCATGTAACATATATGTTATTCCATCTTCCCTTTGGGAACCCAAAGATTATTAATGTGTTATTATTAGGTGAAACCCATTCCATTACATGGGTTATTTATGTACATTTTTTATGTGTTCTATTTGGAAATCATGATGATGATAATGTTATGGTGTGACGGGTGAGCCCGAAATTATATAGCGTAATATGAATGTTTCAATGTGATGGGTGCACCCAGAATTATAAAACACTCCAACGCAATGGGTTAAGTGATGAATCTCATGATTAAATGTGGAGTGATGTGTTAACAAGATTCTATCTTGGTTTACAAGTATGTGCGGTAGTTAACTACTAATACATGATGTTTCATTTTTATGCATTGCCATATTTCAAGTCTTATATTTATGCTTCCTCTCATGTTCATGATTGTTTGCCTATGTTATGATTATGATCACCCCATCATATATTGTTATTATATATTCTCTAAATTTTCTTCTAGGTCACCCCTTTTTATTTATATCTTAAGGTGGCTACATGTACTAAGGAGAGGAAAAGTTACAATAAGAAGATAGAGAAGAAGAATGTAAATAAATATTTATGCTAGATGTTGTATTTTTTATGTGTGGTCCTCGTTTTCCCAAGACACTAAACCTTTTGGTACTCTATGTGTAATACTATTATGTTGTTTATCTTCGAAATTATGTAATAGTAATGTAAGAAAATCCAGGGTCGCTATATCTGCCTATCCCTAGAATCCCTCGATCACAAAAATAATCAGAAAATTCTAAAAAAGAAAATTATTTCTAATAGAAATAACCCATACAATAATTCCATATAAATAAGTCTCCCTAAATTATTACCAAGGCATTGTAAAGATATGTTCATATAGATACAAATTTATATAAATTTATTTGAAAATGTGATAATCTAAAAAATCTTGAAATGACCGGTTATTTGGTGGAGATCCAATGGTCATATTTCTATTTTTGTTACCATAGCCTCTAACAGCTATCTCATTGATATCTCACAATGTTCTATTATAATAGACTATCCAACATCATTTTGTTTTAGAATAATTAAAATGATAAATAAATTCCTTATGATAGAAACAATTGTTATGTTCTTTAGATTATAAACATCAGTCAATCTAATCGACATCCTTATTGATTATTAATAATATGAGATAAATGAAGATTAGTCTGATCTATTAGTACGAATGTCATTCTAATAGTCATTGATTTTTTCATGGGGGTAGAAAAAACATATGTTTAACAATTTTTCTAAAAACATATTTTGATAACTGGATTCACCTTAAATATAATTTATCATATTGAGTAATGTAAATTTTATATTCTTAATACATTAGAAAATTTATAGGTTTCTTAGAAATTAATGGTTTCTACATAAACATACTAAAATATTTGGGACATAAAAAGTTAGTAAACAAAGTTTTAAGAGACTACTTTTAATTTACAAAACTAAAGGAATGGAAATCTAATAGTTAATACTTCTGACTCAATAATATCCCCCTTTTTGAAAGGCACAATACACAAGGACATAAATGAACAAATATAACCTGAAAAATTTATATCCCATAGTTATTTTTAAACATTTAAGATATTCATTGTTACACCTCTGAGTTTATAATTACATGTTAATATGATAGATTGTAATTAACATCACCCCCTTTGAATACTTCTTCCCTTTAAAGAGTATTTCGACCCATAAGTATAACATCTACCCCTGTATAATATTTTCTCCTCATTTTTATAAAGCCTTCTCCAATTTTATAAAAAAGTTTCACCTTTTGTAAAATCATCTCACCCATTGTGATTTTCAAAAAGGAAGGGGAATGAATTTAAATTTTAATGAAAAGTAATAAAAATAGCATACAAAGCAATATTTAACTAACTAATCATCCATGAATAATATGAAATAACATATATCCTATAATAATTGGAAGGAATTCAATTACAAATGTTTTGGATGAAAATGTAATTATATTCATCAATTTTTAAAATTTCTGATAAAATACTTTGAGAGATCAAAAGAAACCCTAAATATTTATTTATAAGGGTCTTCGCGATGGTGTTCATCTTTTTGAACTCATACCGATTCTTCTATGTCTGTGCAATCTTTTCTTCCAAATCAGCCTTCCTATGAACATTATCCTTGAGTATTTTAACTTCAACATAAATATACTTATTTTATTTACTCATAATGATAAGTTCATTTTCACAATATCTGAGCCTTCTTATCTCTAACTCCAGGTCACACATCTTTTTTAGAACTTTTACATATTATATACAATCATCTATAGTATCTATGCATTCTTCTATAAACATTACTCTATCAGTCATATATGATGATAACTTATTAAAGGATTCATCTATTTCCAAAAAATATTTCTTTAATTCTATAAAATTATTATCATGATCACATATATTAGTATTAATTTGGTTAGACCACTTCACCATCTTATAGTATAATGAGTTTTGAGTTTTCAACTTCTCATGAAACAATTTCAAATCGATATCTATCCTAGTCATTGTTTTAGTCAATAGATTGAGTGATTCTACTTTTTCATTTAGAGATTCATGAATAATCATTCATCTCGATTTAATGTTTGGTAAAAATAGAATCTGATCAGTCATCTTTTTCATCTAAATTGAAATAAAATAAAAACCCTTTTGAGAAATAGTTTCTTCTGAGTTTAATTGGTCAAGATCAACTTGAGGTGGTTTTTTTCTAGTTGTTCTGACATCAAATTATTTTCCTTTCCATTCAACATTCTTTGAAACTTTATGTCAAACATTAGTTTCATCTAAAACATTTATAACATCAATCACTTTACTTGATTATATGTTATTGGTGATTTCTTTATTTCAATGATAGTATGGTTTTTCTTCTTTAATGGATTATTCTTCTTCCTTTTCTTATAATGATCCATATTTAGAACATTCTCAATCATCAACCTTATAAAACTATGAAGTTAAAGGTTTTGAGGAAGATGTAGACTCTAATAATTTCTTTTCCTTTGATTCCTCTAGTTAATATTTTTCTTCTTCTTTTTTTTTATTTTTAAATACTTCTTTAATATTCTTCTTCAATTTCCTATTCCAATTATTCTTGTTCTTATACTTATTCTTCATATAATACTTCTTTATCGACTTCCTTATCAAGATCTTATTGTAATTTTCTATATGTAATTAAGATACCATTTTCAGCTGATATTGGTTCTAATTCTTTTCCAGGTACATTAGAAACCAATTCTTCAACAACTAACTTTCCCTTTCCCTTATTGAATACTAAATGGATATCAGAATGAACAATATAACTTTCTTTGAAAACAATTTTTGTTTTCATAATGATCATATTGGTTTGATAAATTTGAAGGATTGTATTCTTAGAGTCTTTCTCAACATCTTTAAACAAAGTCTCTACTGTTATGGCTCCAAGAAGCCTCTTATTTTTCCAATTTACTTTTTATTTTCTTATAACTATTCAATAGTATGAATTTTTTATTAATTATACATATCATGATCCATACCAAACTCCATAACCCTTTGATTCTTTTGTGCCTTTTGATCCATGAGTTTTCAAAAACATCATGGGGAATTTTCTTTTCATTCCTATGTTTTATAAGAGGAGAAGTTTCAAAATTTCAATTTTTTTAACTACAAATGGTTTCCTTGATGGTTTTGAATCTAATATAGCACCATCAGCCTTTTCAAACATCTTCATTTATTTTTGATCAAAAACCAACCTCATCTTTAACATTGTATCTTCACTAATGTAAGATAGTTTCTCTATTAATGGGTATAATTTATTCTCCACCATAAAACGTTTCATACACTTCACTATAATCTTGTTGATAAATGTTGTAATGATTATTATTATCAACTTGATGTAATCGCTTTTAAAATTTTCCACCACAATAAAGATAAAATTCATTAAATATTTCTTTATCTTGTTGATAAGATTATATTGAAAAAGACATCAGAAACCTTTAATGTATCCCTATCACCTTTCATAGGGATATTATATCTTTGGGTGTAAAAAGAAATAACTTTGTTTTTCTTAAAAGATATAAAACATTTTTTAAATTAGTATAAAATTATAATAATTAATATTCAGACTCTAGTTCCCTTAATGTTCCTAGACTATCTGAGGACTTATGAGAGGGGAAATAAGCTAATCCACTGGAAAGAACACCAACCAAGTCTGCAACTCTTTTAAATGAAAGTGTGTACCTATTCCCATACATAGTGAAGGGAAATTTATCCTTACAATATATTTTAATAAAAAAATAGATGAATAAATTCTATAACCAACTTAGGATAATAATGGTTGAAATATTTATCTGAATTATATACTAAAAAAATTCCCAAACATAAGATGATATAATCATTTTTAGAGTTTAATAGACCATATAAAAACAATATCTTTCAAAATGGTTTTATATGACAACATACCACTTTGGAAAATATTCTTTTTTCTATTATAATAGGAACTGAGAGAAGAAATTAAATGTAAATAAAAAAAGTGTACTAATAAATTTCAATGGTGGTGAGAATCAGTAGAAAGAACTATAAGAACTGATTTGGGGAAGGGGTAGTCAAACCCTTATATAGGAATTTGATTTAATGCTTCATCTTTTAAAATACCAATGGTTCATATTAAACCCCTTTCTGATTTAAAGGTATAGATTTAATTGATTAATTTTTTTAATGTTTTTAAAACTCTCATCATTTTGGTAACTTTTACGATATATAAAATCATTCCAATTAAAAAAAATTAAAATTAGAATATAAATTATAGTTTTTATGAAAACATAAATTATAATAGCAAAAATAGAAGCTATAAAATAATTTAAATTATTACTAAAAAACTAAAATAATAAAAGAGTACCTTTCAGAGTAAAAATATTCATCGGTATGATTAACCTATTCTTCTTTTTTTTAACACTAAAATATTATGATATTTTTATAATAATGTATTATTAAGGTAGTATCAAAAAATAAAACTTATTATTATTATTTTAGGAATAAAAACAATTATGATAGTTTTTAAAAGAAAATTTATTTGAATAATTTTAAAAATAAAATTTATTACTATAATTTTGAAATTCAATAATTTTTTTAAAAAGTTTCGAATCTAGAAATTTTATAACAATTTCTAAGTCTATAATACAATTTTATAATTTTGACTCTGAAAATTTTATCAAATTTCATATTTGGAAAACTAATTATTATACAAAATTATCAGAAACACTAAAAAAAGTAAAACTAAAAGTTTTAAAGAAAACAAAAAGTTTTTTAATGAAAAAACCAAAAAAAATATGTACTCCCCCTATAAAAATGAGTATACTAAAGTAAGAATACTAGTAGAAATAAGTATCTATAAATGATAACTTTAAATTTATAATTCCAATATTTTGTTTAATATATTAAAATCCAATAGCACTCTGGGGTTTAGTAAATATATCAAAAAATTGTTCTTTTATTCTGATGAATTGTAGAATTATATCTGATTTATCATTATCTCCAAATATTATTTTCAAACATTTCATCTTGATTATCTTCTTGAATAAATATTTATTTCTAGTCACGTTCTTGGAAGATCCACTATCCTAATTCTATTTTTTGGTACATTCTTTATTTTCATAAAAATAAAAAGATTATCTTTTCAAAACCCAAACCAACATGGGTTTGGTATAATCATAAAATATTATTTTTCAGAAACAAATTTTTAAAACATAGTTATCCTATTCAAATGTCATTTGTTTTTAAAAATAATCCTTTGAAATCCCAAATATTTTACTCTATTAAATGAATAATATTATTTTTAGTTTCCACCATTTTAAAAATTAGTTTAAAAATGTACTCTTTTAAGAACTAATTAATAATTGCTAAAAATAGTTTTTTTTGTATCACCCATTCCAGTATTGTCATTATATGTTTATATTTTCTTAAACATTTTATTTTTTTAATTACATTTAAGATTGGTGAAATTTTATTTCAGAAAGAAAAATCATATTTTATCTTTAAAACTAAATTTTTACCGTCAATAATAATTGTTTTGAAACTAAATTTTTCAAAAATAGTTTGTAAAACATTTTTCTCAGAAAAAAATATCTAAATATTTTGAAATAGATTATTTTTAAAAATTACATTTATTACGATATTTTGAAAGGTCTAATATTTCATTAGTCAATATAGTTATTCATGATTCATCCTTAGAATTTTTTTTGATTTCTTTTTTATACAAATATTATAATTTTTATTTAATAATAGTTTTAAAATATAGAAAACTCACTATAAATAGTTGAAGTAATATCTTATATTGAAGAATATTATTCATTAGAAGATATTGAAAATTTCTCATTATTATAATTTTCATATAAGGCATATTTTTCTGGGGATAAAAAAGTGTGTACATTTTCCATAATTTTTTTTACTATAGCTATATTCACAAAAATACCAATGCTCCAATGTCTAGAACATTCCTTGTCAGAAAAATTTCAAAAAAATCTCCACCACTAGAATTACATGAGTTATAATCATTTAAAAGATTATTTCATTTTGACTTGTTTTATTTCAAATAATTTATGTAAAAAATTTATTTATTCTTGTCTTCCCTTTTTACCATATGACAATGATGTCAGATATGTGATGATTTCTTATATTTATAACAAATGACCTCAAAATCCTTCTGTTCAAATTTATCCTTATGACCTTTCTAATAAAAATTATTGAAAATATATCTTACACAATATCTTGTTCATCCATTATTTATGATTAAATAACTCATTTTTAGAATATTCAAATGTACTTGAATCTAACTAAACTACAATTTTATTCATTCTTAAAGATTTTAAATCATTATCAAGTGATTTTACATTAGTAGATAAAATAGATGTTTTATCAAAATGGACCAAACCATTTTAATTTTTCTTTTTCTCAACATATAGTTTAATTCAGCCCTCATACTATATGAGAGTACTATTCTAGAGATCAAGAGTAAAATTACTAATATTTTTTTATTTTCCACAACTATAACGAGCCATACTTTACATACATTGTTAATACTTCAAAATTGAAGAAAACTTATTACAACATATAACAAAACCACGAAAGGACCGTATAGGTATGGTGTCTTTAGAAACTGGAAAACATAAACAACTAGTTCATAAAGCAACAACTTTTCCTCCCACTTATTTCGTCATATCTAGGGTCCCTTTTTGGAATATCCTACTTAATAACCTTCTTCCTAACCTGGGGAAAGAAAACATACAAAAGGGTGAGCTCAAATTCTCAGTAAGGGTAAACAAAAGAAATATCAATCACATCGTATACACAAGCACATAACTTTTGGAAATCTTAACCTACAAAAGAGATCATAATTTCATAACATCGGATAAATCATGGCAGTGAAATGTAATCACAATAATCATAACTTAAAACATGAAACTTTTTGGCATACACACATAATCATAGATAATCATTTCTTGTTAGTCAAGACTCATTGCCAAGACTATCTTAGTGGACAAAGTCCCTTTCTGAACCGAGTCACCATCGTTCCAGTCCTGTTTCACTGAACCGGTATAACCTACCGTTCCAGCCATGTCTATCTCATGAGATATAAAATCTTTACCCAATGCATTGGAGGGAGATATAGGTCCCACCCATCTGATAATGATACCATTCTTATGTGTGCCACAAAATCATAAATCATACACCATTTCATAACCCATGTAATAAAAATGGGAATCTTAAACATCGTGACATCATAAAACAATTCATATAAGATAAAGTAATTTATAAAAATAATTCCATCACAACATTACCAAATCAATGTAATAATAGAGATAAAAACAGAACCCTTTATTATCTTAGATGGAAAATAATTTTGATAAAACACTTGAACTCCATTCTTGAGGAAAATATCCTTTCTTCTTCAAAAACATTTTTTCCTTTCTTAACATGTCATACAAAAAGATGTTGATTAAAAATAAACTTGGAAACTTGTAAAGGAAGCTTCTTGGAAATAATGTTTTAAAAATCCATTCATGTCGTATAAGTTAAAAAAATATTTTTCATACTTTTGTCGGAAAAGTCAAAAAGTACCTCGTACGAAAAACAACAAAAGATTTCTTTCATATTCTTTACTAAAAACTCACCGAAGAGTAAAATTAGATTTAAACTATTGTAATTGGATGGAAACAATATTACATATTGAGGGAACATGGATGTGGATGATAAAATACACCCTAGTAAATGCCAAAGTAAAAACAATCTCGGATAAAAATGAGATTGTGATATTTTCCCTTACCTTAGGTCCAACTTGCTTTGTAAGTGTCTGAACCTCCTGTATGATAATTTAAATAATGTTATTGAATTATTCCAGAATCATAATTATTTTTATGATATCATATATGGTCATATTCTTAGCTTCTTAGTAGTAATATTTCATTTCTACTTGTTATTTGGGTGTTTATAACTTTTTGTTCTTATGCGTGTTTTGTCGAATAAATTCTTATTCTTCTCTTTAAGTTATAGATACCTCATTTCCAGAATGGTATTAGTGTAATATATATTATATTCATTCATTCAATTCATTTATATAATCATTATGAAATGAAGATCATGTTGAATGAGTCACATCACATCGTGGAGATGGTATTCCGTATGTACACATGAGTGATGATATCGTTCCTATGATTGTGTAATTGTATTGGAGTGTATGTATACTATTTCAGAATCAATTTCACATTATAATAGTAATATATAGTCATTATTTACACCATTATACCCATCCAAGTAAGGTGGTGGTGGAAAATAGATTACACCACGGCGTGGAGATGGTATTCCGTATGTACGCACGCGCGGTGATTTCTTTTTCCGTAGGATGGATAGATGGTGAATTAGGGTTGTTTCATACATATAATAACATACCAGTATATGATTGATACTAATGTTATTACTTCATAATTAAACAAGTAAAGAAGAAGAAGTGGAAGAAGAAATAAAAATGAAAGAATCGGTAACGGACATTACCTCTTCTTTGAAGTGCTTCTTTGAGACCTTCTTTTAGGGCACTAAAATTGGTCTTTGAAGAGGAACAGGACCTCTAGCATGTCTCTAGGGAAGTGGAGAGGAGAAATTGGCAGGGGATGGCCGAGATTGAAGGCTCAAAGTGGTGTGAGTAAGAGAGGGAGAAGGTTCCCTTTTATATGGGAGGAGAGGGGCACCTTTGGAATAACTAAAAATATTATTTTATTATAAAGTCAAGTTCGGTTTTAAATAGCTCCAAACTGATTTATTTCGAGGATAAGGTGGGGATGGGTCGAAATCCTCCCATCCAATAAAATTTAGACAAGTTTAGGTTCCTATTTTAACCTTATCATTTAGATTTAACATTAAGTTAAATAATTTTACTTTTACCATGTCTTCTTGTGTTCTTATACTATAAGGTTAATAAACATACTCTAAGAAGCCAAACTAACCCCAAGTTGTTTAGTATTAATATATATAACCTTATCTAAGTCATTTGGCCGAACTTTTGATTTTTAGGAATAAAATAACAATTACCAATATAATATTTTTTTTAAAAACTATTTTATGTCAATTTTGACACTATTTAGTAATTGATTTTTGTGAAACTCATAACAGAATTATTAGTTAGAACCAAGTTAATTAAATGAATAATAACATGTCATATTAACCTATAAAATTAGTGGGATTCATATAAAGTCTCAAATTACAATTATTTTTATGTTTATAACATTAATTATGTCAATATTTCATTAATAAGATAATTAATGCATCATCATTGTGTCATAAATAAATTAAATTATTTAATGTCTAAAAATTACAAATAAAATACAATTATGTAGGAAATCTTTCTAGCTTTCTAATGAATATTTATAGTAGAATTTATCTTATGTATAACCCCATATTAAAAATTATTTACTTATTGAACTTTGATTTTAACTATTTTAACCCTTCTTTAAATAAATTAATAATAAATGTCATAATCTAATCCAAGTGGGCCTAAATGGTCATATTTTAGTCCTAAGTTTGTTTTTGGTCGAACTACACTTGTCCAATAGAATTAGGACATGTGTTAGGGTAATAATAATATCATCTTTACCCTTAATTACCCTATTTACTTTTAACCGTGGTAAAAAAAAGTAAAAAGTTACTATTCACCAAAAAATTATTTTCATCTCATTGAACCACATTTTACTTACTGACATCAATCGTGTCTCTCGGATTTTTGAAATTCCACTCACAGAAGTGGTAAAATTATGTTTTATGAAAAATTTAGTTTTTTAACTACCACTTAGTGGTTTCACTATTCATCAAAAATTGAAAGTTTTCAGAAAAATACCAAAATTTCACCCTAGGCTAATTTCTATATTCTGAATCCAAAAATGAAGTCCATTTTGAAAAATAAAATTTATAAAATTTCAAAAAGTGGTTATTACTATTCATAACGGCTATTTTTAATAATATTTTAATAGCATATCGTTGTTTAGTGAAACTCGGTATTGCGTACGACGCAAGCTATCGAAGAAGGTCGTGATTTCGTGTAAAGCATGCCAAGAAAGTGTTGTGTATAGAAAAATATTCCGTTGATGATTTATATAACATAAAAGTCTCGGGTGTTACATTCTACCCCCCTTAAAATGAATTTCGCCCTCGAAATTCGTCACTTTGTAACAAACAGATGAGGATACCTCCCCCTCATCATATCCTCAAGCTCCCATGTAGCTTCTTATAATTGGTGGTTCCTCTATAAAACTTTCACAAATCGAGTGGTCTTGTTTCGTAGGACTTTTTCGCTATGATCCAGAATCTCTATCGGTTGTTCTTCATAAGAAAGATCATGCTCTAGCGGTACAACTTCTAAGCGAAGTACATGTGAAGGATCAGGTATGTACTTTCTCAGGAGAGATACATGGAACACATCGTGTACTTGAGAGTGATTCGATGGAAGTTCCAATCGGTAAGCTACCTTCCCGACACGATCCAGTATTTCGAAAGGACCGATATATCTAGGGCTCAACTTCCCCTTCTTTCCAAATCTCATTACCCTCTTCCAGGGAGATATCTGTAAGAACACTTTATCACCCACTTCAAACTCTAGGTCTTTTCTTCGGCTGTCGGCATAGCTTTTCTGTTGACTCTGAGCTGCTCTTATGTGTTGTTGAATAGATCTATCCTTTTCTGCCATTTCATCAACGAGATCAGGTCCTAATAGCTTTCTTTCCCCAACTTCATCCCAGCATGTTGGAGTCCTGCATTTGATTCCATAGAGAGCTTCATAAGGATCCATCTGAATACTGGAGTGAAAGCTATTATTATAAGAAAATTCCACCAAAGGTATGTGTTGATCCCAACCACCTTTGAAATCCATAGAGCAAGCTCTCAACATATCTTCTAGGGTTTGAATTGTTCTCTCAGACTGACCGTCTGTCTGAGGATGATAAGCAGTGCTGAAACTCAACTCTGTATCCAGAGTATGCTGAAGACTTCGACATAACTTCGAGGTAAATCTCGAATCCTGATCAGATATAATAGAAAGTGGTACTCCATGCAATCTTACCACTTCCTTTACCTATATCCTGGCAAGCTGATCCAGAGAGAAATCCTCTCTAATAGCAATGAAATGTGCAGACTTGGTAAGACGATCAACTATGAACCAGATAGCATTATTGCCTTTGGATGTTTTAGGAAGTCCTGTGACAAAGTCCATAGTGATTTTTTCCCATTTCCATTCAGGTATGGGTAATGGTTTTAACATCCCCTTAGACTTCTGTCTCTCAGCTTTAACTTGCTGACAAACCAAGCATAGAGAGACATATTGAGCAACATCTCTTTTCATTCCATCCCACCAGAAGTACTCTTTCATGTCCCTATACATCTTCGTGCTTCCAGGATGAATAGAGAATGAAGAACTATGAGCCTCATCCAGCAGCTCCTTCTTTAATTCGGGGATGGGAGGAACACAAACCCGATTCCTGAACATTATTATCCCATCACAATCAAGGTTGAATTCAGGAACATTTCTCACCTTCTTTTGTAACTCAACATCTTCTTTCTGTGCCTCTTTAATCTTCACATGTATAGATGGTTGAACATTCATTTCAGAAAGATAAGATTTTCCCCTTCTATTATAATTCCAATATCCATCCTTTGTAAATCCATAAATATTGGATCTTTTGTTATCCTCATCATGGATAAACTGGCATGGTCTTGTTGACTTAATGCATCTGCCACCTTGTTTGCTTTCCCAGGGTGGTAATGGATTGAGCAGTCATAATACTTAATCAGCTCCAACCATCTTCTTTGACGCATATTCATCTCCTTTTGTGTGAAAATAAACTTTAAACTTTTATGATCAGTATAAATATCACACCTTTCACCATAAAGGTAATGCCTCCAAATCTCTAATGAAAAGATTACTGCAGCTAACTCCAAATCATGTGTTGGTTAATTTTGCTCATGGATTTTCAACTGTCGTGAAGCATAAGCTATCACCATATCATTTTGCATACGAATACACCCTAATACCTTATTGGATGCATCACTATAGATCAAAAACCTTTGTCCACTACAAGGAATTGTGAGCACAGGTGCACTGGATAACCTTCTTTTCAACTCCTTGAAATTCTCTTCACATTCTTCCGTCCAGACAAACATAACTCCTTTCCGAGTCAACTTGGTGAGTGGATTAGATAATCGTGAAAAATCTTTCACAAAACGTCGATAATATCAATCCAAACCAAGAAAACTTCAGATCTCAGTCACTGTTGTTGGTCTTGACCATCTTTCGATAACCTCTGTTTTTGCTAGATCCACAAATATCCCCTATTTTGAGATTATGTGACCCAAAAATGCAACTTTTTGAAGCCAAAAATCACACTTGGTAAATTTGGTATAAAGATTCTCCTTTCTCTGGGTCTTCAATATAATTCTCAAGTGATCTTCATGTTATTCCTTTCTCTTTGAATAGACAAGAATATCGTCTATAAAGACTACCAAAAATTGATCAAGATAGTCTCTAAAGACTCTATTCATTAGATCCATGAAGATAGCAGGGGCATTAGTAAGACCAAATGGCATCACTATAAATTCATAGTGTCCATAACTTTTATGGAAAGTCGTCTTTGGTATATCCTCCCTTTTGACCCTTAATTGATGATACCCTGAATGAAGATCAATCTTGGAAAATTATTGAGCTCCTCGTAGTTGGTCAAATAAGTCATCAATGCGTGGGAGAGGATATTTGTTCTTGATAGTGATCTTGATAAGTTCTTGATAATCAATGCAGAGTCTCATTGATCCATCTTTCTTCTTAAAAAATAGAACATGTGCTCCCCAAGGTGACGCACTAGGGCGTATAAATCCCTTATCATGATTCTCTTAGAGTTGCTTCTTCAATTCCTACAACTCAATTGGGGCCATTCTATAAGGTTTCTTTGAAAAAGGCAAAGCACCCAGTATGAGTTCTATTGAAAACTCAACTTCACGATTTGGTGGAAGACCCGGTAATTCCTCAGGAAAGACATCACAAAACTCCCATACGATGGGCATACTCTTAATCGTGAGTTTCTCACCAACCATTTGAGATAAATAACCTTCATTTAGTGGAATCAATACCCATAAAATGGAAAAAATTTCCACTGGAAGGTTATGTTCATCCTTGCATTAATAGACGATCATAGATTGATCTGGAATATGAAATGTGACTTCCCTTCTTTGGCAATTGATATGAGCTCCATATAAAGAAAGCCATTCCATTCCAAGAATCACATCAAATTCCACTATATGAAGGATCACAAGATTTGCAGGAAGCACTTTCCCACAAACTTTAATCGAAGAAGAATTATAAACTTTTGATGCGACTGTTGTGCCACTAGGTGTTGTCACAGCTAACTCAACATCTAATTGTTGAGGTAATACGATGATACCCTTAGAAAATTCTTCAGAAATAAAAGAGTGGGTGGATCCCGAATCAAATAAAACATTTTCTACTTTAGATTGGATGGTAAGTGTACCTTTCACCACATCGTTATCGTACTCCACATCGCTGATAGAAATTGCATGTGACTTTCCTTTTTCTTTAGCCTTAAGAGTTTTTTGAGGTCGACCATCATCATCAACCCCTGGATTAGGGCATTTATTGGCATAATGCCCCATCTCCTTGTACTTGAAACATTGAAGTGTAGTAGGTTCATTCTGAGTATCCCTTCCTTTGTTTGCATCATTAGACATCTTCTTCCCATCATCGCGACATTCAAATGCCTGATTACCTTCCTTTCCACATTTGAAACATTTACTTGTCCCTTTAAGACAACTCCCTCCATGTTTCTTTCCACACTTTGAGAATAAGGGAAACCTCATCTTCTTTTCAGTGTGCTCTTTAGATTTTCCTTTGAATTCCATTTTCCTCTTCTTATCAAACCCATATGACTGATGGGTTACTCCAATCTCCATATCGACTTTGAGAGCACATCGAACGATTTCCTTATAGCTATTAAAGTCCCTTATGGCTAACGCCCTTCGAAGACTTGGTTTTAAGCCACTAAAGAATCGATCGATCTTACTCTCAGGTTGGATAATAATACCAGAAGTGTACCTTGCATGTCTTGTAAAATTTGTTTCATAGGTACCAACAGATTCATCATCCTTTTGCTTCAGTTCAAGAAACTCTTTCTCCATCATTGTTCGGAGAATACGAGGGAAGTACTTATTGAAAAATAAGTTCTTGAACTCGTCCCATTCCATGGACTCAATTTCATCCCTTTGCCTCGTATTCTTAATAAGATTCCACCATTGATCAGCATCTACTTCCAAAAGATACACTTCTAGGATGACTTTATCATGTTCAGAAAATTGAAGAACTGAAAATATCTTTTCAGTAGTACTAATCCATTGTTCAGAAACTAATGGATCAGTAGACCCGCTGAAAGAAGGTGGACACTGCCTCATGAAGGATTCAACATAATGTTGATCCTTCCTTTGCTCGTTTGGAAGTCCTGCATGATTCATATCTAGAGAAAGTTGTGTGAGCATGGCTACAAGATTTTGAATTCCAGCTCCCGTAACGTTTGGTTGCTCAGGGGGACAATCATTGCATTGCCTTTCGCATTTCGGATTAACACGGTTCCTTCGGGTTCCATCCATTGATTAAAACCAAGAAGAATAGTGTGAGAAACACTAATTATAATAGGAAAACCACATAATCAAGAATAAAATTTCACACTTATGGTATTATCCTAGGTTATTCATGGGAATTTCTAAAACACTATGATTGTGTTCTATGCTTAGACTTATCCTTAGGTTTCTTACTAAGGCTTTCACATCCTAGTTTCCAAATGTTGGCTATACCTTTCCTCTGATACCAACTATAACGACCCATACTTTACATACATTGTTAATAATTCAAAATTGAAGCATACTTATTACAACATATAACAAAACCACAAAAGGACTGTATAGATATAGTGTCTTTATAAACTGGGAAACATAAACAACTGGTTCATAAAGCATCAACTTTTCCTCCCACTTATTTTATCATATCTAGAGTCCCTTTTTAGAATATCCTACTTAATATCCTTCGTCCTGACCCGGGGAAAGAAAACATACAAAAGGGTGAGCTCAAATGCTCAGTAAGGGTAAACAAAAGAAATATCAATCACATCGTATACACAAGCACATAACTTTTGGAAATCTTAACCTGCAAAAGAGATCATAATTTCATAACATGGGATAAATCATGGCAGTGAAATGTAATCACAATAATCATAACATAAAACATGAAACATTGTGGCATACACACATAATCACAGAGAATCATTTCTTGTTAGTCAAGACTCATTGCCAACACTATCTTAGTGGACAAAGTCCCTTTCTGAATTGAGTCACCCTCGTTCAAGTCCTGTTTCACTGAACCGGTATAACCTACCGTTCCAGCCATGTCTATCTCATGAGATATAAAATCTTACCCAATGCATTGGAGGGAGATATAGGTCCCACCCATCTCATAATGATACCATTCTTATGTGTGCCACAAAATCATAAATCATACATCATTTCATAAACCATGTAATAAAAATGGGAATCTTAAACATCATGACATCATAAAACAATTCATATAAGATAAAGGAATTTATAAAAATAATTCCATCACAACATTACCAAATCAATGTAATAATAGAGATAAAAACAGAACCCTTTATTATCATAGATGGAAAATAATTTTGATAAAACACTTGAACTCCATTCTAGAAGAAAATATCCTTTCTTCTTCAAAAACATTTTTTCCTTTATTAACATGTCGTATAAAAAGAATTTGATTAAAAATAAACATGAAAACTTGTAATGGAAGCTTCTTGGAAATAATGTTTTAAAAATCCCTTCAAGCCGTATAAGTTAAAAAAAACATTCTTCGTACTTTTGTCGGAAAAGTCAAAAAGTACCTCGTACGAAAAAAGATAAAAGATTCCTTTAATATTATTTACTAAAAACTCACCGAAGTGTAAAATTGGATTTAAACTATTGTAAGTGGATGGAAACAATATTACATATTGAGGGAACATGGATGTGGATGATAAAATACACCCCAGTAAATGTCAAAGTAAAAACAATCTCGGATAAAAATGAGATTGGGATATTTTCCCTTAACTTAGGTCCGACTTGCTTTGTAAGTGTCCAAACCTCCTGTATAATGATTTAAATAATGTTATTGACTTATTCCAGAATCATAATTATTTTTATGATATCATATATGGTCATATTCTTAGCTTCTTAGTATTAATATTTCATTGCTACTTGTTATTCAGGTGTTTATAACTTTTTGTTCTTATGTGTGTTTTGACGAATAAATTCTTATTCTTCTCTTTATGTTATAGATACCTCATTTCCAGAATGGTATTAGTGTAATATATATCATATTAATTCCTTCAATTAATTTATATAATCATTATGAAATGAAGATCATGTAGAACGAGTCGCATCACATCGTGGAGACGGTAGTCCGTACGTACGCACGAGTGATGATATCGTTCCTATGATCATGGAATTGTATTGGAGTGTATGTATAATATTTCAGAATCAATATCACTTTATAATAGTCATATATAGTCATTATTTACACCATTATACCCATCCAAGTAATGTGGTGGTGGAAAATAGATTACACCATGGCGTGGAGATGGTATTTCGTACGTACGCACGCGCGGTGATTTCTTTTTCCGTAGGATGGATAGATGGTGAATTAGGGTTGTTTCATACTTATAATAACATACCAGTATATGAGTGATACTGATGTTATTACTTCATAATGAAACAACTAAATAAGAAGAAGTGGGAGAAGAAATAAAAATGAAAGAATCGGTAACGGACATTACCTCTTCTTTGAAGTGCTTCTTTGAGACCTTCTTTTAGGGAACTAAAATTGGTCTTTGAAGAAGACCAGGACCACTAGGATGTCTCTAGGGAAGTGGAGAGGAGAAATTGTCAGGGGTTGGCCGATCTTGGAGTCTCAAAGTGGTGTGAGGAAGAGAGGGAGGAGGTTCCCTTTTATAAGGGAGGAGAGGGGACCTTTGGAATAACTAAAATTATTATTTTATTATAATGTCAAGATCAGTTTTAAATAGCTCCAAATTGATTTATTTCGAGGCTAAGGTAGGGATGGGTCGAAATACTCTCATCCAATAAAATTTAGACAAGTTTAGGTTCCTATTTTAACCTTATCATTTAGATTTAACATTAAATTAAATAATTTTACTTTTACCATGTCTTCTTGTGTTCTTATAATATAAGGTTAATAAACTTACTCTAAGCAGCCAAACGAACCCCAAGTTGTTTATTATTAATATATATAACCTTATCTAAGTCATTTGGCCGAACCTTAGATTTTTAGGAATAAAATAACAATTACCAATATAAAAGTTGTTTTAAAAACTATTTTATGTCAATTTTGACACTATTTAGTAATTGATTGTTTTGAAACTCATAACAGAATTATTAGTTCGAACCAAGTTAATTAAATGAATAATAACATGTCATATTAACCTAGAAAATTATTGGGATTCATAAAAAGTCTCAAATTACGTTTATTTTGATGTTTATAACATTAATTATGTCAATCTTTCATTAATTAGATAATTTCTGCATCATCTTTGTGTCATAAATAAATTAAATTATTTAATGTCTAAAAATTACAAATAAAATACCATTATGTAAGAAATCTTTCTAGATTTCTAATGAATATTTATAGTCGAATTTATCTTATGTATAACCCCATATTAAAAATTATTTACTTATTAAATTTTGATTTTATCTATTTTAACCCTTCTTTAAATAAATTAATAATAAATGTCCTAATCTAATCCAAGTGGGCCTAAATGGTCATATTTTATTCCTAAGATTGTTTCTGGTCGATCTACAATTATCCAATATAATTAGTACATGTTTTAGGATAATAATAATATCATCTTTACCCTTAATTACTCTATTTACTTTTAACCGTGGTAAAAAAAAGTAAAAAGTTACTATTCACCAAAAAATTATTTTCATCTCATTGAACCAAATTTTACTTACTGACATCAACCGTGTCTCTCGGAGTTTTGAAATTCCACTCACAGAAGTGGTGAAATTATGTTTTATGAAAAATTCAGTTTTTTAACTACCACTTAGTGGTTTCACTATTCATCAAAAATTGAAAGTTTTCAGAAAAATGCCAAAATTTCACCCTAGGCTAATTTCGATATTCTGAATCCAAAAATGAAGTCCATTTTGAAAAATAAAATTTATCAAATTTCAAAAAGTGGTTATTACTATTCATAACGGCTAGTTTTAATAATATTTTAATAGCATATCGTTGTTTAGTGAAACTCAGTATTGCGTACGACGCAAGCTATCGAGGAAGGTCGCGATTTCATGTAAAGCAAGCCAAGAAAGTGTTGTGTGTAGAAAAATATTCCTTTGATGATTTATATAACATAATAGTCTCAGGTGTTACAACAACTATTCTTTTCTATTCCCAATCATTGGGAATTATTTCTATAATATTTTTAATGAAAATTCCACTATCAATATATTTTACTTCAGCATACTATAAACTATTTATAATATTCCTAAAATATTTATGTATCATAGAAAAGGAATCTCTCAAAAAATCAAAGTCATGGTAATCATATCTAACAATATCGCTTCTTATTTCCATAAAATTGGATGTACCAAAATGTGTTAGTTTAAATTTACTCAAAATATTAATGGTAGGTTCACATGATGATAACATAAAATAGATTTTCTTCATTATAAAACACAACTAAGTATATTTGAATATTTAAAAATCTAATATTATAATTTCCCAGAATTTGTAAAAGAAGAAAAATTGTTATCATGAATATTTTATTTTATAATAATAATTAAGAAGTTATCAACTCTTGTGTTGATCATAAAATTTTCCATTCTAACTCTCTAATATTCATTGTAATTCTCATCAAAGATAGGTGGTCGACTAGGATTTAGATTATCATGAAAAAATATATTTATATATTCTATCTTAAAACAATAGTATCTATTTTTTACAAACATAAGTTAGTGTAACATGTTTATAAGAAAACAAATTATAAAAAACTAAAACAATTTGTTGTAAGTAGAGATATGAAAAACATGAAAAGTATATAAGTATTAGATACCTACTCTTATACCTATTTTTGTATCATTAGTGTATATTAGTTAACTATACTTATTGGAGGGGGTTGAATTTTAGTTTAAAAGACTAAACTAATCAAACCACAATACCTCTTAAAGTAATATTATTAGACTCTGACTTTTTATGATGATTAGAGTTAAATAATTAAAGTCACAATCAATCAAATTAAATCAAAGTATGTATTTATCATAACCATAGATATACCAAGAAAATAAACATTATAATATGATAAGTATGAAGACTAACTTTCTATTATATTCATATTAGAATAGACTTACAACAAAAGTAATATAATAGCTAGAAAATATAGCAATGACATACAAGATATATTAAAAGAATACACTCTTTTAACCATAAGAGTAAAGGTAGTCAATAACCATGAATAAAGGTATCCTTATTTTTATACTTAGTATAAATTTTTTCTTTCCTTACCAGTAAATCTCTCGATTTGATGATCAGAAAAACTCTATCCTCCTATCCTAGTAATCCCTCGATACGATGATCAGTGAATGTTGTCCTATCCTAGGAATCCTGGGATCTAATGGATCAAATTCACTATCTTTTTATCCCCAGAATCCCTAGATCATAACAATGAGCTAATTATATTACAAAAGAAATTCCATTCTAAAAAAACCACCCTAACAAGGATTCCTTAGAACTATAACTCTCTAAATTATTATAAAGGCATTAGAATGATCTGCTCAGGAAGAGAAAAAATTAGACATATTGAGTTGTGAATGTGATCAACTCTAAACTCTTCAAATGATTGTATATTTATAGTCTAAGTCTTAATGGACTATTTTATATGTTTTTTGCAATATCCTTAGATTTCTAACTCATTAATAGATAACAATGTTATGGAATAACTGAATTTCTATCTTTTGTTGTTCTACAATGCTAAAATTATTCCTTATAATAGAAAAAGTAATTTTATGATTTTGATTATAAAATTAATTTAGATTTATGCACTTTATTATTTATTATCAATGTGATGATCTAAAAGAATCTTAGTCTGATCTATCGATATTAAGGTCAATCTAATGGTCATTACTTTTTTCAGGTAGAAAAATAATAATTCTAACAACTATTCAAAGAAAAATTCAATCGGGTAGCCAGACTCACATTCAATATAATTTATCGTATTGAGTAATATAATGTTTATATTCATAATACATTAGAAAATTTCTTTGAATGGTATAAATTAATTCTTTCAACAACAAAAATTAAAATACTTGGGACATGAAAATTTAGTAAACAATGTTTTAAGAGAGGGTTTCTGATTTTTGAAACTAAAGGAATGAAAACATAAAAATTAAGAATTTTGAATCAATAGGTGGTATAGATGTTTGTCTTCTCCCCCTCCCCCACACAGTCTTCCACCTATAGTGTATATATGGTATTAAAATATAGTTCATAGTTGTGAAATTTAACAGTGGTTATGTAGTAGTGGATATATATTTATGGTTATGTAATAGTGGATATATAGTACTTGTTATGTGGATTTGGAAAGTGGTATAGGCTTTTGGTATCTGTATATAGTATGTGGCTATGATACATGATTGTGGTATACATATGTTGAAGGTATGAGAGCACTAAGATATATACAATTGAATTGGTAGGATGACTATCTCAATGAGAAAGTAGGTGTAGGGTGACTTCGTTATATATATTTATATTATTTATCATACATATATAGTATTTGAATTTATTGAGTGATCCATTATGAGATGGGCTTTCACTGACATAAGATAGAATACATTTTTTGTTTCACTATTAATTTAATTGGGATTTTGTATGGTCATTCCATATAGAAAATAGATTTTTTGAGAATGAACCTATTGAGTAAAATTTTATGCTCACTCCTAAATCTATATACTATTTTTACATATTTATAGTATGTAATTTGTTCTGAGGTGGCCTTATAGAGGATTCACCTCCATTATCTCGCACTATAATGTTTTCTTATGAAAAATGGCACATGTATGGTCTTAATGTCAAGACTTTGTTTTGTGATGAATCTTCATTCCATTTTTTCTTGTTTTTATATTATATACATCCTATTCTAATGATGTATTTATTTTGGATATCGGTTGTTTCCATAGACTTGATATTCCATATTTTTCAGGGTTTCATTTTCCTCTTATCTTTTTTTGTTTACTATCATTTTTAACTCATTTTATGGGATTGATTCTCTCTATGTCATTACCTTCAATTGAGTTCCTCATTCAACTTTTAGCCCTTATTGCATAACTCACCATGATCAAACCATGATATTTGGTTTGGTTTGGTGAAATTGTTCGGAAAGAAATCTAGTTGGTATAACCCATAAGGGTTTTAACTACTCTATTAGTGTGATGGTGGTCACCCTCAGGGTTTTTGGTAGTTCTTTTTCACCCTTTCTATTTCCCATTAAAATGTTTTATTTTGAGGGGGTATTTGGATATTTCATTGATCTTATCTTGTATTTATCAACATATAGTCTGTAAAATTTCGTAAAGGGAAAATGGGTGGATCAAGGTGGGGTGGGAAAAGCCCATGCGAGTTTGAACCCATGCAGTTTGTCTGCAAAAACCCCGCATATAATGAAAAATAAAATCAAGCACTCCTTCCCCTATATAATCCATCGATTATCCCATGGTATTTCCCACATTTTAAAAAATAATATAATATCTATAACAATTAAAATACTATATTTTTTTATAGTACTTGTCGGTGGGATTATGGATCAACCATAGGTCGAGTTTAAGGGATGTGATGGAACATTTTTCATTGTCCTAATGGTGGAATGTGGTGATGTCGATGTTGTGGTGAATTTTTTTAATGTAAATTTGGTGAGTGATTAGTGAAGGGTGATGAATGGTGATGTTAGATGTGTAGTGATGTGAATATCTCAGATAGTGAATGATTGGAGACTCTCTAGGTAACGACTTGTTTTATAGGAGGCCATTCGGGTTCCCATGAGGTCCTTTCCTATTTTATTAATAAAAATGTAAAATTAAATAATAAAAATAATAATTTGGTGCAAAATATATTCTGATTTTAATAACTATTTTATAATTGGGATCATTTTCAGGGGAGATGTGATTCATTTTTCTAAAGGCAGGATGACTAAATTTGTGAATATGGTAAATAATTACTCAATAATAATTATAAAATCATATTAAAATAATAAATATAAACTATTCAAAATTCACATGTGAATGGTTGATGAATTAGTTATACCATTATAGATAGAAATTATATGACATGGTTTATTAATGATTTTTAATTAAAAAGAAAAAATGTTAAAGAATCATATATTGTAAAAATAATAGTTTTCTAAAATAGTCTTTTGGGTAAACTTGAACCAATGAAATATCAACCCACCTTGGACCACACTCATAATGGTAAAAATATTTAGGCCCTCATATTCCCCATATCCATGAAGCCTATAGTTTATATGCTTGTTTTACATTACTATTTCGTTTTATCCTTTTTGATTTACTTTTTGTGTAGCTTGTAGGATGAGATAGTCAAGGAATTATTTTTTCATAGGTTTTGCATATTTGGGGTAGAAGTGGTTTACTTAGGAGATGATACTACATGATGACAATTTTGGGTTTTTATATGTTCTTATTTTATCATATATAGTTGTTTTTTATTCTAGAAGTTTTGGATAATGATGTACTAGTTGTATGGTGTATTCGGGTTGTGCAATATTCTTGGAGTTGACTATTTGGGTGATAGGTTTCTAGTGAGTGTTAATTCAATTCAATAATTTTTAGCTATGAGGTATTTTTTATGCATGCCTTTAGTCACTATTTGTTGGTTTTTATTTCACTTTGGGATCGAGCCTGTATTTTTACCGAGTCTTGTTCGGTGGTGGTTGTATTAGGAAATACACAATGGTGTACATAGATAAAAAAGGGTTCCCCCTTTTCTAATGTCAATGATTTGTGGATGTTTCCTTGATTTTAAACATAATATATATTACATTGGTAGGTGTAAGTATTAAGACAACCCTGGTTGAGAAGACACACAAGTCCCCAGATGGCACTATGGTCAGGTAATACCATGCTCTTGGATCCATTGACTATATATTTTATGATTTCTATTGGTTTTTGATGCTATTTTTTATGGGTTTTTCTATTGACATGGTAGGATATTCTTTTTGGGTTCACTGTTGTCATAGGCCTCATCATAGGATTGGGCTCATCCAAGGCTACCTGTGGACCATCTACTAGTTTCTTTGTTTTTTAAGGATGATATTGTATATTATATATTTTTCATATATACATATACATATATATATAGTTTTTCTCTTATCATCATTAAAATTAGAAACAATAAAATATGTGGTTATCAATTTTAACCATTCCAGGGCTGAAAGAGGTGTTTCATTTTTGATTTTAAACCTAACTATTAAAACGTTACATTTTATTCACTATGACTTGCATCTAGGTGGAGCTCGTCTCAAATTTATATCAATATTTTGAAAAAGTAAACTTATAGACCAATAGTGTGTACTTAAAAATGGGTTTATTGATTTGATTAAATATCATTTTGTGTGTGCGATTCATCTATTTTCATCATCGTCTATATACACAGACAGTTGGATGGCCATATATATATATGAGTGTGTGTGTAATATATTAATATATATCCCATTTCTATATAGATATAGATAAACATATACAAATAAAAATACATATATATATATTATTTAAAGTTATATACATATGTGCACACATGAATATATACTTCAAGTCAAACATTTTTAATTTGTTGATATTTTTATGTATATATATTATAGATATTCTTTCACAAAAAAACACAGAACTACATATTAATTTTTATGAAATTATATATATATATATATATATATATTAATAGACATATGCATACATAAATATATATCTTGACATATATTATATTAATATTTGTTTTTTATAAATTTGTATACACACACACATACTTGAATTGTGTAAATATTATGTTTGAATATAAATTATATTTATATTATAGACATTGTGTACTGAATATAATATTCTTAGTTATATTTTAACAACATATAATAAATCATATTTAAAAAAAATTGAAGTATTAATTGCAGTTATATACTGTTAATTCTTTTAAATAACATATTATACATTATATAGATATTTAGTTATATTTTATAATGTTTTATATTATATTAAATTCTAATTATATTTAAAATTAGTATTAATTAAATTTAAAAATAATTCAATTTATAATATATTAAAAATTATATATATAGGTGAAATGTATAAATAATATTTCAAGATATACATTATATGTATAATAAATACTTTATGTTGTTTATAACATGTGTAATTTATAATGTGAACTTTATATGTATTGTTTATAATATGGTTTAATACCTTCATACTTTATGTGAATACTTTATATATGTATAAATTATAAAATTTATATCTATTATTTTATATAATATTTGAATATATATTAAATATTATATTTAATTCCCAATATTTAAATTTTATATAATTTACGTATATGTTAATGATAATATATATGCATGGTTTTTATGAATCTATCTACTTTTTAGTTTAATGTGAGTTTTTTTGAACCAAATAATATGAATATGGACTAAACATTTATGGACTATAATAGTATAACAAAAGAGTATGAGGATAGGGTCAAAGAGTTCATCATGTTTTCAATAGATTGTACCAATAACCCTTCTTGAGAAGAATGTATTATCTATAAAAGAGGGATATTCCCTCTCTATCTTACTATGGATATCATTTCAATTTGATCATTTTTTAAGATGATCAAACTCATATTGATATTTTAGGGTATGCAGATCATTTTTTGCTTTGTTGTCCTTGAAAAATAATTAGTTTTCTCAAGGATGATCATTATTTTAATGTTTATTCTATGGAGGATAAATTTCATCTAGCTCCTATAGTGGATGAACTGATTAATGATGTTTTGTTTTCATATCCTCCTTATCTCATGTGAAGGACCTCTTCTTTGGGGGATTTCAACTTATAGATTCACTGAAAATATATTGGTGAGCTGAAAATGGTGCGATTAGAGGTATGCAAAAATAGATCCAAGTGGTTTTGTATTATTTTAGGTCCCGAATGTTCTATCTAGGTGATGGAACTACTGGGGCGGTGGGTGATGGTGGTCTCTTATCTTTGTCCTCAATGTTTGATGTAGGATCTCGGAGGAATCATTAGTAAGGACCAGGAATGTTTCTACCGACAACGAGCTCTGGGGTGGTGAGGGGACAATTACTATTGGGTTCTCAATATCTGTAGATGAGGCCATATGTGACAGAGCAGGTTTGATGGAGTGTCGGGCTGCTTGATGACATGAATGGTCGTTGGCTCGTATTGGCTACCAATGAAGGAGTGGTTTGGTGATCCCAAGATAGGTCATCTTTTTTTTCATTCATTCTTTCTAGAAGCGAGACCTTAGGATGTGTAATATTCTAAGACCTCAATTTGAGATATTACATTGATGATGACCTTGGGTTTCATAGTCCGAAATTGGCTAGATCAATTGAATATGGATTAGGTCGTAGGGCTTGATGAAAGTAATGGTACATCCATTCTACTGGAAGATATTGATTGGTGTGTCAGTCAAATTATTAAGGTAGTGTGGCACACAAACAAAGTTCCATTGGTCCATTTCAATTGTGGTCTTACTGTTTAGTTATCACATGTGGACTTAGGGATTATAGAGTGTTTCTTTGGGCTACTTAATGATGAGCCTTTGGGTGTGTGATCATTTGGGCCATCCATATGGAGGATTGTTTACTCTCTTTTATTGTCATGCTTTCACTTTGGGAGTCTTATGGGTAGTCTGGCCTATAACCATGTGATTTCTGGCACATTTTTCTCATCTCTAATTTTCTATTTTTGTTTTATTTTTCTTAATATATTATTTGGACCGATTACACTATGATCCCAAACCTTCCCAGTACCAATAACCTTTCAGGTATTATTTGTCTATGTCTACATTGTAATTATTCAGGATGAATTTCTCCAAATGTGTTGGAGGAACACAATACCAATTGGTGAATTTAATGAAATTAAACATGTTTGTCTAAAAATTGGGAAGAAATAGATTTAGTTATTGAATGGAATAAAATAGTGACATAAAATTGATTTGATATAGGTACAAGTTAAAAGAATAGCTTTGATCATATTAAAAATAATAATGGACATTGAAGTTGACCATTAAAATAGAAAAAAAAATTAAGAAGATAAAGAACTATGCCAATATGTCATTATATATCGATTGTTCAAAATATACTGCATTACTAATTAATTGAAACTATATAATTTGAAATAATACAATGGATGGAGTGACACCAACTTTGCAATACTTCATTCTCTCTTGAAGAATATATTACCCAGTTATAATTATATTTCTTTTGAACAAATGAAGTTAAAAAAAAGTTATGTTTCATGGTTATAACCTGTAAAAAATAAATTTATTTCCAAATTACGGAATATTTCATTAAAATGATAATGTTTCACATAATAAAATAATCTCTAAGTGAAATGTAACTCCATATAAGAACGATAGATCAAGCATAATGAAATTTGTGGGATTTTTTATTTTCATTCCATAGTTTAGATTACTGTATAGATGTAACACCCTGATATTTTATGAGATATACACTTTTAATTTCTTTGAGGTATTATGTTTTACACTACACCAGTAAAATATTTCACTATATGCAACACTATATTATCTTGCTGTATATGCAACACTGTTCTTGGCTACTGTTACACGCAATTTCATGTTCTTTTAATAAAATTTATTTCATACAAACAGTGATTATAGATTTTTTTCAATTCATAAATGAACTATTATTGGATTATTTTATATAAAGCCCCAAAGGAATATTTCACTACACAAAATATTGCCTTGGCTTCTGTTACACTTAAGAGCGGCGATCCCCGACAGCTTGCGTTGTACGCAATACAGAGTTTCTCTGAACATCGGTATATTATTAAAATATTCTTATTTAATGGGATATATAATTTCCATTATGAATAGAATTAACAACATTTTTAATTTTATATAACATTATAATTTACCTTACATATTTTCTAGAACATGATATAAGAACAAAATCAATTTTTTCCAATAAAATTAGTATTTTTCAAAAAATAGTAGTTTTACTGCCTTTTGATGGTGCAACAATTTAAAATAATGATTTTGACAGTTTTATAAGTTCAATTTAACAAAATGACCTTATTATTTGTAGGTAGAATATAAAAATTTACTTTTGATTAATTTTTGGTTTTTCTGATAAACTTCAAATTTTAATGAATAGTGAAAAATACTATGTTTTAATTCAAAACTACATTTTCGTCAAATTTAATTATATAGTTAGATTATATTTTTAATGGTTTTAAAGTGTAATTGGATTGTTTTATCATTTAATCCAATGTTGGTCATTGTAAGTAATTTCACATTTAAATTGGACATATGCACATGAAAATATTTTGATAAGTTTTTACTTCTTAAAAACCAGCTTTTTGGTTTTGACAATGGTAATTAATATTAAATTATTTTCTGGAAGTTATATGTTTTTAATTATGAAAATTTTATTCTATATTTGAAATTAGATGTTCCAAATTATGTTAATATGCTACTTTTATTTTTTGATATTGTGAATAGTAACTACGTTAATTTTTATTTACAACAGTTAAAGGTAAATCTGGTAAATTAGGTAACTAATAATATGACAAGGAAAATTAAATTATTCTAAAACCATCCAAAATTCTATTAGATGAATAACATTATACCCTTAAAATATTTTGTTCAAAACATATTCATTTAATGTCCAATTGAAAATGAAAATGATGTGATTATTAATAAAACCCATGGAAGTGATAAAATATCAAACTCACATTTTTTAAAAATATAATAATTTTAATATTGGGATAACTTGGTGATATCTCCAAAACTAAATATTCCATTTAATTATACAATAATTACCAACATCATGGTATTTTATTTTTAATTTTTAGGAAATAAATAATTACCTTAAAGCCTTATTCTTTGGTGTTGTATAAATAAATTATTTTATGATAAATCAATGAAGCAATTTTTATTAATATTCTAATAATGATAAAAATGTCCAAAAACATAAAAAAAAATATTATTGATCTAGTATATATCTACCATAATCATCCAAAGGTAAATTTCATGACCATTTGGAGCTTGATTGAATTGATTATGACTTTTATATTATTTTATTTAAAGTAATGATCAAAGTTCTCACATTCATACTTTAATAAGTATAACATTTTTAATGTTTTATTTAATAGTATATAAATTCCACTACATATTTTATCATTGAATATATTAAATATATCTTCATCATAGAATTTTATTTTCAATTCTTTCTCAATAGATATGTATATTAAGTAACTACACAAAATCATTGTAGTAATTATTTTATTAGAGATATCAAATAAATGTAATTAACAAGATTAAAATAAATATATTTTGGGATAATTAAAATTTCCAATGAATTTTATATATACCCTTGACCTTATATTAATATAATAAAGTAATTTTTTAGGTTAACTTGTTATCTTTATATTTTAAAAAATCAATAAATTGAATAGTGTAAAAATTGACACTATTGTTTGTTTATAAAATCATGTTTTGTTATATTATTTAAAAACCATAAAAAATTAAAAATATATAATTTTTAGGATATGGTAAAAAATGTTCTAAATTAGTTTTTATGATCCAATTTACATCAAATAAGTATATATTTTACCCTATTAATATTTAAATATGTGTTACCCTAATTAAAATGAAATAGAATAACTAAGTGTTAGATTGAAAATATATGGTTTTAATGAACATAGAAACATGTATAAAACTTATTTTTTGATGATATTACAACCCTATCGCATCTCATCATTGAAATTGGGACATTTTGGACGTTTTTAGTGGGTTTTGGTTTTACTATAAATAAATATTTTTGAGGTTTCCAAAAGTGACCCTCACCTCAATTATAAAAAAGAACATCATCCCTCATTTCTCCAAAACTCATTAAGCCTTCATGATCGTCCATACCATTACAATTTCTCTTCCAAAATTTCCTAGTTACATTATAGAGGTTATGGACTTCCTAAAAAACCAACTCTAGTTCTCTCAAGAGGAGATCTAAAGAGAGCACGTCAAAAAAGTGGCAATCTCCACTACCAATTCTTTCATATTTCTTTCTAATTATACTTCTAATTCATGAGTTTTTTGATTATATAATATTAACTATAGTAGAAATTATATGATGATATAATTTTATAATTATGAAACAACAGTATTCAACTTTCTATCCATCCTATGAAAGACGAAATGACCACACATGCGTGTATTTACGACATACTGTCTCCACACCGTATTGTAATCTGTTTTTCACCATCACATAAGTTGTATGGGTATAAAAATGGATTTAATAACTATGTATGATTATTATAGAATGATATTGATTCTAAATTAGATTACTCCATGAAAATTAATATCATTCAACAATTATGGGAATGATATTGTAACTCGTGCGTACGTACGACCTACCGTCTCCACGATGAAATGTGATTCGTTCTACATGATAACCACACAAACATGATTATATAAATGTTCAGAATTAATAAATATGGTATTTATTATTTTAATATAATTTTATAATGATATTAATATTACCTAATGAGGATAACTATAACTTATTCGTCAAAACATGCATACGATCCTAATGCAGTTAAAACCTGAATAACGAGTAACAATGAATTGTTACAAACAAAAATAAGAATATCACCATATAATATGACCATGATTCTAGAATAAGTTAAAAACATTAACTAAATCATTATAAATTAGGTTTGTACATATATAAATCATATCAGATCTAAGGTAAGCGATAATTTTACAATCTCATTTTTATCTCATATTGTTTATACATAAGTATTTACAGGGGTATAGTTATCATCCAAATCCATGTTTCATAATTATGTAATATTATTTATATTCATATTAAATTTTTTTAAAGATAATTTTACACTTTTTTGAATTTTTATTAAATGGTAATAATATAATATTTTATAATTATTTGATTTGAGAAACTTTTTGACTTTTTCGACTAAATTACAAGGAGAATGTTTTTTAACTTATATGGCATGAATGGATTTTTACATCTTTATAACGCCACATTTCCATGAAGCTTCCTCTACATGATTTCACATTTATTTTCAACTGAATTTTTTTCTTATAAAATTTCTTGTAATATTGAGAAAGCAAAACATTTCTAAAAAGAAAAAGATTTTTTCTTGATGAATTATGTTCAATTTTTTTTTTCAAAATTATTTTCCATCTAAGATGATGCTCTTTAAATAGTGTTATGTTTATATCTCTATTATTACTATGATATTATTTTTTTAATGATAAAAGGATATTTCATTTGTATTTTATTATGATGTAATGATGTTTAAGAAGCCCATTTTATTTCTTGGGTTATTCTATGATGAATGGTTTAGGTTTTGTGGCGCATGTGAGAATGATTTCATTATGATATTGGTGGGTCCATTATCTACATACAATTCATAGGGTATTGATTTATATCTCATGAGATAAACATGGATTGAATGTAAAGTAAATTTGTTCTAGAAGTATAGTGCAAGAACAAAAACTATATTTGGTTCAGTAATACATGGATCAAACAACAAGTAAACATGGTTCTGTAAATGAATTTTCCACTATGATGGTCTCAGAAGTAATTCCTTGGAAACTATAGAAATCATATAATGTGCTTATTTGTTTTCCACAATTACATGTTTTATTCCAATGCTATTTTATCATGGGTAATGTTCTTTTATGATCGATTACTTACGTACGTCTAAGATTTATTTCATGACTCGTGATTTTGATATTAAAAATATATGGTCATGTTTTCATATTCTTATGTTTACGTTTTGTTTGATGTTCTTCATGTTTATCCTTATAGATCATTTGAGCTCACCCTTTTTATGTTTTCTTTTTTCCTATGATATAAAGAAATTTTTTAGGTAGGAAAACTAAAGGTTAAGATCTTTAGGGGAGATTTTGAATACCTTTCACCAAGTTAGAAGATTATGTTCTATGTTTCCAAAGACACTAAAGTAATATGGTATTTGGGGGGATTTTTGGATCATGTATTATGTATTATAAAAAATTAATGTAATATCCATGTACATCAAACTTGGTTCATTATATTTGGTATCAGAGAGAAGGTTTATTCAACCTTGGTATACTAGGATGCGAAAATATTAGTGAGATCCCAAGAGATATTTATAAGGTATGTCCAGTGATGATCGTATGGTTAAGTATAATTATAGGTTATAGTAATAAAATTATGGTACCAATCATGAATAACCTAGGATTAAACCAAATAAATTATATTTTGAATGTACTCTACTTTGATAATGTTTTTTCTAGTATGATTTTTTCCTCTCTCACTATTCATTTTTTGTTTTAGACAATGGTATATCCCAAAGGAATTGTGTTAATGATCAATGCACTAGTAAATGCAATGATTGTCCTCCTAAAAAACCAAATGTTATGGGAGATGGAATGAAAAATCTTATTGTTATACATACACAAGCTATGAATCATTCTGGACTTCCAAATGAGTAGAGAAGGGAACAACATTCTATTGAGTCCTTTATAGGGCAAAATCGACCTTCTATCAGTGGGTGTTATGATCCACTTGTAACTGAACAATAGATCATTTCTATTAAAACTATATTTTACATCCTTCTATATTTGGAACATGAATAAGTAATTTTGGTTATTTATTGTTTAGAAGGTGAAGAAGACTTTTCATGGGCTCTAATTGTGAATACAAGGTATCTAGATGAAGTTGAATCCATGGAATGAGACGCGTTTAAGAAAATTGTTTTCTATAATTACTTCCTTAAATTATTCAAACATGGTTGGAAAAGGAGTTCCACGATCTTAATCAAAAGGACGATGAATATGTTGGTACATAAAATGTGAATTTTACAAGATGTGAAAGGTATTATTTTGGATTTATCAACCAACCGAAAAGTAAAGTTGATCAATTCTTTAGTGGCATAAAAGCAAGTCTTCGAAGGTCATTAGCTAAAATAAACTTTAGTATCTATGAAGAGATTGTGTGTTGTGCTATCATAGTAGAACTATAATATGGTTTTATATATCCATATCATTGTTTTGATAAGAAATGAATGATGGAGTTCAAGGGGAAATCAAAAAATAGTGGTAAAAAGAATATGAATGTTTCCATATTCGCAATGTGTGTAAATAAGCATGGTGGATATTTTCTTAAATGGACTATAAAATGATTAAATTGTGGAAATGATGGTCATTGAGAAGTTGTGTGCCAATGTAATGGGAAAAAGGTTATTAATGTCGTGAATAAGGAAAAGACTATATAAAATTCACCAACAACACTTCAATGCTACAAGTTCAAGGAAATGGGGAATTATACTAACCAATGACATAATCTAAGGGTAAATTATGATCAATGTCAGTAACCACTTAAGCCAAAAGACCAAGGGAAGTTACATGAAATCACTATTTGTGATGTGGATACTGACAACAATGTGGTGGAATGATTAACTATTTATGTAATTGTATTCCAAAATAGTTTTTGTGGAATCAAATTAATAGTATTGTGAAATATTAGAATATATATTTATTGGTCCACTATAGTTTTCCAAAATAATATAGTACTGGTAACCATGGAAATCAATTGAAATATTTTTGGAAAGATCGTGATATGAACATAATGAAGTGATAAAGAAATAATGAGATTTTTTACAGTATTAATGATCTTGTGACTGATATAAGGAAAATCTGATATCGTATTTTGATTATAAAAATCTTTTGATATTTTTGTAGTAGGGAAAGAGTTAATTTTTATACAATGCATGTTTTCACTAAGGTTCTATGGTAATTCATGTTATTATCATGTTTTAAAGGAATACATGGCTAAGGTATTCAAGTGTTTAGAATGTGACAACCAAGAAATTCCTAATGAGATATGGGAGACACATGTTAAATCAATTTATATCACCTCTTTCTAAAGTTTTATATTTTTATTTTTTGGAAGGATTATAATGTTATCCATTTATGGATAGTATAGGTTATATTCTAGTTGGAATTTTTTATATTAATGTATTATCTCACTATAGGTAGACTTATTCATATTTGAAAACCTGTTCTTACCTTTTGTAGAGACAGATGGAATGACCTATCATTCTATGTCATGATCTTATAACACATCAAGAATGACAAATTCAAATTCATTTCTTCAAATATGATATCAAGTTGAAATTGATTAGGGAATGACCATTGGTGATACTTTACAAAAATCATGTACGAATTTATCCTCATGAAAAAATTAATCAACTTTAGGAAAAGGATCTTGGAACCAAATATTTTATCCTAGTACCTTCTTATCCAATGATTCAGATGGTCCCCTAAATAGTTGTATATTTATGGGTTTCTGGTAGTTAACTTTCTTTATATCATATTATCTATCACGATCCATCAGAACATGATGGTTAGATTTCAATTTCATATCCATGTTTTCACTTCCCACCTATGTTCTCTTATGTGTAAACCCAATGATGAGATACTTTGGATAACCATTATGTTCATAAATTTACTTTTTAAAATTAAGTTCTAGTATCCCTTTTTATGTTGTGGGTTTCTATGAAATAAACATTCAAGTAGTAAACCATTTATATTCCTGAAAATTTTTGAAGGAATATTTCATTTTAAAGGGGTATAATGTATCACCATAATATTTTATGAGATAGATTATTTTAATTTAATTGATGTATTATGTTGTAAACTACACCAAGATAATCCTCCACTATATAAAGCATCATATTAGCTTACAATATATCCAACTCTATTATTGGCTTGTGTTACATACAATTTCAAGTTATTTTGATAGAATTCATTTCACAGAACACTGAGTATTGATTTTGTTTAATGTATAAATGAACTATGTTTCTATTATGTTATACAAAACACTAAAGTAATATTTCCCTACATGAAACACTAACAAGTCTTGTGTAACACAGATGATCGACCTTCCTCCATAGCTTTCATTGTACGCAACACCAAGTTTCACTAAACAATGATATATTAATAAAATATTATTATTTAATGGGATATAAACTATACATTATGAGTAGTATTAACCAAATTTTAAATTTTATATAACCTTATCATTAATATTATGTATTTTCAAGATCATTATATAAGAAAAACTTCAATTTTTTTTCGTAAAATATAATTATTTTTCCAAAAATGAAATTTTATTGACTTTGGATGGTGCACTAATTTTAAATATAGTTTCTGAAACTTATATAAGTTAAATTTGACAAAATAGACATGTTTTTGGAATAGGTACATAAAAAATTACTTTTGTTTTTTTTTGTATTTTTATGATAAAATTCCAATTTTAAGTAACTGTTAAAAAAATAGCATTTTAATTCTAATTTTCCTTTTCATCTAATTTATTTATCTAGTTGGATTATATTTTCAATTATTTTTAAAGTGTAATTGGATTATTTTTTATCATTTAATCCCGTGTTGGTAATTTAAATTAATTTCACATTAAAATTAGACATAAACACATAATAATATTTTGATAAGGTTTTACTTCTTAAAACCCCATTTTTGGTTTTGACACTGTGAATTAATCTTAAATTAATTTCATCCAATTATTTGTTTTTAAATTATTAAAAATTGGGTCTATATTTTGAATTAGTGGGTTTAAATTATATTAATAGGTTACTTTAATTTTTGTATGTTATTAATAATAACTACGGTAATTTTTATTTACCCCAGTTAAAGGTAAATCAGGTAAATTATGGTAACTAATAATATGATAAGGACAATAAAATTATCCTAAAAAATTACCAAATCGAATTAGATGAATAAAATTCTACCCTTGACATATTTTTTTTCAAAACATAGTAATTTAATGTCCACATGACAATGCAAATGATAAGGATATTAATAAAACCAATAAAATTGAAAAATGTAAAACTCGCATTTCTTATAAGTATAATAACTTTAATATTGGGATAACCATGTGGAATATTTAAAAATAAATAGTATATGGAAATATAAAACAATTAACTTCGTCATGGAAATTTATTTTTAATTTTTTATAAATTAAATAATTACCTTCTAGACTTATTCTTGGGTGTTGTAAAAATTAATTAATTAATGTGATATCAATGATAAAATTTTTATAAAAATCATAATAACCATAAAAATGTCCAAAAACATTACCAAAAATTATTTTCCAAGTATATATCAACCATAATCATCCAAAGGTCAAGATAGTGACCACTTAGAGCCTTATAGATTATATTATGACCATTATATTATTTTATTTAATGTAATGATTAAAGTTTCCAAATTCGTACATTAATAAGTATAACATTTTTAATGATTTATTTTATAGAAGATAAATTTTACTACATATATTACCAAGAAATATATTATATTTATATTCATCATTGAATTTATTTTTAATTTTAACTCAACAAATAAGTATATTAAATCATTACACAGAGTCATAGTAGTAATTATTTATTTTAAAATAAATATATTTTAGGATAATTAATATGTCAAATATATTTTATATTTACCCTTGAACTCATAATAATATAATAAAATAGTTTTATTTAATTTAACTTGTCATTTTTATATTTTTTAAAATCAATAAATTGTATATTGTCAAAATTGACACCATTGCGTGTTTATCAAAATTCTGTTATATACAATTATTTAAAAATCATAAAACATTTTCTAAAACTATATAATAATTATTTTATGATCAAAAATGTTTTAAATTATTTATTCATGATCTTATTGGAATCAAATAAGTAAATATTATACCCTTTTAATATTGAAATATTTGTTACCCTAGTTAAAATGAAATTGAATCACTAAGTATAAAATTGAAAATATAAGGTTTTAATGGACATAGAAACTTTTATAAAATTTATTTTTTGATGATATTATAACAATATGTCATCTTTTTATGTAAATTTAATAATTTTGGAGGTTCTTTAGTGGGTTTTTATTTTATTATAAATTATTATTTTTTATGTTTCCCAAAGTTCCCATAGCCTCAATTATAAAAGGTCACCTCCTACTTCATTTATCCACAACTAATTAAGGATTAAATTACATCCATACCCTTAATATTTATCTTATAAACTTCTCTAGGTACATTTTACAGGTTCTGGTCTTCTCAAATGACCAACCCCAGTTCCATTAAGAGCATATCTAAAGATAGCACGTTAAAAAAGCGGTAATCTCCTCAATAGATTCTTTTGTATTTTTGTCTATGCCTACTTATAATTCATGAGTTGTTTCATTATATAATAATAAATCCAGTAGAAATTATATATTGACATTATATTATAATTATTAACCCACCATATTCAACTTTTTATCCATCCTAATAAAGATGAAATCACCATGCATGCGTATGTATGGCTTACAGTCTCCACGTCATGGTGTAATCTATTTTTTTCCACCAAATTGCATGGATTGGTTTGAAAATGGATGTAATACCTATACATGATTATTATAAAGTTATATTGATTCTGAAATATAGTAAACCATTCAGATCAATACAATTCAAAAATTATGGGAATGATATCGTCGCTCGTGCGTATATACGGCCTACAGTCTCCACATTGCGATGTGATTCGTTATACATGATTAACACTAAATAATTATTATATAAAGGTAATTAATGAATAAATATGGTATTTATTATGTTAATAAGATTTTATAATGATATAAATGTGACCAAATAAGGATAATTGGAACTTATTCGGGAAAACATGCATATGATCATAAAGTAGTTAAAACCTAAATAATGAGTAACAGTGAATTATTACAAACAAAAAAAGGAGAATATGACCATGTATGATGACCATGACTTTATAATAAGTTAATAACATTATCTAAATCATTATAAAGGATTTTAGAACACATAGGAATCATATCATACCTAAGGTAATGGATAATTTCCCAACCTAATTTTTATCTGAGATTGTTTATACCAAAGTATTTGCTGGGGTATATTTATCATCCACATCCATGTTTCATAATTATTTAATATTATTTCTATTGTTATAAAAAAATTAAAGTTAAATTTACCCTTTGGTGAATTTTTATTTAATTATAAGAATGGAATATTTTTAGTTATTCGATTTGAGTTACTTTTTTACTTTTCTAGAAAAATTATGATGAGAATGTTTTTTTAACATACACAGTAGGAACAGATTTTTACATCTTCTTAATTCCTTATTTCTATGAAGATTACTATACATAATTTGAATTATATTTTGAACTAAATCCTTTTCTTAAAAAATTTCATGACATTTTGAGAAAAGAAAATGTTTTTGAAGAAGAAAGAGATAATTTCCTCATGAATTATGTTCAAATGTTTTTTTAATTATTTTCTATCTAAGATAATTATATATAAATAGGGTTATGTTTCTATCACTATTATTACTATGATTTGATTGTTTTAATAATGGAAATATATTTTATATGGATTTTGTTATGATGGAATGATGTTTAAGAAGCCCATTTTATTTAATTGGTAATTCTTTTATGAATGATTTGTATTTTTGTGGCTCATGTAAGAATGATTTAATTATGAGATGGGTAGAAACTATATATCCCTTCAATAAATTGGGTAAATATTTGTATCTCATGAGATAAACATGTCTAGAATGGAATGTAAATCTGGTACAATAATACAGATCTGGAATAGTAAGTAAAACCAGTTCAATAATATATGGTTGGAACGACAAGTAAACCAGGTTCAGTAAAGGAATTTTTCCGCCATTATAGTTATAGTTAAAATGTGTTGGCTACTATGGAAATCAAATTATGTACTTATTTTTTTCCACATTTACATTTTTATGCCAATTTTCTTTTATCATGGTTAATGTTCCTTTATGATCTATGAAATATGTACTGCCATGACTTATTCCATGACTCACAATTTTGATATTCAAAATTTATGATCATGTTTTCACATTAAGATCTTTATGTTGTGTTTTAAATTCTTCATGTTTACAGTTACTAAGCATTTTAGCTCACCCATTTATGTTTTCTTTTCCCTATGATATAAATAAAGTTTTAGGTAGGAAAACTAAATGGGAAGATCATTATGGGAGATTTTGAATATCTTTCTCCATGTTTGAAGATTATGTTCCATGTTTCCAAAAACACTAAACTAATACGGTCTTTGGTTGTCTTTTTTTGGTTGTGTATTAAGTATTCTGAAAAATTAATGTAATTTCCATCTACTTCATGATTGGGTTGTTAGAATACAGGTGATAAAAATAAAGAAATTTATCATAGAACACATATAATAAAATTAAATATGGTTAAAATTTAATCATATGAATCCATAATTTGGAAATGTGATGAGAAACCTATATCTTAATTTTATATACAGATGACATCAATAAATTTTGTGTAAAAATAGGACTCATGTAAATATCCACTTTTATTGGTAATTTATAAGTTTCCACCATGGTTATATATGAATCACAAGTATATTATGTTGCATCTTCTTATTTTAGGGGAAAAACTAGTATTTTCACTTGTGTTTTTATTGATTCATTTATTACATGTATACAATATATATGAGATATAGGTATTACATTGTATTATTGTCATAAAAAAGATAATATTGAGATCCATTTTTTGTAGTTTGATAAATGTCTTTCCTACTCATAGTAATTTTCCTAGGTATAACATGAATGGAGTGTTGGGGTACCACATGTGTGATAAAGGTGTTAACATAATTAGGTTAAAACATTTAATGAAGAATGAGTATCCTAGAAATCAAAAAAAATTCTAAGATGAAATAAATATCGATCATAGATAAAAATATTCAGCAATAAGTCATAATATGATGTGGAAACTTTTCAATTAACACGTAATGAACAGTTTAATAAGTTAAATTGTATTTTCACAATTTTTATGAACCATTATTATAAAAAATGAAAACATAAGCCAGAAAAAGAGTTTTATTTTTATTATAATGTCAAACTAGAATTGTTTGTATCTAAAAAAAATTCTGGATGTCTTACATATAGAAAAAAAAAATATATATATATATATATATATATATATTATACCATCATTGGAACATTATGGATAGCATAGACGTGACTAATATGGGAATAAATGAATCAACAACACCAGTAAAGGGTGGAAGGCTTGATTTTATTCTTAAAGTAGCTCACCCTTTTTTCAGGGAAGGATATTTAGGTTTTGTAACAAACTAAATAGTGTGGTAGTTCTATAGGTATCTTCTTTAAATAATCAAGAATACTGTGTCAATAAATAAATTGAAGTTAAAGGGTATCAAATCACATGACTTTCATGGTTTGATATATAATTTAATATTTGAGATGAAATGTTTTTTCCCAAAAAAATGTTTAACATGCAATAATAAATATTTCATTATTTTTCAAATCTATATATTGAGACTTAATATATCTTTTAATGTTTCTAAAATAATAAATTTGGATAATATTCTATGAAAGGGGTATATTCTTCAGACCATCATTTATTAATCTAATGGTACACTTGATGGTCCACTTGTTAAGAGAGATCTGACTATGTGGTTTTATACATTATACATAATGTATACCAATGAACGGAATAGATAAATTTTAAATAAGCATATAAAATATTCAAGTCCCCTAGAGGGTTATATTACGGAGTAGTATATTATTGAATAAGACATTGATTTATTTTTTTAATATTTCTCTGATTTAGATAACATTGATCTCCCAAAATATATTTATATTCTCAATGTTGACGGTGTAGAAAATTCTATAAGATATGTTTTTATAATTACCAAAAAATAGTGTGAGTAGAAGTTCCATTTTATATTACATAATATGACCAATAATTTATGTTATTTTCAAAATAACAAATGAATTATTAATAATTATAATTCATCAAGTGATGAAAATGGATATTAAATATACATAATGAGTTTTTTATAAGGATGTTTTTTCAATATCATATACAATAAAGAGCTGTAATTTAATCTATATACTAACTTAAACAATTATTTTTGGTTGTTTTTTAGTTGATAGATGGGTTATTAAAGTCTTATAGGTTGATTTATTGAAGTTATACTAGGTATCCGACACTATATATTGAATATAGAGGGCTCTAGGTACCTGATGTTAACATATTAGGTTTTTAATGTCTTTTCTAGGGGTGGAGGTGGCACGGTGAGGTCCAATGGCCACCAATCAGAAGGTTGGGTACCTAGATCCTAGAAGGTACCCATGAGAAATGTGTGAGAAACTCAATGCCTATTTTAGTTTTAAAAAATTTAAAGTAATTAATTGATTTAATTAAATACATGGGTTCTTATTTTAAACCATTTGAACAGGAGATCAACCCTAACTCTTCAAATCTCATTCATCCCCATCCCAATATGGGATATCATTCATCACTAAAAAAATCATGGTTTCAAATATAGGAATAGGTCACCAAAGAAAAATCATACACTCTTCAAGTGTAATTTATAATTTATTCTTAGTTTTTTTTTCATTTTGGTGTATTTTAATTACAATCCCTATTTTACTAATTTTCGTCTTATACTATAATTTATTTATCCTTTGGTCAAATAAAAAGTTATCTCTAAACATGTGGTCCATAATAGTAATAGGTAGGTGGTTCCCAAACATTTCTGGGGTTATACATGTGTATATATGTTGAGTGAAAATTAAGAATTAGTAGGGTCATTTATGAAACCATGTATAGAACCACTATCAATTTTTCATTTTTTTGAGATGTTCAGGGGTTATCTAATGTAAGAAATTATATTTTATTTTATTTTTGGATATTTATTTGTTTTTTTATGGCCTTGTGGAATTGTGAGAATGATGATACATGGGTGCGGGTTCTTGTTACATTTCCTTGATTTGATTCTTTGGGAACATGGTGGTTGTGGATTTTAAGTCTATGTGGAAACATGGCTCATCAATGTGACATCGGTTGTAATTACCTAACACAAATTTCCATGAAAATAACTAATGTGAATGTTCTATAAGTCCTCATGAGTACCTCCTTATATGAAAAATGCCTCTGACTATATTTAAGGGTCTAAGAGTGAGTTGGTGATAACATACCCATGGTAATCATTCCAATACATCATAAAAATAAATAAATACAACAACCTAGAGTATTAAGAATAATATAATGTAACATAATGTAATAATAAATGTCACCCACGTTATATAAAATAAGTAAATATAGATATCAATTAGGAAAGACCAACCATGGTGGGAATGTAATAAGAAAATAAATATAAAAGAATTGCATAAATCCCCTAGAGTAACTTTTGGTGCCAGTACATTATCAATTCTCCATAGATCTACTATCTATCATGGCCTCTTTCCCTTTCCTAGATCTCTAACAATTATTTTTTCATAGGAAAAAAGATTCTCATGAAGTGCGTGACTAACAATACCTAGAATGACACCACCAATAATTCCTTAACATTAGTACACAGGTATAACTGGGGTATTCCATGATAAATGTAAATGTGTAGGAAAGCATAAATAATCATATGATTAGTGTTTTTATGCTTACCAAGATACAGTGATCCATGACCAAACCTTCTTTGTATCCATTAAGAAATTATAATCATATTTATGTTATAAGTGACCAAGAGCTTTCCATAAGGTTACTGAAAATGACTCCCAGTGGTCGTAAGGCATCAAGTCAGATTGGGCTAGAAGGTCGTTTCATCCCAACTCTTCCATGGGCCATGTCTCAACACCATCAAACCCCATCTTAGTCATAGTATAGACCTCACGGACATGGTATCATGTTTATTCTTTGGCTAAAACTACTATTTCATCATGCCCCACCTGCTTCTACCTTAGTTTTGTCCTTGTGTCCATCATGAACCTTTCCTTTGTCCAGGTCCATCATTATCATCAATGCATGTTGTTCACACTCCACCTCTAAGGTATGATCATATCATGATGGTCCTCTTTTTACAAGTTCCAAAATATATATCTCCAAATCAATGTTAATTCATACAATAAGGAAAATAATATAAATTCAAAACATATATGGAATCATCATACATTGTAGCAACAACAAAAACATGTGATCAACATCAAATATGGTCTAAAAATCTATAGTAGCATACTCCTAGAATCACTCATCATATGTGAGTATCATGGGTTACACATGCACACATATGTGATCAATATCAAGTATGGTCAAAAAAGTTATCCCATCAAAAGAATAATTTCATGTAAAAAGTATTATACAATGGACAAAAAGGGTAAAGAATGTCACAAAATAATTTTATTGATGGAAAACACTAAAATCCATCGAGAGATGATTCTTCAGATTGCACCCATAAGACAAGGGCCCCTAGAAATGATCCTAAATGAATAATTATAGTGTTCTATAAGGATATTCAAGAATATTCTAAGTCAATGGGGAAGGGACTACACTAATATACATTTTAGAATACACAAACAATAATATAATTGATATTGATTAATAGAGGTTTCAGCGACACTCTATATCAATCACATTACAATAAAGATTCCAAGAATTCAATGTTAGAAGGAATCCGAATATATATATCTGGTAAAGGAATATATGTTATGAATCATCTCAAGGTAATAAGTTTAGTTATAGATTAATCTGGAAAAATAGAGGTTTATAGGTCACATACCATAATTCTAGATCAGCATCATATTTTGATCCACTATAATAATGCTTTTATGTATAGAAAATTGTTGAGGAAATCATATGGAGTCTCTATGTTAGAGAGGGATACCATTATGAAGAAGAAGAAAAATCAAAAGAAGTAATAAATTGATTTTAAATTGGTTTTTTAACTCCTAAAATCGAATGCACATGGTTTGGCCACATGGATTGACAAACCATGCACCAATAACTTGAGGCTTATTTCATCTCCTAGGAAACCACATGGTTTAGAAACATTGTTTCACAAAAATTGCACCAACCAGGATTTTTGGAACTGGATCATGTTGCATGTTTTTTAGGAGATTATTCATAGTTTGATAAAACATGTTCCTTAACCACAATCCACCCCAAATGCTTCTACCACTAGTCGCATAGTATCTTGGAGGATCAGCATAGTTTTTCCAAACCATGCCCCAACCATGATCTTCCAAAAATACTCTTAAAATATCTAAAAATCCCAAACCCCCATAACTCAATCCAAGAAATTCATATTAAAAAATGATTATAGGCTCTAATTAACTCATTATTGACTTCAAAATATGATGTCACTTCAATCTCTCATCTAAAGGATTTTCATCCTCAAAAGGAATCTCTAGGAATATTAGTTCAAAATTTCATGTCACTAAGCATAAATATTAGACTCACACTCCAAATAATACTCATGAATTCGTCCCCATGACCAAAGGACCAGGAAAAGTGGAATTTGATTTTTAGGAAACACATTCTCACTCCAACCTAAAATACACATCATATGTTACACATATAATGTGTCAGACTCTATCTTCTAATTCTCATTGTTGATCAAATACATAGGATTGAGCATGTAAATATATTGATGAGATATAATAAACACACTGTGCATACCTTGATAGAGAAAATAAACATCTATATGCTTATCCATATTCTAGATACACTCCGAAAAATTGAATGTTTTAACAGATCTTTGAGATTTATTTCCTTTCTTATGAAACCATTGTTTTTATAATCGAGGAGTCAGCCACATGAAAACTATGTCACTAATAGTGAATTACATTGTTAATATCCTCATATCAAAAAAATATCTCCACCTTCTCTGACTTTTTTCCAACCAATTACAGGTTAGCTACACTCTCTCTCTCAAAGGATTGTTATACCATGCTCAGTCCTGCGACAAACACCTCACCTGCCTATATCTAATAAAGTGGTGAACAAAAAAACAATCCACTGAGAAAATAAAAAGGTTCATTCAGAATACAGTTCTGGAAACTCTATTTTTATTTTGAATTTAAACAAGTCTATATGATCATCCCAAAATCCACTAACATCCAGAACACATGTCTGGAAGATATCCTCTAATATCAGGATCATCCTATCTGGTCGATCATTAGTCTTTGGAAAATACAAATCACTGAGTTCTTTAGGAATAGCTAAAACTTATATAATCCCTTTATAAACCATAATGTGAAACATGAATTTTTATTATATATAATGCCTGAGGGAACTCCATTAAAGTGTAAAATATACCCAAATATATATTTCCTAGCTCATTATAGAGAGAATATCATTAATCAGAAAGAAATGATAAACTTCAATCATTTAACCCACAATCGCCCAAACTATATCAAGAATGCATAGAATTCATGGTAACCCAATCACACAATCCATTTTCATGTAGTACCACATTAACAATGGCATAAAAAGTGCCTAGATAAAACCTACTGGATGTTGATGATCAACTATTAACCTCTGAAAACAATTAAATTAGAAAAAACTATCAATGTATCTCTTCAAACTAGACCACTATAATTGTTATTGGATGTTATGGTATATCTTCATCATCCCTGGATTAACTTCCTATTTAGATAAATTAGATTATCTCATCAGCTCCTCTCTCAAGGATTCATTAATGAAAATCTAAACATGCGAATAGATAAAATCAACTTACAATAATGACTAACCTATAATTGGGTTATTGACTTCAAAATGATCTCACATCTATACACACTCTAGATCTCATTCTTGACCAGTCTTCACCCAGTCCACCAATGAAGATTTTATAACCCAGGGTTCACGTAAAATGACTCCACAATCATTATATGTATTTATAAGATATTTTCTTATCAAACACAACAGAAAACATTCCACTAATAATTTTATATCATTAATCTCTTTCATCTCTAGAATATTTTTTCTATGAGAATCTATAATGACATTACCTCTTCTTGAATAATAGACCATATCAAATTCAAATTTATATAGGTTATCTAGCCAAAAATTTTAACTCAATTTTCGATCTCACTATGTGAACATATATTGGGGTCTCTTATAGAAAATATAAACAATTAACCTTTCACTAAAGATATAATGTCACCAAAACTTCATGGAATGGACCAAAGATTCAAATTCCACATAATGAATTTTGTATTTTTTCTCTTGAGTTCACAACCGACGTGACTAATAAGAAACTACAAGATCCCTATAAATTAGAATAGATCATATCCTTACACTTGAATCATCACAATATACAACTTATCCAACCTTATTATATGAAAGAATCATAATTTTAATTATCAATAATATCATCTTAATCATAATAAAAAAACCTCACACCAAAAAATAGACTCAAACATAACCCTTTTATTTGTAATATCTATAATTGGTGATTAAAAGTTGTATAAATAATTGATGAATTTATTTGTAGTGTCTATCCAACATGAGGAAACTATTGATATCAAAAATATTCTAAGGGTGATCCCAATACATTACTACTTCCACCTTATCAGGGTCTATAATAAAATTTATCTCAGAGAACACATGGGAAAAAACATCACCTCTAGGATTTAGAAGTTACACTTTGAATTTTATGAATAAATATAATTTTATAAGAGTTTATTCAATGAAGTTAGAATTTTTCTAGAATTTGACTCAAATTCCATTGAATATATGAGGTTATCATCCCAAAAATGGGATGAAATAGTTGAGATATAGATTGAATATCTTGTTTATGAGATACATGAACACTATTTTGGAATTAGTTAACCCAAAAGGTATAAATAGGTACTCATATCAGCTATATCAACCCCTGAATGTTATATTAGGAATATCCTCCTCTCTAGCCTGCAACTGATGGAATATAGAATGAAGATCAATCTTGGAGTACAATTGGGATCCCAGTAACGTATCAATGAGATTATTAATCCTTTGTAAAGGATACATGATTAGTACAATAACCATATTCATATTATTATAGGAAAAAAGTCATATACTATTATCCTCATTCTTGGAAAAAACACATGATTGCCCCAGAGAGAAGTGCTCAGTCTGGTGAAACCCTTCATCTCTAGGTCATATAGTTGAAACCTAAGCTCACTCAACTCTAATGGAACCACATGATGAGGAGGATTCAAATAATGTTGTAATGCAATTTTTTGTTTTATCTTGAATTATACCTCTCAATTAGGAGGAAGACCTAGTAAATTGTATGCAAAGAAATCTGTGTAGATATCTATAATATGAAGAAAAGAAAAGGACCTACCCTTTTGTTCTAATGTAATATTTAAGCCTATAACCAATGATTCTTATAGCTCCAATATTTCTCAAATATGGTCCCAAACTACAGGATTTGATATCCCACTCACAGATCATCACAAATATTTTCATTAGTAGAAATAATGGATACCCACCTTTGATAACAACAAATGTGATCACAAGAGATGGATTGAAAATATATTCAAATGATCACATTAAATCTATTCATTTCAAGGATCATGAAATCCCAAAATTTTAAATAGATAAAAAAACAACAAAAACTCTAGACATCTCTAGAGGTGATAAATATTCTTCTCTATGTTTGTTTTGAGAGAAATCAACTCAGAAGACAAATTAATCGGTTAGTTGATAAAACTAACAACTTCATTAGATCTAAAAGAATTGGAAGTACCTATATTGAAAATATTAGTGGAAAGATAACATTTTAAAAACATTGTACCTAAAATAGTCAATTCTCACTTTCTATAGTTTTCTAGAACCCAGTCCATCAGATACACTTATCATACCTCACATCTAAGACCATAATCCTAAGGTGCATGACTCACATAATTCAACTTCATATAAAGAGTATAAACCCACTATTAGGAATCTCATCCATATCCTAGGGTCATAGATCAAATATTTTTTAAACCCCTATGGAAGCCTAACCCTGAATATATACAGAATAACTTCCAAACATACCACATCTTTCTAAACAAATGACACTTTCTCTGAGATGTTAGGAAAACCTTATGGTAATGTCTTACCTTCTCTAGGATGAAGTACTATGAAACTATTCCATAAGGATCTTAATAATACATAATAATCTCAAAATAAATACCATTATCACAGTAAAAATCCTTAGTATTCCATTTCTTACCACTATAATATACACTCATAATAGTAATAGGAGGTCTACCCACCTAATGATTGAAGGATGGAAGATTAAAAGCTATCTGATCCTTTTGGGCCATCTCAATAGTCAAAGAATTGCGTATATATTTTGAGCATATCATTATCTTCAATCTCCTAGACTATAATCTCTAATTAGGAATAAGACCGATCCTAATATTTCTAAACATTTTTTCCATGTTTCTGTGTAATAGCGGTGAAAACAAATTCAGTGAAATAAGATGAGTATATAGATACCTTCATGTATCCCTATTAAATCAACATGAATTATTGAGAATGATACAACGTCAACATGTTGGAAACAATTACTTGAAGAATAGTTTCTTAAGGTACTCACAAGAAATACCCTCACCTCTATCATCTTGTCTCATGACACACCACAATTTCCTAGTGGGTCCCTAAATCATAAAAACTACTATATTAACTCATCAGACCTTTGGTGTCCCAAAAAAGTAAAAACTGTCCTCAATAATGTTTATAACGTCCTTAGTATCATGGATTCCTCTAGTACTGTGGATGAATAGTGGATGTTAGAGTTGTGAGTTGCATTAATACTCAACTATGGTTCTCTGTACTCCACCCCCATGAATAGGTACAATTCAAATGACTCGGGGATGGAGTGTCTCTAATGCAAGAACCATTGCAGCTGGTGAAGGAGAATGATCATGTGCTTCCTCCTGTTTATGTTGTGGTATAATGGGAATATCCTCCCCACTGGTAATATTCAGTCATATCTAAGGAGTAATTTTTCTAAAATTTCAAATGAACATTTATAGAACCTATAATAACTTTCCTAAGGAAAAAAACCTAAGTAGTTACAGGGTAAATTAAAGGGATTTATATTGATGGACCTATACTAGACATAAAAAAGACAACATATAACCCTTCCAGTTCTTTAAAAGTCTCCATACTAGTATTCTATAGCTATACACTAGTCACAAGAATATATACACAAAACATGATAGAATTCTCAATTTCAACTCATTAATTTCAAAAGGGATATATCGGAACAATATAGAACACAAACATCACTAAATGTAGAATACATTTCTATCTCAAATAAATTTATCAAAATAAGGAATTTATTTAATGAAAAATTATATAAAATAAAATAGGTACATATATATGTAGAAAATGATCCTACATGACTAATCATGACGCATGAACACACCAAAATCCCATAAAACTATAATAGTAATCACATCACCGGTAACTTCGAGGTCCATTACACATGATTTGTATAGGCACTTGGAAACTCTCTTAACTAAGTTCCAAATAGCATATCTCCTTTCTATCATGACCTAATATTACTAAAAATAAATTAAAAGAAAATCATGCTTTGATGCTATTTTTTAATACCCTAGCCTGGATTTTCCAAAACACCACTCGAGTGAAGATGCAATAAGACCACATGTATGCCTCCTTATACACAAGAGGTTGTCGACTATTAGTGAGGGTCTAATATTTTTTTGGAGAGATTATAACCTAGGTAATCATAAATATAAATCATAACAACAACTAAATATAAAAATACAATGTATCAAGAAAATTGTAAAGTAACATAATATAATAAAAAAAATTACCCATGTCATATATATATATATATATATATATATAAACCGGAATTCCAAAGTGGAATGAAAAACTAGGTCATGTATTGTATAAGTGGATAAATAGTAAATAATAGTAGAAATATTTTGGAGTCTATCCAAGTACCTCTATTAGCCCTACATTCTATAGCTCAGTAATCTTTCACATGCCCATTTCCCTTTCCTAGATCCCTGATCATGAAGTATAAATCCGTATCGAGATTCTCATGCTTTATGTGATTAATGATACTCATTATGACACCATAAATTCATCTTTAACATGGGTACATAGGTATAATAGGTGCATCATAGGATAAAATTAAGACATATTACATTTATAAACAATCATTCATTAATCGTCTATTTTATAACCAAGTTACCATAATCCCAAATCATAACTTATTTAGATATATGTTGTAAATACTGTCATAAGGATGTTAGGATTAACTAATATATTACTAAACGTATGGTGGAAATTTATCTATATAGTCTCAAGGAATCATGTTGGGTCATCTCATAAGGTCATCGCATCCCGACTCCACCATGGGTCGAGCACAAAGACCAGTAAACCCTATCTTAGTCACATGTTAGACTTCAGGGTTTTTTTAACCTTTCTATATCTTGGGTAAAGTTATAAGGTCATATTTCCCCTATTATTTCTACCTTTATTTTGGCCTCAAGTCCTCCATTCCCCTACCCCATGTTCAAATCCATCATCATTAGTATCGCATGTTGTACACAATCCCCCTTTAAGGGATAACAGTATCATAACATTACACATGTTCTAAGTACCAAAATAAATACCTCTAAAGGAATGGTAATACACAAAACAATCCAATATTTATAAAGATTTAATATAGGACCCCATATTTTACCCACGTACTTTCTGTCATTAAGTATGTGTTAAACCATTTTAAATTCTATAAATGATCCATTTTACTCAAATAAAGCATAATTTTTTGAACATGAATGGGGATTCATAAGGGGTCATAATATAATATATAGTGATGAAATAAAAAGTTGATATGTTGTAGTGCCACTGGAAAGATGGTGGAGCCCATTGGTCACTCTATGGCATCCTGGCAGAATGAGATTCCAATAGGAAACCCACCAACCCATTGGTGGGGTTACCAAAGGCATAGGTACACTAACTAACACAACTAGCTAGAATGTGGAACTATTTTTACCCATGAATGGATGGGCAATAATCATATTTCAACCGCACAAAACCTACATCTAATTAATTTACCCTCAAACTTCAACCCTAAATCGAGATTACCATTTTGTAGTGGTCCTCCAAGGATTCCATGTCTACTCCAATAAATTCTCTCTGGTCCTTGATCCTTAGTTTTACCCATATGTCTTGAATTAGTAATTCTTACTTGTAATTGGTGAATTCATCTTACTTTAATTCAATATCTTCTTCTTAAAACCCTTATGGGGTGACGTTTTCGATGTCAATAGTGAATTGGGTTGTTGTGTGTCAATCTAATCATTTCAATTTGGGGATATTCTTGTTGATTTTATGGTGTCTGTCCTAAACATCTCTTAAAGGTCTACTTTATTTTTAAAGTATGTGAAACATGAAAAATCATGATGTTACTCCTTGAGTGTGACCTATATATATTTTATTTTTTTGTTATTACATTAATAATTATTCCTAGACCTCCCTTGTATCTCATCAACAATGTTAGTGAATATTACTTGGACTTGTAGCCGTCTTATAGGTGTGACAACCATTAACATTGGGTTGGGACATGGAAATTTTAAACCCAGAATCCTAAACTAAATTGATGGATTGGTTTATATAATAAATCAATAGGTAAATTGATATTTTACTTTTCTTATTTAACTTGTAATTATATAATTCATATGGATTATAAAAATGGAATAATGGAATGATAGTATAATTAAATAATGACATGTGTACTACTAATTGGGTTTATTTGGTATGTGAGTTGGAATTTTCACAATTATAATTTGAATTGGTATATTAGTATGAAACTGGTAATTTGAATGTTTTCATGAATGAACTTAAAGGAGTAACATGGGTTTTGTTTGATACATTTCATAATGGAATAAATGACATGATAAATAGTATTTTTAAGGAATTAATCAATGTTTCATAGGTTAAAAGTTATTTAATATTTGTTATTGTGGTGTGATTTGTCTCTTGATTTCATTATCAATTAAAATTTTAAATCATCCTTAAAATTGTAATTACCACTACGGTTGGTGTCCCATGGGTATGTAAGTATTCGTATAATGTGAATTATCATTGGGTCCATTGATACATGAAATGTATAACTCACCCTTGTCTTGGGAATCATCATTGACTTGATGGTCATCATTGATTAAGGCATTTGGAATCATGTCGAAGTAGGTGTGGCGGATCTTGTGTGTCAACATGGAGATCAAGGGACATGGATTTATTTTGATTTATGCATTTAATTAATCAGTAAATTCCCATGTATAATATATTCTTTATTTTAAAATTATATAGAATGGTTTTTTTAGATAGCTGGTGGGCTATTTATTATTACTCAAACCTTTTTTGGGCACCCATTTGGTACAAAATTAGATATCATGGATGGAGTTCTAGACAATGTAAAGGGAACATATTCCTCATTGTTTGATTTAATCACTTTGAATGGATCTTAGAGGTGTGACTAATCATAGGGTTCAGGATATGATTTGGGGTATTTATTTTGAGTCTCACTTTTATTTATCTACTATTATGAATTTCAAAGTGAATTTTGGTTTTTAATAGATTATGTTGTGACATGTTTTATTATATTTATAATGATTGGTACTTGAATATTTACCTAATTGAGTTGATGTATGTTTATTTTGTATCCTTTTTCTATTTTGATTATTATACGGTATCAAAGGGTATAGTCTCACCACTATATTTATTATACTGTCACTGAGAGTAGGTATCCTCTACCATATGGGGATGAATGAGTGAGGTCTTGTAATGACGTGAATGGTTCGTGTGAGGTTTCATAGATATGGGGATATTAGAAATTTGTATCAAAAATGTGTTTTATTTTTAATTACTTTTTAAAAATTGTATACATAATAACTGGATGTGTTAAGGATTGGTAATGACCTCATCGATGAGAGTATCTACCCCATAAGTTGTTGAAAATCCGAAGTTCCAAAGGATGAGATTATTGTTATTAAATGTACCAAAGGATTGATGTTGTGTTTTTTTATAATAAGGATTCTAAATGTTATTAACAATAAGGGTGGTCAAGGATGATAAAAAAGAGGTTTTTTGGAATATAAATAATGAAAAATATATTTATTTATAATATCATTATTGAAAATATGTTGATGATTACTAAATTTTTAGAGTGTTGGAATGATCCCTATGAGATTGATATTTCCCAAGGATGATGTACAAGGTATGTTATTAACATAAATATCATTGGATATTCTTATTAAATATTTCAGAAATGTGTTTTTTGATTAAGTGTAATATGTATAGAGGCATGCTGGAAGTGATTTTCACGGAGTTTGTTAAACAATATCGCAATATAGAAAAAATAAGAAATACCACACTATAGTGGTGGTCGTAGTGGGGGTGTTGTGAATGGATTTCTTACAGATACATCCTATTATAGGTCATATAAGAGAATATATGTCATAGTATATCCATATACATTGTATAATATGTTATTTTTTATAACTCCAATGTATTTACACACCCAAGTCATTGTGTCTATGTCATAAGAATGTTGGATACATTGTAATGCTCTACAGAAAGGTGAAAAAGAGGTATAACATCGGCTACCTAGACAAGTGATCTCAATAATGTATGTGAAGAAACAAGCTCAACCACATGGGGTAACCACCATGGCCAACCATCCATGGTAGAACCAGAGATGCAGAAGAGATTTCACGTCGGAATGAACTCACTCATGGAAGTATTATTATGTGTCATATGGTAGATTCTTGGTGGATTCCTAGAGTCTAACCCATTACAAATAATTATATATTTGATAAAAAGTGTCTTATATATCATAGTAATAATGGATGTAATTATAATATGGGGCTTTAGGTTCACATGTTACACCTAAGTCAGATGGACCATGGGGTATTTTTATTTTCATAGGAGATTCAAAGACCCTAAATATTTTTTAGGTGTCAATGTTGTAGAAGAAAATGTTATGTGGAAGTATCCTTAGAGAAGAATAATTCCACACCACAGCTATGCCTTACACCCTTCGAGGTATAAATTATAAAGATAATAAGAATTTATGGGTATCCATTCTTATAGATGGTTACATCATAACATAATTAGCTATACCATAACAATGTCTCGATCTCATAGATTCATTGGTGAGGAATGTGGATAGAGGAGATCATACCATAGGTCATCTGTGAGTTGGGTAAAAGGTACGGGTTAAGTTTTGTAGACATGGTCAACAATACAGGATCACACAATAGTACTACATGTTATTCCATATTGATTTCTAAATAATTTAAGGTTTCATCATGGTGGATCTAACCATGTTGTAGTATGTGTTAAAATGAGGAGGGTATGTTATAGAATCATGGTCCATGCTGCAGCCATGTAATTTTTTGTCAACTGGTAGTTTTTCTAAAATTTGAAAGAAGATGAGTTATTGATCATATTTATAGGTGATAAATTTGGCTTTAATAGACCATTATGATCCCTTTAATTACAATATATAATTAAGATGATCCTAGTGAAGGGATAACTAATACTCACCATTTTATTTAATGTAAAGTGTTGATTTCTCAATAGATTTCTTGTTTTTGTTCAAGAAAAATATGATCTGAACAAAGAGCTTAATAAAGATAAAAATTTAATAGGAAGAATATGGTGTTGTCCAAGTGAGGGGATAAAATTCTTGAATAATTGGAATCCATTGAATATCAACCCATTAATAAAAATGAGTATATTTTTTCTATATCGATATTAAAGAATAACTTGTTCTATAGGTATTATAGAAAGAAGAATGTGTCGTATCAAATTATTTTCACATAGGTGAAGGATTAGCCTAGTTTGAATATCATAATTTTATACCTGATGAGATGAAAACAAATTTATATATAAGATAAATATCCCCAAAAAATCATTCTAAACATTTTTATCTATTAATATAAATCCAGATCTAAAATTTGGATGTTAAGAGTAATTTCATGAAAAATCTAGAATTTCGGTTCAAAAATGATTGAAGCATCAATGTTATTTTATTACAAAATATTTCCCCACATATTGAGTTTATTTTTTTAATACAACAAGCCCAAAGATGTTAGAAGAACTCCAGTAATACCAACTTCTCAATCAAGTATATATCCAATGAGGTATGAATCTTATGGTAAATGTCTTCTTTTTTCTGAACTCATTTACATATAAATGTATAGAAATTGGGGAAATTCATTGAATTGTAGATAATCCATATCGAGACACTCTCCTATGATAAATTTCAAGGATAATTATTATTCGCGAATTATTCTTATTAATCTAGAAAATAGTTTCAATGTTTTGGAGATTAAAAATGAACATGCAAAATGGGTTTATCAAGAAATAAAATTTTATCACACACAGAAACTTTATTGGAGGTAAATAAGACAAATTTAGAAAAAAAAATAATAGGGTGTTCTATTTTTTTAGAATGTGAAAGGGAATGTAAAGTTGACTCCACCATGTAAGATGTATTCCACGATAGAACATGTTTCCATAAACGAAATTTTTTTCTAAATTAATCTTACACAAACAATGTATGGGTAAAATAATATGTCAAAATATAGAAGAAGTCCAATGGAGAGATACACTAGTGATGCAATCCAAGAATCTACTTTTTGTTTTGTGATTGATTCGAAAATTATTGAAATCAATAAGGAAGTGAAGTATAAAAATTTTCAAATCCATGAAAATATGTGTGTAAGAAGTATCAAAACGATGATATCCTTTGGAAAAGGTCTATGTTTTCAAGCTACATGTGATAATAAAAAATATAAGGTGATGATTTCATTCATTCCCTGAAATTTAAAAAATCAATTTGGAAATTTAGAAGGTCACGGGTTGGTTCATTTTGAATAGACTCATTCCTTTACTCCAGGAAGAACAAGTTCATCCTCTCCCGATATGATTTATTATGAATAATTGTTTGTAAATACAAATATAATTAAGGGGTAGATATGATCATTGCGTTTATTATTATTTAAAACCACCAGAATTATTGTGTTATAAAATCACAAGTGGATGTATCTTATTGCAAATATATACAAGAATAATATATGACCCCATATTTTACATAAATAGGAGATTTAAAAAAATGGTTTCAAGAGATAGTTTTGGTGTGAGTTTTTTTTTTTGAACATAAAAGGCTATTAGGAATCATAATATGTCTTTTAATCATGTAAAGATATGATGGTCGTGGATTTAAAATGAAATAATTTTTTCAAATTGAATTTACTTAATTGCAAGTGGAGTCAAATGTGTATAAAGTGGTATAAGTTAATTCATCATGTGGTATGTTTATCAAAAACATTTTCATTGATGTTATATACTAATGGTTTGGTGTGAAGTAATAAAGTTCATAGGTTTCTTTTAAAAGTGGAAGTTCCAAATGTTTTGGATGTGTTTCTTGGTATTCATGAGTGACATGTAAAACCTTGTTTTTATCTATAAAAACATTTTTTCAATCATTGAGATCGGGCATAGTGGGCAAAAAGGATTTATTAAAATATGAAGTCTAAAGTGGTAAATTCAACAAAGGAATATCTTATAAAAATATTGTATGAAATGATATCATCTTGTGTATTGACAAAAGCGGGTGATTCTAAAGAATGATGTTATTTGAAAAGGTAGAGAAAATAACCTTATTAAAATAATATACACTGAAATGGGGGTTTTTATTTTTTCTAATATTTTCCTAATTTAATGTGGACATGGTGTGAAGATAATATTTCCTCTAATAAGTAGTATAAGTAAGAAATGTACATCCCTAAAATTATAGGAGGAATTTTTGAAAGTCCCGCTATATTTGAGAGTAAATTTTTGTTTCATTGAAAATAATGGGATAATAATATATCTTAAGAGGGAGAAGATATCATTAAAGGATGAATATACTTATAAGGGTGCATTAAATAAGAGGGATTCAGTTATGTATTTTCTACCATATATAAATTGGTAGAGTGTTATAAATACCAAATGATGAAAGTTGTATTTTTTAAGATAAGGATGATCAATGTTATTGATTTTATGTATGGTCATGGTTGATAAAAAGAGTTGGATTTATTGACAATATCATTATTGGAAACACAAAATAAATATGAACAAAGTGTTCATGAGATTTTTTGGAGACTCATAGTTTGAAAATTAGTCGATATGTTTAATATTTTTAGAGGATTATTATGGAATCATTATGTACTGTTGGATTTTTAAATAATAATAAATAATTATAATAAATAGTTTAAGAAGATAAATCTCTAATATATATCCTCAAAAACATATAATATACCCCACAACGTAGTATATTTTTTTATTGTGATGACTATTCCATAGAGGATATGTTGTAGGGAAAATATAAATCTTTGTTATGTAATAGTCATGATGGATATCCTGTGGGGTTTATGGTTGTTCTACAATAGAGAAGGAGGGTGAAAAAAAGACAAACCTTGGTTTTCTAGTCATTTCACCTCAATCCTACACATGTGGGAGAAATCTCACCCATGAAGGGGAATAGGGAAGGATAGGTAGAAACAATTACACTAGGGAGTATGTGATAGCACACAGGGAAGTCATTCACATATATAAGTAATGGTCTAGATCACATAGAGATAGTGAAATGGAAGTGGTCCATTCCACTAAGTGGAAGCATGGAGGTGTATGAGGGTGGTACTTGTTACTCAAAACTAGACGGTAGACTGAATAAAGTGGATTATATTGTAATAATTCTAGAGGTAAGTCCAATTTGGGATAAAATTTTCAAAAGTTATGATGATGTCTGATAGAACACAATATAGAGTGGTGTTTAGAGGAGTTTTGGAGAAACTATACATTTTTAGTTGTCCACGCTAGAGAAGAGAAGGCTACACTATAGTATCATTAGAGAAAAATAATTATATGGTATAGCTATTATTTAAGTCATGGAAGGAAAAATTTTTACAAGAGTAAAGAATTTCTAATCATAAACCCTATAAGATCTTTGTCGTAGTGATTTGGCCACACTATAGTTAGATATGTTCTATTAGAGAGATTGGTTCATCCTTGTATTTTTAATTACTCTAAATTTCTATGAAGTAATGTGAAATATTTCATTTATAGAAAATTCTTTTTAATTTAATGTAGATAATTTAAAATTAGGGTAAAATATTTTTTTCCCATTCATGGAATATTCTCTTGGAGTTTCTAAAGAAGTGGTAGAAGATAGAATTATTCTATTAAGGAAATATGAAGTCATCTATGAAACATATCAATGAAAATTTTCAATTTATGCATCAATGAAAGAAGAATTAAAGGAATAACTCAATGAATACTTTAACAAAAAGATTAATCTTTTTATTTTCTTCAAATAAATGTGGATTCAATTAGAATTTTTTTTCACAAAGAACAGAATACAAGTGAGAGTTTTCATATGATAAAAATGAAAAATGAATAAAAACCAAATTAATTCATAACAGAAGTTGTGTTTTATAGTTGAGGTAACATCCCAAAAAATGTTACCTCTAATTCTAAAACTCGTGTAGATAGATAATGTAAAATATTAGGATCTCTCTTGGGGATGAAAATAAAATTTTCCTCTAGTGATGAAATAGAAACAACATGAAGTTAATATTCCATGTAATGTTCTTTCATTGATAATGAAGATCGATGTAGTATCATACCTAGAGTGTACTTTTGAATTAGTGATGTTATAGTGAATTAAAATAAGAGTTTAATGAATAGAGATGTTTAATTTATTTTTTTGAATACAAAATGGAAATAAAGATTAATAGAAGAAGTGATATGATTAAATTGATTTTATAAGTGATTAGAAAACAAATAGACATACAAATGGAATTGAAGGTTAGGGATGTTTCACTAAGATAATAATTAGAATTTTAAACATGGGATTTGATATATGTAAACTCATAGATGAATAATATGGCTGAAAACTAGAAGAAAAATATTAGAATATAATATACCTTTAATATAGGATGAACACATATATAGAGATGATGAATATCCCTCTAAATCTGTCTTGACATGTGTAGTAATGAAAAGTAATACAGATCAAAAATATAGATGTAAGTATTTTTTACATGAAAAATATATAATTATGGTTCATAAAAATATGAAGTCACTAAATTAATTTTAGTTTTGAATATTTTCAAAACATCATATATAGATGGTTAACATCCAATAAACCCAATGATGTTAGATGAACTCCATAAGTTCCAACATATCAAATAAGGATATGCTGAAAATGGTATGATTCTTATGGTCTATGTTTAATTTGTTATAAAATTCTTCATATGGAATGGAATTTCAGTTGGATAAATACATTGAGGGGTAAATATTTGATACAGTGACACTTTTCTCCTATGACTTATAAGGATAATTATGATCTAAAGAAAGTCTAATTAAGCTAGAAAATAGGTTCAACATTTTATGGGTGGAGAAATGATATCAATGAAGGGTTTATAATGAAAAAAAATAAATATTTTCACATAAAATATCTTGGATGTTCACAAATCAAATATTGAATCAAAATAAATAGGTTGTTATATAAATTAATAAGGTGTAAAATATTGTGAATTTGACTCTAATAAAGAAGATCTATCACAAGATAAAACTTTTGGCCATCAAGTAAGAGGTTTTATAAATTTTCCTACAAAAACCACAAATTCAGAAAATCTTTTAGTACAATATATAAGAAATTTTGAGGATAGATACAATACTAATGAAACCCAATATGTTAATTTTTAAGTTATGAAAATCTCAAAAATTGTGTAAAATGCAAAGCCAAGGACTAATTAATATGTACACACCTATAAAGAAAAATGCATAAATAGTGTCACATAATGGAAATAGTTTTTTATGTGAATGAAATTTCCACTTAAAATTGATAGTGGAGAACATGAGGAGATTACTATATTCCTTTACAAAACTCTTGAAATTGTATAGGATGGTTATAAGGTGTTCGGTTGGTTTTTCTGGACCATACCTATTCTAGAAAATGAATTACATCAAGGTAAAAATCTCTCTATGTTACATATTATTTATAACTATTTGTTAAGAGTTAAAAAAATTATGGGGGTGGTATGATCTATGGGGTGACTATTCTTGAAAATCACAAGAATGATTGTGCTAAAAAATAACAAGTTGGTAGAGATTAATGAAAATATATTCAAATAGAATATGTTCTTCCATTTTTTAAACCAACAAGGGATATCAAAAATACTGTCAAGAGACAAAGTGTCATGGGAATTTATGTTAAACTTCAAAGTCTAGTAAGTCATACTAGAAGTTTTTGAATCCTGTAAACATCTGAAAGGCATGGAGTTCAAATGATATAATTTTTTCAAATTAAACATCTCTTGTAAATAATGTTCTAAAATATATATCAAATGGAATCAATTACATTATCATGTGGTATGTTTCTCAAAATAAAGTATTTAATTTTATATACATATGGTTTTTGTGAAGTGATAGATATCATATGATTTCTTTTGAATGTGAAATCCAAAGTTGTTTTATGTGATTCTTGGTATTCATGAGTGACATATACAACCTTGTTTATTTTTATAAATTCACTTGTTTGTTACATTAATTTATAACACAGTATTACTAGAGAATATATTGTAATATCATGTGTAAATTTGTAAGATCACTCAATTAATATCTTCTGAAAATACGACAATAACAAATATTGTCATGTTAATATATAGGATCATAGTATTTTTCTAATCAAACAGGTGGTTAATACCAATGAACGGAGTTGTTTTGAAACAAGGGAAAATACTTAGGTGAAGATGATATACCCAAGGTGGGGTTGATATTTCTTGTAATCCTTTCCCACACTAAGGGGGAGATATTGTATTGATCATGTTCCCTCCAAAAAAGTAGACAACGAAGAAAATTCCTTCCCTAGATTTGTATTAGGAAGTATGGAAAGACCATTTTAATTCAAAATTCCCTTCTAATTTAATTAATATAAACGGGTAAAGAATATGTCTTGAGAGGGGGAATATATCATTCTGTGGGAGATGATACTACATAGGGTTTAGTTAATATGATGAAGAAAAATTATGTCTTGTAATTTCATATAATCTGAATCAAGAGATTGTTAACAATCCCAAAGGATTGAAGATGGATTTGTTGAAAATAAGGTTGGTCATGGGTGTGGATAATAAGGATAGTGATGTTCAGGGTGTGGGATATATTATTCTCATGAAGACTACAACATGTAAGAGATGTTTCAGGGTAGGTCCAAAGCTTTTCCCTGAATTAATCACCATGAATACGTGTTAATATTTATGTTTTAATTTTAATAAAAATGTAGGATGAAAATCTAATTCTAACCATGGATACCTAGTCAAGCCCTTGTTCATTCACAAGTGGGTAGAATCTCAACCATGTAGGGAAACTAGTTCGAATATCAAGCCATATTAGTAATTGGGAGTAGGTGAGCATTCATGTTAGTGGGTGTAATTTTATAAAAGAATTGGTGCATTCTATTAGGTGTAAATATAGAGGATGTGGTCTACATAATAGGGAGGATTTTTATAGGAGGCTAGGAAAGAACTCGGTTACTCAAAACTAGTTGGTTGAGGGAATGTAATGGCTTATATACCGTGGTAATTATTAATTCACGTCAGATGTGAGACTCAAATAACATAGGTTACATTGCAGTTATATTAAACATGGCATAGAGTTGTTTTTAGAGGTGTTTTATAGCATCTTTATATTTCATGGAATCTACACTTTAGAAAATAAGGCTATGAAGTTGTCTTTATGGAGATGAAAAAGACCCTTACATACATAAATATTACCCCATGGAGGGTCTTAATTCTACAAATAAGAATAATTTGGGTATTTCCAATCCTATAAGAAGCCACACTATAGAAGAAGTGTTTATACCACTTTTATGAATCAACATCGCAATAATTTGTGTTAGCCAAGTGGTTTGGGGACATCATTATGGAGATCATGTGTGAGTTATACAAGAGTTAATTGTTAAGTTTTGTTGATATATTAAATATAATATGATCATGTTGTAGTACTAGAAACCATTCCAAAGTGAAGTTTGAATAATTGAATGTTACACATTATTAAGGTTGATGATGTTGTACTATTTGATAATGGAAGATGATACACCATAGAATTCAATGATTTTCAATACTATTTGAAGCCATGCCATTTTTTATGTGGCTACACCAAAGTTATGTACCAATGGTGAAACAATTTTGGTGAGACAAGAGGTTTTAGGATATAATGATAGAGATAATGAGTTTTTTATTATGTAGTTAATGGCCATTTACTATAATAGAGGACAATATAGTGCCTCCATACCATTCCATTGTGATGTTTTAAGAATTTAAGGTTTCAGAGTGGTGGAGATGACCATGTTGTAGTATGTGAAAAAAGGATTATTCCACACCATAAAACCTAAGACCATGCTCTAGCCTCATAGTTTTATATCAACTGATAGTTTTAGCATGAACTAAAAGATGAGGAGGTACTTCTAAGATTTCCCAGTGATCAGTTTAGAATTGAGGGAACATTATGATCCCATTAATTACATGGGACACTTGGAATGATCTTAAATAAAATATAATCATTCCCAACCATTGGATTGATTATAAAGAGTTGACTTCTCTAAAAAATGGTTGTAATAGATCATGATAAATATTCTCTACATATAGAAAATATTTCCATATCTGGTTTTTAGAGATAAAGGAGAGTTTGTTTTGGAAATGAGAAAGAAGTATTGAAAAATTGTAAATGATTTTAGATCTTGGAATGAATGAGGATGAAGAGTTTGTTTTTCCTATACAAAAAATGATCTTGTTTCATAATAATGATAGAAATAAGGGAGTTACATCACAGTTTTTTGATACAGTTGAATAAACAACCTAGTATAAATACATGAAATTGTTTACCAAGTTTTAAGATTCATTTAGATAATATTCAAAAAAAATGTTCATGTCTAAAAACTCCGAAGGGGATATTTTATACAAACAGTGATCCAATAAAGGAATATTCAAGAGAATAAACCTTGTGAATTGGTGAGTGTTACCTAAAAGTTGTAAGATTGGGATCCTGGGTATATAAGATACATAACCAGAACCATTGAATGGTGGGGAAATCATAATGATTTGAGTGCATGACATAGCATTATTTCATGATATTTGGAGTAGACTAGGGAAGCTGAACCATGTAAATACTCATGTTTATATTTTCATTGTGCATGCACATAAAAAATATATCATGAAACCTAATGTATATCCAGTTAAATAATAATACAATTGAATTTAATGGTTTATAGATCAATATCTTATAGGATCAGTGGGTTTGTTGTGAACAGAGTTCAAACAACTACATCATAGGTCATTTCATATAGAATTAATTACATCGTAGTGCATATACCTATACTATAGAGGATATATTGTTGGATTAATCCAAATTTTTTCTATATCATAGTCACCATGGATACACTATAACGTTTTTGGCTAAAATAAAATATTTTTGGATATATTGTCAGGTTTTATTCTAGGGTGAAGAAAGAAGGCCAGTCTTGGTTTCCTAGCTAAGTCAATTTGACCCTTCATGTGTGGGGGTGAGCTCAGCTATACAGAGGAACCAAAAAGTCCATTTGTTCATTGAGTCACATGGTAAATAGGGGATCATGCATGTGGGTAGGCATGCATGAATGGAAGTGGTGGTCTACACTGCATGATAATAAAATGGGCATAGTGGTAAATAGTGCAGGATAACATCATAGTGGAGGTAAGAAGGAAACCCTACTAATCATGAATAATAGGATTATGGAATGAAGTGGATTATATGTTGCATGAATTATGAAGGTATTCTTAGTGTGGGACTCAAAGTTCATATGTTATTCCACATGAAAATGGACCATGACAGGAAGACGTTTTCTAAGGAGTTTTGGAGCCACTAGTTATTTTGAGGTGTCCACACCTCTATAAAAATGGATATTCATTAGTCTTCATGGAGAAGAACCAGTGAAATACACTATTACACATTATTTCATGGAGGGTATGAATTCTATAGGAAAAAATAATAATTTAGGGATCTCCATTCCTACAAGACGATAATACATTTTAGTAGTGTTTGTGATATAATTCTTACAATATAACTAGTTGGGTGAGACATGTTATTGGAGGAGATCATGCCAGATGTTATGATCAATTTATAGAAGAGTTTATGGATGAGTTTTGTAGGTCTATTAAATAATATAGGACCACCCCATAATAATCTAGACCATTTCATAATTAATTATATATAATTAAAGGTATCACCAAGGTGTATCTGATTATATCATAGTATGTGCAAAAAATAATGATGTTAAATCCTATAATCAAGGACCACATTTCATCCAGATAGTTTTCTATAATATTTTTTTCTCTAATAATTATAAGAAGATGAGTTATTTATTATATTTCTAGGTGATAAAATTGGAATTAATTTCACATCATGATCCCAATAATTACATGTTACATTTGTCATGATCCTAGGGAAAAATAGTAAATCATAACCATTGGAATGAATGGAATTAGAAGAGTTCATTATAAAAAAACTTGTAGAAATTTTTTAGAAATATTATTCAAACTCATAGATTATTAAAGATCTAAATTTCATAGGAAAAAGAAGGTGTTTTCCAATATGGGGTGTAAGTCTTTAAGAATTAGCATCCATTAAATATCAATTTATGAAAAATAAGGATATGTTTTCTTATTTTATTAATATCAAATAATATGTTCTTCTATAGGTATTATGGAACAAGGAAGGTTCTACATTGACATGCTTTCATATAGGTAAATGAAAACCCTGACAAAAATTCAAAAGAGAATCTATTCCTAACTAAAGTAATAAGACAAGATAATATTACAAGTGAATGGACCTACATACCCATAAACAATGAAGGTCGTCCATTCCACTAGTTGTGAGCTACTAAATTAATATTTGAAGGAGTGACCCTTGGAATTTAGTAATTTTCACCAAAACATTTTCTTGTAGTGAGCATAGTTATTTGAGTGAACTAGCGTGAAACTTTATAATAAATTATATTTAAAATGATTTTGGTTCATGAAACATCTTTTTTCATGATCATTTGACATATACTAGTGATGGTAAACCATGAAAATTCGTGTGTCTATATTTAATTTATGAAATATCAACAAAAATACAAGAAAACATTAACCATATTTGGTTAAATCACATTAAGATATGACCCTCATGGTTAATATGTCAAGATACTTTAAGGGAAGTGATATAAGAGATTCAAGTGGTTCTATTTGGGTATGAAATTTTCACACCCAGATCCCCCCCCCCCCTCAAGGTGATCTTTCACGAATTTTCCTATTTTTTTATGAAATTTGTTATCTAGTATATATTTGTTACAATTGTAATTTTATTTCACCATGGTTGATGTACATTTTGTGTGATATTATTCAGTTATGATATTTTACTCATGGGATGGTATACCACAAGGTGTGTATGCATGCATCATTATCGGCATATAGGGGAGTATGTTATCATGAATTTTTTCATAATAGGGATTCATTTATTTCACTTGAAATTTAATGAAATTCCCTAAAAAAATAAAAAAATAGTATCTTGAATTATGATTAATTCACTTGTTCATCCAAGAAATAATGTGACCTTGTAACTATGGTTATATCTTATATCATTTTCTTTGTAATTTGATATTGTGTTAAACCCTATGATATAAGGAGTGTGTTAATCCATATAGATAAATGATTTTTAACGACCATATTATGGAACATAAGGGGAGTAGCAATGTGAACACATCTCACATAGAATAACAAATACTTCTTAAATAACCATAGAATCCAAAGGATAGTTATATTTATGATAGTTTCCTATGGTTCACGGGATCTGTGGAGAATTATACTAATCACATAGTTCATTTGAGGACTGATCTAATGAAGAAGTTCTGACTATAGAACCCGCCCATGTTTTCTAGGGTGGGAGGTCATTAGGAAGTATATTTTTTTATTGTTTCTATTCATATGATCCATAACCCATTGAATACACTCATTGAGAGGAGTGTGAATAATTTTTCTTTGATTCTATGACTATTTTCCTAGAACTGGTGGGACATCATAGTATAGGTAGGAAAACATAAGGTTATTTCTTAGAAAGGATTTGAGGATAAGTTCCTATGACTCTTCTATCTAGATATGTTGAGGGATAAAAATGATTAGTTCTTCATACACCTAATGTGGGGTAGAATGTATGTAATGGACTATTCTTGAATTTTTACTGACCTATATTATTTTTGTCCCTTAATAATTGGAGATAAAATATTCAAACCATGTGATTCTCCGATGGTATTTGTTATGAGATTAATTGGTTGGTTAATTTCTTATTCGTAAAAAACATCTCCAACATGAATAATTAGGACCTCATTACCAAAGCTAACTGGATAGAGGCCCTAGGATGTGGGTATAAAGATTTAGCCGGATGATTACAGAGTTTCTCTTCAATTATATGGAAGTGTCACTATGAGAATTTATTTCAAGTAAATATTAGGAAGATCATCCTAGGATGTGGAAAACATATTAGGGATACATTTCATGGGTAGTCCAATTATTATGGAAGGTTATTTACATGATATTTTTTTCCATAGAATGTATTATTATGTCTAGATTATCGTAATATGGTTCGCCAACCAAGGTCTGTAGGAGAACTAATCAATTGAGTCATGATTGAGGATCATGGTAGGAAACTTAGATTGGAATGTAATAAAAAACCATTATAATACATATAGTTACTGTTACACCAATCACTCTATTTGGGATAGGGAGATGGTACCCCAATAAAAAGAGTGGTAGTATCATCAGAAGGGAGCATCACCAAGGTTTCAGGTTGTATCCCTATTTATAGGGTTAAGTAAATTTAATTATATGTTTTCTACTCTTACCTATATTGATACAAGACCTTCTACTATCAAATGTACTATTCTTGTGGCATCTTCCATTTATTTTTTATTGGTTGATATAGGATAACCACATTCCTTTATGTCTTCTCAATTTGATAAAGTTTTGGGATTTTATTTTAAATGATTTGATAGATTATTGTCATTAGATACACTATTATAGGTGAAATAATAGTGTATGAGGTGTTGTAAGGAGATTTCTCTTGAAATTAGTGGCTACCATTTCCTCTAGGAGCAGTTTTTGGTAGAGATGGATGGAATTAATTTGATTATGGGTATAGATTGTCTATTTTAGAACAAGGATCATATTGAATTTTATCATAGGAGAGTGACATTCCTATCTCCAAAAGGGGTTATCTATATCCATCATGGTGAATGAGATCATCAGGCTTGTCATCTAAGACCAATTTAGTGTATATTGGATTATCTTATAGACTAGGTAGAAATCCTTATTCAAGATGAAGATATGCTAGAATGAAATGTATTTTCCTTAGTCGTGGGCCAATTTAAGATATATTTCCTGAATATTTCCTTTAATTTACACCAAATAGAGATATTTAGTTCATTATAGAGTTAGTACCAAGAGTCGATCATATTAATACCCCACCCTATAGGATAGAACCAGTGAAAATTATGGAGTTGAAAGTGCAGTTGTAGGATCAAGAAGTTATGTATTTCATATATTCTGGTACATACTCATGGGGTACCCCTATGTTATTTTTCAATAAAGATGATTTAAAATTTTGTTCATGTCTGCATTAGAAAAGGATAAACCATATAATAGTTGAGAATCAGTATCACATCTATGCATTGATGATCTCTTTGGTCAGTAAAGAGGTCCCTGTATATTCTCTATGGTTGAATTGAGGTTATAGTACACTAAAGTGAGGGTGGGATCGTCTGACATAATTCATGCTACTTTTAGTAGTAGGTATGGCTTGTACATGACCGTGGAAATGTCATTTGTTGTGGATAATGCATCGGTGGTAATTATTTACTTAATGAATCATATATTCCATTTGTATCAAGATTAGTTTGTGGTGGTTTTCACCAATGACATCTCAGTGTACACCCAGACTAGAGACAACCATTCACAATATTTTGACAACATCTTGAGTACATTGATAGATAATTTCATATATTACAATTGATTTAAATGACATTTCTATATTGAAAAACTCTACTAATTAGGTCCTATTATCACATAGGATGGAGATTTGGTGGACACATAGATGGTCAAAATTCATGGTATATTTGGAATATCCTATTAAAATATTTCAAATTTTGATTTTTTAGGGGTTTCAGGCTATAACCAACATTTTATACAGTAATTCTCTCATCTTGTAATACCGATGTTTGGTTTGACCAAGAATGGGGTGAATTTTTTTTATAATTATCGGGAGTAGTCCTTCATAGAATTTAAGGTAATGTTGACCTTAGCACATATACTCACCTTAAATGGTTCAAGTGAGGTGTATATTCTGTAATGTGTTTCATAAATATCGAATATTATAGTAGTTTTGATGGAGGAGGATCTAGTAATTGCTAATGGATCCAAACAGTTGACGATGAATGAGTGTTTTTTTATCCCTCACAACCAAGAGTTATATATGGTTGTAAATGCACTATATTTCTAGTGAACTTATATTCTGGGTGATAGATTTGCGGTATATATGGAATAGAAGAAATTAAATTAAATCTTTTCATAGTTGGGCTGGAATCTTTTGTAGAAGATGTGGGTCGAGTATCTACAGTCATTAAACATAGAGTTGGTATACACTGTTAGAATAATGAGTCTTTGATAATGCCTTGACTAGGAAGATGAATTAAGTGGAAGTGTGAGTATCTAGTGATGAGTGGTAGATGATAGTGATTTTTTATAAATATGAATCCATATGTTCAAGAGTCTCATGTTTAAAAAACCATAACATTGGAAATTTTTCAATGTTTCTCGATTAAACCATGAATAAATAATTATATGATCTAGAAGGTTTATCCCTTAAGGAAAACATATATGATGGGAATCCGCCATCGAGTTGGTTCCTTTAGAGTGATGAGTTTCATCATTTTTATGGTTTTATCTAGGTTTATAAGATCATATGAAAGGATATAATGATGTAATTTCATTCTTCAAAATTGGTGGTTCATCATAGGTTGACAAAAATATATCATAGATTTCCTATGAAATGCTAGTTTCCATGGATAAAGGAAAATATATTGGGCTTCATAACATGATAATTAACCTATCGAAAGGTGAAGGTATATTTTTAGTGGGATACTAGGATGTTGTATCCTTTTACCATTTCATAATTGGAGTGGGATGTTATCAGCATGGACTTCATGATCTGTTTACCTAGGACATCTCATAAAAATGATATAGTGTGGGTGATCTTGTATTGACTAAAGAAGGTATACAACTAATTGAATATCAGTAGACCTCTATAGTATATTAATTCAGTACCCTATATATAAAATTAATATTTCAATTTCACAGTCTTTCTTGGAGTATCATTTCTGATCAAGATCCCTGTTTTACGTCACGGATCTAGAAGGGCCTTTAGAATGTGTTGGAATCATAGGTTCTTTTAATAAGAAACTATAATAATCGAATCGAAATCTAACCAAAATAGATTATTTAGATTATAGAGTGAATATTGGGAGCCTATGTTATGCACATTGTTGGTTCTTGGTAGAATCATGTTACACCCTTAGACTTCTCTTATAATAATAACTTTTAGGAATTAATCCAAATAGCTCCATTGGAGGCTATATAGGGAAGGCCATGCCATTTTAATTTATTTTGGAATGTGGTGGGTGATTCAACTCTCTTTTGAATGAGTGTAACACCCCATGCTCTTATGAAATATTTTTCATCAAAAAAATGACATTATCAATATCTTTCATTACATGCAACATCGAGTTTTATTGAATCATAATTAATGATAAATATTATTATTTAATCATGGCCAATATAACCTAGCCTTTATACATGGTGGTATAAATATGAATAGTAACATTTTAAAAAATAATTGTAATGTTTTTATGTAAATAATATATATTTATAAATAATTACTTAATTCTTTTCAGTCATTATATGCTTCAAAAATATATTTTCCCTGAAAATTGATTTTTATAGTTTATTATGAATAAATAATAAAATTATTAATTCATAATTTTATAAGATATATTAGAAAAAATGGACATAATTTTTTGAAATTAAAATGAATAAAGTATATTTCACTTAATTTTTGAGAATTTTATGAAATGATTAATGTTTCGAGGAATAGTAAAAAAACACTAATTTTTATTAAAATTGTGCTTTCATTTAAAATAATTTTAAAGTTACATTTTTAATTAATATGGTTTTAAAAGTTAAATTAGGTCAATTATATTATTATTAATAAAATTTGGTTCATTAGAATTATTTTTTATGTAATTTTTTATATAAAAAATTTGTATACTTCTCAACCCTTTTTCTTTGGAAAACCACTTTTCCACGCATCTACATGTTAAATTTAAAATTAAATTCAACCACTAATATGAATTGAATTTATTTAAATTTATTCCATATATGTAATTAAAATAATTAATATTATTTATTAATTTCAAATTAATGTTTTCACTATGAATAGTGGAAATAGTAAACATTAATTACTATGGTTAAGGTTAAAACAGGTTTATCAGAGGATTATATTAAACTATAATGGTTAAAATGACATTAAAAAATTACTAGATTATATTTTATATAAATACATATTACTTATATCATATTATTTTCTGAAAATTTATATTTTTGCGAATTTTTGTGTGTGTAAATTTTTGGTATATTTTATTCTTTTCAAAACATCCAAGTCTTCCCACTTACGCACATATAAAAGGGACACCACATCTGGTCTCCTCTCCACACTTCAAGGCACTTATGGATCATCGAGGCCCTTCCCAAATTCTTTATATACATCCATCAACAAGGCCTAGAATACCTTTATTGTCTGAAAACCATCCCATTAATGATTTAGTAATAAAACTAAGGAGGTTATCTAAAGAAGAGGTATCGTTCTTAACTGAACATTGTTTTTATTTCTTCCTAAAATTACTTAAGATATTATTAGACCATTATGATATAGTAAATTCAGTATACTTAGTAAAGTTTTATGTTATTATACTAATGAAATAAACAACATTTATTACCTCTTCCATCAAATTGGAAATGAAATTGTCGATCGTGTGTATGGTGGACTACTGCCACATGAACTGAGGTAATTCATTTTCCATCACCATATCTCATGATTGGAGATAATGAAGGATTTTATTTTAATATATAATATATAAGATTTTATTATACATTATAATAATAATATCTCATCTTCCTTCTTACATTACAATCTTTTGGAAGATGATAATGTCGCTCTTGAGTATGTGTGGACTACTGCCTCTACGAAGCGATGTGATTGGTTTTTCATTTTATTTTTACATGGATGGTAATAAATATAGATTTGATGAATATATATTATTTATATTAAATAATAATTATTCTATAAAGTTGAACTATTATTAACCATTCTTTTATTCCATCTGTCAAAAATGGAAACATCATTCATGCATATATAGGATCTACCACCTCCAGGAAGAAAGTAAATCACTTTTCGATCTATAGTATAATTAATGGATATAAATATGTATATAATGAATAAATATGATATTTATATCATGATTTGTATTATTTATGTGATTCAACCATGATCAATGTATAGGTACCAAACATACTAAACCGAAGCATGCATGAAAAACAAAGCAGTTAATTGTCAAAATAACGAGTTTAACCAAAAAAGGCTATTAACATACTGGTGATAAAGTATTATATGTATATAAAATATGGATTGGTGTATATGAGTATTTTTATATAATATATTTATAACAAATATAAATTTATTAAACAGGTGGTTTGAATTCATATGAAGGAAATCAGACCTGGGGTAAGGGATTTTCATCTAACTTTTACTTCTGGGAGATATATGCCATTTTCACCGCTCATTTCATTGGTGTGGTGTATATATATCACCATAAAATTTTACTATATTTAATATCCATATTTTAATGATATTAAAAGTTATTTCGGACTCTATTCCTTCATGGATATTATAATAAAAAATTTACCAAAGGTGATAAAGGCATTACATCACAATCTCATTGTTTTTCAAGGTTGTTTATGATTATGTTTCTAATGATGAAATATTATAATATATATATCAGGAAGCACATGAATTGTATTTTAATGTTTCTAATTCTATAAATTACATTTTTTCCTTCAATTTTCATATCATTAAGAACTCAAGAACCCAAAATAATGTTTTCAAGGAAACTTGCCTTTATCTCTCTCTTTGGACAAAAATCATTTTTCTTACATGTCCGGGTTTCCTAAAAAATTTAAAAAGGTTTTTACTCTTCAATAATGATTATTTAAATTCATTTTTAATCTTTTTTCCTCATGAAAAAATGTTTTAAAAGGAATATTCTTGTATTTTTTTAAATGAAGCAGTTTTGAAATATATCAAAAAAAATTCATATAATCTTTATTTTATCATATACAACATGAACAATAATTCCTACTGTCAAGATAAAACAATGATTTAATGGTTCCATTATAATTTTCCAAAGTTATTTTTAAAGTAAATTATTTTTTAATATTTTTTGAAATTTTTTTATTTTAAATTAATTATTTCAATGTTGAATGGATATTTATCCCAACTAATGTTCTACCTGATGTGTTAAAATCAATTTTTATCTATGATGAAATATTTTATGGTTTTATAATATTAATTATGGATACTATCCAAGGGAACGAGCCATGTTTATTCTCTATATGGTTTATTATAATGATAATAAGGTGTTTAGGAAACTTATTCCTTTTCTATTGGGTAAGATATGTTGAAATGATGAAATGTTTATGAAACCCATTTCTTTTATAGGGGTTATGTCATGATGAATGCATATGAAACCCATTTGCTTCCACATGTTATAATATGATTAATATTTTTTGATCATGTGGCACACATCTATATTATTTTCATTACATTATGGGTTGGACCATAATTATATAACAGTCTAGTCCATTGGGAAAATATTGGTATCTTATAAGATATAAAAAACTATAATATAGAGTGAACCCATTTTAGTAAGGTAATATACCCACTAATATATTCTTAAGAGTGAACCATGAAAAATATAATCATTTGGGTTGTAAACACATTCCACTATGAATTTTTTATTAGTGATCCTTCACTACTAAGGAAATTATTTTATATTCTTATTTGTATGCCTCAAATCAAAGACTAATGCCAAAAGTCATGTTCTCATGGAACATGTTCTTTGATTATATTATGATTCATGTCTTATGAACAACTAGGATTTATTAAATGACTCGATATTATGATATTTTTTATACAAGTTATGTTTTCAAAAATTTAACCTCATATATGTGTACCCTTATTCTCATGTTATGTTTATGTGATAATTGATATATCCCATGTTTACCCTTATAGAGCATATAATTTCACCCATTATTATGTTACACTAACTAGGGTTTTGATGAAATTTATTTATTATGATAAGTCTAATAATTTTGGTAGTTATGAATAACCAAGTGGGATATGATGTAGTTAAACTATAAACTAGTTCATTATGTATCTAAGTTTACAAATACACTAAAAATTAATAGTCATTATGCATGATTTTGTATAATACAATGAATATTCATATATTAAGATGTAATGCCTTTATATAATAAGACAATGTCATTTTATTAGGTATCGTATGTTATAATTATTCAACCTTTGGAAGTTGGATAAAAAATCATTAGTGATAACCCTATGGATAAATCTACTAACAGGTCTATATATAAGAAAATATCTTGGTATTTTTACTAAATGATATAGAAATTAGTTTTAAAGAAATTACATCTATGTATATATACATTGAGTGAATGAAATACTAGAACAGTTTTATGTGGGGATAATATATCTAAAAAGGGCACATTGGGATTTTTGTTGGTCATCGTCTAGTTATGGACAATTTTATTTGTTTCACATATAGTTTGACACTCTTATGGGATATGTTTTGGAAATTCATGAACTCTATATGAACCATCATGAAGGATTTGAATAGTTATCTTGAATGACCTAGGTAAAACCTAAGGTTTCATAGATTTAAAATCACTTTTCGTGATTTATATATCCAATAATTGTTTTTTCATGATTATATGGTTTCTCACCGTGATTATTATTTTATAAACTATTCTTGTGGGGTTTAGTAAATTGATGGAATAAGATGGAACCATGTTAATAATGAATTTTACGGTTAATTCAATGATTTTCCTATAGAGAAACAGAATATTTTGTGAGATGGAATTAAAAAAAATTCTATTCTCACATAACTTTCTAGTTCTATAAATCATGATAATCTTAAAATATGAAAAGGATGAAATACGTTTTGGTTGATTCATTCATAAGGTAATGTCCAACTTATTTTAGGGGTTCAACAGATATGTTGGTGTCTAAGAAATGTATCAGTACCATCGATAACATGTTTTCCATTCCTCGTTGTGTTGATCATGAAAAGGTAATTTTGTTTAACTATAGTTTAGAAGGAAAATTGTATCAATGGGGAATTATTCTAAAGAATATAATAAAACATGAAGAAATTGATTCCATGGAGTGGGTTGAGTTTAATAGATTATTTTATAATATGTACTTTCCTTGTATTACTTATACAAAAATGGACAAGGAATTCCTTGAGCTAAATTAGGATGATGATGAATTCATTTGTACTAATAAGGAAAATTTTACAAAACATGCATTATAAGCATATGGTATTATAATCTAAACTAAATATAAGGTTGGTCAATTATTCAATGGATTAAAACCAATTATTAGATTATATTTATCCATTAGGAATTTAGTATCTATGAATAAATCATTTGATGTTCTATAAATGTTGAAATAGAAATTTAATATACCTATATATATCACGGTTTTTATAAGTAAATAAAGATAAAATTCAAATAAAACACTAAAAATAAGAGAGATGAGAAGATAATATTTCATGGAGAATTTGTGTATGGAATGAGAAATTTAAGAAATTGCCTTATTAAAACTATTAAATGTTTTATTTGTGGAAAAGAAGGTCATCAATCAGTGTAATGTCGAAGTCTTGGGACGATGTTATATAGTTATGTGAATTGAGAGAAACATTTATTAAATTCCCCACCCAAAATCTAGTTTTTCAAACATAAGAAGTGTGGGAATTGTTCTCACCAATGTTCAAATATAAAGGTTAATGATGATGATTGATTTCATCAACCTCTAAATATTATATACAAAGGTAAATAACTTATGACAACTATTTCTAATGAGGGGTACTATAACTACATAGTTAAAGGTACACTTACCATACACTCTTGAACTACTAATATCTTATTTGACTATAAATCTACACATTTTATTATATCTAAATAATTTTCTAAGTGTATAAAAATTACACCCAAATTATTGGATATTTAATTATCAATGGAAACCCCTAATCTCAATTCTACAATTCTTTCTAGTTAATGCTTATGGGAATATGCTTCTTGAAAATATTATTGTCATGGATTTGGTTGAATTTCATGTTATCTTAGGAATATATTGGATTTATCTTCATAAATTCCACATCAATTTTAATGGAAGGTAATTTACATTTGATATTCTAAACCACCCAATGATCATATACGAGTTTGGTGATAAAAATAAACTTATGATTAAAATAAAATCCACTATATGGGTCATAATTCCAATTAAAAATGGGTGTTTATCACTTATGGTTTTGTATATACTCAATATCAATGATATGACTATTTCCTAGGATTTTTTTTATTTTTTTAAGATATAGTGTCCTATTCTTCCACCAAATCATGAATTTTATTTTTCAATAGAACCCATAACTCATTGTATACCTATTTCAAAAACTCCCAACAGAATATCCCCAATTGAGTTACTGGAATTTAATAAGAAACTCTAGGATAATATTGAAAAGGGATTATTTCATCAAATCATCTCACCATGGGGTGAACCTATTCTTTTTATTAATAAGAAATATGGACTGATATGAATATGTATTGATTATCATGAAATTAACAATATCATAATAAATAACAAGTTTATATTCCAAATATTGATGACTTTTTTGATCAACTATGAAAAAGTTCATTACTTTTCCTTGATTGATCTTTGTTATGGATTTCATCAAATGATGTTAGAGAAGGGTTGTATTCACAAGACATCATTTCATATAAGGTATGGACACTATGAATATATAGTGATTCTATTTGATCTTAATAATGATCGGTTATCTTGATGTATTTAATGAATATATTTCTTAGATATTACCTTGATCAATTTGTTGTATTATTTATAGATGATATTATTTTCTTCTCAAAGTTTATGTAAGGACATGGGTGTCACCTAAGGATTTTACTGACAACCCTAAGGAAAGATAATCTATTATAAAATTTAACAAAGTGTGAATTTTGACTACATAATGTTTCATTTTTTGGTGTTATAAACTCGAAAGAGGATACATTGGTGGATCCATCAAAGATATAGGCTAATAAAAGTTAAAAATGAACAACCATTATGATTGAGATCAATAATTTATTGGTTTTTCTAGATATTATGGATACTATTTAGAAAATTTCTCACAGTTATCCAATCCACATATCAAGTTAACTATGAAGGGAGCTAAGTTCATTTGTATATATGAATGTGAGGAAAATTTCAAGGAACTAAAGAGAAGGTTATCCATTTCACTTGTCCATACATTTTCATGTATTATAGATGGGTTTTTAATCTCTAGGTATGCATTGAATAAGGTATCGAGATGCATCATCATGTATAATGATATGGTCATAGCTTATATCTCACGATAACTGATGGTTCACGAGAGAAATTACCCAAATCATGATTTGGAGTTAGTTGTGATAATTTTTTCATTAATGATATGGATGAATTTTATTTATAGATAAATATATGATATATATACTGATCATAAACATTTAAAGTATATATTCACACAATAGAGTTTAATATGAATGCGTGAATCTTATTAAATCTTATTAAAAAATATTTACTACTCAATACATTACCACCCTAGGAAGGTGAACCAGGTGGATGATGCTTTGAGTGGAAAAGTTCATGTAAGACTATCTATAATGAATATTAAAAAACATACAATGTTTTTGGACTTTTAAAATATGGATCTAGGGATATTAAAGGAAGGATATAAATATTATCTTTCTCAAATGAGTGATCAACCATGTTTCCATGTGAAGAATAAAGTCGAGTAGAAGGAAGATGTAGAGTTGTAGAAGAAGGTCCAAAAGAACTAGAGTTTAACCCTGATTATTATGGAATGATATAGTTTAAGAACCATGTATGTGTTCCTCCTTATAAGGACCCGTAAATTTCAATGAAATTTTTTTCTTAATTTCTTTTAGATTTTATGAGTACGCAGTTTCTGACGGCACCTGATTCCAAGGCCCGGTGTTCCCAGAATCAATTTCCGAAGTTTTTCTCGGGTACGTTCAGTGAACGAACGAGCAGGTTTTTCTAACTTTTGAACCAGTGCTCAGAATCGAAATCTGAGGGCACCGATGAATCCGTAGTGCCGGTTTTTTCTTAATATGAACTTTACTGGAGTTGCATTTTCTTGGGAAGGAGTTGTTAAAATTTGTGGATTAATAATAAAGATAAATAAAATTGTGCTACAAATTTTATTTCACTTAAGTGGTTAAACCCATGTGTGGGAGTTGGGTGGGACGCACTAAAAAATCTTATTTCCTTTTGATAGGATCTAGTGAGGTGGGGCCCACACGAGCCCCACTCCTTCAAATTCTCTAACCCCCTCCACATGAGTTATAACTCTTCCACATTTATGGTGACAACTTAACACTCCTTTTAATTTTTGTCAAATCAAGTTTTAATTAATTAAATGAATTCCAACACACCTTTTAATCAATTAATTGAAAGCCTTTAATTAATTGAATTAGGTGTTTTGAATTTTTTAAAATTTTGGCATAAGTAAATAAAATAAGGCAAAGCATTATTTTATTTGGGTTGGGTTTATTCTATGGATATTTGAGAGAGGGAGAGTTCTAAACTCTAAATAACTTCTTCTTCTTCAAGAAGAACGCCAAGACATCGATGAAGATTGTCGTCACCGAAAAGAGAGATCGACATGTTGTCTCTTCTCCTCAATGCAGCTGGTGTGTGACGCCTTAACTGAAGAATGAAGATGTGCCTTCCTTCGTTCGTCTTCCCTCGTCAAAGGAAGGGAGACGCCACTCCTCCTTAGGCGTTCTCCATCAACATATATGGAGCTTCACCTCGTGACGCTGTTTTTCCGCAACGACCAACGTTCAACAACTTCTTTGAGGTAGGGATTTGTTTCTATCTTTGAAATTAATTTGATGTTCATCGTTAATATTGGCCCCCTGTTATCAATTTAATGGGAGGAGGTAGGACCGCACAAACACGGTTGATCCTCCTCCCCCTTTATTGTTGTATTTTTTTCGTGACTTGAAACGGAGGTGGCACGGTGCAATGAAACCGCGTTGAAATGAAGGAACCGCAGCCAGTGTGGGTTGTGGTGAAGGGGCGTAACGCCATAGCACTGCATCATTGAGACCGAAAGAGGCCGCGGCCAGAGTCGGAGTGCAGCGGTGGGGCACGGCGCCGTCGCGCCGCACTGGTCAGACAAAGGCCATAGCTTAAGGCCACGGCGGTGCAGAGGAGGGAGTATAGATCCCCCGGCCACCGATGCTCTAGGAAGGAGGGACCTGCGTGGGTCCCACGGTCGCACACCAGCCGGCCAACACGGACGGCCGTTCGGATGTTCGGGGGTTGTAACCCTCGACGGAAGACAGGGCAGGCCCGCCTCCACGTGGGGGCCGCCATTTCAAAACAAGGGGGGTAGTGCCCCCCTCCCCATCCACGTCCAGCTCGGCCTCAAGCCGAGCTGCAGCCCGGGCGGGGCCGGACCGCCAGATTCGGGTCGGGCCGCCAGCGTCGGGCCAAGCCGGGATTCCCACGCCGGGCTGGACCCAGACCCGGGCCGACGCAGGGGGTATTGGGTCGGGCCCAAACACCTAGCTTTCGAACAGATCTGTTCAAACGCCCATAAAATTGGCTACGAACCTCCGATCGATGCACCATCCATTGTGTAGCAATCCTTTGATCGAGATGGTCATTTAGATGTATTAAACTCAAGGTTTCAGAGAACTTTGTGTATGTACGGTTTGGTTCGAACACGAAACCAACCGGGCCCTCGGAGCGGAAACGCTTATAACTTGAGCTCTGGATGTCTGACTGATGTGTCGTCAACTTTGTTGGATTCCTATTAGTGATAAGGTTCTTTAGGATTACTCCACAAGAGGTTTGGATGCAGTTGGGGTACGGTAAGATTGGTTTTAGCTTAAAAACCAACCGGGCCCCTGGGACAAAAAAGCCGATAACTCTCAGATCGGGCGTCCGATTGATGTGACATCTGTCGCATTGAGTTCCTATTGACGAGACAGAACTTTGGAATACATAATCTCCATACTTCGTGTTAGTTGATGTATCAACCCTCCTTGGCTCGTGGAGCGGACCCTCCCAGAATCGAGGATGCTATGTGCGGGAACCCTAAAGCTGGCTGCGACTGCGACGACGATGACGACTGTACTGGGATCCTCCGTGGGTTCGGCAGCAATGATGACCATGACCATACTATAATCCTTCGTGGGTTCGACAGTGATGACTACTGTTCTTGTATCCAATGTGGGTCTAGTAGTACTTGATTATTATTCTTGTATCCTATGTGGGTCCAACAGTATTTGACTCTGTACTTGTATCCTACGTGGGTCCTACAGAGTAGCTGGTCTTGTATCCTTTGTGGGTCCAACAGCTTAGCTAGTCTTATATCCTATGTGGGTCCAACAGCTAAGATAAATCAATGGATACATCTGATCATCTCTATCATCTTACGAAGAAGTATACCTGTATAAGTTGAGTCTTGACTTTCAATCACTATCTTCGATATGATTGTTATTCTATCCTGTGTGGATTGGGTTGTGTTATCCTGTGTGTATTGGATTGTGCATTCCTATGTGGACTAGATCGAACTTGGGATCGGATGTTGGAGCCAAACTGGAATTGATAACTTAGGTATATGTATGGGCATATACTTAAGTATATTTGTTTATTACTTCGTGATTGTAACATTCCTTGGTGGTTTTTCCTATGTGGATTCTGGGAGACCTTCGGGGTCTCGGGGTCCCTACTAATTAGCATATACAGACCCATGCACGTGATATTCCCGCACTACGTTGTGTTGGATTTAGACGATGGACAGCGCTGACCAAGGTAGGAGCTCATGGAGCTGGACGGTACCTGGAGGTGGATCACTGGATGAGACGTACACAAAGTGGACGGCTGGAGTCGAGGAGCGGAGGAGACTATCTATACCCACCCTTCGGGTGAGATTTCCAGAGGACGGCTCGGTGTTGCTGCATTACTTTTCTACTATTGTACTCTCTTTTCAGTTGTACTTTACTTTCAGTTGAGTTTGTATACTGGCCCATTTACTTTCCAACACTTACTTTTGTACTCAGTTTATTTAGTGTTTACTTCATCTTGCATACTATGTAGTGTTTGTTTTCTTACATAAAGGAAATGCCTTCCCTTTTATCGGGTTTTATGCCTTTGGTGCTAGTCTCCAACCCCTGGCCTGTGGGAGGTGGGCTTAGGGTAGTCACGACACGGGTCCCGAGGATGGGTCGTGACAAATTGGTATCAGAGGAGTTCGGTTCTACCAAAGAACACTAAACTCTGATCATCTTCTATGTGAAGGAATAATGTTAAGGGTATTGAGTGTGGTTATCAGTCTAGGGAGTCCAGTGTTGGTGCGGCGGGCGACGTATCCATACACCAGGACCCTGACTTTTGATTTCCGACTCAATGCACAAAAACATTGATTGCATGTGTGTTTCAATGTTTTCATTGTGATTACTTGTGTCAGCTCACCAGGTATACTTTATTGACCGTGTTGCACCTGTCTCTTTTCATGATGGCCCCATGACAGCAACCATCTAGTGTTCTAAGCTTTGTGTGAGACAACAGCCCACCGACTGACGAGGGCTCGGTGCAAGGACCTATTACAGTGGAGGCACCGGCGGTACCTCTACCCGCCGAGCCACCGATGCTACCAGCCCTAGCCATTGAGAGTTCAAGTCACCTTAGTGCACTGCATGAGTTTTAGCATTAGAGACCGCTGAGGTTCCGCGGGGAGATGGACCCTCAGGCAGCTGAGGATTGGCTGTAGGATATCGTATGAGTTTTCAGGTTAGTGGGGACACCAGCTAACCTCATGGTGATCCATACAGCAAGTCTCCTGCACGCAGCAGCAGGTAGATGGTGGAGCCTGATGCTCTAGGTACACGATGAGGCATCTCTTCTTTGGTTGGATTTCGAGAGCCTCTTCTGCTCGTAGTTCGTACCATCCACCCTCCATGCGGTGCGCATTCAGGAGATACTACAGCTGCGGTAGGGTAGCATGACGGTAGCCCAGTACTCGGAGAGATTTACCGATCTCTCGTGATATTCCACATACATGGTGTGGGACCACTTCTTCCGGGCCTGGACCTTCAAGGAGGGATTGAGGCATGACATCAGGGCATCGATGATCTCCCTCAGTATTCCAACGCAGGCAGGAGTACTGGATCAAGCCTTTCTCTTAGAGAGCTTTCTTGCTAAGTCTACACCAGCAGCGAGACTTACCACAGGGCGGCATGTTGCTGAGTCTTCTGCAGTTGGCAGTCGACGGATGTCACAGGGGTCCAAGAAGACCAGACTATCAGGTGGATGACCTCAGGATAGTGGATCAGAGGTGTAGGGAACACGATGCAGAGCCAGTCTTACGAGGACCAGACAATGCTATGCATACGGAGGGTAGGGCCACATGGCTCATGACTGCCTGACCCACCATTCTGAGGAGCAGTAGACAGTTGAGGGACCACCCAGGCAGATGCAGAGGTTCGACCATGGCGGTCCGTAGGGAGCAGGCAGACGAGGTAGAGGAGCTGGTCGAGCAGCGGGTGGTGGGTGACGCTTTGATTCTCTACCACCACCACCACCAGGAGGTCCACCCCGACCACAGGGAGCTAGTGGATAGAGGCAGGAACAACTTCAATAAGTGGAGGCCTGTGACCATGGTGCACCAGAGATGATTCTAGGTACTATTTGTGTCTACTCCAACCTTTCTTTAGTTCTCTCAGACACAGGATCAAGTCATTCTTTCATTGACGCTGCCCTTGTTCAGAGCTCATAGATTTCGATGGAGTCGTTGGCTCGATCCTTATGGCTAGAGACTCCTACGAGAGAAGAATCGACGATTACGCATCGGTACTGGCAGTGTGAGCTTACTCTAGGAGGCAAGAGCTTCAGCTATGATCTTCTTGTAGCCACGCCGAGTCCTTACGACATCATCTTGGTCATGGATTGGTTATCTACAGTCCATGCACTGATCAACTATATTTGGCTCAAGGTGTACTGTGTTCGCACCGATGGGAGTAGGTTCTCCTTCACCGGAGAGAAGGGAGCCTTTACAGCGCTAGATGTACTCTCGTAGAGGAGAGGACAGGCGATCACTCATCAGTTGGATAGCCTTATCCTAGGAGCAGTTGACATGTGGAGTCTGAGTTTTCCTGTAGTGGTGGATCAGTATGCGGACGTTTTTCCTGACAACGTTCCAGGACTACCCCCTCACAGAGAGGTAGACTTCTATATTGACATGTACCCTGAGACAGCCCTGATATCTACTCTAGCATATCGGATGACTCCTGCTGTGCTTCGAGAGCTACGGGTACAACTGGAGGACTTGTAGGGCAAGGGATTCATTCGACCCTGTGTTTCACCCTGGGATTCCATGATTTTTTTCTCTATGAATGACGACGAGAGCTTGAGACTATGTGTCAATTACCGTCACCTAAACCAGGTGACTTTGAAGAACAAGTATCCAATTCTGAGGATTGACGACATCTTCAATCAGCTCAAGGGTGCATGATGGTTCTTAAAGATAGACCTCATGTCAGGCTATCTTCAGCTCAGAGTTTGAGATGAGGATGTGCAGAAGACAACTTTCATGTGTCGGTATGGCCACTATGAGTTCTTGGTTATGCCTTTCGGCATAACCAATGCACCAGCAGTGTTCATGAGTCTCATGAACAGGATATTCTATCCTTAACTCGATTTATTTTTCATGGTCTTCATCGATGACATATTGATATACTCGACCACTAAGGAGGAGCACGCCTACCATTTGCGGGTTGTATTGGATACACTCTGAGAGCACCATATTTATGGTAAGCTCTTGAAGTTTCAGTTCTGGATACATGAGGTCCACTTCTTGGGGCACGTCATCTCTGAGGGAGGAGTTGCGGTGGATCCTGCGATGATTGAGTCAGTGCTATCTTGGGAGCCACCCAGGAGCGTGACGAAGGTGCGAAGTTTCTTAGGTCTAGCTGGGTACTACGGAAGATTTGTGCCAGAATTCTCTAGAGTTTCGGCAACACTTTCAGCTTTGACGAAGAAGGGGAAACCCTTCATGTGGTCAGATAGATGTCAGCAGAGCTTCCAGAAGCTGAGACAGATATTGACCAGTGCAACTATCTTGAGGATACCGAAGGAGGGAGTAGGGTACATGGTCTACTGTGATGCATCAGGGACCAGACTCGGGTGTGTCCTGATGCAAGAGTGGGAAGTGATCGCCTATGGATCACGACAGTTGAGGTATCATGAGAAGAACTACACTTCCAATGACCTGGAGTTAGCAGTAGTAGTCTTCGCCTTGAATATGTGGCGGCACTATCTGATGGGTGGGCGTTTTACAGTTTTTTTGACCCCCAGAGTCTCAGGTTCATCTTCTCGTAGAAGGACGTTTACCTGAGATAGCAGCGATGGCTTGAGTTCCTCCAGGAAAATGACTTTGTGATATTATATACTCCTGGAAAGGGGAACGTAGTAGCCGATTCTCTCAGTAGGAGGATGGGAATTCAGATACTTAGAGAGGCGAAGGAGTATCTAGCCACTTTGAAGATATCCTTCATGGATAGAGATGCAGCAACCTTTCTTCAGTCACTCATAGTCACTCCTCTACTTCTTTAGTGGGTCAGAGAGGCACAGCGGGGGGATGTTGACTGTGAGACATGGCGTGCATAGATTTCTTCAGGATAGGCACCTGATGGATTCTCTATTGGATTAGAGCATGTCGTCCTTTTAAAATGATGTACAATGGTACTAGATGCTTTACAGGAGGAGGTGATGAGAGATTTTCACACTTCCCCAATAGCAGTACATCCAAGAGTAGCAAAGATGTACCAAGATCTCAGAAAACAGCACTAGTGGCTAGGTATGAAGATGGTTGTGGCAGAGTTTGCTTCTCGATGCCTCACCTGCCAGCAGGTGAAGGCAGAACAATAGGTACTAGAAGGCTTGGTACAACACTTGGATGTCCTGGAGTGGAAGTGGGACGAGATATCTATGGATTTTGTGACTGGACTTCCATGTACTTCCAGAGGTCACGACTCCATTTGGGTGATCATCGACTGACTCACCAAGTCAGCCCACATCTTACCCATCAGAGAGCAGGTCTCATTATAGAGATTGGGATGCCTCTAAGTTCATGAGATTGTATGGCTTCATGGTTTTCCATCATATATCGTCTCCGATCGAGATGATCGCTTTACTTCCTTGCTTTAGAAGGGGTTGCAGGAGGCATTCAAGACGTAGCTATGACTGAGCACCGCCTTTCATCCTCAAATGGATGGATAGACGGAGAGGGCCGTTTGGACTCTCGAGGATATTCTTAGTGCATGTGTCCTCGACTTTGGTCGTAGCTTGGAGGATCACCTACCCTTGGTGATGTTTGCGTAAAACAATAGCTACAACTCCACCATCGGGATGGCACCATACGAGGCATTGTACGGCCGACCTTGTAGGTCACCTCTGTGCTGGACAGACCCTGGGGAGTTAGAACTTGTGGGACCAGAGATGATCCAGGCCATGATAGAGAAGGTCCAGGTCATCTATGAGAAGATGAGGAAAACTCAGAGCCGACAGATGTCTTATGCTGACAGGAGACGGAGACCACTAGAGTTCGAGGATTGGTGACCATGTTTTCTTGTAGGTCTCACCTTGACATAGATTGCAGAGATATGGCCAGGGCGGCAAGTTATCTCTGCGCTTCATCGGACTATTCCAGGTTCTCAGTTCGATAGGAGAGGTGGCTTATCGACTAGCTCTACCACCTCAGTTGCACCAGGTGCACGACGTCTTCCACGTATCTCATCTAAGGAGATACGTGCACAACCCGACGCATATCATCAACCACAGAGATCTGGATATCGATGATGGGGCGACTTTTGCGGAGGTCCCGGTGGAGATCAAGAATCGACAGGATCAGGTCCTACGTGGGCGGTCGATCCCTCTAGTGTGCATCAGGTGGAAGCACGGGAACCTCTAGGATAGCACTTGGGAGCGGGATGCTTAGATGCGTTTACAATACCCTCATTTATTCCCCTTGTTTGTGATGTATCTTTACGGGGACGTAAATCCCTGAGGTGGGAGTAATGTAAAGACCCGTAAATTTCAAGGAAAAGTTTTTCTTAATTTCTTTGAGATTTTACGAGTACACAGTTTCTGACGACACCTGATTTTGAGGCCTGGTGTGCCCGGAATCAATTTTCGATGTTTAGCTCGGGTACGTTCAGTGAATGAACGAGCGGGTTTTTCTAACTTTTGAACCAGTGCTCAGAATCGAAATCCAAGAGCACTGATGAAACCAAAGCACCATTTTTTGCTTAAGATGACCTTTACTGAAGTTTTGTTTTCTCGGGAAGCAGTTGTTAAAATTTGTGGATTATGAATAAAGAGAAATAAAATTGTGCTACAAATTTTATTTAACGTAAGTGGTTAACCCCATGTGTGGGAGTTGGGGTGGGACCCATTAAAAAATTCTATTTCCTCTTGATAGGATTTAGTGAGGTGGGGCCCGCACGAGCCCCACCCCTTCAAATTCTCCAACCCCCTCCATATGAGTTATAACTCTTCCACATTTATGGTGACAACTTAACACTCCTTTTAATTTTTTTCAACTCAAGTTTTAATTAATTAAATGAATGACAACACACCTTTTATTCAATAAATTGAAAGCCTTTAATTAATTGAATTAGGTGTTTTGATTTTTTGAAAATGTTGGCATAAGTAAATAAAATAATGAAAAGCCTTATTTTATTTGGGTTGGGTTTTTTCTATGGCGATTTGAGAGAGGGAGAGTTCTATACTCTGAAGAACTTCTTCATCTTCGCGAAGAACACCAAGACTTCGACAAAGAATGTTGTCACCACAAGGAGAGATCAACGTGTTGTCTCTTCTCCTCTCCGCATCCAGTGTGTGAGGCCTTTCCCAAAGAACTAAGATGCGCCTTCCTTCGTTCTTCTTCCCACTTCAAAGGAAGGGAGACACCGCTCCTCCTTGGAAGTTCTCCATCAACATATACAGAGCTTCACCTCACAACGCCGTTTTTTCGCGACGAACAACGTTCGACAGCTTCTTCGAGGTAGGGGTTTGTTTTTACATTTGGAATTAATTTGATGTTCATCGTTAATATTGTCCGCCTGTTATCAATTTAATGGGAGAAGGTCAGACCTCACAAACACATCTGATCGTCCTCCTCATTTGTTGTTGTATTTTTTCATGACTTGGAATGGAGGCGGCACGGTGCAATGACACCGTGCGGAAATGAAGGAACCGCGGCTAGTGCAGGCCGTAACGAAAGAAAGCGGTGCCGTCGTGTCGTGCCGTTGATACCAAAAGAGGTCGCGACAGAGGTTCGCGAAACTAGTAGGAAAATGGCCACGACTTAAGGTCGCGACGGTGTAGAGGAGGGTGGCTAGATCTGCCTGCTACCGGTGCTCCAGGAAGGCTGGACTTGCGGGGGTCCCGCGGCGGCACACCGACCGGCCAACACGGCCGGCCGTTCAGAATTATGGGGGTTGTAACCCCCGGCGGTAGAAGGGGGCAGGCCCCCATCCATGTGGGGGCCACCATTTCAAAATGAGAGGGGCAACGCCCCCCCCCCCCCCCCCCCTTCCGCGTCCAGCACGGCCTCGAGTCGAGCTGCGGCCCACGATGGGTCGGACTGCTCGCGCCGGGCCGGGCTGCCCGCACCGGGCTGAGCCACTGTGCTAGGCTGGGTCGTGCCCTAATGAGCCGGACCCAGACCCGGGCCGACCCAGGGATTATTGGGGCGGGTCGGACCAGTTTCAAACCCCCTATTTTTGAACAGATCTATTCAGACGCCCATAACGTGGGTTATGGAACTCTAATCGATGAACCGTCCATTTTGTAGAGATCCTTGGATCGAGATGGTCGTTTTGATATATTACACTCAATGTTTCAAAGAACATTGGGTACAGTCAGGTTGGTTCGAATATGAAACCCCTCGGGGCCTCAGAGCGGAAACACTTATAACTTGAGCTCTGGGTGTCCGATTGACATGTTGTCAACTTTTTTGGATTCCTCTTAGTGAGAAGGTTCTATTGGATTATTCTGCTTGAGGTTTGGATGCAGTTGTAGTATGGTCAGGTTTGTTTTATCTTAATAACCAACCGGTCCCCTGGGACGAAAAAGCCAATAACTCTCAGACCAGGCGCCTGATTGACGCGTTATCTGTTGCGTTGCGTTCTTATTGACGAGATGGAACATTGGGATACATCATGTTAGGACTTCGTGTTAGTTTTTGTATCGAACCCCCTTGGATCGTGGAGTGGACCCTCCCATAATCGAGCATGATATATGAGGGAACCCTAGAGCTGGCTGCGACTGCGACGACGATGACAACTGTATTGGGATCCTCTGTGGGTTCGGCAGCGACGTCGACCGTACTGGAATCCTCCGTGGCTTCGACGATGATGACTATTGTTTATGTATCCTATGTGGTTCCGGCACTAATTGACTATTGTTCTTGTATCCTATGTGGGTCCGGAAGTATTTGACTATGTACTTGTATCCTACGTGGGTCCGGCAGAGTAGCTGTTCTTGTATCTTTTGTGGGTCTGACAGCTTAGCTGGTCTTGTATCCTTTGTGGGTTCGATAGATTAGATAAATCAGTGGATACATCTGATCATCTCTATATTCTTACAAAGAATTATACCTGTGTGAGATGAGTCTTGAATTTCAATCACTATCTTCGATATGATTGTTTTTCTATCCTGTGTGGATTGGGTTGTGTTATCCTGTGTGCATTGGATTGTGCTTTCCTGTGTGGACTAGATCGAACTTGGGCTCTGATGTTGGAGCCAAACTGGAATTGATGACTTAGGTATATGTATGGGAATATACTTAAGTATAGTTTGTTGTTACTTCGTGATTGTATCATTCCTTTGTGGTTTATCCTTCGTTGATTCGGGGAGACCTTTGGGGTCTCGGGGTCACTACTGAGTAGTGTATACTCACCCCTGCATGGGCTAAGCCCGCACTACGTTTGGTTGGATGCAGACGATGGACAACGCTGACTGAGGTAGGAGCTCATGAATCTGGATGGTACCTGGAGGTGGATCACTATATGAGACATACACGAAGCGGACGGTTGGAGTCGAGGAGTGAAAGAGACTATATATACCCACCCTTCAGGTGGGATTTCTAGAGGAAGGCTCGGTGTTGCTGCTTTACTTTTCTGCTGTTGTACTCTCTTTTCAGTTGTACTTTACTTTTAGTTGGGTTTGTATACTGGCCCATTTACATTCCAGCACAAACTTTTGTACTCAGTTTACTTAGTGTTTACTTCAGCTTGCATACTCTGTAGTGTTTTTTTCTTACATAGAGGCAATGTCTTCCCTTTTATCAGGTTTTATGCCTTTGGTGATAGTCGCCAGCCCCTGGCCTATGAGAGGCGGGCTTGGGGTAGTCACGGAATGGGTCCCGAGGATGGGTCGTGACACTCTTATACCTTATTTTAAGGATTTTTAGGGTGCTGTTATAGTTCTTCATTCCATATTCATCTTGTAAGTACAAAAATTTATAGAGATTTAAAATAATGTTCTTTGTGGGATGGCTAAAGAGAGATATTGAAGAGTTTGTATCATAGAGCATGGTGTGTAATAAATTCTAGATTTGGAAAAAAAATTATAACTAGATGTTATAGACATTATGCATAACAAAATGTATATAGGAAAACATCATCACGGATTTTATTCGTCGAACTCCCCAAAAGGTCTAAAAGCCAAAATGATGTTTTGGTGACAATCATTCACCTTAAAATTTTAGTTAACTTCATCACTATCCGAGAATATTTCCCTCAAGATTAATTTTCTTGGATATACATAAAGGAAGTGATAGGGTTACGTAGAGTACCACATTATGTTGTCTCTGACCATGATTTAATGTTTACCTCAATGTTCTAGTGAAGTATTTAGTTGGATCTAGAGATAGAGTTGAGTTTTATCACTACATATCATCCTTAGAAAAAAACATCATTTTAGAGAACCATTCAAACCCTATATGATATGTTGATATCTTGTTCTATGCATTTTATCATTTTTTTGGTTCAACACCTTCCTCTAGTCATGTTTTATTACAAAAACAGCTACCACTCAATCATTCAGATGGCTCCTTAGGAAGTCCTCTATAGAAATAATTCTTGAAATTTTTTATGATATGATAATGTTGGATAAAGAAAAAAATTATGGGAAGATATAACTATGGAAATGGTAGATAAATTCATAACTGTTCAACATCACATAAAGGGAGATCTTATTCTTCACAAAAGTTATGATAAAGATCGTCGGTCTGATCTGAAATTTAAAGTTGGTGAGATGGATTTTTTTGTAAATTTCCCTATGGAATAAGGTTATGAGATTTGGAAAGAGAGTAAATAAAATCCCTATGTATGTTATCTCATTATACATTCTTGATCTATTTGAGATGGTATCTTATCATTTGGATCTTCCAGAAAACATCTCTCAAATTCAGGATGATTTCCATGTATCTCTCTTCATAAAGTACATAGCTAACATTTCACATATAATGAACTCAAAGGTCATATCATTGGATTGTGATCATACATATATGGATTAACATGTAGTGATTATTTTTCATATAGTGAAAGGTCTATGAAACAATATCACTCAACAGGTCAATGTATTTTGTAAAGACTACCAATTTTGTAAACTATATGGGATCCTAAGAATATGATGACTTCGAAGTATCATAAATTGATTATATTTATGTGGCCGAATTTCAAGGATGAAATTAATTTTCATTGGGGTATATGTAACACCCTGAGTTTTTAGGAAATATATGTTTTTCAAATTAATTTAATTTATTTGATAGCACGTGTTACACACAACACCGAGTTCTAACAAACCACAATATACTATTAATATTGTTATTTAAATTTGCACCATATAACATAGAAATTAAAATTGATGTTATGAATAATAATAAAAAAATTAAAAAATTTATAAAATTATATATTTATAAATATCTTTGTAGGGTTTACTAATGTATTTATATGCGTTAAAAATGCATTTTTCCTCAAAAATGTTTTTTATCGATTTTTATGATCAAATAATAAAATTATTTTTTATCCAATTTAATAAAGTTAAATTAAAAAAATGAAAATTATTTTCTAAAACATCATTTCAAATTTATCTTTGAGTGGTTTTTTTGAAAATTTCTGAACAAATAAATTTTTTGATGAATAGTGAAAAATAATGTTCTTTATTAAAAAATCTATTTTCATTCATAAAAATTTACAAGATCCATTTTTTTAATAAGGTTATAAATGTAATTATATTTCATTTATATTATTATAAATCCATTTTTGTTCATTGGAATAAATTTTATCTTAAAAATTGATATAAAAACCTTTTTTACTTATGAAAACTATTTCTTTTGAAAACCGATTTTTCATCACATCTTTGAGTCTAATTTTTTTTTAATTTAGAAACTTATGTAAGTTTAATTTTTAAAAATGGATTCCATATATAGAATAAAAATAATTAATAGTAATTCATATAGTCAACTTATTTTTTGGTCATACTAAATAGTACAAACATTAAACATTAATTATCCCAATTATGGTTAAAACAGGTTTACCAGGCATTAAACTAAAAAGATAAGGGATAAAATGACCTAAAAACTTGGTTAATTTCTTTTTCATGGTCACTTTTTGATCTCATATAATCTATAATTTTTTAAATATCAAGTTTTTGTCCTTTTTTAATGTGTAATACATGGTTATGTTTTATTCTTTTAAAAAATTCCTAATGTTTCATGTTCCCCATGTATCATAGGGACACCCCTTCTCCTCTTCAGTACACACATAAATAATCTTTTGTATTTTCCAATACCAATAAAAATAATTCAATTACCTCCCCCATCCAAACATAAATCCCTATTTTTTATCACTAAATTATATTATGAATGATTTAGGTATAAACATTAAGAGGTTGTCTGAAGAGGAGGTATCGTTCTTAACCAAGCATTGATATTTTATTTATTCTTAAAACTCATTCAAATATTATTTTAACATATTATATAATAAAATAATTCTCTACCATATAATGGAACTTTATTGTTTTAATTTAATAACCAACATCCATCTCTACTTCTATAAAATGGGAAAAAAATGTCGATCCAGTGTAAGTCAGACTACGCCTCACAAACATATGGAATTATTTTTCCATAACCACCTCTCATGGATATTGATAAATATATATTTAATAATTATATATTATATTTAAGTTATATTAAGTCTTATTTAATTATTATGACATCTATATTCTTATCATTCGATCCATTGGAATTTGATATCGTCACTTATGCATATATGTGGACTAACACCTCTATAAAACGATGTGAGTTACTTTTCATTTTATTTTTACATTAATGGTAATAAGGGTGGATTTTATTAATATATTTTATTTTTATGATATAATAATGAATTTCAAAATGTAAAATACTATTTAACTTTATTTCATTCCATCCGTCAAAAAATGGAAACAGCATTCAAACGTACATAAAGCCCACCACCTCTGTGAACAATGTAAATCATTTTTCATTCTCAAATTTTATGTTTGAATATAATTATGTATATAATAAATATATATATTATATTAATATAGTGATTAAAATTATATATATGGTATAAAAATGATCAAAGTAAACTAAATAAATCTACCGATCAAAAATATACATGAAAAATGAAACCATTATTACCCGAAGCTATGATTTTAATAAATAATTGTTAATATACAAGTGATAATAGGTTATAAGAAAATGTGAAATGGTATTATATATATATATAGTTTCTAAATATATTTATAATAAACCTATATTTATTATACATGATTTTTGAATGCATATGTAGGATTTCAGACAAGAGGAATGGTATTTTTATCTCACTTTTACTTCAGGGAGACATAAGAAATATTCACTGATAATTTGTTTTGTGTGTTATATATATTGAAAATTTTACATATTATATCATGAATATAATTATTTTTATGATATTTAAATTTTCAATTTTTTTAATTTATTCATTGAACATACAATTTATTTCACCGTTTGGTCGAAAATCATCTCTATTCCACGTCTAGGTTTTCTAAAAATATTTTAAAAATTTTTTTTACTATTATCTAATGATTTTTTTAATGTAATTATAACCTTTTTCAATGATTAAAAAAATAAAATTAATATAGTTATCATTTTTAAAATTCGGTACTTTTGATTTTTTTTCAAAAATGTTAAAGGAATCCTTATTTTAACATTTTTGGCACGAATAGTATTCACAACCATTATGACAGATCAATTATTTAAATCTTACATTACACATTTTCAAAGGTTAATTTAAAAGAAATTTTTTTCTTTCATATATGGGAAATTTTTGGATTTAAGTAATTTTTTTCAAATTCTAAAGGATATTTTCATCAAGAAATGTTCTAAGTGATCATTTAAAATCATTTTATATCTAATATAACATTTTTTGATGATTACTAATATTATTTTGGAAATTAACAAATGGTGCATTCCTTATTCATTAGATGGATGGTTTATGATTATTATGAAAAGGTGTATATAAAATCCTTTCCTTTTTCATGAGTTATGGTATAATGAATTGATGAAATATTTGTGAAACCTATTTATTTTATAAGGGTTATCACATCATAAAATTATTATAAACTATTTATTTTCATGGGTTAAAATAATATTAATGTATTTTTATCTTTTGGAACACATTGGAAATATTTTCATCATATGATGGGGGTTGCCAAAATTATATATCCATCCAATGCATTGGGTAAATATTGGTATCTCAGGTGATAAATAAGACTAGAATGAGGTGTAAGCCCAATTCAGTAATGGAATCCACCTGATATGATAGACCTAAGAGTGAGCCTTGACTACTATGATGGTTTTGGGAGTGAACCCATTCCACTATAATAGTTTCAGTAGTGATCCTTGTCTATAAATGAAATTATTTTCCAATATTAAGTGTATGAAACAAATATAAATCTTCAGTTAATGATATTCTCACATGGATCGTGTTATTTGATTCTATTATGATATATGTCTCATAAACTATGAAGATTTGTTCTGTGACTCATGATTTTGATCTTCAATAAGTATTGTATGGTTTTAAAATGTTAATATCATGTTCAAATACCCATATGATCATGTAATGTTTATGTGATCATTAATATCTCACTTTTTTACCCTTACTAATCATTTGAGATCACCCTTTTTATGTTTCATTTCCATAGTTTATGAAGAAAGGTATTAGTTATGATATGTCTAAGAAGGGTTTTAGTTATGAAGAAACTACTATGAGATGATGTGGTTCACCTATAAACAAGTTTTATATATATCCAAGTTTCCAAGCACACTAAACCTGTATATTAATTATGAATATTTTTTATAATGAAATTAGTATTCCACTACTAAGATATAATAATTATATATAAAAATACAAGTTCCTTATATGTAGTCTTGTTAATGTGATATATTAGTTGTTTTAATTGACTTGTAATTTAGTGGTAACTGCACAAATCCAAAATAAATCTTATGTTACAAATCAGTTGTGACCTCTATAATTATAATTTAGTTGATTTTATTTTCATTGAGTGTCACCTTGGCTAGGTAAATGCCATATCTAGACACAAGAAAATCTAGTGCCAGAGTTTGTTGAGTTATTTGAGATAATAGAGAGGATTGGTCTAGTGGCGTATCGATTGTATCTTCCACAATTATATAGTGTCATGATAAATTTTTGTCATGTGTCAGAACTTTGTAGATATCAAGATGATAATTCTCATATGATATATTTTTATTCTTCTGATATTAATATTGATTCATCTTTTAAGGACCATCTCATTTGTATTATGCACCATATTGAGAGTAATATTTGAGTATATTATGTTACTCTAGTATGACTGTAGTGAAAACATGGGCATGTTTAGAGGGAGACCTGGGATAGGGATTAAAATATGTGGTCATTATGGGTTGAGTTGTTGATGATATCCATTAGTGATTCAGGTTTCCACAACATAGAGATGACTAGTTATATGATAGAGATGTTTTAGAACCCCATCGTTTACTCGGTACATTCTCTCATTTTTTTAATTAAGAATTTCAAATTTTATAAAATATCTCATATACGTAGATAAATATATGTTTTGGGGGTTCTTTTGGAGCATAGAGGAGATGAAATATCAAGAAAGAGTGGTGAAATACAGTAAAGGTGATGTTTTAGTTCAACTGGCTAGTCGGTGGAGTCAACTAGTCATCAAGTGGATTGGGTAGTATCCTAGTAAATCTATATGAATCCAACTTTCCAATTGGTGAGGCACATCATATATCCATTTTCATAATAAAATAATGACTTTCCTACATGAAACCCATCGATCAGTTGGTGGGTTATTTTAGAGGCATAGTTATGCTTCCTGGAATCAGTGGCTAGTTAGTGGCACCGTTCAAGGCTACCAATACAAGGATTGGAATCATATTTATTCCCCCAAATCCCCTGTTTAATTGATGAAAATTCCCCCTGAAACCCTAATTCATATTTAACATTTTGGAAGGGTCATATGGAGATTCTTATGATTCTCCAACACCATATACTGGTTCTCAGATCCATGGTTCAATCCTACCCTGCTAAATCTATAAGTATTTCTTAGAATTGGTGTGTTCCTCTTATTTTCATCCCGGATATTATTTTTACATCCATAAGGGTATGAGGATATCATTTTCCATAGGTAATCAGGGTGTCACATATTGATCCATACAGTCAATCCTAGGAATTTTCATCTTTCTTTTGAGGTTGGTGGTATGAAACTTCTCCCTAAAGCCTGCTTTAGTTTTCTAGTATGTGAAACATATGAGACTACGACAGAATGTTGTGTTCATGACCACTTTTAATTTAAATCCTATTTTATTTCTCAAATCCTCATACATAGACCTCCCATAGAATCTTTAGTGTAAAATATAAAATGAGACCTGGACTTCTGGTTTCCTGAGAGTTATGGCCACTGTTGACCTTAGGTTGTGACATGTAACTTATGAACTGATAATCCTCTCACTAAGTTGATATATCGGTTTACAGAAAGTCTTAAAACATAAATTAATAATTTAATTTTATCCATTGGATTTTAATTGGATAATTTTTAATGATTTGTAATATTAAATTATGGCATGATGGAATAATGATATAATCATAAGTGAAATAGTGACTGGGCTTATTTGGTATGTGAGTCAGAATTGTCACCAATTTAAATTAAATTAGAATATTATTATAAAATTTATAATTGGAAATTGATCATAAATTTCCTTTAATGGGTAATTTTTTTGTGTTTATAACTCAAAATGATGAAATAAATGGAATGATAATTGGTAATTTTTGTAATTAACCAATGTCGAATAGGTTAACATGTTTTTCCTATTGGGTTTTTTAGTATCCCATGGATATTTATTACATTGAAATTTTAAATGTAAAATTGGACATGGAATGGAATTTATCATTTCATTCGATTCCCTCTAAGAATGTAAGTTTCCCCATCATGGGAATAAGCATGGTGTTCATTGATACTTGAAATGTGTAACTCACTCTTTGAATATGAATCTATATTAGGTTTTTTGTCACCCAAATTTGTGATTAAACCTTTGTAATGGAATCCACCTAAACACGATGGTGAGTGTGGAAGAAGATATTTTTCATCATTCTAAATTATGTTGGGTTTGTAGAATCCCACCCTGAGATCCACTCAACAGTTCCCTGAGAAGGAGGGCCAAAAGACCTCAAGCGCATCTCCCAGAATTCAAGAGGATGAAAACTAGAAGTGAGGGATTAGGGTGTATTTTTAGGGAGAATATTACCTAATAGATCTGAGTATGACCAGTGATAAATAATATAATGTAAATAGAGGAAACATAATATTAATGAAACTACAGTGGAAAATCTAGAAATAAATCATGCAAAAGAACATGATAACTATATGATGTACATAATCAATAACTGATAAAAATATGAACTTGTCATGATGTTATAAAATAAATAGGAGTACTAGGGAAAAAGTGTTACAAGAAAATATTTCATTATAAAAAATCTACAAAAGTGAACAAAAACTACTAAAAAACATCTCGAGCCTAGGATTGACACTCTGCCCCCAATTTCTATCCTATGGAGAAAGAAAATAAAGTATAGGAATCATTTAATTTCCCTTATCCATTTATGTGGTCATAAATTATACCCAGGTACCAAATAGTTCCTGATAAGGGTGTGAGATATAAATCTTATTTTTCCAGTACCCACGGTGTATAGAGCCATCCCTTTCATGAAACAGATTATAAATAGTGTCCCATGTGAAGATAAAGGAAGAAAATTTATAAATAAACATATAAACCTTGTTCTAGGTTCCTAAATGAACACTCATCCCATACCACATCCTTCGGCCTATTCTAGATGTCTGATCAAGGTACATGTGAAATGTATAATACATATATATATACACACACAAAAGATCCAATATTAAACATGGATACCCAAGAAAGGCATACCTCTAACATTTCTCTTAATCTTGGTGTCTAATTCACATGTCATCAATTAAGTGTTCTAGTAAAATAAATATAAGAAACACATATTCATAAAAAAATTAAAATAATGATAAGGGATGCATCTCATAGAACAACAGTCAGGTAAACATTCAAATCAGAAGGTAGAGTCTCGAGTTCATCCCCGGAAATCTAATCATAATCCCAAGGGTCACTACGGGTGTCTCTGATATAACCCAATACCACCAAGTCCATCTAAGGAAACCCATTTGACTTCCCTTGTATCACTCGAGGATGTTGAATCTAATCCCACTCCATGTATCTCAAATAGGGGACAGGGTATCACCCAAGCCATGGAATAACAATCTTTCTGAATGGGTTTGTCCATGGTTGCTTCCCTGGGGAACTAACCTCGATCATGAGTATATGTAACCTTTCTAATCATCTTGTAACTAGAAGTCCAAAGCATCACTCCCAGTATGTCGAATCATAACCAACCAAGAACAATGAGTCCAACCATGGAATCTTTTATATGATACACATGCTCTCTCTCATCTCATATTAGGTGATTCATATCATCAAGGCACATAACAAGGAAAAAATTTATATTTATTCTAATTACATAGTGTATTAATCTCTATATCAAAAGCTTACCAAGATATCCAAATTTTTATAATATTATGATAAGCATAAGGCATTAAATAATATCTAACATGGGTATCAGTCATTAGAAATAAGTCATAGCATGTAAAAATTTACATGTCATCATTTATCTCAGGCCAACAAGATTTCCAAGGCATCACATATAATTCAATCCCAAAAAAAATGCATAATCATTAAGCACATGCATAACTAATAGAATACATTAAAATAATACGGAATTAACATGCCTCTAATCACATGTCATTAATGACATTGGAATCACCCAAGATCACATGATTAAACAATAATGGAAAATCAATTAAAACCAATAAAAGGCCTAAGAGATAAACATTAATTCATGAAAAACAACTTGGATAATGGAATAATAAATATATAAACACTTGGGTAAGATCAACGTAATAATAATCACTAAGAAATATGAAATAATCCTAATAAATGGGCAAAAGATAATGAATTTAAATCAACAATAATGTTAAAAGGAATATGAACGTTACACATGGGAAAAATTATAATCAAGCCTATGAATTCATAAAAGGATCCAATTATAAAGTGACTACAAACATAGAAAACCATTATAATAATTTTAACATGCAAGATAGAATCTTCACAAGAAGGATCTGGTGAGCAAGACAATGGCAAAACGTGAAAAATGAAATGAAATGATAGGAAAAAGAGTAGGTACCCTACCTTGATGTGGTAATACTCTACACATCTTATAACAAGCCTTCATTTATCTAAAAATGAGTGAAATCAATGGATTGTTTAAAAGGTCCAAAATTAGGAAAAAGTATGTTTCACTAAAATATAACAATAGATCTTATAGAAACATATATATAGAGGAGTGTAGATGATAGAACTTACCAGTAAAAATATATTTCTTCCAATGGTGAAGGGATCAATAGAGAAATGAATGAGAAATCAAAAAACACCAAAATTGGAGGATATGAGCTTGTGATCTATAGGGGATGATAATAAATAAGCAAGGAAAGAAGAGGGAAAAATCAAAATATTAAAAAATTAATTTAGCTAAAAGTTTTCATTTTCCCCATTTTTTCAACTACACAAGGTTTTTACAAAGAGTGTTCCAACCATAAACAAGGTTTCGCTTCACTGGGCACATCACAATGGAATGGTGCACATTTTTACTAACTGTGAACAAACCATGAATTTTCTCACTGTCTGAAACCTATAACATGTCACATGGTCATGCCACCCAGGTTACATGGTTGTTGAAAAACCATACAAAACTACCTATTTTCCCCTTTCTTGGTTCTTTGGGATTCAATTGATCCCATGAAACCCTTCGAGACCTCCTTTATCCTCTTAGGAATCCAAACTAGTGTTGTTTTAATGAATCAAACCAAAATAATATGGTATGAACCATTTGATAATATGGAGAAGTTATAAAATATCTTTCTTAAGACAACTCAACCATAATTATCCAGTTTGAGGTTGGTATAATGTCATCTAGAAATATTTCTAGACACTACACATGTACATCATTCTCTCACTCCCAAGTATCATCCTATACATGTATGTGATCCCATAGCACATGCGCCAAATAAGTTGACTTACATTGTAGAAATATCGTGCTACAATCGATGATACGTATCGGACAATCCTCAAAGGATGCAACCACCTCCAGATAAATATCATTAAGATCAATCAAATGAGAATAGTATCAATGATACTGTCAAAGCTTGGATATGTGGAAGATTTCATGCATGGAATTGTACCTCTGAGAAAATAGCAACCAATAGGCTATCAGCCCAACTCCTTCTATTATCTCGAAAGACCCAACATATCTAAGTGATAATTTCCTTTGTCTCCTAATTAGTTCATGCCCCAACTAAGGAGAAACACACCAAATGGCCTAATGACCTACCTTAAACTCCAAAGGTCTATGAAGATGATCGGTATAAAACTTATTCATAGATTTATCTTTATCCCAATGCTTCTAAATTAGCTATAATTTCATTGATGTATCTTGAACAAGATGAGGACCTAGTAGAGCTACCTCACCTTCCCAATGCCAGCACAAAGGTGAAAGACATGATCAACCATTGAGAGCCTAATATAGAGCCATCAAAAATGTTTCCTGAATGTGTTTATTATATTAAAACTCAACCATATAAATATTCTATTCCTAGATACCTCAAAAATCAAGGATACATGAATGTAGCAAATCCTATAACACCCAAATAATCTGCTCGGGCTCCCCATCGATCTGAGGGTGATATGATGTACTCAAGAGAACCTACAAACCTAGTGCCTTTTGTATCCCTTTCCATAATAGTGATGTGAACCAGGAATCTATGTTTGAAATGATAGAACATGTAACACCATTAACTCCCACTATCTCTCAGATGTAAAGCTTACCTAACTCATTAATAGAGTATCATTACTAGATCAATAGGAAGTTTGTGAACTTATTCAACCTATCTATGATCACCTATACTATATCTCTACTTTGAGGAGATAATAACATGCATTTCATGAAGTCCATGATGATGTCATTCCATTTACTCTCAATAATGGATATAGGCGTTAGAAGTCCAGTAGGTCACTACTAATTTCCCTTTACCTACTAATAGGTGGAGAACCGAGTGATGAAACCTGGTATCTACCTCATCATAACTATCCACTAGTACTGATGATGCATATCATGATACATATTGGTAATCCCAAGATTAACTTTCCAAATAAAGGCATGAGATTCCCACATCACCTATACCCATATATCTGAAGGCCCTCATACATGGAAATAGTAGAGAAGGGTATCATTATTATCAATAACCAAACTAGAAGGTGGTTTCTCTCTTGAGATGTTATCCCTCAGAACAACTCCCTCGGAACTAGATAACTATCACAACTAAAATCATTACAGAAGAGAATATGTCACCTATAGAGATTATAGAACTGGTTTCCCATGTTGTTCCTGAACTCCAATATTCATCTCTAGGAAAAAAATAGAAATCAACATCCACTCACTACTGTCCACTTGGATGGATTGAGTCTGAGTCTTGTGGCATAATCCATCAACCATGAAATTCCCCTTAAAAAGGTCATAAGCAAGATAAAGTTTAAACAAATACAGTTATTTCACTCACCATCACTTCTTTAAATTCAAGTCCCACCAAGTGGATATGTATTTTATACTTTTTTGTCCTGTGTAAACAAAGAACCACTCAACTAACAGATAGTGCCTCCAATAGTATATATCATGCACCCTAGAAGCTAGATTTAGGTCTTTTGTAGGGTAGTTCTTCTCATGAGGCCTCAGCTGGTGAGATCCAAATGCAACGAATCATTCACCATGCATCAAAACTACACCTATATAAACTCTTAAATCATCATAGTAAACTATATATCTCATTTATAACTCATGAATATTGAGAATCAGAGCTAAATTGAGTCTTCCTTTTAAATCTTGGAAATCCTTCTCACAAGCTTTAGACTATATAAACTACACGCCCTTATTAGTTTAAGCTATATGAGGCACTACTAAGCAAGAAAAGCCCTATAAAAATGCCAATAATACCCATAAATCCCTAAGAATATACATATATCCAACACATTCCTGGGATAATCCCAGCAAACCATGGAACTCACCTTCTCCGGTTCATTAGATATGCTTTCCTTTGTGATGACATTACCTAATAAGTAAACCTTACTGATCAAAAGGTGTAATTTACTAATCTTTTTATATTTTCAGTGCTCTCATAGTGTACTCAACATGATCACAAGATGATTGGAATGGTCATGTCTAGTGCACAAGTACACCAAGATTTCATTTATGAATAGTACCATATAGAAATCATGATACGAGTGGAAAACATGACTCATCAAAGCTATGAAAACTATTAGTGTGTTTTTCAGAACAAACGGAATTACCAAGTACTCACACAAGACAAAACTAATCTGACATGTTGTACATGTTATATCCATTTGTCTCACATGAACTTGAAGGTAGCCTAACCTAAAATCGATCATTGAGTAAGCAGTTTCTCTTCACATCTAGTTGAATAGGTCATCTATATGTGGAAACGGGTGGCGGTTTTTCATTGTAAGGTGATTAAAACACCTATAATCCACACATAATCATCGGGTTTCATCTTCCTTCTTGCAGAAAAGAATAGGTGAAACCCATGGCGTTGTGTTGGATCAGATAACGTCATTATCCTCAAGGTATTAAAGCTACCTTTTGAGTTACTTGATCTCTATAGGATCCATTCTATATAGAAGAATGGACACTGGTGTCACACCTTGCACTAGCTCTATGGTGAACTGAACCTCTCTCTCAAGAGGTAAACTAGATAAATGTTTAGGTAATGAGTCCCTAATGTGATCTAAAATTGGAAGGAACTCTACCAAATACATTCCTTGATCACTCATAAAAAGACTATCAAGCTGAGATTTCAATCTTCCGATCACTGTTCCCTTGGGTCCAATTAGATCTTCATAGATATCCAATTATCCCCTATGTAAACACGTGCTACAATCATGTGATGTGAAGGAAACATGATGATGATAAAAATGCACTGGGTGTGATAAATTATGAGCCAGTCCATACCAAGAATGACATCGAAGCTGGTCATCTCAAGGATGATGAAATTCAAGAAGAAACAGTAACCACGTATCTCAATAGGAACTCTTGATGTTGGAATGTTCTATCCTTACAGACCCTAAGCAGAGTGTTGAGAGGTATAACACCACAAATGTACTATATTTCAAGACCACAAATTTCCACACACACAACTGATATAAAAGTGTGTGATATCGAAAAGGGAATAAACTAATGTAGAGTTTACTAGGATAGTACCTCTAAATGTAGACAGACATGGGCAATGATCCTTCACCACTAGTATCTCTACATATATATGACATGAAACCTATCTCAGAGATTCTTCCTGATGAGCTTAAGCATATCCACTCTACTTTCACAAAAATCTAGGGCATGAATTTCTCATCCATAGCCACTACTACCTCTGCATGATCAACCAATAGAAGAAAAATCCCATCCTAATAGGGAGTCATAGATCCCTTACATTATAAAGGTGCTAGTATATATCCCATTCCACTAAATACTGGATGAAAAGAATGAAAGAAGCACTAAAGGTGACCCATCCTTCCATAATCTCGGCATTCAATTGGGTTCATTGTGCCCTGGGGATTATTATGTCTTGAAATACCACACTATTGACATATAATAGAATGGTAAGTATGTGTCACCTAGTAGAAACCACCCCCACATGCACCCTCAAGTTAGTGCATCTTATTGCTTAAAGAACCATCACCATGTCATGGAACTAAACTAACCTGGATCATAGGACCATATTCTTTGACATCCTTCTCTATAATAAAGGCCTAGTTTACTATATTTGTAATGGTATTCAATAGAAATACATTCACCTATGAGTAGACAGAATTCCCAATCCCATCCTCAAAGATCCTCCCAGTTGTAAATTTATAACCGGTCAAAGATGAATCAAAACAATGAAGCTCTGTGGAACAAGAAGAGTACTCAAGAATTTTCATAGAGCTTTTCTGAAGATGTTAGAACTTCCTAGATCAACCCTTTCTTAGAGTTTGTAAGGATATGTGATCATAAAACACCATCTAGAAGTCTTCCCAGAACATGTATAATTAACAATTTGATTGAAAAAATACATCCCACCAATGTTTGGTAGAATCACGCAACATGGAAGTGGTGATCCTGACCCTACTCTCTAGAGGCATATCAACTTGGTCAAAGATAGAAACTATAGATTCTAATCATGACTTTTTATCATGAGGAATGACATCCCCTTCGAAGAAGGTGTCACGAATCGTCCCCTAAGGCCCATGTCGTGACTACCCTGAGCCCGCCTTCCATAGGATAGGGGCTAATGACTAGCACTGGAAAGTAAAAAATCTAAAAAGGGAAGGTATTTCCTTAAACCTGTACCCACACAGATAGGGTACATTTTACACAAGCAAAACACAATGGAAAAGGAGTTGTATAACCACCACTAAAAACCACCATTGTGATAATAAGTAAGTACTAAAAGTAAAAGGGGCCAGTATATAGCCCAACTAAATGATATGTACAACAAAAGGTAGAAAAAAATCTCCATAGATCATATACCAAGGATCCTACCTTAAGGGTATGTATAACTTGTCATTGTGGCTCACCACGTCAATTGGCCACCTCTGTGCACCATCTAGCCCTAGATCTCCAAAGTCTTAGTCATGCTTTCCATAGTCTGCACAAGACACAAAAAGGTGAACGTGAAGCCCATGAAGGGGTGAATATAAAAATACTAATTAGGGACCACAAGACCCCCGAAGGTATCACAGAATTCCAAAAAGGAAAACCCACAAATCATGATCCCAATCACAGAGCAAAAAAGTAAAATACAGATCACAATAGGTATACAACATAACGAATAGGAATAAACATGATTATTCATAATGTAAGATCATCGTATTCTATCGAGTGGATTTGTTGCTGGTCCACAAAGGGTCTCTAGGTGTTGACCCATAGAGGATCACTCGGTGTTGACCCACAAAGGATCACTAGGAGCTAACCCATGGAGGATCTTTAGGTGCAAACCCATGGATGATCTCTACGCACAAACCCATAGAGGATTTCTAGTTGTTGTCCAAAAGAGGATCGCAATGTGATGACCCACAGAGGATCAATCTTTGCTGACCCATAGAGGATCTATATGTGCATACCCATAAAGGATCGCTAAGTGATAACCCACAGAGGATCAATATTCTTTCATAATGTCATAGTCAACCATTGGATTCCCTCACATAGCACACTTGATTCTGAAGGATCTGATCCTCAATCCACCAGTCATATCTCAACCACCACAAAATTCTCAAATAGAGGTATCCAAAAGAACCATCTTGCCCTAAGGGTTCCAAGGTAATAGATGGTGCATTAATCGAATGCACGATCTATAAGATATATGTAAAAAAATAAAAAGGGACAGGTTAGATTCAAGTCTGATCTAAGATATCCATACTACAACTTATACCAAAACTCATCTAGATTATCTCAAAATGACCTCCTAGTCTCAAGGGTCCTCATTCCGCAGGCAGCACATCATTCGGACGCCCGGTCTATGAGTTATAATTGTTTTAGTGAAATGGGGTCAGTTGGGTCTGACCTGGTTGGAATGACCCAACCCAACCTGAGGGTCCGATATGGGTATGGTAATGGTCCAACTAGCCTAGTGGGGCATGTCCCACCTTGAGATATTAGCCCGTGCAGTGCAGGTTGATTGTGATGGACTGAACGTGGGACGTCCGATTCATCCAGCTGGCAGTTCCAGCATGCGCCACTCTATCTCCCATATTGGTCGGCATGAGCCAGCCAATTGTGTGATAGTCGAGCATCCCAATTGGGCTGCTCCATCTCCACATGGAACCGACGGGCTTCACATCCTCCACTATCGTGGTCATCTGGCCTTGGCATGCCACTGTCTTCTAGAGTAGTCGGCGAGAGCCAACCACCTCCTACCACCACAGCGCATGTGGGTGCTGCCTCTTCCATGCTGCTGGCATGGGATGGCCACCGGCCACTGTCAGTCGTCGGTCTTCGACAGCCCATTCCCCGGACCACAAGAGATGCAACATTGGTCCATTTTAATTCCCATCTGTGCATACAGATCACCACCTTCACTATGAAACCCATGGAATCACATTTCCTCCATGTTTCTCAGTCACCCATAAATAACACATAATATCCAAGATCATCATAGGGTTTGGGAATTTTTCTAATCGGCCTGTGCCCTCTGCATTAGCATTATATCACGTGGAATATAACAATAATCACATATATTAAGAATATCCCACTAATTAAACCACACAACAACATCCGACATGATTGAACGAGGCACAGATCAACCCGTTAGTTGGTTGATCTGTGACCATTGTATTTTTTATTAATTAGAGTGGATGAATCATTAAACACTTAGAGAAAATAAATCCCCTACCCGGATTCGATTGAATCGGTTGTGGATGAGGAAGGAATTCCCCATTTTTTGATGTTCCACATTCTTTGGTGTTTATTGTTATTGGTCGATCTCCATATAGGATCCTCTAATGATCGACACTCATTCTTCGTTCTTTGTTGGCATGTGATTTTTCTTCCGTGTTCCTTAGAGTTTTCCCTAGCATCCCCAATCCCTCTATCCAATAGATTTGAATAAACAAGAAAACACCTAAACATTTTTGTGTTCATTAATGTTGATAATTAATGAATCAAAATTAATGAACAATTGATTAAACCGGCATTATGGTTACACATCAAAAGAAATGATTCATAAAATGATCCTCATTTAATGTTCTTCATTAAGTTTTAGTTTTGCCAACTATTGATCAAATATTGAATAAAAGGATAAAATTACTCAAAGAGTTAATTTATTATTTTTCAGAGAATTTTAAAATTTTAACTTTTCCACCTGACCCCTTCCAATCGAAGTTGACCTTCACCTAAGTGAATCACGGCACAGTGAATTCAACAGTTCCCTCATATTTTCAATCCAAGTACCAGTTAAAAAGATAAAAAATCATTCTCACACATTTACTGATTGTACCTTAAAAAAGTTCAAAAATCTATTCTGGGATCTCTAGGCATTTGAATCACGTGCAGTCGAATTTCTCATTCACATAATAATTCCATATAATTAAAAAAATTGTTCATAATTTCTGGGTCTTTAAATTCTCCCCACCTTAGGAATTTATATCTTCAAAATACACAGAAAAATATATGAAAACAAATGGGGGTACAGAGCATGAATGTGAGACCCCCGCTCCCATGTGCTCTCCTGGAGGTTCCCAGGATGCCACTAAACTCGCAGAAGAGGAAACGACCATCCATAAAGTAACTGATCCTAGGAATCCTATATCTATATCAGGAAATCTGTAAAATTCTCTCCATCATCAATTTTCATCTATCCCCAGTTGATGATGTGCAATGGGTCAACATGTATCTTCTTAGCTATGACACGGGGAAAACATTGTGCACTCGGTGCATATATGGGGGAATAGCTAGGCGGTACCCCACCTCGCCAACTCTGTTGAGAATCTAGAAATGTCCGATGAACGATGAGATTACTTTCCACCCCATCCAAATCTCTGAAATCATTATTTGGGTGAGACTCATATGAAGACATGGTATCCCTCCTAAAACTATAGGGGTCTCAGTCTCCTATCAGCATGAGACTTCAACTTTCTCTATATAGTCTTTATCCACTCCGGTATAATCTGCACCTTCTCAGTAGTACCCAAACCAACTCTAGTCCCATAATTGCTGACTCCCCTTGGTCTATCTAGAATAGAGGTGATCTGCATGGTCACCCATACAAGGCCTCAAATGGTGTCATTTCAATAGTTAAGTGATAACTGTTGGTGTATTTGAACTCCACCAGTGGCAGGTGGTCCTCCCAACTATGGCCAAATTCAAGGAAGCAATCATGAAGCATGTCCTCATGTGTTTGTATGGTACACTTATTATGACCATCTGTCTGAGGGTGAAGGGTGATGCTCAAGCATAGCTGAGTCCTAAATACCTCATGTAATCCCTTCCTCAACATGGATGTAAAATAGGCATCATGATCTAAAATGATCGTCGATGGTATCCCATGAAGAATTATTATCTACTGAACATAAAGGTGCCCAAGACCTCAACTGATCTATTCTCTAAAATGGTTAGAAAATGGTATGACTTTTTGAGTCAGTCAATGATTATCCAGATTGAGAAGTGGCCCCTGGATGTACATGGTAACTCAATCACAAATTCCATGGAGATACCATCCCACTTCCATTCTGGTACCTCAAGTGGTTGCGTGAATCCTGCTAGATCATATTGATTGGCCTTCACTTTTTGACAAGTGAGGCATTGTGAAACAAAATATGCCACTAATTTCTTCATCCTTGGTCACCAATACTGACATTGGAGGTCCAAGTACATCTTCACCACTCCAGGATGTACCTCTAAATGGGATGTATGAAACTCCTTCAATGCATCCTCCCGTAACATCACTGTTACCATGGTGCATCCTCTAAAAATGATGATGTGCTCCCCACCAATTAAAATTCATCAGAGGCCTGTCCGGAGGATATATGAGCATGTCGATACTCATAGTCAATGTCCCTAATATGTGCCTCGCAAAAAAAATGAAGGAGTGGGGGAGTGCTAGTAATTGATTAGAAGTATGCTTCTCTATCACTATCCATGAATGATATATGCAACGTAGCTAGATTCTCTAAGGCCTCACTCAACAGTTGTAGAAATAACCTTCTACTGAGTTTGTCTGCTATTATGTTCCCTTTACCAAGAGTGTTGACTATCTCAAAGTCATAATCCCAAAGGAACTCTAACCATCACCACTTTCTCAGGTTCAGATCCTTCTATGTGAATATATACCTGAGACCACTTTGATTAGAGAATACTATAAATCATTCACCCATTAAGTAGTGTCACCAAATCATTAATGTAAATACCACTATTGCTAACTCTAGTTACGGGTTTGTGTAGTTCTACTCATTTTTCCTCTATTATCGTGATTCGTAGTCAATCACCACTTTCTCCTATATCAATACACATCCTAATCCAGTCTTTGATGCATCATAGTAGACTATACACCTGACGCCCTCTTCTGGTATCCTCAAGATGGGGGAACATGTCAGTCTTCGCCTCAGCTCCTAGAAACTTAGCTGGCACCTCTCTATCCCAAAGAAGGGTTGTCCGTTATTTTTCAAAGATAAAAAGGGTGATTATACATTGGAATACTCATGTACAAATCTCTGGTAGTACCCAACCAACCCAAGGAAACATTGTACCTCAGTCACACTCTTGGGTGGATCCCAAGAAAGCACTGCCTCTATTTACACTGAATCCACTGCAACTCCTACCTCAGAGAAAATGCATCCCAGAAAGTGGACTTCCGTCATCCAGAACTGTCACTTCGAGAGCATACCATAATGTTGGTTCTCTCAGAGTGTATCCACAACTATCCGCATATGTGTGCCATGCTCCTCCTCTAACACTGAGTACACCAACAAGTCATCAATGAAAACCACCACAAAGAAATCAAGGTCAAGTAGTAAGATCCATTTAATGAGTCCCATGAACACTGTGGGGGAATTGGTCATGCCTAAAAGCATCAGCATGAATTCAAGGGGCCATACCTGAATTTGGAATCTATCGTTAGTAAATCAACATCCCGCACCTTAAGCTGATGATAGCCTGATATGAGGTATATCTTTTAAAACCATTGAGCTCCCTTCATCTGATCGAAGATATCATCAATCCTCGGTAGAGGATACTGGTTCTCATGGTCACCAGATTCAGGAACTGATAGTCAACGAAAATCTGCAAGCTTCCATCTACCTTCATGGAGAACAACACCAGGGCTTCCCATGGAGAAACACTAGGTCTTACAAATCCCTTTTTCTATAATTCTTTCAACTTTACCCTCAACTCACGAAGCTCCATAAGAGCCATCCGATATGATGGAGTAGATATCAGTATCATCTTGGGGTAAGAGTTGATGTAGAATTCTACCACTCTATGAGGAGGTAGCCCTAAAACATCTTCAGGAAAGACATCTTCATACTAGTCCACCACTATAGGATTTTTTGGAATCCTCTCACCCACTACAACAAAGGTGAGGCTAGCTAACTGATAAGTGATTGGCTACACCCTCCTCTGAAAAATCCCATCCTATTCTGCAAAGGTTACCCTCTCACCGGGGAAGGTAACAGTGGTCCCATCCTTGCAGAAACATTTCACATTGCGCCTAAAATAATTGATTTGATCATGGATCATGGATAATTAGTCCATACCCAATGCGATGTCGTATGGCCTCGATGCTGCTACTAAGAGATCCTAGTCAAATCTCTTTCCACTTAGAGTAATCTCACACTGCCGGCACTAATGTGTAATAATTGAATCCTCTCCCGTAGGAGTCTCTAATAGTAAGGATCATGCCAACAACTCCACCAGAATCTCCGAGATCCGGATGAGAGTCGTGGAAATGAAAGACTGACTGGAACCTATGTCTATAAGAACTAAATGTAGGGTAGATTAGATACATATCATACCTTGAATAATCTCTATAGTACCCTGGTCATAGGCCTCTGCTGCCTAATGATGCGCTTGTCCCTGTCCACCTCCACCATGAGGTGAGAGTGGACCACCTGGAGGTGGTGGTAGTAGTAACTCAAATTGTCACCCACCGCCTACTACACGACATGCTCCTCTTCCATGACTACCACCCAACAAACCTCCTCTCTTGAACCTCTGTCAATGTCTCGGTTATCCCATCACCTCCTTCTTGTCATTCGATCGGGGAGTCGAACAGTCAAGATCCGTGTTCCCCTATCCACCAGAAGAGTAACAAACTATAGACCTCCTCTACCTCATTATCTCTACACCTTTGACCCTATATCCAAGGATCATCCTCTGGAAGGTATGGCCCATTTGGGCCTTTGCATCATCTTCCTACTGCCTACTGCAAGTGACTCAGCTACATGTTGTCCTGTGGTAGATCTCGAGGTCGATGGTTACTCGGCAGGGAAACTCTCCACCAGTAGTGCACACTCTAGCACTCTATCCTGCATTGGAATGTTGAGTGAAATCATTGATGCTATGATCTCTCCATGGAGACCCTTCTCAAAGGTCTGGGACCCAAATAAAGGGTCTTGTACATTGTCGGTGGTGTAGCAGGAGAGGTGCGTAAATCCCATTGAGTACTAGGCCACTGTTAGGTTTCCCTGTTCTAAGTGGATTAGCTCCCGAATATGCATAGAGCATAGAGTTGCTGGTATGAACTCCACCTGGAAGAGGCTCTCAAAGTATAACTAGAAAAGGGTCATCTCCTCATTTGTCTAGAGAATCATGATCAACCATCTCCCTACTATTCTGTGAAGGAGACTAGCATCTAGGATCACCATCTGGTATGCTGGTGTCTCTATCAAGCAGAAAACTTTTTCAACAGTCTGCATCAGGTCCTCAGATGCCTGTGGATCTATATCTCTTTGAAACATCAGAGGCCTCTATCTCTAGAACTCATGAAACATACTTAGTCAACGTGCATTTTCCACTAGTGGGCCTGGTGGAAACTTCTTCTCTAGGGGTTGTGGTGCTTCTTGTACACCAACCAAAGGTGCTACCACTATAAGAGGGCCCTACACAAATTCCCCATCGCTCGGCGGGCCATCATCGTGATCTCTCTCTAGAATCCTAGATGGGTGTCTATGTAGAGGTATCATGTAATGTAAGAGATGATCCATGGTCAATAAGTTATACCTGATGAGATGACTCTAAATAGATTAAAAGAAAAACATTTCCAAAACACATGCAACTAGTGTTTTTGTGAACAAAGTAGGAAAATATAATTCAGGGTCCTCGGGTGTGGATACGTTGGCCACTGCCCCAACACTTGACTCCCTGAACTTAAATCCAAACTCAATACACTTTACACTATCACCCCATTGAAAATTATAGAATCTTAGTTCCTCTGGTAAAACTAATTTCCCTCTGATACCATATTGTCACGACCTATCCCATGAGGCATGTGTCGTGACTACCCCGATCCCGCCTTCCATAGGCCCGGGGTATGTAAATAGAACTGTAAAAGAAAAACCCAAAAAGGGAAGGTATTACCTTTAAACCTTTACACATAGAGATAGGGCACACTACACACGAGAGAAAAACAATAGAAAAAGAGTAGTATAACCACCACTAAAAACCACTACATAGATTAAAAGTAAGTACTAAATGTAAACGGAGCCAATATACAATCCCAACTGAAAGAGAATTATAGAAAAAAACTTTAGATATTGTCTTCCAAGTATCCTACCTCAAAGGTAAGTACATCTCACCATTGTGTCTCACCGCGTCAATCGGTCACCTCCGTGCACCATATCGCCTTAGCTCTCTAAAGTCTCAATCATGTTGTATGTCATCTACACAAGAAACAACAAGATTCGGGAGAAGCTTTTGAAGGGGTGAGTATAACAATACTCAGTACGAACACTGAGACCTCTAAAGGACACACAGAATTCCGGAAATGAAAAACCCCAAAGCATGATTTCAATCACAGAGCGCAAAGTAAAAGATATATTTCAATAGGTATACAACTTATAGAAAAGGATTAAAGACGATTAGTCATAAATCTAGATTATCTTATATTGTTGAGAGGCTTTTCTACTGGTCTGCATAGGTTTTCTATGATCTGACTCGCATAGGATCACTAGGTGCTGACCCATAGAGGATCGCTAGGTCTTGACCCATAGAGGATCGCTAGATGCTAACCCATAGAGGATCGCTATGAACTGACCCATAAATGATTACTAGGTGCTGAACCACAGAGTATAATTATGTTCTGACCCATAGAGGATCTCTATGTGCTGACCCATAGAGGATATCTATGTGTTTACCCACATAAGATCACTATTCCTTCATCACGTCACAACCAACCACTAGATTCCCTCATGTAGCTCCATTGATTCCAGAGGATCCACACCTCACACCATTTGTCATATCTTAGATGCCAAGGAGACCCACATAGATGTAACCCAAAGGACCGTCTTGTCATAAGGGTTCCAATGAGATTGATGGTGTGTCAGTCAGACACCCAGTCTGTAAGACATTGGAAAAATAGTAAAAAAACTTGGTTGGATTCATGTTTAATCCATAACAAACATATACAAACATTTTCCAAAATTGAAGTGATGTATCTCAAATTTACCTATTCATCATAGGGGTCCTCATGCCATAGGCGGCGCATCATTCAGAAGCTCGGTCTATGATTTATAGCTTTTTTAGTGAAATGGGGGTCGGTCGGGTCCAGGTCGGGTCCAGCATGGGTCCAGTAAGGGTCTGGCCCAACCGGACCATTGGGCCCTTGGATTTGGACTGTTGGGGGGTCCGACCTAGTTACCATGGGTCCAGACTACCTAGGAGGGAGCGACCAACCTGAAGAACCCAGCCCGCGTGGTGTGGGCTAGTTGTGATGGTCCGAACATGGGGCATCTGATTCTTCCAGTTTGTGGCACCAGTAGGTGCCTCCCCCTATCTCATCAAATCTATCATGATCTACCTATTTGTGCACTATCCAAGTGGCCCAATCATACATCTCCATCTCTAATCTGCACCGACTCGTGTTGCATCCTCCACCGTCGTGACCGTCTAGCCGCGGATCCTTGTCGTCATCCTTCAACCCAGCTAGTGAGGCTTGGATTCCTCCTACTGCCACAGAAACTATGGATTCCACCTATTTGAGCTAGCTAGTGTGGGCCAGTCACTGGTACCAATTCACCAGTAGCATCGCATTGGCAGCACCTTTCGTGGGTCAATGAAGATGCCTAAATGGTCTGTTTTCCTTCCTGTATGCTCCTACGGGCCTCTCGGGTCACCACCTTCCCTGCGAAGCGAAGAAAATCTCATTTTTGACATGTTTCGTGGTCTCCCATGAAGAATGCACAATATCCAAGATCACCTTTGGGTATAGTCATTGTTCAGATCAGCCTATTCCCTCCATGTTAGCGTTATATCATGGGGAAGACAAAAAACATCACATAGATTAAGAATATCCCCTAGTCAAATCCCTAAAACAACCTCCCACAAGATAGAATGAGTCGTGGATCAAACTATTAGTTATTTGATCCACGTATGTTTTATTTTTCAAGAATAAGATAGGTGGAATCATTAAAAACTTAGACAAAATAAATCCCCTACCTAGATTCAGTTGAATTTGTTGAGGACAAGGGAGGAATTCCGCGTTTTTTGACATTCCACGTTCTTTGGCATTCATCACCACTAGTTGATCTCCAGATTGGATCCTCCAATGATCGATTTACATTCTCTATTCTTCATTAGAGAGGAATTTTTCCAGAGTGTTCATCAGAGATTTACCCAAAATCTTCTCTCTTTCTCACCAACTGATTTAGATAAAAATAAAACATTGAAGCGTTGTTGTGTTCATTAATGTGACTCAATTATTGAAGCTTAATTAATGAACCATTGATTAAATAGGCATTATTATTGCACTTAAATAGAAACAATTCATTAAATGATACTCATTTAATGTTCTTCATTACACTGTGGTTTCACCAACCTTCTCTCAACAGTTGAAGAAAAAAATAAAATATCTCAAAGATTTGTTTTATTATTTTTCTGAAAAGTCCAAAATTTAACATTCCCATCTGAACCCTGATGTTTGATGTTAGGATTCACCTAATTAAATCTTGAAGCTACAAATTTAATAGTGCCCTTGGATTATTAATATGATAACCAATTAAAAATATAGAAAATAATGCTCACATGTTTACTGAACATACATTAAAAAATGTTCAAAAATCTGTTAGGCTCTCTAGGCCTTGGAGTCACATGCTTTCGAATTTGGATATCTCAAAAAAATTCCATATAATTAAAATAAATCAAACAGAATTTCAGGGTCTTTATAGGAGGAAGGATGATGTTATGGAAAGTACTATTTAAGCTCTACCATAGTGGAGGAAGACATTGGAGCACCCCAAACTATTGGTATGAACCTAAGATAACTATCCTTGAATTGAGCATCGGTGCCTAGTGGAAGATCTACAGGAGGTTCCTCCAGAGCCACTGCATAAGGTATAATGGGTGACTCACGTCCTACCACCTCAATAGAATTCTCAACACCACTCTCTTGGAATACATCATGGGAACATCATAGTGGAATAACACTAAAATTTCCAACCACACACACATCATATATAAATTGTTAATATATAAATGTACAAAAAATAGGTATAGAGCATTCCACTAAGCATAAAATAGCTAAATGTCTGCTCCTAGATCCATTCTTAGATAAGAAGGAAAATAACTTATAAGGATCACAATAATTTCTCCCATATCCCATTTTCAATCTAATTCAATTTTAGGGTCTCAATTTTCTATAAAAGGTTTCCATTTCATTTATAAAAGGTGGTATTCATTGGACTCACTTATGCACTTAACCCCATTTATAAATGATTTAATTATTTGGTTCGCTATTTCTTATTTAAATGGTCCTATACACATTGTAAATAGAAATTAGTGTCCAATTAATCTAATTTATTACATTGTCTTCAAAAATAAATTAGAACATTTCAATATTTATAATGAAATAGGAACTACAAGGCTCAACAGAATAAGTCGCAACAATAATCACATAAAAACAAGCAATCCATGCTGAACGTAAATGTGACCTAGCATAATGCATGACCTGTAGTTCCCGGTAATATGAATGTAATGAAATTTTATAATTTCATTGTGTTGAAGAAATATAAATTGTTATTTTAATAATATCATTATCGATAACATCACAAAATGAGTGTGTCACTCAGTGAGGAATTCATATCAACCCTAAATGGCCTAATAAATAACTATAATTCCCATACCATTTCAGTTGGGTTTCCTCAATATATGGGTTACCTATGTCCAAGAATAAGGTAAATTCCAAATCCATATGTCCTAGTATCCTGTGTAACCCCAAATAGTAATACAAAAGGAAAATCCACGAATACCACTTTGTATCATCCCGCACCGAGTGTCACTCAACAGTGCCATGAGACGGTGGGCCACATGACCTCCATCACATCTCCCCAAATTTCAAAATATTCTTGCTAGAAGAGAGGTCATAGGGTGTGTCTTTTGGTAGAAATTTCGTTTATAGATCTAATTATGAACAACATTAAATAAACAAAATTATATAGAGGAAGCATAATAGTAATCATGAAGAAGCGTAAAAATATTCAAATAAAACATGCAATGGAAATTGGTAATTGGAAGAATCATGTATTCAACAATTAATACAAAAAATGGTCATTACATGATACTATACAAAAAAATGAGTATTGGGGAAATATTGGTACAATATTATACTTTATACTATACAAAATCACAAAAGACAAAAAATTTCTACACAGTATCTCAATCATAATCTCAGTAATCTATCCCCAATATCCATCCTAAGTAGTAAGAAAATCAGGAATTGGAAGTAGTTCACATATATTAATATATTCCTTCAATCATAATGTCTACTCAGGTACCAAATGATGCCTGAGTTGGGAGTGAGATATGAATCACAATGTTCCGGCACCCATGGTGTCTAGACCCTTACACTTCATGAAAAAAATGATAAGAAGTGTTTCATATGTAGATAAAGTAGGTAAATTTATAAATAATCATGAAAACCTTGGTTCGGGTTCCTAGTTGGATACATGTCTCATACCACCTACATTAGACTATGATGGAAGTCTGAGAAAGGTACTTGTACAAGGCATAATATATATATATATACAAGATCCAATAGTAATCAAGGCTACCTAAGAAATACAAACCCCTATTATTGTGCTTCATATTAGGGTCTAATTCACATTTTGTCATCCAAGTGTTCTAGTAAAATAAGAATATGAAACAAATATCTATAAGAAAGATCAAAATAATGATAAGGGGTGCATTTGATAGAACAAAAGTCAAGTAGCCCATCAAATCTGAAGGTGGAGTCTTGATACCATCCATAGAGATCTAAATAGAATCCCAAGGGCCGCTAATAGTGTCTCTAATATATCCCAATACAACTGATTGCATCCAAGGTGACCTATACGACGTCTTCTGTATTACATGGGGATGGTGACACTAAGCTCGTGCCATGTATTTCACACAAGGGACCAGGTATCACCAAAGGCATGGCATAGCCATCTTTCCAAAAGGGTATATGCTTAGTTTCTCCCCAAGGGAACCAACCTTGATCATTATTATATGTAAAAAACTCAGAAAGAACGTTCCTAGAAATCCAAAGCATCGCTCCTCTTGCATCAAATCTTAACTAACCAAACTCAGTGATTCCAACCTTAGAATCCTTAATACAGGACCCATGTTCTCTCCTGACATGTATCAAGTGAGCCGTAATATCAAGTCATATAATAAGGAAAGGCATATATAATTATTCAGATTCCATCAATTATTCATCTCAAAAACACATGCTTATGAAGCTGACCAATGTTGGTTCAATCATATGAAACACATAAAGCATTAAACAAGAGAAATCATGGGTATCAGAAATTAAGAACAAGGCATAGCATGTACATATTTTCTTGTCTTCATTTATTTAATGCAAACAATATTTCCAAGGCATCACATATAATTCAAGCCATTAAAACAGGGCATAATAATTAATCACTTTCATAAGAAATATAATATAATCAAGGAAGATGGAATTAACATGACTTTAGTCCCATGTCATCAATGACATATAAATAACCCGAGTTCACATGCTTAAACAATCATGAGAAATCAATTCAAACAAATAAAGGTATTAAGAGATAAACATTAAATAAGGAACAATAACTTGTATCATGTAGTAACATAAATATAAGCACTTGAGTAGGCTCAAGGATATAAGAATTAATAAAAAATGAAATAAGATTAAATAATGGGATAAATAACAATCATATAAATCAAAAAAAATATTGAATGGAATATGAAATTTACACTTGGGATGTCATTTATAATCAATAAGAGGCATTCCTAAAATGTTCCAATTCATGGTTCATTTCTCATTTTATTCAATTTACCAATTTAAAACATTAAAAAAAAAGTTCCACACACACACACAAGTGAAACACAACACAGCGTACATTGGAAATTTAGGTTAATTATGATGGAACACCCAAAATGGTGGAAAAGGAAAATTTTACACCCTATGAATGGGTTTCTTCATAATCTAAAGTCACAGTAGACATGGAAAACCATTACATTCATTTTAATATACAAGAGATAATCTTCTCCAAATGGATCCAACATGTGGAATAATAGAACAACATGTAAAACACCAAAAATTAATGGGAAATAGATTATTCCCCATGCCTCGATGTCATGGTTGTCCACACATCTGACAACAGAATTGATTCAACCTAAAATGGGAGAAATCAATGGATTTTTCAAAAATCCCAAAAAATAGAGAAAAATTATGTTACACACAAATATCACAACCGATGTTGGAGGAATATATAAATAGATTATTTAAGATTATATAGCTTGTTGAGATTATTATATTGATTTTTATGGGGATGAAATCAGTGGAGAAAGGAAGGAGAAATCCCAAAACCCCAAAGGAGGAGAAGAGAAGCTCATTCTCCATGGAGGAGGAGGAGAAATCTACTGGGAATTAAGAGGGAAAAATAATGGATAATCAAAAAATATTCAATAAGGTAAAGGATTTCATTTCACCTACTTTTCCTATTAGGCATGGTTTGGCTACACGATTTGGCCAAACTGTGTGCTAACTATGTACAAGGTTCTGCTTCACGGGGCACATCACATGTAAACAGTTCACAGTTTGACTAACCATGTGGAAACCATGTGTTTTACCCAATACCACACCTAAAACATTTTATACAGTCATGCACCATATCTCACATAGTTATTGAAAAACCATGTGGCCTAACATGTTTTCCCATTTTTCTAGTGCTTCATGCTTCAATTTTTCCCAAAATACCCTTTGCACCTCCTTTAACCACTTAGGAATCAAAACTATGGTTTTTTTATGAAGTAAACCAAAACATTAATGGTATGTACCTTTGGATAAATTCGGGGCATTACATTTTTGACTTCATGTGTTAATATAGAGCTGAAGTGACAGTGAGTTTATTTTGATAATCTATATTTAATTAATTTATTAATACTCTTATGTATTGTACTATTTCAAAAACATTTATTCATGATAAATTATTTTATACACAATTCATGGTGAACTACTGATTTTTAATCAAACCCTCTTTGGGTTTCTATTTTGTTCCCTAGAAAGCTTCATGGATGGATGTCTTGACAAAGGAAAGGGGACCTATGCTTGATTGTTTGTTTTTTTTGTATACAATATCTTGGAAATGAGGGTAAGCATGGGGTTTGGGACCATATTTTGGAGTCTTTATTTTCTATATATCTTTTAATTGTTTTCTTATAATACTTTAATCATTACTTTTAGGTTGGAAAACTATATAGAATGAAATAGTTTATGGTGTTTATAATATTTGGCATTTTCTTATTTATCTATGGGAGTTGAAGTGTATTTTTTTTATTATGTTTTCACTTTGATTGATATAATATACCATACCGTGTATCCTCACCATAAAAGTTATGAGACCCTCTCTACTAGTTAAAATCCTCTAGAATATGGGGAAAAATTATGGTCTCTTATTAACTCAACTTCGTCATGTGATGGAGAACCAGGTTAGGGATGTTACACATAACATAACATGTCATAATCATAATCGGTCACAATATACTTGTACATTTGATCAACATCAAACATGGTCTAACAAGATAAACTGGTATACTCATGGAATCAACAATAATATATGGGTCTCATGGGATACACAGACATATATATGTGATAAATATCAAGCATAGTCAAATAATATATTCCAAAACAAGATTCATATCAAGGATATAAGAGTTTATTGGGCCCCAAATGGTAAGGAACTTCTTACCTTATGTTTCTTGAGGAAAAACTTATAAACATATCGTGGGAAAATACCACAAGTCAAGATTGAATTCCAATGACACCTAGACATTTTTCCAACTCATACACATCAAGGATTTATAATGATATTAAAGAAGATTCTATGTCAAAGTATAGGTGTCTACACCAAAATACTTCTCAAAATCCACGAAAAGACCATGAATTGAGATTGATCAAAATAGGTTTTACTGAAACACTAGATATGTGATCATTATTGAAATAATCCAAGATTTAAATGTTATTTCGAATTATAATCTATGGATTTGGAAAATACCAATTGGATCTATGATTCATTCTAATGGAATTAGGTTAGATCATGATGAAACCAAAAGATATGATGGTTTTGGATTCCATTCCTTAATTCCCAATCATCAACACACTTGAATTAGAAAAAATAGATCTTGGATTGAGAGGAAATCATTTAGAAAAGGATATGTATTATCTTTGTTCAATATGGATACTATTAGAAAGAATAATGTGGAAAATTAGAAATTATTGTAAGTTAAAGACGATTATCATATCATAAAATTATGCACGCTTGGTTTTATCATGCATTTTTTCAAACTGTGTTCCAACCATGAGAGTCTTACTACATCTTCTAGAAACACACATTATTTAGTCTAAATTTTTTTAAAAAAAATCCACTAGGGAGTGTTGAATGTGTTTTAAGGGATGCCACATTATTCTATAAAACATAACCCTTAATCAGTCTCCACCCCAGGTGATTCTACCACAATAATCATGGTTTCCAGGAAGATCATCATGGTTTTACCAAACCTTCCTCTAACCATGTAATACAAAAAACCCTATAAATATCCTTGAAATTAACTAGAAACCATTATAATTTAACAAAAACAATTAATAGTACAAAAACACATGATTAAATAACGAAATTAACTCAAAGCACACCAAAAATATATAATTTTTCTGTACCATAATCCACATAGTTTCCTTGTGTATCATCATGGTTTTTCAAAATCATTATCCAAACATGAACCTCCATAAATTCCTCTAAAACTCTTTGAAACCCACCAATAACATTTTGAACTCATAAAAAACAATTCATATTTTATGAAACATAATTAACGGCATAACTTAACTTATTACACACTAGAAAAATTAAATTCCATTATATAGGTAGGGATGACCTCTACCATGGGTGGTATGGTATATTTTGGTATAATGTGGGTGATATTGAACACCATATAAGGAAAAATCACGGTTCACTTAGGTATAGTGGTATGTTTGTGTTTATTTCTTCTAATTATGAAAACAATATACGATCCATGAAGTTGTCTTAACCACTTTTATTTTGGGATATCATTCGTTGATGTAGCTACTTATGGGGTAGTATTGACAATTGATTTAGTGGAGGGATACATTATAGGATTACATGGGATATGGTCAATGATAGATATCACCATATATGGGCATAATGATCATTTTATTTTTTTGACATGATGTGGTCAATGGGATAGGGCTGATGATAGATATATACATGTTTTGAGTTGGTATATTTAGGATATTGATCTATAAATTTGTATGAAATGGTTAACCCTATGACTCATACTGTGGCATGTAAACATTCCTTCAGGGATTCATGTATGGATTTAGGTGTTTGTATTAATTATCATTGGTATATAATGTAATTTGGAATGCAATTTGTAATATTTCCAATGGAATTTTAGGTTTAATAGACCATGGATTCATCATTCCACTTTGGCACTAAACAAACGAGTTAAAGTAACACATTATTGAATAATGAGAACACATTAAATAGGTTGTTCACATGGTATTTGTTTTTATATGTTTATTTTTTCTGAAAATCATATTTATATAAATATTATATATAGACACTATTAGCGGTGGCCTAATGAGTTCATACTCATACCCTGCACAAGACCTTTGGGCACATGATGATTTTATAATTCATAATAGAAGAAATGTTATGATTTTTACATTTAGATCATTTTATCAACAGGTGTGGTAGATTGAAATGTTTTATATTGTTTTATTTTGGAGAAACACTGGTTGGATCATCTATGTTCATATGGGGGTGATGTTTTTTAGTTTTTAGACACATTTTAATATGATCATACTATCAGTGATCCATTTGAGTATTGAGTGATTGTTATGAATGAGTACATATAATCTTGTATAGAATATGTTATGCTATAAATTTATATCTTATTTTATTATTATATACTTTGTTTAATATCTTTTATATATTTTTTATTGTTATATTTTATTCTTTAAAGGGTATATTCTCCCCACCATCACACTTTATACCCTGACTAGTACCTAGAAACCTCAAGAATGTGGGGGGAATACCTAGGTTAGTGGGTTTCTAGATAAATTATTTTTTATATGATTTGGTTTGGGGAATAAAAATATTATAAAACTTTTTTATAAAATGATACTATTTTGGACTTGATTATTAATTGGGTTGTTGTATATGGAGGTTAGGGGTGTATGAGGAAGTGGGAAGAATGTTGTGTTGGCTTCCTAGTCATCATAAGTTTGGGATGAAGTCCATGTATCTTGGAAATTATTTTTTTCTTCATGGTTACAATTGAGTTATTTTATCTAGATAAGATTATTTTTATATATTATTGATTTATTGTTTGAATCTTCAACCATAAGGGAAAGAAGTGGTACTCATGCATCATTATAAGCATGTTTGGTTCACAATACATAAGTTTTCCTTCTTATGGATTAAATATAATTTCTAAAAAACGGATTTGGTTTACCAATGTTTCAAAAAACCAATCACTATTGCAAAATGACCTTAGATCCATGGTTTGTAACCATTGGTATAGCCCATAAAACAGTCGATATAGGTTATACCCACAGTTCAGAGATCTGTGTGATCTTATATAATCGATATAGATATGATCTATAGAAATGGTTTTAAAATTCTATAAATATGATTATGAACTATGAGAATAGGAGTATTCCACCATTTCAACAACACTATACCCATGGTTTTAAACCCTGGGTATAGGATTTAAATCTTTTCATTCCTATGATTTCGATCCCTGGACCACCTGTATACCAATTATCCTCCAAACCTCTACACCACATTGGGTTATTGGTATATAAATATATATTTAATTATATATATTTGTTTAAACCAATGATATAGTTGAAAAACTATGGAAATAGTTTTTCTGGCAGATTTGTTTTATCTCGTGAATTTTTTTCTTTCCCTAACAAGGGAAGGTTTTACCCAGAGTTCTCTAAAACCATGGGTATTAGCATGACCAATACCCATAATTTTTGGAGAACCATAGTTATAGATTTTAAAAAAAACCTCTATATCTATGGTTTTTGGAAAACTGTGGGTATAGGGTTGACTTTTACCAACAGTTTTAGCAAAAACTATGGTTATAGGTCTTGATCTAAACCCTATATGCATAGTTTTGAAAAATATGTGGTTATATGTTGGAAATTCTAACCTATAACCATGTTTTAACAAAACCATTGTTATATGTTTATATACAATCCCTATACCCATATTTTTTGGAAACCCATGCGTATAGGGGTGACCTATAACCATGGTTCTAAAACTGTGTGTATTTTTTCATTTTCTAGTAGTGTATGTTGATTTTTCAATATAAACTATTTGTTATATTATAATAATCAAATCTTATTGATTATAGTTACTAATTTTATCAAATATTTATATCCTTCATCGGAATGTTCTGTGTGATGCCTAACCTAGATACAGGTAGGTGGGGCCATGAGGCTAGATGGTATGAGGATTGGGTGCAAATAGAGGACTGTAAGGGTTTTTGTGATGAAAATTCTATTACACCTTTCCTTGTGTATTATATTTTGATTGTTATATATGTTTTGAGTATGGTATTTGAATATCAGTGATAGGAAACCTTAAAAACCTCCATTAGAGTGTCCAGATGGTTTAGATATAGTCCCACTAATTATGGAAAAGGATTGGGGCCTATGGGTACAGATGATCGTGAACTGTATACAGAGGTTGTGGTGAAGATAGTTCAGCCACAACATCTAGATGATTTTTGGTAGTGTTCTGATGATCATATTAAAGTAATATTTATATGGTATATAAAATTAATTGATTAGCGATAAAAAATATCTTATTTATCAGTAGAATATTTTATGAGGAAGTATTAGTCGCAACATCCTCTCTTGTTTTAGGGAATGGTAAGACCCTAGAAAACTGAGTATTGGATTGAGTAGTCTAAATTATCTTCAGTTAGACTGAGGAAATATTAGGGTGAAGGGTGAAACTATCGGCATATATACTCTAGGTACCAGTGAAATGGTGTTTGTATGTGTGGGTACACGTAGGCCAACATGACGGGATAACATGGAAGGACTTCATGACATGGTTATTTGGTCCCTTCTTCCTCGAGATGATGAGGGAAAACCGATTCCATGAGTGAATGAACCTTATATTGGATGAGGAATAAGTCATGGATTTTATTTTCAGGTTCATGTAATTTATTATTTTCACTGAAATTAAAGGGGGTGAGATTGTTATGGTGAAGTGATTCAAGGATAGACTTCGATATGCTATGCTGGTCCATGTGAATATATTTAAGTTGACCTAATTTATTAAGGTAGTGAAACAAGTGTTAATATTATATAATAACATTATGGATTATAGTATGAATTTCCCAAAAGAGGTATCAGGTTGGGATTATAGTGTATCTTCCAGTGTGAGGAAGTGGGGACATGGAGAGATCAAGTAGTGTAGCTGGAGAATAGGATTGATATTTATGTAATGGAGTTGGTTTTTAGTGAGGTGTTATCAGTGTTGGTATTAATGGAATGTATGGGCCTGTAATGATCAGGGAAAAAATGAGTGTTGGGAGTGTATTCATATCATAGTATGCTGGAGATAATTTATTAGGGCATACGTATGCATCTAAAGTAGGATTTAGAGTAGTGCTAGAAGGTAGTAGATAGGATTCATATACATACATGGGATATGGAAAATGATAGAATAAAAAATTGTGGTGTAATTAATGACCCAAAGTAAGAATCTATAAGGTGGATTGACATTAGGGAGTCATGATTTGGGTCAGTTCCACAAAATCAAGCCAAAATTCTCATAGTAAGACATACAGATATTGAAAGTCAAAGCTATTCCATGAGAATTTAGGTTCTAATTTAGTATGATGTGTACTTTTTCACTATGTGAATTATGTGTAAATGGATTGACTAGATACCAATTAAGGTATGTGCACTGGTTATGATGTGTGGTGGATGTGTATTATTTCTAATACATGAGAATTCTGATTGATGTTTGATTACGATATCATTATTGTTTTTTTAGGTTAATTAGAATGTGGCCAGGTTAGTGACTCATATGGTGGGGAGTTCCATGAGTAGTGATTTTCACATTGATTCCATTTTTTATAAATATCATGAAAATATTGATGTGTTCAATATCATCTACATATATTTTGAGTCTAGGGAGTAGGTCACATGGTTTTAGGTTAGAGTTTATCATTTTTGTAGTTGGAGATAGTTTGGGGATGAGTTTTCATATGGTGGGGTGATTACAATGTCATAGGTTCTTGAATGGGGTAATTTAGGATTTGATTAGTCAAAACATATATCTTTCATTGTGTTTATGTTTTTGGATGGGCTGGAGATGGACTGGAGCTCGAGCATGGAAAGTTTTCCTTGGTTCCAAAAACTGAAATTTCAAGATATAGGGCATCGAGTACCTGATAGAATAGTATCAGGTGCTTAGTTGCATGGTTAGGGGAGCTGATGTACCTTTTTAGTCCACCAGCCACTCAGTTGACCCAATGTGGGTACCTAGTACCCAATAGGTACCTTGGGACAAGGGGTTGGGTATTCTATAGTTCCATTCTGTGGTTTTTTGAAATTTTAAAATTTATTTATATATTTAATTAACTTTATTATATTTTGGTGTGTTTATTTCAGCCCATTTTGTATAATTGATTGACAAAAATTCTCTCTATATCATTCATTCACATCTTTATAGGGGATCATGTTCATTGTTCAATGGTTATTGGTTTCATCTATCTCATTAAGTCACTACAAGTAAGGTTAACTTTCTCCTATAGTTCTTCATTTTCAATTTTGGCTCTTTAAACATTATGGGGTGTTTTGACTAAAATCCATGTTTTAGGTATTTTCCTTTGGTACATGGATTTTTCCTTCCTCTATTAAAATTGCACTATAGTATTAGACATACATGCCTCTAATTGTATTAGGTTGGTGGATTATACCTATTAGTAATTTTATATATTTTTTATGTGTCATGTGATAATCAATCCTGGATGGGTGTTCAGAGAAACTAGGTATGGGACCATTTACAAATTTAGGTGTTCATGAGTGATTTCAAGGTTCTTTCTCTTATGTTAAATAAGAGGTTAAAATAAGTATGTATTATTTTTTCGGGTTTTGAGACCTTTGGGATTGATGATTGTGAAGTCATATGTTGTAATGTTTTTGTTCTTATAATATTCACTTGATTCCTTTCCTTAGGAACATGGCGGTTGTAGATTATAAGATCATGGGGAAACATGGATTACGTGTGTGATATTAGTGGTGGTGAGCATCATTGTGAATGGAATGGGATACACCAATATGATTTGGTTGGTGTTAACACCATGGATAGGGTGATGATGGTTTATAGAGTTATAAACATAGTTTATCTATGATTGTCACACAATGTGGGTTCAAATCTATGAAGGTCATATACACACTTGACAAGGACCATGAGGTAGTTATGACCACAGGTTGTTTTTTTGTATCCTCCATAAACAAAGAGACTTTGGGGGATATTTTTCACCATTTATTTGGGGTATGGTATATGTCGTTGGTGTCCTTGGATATGGATGATGATTGAGATCTCTATATGGGATAATGAATCTCATTATATTTATAGGACATGTTGAGGCCAATGGGTCAGAAGTGATGACACATATACATACTTCCTATGGGTTTCATCATGATATTAATCTGGTGGTTGGTATGGGAAAATATTGTCCCTATGACTCTTGATGTGGCATGTTGATGTACCTCTAGGATGTCACGTATTTCTCAAGTTGTTTTTTGAATTTTTGTTTCCATGAAATTCTATGAGTTAAGGATCTGGTTGGATGTCCAATGGAACTTCTGGTGTGATAAACATCTGGTGAATCTTCCCACTGTGGCACTAAAAAGATTAGTTAAAATATCACCTCATGGCATAATGATCATGGGTAATGTATCTTGTTCATGTTGTATTAGTAAAAATTTATATGATTTTTCATAAACTCCTATATGTATGGATATAATCTAGGGCCACTATTGGTGGTAGAATACTAAGTTTATACCACACCTTAAACTATCCCTCTAGTATATATTCATAATTTTTGATTCATGATATAGGAAAAGGTAAGATCATAGAATCTGCACCTTAGTAGCTCATGGTGCAATAAAATCATTAGTCATATGTTATTGGATTTTGGAGATAGAGTCAGTGGATCCTCTATTATAATAACGGTAATATGTCTTTGGATATTTTTAAACCCATTTATATGTAATAAATCTCTTGTAAATTCAATTGTGTCTTGTGGAACATCAAATATTTTTACATACACTATTTTATAGCCTAAGATACTTACTTAATTTCTCTATGGATTATTTCAAATATAGCTTCTAATAATAGATTTTTTCAATTAAATTTTTTTGAATTTTTTATCAAAGAGATTAATAAATCTATATTTTCTTATGTAAATTTCAGGAAAAGGGTAGTTCGCACCACAACCTTATGCATCATTCGATGATAGATTTTTTGGTAAGGTTCATTATAACTTTTTAGGACCCATTAACACCATTAAATAAACATCATTACAAAATGGATGATAAGATATTTTTCACTATTACTGAAAATATATGGTCACTATAAAAATTAAGATCAATCTATGAAGGTATATTTGAGTGAATTCACATATTCTTTTTAGATAATCTCGTGTGATATATGAATAGATTCTCCACAATGGACGTGAAAATTAAATTCTGGTCGAGATAACTATGCCATGAATTACTACCATGAAAATCATATAGGGCCATGATTATAGAGTCTAAAATTAAATTTCATATATTAGAAAGGTCACATAAGGAATCTTTACATCGTATCATGGCCCATTTGGAAATTTTAAATTCGTTAAAGAAGAAAAAATCTCATCATTCCATGAAGATGTTTTCCTCACCAGATTTATGGATTATGGAAAGTTTGAATAAAAATGTTGATGTTTCTATCTCATGATAGTTAGTTGGTTACTCAATCAACTGATAACTATTTATTTGAGTTTAATTGTGGGGATTTTATGGAATAATATCCAAGTGATTAATTTTAATTAAAGTACATTATAATTTATTTTTTATTTTAATTTATAATTTTAAATTAAAATATATTTTAGATAAAGTGAATATTTCTCTACATAATATTAAAATCACAAAAAATAGGTAATAGAGAGTTATTAGTGATTTTAATTAAGAAAATAGTTGTGATGTTTATTTAAATATTTGGTATTAATGTAATGTGTGATCAATATAATTTTATTTGTAGATCTTTTTTGGAAATGAAAATATACTATGAATATCACTGATGATTTACAGGTGAATAATCGAGAAATAAAGGTAACACCCTTGTAGTTTTAGGTTTATTATTTAGATTCATATCTTATGAATTTGACATGTATTCTCATAATAACCTTGTATCCCTTATTAAATAAGTGTATAAAAGAGAGGAAGAGGCCATATACCTTGTATGGGTAGTGTAGATCCCAAGGAATGGTTAGGTAACACTAAGATAGGGGTAGATCTGTGGTATATACGTTTATAAATTCTTCCATTTTGAACTCAACCTATTGGACCTGTTAATGTTCTTTATCCACTAAATATAATCTATCAATATCGCCTCATATGAAATAATAATAATAGGGTTTATAACAAACAATATTTATAGGTTTAGGTATGATGAATTTATTTTTATGTAAAGGCCCAAGCTTGATGTAAATGTATGTTACATTAATTTTGCAGAACACATAATAAATGACACAAATAGATTCTCAAAGACCTTATTCGTTTAGATTCATTGGAAACTTGGACAGTAATCTTCTTAACATGGTGAATGATCTTCAAAATCTCCCATAATTATATTCCCCCTTTATATAAGAAAATATTAATAATATCCTTGGGAAAAGAAAACATAAAAAGGGTGAACTCAAATGCTCATTAATGGTAATCATTGAGAATATCAAAAAAAATCCTAAACATAAAGTTTAAGTATACAAATTATGATTTATAAAGTAAGTCTTGGCAGTTCGTAATGCATAAATCATAAATAAAAACAACCATGATAACATAGAAATGACATAAAACATGGAATTATAAAAAAACAATAAGATCATAATATGATTTCTATAGTATCCAAGGAATTTCTATCATGATAATCTTAGGGAACAAAGTATTTTACTGAACCTGGTTTACTCTCTATTCTGACCATGTATTACTAAACAAGATTTACTTGTTGTTTCAACCCTATATTACAGAACCAGATTAAATTTCCATTCCAGTCATGTTTATCTCATGATATATAAATCTTTACCCAATGCATTGGAGGGATATATAGGTCACAACCATCGAATAATGAAATTATTCTTACATATACCACAAAAATATAAAATATTCCTCATAGCATAACCCAATAAATAAAACGGTCTTTTTAAACATCAATACATTATATCATAATCCATATAAAATATCATTCCATCATTAACACAATAAAATCATAGAAAAAATAGGGATAGAAACATAACCCCATTTAAAGAGAATTATCTTTTATAGAAAATAATTTTGAAAAAACAGTTGAACTTAATTCTTTAAAATATCATTTCTTATTCAAAAAAATATTATTTTCGCAAAATGCATTCCAATTTTAAAATAAAATAATTCAGTTTAAAATAAACATTAAATGGTTTGGAGAAGTTTCATGGAAATAATGCTTTGTGACACTGTAAAAAACATTCATTTTGTATAAGTTAAAAAAATATTATCCTCATACTTTTGGCAGAAAAGTCAAAAAGTAACTCAAATCAAATAACGAAAAATGATTCCTTTAATGTCGTTTTTTAAAAATTCAATAAAGATTAAAATTAACTTTAAAAAATTAGTACAATAGATATAATATTACATAATTAGAAAACATGGATTCATATGATAACTATATCCTAGTAAATACTTACGTATTAACAGTCTGTGACAATAAAAATGAGATTGAAAAAAGTATCCCTTACATTAGGTCCAATGTGCTTCTTATGTTTCTCCTTTATAATAGTTTAAATAATTTTATTAAATTATTTCAAAATCATGGTCATCAGATATGGTCATATTCTTCTTCTTTTTTTGTAACAATTCATCATTACTCATTATTCAGATTTTAACTACTTTATGATTGTATGCATATTTTGTCAAATAAGTTATGGTTCTATTTATTAGGTAATATTTGAATCATTATAAAATTCTACTAACATAATAAATACTATATTTTTTTCATTCTGTACATTTATACAATTATTCTTGAGTAGTTATAATGTAGAACGAATCACATCGCATCGTGGAGACGATAAGTCGTATATACGCATGAGCGACGATATCATTCCCATGAATGGTATTTATTTTTTTGGTGTACTATATTTCATAATAAATATCATTTTATAATAATCATATAGATTTATTACATTCATTTTTATACCTATCAAAGAAAGGTGGTGGTGAAAAAAGGATTACACCACGGCATGGAGATGGTAATTCATACGTATGCATGTGTGGTGATATCATCTTTCTTAGGATGGAGAGAAAGTTGAATATGGTTGTTTCATAATTATAATACCATCTAAAAATATAATTTCTACTTGATTTATTATTCTATAATGGAAAAAATAATGAGATATAAGTATAAGTAGAACAAAATATGAAAGAATTAGTAGAAGAGATTAGCTCTTCTTTGTTGCGCCCTTTTTAGATCTCCTCTTAATAGAGCTAGTGTTAGCCATTTGAGGGGTCTAAAACATCTATAATGTAACTAGGGAAGTTTAGAACAGAAATGGGATGGTTGTGGACAAGCATTAAGGCTTAATGTGTTGTCGAGAAATGAGGGACGAGTTTCCCTTTTATAATTGAGGTGAGGGGCACTTTTGGAAGCCTCAAAAATATTAATTTATAATAAAATAAAACCCCACTTAAAACCCTAAAAATGTCCCAATTTAAAATTTTATATAATATAGGGTTGTAATCTCATCAACCAATAAATTTTATACAAGTTTCTATGTCCATTCAAACCTTATCATTTCAATTTGATACTTTGTTATTCTATTTCATCTTAACTTGGGTAACAAATAATTAAATATTAAAATGGTAAAATATTTACTTATTTTATGAGAATTCGATCATAAATAAATAATTCAGAACATATTTTTTCATATCATAATTATTATATTTTAAAAAAAATCTGATTTTTAAAAAAATTAATAAAACAATATTTTGATCAGCAATAATAGTGCCAATTTTGACAATATTCAATTTATTGATTTTTAAAAATATAAAATTAACAAGTTAACTTAAAAAAATCTATTTTATTATAATCCTTTGAGGAAGATGTTATCTATAAAATTTATTAAACATATCAATTATCCCAAAAATATATATATATTAATATTGTTAATAACACTTATTTGATATCTCCAATAATAAAATAATTACTACAATGATATTCTGTAATAATTTAATATAATTATTCATTGAGTAAAAATTAAAAATAAAATACTATAATGAATATAAATTTATTATATTTCATGAAAATATATGTAGAATAATTTATATGCTGTAAAATCAAACAAATTATATTTTATACTTATAAAAGTGTGAATGTGGCAACTTTACTTCAAATAAAATAATAAAAAGGTCATAATCTATTCTATAAGGCCTGAAATGGTCAATAGATTGACCTTTGGATTATTATGATCTAGATATACTCTAAAAATAATATTTTCACCTTTTTGGACATATGTATGGTTATTAAAATTTTAATTAAAATTGTATCATTGATTTCTCATCAATTAATTAATTTTTATATAATCAAAGAGTAAGACTTTAAGGTAATTATTTATCTCCTAAAGATTAAAAATTAATTACTATGGTGCAGGTAATTCTTTTATTTTTTCATGGATAATTTATTTTCTGATATATCACTTGGTTATCACTATATTAAAATTATTATATTTATAGGAAATGTGAGTTTGACATTTTTTCGCATTCATTGGTTTTATTAATATCTATGTCATTTCCATTGTAAAGTGGACATTAAATAACTATGTTTCAAACAAAATATATTAACAGAATAATTATATTCATATAATGGGATTTTGGAAGTTTTTAAGATAATTTTATTGTCGTTATCATATTATTAGTTACCCTAATTTACCCGATTTACATTTAACTGTGGTAAATAAAATTTACCATAGTTACTATTCATAATATACAAATATAAAAGTAACCTATTAACAAAATTTGGAACCAATGATTATAAATAAGATATCCATTTTTCATAATTCAAAACATATAATTGTCAGAAATTAATTCAATATTAATTCTCATTGTCAAAACCAAAAAGGGGGGGTTTAAAAAGTAAAAAACATATCAAAAGATTGTCATGTGTTTATGTCTAATTTAAATGTGAAATTACATACACTGACCAAATTTGGATAAAATGGTAAAACATAACCCAATTACTTTTTAAATACAATAAAAAAGATGATATAACTATATAAATAAATTAGAAAAAAAGAAAGTTTGGAATTAAAATGTAGTGTTTTCCACTCTTCATCAAAACATGAATTTCATCAGAAAAATACCAAAATTTCAAACTCAAATTTTGATGTACCACATCCAAAGAGATGTTTATTTTTTCAGATATAATATATAAAAGTGTTAAAAACTGGATTTAAAATTGGTGCACCATCAGAATGTGAAAAAACTATATGTTTTTAAAATTACTTCTTCTATCTAAAAAATTAAATTTTTTCTTATATCATGTTCAAGAAAATACATAAGATGAATTTTAATGTAATATAAAATTAAAAATGTGGTTAATACTATTCATAACAGCTAGTTTACATAATATTTTAATATTATATCATTGTGTTGTGAAACATGGTATTGCGTATAACGCAAGCTATCAATGATGTTAAATCTTGCATATAATCAAAACTAAGTCATTGTTGAGTTTAGTGCAAGCTTAATTTTGTGTTACCTATAAGATCATCCAAATATATTTCATTTATACATAGGACAAAATCTATACTCATTGTTGCATGAAATGAATTCTATCAAACGAACATGAAATTGTGTCTAACACAATCCAAGTATAGTGTTGCATATATTGCAAGCTAATACGGTGCTGCGTATAATATAAGCTAATATTTGTGTATCATACAACACAAGACATCAAAGAAATTAAAAATAATCACACTTATAAAATTTCTGGGTGTTACATTTTATATGTTAGTAGAAACCCCAACCTAGATTCTCCATTATACATTTAATATTAGTTATATTTTCTGAGGAAGTAATCGGTTATACAACCTAGTAGTTTATCCTCCAGTTGATCCTAGTTCTACACCCTATCCACCAACTCTTTAGCCTTGGTTTGTTAAAAACCCCAAACATCCTATCCTTCCTTGACTAGTTATACACCCTATCCATGAGCATCTTCGATAACAAGTTAGACACCCCAAATACTAACTCCTCTTCCTTTTTTTGATTCAATAGTATAATGATCTTCTTTTCCATCAAATTATCCTCCTCTATGGGCATGTAGAATCAGGATGGCTTATATACTACTTAAATATCTTCAAGAGATCATTAGAATATGTATATAGGTATTGAAACTCCTCATAAATCTAATGTGATAATGATTCTCCTTTTACTTTAAATACTCAGGTGTGTCTCCTTCAAGATATCTTGGACTCAGCTTATCATCTGACCTTGATACTTAATGAATTAATCTCCCATAAAGATTTGCCAATATACACAAGTGCTCTCAAATCTCAAATACCTTATACACTGTAGTAAATTTTATTATATTCAGAATAATAATATCATAAATAATGTTTTTCATATTTACAATAATAATTCTCCACAAATATTAGTTGGTGGGTGATATTCATATTCCATGCTTTTGGATATTTTTCCATAGTGAATTATCTTTTAACCCTAATTAAAATTCCTAATGGACCTGGCCTCTCATATATTGTTCCTCCATAGTTTGAAAATATCATTAATAAAATATTATAATTTAAAACCATTTTTTAATCTCCATTAAACGTTGGAGTATTATCCCTTTATGTGTTAAATAAAATATCACGGATCAATCCTTCTCGCAAAAAAAATCATATTATCCTCCAAAAGTATTGGAATGTTTATCCTTACATTGTATTAATTATCTATTTATGTGGTAGATTTATATTCATATATTATTGATCATGTCCTCCATACAATAGGCCAAATATCTCACATGGTTGCTCAATCCCTTTCTCTGGTTAATCAAGATGTTGTACTAGTATTTTCTTGTTGTTTACCATGAAATGGGAATGTTATAGCTTATTATTTACTCAAAATTGATCATCACACTCCTCATATGGTTTGTGTAGAAACATTATAATGTTAAATCATATTTCACCATATATCCAATTCTAATAACATTTGCAATCCACCTAATTCATTGTCAGAATATCCTCAAAATTCAAAACTTGAGGATGATGATGTGTCATGATTTAATTTTTTAGGGAATATATTTATATCTCATAAAGGAATAGGAATGGTAAATGTAGAAGATTTTATCCTAGATCGTAGTTTGGTTCATTTGGGTTCCACTTAATAATTCTTGAAGCACTATATACCACTCAACCACAACACCTAGATCAGCTCTGTATACACCGACACACATTTCCCACCCAGTGTACCGCCCCACATGCACTATAAAATCAATTTCCATGTTATGTTATCTACCTAATCCATGTTTCTATTATGTTTGATTCTAGTAATACACCTCATCCATGGATACCTTAGGTGGTTTTGGCCTAAATAATCTTTTTCCAACTTTTGGAAACTCAAACATAAAACACTTATAAAATATATAAGTGTAAAATAAAATATCATTGCATAATCCTCCTAACTATTTATTTCTTATCATAATTCACAGAATCTCAAAATTATTCTATTAAAATATTATTCATTAAAAAATAATATATATTTTCATTGAACTTCCCATAACATCTCAAACTTTAATTTATTCATGATACAAACACTGTTAAACTTACAATCTTCACTATAACATGTCCTACAAATTAGGAGATATGTTTATAATTCATCTAATTTATTCTTAAGGATGAAAATTATAATAATCCTCCAAGTACCGACATCAAATACACCAAACACATATTGACACATTTATAATTAATACAATTATTTCTTGGGAACATCAAGTGGTGAAAAATTCCTAAATATTTTAATCATATACCGGTGAACCAGTAGTTAATTGGCCTATAAAAACATTGTTTCTATGTGCTCCATGGACGTATCCCATTATGGGTGAACTAAGAAAAATAATTGTGTCTATGCCTCTTTGAATTTCTATATATAGATGTGGTTAATTTCAAATTTATTACTTCATATTCAATGTGTCTTTTACAATGAAAATACAAGATTAAATTCATCTAAAAATTATAGAATACATTTAAAGATACCTTAATTCACCCCCTAGTAGGGTGTACCGTGTAACTATAGGCTATAGTAGGTGGTATCAAAGTTGGATTATTTCATAAATATTTAGAGAAGAATCTATTATAATGGTAAATATTGTAAATGGTAAGGGAGTGCCTTTATTTTATGGATGGAATTATTTGATTTAGAAAAACATGATGAGATCACCTCTATAATATCTTTGGAACAATATATACATTGAAACAGTTCATGTAATTCATGTTTGTGATTCCACTAGATGATAAATAATGAAATTACATAAAAAGTTTTGAAATAACGATTTTAAGGATAAAAATTCCCAATGATGAGCTCTATATAATTAAATATATATGAAGTTGATATAATTCCTCATTATTAAAGGATTTTGGGATAAAAATGAAAACTTCGATAAAGGAGACCATAAAGAAAAAGAAGATAAATTTTAGATTTTGTAAAAAAAATAATGATCTAAAAAGGAACTTTGGTAAATATATGGATGGATTTTTTAATCATATCACTAAATTTTTGGGTGAAATACATGGAATTGGATATGAGAAAAAGAATTTTTCTATTTTAGAAATATATTAGAAGGTTTCCATTTATTTCCATCCCAAAGGATTCAGAACATATAGAAATGAAAAATGTGAAGTTATCCATTGATGAATTACATAGCAAACTGGTATCATACAAAATGTGTTTGAATTTATAGATCTATTCATAATAATAATCTATTGATATGAAATTGAACGTGGTTGTGAATCACGATTTTCAAGACATTATAATTGAATAATATATATGTGATGATTTATTATTAATTATAGAAAGAAAATTAAGGTTGAAAATGTGTATATAAGGGTTATTGTTCTTGTAATGTTTGTATTATAGAAATTCTGAACATAACACTACTACATGTTCAAATAATAATAATGAATTGGATGGTGTCTTTGAATTCTCACCCAAATATTGGTAGAATATCCCCACTAGAAGGAATTTAAATTCAATTTATTAAATTAGAAATAATTTTTAGTGATATATTTTTGTTATAAACAACAATATTATGTTAATGAAGGTCCAATGGAAGGTTTTGATATTTCTTTTATCTCAGATAATAATGATAAAATTATTTCTCTAGAAGAGAATTATAACAGTAATATATAATATAATCAACCACAATAGATATTTGTAGAAGTTAAATTAGAATTTGAAGGGGATATTGATGATATTGACAGGTAGATAAATAATAATAGTAAAATTAGAATTTTTATAGGGATCCTTAATGTCATATTGATTAAAATTATTTAAAATTATATCATCATAAAAAACAGTGGACGAATGTGAGAAGAATCATGTTAAATATAATGAATATCAAAATTATAGATTAAATACTAAATAAAATACCAAGATATATGATGGTATAATAGTTTCTTTCAAGGAGAATTATTATAATATTAAAACACTTCTGGAATAATTCATATAATTAATAATTAATATTAAATAAAATATTAATATTTATTATTCCAATTAAAAAAATTAGATAATGAAATTCTAGGGTGAAGTTTTAAAAGTAATGGAAAATAGAGGCACTTAAATGTTTAAAAAATTTTGATTTATCAATGTCCAAATAATATGGTTAAAACTAGCATTGGTTAAGAGAGTGAAACAAAAAAAGAATATTTTTAATTTTAAATATCACATGGAAACAAATGAAAGGATAAATTTCTCCACTATTGAGAACTTATCAATGACCTATAAGGTATTAAAAGGAATGAGTTTTATATAGGAATGATTGAAATAGTATATTTTCATTGATTAAGAGTTGGTATTATGGTTCTTTTGGGAAAAAACGTTTCTTATTATGGAGGTTCTGAAATATATAAAACCAACCCAAGATTCCATATACCTGGGATCCAATGCGTCTTTCCATGAGGATCAAAAATCATTCCCGGTCCCCAAATGATTGAAACTAGAGCATGGGTTTCATAGTAATCCCTTTGATAAATATTTTTCCCAAATCATAGATAAAATACTATATAATATCAATTGAGAGTCTAGAATAGACTATCTTTACATTTGATACCGATAAAATATCAAACATATAGGAAGCTTAAATAAATGAACATTCAAAATAGTTTATAACAAACAAAACTAATCTACCACATTTTCAAAAATATAAAAAGTCATTAACCATATTAATTTCAATTTATAACAATTTAAAAAAATATAAAAAAACTAAAAAATCTATAAGAGAGGTATTATTTTTAAATAAAATGCTAACATAAACAAATCGTACAAAAAAACTTGATCCACTCCCAGAACAATCAAGATAAAATGTTTGATTTCTCACCACCACCCACCTCAAACAACATCAGTTACAAGGAACAAAACATGAACATAGATAAAAACTGAGACTGGGGAATATATATATTAGAATGAGTTAAAAATCCTTGAATTTCTCCACAATTGACTAATACTCTGAAATTTGTTTCATTAGAGAATTTATAAAATTTAGTTTTTAAATATAATTGTAAATTTGTATTTCCATATGTAAATATGTAAAAATAAATAACTTGGTCATAAACACATTTAAAAATATTCCACTGTATTTTTTTAAACTAAAAACGCATTCTTTGAAAGCATTTCCACTATCAAAATTCATTTCAAAACCACACAAACATTTACACTTATCAATCTACAAGTTTATTTATTTAAAATGGAAACAAACAGTGTGCATCAACATTTCACCAAATCAATAATTCTTCAAACCAAATCATCCATCTTGAAATATTCTTTAGAAACACACCCCAGAGTATTGAAATTTAAAAAAAACATTCATCTTGAAATATTTGAAATCTATTTCCTAAATGAAATAACTCAAACACACACTAGTCCAACATATTAGAGTAGGAACCAAAAAAATCAAGGCATACACCCAGTGAAGGTAATATATGAGTTCTATCAATATATAATAAAAGGGAAATGATAAATCCAATAACTATATCAAAATCCCAAATATCAACAACCAACCATGAAATATAATGTTTCATGGGCTCAACCCCCAAATACCTAATATGGGTTGTATCTATATTTTAAGAGCCCTCCACTCATGGACCAACTGTTAGCATATTTTTAAATCCATACCACAAGTCAACCAACCAGCCCACATAATCCACATTACGATGACACCCCATCTTGGTCCTAGTATCTAAAACTAATTGAGGTCTACTGGAATATTGTTAACCATCTAGAATAATATAAATATATATCTCCCCCACTTAGAACCCATGTTCCCATGAAAAATAAATAAGTGATGTAAATCAACATGAAATCCAATATTAATATAAAAGGAATAAGTAATGACTTTCCCTCACCCACAATACACTTAAAATGAATATCCCAATATATCTAAACCATCCACAATAGAAAAATTCATATTCACACAAAATGGGAGTAAATTCGTCCCATAGTGATATATAACCAATACAAGTGGCAAAGAACTAGAGGGAAAATAAAGGGGGGCCTTTCTTGACAATCCATTTGAAACCAAATTGACAACCATCTCTTTAACATAAAACATGGATCTTAATTCCAATCCCTTTGAACATTTCATAAAACACCACTTTATGCATTTCTTTGAAACTGATGTAAACATCACACACCAATTGAAACACTTCAAATGAACCCTTAAAAACCTGGGTCTAATCTTTGAAATACAATACAATTCCAATGAACATCAAATTCTATAAAAACATTTAAAATATCCATTAAGTAATATTTTAACAATGGGTAAACTACATCCGCATTTCAATCCAATATTTGAAATTCATTCAAACCTCCAATTGTTAATAAACTTTGAAGTCAATAACTCACTTTAAAAAAAAGTATTTATCTAAACTAGCGCTCACTCCTAGAAAATAAAAATCCAAAACAATCCATTAAAACCAATTCAAAAATCCTCAAATTAATTTCAAATAATTTTATCCCATAAAAACATTTCATTTTATACATTAAAACATGGAATTTAAAAGCTAACCCTTTATTACTAGTTGAAAACACAATGAAATATTTTTAAAGCATCACATGTATATCACATATATTAATACATTCAATCAAATAGAATTTATAAAGCACAAGCACACTTTGAATTCCAAAATCAAAAACGTTCAATGAAATTCATTCCTTAAAGAGGTGGGAATTAATCTAAAATTCATCAGAACTCATATTATTCTATAGTGAGCACCTAAAAGAGGATAAATATGATATATAGAAACCCTAGACACCATGGACCTAAAAATTATATCTAAATAGTACCCTAAAATCATCCAAAAGGTTTATAGGGTTCATTAGAAATTCTAAAACCAAGAGAAATGAGGGAAGATAAGAATAATTTAAAAAATAAGGGATTATATTCCATTAAACCTATTGAAAATCACCAAATAAATAATAATAATCCAAAGGTATTGAAGTTAGAGCTCATAACTATGCTCCAAAGGGTCTACCGACTGATATGTGGAAAGAAAGGATTGAAAAAACTTTATGTGAAAAAGATTAATTTTGGTCAAATAACATTTTTTGTGATTTTTTTGGCCAAAACTTATCGCATGATTTTTCGATAGCTCTGTACTATTTGAGAAATCATGTTGAAGATTCAAAATGGATCTATCCCTAGGATAACCCCCTCCATATAGAAATCATATGGTTATCGTTAATCATGTGGGTAAATAATGAAAGACCAAAAAAACCTCTAAAACTCCATCCTGAAAATCATTGGGACTTGGAATGACTTAAGATAAGAAAATATAATGAAAATTAAGAACTATAGGGACATTTTGATATAACAATTCTCTCCACTATACAACTTTATATCCAAAGAAAGTATTTTTTTGAAAACATAATGTGAGAGGTAATGATTTATACTAAAAACTATACCATAGAGAATCAGTCAACTCCAACTGATCTCAAATCGAAGTATCCAAATCATAAAAATGATTGAACTAATCATCCATAAGATTTAAATATGTATCCAAGAACAAATAAAACATGATCCTCAACAAGAATTCCTAAGAATAAATGGATACCAAACATGGTATTCCACAATTTAGAATTACTCTAACAATTTAGCAGCTAAGAAAACTAAAAATGTTGAGACACCATGAGAGATAATCAATCTTATACCAAAATAACTTGCAAACCAATATAATTAAGGAAAACGAAATAAGACTCAAAAATAATGAAATGATCTCTCACCTAAAGTCACAACACAAAAGGATAACTAGGGTCAAAAATTGGACCACCTTCCCATGGTTCATACCAAACATCCCATGCCAAATTCCATTTATTATAGAAAATAAACTGGTGGAACACCCACCCTATTTATCTAATGATTAACCTAATCCTTTATCATGTCCAAAAAATGAGCATCCAAAATATCATTACCCATAATTGGTACAAACCACAACTCTCAAAAAAGGGTTCCCTCAAACAACAAGTTTCAAAAAAACAACACTCACATAAATCCAAAAAAACATGGAATGTTAAAAAAAATTAAATTCAAACCATACACAAGATGAATTTAAAAAAATAAGCCATCCATAAGATTATAACATCAATACCTACAGCTTTAATATCTCAACCAGAAATGAAACCATCAAATGAAAGGTCTGAAATAACTCATACCCAAAATAATCAACCCCAATATATATTCTGAAAACCTATATTACAAAATTTTTGACATGGATCAAATGGTGGTAATAGAGTAAAAATAAATGAGGCTTAAAATAGAATTTATTATAATTCCATGACTCCCCACACTAGAAATGCATGAGAGATATATTCTTCCCACAAGTATAACCCTTTTTTTCAATCATTGATTTATCCTGATTCTTATCCTCACCCAATAGGTTGTATTTATTACCACTAGATGAAACTAAGGCATCAACCAACACTGGCTACCAAGACAATTCAAATTCCATATAAATGGCATTTTTTATGTCTACATAAAAATATATCATACAAGATGGAAGAGTATTTGAAACCATAATCTAGTAAAATAGCACCTTTTAAGTAATTAATATTCTCAAAATTAGTAACAACCCGCCTCAAATAAATTATGATCAACTCTAATAAGTGATTGATGCCCTAGTTTAGTAAATTCACACCCTAATTAAAGATTACATGATTGATTTATCTCCCAATGTTCACAACCATAGAAGAGAACCACTAGATCAATAATATCCTAAAAAACTCTTAGGACATACCTTTTTGTAGCTATGAGGGTACCATCGACACCCAAAAACTAAACATTATCCAACAAGAAATCTCGTGAACACTGTTTCTCTTAAATCTTCAAGTATTTTTTTAGAATTGAGGGTCTCCTAAATTCTTTCCAATAATAACACCACTTCTATCAACCCATTACCTCTATAAAAATAAGGTGGATAGTGATTCAAGAGGTCTAAGGCAAGGTTCGAGAAAAGAAAGGGTTACACATCCACCACTCTACTCGTTCAATGGGTAGATAATAGAACTAAATAAACTATTTCAACAATTCTAGATGGAAAGCCATAAAAACAGAATACGTGAATAACATAAATTCATGCCACAAAACATTATCCAAAATATTTCTTCATAAGCTATAGATAAAATCATTACATAATCCATAGAAATAAGTCATGCAATATTCACACCAAAAAAATAAATTTTTTTTAAAAACCTTCTACATTTCACCAAGGTATTTTGAAAACACACTCCACAATGGATTATTATTGAAAATAAATCCAATCCTCCTCTCTAAAAACCACTCAACCTTGGTGGATCAAACATACCCAAAAAATAAATAACACAAAATTATTTTAAAATTTCTATTTTATTTTTAAAACAAAATTATCTTATGAATACTCATAAAAACTCAATTTAATTTTAAATAACCTTCCAAGAATGATTAAGAAAAACATCATGAAATAATTTTAAAAATTGTTTTCATAAATCACTCACCATTGGAAATACCCAAAGAAGTAAAGTTGAAAAATATCCTTTTAAACATGTTCAAATCATGAAAATTGAAACAAACACTATATAAATCATTTTATAAAAATAATGAAAATTAACTTTTCTAAGAATTCATAAAACAAACTATGAAATTAAAATTTCCAAAAAATTACATCATCATCCAAAATAAATATTTAAAATCATGCACTTACAAATAACAATGCAATCATTCAATCAGGATTCACAATAACCACAACCAAAACACATAAAAAATTACACAATCCACCTCTAATAAGTTTTAACTACTTTAGGATAAATTTAGAATTTGGATGATTCAAAAAAAACTAAATTGGGGTATGAATAGGTTTTTGCATAGTTGGGATACATGTTTTTCGAAATCATGCACCAATCATGCAATAGGATCTATAAAGTGCATAGGACCAAGCAGCATGGGCTCCATACAGTTCCCCAATCCAAGCACTGGATACAATGCTTATGTTCTCCTCTAATTTCACCCAAAAGTCCAAAAAAGACCCATAAAATCAATTAAATACTCAAACAGGGTCAAAAAAGTAGTTCACATAAAAATACATTAGAAACAACCTACATAGAACTTTAAATAAAAATCCCAAATCCTCATAAAATATTAATTCTTGGGATGAGAAAGAGATAAATAGATTTTTTGTTCCCTGACCTCTCAATACCCAAAGACCTTAATATCATTTCTACTAGAAAATTCCTACATTTTTTTAGGATTATTAATAAGAATAACCTTTCACCAAAGTGCCCAAATTTATTGGATAATATTTTGTAGTGAACCAACCTATGTTTTCACCTACCTAACACCCAACTCGGCTCACCGCAAGACCTGAAGGAAATTACATATCCCCATGAGTTGGAAACAATTTTATAAGAATAAAAAGAATCCATTGAGGAAATATTTATCCAAAATCAGAGAAAAAAATATAATGTAACATCATCTAGCAGTATGTAACATACCATCTTCACTGTAGATGATGATGAAATATCAAACACATAAGAGGCATAAATAAATGAAAATGTAAAATATGACATAACCAACAACAATGATCCAATAAATTTTCATAAATCTAAAAAAATAACAACCATATGTATTATAATGTAGCACATCATAAATTTAATGTTTTATGATTTTAACTGGATGAAACATTCCAAGGGAATTAAATTTTTTCTGTTTGTTGGGTAGTCTATTTTTAAAAGCGAGCGTCTGAAGATTTTTTTAGATCTGACATTGTGGTGTATCCTTTAAGAATATAAAATTAAACTAATTAAAATTTAAATATAAATAATCTAAATAAATTAGTTTTTTATTAAAAATAAAAATAATAATACTATTATTATTAATAGTTTTAATTTCGGTTTTATGAAAAACCAAAAGATAGGTCTTTCCCTTTCTCCCAACCAGGCGCTAGATGACCCCCCATAGGATCTCTCCTAGTCACGCATGATGATGCACACCATAACCCTATTCAATCATGATTCCTTATGATTTATTCCTAGATTCTCCATATATCTGTCATAGTAATCCCATCCTCTTCTTATCCTCTCAATTTCTTTCCATTTTCATTCTATCTATCTCTTGGTGAGGATCATCTAAAACCTAGGGTAATGGATAACCATATTGTAGGTCCCTTATATGGTATTAGTTAATTTTAAAGGTCTGATGAGGGGTGTTCATGCATGTTACGTAAATTTCTTCCAAATTCTAAGTGGTTAGTCTGGATTTGATTCATTGCCAATGGTTTAGGTTGATTTTTTTTCTTTCCTCGATACCACTTTGTTTACAATTGGGTTTTTTTATTTTATGAGTCCCTGATAATTAATTTGAGGTGAGTTGGTCCTTGAGGCATTAATTTTGAGTACCTATTAATGTTTATAGTGTATTTTGACCAATTTTGAGGGCATGCACACATATAATCATGTATGAATATACAGAAATATGTTTATCTACCATGTACATGTTCCCTCATGGCATGGGGAACACATGAATTGGGTTAAGGTATATATATATATTTATTTATATGAAGTTGTATGTGTGCACCTGTGGATCAGTTAAAAGTGGTCGATGATAAATCTATCAAGTGCTGAATGTTAAATTTGTTCTTATTTTGAGGTAGGTGTGTAACACCCTGAGATCTTATGAGATAGATTCTTTTTAATTTCTTTAATGTATTGTTTTTTATGCTACACCAATATTAGGTTTCACTATACACAACACCATATTAACTTTCAGTATACACCACACTATTCGTGTCTTGCGTAACATGCAAGAGGTGCCTACCTCGATAGGTTGTGTTATACGTAATATCGTGTTTCACTAAAAAATGATGTATAATTAAAATATTTATTAATTAAATGGATATGAACTAGATGTTATGAATAGTATTAACCAAATTTTTAATTTTATATAACATTAAAATTCATCTTATTTATTTTCTAGGCATGATATAATAACAAATTCTATTTTTGGGATAAAAGAGGTATTTTAAAAAAAACGCAGTTTACCCACATTTTGATGGAGCGCCCATTTTAAATAGATTTTTTTAACATTTTTATATATTAAATTTGATAAAATAAACATCTTATTTAGAATCAATACATTAGAATTTAATTTCTTGAATTTTTGGTATTTTTCCAAAAAAATGTTATATTTTAATGAATAGTGAAAAATACTGCATTTTAATTCTAAACTGTCTTTTCATCCATTTTATTTAGAAAGTTAGATTATCTTTTTATTTGATTTTTGAGTGTAATTGTATAATAATTTTATAATTTAATACAATTTTTGTCATTTAATGTAATTTCACATTTAAATTGGACATAAACACATGACAATCTTTTGCTATGTTTTTTCTTCTTAAAAACCTGCTTTTTTGGTTTTTGACAACGAGAAATAATTTTAAACTAATTTATAAAAAAAATTAATTTTGAATTATGAAAAATGGATTTCATATTTGGAAACATTGGGTCCAAATTATGTTAATAGATTACTTTTACATTTTTTGGATATTAAGAATTGTAACTACGGTGATTTTTATTTAACAAGGTTAAGGGTAACTAGGGTAAGTTACTGTAACAAATAATATGATAAAGAGAATAAAATGATCCAAAAACCATCAAAAACCCTATTTTATGAAGAAAATTATACCCTTAACATATTAGGCTCAAAACATAGTCATTTAAGGTCCACTTGATAATGAAAATGACATAGATATTAATAAAACACATGAAAGGGACAAAATGTCCAACTCACGTTTCATATAAATATAATAATTTTAATATAGGAATAACTAGGTTATATCTTAGAAAATAAATATTACATTTAAATATAAAATAATTAAATTAATCATGGTAATTTATATTTAATTTTTATGAAAAAAATACCTTAATGTCTTATACTTTGATAATGTAAAAATTAATTAATTGATGAGAAATCCACAAAACAACTTTTATTAAAATAAAAATAAAAATAAAATTACCAAAACACATGAAAAAATAATATTAGTGGAGTATATATTTACAATAATAATCCTTGTTTTGATAATTTAACCATTTAGATATTCATAGAATATATTATGATATTTATTTTAGTTTATTTAAAGTGATGTTAAAGATGTCGTGCTCGTACTTTAATAATTATAACATCTTTAATGTTGTATTTTTCCAAGGATAAAATAGACTAAATATATTCTTACGAAATATAGTAAATTTATGTTCATTATAGTATTTTATTTAAAAATTTTATTCTGAATATAGTTATATTAAATAATAACACAATTTTGATGTAGTGATTATTTTAATAATGGAGATATCAAATAAATTTTATTAAAAATACTAATATAAATATAATTTGAGATAATTTATTTATAATTTTTTTTATAGATTACCTTGACTAAATTTGAATATAATAAAAAAATTAATGATAAAAACTTATCTTGGTATTTTTAAAAATCCACGAAATTAATAGTGTCAAACTTGACACAATTTATATTTTGTTAAAATAATGTTTTATAAAATTATTTTAAAAAAATAAAACAATTTTAAAAAAATATAATAATTTTGATTTGGTCTAAAAGTTTCAAAATTATTTAGTTATTGTGTAATTGAAATCCAATAATAAAATATTTCACCCTTTTAATATTGAATCATTTGTTATCTTAATTAAAGTTAAATAGAATAACTTATTGTTAATTAAAATGATTACGTTTAAATTTAAATATAAAACTTTTATAAATCTTATTGGTGGATAATATTTAAATATTATAATTTTTTAGCTTAAAATATATCTCATTTTGGTGGTATTTGGATTGATTTTCAAATTATTATAAATTAATAGTTTTAGAGATTCCAAAAGAGTCACTCACCCCATTTATAAAAGGACACATCCTCCATCATTTCTCTAACACTCATTAAGACCCTGAGTTCATATATACCCTTCCAATTTATCTTCTCAACCTCCCTAGTTATATTCTTGAGGTTCTGGTATTCTCAAAAGTCCAACTCTATTGGCATCAATAGGAGATCTAAAGGGAGCACGTCAAAGAATATGCAATCTCCTCTACTAATTATTTCAATATTTTCTCTTCTTATACTTCCTATTCATTATTTGTTTCATTATAATGTAATAAATATAGTATAATTTATATAATTATATTTTATTATGATTATTAAACAACTATATTTAACCTTTTATTCATCTTATGAAAAATGAAATCACCATGCATGTGTATATATGGATTATCGTCTCCACGCTGTGGTGTACTCTGTTTTTCACCACCACCTTACATAAATGGGTATAATGATGGAAGTAATAACTATATATTATTATTATAACATTCTATTGGTTCTGAAATTTTATACACCATCCACTTTAAAACCATTCATCAACTATTCGAATAATATCATCGCTTGTGCGTACGTACAGTCTACCGTCTCCACGATGTGATGTCTTTCATTATACATGATATTCATTAAAGAATAATTATATTAATGTAAATAATGCATAATTATGGTATATATTATGTTAATATCATTTTCTAATGATATAACTACGACCTAAGAAGGAGAACCAGAACTTATTCGACAAAACATGCATAAGAACATATAGCAATTAAAACCCGAATAACGAGTGAAAATGAAATGTTACTAACAAACAATCATAATATGATCATATATGATATCCTCAAAATTAGTTTTCTTCTGTAATATGTCAATAAAATTATATAAATCATTATTTAAGAGGATCAGACAAATACATAGCATATCGAACCTCAGGTAAGGGATTATTTTTTCTCACTTTTATTTCTATGGGACAAATGCCTTATTCACCATATTATTATTTTGTGTGGTGTTTATGTTATGTCACTACCCATCCCCAAGGGCCAGTTACATGACTACCCCATGCCCTCCTTCCATAGGCCAGGGGCTGGAGACTAGAACCAAAGGTGTAATTCCCTAAAACTGTGAAGGAATTTCCTTTATAACCTGTAAAGACACACATAAGAAAGCACACAGCAGGACAAAACACCAAGTAAACTGTATAACCAAAAGAGTGTTGAAAGTAGAAAGGGGCCAGAATACAAGCCCAATTGTAAAGGTAAATGTACAACTGAAATGCAATACAACTGAAGAAAGATAAAAGACGGCTACTGGATCGTCCTCTGAGATCCCTGCCTAATGGGTAGGTACAGATCGCCTCCTCATCACTCCATGTCCGTCCGTCTCCTCTGGGTACTGACATGTTGTATGTTCCACCTCCGGGTACTGTTCATTCCTGGTACTCTCAGCCTTTGTTAGCATTGTCCGTCATCTGCATCCAACGCAACGAAGTGCGTCCATATCCCATGCAGTTATGAGTATAATGATACTCAATTGGGACCCCGAGACCCTATAGGCCTCACAAAATCCACCAAGGATAAACCAAAAAAATAAATAGATAAAACAACTTAGGTATATGCCCATTAATATACATATGTTATCAAGTGATCCATCCCAATAATGAGGGAGAAACAAAAAAATGACACAGCTCAAACGTGCTTTTATTCTAGAGGTAGTATCAAGTAACATCCCCAGTCACATTATCGAAACTTCATATTTTGTAAAACACCTCCTCAATCGAGTATAGTGGGCCTGTCGCAATACCAAGCACGCTCCCCACTAACCTCAGACTGCTGAGGTACTCCTGTCTAGTACTGTGGATCAGTCGTGTCGCCAAGCAAGCTCCACAATGTGGGTCTTCTGCATCACCAAGCGCGCTCCCCCTTGTAGCTTGATGAGGTTCTCCAACTTTAGAGTATCATGGGTCTAGCATGACATAAATGTGCTCCCCACTAGGATAGTAGAGTCACTCTGAGTCAAAAAAAGTCAGCAGTCATTAGGCCTCAGCCAGCTATTAGGTCTCTATACTACGCTTGCTCGTCTCTAGGAGGATCTGCTCCACGAGCTACTGCTCGATACTCTAAATATCATGAAATACCACAAATAATTATCTCAATGGTCTGTCACATCATAAGGGTCTCAACGTAATAGACGACGCGTCAGACAGATGCCCAATCATTGATTAATTAAACTTGTAGTCCCGGGGGCCAGGTTGGATTCGCGCATGATCCAACCTGATTATATCTCAACTATATCCCAACCTCTAGTGGGGTATACTCAAAGGGATCTTCATGCTCAAAAATTTCTAGCGTCACTAACAGTTCGTCAAACGGGTGTATGGTTCCAAAGATATGGTCAAAGGATCATAAATTAGTCATAGTGGTCCCGGGTCCGGTTTGACCCGGTCGGACCGACCCGGCCCAACCTCATCCGGGCCGACCCGGTTAAGGTCGACCCGACCTGACCCATTGGTCAGGCATGCCCATTGGGTTTGGCCTGGCCCACTGGGCCTAGCCCAGCCGGCCGCGAGGGTCCGCAGAGAGACGTGAGGGTGCGGACCGGCTGTGAGAGCGTGGACCGGCCGTGAGGGCGCGGACTAGATGTCGGTCGGCACGAGGGCGATTTGGCCTGGAGGGTTCTGTGTGGGCGGATCCATATGGAGGTCACCATCAGGGGGCTCGTCCCGGGGCACGGGGGCATTTAGGCTCAGAGGGTCATGGGGGCGCGGCTCAGGGGGGCTCAGGGCGACTTGGTCCCGGGGGCCAGGGTGGAGTGTTTGGGGCCGATTCGGCCTGCGGGTTGCGCAACCGGGTCCTATTCTGCTGGGAGGCCGGAGCGGCAGGGGAGGCGCATCCGGAAGATAGTGCGGTCATGGCATCTCGACCAGGAGGTCGGAGTGCTTCGCAGTCGGGGGGCGGTGTAGCCGGGGTGCGGCGCGGCTCAGGTCCGGTTCAGCCAGTGGTGGAGTGGGGACGATTCGACCTGTGGTGTTGTGGCGCTGCTTCGTCCAAGAGTTCTGGGCATCGCGGGGGTGGCGTGGGTCATGGAGGCCGTGGGTGGCGGTGTCGTTGCCTTCGTCACCTTCCTCCTTTTTGAATAACACCACAAATCAACACATGGGTTACGTAGAGGACGGGCCATGTGAGTTTGGCTTGCACTCTCCGCATTAGAGCTGTAGCAATAGGTTCACAAGAACAACTCTAATAAAACCCTTTGGAAAATATTCTTCCTAACACTCAAAAGAAAAGAAGGGTTTTACATGTGAAGTGATAATAAAATAGCATTAAACCACTACCTTGGTTTGATACGTTGACGAAGTTGCAGGGAAGAAGACACAGTTCTCGTCATTCATTACATCCACTACACACCTCCAATACTGAGCTCGTGTGTTGGTTCATCGTAGATGAGGATGTCCAATGTTGGAATAATTCATGAAGAAGAAATTCTAAGGAGGTTAGCTTTCTTCATTGGGGAGCATGTTCTTCGTTGTAAAACACGTTTATCGTTAGAGAGTGTAATCCTCCAAGTGTTGGGAATCGCTTCACTTTAACATCACTTCATTTCGTGGTGAAGTCATTCCAAATCCTCCTCCCAAGCTCCATATATATAGGAGAGTGGGTAGGTAGGTAAAGATCGAGGAATTTATGACGGTTCATTTATTAAGAACCTTCTTAAATTCCAATGATGATATTACTTAATTTAAAAGGGGGAAAGCCAATTCACTAAGATGGCACAATTAAAGGTATGTGAGTTGGCACAATTAAAGTGGAGGAAGTCAAGAGGCTCATTAACATTAATTAGTTGTTTGAGAGATTCTCTCAATTGAAGGGGGTTTAGTCCTGGGTGGTCCCCACCACCATAACCTCTCATGGGAGGTTATGGTTTGGGTGGTCCCCACACCTCAACTTCCAAATTAATGTTTAGTTGCAGTGGAACCCACCTTCCAACACACACATGGGAGTTTCAAATAAAAATAAAAATGTGATACAATTATATATATATATATTTTATTCTTACATGAAAAACCTAAAAACTAACCTTCACCCTTGACCAACTTTCGTTGCGGTGAAAGTCTTCTTAAGTGAATACTGGTGCTGCGAGTTCAACGATTCCCTCAGATTTTAAATACGAGCACCTACTCAAAAGATAGAAAAACATGCTCAAACGTTTACTAAACATATCTGAAATAAAGTTCAGAAATTCATTCCAGGAACTCCAGGCCTCGAAATCACACGCTGTTAATTTTTGCGGACTTGTAATAATCCCATATATTTAAATAAAATTACATGGAAATTCTTGGTCTTTACATTCTTCCCACCTTTGGCTTTACGTCCCTGTAAGACACAGCTCAATCTAAGGGAACAAGTGGGGGTATTGATCATGCATCAATGCCTCTAGATCTCATGTTCTCTCTTGGAGGTTCTTGTGCTTCCAGTGAATGTGCACCAAAGGTATCGAACATCCATGAAGGACCCACTCCTTTCGATCCTCAATATCTATTGTAACCTATGTAAATGTAGCCCCATCGTCGACATCTAACTCACCATGGTCGATGATGTGAGAAGGGTCATTCACGTATCTCCTCAGCTGGGATATGTGGAAAACGTCGTGAAACCGTTTCAACTGAGGTTGAAGAGATAAGAGGTATTCCACCTCACCAACTCTGCTAAGGACCTCAAAAGGCCTGATGAACCTCAAGGATAACTTTCCATCTCATCTAAATCTCTACAAACCTCATTGAGGTGAGACCCATAGAAAGACGTGGTTTCCATCCTCGAACTCCAGAGGTCTCCATCTCCTGTTGGCATATGACCTATGCCTACTTTGTGCAGTCTTCATCCGCTCCTGGATGGCCTACACCTTCTCTATGGTAGCCTGTACCATCTCTGGTCCAACTAGTGCTGACTCCCCTGGGTCAGTCCAGCATAAGGGTAATATGCTAGGCCGCTCATATACCACCACAAAAGGTGACATTCCAATGGTGGAGTGATATTTATTGTTGTACGCAAACTCCAACAAAGGCAAGTAATCCTCCCAATTGCGAATAAAGTGGAGGACACAAGCATGAAGCATGTCCTCAAGGGTCTAAATTGTTTTCTCAGTCTGACCATCCGTCTGAGGATGGAAGGCGATGATCAAATTAAGTTGTGTCCAAAAAGTCTCCTGCAACCCCTTCCACAATCGAGTAGTAAAACATGTATTACGATCAGAGACAATCGTCATGGGTAATCCATGTAGCCACACAATCCTTTGCACATAGAGGCGTCCCAAGATCTCTACTGAACCATACTCTCTGATCGGTAGAAAGTGGGCCGACATGGTGTGTCAGTCAACGATCACCCAAAAAGAGTCATGTACTCATGATGTATGTGGAAGAACCATCATGAAGTCTATGGATATTTGATCCCACTTCCACTCTTGGACCTCTAAAGGCCTGACCAAGCCCGTTGGTACCTGATGTTCTGCCATCACTTGCTGACAAGTGAAGCATCGAGAGGCAAACTCTGCAATTGCTTTCTACATTCCCGACCACCAGTGTTGTTGTTGGAGATCCTAGTACATATTCACCACTCCTGGATGTATAGCTAGAGGGTATGTGTAGAACTCTTTCATCACTTCCTTCGAAAGTGACACTAGTACCATGGTACATCCTCTAAAAAGGATGGTGTGCTCCCCACCTTCAGAAAAACCATCTGGTGGATGTCCTATGGATATCGGAGCATGTCGTGTCTCTCAATCAGCATCCCCACATTGCACCTCCCAGACTCGCTGATGAGGTGATGGAGTGAATGTAAGAGACAGTCGAAAGGCTACTCCATCTCTATCCACAAAGATATCTGAAAACTAGTCAGCTGCTCTGTATCCTCACCTAGAAGTTGTATACCAGATCTCCTACTGAGTGCATCTACAACAACATTCCCCTTCTAAGAAGTTTATACTATCTCGAATTCATAATTTTGGAGGAACTCAAGCCAATGTTGTTATCTCATGTTCAGGTCCTTCTGGTGGAAGATATACCTGAGACTCGTTTGATCAGAGTACACTGAAAATGTTCGCCCATCAGATAGTGTTGCCACATATTCAACGTGAAGAACACTGCTGCTAACTCCAAGTCACGGGTAGCGTAGTTCTGCTCATGTTTCCTCTACTTTGGAGAACCATATGTGATAACTTCTCACTCTTACATCAGGACACATCCGAGTCTGGTCCCTGATGTGTTAAAGTAGACTACGTGCCATGTGCCTTCCTCCGGAAGCCTCAAGATGGGGGCACTAGTGATCCTCTACCTCAGCTCCTGAAAGATCTGATGGCATCTCTCTAACCACACAAAGGGTTTCCCATTATTCGTTAAGGTTGATAGTCATGCTGAAACTCAGGAAAATATGGCAAAAATCTATTGTAGTATCCATCCAAACCAAGAAAACAGTGTACCTCCGTTACACTCCTGGGTTGATCCCAAGGTAGTATTGCCTCAATCTTCGCTGGACCTACTGAAACTCCAGATTCCTATATGACATGTCCCAGAAAGTGAACCTATTGGATCCAAAACTGTCACTTCGAGAGCTTACTATGAATCTGTTTCTTTCGGAGAGTGTCCTATACTACCCACAAATGGTAGGCATGTTCCTCCTCAATAGTCAAGTAAATCATAATGTAATCGATGAAGACCACTAAAAAGTGATCATGTTATGGTTGAAATATCCTCTTAATGAGTCCAATAAACATTGTTGGAGCATTGGTTACACCGAAAGGCATAATCAAGAACTCGTAGGGGTTGTACCGAAATCTGAAAGTCGTCTTCTGCACATCCTCATCTCAAACTCTAAGCTGGTGATAACCTAATCTGAGGTCTATCTTCGATATCCACAATGGTCCCTTTATCTTGTCAAAGTGGTTTTCAATCATCGGGAGTGGGTACTTGTTCTTCATGGCCACCTGGTTCAGGTGCTAGTAGTCAACATAAAGCCTCAAGCTTCCATCCGCCTTCTTGGAAACCAGAATTGGGGCTGCCCAGAGAGAAACACTAGGTTAAATGAATCTCTTCTCTTGAAAGTCCTGCAACTGTACTCACATCTCACGGAGCTCTATGGGAGCCATATGATATTCTTGTGTAGATATCGGTGCATTCTTGTGGTACAAGTCAATGAAAAAGTACACCTCTCTATGAGGAGGTAGACCTGGGACATCATCAGAGAAAACATTCGTGTATTGGGCCACCACTACAGGATAACTCGAACTCTCTATATCAACAGCTTTGAGGGTAAGGCTAGCCAATTGATGAGTGATCAGCTGCACTCTCCAAGTAAGTCCATCTTGTGCTGCATACGCTCCCTTCTTTCCAGTGAAGGTAAACCTGGTCCCATCCGTGCAGGCACACCACACTTTGTGCCTAATACAGTAAATTTGAGCATGGACTATAGTTAACCAGTCCATACCCAAGATGAAGTCGTAAGGCATCGACACTGCTACTAAGAGATCACAGCCGAATCTCATGCCTCATAGAATAAGCTCACACTGTCGAAACAAATGTTTAATCTTCATATCTACTCTCATAGGAGTCTCTAGCCATAAGGATTGAGCCGATGGCTCTGTCGGAATCTCTAACCTCTAAATAAGGGCAGTGGAAAAAAGAGTGACTAGCATCGATGTCTATAAGTACTGCATCTAAGGTGGAGTAGACATAGATCATACCTCATATCTTTTTTGGAGCACCGTGGTCATAGGCCTCACCTACCTAGATCTGAGCTCTCCCATGTCCACCTGCTCCCTACGGTCGGGGTGGACCTCCTGGCGGTGGTGGTGGTGGTAACATCTCGAATCCTCGCCCACCGCTAGCTGCAAGACCAGCTCATCTGCCACATCTTCCTTCTCCCTGTGGACCACCTCGATCAAATATCTATCTCTACCTTGGCGGTCCTTCCACCATCTGCTGATCATCCGATCGACGGGTCGGACAGTCATGAGCCATGTGACCCTGCCCACCACATGAGTAACACTTCCCGCTCCTGGCATATCTGTCTCCGCTTCAGGTGCCCCGCACAACCTATACTGAGTCATGAGGTTGTCCACCTATAGTTTTGGTCCTCTTGGACCTCTTTGGCATCTGTCTACTACCATCTGCAGAAGACACCACTATGTGTCAACTAGTGGTGGATCTCGTTGCTGGAGACTACTCAGTAAGGAAACTCTCCACTAGGAGGAATCTCTCTAACATCCCCTCCAGCATTGGGATCCTGGGTGAGATCACTGATGCCCTGATCTCCTCCCTAAGTCTCTTCTCAAAGGTCTAGGCCCTGAAGAATGGGTCTTGCACCATATTGGTGGAGTAGCATTAGAGGTCTGTGAACCTCGCTGAGTACTAAGTTACAGTCATGATGCCCCACTGTTGATTTAGTAGCTCTTGAATGTGCATTGTGTGAAGAGTTTCTAGGAAAACACTACCCGAGACAGGCTCTCTAAGTATACCTATAGAAGCATCACCTTGTCATGATCATGGAGCATCAAACTCTCCCATATTCACGCAACTTCCTGTAGAAGGCTAGTAGCAAGAATCACCATGAGATCAGATGGTGTACCTACCAGTCAGAAAACTCTCAACATAGCCTCCAGCCAATCCTCAGCCACCTATGGGTCAGTCTCTCCCCTGAACCTGGGTGGCCTATGGCACTGGAACTCTACCAACGTGTTCAAGCGGCATGCACTGTCTGCTAATGGGGATGGTGGAATCGGTTGCCCAACAGGGAATGGTACCGTTGGTGCCTCCGCTAGTGCCTCTACTGGAAGAGAGACTTCCACTAAGTACTCTTCGCTCGATGGGCAATCAGTGCGTACAACTCTCATAAATCTTGTCAGCTATCTGTGTGGAGGAATCATAAAAAAATATGTGCACTATAGTAAAAAAGTTATACCCGGTGAGCTGAAATTGTGAGATGACCTTAAGAAAACATTTGAAAACACACACATAAACAATGTTTTGTGCGCTGAGTCAGAAATCAAAATTTAGGGTCCCGGTGTATGGATACGTTGGCCACCACACCAACACTAAACTCCCTCAACTGAAAACCACACTGACTACACTTAACACTATTGCTTCATAGAAAAGATTAGAGTCCTTAGTTCTGTGGTAGAATTGACTCCTCTGATACCAATTTGTCACAACCCATCCCATGGGGCCCTGTCAAGACTACCCCAAGTCTACCTTCCATAGGCCAAGGGCCGGCGACTAGCACCAAAGTCACAATTCCCTAAAATTGGGATAGGATTACCTTTAAAACCTATAAACACACACACAAGCAAGAACACAAGTGGATGAAACACCAAGTAAACTGTATATCCAAAAGAGTACTGAAAGTAGAAAGGGTCCAGAATACAATCCCAACAGTAAAGGTACAAGTACAATTGAAATGAAATACAACTGAAGAAAGAGAAAAGACAACTACATGTTCGTATTTTGAGGTTCCTACCTAAATGGTAGGTACAGATTTCCTCCTCAGCACCCCACATCTATCTGTCTCCTCTGGGTACCAACACGCCATATGGTCCACCACCGGGTACCGCCCAGTCGTGGTACTCTCAGCCTTCGTCAGTGTTGTATTTCGTCTACATCCAACACAATGAAGTGTGGGCATAACCCATGCAGGGGTGAGTATAATGGTTCTCAGTAGGGACCCCATACCCTCTTGGTATCAGAAAATTCACCAAGGATAACCCATAAAGAAATTAATCAACAGAAAACCCTACTTTGGTATATGCCCATACATATACCTAAGTTATCAAGTGATCTATCCCAATCATGAGGAAAACACAAAAAAACTGACTCAGATCAACCAGGATTTTATTCTCGGGTTAGTATCAAGTAACATCCCTAGACACATTATCGATACCTCGGCTGCTGGAGAACTCCTCCCCTATCGAGTATAGTGGTCCTACCGTGACACCAAGTGTAGTTCCCACTATCCATGGACTGCTGAGGTACTCCTCCTATTGAGTATTGTTGATCTGCCACATCACCAAGAGTGCTCCCCACCGTGGGTCTGTCGTGTCACCAAGCACGCTCCCCCTCGTAGCCTGCTGAGGTACTCCTCTTGTCGACTACCATGGGTCTACCGCAACACCAATTTTCTCCCCACTGTGGGTTTTACGTGACAAAAAATCCATCCCACTAGGATAGTAGAGTCATTCCGAGTCAAAATGGTCCGCAGTCGTTAGGTCTTAGCCAACTACTAGGTCTCTGAACTATGCTCACTCATCTCCGGGAGGATCCGATCCACAAGCTATAGGTCAATACACCAAATATCACAAAGTCCCACAAAGAAGTATCTCAAAGGTCCACCACATCATAGGTGTCTCAATGCAATAGACGACGCGTCAACTAGACGCCCTGTCTGTGAGTTATTAGCCATTTAGACCCGAGGGCCCGGTTGGATTCGTTCATGATCCAACCTAACTATATCTCAATTATACCCCAAACTCTAGTGGGATATACTCAAAGTGACCGTCACACTCCATGATTTCCAGCACTACTGACGGTTTGTCAAACAAACGTCCGGTGAAAAAGATATAGTCAAAGGAGCGTAAATGGGTCATAGTGGGCCCACGTCCAGTCTGACCCGATCAGACCAACCTGGCCTGCCCCAGTCTAGGCCGACCTCGTTTGAGTTGACCCAGCCTGACCTGTTGGGTCTAGCCCAGCCTGTTGGGTTTTTCCCAGCCCAGCTGGCCGCGAGGGGTCGCGAAGAGCCGTGAGGGCACAGACCGATCATGGGTCGGCGTGAGGACGGTTTGGCCCGAAGGGTGCCGGGTAGGTGGATCGGCCTAGAGGGAACCGTGAGGGCAACGTGGCCCAGGGTTTGTGGCATGTTTGGCTTAGAGGGCTGTGTGGATGCAGCTCAGGGCAGCATGGGGTGGCTCAGCCTGAGGACCGGGGTGGCGCTGATGTGGCCGGTTCGGCCAGTAGGTGGCGTGACAGGGGCTAGTTTGGCCGACAGGCCGGAGTGGCCAAGGCGGCTCGGCCGGCAGATGGTGTGTCCAGGGAAGCTCAGCCGAGATGCCGGGGTGCAGCGCAGGCATGGTGCAGTGCGGCCAAGGGGCGACGCGGCCGGGGCATGGTGTGGCTCAGGGCTGGTTCGTCCGATAACGGTGCAGTGCCGGTTCAGCCGGCGGTGGTGCATGGCCGGTTCGGCAAGGAGGCCAAGGCACCACGGGGTGGTGTAGGTCGTAGAGGCCGCAGTTGGTGGCGCCATTTCCTTCATCGCCTTCGTCTTCTTCCTCCATTTCAAAAAACACTTCAAATCAACACAAGGGTTACAGAGATGACGAGCCATGTTAGTTTGGACCGCACTCTCCACAGTAGATCGGTAGAAAGAGGTTCACAAGAACAAAGAACATCAAACCCTCCCACAAATATTCGTCCCAACCCGCAAAATAAAAGAAGGGGTGTACTTGTGAAGTGAGAATCAAATATTATTAAGCCCTTACCTTAGGTTTATACGTCGACGGAGATGCGGGGAAGAAGACGATGGTGTCATCATTCATCGTGTCTACTAAACACCTCCAATCATGAGCTCATGCATCAGTTCATTGAAGATGAGGAAGTCCTACTTCGAAATAATATTTGAGGAAGAAAGTCGAAGGAGGTCTACATTCCTCGTTGGGGAGAGTGTTCATCATTGGAGAATGCGTTCTTCATTGGAGAGAGTAATCCTCTAAGTGTTGGGTGTCGCTTCATGTTACCAGTACTTCGTCGCTTGGTGAAGTTGTCCCAAATCCTCCTCCCAAGATCCATATATATATCAGAGGGGGGAAGGTGGGTAAGGATCAAGGAATTTATGATGGTTCATTTATTAAGAACCTTCCTAAATTCCAATGATGTTGTTACTTAATTTAAAAAGGGGCAATCCAATTAACTAAGTTGGCATAATTAAAGGTATGTGCATTATCACAATTAATGTTGTGGAAGTCAAGAGTCTCCTCCACATTAAGGAGGGGGGTTGAGAGATTCTCTCAATTAAAGGGGGGTTTAGACCCGGGTGGTCCCCACCACCATAACCTATCATGGGAGGTTATGGTTTGGGTGGTCCCCACCCCTCAACTTTTACATGGTGGTTTAGTTTCGGTGGACCCCACCTCCCAACACCCACATGGGTGTTGATAATAAAAATAAAAATGTCATACACTTTTTTTTATTTTATTCTTACACGAAAAACCCAAAAACTAAATTTCACCCTTGACTAACTATCGTCGATGTGAAAGTCTTCTTAAACGAATACTGGTTTTGTGAGCTCAAAGGTGCCCTCAGATTTCAATTCCGAACACCAGTTCAAAAGATAGAAAAACCCAGTCACACATTTTTTGAATGTACCTGAAATAAAGTTCAGAAATTCATTCTGGGCACTCTGGGCCTCAGAATCACGCACTGTCAATTTTCAGGGACTCGTAAAATTCAAATATATTTAAAAAATTACATTGAAATTATGGGTCTTTACATGTTACCCATGATTGTTTTTATTATTATTATTATGAAGGCTATGATATTTACATATTCATATAATTTTATTTGTTTTATGAGGCATATGATTCTACAGATTATAAATTTCTAAGGGGTCATTTTACAAACTCGTTATTATCAGAGATTGTTTATTGATAAGTATTTACTGGGGTATATTTATCATCCACGTCCCTATTTCCTAAATATATAATATTATTTCTCTTGTAATAATATTATTTAAAGTAAATTTAACCAATTATTAAATTATTATTAAAGGGTATGGAAGAAATATATCATTTGTTTTCCATACAAGGTACTTTTTTACTTTTCTAGAAAGAGTACGAGAAGAATGTTTTTTAATATTATACGGCATGAGTGGATTTTTACACATTCATGAAACCTTATTTTCATGAATCTTCCTATACACAATTTAATGATTATTTTCACCTAAATTATTTTCATTTAAAATTTTGTGGCATTTTGAGAAAAGAAAACTTTTTTGAAGAAGAAAGGATATTTTCTGCAGGAATTAAGTTTAAGGGTTTTATCAAAATTATTTTTCATATAAGATGACATAGGTTTTTTTTTATATATAATATTACATTGATTTTATTGTGTTTATGGTGAAGTTATTTTTATGAAATCCATTTATTTTTTATGGCTTATTATGGAATGATGTTTAAGAAACCCATTTTATTTCATGTGTTATGCTCTGATGAATTATTTATGTTTTTGTGGAACATGTAAGAATTATTTAATTTTGAGATGGGTGGGACTTATATTTTCCTCCAATGAATTGGGTAAAGATTTATATATCATGAGATAGACATGAATGGAATGGAAATTAAATATGTTTAAATAATACAGGGATAGAATGAAAAGTAAATATGATTCAGTAATACATGGCTGGAATGGTACGTAAATTCAGTTCAGTAATGGACTTTGTCCACTTTGATGGTCTTTGATGAAATGACTTGGAAACTATAGAAATCATATTCTATGCTTATTTTTTTCACAATTCCATGTTTTTGGTGAATGCTATTTTATCATGGTTAATGTTTTTTTATTATCGATGCCTTATGTACTATAAAGAATTATTTCAAGACTCATGATTTTTTTGTTTAAACATTATATTCGTGTTTTTACAATGTTATATTGATGGTTTGTTTTATGTTATCCATGTTTACCCTTACTAATAATTTGAGCTCACACTTTGTATTATTTATTTTCCCCATGATATAATGAAAGGTTTAGGGTAGTATAATAAAAGGGGAATGTCATTATGGGAGATGTTAACGATCTTTCATGAAGATAAAAGATTATTCTCCAAGTTCTCAAAGACACTAAACTAATATAGTCATTGGGAGTATATTTTTGAAATTTATTATGTGTTATGAAAAATTAATGTAATATCAATATATCTCAGTCCTCAGACTTTAAAAGGTGACTCTTCATCTGCACCTATTTAATTAAATAATTCTTTTATGTGTTTCTTTAAATTATGTTGAAATTTTTTATTGTTTTGATAAATTGAGATTCCAATTTTGAGTAAAAATTTTAAACCTAAAAAACGAATTTTTTGAACAAAAAGTCGGTTTTTCTAATAAAACTCTTCCAATAGTGGTGATATGTCTTCAATCTAAAAAAATAGTGAATTAATATTTATATCATGTTTGTTGTGCTTATTGTATTGGTGTTTTTCATGAATTGATTGATACATGGAAGATTAGTATATGGCCTCATTGATATGAATTATAATTCTAGAATAAATGTTTAAAAATGTAAATTTGTAGCATTGATAAATAATTTCCTGTTTTATAATAAAACTCTTCTAATGGTGGTGCGATACATTCCTGATAAAAAGTAATGATAGACTTACGTACTTGTTTGTCTCATTGCATTGGTATTCTTCTACACATGATTTCAATTTTATTTTTTTATTTTATCCTCGTTGTTTATTCCAAAATAATGATTCCCCTTTGTATATAGTTGTTAAATAAATCGATAATCCTTTTAGGAATTATTTTCTCTTATAGTTGGAATTTTCAATTTAAGAAATTAACAAGTTTCTCATGTGAGTTAAATTAAAGGAAAGCCTACTAAGTTGGTCAATGCCTTGAGTTACCATCTGATATGAGATGTTTAGGAATTGTTCTTGGTATTCATCTTGAGTTGTTTAATTAGTTTGATTAAATGTTTTGAATAGGGTGGTACAAACACAGGTCATTATATAATTTTACGGGAGTGGTTAAGATAAATTTTAACAAATAGAATGCCTTGCTCATGATGATATAATTATCCTTAATTAAATTTAATTCTTTGGTTGTAATGGAATTGATACTATATTTTTAATTTCATAAGAGGTACTGCCATATGAATTGTATATTAAATGTAATGACTCATTTACAATTGTTTATATGGGGGTTATGAAACACTTTTTTCTTATGTTTTTCCACTATTTTTTTGAATAGATATGTACCTTAATTATGTCGATCACTTGATACTGGCCAGGGAGAAAACATGGGTACTGTATTAAGGACTCATGGATGGAATCATTATGTCTGATGGGTTACAACCCAACGTACTGAGGAACCAGTGTTTTGGATTTCCATGAAAGGGATTCCCCATGAAATTTATAATAATATTGTGTGATAATGTTTCCCTAAGTGTGAACTGAGGATGTACCCATTGGTAAGATAGATACACCATGCCTCAGATGATAATTGATCCCTTACATGTGATATCAGGATGGACTCGGGGTTATCATACCACAATAGACACTTGGGACTCCTAAAGGATCACGTTGGACATGTTTAGTGGCATTGAACTTTAAATGGATGTACTGTAACGATTCCTCAAGGATGATCTTGGACTCCACCTTTGGAATTGATGGTCTTGATATAAATGCTTGAGATACTATTATTGATATTTCATATTTTTTCCTTATTCATTGTGATATATATATATATTATGCTATGAGTGTGCTTAGTTTCTCACACATTAATTATACCCCAATCTGATACATAAGAATGAGAGTATACATTGTTAGGTGTTCATTTTTTTTTACTTTGGACCATGTATACATATTATCCCTTTCACAAGTACCACTTTTAGACAGCCGGATTAGGAAAAAGTAGGTGGTATGGGATGGGTGCACATTTAGGAACCCTGACCAAGGTTTTGATTTTTTTATCTATAATTTGATCTATTCTTTATATATATGGAATGGTTTTTAAATTTTATAATCACTATTGCATTAGGCTAGACATTGATGGTGTCAGCCTACTAATATTTATGTCTCACACCCTACTCAGGATGCCATTGAAATGGGGTACCCAAGTAAACCTTATATTTGTAGGACCTAGGTTGAATAATTTTTCTATTTGATTGTACCTAATGAATTAGGAGCATTAGACTGATCTAGAGCTCAGGATGCTCATGGATATTAACTTCGTGCTTGAGTTGTTTCTTTATTTGAGTATTTTATTTGTTCTAAAATTAAAATCATGCTCTATGTTACTATTTTAAGTTATCCATCATCATTTGGACAAAAATGTATTATTATATCTAGCACCAAAAATCATTTATTTAAATTTAATATTATTCTTTGGCTACTTCGAGCTCAATTATTTGCTTCTTATGTTACTATCTGTCGCTTATATTCAATTATATCATTTTGAAACTATGATATGATGGTATAGTCTCCCCATTGTTAACTATTTATACCCTTACTAATAGTTGTAAGCCTTTAGTATACATGGATGAGTTCTTGATGTCTTGTGACTCACTGGTCTAGACACCTTTTTGGTGTAAACCTGGGTCGGGATGTTACAAAGTGGTATTATACGGGCTTATTTTTTTCCTTTTTCTTACTATTTTTGGGTTGGAAGATATGAGAAAAAGAACATAAATAAAATTGGTTAATAGTTTTTTCTGGGATTGATCACCCACATATAGGAAATTACCAAGTGGTTAGGTCTATTAATTGATGTTCATGATTTCCAATATTACATTTGATATGATTTCAACTGGAATGATTAGTGTAATTTCCACTGCATATGGATTTATGGAGTTTATGGTATTTTATCATATGCTTGTTATGGTAAGGATTAAGAATTACATGCATCACAATAATCACATAGGGATCCATATTTCATGCATATTTCATTCCATGTAGCTGCTTTCATAGGTTTCATGCTGATATGATTGTGTTCCTTGAATACTATTCCATGTTGTTATATTTATTAGTATGACAATTTGTATAACCTACTTAGCTGATAATATGCATTGTTTTTGTGCCTATATCATGTCTTCCCTATATTATCTACTTCTTATGACTTTATTGTTTTTTTTAATTTAATTTAGTCAATGGGATAATTGGATTGGTCGCAATTAAATGGGATCCAAATGCCACCTATAAATTGTATGGGAGCTTTATGGATTGGTAGATGGTTGTCCATATGAATGGACTATTGAACACATTATTGTTATATTATGTAATGGTTTTAAATTTATAGGGTTTAGAAAAGAAAATTGAATCAATTTACTCTATTTAATACAGTTGTGTAAGGGTAGATAAAGATTCTTTGATTTTCCTTGGAATAGAAGCTCGAGCATTTTCCATAGCTACTCTTTCTTTTAGCGACGGCTTAGATGATCGGCTTTTGATCCAAGTGACTTATTTTAGCATGATCTGATGTTATGTTTGATTATTATTCTTCATAAGGGGATATCCAATGTAAGTTAGCACCATTATAACATAAAATACATTATAATGTCATGATTTTTCTGCAGTTTTGTGTCATTCATGTGTCATTCTCCCTAGTCGAACCACCTTGATTGAAATGGAACACTTGTTCAGATTGTTGGTCATGTTTTTCTTGGACATTGATATGGGCATAGAAACCAAGTGATTCTCAATTATATCTAGTTAGACATGCCTCAAGCATGGTCGTCTGCTTTTTCGGTTGCTTGACCCTTTCTTTTCCTTAGTGATGGATGACTTGATATTGAATTGTCCAGGTTAATAGTCGTATGGATCTATATGAAAATGTGTTAAATACCTTGTGTAGAATATCTGATACAGGAACGAATAGGGAATAAAACCTATGGATGTTAATAAATATTTGTAATATTCTCATTAAATCTCATTCTAGTTTGTGTTGGTATACAAGGTAACCATTGAGTGTTTAATGTTACGATGAACTGATTGAGTTCAGTGGAATCGATGAGCCTGGTAATATTGAGTTCAATATCAGGTCATATTCAGATTAGAGTGACCTTGACATAATTAAATCAAGTTCATACCAACACTCATGATGACTTCAAGAGTCTCTAGTGTTTTGACACGCCGTTCAGTTTGGTTTTGGTTTTCATGCCAATTGTTTAAACATTTGTGTTTATGTTGATTTTGACCTTGCATGCTATTGAAAGGATAGTATTTTTTATTTTTGACAATTAGGAGACTAATGTGGTGGGGAATTTCATGTATGTTATGTTAAATATATATCTTTTTGGGTGGATGGAACACAACTATGGAGGACCATTAGACAATGTTTGGGCTGGCTTAAATTTCACGAAGTTTGTGAACTTTAACTTGTGTTGGTGCTTTCTTGTCAAAAAGATGTAGGTGTGGTTGATGGTGTATGAATCCTTTGAATAAATCTTTTGGTCATGGGTGGAATATGGTGGTTAGTCTCAAATGATCACATAATTACTTGGGTGGTAAAGGCTTAGTGACCAGTTAATGATGCTGCATCGGCAAGTTAAGCCGAGTTTCTTCTAAGGTATCAACCAGTAGTGGTTCAGCCTTTTTCCTTATGGTAATACTTCAAAATATACCTTGTGTACTCTGGATTGTTGATGATCATATCTCATATATTTACATCATCCTTAACGCATTAAGAGAGCCTTGGATTCACATGTAGGAATTCCTTGGAAGAACTCTTATATTCCAGTTGTTTAGTATAACCTGACGTCCAAGACAACGTCATTCTAGTCTTAGTCAATGCACTGATGTTGATGTTTTGGCTTTGTACCAATGTTTCACTCATAATCATCGATTATGGAATACCTTAGGTTAGTTCATTAAACTCTTGTCATGAAAATATGATGTTATCTTAGACTATTATTAGGCTCAATGATGCATAAATCAAGGAACTTCATCAGAATTTAGGTATGGACTTCAGTTTACATCGTCAGGGTGAATCAGAGATACCTTAGAAGAATTAATCAGAGATTATTTTTTAATATTTCAATTTTCTAAGATTAAAATATTCTTGAATAGTCGGCTGGAGTGGCTTGACTAGTTTTCTATCATGTCCAATGGACCTATCATTAATGGACTATTTTTTCATTTCATTAGGTGAGATGAGTTCTGTTTATATAGGACATGGATTTTCAGGAAAATCTAGATCGGTTGGGGATTTTAGGTCGATGGGGAATTGGTCATTTTCTCCATTTTGGAAATCAAGTGAGAAGCATCACTAGAACTCTTAAGGGTGTGTATTGTAGTAAATTCTGATAGTGGATTTTTTTGTGTATTGGAGTTGTCCACTTCTAATTACAAGACCTATAATGGGAAGCACAACTAGTCATTTGTTTCATGAGATGACAACATGGTGGTGCCTCTAGGTAAATGGGCTCAGGTAAGTGTCATTTTGATGTTTTGATTGCAAAATGAGTGTTGGATCGGATCTTAATGGAATAATTTCTAGGTGTATAATTAATGCTTGAATGTGTGTTGGGAGTTTAGAGACACAACATATCAATTTGTGCAGGAATTCAAACCCTTTTAGGTTGGGTGACATTCATGTTTATTTTTGAAGGATTTTTGGGGATGAGAAGTACTAAGGTGGGGTGGTTTTAATGTCCCATGTTTTGAATCAGATTAAAAATTCCATGGGAATTTAATTTTTTCCCCATTTGCTGGGTAGGGAATTTTTAAAACTGAGCATCAGAACATATATTTTTCTAAGAGTTGACACTATGGTGATTCCTTTAATGAAAAAAAAATTAAATTAACAAAAATTTAAATAGAAATATATTAAATAAGGTAATGTTATAATACAAATAATAATAATAATATAATTGTTTTATTATTATTATTATTAGTTTTAATTTAGGTTTTACGGAAAACCTGAAGGGATGTCTCTCCCCCTCTCTCTACCAGGCGTGACATGACCTCCCCCCCATGGGATATCCCATGGACACAGGCGACACACCACCCCAAAACCCTCTCAGATTTATGGCCCTTATGGTTTCTTAATTGATTCACCATTGATCTCTCTTGGTAAGCCCTATTTCTCCTTCTCCTCATAATTGTTATCCATTTTTTCAATCTATCCATCACCCTATGAGGTTTGGTCGAACCTTGGGGTTAGGGTTAACCATATTTTCGTTTCTTCTCTTGTATTAGGGCATGGGAATAGTCTCACAGGGTGTGTTCATGCATGTTTCAGCAACCTCTTCTTAAGGTGAAGCAGTTCGGCTTGATTTGGTTCACATCCAATACATTAAGGTTTGTTTTTGTTTCTTTCTTCAATACCTAATACTTTATAATTGGGTTTTTTTATTTTATGAATCCCTAGTAATTAATTTCATGTGCATTGGTCCTTACCTAATTAATTTTGAGTTCCTATTAATTTTTGAAGTGGATTTTGACTAATTTTAATGACGCGCACATATATACTCTTGTATGAATAAATATAAATATGTATATCTTCCATTTACATGAACCCTAATGCATGGGTAATGTAATGAACAAAACATACATGAATAAGATTCTATTTATTTTATTTAATTAAATGCCGTATAAATATAGAAACTCATGGACTTTTTATTTTATCCAATTGGATTTAAAAAACCATTACATATTATTTCTGTTGATAATATAGTTGTTGAAAAGTGATCACATGACTAGTATATGTATCAGTTTTTAACAATTCTTTTTGACACAAACAAAGGATGTGATGGCCTTGACCTATAGGATAGTTTCTGTTGAAGGCCATTTATCATATATTTCAAGGGAGATAACATTTCTAGGATTTTCCCTAGACAAATCCCATATTGAGATACAACAACTTAAGCATGATAAAAACTATTTATGGGAGAAGTTAAAGATCATCGAAATCATGGCCCAAACCATGTTCATTAAATGGCCACAAGAAGGCCCCACCATCGCACACCACACTCTTAGAGAATATGTTGGTGTAATAAATAGATATGTAACAAGACCCTAGAATTATGATTATGTGCATTATTTTTTCATATATTAAATAATATACATTCATTTTTATAATTATTACTTTGTAAATGATTTTTAAAGAACAAGTAGTATTTTACGTTAATATTTAAATTCAATTATGAAATATATTTTGATGAATTAATGGATTTTTGAAATAAATAATTTTTTAATAAAATATTATTACTAAATTAATTTTTATTAAATATAAATGATCGTATAATTTTTATTAATACAATTTTAATTTTTGTTAATGTTTGAAAACTGTTTTTTCCAAAACCCATGAATTTTCAATAAATATGAGTTTATATTTTAAAATTGAGAATTCTTATATTTATATAATTATTTAGATAAAATAAATATTTTTTTTTGGAATCATAAAGTCTAAATTATCCAATGGTGAATTTTTCATAATTTTCTGAGATAGTTGAATTTTTGGGAAAAAATTAAATACCGAATAAATATATAACATATTTTATGACATCATAATGACCCTATAGTGATGTAATAAAATACTATAAAATTGATATTTTGACAATATATGTTTTACCTTTAAAATATTATTATTTTATATTTGTTTTATTAATTTTAAATTGTCTTAGTGGACCCTCCTAGACTTATAAAATATTTTAACATTTTAAAATTATTTCTTTTAGAGTGTGACTCACCTCCACAAAATAAAGACTAATATTTTAATATGTTCGGAATTTGGCCTCATAAAATATTTTATACAAATATCCTTTTTAGAAACAATTGTAAAAAAACAATCGGATAGTTTGTGGTTTTGATTAGTTTAATGTGCAGTGTCCCAAACCAAGATAATAAAGAATTTTCTCTCATTTCCTATATAAACCCACTCAATATCCCATTCCTCTTCACTAAAACCATTTATATCTTGAATAAACTCTTACCTACTATATATATAGTCCCAAAAATATTCCCAAATCTCCAAATAATCCTCTCTCAAGCCTCTCATTAGCCTTTGGTATCACACTTCCATGTAAGGGATTCCTCTCTTTCACTTTGAATTCTGGAACCTTCTTTGAGTGTAGCTCCTTTAATATGAATTTATTTTATTGAAATTAATTTTTAAAAATTAAAATAATTTTATATTTATGTTATTATAATGATGGATCATTTATCCTCCCTCATTTGGAACCTTACCTATGACGTTACTATCCTGAAAGTTCGTATGGGATCTTCCACCCTCTTCTTTTAGCAAGCATCCTTTTCATGTTAAGTCTTATAATTTATTTAATTTCTATGTTGGGATATGTTATTAAATATCATACCTAATTACTAATTTATTAATACATGATCATATCTTCTTTCACTCTCATTTATCCCTCTTATTAACCCTTGTGTGCACCTGTTACCGTGGGGAATTTTCGTAAGGGATTTCACTCTTCTCATTTCTATTCAAGATAATCTTTTACATTATGCTTCATAAGTTTCATATTTATATGTTGGTTTATGAAGTTCAAAAACCCCCATATATTCCATTTGATCTATATATTATGATTCCATCCATTCACTCTCACCAAGACCCCCTGTTATCCTTTAAGCACACCAATTACCATGCTGAATTTTTATAAGGGATTCCTTCCTTTCTAATTATTATCCAAGTTTCTATATGTCATAATACCCTTTAAAATTAAATTTAAAATTTTGTGGTATGACTTATCACATACATAATACTTTATTCCTTATTTTTGAATGGTGATATACTACTTTCACTCTCATTAATGGCTTCCATGTACACCTGTTACCATGCTGAAATTCTATAAGGGATTTCTCTCCTCTTATTTTCATTCAAGTATTTCTCCCATATTATGCATTGAAATGCCATTTCATATGTTGTGATATTATTTTCTATGATACTATTACTTTAAATTTCATATATAAATTATGAGTAACCCCTTTCTCTCCCATTATCCTATCTTATGAATTTCTATATAACAATGTTATGCTGCCAAGATTGCACCGTGATTTTCCAAGCCAAAAACATCATGTAGTGAATACCATAACCATTTCTATATCAAGGATATTAACCTTTATTCACATATACATATTAAATGATACATAAATTTATGTATTCCATATTCATTAATTATGGAATAACTTATGATGTTTAATGATTATATGTTATATGATCAATGTTGTCGACTAATGCATGAAATTAATAGTTTCTGAAGGGTGCACCCTGATAGCACTCCAATGCATTGGATAATGTTTAGTATCCTAATACAATAAGTGAAATAAGGGTTTATAATTATAATTCACGGGTAATTTGGGTTTACTCATGCTAATTTATCTACAATGATAGTTTACTCATGCTAATTCATGTGCAATGAGGGTTTACTCATGCTAATTCGTGTGCAACGAGGGTCTACTCATTCTAATTCATGTGAAATAAGGTTCTACTCATGATAATACATGTGAAATGAGGGTTTTATAATTATAATTCATGTAAAATGATCCTTTTATCATTCTAATATCTTGTTTTCTATTGTTTCTGCATTTCCATGTTATGATAATCATGTTATATCGTGCCTTTAGTTTCCTATTTCTCTTGTGCTCCCTTAATATGAATATTTCCAAACATATATTTTAATCATAATGTTATTACTTGTTTAATACTTTATTGGGATTTATAGCTCACTCTTTTTTATGTATTTCCTTATGATATCAAATTCAATTCTTTGTATGAATGAATGTTGTGGTCATGTAAAAGAGGATTTCAATAAAGATGTTGTATTTTTTGTCTTATGTTTTCATGTAATGTTCCTAATTTCCGAATACACTAATCCTCTAGATCCTTGAACTTGTATTAAGTTCTTTTTATGTCATAAGTCATGTTTATGTATGTAATAAAGTGTAGGTTTTTTATAGTTTGTATCAAAGGATCTGATTAGTTATTTTTGGGATTAGGATTCGAAAACCCTAGCGAAATCCTTAAGTATAAGACTATGTATAAGAAAAACATCCCTATATTTTTGTGAGTATAGAGTAAGTGGTTTATCAATAAACTACATCCCTATATAGATATGAACAAGTAGTTGTGGCTTGGGCATAGATGTATATAGTGGTAAAACACAAAAACACTACTTTGAGATAAACTCGAATGAGCATTGGTTCATGACAACTGGTCATGATACACTCTTGGTTTGACACTCTTGGACAATATGATTTGGTAAATTCATAAGATCGGTGTGAACCGTTATTAAGGGAATAAAAATAAATTCCCATAATAGTATATTTTTGTGATTCTATCATGGATAATATAGATTGAAACATATAAATTCACAAGTTAAGGATAAAAATGTAATTTATAAGTTATCCCTTTTGTATTTGGATACCACTTTATGTATTAAAATGTTTAGGACACTCATCCCTAATTTTCCTTTTATTCTATAAAATTACCAGTAATAAGATGAATATGGCTAACAACCGATGCGAATGGAAACATGATGAATTTACCCATGAGATTCCCAATCAAATGGGAGCTCATGTAGTAAATATCATGATTATGCCAAACCAAATATCAAAAATCACAATTAACAAATAGAATTTTGTTTAATTCGCAAGGAAATAAAGAATTAGGGAGATGACATCTCATGAAAATACATCTTCTAAATTTGATAAGGGTAATAAGACCAAATTTCTTTCATGAAGCAAGTGGTGAAATAAATTTCATAAGAGGAAGAAGACCCAATTTCTTTCATGAAACAAGTGTGGAAAGAGGAAACAAGGGAAATTTCATGAAGGTACTAGGATATGTTTTAAGAGTGGAAATAAAGGGAACAAGGTATCCAATTTCGATGAAATAGTGTATAATTTGATGGATGGAAACAATGTTCCAACTAAGGAATATTTCAAAGCTCTACGCTATAAATGTGGAGATGTCGGGAATTACCTAGGAAAATTCTCTATTTCAAGGGATGAGAAGCATGATGAGCATCAATAGTATCCATGATCAAGGGGGCACAGTAAGTCCTTTGCTAAAATGGATAATGATGAATGAATCAAATGAAACCACTACATCAATGTAGTTCATGTCTTAATGTATTTCAATTCATGTTTTATTATTATATCTTTTATTTCATCTAAGTACATTTATTCCCCAGTATAAATGATATTAAATCATTAGGGAAAAACTTATATAAGTGTTGGGTCACATGAAGATGTTTGTGGTAATGTTATTATTGAAAATTTTATAATTATTCCTTTTATGGAATTTAACGAAAAAATAAAATGAAATTTATTATGCCTCAAGGTAGATGAAAATTCATGAGAAAAATTATCTCACAAATGATCTAGAGTTGGAAGTCATGGGATTTTCATTAAAAATAAGGTGGCATTATCTCTTTTGGGGGAATTGTGAAATATATACATGTCACAAAAGCCACAAGTATATATTCACATATAAATAGATTAATATTCTACAATGAATATGGTTAGAGCCGATGAAATACTATGAATTCTCAATCTATTACCACCCTTGGAAAGCGAACAAGGTGGTAGATTCTATAAGCAGAAAGGACCTGGTGATTGTATCATTGATGAGAATTTAAAAGGATTTAATATTCTTATATTTAATGAAGATGGATAGGGGAATCCTAAATAATGGAACATCATCAATCCTTTCCCAAATGATTTCTCAACTGTATCTTTTGGAAAGGATAATGGAAGCTCAAGAGGATGATGTGGGAATGTAAAAGAAAGTGGAAACTATTAGAAAAGGTAAATCCTTAGAGTTCAATATTAATGAAGAAGGAATTGTGAGATTTAGGTCAATACTATGTGTTCCATCAAATCCAAAGTTAACGAAAGATCTTTTGAATGGTGCACATAGTTAAAATTTATATATTCACCCAGGAAACACAAAGATGTATCAAGATCTCTGAGAAAATTATTGGTGGGATAATATGAAGAAGGAGATCATTGAGTATACATCAAAGTTCTCAGTATGTCAGCAAGTGAAAGCTGTGAGGTAGAAGTCTAAGGGGATGATGAAACCATTACTAATACCAAAATGGAAATGGGATAACATCACCATTGAAATTATCATTAGAATTCTATAGAAATCCAAAGAAAACAATTCTATTTGGGTTGTAATGAACCGTATAACAAAGATTTTACACTTCATTGTAATTTGAGAGGATTTCTCATCGGATCAACCAGCACGGATATACATCAAAGAAGTGGTAAGTTTGTATGGAGTATCACTATCGATTGTATCCAATTGAGATCCAAGATTCACCTCTAAGTTATGGAAGAGTCTCAAAAACACTCTAAATACTGAGCTAGACTTCATTATGGCCTATAATCGTCACACTGATGGAAATATGAGTGGACTTTCAAACACTTGAGGACTTGTTGCGAGAATAATCAATGGAATTCAAAGGAGAATAGTATTAGAATCTTCCTCTAGTTGAGCTCTATTACAACAATAGTTTTCCTCTCAAGCATCTAAATGTATCTTTATGAAGCCCTTTATTAGAAGAGGTGTTGAACACTGACTTGTAGGGATGATGTCAGGGAGAGAAAATATATAGGTCCAGCAATGGATGAAGATATGGTGGACAAGGTTAAGACTATCTAGTAACACATATAAGTTTATCAAATTCAACAAAAGTGTTATGATAACAATCATCTATGAAACCTAGAGTATAATTTTAGAGACATGGTATTCCTCTACATATCACTGTGGAAGAGAGTTATGAGATTCAGTAAGAAGGAAAAGCTTAGTCCAAGGTACATTGTCCATTTTTAGATCGTTGATCGCATTGGAGCAGTGACCTATCAACTAGAACTCCCAATGAACTTGTCTCAAGTACATGATGTATTCCAGGTATCACTATTAATGAATTAAATACCTTTCCCATCACATGTACTCAATCCAGAGGTTGTGACATTAGTGAAAGACCTCTCCTATGATGAAAATATGTTAAAGATCTTAGATCGTTGGGAAAAAGTTTTACAAATTAAAACAATTCCCCTCATCAAAGTATTGTGAAGAAACCAAAATTTTGAATAAGTAATGAGGGAACTATAGGAAGTTAAGAGGGAATGTTACCCCCATCTATTTTAGAGTGGGAAAATAAAATTTCAAGGGTGAAATTTCATAAGGGGGGATGGTTGTAATGGCACAAACATTAATGAATCAAATTACCTTTCTATTATTTAATTAAATTTATTATGGATATAGAAAACACAAGAACTTTTTTTATTTTATCCAATTGGATTTAAATAACCATTAATTATTATTATTATTGATAATATAGCCGTTGAAAATTGACCACATGACTTGTATATATAAAGGGTTTTAACAAATCCTTTTGACATAGATAAAAGAAGTGATGGCCTTGACTAGTAGGATCATTCCCTTTGAAGCCCATTTATTGGATATTACATGGGAGATAGCATTTTTGGGCTTTTCCATAGACCAATACCAAGATGACATCCAAAAACTTAAAAATGGTCGAAACCATTTAAGGGATAAGTTCAAGCTCATTGAAATCATAGCCCAAACCATGTTCACCGAACAACCTCAAGAATGTCCCACAATCTCACATCATACTCATAGGGAATATGCTGGTGTAATAAAGCTATATGTAACAAGACCCTATAATTATGATTTTGTGTATTATTTTTGTATATAATAACGAATATACATTTAATTTTATTATTGTTACTTTATAAATGGGTTTTAAAGCACAAATAGTATTTTTAGTAAATATTTATATTCAATTAAGAAATATATTTTGATAAATTAATGTATTTTTAATTAAATAATATTTTAATAAAATATTATTACAAAATTAAATTTTATTAAATATAAATGATCTTATAATTTTTAGGAATAAAATTGTAATTTTTATTAAGGTTTGAAATTTTTTTGTGAAAACCCATGAATTTTAATTAAAGATCCGTTTTTATTTTAAAATTAAAAATAAAACTATTTATAAAAATATTTAGATAAAATAAATATTATTTTTTGAATCAGGACGTAAAAATTATCCAATGGTGAATTTTTAATAATTTTTTGAGATTGTTGAATTTCTGGGTGAAAATTAAACACCAAATAAATATATAATGTTTTTTATGACATAATCATGACCACATATTAAGGTAATAAAATAATAAAAAAGGATTATTCCATAAATATATGTTCTAAATTTATAATATTGTGATTTTATATTTGTTTTATTAATTTTATAATTCTTTATTGGACCCTCCAAGCCTTAAAAAATATTTTAACATTTTGAAATGATTTCCTTGAGAATGTAACTCACCTTCACATAAGAAAGCCTAGTATTTTAATGTGTTCAGAAAATAAGCTTATAATATATTTTGTAACACTCCCCTTTGGCAGAAACTATTTGAAAATACCATGGTATGGTTTGGGGTTACGATTCGTTTAATTTGTAGTGTCCAAAACATAAATAATAAAGAATTGCCTCTCATTTCTTATATAAACCCACTCAATATCCCTTTAATCTCCACTAAAACCATTTGGAGCTCGACCATCCTCTGACTACCTCTCTCTTAAATCCTCCCAATATTATCCAAGATCCCATGAAGCCTCTCTCAAGCCTCTACCAAGCCTTTTTTATCACACTTTCACGTAAGTGATTCCTCTCCTCCTATTTGAATTCAAGCACCTTCTTTGATATTAGTTCCTTTAATTTCAATTTATTGAAAATAAATTAGTTTGTAATCAATAACATACTATAAAATTTATGTTATTTAAATTATGGTTCATTTATCCTCCATCATTTTTACCCTTACCTAAGCCATTAATACGCCAAAATTCCGTAAGGGATCTTACAACCTCTTCTTTTATCAGGAATGTTTTTAATGACATGTCTTATAATTTCATTCATTAATAAGTTCGTATATGTTATTAAATATGATACTTAATTATTTTTTAGTAACAGATGATGAGATTCACATTCACACTCATTTATCCCTCTTATGAACCCTTGTGTACACCAGTTACCATACTGAATTTTCGTAACGGATTTCACTCTTCTCATTTCCATTGAAGCTTCCCTTTTACATTATGATTCTTAAGTTTCATATTTATATGCTGGGTTATAATTTTACATAACCACCATAAATTCCATTTTATGTAAATTTGATTATATCTTAATTTCACTCTCATAAATCCCTCTATGACCCTTTAATCACACATATTACCATGTAGAATGTTCATAAGGGATTCCATCCTTTCTCATTGTTATCCAAGTTTCTTTATGTCGTAATACCCATTTACATTAAATTAAAAATATTGTTATATTATTTTTAACCTCCCCCATACTTCCTTATTTATGTTTTAATGGTGATATACCTCTTTCTATCTCAATAATTCCTTCTGTATACAGCAGTTACCATACTGAAATTCTGTAAGGGATTTCTCTCTTCTTATTTACATTCATGTATTTCTCCACTATTATGCATCTAAATTCCATTTCATATGTTGGTATATTATGTTACATGATACTCTTACTATATATTTCATGTATAAATTATGAGAGACCTCTTTATCTCTCATCAACACATCTTATGAATTTTTATATGATGACGTTATGCTGCGGAAATTTCACCATGATTTTCCAAGTCAAAATCATCATGTAGTGAATACCATAACCATTTCTCTATCAAGGTTATTCACCATTATTCACATATAAATATTTAATTGTACTTACATTTATGTTATCCACATACATTAATCATGTAATAACTTGTAATGTTGAATGATTCCATGTTAAATGATCCATGTGGCACACTTATGCATGAAATGAAATTTTTACGCAGGGTGCACCCTGATAGTGCTTCAATGCATTGGGTAATGTTTAGTATCATGATAATCTATGTTTAATGAGGGTTTATTCAATCTAATCCATATACAATGAGGGTTTACTCATGCTAATTCATGTGTAATGAGGGTTTAGTCAAGCAAATTCATGTTAAATGAGGGTGTACTCAGGATAATTCATATGTAATGTGGGTATACACTTGCTAATTCATGTTAAATGAGGGTTTACTCATGATAATTCTCATGAAATGAGGGTTTAATCATGTTAATCCAAGTTCAATGAGCCCTGTATCATTCTAATATCATGTTATATGTTGTTTCCACATTTCCATGTTATGATAAGCATGATATATCATGCCTTTATGTTCCAGTTTCTATTGTACTCCATTGAAATTGCTATAGCCTAACATATATTGTATTATTCATGTTATGAATTGTTTACTCCCATACTAGACTTTATAAATCACCTTTTTTATGTATGTCCTCAGGTTATCCTATTAAATTTTAAGTATTAAGGAATTTTGTGGCCATGTAAAAAAAATTTTCAATAAATATGTTATATTTTATATGTTAAGTTGTCTTGTAATGTTTCTAATTTCCCATGAAACAAAACCTCTTGATCCTCAGACTTTTTGTAAGTGAAGTTTTATATAATAAATCATGTTGACATATTTAATAAAGAGAAGGTTTGTTATAGGAAATGCATTCGCTGGGTTTAGGAATATATATATGTGTGTGTGTGTGTGTATTTGTATATATGGAGGTATTTGAATGCATGTGAGGAGCAGTTCCAAGTGGTCACTGATAAATCTGTCAAGTGCCGAATTTTAAATTGGTTTATATTTAGAGGTATGTGTGTTGTTGTCTGACCCTTTTTAATTTATGAATTCCTTTAATTGTTTCTTTAAATTAAGTTTAATTGTGTTATTATTTTGATAAATTTATCTTCTAACATTGGGTAAAATTTTTAAAGAGGATAAAAGGAATTATTTGAATAACAAGTCATGTTTTCTAATAAAACACCTCCAATGGAGTTGAGCTGCCATAAATATAAAAAATAGTGAATAAATATTTATATCATGTTTTTTGAACTTATTGCATTGGTGTTTCTTCTTGCATTGATTGATACATAGTAAATTAGTATTTTACCTCTTTGGTATGAATTATAATTCTTGAATAAATGTATTAATATGTAAAAATTAATTGTTGATAAATAAAATGATGTTTTCTGATAAAACTATTCTAATAGAGGTGTGTTGCCTTTATGCTAAATATTAATGATAGACTTACATACTTTCTTGAATTATTGCATTGGTATTCATCTGCACTTGATTTCAATGTCATTTATGTCATGTTTTTAATTTTAGCCTCTTTGGTTATTCTAAAATTATTTTTCCCCTTTGCATATAAGTGTTAAATAAATCAAGAATACTTTTAAGTGTTTAGTCCTATTATATTTTTAATTTATAATGTAGGAAATTACCTTGTTCCCCAAATTAATTAAATTTAAGGAAATCCTTTTGATTTGGCCAATTCCTTGAGTTACCATCTGAGGTGAGATATTTAAGAATGGTTCTTGGTATTGACCTAGAATCATTAAATTGGTTTGATTAAAAGTTTTGAATATGGTTGTATGTCCATGCATCTTTATATAATTAATTAAGAACAGTAAAGATAAATTGTAACAAATTGAATGACATGCTAATGATGAGATGATTTTCCTTAATCTAATTGAATTCTTTGGTTGTAATGGAATTGATCACATCTTTTTACCTCATAATAGGTATTTCCTTATACATTGTATGTTAAATTTAATTACTCATTTACAATGGTTTATAATGGTGGGAAGGTCATGAATTTTTCTTATATTTTTCCATTTCTTATGTAAATTGATATGTTCCTTTATTGGGTGGATCACTTGATACGGGCCGGGGAGAGAACATGGGTTCCATATTAAGGACTCATGGATAGACTATCCATACTTGATGGGTTACAAACTGACTTGTTAGGGAAGTGGTACTTTGGAAATCCAAGAAATGTATTCCCTGGGAAATTTATTATACCATTGTGTGATATTGGTTCCCTAATGGGAAACCAAATATGGTGAAATTGATTAGATGGATACGCCATGCCTCAGGGTGATACTTCAACCCTTATGTGTGATATTGGGATAGACTCGAAGTTACCTCACCACAAGTGATACCTGGGATTGTGAAAGGATATCTGTGGATAGTCTTGGTGGTATTGGGCATCCAATGGATGTATCATAGTGATACCTTAGGGACAGGCTCAGACTCTACATTTTGATTTGATAGTATTGATATAAATTATTGTGATACATTTTTTGATAGTTCATATAGTTTCCTTATGCATTGTGATACCTCTCTTGTTCTTCTAGAACATATAGTTTATGACACATGAATTAGACCCCAATACTAAGAATAATCTTGCGGGTATTCTTTTTTGGGTTTCAATGTTTACATTGGCCTATGTATACAAATTATTTCTAGTATTGGTAACTCTTTAAGAACACATCTAAGCCCAAAGTAGGTGGTATGGGATGGGTTTCCATTTAGGAACCGAGACCAATGTTTTGATTTTTAACTATTATCTGTTATGTGCTTTCAATATATGGCACACTATTTTAATTTTATAATCATTATTAAACTAGGCTAGACACCAGTGGTATTGGAATACTGATATTTATGTTTCACACCCTAATCAGGCCTCCATTTTACTAGGGTACCTGAGTAGACCTTATATTTTTATCACCAATGTTGAATGATTTTATAGTTTTCTTATACAAGAGGAATTATTCAAATAGGACTAAGCTATAGATTAGGATGCTCAAGGATATCGCCTTTGGGCTCAAATAATTTCATTATTGGATTCTTCCATTTGATATAAAATATAAAGTATGCTTCGTGTTACTATTTTCAGCTATCTATAATCATATGTACATACATGTATTGTTGTAACTAGAATTGGCCATCTTTTATTTAAAGTTAATATTATTCTTCCACCATTTTTTCTTAAATTATTTACAGATTCCACTACTATAAGTTGATTATATTTTTTTTATAGCATCGTGAAACTCTGATATTAGGGTATAGTCTCTCCACTAAAACCTATATAAACACTCACTGCTAGTCAGCATACTCTAGCATATGAAGAGGTGTGCTTGAGGTCATGTGGTAGACTAATCTGGCTACCTGTTTGGTGGTAAGCCAGTTTGGGATGTTACAATAAACATATAAAACAAAAAAGATATATGAAATTTCATCTTAAATAATAAAAACTAATAAAAATAACATAATATTATAAAAATTAAGAACATCTTGAGTCCATACCCATGAAATAACTGAATGATCACCACCACCCAACTCACCCCACAACAGCCTCATTGAACAAAAACTGAATCCAACTAAAAACATAGAACTTGGACATAAAATTAAGGAGATAAAAAATCCTAGTAGGTCACCACAACCCATCTATACTGTGATATTTGTTTCATTAGGTAACACACAAATTATATTATTTTAATTATAATTAGAATGTGATATTTCCAAATATAAACTGGTAAAAACAACTGACAAGTCCCTAAACACATTTAAAATCATTCTAATCTGTTTTATTATACTAAGAACATGTGATTTGAAAAAATTCCCACTAACCAAATACATTTCAAAACTATATACCCATTTACACCTCTCAAAAAACAAATTAGATTCATTAAAATGAAACCAATTGCTTTGCATAAAACTTTTACCAATCAAATATTTTTTTTAAAACGACACTCATTTTGAAGGACAAATTAGAACCCCCCACAACAGTCTTTAAATTAAAAATAGTTTCATCAAAACATCATTAAAACCCATTTTCCCAAGTAAATGACCCAAACACACACTGTTCAACAATGTCAATGTGGGTACCACAACAATGCAAGGAATACAACCAATGAATTTAATATATGGTTTCTATAATAATATAAGTATGGGAAAATGATATAAACAGGAACTAGATCAAAATGAACAATATCAGAAATTGGTTAATAAATCGAATGCTTTATAAGATATACCCTTATATTCCTAACATGAGAGACTTATAATGTTTTAAGAATTCTCCACTTGAAGACCAACCATTTTCATATATTGAAATCAAAAACACAAGATACCAAACTATCCCATAAAATCTTTATTTTGATGAAGCCTTGTATTATCCCTTATTCCCAGGAAAACTAGAGGTCCACTAGTGGCATGTTAACTAGCTAACATAATATAAATAAAGTTCACTCACTTAGTAACTAATTTCCCCTGATTAATAAATAAGTTATGTTAAATAAAATGTGATTCAAAATTAACACACAAGGAATAAGTAATTACTATCCCTCACCCCATGCAACATAGAAATGAATTTCCCTATATATCTCTTACTTATGTAGTATAAAAAAAATATTATGACACAAGGTTTGTAACAAGAATCCCATATTGATACATAAACCAAATAAAGGGTAAAAACTCAATGAGAAATCAAGATGGGTCTTTCATGACCTACCATTTGAAACAAATAAGTCAATTATGCCTCTAATATAAAACATGGTTCATAATTATAATCCCTTTACACATTTCATAAAACTAAATTTTAGTAATTTCATAAAAATTAGTTGAAAAATTATGTTCTATTTGAAACATTATAAAGAAGTCCTTAAAAACACTAGTCGACTTTTTGAGATCCAGCTTGTGGCAGACAGTCATCCACTTCCATCAAAACATTTCAAAGAAATATTAAGGTATATTTTTCACATCGGGGTAGGGAAAACCATACCAAGATTTCAAACCAACATTTTAAATTCATTTAAAATGCCCTTTTAAATACACTATAAGGTCAACACATTATTTTAAATCATTTTCTACATTTAAGCATAGTCTTCATTCATTCAAAACCAAAACCAAATCAAAATTTTTCACAATCCATAAAAATCATTTCAAAAAGTCTCAAAATAATTTTACATAATCTTATCACCTTAAAAAAATTCCATTTAAAATAATGAAACATGGAATTTAAAATGTAAACATTTATATAAAGTTCAAAAAATAATGAATTGGTTTTAAATCATCATATGAATATCATATATATTCATATTTTCAATTAAAAATAATTTAAACATCACATGAACACTTTCAATTATAAAATAAAAATAATTCATAGAAAACCCTACATTAAATAGGTGAAAAATAATCCCATGTTAATTGGAACTCATTACCTTCAATGAAAACCACCCAAACTCGGAAAAAGACAGTGTCCATAAACCATTGGCATTAAAATCCCCAACATTAGATCTACTCATAACACTATAATCAGTCACAAGGGTTCTATGGTTCCTGGGAGAAGCTAAAACAAAGAGAAAATAAGGAAAATGTAATAAATATGTAATGAGATAAATATTTACCATGAAACTTCATGAAAATACCCAAATGGGGACCAAGATTCAAGAGGAAAGAAGGTTATATGTCCTCCTCAGGTGCCCAAGGGTTAAAAGACTTGTATGGGTGTGAAATGAGTGAAACTCAATTATATTTGAATGGAAAATTCTGTTAAAATTAATTTTTGAGATATTCTATGAAGGGCTCATAGATTGGATACATGGTTATGGAAATTTTGTTCCTACTTTGTATAGGACCCTACCTAATAAATAACCATCTAAATAGTTTCTAAGTTTCTCTGCATGGTATGAAATAAAGTTTTAAGTCATGTAAAATGATTATTTCTCTTGGAAATCCCTCTCCACGTGGGCAATACAAGGGTTCCCTTAATCGTTCAAGTAAAATATTAAACACCTATAATCCAATTGAAACACAGAATCTTTGGCCCAAAAACCATTTGGACTTAGAAAGGCCCAACATAAGATAAAATAAATAAACTTAATCACTATAGTGACATGTGGGTGTCACATGAATGTTTATAAGTAATATAATTCATTTTATATTAGAAAATTATAGTTTAATGGTATTATTATTATCAATACAAATATTATTTATATGGTTATAGATTTAATTTATCAATATTTAGCCATAAATAAATATATTTCAAGAAAAAAAGAGGTAGATATTCTTATGTAATTAAAAGTAAAATAGATAAAAGACATCCTAATTTAATTCTTTTAAAAACATAACCCTCTTAAATAAGAATAATATGATCTGATATATTATTCTAAAGAAAATGTGAAGTGATTTAAACTTGTCTCATTTCATTCTAGATTTCCATATATAGATAATAAAAAGAATAAAAAGGGAATTTTTTTTGAAAGTTCCTTGAAGGAAAAAAAATAATATTATCATTGGGATTTTGTAAAATGGATGTTCATCTCCAAAGATATGTAATATGAGTTTTTTGAGAATGTAAAGGTAAAATTTGATGAAATTGTAATATTTTAAAATTATGAATAATTGAAGATTAATGGTAGTGGAAATACTTTGTTAGGTGATGATTACTGGAATAAAATGATGTATTTTCTATTGATGGTCATCGTCACAATTTATTAAGAGATATTCAACTTTATTACTCAGTTTTGGAAGTCATGTTCAATAAAAAATATTGCAATATTGAAGTTAAGACAGATAATTCTCCTATAAAATGTTGGTGGATGAATACAAATCCATATTGGGTATATAAAAATAAAATACATGTCTTCAGATAGTGGAAGAGAAAAATAGATCATTGTAATAGAGACTTGTAAAAACTTCAATAGAAAATAAATCTGAATTTATAAATGTTGAACACTAATATTGATATTTATTATTGAAAAATATAGAGATAATATTTTCAAATCATTATTGAGAAGAAATATGGTAAGAAATTATTAAAATACAGAGAAGAATTTTTTTTATAGATTTATGAATGTGGTTTAAACTAATGTTTTTTCAAAATTAGTTCGGTTGGAACATATATTGATAAGTATTTATCATATTAATTGATTATTATAATGGTATGGGATCATTCACTTTTATTTTTTCAGAGATTAAAGTATTGGTTTTCAAAAAAAAGGATTCGAAAAGGGGGGAAAATAAAAATGAAAGAACTATAAAGATCCAAAGATCTAATAATGGAATAGAATACAAATCCTACATGATTAAAAATTCAATCAAAAATCATTTTATTACCCATGATTTATATTGAATGAGATTACCTCGGGTAATGGGGTTATAAAAATAATAAACTTTACAATGAAAAACATGGGAAAGAAGATGTTGATAGGGAGTGGTTTCTCATGTCACTACTAAAAAGAAGTAGTGAAGGTTTTTATATACTTAGGATAGAGATATAATAAGTCCTAATGTTTAAAATATGACCTATAAAAAGTTGTATAGATGGAATCTATCATTAAAGAATCTCATAGTGACTAGATAAAAAAATATCCAAAACAAAAAAAAAACAAATATGGGAAAATTGTGTTATCTAGTAGATGATGGAAAAAAATTGGGATTTTATTCAAAGATTTAGTCTTATGAGAACTTTAATAAAAGGATAAAAAAAATTGGTAAGAGTTATGGGAATGTCTTTATAATGAATTCAAATAAAATTATGCAAAAATAATTTCTGAATAAGTACTTAAAGAAGAATAAGTGAAAGAAGAAGAGATATTCATTCAATGATTCAATAAAGGAGGGGAAGATCATAAGATGATATAGGAAATATCAGTGTATATAAATAAACACATAAACTAACTCAAAGGGTGAATAGAATGGAATAAATATCTTTATTATCTGAGTAGGAATTAAAGCCTTTTTAAGATGTAGACAAAATTGGAATCAAGGATAAAATCTATGAATGGAAAATTGTATTATATTGTTTAAAATAAAACATTAGGTGATATGGATAGACCAAGAAACCATAATGTGATTAGTGAAATGTGTTTCTTCAAGAATAAGTTGAATGAAGATGGAAAACTGATATGGAATAAATTAATGATGGTACGTAATAGAAATTAATTAAAGAAATATTTTGGCTATTAGTAAGAATATAGCATATTAAATGTTTTGTAGTAGTGGATGTTTTTCATAATTTAATAATATTTGAAATGGATGTGAAGATGAAATTTTTGAATGGTGTTTTTAATGAATAGGTTTATATAACACAAAATTTTGGTTTTTTATTATAAATGATTATTCATAAGTGTATAGTTTGAGAAAGGGTTTTTATATACTAAAGAAAGAACTTTTTTATTGGTATGCATGATTTGATATATTCGTGATAAAGTTGTATTTTATGTGTGGATGGGTTGATCACAACCTCTATGTAAAAAATTTTAGAAGATGGATTGTTTATAGAGATAGTGTATGTGGATAAAATTATCTTTATAGGAAACAAAACAATTAACATTTTCCATCAGTTGATTCCTTTGTAATTATAGATGTAATTGATTATTCAATTCAGATTGTTTATTTGGTTGTGAGTTCATCTAGATGAAGAAAATATATTCATATAACATGTAAAATATGAAAGAGAAGTATTGAATAAAATCCGTAAATATGTTAGAAAGTGGGTTTGAACTATTACATAAATTGGAATTAATATTGTAAAATTTTAGGGAAATGAAGAAATAGACTCAAAATTATAGTATAGAATTATTTGGAGTATAGTCTATCTTATTGTGAATAGTCCTAAAATTTTCTATATCAAATGCTTGGAATCATGTTTCCAAAGTTATTATAAGAATAATCATCTTTTGGTAGTGAAAAGAATAATGTTATATATATAAGTAACACTAAATTATCGTTCAGTGTTCAAGGATAAAAAATATCTAAATTTAATATCCTATATTTATGTTGATTGAGAGGGTGACTTTTTGGATAGAAAATCCAAAAGTAGTAGATATTTTTATATTTGTAGAAACTGTGTTGGCTGACTATGTAAGAAACAATATTATGTTTTTTACATATAAAAAACATGGAATAAATCTCTATTATAAATTATTTTTCATAAATTATTTCAATGAACCAATTAATTATATATTCATGGTGATGTCGTGAAATAAACAATGTGAATTTAGTGTGGAAAAAAAGTGAAATTAAATTAATTAGGACTGAAAATCATCACTTTTTCATGACAAATATTAAAATATGGTAGCATTTAAATCAATATAATGTGTATAATTACGTTATGATTTTTTAATTTTTGGGATATAAAATTAAGTGGTTGATATGTTCTCTAATCTATTAGCTATACATATGTTTCAGAAGCATCAGTTGAACCATGGAGTTCAACCAATTTCCTCAAAATTATTACATGATGATTAAACCTCTTCTAATTGTATATATGTTTTTATTTTAATTTTGGTAAATGTATTTTTCTTTATTGGGTGCATGAAGAAAGGGTAATATACTATCCCTGGGATTTTTATGAAATGAATTAGAACATTGATATCAATTTTAATGAAAACATTTTTACACACAGTTATTTATATTAGTTCATAAAATGATCATTGACTCACATAGGCTTTGATAAAGTAGTAAAATAATGTTTTCTTGGAGCTGGGATAGTGATGGAATCATATTTTAAGAGATGAACCTAGGAATTTTATTATTTAAATGGGATAAAAATTGGAATAGTACATCATTAATTTTGGAGAGAGAGAAAATAACAAGAATATTATGATGCAGGGTGAGCGTGATTTAAGGAACAAATAATACTCTTAGTTTGATAACAAATATAAAGTGGGATATTTTTGAAACTGTAGGATGAAATATTGTATTTTCTATCAATTAAAAGTTGTTTGGATATTTTATGAATGATTTTAAGGATTCTTAAGTTGATTCTATAAGTTTCTATAAGGGGGAAGATCACACATAGACTCTATGTGTCACAAAATTACGTAATTAATTATAAGGATCCTTATAAGTTTGTAATATTAATTAATGTATCAATACATGCATCATGCTACAAATTATTATAGTTGTGTTTTAAGTGCTACTATAGAGAGTTGGTCATGCTTTTAAATGACATATTACATTTTAAAGGTATATTTATGTAAATTTATTTATATTATTCAAAGAAACTCAGGCATTGTAGGGACTTACATTCCATGATGGAATTTAATATTAAAATATGGTTGGCATGACTTTGTTGTGAACACCCACCCTAAAAATCCTACAGGGCCATGATTTTTTTATTGTATTTCTTTAAATCAATTTTTCAGACCACAATATGACAATTTATGCCATTCCACGACCCATTTGGTAGTTTTGAATTTTTTTTAAACAATAAATGGTGTAATCATGCTATGAATCCGGACATCACACTATGATTTATGTAATAAAAATAATGTCAAGTTTTTTCATTCATTTGTTTTCAATAAAATTCTAATATATTTTTTTCAGTTGATGATGAGAAGATATGGATATTATATATTTTTTATGGCCTCATTTGATGGAATTAGATGACATGATTAAGAAATTATCCATGGAAATGTGACAATTGTTTATGACAGTTTTAAATCTCAAATTCATGTGCTAAATAGTTTTCCCATTGCTTAAAAAAGTAGAATCCCATGGAAATATTTATTTGTATGATGAGAAGAATAAATGAAGTTTCCATGAGAAAATAAATTATAAATGCATGAAGAATAATAGAATATGAGGATTTTGATTTAGAATTATAATTGAGAATTCCTGAATTTTTTTTATAATAATTAAATTATTTATGTAACGTCCCAGTCTGACATACAACTAAACTAGTAGTTGGAACTATCACCACATGGAATCAATCATGTCTCCTTGTAAGCCAGAGGCTTCTGACCAGCAGCGAGGGTATCATGGTTGTTCAGTGGGGAGTCTATACCCTCATACATATATGTGCACAGTGGTAAAGATATTTTAAATAGCAAGAAACAATAGATGTAGTATAAAGAAATGATAAAAAACGGAAGAAAAATGTAATATCAACTGAATATAGAAGATGAATTATGCCAGTTTATACAGATAATACATGTAAGATGATGATACATAACCTAAATAGTAACAAACTTCATTCTTTAAAATTCATTACAATACAGGACTCAAGTAAAAAAAATGAACTAAAATCCCTAATGTGATCTCCATGAGCATCTTGATCCCCAACTCAATCTAGTGCTCTGAACTCCTTAGGCACAAGAAAAATAACACAAGAAAAGGACCATATACCTATAAAAAGGAAGGTATACTTGGGAGCTAATGGTACCCATGATGGGCATGAGATAACATCCCAGTAGGCTGGAACCTGTGGTGTTAATCACAATAATATTTCTTCAATAAAGAATTAAGGAATCTTATAAGTAAAAAAGTATGTATTAAATGCAATTAAAGATTCCCATGGAATGTAAACTAATAAACTAGTGGTACTAAAATAAAAACTCAAGGATCCATGAACATGATGTTCTAGATTCTATAATAAGTTAGCTATAAATAATACACCAATAAAAAAACATTCTTGACACTCATCCAAACATATTATACCACCACGACCTTGTGGTATAACCATAAGTATAATATATATCATGGTAGTGTCATGTGTCAAAGAGTCATATCATGAAGGGTTATATCCAAGGTGTCAAGGACCAATGAATCCTCATCATGTCCAAGGAGCATCATTATGGAAACATGATTAGGCACAGTTTGGAGTCTTAGGAACAAGTCCTATCATAAATGTCTTATGTGAGTCCAAGGAAGATGGATTCAGGGATTAGAAAGGCCCAAGGCATCCCATGGAATCAATAACCAAGGGTCATACTCAACCCAAGGATTCAACTATTGTGTTCAAGATCCATGGAAAGTATTCTATGTAATCTATACAATCATTCTTCCATTTGCGTCATTTAAAATTAAACACCATATGATTCTACCTACTCATATATAACCAATTACAATTAAATAATACAATGAGTATACCCACTCATTATTGATATGTCATGTCCAAGTAAAACAATAAGTTTACCCAATCGTTTATTTCCACTAACATGTTTTCATATTACATGGGTATACCCAGCCATTCATTGTCACTCACATATTTTTAAATAGTCGTTTATGAAATTCTAATTCATATAAGACATTAAGTCAAGGGTATCACGTCCTAAGGGAGGAAACATCTCCCGAATAAGTAATCCAATTAACATTATCTCTAAATAAGATTCCCTTAACTAGGAAAGGATAGGAATATACCCCATGGGTGGTTCAAGTAGGGGATGTTCAAATTTAAAGAGGCCAAGTGACACTTATAATGTTCAAAGGTTCCATTAGCATTCATAAAAAAACTCAATTTCCTAATTTCGTTAGAGGCCAGGTCCTAAACATGCCTTATTTAAAACTATGTAATATATCATAGGGTAAACCACAAACATTAATCCAAAAAATTATTAAACAACTAACAAATAATATTTTTCTTAGAATAGAACACACATCTATTGGATGAGTTTTGTTATAAAATCATAACATTGTTTCTCGAACAAATCATTTACCACAATTAAGTATTTCATTATCTAATTTAAATTAAATTTAACAAAGAATAATAGTAATTGAAATTATTTAAAGAATAACATAAATAACTATTAAAATTAAAGTTTCAAGGATAAGGATCATACCTCAAGCAAAGAACCAATCCGAACACTTCTAAACTTGAAACATTTGACAAAGCTTCTCTACACATACACAAATATACATTTTTATTATATAAATATATTAATAAAATGTACATATTCCCCTATCCATGAGGTAATATATAAAAGGGATATATATATACATATAAATAACAATGTATAAGAGTGAAATCCCTCAAAGAGTCATTAAATGCTCTATAAAAAACTATCTGGTACACAGTAAACTATGAAAGCACTAAATTCTAATTGAAGGAAAACCAAGAAAGGATAAAAAACTTACCTTAAACCATTGGTGGTGGAACAAAAAAACTCATCCTCATTACCTTCATTGGAGTATTTTGGAATATGAACCAAGGAGTCTCGAGAAGCCTTTGACACAACCTAAAAAAGGAAGATTTACAAAAAATCATGTTACTATAAAACCCTAGGTTCGATCGCACCTCACTCAGTGATGGGGAGACCAAAAATAAGATAGAAAAAAAATGAAGGAAGTGGGATTGGGGACCTTACCTCAAAGAATCAGAGAGGAATCTTTGAGAAAAATTGGTCGAACCAACAATTGGATAGGGAGATGGGTGGTGCATCATGCGCGGCTCAAAAGGGGAACCCCAGGGGTTGTCACACGAGTCATGGGGGAGCAGGAAACTAGGTTTTAGTTTATATTTTTATTTAATTCAAATTAATTAAATTTTTAAAATAGGGTCAGATCACACAATTTAGGTTGCACGGTTTCTTAAACCATGCGTCGCCTATGGGCCCTTTACTAGGCACCTACGGTACACCACACGGGCTGGCCACACGGTCTGGTAACCATGCACTAACTATGAAGTGAATAGTGTTGAGGTGCTGGAGAGGCATGCTTTTTGGAAAACTATGTGCATACCATGTGATAGTCTATGTCCACTTGAATAATGCTACATGGTTTCCTACTATGAGGTACATATTGTTAGACCAACCATGTTCCCTTTGAAAAACCCTTTAAAATATAATTTTTTAGGGTCCAATCCTCTTGGAACTCCTTGAGCCACCTAGGTAAATTGTTGTTCCTTTACCAAATTCCAAAAACGTCACTTCTAAAGGTTCCAACTATCATAACTTCATTCTAAATCTCAGTTTTAAAAATAAACCATCCAATAATTGCAAATAATTCAAAAAAACCCAAAAAACTACTTAGTTAAAAAATAATAGAGTATACAATCTTCCTACCTTATAAGTTCTAATCCATGAGAAGCCTTCACGAACAGCAAAAAAATCACCCAATCTACAAGGGTTGTGAATTCCTATTCAAAAGGTCGTGTTGCCTTTCCACATTCCCAACATACCTTAAAACTTTTCCCAAGCCTAAAGAATTTAAGTCATAAAAACTCTATCTAGAGATCCAATTTCAATAGAAACACTAAAGTGGAAGTTAACCAAGCCTAATGAACTAGATACATGATCTCTTCATCTTCTATTTAAATAATATTCCTTCAGTGCTCTCCATCGAGGACCTTAGAATTTAATGACCAATTCCAAACCACAGATCATACACCATTGGAGTTTCTAAAATGGGAATGTCCTAAGTGTTCTAGTGATGTTTCTCACATGATTTTTCAAATAGGGAAAACCATATTACATACAAGGTCGTATTAGTTACCTCACTGAAAGGGAACATTCAAATATCATTCGACCTATAAAACTAGTCTTGCATGATTTTCTCAAAAGGCATCACTGACCACAAACCACACTCACCATAAATTTGGGACGTATATTTAATATGGTTTCATCACAAACATTATACATTTTACAAGAAGGATAACACATCAATCCACTTTAATTAACTTATCACGCTTATTCTCGAATTAAACGGTCAGCAAATTTCAAACTGAACTCCAATGCCTTCCCCCAAGCCATCTAGTAGTCAAAATAAGAATGTACACCAATGTCATTAACTAATTTCTAGTGACTTTAATTGGTCAAACCATCACTAGGGCATTCAAAACTATCATGCCTTGATATGAATAAAAGCATAACCTATATCTAGAACACTATAATTTGGTACAATTTTTTAAACAAACCTATGAGCCCCACTAATAGTCTGGGGTAACCTCGAATTTACCAAACAAGAGTCCATGGTACTAACAAAGGGTATTCCATACTCCATATGATAATATATACGTTGGTACAGGGCCAAAACATCCACATCAGATCATCTACTGAGCCCATAATGGCATCTACCTGACATTCGAGTTAGAAGGAAATGACTGGTGTCCAAGAGCCCATCCAAGATGATCCTTTGTGGGAACACATTTATCACTCTAAGATCACCATTCCTAAACAAAAACATGAATCTAGGATAAAACAGAGATAATGACCACTTATCCCACCCAAGGGCTTTTAAAACTTAGTGTGGCATAAGACCGGCACTCTCTTAGTGCATCTAGGACGACATCGAGATAGGGGACTAGATCATCTCATTCAGAAAAGTACACTGAGAGATAACAAAAGAGAAATAGTTGACCAACTACTATTCATATTCTTTATAATAAACTCATCTTCACCTATCGATGCATCATCAATCGAACCACGTTGCCTATACCACCCAACTCATTCAGGTTCTTTCAAATATTGCCACAAAACACTTCCAAGACTAACAAAGTTTTTAAAGGGTTTCACATATCTCCAACCTCATCAAATTCATTCTCCCAAGAAAGAACAAACACATACACTATAACAGATGAAAAGACGTCCCCCTTAGGAGTGTCCTAGTTATCTAAAATAATGAGATACATGCCACTCACAAGAAAGATAGTTCATGAACACCTTAAACGCACATGTGACGTTTCAAAAACCATGACAACACGTAAAATTATTTGACATAAAATCAGAAATCAAACTGATTATGGTGTCAAAGCACCTAAGTATCAGATATCCCTCTCGAGTAGTGGAACAAACTTATTTCCATAACACAGAAGTCACTTTACTCCAAAGATGACTCAATAAGGTAAGAAACAATGCAAGGCTCCACAACATGAAAAAACTCAACAGGTTCATTACAACATTTAAAACTAGATGGGTTCTACATATACCAACACAAATATCCCCAATTTATAAGATAAAATGTCACATCTTGAGTACTATCAATGGGATTTACACCCTATTCATTCAAGTATCAGGTGGCTCATGTCGAAACTAGATCAAAATCACATCATCTCATATAACCATTAACTCGGATGATGACGTGTCGAGTCATCCATCACTGAAGAAAAGAGAGGTTCACATGAACTCCTATGTAGTTGACCATACCAACAACATGTGTAACCTACTGAATTGAGCCTTCCATGATGCTTATTCCCACATCACGGATCAAGAAGTAATGACCAACCATCCGAAGAAGGGAATCCTTTAAAAGACTAAAATTCCTACTATGGAAAATAGCACCCGAATGACCCCAAATTTTATCAATATCATAATAGAAATGAACAAGATCTACAGGTACTACCTACCATGGGATATCCCATTATTAAGAATAAGCATTGACCATACAATTATTTCACATAAAACTGATTTCACTAGGATCAAGATCCACTTTAATTTAATCCATATATAAATAGAATCAACCTATGGATAAACAATCACGTCTCCATTCCAAGAGAGACCATAGTAAACATTAAAACTACCCTTACACGATGGTTTAAACAAAGTAACCAACAAATTTTTTTATTATAAATATATTTCATTTATTCACTTCAACCATTAAATATTTGAAATAATTTTGAAGAAAACCTCATGTACGGTTTTATAAAAACAAGTCAATAGGTATCCAATTTACCTAATAGCTCAATGAAGAAATTAGAAAGTCACATAAACTTCCTTTTAAAAAATTTAACATTCATTAACATTCCATCATAATTAGAAAATTTATCAAATAAATTCCTTTAATTAAAAAGGCTACCTTTGAGGGTCCAATTAAACCAACCCAGGTTATTCAAAAATAAAATCCATAGTAGTTATTAAACTTTAAAAACATTAAAACACCATTAGAGGGTTATCCCATAAAAACATGCCCCAACTAACCTACTTGGGTCTAGATGATCATTTTGAATGTTAACCAAGACATTTAAAATGGAAAGTGAACAACCCATTTTACATTCATGGTCATTTCACAGTATAACATGATTATATATATAACGGTCTAGTGATATGATTTGACATCTACCAATCCATAAACTGTCCATACACTTTATAGGTATTATTTAGATCCCTTTCAAAAAAAATTACTTTAACAATTCAATTATAGGGCCCCTTAATATTGGTTTTTATACATGGGTTACCCATTCATAGTTATAATGTGGCCATACACCATAAAACTAAAATTGGATCTCCTCGTAAATGTCGCCAATAAACATTATCCCATGAAACCATTTTCACATAAAAACATATCTAGAATGTTATCATAAGTAGTAACAATGAAGCATTATATAACATAAAAGCATGGAATATCTGAAAAAAAAATTCTAAAAGAATATGTAGCATTTCATATAATCATCTAAACGTTTTATACAAGGAATCATACTGATAGTTACCAAAACATGTACAACTAAGGAAGCTATAACACCCAGACACGCAACCTAAAATATCGAGAAAAATACTAATGCAACTATATTGAATGGAATATGCATGACATGTGAATTTATAAGTAAATTACATGATTCATGTAATGTTCAATCCTTTCCATACCATCCTAAGGGAAAAATATCATAAATACCATAAATCAATCAATAGCATAAAATACACTAGTCACCAAAGGTGAAGTAATAGTCAACTATAATATCAAATAGTATAAAAAACCCCAGCCCTAGATGCTTTTTCATTTCTCATATGTGGGATGATAAGTCCCAATCCTGGCTATTTACCAAGCACTAACATGTTCATAGTCTCTTGTATACCAACCCAAAATACTAAGTCATCGGATAAATAACCTCTGATAAAACCTTTTAATATCCCAGCCTAACTTACCACTAAACTGTTAGTCAGACCAGTTTCTATATGGCCTCAAGTGCATCTCCCCATATACCAGAGGTCACTAACTAGTAGTGTGGGTGTCATGGTGATTCAATGTGGATAATATACCCTCATACACAGAGTTTCACCGTGGTAAATAGATAGTAAATAGCAAGGAATAGTACATTTAGTATAATGTAATGATAAAAAAGTGGAGGAAAAATGTAATATCAACTAAATATTGATAATGAACAATGCCTATTTATATAGAGAATTCACTCAATGTTATTATAAATAATTTAAAAGAGTCACATACAACATGATTTACAATTCATTATAACAGAGGACCCAATTAAAGAAAGGAACTAAAAGACCTAAGGTGATATCCATGAACATCTTGGGCCCCACATATTTCCTATTCTCCTTACTCTCCAAGTACAAGAAAAATATCGAAATAAAAGGTCCATATCCCTATAAAAAAGAATGTTTATTTGGGAACCAATGGTACCCGAGTAGGGTGTGAGATAGCATCTTATTAGGCCAGCACCCATGGTGTCAAGTATAACACCCCAAACATTTTATTGTATGTTTCTCTTAAATATATTCTATTCATCACTGTGTTTTGTTGAAACAACATTAGGTTATATAGGAGATAGTCAAAACCTATCCATTAAATATTAATTTTTTCCTTCTATGTTTTGAATTTCAAAAAATGGTCATCTAGTGTTGTGATCAGAAATTCATTCCGAATCTGATAGAACAAACATGATTTTTGGTAAATAGTAATATACCCTTATGAATATTAATATGAATAGTAATATGACCCTTATTAATAGTAAATAATAATATTATTTTATTTTCTTATGTCAATAAGATAATGAGATCTTAATTAGTTTTCCAATGAGAAATAAATCAAATTGCATCTTTCATATTGCTTTTTTCGAATTAACTATTACTTTATTTAAAAATTAAATTAATAATATTTATAAAATTAATTATGAAAAATGGAGTTTATTTTTGAATTCTACACATCGAAAAAAATTTAGGGTGAATTTTTGGGATTTTTCTGAAATTCTAGAATTTTTTATGAATAGTGAAATACGATAAAATACCGTATACACAATGTATCAGTTAAATAAACTATTTTTTACATCATAAGTGATGTAATTCCACTTGGTTCGAACTCACATGAACTTATTACTATTAGGGGTTATATTAAACAACACAATTGGTTGTCTTGAGGGAAATAATAAAATAATGATTTAAATATTCAAAATTTACCCCTCTCCTCCACTATAAAAACCCCTCACCATAACCTCTTATCTTCACTCCTATAAGCCTTGAAGCTCCTAACATTTCTACAAAAATACCCTTCCCTAGTCACTCCTTATGAAAAGGAATATTTTTTACTTTCCAAAAGACCATAATCCCTTCCCTTAAAGAGGTTCTTGAGGAAGTTATTTAAATAGGTAAAACACCATTCTTTTTCTTTTAGATTCATTTGAACTCATCTTAATTTGTTATCCACTCCTCACCTCCTCTATAAAAATGATGATGATAACTTCAGTATCATATATATACTGGATTTATATCATGTGAATGGAAGAACCATCATCAATATTCTTACTCCATTCCTTTTATTTGTATAAATGAAATCAACGTCCATGAGGTTCCAATTTATAATCTCTGTGGATGATGAAGTTTTGTTCGTCAATCATTCCTTCATTACTGGTCATGAAACAATATTTATGGTTGAACCTGGTCATAATATATTTATTTTATCTTGATTAATGTTCTATAATCTTTACACGTACATAGTATGGAATAATAATACAAAACTAGTTTATTGAGCACAAAATTGCCAAGCCAAATTCAAGCGTTTATTATTAACTCATCGAATGAGTCATCCTCATGGTATATAACCAAAATTATTATAAGATAATTTATATCTCTTTAATGTCACTAATAATTTATATTAACAATTCTGGATGTTTAAGAATATTTCAAACAAACTTCCATTCATGAATACAAGTAAACAAATCCTGAAACCAAGTAAGAAAATGCTTCCAAAACAATAAAATTGAATCTCTTAAACCCATCAAAATGGACCTTAATGAACATAATAAGGTTATACATTATAAATTAAATGTTTATTATGTTTTTTAATTATTAATTAATGAATCTAAATTTTATTATTCTTGTTTTTAAGAAAAATCATGAACACCTTTGAGCATAAGATAAGGGATCCTCTCTCTCACTTTTGTTCAAGAATCTCCCCTATGTTGTGCTCTTTTTTTCAATACCTAATGATGGGGTATGTTTTATCACCTACCCCACACTGAAATTATGATATATAAATAATTGGATAATATTTTACCTCTCATTAAGCCCTCTCAGGAACACTCGTTACCATGCTCAAATGTTTGTAAGGGGTTTCTCATCTCACTTTCATTCCCGTGAGATTTCCATTGTTCGCCAGTTATTTCTCATATTTGGTATATGTGTACAACCATTTGATATATAATAACATTATTCTATTTATATTCATGTTATTCAATGATTAATTTGTGGGATATTATGTTCTGGAAATATGATTCAACTGATTACATTGTGGTAAGAGACTCTATCTCAACTACTATTTTGTTGTGACTAACTTTGTATTGTGCACCTAATAATCCTTATGTGGTGTACCTACTACCCATTTTAGATCACTTTTAACTTGAAATTATATTCATATTAAATATTCATAATCTCGTATCATGTATATGTTTTTTTTTCTAGACCATATACCATTTTACATATGGTATTTATTTGGGAAATTATTTTAATAATAGAAATATTGATGAATCTGTATACACTACTCTATAAAGATATTGAAAAGTAATATTTATCTTGTATTGAATAAATGTATAAAGATTTATTTGGGTATGAAGTGGTGGGTGGGGCCCGCTATATCCCCTCGATGCATCGGTAGGTCTCATGAGACAAATCCGTTGGCGACAAACCCTTCAAGTTTGTTTCCAAAAATCAGTCGGGTTTCCACCCATAGAACTAAACTGTTTTAACAGTATTATGGTTTCATGTGCCAGATACATGACATCCGATTAATATGAATTCTCTTTATTCATTTCTATTTATTATTATTATCCATGACTTTTTCACTATGATAAAATTTATGGGTGCAGTTTCATTCTCGGTATATTAATGGCATTATCTTTTCATTTATTCACTATGACATATTTTTTATATTATATTAATTATGATTATATTATTATTTTACTCATGATTCCGATATTTTTAACCCTTAATGAGCATTTGAGTTCACCCCTTTCATTGTTTACCTTCAATATGTGATGAATAGAGGGTCATTTATTGAGTTCATGTTGTTGGAGTTTTTTGTTTTGTTATGTATTGTATCTTGTAACCTTTTTCAATGTAATTTGTGTTATATTAATGTATATAGTTTCTTCAAGAATACTAAATTGATTGTTTCTTTGGTATTTTTCATTCCTTATAACCATTAAAATATCATAAGTAATGAATCGGCTCCAGCATAGAGGGGTTGGGGTGTTACAGATTGTATCAGAAGAAATTTAGTAGAAAACATAGAAACTAGTGTAGGAAATGTATAGTAGGGAATAAATCCCTAAGGTCGTATTTGAGGATAAATGTACAATAAAATCATGTTATTTTGGTAAGTAATAGATTATGTGGATTTTTTAAGAAATACATCTCTGTCTGGATTCGAGAAGGTTGAGGCGGCTCTGGCACAGATGTATCTAGGGGTAAAACCTGAAAACACCACTTTGATCTAGACTCGAATGGGAACAAGTGCATGATAACGGGCCTTGCTACACTCTTGGTTATGATAGTCCCAGGGGATATTATTAGAATAATTCACATTTTCTTTACAATCAATTATTAAGGAGTTTAATGTAAATTTTTCCTCAGTGGAACCATGTTTATAGGATTAGCTATGCGCAGAATTTCAATTTATGTTGAGTGATTTTCTATTTGAGATTCATTAACTAATCTAGTGTATCCCATTATTTTGAAATGGTGTCTAATGGAATAAGGGGAATCAATACTTGTGGGTAGGGTAAGGATATACCTACTTAGCAATTCAACACAGTAAATGTTGGACCAGACTAGATTAGGACCATATTGGGACAAATTACTCAAGTGGTAACGAATAACCATTCCACACCTATGTTTTATCACTTCATGCGAAAGAATCCCCCATATTTCAGTGGGACTACTAATTCAGTAGTTTCTGATAAATGGATCAAGTCCCTTGAAAATATATTCATGGCATTAAGATGCAATTAAAATGAAAAGGTAGTGCTAGAAGTATATTGTCTCAAGGGTGACTCAGATAAATGGTGGTCCCTGATTCAAAATACCACAGTGGAAGAAGAAATAGAATATATGGAATGGAGGACTTTTAAGGAAATATTATTTTAAAAATATTTCCATCATGAGTAATGAATTGAAATGAAGAGGAAATTACTTAGCTTAAAACAAAGGTAAGAAGATAGTGTTAAAGATTATGTGGCTACTTTCACATGGTTGGACAGGTATGTTGTAGATTACGTATGTGACTCGACAGACAAGATTGATCATTTATTTGAAGGTCTTAAGCCAAGTCTTCTCAGGGCACTAGATTCTTAATCATTTTCATTATATGATGAAATTGTATCGATTGCCATCAAAACAGAGAGGGAATTTTCTAGATCAAATATTTTCAAAGGAAACCAAGATAATAAGTGGTACACTAATAACAAAGGAAAAGGATAAGAACCAAAGAAGAGCAAGGGAAAAAAGCTTTTCCCATTATGTGAGAACTATGAAAAGAATCATCTCGGAAAATGCTTGAAAGGCTTGGGAGTCTACTATAACTGCAGAGAAAAGGGTCATTGATCTGATGAATGCAAGGGGAAGAAACCATTCAATGATATTCAATGCTACAATTTCAGAGAGATGGGACACTATGCAAATGAGTTTCCTAAGTTCCAAGGAAATATGCCTCATAAAAATACAAGAGAACAAGGGAGAGCCTATGTGATTACAAACATAGAGGTTGAAGTTCCTAATGACGTGGTAGGAGGTAATTTAATTGTTTCCTCAAACTTATACAACACTTTATTTGATTCTGGATCATCGCATTCATTTATATATTCCCAGTTTTCCAAGAAAATTAAATCTGTCCAATTTGATTTAGTAAAGGATTTATCAGTAAAAACCCCCAGGGGATGTATTATTGCAACAAAGGCATGTCAACTAGTCTCCCTCGAGACACCAAAACGTGCTTTAGTTGCTAACCTTATCGTCATACCAATTACTAAATTTGATATAATTCATAGTATGGATTGGCTTTAAAATTGTTATTCCAAGATTTATTTTAAGAATAATGAAGTTATAATTTTTGAAAATGGTGTAGAATATCTTGTCTTTAGGGCATCAACTTCTCCACCTGATTCTTATCTAGAACCACCCCCAGTAGATCTGCTGAATGAAATACTTGGAGAGAAAGATAAACCAATATCCATGGGTGAGGAAATAAATCATCAAATTGAAGATGTGAACATAGTGTGATAATACATTGATGTATTTCCAGAGGATTTACCTGTACATCCTCTAGAGCAGGAATTTGAGTTCTCTATTGATTTAATTCTGAATGCAAGACCTATATCAAGGACTATCTATATAATGGATACTGCGGAATTAGTAGAGCTAAAGAAACAACTAGAGGATTTTAGTGAAAGTGGATTTATTCGACCTAGTGTTTCTCCCTGGGGATCCCCTATCCTCTTTGTCAAGAATAAAGATGGATCCATGAGGATTTGCATCGATTATAGGGAAATCAATGCTATTAAAATAAATAATAATTATCCTCTACCTCGTATTGATGATTTATTTGATCAAATTAATTGAGCTCAATACTTTTCTATGATTGACCTTCGATCCGGATATCATCAGCTGCATGTGAAGAAGTAAGATATTCCAAAGACAGCATCTCGAACCAGGTATGGGCATTATGATTTTACGGTGATGCCTTTTGGACTGAAAAATGCACCCTCTGTTTTCATGGATTTAATTAATAGAGTTTTCAAGGAATATCTTGATAACATTTTTGTGGTATTAATTGATGATATCCTAGTATACTCAAAAAGTTATGAAGACCCTGAGAATCACTTGAAAATTATTCTTATAACTCTTAGAGGCTATAAATTATATGGGAAGTTTAGAAAGAGAGAATTATGGCTTCAATCAGTTTCTTTTCAAAGACATATTGTCTCTAAGGATGGAATCCCCATTGATCCAGTAATGATGAAGGCAATCCAAGAATTCCCCACAACAACAAACATATCTGAGGTATATAGTTTGATTGGCTTCATAGGTTACTATGGGCATTTCTCCAGAATTTCTCCCAACTGGCTAACCCGCTAACCAAGATCACACATAAAGGATTTAAGATTTTGTGGACAAAAGAGTGTACGGAATTCATTGAAGAAATAAAAAGAAGATTGGTCAATGCTCTAATTTTGACTCTTCTATTTAGAAGTGATGGATTTTTGATATACAGTGATCCATCAAAGAATGGAATGGGTTGCATCCTTATGGAAAATGATAATGTTATTGCTTATGCATCAAGACAGTTGATGACCCATGAGAAAAATTATCGAAATCATGATCTTGAGTTAGTAGACATAATCTTTGCTCTGAAAATATAGAGGCATTATCTCTATGGAGAGAGATGTGAGATTTATACAGACCACAAGATTTTGGAATATATTTTCACACAAAAAGATCCCAACATGAGGAAAACAATATGGCTCGAGTTACTCAATGATTACGATCTTTCAATACACTACCACCCAAGAAAGGTGAATAAGGTGGAAGATGCATTAAGCAATAAATATCATGTCCTTCTAAATCAAATAAGGATTGAAAGAGATCCTATATTCATGGATCTACTAAAGATGGACATGGGAATTTTTATGGAAGGGGAAACATCAATTCTCTTTCAAATGATTGCTAACACATATTTACTAGAGAAGATAAAAAGTTCTCAATCTGATGATGAAAATATTCTCAAAAAAATTAATGTAGTCAATGATGGGAGACTGGCTGACTTCATGTATGGAGTAGTTCTAAAATTTGGGAAGAGGATATGCGTTCCATCAGTACCTGAGCTAAAAAGAGAACTATTAGATGATAATCATAGCTCAAATTTCCCTATATACCTGGGTAGCACCAAGATGTATAGAGATCTGAAGGAATATTTTTGGTGGGATAATATGAAGTGAGAAATTGCTGACTACGTGTCAAGGTGTCTAATTTGTCAACAAGTGATGGCGGAGAGACAACATCTCAAAGTAGTGATACAACCTCTACCAATTATTATGTGTAAGTGGGATAGAATTATAATGGATTTTGATACCAGACTACTGAGGACACCTAGAGAGAATGATACAATATGGGTAATTGTTGATCGTCTCACAAAATAAGCACATTTCGATCCAATAATAGAGGATTTACCCCTTGAGACCCTGGAAAGCCTTAATATTAATGAAATTGTGAGACTTCATGGTGCACCTCTATCGATTGTCTCCGACAGAGATCCCAAGTTTACATAAAAATTCTAGAAAAAGCTTCCAGAAGGCTTTGAATACTGAACTTCGTATGAGTACTGCATATCATCCCCAAACTGGTGAATAGCATGAAAGGACTATTCAGACCCTGGAAGACATTTTGAGATCATGCTATCTTGACTTACAAGGTATGTGGGTTCAATACTTACCTTTGGTGGAATTTTCCTACAACAATAGTTTCCATTCTAGTATTCAAATGGCTCCATATGAAGCATTATATGAAAAGAGATGTCTAACTCCAACTTGTTGGGATGAACTTTGTGAGAGGAAACTTATAGGCCCAGAACTTATTAAGAGACCATGATATAGGTGAAGAAAATACAAGCCTATATTAAAGCATCCCAATGTAGGCAAAAGATTTATGATGACAACCAGAGATAGGACATTGAATTCTAAGTTGGAGATCATGTATTTCTAAAAGAATCTCCATGGAAAGGTGTCTTGAGGTTTGGTATGAAAGGGAAATTGATCCCCAGGTACATTGGACCATTTGAAATTCTGGAATGAATCAGAGCTGTAACTTACCATTTAGTGATGCCGTCATATCTATCTAGAGTTCATGATGTATTCCACGTATCATTGTTAAAGAAATACATGCTAGACCCAATGCATGTACTCACATATGAAGAAATAGAACTAGAACCAGATTTGTCATTCTATGAAAAGACTATCCGGATTCTTGACACAAGGGAGTAGGTATTTAGAAATCGAACAACTCGTCTAGTAATGGTTCTTTGGAGAAACTAGAATATGGAGGAAGCAACATGGGAACCAGAGGATTTCGTGAAGAAGAACCACCCACATCTTTTTTGTGGGCTTTATACATAAAATTTTGACGAAGAAATTTCTGAAGGAGGGAATAATATAACACCCCAAACATTTTATGGTATGTTTCTCTTAAATACATACTATTTTTCACTATGTTCCTTTGAATAAATAATCATCTATTTAGGAGACAATCAAAACCTATCCATTAAATAAAATTTTTTCACTTCTATGTTTTGAATTTCGAAAAATGGTCATCTAGAGTTGTGATCAATAAGTCATTTGGAGTCTGATAGTATAAACATGATTTTTGGTGAATAGTAACATACCCTTATGAATAGTAATATGAATAGTAATATGACCCTTATGAATAGTAAATATTAATATTATTTTATTTTCTTAAGGCAATAAGATAAAAAGATCTTAATTAGTTTTTCAGTGAGAAATAAAACTAATTGCACCTTTAAGATTGTTTTTTTCGAATTAAATATATATCTATTTAAGAATTAAATTAATAATATTAGGCAATTAATTTTGAAAAATGGAGTTCATTTTTGAATTATACATGTCGAAAAATGGTTAGGGTAAATTTTTTGGATATTTATGAAATTATAGATTTTTTTATGAATAGTGAAATACGATAAAGTGTTGTATATAAAAATTATCCATTACATACACTATTTATGACATCATAAGTGATGTAGGGCCACTTGGTTCAAACTCACATGAAACAACACTATTGGTTTTCTTGAGGGAAATAATAAAATAATGAATTAAATATTCAAAATTTACCCCTCTCCTTCACTATAAAAACCCCTCACCACACCCTCTTCTCTTCACTCTTCTAAGCCTTGAATCTTCTCAAAGATCTTACCATATACCCTTCCCTAGTCACTTTACATGACCAAGAAGCTTTTGGTCTTTCTGAAAGACCAAATCTCCTTTCCCTTAAGGAGGTTCTCAAGGAAGTTATTTCAAGAGGTAAAACACCTTTCTTTTTCTTTTAGTTTCATTTGAATTTATCTTCATTTGTTATCTTCTCCTCACCTCCTATGTCCAAATGATCATGATAACTCCAATATCATCTATATACTGGATTTATATCATGTGAATGGAAGAACCATCATCAATATTATTACTCTCTCCCTTTTATTTTTATAAATGAAATCAACATCCATGAGGTTCCAATTTATAACCTTCGTGGACGACAAAGTGTCGTTCCTAAATAGTTCCTTAATTACTGGTCATGAAACCATATTTATGGTTGAAATAGGTCATAATATATGTATTTTATATTGATTAATTTTCTGTAATCTTTACACGTACATAATATGGAATAATAATACAAAACAAGTTTATTGAGCACAAAACTGCCAAGCCAAATTCAAGCGTTTATTTTTAACTCATCGAATGAGTCATCCTAATGTTATATAACCAGAATCATTACAAGATCATTTATATCTCTTTAATTTCACTAATAATTTATATTAACAATTCCAGATGTTTAACCATATTTCAAACCAAGTTCCATTCATGAATACAAGTAAACAAATCATGAAACCAAGTAATAAAATGCTTCCAAAACAATAAAATTAAATCTCTTAAACCCTTCAAAAAGGCCATTAATGAACTTAATAAGGTTATAACATATCGATTACATGTTTATTAGGTTATTTAATTATTAATTAATGAATCTAAATTTTATTATTCAAGTCATTAAGAACAATCAAGAACACCTTCGAGCATAAGGTAAGGGATCCTCTCTCTCACTTTTGTCGAAGAATCTCCCCCATGTTGTGCTCTTTTATTTTTAATACCTAATGATGCGGTATGTTTTCTCACCTACCCCACACTTCCCTTATGATATATAAATAATGGGATAACATTTTACCTCTCATCAATCCCTCTCAAGAACACTTGTAACCATGCCAAAATGTTTGTAAGGGGTTTCTCATCTCACTTTCATTTCTGTGAGATTTCCATTGTTTTCCAATTATTTATTATATTTAGGTTATGTGTATTTCCCTTTGATATATAATAACATGATTATATTTATATTAATGTTATTAAATGATTAATTTTAAGATTATTAATTTCTGGTCATATGATTTGACCGATTACATTGTGGTAAGAGACTTTGTCTCAACTACTATTTTGTTGTCACTAACTTTGTATTGTGCAACTAATAATCCTTATGTGGTGTACCTACTGCACATTTGAGATCAATTTTCATTTTAAATTATATTCATATTAAATATACATAAGCTCATTACATGGATATGTCTTTTGTCTTAACTGTATACCATTTTACATACGGTGTTTATTTGGATTGTTATTTTAATTATGGAAATATTGAGGAATCTGTACACTCTACTCTATGAGGATATTGAAAAAGAATATTGCTCTTGTATTGAATCAATGCATTAAAAATTATTTTTACATGAAGTTGTGGTAGGGGCCCACTATTTACCCTCGATGCATCGGTAGGTCTAATGAGACAAATCAGTTGGCGACAAACCCTTCGAGTTTGTTTCTAAAAATTAAACTAGTTTCCACCCAAAAAACCAAACCATTTTCATGGTATTATGGTTTCATGTGCCAGATAAATGATTTCCAATTAATGAGAATTATCTTTGTTCATTTTCAGTTGTTATTTTTATCCATGATTTTTTCACTCTTACAAAATCTATGGGTGTAGTTTCATTCTCAGTATATTAATGGAATTAGCTTTTCATTTATTCACTCTGCCATTTAGTTTATGTCAGATTGATTATGACTCTCTTATTATTTTACTCATGATTCTGCTATTAGTAACCCTTAATAAGCTTTTGAGCTCACCCATTTCATTTTTTACCTTCAATAGGTGATGAAGAGAAGGTTATTTATTGATTTCATGTGGTTGCAGTTTTTAGTTTTGTTATGTATTATATCTTGTAACCTTTTTCAATGCAATTTGTGTTACATATATGTATCTAGTTTCTTCAAGACTACTGAAATGATCATTTCTTCTATATTTTTCATTCCTTCTAACCATTCTAATATCTCTATTAATGCATCGGATCCAGCCTAGAGGGGTTTGGGTGTTACATCTATCCCAATCCAATTTCTGCAATATAGAATTAAGGTTGATTACAGGTAAACATGTAAGTAGTAAATGCATGTGAAGATTCCCATTTCATGTAAAATACTATCCGTGTGGTACTAAAATATTCCCTTAATTCTCCATACAAAATATGGTTAAGATTTTATAAAAAATAAGCTACATATAATACACCAATAAACAACACAGTCATTTTTCTCATACAAACAAGTTATACCACTATGTCCTTGTTGTATAACCAGAAGTGTCATATATATCACGGTTTTTCCATATGTCTAAGAGTTAGAACATGAAGGGTAATATATAAGGTGTTTAATACCAAGTCATCCTCATCATGTCCTAGGATCATATCTAGGGAAACGCGGTTAGATTCTTTTTGGAGTCCTAGGAGCATTTCATACTGGAAATCTCCTATGAGAGTCCAATGAAGCTGGATCCAAGGGTTAAAAGGGACAAGGAATCCCACAGAATCAAGACCCAAGGGTCATACTCAACCCAAAGAGTCCACTACCACATTAATGATCCATGGATAATCATCTATGGAATATATAAAATTATTCAACCATTCACATCATTTAACATTCAACACCATATGATTATAGCCACTAATATATAACTAATTACATTTAAATAATTCAATGAGTCTACCCACTCATTAATCACATTTCATGAACAATGAAAAAAATTAGTGTACCCAATCATTTATTACAACTTAAATTTATTCGTATTACATTGGTATACCCACCCATTCACCACAATTCACATTTTTCTAAATATCCATTTATGAAATTCTAGTTTAGATAAGCCATTAAGTCAAGGGTATCTCAAGTCAAAGGAGGAAACATATCTGAACTAAGTAAACCAATTCACTTTAGTTCTAAATAATCATCCTCTAACTAGGAAATCATAGGAATATACCCCATGGGTGGTTCAAACAAGGGAATTTCAAATTTAAAGATACTAAGTAACACTTAGAATGTTCAAATGGTCCATTAACATTCCTAAAGGATAACTCCATTTCCAAATTCCATTAAAGGCCATGTCCTAAACAATCCTTGTTTCACACTATGTCATCTATAGTTGTTTAAAAAACAAACATTAATCCAAATAAGTATTAAATGTATATCTAGTACTTTTTATCTTAGAAGATAGTGCACCTCAGTTGGAGGGGTTTAATTTTAAAATCATGACATTTCTTCTCAAACAAATAATTTATCACAATAATCCAATTCATTCTATAATTTCAATTAAATTTACCAAAGAAGCATCATAATTAAACTTATTTTAATAATTACTTAAATCATTCTTAAATTTAATGGGGTAAGGATTGGGATCCTATCTCAGGAGAATAACTAAGTTGAATGCTTAGGCAGCTGAAAAAATTGACGAAGCTCCTCCACACTTGCACACACATACATTATTATATATATAAACTCATAGTACTATTTACAAATTCCCCTATACATGAGGGAATATGAATAAGGAAGATATATATATACACATATACATAACTATTTATATGATAATAATCCCTCCTGGAGTCGTGAAATACTCTAAAAAAACTTTGCGGGACTCCTAAAATAGGAAATACCCAAATATTAGTTGACCAATAAAAAAGAATGGATGCAAAACTTACCTTAAAACATAGGTGGAAAACAAAAAAACCATATGCCTATCCATGGGAGGTGGATTCAAGAATACAAACCAAGGAGTCATGAGAATCCTTCCACACAACCTAACACCAGAAGAATGAAAAAAAATCATGTTACACTCAAAACCTAGGTTCTTAGGCCTCTCATCAGGAAATGGGGATACCAAAAAATTGCCAAAAATGGAAGGAATAGAGACCTAGGACCTTACCACAAATAATCAAATAGAAATTGTGTAGAAAATCCAATGGAACCGACGATCAGAGAGGGGATGGGTGGTGTGTCACATACAGCTCAAAAGGGGAACCCCCATGGGATGTTGCGTGATTGAAGGGAGGGAAAAGGGATAATTATGTGTTTGTGTTTATTTTAATTAAATTAAAATTAATTAAATTTTTAAAATAGGTTCTTGGTAGATGTTTTAGGGAACACAGTTTATTAAACCGTGTGTTGATCGTGCACCCTTTACTAGGCCTCATAGGTACCCCACACGGGTTGGCCACATGGTTTGGGAACCATGCACCAACCGTCCGGTGAATATTGTTTAGGTTTTAACTCTACCACTAACTGTGCAGGAAAGGCGCACAGTTTATAAAACCATATATAGCACGTGAAATGGCCTCTCTCCACCTGCAGAAGGCCGCATGAAATCCATCTCTCAACCACATGGTTTCATACAAACTATGCTCGCTTTTCACACCCCTTCAAAACCTAATTTTTCTCAGTCCAATGCTCACAGAACTCCAAGATCCACCCAGGAAAGTCCTAGGTCCTTTGTCCAATTATAAAAATATCACCTATAAAGGTTCCAACTAATATAACTTCATTCTGATTCTCAGTTTTAAAAATGGATCATCCTGTAATTTCCAAAAATTCAAAAAAAACTCAGAAAATCAACTAGTCCAAAAACATGGGATCCTAAAATTTCTATGTATTCAAGGTGGACATATATATAAAAGAGGGATACCCACTGGTGAGATGAGGCTAAGGATTAACCAAAAGCTCGTATGGGACTGAGGTTTACCATGCGCAATGGGAACTAGCTTGGTCTGGTCATCTTGGGGTAGGGGTATGTATAAGCCCATTGGGGGACCCTGTGTGGGGACCACAAGATCACATGGGAACATGGAGAGGGCTTGTAGGGTGCTAGTTTCCATACTAGAGTGTGGTTTTGGAGGCATGTGTGATATGTTTCACTAGCGTTGATCCTATAAATCCAAATCGAGTTGCTATCCACCTTCCGTGATTGATAAACCACAATATATCATGGGTGAAAAAATACTGTGGGAAAATTATTGCATAAAATTTTCCCTAAATCATTAAAATGAAGGATTTAACATGGTTCACATGATATATCCAATATATACCATATGATTGATATCATTGATCATATTCAACCTCATCCTTCATCCAAGAACTTCATTATGTAGGACCACAGGCTGATCCACTAATTGATTGATTATGTCCATCGTTGGTGATGATGTTGAAAGGATGAGTTATTTTTATCAAACCCAAATCATACATGGAATCCAACATTTTTCATGTATGTATATAATTTTAGGTATAATCATCATTTTAACTGTATAAAATTGTTTTTGGAGGCCATACGGGAATGAGGGAGCTTGATTAGAATAAATATTGACTATGTGATCATCATCACATGCACATGCTTATATAGCCACAATTTAGTAAGTAGAAGATTCCATGAAAAATAAGAGTAACTATTTTGATACATTGAATGATTGGACTGTTTCATAAATATATGAGATAAAAAATTATTTTCATAAAATTGAAGGAGTCCTCAACATGGAATATTTTGTGGCTCTAAAGTGGTGAAAAAAACTTATAAATATTGAGAAATAATAAAGAGTTATTCTATTGATTCTTTGATAATTGATCTCATTATTTTGAAGAAAAATAGATCCACTGTGATCCTTCTAATTAATGAAGAGAAAACCTCCCATGCAACTTCACTTACATGAGTGGGAATAGGATACCACCGTAGTTTAACATGTGGAAAGCACTCTTAAAATGATTTTGTGGAAACAAGATTATATTATGCATTCAGGATAACATGATATGCATCTCCCAATCCTATACAAATAAGAATAATTTTCATGGTCCTTTGATAAGTATATTACTCTATCATTGAATAATAAAAAAAGAATGTTCCATGAATCATTAAGAGGTGTGTGATACTCTCACATATAATCCTCTTAGTTTGTGTGAAGCACCAATAATCCACACATTATTATCTTGTGTCAAGGTGTAAACCCTCTACATTAAGGTTGGTTATATAAAAATCATGAACACTTGATTTACACAAAATAGTATTTTTAAGAAGTTTCTTACTTGAATGAAAATTCCATATCTGTAACAGTGTGTTCATACTGTACATGAAGAAGGAGATTTCTTGGGGAGAAAATAAGATAGTGTGTATTTGGGTATTCATGAGATAGATAGTACACTTGAATTACTCACATGTATTGAACATAAACTAAAGCAATAAATAATATGTGTAAAATGTGAGTGTGAAAAAATAAAATAGGTAGGACATACAAATAACATTCATGAATTCATGAATGGTAATGAACACATAAATAATATTTAATATACATGAAATAAGACACATTCATATTCTATACAATCTGTGAATGAAATATAATTACATTGAGATTTCAGGAATAAGTGGTTTGATATTATGAAATTTCTTTCTTGAAAAAAAAATATAATAAATCTTCTGCACCACTTACACACATATATGTGATATTAGGACTTCATCATAAGAAGTAAGTATAGCCTAAGAATTTGTAACATAAAGGCAACTGATTATCTATATTTGATCTAAATCATTTGAGCAAGACTAGTAGCACTAGAAAGGTACATTAATTTTACATGAGAAATTATAATTTAGAAATATCATAAAGGAGTATCATCAAAATATCATCTTACAATGGATTGAGAATGAATTGAAGAATGATCTTGTAGATGGGGTGGATAACCTGTAGTTGAAGAGGCTTGAGATTGGGGGTATAACTAGTCTGGTAGAGTTGGGTGGTATAACAAACTGGTGAAGGTGGATTGGAGTTAGGTGTATAACCATCTTATAATTGGGGAGGTATAACCAGTTTCAATTTTTAATCACCTTCTTATATTATGGATAATCCACGTTACGTGGAATAAAAAACATATAAAGAAGTAGGTATTTGAACAAAACATTGTAAATATTTATGTTTTATGCCTTTTATTTACATCATTTTTTTATGTAAGGTTGAGTGACATATGAAGAGTGGGTCATTGGTTTAACTAGTAACATGTGATTTATTAAAAAGGAAAAAAATCATAAAATGAGAAAGGGATAACTAATTCACCCCTTCCCTCTCATTGATGTTACAATGATCTGGGAAATTCAGTTGGTATCTGAGAAAAGGTTCCATATGAATGACTGAACATACTACTAGGTATAGAGATCATGAATTCACTAAATAGTAGGGGCATTCCAATTATCAATGGTGAGAATTATAATGATTATAAAAATTGTATTATACTATATCTTCTATCACATCGAGTATAAGAAATAGATGCTACTATAGTAGGATTTCCAACTATTAATGAGATGTTTCCTGTGAGTTTTGTATATAAGAGGAACTGGGAGATAGATGAAATTGATGAAAATGAAATTTTGATAGCTCTATCTGAAAAGGTATACACAAAAGTGATGGGTGCCAAAAATATGATGGATATCTGGAAGAAATTGAAAAGTATATATGAAAGATATCTTAATGTCAAATAAATGATGTTTAAAATATTGATATGTTGGATTGAATATAATAAAATGGATTATTATTAATGTGGTGGTGACTACTTTATAAGAGTAAATGAGATTGGAAATAGAATCAAAACTTTTTTGGAGAATTGAAGAAGTTAATGAAAATTTTAAAGATAGATTTTATCCAATGGTTTCATCTATAGAAGACTAAGAACAACTATCACTATATAAACTTCATAATATTTTAATTACATATGAAATGTAAAAAATTATAGCTTTTAAGAAGAATGAAAAATTGAAAAGTACTTTGAATTGTTGTTAAAATTTAAACAAATAATTTAAGAATGACTAGAATCAATTGATTCAAAGGATGATGAATGTGAGAAAGTATTCAATAATATTATGGACATATTTACGAGAATATTTAATAGAGGAAGGTGAAGTAGTATAGGAAAAAATCACTCAAATGTTAGAATTTCCAAAGGATTGGTCATTTTGTTGGTGACTGCCCAAAGAAGAAGGTTTTTTACATTGAATAGGATGAAATGATATCAATACCCACAAAATAAATTGAAATAAATATAAGAAGATGTTTTCTTATTATAAGATAAATATGATGAGTAGAGAAATGGAGGAATATTTATTAACAAGTAGTGAGTCAGATGATAGAAGATCTTACAAGAATCTTATGTATTTTATGGGTAAACTGAAGAGGCCTAAAACTCATTTGACAATGATAATGGTGATGATATAATTATAGTATAATAGATGTGAAAATAAAATATTAAAGATACACTTGTAACTAATATAAAACATTGTAAGTAAAAGAAATTTAAGAACAAAGAAGTTGATAAAATTACCTTTGAATATAATGAATTTATTAAAAAATAGGATAAAAATCTTAAATAAAAAATGGGATACAAGTTGAAGATATCAAATTTGGATAGAAAGATGAAACTATTGAATAAAACTTAGTTATAAAGGAATAATCATCACTTTTTGAAGAAAGTAAACAATACTAATTGAAATTAGCAGAATCTATGAAGATGGTAAATAAACTAAGTATAAAATCATACTAATAAAGAGGGTGAGTTATCTCAGAGATAATCAATGGGCCTTTATTATAAAATTTAGTTGAGTAAATTGATATAAGACTTCATTATTTATTTTAATCTTAATTTTGAATCATCCCAGACTAATTTGAAGAATGGTCAATCGAGTGATATTTTTTTATAATCTTAAATAATCTCAATGTATATCTTTCTCCTCTAATAATGAAAGTTTCATGGGAAGTACTAAGAAAATCAAGACTAAATAATAAATGATAATATATATTTTACAAATAAAGAGTCGAATAATTCATCCAGATGGTTTCCTCCGAAACAAAAACACCCACAATTTTTTAAAAGATGGAAATGACAATATTTTGAGAAGAATTATTATAAATCTATAAGATAAAGGTTCATAGGATATTACTGAGGTAGTGGTTTCATTTGTTATAAATCCTATTCATTTGGTATAACATGTCACTAATAGGAATGAGGTATGAATCATGGGGGATAAATTTTGAACAAATGAGATAACATTATAAAAAAGAGTGGATTGTGACTAAGACATCATAAAAAATATCAGAAAATAAAATATTTGAATAGTCAAAGATATTTTATAGTAGATGTGGTCAAAAAGGTAAAAAATAAAAAAAATATTAAAATACTACCAATAGATATTTATTATGCTGGTAAAATAAAAAATATTGAATATAAATATAGTTGAAAATATTGGGAAGATTCTGAGAAGAAAAAAACATAAATAAAGAATTCCAAGTGGTTTAGAAAAACCATCTAAAACTAAATAATTAATTGGGATAATTTGAAACTTTTCTCAAGTTAAAGAGAACCAAGTTATTATAGAATATATGGAGGAAACATTTATTCCACAAAAAGTTGATGAAAATTTATCCACATGTGATGATGTGAAAATCATTAAGTGTGAAACATGTGAAAAAGAAGGGTATGACATAAGATATTGTAGGAAAATTATATTATCTTAAGAATAGAGGATTCAGAATATATGGAACGTAAAAAACAATGCATCTAATAATAAAATGGAAATTACATCCACATCAGATATGTGAACGTAAAAGGAAAGATCAACCAAACCATCAAAGAAATTTAAAAAGAAGAAGAAGTATAGATTGAGGGAATATCTCAGTCTAAATTTTATTTTTTTAGAAACCAAAAAAGTTTCTTCTTATTCTCTATTATTTTATGTGTTTTTATCTAACATGAAAATATTTGATGAATAAGTTTGAGGCTATCCGTAGTAGAAAACATGATTAGATATTACTTCATGGATTCTAAAAACATCCATAAATGGAAGAAAAGGATGCATCCCTTAATTGGGAGCAAACTTGAGAATAAATCTGAAAAACATTGAAAAATTTTAAAACTGAAGGTCACAATATTCCAATCAAACTTATGTCACTTAATATTAATTTTTTTATCTTATCAATGAAAGTGTATTGATTTATTAATGTTAAAATGGGACAAAGGGGGAGTTATCTCTTATACACCTGAACATTATGATGTGTTTATTGAAGTGTGTGTACGGTTTCTCATTTCATAGGAATGATTATTTTATTGAGATTTTAGTCATTATTTGGTAATATATCTCTTATATTCTATACTTTATTTTCTTAATTAGACTTAGATTTGATTAAATATTATCTCTTTTCTAAGATAACCATGAGAATCATGATAAAATCCCCACATTTCCTTTGAATTTGATTTATAATGGGGGGAAATATTAGTATATATATTTAATCCTATAATTTTTTATAAATATTTATTGAATAAAAATGCAATGGAAAAGATTTTTGGGCCCTGGGTTGAATTTTTTCATCAATATTCCAATATATATTTGGGGAGTTGATAATGAGTTGTGTTGAATCTTGGAAAATTATTGTGGACTCAGTTGATGGCATTGGATGTCAGGATTGAGAAATTCTTCATGGAAATGTGGGGATTATTTTACTAGTCTTAACTTTAATGTTATTTTTCTACCTAATCATCTCAGTGCTTCAAAAAGTTGGATACTATGATATTATTTATTTTTATTATTAGAAGAATAATTGAAGTTTCCCTTAAAAAGGAAATTATATATTCATGAATAATATAGAAGATGAGATGTTTGGATTTTAATTATAATTAATAAGGCTTGGATTTTTATTTTATAATATGTATATTATTGTTTAGTATTCAAGGTTTCCTTACTTAAAAAATAGGGCCAAACCATTGGCCAACTGTGGTCAAGTTTCAATCATAGGATCATGTGGGAATGAGGTCTACCACACCCAATGGGAGCTAGCCTATGCTAGCCAACATAAAGTAGGGTTGTGTATAATACCATAGATGTCTCGTGTATAGTTCCCACATGAGGGGATAACTGTTTTGAGCACGCTCATTGGGTTCTAGTGGCCACACAAGACTATAGTCATATTGGCATGTGTTCAGGGTTTGACTGATGCTGATCCCCAATAGCCAACTGAAGTAATAATCCGCATTCCTTGATTGATAAACCGCATTGAAGCTTAGGTGAATACACTATATGGTATAGGTATAGCATAATATTGTTCTTGAATCATTAAAATGATAGATAGAACATATGACACATGATGCAAGAAATATCTCCCATCTGGTAGATCTCATCAATCATCTTCAACCTCGACCATCATCTAAGTACTCTGGTATATAATATCAAAACCTGAGCCACCCATTGATTTATCTTATCCATCATTGAAGGTCATGCTAAATGGATGATTTATTAATATTAAACTAAAATCTTTCATGTAATGTATTATATTGAATTCATGTGTAGAATTTTATGTACAAGCATCATATAAACTTTAAACAATAGTTACAGGATTCTATATGGAAATGAGGGATTCCATGTTAGGATAAATTAATATCATGTGATCCCCATTTCATTCATGTGTAGAAATCATTTCAAATAAGTGACATAGAAACTCCATGAAAATTGGTGCGAATATTTTTTTATCCTGAATGATTTTGGTATTTGTAAAATAGTTGAAATATGGAATTATTCTTGTATTATTAACGGATTCCTTGACCTGTTATATTTTTCAAATCTAAGGTGGTGAGAACTACCTATAAATACTGAGGAATCCTATAGAAATATTTTACTGATTCTTTTATATGTGATCTCATTTTTCTGAAGAAAAATAGAGCCACTATGATCTTTTTGGTTTAGAAATATAATTCCACATAGGTTCACTTTTATAAGGAATAATAGGATATTGTGAGTGTTCAACTTATGAAAAAACTCTTGAATGTTTTTACAATGAAATGTGTTTCCATAAATAATTAAAGATAGTTTGATACCCGAATCCTTCTCTTGAATAAAGGAGAAGAATTTTTGTGGGCCTTGGAAATGTGTCTAACACTCTCAAAAAATATTCATGAAGAATTTTTTCAGTGAATCATTTTTAGTTGGATGATAATCTCATACATAATCCTCCTAGTTTGTGAAAAGCACTAATAACCTATTCTTATATGTCTGGCATGAAGGTGTAAACCCTATGCACAAAGGATGATCAACTGAGAATCATTCACACTTGATTTTTTTCTATGAGTATTTTTTTCCAATGTACTTTCTTAAATAATGAAATGTGAATGCATAACAATGAGTTTATACTATGCTTGAAGGAAGAGTGTTCATGATAATAGAAAAATATAGTGTGTGTTTTGGTATGCATGATATAGATAAAATACATGCGTGCCACACATTCATTGAACCTAAACTAAATGAATAAACGTTAAGTGTAAAGTGTGAGGTTTTTAAATGAAATTAATATAGCCATAGAAAAACCATTCATTCATTCATGCATTATCATGAACATTTGAAGAAATTTTGAGATTCTTGAAATAATGAACATTCGGATCCCATCCAATCCATGAATTAAGTGAATTAAGCTGAGATTTGAATAAGAAGTGTTTTGATATTGTACAAGTTATTTATTGCATAAAATAAAAAAGAATAATTTTTGCGAACCACTTGCATACATCTATGTGAGGACGAGACTTCATCATCAAAAGGAATTATAGATTGATATTTTTTTTCACTGAGGATAATGATTACATATAGGTGATTAGAATCATTTGAGGAAAGATAATAGCAATAAAAATGTACTTGAATTATACATGAGAAATTTTGATTCAACAATCTTGTGAAGGGGGGTCATCAAAAGATCATCCAACAGTGGATCAAGACAGAACATAGGAAGAAGCTTGTAGTTAGGGATATAACCAATTTCTAAAGAAGCTTAAGACTGGGTGTATAACTAGTCTGGTGAATTTGGGGAGTATAACATATTAGTGAAGGTATATTTGATCTGGTGAGTATAGACAACTTGTAATTTATGGGTATAACTAATTACTGTCTGTAATCACTTTCTGATATAGTGCAGAATACTTATTAGGGGAATAACTAGCATAGTAAAGAGATAGTCATTGTACCAAACCTTGTAAATCCATTTTTTCTATTCTTTTACTTTACATAATATTTGAGGCAGGGTAGAGTGACATAAGAAGAGTGGATTGAGACCTCAACCATCCATAATGGTTGAATTTGAAAGGGATAACTCATAAAATTAAAAATCAACAATTGATTCACCCCATCCCCTCTTAGTAATCTTACACTGATCGTAGATATTTAGAGAGAATAAACAAAAATTATGACGGGGCTATCTCATGATGTTGGGGTTGTTATTTTATTACCTGATATCCACCTATTGAAATTTAACAGTGAACATTTTAGAGAATATGAACCAAGGGATGGATCTGAAATAATGGATATCAGATGTAAATTAATGTTTTAATTTTAAATTTAAATTTAAAAATAAACTTAATATAGAGTATCTTGGTGCACAAAAGAATATCATCATATAGAATAGAGTAAAGGTAAAAATTTAATATCTATAATTAGAACACTAGTAGTGATGTTTATTGAAAAATCTAGAACTGAAGTAAAGTGTGATAAATCTATGTTTAGATGGAGATCAGATTTTATTAAAATATATTTATTGTGTATATCACTAAATAACTGTAAGTTAAGACTATAGAAACATAGAGAACACCATTATTCTTTAGTGTTGATTCATTTGATTAATATCTTATGAGTTCAACTTAAATGTATATTTTTAATTTTTAACCCCATAAAATTACTTTATTTAATAGAGGAATAGATCATGGAACCTGGATAAACAAAGAGATCTTCTTAATTATTTTAATCACATATCATTTATGTTTTTATTTATTATCATATCACAACACTTTTGATATATTTTCTTTGAACATATTCCATAATAGGATAACTATGTGAGAATTTTATATTATTTCCTTTTTTATTTATTAATTTGTTTCTGTTCAATGTGAAAAACATCATTTTAGATTAAAGGTGTCCTTCCAATATAAATAAAATATTTTTTAATCTAAAAAAGAAAATAATAAATTAAAGATATCATAATTCATCACCTCATCCCCCTCTTAAGGTGTGCAGGGGGACCAAGGGGAAGAATATTTTTATTTTATGTTGGCTATTAGTTATCTAAACTATAATATTAATTGCAAAATTAATTATTAGAGGGTATAATCTCCCATTATAACTCCTTAAACCCTCAATTATTGTTAGTATCATCTAACATATGGGAGGAACGCCTTAGGTCTATAGGCCATGAGATTGGGTTCCATCTAGGGGATCTAGTTGTGAGATTTTTTAGCTTTGATACTATATTCTTAAAGTGTTGTTTATAATTTAGTAATCAATTGTTGGAAGATTATAATATTTATCTAGAGGTTAAATTATATATGTATTATCGTACAATGGTTAATTAATTAATAGTTAAACATTATATATTAGGGAATGTAATGAATGTAGTATAATGAAAAATAATAGATATTGTCTTCTAGTAGAACCGATGAATGTAATTTGTAACATGTATAGAAATACCAATTGTTTTAATATATCATACATTGGTATTTCTGAAAAAAATATTAGAGTGGAATTATATGAAATTATAGGCACCTATTTTTTATGAAAATTGTTGATAATTAGAGTAGTTAAAACTAGCAATTTGTGATTCATAAAATTTAATTATATTAAAAAGGCGTATAAGGATGAACCATTTATAATGAAATAAAAAGTAGTATAAGTATTTTATATGATTTATTCTATAAAAAAATTCCACTCATCTATTAGAAATAAAAAAACCACATAAATAAATGAAATTTTATTATTAGGTAATCTTTTTATTGGGAAACCATATATATTTCATAGTGGTACTAATGTATATGGTTCCTTATATGTTAGATGGGGCCATGGAGAGGGTACTTGTATAAATAATTGAGGTGTAAAATCATTTCAACTACTGAAAAAAGAAACATATTGTAATAAACAGGTATGGTTTATCTGATTAATGTTTGGTATAAAATGCACTTTCTCTATATATTATGTGTTTAATGAAGTGTTTAAAAATTTAAAATTATTTATTTAACTAATAATGATAATAATGGATTTTGAACCTTCTAATTCCACTCATTTTTATGAAATATGTTACATTACTACTGAAGATGAGAAATAGTTTAAACTTGAGAAACATATTGAAAGTTAAAAATAGATTGAAGATAAGAAATAGGAAAACATGATATGCTCAAAATAAATATAGGAGTTTAATTATATGATCAGGTTAATAAATTTTATAGCATTGATATATATAGGTAATGAATTCAAGAATTCATATAATGTATATGGTTAACCTGTAATCTCAATCAACTCCCTTTTAGTTAGTTAAATTAGGGTGTGTACCTAAATTCGTGTTCCAAATGATATAGATTCCTCTGATAATGTTTTTCTAGGAATAATTTAAACTAATTAGGAAACAAATGTGATCATATTTTAATACGTTATCCATATTTTAATAAAAAAAGTAAAATAATATAATATTAATGTGTTTATCATTTGTACATGTAAATTATAATTATACTATAAATCTAGAGAATGAAGTTTATTTTTAGGCTTCCAGAAAGAGTTATAAGGAATTTTAAATGACTCTTACTAAAATGAATCTTATGGGTGTTGAGGGGAATTTATAAACACACCCAAAAAATTTATATGCCAACATCACAAACTAAGAAACATGGAATTCTTTTGTTAATGATAATGATGGGGATACATTTATGGTTAATTATAGTTGGTTTTAATTTATTTACCATTAAAATTATAAAATAGTTCTCTTGATAAATATTAACTTATAAAACTTTTAAGAAATTGAAAATATAAGAAACATGCAGTGAATCCACCAAACCCCCACCATAAACAAAGTATTGTGTGCGCTGCACTTTAAAAACAAATTATATGTCATTTAAATTTATATTAAAATATTTATTTGACATAAAACAATGAAGAAACTATGTTTCTATGTTTATACACAAATTTATCCATAAAATCATCCATCTACCTATATCACACATCATGTTCTATGAAGGAAAAGTAATGTAAATAAAAATGATAAATGGTAAATAGAAACACATAAAAATTTTGTAAATCATGTGTAAGTATGAAATAACTGAAAATTATTCTAATTTAATATCTTAAATTATTACAATGCCTACTTATTTTCATTAAATCAAGATTCAATATAAGGTATATACTATAACTAAAAACAATACTTATGGTAGCCTTGAATCATCTAGAATTGTATGCTCATGTTAGATTTTTTAGATTTATAGTATATCTATAAGACTTCTTTGAAAAAATAATAACACATGTGCTTTCTAAAATGATATAGAAATAGATGAAAGATATGATTTAAAATATAACAGAATAAATTAATGGGATGAATTAAATAATATAGGTTCTTCATTGAAGGCGTCGACATTAATAATTAGCACAACAATAGCCATATTTCATAGATCCACACACCCCCAGTTTCATGGGATGATATTACCCTCAAAGGCACTATCTTACATAATTTAATTATGTATTTTACAATAGTTTATATTAATTTGTAATCATATAATATTTCAAGATGAAATATATTTTAATATTTACCTATAAACGCCCACTCATTTTCTTATAAAGAGAGGGTTAGTATAAAATTTATATTCCAATTCACTATATTACAAAAAAAAACCAACTGATCATATGAGACTATGGATTTAGGTTTCATAGGGTCCAAGTTATAATCTATATATTCCATTTTATGGTGTTAAAATGGAGAAATATTAAAATTTATCTTTCCAATCATGGTCATTTAATCTTATAAATAAATACAATGTAAAAGGGTTATATCATTAAAAACATATAGTATATTAAAAATCATTTATTATAATTGAAAATTGTTTAAATTAATGTATGTTATGAAAGTATTGGAAATTGAAATTTGGGTAAAAAATATGTGTGAATAGTTATTGGATCAAAAAATACTTTAGGACATCGTTATTGAATCGATATATATTTCATCTTTATTGAAATTAATTTTTTTTAATATACTATGTTATAAAATGGTAATACCTCTGAAATTTAATTGGAAGAAAATATATATGGAGTATACTCTCATGAAAGTTTTACTCCATAGAGTGTAAATGAAGTTCTTTAACATGAATGGATAGGAGTCTGCAGTGTGAATTTATATATTATGTATATTTTCATAATTCATATATATAATAATTTAGGTCATATTTTTATTAATATTTAATTGTATTCATATTTTTTATTTGAATAGATATCAGGAATGTGTAAATGGATCATATTTTAATAATATTGTATCATTTTTCAATCCTTAAGACACTTTTAAAAAATATAAATCACCAGGTCAAGATGAAATTATAGAAATAGTAACAAGTTTTGTTGTAGTTTTTTAAAATAAGGTAACAAATAAAGTACTCTTATTAATACCCATTATGGAAAACTAAGACTATATATTCTATTTTTGTTTAATATAATTTCGTTTTAAACATTAATTACATGATATTTTTAAAAAAATTAGGGTTCACTATATGATAATTATAATCAATTCATGAAATCTTATGATGAATTTATTGATCATATTCAAAATTAAAATTTCAAGTGATATTCCAAGAAAATGGGTTACTTCGAGCCCATCACAATTATGTATATGAAATATAAATGTGACCCACTTGAACTGGTTGTCACCTGGCCATTTTCATCTGTCCTAGACCCTTTCTGTCAGAAATCCTTTTATCACCACTAAGACACCCCCATTAGACTCTATCAAACAGATGTACTCCTCTCATTTAGTCCAATTGATTAATTTTAGTCTCCACTGATTTCCTAGGTATACAATTAGGTAACCTACAAGAGGGTTGAATTTAAATAAAAAAAGACTTAAAATTTTAATCCACACCTCATGTTTTCATAATACTATAAAACTATGTTATGATAACCCAAAATTTATAAACCAAAAAAAATAGAATAGAGTAAATTTTAAAAAGTGTGTTAGAAATTAATTTTATAAGAATATAAAGTACTTACAGAAAATAAAACAAGAAGTGGAATTAAAAAAATATACTAAAGAATAAGAATAGTGAAAATTAAAACAAAACATGTAGTGCCAGTTTACAAATAAATTATACCTTAGTGGTATTATAAAAGATTTATTATAACTCAAATAATAAGGGAATCATAAACCTGATTCAAGGTATACTGGACATTAACCTATCGAAATTTCTATCTTTCCAAACCCAAGAAGCCCTTGACAAAAACATACCATACGGTAATCTGATTCTATAAACTTGAAGCTTCACTATGTCTACCTTAGTAGATTACCTCAATAAATCTAATCATCATCACCACTTCTATGAACTGGACATCTAGATCTATCTTCCTCAGCAAAATTCTGAAATCAACTTGATAAAAAACTCAATGATTATAATATAAATACTATATTCTCTTAAAATGAAACCTTAAAAATATAAAATCTTAGAAGTATACTCAGAAAGATAAATTATCGTAACATGAAGCTCTCAAATAAATAATACATTGTATAACTTCAAGTGATAAATTTAACCTCTTTATCAAGTGTGTTTATATGTCTTTTAATTATTGAATCGTGAACTTATTTATCGGAAATACTACAATGTTTATATTCCTTAAACTTTGTGTTCAGTTTTAATATCATCAGTAACAGCTTCACCATATGCTAATTAACTCAACGGCTCATGTGATCTACCGATGAAGTTATATCTCACCACTAGATTTCACTTAATCCAATGTTTCAAAATTTTATTCTTAAGATCACTAAAAATATAGACATAATAAATTGGATATCTCATAACAAAAATACATAAAAAAATATAAAGTTAAAAACATATTTCATGAGTGTTATATGATGTCCAAAATTTATCAAGAAATTATTTTATGACATAATAATTTCCCACTTCTAGAAAAGTAAAAAAACTTTAATGTAAAATTTATTTATAAAAAAAATTTAAAATATACTTCCTCGAAAATTGGTATAACCTACTAGAATAAATTTCTCCCACTTAATAATATGATTTATATAAATTTAAAAATTTCTCCAATTTCTTCAATAAAATGTATTTTCTATATTTTTTTAAAAAAATAATTTTCTCCACCATTTTTATTTTCAATAATAATACTAAAAAGAAATAAAAATATATAAATTAAAGTTAAAATCCCTTTGGAAATATTGTTTTAGTAATTTAAAGGAAAAATTCCATTTTAAAGTGATATAGCCTTTCAAGAACTTCTTTTATTATATATGTAATAAAAAAATTAAAACACCAATCAACTTTTTTATATCATTAATTATGATATAAAATAATACAAATAGAAAATATTGATGGACTAATATCAATGGGAAAACATGAAAAATAAAACTATGAATTCAATTGAAAGAATTAAAATCGCCTTGTGAAAAATATTATCCTAAAAATAATTCCACATTAAGAAATAAACAAAAAAAATTTAAAAATATTATAAACATTGGTGGTTTTTAAAAAATTTATTCATTTAAAACAACCGTAGTCATTGACAGTTTAAATAAGTAAAATGATAATTATTTAAAATTCCTTCTTCATTTTGATATATTTTTACGTTCTAATTATACTTTATTTTATGATGATTATTAACTAAATTCCCTTATAAATATTCAATAAAATTTTATTGGCCTTCTAATCATTGACCATATTTCTCTATTCATATATTTTGAAGCACAACTAACTTTATTAACACATCAATTTAATGGTTTTTTATATTGATTTTCTCTATGATTGTTAATGACTTATTCACATTATTTATGAATTTTTCATAGGTTTTCAAGATATTTATGAAAATAACTATTTGGGTCATTAATATTCTAGATATATATTACATAAATCATTAAATATCATCAAATGGTTTTATTTTTTCAAGAACATTTTTCATCTTCGTATTTGAACTTTCTTGAACTTCCTTTCATTTCAACGTTAGAGTATAACATTTTATTCTTCTACTTTTATTCATGGGATTTTATAAGATTCTCTTTAATTATGTTAACTCTATAATTCAACTCTAGTATAATTTATTATATATTTGAAATTATTTTTGTTGAATCATTATAAAAATATATATTTTCTTGATTCTTCTTAGAAAATTGGCAATAGTTTATTTTTATAGACTCTCCGATTTTTATATAATTTTCTAATGAACTTACAGTTGAATTTAGAAAAAAATTTATTTCTTTTGAGTATTAATGTCAAAAAAATTTAAATACTTTTCATTTTATTTACCTGTAAAACATGGGGAGGATGATATAGATTCAGTCTTTTCTTCTGATGATTTTTCTTCTATCAAAATATATTTTGAAGGGGATAAAGTTTCATCTTCTAAATAGCATAAAAATTATTCATTTTCATAAAGCTATTTTTCAATATACAGGTTTTTAGCCATTTTATTTCTCAACCAATCCTGAGATATTTTAATATTATTAGTAACTAATGTATTTTTAAATTTTATATTAAATAAAATAACTTTATCTGAAGGAGAATCCAGTTCTCTTAATTCTTGGTGTGAAAATAATTTATATTATGAAATTTTAGAAATTCAGTTTATTGTATTTTTTTATTTTTTAATTTTATCATATTTATTTTTTATTTTATCATCTTAAGTAATTATATTTTTAATATAAAATGGTGTCAGTAAAACACTGGTACTTTGGGATTTTTTGATTCAATGTTATTCTCAAATTAGGTTTTAGAAAATTATTTCAATGAAACTTTTCATTTTTGAAATTATTAATAAGCTTTATTTGAATTACTCTTAGAGGTTGTTTTATAGAAGAAATTCCTTAATATTCTTTCCACTTATAAACTTCCTTCATAGAAAATTTTATAACTCCATGGAAGCAACATCTGGTGATTTTTCTTTAATTTTTACATTAAGGTCATAAGTTATTCTAATTATAAATATTTTCTTCATATTTCTTAGATTCCCTTTGAAATTATCAGCCTCAGCCTAATTCTCAAGACCTTAAACATGTAATAGTTTCATAAAGACTCTATTTTGGATTTTTTTTAATAAGAAAATATCCAAAAAACCATCTTAGTAAATATGTCTACAAGTAATAAAAGATAAACTTAAAGCAATTAATCTTTATAAAATTATTAGGAAAATAAAATAGATTGAAATCCTATATTTTAATAGTATCATTTTTACCCTTCCATAGTAACAACTATTATATCACCCACCAAAATAAAATTTTATATTATGATGTCAGGTGACTCATCTCAAGAATTTTTTATTTTACAAAAAAAAAACATTTTTTAGTATATGATTTTAAAAACATCCATAACTTTCTAATAATTTTTATGATACAAACAAAGCCTCACCATATATTCGTAATCAAATTAATTTATAAAAACTATCAAGATATAAATTAAACTTATGCTAAAAAATAATAGATGTCACTATATTTTTATCATCTGATTCATTAAACAATATTTTTCTATAAACTTATCAGATTTGTAAGGGAAACAAAGACATAGAGTATTCCTAAGATATCACTAATGATTCTCGTCCATAAAATTTGATCGTATATTTTAGTATAAAATATTATTTTGACAATAAATAATGATCAAATTTCCACTCACACATAATTTCCCTCATATAAATTTCTCTAATTGTTTCCATTTGAAAAATGGAAACAGAATAGTTCCTCAGAAACCCAAATGATACCATATCAATAGCTGGTAAATGAAATCATCAAATATACTATGGGTCCAATGACTACATATAGCTATCAAAAATGGCATTCCATGTCAAAATATCATCCTTGATCAGATGGATTAATATCATTCCCACTAAAGTACTTGATGTTAAAAACTTTTAAAAAATCAGTTTCTCTAATTTTTTATTTAGGAATTCAATTCTTTAAAAAGAAAAAAACATTCAATTAAAAAGAAATTGTTCTTCTAAATAACATATTTTTTATAAAATTAGACAAACTCTAGATAGTTATCTTTTATTTTACTCACATGACCATCTTCTTTCGAAGATTCTATAAGATAGATTTTTCTAAATATTTAACTTTTCAAAAAATTAAATGTTTATTGCTTAAGAAGGTATACAAGGACCTAAAAACACTAACTCCCCTTATAAAAAAAGATGAAATATATATAATAAAAAATGACATATTAACAAAACATAAGGATAAAAATTATATAAAAATTATAGTTTCCATAAGCTTAAAAAGATATACAGGGAGCAGTGACAGTTATTCAGTTGTCTATGTTTTGTGACTTCAAGTATTATGAATTAATTTAATAGTAAATAGACTTTTTGAGTCCAGAAGTTTTTTTTCAAGAGAATATACTTCAATATTGTTTTATAATAATTATGGTTCTTATATGAATTTATCCCCCCAATGATAAAATCTTAGGGTTGTTATAAATATTTAACTCTGATAAGTAAATAGTTTTTTCATCTATTTTCCTCCTATTTGAAACATCATGAAAATAGTTCTTGACTAATCCCAAAATAGTTTGACTAATAAGTTTATATTATAGTGTATTTACCCCTAATTATGGATATAGTTCTTATAGATGACCTTAGTTTCCCATACAACTTCTTGAACTACTTTTTTCATTGGAAATGTTTGTTTAAAACCTATTTAGACATTCAATTTTTTTTAATTCAACTTAACTACCTCATTTTTAGAAAACATTATTTTAATCTTAGACTCTTTATATTTTAAATAATCATACTCATAATGATTTTAAAATGACTTAACTAATTCTTTTAATTTAAACAAATAAATTATCCTCAAAAATATTTTATTATGTTTTTAAAAAACTATGGAAACTTTCATATATTCATTTTTAAAAAAATTAATAATGGTAAAATAAAAAAATAACATCTTACCTATAATTATAATAAATATTTAAAAACATAATCTTTAGATATTGGGTATTTATATTTCATATAATATATCTATTAATATAAATATTTTATTTCATTTATAGTTTTACTCAATTTAGATTTATTCTGTGTAACCATAGTATTGAGTCTAACATAAGTTTTTTATAGCTTATTATAAGATGATTTTATTTCCAAAATATAATCCTCAAGTTACTCATAAGTTTTAACTTTTTCTCATCGTCGCATTAATCTATGTAACACCCCTAGAAATGTGATACATAAAGGACTTAATGATACTACCCATGTCAACAAGGTGAACCTTTCTTTATATGGGTAGTAACATTTATACTTTTATGTCTCAGTTTCCAAGGGTTGTTAAAATATGATCCATATTTATTGATATCATAAATATATAAATGTTATATATTTTTATTAATGTAATATTGAAATAATATTTTAGAACTATTTATCTTTCCCAAAAAAATGACATTATTCAATAATATTATATTTGAATATAAACTATAAATATTATGGATACTACTAATTTTATCCAATGAGTTTTTATAATTATTATCAACTTCACTTATGATCCATGAGTAAATTGATTTTTTAAAAAAAATATATTTCCTCTTGAATTCTTTCTTATGATATTTATTTTTTCATCACCTTAGTTATAGAAAATTAGGCATAATGATATTAGGTTTACAACATTCATGGAAATTTAGTTTTGAGGAATATTTTTATCCACTTTTCTCTCTATTATATATCTAGAAATTAAAATTATAACTTATACTAATAAATATTTATCATTCTATATAAACAAATTAATCCTCAATAAACTCCGAGTAAATTATCATCTTTAGATCTATGAGCATCGGTCTTCATAATAGTCTCTCTAAAATATAATCCTATAGAATTTGATGCAAAAGAAAATATATTTTTTACTAATTTATTTATAATCATATCTTATTATTATAATCTCATACAACATTATGGTTCTAATTGAGTTATAAATACTTCACTTTGTGATGTGCTTAGTATCATCAATTTTTTCCTCATGGATTACCACACTATTGGTGAAATATCAAAGGCGTTTTAAACTATCTGATCTTAAATTAATCATTTTTCACCATGTTACTCTAAACTATTAAAAATAATCACTAATATCTAATGAATTTGATAAATACATTCACTATTCATAAATTCAAAAGCATTATAGTCATCCCTTATCACGGATCTCTTAGATTCGAGATCTTATGACGTTCCAAAATGTGTAGGCTCTAATTTCATCCAAATACAACAAGTTATTTTTCAAGATAAAATTATACATATATATATATATATATTCCATGTAATTAATATCAGTAAAAATACTCCATCCAATCTTTAAAAGGATAAAACCTCTTTCTCCAGAATTTTGTAACTATTTATAAGTATAAAAATATTTTCAACTCCAATGTTGATCACAAAAGACTCCATCCAATCTTGTCAGTACTCATAATCATTTCCATCCAAAATATGTAGTCTGTTTTTATTAATATTTTTTATATAGCCTATATGTATTCCTTTCACACTAAAAATAAATAAAATATTGTTTCTACAATATTTTTGTGTACGGAAACTGAGATAAAACATAAAAATTTGATAAATTATTGGAAATATAAAATATTAGTTCAGGATCAGTAATAGAGACATAATAAAATACTAAATGGTGTACTAGATATATAGGAAGGTAAACAATGAGAGTGGGGTTAATTTTAGTCAAAAATAATATTAAAAACATTTATGCCACGCCACAAGTTTTTAAACAACCAGAAACATAATGTTCATATAACCCATATATTAAAAAACAGACAAAATATAATAGTATTAAATTTTTTATGAATAAAAAAAGTAATCTAGTAAAAATATAGAATACATCCAATAAAATAAAACATGATCCTAAATTATCAATAAAAACATAACAAGTGGCTTCATCGTAAATTCAAAGAAAACCTTAAGTACTAATTAAAAATCCAATTACCCATTAAAGGATATTATAAAAGAACTCTTTTGACCTAAATCATAAGGGGAATCAAAAACCTTATTTTTGGTATCCTAAAATTTTACTTGTATAATTTTATATCCTTCTAAATCAAGGATACCCTAAATGGAATCTTTTTATAAGGAAATCCACTTCTATATATTAAAATATTAGACCTGTCTTCCTTAGTATAATCCCTTGATCAACTTAATCAGTAGTACCACTTCTAAAAATTCAAATATCATATCTATCTTCCTTACTATACACCCTTGATCATCCATATTAAAAACTCAATTATTAAAATAGAAATTATAAGTTATTTTAAGATTAATCCTCACAAATATATGATTTTAGTAGAAGACATAGAAAAATAAATTACAATTCCTAAAGCTCTCAAAGAAGAAAGTGGTTTCCCAGATTTGGGTGATTTATGTATAAAATTTATCAAGCATGATAATCCTTCTTACAATTCTGGATACATTACTCAATTTATAGGAAAAACTACAAAAGTTTAATTCTTTAAACTTCATTTTCATTTGGAACAATATATATAGTATCTTCAACAACTACTGAAGAACTCAGCATCCCATTATATATGTCAATGAAGTTAACTAGAACCATTGTGGTTATCTTAATATGATATTATTGAAATTTATTATACATATATTTGAAAATTTAGTTACTAGATATTGAATTCTATATAAAAAACACTTAAAAAACATCAAGTTAAAAAAAATTATGTTATGAGTGAAGTTTCATTTTTTAAATTAAGGATGAAATGAGTATATGACACAACATCCTCTAGAAAACCAAACCCATTAGAAAACTGAAATAAAAAATTTATTCATACCATTAGAAAAATTAAAAATACATATTCACTAGAAATTACCATATCTTTAATGATAAATATATCTTAGAAAGACTCTCACACCAAAGTGGATGAACAATAATGAAACCTTATAAATCATCACCATCATTGAGCATCACTGATCACTAATCCAACCATAAAACAAGCACTACCCCTTTATAACCCTAAATAAATGTATAAATATGACTCTGATTATGCCTCTATAAAACCTAAATCACTCAACTAGTACAACCTAAAACCTCATATAAAACCACCATTTTTTATCAATAAAAGGGAGTGTAAGATTCTTCAGGAAAGAGCATTGATTGAGGAAGATTGGGCACTCAATATGAATCAATGGCCTTATTTAGGTCCCTAACTCCTAAATATTAAACCACCACTAAGATGAAGTGATATCTCCACTATAACCTACTTTAATTAAGAAATATCAAAAATATAATACCACTAACAATTAGAAAACCACTAACTATATACCAAAAGTGAATGATGGTCGTCCCACCTGGGACACCATCAAATTTCCGACCCACAATTCCCAAAACCTCTATGGAAACCATTTAATCATACCAAATTTAGATATATTTTGGATTAAATAGAAGTAATATCTATGATAAATAGAAATCATGGCTTTCGATAGAGATCCACATCCATGGGAGTAAAATCTAATAGTTTTGATCCCAAACTGAAGCAAATGAAATACACAAAAATATTCACTCTTAGCAATACCAAGATTACTAAATCATCATTTCACTAGACCAAGTATGAGGTATATTATTAAAATAGAGACTAAAATGGAAGATAATAGATAACGGGAACCTCATTAGTGTAGTGCATGGTTGATGGAGGGGGAGGTCGTAGTCTAAAGACTATGAGTGGAAAACCTAATAGTAGAAAGAGAAAACAAGAAACCCAAACCCAAAAATCAAACCAACCACTAAAAATAGATAAATATTAATTTAAGTAATCCAATGGAAAACCATTTCTTTGAAATCAGAGAAATTAAAATAATATAGTAATATCACCAATTGTTGAAATAGTAACATTATAATGGGGTAAACCCTAGATCTCTAAGCAAGGGAGATATAGGAGAAAAGGGATCCATACCTACCATATACATCAATATATATTATTTATCCAATTCATTGATATCTAATAAATAAGTGGAACATACTTTCTCATATGAATTATTAATATTATTTCTTCAACATTTAATATGAAATATTTCTATTATAGTTTTTATAATTTCTCATAATACTACTATTTTTTACCATAGTGAAATTTTTTATCATTAATTATATGTTATGAGAATTACCAATAAACAAAAAACCTATGGATTTATATTACTATATTTTTATTAATTTTTATGTCAAAAACATTATTGAAACATATATCAGAAAGAAATTATTATATTTTAAAAAAATTATATTGTCCAAAAAAATAAATGGATATTGTTATGGTTTTTACATATTTAAATTTAGGAAGAATATGTTCTATAAATAAACTCACATACCCAAAGTGTTATTTATAAAAGTTAATATAATTTTATTCAATTTATTTATTAATCATTTATATATATATATATATTTACTAATACATGGATATTAGAAAAATAAAATATTTAAATGAGAAAATTAATTGTTTTAGGAATGATTTGGTAGTTTACATGGTGTCATAATGTTTATAAACATCATGAAACTTTTATTTTCAATCACTTATGTCCTTATTTTTCTCTTTAAATTTAATTTCAACTATTTTTTATCATTATCAACATTCATCATCTTTATAATTCATTTCCTTTTATTCCATTCCCCATCCACTAACCTTTATATTTAAAATCATAAGTCAAGAATTTATATAAATTAAAATTACAGTAAAATATAAAAGTAATATCTAATTTTGTCCCCTAGTTTGAAAATTATAATTTTTTAGAGGATGTGTCACCTTGGTAAGTTCTTACCCATCATAATTATCTAATAATATTAGGAAAATAATTAATGGGAACAATATTTTATCTAAATTTGTTTTTTAAAATTACATATTGAAAATTAATTTCCTTTGGTTATGGAATATGGACATATAATTTTCAGAATACATTCATGAATATATCAACATGCTTTGAAAAGTTCTAGCCTCAATATACTTTTATTCAATTCATTCCTATACTAAAGAATTTTTTTATCCTATAATCACCCATCAATAAAATGATTTTTGACAATAATAGATCTGTGATATATAATATATAACCATTATTATTAATATATAGATATTTGAAATCGATTCATTTATACAAGTATTTTTTTCAATAACACCTTCAACTGAAACCCATGCTTTACACAAGATAGAAACATGGATGAAATTTTTATATGTCATTCCATATAGATATAATTAGAAATTAATAGAACATTTTTCATTATAATTTGATTATAATATGTGGGAATATAGTATTAGGTTGAAGGATGTTGAGAAAATTATATGGTCTAATATACCTTTTAAAGAAATACCCAAAAGTTTTTTACACTAAAATTTCCATGTTATTAGTAATCTTATCTAAGTTATCTTTATCACTTATAAATTCATGGATTAAAATACAAAATTCTATTTACTTATATTAAAATAAAAAATAATTATATTACTTCTAAATTTTTACTGACTTCAAATATCAATTTTCTATGTATGATTAATGTGGAGTTATATCCTCCTCACACTGTATTTTTTGTATTGAATACCTTAAAATATTTAAATCTAAATAATATAATATATCAACAAAAATAAAATTTTCATTTATTATTATTTAAAAAATAGATAATTATTATTAATTTGTTTGTAACGTATGAAATTTTTCTTGTCAATTCAATGTTTGGTTCGTTTGGAATGATATATTGTATTTTTTTTACCATTAAAGGTATTTCTTGTTATATATTAATTTTTCAAGTAATCATAACTCAGAAAATATAGACAAATTATTTTAAAAATATAAGATAGTGCTTGAAGAATAATTCCTCTCCTAGACGAAGAAAATGGAATTCAGATGTAACCTCTGACTTGAAATTAACAATCCAAAATAATTTATAAAAATTAAAAAACTATTATTTTTCATAAACATACATAAAAAAATAAAATCTATCGAAACAATCATGGATTGTCAAAATAGTTTCATATATAAATCTGAAATGTGATGTGATAAGAATTATTAAATGTTAATTTCTATAACTAAAAGTTTTATATTTCTAAAAACATACATTCTATCATAAAAATGAAAAAATGGCTCATATTATTTCAAAGCATCAAAACATTGGTATTTGATTCATTTTTAACCTATATATAAAACATGAAAATAAATCCAATGTGTGATTTGGAAATAATAATTAAAAGTTCATTTTTATTTTCTAAAAAAATTTATAAAAAATGAACAAATGTAATTTTATTTCATAAAAAATTTATAATAGTTATCATTGCTTTATTTGTGAACAATATGAAAAAACCAATCCTTAAAATAGTGTCTGATTTTTCTAAAATGATACTGTGTGTTTAATTTTACTATTAAAAAGGTTTCTACTTTTATAAATATGTTCCAAACAGGCATAATTGAGTAAATGAAATCATGTTTTCACAAAAATATAATACAACTAATGTAAAATAATTTTTTACATATAGTAAAAAAACCAAACTTCAATTTAAAATGTGATGTGTTATTAATGATACAATATTATTTTCATAATTAACCATCTTTAAATTTTAAAATTATATTCCAAAAAAAATAAATAGAAAAAATTACGTCATATTGTTATGAAAATTTATGGTAATGATATTTAGTTCATTGTTACTGTGATGAAATAAAATATAGTAAATTCAAATTTGTGACTTGACAAGAATGATACAAAATTCATTTTTAAAAATATAATTGATTGTTATCTTTATATTTTCTCTGTATTATGGAATCATATTTTTACAACATATAATATCACATAGTAAAAAATCTATGATGTATTATATAGATTTTATCACATATTATATAAATTTAAATTTCTAATTACTTTTCATTTCATTGACTTATATTAAAAAAATAAACATTATTTTTATTACAAGTTCCCATTTATATGGTAGGAAACATATTTTTATTTATAAAATATCTCTACATGCTACATTTATTTTTTATCAGTTACACTTATTAATTATTAGAACTATTATATATAAAAATAAGTGTTACAGTAGTGATACTAAAATAATGAAATGACAAAAAATAATATTTGAAAATATTGTGTTCTTATTTATAAATTTCATTTATTTTTTGGTTCTATTGTCTAGTATTTTTTATTGATATATACTATAGAAAATAAAAGAGTATTCTATCTATGCTATAATTTTGTGATGATAAAACATGGACTTCATAAATACAGTCATATTTTGGATCCAAAGGAACTAATATTCATTTATGTGGTATTTATGTGGTATTTTCAATATTTATTTGATAGATAAATTCTAAAGTTATTTTATTTATAATAGTGATAGTGGTTGTTCTCACATTCTTTCCATAATGATCCTTTTACTATTATAGTGGTGTTTTACCCCCGCCCCAATATTATTTGATGTTTTTTATATTCCATCGTGTATTCATTTTTTCAACATTTGTTTCTTTATTTTAATCTTATATTTACTAATACACTATGATACAATCATTTCAATCTCAAAATTTGTATTATATTAAGGTTTATCATGGATTTGTTCACCTTTTTTATATTAATAATTCTCAAAAATTTGAGTATGTTTTTTAATTTTGACTCTATCTAATCGTTCAAATCATAAAAAACATAGATATTGTTAAATAAACCTTTATGAAATAGTGATAGTTTTATATTAATGGAATGTCTATATAGTATATAAATCAGATATAAATAATTAAATATGAATTATATTTCATTTTAGAAGGTAAAGGTAAAGTTTTTGTAATGGAATTATAATTTCATAATAGAAATTGGTGAATGCAAATAGGACTACCAGAGGCACTAATACAAAAATAAAATTTTCACATCACTGATTTTCATCGATTTAGAAGTGGTTTCTTTTATATAGGTTTAGTAAATATAATTTCAACATTATTTTTAATAACTATCTATAAATATATTTAAAATTCCAATTCTCATTGAAAAAAAGACCATGAAATATAATTTTTTTATATTATGATTTTTTTTATTATCAAATCACTAAATAATTATCATGAAAATTTATATTTCATAATGTTTCGTTAAATAAAAAATCATGAAAAATAATATTTTACGTGAGTTATTTAAAGAACCAATCAGAAGTGCATTTTTTTAAACACAATTAGGATAATATAAGATCACACATATTTGTTTTAGATAAGAATAAAATTTCATTTCATGATTAAAAATCATATATCAATTTCATGGTTGAATTATAGTTTCAAGTGATAATAAAATTAGTTTTTAATTACAGAAATTAAAGAAATAATAATCACCAATTAAATAGTTATAATAATTATCATATCTTTATAATAGTGTAAAAAATCCCATACTGATGACATACAACATTGAATGTATTCTACCTATATGAAAGGATCTATGATCATATCATAATTTTTGAATAAATATATTCATCATCATTGAAATTTTAAAAAATATTTCGGAAAAATACTCTAAATGTAATTGTAATATTCCTAGATCATTTCCCCTTCATGTGACCAAGTCAAGCTTCCACATGCCCTCAAGAGCACCTCCCTATATTCTGGAGGTTTCTGAATAGTATTTAGAGACTAATATGTTTAGTGTAGAGACTATAACAACAAGTGAAGAATAATAAAATCATGTGAAAACATGAATAACAGTTAATAAAAATAAACTCTAATTGATAAATAGGTTAATTCTAAATCAATCCAAACAAAATAAACCATTTCAAGAAAAACCTAATTTCTTAGTCAATTTCATAATAGTAAACCACTGAATCATAGCCTAAAAATAATGACTCCCAATATTGAACCCCCTACTTGATCCCATATCTATTCTCGATCCCTGGATATCAAGAAATCAATAATCAAAGAGTCAGCTTTCCCTTGTCTAGACCCACATCCATGAAATATACCAAGCTACTAAAAGTTGACTCAGACATGGTGTGAGTAAAAATTAGTATTCCACCACCAACGGTGACTTAAAAATATAATATGATAAAAATAGTTCATGAATTAGTATGTAACATAGGTAATTAATTAATATATTAATTAAAAATTTCAATGTAAATGTGCTGATCATAAATCTCCAAAATAACACCAAAGGTCATTTAAAACCTACTTCAATATAATGTCAGAGGTGTCTATACTTTCACCCCAGTTAAATAATTGAGAAGGTTCTATATTTCCATCATTCCAATCTATCTATCAATCATCACAAGTATCTATGCATCTTTCCATCAGGCACTAATAGTCATGTACTCACCCACAGGCACCATGTAATCATGAAACACACCCTCAGGCCTCAAGTATCCAAATATACAACCATTATGAATCTAGTAACAATGTGTCTCACACTCTATAATCATATATCTAAGAATATTTACCTCATGCATCAAGAAATCAAACTTCTCATCCTATGGAATCAATCTAACATGTGCCTCCCCATTATGCCCAAGGAGATGACCAAGGCATATAAAATTATCATGCAATCCCAAAATGTCACATATACAATATTAGTTATTTTTTCCAATTAACAATTACATTACATTACCCTTTTCATGTCAAGTTATCAAATTAATTACCATGTATTAAAATTTTAATTATCATTAAAACTAAATCAAATTATAATTTCACAATTCATTATTTCCATATAACATTTAGACATTATACCCTTTACCAATTCCATGCCAATTATCATATCACAATTCATGTGATCCAATAAGATTATCATTTCATTAGTTAGTTTAATTTCGTATCTAATTCCACCATTTGGTTAAACAATTCTAGGGTCATAATTTCTTAGTTTCAAAATGAGGCCAAGCATAGGAAACCCACTCGGGTTACTAGAAGTCTCATTCTCAATCTACATTAGACCCAATAGGATCCGTGAGGGGTCTAAGGAAGATAAATTCAAGCTAATTTTTAGTATTAAAATTAATATAGGTTATACAAAAGATGTACAAAATCGATCACACATGTTTCATATACTAAAGAAATGAATCTGTCCGAATAGAGTTATTTTAGACCACCAACCATTGGAAATAAATTAGAAACTAAGGTATTAACCATAAATATATATAAAACACACTATGATTCCCTATAGGTATTTTTTAAACACATATTTAATGATAGAAGAAGGATATACAAGAACAGAATAAGAATAAAACATCGAAACTGAGAAAAAATAACTTATTCAAGTTATCTAGGATGAAGAATAGATCAATGAGTAAAGGAAGAGTTTTAGAGAAGCCAATTAAGCCTTAGATATACCATAAAATTAATAAATCATATGTTATTATTGAATGGGGGTTTAATTACAACACAAATGAGGGTTACAGTGGTAGAAAATATAATTCTACCCCTCACTATCATGGCCCAACCTGAGGCCGCCGACTAGCCAGTTGTGTCAACTAGAGCCACTACACAGCTAGGAACCCCACCAGTTGGTTGGTAGGTTATACCAGCTATACAGTAGGATTTTTATTGTTTTTCAAATATAATTTAACCCCATTGTCTAGCTCATGGATTACATCATTGAGTTGGTGGCACTATAACATCTCTATTGTTGCATGCTACTACTATCCACCACTAAATAACTTCCACCGAGCCCTAATACAACTCCTAAAATTTATTTTAAGAAAATAATTGTAATGATTATTGTATTTATAAATAGTTCAAAAAATATTAAGAGAGAATATAACTAGATAGATAGTACAAGATCTTAAAACCTCCCACCATGTAGCATCTCATCCCCAAGCTATGTTCCCATGCATCAATAATGTAAATCCGAAAAGAAACTCAGGTCACTAAACCTATATATGGCATTCCCTCTCCCCGGTCTCCTATTACACTTTCCCATGTTCCAACTATACTTTCGCAGGGAGACATATTTTTTCTCGGATATTTATCTCAATATATTCTATGATACGAAATAGATTCTCCTCAAATATTGCATCGACATTAATCATTACATCATCATCATCATTTATAAAGTGAGAAATAAAAAGGTTGTGTCATTTAATTTGTGATAAATGAAACACATAATTTATATAGCCATAGAATTGTAGAATATCTAATTCGTACTCCACTAAAATGATTCTCCCCACTATCTCAAACATCCTGAAAACTCCATGTGATAGATTTCTCTATTTTCTAATACAATGTTTACCTATCCTAGGTGTCACATGAAGAAAAACCTTATGACCAACCTTAAACTCCAAAGATCATCTCAGGTGGTCATCGTAGTATTTATATCTTCTCTTCATGGTTACCAACTTCTTCCTGATCAACTAAACCTTTTTCAGATATCTCCTACACAGGACTAGTTCCATCAAAATCTGACTCACCCTCCCCTAACCATCAAAATTTTAAATGGCATGGACATCCGTATAAATCCTCAAAAGTATATATTTGTATGGATTTTCTTAATATACAATTATAATATAACTCCATTAGTGCTATATTATGCTCTCAAGAAACAACATAGTAAAGAACACTAGCATGAATTATATCCTCTAGAATATCAATCATCTACTCATATTTCCCATATAGATATGGATCGTATGAAATGATCAAAATAACATATAATCACATCACATTTTTAATACCCTTCCAAAAATGAGAGGTAAAACTGGATCTTAATTTATAACAATACCACATGGAAAAAATATAACTGAACTATCCCCCACTTATATATATATTACCCAGATCATCGAGTGTAAACGTCTCCATGATAGGTAAGAATTGGTCTCACATCATCATTTGATCAACGATCACCCAAAATGTGTTATATTTCTAGGTGTACTTGGTAATCCAGTCATGAATACCATGATTTTATCATCCCACTTTCATTATAGAATCTGAAAAGGAAACAAAAACCCAAAAATACACAAATGTTTGGCCTTCACCTACTAATAGGTGAAGCATCTTTCCATGAAACCTGTTATCTTTTTCTTTCCACAAGAATTTTCATTAAAGATCACAAAAAATATTTTTTATCCTATTATGTACCGCTATTTTGAATTATGGAATTCCTTTATTTGATCCCCATGCATGCACGTATGAACCCATATGTAACTTTGGACATGATGAACCTCATAATTTTCGAGGAATTAGTCTGATGGTGTCTCCCCATCATATATCCCATCACTTAATGATAAACCCCCAAAATAAAATATCTGTTTATTCTTGATCTGATCTAGAAGAGTAGGGACAACATATTTCAATGTTATATTCACTCTCTCCTAATGATTCTGAACATCTAGATGAAATTATGAAAAGAGTGTCATCCACTACCACTCATCACATGATTTTCATACTACCTCTAACATCATCTTTATACTCAAATAATTTGTAATGAAATTTTCCTTAATAAAATTATAATCCAACTCAATGTAAAAAAGATAAAAGATACTTGACTCACCACCTCAATTGAAGGTTCATATCCCACTCTAAAAACATGTACATTAAGATCCGGTGGAATGTGTACACCCAAAATATATCACCCATCAGATAATGTCTCCCACATATTTGGTGATGTACTAATATAGCTAAATATTGTTCATGAGTGGGATAATTATTCTCATACATATTAAACTTCCTTGATACACAATATAAAACATGATCCAACTTCAATATAACTACTCCAATCCTACCCTCTGATGCATCATAATACACAGTATACTCTATAAAAATTAGTTAAGGTGAGGATTGATGTTAATATCAAAATGCTCATTAATCCTATAAAATACACATAAAATGTGTATGAAAAAAAACATCAACCCTTTCTTTATAATACCAGACATCAGGTTGTGGATGTAAAAGTTTCTGTATCAAATTCTAATATTATCCCACTTGACCAATAAAACTCTAAATCTCAATGACATTATTGGGTCACTCCTAAGATGAAATAGCTTCCCAACTTCTCAAGTTCCACTAACACACTATCTAATCAGATAAGATATCCAAATAGGCCCACTTTTTCAATCCATATTTTAAATTTAGATAGATAGGTGTATAGTTAATGCTCTCTCATCACACTTGAAATGATGTCAATATGTTGAGTATGATTATCTCTATACTCATAGTGCAATAATATTTCATCAATGAAAACCACCACAAACTGGTCTAGATATGGATGGGATATATATTTCATCATGTCCATGAATACCACTGGTAAATGTTTCATAATAGACAACATTACTACAAACTCATATAGAATATATCTTCTCCCAAAACCATTCTAGGGTATTCTATATGGTCTCACCCGCAATTAATGGAACCTTGAAATTAATTTGATCTTAACAAAAATTTGGGCACCTATCAGTTGGTCAAAGAGATAATTAATACAATAAAGAGGATACTAGTTCTTGATTTTCATCTATTTCAAACTCTAGTAATCCACACATATCATAAATTCTCAACTTCCTTCTTGGAAAATAACACAGGTGAACACCCTAGTGAATTATGTGGTCATATGAATCCATTATCTTATAGATTCTCTATATAAACATTTAACTCTTGAATCTCCATTTGTGTTATAAAATATGGTGGTATTGAAATGGGTTCATCTCATGGCACTAACTTGATAGTGAACTCAATCCCCCATTTTAGTGGTAATATATAGAACTTTTTAGGAAATTCATCCTCAAAGGGGTCCACCATTAGAGGAAAATTACTTTACATTGACTCACCATTATCTAGAATGAGTCTTTCTACATTGTTCATAAGATAGTGTTTCCAATATCCCTACAATTTTGAGGAGATAGATGAATAAAACCTATTTCTAATATCACTCATTATATATTTTGTCCGGATAATCATATCTTTTGTCCACATAGTATAGGCCCGAGAACATAAAATAGTAGTACAAACACCATTCCTTATTAAGGATAAGACATTCCCTTTATTTATTATCATAATCATTTTATATGGTTTGTTTATTATTAGGGTACATAACAGTAATTTTTCTTTTTCCCCCAAAGGGTGGAATAACTCATATGTGTATTTTTTCCCTAAAGGTATTCTTTACTGAATTTGTCTAGCATGACCATCATGAAGATCTTGTTCCCCATGATGTGTATAGCTACCCTCTTCTAGTGATAGGTAATTCACTATCCTCTGATAGTATCCAATATTATCCTATTATAGAACTCACAAATCAATACCAAAAATAAAATTTTCTCTTATCATTTCCACCATGAAAAGTTCCTAGAGAAAATGGTTTCAATCAATCTTCATAGAACACTGTTTTCTGTGTTTAATACCCATAGATAGTACCCCTAATAGTTTTTCAATAGACATAACTTGGAATGGATACTCCAAATCCAAATACCAGCCATGTAAAACATGATCAGCTATAAAGGGGTGTGATATACATTTATCAAAATAAGAACAAGCTATGGTAGATGTTACTAAAATGATACCTCTAATATTATAAGGTCCCATATCTAGATTGGTAGGATTAGTCTCCATGGTGTTTATAGGACTCACCTCTCTACCATGGACTCTTTGTTTACTCTATTTTTCTGATACTTCATGTCGATACTATCACTCCTCTATTTCGGTACAACAACCCCTACCCTAGATGAAGAAATTGTTTGAACTACAGCTACCTATCAACTAAGGGGTGGTTAATCCTTCCCAAAATTTGGTGATTTCCATAATTATATGACACTCCTTGATTTTTAAGTGCCCTTTTAGAATCTCAATAGGCATCCCATCTTACCAAAAGTGATATTATACACCAGTTGTTGATGAAACAAATCTTGCCTCTGTGTGGGACTAATACACTGGAAAGAGAATATCCAGTCACAACCTAGATTTGATGAATCACTACACTGACTTCTCTTCCTGCTACTATCATTATGGTATTACCCTAAAAAACCTTATAGTACTCGATATAGTGTTACCAGACTGACCAACTAAAACTGTATGTCAGTAACTCGAGGCTTCCCTCAAGTTCCCTTAAGAAATGAGAGCCGGATATAGGATATATTTTAACTTGGTCAGATAGAATAAATTCTATTGATACATTATCTCATATTTAAGTCCCTCCTAGATGTGATTCTCCCTATCTACAACATCTCTAATAAATGTTAGATAAAAATGTTTTGAGCCTATGTAACAAACCGAGTAATCTATCGATATCATGATCCCATGAATTAGGTGAAAGAGCTCTCAAGATCTATCATCCCAAAGTTTCTATGGGAAGCATAGTACATTAACCTCATTTGGAAATTCTCCCTAGTTAGGCTTGTTGATTCTGGGTGCAGTTAATGTGCTTATCGAAGTTAATCCAAACTCAACAATTTTCATATTTAATGGATCATAGACATATTTTAAAAGCAATAAACATCATTTAAAAATAATTTTTACCCAATTAATTTGTAACTAGGATTTCCAAAAAATAGAATATATTTTCACATTAAAAATCAAGTTAATTTAAATAAATTGGATTAAATAATACTAGGATCTTAAGATATTTCTATGATAAATATGCTGATAATATAAAAACCTTTTTAGTCAAACATCCTGTAATTTGAAGGATCCAAGAGTATAATTCCTATAGGGGTGATCTACATGTGATCCTTTGATCTCTGAACAATGTCAATGGATTATTGGGTGCTATCATAGTGGATTGATTATAATATTGTGTTCATCTAGACCATTTTGATTATTCCTTTAGTCATGAAAATCGTCCTATATATATCATTCTTAATATGATGGAGGAAGAATAATATATAATGTTTTCTTTGGTCTTGATATAGATATGTATATTTCATTTTACACAATGATTATCAATTTCGATCAACCTCTCTTTAATAGACATAATCATATATTTACATTGATAGGGTGGGGATAACTATTATTAAAATGCATAAAGTCTCATAAATAATATAATAAGTCTTACATGAACCTATTCCATTTAATAATATTATTATTATTTTCTCATGGAGTGAAATAACTGGGGCAATGATAAATAAAATTTCACCCATTTTAAAATTATTATTTATCACAAAACAAAACATTGGTCTCCTAGTTCTACTAAAAATTTATAAATTAATATCATATAACCTTGTAATAATTAATTATCTTTCAAGTAAATATTTAATTAATTTATGTTAAAAGGAAATCCTAACTAAAATTATTCCTTGATATTAAGAAAAATATTTATTCCAATATTTAAATTCAAATATAATTTGAGTGAGATTAATGGAAACACAATTTTTGGAAATCCTTAGGCTTATTGATCATTAGCATGAGGTGAACTTGCCTAAAGATTAATATTACTACCTAAAAAAGGGTCAACTCCCCCAAGAGAAATAATTTAATATCATAATTTTGAAAACCTTATACAAGAACTCAATGTTTAATAAAATTCTTTTTCATAATATCTCGTCATGTAGATTGTTTACTTGTGTCATCAACCTATATTCTTGATAGGATATTTATTTGAATATTTAAAATAAACTCATAATTACCCCCATTGGAATGGAATTTACTGAAAAAAAATTATATTTAAATTAGTGGTTTGAGATATAAACTTCCATGGATATGGAGGAACAAAACCTACCTCAATTTATACATTAATAACACATAATTCAAGACTCACCCAACATACACAACTTCCCCATGAATTTTTTTTGTCATGATTTACATCAATTTATATATGTTCATGAGTCATGAAATTAAATAATAATAATCTAAAATTTTAAGGGATATTACACACACTCACTGATATGAATATTAAATGAAACAGAAATATGTGGAATTCTTATTGGTTGGTATATTTTCAAAATATCCCATATTGGAGATTACCAAGTGAAAAAGTCATGAGAATGAGTCTCATATGCTTATGAGTAGTAACACCTAATAGTAAACATACTATTTTCACCATCATATAATGTTATCTAATGATAAAAAAATGTTTAAGAATATTTTCATGGTAATTGAAGGTTCATCACATAGAGGTGAACTATTAGTCCTTCTTAGTGTTCCAGATTCTATATGAAATTATTTTATTAATGTCAAATTGAACTGTGGGAAATATAAAATATAATATTTAAATTAATATTCTATTATTAAATATGCATGTAATTTAAATAAAATATAGTTGGTTCTAGAACATTTACTCTAATTGAATCCCACTTACACAGCCGACAGTGTCTATTGAATTTCAATCAACTATCTCTCACATGATTATTAAGTTTATACTAAATTGATTATTTAGTTAATGTCTCCTAAAAATTTTCATCCATGGGGACTCTGCGAAGTAATAATTCACCTATCAAAGATAAATCCATAAAGAGATGATATTTTCAAAGTATGTGCTTCATTCGTTGATGTAATCTTGGATCCTTTTCATGTTATACCCCTAAAAATTTATCACAATAGAGCGTGATAGAATATTTATAGATAATAATCACAGAAATCCCTTTGATAAGTCTCATATCAAAACTACTTCTCTATATGCCTCAAAAGTTGTAATATACTCATACTTGATTGTATAATATATGAAAGCAGAACAAATTGATCTCTTCCAACTCACAATATCTCAACTTAGTTTGAAAATGAATCCATACCATGATTATAGATCATCTGTATCTATTTAGAATCTTGAATTTATATATCTCTTGATGACTAGTTCTTCATATCCTCCATATACTAGGAATATATCCTTAGTTAACTTTAGATATTTAAGGATGCTATTGACTTTCATAAAATGGTGGTATCATCAGTCAGATTTATAACTTCATACCCCACTTAATGTATAGGTTATATCAAGTCATGTACATAACAAAGGATATGTGACTTTCTATTTTAGATGTTTATAGAATCCTTTCCATCCTCTATCTCTCCACCTATGTCTGATGGTAGATTTTTTTATATATATGAATGCCATGTGACACTAAAAATAGTCTCATCTTGGATTTTTGTATACTGAATGTTTTTATTATCTTTTCAATATATTTTCATTGAATTAGATTCACAAACCTCCTTGATATATCATTATGGATCTCGATCCCAAGAATATATACTTATTCACCTAATTCTTTCATGGAGGAGTATGTGTACATCCAATATTTAATAGACTTTAAAACTTGTATTACATTTCCAATAATTAGTATATAATTTATATAAAAAATTATAAAATTGATTTACTCCCATAATACTATTTATAGACACAAGTCAAACATTCTTTCATAATGAAATTAAATTATATTATCACGTCATAAAAACAAATATACTTGGCCTAGATTTTTTTCTTCAATCCATAAATGGTTATCTAAGACAATTATACCTTGTCAGCATCTTTTAGAGTCAAAAGGTATCATCCTAGGTAAATAAAGAATAATAAGTTTTCATATTTATTAATATTTGTGAATTAAATATTAATTTTACCTTAAAGGGGTTTCTATGTTCGATAGCGTACCTGATACGCAAAAATGGGTCTCTTTGAAATCATACGTTGCACACTAATAATATAATATTATTATTTTAAATGGTAGTTAAATTCTATCCATTTTATTTTTGAGAATGAACAAAACTAACTACAATATGATTATACATTTTTGTTAAATGTATTTACATTTATCCAATAAAAGTTAGAGGCTTAAAATGTGAATGAATCTAATTTTAAGAATAATTTACATTAAAAGGTTGATTTACCATCTTTTAATGGATAAACCTCTTTAAATATAGTTTGGGTCAATTTAATACATTCTATTTGACCAAATTAAATCCTTCTTTAAAATGGGGACATCAAATTTTCCGTTGTGTAAATTTTTGGATTTTTTCCGATCAAGTTCAATTTTTATTGAATAGTGAAAAATATTGTATTTTAATTAAAAAGTGACTTTTAATATAATATATTTATATGGTTATATTATTTTTTAAATTTGTTTTAAAGATTAATTAGAATATATTTTTACCATTTAATACAATTTTGGTCATTGGAATTAATTTCACTTTGAAATTGGACATAACTAAGTATCAATCTTTTGATAGTTATTGTTTCTAAAAAACATACTATTTGTTTCAACAAAGGGAATTATTTTTTAATTAATTAATGAATCTTATATGTTTATAATTTTTTAAAATAGACATCATTTTTTAATTTGTAATATCAAGTATATCTTATTCTAAATTTTTTGTATTTTTTTGAAAAACATCAATTTTTTATGAATAGTGAAACCACTTAGTAGTAGTTAAAAACCCGGAATTTTTTCATTTAAATGAAATTTTACCACTTCTGTGTTTTGAATTCAGAAAATCCAACATACATGGTTGTTATTATTAAGTAAAATTTGGTTCAATAAGATGAAAATATTATTTAGTGAATAGTACCTTTTGACATTTATTTACCGCGGTTAAAGGTAAATAGGGTAATTCAAGGTAAAAAGAATATTATAATAATTAAAAATTACCTTAACACTTTTCATAGCCTTATTGGATGAGTAATGGCCGACCAAGTTCATCCTTGGGTCGATTTTGGGACCCAATGGAGCCACTTATGAATGATAATTACATTTTAGATTAATTAATTTAATGTAAAGACAAACATGTCATAAAAAATATCTCTTTGTAAATTAATTTTTACATGGTGTTATATAAGTTATATTTTCGACTATAAATATTATTTGGAAATATAAAAATATTTCCTACATCATGGTATTTTTTTATTATTTTTAGACATCAAATAGAGTACATTATTTATGACACAATAATGATGGAGTGTTTACCTCATTAATAAATCATTTAAATAAATAAGATTATAAATATTAAAATAACATCCAAAACCAGTCCAATTATAATTGGATGATTTTATTTCGACAATGAGTAATTTTATCATTGACTCTAATGATTTTTGGACCTTTAGAAACCTAATATCATTATAAAATAAAAACATATTTTTACACTTTCTTAAAGAGCCTCTCCTCACCCTTATAAAAGGAAACCATTTATAACCAATTCCTCACACCACTCAAGCCTTATGGAACATCCAAAATCTTCCTAATTAAGCTCCCTATATACCTATTCTCCACCTAGAAGCCTTACCTTATGCATAAGGAACTTCAAGAAGACCTTTTGGTTCAAACCAAATAAAGTTACCCAAATTAAAGGTAACGGTTTCTCTTTACTTCTTTTCATTTATTTTACTTCTCTAACCCCTAAAATCATTTTATTCCTTTATTTTATAAAAACACCAGTATTATCAATATACTATGATGTTTTTATGAGAATTATTCAAACTAAACTTACACACACCTTCATATAATGGGTGAAGAACATACTGTTTCTATGGATGGTAAACTGACGCCTCATGAGACTATGATTGTTCGATTATATCCTACCTCCTATCATGATGGCCAATAAGATGAAACTATATTTATATATGATATATATTATGTTTATGTTATTTTATTCTTCTGTATTTTTCTTTTATACCATATCTTAATGGTTTCCATTATAGGTAAACGCGATAATTTCATTTAAGGAAGTGCGGACTACCGCCCCATCAAAGTAATATGACTCATTAATACCATATTTGGGACATATAAAGGATAGATTTAATTATATTATATATACTATTATACTGTAATTATAATATACTTATGTATCATTGTTTTTTAATTCCATTAAAATAATAAATAGAAATGAAAGTAGCGTTCATGCGTACGTACGGCTTACCGTCTCCATGAATAGAGCATTTCATTTCTTACCTCAAATGGATATGAACTATTATAAATATATATATATATATATTGGATGTATATGATATATATGATATCTAAATAATTGTTATCATTTTGGATATAATAGACTATTGACCACATGGGCAACTTATAAATATAAGGTGTTTATTTCTGACTCAATTACCAAATATCAACAAAACAAATGTTATTTACTTAAAAAATTAAATAATGTATATAACATGGTAATAAGTTATATTAAAGGAACAGTAAACTTGAAAAAGGTTATTAAGCAAGTAGAAATTAACATTACTTTATTATTCAGGATATTAAAGAGGGATCGAGTCAAGTCAGACACGAGGTAAGGGATTTCGTCTCAATTTCCTTTCATTGAGGCATATTTTGTTCTAATACACGTCTTTCTTTTATACATAGTATAAACACCTTTTAATTTTCATTTCATTCAAAGGTAATATTTTTATACAAATTTTTTCACTAAACAACAAAAAATGAATTTTTTTTAACATAAGCAGTGATAATGACCTTTTTCTGTCGCCGCGAGTATTATTTGATCTTTGGATTCCTTAACAAGACATAGTGTTTTTTTTAAATAAAATAAATACCATATAATTTTTATGTATTTTGGTATTGAAAATGGTTTTTATAATGGATTTATTAGGTCAATATATTTTAATGATATATTGTATCTTTCCTTACTGTTTTTTTTATTTTTTATGAATATGTTATGGATCTTGGGAATTGTTTATGTATACAGGTGGTTCCATGATAAACATAGGGCGGGTGAGCCTGATATAGCCCTCCAATGCATTGAGTAACGTGACAGAGGTAAATGTGCATGTTTTTCCTAAGATATTTAGAGAATATACTGTGATTGGTATTCCAAAGTGACTCCCTATATAGCTATGATAGCTACAATGTAAGTATGTTATGGATGCCACAAGTTACATTTATGATTTATGATTTCTAGGTGTTATTCAAAAAATGTATGATTTCATGAGTTAAGTAAAAGATTTTATGTTCTGTAAGTATTTATGAACTAATGTTTTCTTTATTTGTTTTATTACCCTTACTGAGATTTTTATGCTCATCCCAAGTTTTGTGATGTTTTTCATAGGACATAAAGATGAATAGGGTCAAGCATGGGATCAAGGAAAAGTCATGCCACTTTAAACATGGAACTAGACGTAACTCTTATTTCAAATGTTTTTATTTTATGAAAGAATGTATACTGAGTAGAAGTTTCTAATTTTTAATATTTTGAGATGTAATAGTTATGTCATGATTCTCTTAAACTCTAAACCTGAAAAGATCCTTAATGTGAATTATTCATTTAATTCATGACTATGTGATGTTTTAATGTTGGGTCCTTATAGTTGGTATTAGAGGTTTGTTTAGATAACTTTAGGAGTTAGGGTATTGTGAAATTAATATCTATAAATTAATTTATGTTAATATTGAAATCATATAGTATTTATAGATTACCATGATGTTCACCTAAGATATTTCTTTGTTTAGAATGGTTTTCCACTGAGGAAACAAGGTAGCTATGTTGGGATGACACCAGGAGGAAGACAACCTTCCAAATTAGCAAACCGAAATAGTCATAATTGGAACTAAATAGTTTTTTGCATTGATGGAATAGTTGAATCAGGCTATTAATGGTGGTGGTGTCCATGGACAAGATCAACTAGATCAACCATAGAGGAACATTTCAGTAGTAGAGCATTTCATGAGGAAACGTCCCTCATAATTCAGAGGATCATCTGACCTAGGGCTTGTAGAAGGGTGGATTAAAGCACTCGAAAATATATTCGATGTCATGGGTTGTTTAGAACATCAAAATGTTAGTCTTATTATTTACCATTTTGAAGGTGAATCTGATCAGTGGTGGTCGATTTTGAAAAATATAAGGGATAGTGAAGAGATTGATGCTCTCGATTGGGATGAATTCAAAGGTATGTTTCTTAAGAAATATTTTCCTAAAGTGGGTTGTCTTCGAATGGAAGAACAATTCTTAGAATTGAGGTATAAGGATGACTTAGTGGCTGATAATGAAGCAAAATTCACTTGACTGTGAAGGTATGCTCTAAATTTCAAACAAGAACTTGATAGTAAAATCAACCATTTTTTAATCAGGATTAAATCCAAAGTATTGAAGGGGTTTATCTTCTTGTGAGTTCAAAAGTTATGAAAAACTTGTTCATTGTGTGGAGAAGGTGGAAATGGATTTTGTTAATGATCAGGTGTTCTTTGAAAAACAACATAATAAGAGGTTGAGGTGGCAGGCTAAAGGTAAGAACTCTTTAAAAAAGTCTGATGGTAAGAAACTTATGTTTACAGTTTGTAAAAATTTTGGTAAAAATCATGTTGGGGAATCTATTTTGAATTATTGTAAGTGCTACCGATGTGGTAAAATGGTACATAAGGCTCATAATTACAATGAAAAAGATCAGGGTAATGGTAAGGCAAAATTTGATTTACAGTAAATAAAATGTTTTGTGTGCAATGAAATGGGTCTTTATGGAAATGAGTGTCCAACAAAGAACTCAACTGACGGAAAGAATCCAGACTACAAGTAAAAATGGGTGGAGAAATCCTTTGAAACTACTTCAGCAGATGTTGGGCCATCAAATGAAGTATAATCAGGTATATTGTTTGTTTTTCAGATTATTCCAATGTGTTGTTGGATTCAGGGTCTACACACTCTTTTATTTCTAATAATTTTTCTATTAAATTAGTAATTCCATCTAAAGATATGAATACAAAACTTATGGTAAAAATACCTCAAGGAAATGTTGCTACAAAAAGAAAACATAAGAAAATTCATGTCCTTGTGTTCAATAATAATCTACCTGCAAACCATATTGTTTTTTATCTAGTAGAGTTTGATGTTATTTTGGGTATGGATTGGATTTATTTTTATCATGATAATATTGACTGTATAGCTAAAGAGGTTTCCTTTTAGAATTATTTTCAATTTTTGTACAAAAATGAACCCTTGATTTTTATAACATATCGAGAAGCTGAGAAACTAGTAAAAGATGGAAATGAATGTTACCTTGCTCATATTGTTAAAAATAAAGGAAGTGTTGAGATTAATGATATGTCAGTGGTAAATGAGTACCTTGATGTATTTACTGATGAATTTCCTGGTATTATACCTGATCGGGAAGTTTAATTTACTCTTGACTTAGTTCCTAATGCTAAGCCAATTTCAAAACCCCCTTATCAAATGGCTCAAATTGAACTTTTAGAGTAAAATAATCAATTGCAGGAGTTACTAGATAAAGGTTTCATTCAACCTAGAACATCACCATGGGGTGATCTTGTCTTTTTTGTTAAAAATAAAGACGGTTCAATGAGACTTTGCATTGATTATAAAGAATTGAATAACATCACTGTTAAGAACAAGTATCCTCTACCTCATATCGATGATTTGTTTGATCAGCTCCAGGGAGCTCAGAATTTTTTAGATATTGATTTGATAATGGGGTACCATAAGTTGAAAGTAAATGAAGCAGACATTCTGAAGACCACGTTTCATTCCAGATATGGCCATTATGAATTTGTAGTTATGCATTTAGGGTTAATCAATGAACCTATTGTATTCATGGATCTTATGAATAGAATTTTCCATGAGTTCTTGGATAAGTTTTTGGTTGTGTTCATTGATGATATTTTGGTTTATTATAAAATTAAAGTAGAACATGAAAGTCATTTAGGGGTCATCTTGCAAACCCTAAAAGAAAAAAACATTGTGGGAAATTTAGCTAGTGTGAGTTTTGGTTACAATAAATTTATTTCCTTGGTCACATTTTTTCAAAAAATGGCATAACTATTGATCCTTCTAAATCAAAAGTTATGGAAGAATGTCCAATACCCACAAATATAACTGAGATCCATAGTTTTCTTGGTTTGGCAGGTTATTACCGTAGGTTTGTTGAAAATTTTTCATGGTTATCTAGTCCAATGAATTCGTTAACTCGAAAAGGTATTAAGTTCATTTGGACAAAAGAATGTGATTATTGTTTTTAGGAATTGAAAAGAAAATTGGTGAATTCTTCAATTTTGGCACTGCCTACCAAAAATTGTGGGTTTGTTATTTATAGTGATTCTTCATTGAGAGGACATGGATGTGTCCTTATGCAGAATGATCAGGTAATTTATTATGCTTTACATCAGTTGAAACCTCATGAGTTAAATTACCATACACATGATTTGGAATTAGTTGATGTTTTTTTTTGCTTTATAAATTTGGAGTCATTATTTGTATGGATTAAAATGTGAAATATATACTAACCACAAAATTTTAATGTATATATTCACTCAAAAATAATTGAACATGAGACAGAGGAGATGGCTGGAATTAATCAAGGATTATGATTTCATAATCCATTATCATCCAGGAAAAGTAAATAAAGTGCCTGATACTTTGAGTCGAAAAAGTAATGTCTCATTGACCATGATAAATTTGGAATGAGATCCTTTGGTTTTTGATTTGATGAACATTAGAATAGAGTTGTTGGTGCAAGAAGTTCTTATATTTTGTTTCAGGTGTTAGTGAAATCATCTTTATCAGACAGAATAAAGCAAGCGCAGAAAGAAGACAGTGAGTTGTAGAAAAAGGTAGAGTTTGTTTAGAAGGCTATGTTTCCTGATTTTAATGTTGATAATGTTTGTGCTTTGAGTTTTGGGAAGATATTATGTGTGCCTTGTGATTCACAGTTGAAGAATGATTTTTTATATGAATCTCATAGTTCTCTGTTTTCAGTTAATCCTAGTAGTACTACGATGTACATAGATCTTTTGGAGTATTACTGGTGGGATGGAATGAAAAGAGATATTGCTGATTTTATTATGAAGTGTTTGACTTGTTAGTAGGTTAAAGAAAAGCGGTAGTTACTGAAAGAGATGATTCAGTCTTTACCAGTGACAGAGTAGAAATGGGATAATATATCCATGGAATTTGTTGTGGGATTACCAAAGACATATCGAGGTAATAATGCAATCTGGGTTATAGTTGATCGATTGAATAAATCAATTCATTTTATTCATATTCGAGATACATTATCTCTAGATCAACATGCACGGTTGTATGTTAAAGAGATAGTTTGTTTTTATGGAGTTCCCCTCTCCATTGTATCTGATTGTGATCCCATGTTTACTTTCTTATTTTTGGAAAGGCCTTAAAAAGTCATTGGGTACGGAATTAAATTTTAGTACTTCTTTTCATCCTCAATCAGATGGGCAGTCCTAATGAATAACTCCGACCTTAGAGGATATGATATGTGCTTGTTCACTCGATTACCGGTGAAGTTCGGACCAACATATTTCTTCGGTTGAATTTTCTTATAATAACAGTTTTCATTCCAGTATACAGATAGCTCCATTTGAGGCATTATATGGAAATTGTTGTCAAACTACATCTTTTTGGGATGAAGTAGGTGAAAGGAAGATGATGGGACCAGAATTGGTAAAAGAGATGGTAGAGAAATTTCAATTGATTCAGAAGCACATGAGAATAGCTCAAAGTAGATAGAAAAGTTACGTGGATAACCGGATGAAGGATATTTCTTTTGAGGTAGGTGATTATGTCTTTCTCAATGTTTCCACATGGAATAGTGTGATGCGTTTTGGTAAAAAGGGAAAGTTGAGTCTGAGGTTTATTGGACCTTATGAAATTCTGGATAAAGTTGGATTAGTTGCGTATAGAGTGGATTTACCTCTATGTTTATCCCAGGTACCCAATGTTTTTCATTTTTCAATGTTGAGAAAGTATATGCCAGATCAATCTCATTTTTTGTGTCTAGAGGTAGTTTAGTTGGAATAGAATATCTCTTATGAAGAAACACCAGTCCAGATTCTAGATTGTAGAGAGAAAGTGTTGCAGAATAAGGTAATTTACCAGGTAAAGGTTTTGTGGAAAACCAATATGGTTGAAGAGGCAACGTGGGAATCAGAAAATACTATGAGGGATAAATACCCACACTTATTTGATAAGTGAATAAAAATTACGATGACACTATTTCTAATAGGGGAAGAATGTAACATCCTAAGTAAATAAAGAATAATAAATTTTCATATATGTTAATATTTGTGAATTAAATATTGATTTTATTTTAAAAGGGTTTCTATGTTCGATAGCGTACCTGATACATAACAACGGGTCTCTTTGAAATCTTACATTGCACACTAATAATATCATATTATTATTTTAAATGGTAGTTAACTTCGAGATATTGTATTGAAGAGAATAAACAAAACTAACTACAATATGATTATACATTTTTTTTAAATGAATTTACATTTATCCAATAAAAGTTAGAGGCTTAAAATGTAAATGAATCTAATTTTAAGAATAATTTACATTAAAAGGACGATTTAGAATTTTTTAATGGATAACTCTCTTTAAATATAGTTTTGGTCACATTAATACATTCTATTTGACCAAATTAAATCTTTATTTAAAATGGGGACATCAAATTTTACTTTGTGTGATTTTTTTGAGTTTTTTCGATAAAGTTCTTTTTTTAATAAATAGTGAAAATATTGTATTTTAATTCAAAAGTGCCTTTTAATCTAATATATTTATATGGTTAGATTATATTTTTAATTGTTTTTTAAAGTTTAATTAGATTATATTTTTAGTATTTAATCCAATGCTGGTCATTGGAATTAATATCACTTTGAAATTGAACATAAACAAGTATCAATCTTTTGATAGTTATTGTTTCTTAAAAACACGCTATTTGTTTTAACAATGGAAATTAATTTTAAATTAATTAATGATACTTATATGTTTATAATTTGGTAAAATAGACATAATTTTTCAATTCAGAATATCCAATATATCTTAGGCTGAATTTTAGGTATTTTTCTGAAAAACATTAATTTTTGATGAATATTGAAACTACTTAGTAGTAGTTAAAAAACTGACTCTTTTCATATAAATAAAAATTTACCACATATATGTTTTGGATTTTGAAAATTATTCATACATGGTTGTTATTATTAAGTAAAATTTGGTTCAATAAGATGAAAATATTTTTTGGTGAATAGTAACTTTTGACTTTTATTTACTACAGTATAAGTGTAATAGGGTAATTCAAGGTAAAAAGAATGTTATAATAATTAAAAATTTCCTTAACACATTACCTAACCTTATTTTATGAGTAATGGCCGACCATGGGCATCCTTGGGTCAATTTTGGGTCCCCATGGAGCTCATTAGGAATGATAATGACACTTTAGATTAACTAATTTAATGTAAAGACAAAAATGACAAAAACAAATATCCCTTTGTAACTAAATTTTTACATCGTGTTATATAAGTTATATTTTCGACTATAAATATTATTTTGAAATATAAAACTATTTCCTACATCATGGTATATTTTTATAATTTTTAGACATCGAATAAATTAAATTATTTATGAAACAATAATGATGCAGTGTTTACCCCATTAATAAATCTTTTAAATAAATAAGATTATAAATATTAAAATAACATCCAAATCCTATCCAATTATTATTGAAAGATTTTATTTCAACCATGAGTCTTCTTATCTTATACTCTAATTATTTTTGGAACTTTAGAAACCGAATATCATTATATAATAAAATAATATTTTCACACTTTCCTAAAGAGCCCCTCCTCGCCCTTATAAAAGGAGACCATTTCTAAATAATTCATCACACCTCTCAAGCCTTTCTTATTATCCAAAATCTTACCAATTAAGATCTATAAATCCCTCTCCTCCACTTAGAAGCCTTATCTTTGGTATAAGGAACTTCAATTATACCTTTTGGTTCAAACCAAATGAAATTACACAAATTAAAGGTAACAATTTCTCTTAACTTATTTTATTTTATTTTACATCTCCAACCCCTAAACCCTTTTTATTCCTTTATTTTATAAAAACACAAGTATCCGAAAATATACTAGTATGTTTTTATGAGAATTATTCAAACTAAACTTACACACACCTCAATCTAATGGGTGAGGGACATACTGTTTCAGTGGATGGCAAACTAACGCCTCACGAGATGATGATTGTCCGATTATCTCCTACCTCATATCATGGTGTCCATTAAGATGAATCTATATTTATATATAATAAATATTATGTTTATGTTTTATTTATTCTTCTGTATTTATGGTTTATACCATACCTTTATGGTTTCCATTATGGGTAAACGCGGTAATTTCATTTAAGAAAGTGCAGACTACCGCCCCCTCGAAGTGATATGACTCGGTAATACCATATGTGGGATGTATAAAGGATGGAGTAAATGATATCATATATGATATTATACTGGAATTATAATATAACTATGTATCATTATGTTTTCATTCCAATAAAATAATAAATAGAAATGAAATTAGCGTTCATGCGTATATACGGCTTACCATCTCCATAAACGATGCATTTCATTTCTTATCTCCAAGTGATATGAAATGTTATAAATATATATATATATATATATATATATACTGGATATATATAATATATATGATATATATGATATTTAAATAATGAATATCATTCTAGATATAATGGACGGTTGACCACACGGACGACTTGTAAATATAAGGTGTTCATTTTTGACACAAGTACCAAATATCGACAAAATGAATGTTATTAACTTAAATGATTAAATAATGTTTATAAAATGGTAATATGTGATATAAAAGGAATAATAAACTTGAAAAATGTTCTTAGGAAATTATAAATTAAATTTAGTTTATTATTCATGAGATTAAAGAGTGAACGAGTCAAGTCGGACCCGAGGTAAGGGACTTCATCTCAATCTCCTTTCATTGAGGCATATTTTGTTCTAATACATGACTTTCTTTTATACACTATATAAACACCTTTGGCTTTTCATTTCATTCATAGGGAATATTCTTATACAAAACGTTTTACTAAATGACAAAAAAGGAATGTTTTTTAACGTAAGCAGTGACAACGGCCATTTTCCGTTGCCGCGAGTATTATTTGATCTCGGTCTTCCTTTACAATCCATAGTGTTTTTTTAAATAAAATAAATACCATATAATTTTTATGTATTTTGGTATTGAAAATGGTTTTTATAATAGATTTATTATGTCAATATATTTTAATTATATATTGTATCTTTCCTTTATGTTTGTTTATGTGTTATGAATATGTTATGGTTCTTGGGCATTCATTACGTATACAGGTGGTTCCATGATACACCTATGGTGGTTGATCCCGAGATAGCTCTCAAATGCCTTGGGTAATGTGAAGAAGGTAAACATGGATGTTTCAGCTAATAGATTTAGGGAATATACTGTTATGGGTATTCCAAAGTAACTCCCTATATAGTTGTGATAGCTACAATGTAAGTATGTTATGGATGCCAGAAGTTGCCTTTATGATTTAGGATTTATATGTGTTATTCATAAAACTTATGATTTCATGAGGTAATTAAAAGAGTTTATGTTCTGTATGTATTTATGAACTAATGTTTTCTTTCTTTGTTTTATAACCCTTACTAATCTTTTCATGCTCATCCCATGTTTGGAAATGTTTTTCACAGGACTTAAAGATAAATAGGGTCAAGGATGTGATCAAGGAAAAGTCATGTTGTCTTAAACATGGAACTAGACATGACTATTTTTTCAAGAGTTTTTATTTTATGAAAAAATGGAAACTGACTAGAAGTGTCTACTTTGTAATCCTTTGATATGTAATAGTTCTATCTTAAATATCTAAAACTCTAAACCTAAAAAGATCCTTAATGTGAATTATTCCTTTAATTTATGATTATGTAATGTTTTATGGCTGGGTCCTTATAGTTCGTATCAGAGGTCAGTTTAGATAAATTTGGGAGTTAGGGTATTCTGACATTAATATCCATAAAGTAATTTATGTTAATATTGAAATCATATACCATTTATAGATTCCCATGTTGCTTCCCATAATATATTTCTTTGTTCGGAATGATTTTCTACAGATAAAACATTGAAGCTATGTTGGTAGGATATTAGGAGGGAGACAACCTTCCAAAGCAGCAACATCAGATAGTCGGAATCGGAACTGAACAGTTTATTGTAGTGATGGAATAGTTGACTCGGGCTATAAATGGTGGTGGTATCCATGCACAAGATCAACCATATCAACCACAGAAGAACATGTCAGTAGTAGAGAATTTCATGAGGAAACATCCCCCATCATTCAGAGGATCATCTGACCTGCTTCTATAATAAGGGTGGATAAAAGCATTGGAAAAGATATTCTATGTCATGGGTTGTTCAGAACATCAAAAGGTTGGTATTGTTGTTTACCGTTTTGAAGGTGAAGTTGATCAGTGGTGGTCGATGGTAAAAAATATCAGGGATAGTGAGGATATTGATGCTCTTCATTGGGATGAATTAAAAGGTATGTTTCTTGGGAAATATTTTCCTAAGTTGGTTTGTCTTATAATGGAAAAAAAATCCTAGAATTGAGGTAGTAGGACGACTCAGTGGCTGTATATGAATCAAAATTCACTCAACTATCAGGGTATGATCCAAATTTCAAACGAGATCTTGATAGTAAAATTAACCATTTTACTCAGGATTAAAGACAAAGTATCAAAGGGCTTTAGCTTCTCGTGAGTTAAAAAGTTATGAAAAACTTTTTTATTGTGCAAAGAAGGTTGAAATGTAGTTTGATAATGATCAAGTGTTCTTTGAAAAACAACAGAATAAGAGGTCGAGGTGGCAGGAAAAAGGGAAGAACTCTTCAAAAAAGTTTGATGGTAAGAAACATAACTTTACAGTTTGTGAAAATTGTTGTAAAAATAATGCTAGGGAATGTCTTTTGAATTATAGTAAGTGCTACCGATGTAGTAAAATGGGAAATAAGTCTCTTAATTGCACTGAAAAAGATCAGGGTAATGTTAAGACAATATATGTTTTACTGTTAGTAAAACAATTTAAGTGCAATGAAATGGTTCATTTTGAAAATGAGTGTCCAACAAAGAACTCAACTGAGGGAAAGTATCCAGACTAGAAGTAGAAAGGGGTGGTCAAATCTTTTGCAACTACTTCAGTAGATGTTGGGCCATCAAATGAAGTAGTAGCAGGTACACTATTTGTCTTTTAAGATTATTCCAATGGGTTGTTTGATTTACGGTCTACACAATCATTTATTTCTAATAAGTTTTCTACTAAATTGAAAATTTCATCTAAAGATATGAATACAGAACTTACGGTAAAAACACTTGGAGTAAATTTTGAGGAAAAAAACATAAGAACATTCTTTTCATTGTGTGCAGAAAGAATATACTTGAAAACCTTATTTTTTTACCTCTATTAGAGTTTGATGTTATTTTGGGGATGGATTATCTTTCTATTTATCATGCTAAGATTGAATACAAAGATAAAGAATTTTCTTTTTAGAATGATTTTCAATTTGTGTACAAAAATGAACCATTGATTTTGATAACATATCAGGAAGCTGAAAAACTAGTAAAAGATAAAAATGAATGTTACCTTGCTCATATTGTGGAAAACAAAGGAAGTGTTGAGATTAATGATGTGCCAGTGGTAAATGAGTACCTTGATGTTTTTTCTGATGAGTTTCTAGGTATTATTCTTGATCGTGAAGTTGAATTTATTGTTGACTTAGTTCCTAATACTAATCAAATTTCAAAACCCCCTTATCGAATGGCTCAAATTAAACTTTTAGAGTTAAATAACCAATTTCAGGAGTTACTAGATAAAGGTTTTATTTGACCTAGCACATCACCATGGGGTGCTCCTGTCTTTTTTGTTAAAAATAAAGATGGTTCAATGAGTCTTTGCATTGATTATAGATCATTGACTAACATCACTACTAAGAACAAGTATCCTTTGCCTCAAATTGATGATTTTTTTGATCAGCTCCAGGGAGCTCAGTATTTTTCGAAGATTGTCTTGAGATCGAGGTACCATCAGATGAAAGTAAAGGAATCAGACATTCCAAAGATCGTGTTTCATACTAGATATGGCTATTATGAATTTTTATTTATTCCTTTTGGGTTAACCAATGCACCTATTGTATTCAAGGATCTTATGAATAGAATTTTCCGTGAGTTCTTTTATAAGTTTATGGTTGTGTTCATTAATAATATTTTGGTTTTTTCTAAAAGTAAAGTGGAGGATGAAAGTCATTTAAGGGTCATCTGGAAAACCTTAAAATAAAAGAAACATTATGGGAAATTCAGAATGTGTGAGTTTTGGTTACAACAAATTTATTTCCTTGGTCACATTGTTTCAAAAAATTGCATAATTATTGATCCTGCTAAAACAAAAAGTTGTGGAATAATGGACAAGACCCAAAATTATAACCGAGATCCATAGTTTTCTTGGTTTGGTAGGTTATTACCAGAGGTTTGTTGAAAATTTTGTATGGTTATCTAGTAAAATGACTAAGTTAACTCGAAAAGGAGTAAAGTTCATTTGGACAAAAGAATGTGATGATTGTTTTCAGGAATTAAAAAAAGATTGTTGAATGCTCTAGATTTGGAAATGCCTTCCAAAAATGGTGAGTTTGTTATTTACAGTGATGCTTCATTGAAAGGACTTGGATGTTTCCTTATGCAGAATGATCATTTAATTGATTATGATTCACGTAAATTTAAACCTCATGAGTTAAATTACCCTAGACATGATTTGAAATTAGTTTCTGTTGTTTTTATTTAAAAATTTAGAGGCATCATTTGTATGGAGTAAAATATGAAATATATACAGACCAAAAAAGTTTCAAGTATATATTCACTCAAAAATAATTGAACAAGAGATAGAGGAGATGGATATAATTAATCAATGATTATCATTGCACGATCAATTATCTTATGGGAAAAGAAAATAAAGTGTTTGTTGCTTTTAGTGGAGAAAGTAATGTCTCATTGACCTTGCTACTTTTGGAACGAGATCCTTTAGTTTTTGATTTGATGAAATTTGGAATAGAAGTTGTTGGTATAGGAAATTATTCTGTTTTATTTTAGGTGTCATTGAAATCATCTCTATCAGACATAATAAACCAAGTGCAGAAACAAGATAATGAGTTGTAGAAAAATGTAGAGTTGGTTCAGAAGGGTATGTTTCCTTATTTTAACGTTGATAATGATTGTGTTTTGAGGTTTGGGAAGATATTATGTGTGTCTTGTGATTCCCAGTCGAAGAATGAGTCCTTATGTGAAGCTCATAGTTCTCCATTTTCTGTTCATCCTGGTAGTACTATGATGTATATAGATCTTCGGAAGTATTACTGGTGGGATGGAATGAAAAGAGATATTTTTAATTTTACTATGAAGTGTTTGACTTGTCAGCAGGTTAAAGCAGAGTGGTAGTTACTGAAAGGGATGCTTCAGTCTTTATCAGTGCCATAGTAGAAATGGATAATATATCCATGGAAATTTTTGTAGGATTACCAAAGACATCTCGAGGTAATAATGCAATCTGGGTTATTGTTGATCAATTGACTGAAGATGATCGTTTCCCTCCTATTTGAGATACTTTGTCTTGAGATCAACTTGCTCGGTTGTATGTTAACTAGATATTCAGTTTTCATGGAGTTCCCCTCTTCATTGTATCTGATTGTGATCCCAGGTTTACTTCTATCTTTTGAAAAGGCCTTCAGAAGTGGTTGGGTACTGAATTAAATTTTAGTATATCTTTTAATCCTCAATAAAATGGGTAGTTAGAATGAACAATTCAGACCATGGAGGATATGATACGTGCTTGTTCACTAGATTATCTGGGAATTTGGGACCAACATATTTCATTGGTTGAATTTTTTTATAATAAAAGTTTTCATTACAGTATATATATGGCTCCATTTGAGGAATTATATGGAAAGCTTTGTCGAACTCCAGCTTTTTGGGATGAAGTAGGTGAAAGGAAGCTGATGGGACCAGAATTGGTAGAATAGATGGAAGAGAAAGTTTAGTTGATTCATAATCACATGATAACAGCTCAGAGCAGACAGAAAAGTAATACGGATAACCAGAGGAAGGATATTTCTTTTGAGGTAGGTGATCAGATCTTTCTCGAAGTTTCTCCATGAAAAAGTGTTATAAGTTTTGGTAAAAAGGGAAAGTTGAGTCCGAGGTTCATTGGACCTGATGAAATTCTGAATAATGTTGGATCAGTTGTGTACAGAGTAGCTTTACCTCCAAGTTTATCCCAGGTACCCAATGTTTTTCATGTTTCGATGTTGAGAATGTATATGCCAGATCCATCTCATGTTTTGAGTCCGGAGGTAGTTCAGTTGGAAGAGAATCTCCCTTATGAAGAGCAACCAGTCCAGATTCTTGACTGTACAGAGAAAGTGTTGCGGAATAAGGTAATTCACCCGGAAAAGGTTTTGTGAAAAAACCATATGGTTGAAAAGGCAACATGGGAATCTAAAAATTCAATGAGGGATAAATACCCCCACTAATTTGATAAGTGAATAGAAATTGTGAGGACGCAATATCTAAAAGGGGGGAAGGATGTAACATCTTGGGTAAATATAGAATAAAAAAATTTCATATTTATTAATATTTGTGAATTATATATAAATTTTACTTTAAATGGGTTGCTATGTTTGATAGCGTACCCAATACGCAACAACGGGTCTCTTTGAAATCTTACGTTGCACACTAATAATATAATATTATTATTTTAAATTGTTGTTAACTTCTAGACATTTTATTGGCATGAATGAACAAAACTAACTACAATATGATTATACATTTTTTTTAAATGTATTTACAATTATCCAATAACAGTTAGAGGCTTAAAATGTGAATTAATCTAATTTTAAGAATAATTTACATTAAAAGGTTGATTTAGCACCTTTTAATGGAAAACCCTCTTTAAATATAGTTTTGGTCACTTTAATACATTATATTTGACCTAATTAAATCCTTCTTTAAAATAGGTACATCGTATTTTACTTTGTAAATTTTTTTAATTTTTCCGATAAAGTTCATTTTTTAATGAATAGTGAAAATATTGTATTTTAATTCAAAAGTGACTTTTAATCTAATATATTTATATGGTTAGGATATATTTTTAATTGGTTTTAAAGTGTAATTAGAATATTTTTTTACCATTTAATCCAATTTTGGTCATTGGAGTTAATTTCACTTTGAAATTGTACATAAACAAGTATCCATCTTTTAATAGTTAATGTTTCTTAAAAACATGCTATTTATTTTAATGATAGGAATTAATTTTAAATTAACCGATGCAACTTCTATGTTGAGAATTTGGTAAAATAGGCATAATTTTTGAATTCATAATATCAATTATATATTAGGCTGAATTTATTTTATTTTTTTGAATAAGTTTAATTTTTGATGAATAGTAAAACCATTTAGTAGTTGTTAAAAAACTGACTTTTTCATTTAAATGAAACATTACCACATCTGTGTTTTGAATTTTGAAAATATGAAATACATGGTTGTTATTAGTAACTAAAACGTGGTTCAATAATTTGAAAATATTTTTTGGTGAATAGTAACTTTTGACTTTTATTTACCCTAGTTAAAGGTAAATAGGGAAATTCAAGGTAAAAAGAATATTATAATAATTCAAAATTGCCTTTAAAATTATCCTAACCTTATCTAATGAGTAATTTCTGACCATGTGAATCCTTGCGTCGATTTTGGAGCCCATGGAGTTACTTATGATTGAAAATTACATTTTAGATTAATTAATTTAATGTAAAGACAAAAATAACATAAAAAATATCTCTTTGTAAATTAATTTTTACATGGTGTTATATAAATTATCTTTTCGACTATAAATATTATTTGTAAATATAAATAAATTTCCTACATCACGGTATTTTTTTTATAATATTTAGACAACGAATAAATTAAATTATTTATGACACAATAATGATACAGTGTTTACCTCATTAATAAATCATTTAAATAAATAAGATTATAAATATTAAAATAACATCCAATACATGTCCAATTATTATTGGATGATTTTATTTCAAATATGACTCATCTAATCATTGACTCTAATTATTTTTGTACCTTTAGAAACCGAATATCATTATATAATAAAATAATATTTTCACACTTTCCTAAAGAGCCCCTCCTCCCCTTTTAAAAGGAGTCCACTTCTAACTAATTCCTCACACCTCTCAAGCCTTTTGGCACATCCATACTCTGCCTAATTAAACTCTCTACATCCCTATCCTCCACCTAGAAGCCTTAACTTAGGCATAAATCACTTCAAGAATTACTTTTGGTTCAAACCAAAAAACGTTACCGAAATTAAAGGTAATGGTTTCTCTTAACTTCTTTTCTTTTATTTTACTTCTCAAACCCCTAAACTCTTTTTATTCCTTTATTTTATAACAAAACCAGTATCCTCAAATTACTAGGATTTTTTTATGAGAAGTATTTAAACTACAATTACACACACCTTTATCAAATCGGTGAAGACCATATTATTTCTGTGGATGAAAAACTAACACCTCACGAGATGATGATTGTTCGATTATCTCCTACTGCCTATCATGGTGGACATTAAGATGAAAATATATTTATATATGATATATATTATGTTTATGTTTTATTTAGGCTTCTTTATTTTTCTTTTATATAATACCTTTATGGTTTCCATTATGGGTAAATGCGATAATTTCATTTTAGGAAGTGCGGACTGCCGCCCCCGCAAAGTGATATGACTCGTTAATGCCATATGTGGGACATATAAAGGATGGAGTTAATGATATTATATATGATATTATACTGGAATTATAATATACCTATGTATAATTATGTTCTAATTCCATTAAAATAATAAATATAAATAAAAGTAGAGTTCATGTGTACGTACGGCTAACTGTCTCCATGAATTGTGCATTTCATTTCTTACCTCCAAGTGATATGAACTGTTATAAATATATATATATATATATATACTAGATATATGTGATATATGTGATATATATGATATCGAAATAATGAATATCATTCTGGATATAATGGACTATTGACCACATCGACAACTTGTAAATATAAGGTGTTCATTTTTTACTCAAGTACCAAATATCGACAAAACAAACGTTATTAACTTAAATGATTACATAATGTTTATAAAATGGTAATAAGTGATATAAAAGGAATAATAAATTTGAAAAGGTTATTATGAAAGTACAAATTAACTTTATTTTATTGTTCAGGAGATTAGAAAGCGATCGATTTAAGTCGGACATGATGTAACAGACTTCATCTCAATCTCTTTTAATTAAGGAATATTTCGATCAAATACATGAATTTAGTTTATACGCTCTATAAACACCTTTCACATTTCATTTCATTCAAGGGGAATCTTTTTATACAAATTTTTTTGATGAATGAAAAAAGGAATGTTTTTTTTACATAAGCGGTGACAACGACCTTTTTCCGCCGTTGTGAGTATTATTTGATCTTTGGCTTCCTTAACAAGCTTTAGTGTTTTCTTAAAGAAAATAAATACCATATAATTTTTATGTATTTTGGTATTAAAAATGGTTTTTATAATGGATTTATTATGTCAATATATTTTAATGATATATTGTATATTTTTTATGTTTTTTTATGTGTTATGAATATGTTATGGTTCTAGGGCATTATTTACGTATACGGGGGGTTCTGTGATAAACCTAGGGTGGGTGAGCCCGAGATAGCTCTCCAATTAATTGGGTAACATGATGGAGGTAAATTTGGATGTTTCTCCTAAGAGATTTAGGGAATATACTGTGATGGGTATTCCAAAGTAACTCCCTATGTAGCTATGATAGTTACAATGTAAGTATGTTATGGATGCCACAAGTTAGCTTTTTAATTTATGATTTCTATATATTATTAATAAAACTTATTATTTAATTTGGTAAGTAAAAGAGTTTATGTTCGGTATGTATTTATGAACTAATGTTTTCTTACTTTGTTTTATAACCCTTACTGAGCTTTTTATGCTCATCCCATGTTTTGAAATGCTTTTCAGAGGACTTAAAGATGAATAGGGTCAAGTATGAGATCAAGGAAAAGTCATGTGTTCTTAAACATGAAACTAGACATGACTATTTTTTCAAGAGTTTTTATTTTATGAAAAAAATGGAAACTGAGTAGAATTTTCTACTTTGTAATCTTTGGGATGTAATAGTTATGTACTAATTCTCTGAAACTTTAAACCTGAAAAGATCCTTAATGTTAATTATTCATTTAATTCATGGTTATGTAATGTTTTATGGCTGGGTCCTTATAAAAAAACACTTTCTTATGTTTCATATTGTCATCTTTTTTGAGTTTCTCATTAAGTATGGTTTTTTTACATCCATATTCTAAATATCATAGTCATGGCATGCTGTTATTGAATGTATAATTCTAATTGATTTTAGAAATTTATCTTGTGAAAAGGTTTAATCATTGTATATTCCTTAATTTTTTTCAATCCTTTTCTAACCGGTTATTCCTTATAAGTACTAATATTTCTATCCATGTCTATTTTATACTTGCACACCCATTTAACTAATTTTATTTACATGTACTATAGGATCAACCAAAATCTGTTCTTGATTCCTATATAGGGAATACATTTTACAATTCATGTTTATTTTCATTTGGATGATTCTATTCCACTTACTAATTTTATATAGGTTAACAAATCATTATTATCAAATAATAATCAGTCATAATCCTTGGTGACTAGAAAACTATATTGATTTGGTTCTCAAACCTCTCTCGTATTCTTATATACTACTTGTAACTCTAGAATGTTTTCTTACATGAGACATTATAGAATATGTTCATTTTCATAATATTGTGTATCATTATCCTAGAATTCATAAAACTCCATCTCTCCGACTATATCCTTCAGATATTTTATCCCCTTCAACAAATTTGGTACTTCAATTAACCACAACCTTCTTATTTGTAAGATCAAATAGGTATTGTCATTTAGTTTCCTTAGGATTCCCTATAAAGATACAATAAGTGTAACGACACAAGAAATGTCAAAATAAATCATTTTCATATTTTATTAATATCCATTGACTAGATTTTTTATAGTTGTATTCGTTATAATAATATTATGTTATTTTCTGTCAAAAGGAAAAAACATTATTTTTACCCAAATGGGGTTTTTATGCATTACATGGTTTTATTTAAAAATTTTATTTCCAAATAAATGTATTTTAATGTTAAAAAATTGATTACTTTTTTAAATTATTTATATCAAAATGATTAAAAAATTTAATTTTTTTAGCTTTCTAAAAAGTTTCATTTTTCAATGATTATTGAAAAATACTGATTTTTATTGAAAACTATATTTTTTAAATTAATTACGAAGTAAAAAATATATTTTGGATTAGTTTTAAAATATAGTTATTTCATATTTATAAAAAATAATCAAATTAATTTCATTGTAATCAATATTATTTTGTAATTTGGTATAACGAAAATTTATACTTAAAAGTGTGTTTTTCTATAAAATCTATTTTCATTGAGTTTTAAGAATTTAATTTCAAATTAAATTATACCACTTATGCGAATTAAATTTGATAAAATTTATTAAATATTTTAAATTAGTATAATTAATATAATTTAATAGTATCAACATGATTTTTTATAAGGAATAGTAAAAATATATTACCACGGTTAAGGTTAAAACATGTTTACTATGGGGTTAGACTAGAGATATAAGGTTTGAATTACCTAAACACATGACTTTATCTTATTATATTGTCATTTTTAATCCAATTATAAATTTAATGACTTAAATTATTTAATTTAAAACATTAATTTTAATTTCTGAACACAATCATGAATTTTGATAATATAAGAAATATTTTATTCAAATGAAAAACAATTTTTTGGTTTTTTCATATAATGACTTGATTAGAAGATTCCATTTAGTTTTTTCTTGATCCAAAGTCCTAAAAACCTATATTTATTTATTATTTAACCAAAAAAATCAAGGATACTAATTTATTACTTTATTTAATGGTATAATGATTTTTACACATAAATAGAGTATTTTCCTAAAAACTTATTTCATGTGTTTTGTGTTCTTATATTAGAATTTATTTAATCCACCCATAGAATTTGAAACGGATAAAAATTATTTCAAATTGCTAATCACCATTTTCATTTTTTTCAATTGTTCTCTTTTATATATTTTAATACAAATAAGTTATCGTGGTAAAAAATTTAAGTCATCACGGTTAAAGTTAAAATGAGTTTAATGTGGTTTAACTAGGAGATAAGGCTTAAAATAAGGGCAATACTTATTTATTTGTGTTTTTTGACTTTATTTATAGTCTATAACACATTATATTTTAAATTTTAGTACCTTGGTTCCACTTTACATGATTATTATATATATATTATTATTTAATATTTTATGTAATTGCAAGAGTGTCCCTCCCCTCACTTATAAAGGGAAACCTCCTCTACTATATTACCCAAGAATTTTGAGAACTCTATCTCATCAAATACATAACCAAATACCTTAATTATGTCCTAATACATGTCCTAGAGTCCCTAGGTTGATCAATAAACCAACCTATGAAGGATTTAAGTATAAACCAAAAGATATTGTCTCGAAGAAGAGGTATAGTTCGTAACAGAGTATTTTCATTTTATTTATTCTTCTACCTCCTTTAAATCTTGTTCCACTCTTATAAAATAAAAAATCATTATATTCCATATTCTTATATGTTATTATTTTAATTTAATGAACTATATCAATATCCTCATCCATCAAGTGGGAAACAAAACTATTGTTCGTGTGTAGAGAGGACTACATCCTCCAAAACAAATGTAATTCATTTTTCATAACCTCTTATCATGGATGGTTATAATTATTCATTTAGTGTGTGTGTGTATATATATGATATTAATGAAATATTTATTATTTGTTAAAGATAATATATCATCTAATTTATTACCTTTCTGTCCATTGAAAACTGATAACTTTGTTCATATGTATGTGTGGATTACCACCTCCATGAAGTGATGTGATTCGTTTTTCCTGACCACATCACATGAATAAAATATGGGTGTGTATTTAAATAAATGATATGATATTTTTTATATATTTAAAAATTTTGAGGACAGAATATTCCTTACATACTTTCCTTTATTCCCTTTTAAAAATTAAAATGTTTCTCATTTGTATGTATGACAAACGGTCTCCATGATTGTAACGTAATTCATTTTCCATCCTCATATTTTAGGGATCGATCTAAAACTAAAATTAATTTTCAAAAAATTATAATTATTCCATGTCTATGGTTCTATATATGATGTAATAATTTCCACTTTTACCATATTGAACTTACTAAATTAATTTTAAATACTTGAGGTGTGTATCGTCAAAACACTTGACATGAACTAAACTTATTATGTAATTTTATATTACATGGTAAAACATAGAATAAAAGAAAAAATTAAATTTGAAAAATTTTATTAAGATATTATATAATTAAATTAAGTTTATTATGGGAGAATATATGGAACATTTATGATGATTTAGACTCAGAATATGGGACAATTTTCTTTAAAACCCTCATTTTATATTTTTCCAAGTTGAATTTTCAAAATATTTTTTTAACATGTTCATATTATTAAAATTAATTTATTTATGTATTAATATGTACATGAATGAATTGTAAAGGTTATTTTTTGATAATTTTGAATTTCATTTAATTGTTTTAATATATAATCATTTTAAGTATTTTGTATGGAATGTTTTGACAAAAAGTCAAATGGAATGTTATATTTTAATGTATACAATGTAAATGGTTTTTTTTCACAACCATAAAATTATTTTATATTTGTATTAACTTACATGATTTCATGTTTTCATTATATATAATCCCATGTTCTATTTTTTGACTATTTTAAAAAATGGTCATAAATGGAATGGATATTTCGATATCCATTAATGTTTTCATTATCGGTGAAATGGATTTTTTTTTTATTTTTTAATGTGTTATGATTTTGTTCCGGTTCTTGGAAATTATTTATTATAATGGTTTGTTCTATTATAAAGAATGTTTGGTTGTTCTATTAGAAACCAATGATGGTCTGTTCTATTAAAAACCAAGGATGGGTGGTTCTGTAAAAAACCAAAAATGTGTTAGCTCGATATATCACTCCAATGAAATAGATATTTGTATGAGTGATTGTAAGAGTGATATGAAAATGACTTCCCAAGTTACCTAAATGATTTATCAATGATTTATATGGTTTTTTATGAAATAAAATTATTCCACATTGTAATGTAATCATATTATATCTAAAGGGAAGTTTATGTTACTTCTAAAACCTAAAATGTATAACTTTATGGAAAACAATTCATGATATTTTTACGATTGCGAAGAAAACATTTTGAGTTTTATTATACCTTTAATATTTTTTATGAAATGATTCATGAAAATGTTTTGTTACAGAATTTTAGTTCTTGGGAAATAAAATATAGAGACCAGAGCTTCTCAAACATAGATATTACATCATTTTAGATGAATATTCAATTAATTACACAAACTTACACCTAAAGAATTTAACAGTTTAGTTTCATTGGATACTAGGTAAAAAATCTAATAAATATATGAGAGATCTTAAAAACTCCCATAATGATATTACCCATTATTACTCATCACAATCATACCCTACTTAAAACCTTTTTCATAACCTGGTGAAAGGAATCATAAGAAAGGGTGAGCTTCAATACTCAGTAAGGGTAAATAAAGTAAATACATAATAATATCATGATCTTAAGGAATATTAACAAGATAATAATATTTTACAATCATACACTATATATAAAATATCATAATCCTGATTCATGGAATAATGATCATTTTTTTATAAGAGAGAATCATATGTAAATCAAATAACATGACCCAAGAGAGAATAAAATTGGAATAGTATATGGAATTTTGGAATACACAGAAGAATAGAAAATCATTTCCATAGTAGTCGTGTATTACTATTAATTTTATCATAGTGGAATGGTTTCACTCCCAAAACCATTAGAATAGTCAAGGATCACTCTCAAGACCATCAAAGTGGAAATGTCTTTTATAAAATTGGGTTCACTCCCCATTCCAGTCCTATCTATCTCATGAGATATAAATGTTTATCCAATAAATTAGAGAGATACATAGGTACCACACTTCAAATAATGACAAATCATATATATTTTTTCCACAATATCATAAAAACATAAAATCATTACCCATGAAAATAAATTGGTTTCATAAATATTTCATCATATCATCGCCTATAGATATGAGACTTGTTTCATAATAATTTCATCATAGAATACCTAATGAAATGAAATGGGTTTCATAATCATTTTATCATAGAAAAACCTATAGAAGATAAATTGATTTCATAAACATTTTAACGTTTTATAAATTGTGGGAGAGAAACAAGTTTCCAAAACATCTTTTCATTATAAAAACAAATCATTCATAGAAGTAATTAGAATGGTATCATTGTATCATATACCTAGTAAAGAATAAGTATCATCCAAGGATGTTATCTTAGATGGAAACTGATTTTGACAAATCACTTGGAACATTTCTTACGTAAAATAACTTTTCATCAAAAATAACAATTTAAAACTAAACATTCCTGAAATATTTTAGAAATTCTTTTCCTTGGAAATAACTTTAAATGCTTATAATGGAATCTTTAAGGAAAATTAAAATATTTCCTAAGGAAAATATTTTTTCTTCTTTGAAAATGAATTTTTAAAACACAAAACATTTTTAAAAAAACTTTTATTTTCAAATAAACTTTATAGAATATAATGGAATCCTCAAATAAAATAATAGTTAAGATGGTGGTAAATTACATTCATTTTATAATGATTAAAGTGAATATTACTCTTACATTTTTAGTATGATCCAAATAGACATTGTTTGTAAATAAACATGAATATTATGTTCAAAACAATTTTATCAAATTGAAACATGTGTAAATTTTATTTAATAAATAATTTTTATAGTTTTAAAATTTGAATCATTTTTTGAAAACATTGTTTTATAAGAGAAAATTTTTTCAACTGAAGAGTAAAACAAAGAATATTTTTCTTAAAAAAATTATTCTAAACTATTGAGTACATAAAGAGAAAAAATTAAAGGTAAAAATTTATTATCATCTCATTATCATATGATATAAAATTCATGAATTTATTGATGAATGGATTGTAATATTTCATCATCAGAAACACAATCATAAATAATCTCTACCAATAATGAAATTATAACATAAAATCAATACCATGTTAGTAGTATTGAATTGAAAGACCCATGCAGTAATTACATTAAATTAAACATAAAATATCATGATAAAAATTATATTCATATCATCACATGTAAATGGGGATGTATATACACTTTATAAAATATGATAGTTTCATAACATAACATATGTCTTAATGAAGGAAAACTGAGACAAAAACCCCTTATCACTTCTGTATTCTTTTGAATTGTAAGCCTCAATAAATTATAACATAAAATTAAAGATTATATATAATTAAAATATTGATATAAATTAAATAACCCTTCATAGGTTCATTATATACACCTCATAAAATAAGTGAGTGGTGAATTTTTATATGACTCCTAGAAATAAAAGAAAGACTTGAAATCCTTTACCATAAGTATAAACTTCCATCACACACATTATAACCTCATGTATAATAAATATATATTGATTTTAAAAATATTAAAGAAACATAATTATATATATAATACCATATATAATTTTCCTATGATATTTTATTAATCTTTTATTAACAATTCCATGTTAAAGTCAGGTTCAGGTAATAATAGTTTTGTTTTTTTGTATGTTTTCATTTGTTATTATTGATTATCTTACATTGATAATGGTTCCATAATCCCCATATTAATAATAATGAAATAATTATCATATTTATACATCATATATACATTTAAAACAAACCATGAAATATAGTGCTGATAAATGAACTATGTTACAATCACGGACACGGTTGGTCATACGTACACATGAGTTACTTTTCCATATTTCATAGGTCATTATAGAAAGAAGTTAAGTTTTATTTTATTTAAAAAAATGATAATAATATCATATTATTTCATTAAATATAATTATACTTATCATTAATTTGGTTTGGTAATTAAAATAGAGAGCCACATCACTTTGTTAAGGTGGGTGTCCACGTGCACATGAACGATGTTATCATCTTTTAGTGAGAGAAAAGGTTAGAAAATGATATATTATATATTAATAATGATGAATATTTCATTAATATAAAAATTATTTCATTTATATAACATATAATAATTAATATTATCCTGTAATCGTCTATGTAAAGAGTTAGTGAAAATTGAATCACATCACATCGTAAGGTAGTAGTTCGCCGTACACTTGAGCAGTGTTATCATATCCATAATGGAATGGAAAGTAAAAAAATGTATATTTGAAACAATGACTCTAGAGTTATAATAATATAATATATATTTCATATATATAATTTATATCCATCATCATACCCAATTGTGAGAGGTGGTAATGGAAAAAAGAATCATATTTGTTCGCAAGGCGGTAGTCCTCCATACCCACAAATGATTATTTAGTAACCCATTTCATTGAAGTGGGGATGGAATTAGGTCATTTAATTAACATTACAAATGTCTTATTAGATTTAATAAACTGATTTTATTATATAATAACGGTTTAATATTAATTTATGGAGTTTTAGGAGGAAATAAAATAAAAATTCTCTTTGATAAACATTACCTCTTCTTCAGGTATCTTCCATAGGATTTCACCAAAAGAATTAATTGGTTAAGTTTTTTCATAAAATAAGTGTTATATTATTATGTAAAGTAATTTGGAAATTTATTTTATGATTTATTTTCCAAACTAAAAGGGTTTTAAGGTGTGAATAGGATATGATAAGGGTGGCCTTTTATAAGTGAGGTTAGTGGCACACTTGTAATTTTCAAAAAGAAAAAGGTGTGCCCATGTTTTTCACATGATGAAAGGCTCAAAAATAGAGTATTATAGAGACATAGAAATTATAGGGTCAAAATATTTCCATCAAACATATATTATAGAAATATTAAGGTCATTTTAAACCTTATTATTTTATTTTAACCACCCCCCCCCCCCCGGAAAAACCATTTTTACCTTAACCTTGGTAATGAAGTTTTACTATTTTTATTATTCATCTTGGTCAAAAATTAAGTTTAACATATTATAAAATATAAATTATACTGATTTAAAATATGGAATCCATTTTTAAAAATTAAATTCATATAAGTGGAAAATATTAATTTAAAATTAATTCCACAAACGTGATGAGAAGTCGGGTTTTGAAAGAGAAAATATTCAAAATATTATAAGGTTTTCATATTAAAATTAAATATGAAAATGATTCCAAATACATAAATTGGATTAATATATACATATAATTGAACTAATTTTTATCTAAAACCAATTCTAAATATATTATACTTTTTAAATAATTTAAGTAAAAATACAGTTTTCAATTAATGTTCAGTATCTTTTCACTACACATCAAAAAAATATTCTTTTAATAAAAATATTAAAATTTGGCATAATATAATTTTTAAATTATGATTTAAAAAATGAGATTTATATTTTTTAAAAATTAGAAATTCTGAAAACGTAATTTTAAAATTGTTGCCTAAAAAGGCAATAAAAATGCTCTTTAGAATAATATAGTTTTTAAACATAAAATTATATTTATAATTATATATTGTATATATAACATGTATTATAAATGTTAAACATTTAATTGAATATAAAATACATAAATTTCAATAAATAATTCTCAAAAATTATTTTTTAAATTTATTTAGGTAAAACATGTATGAATGCATAAAAATATTTTTTCAAAGTATGATTCCCTTTATTTTCAAATGGTTTTTTTATTTATAATAAATTAGATACAATGTAATTAATTATATATACATCAATAAACCATATTTTTTAAAATTTTAGTTAATAATATTCATTAACACTATTTCAATTTCATTATAATAATATTTTATTAGTATTTACCCTTTTGTTTAAACTCAGTGTTTCGTGTACTTCCAGCTAAACTATATGTTACACCTAAAAATATCAAAAATATTAAATTCATTTAAAAGAATATTTTAAAAAAATAAGTTTCTTAGTTTCTACAACCCTTAAAATAAGTTTCTCCATTGAAATTTGTCTCTTTCAACAATATTTTACCATTTGAAAATACCTTCATAGAAACCCACATTGTAAAAAGTTTTAAAAAAATTCTCTTGAAAATGATAAAGGGATGTGAAAATTTCATCTAGAAAAACACATACTAGTTTTCAAAATAGGATAACATAGGTGTTAATTGATGATATGGATAGGGATTAAAATATTAAACAATTATTGCGGGTGATTGATATCATTGATCATTAAAAATTTGGTTATCTATATAATGTTAATGAGAAAAAATCCATAAACCAAACAGGAATGAAAATTTTTATTGATTTCATAAAAAATATGATAAGAGGACAATATTTTATTTCAATATCATTTTCCTAATGTTGGTTATTTTTTTTATCTAGACTATGAGTATATTTATAAGAAAATACTTGATATATTTTTATTTTATGGGAACAATTTCATCCTTTGATTGTTCCTTTATTAATTTCCACATCATCTATAAATCCATAAAATAAAGATTATTTTTTTAATTCCTAAATCACTAGTGGATCATAATTCCATAAAATAATGATAATTCATTACTTATATGCTTAGTAATTATAAAAATAGTAATGGCTAGAACAAGTTATCAAATAAGGATAAATCTTTATATGGTGAGATAATTCATTATTCTCTATAAACTCATCCAGATTTCATTATAAACCATCTTATAAATGATTAACCTTATGAACATTACAAAATATTGAAATACCAAACTTTAGAAATACGGTTAGAGAATTTCAAAAATCATCTTATCAGTAATCTTCCAAACAACATGAAGTAACTATTAATTGTCACATTCCAAACATGTGAATAACTTTATCATGTATTATCTTGAAACAGGGTAATAACTATAATTTCCATAAAACTTCAATCAAAACATGCATGATTCATCATTATATGAATATAAACACATGTAATTTTATTATATTCCATAGATCCAAAAAAAATTGCAAACTTTATCAAGGATAACATAATACACTTTTTCATCAAATCATTAATCATTTATTAGGTCATAAATACTATCCAATTTAATGAATCCATATCAATCATCTCTTCATCCAAACTAAACACCATTTTCTCATCTTTAAGAGAATATTAAGGGTTATCTTACCTTAATCATGTGTTTTCTTTAAAATATTATCCTTTCATTAAAACACTTTTCTTGTTCATTAGTACTATTATACAAATTCTTGAATATCTTTAATGAGAAAAATATACTCAATAATCATTATATATGTAATAATTCATATAAAATAATTCTTTAATTCCAATATACAATCACTTAAATTATCAAATTTCATTCTCAAACCACTAATTGGGCTTCATCGCCTTATTCTTTAACACAAATTTCCCTTAATATGTCATTTATTGTCTCTTTATGATAATAAATATAACAATTACACATGAAACCTTTATAATTATCTTCATAATAATTTAACTTAGGACGTATATTTTTATAATTAGTATACCTTATGCATTTAAAATATTTAACATTCGATGATATATTAGGGAGACCATTATTATTATCCATCATATTAACTAAAATTTTCTTTTTCCCTTTTTAGTTACTTGTTATGTGTCCTTTTCCACACACAAAACTCTTCTCATTCCTTTGATACAATCCCTCAAGTTGTTTATTCCACATTATTAACATATGTTAAATTGAGTCTTCTTTCCTAAATGTTACCCACTACCCAAACTCTCTGAAATATCTATCATTATTTTCTTTGGTGGGCCCAAGATTTGGTTAAGGTGAACACTGTTAATCATGTTCCAAGATAATTGATTAAGAATAATTGCAATATCATTCACTCTATTCATCAATAGATTTGGATAATCATCAAGAAATTACACACCATATACAATATTAACTTAATTCCTTCTAGTTCCCACCATTTATTAAAACAAAAAAGAATAGTGTGAGTAAATATAATAATAATGGGAAACCAAAAAATCATGAAAATAACTTATAAGATGCCTACATCCTGAAACATTATTTTTAATGTTAGACACCTTATTTTATCTAAGTTAATTAATATTCATCATATATTTATATCCTTTATGAAAATTAATAATTTGTTTAAAATTTTCAAAAGAATATACCCTGAGAGTGTAAAACTAGGATTGTAGAAAGGCCTGTTTTTAGTGTACTAAGTGATGATCGAGTAAACATTGATGTTCCCTTTTCAAAGTTATTAATACCTGGTACCACGTTTCTACAGAAACATCTACTTTTACTATCTACACACTGATTTAATTTCTTAGAAACCACTTTCTCTATCCTTTACAAAAAATTTGGGACATTTTCCTATATTTTGACTCATCCATAGAATTTTCCTTATTAGTATCCCAGAAATATCCTTAAAAATATCTGTCGGGGTATTCATAATATTTTCTCATCCTAGTTTCAAAATTTTAACTAAACATTTCTTTTGATACCAACTATATCTACAAAGGATTTTTATATATAAACGTTAAAAATTTTAGAAAAATATTCAATAAAATACACAAACACATGTCTGAGGACCATAATAGTTTAATGTATTTGTAAATGTGGTACCCAATATTATAATTGGGTGAAATATATTCAATATATCCCATAAATATCTTCCCCTATTGTACTCTTCACAAACATACCCAACTTAAAACCTTTCTTCATAACCTGGGGAAAAGAACTGGATGAATGGGTGAACTCAGATGTTTAACAAGGGTAAAAAAGGGATATACATAATCATAACATGAATATAAGAGTATGATAAAATTAGTATAATATTTTTAAACCATTACCTACATATCAAAGATAATAATCTTTATTCTTGAAAAAATAATAGTGAGTCTTAAGACATGAATAAAAAATAAATCAAAAAACATGAGCCAAGAGAAAATAACCATGGAATAAGACATAGAATTCTCTTATACACGTAATAATAGAAAATCATTTACATAATAATTAAGACACACTACCAAGTATATTATATTGGAATAGGTACACTCACAAAACCATCATATTATTCAAACTTCACTTCCAAGACCATCATAGAGGAAAACATCCCTTACTAAACTGGGTTCACTCCACATTCCATTCATGTTTTTCTGGGGAGATATAAATCTTTCCCCAATGAATTTGGGGAAGATATAGGTCCCACATGTCACATCATTAAAATAAGATGTATTTGTACCAAGAGGTCATAAAAAATCATTATACCATAACCCATGAAAGAAAATTGGTTTCATAATCATTACATTATATCATAATCGGTGACAATGAAATAGTTTTCAAAATCATTATATCATTTCAATATATCATAAACTATGAAAAGAATAAGGTTTTATAAGAAATTATTCAGGGTATAACACATTTAATAGAAACAAATTCCATATTATCATGGTATAACTCATGGGAGAGAAATGGGTTTCATTAACATATTTTCTTCCTAAAAATGAACCATTCTAAGAAATAATAAGAATGGTATAAGTGGATCTGATCCCCATTAAAGCAGAAGTAACATCCAATGACGTTATATTAAATGGAAAATTATTTTGAAATATCACTTGGTACATATATTGAAGCAAATAACTTTTCCATGAAAATAAATTTTTAAAAAAATTCACAAAATATTTTGGAAATCCTTTACTTTGAAAATAACTTTGAAAACTTATAATGACAAAAATTAAAATCATTTAAAATATTTCTTGAGGAAAATATATTTTTTTATTTAAAACCCCTTTTTAAAAGATAAAAAATTTTCAAAATAATTTTCTTTTAAAATTACCATGAAAACATAGAAATTAATATTCAAAAAAATAATGGTCATAATGGTGAGAAATTATGTTCATGTTTTAAATCTTGAAACAAATAGTAATATCACGTTTTTAGTAAAATCCCAAGGGGAATTTTTTGGAAAAGGAAATTAATTGTACTTAAAATAAATTTTTTAAAAAGCTAAAAATGGGAAAAAAATTATTAATTAATAATTTTAAAAATTTTAATAACATTTTTAAAAAAAATAGTTTTAGAAAAGAAATGTTTTCTGACCGATGAGAGAAATAAAAGCATTTTTTCTTAAAAACTCTATTTTGATCTCTTGGGTTCAAAAAGAATGAAAATTTATAGAAACATGTATTTTTGTGACATAAAAAAAATATAAATAATTCATAAGTTTTTTGGATAAATATTTCATAATATTTCATCATCAAAAACATAATCATAAAACTTTTTGATAAATAATGAGATTGTAACATAATGTTTTTACCACATTAGTACCATTAAATGATAAGAACCATGGAGTAATATGATTAAATGAAACTTAAAATATCATGATGATAAATAAATTCATTATATTACATGTCAAAGTGGTGGTATATACACCTCACAAAATAATATAGTTGAATAACAAAACATATGTCGCAATCAAGGAAAATTGAGACCAAAATCCCCTAATGCTTTACTAATCTTTAAATCATAAACCAAAATAGATTAATATCCAATTAAATGTTAAATATCATTAAAATTAGTAGACTCATGGAATTACATACCAAAGGGGTAGTATATACACCGCAAAAAAGAAATGACTGGTGAAATTTCATATGCATCCTAACAAAAAAAAGAGATACTACAATTCCCTTTCCATAAGTATTGACATGCTTCATTCACATTGGAACCTCATTTATAATAAATATAATTTTATTATAAATATATTATATAACCATACTTATATATATCATACCATAAATGATTTACATATGACCTTTTATTTTCCTCTTTTTAACAATTCCATGTTAGTTCCATGTTAGTGTAATAACTACATTATTTTTCATGTATGTTTTGATATTTTATTTTGGTTATACTACACTGATCATGGTTCAGTCATCTCAAAAATAATAATAATTTTTAAATTATCATATTTATACATAATCTATAATTTTAATATCAATCATAAAAATTGTTTTTGAGAAATAAAGTATGTTACGATCATCTAGACGGTGGGTTATATATTTGTGAGTATAACATTTCGATTTTTCAACGATCAATATGGAATTGAGGTAAGTAATGTTGTATCTTAAAAATTGATAATAATATAACTTTCTTTTTCAAATTTATTTATAGATACAATCCATGTGGGGTATTGATGAAAATATAGAGTAACATCGTTTCATGAAGGAGTTAGTCCACATATACATGAATGATGTTATCATCTTTTAGTGAGTAAGAAAGTTAATAGAGAAATGATATATTATCTTTTAAAAATTATAAATATGTTATGGATATTATAATTATGTCATGTATATCACACATATTCATTAAATATATCTTTATTATCTTCTATTTAAAGTGTTAGTGAGAAATGAATCACATCACTTCGCAAGGTGGTAGTCTAACGTACACACAAGTGGCATCAACGTATCCCCTATGGAATAGAAATTAAAAAAGGTATATATTATATAATTATTAAATATTTATAAATATTTTATTTATATCATGTATATATACTTTATATCAATCATCATACTTAGCCTTGAAATGTGGTAATGGAAAAATGAATGACATCGGTTCTTGAGGTGGTAGACCATTATACACTCGAATTATGATTTATTAGAACATTTTATGGAAGTACGGAAGTTTTTACTTAATGTAAATGAAATAAAAATAGCTCAGTATATATAAGATACTGAGGTAATTTTATCATCATTTTTTATAAGAATTTAAAGTTGTAGAGGAAAAAATAAAATAAAAATGTCTCTTGAAGAATGTTATCTCTTTGGGTATCCTTTTTGTATTTGCACAAAAATCCTTCCCAGGATGGATTTATTCCAAAAAATTTCTTATAAGATGATAATATGGAATTTTTTATTGTATTTTCATAGGTATTTTCCAAAAAAATGTTTTTAAGGTGTGGAGATGAGAATAGAGGGGTGGTCTTTCATAGGTAAAGTGAGTGACACAATTATAATTTTTGAAATGAAAAAGTTGTGCTTGTGTTTTTTACATTCCAAAAGAAACCAAAATCTATTATTATAGATACTTATACATTAAAGGGTTTTTATATTTCTATAAAATATATTTTAGGAAAGTTTTTAGGTCATTCTAACATTTAACGTTTTAGTTTAACCCCTCGTAATCTCATTTTTACCCTAACCGCTGATAAACTTATTTTTACCTTAATAATGGTAATTAAATTTCACAAAATTCAAAAAATTTAATCTATAATTTATGTCAAATACAAGGTGATAAAGAGGGTTTTCATAGAGATAATGTTCAAAATATTAAATGGTTTTTATATACAAATTCAGTAAGAAAATTATTACATTGAACATAATTGGATTAATATTTATATATATGTGTGTGTGTGTGAATATATAATTTAGCTAATATTAACATAAAACCAATTTAAAATATAATTTAACTATATAAATAATTTAAATGAAAAAATAGTTTTCAATTAAAATTTGCTATTTTTTCATTATTAATCAAAAAATTAATTTTTTTCAAAAAGTTCTCACTTGTTTACCCTAAGATAATTTGGAAATTATGTTTCTAAAAATGAAATTTATTTTTTCAAATAAAAAAATTGAAAAAGTTTCAAAAATTAGTTTAAGAATAACTGTGTAAAATAGTGGTAAACTACCTTTTAGAAAAATAATGTTTTTAAGAGTTAAATTGGATTTATTATTATCTCTTTTCTAGATAACACATAACATGAATTTAAAACTTTTTATTGAATAGATAATATATTAAGTTCATCAAAATAATTTACTAAATGTTTTTTTAGTTTATTTTTGTAAAAAATATTTATGAATATAAAAATATTTTTTCATAAAATGATTCCCGTTATTTTCCAATAGTTTTTTATTTTTGTTTAAAGTTAATTTTTAACCAATAAATTCATTATATATACATGTATAAATAATATATTTTAATAATTTAGTTAATCATATTCATACCTTCCATTCCAATGGAATCATAACTATTTTTTAATAGTATATCATGATTTTTTTAAACTCAATGTTTCCTGTAATGAAATATAAACTTACTGTTATGTGTAATGAAAATATAAAAAAGATAAAAAACATTTAAAAAAATATAAATTTCACAAAATCTTGGAGTGTTGCAGAAAATTTTTATCTTGAGGTCAAAATTTATTTTGGAAAATATAATATTTATATGTATTCGTGGACTAAAATGTTTCTTTATTTCTTTTTATATGTTCCTTACTGGGTTTTTGTGCCCATCCCATGTTTTTAAATACTTTTGAATGTTTTTAAGGATTAATAGTGACAAGGATGAGTTAAATATGAGAATTATGAAGATATTTCATGGAACCAAAAAAATTATGTCTTAAATAATTTTTATTATTGAAAAAATGGATACTGAGTGAAGGTTTCATATTTATGATGTAATATTTATTTATGTATGGGTGATGGACTAACTATCTAAAAATATAAACCTAAAATTTATTCAAGAATGTATGAAAACAAATTCTTTTCTAAAGATACAATTTATGTATTTTTTTAAGGTTGGGTTCTTATAGTTGGTATTAGAAAAAAGGTTTATATAATTTTAGAGGTTAATATAATATGAGTAAATACCCACAATATATTCTAATTTAGGGTAATAGTGATATATATTTTGTAGATTACCATGTTTATTCATGTAAATTATTTCTATTTAAAATGGATTTCCACAGAGGAAATAGGGAAACTAATGTATGAAGGCACCAAGAGGACAATATCCTTACAAATTTGTAACTGGGAATGGTTGGAATTGAAACTGAGTATATGGTTTTTGTGATGAACAATTTGACACATTATATAAATGGTGGTGTAATATATACTAGATTTTATTTAGATTTACCACTAAGGAACATATAGATATTGGATCATTTTATGACACCACAGCCTCTAGAATTCATTGTATGTTCTTACCCCATGGTAATGGATGGGTGGATTAATGTCCTGGAAAAGATATTTAAAATCATGGTTTATTCATATCAACAAAATGTAACATATTATTTTTAACTTTTTGAAGGTGAATTCGATCAATGGTGGTCAATGGTAAAGAATACTAGAGAAAGAGAAGAGATTGATTCCATGGAATGGGGTGCATTAAAGAATATTTTCCTTAAAAGTATTTTTCTAAGATTGTTTGACATAAGATAGAATTTAAATTCATGAAATTTACGAAAATGATGAATATTTACTGTTTTTTTATGAATTAAACTTCATATGAATGGAAACGTATACACAAATTTTTTTATGGGAACTTGATGGTAAAATTAATTTGTTTTACTTTGGATTTAATCCAAGATATAAAAGTACATTGGCCTATCATTAATTTAAATTTTATGTGAAACATTTTTTATGTACTAAAATGGTATAAATAGAATTTTTGGACAATTTATTATTCCATGAAAATAATAAGAATAAAAGGTATATATGGTAAACCATGAGAAAGAATATTCCAAGAAATCTAAAGGTATGAAAATAATTTTTCTAGTTTATGATAGGTTTGGTAAAAATAACCCTAGGTAATCTATTATTAAATATGGTAAATTATTATATTGTGATGGCTTTTGGCATATATATCATGACTGAAAAAAAAAATATCTTGGTAGTGATGAGGAAAAATTTATAATAAGGTAGTAAGTTCTTTTAAATGTAATGAGATGTTTTATTATGCATATGAGTATCCACATAAGAACATAAATACTAGTAGGAAACAAGACTATAAATATAAGGGTGTGGGTAAATCATATGAAACAAATTTGGCTGATGTTGGGTCATAATAATTAGTTGTAATAAGTTCATTTCATTTGTATTTAGATTATTATAATGTCTTATTTGATTTTGGGTCTATACATTCTTTGGTTTCTATGAAATTTACTAAAAAAATGATAATTTTACTTAAGAAATGATTTCAATACTTCTAGTAAAAACACATGTGGGTAGTATCTAAGAAACTATATTTTAAAAATATTCATCTATTATCATCTATGGAAGAGTTTTCCTATAAATCTTGTTGTATTTTACACTGTACAATTTTATGTTATTATACATTTGGATTGGCATTTTGTTTATCATGCTAAGATGGGTTACAAATCCAACGTATTTATTTTCAAAAATTATAGTATATAAGAAAAGATTCATACAATTTATTATATATCAAGATGCAAAGAAAATATTAATAGATATAAATGAATGTAACCTTTCTCATATTATAAAAAATAAGGGAACTATTTATATTAATAATGTGATGATACCAAAAGAATATCTAGATGTTTTTTATGAGGAGTTTCCTAGTTTTATATCTAATTAGGAAGTTTAATTTAATTTTTTTCTTAGTACATAATGCTAACACATTTTCAAAACCCTTAATTGAATGGCTCAAGTATATATTACAGAATTAATAACCCAATTTTAAGAGTTTCTTAAAAAATGTTTCATTCATCCATGCACCTCACCATGAGGTACTCTTATTTTTTAAAAAAAATAAAGAAGTTTCCATGAGGCTTTACATTTATTATAGAGCTTTAAATAAAATAACTCTTAAGAATAAGTATTTTTTCTCTCATATATATGGATTGATTTTAAGGTCTAGTGAGATTCATATTTTTTGTAGGATAAACTATGTTTCAGGTACCATTAGTTTAATATGAAAGAGGAAAACATTTTTAAAATAGTGTTTCATACAAGGTATGGGAATTAACGGTTTTTGGTTATTTCATTTTGGTTAAAAAATAGTCTATATGTATTTATAGATATTATGAATAGAGTTTTCCATGAATTTATGGATAAGTTCTTGGTTTTGTTTATTGATGATTTTTTGGTTTATTCAAAGAGTTGTGAGGATCATGAAAAACATCTAAGGATTGTTATGAAAAATCTAATAGAAAAGAAGTTACATAGAAAATTTAGTGAATGTAATTTTTGGTTATAGTATATTTCTTTCCTTAGAAATATCATAATTAAATATGGTACAATTTTTTATCATGATAAAACTAAAGTGTTTTATGAATGGAAAATATCTATTAATGTTATTGAGATTTATATTTTTCAAGGGTTAGTGGGATATTACTAATGGTTAATTGAAAACCATGAATAGTTATTTATCCCACTAACCTAGTTAACATGAAAGGGATTTAGATTTATCAAGAAAAATAAATTCTTTAAATATTTTTATAAATTGAAAATAAAATATATGAATGTTGATGTTTTGGATATGTCACCTATAAATGGTGATTTTATTATCTACAGTGATTCGTTATTGAAGGGACAAGGTTGTGGTTTAGTACCAAATGATTGGGTAATTATATATGCTTTTATTAATTTAGAAACTCATGGTCCAAATTATCCTACATTAGTCTTTGAGCGAGCAGCTATAGTGTTTCCTTTAAAAAAAATTAGTGGCATCATTTGTATTTAGTGAAGGATGAAATAAATATTAATCATAACTTTTTTGATGTATATATTATCTCAAAAATAATTGAACATGGGAAAGGGGATATTGATGGAATGGAAAAAGGATTATGACTATGTAACCCCTTGATATGTTATGGAATATTTTTTTCAAATAAATTAAATTTATTTGACAACATTCATTAAATGAAACAATGAGTTTTAACAAACCACAATATAAAAAGATATTATTATTTAAACATAATCGTTATAACATATCTGTTAAATTTTGTGGTATGAATATGAATAAGAAAATTTTGTAAATTATGTATGATGGTTTTATAAAAATAAAACATTCTGATAAATAAGTACTTAATTTTATGTAATGCCTTTATATGCTTTGAAAATAATTTTTTTCTCAAAAAATGATATTAATTTTTTTTTTGGGAAAATAATAAAATTAATTTATTTATATTTAATAAAATTTATTTGAAAAAATTATCTTCATATTCTAAATATTGAGGTAAAAATTATCTTAGAGTAAATTCTAGATAAATTTATATAAAGAATTATTTTACGATGAATGGTGAAAAATAATGATTTTTATTGAAAATAATGTTTTCATTTAAATTAATTACAACGTTTAATTATATTTTTTTACGGTTTTAAAAGTAAAATTAGTACAATTATATTATTATTAATCAAAATTAGTTCATTGAAATCAATTTTACGTCCATTTTTTATCTAAAAACATTTTATGCTTATGAAATGTTTTCTTTGGGAAACCAATCTATAATCGTATCTATGAGTTTAATTTTAAATTATATTATTCAATTTTTATGAATTAAATTTGATAAAACTTTATTACATATTTTTAATAAGAGAAATTAATTTTATATATCAATTCCAACTTAATTCATTGTCTTAATGAGTAGTAAATAAAGTAAAAATTAATTACCATAGTTAAAGATAAAACGGGTTTATTAGGGGGATTAAACTAAAATGATAAGGGATGAAATGGCCAAAAAACTTGTTCAGTTACTATTTTATGGTCATATATAATATTTATATCCTCTTATAATCTATTATTATATATTTTTATCCTTTAATTGTGTGTAAAACATGGGTATATGTTTTTTATTTTTAAAAATTCCATGTGTGTCCTCTCCCCACTTATAAAAGGTATCCCATCACCTATCCTTTTCACACTTATGAAGCCTTTTTGTTTGGAAAATGACTGCCAAATACCTTCCAAAAATCCCTATACATGACCTAGAATCCTTTTAATTATTAAAACCTCATATGAAGGATTTTGGTTCTATCGTAAATATGTTTTTCATAGAAGATGTATTGTTCTTTACCAAGTGTTTTAATTTCATTTCTTCTTAAACCTCTTTCAATTTTTATCCATATAGAATAAAATAGTAAAAACAATTATTAAATATACTGATATTATATTATTTAGTGTAATAACATATATCCACCGCTTCTTCTATAAAATGTTAAATGAAAATATTAATCATGTTTAGGTCGGACTACCGCATCGCGAACCGATTTAATTTGTTTTCCATCACCACCTCTTAGAAGTTTATATAATAATGTATTTAGTGTATATAAAATATATTTATGACATAATTAAAATTTTTTAATTATAATATCATTTCTATCTTCTTACCCTCCAATTATTTGGAAATTGTTAATGTTGCTCGTGTGTATGTGTTGATCACCGCCTCTACAAAGCGATATGATATATTTTTCAATTTATTTTTACATGGATGATAATTAATATATATCTAATTATTATATATTATATAAGTGAAATAAAAAATATTTATTAATGTTTAATTATTATTTATCTCTCTTCTATTCCATCATTTTATAAAATGGAAACTGTGTTCATGCCTACATACGACCTATTGTCTCCCTGAATGATGTAATTAATTTTTGTATATATAACTTTTATGGATTAATATAAACAAATATATAATGAGTATATATTATATTATTATCATTATTATATTTACATATATTATTGAACCATAATCAAAGCACAAGTTCCAAAACTATTGATCCAAAACAAACATGAAAAATGAAGAAGTTACTACCTGAAACAGAAATTTTAATAGACAATTGTTAATAAACAGGTGATAAAAAGGTATAATTAAATAATATATGGTATTATATATATGATTTTGGTTGTCTAATATATGTATAATAAAAATTTATTTATTATATTTGATGTTCAAAAGTGTACAAAGAAATTAGAGACTTGAGGTAATAGATTTTTGTCTCACTTTTATTTTCTGAGACGCATTCCATATTAACCATTTATTTCTTTTTTGTGGTGTATATAGTACAAATAAATGCCTTTTATGATTAATTTAATTAAAATTATAGGTACATACATATACATATAAGGTTCTTTATTTCATGGGGTTTATATTTCCAAAGTTACAATAGTATTAAAGTATTTATGTTACAATATCAGTCTTTATCAAAATTATTTATGATAAAGTTTACTATAAAATTGTATTATGATTTTTCTATCAAAAAATCATGAATTTTAATATCCTATATCTATTTCTATAGAATACATTTCCCTTTTCATTTTTCTTCTCTTTATGTACCCAAGAGACTGAAATAATGTTTTTAAGAAAAATCAACTTTATTTCTCTCTTCGGTTAATCCTTTTATTTCAATGACTATGTTTTTGAAACAAAAATCAAAGAACGCATTTTCTATTATCTAGTAATTGTTTTAAAAACAATTAACTTGTTTTGAAATTTTAAAAAATGGTTTAAAAGGAATATTATTTTCATTTTATGAAAGTTTTAATTTTTATTTTTTAAACAAAAATTTGTAATTAATCTATGTTTTAACATGTATAGGATGAATGGTATTTCCCAACATCATGATTGATCAATGATTTAATCCTTCCCTTAAAAGTTACTAATGTAATTTTTAAAGACAATATTTTCTTTAATATTTGATAAATTTTTATATTTTTAAGAATTTATTTCAAACTAGAAGGGATTTCTCCATCAAGAGTTATTTAATTGTATTTTTATGGAATTTTAATCCATTAAAAATAACAAACATTGGTGTTGAATATGTTTTACTAGATACATCATCTAATTAGTACCATCATTATTATTTCACTCTACGGTTTATGATTATAAGAAAAACTTTTTTATGAAACCCATTACTTTTTCTATGGGTAATGATATGATGTTTTGATGAAATTTTTGTGAAATCCATTTTATTTACATCGGTTATGATAAGATTAAATTATTATAAATACCATTAACATTTCATGGGTTGTTATATGATGAATGATTTTTGATATAATGGAAAACATTTGTATGATTTTCATTATATGATGTGTGGTCTCATAATTATATTGCCCTTTAATGCATTGGGTAATGATTGATATCTCATTAGATAAACAAGACTAGAATATGGAGTGAAGCCAGTTCATTAAGGGATGATAACTAGTATAATAGTCTTGGGAGTGAAGATTAACTACTCTAATGGTTTTGTAAGTGAACTCATTCCACTGTGATAGGTTTGTAAATATTCCTCGACTATTAAGGAAATGATTTTTTATGCTTATCAGTATGCCATAATTCCATGTTTTATTCTAATGTTATGCTTTTATGGATCGTATTATTTGATTCCTTTATAATTTATGTATTATGAACTATAACTATTTATTATATGACTCAATTTCATGATTTATTATATTAAAGGTATGGTTTTCAAATGTTCTTCACGTGTTCTCATATCCTTATACTCATGTTATGTTTATATGTCCTTTTTTACCCTTATTGAACATATGAGCTCACCATTTATTATGTTTCCTATTCCAAGGTTATGAATTAATTTTTTATATATGAAATATCTTAGAAGGGTTTCAGTAATGATGAACTTATTTGGATATGATTTCGTTCTCTTATAAAATATTCATTTTTTATATCCATGTTTCCAAAGACACTAAACATTTATGTTCCTTAGGAAATATTTTGTGAGATGAAATAAATATTCAGAAATTAATATCTAAAATCTATTTATTAAATGTCTGGGTCATAATACTTGGTATCATATAATAGTTTTATTTAACCATTGAAACAAGGATGAAAAAATGTTTGGGATAACCCAAGGTATAAGTATTGGAATATGTTGAAATAAAGGAAAATGTCCAAGAATTTTGGTGACGAATATAGAAATTGGTTCCCAAGAAATTACATCCATTTATAGATACTACAAGTAGATGCGTCTCTATAAAGACTTGTACCTAGAAGTATTAACTTCAAAAATAGAACATTAGGATTTCAGTTGATCGGTATCTGGTGCACGATAATAGGTCATGAAGCACACCAGGTTTGATATTCCCAAGGGATATTTTATGATATTCACAAACAATTTACAAACCATAAAAAAGGATTATAATATATGATTACCATGAATGACCAAATATAAACCTAAATTTCCATATTTTTAAAATAATTTTTCATTATTTAGACATCATAGAAATTATTTTTCATTATTATGTGGTTTCCCACTATTATTATTATTTCTCACACTATTCTTACTTGTTTTATTCAATGGATTGAACCCAAATTAATAATGTTAATAATGAATGAAATATATAATGATATTATTTTCCTCCCAAGCACCCAAATGTTATGGTTGATAAAATAGAAAATATTGTTTATATGCTCATACAACTTTATTAAGCTATGAATCATGATAAACATCCAAATGAAAAATATTTGGAACAACATTATATTGAATCCTTCATGGGGAAATGGCCATCTTATTTTAGTGGTTCCAATAAACAACTAATTTCAATTAATTGGATTAGTATCAATAAAAATATATTTTACTTTCTCCAGTTTTTGGATCATGAAAAAATCATTTTGGTTTACTATTGTTTGGAATTAGAAACAGATCAACTATGACTCTTATCAAGAATATGATGCAATAGGAAGAAATTTTCTCCATGGAGTGGGATGATATAAAGATATTATTTTTTAATAATTAATCTCTACATATTCATCATATGTAAATATATAATTAATTCTTTTATCTAAATAAAAAGGATGATTAATACATTGGTAATATTGAATAAATGTTTACAACACTTACAAGGTATGATTCTGGTATTATCATCCAATCTAAAAGTAAAGTTTTCCAATTATTTAGTGTATTAAAACAATGTCTCTAAAGGTCATTATCCATAAGGTACATTGGTATCTATGAATAAATCAATATATGTTCTATCAAGGTGAAAATGGAGATCATATTTACCCATAAATGCCATGGTTTTCATAAGTAAAGAAAGCTAGAATTAAAAGGTAAATTCTAAAAACCAGGGACAGAAGAATATAATCTTTCTTCTATGCTCAATGTGTGGAAGATAACATGGAAGAAATTATATTAATGATACTATTAAATGTTTCAAGTGTATAAAGGAATTTTATATGGTAATATAATGCCAAAGTGATGGGAAGAAGTTAGCTAATTATATGAATGCTGATAAATATACATAGAATGAACATCCCACACTCCATTGTTTCAAATGGAGTATGGGAATTATGATATCCAATTCCAAAATCGAATGGTTAATGATGATGATCGATATTAGCAACCTATTAAGATTATTAAGAAAGGTAAATATCATGTGATCACTATTTCAGATGAGGGGTATGATAATGATGTTTTGAAAGGTACACATGATCTCTACTATATAACTTCTAATGTCTTATTTGACTCTATATCTACCCATTATTTTATATTTTAATACTTTTATATGGGTATCAAAGTACCAAATTAATGATAAGATGTTGAATTATTATCGAAACCCCTTAATCATATGATGACCACATCTCAAGTCGATGATTCTTCTCCAGTTGATATTTGTAGGAATGTTCTGCCTGGAAATATCCTTAGTCGCCCTCTGGTTAATTTGATGTTATCTTACGATTGGATTGTATTTTTCTATATAAAACTCACAATTATTTTCAAGTTTTGGAATTAATTTTTTATATTATAGACTAACATGTGATCTCTTATCAGTACAATGATATATATGAACTTCTTCTGGATATCACATCCATTGTAGGAGTCTTGATTTCTATTCAAATAGGGTTTTATCTCAAATGTTTGGGGATAAACTCAACATCAATGATATTACAATTATGTGGTATTTTATTGATGTCTTCCTAGAATTTTTTCTTAGTATTACACTAATTCAAGAAGTTGATTTATTAATATAACTCATATCTATCTTCACCATTTTCAAAGACTACATCTAGAATGGACATAATTAAGTAATATGAATTAAAGAAGAAACACTGAGAGAATCTTATTAAGGGATTCATCTATTCAAGTGTGTCCCCTTGGGGTAAAATTATTATTTTTTTATAATAATTATGGATTAATGTGAGTATATATTAATTATCAAGTGTTAAACAAGATCACAGTCAAGAACAAGTATCCTTTAACCTATATTGATGACTTGTTTGATCGACTATGTAGATATTAATACATTTCCAAGATTTACCTTCATTCTGGATATCATCAATTAAATTTTAGGAATGAAGATATAACCAATACAAAATTTTGTACAATGTATGGACACTGTGAATATATAGTAACTTTATTTGGCCTTATTAATTCCCTTGCTATATTCCTAGATTTAATGAACAGAGTCTTTAGAGATTACCATGATTAGATTTTTTTAGTCCTTATAATGATATAATTATATAATCAATGATAATTTAAGATCATGAATATAACTTGATCATTATGTTGAAGAACCTAAGGAAGGATAATTTGTTTTTAAATATTACAATGTGTGATTTTTTCTACATAAAGTCTCATTTTTGGGTTATATAATCTCAATCAAGGTTCTATCTATGGATTCATCAGAGTGAAAAGATATTGAATATTGTACCAAACAAACCATTATTTATTATATCTAAATTTTTTTCTTTATTGGATGGATATTATTGATGTTTTATGGGGAATTTATCAGGACTATCTAATCCGCTCACTATGTTAAATCAAAAGGGATCCATGTTCCTCTAGATAGATAAATATGAGGAAAATCTCAAGGAATTAGAGAGAATATTAGTTTCTTAAGTTTTCTGTACATTACCATAAAGTTGATATGGGTTTTTAATATTTAGTGATGCTTCAAGGAAGGTAATGAAATGAGTTCTATTATATAATGACATGGTTATATATTATTCATCAAAAAAATTGATGGTTCCTTAGAAAAATTACACAACTCATGATTTAGATTTAGCTACGGTAATTGTTTAATTATAGATTTGGAGGAATTATCTTTATGGAGAAAGGTGTGATATGTATACTGATCATAAAATGTTAAAGTATATATTTAAACAGAAGGAGTTGAATACATTCTAAATAATATGGTTATAACTGATAAAATATTATGACTCCTCAATACATTATTTATTTGGAAAAGTGAACAAGGAGGTCAATGATTTAGGTTGAAAGGATCGTGATAGATTATCTATGATGAGGGGAAAAAATATTCAATATTTATATAGTTTCATAGAAAGGTCCTGAAAATATTATAAGAAGTAGAGAAATCTTATATTTCTCAAATTATTGTGAAAAAATCTACAAAAGTAAAGATTAAAGAGGTGAAGAATGAATATTTTTAGGTGACAAATAAGGTGGGGATTATTCTAGAGTTTATCCTTGACTATAATGAAATGATAAGGTTTAAGAACCATGTATATGGTTTATCTACAATCAATTTCAATGAGATATTAGAAGAATCTTATAGTTCTTAATTATCAATTAATCTTACAAGTACACATATGTATACAAATTTGATATAGTATTTCTGGTTGGATAGAATTAAGAGAGATATTTTAGAGATTGTATCTCAGTGCTTGGTATGTCAGCTTAAGGCTGTGAGAAAAATTTATAAGGTGATATTACAACCATTACACAAACCAAAATGGAAATGGTAAAACATGTCCCTTGATTTGTTCATTGAACTTCCCAAAATAACTAAATTGAGGAAAGTAATGTGGGTTGTAATCAATCACCTTACAAATTCGTTAAAATTCATTGATATGAGAGAATATATCCCTTTAAATTATATTTCATGGATATACATTAATTAAGTGGTAAGGTTTTAGAGAGTATACCATTATATTATATCTAATTGAGATTTGAGGTTTACTAAGAAGTTTTGGTTAAGTATTCTATAGACTTTAGATACAAAGTTATGTTTCAGAACAACTTATCATCTTTTTATATATGGTCATTCTAAGATAAATATTAAAACACTGGGGTATATTCAAAGATCTTATTCTATGGATGTCAAAGGTTTTTGGTATCAAAACCTTCTCTAATATGGTTTTCATACAATAATATCCTTCTCTAAAGAATCTAGATGGATCCTTGTGAAGGATTCCATGGAAAGTAGTGTAGAACATCAATGTGTGGGGATGAAGTTGGATAAATGATGCTACTGGTACCTGATCTAGTTAAATAAATGGTAGATTTAGTAATAAGTATTCTGAAACATATAAGGGATGCACAAAGTCGATAGAAAAGTTATTTTGACAATCATCAACAAGATATACAGTTTGAAGTTTGTGAGAAGGTGTTTTTTTAATTTATATATTTATGAAGGTTATGATATTCAGGAATAAATTAATGTTGAGCCATATTTATATTGACCTCATCTAGATTCTTGATTGAGTAGGGATGGTTTCTTATCACTCGGCACTTCCATCGAACCTCTATCAAGTCCATGATGTCTTCCATATATCTCTCCTAAGGAATTATATAACTAATCCTTCACATGTACATAACTCAGAAGTAATAAAAATGGATTATGATATTTCCTATGAAGAACAACCAGTGGAGATTTTGTATCATAGATATAAAGTGATACAAAACAAGACCACTCACCTGGTCAAAGTTTTGTGGTGAAACTGCCAACATAAAGAAGCTATGTGGGAACCTTAGAATATGATAAGGCAGATGTATACTTAGTTATTTATATCAAATTTATGAAATATAGAGTGTGAAATTTATTTTAAGGGAGGTATAATTTAACACATTTATATTTTATGAAATATTTTTTTCAAATAAAATTAAATTATTTGATAACTTATGTTGCCCAAAACACTGAGTATTAAGGAACCATATTATATTATTAATATAATTAATTAAACATGACTATTATAACCTAGAAATTAAATGTAAAGATATAAATATGAAAAAAAAATTTAAAATTAAGTATAATGGTTTTAGAAAAATAAAATATATTGATAAATAATAATTATTTTTTGTAAAGTCTTTATACACTTTTAAAATACATTATTTCTTAAAAAAATGTTTTTTATTTCATTTTTTAAAAAAATAATAAAGATAAATTTTTTATTTTTAGAAAATTTATTTTAAGAATTGATCTTAATCTTTTAAATTATCATTTCAAAATTATCTAAGAGTTAATTTTGGAAAATTTTCTATAGAGATTAATTTTTCGATGAGTAGTGAATATATTAATTTTTATTATAAACTTTTTTTTTTAATTTAAATTATATTCATAGTTAAATTATATTTAAATATTGATTTAAAAATAAAATTAGTTCAATTATATTATTATTAAATAAATTTAGGTCATTTAAATTAAATTTTTGTTCAATTTTGATATAAAAACATTTTATACTTATGAAAATGTTTTCTTTGGAAAAACACCTTTTTATCTCTTCTATGTGTTTAGTTTTAAATTAAATTTTTTAAATTATGTGAATAAAGTTATTTAAAATAGATTATATATTTTTCATCACCATGGTTAATATTATATAATAATTACATCTTAATTTTTGGGCATAATGAATAGTAAAAATAATAAAAATTAATTGTCACAGTTAAGGATAAAATGAGTTTACTGTGGGGATAAACTAAAACTATAATAGTTAACATGACCTAAATGTTTCCCAAATTCTATTGTGATATCCATAATTAGACCTTATCTCATATAAGGTTCTATAAATATCTATTTTGGAGAGTTTTTGTGTTTGTAAAACATGGGTAAATCTTTTATATTTGAAAACTTTTCAAGGTTATCCTCTTCACCACTTATAAAATGGCACCCCTCTCCTATCCTCTCACAATTCCAAATCCATTTGTTTTAGATAATACCTTCCAAAATACCTTACCTAAAATCATACTCACTTTTTAGAATAAATGTTTTTATAATTAAACCCTTCTAATAATGGTTTGTGTGTTGACCTAAAGAGGTTGTCTGAAGAAGAGGTATCCTTCTTACCCGAGAAATTTTATGTCATTTATTTTCCCAAATCATAAAAATATCCAAAAAATAATATAAAATAATAAAAAAATTATATTACACATACTTATATGTTTTTAATTTAATGTAATAATCTATATCCACCACTTCTTCCGTCAAATGGGAAATGAAACTATTGATTGTGTGTGTGGTAGACTACCACCTCCCGAACGGATGTAATTTGTTTTCCATTAGCAAATCTCATGAGTGGATGTAATTATAGATTTAATGTAAATATATTAAATTTATGACATAATTATAATTCAATAATTTTAATATCATATATACCTTATTACCTTCCAATCCTTTGTAAAATTATCGCATCACTCGTGCGTGAATGTGGACTACCGCCTCCTTGAAATGATGTGATACGTTTTACATTTATAATTTACAAGTATGGAAATAAGAATATATTTAATTAATGTATATTATATCTATTATATGAAAAATATTATGTAGATTTTAATTAATATTTACCTTTCTTTTTTTCATAATTTGATAAAATAAAAACAGTGTTCATGTGTACGTATGGTCTATCATCTCCATGAATGGTGTAATACATTTTCCTATCTATAACATTTATTGATGAATCTAAACAAGTATATAATGAGTATGTATGATATTAATATAATTATTAACTTTATTTATATTATTAAACCATTGTCAAAGTACAAGTAAAAAAACTACTAAACCAAAACATACATGAAAAGTTAAGATGTTATTATCTAGAACAATGATTTAAAATAAAAAATTATTATTAAAAAGGTCCTTAAAAGTTATTAATAATTATTATAAGGTATCATATATATTAGTGTGTTTATATAATATTCTTACAATAAACATATATTTATTATACATTAGTTTTGAACATGTATGAATCACTTTGAGACACGAGTTAATGGATTTTCATCTCACATTTACTTCTATGGGACACATGACATATTCACCACTTGATGATTTTAGGTGCTTTATATAATTCCAATGAATATATTTTATGATTAATATAATAAAATTTACTGGGATATATATATATCCTTCTAATTTTCCTCCTTTTATGGGTCTTTCTATAGAAAAGTTACCAAAGTGTTAAAGGTTTTATATTACAATCTCATTATTAATCGGGATTGTTTACGATTCAGTTTCAAATGATGAAATCTTATGATATATCTCTAAATATACGCATGAATTATCTTACCCTATAGTAATTTCTAGAGAATACATTTTTAATTCATTTTCTTTTCTTTATGTAATCGATATACCAAAAACATATTTTTAGGAATAATAAAATTTATTTCTCTCTTTAGTAAAAATATTTTTTCTTCCATGATCATGGTTTCTAAAAAAGTTTCATAGAATGTTTTTACTATTATTTAATTTTTTTTTGATGACATGTTTACTCTGGTTTGAGTTTTTGAAAATAAAATAATCTTATTGTGATTATATGAAGGAGTTAATTTTTACTTTATTTCCAAATATGTGGAAGGAATATTTGTTTTAACATTAATGAAATGAACAATATTTCCCACCATCATGACCAATAAATGATATAAAGGTTTCCTTAAAATTCTCCATGTTTCTTTTCAAGGAAAAATTCTTCTTTAATATTTATCAAATTTTTATATTTCAATGAATTGATTTCAAACTAGAAATAATATTTTCCTCAAGAATGTTTTAATGATATTTTTATGGAATTTATATTCATAAATGATAAAAAACTTTGGTGTTTATTATGTTTTACTGGGGATGTGATATGATGGTACCATCATATTCTTTGTTTGGATGTCTTTTTATTGTGATGAAAACATTTTTCTGAAGCTCGTTCCTTTTCGATGGGTTATTGTATTCTGAATTGATGAAATGGTTTTGAAACCCATTTATTTTCCATTGGTTATTCCTTAATGAAATTTTAATTAATCCAATTAATTTTCAATGTTTTACGTTATGAAGAAATGATTATGAAACCCATTTTCTTTTCATGGGTTATGATATGATTAATGATTTATAATCTTGTGGAACACATATGTATGATTTTCATTATGTGATGGTTGGGCATGGAATTATATATCTATCCAATTAATGGGGTAATGATTGATATCTCATGATATTTATAGGACTAGAATAAGGATTAAACCTAGTTTGGTAAGGGAACATATCCACTATGTTAGTCTTGGGAGTAAACCTTGACTGCTATAATGGTATGCAGAGTGAACCCCTTCGTTGATGATAGTTTTAGAAATGATACTTGACTACAAAGGAAATGATTTTTTATTCTTATGTGTATTACACAATTCTATGTCTTATGAAAAATTTATTCTTCCAGGGCTCATGTTTTTTGAGTCCTTTATAATCCATGTCTTATGAACTATAATGATTTATTCCATGAGTCATTTTTATGATATATGATATGCATGGTATGGTTTTAAAATGTTATTATCATATTATCATACCTTTATACTCATGTTATATTGATATCTCCATTATTTACCCTTATTGAGCATCTAATCTCACCCTTTCTTTTGTTTCCTTTCCCCTGGTTATGATAAAAGGTATTGTGTATTAAATTTCTAAGAAAGGTTTTAGTTATTATTAACTTAATGGGATATGATTTAGTCCACTTATGAACAAGTTTTTCACGTATCCAAGTTTTCAAATACAATAAACCTTTATGGCCCTCTTGTAGGTTTTTATATAATGAAATGAATATATATATATATATATATTAGATATAACATCTATTTATGGAAAGTTTGGTTATCAATATACTATACAATCAATTACCATCCACATAATGAAAATGGATTATTTGATCTTTTGATTCAACACGATAATCTAACATTAATTATTCTACATCTGTAACATGATCCTTTTGTCATTGATTTGATGAATTCTTTCTGATAAATTGTTCTTGAAGAAACTCCCACTCTTTTTTCATGTTTTAGTACAATAAGTTTTGTCAGATAGGATTAAGTAATCCCAGAAGGAGAATAGTGTTTTACAGGAAAATGTAGAGCTATTTAATAAAGTTTATTTTCTTAAACTAATCATAAAAAATGATGTTGTATTGAGAATTTGAAAATGGTAATGTGTTTCATGTGACCTCTAGTCGAAGAAAGAACTATTATGTGAGGCTCATATCTCGAGATTTTTTATTCATCCTTGTTTAAAAAAATTTATAGATCCCATCAAGAACATTTATAATGGAAAGGATTGATGAAAGATATTTCTTATTTTACTATGAAATGTTCGAATTATAAATTAGTTATATATTAATGATAATTACTAAAGGGTGTGATTTATTATTTTCTAGTTATATAATGGAAATAAGAGAATATATCTATAGATTTGTTTGTAGGATTAACAAAGACATCTTGTGGTATTAATAAGAGTTGATTCATTGGTGATCAATTAACTAAATCTGTATATTTTATTCCCGTTAGAGATAATATGTCATTAGATAAACTTCATTCAATTTATGGAAAATAGATAATTATAATATATATATTATCTCTTTACAATGTATTTGATCATGATCCTAGACTCACCACTAATTTTCAGAGAGGCCTTTATAAGTCTTTTGGTACTGAGTTAAATTTCAATAAGTATTTTAACCTCAATATAATGGACAGTAAAAGAGAATAATTCAGAAATTATAGTTTATTTTTTACCTCTTTAAATGGATTATCATGGAGTTTTGGATTAACATCTAAATTTGGATGAGTTTTCTTATAATAACAGTTTTCACTCCAGTATACAAATGTCACCTTTTGAAGATTTATATGGAAAGTGATTTAGGATACCAACTATTTTGAATGAAGCTGTGTAAAAAAAGTTATTAGGTCCAAAATTAGTAGAGAGAATTATTGAGAAGGTGAGTATGATTCAAAAAAATGATCACGGCTCAAATTAGGTATAAATTTTATGCATATAACTATATAAAAAATCCTTCTTTCAAAGTAGGTGATGTTGTTTTTCTTAAAGTTTCTCAATGGAAATATTTTATGTGTTTTGGTAAAAATAGAATGTTAAGGTACTTTTCATTGGACCATATGAAATATTAAAAAATTGAACCAATTTTCTACCAACTGTCATTTTCTATGAGTTTATCTCATTTAGATGATGTATTTTATGTTTTGTTATTAAGAAAGTATGTTTCAAATACATCTCATTTTTTGAACCCTGAAGTAGTACAGTTGGATGAGAATATTTCTTATAAGAAATATAATATCGATATTATGACCATATAGATAAATTTCTATGGAATATAGTGATTCACTAAGTTAATTAGTTGTTAAAAAACCACATGATTGAAGAAGCTACATGGAATGATAAAATGAAATGGAAAAAACATATATCCCCAATTGTTTAAATAAATAACAAAATTGTGAGTACATAATTTCCAAAAGGGTGGACCAATTTGATTACCCATTTAATTTTAAAATAAATCATCTTCATGCCATATTAAAATTATTTAGTAGTATTTTATATTTTTATTTTCATTATAATAATATTAGGTAATCTTTCAATCAAAGGGAAAAAAATATTTATTTTTAACCAAATTGGATTTTCATGCATTATATGATTTTATTTAAAATAGTGATTTTAAAGTTATAGATATTTAAATTTATGTATTGAAATAAATTTTTCAATGCTAAAATTAACTATTAGCTTCGGTTGATTTTTTCTCAATTTTCTGAAATGTTTTATTTTTCAATGATTAGTGAAAAATATTAATTTTAATTGAAATCTATCATTTTTAAGTATTTATGAGGTAATTTTATTTTATTTATTAGTTATACAATTTAATTATTTTATTTTTATTAAAATAATTTAATAAATTTTATTTTTGTCAACATTTTACTTGAATTTGGTATATATAATTTTTATACTTAAAAAAATAATGGAATATCGCTTTTCATCATGTTTTATGGATTTAATTTTATATTAAATTCTTCCAATTCTATGAATTTAATTTTATAAAATTTACCACATATTTTTAATCATAATAATTAATATAATTTAATCGTGGAAACCAATTTTTTAGTAAAAATAAATTGTAAAAATAGTGAAAATATATTACTACAGTAATGGTTTAAACAGGTCTACTAGGGGTTAAACCTAGGAGATAAGGACTAAGGTTATCTTAAAACATTAATTTATTTTATTTTATGAGTTTTTTTTTTACCAAGTATCTATTTAAAGAGTTAAATAATGTTTTTATAATATTACTTCGAATTTGGGAAACCACAAATGACTTTTGGGAAGGTAAGTTATAATTTATTCAAATTAAAAACTATTTTTGGGTATTTTCGTTTAATTGAATGTTTGGAATATTTTTATGACTCTTAAAGACTAAAAAACATTATTTTTAATAATTAAACCATGAAAATCATGGAAACAAACTTATTACTTGATTTCAAGGTAAAATTATTTTTATACATTAATCGAGGATTTTCATTACCATTTTTTATGTGTTTTGTGTTCTTATATTAAAAGTAATTTATTCCAACAAGTTAATTTTAGAATAATAAAATTTATTAAAAAAATTTAATCATCATGTGAAATTTTGGTTATGAGGCCCATTTTATTTAGTCATTTAAATATTTCCAAGAGTTCCCCTCCCCTAACATATACAAATGAATCTTCTCTCCTCTCTTACTCACACATTTTGAACACTCTATTTAAACCAATACCAAACCAAATATATATTTTTTATTCCTCCTCACATCATAGAGTCTATTATTTGATTATAAAACCAACCAATTAAGACTTTAGGTATAGACCTAAAGTGTTTTTTAAAATAAGATGTATAGTACTTAACTAATTATTTTCAATTTATTTATCCCTCTACCTCCTATAAATCATCTTCAAAAATAATGAAATAATAAAATCAATATCTTAAATATAGTTATATTTTATTTTGTTAATGTAACAACCTATAAAAAAATCATTTTCAATCAAATGGTAAAATAAACCATTGTTGGTGTGTATGGAAGACTACCATATCGTGAACCAATATAATTCATTTTCCATCACCAACTCTCATGGATAGTTATAATTTTGTATTAAATGTATATATATATTATTCATTAAATAATTTTAATTAATTAGAGATAATATTTCATCTAATTTATTATTTTTTTATCCATTTAAAAATGATAATGATGTTCGTTCCTAGAGGTAGATTACGACCTCCATAAACCGATATGATTAATTTTTCATGACCAAATTTCATATATGATTTATATAATGGAATTTGAATAAATAATATGATATTTATTCTATAATAATCATTTTATAAATATAAAATAATACTTACCATATCTCTTTCATATTCTTTTAAAAATGAAAACGTTACTCATACATATTTACGGTCTACCATCCCTATAATTATAACATAATTCATTTTTCGTGACCATATAATTATAATGAAAACTTTTTAAATATTATTTTTATGTATATGATTTAATATTCAACAATTAGACTATATATAACTTACCAAAATCGTTTTGAACACAGGATTTTAACATCTTTCAAACTTCTGATGTAAGTTAAATTGGTTAAGTAATTTTATATAGAATTGTAATTGATAAAATAAAAGGAATAATAAACCTGAAAATTATTACAATTGAAGTAAATAATTAATAAAATTTTATTATTCTAAAATATGGTAAACATATGTGATGACTCAGACTCGAGGTTAAAAATAGTTTATTTTAAAAAGATTGTTTTAAATGTTTTAAAGATTTATTTTCTAAATATTTTTCCTCCATGTCTTTATTATTAAGATTATTTTATTGACATATTTATTTTTATGTGAATGAATAATAATGTATATTTCATATTAATTTTTACTTTCTTTCAATGCTTTTTAAAAGTTATATTTTTATGTATTTTATATGGAATGTTTTTACAAAAATGAAAAAAGGAATGATCTATTTTCACATATACAATTTTAATGTCATTCATAACTCCATAACTATTATTATATGTTTTAATTCATTTATAAAATTTTAGGTTTTATTTAGATAATGTCCATTATTCCCCTTATTATGTGTAATTTAATAAATTTTTTTAAATGTAATTGATATTTCTTTATTTGGAAATGTTTTTCATATAGGTCCCGTGAATTTTTTTTATACAAGATTTCATGTGTTATGATTATGTTATTGTAGAGACCCAAAGCTTAACGTACATGAACATTACATTACTTTTTCGGAATACTTAGTACATAACAAAAAAAACACACACACAAGGATCGTAATAGTTTAGTGTCTTTGGAAACTCGGAATATAAACTTCTAATCCTGGTGAAAGATCTTCAATATCTCCCATAAAGATCTTTCTTTTTTTCATACCAAAAACCTTTCTTTATATCCTGGGGAAAAGAAAACATAAAAGGGTGAGCTCAAATTCTCAGTAAGGGTAAACAAAATAAATATCAATCACATCATATTCATAAGAACATAACATTTTGGAAATCTTAACCTGCAAAAGAGAGCATAATTTCATAACATGGGATAAATCATGGCAGTGAAATGTAATCACAATAATCATAACTTAAAACATGAAACTTTGTGGCATACACACATAATCATAGAGAATCATTTCTTGTTAGTCAAGACTCATTGCCAAGACTATCTTAGTGGACAAAGTCCCTTTCTGAACCGAGTCACCCTCGTTCCAGTCCTATTTCACTGAACCGGTATAACCTACCGTTCCATCCATGTCTATCTCATGAGATATAAAATATTTACCCAATGCATTGGAGGGATATATAGGTCCCACCCATCTCATAATGATACCATTCTTATGTGTTCCACAAAATCATAAATCATACATCATTGCATAACCCATGTAATACAAATGGGAATCTTAAACATCATGACATCATAAATCAATTCATATAAGATAAAGGAATTCATAAAAATAATTCCATCACAACAAGATCAAATACATGTAATAATAGGGATAGAAAAACAGAACCCTTTATTATCTTAGATGGAAAATAATTTTGATAAAACACTTGAACTCCATTCTTGAGGAAAATATCCTTTCTTCTTCAAAAACATTTTTCCTTTCTTAACATGTCATACAACTTAAAACTAAAATATGTTGATTAAAAATAAACTAGAAAACTTTTAAAGGAAACTTCTTGGAAATAATGTTTTAAAAATCCATTCATGTTGTATAAGTTAAAAAAAACATTCTTCGTACTTTTGTCGAAAAAGTCAAAAAGTACCTCGTACGAAAAACAACAAAAGATTACTTTCATATTCTTTACTAAAAACTCAACGAAGGGTAAAATTGGATTTAAAATATTGTAAGTGGATGGAAACAATATTACATATTGATGAAACATGGATGTGGATGATAAAATACACCCCAGTAAATACCAAAGTATAAACAATCTCGGATAAAAATGAGATTGTAATATTTCAATTACCTTAGGTCCGACTTTCTTTGTACGTGTCCGAACCTCCTGTATAATGATTTAAATAGTGTTATTGACTTATTACAGAATCATATTCATTGTTATGATATCATATATGGTTCACTTATGACTTTATATTACCCGTTCTTTTGTAAATTCCATGTTAAAGAAGCGTTTTGGGTAAAATCGTTTCATTTATCGTAGGTGTTTTGACTTGTTGTTCTTGACATTATTATTACTTATATCATGATTTACTTACTTCCAGAATATAAAATATGATTTATACATTATATATATTCAGCATATATATATATATAATAGATAGATAAATGAAATGAAAAACACCGTTCATGGAGACGGTAGTCCGTACGTACGCATGAATATTGTTTTCCTTTCCTTATTGTCTTGAATGGAAGTAAGTAGATGACATACATATATATATACATAAATACAGTGGCTTTATAATGTCATATATTTCATTATTATTTCTTATATATACTTTATAATCATTCTTAAATGGTTAACATGGAGAATGAATCTCATCGCGTCGTGGAGACGGTAGTCCGTACGTACGCACGAGCGATGATATCATTCCCATGGTCGTGGAATTGTGTTGATGTGTATGTATAATATTTCAGTATCAATATCCCTTTATAATAATCATATATAGTTACTCATTACACCATTATACCCATCCAATTAAGGTGGTGGCCGAAAATAGATTACATCACGGCGTGGAGACGGTATTCCGTACGTACGCACGCGCGGTGACTTCCTTTTTCCGTAGGATGGATAGAAGGTTAATTAGAGTTGTTTAATATTTATAATAACATATCAGTATATAAGAAATACTGATGTTATTACTTTATCATGAAACAACTAAAGAAGAATAAGTTGAACAAGAAAGAAATTGAAAAGGTCGGTATTGGATATTACCTCTTCTTTTAAACGCCTTCTTGAATCCTCTACTTAGGGAACTAAGATTGGTCTTTGAAGAAGACCAGGACCTCTAGGATTATTCTAGGGAAGTGGAGAAGAGATTTTGGCAGGGTTTGGCCGAGCTTGAATGCTCAAATTGGTGTGAGGAGGAGAGGGAGGAGGTGCCCTTTTATAAGGGAGGAGAGGGGCACCTTAGGAATATCTCAAAATATTATTTTATATTAAGGTCAAATTCGGTTTATAATGGTTCAAAATGGTCTTATTTCGAATCTAAAGTGGGTATGGGTCGAAATACTATCATATAATAGGATTTAGAAAAGTTTAGGTTATTATTTTAACCTTATCAATTAGATTTAACTCTAAGTTAAATAATTTAACTTTTACTGTGTCTTTTTGTTTTTATACACTATATGGTTAATAAAATTACCATAACAAGCCAAAAGAACCCCAAGTTGTTTATTATTAATATATATATCCTTATCTAAGTCATTTGGCCGAGAATTAGATTTTTAGGAATTAAATAACAATTGGTAATATAATATTTGTTATAAAAACTAATTTATGTCAATTTTGACACTATTTGGTACATGATTTTTATGAAATTCATAACAGAATGATAAGTTCGAACCAAGTTACTTAAATCAACAATAACATGTCATATTAACCTATAAAATTAGTTTCAGTCATTAAAAGTCTTAAATTACATTTATTTTGGTATTTATAACATCAATTATGTCAATATTTCATTAATAAGATAATTACTGCATCATATTTGTGTCATAAATAAATAAAATTATGTGATATCTAAAAATTACAAATAAAACACCATTATGTAGTAAATAGTTTTATCTTTCTAATGAATATTTATAGTTGAATTTATCATGTGTATAACCCCATATTAAAAATGTTTTAGTAAATAAACATTGATTTTAGCTCTTTTAACTCTTCTTTGAATTAAATAATAATAAATGTCCTAATCTAATCCAAGTGGTCCTAAATGATAATATTTTACACTTAAGGTTCATTTTGGTTGAGATACACTTGTCCAATAGGATTAGGACATGTGTTAGGGTAATATTAATATCATTTTTACCCTTAATTACCCTATTTACTTTTAACCGTGGTAAAAAATGTAAAAAGTTATTATTCACCAAAAATTATTTTCATCTCATTGAACCACATTTTACTTACTGAAATCAACCGTGTCTCTCGGATTTTTGAAATTCCATTCACAGAAGCGGTAAAATTATGTTTTATGAAAAATTCAGTTTTTTTAACTACCACTTAGTAGTTTCATTATTCATAAAAAATTGATGTTTTTCAGAACAATGCCAAAATTTCATCCTAAGCTATATTTCATATTCCGAATTCAAAAATGAAATATATTTTACCAAATTCATAACATAGAAGTTTCATTAATTAATTTTATAATTAAATCCCGCTGTTAAAACAAATAGCATGTTTTTAAGAAACAATATCTATCAAAAGATTGACACTTGTTTATGTCTGGTTTAAAAGTGAAATTACATCCAATGACCAACATTGTATTAAATTGTAAAAATATATTCTAAATATACTTTAAAACCACTCAAATTAATAATTTATCACTATTAATTATTTCTATTGAAAAAGTTGTTTTTAACTAAAATTTAGTAATTTTCACTATTCATCAAAATATGAAAGTTATCTGAAAATTACCAAAATTTCACTCTAAGCTAATTTTGATATTACGAATCCAAAAATAAAGTCCATTTTGAAAAATAAAATTTACAAAATTTCAAAACGTGGTTATTACTATTCATAACGGCTAGTTTTAATAATATTTTAATAGCATATTGCTATTTAGTGAAACTCGTTATTGCGTACTACACACGCTATCGAGGAAGGTCGCGATTGCGTGTAATGGAAGCCAAGTCAAGTATGCATGTTGTGAAAGCTTCTTTTGGTGTAGCTTACAACATAAGACATTAATGAAATTAAAAATAATATTTTTCATAAAATTTCGGGGTGTTACAGTTTTTGTTACTAGGAACTATTTGTGTTGACCAGTTGTTTTACTCTAAACCAATTAGAGTTGGTCCCATTTTAAACCATGGACAGGTTGTTACTTTAAATAAAAAAGATGGTATGTGATATTATAGACCATGAATGGGTTGTCCCAATATATCTCTCCAACGTAATGGGTATTTACAAGACTTATATGAAAAATTATTTCCCAAGTAAGATACTAGATTTATCTATGATTCATATGTGTTTTTATAAAAATATTTTTACATTAATATTTATTCTAATGATCCAATGTTTTAATTAAAATTTATGTCACTTCTTAAGGAAGAAAAATATAACTTTATGAAAGAAATCAATATATTTTCATGACTGAAAAAAATAATTTATGAGTTTTATTTTTCCTTTAATATTTCATATGATTTTTTATGAAAATTATTTTGAATTTAAGTTGATTTCTTTGGTTAGGAAACGTTTTTTAGATCAATGTTTATTTTGAAAAAGGAAACATTTTATAAATATTCATAGAATAACTGTTTTCTTTCATTCTTTTTATATGGCCCATACTAAACTTTTTTGATCATCCCATGTTTAAAAAAAACATAGGTTTTTATAGATTAATTGTGGAAAGTATTTTTTAAATATTAAAATTATAAATATATGTCATAAAGGAAAAAAAATATTTATTAATATTTTTTATTGTGGAAAAATGGATACTAAGTGAAAGTATACAATTTTTTATTTAATATTTATTTATTTAATAATGGTGGAATAAATATCTAAAACTATAAACCTAAAAGATCTTTAGGAAAGAAATAAAATGAATTTTTACCTAAATATTCATTTTATGTAATATTTAATGTCGATTCTATATACTTAGTGCACTGTGGTATAATTTTGTTCCCAAAAATAGTCTTAACATAGGCTTTTCAACTGTACACTCGAATATCATACAACATAGGTCTTAATATATAATAAATATGAAATAAAATAGTAGTTTCTTTTTAAGTTAGAACACAGTTTAGTATGTCTACTTCTATTTGTAATGAATATCCCTAAATTAATAGTGGAAGACTCACATGACTCATCATTGATGTCACCATGTACAACAGGGTGTGGATCCTCTTTTCATATTCACAATTTAATTATGGTGTACCAGGAGTAGTGACTTGGGATAGAATCCCAATATCCTATAAATAATAAATGAATTACTGATTGAGATATTCCACATGATGGTAGGAGTGGACATTCCTCATATTATTACTAAGCTAGTTCTCAACTTAATTCTTATATTCTATAAATCATTGAAATCAATCTAACATGTACCTCATTAATTATAAATATACATCTCTAATAAATTTATCAATAAATGTAATGAATTATGTGTACCTAACTTTTTCTTCAACTAGAAATGATCCACATAGATCGGTATAAACTAATTCAAGAATAACTTTTTTCCCTTTCACATTTTCCTCTAGATGGGGATTTAGTCATTTTTTCTTGTAAACATGCATGAAATACACCATGTGGTTTAAGTGAATCCAAATATCTATATTTATGTAATTTGTTCAAAAGCATTTGGTTTACATGACGTATTTAGTGATTCTATAATTGGGTGTGGTATGATTCATGTGAAGTATTTTCATTATCTATTTTCATTACTTATTTAATGTTATCAAAGACATAAAGTCTATTAATTAAATATACCTTACCATAAAAAATTCTTTATTTATAAGAGAATAAACATTTATTCCAAAATTTGAAAATAAATCCATTTTTATCAAGTATGGATATAGATTCAATTTTTTTGGTTACTGAAGGAATATAATAAAAATAATTTAAAACCAAGATCATTCTCATCCATAACATCAGGTTTTAGTATGTAATAGTTATAGTAGTAAGCCTTTCTCTATTGTTTTCTCATATATCTACCCCATCCCGATAATTCTTGTGGAATCTATATAGTTCATGTATTTGAATACATATTTGAGCACCACATGTTCTATCTAATACCCAATTTATATAAATAGTAACGTTATAAAAAATGAACCTGTAGCTTCCCATTGATTCTTTTCTTGGTTGTAGTTTTTATTATAGTATCCCTTCTCACCACATGAGAAATAGATAAAAAAAATGTAGCATTGGTTGTCTCTTACTCATTATCTTCTTGAATGGTAATTGTATAGAAACTTTAAACTTATAGATATTAACATAGAATTTACTTTTATTCACTATAAGGAAATAAGTATTTTCATGCTTCATATCCTTTTCAACTTGGGAAAGTAGATTGAAAAAATTAGTTATAGACTTTTTATATATCATATTTAAATTTAACACAAAACTGGAGAATCTCTTTGGGTGTAATGAAATAATCAGATCATTGATAATTTATTCAATTAGTTTAAACCCTAGAAACTCTAGGTGCTCAATGTAGCCATTAATTTTGACTATGTGAGGGTCAGATAGTACACCTTCTCTACATTTTATCTAAAATATCACCTTAGATATCTCAAACCATTCCAATCCACATCACTCCTGATAAAGACCACAAACATTCTAGAGAATTATATAAGAATACATGTCTTCAGGTGACTTCATGATTTTATTAGACATGTATGAAACCATTAAACACTAGATTTTAAATGAATATATCATGTTTTTATCATAGATATTGAACTCCCCATCAATATCATCCCTTGTAGGCGGGATATGTATTAGGGATTCTATCTTGTATATTTCCAATCATGGTGAAACACTACATGAATGTGTCTAAACCATTCCTGGGAGTTACTTCCAGTTATGATATATTCATTCTCTAGAATATCTTATAGGGATAATTCAGTTGATGAACTTTGTATTACACTATAATAATAAATTTTTTAAATTATTAGTACTTTTCATGGTTACAAAAAATATAAGACATAACAATTTTAATTTTTATTAAGTATCCCACTATTTTATCAAGTCTCATTGGCCCTCGCTGTTGAAATCATGATTTCATGTCACCTTATAAATTCTAGTGTAAAGGATCTATATTTCTCTCTTAATGATTCAGACTATAACTCTGAAAACTATAAGAAGGTTTTCAAGTATGAGGTCATTCCAATTACTAGCTTGTACCTCCTTGTTTCTATTGATTGGAATCCCCCATCCTAAAATCCCAACTCATATTTCTTTAACACTAGCCTATAAATTTTTAATGAAAAAATTATTTCTATTAATTTCAATACAGATTAAGTTAAGTTAATACATTATTATAGTTAAGATTCCCTGATAATTATAAGTATACCTGACTATAGCCTGTATGGAAACATTAAATATAGTATGTCTTGATTTAGATAATGGTAGGTGTCATGAATCAATATTAAATTGAGGAATTTTTTATATTATTTATAAATATTTCTTGTTTTTATAATTTACAGTTCATGTTAATATAAAGTGAGTTTTCCGTTTGGGATTAAACATGTCATGATAAAACATTTAAACAAAAACCATTTATTTTAATTACAAATTTTAATATTAAACCATTTATTTATGTTATAGTGGTATTGTATTCATAAAATAAATCAGGCATAGATAAAAAAATGATGCAACCATGAAATTATTTAATTGTTGATTTATTGAGTGGAAAATAAATAAACCTACAACCCTAGGAGAAAAATCCTTTTTCCGATCCAATCATGAGTTTCATCATTCCATTTTTCCTTTTACATATCACTCTTATTGGTTTCATCTTGATTCAATATTAAATAGACTCCACGTCTACTCTATCTTCAACCGACTCCATACACATACACATACTCCCCTTATTACATATGTTTTATAACTCACACGCAGGTGAGGTGAATTAAAGGATTGGTTATGGGGAATTTCATAAAACAACCTTAGAAACACATGTCTTATATAATAAAGTATGTAGGGATGATACTCAGGCCATCATATTTAATTTAGTAATAAATAATTTCAATCTCATGCAACTAAATTAAATTAAATTTTACCCATACATATATAGGTCTAGTAAACGGTCATGATCAATCACACAAATTCAATAATTTTTAATTTAAAACATCTTTATAGTATTCATTTCAATTTGTTCTTATATAAGATAAAATGTTCATGGACTAATTAAATTAATTATCTTATTAAACAATTAATTCAATTTATCTTATTTCATCCAATAGCCCTAAAATTTTCATCTTCTGTGAAAATAATGTAAATTATTTTAATTAATTTATTAAAAAATATATATCTATGTACTTAGAGAAAAATTAATGGAAACCAATACAAACTACTTATTGTGGATTTAACAGTATGCAATGCACACATACAGCATACTGTGTACAATAAATTTGTTGTAATTTCACAGCATATAATGCCAAAATAATTCCATACTGAACACAATAATATTGTGTTTCTTGTGGAATTTAATGTTTTGAGTGTTTATTATGAAATGATCTAACATCAATTATTGTTACGACCCCCTCCCTCCAAATATATCACAATGAAGGAAGAGAGATAACGACCCTAAGTCTCGCCTCTAGTAGGCCCTAGGTTGGAGACTAGAATCGAGGGTATAAATATTTCACATATATGGGAGGCATTACCCTTTATAATAAAATTGGATAATGTTATTGGATAAAAAAACTAAAAAATATAATAGATAATATAAAACAAACCCAAAGGAATTCCAAAATGCATGAATAAAGTAAACCAATACATATAAAAGTCTCCAAAGTAAAGTACCAAAAGACATGTTCGACATCAGTGACTCAATTGTAGCTCAAACCTAGAAAGTAATTTCTATATTAGTCCAAAAATTATTCTTATAAACCTAAAAATAGTTTTTATACATAGGGTGAGAATATATGTATGCTCAGTAGGGGTGTAACAAAGGTCTCAAGTGAACATGTGAAAAGAGCATGCTAATGTTCCAGTGAACAAATAATAGAACCACTAAGAACATAAATAGGTCAATTAACCAATACCATCCTCACCATAACTCTCTCACAAAATCTTGCATCCAATATAGTAATATAACAATGATATCATACAAAAGTAAGGAACCCTCCTACTACTTCCCCATTGATTTTCCACTCTCAATCCCCAATGTACAATGTCTAGTGCTCCCATCCCTTCCATACACATCACATCACATCACATCACATCACATCACATCACATCACATATCATCCATCTCTGATGTGGGTCAAGATAAATCACTACTATCCCCACCATCGCAAATTCTAGCATCTAGTGCTAACATCAGGTGTCATCACATCACATGTCACCTGAAGACACTTAAACCATCATAGAAAATCTAACCCAAAGTCACATGGTCTATCACATCTCATCACAACCATAACAACCACATTTATCTATAATACACCTTGTACAACACTTCATATCTCACCCATATACACCTATTACATCACTACTAAAGAAAAAATGGGGTGGAGGGGGAAGCCATCTATCCATATCACCACCATCCTGAATGTTGGGGATAACTCCTGAAACCCAGAACCTCTAGTCATTGTTAAGGTTATCCAACTCAGATGAGGCACATATAGAAGTAGATCAAACAAAAATGATATAAATATAGAACACATTACCCAACCTATGGGTTTATAAAAACTACACGAGTTAATATCACATCACCACTACCATGCCATATAATGACAATCATAGCCTCTACCACTACAATATGCAACACACCACACCACCACACATAACCAAAACACAATTTTTCACTTTCAATTACACAATAAAAAACATATATTAGTTATTCTATTTTCCACACATTAACATCCATCCCATTATATTCAATTACAAACCCATTCATCTATATTTTTCATTCTGAATTGTAATTTACTCCATTTTTAACTAAGAAACTAACACAGCCACTCCATTCCACAACTTACCCATCTTACATCAACTATCGTAATTGTGAAACACTATCCAAACCATCTTACCACAATAACAACAATCTCAACACACTATTAATCCCCAACAAACAACACCATCACAAATAACTACCACACATCATCACCATTGTGCGCCACAACCTCTATAAACCCCGACCATTGTGCACCACACATCATCGCCACTGCGCACCACAGTCTCTTCAAAATGCATCACACAACTACCTAAATCATATATGTGCTAACCAACTGCATCACAATATATCCCCAAACACTATATATAAAATCCATTCAATCCTATCATTGCACAATATCCCAAGACATGAAAGGAAACACATTAAAGAAATCACACCCAACAAAAACACATCCAAGCTTCCATAATTATTTGTGGGATTTTGTTACATTAAATATTTATTTATCATGGGTATTATAAAAAAATGGATTCCGTGGGAAATAATTTTACAATCATAATATACGTTCATTACCCTTTTAATCAAGGTGTGACCACACGACATAGTATTGGTATCAAGTCATATCGACTACTACACAATCAAGGCTCTCAATAGCCTTTATTTTATGTATTGGAAACATTAATACTCTATGAAATCAATAACATATATCCAAGTATTAGAGAATACGATATATCCCCAAAACACATCAATTACAGTTTTTAAAATCAATTATTATAATTATTTCAATAGTTACTATCTACCCAAAAAATAAAAAACAAGTAATATCCACACATAGCACATATAAAGGGAGAGAATTAGGATCCCCTACCTTGAAGAAAATTTCTGACTTCATTGTTCCCCATAAAGAGAAAAAGAAATAGTACAAAAATGGAAATCACACATAGAAGATCATGATCTCCCATAACCAAACCAAATAGTGTCAAAACACAACCTAGTCTCACCTAAATCCAAAGAAACATTGTTGTAGTGGAACCTTGGAATGGGAAATGAAGTAAACACATGTATATAGAGGATGGAAATCACCACCAACCACTAATGAGAAACTAGAAGTTCCAAATGATTAAGGTGGGGGAAGAAATGAAAGAAATCCTCCTAAAATGGCCTAGGGTTTGTTCACAAATCTATAGATGAAATGGTCAAATGAGTAGAAGATCATCCCAATAAAAAATAAAAATAGGATTTTGGTTACTTGAATTATTAATTAAGCCATACTTTTACCTCATATTTCCCATGGGTCCATAGATTCACATCATAAAACTCACTTTTGATATGTTAAACCTTTCAAACCTAAATGATCACCGAAATAAATGGTGCCTTCGGATAAATTATCTTATTTGAAAAATCACTTTCTGACGGTGTAAAATACCTTTTCAGGACCACTCCTCTACTAGGTAAAAGTTATAAACTAGTTATCCACACAAGACATAAACCAACATCTTATGTCATAAAATCCTAATTTATGTAATAAATACTATGATTCAATTTTTTTTCAACTCCAACCTCAACTGAACATCCTCTTGCCTCTTTAGATAACCCTCTATCCAAAAAACCAAAAACATAATAGGCTGGGAAGGCATGAACCATTATATTATATACCTCTCTAATGATTATCATCCCTGAGAAATAAAAAAATACAAAAAAAATAAAGGGGTCTAAGAAACCACCCTATGAGATACCTCTCATGGATCTTGTTACACTTCAACACTACAACTGTCCAAACACACCCAATTGAAGTATCCTCAAAACATATCATGCAACCATATCATCGCCTCTCACTGGGAACAATACCACATCATCTGAAACTAGCCACAAACAACCTCTTTCCCATAAAACTATCCATAAAACCATCTCACCCTCTAGACATACCAAGACAAAAAAAATACCGCAACAAAAAAAACACTTCCTCGAGTACAAAAACTAGGGAATTCTATATTCTGTGTCAAAATGGTATCCTATTTGGGTGACACTAACTTTTCCACATAGTTTTAATCACGTCAAAGTATAATGTGTCTTGATAAGGAATCGTGTCTTCCCTTTTTTATATTCCATGGGATTTATCACATATCTTACTTGGAGAAATAATAGAATCTCATAACAGAATAAGAAACAAATACCACATCATCCTGGAAAAAAATAATGAAAATTAAAATTCAAAACAACTCTGGGTATAGGGAACGCATTTACATCTCTCACTCCCAATTAATCTTATCCAAGTCAGCATTCCTCCATGAAACAAAAAAAAGGAATGTATTTCCACACAAAACACTATCTTAATGATCCTTGATCTCCACTGGACACTACAAGAATGTTACACCATCTTCAATATCTAACTCCCCCTCTAGTTAATGTTTTGAGATTCATCACAATGATACCGATGAATTTGTGACATGTGGCAGACATATTGGATCATCTCCAATAGTAGTGGGAATTCCAACCAATATTCCACCTCTCCATATCACCCCAATACGTCAAAGTACCCAAACAATTAAGGACAACTATTACTCCCCCAGCTAAACCATTATTTTTCTCATTTAGGGGAGACTCTTAAGAACAAAGTGTGTCCTACCTCCAACTCTGAAGTCCTCTACCTATTCTCATCATATGCCATATAATATTCATTTGCCTCCATCATCTTTTCTCTTACAAACTAGATATTTTTTATCATTCTCTTCACCACATCAGGACCAAAAATTGTAATTTCCATAACCACTACCTTGTAAAATATAGAATGACATGATTTTCCATACAACTCTTCAAATAGAGACATGATAATGGATGAGTGATAGCTATTGTTTTACATAAACTCAACCATTGTAAAGTTCCTTACCCATGATCCACCAAAGTCCATGATGAAAGCTTGCAATATATTGTCCCGCATCTGGAAGGTCTTCTCCATATTCCCTTTTATCTGAGGGTGGAAACCAGTGATATGGAACAACTGAGATCCAAAATCATGTTGAAACCACATACAGACCATAAAGTTCAAATGAGGATCTCAATCATAGATAATGGTCATTAGTACCTCATGAATCCTAAACACATCCTCCACATAATACATTTCTAATACATTCACAACAATTTATTCATGGATCTCTACAAAATGATCTAACTTCATCATTCATTTCACTACCACCCAAAAATAATCACATACACTCTAATCCTGAGGTAATATTATGATGAAATCAATCAATATGTCTTTATATTTCCACTCAAGAACATACAAAGATAGTAACAACCCTCCAAGTGCATGGTGATCCTCTTTTACATACTAAAAAATCTAATACCTTTATATAAAAATTTTCAAAAAAAATCATACTTATACACAAAATCTATATTACCAATCCTTGATACATATTTTTTACATTTTCGTTCACCACTAAAGGTGAGACATGGGACTCATGGAGAAATAACTTTTTTATCACTTGTGTAATAATCAACCTCTCCAAGAACAATATCTATTTCTGGACATCCTTCAACAATTCCTCAGGATCATCACCATGGACAACATTTTCATGAACCACCTCTTTCTATGAGTTTTCCCACAGAGACTACTCCACCTACTGCATCAAGGATGACTCAAAAGTCATTTAGAAGAGACATCCCCATCCACTACTCTCCCTAATATCATTATTCTTCACTAAAAGTTCCTTTATACCTTTCCAAATGTCCGAAGACTCTTGAGCCACATGTCCTTGGGAATTATAACTCAACACAAAGAAACCACATTCCTATTTCCCTAGGTGTAATAGATCTCAAAATCATAATACCATAGAATCTTCATCCACCTCTATTTATTTAGATTCTGATCCTACTGAGGTAAAACATATTTTATGATCTTTTGGTCTTTGAAAAGTATAAAGCTGTTTCTAATGAGGTAATGTCACCACAACATTAGTGAAAAGACAATGGCCACTAACTCTAGGTAATGTGTGGGATAGTTAGACTTGTGGGAATGTAACTACCTTGACCCATAATAGGTCCCCACTCCCAACTATATCAACATGAATCTAAATCCCAATTGGGATGCATTATATAAACCCTAAAACAACACCCCCCCCTTTGGTAACCAAAGTGTTGGATCACTAACCAACTTTTACTTCATGTAATTGAACACTTCCAAGAACTCACTACTCTACACAAAATCCTAGTACTTTCTAGTCAATATTGTTAACCGCATTGTAACATGGGATAAATCAGTCATAAAAATCTGATAATATCCTGTAAGGCCAAGGAAAATTTGATCCTCTATCATATTCTTGGGTGATTTACAAGAAATAACCGCCTCCACCTTAAATGGGTATACTAACAAACCCTTTTGAGATACTACATGTATAAATAAATGAACCTATCATGTATTGATCTCACAAATTATAAATATACCAAAGATCTAGTGGTGTTTAAGGACATGAAAAATAGAACAAATATTCACATCATGATTCTTATATGAACAAAATTATATCCAGATATAATCAAGGAATATAATGTTTAACTGATCTAGGAATTCATGGAATGTGGATTTCATGAGTCTTATGAACATGACATGGGCATTTGTAAAAACAAATGGAATGGATACAATATCAATGTGCACATACCTACACCTAAAGGTAGTCTTCAAGATATCCTCATCCTTCACTCACAATTGGTGATATTCAGACTAAAAGTCGATCATATAAAACCAATAGCTTCTTTCTACTAGTCAAATAGATCATCAATCCTCAGAAAAGGGTAACAATTTTTAAATGTTACTTGTCTAAACCATTGATAGTATATAAACAACCTTAGAATATTTTTCTCCATCATGGATAACAATACTAGAGAACCCCACAGGGAAAAAATGGGTCATATGTAACCCATATGAATTATATCATCCACAAATTACCTCAAATCACAAAACATAATAACCTCCATCTAATAGGGACCCATCAAAATTAGAAATGCATCTTGTTATAATTATATCTAAAACTCAACATCATGTCTAAGTAATAGGTTCATAACCTCAACCAGAGAAATCTAAAATTACTCCTACCTAACCCTGGTAATATCCACTACCATATATCCTACTAATAGCTCCAAAAAATGAGAAAAAATAGGCTCTACATTCCTGCCACCCTTTTGATAACCTCTCTCACCAATAAACGCCACTCGTTGTCCCTCCACATTAGAAACAAAATTCTCTAGAAACATCTGATGACTGCAAAAATGGAAAATATCCAATCTACTCCATGTGTAAAATTAAATTATTGTATTAGTGTCTAGAGAAAATATCATATTGACAGGTGCATCCCCATCACTAGCCAAAGTCCCCTGCACACATCAACTAAAATAGCCTGGCCTATAATCATTGGAGAAAACACCAGGGTCACTGTAAGTCTCTCCACATTTATTTCCAACATATAGGTCAAATCAAGATAGATAAATAAATGTAATTCTCTTGAATTAAACAAATCACAAAAAATTGTAGATTATAAACTGATCATACCTCAAACAACTCCTAGCTCTAACAGCACTATTACATCTAATGTGTGATTCTAACCATGCCAAGATCCTATGAATCTTTATTCAAATCCCTCATTAACATACTATAGACTAACTACCTATGTATGGGTACTATCATGATGATTCCCTCTTCCAACATCATATGCTCTTTTCTTATGAAGAATCACAGGCGATCCCTCCCACTAAAACTACCTTATAGGTAACTTCTACTACTATTGAAAAGGGTTCCGAAACTAACCTACCTAAGTGGTAGAATGATAGTATTTTTTGTTACCATTTCCCCCACATGCATATCAATAAAATAGAAATCCTATTATAGGTTCTTGGGATCCACTTTCCCTATAAGGATAGAAAGAGATATGTCATGGTTAGTTTCCCATAGATAAGAACCCTGACTACCTGAACACCCAGGGTCTGCTAAATAAAGATATAATCCTTTTAGTTCCATGTAGGACACTCTATGATGGCTCAACTCCTCGACAAAACATCCCCTTAATAACCTCATCCTTTTTATTCACCTGCAAATATAAAGGGATCGTAAACATAGTGACTATATACCTGATTAATAGTAAAAAAGAATCCTCTCGGTGTTGTTTTATGGACTCAACAAATAAAAAAATATGGTGAAAGGTGTTGGAGGTCCTTAAACCTATTACCAATATTTTTCACACTCAGGATCTCCTACAAAAGGTAAAAAAATATCTTACCCATTTTCTTCCCTCATCGTTAATAGCAGGAATTCTGAATGGAACTCTTTTTGAAATTCCATCCATAACTTTCTTCATCTTTATGGTCACTAAGAAACATCATACACCACTAAAATATATCTCCCCTCATCTGAAAAACTAACAATATCACCCAGATCTCATCCAACAATTGAATCATATTGCAATTTATCTTGATCTCTTCAGACAAGATCTCTTTCTCCAGATCTGAGACCCTCCCTTTATGCTTCCCCAAACTCTATCGTTGAAAGGAAAGTGTATCCTAATTACATGCCTCATCCTCCAATATCAAGTCAATATTATTTTGGTAAACCATATCATCTCTCACAACATCACCTTCTTTAATCCTTTAATGTATGATGAACAAGATCTATTTCTAAAAATAAATAAGAATTACTAATCCCGTTAACAAGGTATTTTATAACAGCTGATTTATTTAATTAATTTTATTTTCCAATAAAACCCCAATTAAAAAACAAAAATAATTAATCATGATACATGTAAATCTCTTATGTATCTAACCAAATAATTATACCACCTCAATTAGTCATTCAATAATCTCGTATTCTATTAACTGGATTGTGGGGGCCCGAAAATACTGTCTCCTAGCTGGTCACCCTGGCATATGTCACACACCAAGGTTAATTGGCACCTTCTACCTAAAAACACATGCAAACTCCATACTACCTAACACCAAAATCTATCCTCCCTCACAACCATAACTTTGATACCACTCATTCATGACCCTTTCCCTCCAAAGATACTACAATAAAGGATAAGAGATAATGACCCTCAATTTCCACCTCCAGTAGTCCCCAGGTTCATGACTAACACCGATGGTATAAAAATTTAACATATATGGGAGTTTATACCCTATATAATAAAATTTTATTGGGAGATAAGACCAAAAACAAAAAACACTAGTATATAATAGTATATAAACCCAAATATGACCCACAATGCATGAATAATTTGAACTAATACATATAAAAGTCTCTCAAGTCAAGTACCAAAATAAAAGTCATATATCAGCGACCTAAAAGAAACTTCAACCCAACTAGTAAAGTATAGATCAGTCCCAAAATTCCACCGAGAAACCTAAAAATTATATATAAATATAATGACCAAACATGTATACTCAGTAGGGGAAAAAACATGGTCTCAATTTCACATGTGTAAAGAGAATGCTAATGCACTAGTGAAAAAACCAAAGAACCAACAAGCACCTAGTAATTTAAAATAACCAAACCAATAATCACCATGGTTTTCTCCCAAAATAAAACATCTAATATAGTAATATAACATTGAGTTAATAACAAATCAAGTTTCTCTAACACTACTTCCCCACGGGTTTTCTACTCTCACACCCCAACATCAAACGTCTTGTGTTCTCATCCCTTTTATACAAATCACATCGTATACCATCCATATCTATTGTTGGATAAGATTCATCCCTACCTTCCCCACACACACAAGTTATATCATCTAGTGAAAGAATCACGTAACATCACATCACATCTAACCGAAATACACATTGACCATCCTAGAACATCTCACCTGAGTACATCTGGGACATCACATCTCATCAAAACCAAAAAAACACATCTTTCTAGAAGGCACCTAGTCTGACACTGAACATATCAACTCTATACACCTAGGTCATCACTAAAAAATTAATAAAGGGAAATAGGTGGTATCCATCCATCTATATCATCATCATCCTGGGTGTTGAAGAAAATACCTAGAACCATGAAACTCCAAGTGTTGGTAAGGTTATTCCACTTGGGTGGGCGTGCATAGAAATAACATAAACCTTCATGATATATATATAAATATATATATATATATCAAATTATAAAACCTAATGGTTCACAAAAACTACACTAGAACACACAATATCACAACTATTATACCACACAACAACTATCACAACCATTTCCACCACTATATGCAACACATCACACCACCACACATAACAACACAACATTTATCACATTCAATTGCACACTCCACTAGTTTTATTCATTAATCCATTTACTATAGATCAACTTCCATCCAATTATATTCAATTACCAATCCATTAAAATTTTTATTTCATTTGGCATTATAATTTTTCAATTTTCATACAAATAACTAACAACCACACCACAGTACAATAGGACCACCTCACATTAACTGTATGTGTCATACTATACTAGATAAACCATGATGCCACAATATACTAACCACACCATGATACAACAAGGAACAACACTACCACAGATCACCACCACACATCATCTCCACTATGCACTAGAACCCCTGTTCACCACAACTAGTGTTCACCCCACATCATCACAACACATCATCACCGATGAGCATCACAACCTTTGTTCACCGCATCACATAACTACCAACATAGCATCCATGATAACCAAATGCATCACATCACATTCCTATACACTCCGTGACCTAATAGATCACTCCTACCATCAAAAAACAGGCCAATTCACATAAGGAAATACAACAAAGAAACCACACACAACAATAACACATCTCAGATTATACATTTATTTAGGTTATTTTATCATATTACCAATTTATTTATCTTGGGTATTGTCCCAAAAAACCATATTCCATGGGAAATCATTGTATTATCCAAATATATATTAATTATCCTTTTAATTAGGATAAAATCACACAACACATCAAGGGTCTTAATTCATATCAAGTAAAATGAAAGAAATGATCCCAAAAACTATCATTTCTGATATTAGAAACAAGAATGCTCAATATCATCAAAAAAATATATAAAATAAATAAATCAGGTTATATCTATAGCATACCTATCAATTTCACTTATTCCAATTATTTATATATATTATTCTAACCATTAATGTCCACCCAAAGGGAAAAAAATCATGAAATCCTCACACATATCAGATATAAATGGAAAGAATGAGGATACCCTACCTTGAACAAGATTTATGATGCTAATACACAACATAAGGAAAATAAGAAAAATGTCAAAAACCAAAACCAAACATAGAAAATCGTGATCACCGTAAACTACACTAAGGGGTTATTAAAACGTATCCCAAATTCACGTAAAAACAAATAAACATCATTGCAGTGGATACCTTGAAAAGAAATATAATGAAAAGGGTATAAAGATTAAGTAACTCTCCATTGATGACTATCAAGAAGCTATCAAAACCCATGGATAATGTGGGGGGATGACTGCTAGGAAATCCTCCAAAAAATTCGCAGAGTTTATCTACAAAACTAAGGATAGAATGGATGAATGAGGAGAGAATTGGTCGCACAAAACAAAAAATTCGTTGTAAGTCAGTTGACTTACCATGTAAGCCACACTTTTACTTCATAAGTCCCAATGGTCTATGGATTTATGCTATAAAACTAAATTTTATGATGTAAATTCCTCAAAACCTCAACCGTTTCCAAAAAAATGGTCCCTTGAGATAAATTAAGTTATATAGTAAATCCATATCTTACGGTGTAAAATCCCTTTCCATGGCCACTCCTCTCCTGCATAAAATCCATAAACTATCCATCCACACAATCTATAAACCACCATAATATTCTATAGACTCTAATTTTATGGTGTAATAGGTATTTTGTAGCTCTAAACTCCACCAAATCTCTTTTATCCTCATTCAATAACACTCTAATAATAAAACTAATAAAGTAACAGGCTGGGAATTCATGAACTTTTGTAGTTTCAGTTTCAAACAATATGAAAAATTAATTAATCATTTATTATAATATAAATATTAATGATCAGGGTGTGCTATCAAATTAATAACCCACAAAACTCGAGTCAATGAGATTTTATTTAGTAATTAATTAAAATTAATATTTCAAAGTAAATAGGTAATTTGTGTGATTTTTACATTCTGGAAACATGGTGTGTATATCAATTCATCGGATATCTAGATTACATGCATATGGACTCGACGTGTTACACTTTAATACATTAATGAAGTACATTGTGCATAGAATCGATACTTGGTGTGTACTTCATGTTACAAAGATGACATCCTATAAATGTCACATATTAAATACATGTGTTGAATTTATTATGAGATGTGCCTTGATCTTGTGTATTCCACCATTAAAACATGTGGACTAAATAGTGTGTATGAAATCAACAGAGCATGTAGTTCAGAAAATTCATGTTCCACCTTGGCTGCTCATCACATGTTGAATGTAATAAACATGGCATGAATTCATTACATCATAACTCGGATGTTTCATGGGTGTCTTGGTGAAATGAACAAGGATACAAAAAATGTTTTTAAGAAGTACATTTCATGTACTCTGTTGTTATTTGAAAAAAAACATATAACCTTTAGATGGGTTCTTTATATCTATTCATTGTCAACTATTTACTAATATGATTTATAAGAGAGAGAGAAAAATAAGAGAAATCTGATATTTTGAAGATGGTTTAAGAATTTATTTTAACTTGAAATTAAATTTATCTTTTAAATGTGTAATTATCAGCAATCAAATAAATAATCATAAATTCGAATGTACCTCTTTCATAGCACTTATCGGTTCTAAGTGTAGTACAAGGACTTATCGATGTTGATTACAACTAAAAAAATATTATTTAATGGATCATTATTCATATTTTAGAAGACATAAAAATCATTAATAGTGAATGTTTTCCCAATATTATTGATATATATGGTTTCTAGAAAAAATAAAAAATCTTTAAATGTTACATTTATAATTTATTTAAAGACATCAGAAGAAATAATTCCCCAATCTTGAGATGTTTATCAGATGAATATATTGATCATTCAAAAACATTTTTTTTCAACATTCATTATGTTTATAATATCTAAGAGTATAATCCCAATTGTAGGGACTCACACATGATCCCTTGGTATCTACACAATGATGATAAATTTTTGAGTGCTAACATGGTTCAGTCTTGAAGAATTGTCCTGGAAATATCATTCATTAGATTATGGAGGAGGAAAGATAATATCTAGAGCATTCTTAAGCCATGATATAGATCTATAAATTTCATTTTGTAAAGAGATTATGAATTTTGATCAACCTCTACACAATATATATACTAATCTTTTTATATAGATAAGTTTAAGGTTCAATATTATAAAATTTCAAAAAGTAACTTGAATAATATAATATATACTATATAACACCATTCCATGTAATATTATTATTGTTATTTTATCTAGGTATGCACTAACTGGAACAGTGATAAATATTATTTTACCAGCTTACAGATTAATATTTATCAACATACACAATATTGGTCTGTTAGTTCTCATCAGGATTTATAAATAAATGTTATATAACAATATAATAATTAATTACCTTGTAAATAAATATTTATTTAATGTATATAACCAAAAAATCCTAAAACAATATTCCATATACTTGAGAATAATATTTATTCTAAAAATTAAATTCAATAAGAATTTAACTGAGATTAATGGGAAGACTTATTGTGACACCCTCTATGTTTCTTTATCACTGGCATTAGGTGGGATTTTCTAAAGGCCAAGTTTAATATATATTAATGGGTAAAGGAACCCAATATAAATAAGTTAATGTCACGACATTGAAAACCACATATGATAACTCAATATATAATATAATCATTTTTTCATGATATATTATCACGTAAGTTACACACTCGTGTCATCAACCTATATACTTGATATAACATTATTTGATTATATGAAATAAACTCATCATTAAATCATTTTCATGTAATTGAATGTGATAGTTCTATTGGAATCAAAGGGTTGAGATACAAACTTCCATTAATATTAAAGGGGAAAATATTACCTTCATCTATTCATTAACAACATCTCATTCATAAAGAACCAAATATATCCAACTTCCCCACATACTATTTTATTCATTATTTGAAATAATAAATATAACTGTATAATTAATTACATGAATTAATAATAATCAAAAATCCTAAGTACTATTACACACAATCACAAATAATAATATCACAGGACACATAAACATATCCAATTCCTACTAGAGATTTCAATCTCATAATCTCCCATATTGAAGATTACTATGTAAAAAATTCATGAGAAGAATAATTTTCTACTTACAATTAATCACTCCTGATGGTCAGTAAACTATATTCCCCATAATTTAATTTTATCTGACCATAAAACAAGGTTTATGAATATTCTCATGGAATTTAAATGTTCTTATCATAGTGGGTAACCGCTATAGAATTTTAATGCAATAAATGCTCGAGAAAATTATTACATTAAAGTCAATTATGACTATTAATGATATTTCATAATATATTTAAATTTATATTCACTTCTTTGAATATACATGTAAATTAAATAGAAAATAATTTGTTCTAGAATACCAACTCTAATAATTTTCTTATATTGATTGTCCCAAATCAAGATATCCCACCAACACTTGGTTGTACCTGTTAATATGTAAGCCTCAAGCTTCACCCTCTACTATAAGGTTGGATACAAATGATTGAAAAAAATTTGGAAATAATCGGGCCAAACACTTCTATCTAGGGGTTTCCCACCACATTAAGCATGGGTGGTTGATACAGTTGAAACACCCTCATCAGATCGGACATAGAAGGAACTATGAGAGTAGTCTCCCTCTGCATGAATAGAATGAACCTTAGAAAAATATCATATAGTTGACCATTCATTGGATTTATTGTTATCATATGAAGTTTATACCTATCATCTTGAGGTGGGTACTAGTTACCACTCTCCTGATGCTTATTCAGAAGATGACATAGAGGTATTTTCTCTAAACCGGTCAACAAACACCTTAAATCATAGGATTCATAACAAGATCAACCTTGGAAGGATAAATGGAGAATAGATAACCACAATCATAGGATCTCTTTATTTCGTGTCTTAATAGGAGAATTAAAATATTATAATAGATTCATTCATTCCTTTTTAGCAGATATTTAAAGAGTTTTATTTCACCATCTAGATAAGAAAATGATTCATATTTTGTAAATACTCCCTCCCATGAACAATGCATACCCACATGTTTTCTTGCATGCCTACCATGACACAAGAATTCTTACCTCATATTGTGTCATTCCATGAGAAAAATCTCAAAAAATATTAACATCACACAGCAATTGTATCACTCAAGGTGGAATAACATCCCAACTGTAATAACAGAATCTAAAAAACATCATTACCATCCCAAGTAACATAGATTTACCCTACACATGGGTTAACTACATCCATGCATGAGCACATTACCAATACCAGACACATCCTATTCTCCTATAAACCATTACCAAATAATCAATCAAAATTAAATACCTCCAATGATGCCACTTTGTAACATACTCATACTGATTCTCCCCCACGTAACTAACATGGGTCACAACATGACCCCACCTATGCCTCCCTGTATCCCAAAGGATATTAACTAAAGGATATTTACTAATATTTATGGTGGGAATACTACACCCTCGAGTGTAGAATAATAAAATCTGTAGAAAACATGAATAAAAATGAATATAAATAAACTCTAATAGATAATAATGATATTTTAAAATCGATTGAAACCTAACGAACCATTTCATTTCATACTGTATTCCAAACTAAATGTCATGGTAAATGTAAAATGAGTAAATAAATAAATGGAAGACTCAAAAAAAATATTTCTAATATTATACCTGAACCTTTTGATCAATATTATCTCAAATATTATGTCACAATAAGAAATAAAATAGTTAAGCACATGGACCCTCCCCCTTGTCAAGTCCTCCACCCATGAAATATTCCCAATTACCAAATGGAGGCCTAAATATGTTGTGATTAAAAATTACAAGGCCACCATAAATATTTTCTAAACCAATATATTCTAAGATAAATATTGTATGAAACAATATGTTAAATAAGTTATTAATTTATAAATTGATATAGAACATCAAAATAAATTGGGTGACCCTCAAGCTCTAGGATGACACTCGAGGTCAGTTCAAACCTACTTTATAATGATGTTAGGTGTGTATGTACTTTCACCCTAACACAATAATCAAGAAGTACATCTATTTTCTTTCACCAAGTATATCCCTAATGCATCATTAGTATCCATTCATCTCACCCTGAATCAATAAGTAGTAAATAATCTCACCTACAGTATCAAAGTAATCATGCACCTCACCCTCGGTCTTTTAGTATACATGAGTATTTCCCTCAACCATCTATTAATCTTGTTTCACACATTCAGGTTTCATAGATCATTGCATCTCACCCAAAGGTATCATTCAATCAAACATATCACACTCAAGCATCAAACTAATTTGTGTTTCACCCTAAGGTACCAAGAAAAAAGCAAGGCATATAAAATTACCACATAATCCAAATATGTCACATATACTTTATTGGTTATTTTTTACAAACTTAGAATTACATTTTATTACCCTTTTCATTCCAAGTTATCAATTCACATAACAAGTATGAGAATTTTTTCATTCTAAACAAATCCAATTATCATTTCTTATTTCATCATTTCAATGTATCATTTATCCATTATACCCTTTACTAATTCTGTACCAGTATCCTCTCATAATGCATGTGATCTAAGTATATTATCAATTAATGAGATAAGAAACTAATGTAAATAATTCCACTATTTGGTTAAAAAATTATAGGGTTTCAATTTCATATTTTTAATCCAAGTTCAAGGGTTGGAACACAACTCAGGTGGCCACAATTCTTAGCCTTAATCACCATCAGGACCAATGGGACTTAGGGGGGATCTGAGGATGAGAAATTAAATCCTATATAGTGTATTCCAATTAATATAGTTCATGTGAAAGTTATTTAAGTATGGTCAAACTAGATTCACATACTAAAGAAACAAATCTGGAAAATGGGAGTTGTTTTATACCACTTACCTTAAACAAAAAATAAGAGATGCAAGGATTAAGCATCCATATCTGTGAATGAATCTATGATACCATATGGAGAACATTTGATACATCCCTTCAAGACTAGAATAAGGAGATCCAATAGGATATCCAAAAAATAGAAAAACTAATAAAAACTCAATGATTCAATTCATCTGGATCAAAGAACAGATCAAGGAGTCAAGGGATAGTGTTGTAGAATCCAAGGAAGCCTTAAAGAACCCTGAAAATTTAATAAATCCAAATTTAGGGTAAAAAATACAGTCAGTTAAGACTTAAATTGGTGTTCTTGGGCTAAAAAATACAATTCTACACCTCACTATCCCATCTCATCCCGACACCACTGGCCAGTTGTTCGCTGCCACCATTGTAACGACCCAAAATTTTATTAATGAAAATTCCTCTTGATCAAATTAAATTCATATTATGTAAAATGGTTATATAAAAAATATGCACAAGGTTTTATGTTTTTGAATTTTCAAATACCATTAATAATTGTTATCGTTGCTAATATAGTCGTTGAACAGTGATCACATGATTAGTATAAATCTAGGGCTTTAACAAATCCAATTTACTCAGATAATGGAAAAGATAGCCTCATTTAGTAGAATTTATCCATAAGAATCCCATTTTTCAGAGCGTGGAAAGGAATTAGCATCATTGGTCTTCTCTCTTGACCAATACCATGGTGAGCTTCAATATGTTTAGCGTGAACAGAATTTCCTACATGAGAAGTGGGAGTTAATAGAGATTACCACCCGAGCGATGTTATCTGAGCCACCCCAAGAGTTTTTCACAACTGTACACCTTACCCTTAGGTCACATTCAGGTTTTATAAGGGGTTATTTAACAAGAACCCATCACAATGATCATGTTCATTGTTTTTGTAAAGAATATTCGTTCATTTTATCGTTGATACTTTGTAAGTAGTTTTTAAAAGTAGAAATGGTATTTTTAGTTAATATTCAATTAAAACCCATTTTAATGAATTAATGGATTTTTGAATTAAAAAATATTTTAAGAATATATTATTACTAAATTAAATTTTATTAAATATAAATTATCTTATAATTTTATGAATATAAATGTAATTTTTATTATGGTTTGAAAGATGTTTTTTTCAAAACCCCTAAATTTTTGATAAATGTCGGTTTTTATTTTTAAAAGTAAAAATTCACATATTTATAAAATTATTTAGATAAAATTAATATTATTTTTGTATTTAGGGCACTTAAATTGTCTAACAGTGAATTCATCATAATTTTCTGAGACAGTCGAATTTTTGGGTAAAAATTAAATATCGTTTAAATATATAATGTGTTTTATGACATCATAATGAACAAATAGTGATGTAATAAAATAATATGAAAGGTTTTTTATGACAATATATGTTTTAACATTAATTTAATCTGATTTTATATATTTTTTATTAATTTTATGGTGACTTAATGGACCCTCCAAGACTTCAAAAATATTTTACCTTATTAAAATGATTTTATTGAGAAGGTGACTCACCACCACATAATAAAGCCTAATATTTTAATAATTTATTCAACTTTCCTTATAAAATAATGTTTTCCACTCAACTTATTCAAAAACTATGGTCATAAACCATGTTATAATTTGTGGTTTTAATTAGTTTAATGTGTAGTGTCAAAAACCTAAATAATAAATAATTCCCTCTCCTTTCATATATAAACCCACTCAATCTCCCATTCATCTTCACTCAAACCACATTTAAATTGAACAAACCCTTACCCCATCCCTTTATAATCCTCCCAAGTTACCCCAAGCTCCCAAAAAACCTCTCTTAATCCTCTCTCAAGCCTTTAAGATCACACTTCTGAGTAAGTGTAACGACCCAATGTTTTTCAATAGAAATTCCCTTCTCCTAAGTATGTCAAAAAATCACAAGAAAACACAACATAATGAACAAATAAGTTCTAATTGTCCATTAAACGTATGTTTGTCACTTCTGTGTTTGGAATTTCAAAAATCTGGCATACATGGTTGTAATCAGTAAGTTATTTGGAGTCCAAAAAGGAAAACATTATTTTTGGTGAATAGTAACCTACCCTAATGAATAGTAACATACTCTTATGTATAGTGATATACCCTAATGAATAGTAACATCACCTATGATGGTATAAAAATAATATTCAAGTTGGAAGTATGATATACCTATATTTTAGAATAAGTTAATGAATGTATTAAAACTGGTTTTGATAATAAATTATTATTTTAATTAAATATTAAAAAAATCAAATTTAGAAAGTTATTTTTAAAAAATGGACTTCATTTTTGGATTCTAAATGTCAAAAAATGTTTAGGGTGAATTTTTTGTATTTTTATGAAATACTTGAATTTTTTATGAATAGTAGAATCTGATAATTCACAATAAATTCTAAATAATGGATTAATTGAGTCATCAATGATGTCTTACTGATGTTATCCCACTTGGTTTGGAATCACATGATAAAATCACTATTCTTAGTCATGTAATACTTATTATTCCTTGTCTTGTGAATAAATAATAAATTAATGTTTACAATATTGTGAAATCTCTCCTCTCCTCCACTATAACCCCCCCCCCCCCCCTCACTCCCTCTTCTTTACACTCCTATAAAGTCTTCTTCCTTGACATTATTCTGCCCAAATATTTCCCCAAGGTCCTACCCCACGTCCAAAAGCTCTCAGACTCCTCAAAATAACATAACCTCTCCCCTTTAGAGGTTCTCAAAGGAGGAAGTCTCAAGAGGTAAATTCTTCTCCCCAATTTCTTCTTTTCTTTTAAGTTGTTTTATTTTTTATTTATTTCCTCACATACCTTCACCATAATAGTATGATAAATCTAGTAACATACATGTACTAGAATTTCTTCATGCTAGTGGTATATTTGATTATCTTCGCTCTTTTCCCCACCCTTTTATTTGAAGGAAATGAGAGCACCGTTTGAGATGTGCTAATTTAGCAAATTCACTGATAATGGTTTATCAATTACTCTTATTATCGTAAATTATGTTTATGAAACAATTTGTGTTATGGTTGAACCAGATTATTATATATGTAATATATCCTATTTTTTGTTATGTAATCATTTGATACAAATGGAATTATGTTATAAAGCAAATCACATTCTTTGTAATTGAATCCACCGATTAACAAAAACGGTTATCACTATGGTTATATATATAAAAATTAGACTTCACTATAAGTAACCTAATTAAAATTAAAACCATGTAATATCCTAGATATGAACTAAATAAGATAACTTCAATTCGGTACAACCACATTCATCTTTCATATAATCTAAACTTGAATATAAGTGAACCGATCCTTTAAAGCGAAGTAAACAAACAAGCCCGACCCATGAAATTGAACCTTGTAACTAATCAAAAAGGCATTGAATTTACTAAAAAGGGTTATAATAAATAAAATGAATATAGAATAGGTTATGTGATTATTAATTAATAAGCCTATTTTTTTATTCATGTCGCTAATAATAAGGGGAGAATACCAACAGATTTAAGGTAAGGGATCCTCCCCTTTTTACTCTTAATCAAGATTGTTCTCTATGCTATGCCTTCTTGTGTAATACCAAGTGATGGGGTATGTTTATAAACTTTCCCCATACTTCCCTAATGTTTTCTCAGGGATGAGAAACCCCTTATCTCTCTCATCAATCCCTCTTAGTTACAATTGATACCATGACAATAAACCATGATGGATTCTACCTGAACTTCCTTTATTCCTTCGGGTTGCTCTATATTTCTTTTTACCAAAATGATGTTGTCCTTTCTTTTATTTATAAATTCATAATTCTATTTATATTCTCCAAATTCATGTTACAATATCCATCTCTCATTCTCTTTCAGGGATATACATTCTTTTAAGTGAATCTCTCTTCGATACTTCCCAATAAGCACACTCGTTTTAAAAGAACTTCCTGAACATTTACACAATTTCATGTGCACTCTATATTCTGTTTTAAGACACCATTATCATTCTAAATTCTTTATTTTTATTACAAAAACCTTTTTGGTTCAATTATTGTTTTATATAAAAGAATTTCTTCTTTACTATTTTAAAATCTCTATAGTATTTTCCTTAGAACCGCACAAAGATGTTTTAATGCTAATGTTTCTAAAATACATTTCTCATATGTTGTCACTTATGTTTAACACCACTAACCATTTTATATGCCTATTTTACCCTATTAAAGTCCATGTATTTTCTAATTCTTTATTTACATGGACACTTTCATGATACACCCATTGGTTATGATTTATGCCATGATAGTGGTACCCAATTCTTTCCATGGGTACCCTTATGTTTGTGTATGATTGATTATGTATGATTGTATATGTGGTAAGAATATTTATGAACCAATAATATTCATGAAAATTTTGAGATGGGTGCACATAGATAGTGCTCTAATGCATTGGGTAAGGATAAGAATAATGAGATGCGATGTGAAACAGGATTGGTGATTAGCCTTGACTCGTACTGAAATAGGAAAAAGAATTGGTAGTCAGCCTTGACCCGTACTAAAGAAATGTTTTATGATTCTGCCACATTTATATGATTCCATATTTATATGATTCCATGCTTATATTAAATGATTTTATAAGTTTCATTCATTGGTTATCATTATGTCATGCCTCCTAACTCGTGTGTTTGAGATGTATCCGTATGTTCATTCTCATCACTTTGTTCATGTGTTCCCCAGGGTACCCTATGTTGATGTAAGGGCTAAAAGGAAGTTAGAAGCTCTTTATGGAGATTAAATAAAGAATTTTTTAGCCCCATGTTTTATCTTATATGTATCTAGTCTTCCAAGATAGTAGCCTTAACAATCCTTGGCATGTACTCTGATGATTAATTGTGCTTAAAATCATGAAATGTTTTTTTGAAAAGGCTCGAGTCACTATAGTAGGTATCAGAGGATGGTCTAGTTATTTTTGGAGATTAGGAATAGATCACCTTAGTGTGAACCATAAGGATGAGACTAAGTATAAGAAAACAGTCCGAAATTTTTGTTAGTAAAGATTAATTGGTTTATCAATAAAATACATCCATGTCTGGATACGAGCAGGTAGAGGTGGCTCTGGCACAGATGTATCTAGGGGTTAATCCCGAAAACACTGCTTTGAGGTAGACTCAAATGGGAACTGGTTCATGATAGCGGGCCTTGCTGCACTCTTGGTTACGACACTCCTAGGGGATATGCTTTGGTAGATTTAAGAACATAGTAAAAACTGTTATTAAGGGACAAAAAGAAGCCCATAAGAATATAAGTTAAGAAATAGATTGATGATAACCTATATATAAACCTAAGGAATCACAAGTTAGGATATAATTCTTATTTATAAGTTCATAATTTTATGTTCAAAGGTTTTTTTTATGCTCAATAGATAAGTATTCAAGACCTCTAATTATACGTTCTATTTCATAGTTAATGGAGGGAAATAGAAGAACACATTCCAACAACCAATGTGATATGAAATGTGATGATTGCCCTAATGACTTGCCTGATGTGATGGAAGAGGGTGCTCAAAACTTCATGGCAGTACTTACTCAGCAAGCTCAATTTATGAATAATAACTTGAATCAGGTCGAAAATCCTCCTCCTCTAAGGAAAGAGCAAGTTGTCATAGAATCCTTCATGCAGTAAAGGCCTCCCATATTTAGTGGGTCTTCTGATCCCCTCCTTGTAGAACAATTGCTTAACTCAATTGAAAAGATTTTCTCTATCCTACAGTGCTCAAAAGAAGAGAAATTTGTACTTGAAGTCTATCGTTTTTATGGGGAATCTAATAAATGGTGGACACTAATCAAGAATACAAATTCCCAAGAGTAAATTGATTACATAAAATGGGAGGAATTCAAGAGGATATTTTTCAACAAATATTTTCCTCGAACCCTCCATCTCAAGATGGAAAGAGAGTTCCTTGTACTCAAGCAGAAGGAATATGAGTCCATAGGGGCGTACAAAGTGAATTTTACAAGCCAAGAAAGGTACACCTCTGGCTTTGTCATGAACACTAAAAGCAAGGTGGATCACTTATTTAGAGGACTAAAGCTGAGTCTACAAAAAGTGTTGGAGATTTGAGACTTCAACTGCTATTAAAAGATTGTCTCTTGTGCCCTCAAGGTTGAAATGGTGATTGGATACTGTTGACACTCCTTTCGTCACAGAATATAAAGATTGGAAAAGGGGAAGATCTGAGATTAAAATCGTTCGACCTTTGAAAAAAACATCAAAAAATCGACAAAGGGATGAACAAGGAGAAATTTACCCATATGTCGCGCAATTTTCTTCATGGTCGCGCAAGTGGACTTGCACGACGAACTTTGGCGCGCAATTAACTTGCAAGACCTAATTGATAACCGCCCGGTAACCGCCTGGGGTCTTCTCATGCCTATAAATAGACCTTGTGGGCCCCCCATTAGTGGAGGTTTTTTTTTCAGAAACTCGGATTTAAGCTCCCGACACCCAAGTCTCTTCTCAAAGCTTCTGGAACACTTCTAAGGTAATTTCTTACCTAGAACGGAAGATCTAAAGAGGAGGAGGGAGGCCGAAGTGTTGAAACTCATCAACACTTGCACGCCTGGGTGGCCAACCCTTAAGGGAAATGGCCACATTTGCGCGCCACCTTACTCCTTCAATAGAACTTGCGCGTCCCTTTTCTGGAAGAACCTCAAGAGGATTCTAAAGGCCTTAATCAAGAGTTGCTCAAGTATTTCAATGCTGGTTGAACATCACGCAAGTACCCTACACATGTCGCGCAGGTATACCTGCATGACCAATACTTGCGTACCCACGCAGTACCTACGCGCCTTCCAAGACTTGCGCGCCCCTGCCTTTTTGGGTGCCCATATTTCCCATTTTACCCCTCTTAAATCATTACACCTTTCCCATTCAAGATTCAGTCTTCAAGACACTCTTCAAAGCCATTTATGGCATGATTTCTTGATTTTACTTCCTTATCTGAAAGGAATTCTTTGGAATAACTCTCAAAATTTAGTGATTTACATATCTTTATGTCACTAAAGATTGATAGTTCATTCATTCAACCTCATCCTTTAAGATGAGAGAATCCTTAACATGGGTCTCCTTTTCAAGAACAATCCCCAGTTATAAGTCCTTTAACCTGGTCATCTTACTCAGGAGTAAGCCCCAAATTCTTAAAGTTTCCAACTCTGGGCATCCTCCTTAGGAGTAATCCCCAAACCTTAATCCTCAAATATGGGCATCTTCCTCAGGAGTAAGCCCAGTCCCCTAATTTGGGCATCATCCTCAGGAGTAAGCCCCAAACCATAATTCCTTTAACCTGGGATTCCTTGTCAGGAATAAGTCCTAGTCATAATTTTGGGCTTCCTTGTCAGGAATAAGTCCCAGTCAAAATTTTGGGCTTCCTTTTCAGGAGTACTCCCTAAGTCCCTCAATTTCTCTTTAACCAGTCCTAATTTACCTTTGATTTGGGATTCCTTCCCAAGAGTAAAACCCAATCATCAATCCTCTACTAATATGGGTTTCCTTTTTAGGAATAAGTCCCAAGTTAGAGTATTCGAATCTCCATGAAGCACATATACCTTTATGAACCCTGTTCCTGGATTTTCTCCCTAAAGTAAATCCTAATCCTCATTTATCTGGGAAGTCATACATACATAAGCCCGAAATCATTTCTTATGATTACATATTTCATGGCCCAATTGTCTATTTTATTACCAATACCTCTTGTTTCTCACACCGAGCATGACTCACATGAGCTTAGAGGGTAAAAGTAATTATGACATCCTTCTTTGAGACATAAATCATAAACATCATACTCCCTTACTCGAACTACGTGGGTTCTGATTCCTTTTCCAAAATAATGGATACGTAGGTAGCCCATCTGCGGGTTCGATCCCAACTCTGAAATAATCCATGTCTTTATGAATGACAATAAACTTTAAGTTCCCCACTGAGTGGCTTTAAAACTAGCCTGGTCATCATAATGACCAAGAGAATTTTATATAAATGTTTGGAAGGATACCATTGACCAAGAATTTCTAAATGAATACAGATTATTCTCTATTGATGAAGAACCTCGAATACATATAAAAGATTATCTAAATTTCTTACATATTTAATCATTGATTGCCAAAATTGAAGGAAAGCTCATTTTATACTTGGTAATGTAATAAGGATTCACAAACATAACTTAAATCTATAAAGAGAGTCCCGAAGTAGACAATAATTCCCCTCAAAAAGGTGTGATGAGTCCGACCTCCCATCCTCTCGACCAATGCAAATTACTAAGCCTTATTAATCCACAAACTAATGAGCGCCTACCTTTGGAAAGTAGGTCTAAATGGATGTGAAATCATTAGATGTTTCCGGTTCTACGAACAAACACGTTAGAAACCGATCGGAACGTTTGAATCTCCCATCCAGGAGGTCATCCCCGAATTCCAAGGGAAACAAAAAATGGTGAACCCGACGTGAATCCTTAAACAAGTTAAAATTATGTTTTACCTATTTGTTAAGCCACTATTTTAAACTCAATAAGAGGGATAACAAAAACAATCATTGACATGTGTGCTCATCCAAAAGATGAAGTGGCTGAATTTATCTTGATTACGTCTGTTATATCAAACATGCACTCTTTTCTAAGATCTTCTGTATTTTCATAATGGCTGCTCTCAAATTCAAACCTGTGAATACTGCTGTTGCAAATACCACTACTGCTATTCCTACTGGATCGTCATCTTCTCTGAGGATGACATCACCTACTCAGCGTCTTCAACACTCGGTATCAAATGCGCTGGTTAAGGAGTACCGTCAACACGGTACCATCCCAACTCTGGTGGCTGCCTGACAGGACCTCCAAGTGAACAAATCACACAGGTCGTTCGGACAAGGACGACCAGTGATCAAGAGGCAGGTGGTGCTCACTACCGTCTCCAGCCGTTTCGGGTCGTTATCCCCAAAACGCAATTTCCATTCGCCCCCTTACTTTGAGGAAGTGAATGAGAAAGTCCCTCATGGCCTTAATTCAAAAAGACAGGAGTCCTTCCCAAAGGCTCCCATCAACAATCGCCGCCAGACTCGTGTGGCAGTGCACCCTAAACATGATGAGGGTACTGACTCCAGGCATTCGGCTTAGGTTCCTCGAACCCGAGCAGGCAAGACGAACCGCCAGAGGCGGAATCCGGTTAACAATGGGCAGGTTTTTATCCCTACCATCTCTGGAGAAGTCCACCAACCTAACTTGGTTGCGAACAACGAGCAGGCACACACACCTGTCTATTTTAATTCCATTGTCCAGCTGACTCGTCTACCAGCATCACGTCAATCCCACCAGGCAATTCCGGCGGAGTACTATAGGCAGGAACATACACCTGCTTATACATCATCAGTTAGTCAGCAGGCTCGCCTGACTACATATGATGGATCTCTTCAACCTCGTTTGGCGAAGTGTAATCAGCAGGAACAAACAACTGCTAGTACTAATCAAGCCTACCAATAGTCCTGCTTGGTATCTCACGGAGAAGTCAGTCGGAAAGCTCCGAAGACAAACCAGAGGCAGACTCAACTCTCTTCCTCCACACCTGAGTACTGTCAGGATTCACTGACAGGAAAAGGAGGACAGGAGCATGCACATACACCTACTCCAAGCCCGGAATGGACGTATATCCCCGTTCCGGTAGCTGAAGTCACCAAGCATATTTTGTCAATGGTGAAAGAGTATAAGCAAATTCCTGCTCATATTCTGGATGCTTGCCAGGATATTATAACAGCTTCAGCATCATCTCAGGGAAAGACACATAAATCTATCCCTAGCAGTGGAGTGACACATCAACGATTCACTCCGGAATAGACACACACATCTATTCCAGTCCAAGAGGGTTATGGGGCATACTCCCCCATATCATACGGACAACTAAGTCAGGCACATACACCGGATTTGAGTAGAGATCATCAGCCTATCCTGACCATCTTCCCTGATCAGGCACATACACCTGCTCAGAGCAACCACTTTCATCAACAAGTGGTTTCCAAAGCGAGTAAGAAGGAATCTAAGAAAAAGATCCACCCAGCACAGTTAGGAGATCAAAGGTGAATCTGTAACAAGGCCTTGCTCGATGCTGGAGTTTTTGAAGCCCTCAGACATTTATCTTTTGGAATTCAAGATTCTACTCCCTCAGTTACCAATAATAGTAATATTAATTCCGAAGGTCTTCAATAGACACTTCCTCATGAAGGCTTGCTTCGTGACAATTCGGTCAATCTTGAAGTTTCGTCTTCAGATGAGAGCCACAGGAACCCTCTGTGTGGTCAGAAGACCAAGGAGCAAGAGATCTCATCTTTTTCTGTAACCCATTATGGTGGTCCTCCCCATGATGATGAATTTCGCTGCGAAAGTCCTCTCCGCAGTAGTGATTCACATTGCCTAGAAAATACTCCAGTGGACAATTTAGTGCCGAGAAAGCCCTCTTATCTTGAGGCACTTGCAAATGCGAAACCAGTCATGTCTGATGCTTTATCGCTAGCAAGTGAAATACTTTCTCATCAGAAGATAGCTCAGGGTGTAGGTCATTCTTCGAACCACCCCTAAGTCATGCATCTTCTAGTTTGATCAATGATCTCTCTACCAATCTTGTTGAATCTGATGAAGCAACAAGGAAACACCAACTCTGGTCAAAACAGGTAGAAGAATCTTCATTTAATGATAAAGAGGAAATGCTGAACATGAGGAAAAAACTGGAAAAAATTGAGGTACTAGTCATGTTTTGGCCTTTGGCTGACTCCCAGTATGACATTCCAAAAATGTTGATGTAAGATAAAGTCCATGATATTCATTTCAACATTTGGAAAACTCTTTGTCAATTAAAGAAGAAGGTATTATCTTATGATGAATATGAAAATCATCTTATGATAATAGAAGGGCTACAACGTCAGATTGATTTGGCATCTCTATCAGTCTCTCGGTATCCGAAGGCTGAAAAGCAGCAGAGAACCCTTCAACGTTCATGCCTTGGCGCACTAAGAAAATTACATTAGTTAATTTCCAATGCCCCATCTGGTGTTCATATCAGAGGATGGGGTGTTCACGGAGCACTACATTTCACAGTTCATTCCAGTCAGCAAAGCCCGCCGAAAATGGTCTCATGCAATGTTATTGCCCATGGCTGGCCACAGTCAATGGTCTTTGTTTGTAATCAAAAGCTTGCTCAAGAACAGGCTTCAACTAGTTCCTCTCAAAATCCAGAATATAGAGAACAAGTTGTTGAATTGCTCCTACATCAAGCAGGTGAGAATATTTGCACAAGCCTCTCGTATGGAGCAAACACATCATCAAATGACATATGTTTCGGAAATCATCCAATGGTCTGTTGAACCAGGTGATAAAAGTGGATACAGTTTAATGCATCCAGCTAATTTCTGAACTAAGATTCGCAAGATCAAGAGAGATTTTAAGAAGATCTCAGACATAGCATGTCAAGAGCCACCCAGCTTGTCAGATTGGGGACTCCTTTAACCCAACCCTCAGAATCAACAAATGGGATTCGAGGAGTTGAGCAGAAACAGCAGGAACATCCCCAGTCCACGAGACTGGGGACTCTTTCAAATCATTAATCCCCCCCTCAGAGAATGTCGGTCTTTTATCGATTGGGGAAGAAGACTAAAGAGGAACGAAGAGCCAAATTATCAGGAGATTCCCTCTAAGTTATGGCTCATAAAGAAGTCCCTAAAGGATTGAATCAACAAAAGGCAATGTCTCGTCAAAGACATGAAAGAAGACAATATCACAGAAATGTTGATAGAAGGGATGCGATGCATTATGCATCAATCAATGTCATCAATTCCATTGTTGCTGACCCACCAGAGGAGTCTAACTCAGGGGACTCAGATGAAGAGCGTCCTGCTCAAGAAAATGTACACACTGATACAAATGTAGAAGGTGTGCGTACATGAAGTAAAAGGGTTACTCAGAACCTAGGTAATCCTTCGAGTAATCCACTTCCCTCTCTCCAAAAAGTATCCAACAAAGGGAGGGGAAAGAATCAGGTTATATATCCTTCCTCTGGAGAAGGTCAATCGCTCTCATTAGAGCAAAGGTTTGCACAACAGGAGGAAGAAATGAAAGAATTAATAAGGTTGAATGTAGAACTACTTCAGAGTATTCTTCTTCTTAAGAATGCTGGAGTCCGACAGCTGAAGGAATTTGTTGCATCTACTGATATGGATCAGGAATATCCTCCTTTATCAGTACACCCTCAGAGTTCTAATCCTACGGGTCAAGCGCAACAACGGTTGGCAGTGCTACCATCAGTTGCATCACCGACCATCACATCTTTCCAAGCTCCATTCCTTGCACCTACCCAAGACCAAATTCAACCGGATGTTTCTCAAAAGTTAATAACTACTATTGAGTCATTAATAGCTCGGTTAGAAACTATGGAAGGGAAACGGGCGCAAGTTCAACCAGAAAAGAAAGTTTACCCTGAATGGGTAGATTCAATTTCTCCTCCATCCAGTTTTGGAAACCCTGTTTTCCCTACTTTCAATGGATCAGGTGACCCAGAACAACATTTGACACATTACGTGTCTTGTTGTGATCCTATGATGGGAACTCTAGAGCAGTAAGAAGCAGTGAAACTCCGATGCTTCGTGAGAACCTTGCAAGGACCAACTTTTGTATGGTATACAAGCTTGCAATCCCGGTCAATCATCGGATGGGAGGATCTTCGCCAAAAATTCCTTCTTCAGTTCAACTCAACTTTTCCAAAAACGACAGTTTTCGATCTTACAAACTGCAAGCAAAGGGAGAATGAAAGAGTCTCTGATTTCATTGCTCGCCAGAAGGGATTAACATATTCCCTGAGCTTAGCACTCCATCTAAAGGAGCTATTGCCAATATGTGTGGCAAATTTGCATGACGAATTATGCACGCCATTGATCCCTGTGAAATACAAAGGAGGGTTTCAAGACCTTAATTAAATCGCTCAGCAGATTGAAGATTCCCTTATACAGGATAAGGCTAAATCTCGTGTAATTCCATCAGCTTCAGAAAGTAGAATGGGTAAAGCATAAAATGCTACAGTTATGCTTAAACAATCACCTGTACCTATTTCTACTTCAAAACCATCATCTTCTCGAAGGGATCCACCTCCTAAACTCCAACAACAAAGACCGTTTCGTCCAATTGATCAAAGAGATCAAGGACGAAAACAATTTGAGGATTTGAAGAGTAAAACATACTCTTTCTGAAATGAGAAAGTTCCTGGTTACTTCATTTCAGCTCTGGAAAATATTTTGGTTCAATTACCAGTGCCCAAGAGGCCAAACGAGGAAGGAGATGAAGACCGTCCCAATTATTGTCCCTTTCATCAAATGTTGGGTCATCCCATCCAAAAGTGTTTTGTCTTCAAATACCTCCTTCAAAAGATGCTCTACTTGGGACAAGTCAAGTTGAAAGGTTCTTCGACTCAGGTAGCATGTGTTACTGCTACAGTTCCAGAGGAGGAAGGTAAATGGCAAGAAGTCAAAAGCAGAAATGCACAGAATTATGATGATTGGATGGTCAGAAAGACAGTCAATCGGACTCATGCCATTTTTCGAACACAATTAAAGAAACCAATTGTGTCTTCTTCCATGAATATTGCGGTAAAACCCTCTTCGTCAGAGGGAAAGTCCTCAAAGAAATGGATTGATTCAAAGAAGGAAAAATAATCAGAAGAAGATGAGTATGTGTCAAAGCCTAAATTGTCTTTGACTCTGGTAGACTTTATTCCATCTACTTCAAAGCCACGGGCACCACCCCATAAAACGGCACAGCCTAAACAGACTAATCAGGCAGAGTCCTTATCAGACAAAGAGTTAATCTTCGGTTCTGTTAATATGATTCAATTAACAGATCCATATTCCAGTCGTAATTTCAATTTTGATGAGCTTGAATTCCCTGTATCAAATAAGGAAATCTGAGGAAGTTCCAGAGGTTCAGGATATAGGGGAAGACATGTATCTTTCCGAAGCCACTACTCCAATTCTACCCCTTCTAGCACTGTGTATGCAGTAGAAACTCGTGGTAGAGCCCTTCAGCGAGCTCAAAAAGAACAAACAAGTTCTTCTGCTAATAGCCAACTCAGTCTTGGCAAAATTATTTTGGAAGACCGATTGAAGGTTCCATCTTCTTTATCTCATCAAGTAAATGGATCTAATCGGTCTAATATTCCAAAACCAAGGATGTTGCCAACTTCTATCCCAATATAAGATGCATCAGCTTCCAAAGCATCTACTTCCAAGGTACCTTCTAAACCGCATATTCCTGTTGGGAAATGTAGACCTATAGATCAAAAGTATGATATATTGAAACACTTGGCCCAAGTACCAGCCAAGTTATCAATTTTGGATGCTTTGAATCTGTCAAAAGATCTTCGGGAAGCACTCATCGAAGCTTTGTCAAGTCCTCAAAAGTTTGAAGCTGAAATTGCCGTAGCTGAAGTCTATCACATAGAGAATAATCCTGCAGAATGCCATGCAGTGATATATTTTACTGATAAATATGAATATGATGTTGTGCATGGACACATAAAACCTCCGTACTTATCTGGAAAAATCAATGGTGTAGATATCCGAAGAGCTTTCATTGACAATGGTTCAGGAGTCAACCTCATGCCCATTCGTATGCTTCGTCGATTGGGCCTCACGGAATCTGATTTATCTCCTTCTACCATGATGTTACAAGGATATGATAAAAATGAACAAGAACCACTGGGCGATGTTACACTCAAAACTCAGTTTGGAGATCTTGTATCCAATTTGGATTTCATGATTGTTGATCAAGACTCAGCTTTCAACGTCTTTCTTGGAAGACCTTGGCTACATCAGCATGCGTCTATTCCTTCATCATACCATCAATGTCTCAAATACTGTTTCAATGGTCAAGTTGGAACATTGTATGGTGATAAGGCCTCGTTCAAGAAATGTGAGTCTCAATACATTGAGGCGGAATTTTATCACATGATGGGAAGAGAGAAATCTACAATAAAGGAAATTACCAAAGTTAATGATCCATATGGTTTGGAGAAGATTCCAATAAATCCATTTACACATGTGAGTACAGATTATGTGTTACCTATTAGTCAAATTGACAAAATAGGCCCAAATCAAAATACTCTTATGGAAAGATCCATAATGTCAATAACGGTAATTGAGCCAGGCAACATTGGAGAAATTGGTAACCTACCAAACAGTGATGAAAGCAAAAGTGGTGACATTTTCATTTCATCTGCTGAAATCCAACAGGTCTATACTTCTCCAATCAGGCCAGAAGAAGTTATAGCAACATCGGAGGTGAATAATGATGTCAATTCTCAATCCATCATCTCCTCTTTATTTTCCAAAGAAGACCCTTTATAATCAATAGGGTCAGAAATGGAAGCTTCTTCTTCAAAATATGCAAATTTTGACATCTCTTCTGATCATGAAAATTTCGTTCTGTCATCTACTATGCAAGTAGAAACGGATGAAATAGCACATGATGAAGAGGAAGAGTAAGATCTTAGAGATGCTCCTCCAGCATTTGAAGAGGGTATCTCTACCACTGTGAATGAACTCAGAGAAATAAATCTGGGTACAGAGAAAGATCCACGCCCCACTTTAATTAGTGCGGCCATGACCCTTGAAGAGCAAGAGATGTATATTTCTTTTCTAAATAAAAATAAAGATATTTTTTCTTGGAACTATACAGAAATGCCTGGGCTTGATCCTGGTGTTGCTACTCATCATTTGGGTTTACCAAAAGAACATCGAGGATTTAAGCAAGCCGCGAGAAGAACACACCTAACTTATGCTTCCAAAATTGAAGCTGATGTGGATAAGCTGATTAAAGCTAACTTTGTCAGAGAAGTTCAGTATCCCAAGTGGTTGGCTAATATTGTCCTTGTAAAGAAGAAAAATGGATAAATTAGGGTTTGCATCGATTTCAGAGATCTTAATCGGTATTGTCCTAAAGATGCTTTCCCAATTATGATTACTGAACTCTTAATTGATGCGACAGCTGGTTATGAAGTACTTTCCTTCATGGATGGATATTCTAGATATAATCAGATCCGAATTTCCCTAGAAGATGTGGAATCCACATCCTTCAGAGCCCCTCAAGGTGTGTTTTGTTACTGGGTGATGCCCTTTGGTCTAAAGAATGCAGGTGCAACATATCAACGCGCCATGCATCGTATCTTCAAACCTTTCTTAGGGAAGTTTGTTGAATGCTATGTAGATGATTTGGTGGTTAAATCCAAATAACGTTCTAATCCCTTAGCTGATTTGGAAGTCATATTCCACAACCTTCGACAACATAATTTGAAGATGAACCCCTGAAAATGTGCTCTTGGGGTAACCTTAGGAAAATTTCTCAGTTTTGTTGTACGCCATCATGGTATTGAAGTCGATCCTAAGAAGACCAATTCAATCCATTGTATGTCACCTCCTCAGAATTTGAAATAATTAAGAGGACTTCAAGGACACTTAGCCTATATTCGGTGTTTCATCGCCAATTTGGCAGGCAAAAGTTTACCCTTTACCAAATTATTGAAAAAAGGAGTCACTTACCAGTGAACTGAAGAATGTCAAGAAGCGTTTGATGTTCTCAAGAAATACCTCTTGAGTCCACTGGTACTCATTCCACCTGTTGAAGGAATACCACTTATCCTTTATTTGACATCTCTAGAGCGATCATTGGGTGCCTTTCTTACTCAAAAGAATGATGCTGGGAATGAAAATAGCCTCTACTATCTCAGTGGAACTATGCTTGAAGCAGAAACCTGATATTCAAGTATTGAGAAGTGTTGTTTGGCATTAATCATTGCAGTTCAGAAACTGAGACACTACCTGTAACATCACGAGGTCCAATTGGTATCTCGCAATAATCTGCTCAAATTCATCCTTAGTCGTCCAATGCTTACAGGACGTATAGCAAGGTGGGAAATTATTTTGCAGCAGTTCGACATTCAGTATGTGTCTCAAAAGGCGATAAAGGGCCAAGCACTGGCTGATTTCCTGGTTGAACATCCTTTAGTGGAAGACACGTCTTCAGATATTGAACTCCCTGCTGAGGAAGTTTTCTCTATTCAAGAGAGTCCTCAAACACGGGAAATGTATTTTGATGGTGCTTCCAGAAGTCCAACAGGGAAGAAAATGGAAAATCCTAAATTCAACAAAGTTGGTTTCGGAATTGTGCTCATTTCTCCAGATAAGGCAGTGTTACCTTATTCCTTTTTATTGTGGGAAGGTGGTACCAATAATGAAGCCGAATACCAAGCTCTTATCACAGGCTTGGAGTTAGCGCTTCAAGCACAAGTGAATCACTTAAAGGTGAAAGGTGATTCAGACCTGGTAATCAAACAAGTCAATGGGGATTATGCCATCAGAAAAGAAGAATTAAACCCTTTGTATGATTACTTCAGAGAGTTAATGGCGGAATTCCCTTCAGAACTGACATTTTCTTATGTCCCAAGATCACAAAATGCTCAAGCTAATGCACTGGCTAATATAGCCACAGCTCTAGCAGATCCAAATCGGGACGAGACAACCATCAGTATTGCCCACCATCGTGCAATTTCACCTTATGTTCAAGCCAGAACAGAGAAAATTAATGAAATTATTCCCATTCCTGAACCATATGGTCATACTATAGGATGGATGTCACCTATCAGGGAATAACTTCAAAATGGAACACTTCCACCTGATAGAGCCGAGAAAGAACAAATATGGCGACGTGTGGTCAATTTTACTCTTTATGATAGCCCAAACCGCCTAGAGAAAATTCTCTACAAACGTGGTTTTGATGGAATTCTCTTCAGATGCATTGATGGTGAAGAGACAATGGCTATCATGAAAGAAGTGCATGAAGGAGTCTGTGGTGCCCACCAGTCTAGACATAGATTGTCTGATCAAATTCAAAGGCTTGGATACTTTTGGCCTTCAATGATACAAGATTATGTTAATTTCACAAAGAAGTTTCATTCATGCCAAGTACACGCCAACTTCATTCATCAACCTACAGAGTTGCTTCATATAGCTAAATACTCGTGGCCATTTTCCACATGGGTAATGGATGTGGTGGGACCTTACCCTTCAGCTATGGCCAAGCAGTTTAAGTACATTCTTACTGCTACTGATTTTTTTTTCAAATGGGCAGAGGCAGTACCTCTTAAAGAAGTCAGTTCTAAATGAATTGTTAGCTTCATCATGTCTAACATCATTACTAGATTTGGTGTCCCTCATACCATATTTAGAGACAATGGCACCGACTTCTGTTCTTCTGAGGTGAAGAAATTTTATCAAGAATACAACATTAAATCCAACCATTCATCTCGGTATCATGCGGCGGCCAATGGAAAAATAGAAGCCTTTAACAAGACTCTTTCAAATATACGGCAAAATATGGTGGATAAAGATAAGAGGTCATGGTCGGATAAACTCTTTCATGCTTTATGGGCTTATTGGACTACCACCCGTAATGCAATGCGGTAAACTCCATATTCGTTGGTATATGGAACGGAAGCAGTCTTGCCAATTGAAGTTCAATTACCCTCACTCAGAGTAGCCATTTGTGATCGTTTATCTACAGATGAGCAATCCCAAAAGCGATTGAATTAATTGGAATAGTTAAATGAGAAAATATTGTGCACTTTGCACCATTTGGAAATCTATCAGAATCGAATAGGACAAGCTTTTAACAAAAAAGTTTGTCTTCGTTCATTCATTCAGGGAGAATTGGTATTAGTTATCAGAACTACAATGATACCAGGAAAGAAACCTCCCAAGCTTGAGCCAAAATGGGAAGGACATTATTCAATACATAGGGTCTACTCTAATGGAACTTATTCATTAATCTCAATGGATGGAGAACTCATTACTACTCCAACTAATGCCAGATTTTTTAAGAAGTATTTTGTATAAATTATAAAGTATTCAGAAGATGTCCCCGCAACATGAAACTAAACTGTGCGGAACCAGTTCATCCTTGCTATATGACGTTAAACTATATAGAAATGGTCCAGTATGACATTAAACTGCAACTTCGTCCCACGCGACATTAAACTATGAAAAAAAAAGTTCCCTAAATGGTCCAGTATGACCTTAAACTGTAATTAAGTCCTGTATGACCTTAAACTGCATCCTCAACGGTCCACGCATATGACCCTAAACTGTTTGCAAGTCCCTTACGTCCAACAAGACGTTAAATTATGACGTCCTCACTTCATGATGCTAAACTGTATAAAATTTCCCTACGTTCGGAAAGACGTTAAACTACAAAAGCATCAAAGGTCCTGTATGAACTTAAACTGCACCATCCACGGTCTATGCATATGACCTTAAACTATTCGCACTTTTTTCCAACATGACGCTAAACTGTATCGTCCCTTTTTCATCCAACATGACGTTAAAATATGGGAAAAAAATCCCCAATGCGTCCAACATGACGTTAAAATGGTGCACTCTTTTGTCCTCGCTGCATGACATTAAACTGCACAGTCCCCCCCCCCCTTCTTCCAACATGACGTTAAACTCTATTGTCCCCATCATCCTAACTACATGACGCTAAACTTTATAGAAATTTCGTGATACGTCCTACATGACATTAAACTGTACTTTGTCGCTGCTACATGACACTAAAATGTGCAGCACCAATAGTCCTAACTGCAAGACTTTAAACTGCATAGTCCCTTCATATTATCCCTGCTACATGACATTAAACTGTGCATTTTTAAGGTTGTTGTTACCTCTTGTTTCTCACATCGAGCATGAATCACATGAGCTTAGAGCAAACCTCAACCATAACACTCTCTTTGGGCCGCTAACCATGTGTAAGTCCCAACAACTTTTTTTAGGTCATTGTCCCCAAGAACAACTTGATCATTAATTCATTCTTTAATTGAACTACACGGACTTTGATCCTTGACTTCTAGGCTGGGTATATAGACAACCTCCCAAGGTTCAAGCCCAAAACTAATTTCTTCACATTGGTTCACCTTCATCTCATATGATGTTGATTCATGAAACCGCCCCTAGAATCAATATCTTTACATTGGTTCACATTCATCCTTGTTATACGACGTTAAACTATACAACACTTTTGTCCGGTATGAAAATAAACTACAATACTATTTTATTTCATAATTTGAGAGGGAACCATTATTTATGTGATTTTTTAATCATGTTTCATTTCAAAAATACAACGTGCATACATGGTAATGCCTAAACTTTTTATCTCGGGTTAAACCATCATTGTACTAAAGTCCCCTTTCACCCTTCACATGTACGAACCAAATTTGTACAAAGGGTATATCTAGAACTATGTGGGCTTGATTCCCATCCTTATGGGATACATAGGAACGTTCAAGTATCCCTCGAATCCAGCCCCAGGTCTTTTGGGCCTAACCACAAATTTCACTTTCAGTCCCTTGGCTGAAATGTCCTCATGAAAACACACATTGTGTATTCATTATTATAGTCCAAACTCTATGACCCTAAACTAAGATATCTCATACTTTCATCCTGCACGACATTAAACTGCATTTCAAGAACTACGTATGGCTTGATTCTCATTATTATGAGATACGTAGTGAAGTCCAAAATTTCAATTCAGGACCCAGCCACAACATGATTATGGTTATCATTGACCTATGTATCTCTATATACATTGGAAAATAACCATATTTATGTGTTATAATCCTAACCTTAAATATTTTCAGATCTTCATAACCCTTTTCATGACTTTTAGTCACAAAAATGTCAAACTTCTGAGAATTCTTTTGCCTGACTATGCAGTACGTGCCCATAGGTGGCCTTGCATAAACAGTCCACATAACAGACTTGTCAGTCGAATGATACTATTTATTAGACTATGCAGCCAATGCCCTTAGGTGGCCCTGCATAATTCAGCCCCCTAACGGGTTTTTTAAATGATGGTAACTTCATTCTTGGGAAGAATTACTCTTTTGTCCTTATTTATCTTAAATGACGGTATGTAGGGATCTAAAAAAAAATAGTCATCCTTAACATATTTGTCCCATATCCTTTTTCATGATCTAAAAGTGTTCAAGTCTATGGTTTATTCTTCTTCCCTACGTTTAGTCCAGACCTTCGTAGGAGTGATATTCATCCAGTTCTTCGATAATCTTGTCTGGAAATATCTTCTCCATATTCAAGTACCTCTTTCCATACAGCAAACTCTATACTTTGGAAGATTTGAATCTCCATAAACTTTCACTGTCTTTTAGCACTAGGAAAGTAAATTTCTGAGAGTTCTTTTGCCTAACCATACAGCACGTTCCCATAGGTGGCCTTGCATAAAAAGTCTACATAACAGACTTGTTAGCCAAAAGATACTATTTTATTTAACTATGCAGCCAATGCCCTTAGGTGGCCCAGCATAATTCAACCCCCTAACAGGTTTATTAAATAATGGAAACTTCATTCTTGGAAACTACTTCTTCTAATGCCTTTTAGCTCTTTTTCAAATCATTCCCCAGATTCAAATATTCTTAAGTCATAGCTTACATATTTTCCCTCATACTTGAGTATGGTAATATGTTTTCAGATGAATTTTCAAGGAATTGAGTCAATTCTAATACATTTTGGTCAAAGCTATTCGACCTTAAACATTAGACTTTGTATGTCCGACATGCATGACTTTAAACTGCCAGATTTCTTGTTTTTCTTTTCACCTCAGAGTCAAATCCTCTTTTCTCTCCGGATCCAACTCTGAGGGGGGACTTTTTTTTACGCTCCTTCCATCACAGAATCTAAAGATTAAAAAAGGGGAAGATCTGAGATTAAAATGGTTTGACCATTGAAGAAATCATCAAAAAATCGACAAAGGGATGAACAAGGAGAAATTTACCCATATGCCGCGCAAGTTTCCTCATGGTCGCGCAAGTGGACTGGCGCGACGAACTTTGGCGCGCAAGTAACTTGTGCGACCTAATTGATAACCGCCCGATAATCGCCTGGGGTCTTCTCCTGCCTATAAATAGACCTTGTGGGCCCCCCATTAGTGGAGGATTTTTTTTTCAGAAACTCGGATTTAAGCTCCCGACGCCCAAGTCTCTTCTCAAAGCTTCTGGAACACTTCTAAGGTAATTTCTTACCTAGAACGAAAGATATAAAGAGGAGGAGGGAGGCCTAAGTGTTGAAACTCATCAACACTTGCATGCCTGGGTGGCCAAACCTTAAGGGAAATGGCCACACTTGCGCGATGCCTTACTCCTTCGATAGAACTTTCGCATCCCTTTTCTGGAAGAACCTCAAGAGGATTCTAAAGGCCTTAATCAAGAGTCACTCAAGTATTTCAATGCTAGTTGAACATCGTGCAAGTACCCTACACATGTCACGCAGGTATACCTGCGCGACCAATACTTGCACGCCCACGCAGTACTTATGCGCCTTCCAAGACTTGCACGCCCCTGCCTTTTTGGGTGCCCATCTTTCCCATTTTACCCCTCTTAAGCCATTACACCTTTCCCATTCAAGATTCAGTCTTCAAGACACTCTTCAAAGCCATTTATGGCATGATTTATTTATTTGACTTCCTTATCTGAAAGGAATTCTATGGAATATCTCTCAAAACATAGTGATTTACATATCTTTATGTCACTAAAGATTGAGAGTTCATTCATTCAACCTCATCCTTTAATGTGAGAGAATACTTAACCTGGGTCTCTTTTTCAGGAACAATCCCCAGTTATAAGTCCTTTAACCTGGGCATCTTACTCAGGAGTAAGCCCCAAATTCTTAAAGTTACCAACTTTGGGCATCCTCCTCAGGAGTAAGCCCCAAACCTTAATCCTCAAATATGTTCATCCTCTTCAGGAGTAGGCCCAGCCCCCTAATTTGGGCATCCTCCTCAGGAGTAAGCCCCAAACCATAATTCCCATAACCTGGGCTTCCTTGTCCGGAATAAGTCCCAGTCATAATTTTGGGATTCCTTTTCAGGAGTAAGCCCCAAGTCCCTTAATTTCTCTTTAACCAGTCCTAATTTACCTTTGATTTGGGATTCCTCCTCAGGAGTAAAACCCAATCATCAATCCTCTCCTAATCTGGGTTTCCTTTTCAGGAATAAGTCCCAAGTTAGAGTATTCAAATCTCCATGAATCACATATACCTTTATGAACCCTGTTCCTGGATTTTCTCCCTAAAGTAAATCCTAATCTTCATTTATCTGGGTAGTCATACATACATAATCCCCAAATCATTTCTTATGATTACATCTTTCATGGCCCAATTGTCTATTTTATTACCAATACCTCTTGTTTCTCACACCGAGCATGACTCACATGAGCCTAGAGGGTAAAATTAATTATGACATCCTTCTTTGAGCCATAAATCATAAACATCATACTCCCTTACTCGAACTATGTGGGTTCTGATTCCTTTTCCAAAATAAAGGATACGTAGGTAGCCCATCTTCGGGTTCGATCCCAACTCTGAAATAATCCATGTCCTTCTGAATGACAATAAACTTCAAGTGCCCCACTGAGTGGCTTTAAAACCAGCCTGGTCATCACAATGACCAAGAGACTTTTATATAAATGTTTTGAAGGATACCATTGACCAAGAATCTATAAATGAATACAGATGATTCTCTATTGATGAAGAACCTCGAATACATAGAAAATATTCTCTAAATTCCTTACATATTTAATCATTGATTGTCAAAATTGAAGGAAAGCTCATTTTATACTTGGTAATGTAACAAGGATTCATGAACATAACTTAAATCTATAAAGAGAGTCCCAGAGTATACAATAATTCCCCTCAAAAAGGTGTGATGAGTCCGACCTCCCATCCTCTCGACCAATGAAAATTCCTAAGCCTTGTCAGTCCACAAACTAATGAGCGCCTACCTTTGGAAAGTAGGTCTAAATGAATGTGGAATCATTGGATGTTTCTGGTTCTACGAACAAACCCGTTAGAAACCAATCATAACGCTTGAATCTCATATCCAGGAGGTCATCCTCGAATTCCGAGGGAAACAGATACACTTAGTGGTCTCATGGGCCTGGTGAAAAGAAGTGAAAATGGAGAAAAACATGGGTGGTTCATCAAAAAAATCCCATGATTGAAAGAAGCCTCACATTCCCCTTTGCAAAAACTATGGGAAAATCATCTTGGTGACTATCTCAAGGGAACTAATAATTACTTCAAATATAGAGAATTTGGTTATCTAGCCAAGAACATCCGAAGGGATATGAAAAATCCTGCTAATGTTGAAGAAGAAATGAAGGTTCAGATCAACACTTAGCCTGTAGTGTATTGTTATAACTGCAAGGAGCTTGGGCATTATGCGAACAATTTCCCTAAGCCGAGGGTTATCAGAGGAAATCAATAATAACCTCCAAGGAAAAAAGGAAGCTCTTATGATATCCTTACTACTGAGGTGGAGCTAGAAAATGATGTGGTGACAGGTACGCTTGTTATTCATTCAAGAATAGCGAACATACTATTTGATTCTGTTTCTACGCATTCTTTCATATCTTGAAAGTATAAAAGAACTATTCAAACACCACCTCATAATTTGGAGGAAGAGTTATCAGTGAGAATATAAAATTGGGAAATTATTTCATCTGTGGTTTATAACTCCTCCCCGGTTAATGTTTGTGGACTTAACCTCCCAAAAAATCTTTTCATACTTCCTTTAGTGGAGTTCGATGCTATCTTGGGCATGGATTGGCTATCTTTGTACAAGGACAACATCAATTGTCGGGAAAGGGAGATCACTTTTCACATCTCGAAGCATCCTTCTATTCTTTACAAGTGTAAGAAAGAAGATGAGTCTCCTTTAGAATCTATATCTCAAGTTTAAATACTACTTCCTTATGAGAAAGCATATCTATCCTAAATTATTGGGACAAATGATAGAATCATTCTTCAAGACATGCCCATCCTGAGGGATTGCACTGAGGTATTCCCTGAAGAGTTGTTTGGTCTTCTTCCTGACTGAGAGGTTGAGTTCACAATTGAACTTGTCCTTGGATCTCTACCAATCTCAAATACACCTTACAGAATGGACATCGTAGAGCTATAAGAGTTGAATAAGAATTTACATGAGAATATGGAGAAGGTTTTTATACGCCCGAGTGCTTCATCATGGGGTACTACAGTCCTCTTAGACAAGAAGAAGGATGGATCAATGCGCCTCTACATTGATTATCATGAGCTCAATAAAATCACTATAAATAACAAGTATAACCTTCCATGGATAGATGACTTGTTCGATCAGATTTGTGGGGCCAGTTATTTCTGTAAGGTGGAACTTCGGTCGGGATATCACCAACAAAAGGTGAGGAAAGAAGATATTCCCAAGACTACCTTTCGAACGAGGTATAGACACTATGAGTTCATAGTGATTCCCTTCGGACTCACTAATTGTCACCAAATTTTCATGGATTTAATGAATAGAGTCTTTAGAGATTACCTTTACATATTTGTGGTGGTCTTTATTCATGATATTATGATATAATCCAAGAGAAAGGAGGAACATAAGGAGCATTTGGAAGCTATGTTAAAGACTTTATGAATGGAGAAGTTGTATGAAAAGTATAGTAAATGAGATCTATGGATGGAGGAAGTATCATTCTTGGGGCATGTTATCACCTGGAAAGGGATATATGTGGACACTTTCAAGACAAAGATAATTAAAGAGTGGATGAGGCCAACTTCTGTAACAGAGATCCACAGCTCTTTAGGTCTAGCTAGGTATTATCGACGATTCATGAAAAACTTTTCACAATTGTCAAACCCAGTGACCAAGATGACACAGAAGGTAGTAAAATTCATCTGGACATAGGAATGTGAAGACTGTTTCAAGGAGTTAAAAAGGAGGCTTATCACTGTGTCGGTACTCACACTCTTTTCAAGTGGAGAACACTTTGTGGTGTATAGTGATGCTTCTAAGAAACTCTTAGGCAATTTGATGATGCAAAATGATAAAGTGACAGCCAATGCATCAAGGAAGATGAAAATCCATGAGCAAAACTATCCCACACATGATCTAGAGTTGGCGAATGTGGTCTTTGCATTAAAAATTTGGCAGCATTATCTCTTTGGGGAAAATGTGAGATATATACTGACCACAAGAGTCTCAAATATATATTCACACAAAAAGAGCTTAATATGCACCAGTGAAGATAGATATAGCTCATTAAAAATTATTACTACTCAATCCACTACCATCCTAGTAAGGAAAACAAGGTGGAAGATGCTCTAAGTAGAAAGGATCCTGCATCTTTATCAATGATGAGAATTTAAAAGGATCTGATCTTCTTAGATTTTCAAAGGATGGACATGGGAATCATTAATGGAGGAACATCATCAATCCTTTCTCAAATTATTGCTCAATCATCCCTCTTGGAGAAAAGAATGGATGCTCAAAGAAAGGATGTAGAAATTTAGAAAAGGGTGGAAGCTGTTAAAAACGGGAAATCCTCCGATTTCAAAATTGATGAGGAAGGAGTTGTAAGATTTGGTACATGATTATGTGTACCATATAATCCATAGATTAAGAAGAATCTATTAAATGATGCACATAGATTGACCTTCTCTATCCACCCAGGGAGAAAAAATATGTATCAAGATCTCCGAGAATACTTTTGGTGGGACAATATGAAAAGGGAGATTGCCGAATATACATCAAAGTGCCTTGTATGTCAGCAAGTGAAGTCTGAGAGATAAAAGTCTAAGGGGATGATGCAACCACTACCCATACCAACATGGAAGTGGGAGAAACTTACCATGGACTTTGTTACTATACTTCCAAAGACATCTAGAGCAAATAATGTTATATGGGTCATTGTGGATCATCTTATGAAGACAGCTCACTCTATCGCAGTTTGAGAGGAATTCTCATTGGATCAACTTGCATGGATTTACATCAAAGAAGTGGTAAGGCTTCATGAAGTACCACTATCTATTGTATCTGATCATGATAAGAGATTCACCTTGAAGTTATAGAAAAGTCTCCAATATGCTCTGAGCATTGAACTGAACTTCCGTACGACCTATCATCCTCAAACTGATGGCCAATCTGAGTAAACTATTCAGACATTGGAAGACATGTTGAGAGTGTGTTCAATGGAATTCAAAGTATTATGGGACCAACATCTTCCACTAGTTGAATTCTCTTACAATAACAGTTTCCACTCGAACATCCGAATGGAACCATATAAAGCCCTTTATGGGAAAAGGTGTAGAACACTGACATGTGGGGATGAAGTCGGTGAACTTAAGCTGCTAGGACCTGAAATTGTCGAAGAAATGGTGGAGAAGGTGAAAACCATTCAGCAGTATATCAAGGCAACCCAAAGTTGACAGAAGAGATAAACAGATAACCATCAACGAGACCTTTAGTTCAAAGTTGGAGACATGTTATTTCTACATATATCCTCGTGGAAGAAGTTCATGTGGTTTGGAAAGAAATGGAAGTTAGTTCCCAGGTACATCTTTCCCTTCAAGATCCTTGATTGAGTCGGAGATGTGGCCTATCAACTGGAACTTCCACCAACCATGTCAAAAGTACATGATGTATTTCATGTATCCCTCTTAAGGAAGTACATATCAGACTCTTTACATGTACTCTCTTTAGAGGTGGTATAGTTGGAGGATGATCTCTCTTACGAGGAGGAGCTAGTGAAGATCTTGGATCATAGAGAAAAATTTCTACGCAAAAAGACTACTCATATGGTCAAGGTACTATGGAGAAACCATAAGTATGAAGAGGCAACATGGGAATTGGAGGAAGCAATGAAGGAAAAGTACCCACACCTTTTTTTGGCTTAGAATGTAAAATGAAATTTCGAGGGAGAAATTTCATAAGGGGGGAAGAATATAACGACCCAATGTTTTTCAATGGAAATTCCATTCTCATAAGTATGTCATAAAATCACATGAAAACACAACAAAATGAACTAATAAGTGCTAATTGGCCTTTAAAGGTATGTTTGTCAATTTTTTGTTTGGAATTTCGAAAATCTGGCATACACAGTTGTAATTAGTAAGTTATTTGGAGTCCGATAAGGGAAAATTAATTTTTGTTGAATAGTAACCTACCCTAATGAATAGTATCATACCCTTCTGAATAGTGATATACCCTAATGAATAGTAAACTCACCTATGGGGGGATAAAAATAATATTCAAGTTGGAAGTACGATATACCTATATTTTAGAATAAGTAAATGAATGTTTTAAACTGGTTTTGATAATAAATTATTATTTTAATTAAATATTAAAATAACCATATTTAACAAATTATTTTTGAAAAATGGACTTCATTTTTGGATTCTACACATTGAAAAATGTTTTGGGTGAATTTTAGGGATTTTTCTAAAATACTTGAAATTTTTTATGAATACTCGAATCTGATAATTCACAATAAATGTTAAATAATGGATTAATTGAGTCATCGATGATGTTATGCTGATGTAATCCCACTTGGTTCAGGAGCACATGATAAAATCATAATAATTGTTCATGTAATACTTATTATTCCTTGTCTTGGGAAGAAATAATAAATTAATGATTATAATAATATGAAATCCCTCCTCTCCTCCACTATAACCCCCCCCCCCCCTTCACTCCCTCTTCTCTCCACTCCTCTAAAGCCATGTTTCTTGAAATTATTCTACCCACATCACTCCTCAAGTTCCTCCCGTAGGTCCAAAATCTCTAATCCTCCTATAAATATCAAAACCTCTCCCCTTAAGAGGTTCTCAAAGGAACAAGTCTCAAGAGGTAAATTCCTCTTCCCAATTTATTCTTTTCTTTTAAGTTCTTTTCTTTTTTATTTCTTTCCCCACCTCCCTTCACCATAATAGTATGATAAATACAGTAACATAAATTTACTGGAATGTATTCATGCTAGTGGTTTATTTAATTATCTTCTCTCCTTTCCTCACCCTTTTATTTGAAAGAAATGAAAGCACTGTTTGAGATGTGCTAATTTAGCACATTCAAGGACAACAGTTTATCAATTTCTCTTATTATCTTAAATTCTGGTCATGAAACAATTTTTGTTATGGTTTACCCATGTTATTATATATGTAATATATCCTATTTTTGGTTCTGTAATCCTTTGGTACAAATGTAATTAAGTTATAAATCAAAACACATTCTTTGTAATCAAATCCACCTATTAACAAAAATGGTTATTAATATGGTTATATATATAATAATTAGAAATCACTCTAAGTAGAATAATTAAAATTAAAACCATATAATATCCTTCATATGAAATAAATAATATAACTTTAATTACGTACAACCACTTTCATCTTGCAAATAATCCAAACTTGAATATAAGTGAACCGATCTTTTAAAGCCAAGTAAACAAATGAGCCCGAACCAGAAAATTGAACCTTGTAACTAATCAAAAAGACTTTGAATGAGGTAAAAAGTGTTATAATAAATAAATTGAATATAGAAGAGGTTCTGGAATTATTAATTAATAAGCCTAATTTTTTTATTCAGGTCGTTAATAACAAGTGGAGAACACCAACAGATTTAAGGTAAGGGATCCTCCCCTTTTTACTCTTAATCAAGATTGTTCTCTATGCTATGCCTTTTTGTGTAATACCAAGTGATGGAGTACATTCATACACCTTCCCCATAATTCCCTAATGTTTTATAAGTGATGAGAATCCCCTTATCTCTCTCACTAAGCCCTCTTAGTTACACCAGATACCATGCCAATAAACCATGATGGATTTTACCCGAACTTCCTTTATTCCTTTGGGTTTCTCTGTCTTTCTTTTTACCAAAATGTTGTTGTCTTTTATTTTATTTATAACTTCCAAATTATGTTTATATTCTCTAATCTCATGTTCCAAGATCCATATCTCAATATCTTTTGGGGATATATAGCATTTTAAGTGAATATCTCTTCAATACTTCTAAATACGCACACTCGTTTTATAGGAACTTCCCGGACTTTTACCCAATTTCAAGTGCACTCTATCTTATATTTTAAGACAACATTATCTTTTTAAATTCTGTATTTTTATTATGAAAACCTTATTGGTTCAATTATGGTTTTATATAAAATAATGTCTTCTTTACTTTTTTGAAATCTCTATAGTATTTTCCTTAAAACTGCACCAAAATGTTTTAATGCTAATGTTTCTAAAATACATTTCTCCTATGTTTTCACTTATATTTGACACCACATACCATGTTATATGCCTATTTTACCCTATTAATGTCCATATATTATATAATTGTTTCTTTACATGGACACTTTCATGATACGCCCATTGGTTATGATTTATGTCATGATTGTGGTACCCAAATCTTTCCATGGGTACCCTTATGTTTGTGTATGGTTGATTATGTATGATTGTATATGTGGTAAGAATATTTATGTGGCAAAATATTCATGAAAATTTTTATATGGGTGTTCCTAGATAGCCCTTAAATGAATTGGGTAAGGATAAGTCCCATGAGATGCGATGTGAAACAGGATTGGTGGTTAGCCTTGACCCGTACTGAAATGGGAAACTGGATTGGCGGTTATCCTTGACCCATACTAAAGAAATGTTTTTTGATTCTACCAAATTTATATTATTACATGTTTATATATTCCCATTCTTATATTAAATTATATTATAAGTTTCATGCTTTGGATATCATTATGTCATGCTTCCTAACTCATGTGCATGAGATGTATCCTTATGTCCATTCCCTTATTGGGCTTTTTAGCTCATCCCTTTGTTCATGTGTTCCCCAGGGTACGCTATGCAGATGTAAGGGATCAAAGGATGTTAGAATCTCTTTATGGTTATTAAATAAAAAAAATTTGCCCCATGTTTTATGTTATATGTACCTAGTCTTCCAAGACACTAGACTTAACGATCCATGGCATGTACTCTGATGATTAATTATGCTTAAAATCATGAAATGTTTTATATAAAAGGCTCAGGTCACTATAGTAAGGGACCCTCACTTTCCTTCCTTATTTATTTCCATGTTTCCTTATATTGTTATGCCCTTTTATTTTCAATTAAAAATGTGGGGTATGATTAATCACCTACCATATACTTCCCTACTTAGTTTTTTAATGATCAGAGAACCATTTCTCTCTCATTAATTCCTCCAATGTACACATGTTACTAAGCCGAAATTCCGTAAGGGATTTATCTCTCCTCATTTACATTCCAGAAATTCTTTTATATTATGCATCTGAATTCAATTATATATTTTAGGATATTATGATCTATAACCCCCTTACTTTCAATTTAATTTATAGAATATTAGAGACTCATTTCTCTCTCATCAACCCATTTCACGATTTTTATTTAACGTTGTTATGATGTCGTAGTTACACAAAACATTTCCCATGCCAAATATCATTGTGTAAGTTAATACCATACCCATTTATCTATCGAGGGTATTAACCATTATTCACATGTACTTTTTTATTGAGTAATTACATTAATGTATTCCACTGCTCTTATTTATCGAATAAATTATTATGGTCAATGAATCCATGTTGAATGATCTATGTGGCACACTTTTGCATAAAATGGAATGATAAAGAAGGGTTCTCCCTGATAGTACTCCAATTCATTGGGTAAAGATTAGTATCATGATACACTGAGTGAAATGAGGGGGTACTCATGCTAATTCAATTGAAATGAGGGTTTACTCATACTAATTCAAGTTCAATGAGGGTTTACTCATGATAATTCAAGTGAAATGAGGGTTTTCTCATGCTCCATGTGCAATGATCCTTGGCTCATGCTAATATCATGTTAAACATTGTTTCTACATTTAAAGGTTATGATAATCATTATATATCATGCCTTTATGTTAATGTTTCTTTTATGATCCATTGATATGCCTATTTCCTAACATGTATAGTATTTTTTATGTTATGCCTTGTTTACTCCCATACTAGGCTTTATAGCTCCCCCTTTTCTTATTCATATCCTCAAGTTATCCCTTGAAATGCTAAGTATGAAGGAATTTTGTGGTCATGTAAAATATTTTTTCAATAAATATGTTGTATTTTATGTTCTAAGTTGTTATGTAATGTTCCTAATTTCCTAAGACACTATACCTCTAGATCCTCAGAGCTGTCTTAAGTGAAAGTTTATGTAATAAATAGTATTTATTCATGTAATGAAGAGAAGTTTTGTTATAGTTGGTATCAGAGGATAGGTTTAGTTGTTTTTTGGATTAGGATTAGAAAACCCTAGTGAAATCCTTAGGGATAAGACTAAGTATAAAAAAACAACCCTAATTTTTTGTAAGTGTAGAGTTAGTGGTTTATCAAGAAAAAACATCAATGTTTGGATACAAACAAGTAGAGGTGGCTCTAGAATAGATATATATAGGGGTAAAACCCAAAAACACCGCTTTAAGCTATACTCGAACAAGAATGGGTGCCCAACAATAGGCCTTGCTACACTCTTTTTTTGAAACTCCTGGGGTATATGATTTGTTAAATTTATAAGCATAGTATGAAATATTATTATGGGAATAAAAAATCCCTAAAAATATATATTGGGAAGTAGATCATGGATAACATAGATTAAAGCCTATAAATTAATAAGTTAAGGAAATAAATGTAATTAATAAGTTATACCATTTTGTCGTCAGATTCCCCTTTATGTGTTACCCCTTACTTTGATTTTATTCCAGCCAATGACTGGTAATAGGAGGACTCAAACTAATAACCGATGATAAGATCAGTTTGATGACTATTCTAATGAGATTCCCAATACAATGGGAGTAGTAATAGAAAACTTTGTCATGATACTCTCTTAGTTAACTCAGGTTTTGAATAGAAACATGGGTCAATAGGAACGTCCAACCCCCCGCCCCCAAGAAAGAACAATCCATAATTAAATGATTCATGAGACAAAGGACTCAAACTTTTAATGGATCATACGATCCCTTAGTCACTAAATAGGGGATCAACTCCATTGAAAATATATTTAACATCCTTGAATGTTCCAAACAAGAGATGGTTATTCTAACTACTTATTATATGGAGGATAAAGCTGATCAATGGTGTACATTGATCAAAAATACAAAGCTTGCAGAAAATATCTGTTGGATCTGAATCTACGGATTACACACAAGAGGGGGGTGAATTGTGTCTTTTCAAAATTATTACAATCACTTCAATTTAGACAAATTCTGTCCACTATGCTTTAGCACGATTAAATATGCAGCGGAAAAAGTAAAAGCATGAACACACGGATGTATAGTGGTTCGGGGAACAGAAGGCCCCTAGTCCACTCCACCAACGCTCAAATCCACGAGCTTGGCGATTTTCACTATCTGGTCCTCGTTTCCACAGACCTGTCCACAACTGAGTACAGGCAGTTGACACCTTTACAAGTTTCAGGCAAACACAGCCTTCCTGGTTCAAACACGAACCCACACAGCTTAGAACGAGAAGCTGATCACTCAAAAATAAAAAGGGTTTCGATAAAGAAAACACTTCTCCAGTTGTTCTTCACAATTGCAACAGAATGCAATTGACAGTAGATAGATCGTCGTCTTCAGAAAATAAAGATCTGTAATCAAAACAGTTCTGATTCGATCCAGTTGTAATAGATATTACAAGAAACTTCACAACTTCAGCAGCAGTAGATTCACAACAGATAGTCGATGTAGAACACGTGAATCGGCTATCAAGATCTTCCTTCGGTAATAAAGGTTTTACACTTCTTCTCGATCACCAGAAAAGAACGCCTTTACACAGTCTCTGTTTCTTGCTCGTTAAAAGATCAATCTGTATATTTCATACACTTTCCTGTGTATATATATATCCGAAGTTTCCAAGATAGAACATATATTCAAATCTGAGAAAATCTTCCGCATAAATAGATCCATGAAAATCTCCTTTAGATTCGCGATATTAAAAAGAAATAACAGAGCCGTTGTAACTCCCCTGAAGAATCGGCATAAAAAGCTCCGTTTTAAATCAATCATTAATCCGTTGAAAATCGTCTTTGATTCCGTCAAAGTCGTACTTAAGAATCGGCTCGAAATCCGCTTAATAAACCGCTTTCTCTTCAGCATTCAAACGTAGGGTTGATCATCCATACTTTGTCTTGCTTCAACTCTCCAAAGAACGTACGGTTGATTATAAAAGTAAGGTTGATGATCCATACTTTTGAGAAACAAACTCAACACTGAAAACTAACGTACGGTTTCTCTTCCATACTTGTCCAACAACAAAAACGTAAGGTTCCTTCCAAACGTAATGTTCTTCTTCCATACTTTTCAACAACGTAAGGTTCATTAACCATACGTTTCAAAATAACGTAAGGTTCCTTAACCATACGTTTCTTTTAACATAAAAAGAAAACTTTTCATCCATACATTATGTTCATCAACGTAGGGTATGAACAGTGATTCCAGTACGCGCTAAAATTGATCTCGCGCTACAGTAATTCCAGAACATGCTAAAATTGATCTCGGAATAAATGAAGTATGAAATCTCGTTATATGAAATAAATAAATAAAATAAATTCCTGCAAAATACTCAACGAAATAATTAGTAAATAATTAAGGGTATTTGTGAGCATCAAAATCATCATAAAGAGATAGAGTATTATTTAAAATAATCTCCCCCTTTAAAAAAACATTATTTTGAATTGTTTGAAAACAATACATTGCTCAACAATCTCCCCCTTTTTGATGATCACAAAACCCATAAAAATAATAGAACTAATTTAATTGCAATCTTCATTGAAAAATTAGTTTTATAAAATTTTAGAATTTTGAAAGGATTAAAACAATATTTAACTATAATAAAATTTCTTCTCCATAAAAATAAATTTTCAGCTAAAAATAGATAAAAGATAAATATCGTATATATCCAAATTCTCCCATATATCCAAATTTCTTCATAGGAAACAAATGAATTTAAATGTTGTGTTTATCCAAATTCTCCCCCTTTTTGTGATATCAAAAAGAATGAAAAAAAATTACGGATTTGAACACATTCAATATTGCACTGAATTATAAGTAAATGCTATAATTAACTGTGTATGAATAAGTGAATTTGTTATACTGGCTAACTCAATCATAAATCAATAAACAACAAAACAAAAAAAAAGAATTGTCATTCACAAGCTGTTATATATAAACGATTGTGATATACAGAGGAATCAAGGTTCATAGATAAGACAGGGAAAAAGGTGTCTATTTCCTTTGAATCGCGGTCTTTATCTCTGTAAACTGTTCCCTGAGCCTCTTCATCATCCCATCTCTTAACTTGATGATAAGATCTCTGTTCTCTTGAGTCATATGAATATCTTCAATCAAATTAACTCTGAAAAACTCATGCATTCTTTCTTCTTTTTCAACAAAAAGAGCCAGTTTTTCTGATAACTGATTCAAAAGAATCATAATCAGTTGCTCTCCAGATGTCAACTGATCCACTAAAAATTTCTGATTATCTAGCAAAACTGACAAAGGGGCACTATTACACTGAAGATCGTGTAATCTTTCACTCATATTGCTCAGTGCTCCAGTAATTGCTTGAAATCTCCGAATCAAATCAGGTGAAGAGCCTGATCCACTCACATCACTGTTTGCAACAAACTCAAATTTATTCTCCATGTAAATCTTCAACTCAGATAAATCATCTTTGTTTACCATCTCTGATTTTAACTGATCAACAGCATGCAGCATATCAGTCTTAAACAGATCTACTTCCTGTCTTGAAATAGTACATTCTTTCAGCTTTTGAAACTTCAACTGCTCTAAATTCAGAGAATTTCTGAGACTAACATTCTCAGATTCTAACTGAGAGATACGCTTGTAAAACTCAACAACTTCTTCTTTTCTCGAATCAGGGGCACCCTGTGCTCGATTCTCATGTCCAGAATTAGGTTGATGAAGCAGGGCAAGTGGTAAAGAATCTGCATCTGACTGTTCTTTGTCCTTGTCCTGACAAGGTTGATCCACTGAACTATCTTTTGAAGCATGTAACTCTTCCACTGAAAAATCTTCATGAAGTACCTCTGTATGAGCTTCAGAAGTATGTTCATCACGAACAGTAGTCTCTCTGACTTCTACTGATTGGTCAAGAACAATATTTTCATGTAAATCTTGAGGTCCGGCCACTTCTTCACCAGGCACTGCCTCCATAAGTTGTTCTTGTTGAATTACTTTTTCAACAGCCACAGCAGCAGATTGAGGTGCTTCTTGAGTTTCTGTTTGAGCTGCTGGTTCCTCTATCGGTGCAGTCTGCTCCACAACAGCTTCTCTCACAAATGAATAAGAAATTACCGGTTCAGAGGATTTCAAGGCAGGAGAGATAACTTCTTCATCAATTGACCTCTTCCTTCTAGATTGAAGTCCTTCTTGACTTCTCTCTTCCTCAACTTCCTCCATCTCAAAACGAATTCTCCTTGCCACTGTACTAACTCTTGATTCTGCTTGTCCCTCCTTGGACTTAGCCGGTTGAGCCTGAGCACTCTCCGAGTTTTCCTCAGCTCCAACAGGTAAGAGTTTACCTTTAATTGTGCTCCAGAAGTATCCTACTTTCCTTAAAGTTCCAGCATTGAAAACATTACTGTGGTGACATTTCACCCCAGCATCTACCAATCTGATCATTCCTCTTTTAAACAAAAACAAAGAAATGAACCTTCCATAAGGGAAAAAGGTCATTCTTGCTTCACTCTGACAGCAGTAACTCAGATATCTTATCATAAACCGAGGAAAATTAAACTTAATATCACACATCAGAAGATACATTATGTACATGTCCGGGTATAGAATTTTCTCCATCTCAGCCATTCTTGGTGCTAAACCAGTCTGAACAAATTTTACCAAAATCTTCTGATCGGGCTCCAAATCCTTAATAAACATCTTCTTTATCACTCTGGTTCCAAACAGAAAAGACATAATGTCTTCAGACTTATGTACAGAATCTCCAATATTCCGTAAATCGAAATGAAAAACTCCTTCATGAGGGCAGTTAAGAATTTGACTTATCTCTACAGATGATATTGAAAATTCCTTATCCTCTATTTGAGCCAATAAACTATCCTCCGTATCTCTAAGGCTAAACTGAACACTTCTAAAGAAATGTCTCATTCCTGCCTCATATAGAAACTCAGAATTTGCACTATTAAAAGCTTGCTCAAGGCTTTGAAATGACAACGCTTGCTTCAACAGTAAATTAGTTTCAAACAGCCACTCTAAATCTATGACTTTACCTTGCAGTATTTTCCGACCTACTACCTTAGGTTTCTTTGCAGCACTGCTCTCGGCTTCATCTGGACGCTTAGTCTTTTCCATTCCAACAACGATTTCTGAAGGTTCGTAAGATTAGGGTTTGAAGATTCAGAAAAGGGTTTTGGAGCAGATGTGCGGTTTTAGGTTTTCGAAAGGGTTTCCGAAAAAGGTGAAGCAGTTTAGAAGGTGAAACGGTTCTGACAGCCTTGATTCCCGTGTAATCACTAATCATTACTTTTATTTAAAACAAAATAAAATTACTTATAGCGGGAAACAGAAATTAAGCAGAATTCGAAAACAGAATAATATTAAAAAAATTTATTTAAAATTAAATAAACCTAACTCCCCCTTAATAAATTCAAACCTTGTCGTGGGAAGTGGTTTAGTAAAAATATCTGCTAATTGATTTTCTGTATTTACAAATTCTAAAAATATATCTTTTTTAAATACATGATCTCTTAAAAAGTGATGTCTTATATCAATGTGCTTAGTTATAGAATGACTAATAGGATTTTTTGAAATATTAATTGCACTAGTATTATCACATAAAATAGGTGTATTATTAAAATTTATTCCAAATTCCATAAGAGTGTTTTTCATCCACAACACCTGTGCACAGCAACTACCTGCAGACACATATTCTTCCTCGGCTGTTGACAGGGCAACTTAGTGATGTTTCTTACTAGACCATGATACTAAAGACTTCCCTAAAAAGTGACATGTTCCTGAAGTACTCTTCCTATCTAATATACAGCTTCCAAAGTCAGCATCTGAATATGAAATTAAATTAAAATCAGAGGTTTTTGGATAAAGCAGAGATTGATAAATAGTACCTTTTAAATATCTAAAAATTCTTTTAACAGCAGTTAAATGGGATTCTTTAGGATTTGATTGAAATCGAGCACAAAGACATACTGAATACATTATATCTGGTCTACTAGCAGTAAGATATAACAAACTACCAATCATACCTCTATATAACCTGTTGTCCACTGATTTTCCAGTTTCATCCAAATCAAGTTTTATATTAGTACACATAGGAGTTGTAAATGGCTTGTTGTTTTCAAGTCCAAATTTCTTAAGTAAATCAGTAATGTATTTGCATTGATTTAAAACATTTCCAAAATCTTTTTGAAATATTTGAAGACCCAAAAAGAAATTTAATTCTCCCATCATACTCATTTCAAATTCTTTTTGCATTAATTCTGAAAATTCATGACAAAGAATTTTATTGGTTGATCCAAAAATTACATCATCAACATAAATTTGTACCAACAAAACATTATTTTTCACAGTTTTCTTAAAGAGTGTTGGATCTGCCAGTCCAACAGTAAAATCATTTTTCAAAAGAAAAGAACTTAGTCTTTCATACCAAGCTCTAGGTTCTTGTTTAAGGCCATAAAGAGCTTTAGTAAGTTTGAAAACAGAATCTGGTTTTTGAGAATTTTCAAAACCAGGAGGTTGCTCAACATAAACTTCCTCCATTAAATAACCATTTAAAAAGGCAGATTTAACATCCATCTGAAATAATTTAAAATTCATATAAGATGCATAGGCTAAAAGGATTCTAATGGCTTCTAACCTGGCTATAGGTGCAAAGGTCTCATCATAATCTATTCCTTCTTCTTGATTATATCCTTTAGCTACTAATCTTGCTTTATTTCTAGTTATTATCCCTTGATCATCCTGTTTATTCCTAAAGACCCATTTAGTTCCTATTACTGGATAATCATGTGGTCTTTCAACTAATTCCCAAACCTTATTTCTCTTGAACTGGTTCAATTCATCCTGCATTGCTATTACCCAGCTCTCATCATCTAAGGCTTCTTCTATGGTCTTAGGTTCTTGTTGGGATAGGAAAGCAGAGAATTCAATTATGTTTCCAAGGTTTCTTCTAGTTTGAATACCAGTCTCTAAGTCACCTATCACAGATTCTAAAGGGTGATTCTTTAAGGTTCTAAACTGTCTAGGCATTACATTCAAGGGTTCTTCAGTGTCATGTTCTTCTGAACTGGACTGAATTTCTTTTATATCATTTTCAAAATCATTCTTTAAATTCTCAAGTCTCATGTTTTCATTAGAATCAGGTTCATCTATTTGTTCTATCCTTTTCTCAAAAGGATCAGATTCATCAAATTTCACATGAACTGATTCTTCAACAATCCTTGACTTTTTATTATAGACTCTATAAGCTTTGGAGGTTGCAGAATATCCTAAGAAAATACCTTTATCAGATTTTGGATCAAATTTACCAAGATTATATTTGGTATTCAAGATGTAAACCTTGCATCCAAAAACTTTAAAGTAATTTACTTTAGGTTTTCTATTATTCCATAGTTCATAGGGTGTCTTTTTCAAAATAGGTCTTATTAAAATTCTATTCATTATATAACAAGCTGTATTAACAGCTTCTGCCCAGAAATATATAGGTAGGCTATATTCATTTAACATAGTTCTAGCCATTTCTTGAATAGTTCTATTTCTTCTTTCTACAATCCCATTCTGTTGAGGTGTTCTTGGAGCAGAGAAGGTGTGTTTAATACCCATGTTTGAGCAAAAGGAATTAAATTCCTGGTTCTCAAATTCTCCACCATGATCACTTCTCAATGAGATTATATTAAAACCTTTTTCATTTTGAATAGATTTACAAAAACCTTCAAATAAACTAAAAGCTTCACTTTTAAATTTCAAAAAGAAAATCCAAGTAAATCTAGAATAATCATCAACTAATACATAAACATATAATTTACCAGCTAAACTTGCTACTCTTGAAGGTCCAAACATATCCATATGGATAAGTTCTAGAGGTTTAGTTGTAGCAACTTTATTAACAGATTTGAATGATGATTTGTGTTGCTTGCCAAGCTGACATGCATCACAGAATCTGTCATTTTCAAATTTGAGACTAGGCAAATCAGAAACTAGATGTTTCTTAGATAATTCATGTAAAGCATATATATTGCAATGACCAAGTCTTCTATGCCAGATCCAGGATTCACTTATATTAGCAGTTAAGCAGTTTAATTGTTGTTTACACAAGGAATACAAATCCAAAGTATAAACATTATCAGTTCTGGGTGCTCTAAACTTAAACAGTTTATCTTTAGAAACAGTACAACTATTGTTAGTAAAATCAACAGTGTATCCATCATCACAGAGTTGAGAGATACTTATCAGATTGTGTTTTAACCCTTGTACATAAAGTACTTTGTTGATTGAGACTGTCTATGGATCTCCAACTGTTCTAATACCAATAATCATTCCTTTGGCATTGTCACCAAAGGTGACAAGTCCTCCTTCCTTTCGAGTAAGAGAAGAGAAATTAGATGAAGTTCCACTCATGTGTCTTGAGCAGCCACTGTCTATATACCATATTTCTTTTTTTCTTTGATGACCTGTTACCTGCAAAGACATTCAAACAAATTGTTTTGGTACCCATATTTTGTTGGGTCCAGGAGTGTTAGCAAGCAGTGATCTGGGTATCCAGATTTTCTTTGTTTTCTTAAAATTGATTGAATCATATAGATCATTGGAAATATAAGCTTTCTTAATTCCACATATTTGAGGTTGTCTTAGAAAACAGTTTTTAGCTATATGACCTTTTCTTCCACAGAAGTTACAAATAACATGTTTAGTGCTAGGAACAAAATAATTTTTTTATAACTTAGGTTTTTCTCCTTTACTTCCAATTCCAAACCTTTCCTTTTTAATTACAGTTTTTCCAAGTATCTCATTTAAGGTGTTTTCTCCTTTTGTAAAAACTAATGCAGCCTTTTTATAAGATTCTACTTCATCCTGTAGAGTTTTTATTTTTGATTCAAAATTAATTTTATTTGAGTCAGCAGAGTTGTATTTGTCAATTAATTCCTTATGTTGTTTTAGCAAAGTATTTCTCTCATCTGAAATAGCTTTATGCAAGTTCTTTATATATTTATATTTTTTAAATAATGAGTCATACCTTTCTTCAAGCATATTGCAGTAAGCTGCAAGTTTTTTATTTGAGAAACCTTTTTCAGAGTTTGATTCATTATTTGAGTCAGAGGAGTAGTATGAGTGTACCTCATCAGTTTCAGCCATGAAACACATATTTGCTTTTAAATTGGCTTCCTCCTTCTCTAAGCTTGATTCAGAAGAATTACTTGAGTCTTCAGAAACACTCCAAGTAGCTTTCATAGCTTTCTTGTCTTTCTGCTCATAATCATCTCTTTTGAAGAATTTCTTCTTCTTTGCATCTTTCAATTTTGGGCAATCCGGTCTGATATGTCCCATCTTTTTGCATTCATAACATCTCACTTCCTTGCTATCCTTCTTGAAGGATTTCTTGATGTTTTTCTTCTTACTGTAGAACTTTCTGAATTTTCTGGCTAGCTGAGCCAGTTCTTCATCCGAATTTGAAGAATCAGAGCTTTCTGATTTAGCACTTACTTCTCTGTTCTTCATCTTTCTATCCTTTTGTTGAGAAGTCACTTTCAAAGAAGTATTTTCCCTTTTTATATAGACTTTATGCTCATTTACCTCATCTTTCATTTCAGCCTCGTACATCATCAATGTACCAATCAGCTCTCTCATAGTTAGATCTTTAACAGAAGTTGATTGTCTGATTGCTGTAGAGATTCCATTCCATCGAGTAGGAAGTACTCTCAGTACCTTTAACGCTTGATCAGCCTGCTTGATTGGTTCTCCTAGAGCTGTTATATTATTGACAATTTCTGTCAATCTTCCATTCATCTGAGTGATGCTCTCTCCTTCAATCATTCTGAAAGTATCGAATTTTAATTTAGCAGTTGCATATCTCATCTGTCTTACATTATCTGTTCCTTCATAAGCAACAGCTATTGTTTGCCACATTTCATATGCAGTCGGGCATTGAGATACTCTGTTAAATTCATCCGGTCCTAAACCACAGATGATTGCATTCATAGCTTTTGAATTCATGTCATACTCAACCTCTGTAGCAGCACTCCATGTATCGGGATTTTCAGGAATTTCATAGGGAGTCAGAATCTTTGAATAGACTCTGTAACCAAGATTTTTCAGATAAATAATCATACGTGATTTCCAGCAGCCATAATTATCTCCATTAAAGTAAGGTGCTCTGACCATTGACATTCCCTCTCTGGTATCAGCCATGATACACTATGTATAATCTTTAAATACTTCTAGCTTGACAAGACTTTAAAAAATAAGAAGCTCCTCCTTTGATACCAATTGTTGGATCTGAATCTACGGATTACACACAAGAGGGGGGTGAATTGTGTCTTTTCAAAATTATTACAATCACTTCAATTTAGACAAATTCTGTCCACTATGCTTTAGCACGATTAAATATGCAGCGGAAAAAGTAAAAGCATGAACACACGGATGTATAGTGGTTCGGGGAACAGAAGGCCCCTAGTCCACTCCACCAACGCTCAAATCCACGAGCTTGGCGATTTTCACTATCTGGTCCTCGTTTCCACAGACCTGTCCACAACAGAGTACAGGCAGTTGACACCTTTACAAGTTTCAGGCAAACACAGCCTTCCTGGTTCAAACACGAACCCACACAGCTTAGAACGAGAAGCTGATCACTCAAAAATAAAAAGGGTTTCGATAAAGAAAACACTTCTCCAGTTGTTCTTCACAATTGCAACAGAATGCAATTGACAGTAGATAGATCGTCGTCTTCAGAAAATAAAGATCTGTAATCAAAACAGTTCTGAGTCGATCCAGTTGTAATAGATATTACAAGAAACTTCACAACTTCAGCAGCAGTAGATTCACAACAGATAGTCGATGTAGAACACGTGAATCTGCTATCAAGATCTTCCTTCGGTAATAAAGGTTTTACACTTCTTCTCGATCACCAGAAAAGAACGCCTTTACACAGTCTCTGTTTCTTGCTCGTTAAAAGATCAATCTGTATATTTCATACACTTTCCTGTGTATATATATATCCGAAGTTTCCAAGATAGAACATATATTCAAATCTGAGAAAATCTTCCGCATAAATAGATCCATGAAAATCTCCTTTAGATTCGCGATATTAAAAAGAAATAACAGAGCCGTTGTAACTCCCCTGAAGAATCGGCATAAAAAGCTCCGTTTTAAATCAATCATTAATCTGTTGAAAATCGTCTTTGATTCCGTCAAAGTCGTACTTAAGAATCGGCTCGAAATCCGCTTAATAAACCGCTTTCTCTTCAGCATTCAAACGTAGGGTTGATCATCCATACTTTGTCTTGCTTCAACTCTCCAAAGAACGTACGGTTGATTATAAAAGTAAGGTTGATGATCCATACTTTTGAGAAACAAACTCAACACTGAAAACTAACGTACGGTTTCTCTTCCATACGTGTCCAACAACAAAAACGTAAGGTTCCTTCCAAACGTAATGTTCTTCTTCCATACTTTTCAACAACGTAAGGTTCATTAACAATACGTTTCAAAATAACGTAAGGTTCCTTAACCATACGTTTCTTTTAACATAAAAAGAAAACTTTTCATCCATACGTTACGTTCATCAACGTAGGGTATGAACAGTGATTCCAGTACGCGCTAAAATTGATCTCGCGCTACAGTAATTCCAGAACACGCTAAAATTGATCTCGGAATAAATGAAGTATGAAATCTCGTTATATGAAATAAATAAATAAAATAAATTCCTGAAAAATACTCAACGAAATAATTAGTAAATAATTAAGGGTATTTGTGAGCATCAAAATCATCATAAAGAGACAGAGTATTATTTAAAATAATCTCCCCCTTTAAAAAACATTATTTTGAATTGTTTGAAAACAATACATTGCTCAACAATATCAAGGTGTTGGAATGGAAGTATTCCCAGAAAATATTTTTTGATAAATATTTTCCTCACAACCTCAAAATTAATATGGAAATGGAAATCCTTTCCCTCAAGAAAAAAGATGATGAATCAATCAGATCATATGAGGAAAACTTCACATGGTTTGCATGAAATTCCATCGCCTTTGTTGTTACCCCTGACTGCAAGGTTGACTGCTTCTTTAGTGGAATAAAACATTACATATGGAAATCCCTAGTGATCTGTGACTTTGATAGCTATAATGAAATTGTTTTATGTGCCCTAAAAGTCAAAATGGATATTGGAGAATCTCAGGGGAATCCTGGGGATAAGATGTATAAAGTAAACATTAATTTTGGAGGTCAAATGGATGAATCCAACAGTGATAAGAAATTACAACACCCCACTTTACAAATGTGATTAATGAAAAACAATAGATATTTCTTGATGTGGAAGATGAAATTCCATAGGTGTGGAAGAGAAGGGAACCTGGATATTAATTCCCAACAAGAAAAACTCACTGTTGCGACAGAGGAGTGGAATTCTCTGTTCGACCCTCAATGCATTGTTCATTTTTTCAACTACAAAGAACCAAGGAACTTTGCAAACTAGTTCCCCAAGACAAGGGTTTTTAGAGGCAACCAATGACCTCTAAGGCAGAAAGGGTGAGCTTTTTCCATCACTATTGCCGAAGGGAACCATAATAATGAAGTGGTGATAGGTACACTAGTTATTCATTCAAGAATAGCGAACATACTTTTTGATTCCGGTTCTATGCATTCTTTTATATCCCGAATGTTTAGTATAACAATCCCAACACCACCACAAATCAAGGAATTAAATATATCAATGAGAATGGAAAATGGTGAAATGATTTCATCCCTAGAATATAACTCCTCCCCAATCACAATTTGTGGATTGAACATCCCAGCAAACCTCTTCATACTCTCTCTAGTATAATTTTATGAAATTCTTGGCATGGATTTTTGTTCCCTATATAGAGACAAAATAAATTTTTGTGAGTTGGAAATCACTCTTTGTATGGCGAATCGACCCCATATTCCGTACAAGTGGAAGGAGGAGGAGTAATATTATTTAGCACCATCATCTCAAGAATGGATATTACAACACTATGAGAACACGTATCTTTCTCATATGATGGAGTCTAAGGAATAAACCATCCTTCAAGACATACCTATTATGAGGGAATTTTATGATGTGTTTCCTAAGGAATTTTCTGGTCATCCTTCTTGAAGAGATGTTGAATTTTCAGTTGATCTTATACCTGGGGCATTTCCAATATCCAAGACTGGATATAGAATGGCTATTTTGGAGCTTGATTAGATCAAGAAACAACTAAAGGATAATTTTTATAAAGGGTTTATACTCCCATGTGCTTCTCCATGGGGTGCACCAGTCCTCTTCATCATGAAAAGGGATGGGTCAATGTGCCATTGCATTTATTGTCATGATCTTAACAAAATCTTGATAATGAACAAGTATCCTCTTCCCTGAATTGATGAATGGTTCGATTATATGTTTTGAGTACAATACTTCTCCAAGGAGGATATACGATTGGGATATTACCATGTAATGGTGAAGAATAAGGATATCCCCAAGACTGTTTTTTGTACAAGATACGGTCACTATGAATTCATAGTAATTCCTTTCAGACTCACTAATTCTCTAACAATTTGCATGGAATTCATGAATAAAGACATTAAATATTACCTAGAAAAATTAGTGGTAGTATTTATAGAGTATATTATAATACAATCCATTACTAAGGAGGAGCATGAGGAGAATCTAAGCACCATACTAAAGACCTTGCGAAAGAAGAAGCTTTATGCAAAGTACAAGGAGTCTGAGTTCTAGTTGAAGGAGGTATAATTATTGTGTCATATCATCACAAGAAATGGGATATCAGTGGATACCTCCATAAAAGATACAATTAAGGGATGGTTGAGGCAAACCTCAGTGATGGATATCCGTATCTTCCTACAATTAGATATATATTATCACATATTTATAATAAATTTCTCATGATTGTCAAACCCACTTACCAAGCTAACTCAGAAGGGTGTCATGTTTTCTTGGATTGATGAATGCGAAGATATCTTCATGGAGTTAAAGAGGAGGCTTATCACTGTACATGTTCTCACACTACCCATAAGTGGATAAATTTTTCTGGTATTCAGTGATGCTTCGAAGAAGAGAATGGGTTGTGTGTTGATGCAAAATGAAAAATTCATTGCATATGCTTCACGGAAATTGAAAGTTCATGAGAAAAATTATCCAACACATGATATAGAGTGGGTTGTAGAAATCTTCACTTTAAAATTTTGGATACATTATCTCTTTGGGGATAATTTTGAAATATGTATGGATCACAAAAGCCTCAAGAATTTATTAACATATAAAAAGTTTTATATGTGCTAATGAATATGGTTATAGCTGATCAAAGACTATGACTACTCCACACATTACTACCCTGGGAAAGAAAACAAGGTGGTATAATCTCTAAGTAGAAAGGACCCAACAATTGTATCATTGATGAGAATTTAAAAGGATCCAATCCTCTTAGACTTGATGAATATGGACATAGGAATCATAAATAAGGGAATAACATCAATACTTTCACCAATGATTTCTCAACTGTCTCTTTTTGAAAATGTTAAAGGGTGATCAAAAAGATAATGTAAGAATTCAGAAGAAAGTGAAAACTATTAGAAAAGGTAAATCCTCTGAGTTAAATGATAATGAAGAAGGAATTGTGATATTTGGGATAATACTATGTGTTCCATCAAATCAAGAGTTAAAAAAAATCTTTTGGATGATGCACATAGTTCGAATTTGTCCATTCACCTAGGAAACACAAAGATGTATCAAGATCTCTAAGAAAATTATTGGTGGGATAATATAAATAAGTAGATTGATGAGTATATATACAAGTGTCTGGTATGTCAGAAAGTGAAGTCTGAGTGGCAGAAGTCTAAGGGGAGGATGAAACCATTACCCATAACAACAAGGAAATGGGAGAACATCACCATACACTTTGTCACCATAATTTTTTAAGACATCCAAATGAAAAATTGCTATCTAGGCTGTTGTGGATCATCTTACAAATACTACAAACTTCATTTCAATTTGAGAGAATTTCTCATTAGATCAAATGGCATGGATATACATCAAATAAGTGGTAAGGATTCATGGAGTACCACTAATGATTATATCCAATTGAGATCCAAGATTTACCTCTAAGTTCTAGAAGAGTCTCCAACACACTCTGAATAATTAACTGAACTTTAGTATGGATTATCATCCCCAAACTTATGGCCAATCTGATAAGACTATCCAAAAACTTGAGTACATGTTGAGGTCATGCTCAATTGAATTCAAAGGAAGATGGGATCAACATCTTCCTCTAGTTGAGTTCTCATACAATAAAAGTTTCTGTAAAATCATCCAAATGGCTCCTTATGAATCCCTTTATGATAATAGGTGCAAAACACTAGCATACTGGGATGAAGTTGGGGAGAAAAAACTCCAAGGTCCAAAAATGGTTTAAGAAATGATGGATAAGGTTATGATCATCCAATAACACATTAAAGATTATCAGATTCAAGAAAAGATATATGCTGAAAATCATTTATGAGACCTAGAGTTTGATGTTGAAGACATGTTATTCCTATGCATATCATCATGGAAGAGAGTTATGATATTTGGGAAGAAGGTAAAGCTTTGTTAGTAGAAAATTTACCCTTTTGAGATCCTTGATTTCATTAGAGTAGTTTCCTATCGACAAGCACTCCCACCAAACCAATATGAACCACATGATGTATTTCATTTATCACTCTAAAGGAAGTACATACCTGACTCATCACATGTACTCAATCCAGAGGTGGTACCATTTAATAATGACCTCTTCTATGAAGAAAATTAGTTGAAGATCATATATTGTAGAGAAAAAGTTCTATGAAATAACACAATTCCCCTCATCAATGTGTAGTGGAGAAACCAAAAGTATGAAGAATAAACATTGGAACTAGAGGAAGTTATGAGGTAGAGTTACCCACATCTGTTTTAGTGTGGGAAAAGGAAATTTTGAGTATGAAATTGCTTAAGGGGGGGAGATTCTAATGACCCAAAATTTTATTAACTAAAATTCTTCTAGATCAAATTAAACTTCTTATTATGTAAAAAAGATATATAAAACAAATTCACTTACTTTGTTTTATGTTTTTGGATTTTAAAATACCATTAAGAATTATTAACATTGCTAATATAGTCATTGAACAGTGATCAGATGATTAGTATAAATATAGGGATTTGAAAATCCAATTTACTCAAGAAAAGGAAGTGATTTCCTCATCCAGTATAATTGTTCCATACGAAGCTAATTTTTCAGAGCTTGTAAAAGAGGAAGATTCACTGGGCTTCCCTCTTGACCAATCCTTAGTCGACATTCAACATGTTAGCCTTGAACAGAACTCCCAATGGGAGAAGTGGAAGTTAATAGAGATTACCACTCAAGCGATGTTATTCAAGCCGCCCCAAGAGTCTTTCACCATCGCACACCTTACCCTTAGGTCTTATGTGGGTGTTATAAGGGGTTATGTAACAATACCCAATCACTATGATCATGTGCATTATTTTTTTAAACAATATACATTCATTTTATCATTTTAATTTTGTAAGTGGTTTTTAAAGCATAAATAGTATTTTTAGTTAATATTCAGTTAAGAAATTTATTTTGATGAATTCATGAAATTTTCAATTAAATAATATTTTAATAAAATATTATTACTAAATTAATTTCTATTAAATATAAATGATCAAATAATTTTTATGAATACAATTGTAATTTTTATTAAGGTCTGAAATTTGTTTTTGTCAAAACCCATGAATTTTCAATAATTTTTTTTTTAATTTTTAAAAGTGAACATTCACATATTTATAAAATTATTTATATAAAATGGATAATATATTTGGATTCAAGGCATCAAAATTATCTAACGGTTAATTTTTTATAATTTTCTGAGACATTTGAATTTTTGAGTAAAAATAAAATACTGTTTAAATATATAATGTGTTTTATGACATCATAATAACTCAATTGTGATGTACTAAAATAATATAAAACTAAAATTCTTACAATATATGTTTTAAATTTAATATAATGTGATTTTATATTTTTTATTAATTTTATGTCGCCTTAGTGGACCCTCTAAGACTTATGAAATGTTTTAACTTTTTAAAATGATTTCCTTGAGAGTGTGACACACCTCCACATGGGAAAGCCTAATATTTTAATAATTTCATACATTTCCCTTATAAAATAATATTTTACACTCTAATTTTAACAAAAAAAACTATAGTATGGTTTTTTATTAGTTCAATGTTTAGTGTCCAAAACCAAAATAATAATGAATTCCCTCTCATTTCCTATATAAACCCATTCAATCTCTCATTCCTCTTCACTCAAACCATTTGAAGCTTGACCAACCCATTCCATCACCTCTCTATAGTCTTCCTAGTTCTCTTAAAATCCAAATAATCCTATCTCAATCCTCTCCTAAGACTTTGGGACCAGACTTCCAAATAACGGATCGTCACTTTCCTTCCTTCCTATGTTATGTATAAGTTTCCATATATTGTTAATACCTTTTATTTTCAGTTAAAAATGTTGTTCTATGATTTATAACCTTACCTATACTTTCCTATGTATTTTTTAATGATGATAGACCCATTTCTGTCTCATTTATGTCTCATATGTACACCTGTTACCATGACGAAATTCTGTAAGGGATTTCTCTCTCCTCATTTATATTCAAGAAATTATTTTATATTATGCATATAAATTCCATTACATATGTTGGAATATTATATTCCATGACTCCCTCACTATCTGTTTAATGTATATATTATTAGATACCCCTTTATCTCCTATCAACCCATTTTACAATTTCTATTTCACATTGTTATACTGTCGTAGTTACACCAAAATTTCCCATGCCAAAATCATTGTGTAAGTGAATACCATACCCATTTCTCTATCAAGGGTATTCACCTTTATGCACATTTACATGTTGATTTAGGACTTAAATTTATTTATTCAACATATCTTATTCATGTAATAAACTATTTTTTTCAATGAATCCATGTTGTATTATCTACGTGGTGCACTTATACATAAAATGAAATGATTAAGAAGGGTGTGCCTTGATATCACTCTAATGCATTAGGTAAATATTAGTATCATGATATGTTAAGTGAAATGAGGTTTTAATCAGGATAATTCAATTTCCATGAGGTTTTACGCATTTTAATTCAAATTAAATGAGGGTTTACTCATGAGAATTCAAGTGCAATGAGGGTTTACTCATGCTCCATGTGCAATGAGCCTTGGCTCATGCTAATATAATGTTAAATGTTGTCGCCACATTTCCATGTTATGATAATCATGATATATCAGGACTTAATGTTCATGGTTCTCTTATAATCCATTGATATGCCTATTGCATCAAAATGTTTTGTATTTTTCATGTTATTCCTTGTTTACTCCCTTACTGTGCTTTATCTCTCACTATTTTCTTATGCATGACCTCAAGTTATTCCATACAATGATATGTACGAAAGAAATGTAGTGTTCAGCTAAAATAATATTTCAATAAAAATGTTGTATTTCCTGTTCTAAGTTTTTATCTAATGTTCATAATTTCCCAAGACACTAGGCGTATCGATTCTCAGTGTTGTATTAAGTGCAAGTTTATGTAATAAATCATGTTTATGTGTGTAATAAATAGTTGGGTTGTTATAACCGTCTAGTCAGTGGTGTCAGCCATAGACACTACTCAGCTGGAAACCCCACCATCTAGTTGGTGGGCTTCCTATATCTTTTCTATGTTACTACACTAGCTATCTGGTGTCACTGTAGCATCTTTAATTTTGTATTCCACTGCTATCCACAATGAGACATCTTCCTTCGAGCACTCATGCACCTACAAACACTTATTTTAAGGAAAGAATGGGCTCAAATACATAAATTTTAAATGGTTTAATAATTCTTAAGTGACAATGTACCTGGGTACAAAGGGTGGTATCTTATTATTATTGACACCAAACATTGCCTAAATTTACCCTTTTTATAAGTATATCTGACCAAATCATCATTTAAAAATATTTATCATCATCATCATAGAAATTTAAAAAAAATATTTATGAAATATAATTTGATTGGTATTACTCCCACCACTTCTCTCAATGTTAACTCCATCTATTGCCATTCATATTTAACCATTTTAGATAAATCAACATGATGTTTGGAAGTATTAAAACATTTTTTGGAATACATAAATGAGGAATTAGATCCTTTTTATGAGTAGGTCATCTTGGTGTGAAAAATTTTTGGGTTTTATTTTCTTAATTTTCTTTTCATATAAATAAATATTAAAACATTTGTGAAAATTATTGTAAAAGATATTTCTCATGTCAGTTATTTCATTAACCAATATGAATAATATTATTGCTATATAATATCACATTAGTTATTTAATAATATATGTTAAAGGCATTTTTCCCATGTTAGTTTTTAAATAAATAACATTAAAAGCAATTTTTTCTAGGTTTTTATGTTCGTTATTTGATAACCAATAGGAAAAATATTTTGAATGTAAGTTAATAAATAACCAATTTAAAATACGAGATATTAAAATTAGTTATTTTTACAGGTGAGGAAAAATAAAACAACATAGACAGGAATGCTATTTTCAAAATCCATTTGGCTTGGGATAACATGTTCTTATTAAGAAATATGGAAAAAATGATGATGAAATATATTTAGAATACTCTAATTAAACTATAAGATACCAAGTCATTGCAAAAAATATTTATTTTAAGAGGAAATTAAATACTATTATAATGAAGTAACCATTATATGTGGTTGGTATTCACTATTAAAATATTAAAAATTTAAAATATTTTAACTTAATAGCTACTAAAGTAGTGGATTATAGAGTCAACATACAAAGAAGGTCGATTATAGGCTGCTGGATTGAGTTTTTTTCAATAATATCAAAATAAAGTAACTAAGAGGGATAATTTTTTATTTTTTTTATTTATTCCAAACCAAAAAAAATAGTCTTGATGAAACCAAATTAAAAAAATAAAAATAAAAAATGAATTTTAGTCAAATAAGTACTTATAGGATGATAATGTTGTTAGGAAACTAATGTCCACACCATAAAAATATATTTCTATTATTAAATATTAATCTTACTTAGTTATACTAATTCCAAATATATAATATTTTTTTATAATATTTTTTTATCTTCAAATATTTCTAAATTCATATCCTCTTCTATTATAAATAAATCTAGAAATTAACATTCATGTGGATTTAATTATTCTAAATAACATAACCTATTTCTCAAAAATTCAAGTCACAAAATCTTGCTACATTCTATAAAAAAAACTAACAAACTCTATTCCATTTAATAAAATAATAATTAAGTTATCATGTTTTATTTTTTTAAATGTTCTTTTTACAGAAAATATAGTTCAAGTAAAATAAATATACAATTTAAATAAACTCAAATTTAATTTAATTATATAATAAATATAATTTTGTCATGTGTAAAAATATTCTCCTACTTGTTAAACATCCCTAAATAATAAAATTATCCTGAAATTATAATGAAAAAATACACATGGAAAAAAATAACATGAAAAATATTATCACATTAACTAAATAATGATGGTATTAGTATAAAATCCCACCATATTAAGAAAAAAAATGAACATACATCACTAAACATTAAATAGAAAATATAAATTCATTATAAACATGTGTAATCTTTTTTAAGATGTGAATTTACATAGAAATTCCCCATAAGGAATGTTTTCAATGCACATCGTGTACCTAAACCGTCACTAAAACGTCATTTTCCCTCCTAAAACTATCATGTGTGATACAATCATCACCATTAACAAACAAAAACATCATATTAAATATGAAAAATCACATGAACTGTCTTGTATACATAGATAATGATATCTAAGTAGGATTCGAGGTCACTGGTGAGTATGTTGAAGAGTCATCATGAGAGGTATAGATGATGGTGGGTATTTAAATCTATGAAACATGTAGGAGGATGTGTTTGGGGTATTTTTGAACTCAATATAGGGATAAAGTCAAGGGTACTTATCTAGTGTAGTTTATAAGGGTGGTGGGGGGTTTATGTGGAAATATGAAGCCAAAAAGAGAAAGATAGGAGTACCCATGAAGAGGCGTAACACGAATCCAGAAAGAAGTGTCAGGAGAGATTTTAAATATGTGAAACATGTTTTTGGCACTGGTCGGAACCATAAAATGATTCAATGCTATAGGGGTGGAGTCTTAGATTTGTAGTGTGTATATATGGAGATGATGGCCCCCTAGAAGGAATAATTATTCCCATTTGTGAAACAACCCATGTCGTTATGGGTTGAAAAATTATAAGTAAAGTTTAACTTTCCATTTTTTGTGAGGAGTTTTTAGAAATAAGGCATGTTTGGCAGACCAAATATTGTTATATCCTAAACTTATTTTATTATAAATGGTTTGAAGCCTAGGTAAGACCCTGTAAATTCTGTTGAATTCCATAGAAGTAATGGAATAGTCTAGTAGTAGCGGTAGCCATCAGCTATCTAGTGAGACACCACTAACTAGTCTGTTAACTGACCAATGGCCTAGAGGTTTTTTTAGTCTCACTAGATAGCTGGTAAGCTATCCCAGAGCCTAGCTATTCTTCTAGTCTCACCAACCATCTGTAGGTCCCCCATATTTCCAATGAGACCCAGTGTCTATCCGGTGGGTTTATCCTGGGAAAAATTTAGGTGGGGAATTTTAATCATTTTCTATGTTGGGGATATTATGATTTAGCTAAGAAAGGGTCTTGGTAAAATCCCCTCCTTTTCCAAATTTTCCCTTTTATGACTCTCCTTAAATACCCTTTGAATAAAGGATATTTTGGGTGAATTAATATTATCATTCAAGGTAATGTCATTCGTTTACTTCCATTCATAACCCTCCTTTCAATTCTATCTTATTTCTTTCAATTTATTTTAGGGATTCAGTATCGATAAAACTAGATCATATTAGAATAAATTGAATATGGCATGGATTTCATTGAGATTATATAGATGATATTTTGAGATATTTTTCTCATGCCCATAGAAACTTTATTAGTAGAGGTAATCCACTAACCTAAATTTATCTATGGTTTCCATTAGATTTATAAAACTTTTATAGTTTTTCTGATGTCAAATGATATGGAATTGTTTTGGGTTGATTTCAAGGGTGTGTCATAGACTCTATGGGTAATTTTGAATGAGGTTCTGATATGTTTATAATACTCGATGAGATTTATAAAAATTATACCACGTTGTTTAGAATTAATTAAATAATTTCAATGTTTTATAATTAATTAATTATTCGGTGTGATGTAAATTAGGATCCCAAGTGGTGGTGTGGGACTAAAAGAAGCATATTTGAGCTAGGCTGAGTCTCGATGGAGTGTGAAAATGATGGTACCTCCTTTTGAGTTAGGTGGACCATATCATACAAAACCAAATGTTTTTTTATGAATGGTTTTTAATATGGTTGATTTTTTTATTGGATTAGGTATAGTTGATTAGTAAAAATAAACCCTTAGTCTAGTCGATAGGAGTGGAATTGTGCCCTGGTCTTATGATGAGTGATTGGTAGCACTTGGGATGTTCAGATTCATCTATCAACTATTTCTCAAAGGGGATATGGTTCTACTTTCAATGTAGAGAGACCTTGTAAGTTCTTGAAAAATGATATATATTATGGAAATAGACTATTTTTTTCTCTACATTCATTCAAATAGTCATAAGAGGGATGTGAATGAGTGATATGTGGTATACATATAGAAATTTGATGTGAGATCCTATATTGGGTAGTGGGATCTGGTTAAGGACTAATCAGTCGATGAATTGGCATTGGAATGACAAGGGGGTTTTGGGTATGACCAATACCCACCGTTTAGGGATAGGGTTGAGGTGAGCCTTTAGGATGGGGTTTCACTGTAAGATATCATTAACATTTGGATCCTTTATATGATATTTTGTGGCTCATTGTACACAGTTTTCCATGAATATCCCTAAAGACTATTGTGTGATATGTTATTCTTGTAACAATTATGTGATATGGTATGCTTATGATTTTCATATGGTGTGGTTGTGTGGCATGTGAGTCCAATGCATTGTAAATTATGATTATGTCTTCTATATAATTGATTATTATGTGTGAATTATTTTCTTATAGAGTTTAAATTTCGTATCCAAGTGATAGGTGGATCTTCATGGCTTTTTTATCCCCTAGATTAGGAGTATGTACTCATACAATGTGGTTCCAATGAAGAAGATGGGGCCTGGAGATATTGTACGTTACCTTATGTCTTGACCCAAGATAAAGTATGGGGTTTGATGGACTTGTGGATTTACCTATTAGATTCAAGGGTTTGACATCTTTATGGAATGTACCAGGTCTTGATTTGTATTGAGACCTAACCCGGCAGATCTTGGGGTGTGGCAGCATTGTGGGCTGACCCATGGCTTAATTGGCCTTGTGGTTAGAACTAGTAGAGCTTGGGATGTGATGGCCATGTGGCTTGAAATGAGGCTTCATTAGGCTTCTGGACTTACCTATTAGAATAGGTATATGATGACCTTCAGTCCTGACCTAATACCAATATAGGGGTGTGATATACTTATGTACTAATTTGGGGATTGATTGGCAATAGGCCTTAATCTAAGACAATTATTAGCCTTGTGGGTTGACATGATAGATGATGGAATTGGAATTGAAGACTAATTTCATTGGGGTGATTTTTCCCTTGCATCCTAATTCTATATGTGATGATTTAAGAGACTTTCCATCTATCATGTCACCAAAGCAGGTATGGTTGGGTTTTAGGGTGTCCATATTAGTACAAAAATACCTGAAAGATGTATTTGTAGCCCATCAAGTGTCATGGTAATCCAGTTTTCACATGATAACATAGTGACTATGTTTATTTATATACCTTCTTTACCTCATGCATACACACACATGTGGTAGTGTATATTTTTGTTTCTTGTATACAACCTATTGAGATATATTTACCATAGCCTACATAGTCACCTTGGTGTATATTCAAACATTATATCTATTTTCAAGTTGACAGTAGGATTTGAAATAGATCATGATGGGGAAGATCAAGAATACTAAATATATGGTTTATGAGGCTTGGGATTATAGGATATCCTCATTGAGTTTTTGTTTTCTTTTTTATCTGTATATGTGGTTGGAAAGTGTGTGATTCATTGTATGTTTCTATGAAAACATAATATTTTATTACACCGTGTTTAGTGATTTACTATGTACCTTGATTATTATTATTATTATTATTATTATTTGTTTCTTTTTTTATACCATTATTTTATAATTTTAAGGGAATAGTCAACCAACATTAATTTTAGGCCCTCATAACTATTCAGTAACCTCTGGTGTATGAGGAGGTTCCCTTAAGTTCATCTGGCACACTGGCTAAAACTAGCGATTTGGTTAGGGTGTCACAAAGTGGTATAAAAATAGGATTTATTTAATATTGAGGTTTTCGGTAGATTGATGATCTAGGAATGCATCGTAACTTTTAATTTACCTCAAATAGGTGAGTCAGGAACACTTTTCCTATGAGAATTATAAGATCCCAGGGTAATGGGATTATTCTTATTACTTTTCTCTATTGTTATTGAGATGTTTATTGAATATAACATGTTATCAAAGATCTTATTTTTTTGGTTTGTATCATGGAATGTTTTCAATAGAATAATTTTGATTCATATTACTAGTAATGTCTAATTCATGTGACATGTATCTACTTGTGTAGTATTTTACTCAATCTTTTCTAATTACATGTCATGTAGATCTGGGTGTAGGACAATATCTAGTGGTAAATGAAATACCTTCATCCAAGGATGTATAAATAACCTTAGTGTACCATAGAAGGAATTTTCTGTTTCAATAGTGAAACTAAAAGGGGTTCGGTATAGGTATTATATTCTTAATAATTGATATACGTATAGGAATTGTTTCCCCCATAGATGTGGAAACATTGAGTGGGTTGTGGAAAATTTCATGAGTGATATTCTTTGGGATTTAATTTTGGGGATCATTGGTTCTTTTGATGTTGAGTTTATGAATCGACTGATAGATCATGGTTGGATTATTTTTGGTTTGGAAACAAACCCCATGTAAAGGGTGGTTCATGGTAAATCTTGGAATTTGGGAGATGATGGTTTTTGAAGAGGATTTATGAGGGTTCTCTTGGTTAGACAAAACTTACATGTGTGGGATCATAGTCAATAAGATAGGCATTTGAGCTTAGGTTTGAAGAGATACAGCTCATTAGAGTATGATTTGGGGCATGTGATCAAGTTTCACAGGATTATACATATTTTGGATTTGGTTGAGACTAAGTAGGATCTTTAGGAAGGACCTATTAAAGGGTTCTTGGTTAGATACTCTACCTTGGATGGATGGGAGGAATTTTTGGTGAGGCATTTTGGAAAATTCTTGAGGAGTGAGGGTTGGTATGTGTTGGGTATGTATGGTACCAGGGTGTGTTTTAAATCAGTTATCAGACCTTGAATGGGTTTGTTGACAATTTTTCAGGTTGTGAATGAACTTAAGTAACACTATGGATATAGTGATGTAGTGGTGTCAATTAAGGGATTCTCTTAGATTGAGTTCACTGATAAGTTCATGAGATGCAAATGGGTATAACAGCACGAGATTCCTCAATGAGAATTTATAATATACCTATTGTGAATGTTGACATTGGTTATGGATTGGGTAATGGATGATCCAGGTAGAACCTTGATAAAGTAACATGTTTGGAATGGTTACAATATGCAAGTGGTGTTGGAACCTTTTGGGTTTATTGGTGAGAGTGATATTTAAGGGAATTAATATAGTAAAGAGCGTTATATTAAAACTTTGTAGAATATTACCCTCATTCTGGATGAATTTTGAAGATTTCAAAAACAAAATTCATGATATGTTGAGGATGGGAGGTAATCTAGGATGAATTTAGTGATCTGTTATAAGTGGTACAACCATTCCGAGTCACTATGTGAGGGGATGGGTGGGTTATAGTCCATAGAGATTGATGTTTAGATTCAGTAGATGATGATTATGGTGATGCTCCTATGGAATAAATCATTATATAAATAATATCAAAATTAACTTTGTTTCAAAATGATCTTAGAGGTAATGAAAGAACAGTTTGTAAAAAGTTGAGTTGATAATGTAATGTTAGATTATGGTACATAATATGAGACTTGGTTCCTTATAAAATTCCATAATAAAAATTCATATTCATTTTCAGGTGATTTGGTGTATTGGAATCTAGTGTAGGGTGGTTGAGTTCAATCTGAGCTTGATTCTGATCAGTAGTGTGATGGTACTTAGGGAGAGAGCATTATGTCTAGAAAAAGTGATCAGTGATCCAAAAGTAGGTTCCTAAAAGTGTCAGGTTCCAACTCCGATATTATTTTTGAGTGATCATGAGATTCCACTGGGAGTTAAGGCATAAGTATTGGATTCATTTTGGCATGTTATCTAAAATAACCAATCATTTTGGGGAAATGTTGACCTGAGGAGGTTTTAAAGGTGTTTTTTAACAAGAATTCAGTGTGATGGAATGAAAACTTCATCGAAAAAATTATTAAAATGTGGTTAGAGAGTTAGTGGACCATTGGAGGTGTGTTATCGGTAAGAAAATACTATGGTTGGGAAAACCATATCTTGGTTTTGACTATCATATGTGGAGAAATATAGTGGGGAATAGTAAAATCTCTAGGATGATCCAATAGAAGGAACCAATGTGTGTCTGTATAGATGTGGGTGATGGTATTCATCTTGAAGTTCATTTTTTCAATGAGAGGATGGATTATTTTTTTGTTAATGGTGTCTAACGGTGTTTAGAACTTCACAAAGGTAGTTCATTTGGTGTTTTTATATGGAATGCGATGAGTTTTCAGTGAATGGGAAACCTTGGAAACTCAAGATATGTGGTTATAGGTCTACCATAGATTCTTTATTTTGATAAATATTATAGTGAATATGTTGAAATGAGTTGTGTTGTTATAGGTTTGAAATTACAAGGGAAATTTAAACTTTCTATTTGGTGGGATGTCCATTTTGAGAACAAAATATCAGCTTGGAGGACTACATTTTTGGATGTTATATGATAGTTTTTTGAAATAGTTTAAATATTTAGAAAGACCTCCAGTGTTTGGGATAAAGATAGAGAATGACTTGTGTAGATCTCCAAAATGGATTAGGTGCCATTGATAGGGGTGTGAATCAATGTTTCACACATTTTATAAATTCATATACTTTTAAATTCAACCTCTTGAACTTATTAAGGTCATAAATCCACACTATGATATCTAAAAATATCACCTCATTTTCCGTATTAATAATGGATAGATAAAAACGTAGTATTTACAAGGTTGAGTTCAAATACAAAATCCTTACCATGATAGTTATAACCCCCCAACGTGAATTCTTCCTTATAATCTTGTTATCGATTACAATGGTTTAGGAAGTAAATTTGTATACCCCCAGTAGTCAATCCTATTTTTGATTGTTATTATACCCCCCCAGTAATCCAAATATTTTTACTCAATTTATTATACCCCCAAATATATCCTACTTCATGCCCCAACCAATATACTTCTTCTATATCTCTAAATGAGAGATTCATTTTTTTTACAGCTCTAACTAAAATACTTCTTTCTCCATCTCCAATGCAGAGACTCCTTCTACTAGAATCAAATAGAAGACTCCACCTACTCTCGGCACCAACTGGAAGACTTCTCCTTTTTTTAAGGTTTTATTTACTATAGGATGATCTTTGATCATTCTCCATGAGCTAATTGAAACAAACTTTTTGACGAACCCTTTAAGTACCTTTGAAAATATATTGGTCTTACTCAATAATTCTAATCACTTATATCTCTTCATTTTCCTCAAAAAAAATGCTAAGGATGTAATTTCTTACTTCTCAATTATGAAGTCTCAGCCTTGCATAATGAGTGCAAGAGGTTCAAACAATCTCCTTAAATATTTTATACAAAAATAATAATTCCACGACTCAATATGTCCTCTTCTTGATTTTTCAATACAATCTAATCAAGTACACTTTATGCATGCATGGTGATAATTATATACCCTAACACACATATTTATTTATATTATTATTTTATTTTCTTATTTTGGGTTTCTCAAAATTAATTCCTCAAGATTACATGTTCCATAGAATGTTTAGCTTGGGTTCTCAGTACTTTTGAATTCACATCTGTATGGACACACACACAATTTAATTCACACAATAGTAAGCTTGGTATATAATTCAAGTGCTCCTTATCCTTTGTGAAAAAATAGTGTATGTATATACACTATCTCCATGTAAACAACCCTCATGTAATTATATTTAAGATTTTTTCTCTCTTATTCTTCATGAAAGTATATAAGCATCCTTCTCAAGAGTTTACACAAACCTAAAGGGATTCATAAAACATGTTCTTCATGAAACCTTCTAGTGAGTTAGACATAAGTCAAAATACTCTCAGGATATAATATTCTCTTTTCTAAAAGAAAATGGTTCAAATAACCTACTCCCCATAAAACTATGTTTCATGGATTCTCTATTTTTCTCTAGTAAAATAAGAGCCCTCAATATTAGAAGAAACACCCACGGTTGATGTGCTTCCCCTTTTATGGGAAATGATCACCACCTTGTTGCATTGTCACAACACCACTTTTCATGACATGTTGAATATATGAAAATTAATTCATTTTGAACCTCAAATATTTATGATATTTTATGGGTTTTATAATCACCAGAATATATCTAATATTTCTTTGGACACATACACTACAAAAGATGGAACCTTCTCTTACATGAGAGCTCCTCATGTACATGTGATATGGTTAGAGTGCTTCTCTACTTTAAATATCTTACTCAACCCTATATTTTGAATACACGAGAAGTGTAATACAACTCTATTTTTCATTCACAAGTGTCATGTTATTTGACTAAAAATATGCATAAAAGAGAAATATTTCATGCATGGAGTTCCTTAATCTCATCATATCATGATCTTAGATTCAAAGATACTAGTTAAGCCACATCTTTAATCAACGGTGGTTCATCCATGAAGATCCCATGAAACATAAACACTAGTGATGCTCAAAGTAGAAGACAATGAGTTTATTTAAACTCACATGGAGTGAGATATTGAATAGCTTTGAACATCTGGATTAGATGGATCATGAAATTTCTATATCATTAAAGGCATAATATTGGTACCCTGCTCACTACAATCCCACATTGATCTCTTGGTATTTCTAGTTCACACATTATAAGCCTAAGATTCTATTATTACAACATTCCATGGTAGTGGTGGGTCAACACATAAATTACACTACTCACATATGGGCCACGGACCAGCTAGCATAGCTTTACCATCCACATGTGTGCTCAAGAACATGATCTCATGGGCCTATATTAGGGCCACTCTCATACCTCTACCATCATGCAAGTTCCTTGGTACATATCTCCCATGAGGTTAACCCTTGGTTTCCTTATGGGTTGGATGGGCTAGCCCTTGTGGGATTGTGATGGTTGGAACCATCTTTTGGTTAAAGTATCCTTCATATACTTAGTAATATACCACGTATAAAAATAATAACAAGTCCAACAAAAACTAAAATTCCTTATTCATCTTGTAATTATATAAGAATACTTTTTATTATATTATTCAACAAATCATCAAGCCAAATAAGTATTACTTTTTGTGGTCTTCTTTTGATTATTATTCTTCTCAAATCATTTTTTTAAACAATGTGTCACTATTGACACAAGTCCTTGATCTTTAATATCATTCCAATAATGATCGTGATTTACAAGGATAAGTTCCCAAGTGTGAAAACCAATGTAATAAAGTGAATCTATAACAATAATTCATGTGTCACCACTTCTCAACAAGCACATATTGACTCATCATTGACAAAAATGCAACACTAGGCCCAAAAATCTTCCCCTTTTATTTTGTTTTCAATATCTCCTCGCATATTTAAAACTAAATATGTGTTCTCAAACTTTCTCCCCCAATTGGAAATAAAATGAAAATGGTAAATGGTGGTCATATTATATCATTTTTCTCATGAAAAAATTGATCTTCTCCCTTATATAAAAATTTATTGATCACTTCTAAGATAGAGATGATCTCACATGGTTCTCTTAGTAAATATAATTTAGCTAATCAACCCTAAGTCTATGTGGGATAACCCTATGTAGAAAATAACAGAGATAAAACCAAGGTTTCCCATATTTTACATAAACTAATATTCATGAGAAATCATTCTCAATAACTTTATATTATCATGTAAGGGGTTTTAAGTTAATATATTTATAAATAAAATGTTAAATCCTATGCAAACTTCAACAAACACATTATCAAGATTAGGTCCATTAGATATAGCTTCTCATTTCTATCATTTATTTATAACCTAATAACTCCCCATTAATTGATATGATTAATAAAATTAATAATGAGGGGTGAAAGTGTGATTGGCATACCTCATCTTTCAAATTTATAAATTTGTTCCTAAGTTCGGCATTCACTATGTAGTAAATATTTAACAACTTTAACAAATCAATCCCCCCTCAAGGGTTGAATCCATATCCTTAAATTCTATGCATGTTAGAAAAAAATAATATATATATATATATAGTAATAATGGGATACCTTATTATTTATCAAGAGTAACATTTAGGCTGAGAACTTCCACTGAAACTAGAATATTACATTAAAATTTTTTTATAAAGATAATAATGAGAGATGAAAGTGTGATTGGAATACATCATCTTTCAAATTTATAAATTTGTTCATAAGTTTCACATTCACTATATAGTGAATAATTAACATATTTAACATATCAATGCTCCCCCTCAAGGGATGCATTCATATCCTTCAATTCCATGCATGTTAGTAAAAAATAATAAATATATATATATATATAAGAATAAGGTGGTGCCTTCTTGTTTATCAAGAGTAACATTTAGGCTAAGAACTCTCACTCGACCTGGACTATTATTTTCTCCCAATATTATTCAACTTCTCATCAAATTTGTGTGGGAGAAATTTATTCACATTTGTTTCTATATATAGTTTTTTAATTTAGATTTAAAAGGTTTTTCATATTCCTCCTATTTATTATCAAATTTCAATTGACATGGGAAAAAACTAGGCATTATTCTATGACATTATCTTCTATCATAGAATCTTCACTTGATATTCCATTATTTTTCTATTAAATTTTATTCACTTTATTAATTTATGGAATATCTCCCATTAGTATTTTCATGAACTTCTCAAATTACTGAAAATTTTTCTTACATAAACTACAGAATTATTTTAATAATTCATGTATATTATAAATTTAATAATTGGATGGGTTTTTAATCTTATAATTATTTGATTTATTAATATCTTTTTTAACAGTATTTTTCTTTTGTTCACATTTCAATAATAAGGTTTCACCTTTTTTTCTTAACTGTCTTCATTTTTTTGTGTAATTATATTAACTATTGTATATGATTTATTTCATGATTATTAAATACCATAACTTATCATAACAATTACCACTTCTATTTTAGTACTCCAATTAGTTTTCAAAGCATTAAAATCAATTATTTATAGATAGCTTCATTTTATGTGTATTTTTATTCACCAGTAAAGGTCATCCATTTTCCATAACTTTAAATGCAATAAATTTGGGGCTTATGTTATTATAATGAATTAAATTGTTATACCAACATTAAACTTCCTTGGGCACACATTTCCATCAACACCAACAATAGCTTATGAACTCTCTTCTCTTCTCTCATGGTGTAGTTTGTTTATATTTCATCAATTTTGAACATTGTGAATTTTGAGTGGAAGCACCACTCTTTAGGAATCTTTTATAGGAATATATCTTCATGTTACTTCTTACATCCAACTTTGATGTGGTGGGTTTATCAATGTTTTTCACCATCCATACTTTCTCCATTTTTGGATTAAAACAAGTACAAATACTTAAAACAACATTAGTACACAAGATATTTTATGGTTTATGGGATACCATCATCTTGGAGGATGTTTAAATTTGATTAGATAATTATCTCATTATCTTTTTAGAGATAAGATATTTAATGAAAACATGAGTGGTATCATCTCTACTTCTAGCCATATGGTAAGTTTCATCATGTGGTGATTCTTGATTTTTTGATTTCACATCTAGCTATAAACACTTTATATTGAGGGAGTTATTCTCATCATTAAGTAATCTCTTCTTGAATTTCTAATCCTCCATAAACTTCTTTATTTTATTATTTATTCTTGTTTCTTACTTATTTTAGATAAATTTTAATATCCTTTACTCTATTAAATTTATACACCATTTTAGAATATTTTAAAACCAAAGACACATTTTCAACTTTTCGACTGCATAAAAATCATACCCAAATATAATCTCAATGAAATATTTCTCAAAAAAATTTCTCTACAATTCCTAAAAATCATCATCATGTATTTCATTTCAAATAAAAAAAATTCACCCTTTTCATTCACATGTTTAGTGGAATATTTTGATATGTGAACCCTTTTATACAATTCCTCTTCCATAACATCATCCTCTTCTTCAATCTATAATTTTTTGACTTGAAGTCCCTAATAAATTACAATTATATAATATACAACTTCATTGGAAAATTTATTTATATTTTTTTGAAATTAATAATGAAGATAAATAAAGGATACATCATCGTCACATCTTGATAAGGCTTCAGCAGAATAATAATAATAACAATAATTATTGAATATTCCACTTTGATTACCTGGTGTATCTCCCTTTGATATAATATTCTTCTTCAGCTTCCATTTAGGTTTATTCTTTATATTATTTTAAGTCTTTGAAGATATATCCATCTACTGTAATCCACCCATTTATATAAACATTCACTTCATGAATACTAGCTTGGATATTTAGAGTGAACTTAAGATTGGATTCCAATTTTAGATCAAAAAAATGAATTAGGTTCGACGGAGAGGGGGTGAATTAATGGTACACTAATTTTATAAATTTGTTTAATTTTTAATGTAATATCTTGATATAGTTAAGGTTCTAAATCCACTCTGTGATATCTCTCAATCTCACCTTGTATGTATTAATGATAATAAAGATATCAAAAAAATTATTTACAAGGATTGGTTCAAATACCTACTCCTTATTATGTTGGTTATACCCCTCAACATGGATTCTCCACTATAATATTGTTATTAATTACAATGGTGCAGGTGGAAACTAGTTATAACCTCTATTAGTCAATCCTCTTGTGGATTATGGTTATACCCCCAGTAATCCAACCCTTTTACCTCAATTATTTATACCCACCAATTTTATCCTCCTCTAAGATCCAACTGAGAGACTACTACACTGATTCCCACTGAGAGACTCTTTTAGCATTTGAATCCAACCAAAAGAAATCTTTCTCTAGCTCCAATAGAGACACAACTTCTACTCTTGTTACCAACTAGAAGGGTTCTCCTACTAACATCACCAACCGAAAAAGTTTTACTTTGTTTAAGGCTTGATACACTATATCATAATCTTTGATATTCCTCCAAAATCTAACTAAATCACACTTTATCATGTACACTTCAAGTATCGTTGAAAAGATAATGGTATTTCTCAATAATTATGATCACTTGTATCTAATCAGTTGCCACAGTGAAACTATGATTGGTATGTTATTTTTTCCTTCTGAATTATGAATCCTCATCCTAACTTAATTTTTTAAAGAGTTGCACACAATATTCTCCAATATTTTATTCAAAAATAATACTTTCACAACTCAATATGTTATCTTCTTGAGTTTTCAACACAATCTCAATATGTTCACTTCACACGTGCGTGATTTAATGTATATTGAATCTTGTAAACCCTGAAATTCATATTTATTTACATTATTATTTTATGTTATTGTTTCATAAATTTTAAAATCACTTCTTAAAGATATATTTTTAAAAAAAAATTTATAGGTTGGGTACTTAAAACTTTTTCATTCACATATGTATAGACACACACACCCTGTTAACTATATGAAATAGTAATCTTGGTATAGCTCTTAATTTCTTCTTCTCCTTCATAAAATATATTGTAAGCATATACACATTCTCAAAATAAAAAACCTTACATAATTATATGCAACGTGATATCTTTTCTATTCTTCATGTAAAAATATACGTAGCCTTCCCAAGAGTTCATGAAAACCTGAATGGATTCGTTAAAAAAGTTATTCACTGATAATTCAAGTGTTTTAAACATAATTATAAAGAACCATGGGATATACACTTATCTTTATTGTAGAAAAATTGAAAATCATCCTTGTGAAACTATCTTTTGTGGATTCTCTTTTTCTCTTAAAAAAACAAGATCTCCCAATATCGGCAGCAACACCCAAGGCTGAGGTGCTTCTCCTTTAATAGTCAATGATCACCACCTTGTTTCACTACCTCATCACCAATTTTCAATCCATGTTTATTATTCAATAATTAATCCATGTTGATTCTCTTATATTTAATATGTTCTAGGGATTTTATAAACACCAAAATATATCATTTTTCTCAAAGAACATACACTACAAATGATAGTGCCTTCTCTTACGTGATAGCTCCACATGTTCATGGGATATGGATTGTGTGTTTCTCCATTTTAAATATAGAACTCATCCATTTATGTTTAATACTAGATAATATTACTAAAAACCCATTTTTTTTTCTTTTTTAGTGGTGAATTATTTGACTAATATCACGCATGAAAGACAAATATTTCATGCATGGAGTTCCTTCATCTCATATACTCACTAGATCAATTTCATAACCACTAGGCAGCCTTAGGTTTAATCTTTGGTAGTTCATCCATGATGGTCCCATAAAATAGAAACATCATAAAATCCTAAAGTCAAAGGTGAAACTTTTATTTAAAATCATGTGCCATATAATATTTAACAACTGTGATCATCTAGTTAAACAGCTATCAAAATTTCTATGTCATTAAAGGAGTAAGAATAGTACCCCACTCATCGCAATCCCACACCAATCTCCTTGTATAACTAGGATGTTCTTTATAAGACTAAGAATTTTATTGTCATAATGTTTCATTGAATCATGTATCTAGAACCTGAATTAGACTACTCACACATGGGTTGTGATTGAACTAGCATAGTTGGCCCATCCACATGCATGCTTAGGCATATGATCCAACAGGCCTATACAGAGAACACTCTCATACTACTACTACCAAGTAGGCTCCTTAGGCTGTGTCTCCCATGAGTTTTTCCCATGGGTCCCACGTGTAGTTTATGGGACAGCCCTTTTTTACTTGTGATGGTTGGCCAACATTTTTTTGTTAAATGATTTTTTATTTTATTATAAATATACCATGAATAAATTTAATACCTAGAAAATCCAAGCTTCAAATTCCTTATTCATCATGCAATTATATAAGAATAATTTACATTTACTTATTTGAAAAATTATCTTGAAAAATAAATATAATTTTTCATGGTATTATTTTGATTCTAATTCTTTACAAAAACATTGTTGTAAAAAATGTGGCACTATTGACATAAGTCTTTGAAATTTAATATCGTCCAAACAATAATAAAAATTTACAATTATAATTTTCCAATAATGTAACCCAATTCCATAAATTTAATCTATAACAATTATCCATGCATTTTCACTTCCCACCAAACATAGTTTAACACATCATTGAAAAAATGCAACACTGGAACAACCAAAGTAGTATTGAGACTACAGTAGCCACCAGTTGGCTAATGCACCCCCACTAGCTAGCTGATCAGTTATCCAATAGCATTAAGGTGTGACTGGGAAGACCATCTAGCTTGTGAGACACAACCTTCTCACTAGAAGGCTATCCTATAGCCCATGTATTCTTCTAGGCTCACCATCCAGGATATGGGTTTGTCCAAGGCACATTTTATATGGGGTATTTTTTCATATTTCTCAACATTATTTCTATCGATATTTAACTAATAAGGGGGATTGGGAAAGTCCAATCCATGACCAAATTTCAACTCTAATGAATCTCCTTAAATCCCCTTCATCTAGGGGAGAATTCATTTATGATACAATGATTATTCAAGTTAATATCATCTATTTTAATCCATTCATGAACTGTACTTTTAATTCCATCAATTTCTTTTAGGTATTTGGTGATAATTACACCATTCCATAGTGGAATTGACTTAGTACAGTGTAGATTTTTTGTTGCTTTCTTAGAGGACATCCTAGAATATTATATACATTCCATTTTAAGCTATCTTGGTAGAGGTAAGTAACTACCCCAAATTTATCTATGGTTTCCATTATATTTAGAATGTTTTGATGGTTTTTTATATATTTAATGATAGGGATTTATTTTGGGTTAATTTTGAGGGTGTGTAATGGACCCTTTGAGTTTGGTTGTATGAGGTCCTAGAATGATGATGGAACATGGTGTAATTTATGAAAAGTATGCCACATTAGATTGAATTAGTTAACTAATATAAATATTTTACAATTAATTAATTATGATGTGTAATATAAAGTATGATCTCATGTTGTGGTGTAGACCCAAAAAAGGCATTGTCATTATTGTTAGAGTATAGGTGGATTTTGGTGAGGATGTTAACTCCTTTTGAGGTTGGTGGAACCTATCACCCAAAACCATATGTATATTTATGAATACTTCTTCATGTGTGTGTTCATTTCTTGATGGTACTGGGTAGAGTGACTAATGATTGAGAGACCATTAATCTAGTTTGTGGGGTGGAATTTTTCCCTAAAGCTGGTATGAGTGCTTGGGATCACTTAGGATATTCACATTCATCCAAAAAATTGGCACTAAGGGGTGATAGTTCTAGTTGTGATGGAGAGATACCTTGGGAGGTCTTAGAATGTGATATGGGTTATAGAAATAGACTATTTGATTTAGCTATATCCTTTTAGGTAGGCATAAGGGGGTTGTGGCTGAGTAATACATGGTCACCCTAGAGATATATGATATGATGCCCTAGATCAGGTAGTGGGAATTGGTTAAAGAAAAATTGATCAATGAAATGGAATTGGAATTCCAAGGAGATTTTGGGTAAGACTAAGACCCACTTGTTAAACCAATGGTTGAGATGGGCCACTGGGATAGGGTTTCACTGAAAGAAAAAAATTATGTACATATTTTTAATCAAAAAATTAATATTTTTTTATTTTTTACTATGATAAAACCCATGTATTTAAATTTTTTGTTCAAATAATGGGAAATTTGGATTATAGAATGAAAATTTGCTAAAATATAAATGTTTCTTAAATTTTGATTTTTGACAGAATTTTTTCTCAAGGGTATTTTTGGAATAACTTTGAAAATATTTATCTAATTTGAGTGATTATTTTTTTATGAATATTTTTTTATTTTTTCTTCAACCTTATCTTCTTGACCAAGAGATAACTGGAAGAACTAAAGGCCAGAAAAAATCATTGAAGTTGGAGAATATTCTGGGCAGACAGCATAGACCACATCTTCCTAACGGATTCATATATCAGGATTCACACCTCCAATTGAGGTTATTACACATTGAATGGAACTAGAACTTATAGTATAATTTTTACAATAAGTTTCATGATGTTTTGATACCATCAAGGTGGCCATTGAATGAAATATGTTAAAGGAATCTTCCTAGAATCTTCATCCATAAAATGTATTAGTCTATAAAAAATTCATAAATCCTACATACAGTCACCAATAGATCTGATATTTTGAGAGGAAATGAGTAATAGATTTTGGAACAACTTTAATAAATACATCATTAGAATATTCATCCATTAAAGTTGTCAAAAATTTGAAAAGTTTTATAGGATGAATTATGCCTACAAAAGGAGGTCATCACCTCCTTCCCAAATCATCAACTCGACACCCACAGCAAAGTAGGGATCCCACTGGAGAACGGGCCACACTGCAACATCTCTCCCCCCCCCCCCTCATTTCTTATTCATTTTTTATTTTCTTTTTATTTTTATTTTAATTTCAATATTATTTGTAATTTTAATTTCAATTATAAATAAATTAATTAATTAATCTTTTTATTTTTTTATTTCGCAACTTAATTTATTCCTACTTAATTATTATAATCATAATAATTTAATAATATTATTATTATTAAAAATATTATTTTTAATACCACCCTCCTATTTTAAAAATAATTTATTTTCTCTCTCCCCCTTTTTTCCAAAAAAAGATGTTTTGTAATTATGATAATAATAATACTTAATATTGTTATTTTAACATTAATTATAAATTATTTATCTATATATATATATAAAAATTTCACTCTCCTCATCCATCCACCATTGTGATCTCCTACTCTCGAAAATGAGTGGCTAACCTCGAGATTTGGCTGAGGGGGAGGTCAAGGTGTTTTTTTAATTTTCTTCAAAGTTTATTTTAAGTTTGTGGTAGATTTGAGTAGCATACTTGAGTGAGTCGAATGTACCCAATGTGGTGATGGCTGCTAATGACGTGCAACTTAAACTATTCCTATTCTGGAAAATAATAGTTATTCAAACATGAAATTTCATGTTTGGATTATCAAACTCCAATCGAAATATAAAGGAAAATAATGATTGAACCTAAGACTAAACCCCAAAACCAAGTCCTTTCTTTGTTAACTCATTATATTTTAATTAGATGATAGTTTATATTTTTTATATAAAAAACACAAAAATATTTTCATCCCATTAATTTAAATAAAGAACAATAGAAAATGATTGTTTATGTTATATAGAAGAAGTATGTTAACCACACTGAATGGATCCTCAAGAGAGATGACCCTTGTCAGCCACTATGCTACACTAGAAAAAATATAATTGCATTGTCCACATCCCACTATAGGTGTGTGTAGAGATCACAAACTTAAAGTACATGGAAATTACATTACTTTTCCAGAATACTTAATACATAACAAAAACAAACACACAAGGACCGTAATAGTTTAGTGTCTTTGAAAACTCAAAACATAATCTTCTAATCATGGTGAAAGATCTTCAACATCTCCCATAAAGATCTTCCCCTTTTTTTTCTTAACTAAAACCTTTATTTATATCCTGGGGAAAATAAAACATATAAAGGGTGAGCTCAAATTCTCAGTAATGGTAAGCATGGATAAAATAAAACAAACCATATACATTTGAACTTCAAAACATGAACATAATGTTTACACATCAAAATCATGAGTTGTGAAATAAATCATGGCAGTATGTAAGGAATAGGTCATAAAGGAACATTAATCATGATAAAATAGCATGGGAATAAAACATTTAATTGTGTAAAACCATTAAGAACATGATATTATTTCCATAGTAGCCAAGGAATTGCTGTTGATCCCATCTTAGTGGACAAATTCCCTTTCTGAATCGAGTTCACTCCTCGTTCCAGTCCTGTATCACTGAACCAGATTACCTTACCATTCCAGCCATGTCTATCTCATGAGATATAAATCTTTACCCAATTAATTGGAGGGAGATATAGGTCCCACCCATCTCATAATGAAATCATTCTTACTTATGCCATAACATAAACATAAATCATTCATCATAACCCAAAGAATAAAATGGGTTTCATAAACATCATCCCATCATAACATACTCTATATAAAACAAATGGATATCATTTCATCATAAGAAAAGTGAAACCATGTAAATCATAGATACATTAAAATTTAAACATACACATATGAAATAATGTCATCTTAGATGGGAAATGGTTTTGATAAAACACTTGAAATTAATTCTTGAGGAAAATATCTTTTCTTCTTCAAAATCATTTTCTTTCACAAAATTCCATGTAATTTTAAAAGAAAGGGATTTTTTGGAAAATAATAATTAAAATCATGTAAATGAATCTTTATTTAAATAAGGCATTATGAAACCGTAAAAATCCGTTCATTCCATATAAGTTAGAAAAACCATTCTTCTCGTACTTTTACCGGAAAAGTCAAAAAGTACCTCGTATGGTAAACAAAAGAAAGAGTCATTGCATTACATGGGGTAAAAGTCCAAAAATGGTAAAAAATTCTTTGAACAAACATTGAATAATATTAAACATTTTATGAAAACATTTTTATAAAACAAGGACATGTATGATAAACATAACCCCAGTAAATACTTACGAATAAACAATCTCGGATAAGAACAAGATTCGAATAATTATCCCTTACCTTATGTCCAATTTCTTCTATATGTGTCACAGACTCCTGTATAGTGGGTTTAAACAAATTATTAACTTGTAACAGAACCATAATAATATTTATGATATCATATACCATTCACTTATGACTTTATATTATCCGTTCATTTGTCAATTCCGTGTTAAAGCAGCGTTTTGGGTCAAATCGTTTCATTTATAGTCTATGTTTTCAATTGTAATTATTAATATGATTACTTAGATAGTGATTAATTAATTACAGGATATAAAACATGATTTATATATAATATATATTCAGAATATACATATATATAATAGATTGATAAATGGAAAGAAACACACCGTTCATAGAGACGGTAGGCCGTACGTACGCAAGAACGTTGTTTTTTGTTTCCTTATTGAATTGAATGGAATTAAGTAGATGACATACATATATATATATATATACATAAATCCATTATCATTATTATGTCATATATTTGATGAGTACTTATTTTATATACTTTATAATCATTATTGAATTGTTAACATGCCAAATGAATCTCATCATGTTGTGAAGATGGTAATCCGTACGCACGCATGAGCGATGATATCATTCCCATATTTATTGAATGGAATCGGAGTGGATGATATAAAATCTTAGAATCAGTATTATGTTATAATAATCATATATAATTATTTTTTACACCATTATACCCATCCAAGTAAGGTAGTGGTGGAAAAACTGATTACACCACGGCGTGGAGACGGTATTCCGTACATACTCACGCGCGGTGATTTCGTTTTCCATAGGATGGATATATGGTGAAATAGGGTTGTTTCATATTTATAATAACATATAAGTATACAAGTAATACTTATGTTATTACTTTATAATTAAACAAATAAATAAGATAAAGTAGAAGAAGAAAGAAACTTGAAAGAGTCAGTAGAAGAGATTACCTCTTCCTCGACGCACCTCCTTTAAACTTTTTCTTAGGGCACTAGAGTTAGTCTTTTTAGAAGACCAGAACCTATATGATATAACTATATAGTTTTAAAAGAATAACTGTCAGGGGTTTTCTGAGCTTCAAGGCTCAAAAGGGTGTGAATAGAAGAGGGAAGTGGTGCCCTTTTTATAGGGGAGGAGAGGGGCACCTTATGAAAAACATAAAATATTATTTTATAATAAAGTCATATTCGGTTTATAATAGCTAAAAATTAATTTATTTCGTATATAAAGTGGGTATGGGTCTAAATCCTCTCAACCAATAGGTTTTAGACAAGTTTAGGTTACTATTTTAACCTTATCATTTAGATTTAACGCTAAGTTAAATAAATTAACTTTTACCGTGTCTTCTTGTTTTCTTACACTATATGGTTAATAAACATACTATAAGAAGCCAAAAGAACCCCAAGTGGTTGAGTTTTAATATATATAACCTTATCAAATTCATTTGTCCAAACATTATATTTTTAGGAATATAATAACAATTAATAATATAATATTTGTTTTGAAAACTATTTTATGTCAATTTTGTCACTATTTGGTAATTGATTTTTGAGAAAATCATAACAAAATTATTAGTTCAACAAATTTTAATTGAATCCACACTAACATTTCATATTAACCTTTAAAATTAGTATAATTCACAAAAAGTCTCAATATACATTTATTTGGGTATTTATAACAGCAATTATGTTAATATTTCATTAATAATGTAATTAATTCATCATCATTGTGTCATAAATAAATTAAATTATTTAATGTCTAAAAATTATAACTAAAATAACATTATGTAGTAAATAGTTTTATATTTCTAAAGAATATTTATAGTCGAATTTATCTTATGTATAACCCTATATTAAAAATGTTTTAGTTATTAAACATTGATTTGAACTATTTTAACACTGCTTTAAATAAATAATAAGTGTCCTAATCTAATCTATGTGGACCTAAAGGAAAATATCTTATTACTAAGGTTTTTTTGTCTAATTACACTTATCCAATAGTATTAGGACATTTTTTAGGGTAATAATAATATCATTTTTACCCTTAATTACCCTATTTACTTTTAACCGTGGTAAATAAAAGTAAAAATTTACTATTCACCAAAAATTATTTTTGTCTTGTTGAACCACATTTTATTCCTTGATATTAACCGTGTCCCTTGGATTTTCAAAATTCCACTCATAGAAGTGGTAAAATTAATTTTTATGTAAATTTTCAAATTCTCCTAGGAGGTGGGTAAAAGACGGTGAAAAGTTCAATAAAATTTTTATATATCTAAAATTATTATAAAATGACTCAAATGAATTACATTGAAATTATATAGGTATTATGTATTAATTTTGACCTAAAATAAATTTAAATAAAATAAATAACTATTTAAATAAAAAGTCGGTTTTTAAATAGTAACCCAGTGTTTTCACTATTCATCAAAAATTGAATGTTTTCAGAAAAATACAAAAATTTCACCCTAGGATAATTTTGAAATTACAAATCCAAAAATGAATTCCATTTTGAAAGAAAAAATTTATAAAATTTCAAAAAGTGAGTATTACTATTCATAATGGATAGTTCATAATAATATTTTAATAATATCTCATTTAGTGAAACTTGGTATTGCATACTACACACGCTATTGAAGAAGGTCTTGATTGCATGTAATGCAAGTCAAGTCAGGGCTAAGTGTAGTGAAAGCTTAGTTTGGTGTTGCATATAACATAATCAAAACTTATTTCATTTATACAATAAATAAAATATATACTTAATGTTGCATAGAATAATTTCCACAAAACGAACATGAAATTGTATGTAACACAAGCCAAGAATAGTGTTGCGTATACTGCAAGCTAATATGGTTTTGTGTATAATACAATCTAATCTTGGTGTAGTTTATAATAGAAGACATCAAAGAAATTAAAAATACTATATCTCATAAAATCTCAGGGTGTTACATTCTACCCCCCTTAAAATGAATTTTTCCCTCGAAATTCGTCAGAGTTATAAATGGTTTACTACTTGAAATTTTCTTTCATAGTAACCCACATCGTAAAAAGGAATACTAAAACATCATTTTAAAAAGAGAACTTAGAATCATAACATTCACCCAAAGTAACTCAGCACTGGGTTTCTACATAGGACAACATATGTGAAAATATGGATATGGAAGAGAAGTCTAACCATCATGTTCTGATGGAGAGTGGTAGAGAACATGGCTATAAAAACCATTAATAATAAAGCCATAAATTTGTGATGATTTAAGGTACTATCTAATTCATCGGATATAAGGACATGAGGACAACATTTTTTTGTTTTCAAGATCATTTCCCTAAAGTTGAAGAATTGTTGAATTAAAAGAAATACTTACTTGATTTTGGTACAATCTTACTGTTGTTTGTGACATGAACAATTTCTACTTCATCTCTTAAAGAAATGAAGTTGAATTTGTCTTTCGTGAACTGTTAGCAGATCATGCGATCGAATGATAGTTCATTCCATCTCTCTCAAACAAAAGGATGGGAAAAGTTATTAAATATACATAAGTCCATCTATAGTGAGATTAATCATATATGGTTCCTAAAATGGACTTATACTTCATATTTCATACTGTTTAATATAATAAACCTAGTTTCTACTAACCAAGGACTTCCTATCGGCTATTGGTAGGTGATAAAGGCCTGCTAAACTTCGTTTGTGGGTTCGATTCCCACAGCCTTGTCCGACGCGACAGGTTATCGCCCGTCCTGTAGGTTGTCCTTTTTTTAAAACTACATTATTATAACATTCCATAAATAATATCAAAAAAAGTTCTCGAATTAAACAATACTAACTTATTTCCAACATAATCCATTCCAATCTTTAAGCTTATCCAAAATACTTCTGTCCAATCTCATAGTATAAAGAAAACAATTACTAGAAATGTCATCTGTCGAGCATGTGAATACCATCATTTGTCCCCCATATATCATACGATATATCTTGTTGGTCAAATTACGAACATGTGAATACCTTAATCATGTATTCTCTTGAAAAATTAATACCCATTGACCCTTAGTGAAAATATTAATGTTGTCAAAATTTAACACTTTCTACATTCCAAAATCCCAAAATTTCTATATACTCAAACCATGATATAACTTTGTCCTTATATCAGTCATGAGCTCATTTCATTTTTTCTTTATCGCTTCATTATGCGCATATCATCTTCTTTCCAAAAATATTTCAATCACTTTTCATGGTTACCGGTACCATATAATTATTGAAAACCAATACATAGATATTCCAAAATCCCACGATGCCATAAATGAGATTCCATGATACTATTTTGAAATCCCATTACATAAACACTTAATCATTACACAACATCATTGTCATACTCAACATCACAAATAGTTATCGCATGTGACTTACCTTTATCCTTTTCCTTAATAGGTTACTCACATTGATCATCATTAACCCTTGGATTAGGGCATTGATTGGCATAATGCCCAATTTTCTTGCACTTGAAGCATTGAAGTGTTCATGGTGCATTCTCTGTAGTCTTTTCTTTATTCACGTCATTAGCAACCCTTTTTCCATTACTTTGACCCTCAGCTAGTCGATGACCTTATTTTCCACACTTAAAACATTTTCTAGTCCCTTTAAGACAATCTCCACCATGCTTCTTTCCTCACTTTGAGCATAAAGAAACATTCATCTTCTTTTCACCATTATTATGAGATTTCTTCTTGAACCCCATCTTTAATTTCTTGTCAAAACCATGAGATGGATATGTAAAACTAACATCCATTTCTACCTTGATAGCACAATGCACAATTTCTTCACAGCTACTGAAGTCTCTTATAGTTAATGACCATCAAAGACTTGGTTTTAAGCCACTGTATAATTGATCAACTTTACTTTCAGGTTGGATAATAAAGCCAGATACATACCTTGCAAGCCTTGTAAAATTCTCTTTTTATATACCAACAGATTCATTATCCTTTCTCTTAAGCTCAAGGAAATTTTTTTCCATCTTTGTTCGAAGAATATGAGGGAAGTACTTATTGAAAAATAAGTTCTTGAACTCATCCCATTACATGGATTCAATTTCATCTCGAGGCCTCATATTCTTAATTAGATTCCACCAATGATCTGCTTCACCTTCTAAATGGTAAATAGCCAAAATGACTTTTTCATGTTCTGAACAACGAAGTATGGAAAATATATTTTCAATGGTACTGATCCATTGTTCTGCAACAAGTGGATCAGAAGACCCACTGAAAGAAGGTGGACATTGCCTCGTGAAGGACTCTATAGAATATTGTTCCCTTCTCTGCTCATTTGGAAGTCCAGAAAGATTCATAGCCTGTGTAAGTATAGCAATAAGATTTTTCACTCCATATACCATAACATTGGTTTTTCAGGAGGAAAATCATTTCATTGTCAATTACATTGTCAACATGATTCCTTCGGGTTCCAGCCATCATCTAAAACCCAAAAAGAATAGTGTGAGAGGCGAAAATCATGCTAGGGAAAACAACATAATAAAGGGGGAGTACCTTCAATATATAACATCTTAGGGTTAATTCTAAGATTGTTACAATAATTATAGGGCTATAAACTATACTTATACTTAACCTTAGGGACTTCTCTAGACATACCTTAGAAATATCTCTATGGATCTCATTAAAGTTTTTGCATCCTAGTTTCCAAAGGATAACTAAACCTTTCCTCTGATACCAACTGCAGAGACCCCAAACTTGACATACATGGAAAAAAAATTAATTTTGTGAAATACTTAATACATAACAAAAACAAACACACAAATATTGTAATAGTTTAGTGTCTTTGGAAACTCGGAACATAATCTTCTAATCATGGTGAAAGATCTTCAACATATCTCATAAAGATCTTCCCCTTTTATTTTCTTACCTAAAACCTTTCTTTATATACTGGGGAAAATAAAACAAATAAATGGTGAGCTCAAATGCTCAGTAAGGGTATTCAAGGAGAAAATAAAATTAACCATATACATTTGAACTTCAAAACATGAACATAAAGTTTACACATCAAAATCTTGAGTTGCGAAATAAATCTTGGCAGTACCTAAGGCATAAGTCATAAAGGAACATTAATCCTAATAAAATAGCATGGGAATAAAACATTTACTTGTGGAAAACCGTTAATTATGTGATATTATTTCCATAGTAGACAAGGCATTGCTGCCAAGACCATCTTAGTGGACAAAGTCCCTTTCTGAATCGAGTTCACTCCTCATTCCAGTCCAGTATCACTGAACCGGTTTAACTTACCTTTCCAGCCATGTCTATATCATGAGATATAAATATTTACCCAATTCATTGGAGTGATATATAGGTCCCACCCATCTCATAATGAAATCATTATTACTTGTGCCACAACATAAACATAAATCATTCATTATAACAGAACGAATAAAATGGATTTCATAAACATCATCTCATAATAACATAATCCACATAAAACAAATGGATATCATTTTATCATAAGAAAAGTGAAACCATCTAAATCATAGATACATTATACTTGAAACATACACATATTAAATAATGTCATCTTATATGGAAAATGGTTTTGATAAAACACTTGAAATGAATTCTTGAGGAAAAAATCCTTTCTTCTTCAAAATAATTTTCTTTCACAAAATGCAATGTAATTTTAAAAGAAAAGGATTTTGTTTAAAATATTCATGAGATCATGTAGAGTAATATTTATTTAAAAAAGGAGTTATGAAACTGTAAAAATCAGTTCATGTCGTATAAGTTAACAAAACATTCTTCTCGTACTTTTGCCGGAAAAGTCAAAAAGTACCTCTTATGGTAAACAAAAGAAAGAGTCCTTACATACCATGGGGTAAAAGTACAAAAAGGGTAAAAAAGACTATTAACATACATGGAATAATAGTAAAAATTTTATGAAAAAAAATAGAAAACATGAACATGGATGGTAAACATAACCACAGTAAATACTTACGAATAAACAATCTCAAATAAGAACGAGATTGGAATAATTATCCCTTACCTTATGTCCAATTTCTTCCATATGTGTCCGAGAATCCTGTATAGTGGGTTTAAACATATTATTAACTTGTAAAAGAACCATAATAATATTTATGATATCATATATGATTCACTTACGACTTTATATTATCCGTTCTTTTGTCAATTCCTTGTTAAAGCAGCATTTTGGGTAAAATCGTTTCATTTATCATCTGTGTTTTGACTTGTAATTATTAATATGATTACTTAGATCAAGATTATTTAATTAAAGAATATAAACCATGATTTATATATAATATATATTCAGAATATACATATATATAATAGATCAATAAATGGAAAGAAATACACCGTTCATAGAGAGGGTAGGTCGTACGTACGCAAGAACGTTGTTTTTCATTTCCTTATTGAATTGAATGGAATTCAGTAGATGACATACATATATATATACATAAATACAATATCATTATTATTTCATATATTTCATTATTAATTATTATATATACTTTATAATCATTCTTGAATTGTTAACATGGAAAATGAATCTCATCACATCATGGAGACAGTAATCCGTACGTACGTACGAGCGATGATATCATTCCCATATTTATTGAATGGAATTTGAGTGGATGATATAATATATTAGAATCAGTATGATGTTACAATAATCATATATAGTTATTCTTTACACTATTATACCCATGCAAGTAAGGTGGTGGTGGAAAACCTGATTACACCACGGCGTGGAGACGGTATTCTGTACGTACACACGCGCGGTGATTTCATTTTCCATAGGATGGATAGAAGATGAAATAGGTTTGTTTCATATTTATAATAACATATCAGTATATAATTAATACTTATGTTATTACTTTTAATGAAAAAACTAAATATGAGGAAGTAGAAGAAGAAAGAAACTTGAAAGAGTCAGTAGAAGAGATTACCTCTTCCTCAACGCACCTCCTTTAAACTTCTTCTTAGGGAACTAGAGATGGTCTTTTGAGAATAACAGAACCTGTATGTTATAACTAAAGAGGTTGAGAATATGAATTATCAGGTGTTTTATGATATTCAATGCTCAAAAGGGTGTGAAGAGAAGAGGGATGGGGTAACCTTTTTATAAGGGAGGAGAGGGGCACCTTTGGAAAAACATAAAATATTATTTTATAATAAAGTCATATTCAGTTTATAATAGCTCAAAATTGATTTATTTCGAAGATAAAGTGGGTATGGGTCTAAATAATTTCAGAAAATAGGTTTTAGAAAATTTTAGGTTACTATTTTAACCTTAACATTTAGATTTAACTCTAAGTTAAATAATTTAACTTTTACCGTGTCTTCTTGTATTATTACACTATATGGTTAATAAACTTACTTTAACAAGGAAAACTAACCCCAAGTGGTTAATTATTAATATATATAACATTATCTAATTCATTTTTAAAAACCGTAGATTTTTAGGAATATAATAACAATTAATAATATAATATTTATTTTAAAAACTATTTTATGTCAATTTTGACACTATTTGGTAATTGATTTTTGTAAAAATAATAACAAACTGATTAGTTCAAAAAAATTTAATTGAATCAACGATAACATGTCATATTAACCTATAAAATTTTTGGAATTAATAACAAGTCTCAAATTTAATTTATTTGGGTATTTATAACATCAATTATTTTAATATTTCATTAATAAGGTAATTACTGCATCATCATTGTGTCATAAATAAATTAAATTATTTAAAGTCTAAAAATTATAAATAAAATACCATTATGTATTAAATATTTTTATCTTTATAATTAATATTTATAGTCTAATTTATCTTATGTATAACCCTATATTAAAAATGTTTTAGTTATTAAACTTTGATTTTAACTATTTTATCTCTTCTTTAAATAAAATAATAATAAGTGTTCTAATCTAATCCAAGTGGCCCTAAAGGGTAATATTGTATTACTAATGTTTTTTTGGTCTAATTAAACTTATCCAATAGAATTAGGACATGTGTTAGGGTAATAATAATATCATTTTTACCCATAATTACCCTATTTACTTTTAACCGTGGTAAATAAAAGTAAAAAAGTTACTATTCACAAAAATTTATTTTTATCATATTGAACCACATTTTATTCCTTGATATTAATCGTTTCTCTCAGAGTTTCAAAATTCCACTCACAAAAGCGGTAAAATTAAGTTTTATGTAAATTTTCAAATTCTCCTAGGAGGTGGGTAAAAGGCGGTGAAAGGTTCAATAAAATTTTTATATATCTAAAATTATTATAAAATAACTCAAATGAATTACATTGAACTTATATAGGTATTATGTATCAATTTTTACCTAAAATAAATTCTAATAAATAAATAATTATTTAAATAAAGAGTTGGTTTTTAAATAGTAACCCATTATTTTCACTATTCGTCAAAAATTGAAAGTTTTCAGAAAAATACCAAAAATTCACCCTAGGGTAATTTTGATATTATGAATCCATAAATGAAGTCCATTTTGAAAGATAAAATATATAAAATTTCAAAAAGTGGGTACTACTATTCATAACGGCTAGTTCATAATAATATCTCGTTTAGGGAAACTTGGTATTGGGTACTACACACGCTATCGAAAAAGGTCTTGATTGCATGTAATGAAAGACAAGTCAGGGCTACTTGTAGTGAAAGCTCTGTTTGGTGTTGCTTATAACATAATCAAAACATATTTCATTTATACATTAAACAAAATCTATACTTAATTTTGTGTAGAATAATTTCCACAAAACGAACTTGAAATTGTGTGTAACACGAGCCAAAAATAGTGTTGTGTATACTGCAAGATAATACGGTGTTGCATATAGTACAGGCTAATCTTAGTGTAGTGTATAATAGTATACATCAAAGAAATTAAAAATAATATATCTCATAAAATCTTGGGTTTTTACTGTGTGTGTCAAAACTTGTGTTTTATATATAAATATATATTTTTTACATTAATTTTTCTTTTTTCACATTTTATATAGTTTTCATTATTTTCCAAATTAAAAAAATCCTTAAAAAATATTCTTCCATGATGTTTTCAAGTGATATTTCTTTCAATACACGGAACAATTACTCATAGGTGAAAGAATAAGAAATATAATACATTGATAATTCCCTCTAATTAAGAGAATCTTTACATATGATAATGGTAAAACAGAATCAAAGAGTCTTAGATACATGGATCTCAAGTGAAGATTTGATGCAAATGGCCGATGAGATCCAAACTAACATAAAAAGATTCTATTCTATGAAATAAGTGTCCCTAGAATTTTGTAATTTAATTTAATAAATCCAATAAGTTGATGCCAAGATCGAGGTGGAGGAGCCCAACTACCTATATTCATCCAATGAAGATCCACTCTAAGTATAACTTTCAATTTAATAGGTTATTCAAGCTGAACCAATCTAGGGATTTGACCCTTTCATGAACTCTTTATCTTATGATTTCTTTGAAACTGAATTGAGTATCACTCCCTGCTGTTTTGTTTTAACAGATTTGGATGACTCACATTTTTTCATAGAGGAATATGATGAAAAAACTGAACCTATTAAGGAACACATGGAGCTCCCTAAACATATTTAACACCTATTAGATGAATACCATGAAGAGATACCAGTGGATCATCTTGAATAATTGTAGACACATGATACTTCACATCTATAGCATCTAATGGAGGGAGAAGAATATGTTTCACAAGTATCAATTAATAAGGAGGATGTTCCATAATTCATCCTACCCCCACCACTTAATATTTATCATATTGAAAAGGTGGGGTATCTAGTTCACTCTATACATGGAATTCTTCTCAACAAGAACAAAGAAGTGGATGCTGGGAAAATCCAAATGTGGTGGTTTAAGTCAAAGAAGTCCCAACTACCATTAAACTTTGGATAATAGATGGTACTACCCTCTAGAGGAAGTAAAAATTTAGGGCCCACTTGGGGATTATACCAAGACTTATCCTTTACTTTCTTTCTAGTAATTTATATTTCAATTTCATTTCCTTGGAAGTAGTGCAGCATGTAGCCCCTCCCTCTATCTTTTTGAGATTAAAAGGAATGGTCCTTATTCTTAATTGTGTAATTATATTTTTTAGGTTCATGATGGTAAAAGTTAGTCCCAAATAGTGAATTAAGAGGACTAGATTCATTTTAAAAGGGAGTTCAATTTTAGTGTTTATATTTTTAACTCCTTACTTTTTTTGAGACAACATGTATTGATCTTTAAAGTTGAAATTACATGCCCACACTTGAATTGTGTTTTACTTTACTATTCTAGGTGACATGATTTTATTAGGAATCTTGTGATTCTAGGTTTTAGATATCAAGTTTTATATGATTAAATGAGTAAAATGGATAATTACAATTTCAAATTGAATCATGGATATTGAAATGAGGACTCGTGATTTGAAATAAATAAATGAATCATGTAAATGAAATTTTCCAACCATTTAAAAGGCTTTGAATTTATAAAATTCATGTGAATTTATTTATTATTATTATTAATGGCTTGATTTATTGTCTTAAATTTTATTCCTCATTACCTATATGATTTCTAGACCATGTACTTCCTATTTTATCTTAAACATATTTCTTGAGTGATCATTGGACATGACACTTGATTGAACATTAATTTGAACTTTTCAAAGTTATGACAGTACAAAAACATGTTTAAAATAATTGTTGAATCCTTTGAAAACCCATTTATCCTTAAAATACCACCTTCACATAAATCCTTCTTTGTCTTATAGAGACCGTGAATGACCTTATTAGGGATGAACCATGTTTCAATTCCTTTTTTATCCATTCCTACCCTACTCTGGGTATTTACATGATATTTTAAAGTTAAGGTGTTGGGGTAAATGGAATCATGGTTTAAGGTATGATTTATAATATAAAGAAGAAGTGTGGGTGTGATTATTATCGTAAATGTAAAAGGATGCATGATCATTAATTGTACTCTATTATTTTTCTCCTATTGATATGAAAAAAATGAAAATGACAAAAAGAACCCAAAAAATGAGAAAAATGGGTTGTGGTATAGGGAAACAAAAAATCACCAATACTAGACCTATGATTTTTATCATATATGGATAGGTGGTGGATGTAATGTTTTTTATAATCATAACCTTTGAAATAAAAGGTTTATAGAAAAATAAAAAATATATATAAAAAATAAAGAGGGTAAAAAAATATTTCAGTATGCATAATTTAATGATGACCTTACTTTGAGTTTAGGGGAAATGGGGGTTGTTGCATTAAAGGGGATAATTTCATTACACTTTTTGATTCCATGCATTGTACTTAATAGATAAAACTCATCCTTGAACATTAATTTCTAAATCATTAAATCCTACCAACCTTAATCATCAGAGTCATATGAACCTTTATTGAAAAGTCCTCTTGATTTTTTGTGCCTTTTGTCTTTACAAAGTGTAGAAATTAGATCTGTTACAAGAATGTGGATAAGGATCATGTTCTCATCATATGAGAATAACTTCAATATAATTGAATCGTTACTTATTAGATAAAATATTCAAAATATAGGTAGATCATTATTTTTTATGTTTTATAATAATGAATTTAGAATCATTAATGAAGGAAATGAGAAGTACCATCATTTTTTAGAGGGGAAAAGTAAAATACATGAATTGATTATTTCTTTAAAAATGATAAATTTAATTGATATTTTTTGTGGATTTTTGGAATTTCTATTTGATATTTATATTTTAATTATTATATTGCATTGGAATTTGAATATTGTTAACATTAGTGTCCTCTTATTTCCATATTGAGACTTTATGCTTGAGGATAAGCATGGTTTGTGTGTGGGAGTATCTGACAGAGAAATTTTAAGTACATATTTTTTACTCAAATAATGATGATTTTTTATGTTTTTTAATGATAAAACCCATGTATATAAATGTTTTATTAAAATAATGGGAAATTTGGATTATAGAATTACAATGGTCTAAAATATGAAAGTTGCTTAAATATGGATTTCAGATATAATTTTGTCACAAGGATATTTTTGGAATAAAATTTAAATTATTTATACAATTTGAGTGATTATTTTTGTTATAAATGCTTAAATTATTTTCTTCAAATTTTTCTTCAGGGCCAAGAGCTAATTTTAATATATGAAGGCGAGAAAAAAGAACTTAAGTTAGATAATTCTCTGGAAGAATATTGTATACCCCCCCTCGTAACGGATTCATAAATCTGGATACACACCTAAAACTGAAGTTATTCCACCTAGAATGGAATGAGGATTCAAAGACACATTCGTATAATAAATTTCATGAAATTTTGTGATCATCAAGGTGCCCTTTGAACAAAATATTTTTAATGAAGCTTCCTGGAACCTTCATCCATAAAAAATAATAGTCAATAAAAAATTTATAACTCCTACATATGGTTACCAATGGAGGTAACATTTTTATTAGAAACGCCTAAGATATTTTTGAACAACTTTCATGCAGACATTATTCAAATATTCTGACATTAAAGTTTCTTAAAACACAAAAAGTTTCAGAGGAAAAATTCTACCTATAAATGGAGGTCGTCACCACCTTCCCAAATCATCAGCTCGACACCCACAACCAAGGAGAGATCCCACAAGAGCACAGGCCACACTAAAAACACTATTTTCCCACCTTATTTATTCTTCATTTTTTTATTTTCATTTTAGTTTTTTTTTAATTTAATTTTTATTTGTAATTGGAATTTTAATTATAATTAAATTAATACATTTATTTTTTTAGTTTTTTTTGTTTCACCACTTAATTTCATCATACTTAATTATAATAATAATAACAATTGAAAATTATAATTATTATTATAAATTTTATTTTAAATATTATTTTTAAAACTACCCACCTATTTTAAAACTATTTTATTATCTCTCTACTTTTTTTCGAAAAAAAACTATTTTCTTAATAATAATATTATCATTGTTATTTTAACATTTATTATAGATTATTTATCACTCTCTCTCTTCATACATCCACTATTATGATCTCCTACTCTTGGAAATGAGAGGTGGTATATTTGAGTAGCATGCTTGGGTGAGTTTAATGTCCCTGATGTGGTGACATCTGTCAGTGACAAGCAACTTAAACTATTCCTATTCTGGAAAAGAATAGTGATTCAAACATGAGATTTCTTGTTTGGATTATCAAACTATAATCAATATATAAAGGTGAATAATTATTGAACTTAAGACTAAACCCTAAAACCAAGTTCTTTGTTCATTAAATAATTCTATTTTCATTTCATGGTAGTTTATATTATTCATAACAAAAACACAAAAATAATTTCATTTCTCTCATTTAAATACAAAAAAAGTGATAGTTTAGGTGATATAAAATAATTAAGTGAACCACACTAAAAGGATCCTCAAGAGAGATAACCATGGTCAGCCATTGTGTTGCACTGGGAAAAATATAATTGCTTTTTTCCATGCCTTGTGACAGGGGTGTGTAATTCACTATTGGAATTCCTTTCCTTTAGGAGCCTTCATTTGATATTATGCATCATGTCATATATGAGTGCGTCTTTGTGTGTGTGTGACCATGAGGACCATCTTTTTATATGTTATAATTAGAACCATTTTGTGATGTGTTATAGTTTTGATTTTACATATGATATGTGTGTTGGAAAATGACACCTATGGGTTGTGTGCTATGATTGTTCTTTATGTACAATGCCTTGTTGTTTATTAATGCTTGGCCTATGGAGTTTGCATCTTGTATTAAGCTGATAGGTGGATTGGTGTGTTTTGGCTATGCCTAGAGGGGGAGGTTGTACTGATGTAGTATGGTTCCAATTATAATGATGAAACCTTAAGACATGGAAGGATGTCTTGTATCATAGCCTAAGATAGAGTATAGGGTATAATGGACTTGTTGCCTGGCCCTATAGATCTAAGGTTGAAAGGTCCATATGGCCTAACTAGGGTCTTGATTGTCCTTGTACCCTGACCTAGATTTGATTGGGGTTTTACGTCCACATGGATTGGCCCGAGGATTTATTGGCCTTTTGGACTCCCTAAATTGATCCTATGATGCGATGGTCGTATGGTCTGGAGTGGGTCATCAATGGCTTGGTGTTATAAACAATTAGAATTCGGTTATGATGACCTTGTAGTCTAACCTGAGAGTAATCCATGGATACAATGACTTTATGGATGGACCTGAGGATCAATTTGCTATCATCCTTGATCTGAGACATGCATTGGCCTTGAAACCTGATATAATAGATGTTGATATTGTCCTTACTGAATGATATAATGGTGGATAATGTTAGCCCTGTGACCTAATTCAATATGTTATCATATATGAGAATTTTATTTTTGGAATGGAATCAAAGTAGGTATAGTTGGGTGTTGAGGTGACCTGGTTAGAACTCAATCAAATGTCAAATGTATGAGTAACCTTCCCAGTATTTTGGTGTCATGGTTAGAACAAAATGATCGGTGATAAATTATATTTGTGTATATTAGGCGTTCTTAGTGAGAACCTACTAAGATGAATTTCTCACACCCTGTATGGGAACCCGAGTGCATGTGCAAACCTTATGTATGTTTTAAAGTTAACCATAGGATGTGAAGTGGATCAGGTTTTAGAAAATTGATCATATTGAAGATAGGGTGTATGATGTACAGGGTGTCATGAGAGACTACTTGAATTTTTTTTTATATTTATCAGTATATGTGGTCGTCCAATGGTCGATCAGTTGTATATTTCTATGATAAAATCATTTTCTTATATCATTTTGTTTAGTGCTTTACTATATACCTTTATGATTGTAGTTAATGATAATTATTTCATTATTTCTACTTCTATTTTATACTTTTAAATGGTGGTGTAGTATCCCCACTACTATTCTAGGACCTATCCAATATTTGGAAGAATCTAGCATATAGGGAGGTGGACTTGAGGTTATGTGGCATGCCATCTACACCTAGTGATTCATTTGGGGTATCACAGTTTGAAAAATAATCCCATAAAAAAAGATAGAGATCTCTAAAGATCTCTCCCCATGCGTGTAAAAGGTCTACATGAAAACGTGTTTCAATAAATTTTAAAATTTCAGTTTCTATGTTATATATGAATAATAATAATAGTCATCATCATCATCATCATCATCATTTTACTATATTTAAGAGTACAAAGACTACTATAGAATCATATTTTTTCAGTAATACCCTTTATTAGTGCTAAAAAATACTAATAAAGGGTTTCTTTATCAGCACTAAAAAAGTGTTGATATAATTATGACTTTATCCATGATTTCTTTATCATTGATAATGGATACCCTTTTCTATAACATTTTTTTCAGCACTGATAAATGCACCCCTTTTCAGTTATTTTATTAGAACTGATAAATGTATCTCCTTTATCAATGCTAAAATGCTTGCTTTTAGTGTCAATAAAAGGTGGAGTTCAATAAAAACATTATATATTATTCAAAATAATATTTTAAAATATAAATATATTTTTATTGATATATATATATATAACATTTTATTATATATGATTTATATAATACAAAATATGTATTTACACTTGATATATAATATATTGAGTGAAAATGGTTTGTAAAATAATTAAAAATCTATATTAATGAATAATTTTCTAATTAGTATTTAGTAACAGGAATTTAGAAACAATTTCATGGTTGAAAAAATTAATAAATTAATTAATATCTTATGAAAAGTTGAAAACGTAGGTAAAACATAAAATGGTCATAACTTCTGATACGGTTATCTGTTTGAGCTTCATAAGATATCAAATTGATAATTCTGAAAGGATGTACATATTTTAAACTTAAGGAGGCCAGGTCACTATTTCTTCATGGTAAAAAAATATCATAAGCCCTAAAAACTGAGTTTCAGTTGGGATCCCCTAATTTTTCAATATTCGATGGAATTTCATCTTCATCTAAGAGGGTCTTCCTGTCATTTTTCAGTAGAGACTAAAATTATTTCCAGGGATTACTTTTATGGGGATTTTATAGCATTCAAATTATATTACTTTCTCTATTATAGTATTAATTATAATTAAATATATACATATATATAAATATTTACATATATTTACATATATTTACATATTAATATTTAATTGTATAAATAATTTTTTAAACATATTTCCTTATAAAATATTTTTTGAAAATAAATAAACCATATTTAATTAAAAATAATTATCTATTTTATTTATAATAAAAAATTATTAATATGTGTATACCTATAAAAATGTATATATAATGGTTATATATAAATATAAGTGTGTATGTGGGTCTATATTAATAAACAGATATATATTAATATATATATTCTAATATATGTAAAAAAGTATTCACATATATTATATATTAATAAATAAATAAAATTATATGTATATATAGATACACACATGTATAAATATAAATATATCTATATGTAAACACACACGAACATATTTTTATAAATGTCCATAAAAAATTATATAAAATAATATAAGGATGTTTAAATATATGAATAAATATAAGGAAAAAAATATATGTTTGAATATATAAAAATAAATATATATACCAAAAAATATCAAGGAAAATAACTTGGATTTGTGGTAAGGGAACATGCACACCTAAGTATAGGTCCTAGGTTTTAAAGTAGGTGGAGTTACGTATAGGTGGTTGAGCTAGCGGGGGAGATAATTGATAAAGTTAGGTGAACCCATGTGGGCGGGTGACTGCTAAAAAAGTCTTAGTGTGCATCATGAGTGAGTAGGGGTGTGAGGGTGTGAAATCACAGATAAAGGTGTGGTGGGTGGTAGTACCATACCTAGAATAATTGGAAGAAAATATTTTTCTAATTTAATCTATGTGTTTTTTAGTGATGATAAACACAGTTTTTATCAGCGCTTTTTTAGCATGGATAAAAGGTGTTTTTATCAATGCTAAAAAGGTGATGATAAAAATATATCTAATAAATTATCCATTTATTATAACCATAAAAATGTGTTAATAAAGGGTTCCATTATCAGTTCTTTGTTTAGTGCTGATAAAAGTATCCATCTTTTAAAGAAGTTTACAACATTATTGTTTTTTTATCATTGAAAAAATATATTTCAAGCATTGATTAAATTCAGATATGTAGTAGTGAAAGGGGGATTAAAAATCACATACACAATACATGGAAGGGGAGGGAGATGTTTGAACCCATCCCCAAACTTCCACGAGGGTACAACAATAACAACAACAACAAAAATAATAATAATAATAATATTTTGAAGCTATCTAGGTTTAATCCCTATTTTATTAAAAAAAGAATAACCCCATTTTATGAAGGTACTGGGGTAAAAAGTGAAATCATATGGGTCAGGTATTAAAAAAAATCAACATGAATCGATTTAAATATGCCATCTTTGATGATGTGCAGCCCAATACAAAAGATGAGGATCCCATGTGAAGAATTTATGAACGAAATTTTCACTGAAAAATTACCTCATTTGATTTGATGATGCATTTAACATCCATTCATCATCAATAAACGTTTCTCAAAAGAACCTAAGTCAAATCCCTCTAGATCATCCACATGTTCTTTTAATGTTTACAAAAAAAATTGTTCGCAAAATTCATGTGATAGCATGGAGATCTGATGATGGCATCGACATCCCAATGATCACTGTTACGTCGATCCTTTGATCCATGAAGTAGAACTCAAATTGGTTTATCAAGTTGAAAAATTCTTTCTCTTGGATATATGAGAGTGGATCAAGAGTCTCTAAAATTTATTTAGTGAATAGTATCTAAAATGATATCCTCCTCCCACTTATATAGTGAGGTACAAAATACCTGAAAATGGCTCCTCGACCCCCAAATATGTTTTACTTACTAAATAAGCTATAAACGACATTTTATGACTAATTTACTGAGTCATGAATATCATTTATATTTTAATATCATACTTATAATATAATAAATATATTTCATGATAAAGTTAATTCATTAACTCGACTCAAAATTATTGTAATTATTAAATGAACCATAAAGAGTAAAATAATATTGATTTCTTAAATATTTTCCAATGCATTACCTTTATATATTTTCAATAAATTAAAAAATAAATTCAATAAAAATTATTCAAACCTCAAATAATATGAACTTATTTATTTTTTGGTGATTATATATTCTTAGACATCATTGAGTCTCTATAGTGGGGCCCACCATGTCCTATACTCCTATTCATTAAAATAGACTAGAATTATTCATATTTTAAGTATGTGACCCTCTAGTTCCTTATTTCAATATTAGTGAATACTATTCATAGACTAGGAGAAGAGTCTATCAACTCATCAAGGACCCTAAAAAGGTAAGAAAAATTTATAGCAACAACAACCATTCCTTTGAACACACACTATACAATATAATCTTGTAATCTCATTATATCTCATAAATACGGATGCACACTTTGTGTCATCATCCTTTATTACTTTATTATTCATTGACCTAATTGTATAGACTTGTCTTCATCTACCATGTCCATGGATTTATTGATGTTACTACCATCCTGAACAACTAGGCCTGAGATATCATGTCATTTTTAAGTGATAAATTCTATATTGATAATTCAATCAATAATATACCACCATTGATGCACTCAATACAAGTATTGAAACCAAAAAACCCTCATTATGGGAAACTATAATGAATTCGCAGACATACTGGGGATAATCTAGGCCAAAACAGGCTTAAAATCCACCAAAATAACGAGATTCTGAATAGTTAAAACCTTTAAATAAAGGTAGAACCCCTCTGCGGTCCTCTTCACACCATTAATAATAATATCAGGAAACTGAAGTTAACCTTTTATCAACTTATGTCTTCTCATAGAGGTCATCATAATTCTCAAAACATACTTCCAAAATTGTAACTTTCATAGAACATTCTTTTCCCCATCTACAGTTCTTATAATTACCTCCATCCCTTCAACATTTAAGGGTATATGACCTTTGGAATTCCTCTAGAATATCTGATTTCATGAAACTATAGCCATCATGAGAAAAATAATAGATGGATCTCTATGGGTATCCATCTTTCATGAATATCCTCCCATGAGTTCTTGAAACTCAAATACCTTGTTTGAGATTACTTTCACAAAGTTTCATGACCTTAGAGATAGAGGAAAACCCCTCTAAATTCTTGGGATTTAGTGAGATAATTATTATTTTTTGAATCTCAATCCATGGGATCCAATACTTTATCCAAGGTAGGGGACCCTTTTTCACAAATCTCTTCCATTCATATAACTCCAGGCCATCGAAAATCCCCCGGACTTCACAAAACCCACCAATAAGGCACCTACTTTATTACTAATTTTATAATACTACACATTTTAATATTTGAGACTCAATGACCCAATACCAATTCAAACCCAGTTCATTCATGCACTGCTCTTCTGCACGACTAGTACCATTAACCATCATGTCCTTCATTTTTTACATCAAGCATAGCCAGGATAGTTGTATCTCCTCTTGATTTTAAGAATTGAAATCCTAATTTAGGTATAATCATTTTCTAATTCAATATAGTGGTGTTTAAGCCACGCACCACCAAGAGGAACTTGTGTAGTGGACACGTAAGCCCTGAAGGGTTCATTGTAGAGGGAAAATTTCCACCCTTCCATTTTAGTATATTTGTTGTCTTATCCTCCTCTACTACCTGAAAATGGTCTCCCTAAGTGTAGGCCCCTCTAACAACAAAGCTACAAGATGTTAAACTTCATATACTAGAATCTTATTCTCATGATGTTATACTGAATGAAAATTTCCTCAACACAGAAAATTAAACTACATACCTACCCTATGTAATGAACATGGGATGCCTTGTGTATTACTAGCATGGGATGAAACCTCACCCCCTAAACTATGTGATGAACACTGGATACCCCATGTATAACCATCATGGTATTACATCTCCTAGACCATCATGAGATGATCCACCTATAAAAGGTAGTGTACATGTGCAAGTCCCACACAATTTCTTGTTGTCTCTCCTTCCAGGACACAAGAAACCTTACCAAATGATAATAAATTGCATTGGCTGATCCTATCACACAATATTAAACTTTGACATAAAACTATATGGGTTATGATCCCTCTCATTATGGGGTATGTATGAAAACTCTCTGAGGTACAATCCTAATATACCTAGTATACCCTCTCGACATTAAATCCTAACACCACCATTAAATCTCTATGTATTCCCCCTAGAAGGTGGAAAATCTCAAGTGTGATCATATCCCCCTATAGGGGGAACAATCTCCCACCCGAACACAAATATGTTTTTATTCTCTTTAGGATATGAAAACCCTAATGTATGATCATATTCTCTATCGGAAAACACAAAAATCCCATCAACTTGTCTTCACAAGAAGTTAAACATGTGACCATCCTATCCCCACATGACATAAAACCTATCATCAGTCTATCTCCATAAGATATTAAACATGTGACCAACATATCACCAAAAGATGTTAAACATGTGAGTCCTTTCAAGATTTTAAACCTTTGATCATGTCCCCTAAAGACCCTAAACCTATGACCCTACAAATGATCAAGAATCCCTAACTCCGGAAATGAACATGGTATTCTCGAGATAAAAATATTTGGATTTCTTATGTACCTGGATCAAATTACCCATTGACGATCATGGTGTGTCTTGGGTACTCTACCTGAGATTCCTCATATATGATATTCCCTTACCTTAAAATAGGAATACATTATAGGTTCCCATCACACACAATTTCCAATGATGCCCATATGTTTCCTACATCACCATTATCTTCAATCATAGGTAGCTTCCCTATTTTGAAAAAAGCAGTGTAATTAATTTGAATCCACCTCAAGATGGAATTGGGAATGAGATTCATCGAAATAATTCAATTATATGAGGGACACCCATACATTGAAATAAGATCCAAGGAAGAATTAATGGGAGGAACCAATATCCCATTATTGTATTTTGATTAAGGATATAACATCACTAATCGTGGTAGTATAGGCCACCTGCCTTTAGAAATCAGGAATGTTGGGAAACCAACGAACTATATTAGATAAGGTATGACCAATCCATGGAAGAGAAACACTTCAGGAGCAAAGATTAATTGAAAAAGAGAATCATGTAATGCATGAACCTGATAGAAATCATCATAAAACAAAATGGTGAACCTGATGTGAATCTAGTATCTTTATACCATGAGTAGATCAAAAACATTGTACACCACCAGATTTAGATAACAATAGGACTAGGTATTCATAATTAGAATTAACCAAATAACATAATGGGACTGACATGAAATCTTTCTCCTATAATTACGGTAAATGAAGGGTGTTGGGAATCTCTGGTTAAAGACATCATCGACATGGAACCTTCCTCCATCTCAAAGGGAATGGATAATATTGGGAATGTTGGTTATTTTATTCATTGAACCTATTCTAATGGTTGAATACATGTTCTATATAGGAATCAATAATTTTTAAAAGGTTTGATATCACGCTACCAAAAGACATTGTGGAAGAAAAACTAGTGGTGAAAAAATCTTACACAACTATGCTTCTTCCACATTGGCCACCACTTCCATAGATATCAGGCACCATTACCCCATTTTCCCTTGAGAACCTATTTATTTGAGGTTCATCAATGACTAGATTCATTAATATGAATAAGAATATTTCATAGCAACTAGCTATATTTCCCAATATGATTCAGAAGCATCAAAACCTCATTGAAGATGAGGCCCCCAAGGGCCACATAGGGGGGAAACCCCCCATGTTAACATGGAAAATTATTTTAGGATCATCTAACAAAAATAGTTAGACACCTTTATTCCCTAAAACAATGAGTTAGGGTATATTTGGGTAATTTCCATGGATACTACCCCTCAAGAGCTATCCTAGAGAGATCCCACCCAATCATAATAACAAATCCAATTAACCCCACTAGCTGGCAAGTGGATCGATCCCATACTGTCTTTACCGACCTTGGTTCAGAACACCTGGTATTGAAAGTGGGGGATAGAAAAATCCCTTCCCAATAGGTGTCCTCTCCCTCAGTTCTAGTGGACCCTTACACTACTGAATCACATTATCCCTTCTCTATCACCATTACAAAAGTGATTATCTTCACCCAATTTGAATTAAGTCCTCATCCCCTAACCGGAAGGTCTGGTTGACTATCCACATGATGGGATCTAATAAAAACCATCATGTTCTGCCCCTTGATAAATACTTCCATCATTAATGTCCTCTTACTGACACAACCAATTGATACAGAGGTCCTCCCTATACCAAGAACATTCCCTACCCTAAAGATATATCCCAAGGAAGATGGATGAATGAACACCAAGAAGGTCGTGCCTATGGCACCCGCTAAGGCACATGCCAAATGATTCACTATGACTCCTAGGGGGGGATGGAATTGGATAAGTACTACACAACCTGAGGAAATATTTGTTTCACTATTAAATTATCATATTCTAAGGCGGATAATGGCTCAATGGAAGAACATTCACCCCCAATTATAGCACCTCGTGTTTTCATGAATTTGTTTTTCAAATAAATTAAATATATTTGGTGGATTATGTTACACAAAAAACCAATTAAATCTTGATTTACACACAAAACCAAGTTAAGCTAGCACTACATGCAATACCAGCTTAAATTTTGTTACATGCAATGCTGAGTTTTAACCCAAAGATGTTATATTAATAAAATATTTATTTAAATGTGATCGTTATAAACTATTTGTTTAAATTAATGATATTAATATTTAATAACTAATTTTTAAATATCATTTATATAAATAAAACAAATTTAAAAAAATACTTAATTTTTAACAAAGTCTTTATGTGTTTTGAAAATACTATTTTCTTTAAAAAAAATCTATTATTTATGTATTTTTGTAAAAAATAATAAAATTAACTTTAGGAAATTTTTCGAAATTAATTTTATAAAAAAAATTAATTTTTAATTAATATTTTAAATTTTTTTAAGGTGAATGTTTTATATTTTTTCTGAAGAGTTTCATTTTTTGATGGATAGTCAAAAATACCATATTTTAATTGGAAACTGCATTTTCATTTAATTTATTTATAAAGTTAATTTATATTTTAAATTGAATGTAAAGTATAATTTGTTCAAACATTAAACTATTATTTTAATTTATTTCATTGGAATCAATTTCATATTGAAATTGGATAAAAAAGATTTGTAAAATTTTGATCATTTTCTCTTTAAAAACACACTTTCTCATTACATCTATGGGATTAATTTTACATTTTATTTTTCCCCTTATATAAATGGAATTTTTAGAAAATTATTCCTTATTTTTAATCATCATAATTTATATTATATAAAATATCATCTTAGTTTTTTACCAAAATGAATAATGAATGTAGTAAAAATGAACTACCATGGTTAAGGTAAAAATGAGTTTATTAGGGGTTACTTTAAAAAGATAAGGGTAAAAATAACCTATAAAATTTTATAAAAACTATTTTCCTAACATATTTCATCCATTATAAATCTAAGGCTTGATAATGGTCCATTTTTAACCTTTGTGACATATGAAAATCATGGGAGCACTCAATTATTTTAAAAAATACCAAGTGTTCCCTCTCCCCAACGTATTAAAGGTCTCCCCATATCATATCTTATTCACACATTAAAACCTATTTGGATTAGAAAATAACTACCTAAACCACTTACCAAATTCCCTCCACTCATACTAGAATCATTAGTATGGACAGAAATCCATCCAATGAAGGATTTTAGTGAAAAACTAAGCAGGATACCCAAAGATGTGGTAACCTTCATCAACAAGAATTTTTGTTTTATTTCTTCCTCCACTCCCTTAAATTATTTTTATATCATTTTTTATACCCACAAAATGAGAACTGTAAAATCTATAAGGAAATAAATACTCAAATCCTGGGTATTATTTTTTCTACAACGCAAAGAAAGAAAAGGTGTCCAAAACACGCATATCATATAAACCCCTAAAGGACACGCAATCACATGACCTTATAAAGTTGATGAGAATGGGTCATTAACATCACATAACCTACAAAATAACATGAAGATACCCTTTATAAAAGAATAATTTATTTTTCAAATGCATCCAAGACACTCACTGATCATGTGGAGGCTTCTAGATGAGTCACTCTAAGTCACACGATTTGTCGTTTAGTAGGTTCCTAACAACCATCAGAAATCTTTGTAAAGTAAATCATGAAAATATAAAAACTAAAAAATAATTTTGTGGTAATTTATTTTATTTTTATATTCCCATGCATTATCAAGACACCATATAATCCCTAGAGACAGTTCCACCTTGTCATGAAAGAGCTCACTAATATGTCACATTCATCATGTGAAGGGTTTCAGACATGTCCATTCAACTCTATGTTTCCACGACCGGATCTAAAGATAAAAAAGAAGGGTTTTCCAAAACAATGCTCACATGTCATCATAAGAATATTTATTACGCATGCGACACATCACAAATAAAGAGGGTGAATTTATTTGACAACATTGGTATAGACACATGAGATCACCAACCTTTGTTAAATAAAGAAGGAAATAAAAAAGGAAAAATATGGAAGTTTTTTGTCGGGAAAAGATATGATAATCATCACGTGAAAGGGTATGTTCACCCCAAGTGATCACCATTTATCCTACAAATACCCCCTCCACATTTCATCATGATCTCCTAAAGTACCACTAGAAAGTCACATTTGTCTCATAGAAGACCCCAAACAAGTCTCCTTTAAGAACATGAAAGTTCATCCACATGCATGTTGATCTTGCGAAGGCCCTAATACATGTTATCCCAACCATGTAATATCTACTTAGCATGTCAACATGGTCAGGTGAAATCCCTTTGATAAGCATGTGACCAATAAAAGTGTAAAATGAATAACATTTCCACAGTCATTGATCATCATGTGATTCCCCATGAATGACACACAATAGGATCATACGAAGCACATAACACTAAACCCCTCCAAACAAATCCATCTCAAATCAATGAGATATATGAAAAAAAATGTAGTGTATAACTAGGGTGGTGGGCCCTAAAAATTTCTACCACCCTCGGTAGAAAAAATACTATGCATACATGGTCAATTTCACACGTGATTGTAGGAGCATATTTCTCATAGTAGTATTCATGAAATCACAAAGGTTTTCTACTGGGTGAAATCATGTAATAAACTAAGGGCTCATGAGGAATGTGTAGGCTCTTCATGTGATCACTTGAGACCACATGAAGGACTTCCTTCATGTTAATATAATTTTTTAAGTACATCCTGCATGTCATCAAGGTCACAAGAAACCTAAAATAAGCCAACACTGGATAAACCTGAGGAACATATGAAATAAATGGTTGTAATAAAGACTAAATGATGAAAGACTCCTGTAAATAACATATATGATGATCCATATATGATTTTCATGACTTTTATAAATCTTGTGATAGTACCAATACATGTCTCTCAAATCATGCAACACTCCATTAACATACTATTTAGATCATGTGATGTCATTTGGAAATGTAAAATAAAGTCACATGATGCCCTCCATACATTCAACCAAAGTCTTGTGAATCCATATGGTTATTCCTACCAAATCCTTACAATGTCCTCTAGAAATTTAACCCAATTTATGTTGTGACACTGGGATAAGTCAGCTATATCTCACTGGGACATTGAGACATGTCAACCTAGATCATGTGGTTTCATTCAGACAAGTCAACCCAGATCATGTGGTTTCATTGAGGCACCATGTAGACATGTCAATATAGATCATGTGATATCCTTAGGACATATTAGCTAGTTCTTGGGTGATACTGATACATGTTATCCTACATCATGTGATGTCCTCCGGACAATTCAATGTGGGTCATGTGGAGACCTCTAGACATTTCAGTCTGGATAATGTGGCACCCTTTAAACATGTCAACCTTGATCATGAGATTTCCATCAAAAAGTCATCCAGTTCATGTGATAACCTCCATACATGTCAACCTTGATCTTGAAATGTCCTCCAAAAAAATCCATCCTGGATCATGAGATATCCTCTTAAAAAAGGTAGTTTGGTCATGTGACACCCTTAGGCCATGTTAGAATTGATCATGAAATGATCTCTATACATGTCATTCTAGTTATGTGAATTCCTCCGAACAGGACAACTAAATCATGTGATTATCTTTTAGAATGTCTGTTATGCAACTAGGACATACCCATACATCCTTAGACATGTCAGGAAGATAATTAGAACATATAAGGAAGGTAATCAGGATGTGTCAAATCAGCATCCTACGACAAGATAACCTCAGAAAGTGGTTATATAAGGGAGACCTCAGTGTACAATCCTTGATCACCATTTTAGGGTAACATCAATTTGTAATGCATGATCAATGGAATAAGAATATATTACCACATTTAAGTGCAACCTTAGTGTGTAATCCTCGGTCAGTGGAATAATATGATATGCCCCTATATAAGGGAAACCTCAGTGTATAATCCCCAGTAAACTAAATTATGATGACTCTAATTATTTCCTTAACCAAGATATGTAGGATTCCTTCTTAACTCCTGATATAAAATGGGAATCTTATTTTGTGTAATTCCCTCAAATTCTGCAAAATTGTAACCATTAAGACCCAATCACTCCCATGCGTTGGTTATCCTACCACATACATTAGTAGGTTGAGTGATCAATTAAACTATGATGAATCGTTTTCCTTCCATAACCAAGATATGTAGGATATATTTCTAAGTCCTGAGATCAAATGGTAATCCTATTTGGTGTAAGTCCCCCCACTTATTAAACATTCCAACCATTTGGATCCAATTCTCTCATTGGATGATCATTCTTTTTCACCCACCAGTAGGTTGGGAAGTCAACTGAATAATGATGACTCTAATTCCTACCAAAACCATGATATGTAAGATGTAATACTAATTCTTGAGAACCATATTAAACATCCAAATGGATTTTCTAATACTTAAGTCCCATATTCATATCATGTGAGACTGATTACTTTTTATCGCTTGTTTCTCAAACCGATCATGTCTCACGTGAGATCAAATATTTTTAATGGTTATATCATTCACATCATGAATCTCCCTCGTCCATGGAAGTCACATTTTGTAATCGCCAATCAGTTTCTTGAAATGAGTTCCCCTATATAAGGGCATATAACTCGAGGAATGTCCCAAGGGTGTGACTAAACTATGATGAATTTGAGTCCTCAAATGACTATAGTATGTAGGATGACTCTTTAAGGCTCGATATTGATACTCAATGCCCTAGTTCCACCATATATTTCTTTTTCATACAATGTTACACTATAAAGGTTTATTGAACTATGTGGGTTTTTATTTCTATTATAAACAGTATACATAGGATAACTCATAAAGATTCAATCCAATTTCAAAATATTAATCACCTCAATGGATGACAATAATCTCTATAGTACCTGGTTATATGAAATCAAAATATATGAAATTTCACATTAAGGTAAAATGTATGAATAAACTAATATATATATATATATATGGACTCATTAATAGGCCCTCCTTTACTCATGGGGGATTTGGTACTTGATCATTTTTTTAGGGTAACTAGTCATGTATCAATATTAGGAAAAGATTCTCAAACATATCTTAAATCTATAATATAGTCCTAGATTATAGAAAAATTCATTCCAAAGGGTTGTTATTATTCCAAACTCTCATCCTCTTAACCAATGTGAGTTTCTAAGAGTCATTGGGTATCAAACCCCAATTTACCACCTACCCATGAAAAGTAGGTATGTACTCAGTTAAGGATATGGGAACCATTGGGAGTTCCAATAAAAGATAAAAATGAATGGTTAACCTTATGTGAATTATTGTACATATATCAAAACCCCCATAATAAAATCACTAGTAAAATACATCCACACATTACTTTTCAAATAAAACCAAAAAAATTAAACTGAAGGGAAATCATCTAATAATGGCATATCCTTTAGAAATAAAGGACACACTACCTAGTTCTCATCAGATCATTTTTTATTACCAAATGGGTGATTATTATTGATATGTATCTTTATATATGAAACAAAAATGGTGAATCTTACCTGAATTTTTTTACATACATGAAAACCCCACAATCAAATTAGTTGTCCAAGCCATCCACACATCACTTTTCCGATAAAACAAAAAAATAGTGAACCTGATGGAAATTCATCTAAATGTTGAATCTCCTTCAAAAAATAAAAAGGATAGACTGCCCAATTCTAATTAGGACTTTTTTTTCACCATATGGTTTATCTCCATCAATATGTATCATTTTTAAAGAAAAAATAGTGAACCCGATGTGAATCTCTTAAATAGAAAAATGATCAGTTTACCATGCCTTGGGACATTTTGTTTTCATATCTGATGCACACAAAAATAGGTAACTTGACATGAATCTTCCAAATGATGAAAATGATCAGTTGATCCTCTGTAGTTGGTTTTCTCATGAAATAAGCCAATGCTCACTTCAATGAGTCCACATGATCATATTGGCTAGACAAGGGATAATAAAGGAAAATTGTGTTACTCATGCAAATATGATTGAGCATGTATCATACATACAATGATGCACTGATTGGTGACCTTTTTCATTATTATCTTGAAGAATATATATACTTCTCTCGAAAAACACTTGAATCAAGATAATGTCTTCATCTAGTGATATTTATAGAAATTTAATTATGGATACAACCCCACAAGTCTCATAATGACCTCACATTCCCGACACATTCAACATTAAGTGGAGAATGACATTTTATGGGAATAAAACTAACATGGTATGATCTCAACCCTTAACGCAACCCATAAGGGTCTTTAAATGATGAAACCAATGAGTCTTCATTATATTAAAAAATTTGTAGTAAATCCATTGGTCTTCATTTCTATAGTCAACCACTCTTGAAGCTTATCCCTAGAGCAGAAAAATCACCACCTTTAGTATTTGGTGAAGGTTGATCAAGGAGTCAACTATAACTCCCTTACAATTCATAGGCCACAAAGGAGGTCTCTTATTAATCATCATCGCCAATTCCATATTGAAAATTCCCTTCATTCACCCATTTTTGGGAACCACCTGGCACATTACCACCTATGACACCCATTTATGGGAAACAATGAAGACATGTTTGGTGAGAAAAGATATGGATAACCATGAGTCTACTCATATCCCTGCTCTTTTTTATGAATCCCTCCAGTACATTCTGGTGGTATCCAACAAGAAGGATCATATCCCTACTCACTCAGAATAATTCTATAGGCATATTCGTACTACAAGGATGGGGGAGGCATATATCCTTACCCCCATTCGTTAATTCCATTAGCATATTCTAGTGGCACAAGGAGGAAAAAAGTGGAATCATATCCCCACTTCAATTGAAAATATCTTCACTTATATAGTGGATACAAAAACTATGTAGGAGTACATCCATGTATGCCCTTTTCTTAAGTGTCACAACATCTTAGCAACAGCAGAAGAACTCTACCAATTTATTGAAGAATTGGTACATGTATAGGGATAAGATAATATTCATATCCTTATATCCAAGGAATCAAAACACTCTAATCAGTATGAATAAATGGTATCTTTAGAGAATGTGCACATTCTTTCTCACATCTAGGAACGTTATTGATATATTCTATTAAAGGGTGAGGCATCCAACTGGTCTCGTATTCTATTTTTAACTAGGGCCCACCAAGTGAGAGTGGAACATGTCTCAGGATAGGGGAACATTCCTATAAAAAAAGACCAACATCATACTTAAAGGTCCTATGATTATTCTCATATCCATGTTTTGGTCAGGGGTCACCAAGTGAGAGTGTCACATGCCTCAATAAAATCTCGTATTCTTATCAAAAAAACTACAGGTATACACCAAAGTCTTAGGATTGAGCTCATATCCCCATTTTTACTGAGACCCACTAGGTGAGAGCATCACATGCCTCAGGAAAAGCTCATATTCCCATTAGTGAAACTTCTCAACATATTATAATAGCTCATACAAGGTAGGCTCATATCCCAACTTCTGTCAATGAATGACTGCACTATCATCCTCCAGTGGCCATACAAGAGGAGGCTCAAATCCCTTCTCCCATTTTGGAGGTATACCAGCATATTTTGATGGGGAATGATTATTTGTGCTGGGATCACATTCTCATTTGAACCAAGGCTCACCAAGTGAGAGTGGAACATGCCTTAGGACCGGATCATATTCCTGTCAAAAAATACTGGAAGCATACTATAATGGCTTAGGATTTGGATCATATCCTTGTTCTAACCAAGGCTCACAAAGTGAGAGTGGAACACGCCTCAGGATAGGCTCATATTCATGTCAAAGATGCTCATTATCATACTCTAGAATCTTCTTAGTAGACAAATATTTATCCCATAGCACTGTATTGTAATCAGTACATTCCTAGAACCATCATACAATAGGGTCATATCCTTACACAATTCCAAAAGGTAGGTTGGCATATTCTAACCATGAAGTATAATGAATATCATATTCCTGATATCCTCAATTTCAATGTCCTTGAGGTTTTTTTAGACACATTTTCAATACGTCAAGGGTTCATCAACTCATCAATTAAAGAAAAGGGCAATCATTGTCATGATAGTTCCCCTCGTGGTAGTGTGGAGATAGATATTAGGTACTCTACTCCAAAAATATTCTATTTTCAACCTCCCCATGATGATATCTCCCACTAACAAGAAAATAATCCCCTTTCCCATACACCTCCATATACATAGGTTCTCAAAACTCATACACTTTCATATAGATTGGTGATGAAAACATCGGGTTCGATAGTATATAGTTCCCCATCAAATTCAATCAGCACTCAACTTTGGATAGTAGGATTCTACAAGAAGAAACTGATGTGGACTAAATAGATGGTGTCATATAAGTTAGCTAAATAATAATATGACATTGATAAATGGAAATAGTTATCTATAAACAACCTCATAACCATGTTTCTAACCCTTTCCACTTATGATGATGAGATACCATATGAGTTAGAGAAAAATTACATACCTTATCTACACAAAAATATGAGGGAAAATTATTCCTAGTTGAAGGCCAGATACCTCCCTTATCTTAGATTTTATGGTCGCCTTCAGACCATCAAGACATTTTTTGTTATCTAGACCTGGATACTATCTCCATGTTCTTAAATCCAAATCTATAAAAAGCAATTTAAAATTCTAGTGCATACTTACCACCATTTCATCATAACTCTTCATAAATTAATCTTCAAAGCCTCCTATTATATCCACATTCAAGGATGGGGAAGTATGGATCATTTCACTTCACCAATCTCGTGGAATTGAATATCTCCTCAGATATAGTTTCTTTCAATGTTATAACCTCACAAAGAGTCGGGGGACTAGGAAACGTGTGATCTAGTTGGTCACTATAATATAATTTTCCCACTTCAATAGTGCCAATAAATCATGAATAGAGGGAGATGATAGCCAAAATATCTTTGAACTGGGCCCCCCAAGCAATGGGAATGCATTTTAGACATAGAAGTCAAAGTTTCAGTCAACATAGAATACTCTAATACATAATTAATCCCTTAATGGGCTACTATTTCACCCAACTCATACAAGATAACATATATGCTAAATTGATAAAATCGTAGTAATAGCCGCTATAACATCCATCCATGTGTGAACTCGGCCTATCGGTCTGGGGAATATCTACCACCGACTCTGTCCCTCATATCAATAATACCTAATAGGATCTAGTACATATCATAAATAGATAAAAATAAACCACATACACTAGGGTTTGAGGCATTTATATCTCAGTCATCATCACTACATTCATCATCCCCTAATATGGTCCTAGAGAAATCAATGGCAGTTCCAGATCAACTCCAACCCTCTGGGGTGGACGAATTTATATTTTAATTTCCATCCCAAAAATCATAAAATTGTCGACTGTAAATTTCGCATACTCAACAATAGGATCAACTAATTCCAATTTTTTCCTTGAATAGTCCCCAACCTATACGGCTGGAGGAATTTTCATCATCATCACCACAAAAAAGAATCTGTCTTCTCTAGGATGGGAGGTAAATATTGATGGTTGGCATCCCATCCATCCCTCCTTCCACAAGACAAACCTTTTTTATTCAGATACCATTCAGAAAACATGATGGTAAACTACCTCAAGGTCACTATATATAGACCAATATGGGAGGAATGTATGGTGAGAGTATTCAGACCCCTCTGAGGTCCTAAAAAAAGTCCAATATAGAGAAGGGGTTGAAAAAATCCCCTAATATAAGAAATTAAGAGTCATCTAATTATGTTGAGAGTAATGGGAAAACTACCATTTCTAGAAATACCTATATGAATTTCATCACCATCAACACAATAGATAATGTGGGTTAAGATGCATATGAAAATAGGCACAAAATGTAAAATATACCCCGAGAGGAAGGTAACCCAAATGAACCTATTGAGGATTCACATACACAAAACCAAAGGATAATCCAATACCCATAACCTCTTAATATTTATTTTCCACCTCTATGGTGGAACACAACTAAAAATAAATGGGAAGGTGTGGATGCATCCCAATCACCACCTTGAAGAGTTGAAATTTTGTCCTCATAGGATAAGTTGTCACAGTATGAGAATGGGATACAAAATCTTAGATAACTCAACAAGGATATACACAGGGGGGAAATTCCATCTGGGTATCATCTTTAGGAAAAAGAAAATATTCCTCCTGCCACATAATAGGATGGATACAATCCTCCTACAAGAGTTTCATATGAGCATCGGATCAACTCCATATCGAGGTAGCCAGTCAACAAAATGAGAAAGTCAAAAATGATCGTGACTTCCTTCTATTATGGATATGGCCTCTCCCTTTCTTGGGAAACCATTAAGTCTTCACATAGATCAATAATCAGTGATAAATGAAAACAAGGCCACCTCATCAAACAATGTATTGTCCCTATAGATGGTAGACAGCTCAGACAGTAGTACCTCTAGAATTTCTCAATGCGATCAAGTTCTTGGATACTCAAATTGAACCCAAAGAAGGGAGACATGCAATAGTCTAGCCTAAGAGATATCCATATCCTGAATGGGTGGGTGAAACTTTTTCCTCACCCAATTTCAAAAATCATACCTTCTCCACCTTTGATGGTGTGGGAGACCCCAAACAGCATCTCATTCACTTTGTGTCCTAATTCGGTTTGATGATGGGTCCTTCAAATTAAAAAAATACCAAGTTGAGGTGTCTTGTCCAAAATATAATAGGTAAGTCCTTTTTATTGTACAACAGACTTCTAATAAGATTAGTTGTGGGATGGGAATAACTTTTTCATCAATTCCTCAACCAAATCAGCTCCACACTGAGGAAAATAACCTTTAGGAACCTAAAAAACTCAGAGCAATGAAAAAATTAGTCATTTTATTACTTCATATTTATATAGAATGGTTTAACCTATTCATTAAGCATACCTCTCTCATAGGATAAATTTTTTGAGCTATGTACTAAAATTATCCATGTTAATCTATAAACACCTTTGATCACAATGAAATATCTAGGTGGTTTCTATGAGTTTTACAAAATGGAATAAAATTTGGAAAACTATATTCAGTGCACTTGAGATAAGCCTTCAATCATTCCCTAATCACAAGGTAAAAATATTTTAAAGGTATAAGATACTACAGTTACCCTCAAGCTAGCATCATTTCCCATTACAGCACCTACATAGGTCCCAAACCACCCAGTGCCTCCTATCGAATGGCAGTAACAAAAAAATAACCCTCGGCTAGATGAAAAAAGAGATTAGGGTCTCTGAGTATTTGAGTAGTGGGTGAATAGATCATACTCTTTTCCAAATGAAAAATTCCTTGGAAATTTCCTTTCACACATGTATAATAACATACTCAAGAAACCATAGCCCAAGAAGATCAATGAGGTCAACCTCATCGACCTTCCCAACTACTACCCTTTCCATAAAAGGTCCATTATAAAATCTAGTATTACTTCATATTCAAAAACATGATCTAAATAATGGTTGATTATAGATAGGTAATGTTGCATAAATCACTAGAATAGGTTACTTTCATAACCATTTCCAAATCATAAAAATAATTTGATTGGAAAAACGTTTCATCCATGCGTGGACAGAAGTTCAACAATAATATGACTTAAATTATAGTTGACCGAACACAGGAAACCCTGATAGAATAGATTTTTAGACCCATAACAGTCTCATCACCTATATAGGTGACATTTATTATGCCTCTTGAATGTGTATGCAGCCACCAGACATAGGAAGGGATAGAATAAGAGCATTCATATTCATCTTTGATTCTAGATCTGACTCTTATATATTTCTTCCCTACAACATATGAAACATGAGAACTACCCCACCAAATGGAACCCTAATCATATGAAGATCTCGTATTTTTCTTTGTTAATGTGACACACATAGAAAACCCATTATCCAATAATGAGTATGCCATCGGGTATGAGTTCCACATACCTGATCATGTAATTGGAGGTCACATACTTAGGATCCAAGTATATAGAGGGTAATACATGTGTGGTCAAACACAATATTTTAATCAAGTCCCCTCAAAGGATTTATATATATATGTAGCTAAAACTTGTGGGAAGTCACTCCATAAAACACTATAGAAACATGGAGGTTCCTCAGAGCCATCTGAAAGTCTCCCTAGTCCATTCATCCTACATAAATATCATGAGAGTATTCAATAATCTAATCAGACCAGAAAATGGGGAAGGCTAATTCGATCTGTGTTTCTGGTAGTAGATGCCCTCTTATACACTACACGTGAACTAGGATTCTCTACCTCATCCTTCCTAGTTCTTGAACCATGGATTATATAGAAAATTCACCTTGAGAAGTTCTGACCTCTGGTATAAAAGTATTACATTCTTAAATATCTAGCGGGTGTCCCAACAAACCTCTCAATCATGGATGCACTCTATCTTTAAAAATAACTCTTAGAGGCACTTATTAAATCCCTTTATATCCCACATGGCTTATAAATGGATGTTTTTCAGCGAAGGTTTATCAAATAAATACCATACCATCATAACTCCATGTCCCCATATCATTCACAGACTAATATCTTGAAAAGTTCATCTAGATATTGATTAGACCCCCTGAATGTTTTAAGAAGACTCGATAATATCGACATCCAAATTGTTCTGATTGATAATGATTTTGGGATAAATTATATCCTGATTTGGACCCTTCAGGGTTTGGTATATAGTGAGGGAGATTTATCTCCCATAAATTTTCCCATTTAAGGTTTTGATAAGAATGAGAAAAGACCTCTCAAGAATATAAAGATCAAAACACAGTTTAGGGATATCACATCCAATACTGAGTTTATGGTTATCCAGAAATACACTTAATACAATGTCCCCCTAAAAAGTACCTAGCTCCACTACCACATGGTGGTACCTTCACATTCTATCAATGTCGAAAATACCCCATTTATGGAAGGTTCTAAATACTACATGGTGACAGTTCCCTATTCGAGACTTGCAAAGAAACATATAATAAGGCAGACTTCTATAAAAGTGAAGGAAAACATTCAATGGTGGATGAGGATATATAGGATTCATCCCCCAATATCAAGAGGATCACCCCTATAAATATCTATAGTATTCTTTATAGTGATTATCTGATGCCCATAAATCTGATTAAGTTAATAGACCTAGTCCAATATTTACTAGCTCCTTTTATCCCTAGAAATAATGTGAAAGAAAGTCAAATTCAGAATACCTCTACAACACATCTAGCATTAAGGGATGATGATGTCTCTTATCATGGCCTATATCACCCCAACAGTCAAAGATATAAACCTAGATGCCCAAATTCATCTGACAGTTCCTCCAAATACATATAGGTGGAAGAATAAGAGGATGACTTTAGGAACACCTCTCCAACATTTTAGAAAGGCATCTCCACCACTGTTGATGAGATCATGCAGGAAAATTTGGGATCAGAAGAAGACTTGTAGCCTACACTGATTAGTGTCTCTATTCATCTCAAGGAGAAATAGATATACATCTCGTTTCTAAAGAAACATTATTATGTGTTAACTTATAATTAAATAGAAATTTATAGAATGAATCCAGATGTGTATACACACCATCTCATCATACCAAATGAACATTGAGGCTTTAAGTAGGAATATAGAAGGATAAACCGCTATTATGCTACTAGTATTGAAGTAAAAGTTGAAAATTTGATTAAATCCATCTTTGATTGATAATTGTAATAACCCAGATAGCGTGCCAACATCATCCTTGTCATGAAAATGAATGGGCATATTAAGTCTACATAAATTGAAGAGACTATAATCAAAACTTCCCAAAGTAAAACTTCTCATTTATAGTCACATAACTTCATATCGATGCAACTACTATCTCCCAATCCCTTTCCATCATGGATGGGTACTCGGCATACAATCAGATAAATATGGCCCCTAAAGATGAGAAATTCACAGCCTCCAGATCACCCCATGGGATCTTTTTTATCAATTTATGCCCTTGGGATTAAATAATGTTTTCAAAAAATATCAATGAACCATGAATCATATATTTAATCCCTTCCTGAGATGAATAGACAAATTTTATTTTAATGGCCTAGTCGTCAAATCCCATCAGTGATGTGATCACTTAACAAAACTTAATATAGTCTTTGATAAGTTACGACATTATATTCTGAAATTGAATCCTATGAAATACACTTTTAGGGTAACATCAAAAAATTTCCCTATATTTTTTGGCACTCCATCATGGAATTTAGTTTGGCCTTGAGAATACAATCTTAATCCTAGAAATGTCACCCCCTTAGAATCTTAAATAACTAATGGGGTCCAAGGAAACATTTCCTATATTCGGTGTTTAATATCCAACTAGGTCAGAAAATATCTCCCCTTCATGAACAAAATGAATATGGTAATGGCCTATCAATGGTATGGGTACGGCCAATAAGCCTTTGAGAGTCTCAATAAGTACCTATTACACCCACCAGTTCAGATTCTGGCGGTGGAAATAAAGCCACTCATTTTATATTTGGCCACTATGGAGTAATCCCTTGGAGCTCTCATCGTATAGAAAAATGTTGTGGGAAATGATAAAAATCACTATTACCACATAAGAATGATGCTAGAAACTGAGACATGATACTTTGATGTCAAAAAAATGGTATTGCACTCATCTTTACAATGAAATAGATGAGGCATTACTTGTAGGACCACAATGTCCACACAGTATCTCATATTGATCCTCTCAAGTAAATATTTTTCCATCCCATAATAATTTTAAATTTTTCTCAATGGGCATTCATTCTACAACAATATGAAATTTATTTTATCTTAGAGAAGTTGGTGAAAGGGAAGTCCCTAGCTTATTTCCTTACAGAACATCCCACCTCATAAATCAAACTAGTGGACACCAATCTTTCAGATGATGTGGTTATCTATACCCATGACACTCCCCAAACATGGGATATGTATTTTAATGGAGCCTTTTAATGTCCTATCAGAAATAGATTGGAAAAGCTAAATCTCGATAGTGATGGAATAGGAATTGTATTTGTTTCTCTAGATAAATAAATTTTTCTCTACTCTTTATCACTATATGAAGGTTGTATGAATAATGAGGTAGAATAACAAGCTCACATAGTTATCTTGGAACTATCCCTATAGTTGAAAATATCCTACCTGAACATCAAAAGGTATTTTGGGCAAATGATAAATTAAATCAATAGAAAATATTCCATAAAAAATAAAGAATTTCTACCTCTCATTGGCTAGATTAGAGGACTGATGGAAGAGTTCCCTTTTGATCCCACATTCCATCATGATTCATAATCATAGATTGTAAATTTTGATGCATTGGCTAATGAAGACACATTCTTGGTTGAACATGATCAAGAAGAAGCAATCTTCCACATCACCCACCAGAGGATAGACTCATCGGTCATCGTCTATGACATGGAAGAACTCAATTAGGTAAACACCTCCCTTGAGCATGATGAACTGATGTCAACCCTTGAATGGGAGGAATTTATAATTTATTGTCCCCAAAATGGGACTCTCCTAATAGACTAAGCATAAAGGGAGCATGTTTCATGTCAAGATGAAATATTAACCATATGGGGTGGTCCAAATGAGAAACAAATACCTCTATAAGTGAGTCTTTGATAGAATCCTCCTTAGATTCATAGTAGAATGTGATATTCCCATAATCCTAGGAGAAGTCCATAAGAACTCTAGTGGGTCTCATCAGTTTGGGACCAGGCTCTCCCACAAAATTAGAAGGTCGGTTACTACTGGAAAACCATGATACAAGGACATTTTGAATTCACTAGTAAATTTTATGAATTCTAGTTAATGAAAACTTCATCCAAAAATCTCTATAATTTCTACATAGAGCTAAATATTCCTTATTATTTTCCATATGGGGAATGGATGTTGTGGGGAAATATCCCTTAGCCACAACTAATTAATTTAAGTAAATCCTTACCACTACTGACTTCCTTTACAAGTGGAATGAGTAAATATCCCTCAAGGAATTTGGGATGATGAATATCATCAGCTTTGTGAAGTCCCATATCATCAATATGTTTAGATTCCTTTATATGATATTGAGGGACAAAAACACTAACTTATATTCTATAGAGTTAAAGAAACAATACCAAGAGTACAACATCAAGTCAAATCATTCATCCCTATATCACATGGTGGAAATATAGGCCTTTAAAAAGACTCTATTGAATATACTCTAGAAGATAGTGAATAAGGAAAATAAGTCAGGGATGGATAATCTCCTCCATAATTTATGGGCCTACCATACCACCATGAGTACATCTACACAATCATCTTCGTATTCATTAGTGTACGGAACTGAGTAAGTGTCACTAATAGAATTCAAGTTTCCATTGATTAGAATATTTATTTGTAGATAACCCTTGGATAATTATAAATTATAAATGTTTTTGTATGAGCTGAATCAGATTGAGGAGAATGTGTTACATACATTGCACAATCTTGAATTATATTGGAATCAGATTGCGTCGACCTTCAAAAAAAAGGTCCTCCTCTATTAAATCCTTCAAGTAGAAATAGTAATGGATCAAAAAACCTCGATGATAAAAGGAAAGAAGCCTCTAAAGTTGGAACCCAAATGGGAAGGACCTTATTTCATATATAAGTTCTATCATAATAAATCTTATTCACTGGAAACAAAGGACAAGGAACAAGTGACGTCCCCAACCAATCCAAGGTTTCTCAAGAAATACTTTGCATAGCTAGAATTAAGAATATCTCACCATGGATGCATGATGTTGAACTATGTAGATATTTTCTAAACATGTGACGATAAAGAGTATGGAACTTTTCCTAGTCATATGATGTTAAAATGGGCAGATACATCCTGACCATGTGATGTTAAACTATATAGAACATGTCTTGACCTCATGATGCTAAATTGGATGGCATATGTCTTTATTGCAAAACATTAAAATAAAAAGAACATGTCCTCACCTCCTTACACTAAACTACACTGGAATCATTTCCTTTCTAATTATTTGTCATACATGAGCTAGATATGTGAAAAATAGAAATGAATTTCCCATGTCCTTCTGTGTTAGTCTAATTCGCATAGGTAATTTTCCTCCAGGAACTATTTGAGTATTGATTCCTAAAATCATAGGATATGTATTGATTATCATACAAGCCCAATCTCAATATTCCCCTTATTTTATATCAAGTAACCTTCATCCTTACCGCATAACATTAAACTACCTGGTTGACATCCTTACCACATGACACTAAACTATACAGGGTTTATAGAATTACATATGGATTGGTTCTCATTTCCATGAGATATTTAGGGACACCTCAATCCTATATATTTTTTCATCCACTGTATGATATAAATTCTCTATTCTTTAATGACTCTATGTCATTAAATTAACCTTTACCATTCCTTATTTCTCACATAGAGCATGGATCACCTAGGATAAAAAATTTCATTAAGGGATTCCCAACATGATTGAGATATATCAACCCACAATAGGGTTATGTTGGTCTTAAAGGATAATCCTTAAAAGGCACACCATGATAACTCATTTCATGAAGTTAAACTATATAGGTGATGTCTTTTTTATAACAATAAATTACACATCATTGTAGACCTTTCCCAAGAGAAACACTACCACTGGTGTTGGTCTCCCACCACACCTCAACTCAAGAACTATATGTATCTTGATTCCTTCCGTCATATGATAAATAGTTACACCTAGATATCAGGTATCATTTCTTTCCACAATATTCCCTTTTCATTTCGAGGAGCCTAATGTGACATACCAGACCTGGGTTCCACTCAGATGCTCCCCAATCCTGATTGGCCACATGGCCTAAAGCACACCTCCTTGTACTCTAGAGGATTCCAAATAGTATCGAGGGTCTAGGGTGTGTTGGTGGGGATATTATTTCCTCATTACCATATTGGTACATAAAGGATAAGTAATAATATATAAATATAATAAGAATTTATAAACAAATGTAACAACAGAAACATACACTATAATGAATGGATTAATAACTCATCATAGTAGAAGGAAACATAAACAACCAATTAATAATAATTTACCGATTACTAGAAATTGAATCAAATAAAAAATATGATAATGCATTTCATGTATCAAGAAATTGGGAAAACAAGTATGCATGGAAGCAAGAAGTACAATACATCTCATTATATACCAAATGTAAAAAATTTCAAAAAGTATACCCAAACATTCTGAGTTCCATATTGGTCATCTACTACCAAGATCCCATCCTAATTCATGCAATAATCCATGCATTTGTATTAATGTGATTCCCTCTATCTACACTTTCATGCATGTGGTCTTTTTGAGTACCAAATGAGACCCAGATAGGGTGTGAGATAAACATATTAGGCCACTTCTAATGACATCTATAAATAAAAAGTCTATGAATATAACATATAATTGATAGGATATAATAATTAAAGTAGTAATAATAACTATAAATGGGTTATCTCTAGTTCTAGAAGTAAAACCAGGCTGACTCTACATGCTTCAACCCATGCCGAAATATCTATGAACATGTATCAGGGGACGCAATGCCTAGTATCATAGTATAGGATCACCATGACCAGTATCATAGTATAGGGTCACCATGCCTAGTATCATGAAATATGGGATCCCATTCATAGTATCACAATTATAAAGTATCTCCATTCCCATATAATGTATAGGGACTCCATGCTTGTGTCGTAGTATAGGTATTACATGCATGTATCAAGATATATAAAGGGTCTTCTTGCCTGATATCATGTTTATATAAAGGTATGCCAAGTGAGTAAAGATATATCAAGTTAAAGGTTCATCATTCCCTTATCATGTTTATATAAATGGATTCCATTCCCATACATTTATAGTGATAAGAATAATTGTATTTAATAAACTATAGTGGGTATGTCACAACCTATTACCATTTAATAAAAGAAAGGGTGTAACCATTGTTCCATTTAAAAGTGTGATATGTTCATACCACTCACATTTAAATCAATTCATTAAAATTTATAAGGGTGTTATCAATGCCATGACACTACATTTATTCAATGTCAATATGATCTAATCATTTAAATATGATGACAAACACACCAATAGGGGTTTTGTCTATATATAAATGAAATCCCACTAGGAATTTAAGAGGGAACACCCAAATAGATGGATAATTCTGAGGTAAATGGTATCAATAATTTTAAGGGATCTAGTAAGGTCATTGGGTTCCAGAATAGAAAACAAATCTAAAGCATATCCATTTAGGGTCAATGCACAGTGAAACCAGCATGTGGCACATATCGTATAATATAAAACATCAAGAATTGAAGGATAAATAGTAGACCACCAACCACATGCTCATATTAATCTCATATTATAGTTTCAACCTTTAGTTCAACCTATATCATAAGAAAACAAAAAAATAGAGAACTCCCTCAAAATAGGGTATAAGATCATACACCAAGATAACTCTGTGGGGGAGAAGAGAAACGATGAAAGGAACAAGACAAATGAATAATATATCAATGTGCATCCAATGTGAAAAATGGATCTAAAAACAGAGATCGTATAGAGTAATGATGGAAGAACCTAGATTTAGGAATATATGGGAGCCTCCAATATAATAAATAGTGGAGGGTGAGTTTCTGTCTAAAAAATAAGAGGCCCCTACCTCAATTTTTAAAAAATTGCTCGAGAATTTACACAACGTGTATATGCCTTACACATTGTGTAAAGTTTAGTTTCCTTCCACTAAGGAATAACCTTTACATAATGTGAAAATTTTATACTCAACCCATTACATGTCATGTAATTGATACATATCATTTATTACAATTAAACATTGTGTAAATGGCCTATAGACAACCTATATCCCTAATGCCTCTTCCTTTCCAAAAACTAACCAACTAGTCTATGGTATGGATTTAGGTATAATATGAAAAGAGAAATTTTATAAGATCTTTAATTAAAAATAAAAATAATTACCTAAAAAATAAAACCCTAGGTTATTACAGTATTCCACCTTAAAGGAAATCATCCTTGAGTTCACCTTCAAAGGGTGGAGAAACACTGTCTTAGAACAACTCCAGCCACATGGCATGTACGATGGCCTCCTCCTCCCAAGTCTTGACATGTATCTTATTGCTCTTCCATAGAACACATAATAAAGGAAATGACTTTCCTAGAATAATTATCATGATTTAATCAATTATATTTATAGGATACTCCGCAAAAGAAGCATCATCATCTCTCTCAACATCATCAGGATCAAAAATATGATACATGATGACATGATAACTATGAAGCTGTGAAATATGGAACACATCATTCATGGAAAGGTATATCTGAGATAATAGTAATTGATCAGCTACCCATATGACTCTCTACATAATCTCAAACTCCCTAAAAAGTATAGAGATAGCTTCCCATGCCACTTTATCCATCTATTTCCATGTATGGGTGATACCCTTAAGAAAACATGATCCCTAATCTCGAACACTAGAGGTCATTAACTACAATCGATATAATATTTATATCTATAATGATCTACGAAAATATATTTTCTATCCACTAAACATACTCCAAAGTATCCTAAATGATATGAGGATATAGTAGCACTGCCTCTCCTTTCTCTAGAAAGAACAGGTGTGAACAGTATGGCCTACCGTACAAGGCCTCATAGAAAACCATTTCAATCATCTCCTAAAAAATATTATTATAGGAGAACTTGATGAGAGTAATATGTTTCTCTCAAGAACCAATGAAATTAAGTATTTAATCTTGAATCGTTTCCTCTAGAACCTATATATTTTTTTTTCTGAATTACCATCACTCTAAGGGTGAAAAGTTGTGCTTAGAATCACTTGTGTACCCATATCCTTTTTCAATCCCTACCAAAACCCCTATATAAAGTGAGTGTGCCAATATGAAATAATATTATGAGGGACCCCATACAGTTTTATAATCTCATGGACATACAATATTCCTAGCTCATTAATTGATAAAGTATCCTAGACAGAAAGGTAGTGGGATAATTTCATTATTCAGTCCATGACTACCCAAACTGTGTTGCTACCTTGAGGTGACCTTAGTAATCCGATAAAAAAATCTATCAAAAAATCCTCATATTTCCTTTCAAGGATATGTAATAGTTTATTTAATTCAATAGGTCCCTAGTTTTCTACCTTTACCTACGGAATGGTGAAACACCTGGTGATAAAACCATCTATCTGACATTTCATCCTTGACCACCAATATTGTCGATGCATATCATGATACATCTTGTTGATACTTGGGAGAAATACCTACTACGAATCCTGAGAATCATGAATCATATCATATCTCATACCTATGGGAACCCAAATACACCCATGTATATGCAAAATTTCATCACTATCAATAGACTAATCTAGAGGTGGGTTTCACTAGAAGTACTCCCTTATAAGACCAAGACTTCAGGATTTGAAAAATGACTCATCCTCACTCTCTCCATAAGTGAAGAGGTCGTTGATAGTGATTTAAGTACAAACTATTCATAATGGTCCTTCAACAAAATGTGTATCCCAGAAAATAGGTCCATGAGTTTCCACTCTCTACAGGCCTCTTTAACTGCATGTGTCAGAGTGCTCATACTCATAGAATTAGAAACAATATTCCCTTTCCTAGGTGTATAGGATATATAGAATTCAAGGTAATGAAGTTATTAAACCCACATTTATTCCCTGATATTAAATTCACATTACTTGAAAATATACCTGAGTATTTTTTTGGTCAGTAAAGACCAAAAAATGCTCTCTCATCAATTAATGCATCCAAAAATTCAAGGTGTATACACCAGCTACAAAATTGGGATCGTGTGTTGAGTTATTATACACATGAGGCCTCAACTATTGTTTACCATATTTAATGAATCGATATTTCTATATTATAACTTCTCAAAGATTGATACCTAATGAATCTCTAAATTTCGTATAGCTCCTACCAAGCTCTGGTAGAATTAGGATCGGTGTTGAATTCAATGTCTTTTTTAGATCTTGAATGTCTATCTCATAAGATTCAAAAAATATAAACTTTGCACCCATCTTATTAAAGTTTGTAAGATGTGATTATAAGCATGATAAGTCCCGTATAATAATCCTATAGTAACCAGCTAGCCCAAAGAAACTCTGAATATCAAAGAAATTCATGGGATTCTCCAAGGTAACTACTTCTCTCACCTTCTCTAGGTCAACTGAAACTCTTGAATCTGAGATAATATGACCCCGAAAGTATAACTTATCGATCCATAAGTAACTTTTACTGATATTATCATATCAATGGATCTCTCTCAGTTTATTCAAAACAATATTAAGATGAGTGTCATGGTCACTTTGAGTATGAGAATACATAATGATTTCATCTATGAAGACCAAAATAAAGAAATCTAGATAAGGATGGAAAACCCTATTCATCAAATCCATTAAGATGGTAGGAGTTTTTTTAAGAATTATGACTTCAAAAGATACTCATATAAACTATACCAATTATGGAAAGTCATACATAAATTATTTAAAGCCTTATCAGAACTAATGATATCCCAATATCATTTCAATCTTTGATAATACCCTCAATTCAATGAGATTATTGAAAAGATAATCTAAGTAAGGTAAGGGATACCATTTTTTATTATATGTTGATTAAAATTCCAAAAAACGTTAAAAATACTAAGGGTTTTACCCACCTTCTTATGAAAAAAGTATCGATGAACCCACATGATAAGTATTGAACTGTATAAAACCCTTGGCCTCTAAATCCTCCAACTACCAATTAAGATTCTGTAAATTAGTAGTAGCCATCCTGTAAGGAGGAATTTATACTGTTGTAGCTCCAGGAACTATATTAATAGTAAATTCTACCTCTATTTTAGGAGTTATTTTTGAAATTTCATCAGGGAAAATATCCCTGAACTGATCAACTACAAGAGGGAACTCTATCTGATGTACTCTCTAGTCCTCCATTTAAGGGATAGAAATTTGAGAGGTCACTCCACCTAGCACAAGATGCTCTAGTCTATCTCTACCCACATGGACATCCCACTCACCCTTGTGAATGTAATTGCCTCTATATGGTTATGTAAACTACACCCTCCAGTGATAACAATCCATAAAGTCGTGTTAGGGAACGATTCAATCCATTCTGATAATGAAATCAAAGTTAGTCATCTCAAGGAAGAAGACATCCCATAAGAAGCGATGGAAGCCTACCTTAAGAGGATAGTCCTTTCACTGACGTATATTATCAAAACGTATACCCAAAGGTATATCAATTTTTATAACACCACATTAAAATTGAACTTTGGTCCAAATTCTCTCCACAACAGGCATAAATATGACGGAATGTGATTCACCTGTACTAAATAAGGAAAATATGATAATAAAAGCTACTAGAATAGTACCTTGAATAGTATATGGACCGACATCTTACTCCTCTGGTATAGGATGAACTGAATAAATCTAGATTGACCCCTTATTCTATAAATTGACTACCCAGAGAAGGTCTTCTCTATAGAAACAGTATATCTAAAACCTGACTACCTCATCCATGCCATCCTCCTCTGCCTATATGGAATGTAGTACTCTAGATACCTACCCGGAGAGGGGATATTGAACCTTCTCTTGTAGATTTATCTAGAAAGGATCCTATCCCACTCAGCATAGATGGTAAGGTCCTATAGAAATGTTGAATATTTCCCCATTTACCAAATCCTTGGCACTCAAAAGGGTCTCTAGGACACCAAGGTCTCTTATGCCTAGGCTTCTCACACTGGTGACATGCCATGTAACTATCTATGGGTGTCACCTGGCTATCATAGCTCATGTGTAAAGTCTCAAAGCGTCCCTTCTGACCACCAGTATAACCACTACTCTATTTGGGTTTTGAACCACCTGAGTTCACACCTTCTTCTTCCCTTAGGTTATTCTCGGTGATAAGGGCATGATTCACTATATCGGATATAGTATTCAAATATAAAACATTCACTTGAGAATTAAAATCATGCATCATATTATCCTCAAATCATATTTCTTTCACTAGATCATCATAAGTATATATGGGCATAAAGCACTAATGCTCTGTGAAATGAGATAAATAGTTTATAACTTTCATAAAACCCTACTACAGGTTCATGAATTTCCTAGAACGATTGACCCTTAGGTAATTTAGAAATAAATAATCAAAGATGCTCGATTGGAAATCTCTCCAAGTAACTTCTTGATAATGACAAGCCTGATTTGGAATATCCCACCACTGTTTTGTGGTTCTCAAAGCATGTGAGAATATATTTTCACTCCCATCTTAAGAGATGTCTCTAAATAATTGAATATATATATATATATATATATATAACCATATTGATCCATAACTCTTCATTCGGTGGTCTTCCATCCTATAAAAATGTGGCTGGATGTTGCTTCTAGAACTCCCTAGTCCACTCTCCTATATAAGGGGTAGATCATGGGGATCCCTGTAATGTCTAAAAAAGCTGCAAGAAATATCCTCAGAACCAGACATCATCTCCCACATTGGGAACAGGAATAGGTTTCATAGGTGGAACTACTAAAGGTATAACTGGAGTCTCATAGACACCACCTCTAAATCTCGATCATCACTACCCTCCATGCATACAACCAGATGACATTATAATTGCATCTCTCTATTGTCTCCAAACAAATGCCTCAAAAGGATTCAATAACGGCATAATCCACTGATGTATGAATATAATGGGTAAAATTCATTTCTATATAATAATCACAGTTCTCTTCCAACTCAAAGAGTCAGTTCTGGGTGATAGTAACATTTATGTAGAACACAAGAGATACTACCTACTTCCCACTACTAAGGTTGGGACCGGGTCAAGCTCTGTATTTTCCAATTTCAATTTAATTTTAATTTCATGTTTATATTTTCAATCTCTTTGAATGGTTGAATCAAATGGTTCACCAATTATGATCTATAAGGTCACACACACCTTAGTAACTGAAATGTGTTGTTCATAACACGTTCTAGTCCATGAGACCAATGCTCCGTGACTCAATGTTCCATAGTTCACTACTTAAAGTGTATTCTATAGCCTAAGAAGATAATAACTATTTCGGTTATAGTAGGAACTGAATGTACCAACTATTTTTTTCTAAATCCCATGAAAGAATCGTTTTCCATTAAAAAATCCATTTATATAAATCAAACCACCCATGGAAATCATACGAAATGTAACTAACATAATTCTTCTATATGGAATGGCATATGCATGGCATGTAAATTTCCTATAAATGTATGTAAGATGATACATGAGATGGAATAACCTAATCTCATCACGTTTCAATAAAATATAACCCTCAATCATTTCAATAAAAATATCACAATTCAATTGTATCACCCAATAGTGAAATAAAATCAATTGTAATATGAAAAAACTAGAAAATTGTAATTTCCATTTGATGTAATTTCTTTTTTTTCTCTATACACGGGTTAGATACTCTTAGGCACAGCTTATTACCAAATAATAATTCCTTCCTAATATCATGAATATTATATATATATATATATATTAAATACTAAAAATAATGACCTCTTATACCACTAGTTGAGGTCTTAAACTTGGGTACCACTTAGAGGTGCCTCGAGCCTGGTTGGACACGTAGCCTTAAGAGTGCCTCCCCATACACTAGAGACTTCTGTCTAGTAGAAAGGGCCTAGGGTGTGTCCCTAAGGATACTATTACCTCATTATTAGATTGAATCACATATATTAAGTAATAATAGATAAATAGAGTAAGCATATATAAACAGATGGAACAACGAAAATAGATACTATAATGACTGGACTAATAACCCACCATATTGGAAGAATACATAAAAAACAAGAAATAATAATTGAATGATAACTAGAAACTAAATAATGTAAAATATATTATAATGTATGTCATGTCTCTAGAAATATGGAAAACAAGTATACATGGTAGCAGGTTGTACGGTACTACTCATTCTATACAAAAGGTATAAAAAGGAAAAAAGATTATTCAAGTATCCTGAGCTCCAATCTAGTCATATGTTACCATTCTCTCATCCTAATTCATGAAATAATAAATGCAGCCATAAGAGGAATCCATGTTCAGTATCATAATTATAAAGGGTCCCTATTCCCATATCAAGTATAGGGACGCCATACTAGTGTCATATTATTGGGATGCCATGCTTGTATCGTCATATATAAAGGGTCTCTATGCCTGGTATGATATTTATATAAATGGTCTCAATGCCCATATAGATATATAAATATCAAGGTTTGTCATTTCCATTTCATTTTTATACAAAGATACAGTTTTTTCATAATTTTATAGTGATAATAATCATTGGATTTAATATGAACTAGTGGGTAAGTCACAACCTATTAACATTTAATAAAAACAAGGGTGTGACCTTTGTTCCATTTAAAAGGGTGATGTGGTTGTACCAATCACATTCAAATCAATTCAATAAAATTTATAATGGGGTTAACCGTGAAATGATACTACATTTTTCCAATATCAATATGATATCATTATTTAAAGGTGAAGCCAAACACACCAATCAGAGTTTTTATTTATATCGAAGGGATGGATCACTCTTTTTTGGATTATATCAAGCATTTTAAGGGATCTAATAAGGTCATTGGGATCTAGAATAGACAACCAATTTAAAGAAAATCCATTTAGGGGTAACGTATGGTGAAACCGACATCAGTCACATATCATATATTATAAAACAAAAATACTTGAGGGGATAAATACTATACCACATACCTCATGATTATATTACTCTCCTATTTTAGTATCGACCTTTAGTTTGGCCTGGATCTAAAGAAAATAGAAAAATATACGAACTCCATTGAGGATAAGAGAAACTAATAAAGGAATAAAATGAATGAAGAACTTATCGGCGTGCATCCAACTTGATAAATAGATCTAAATTTAGATATTAGAAAAAGGAATGGTGGAAGAACCTAGATTTAGGCTTCTAGGGAAGCCTCCTATATGCAGGAGGGAGGAGGTGAGATTCTATCCAAAAAAATAGGAGTTATATTCCCCTATTTTTAAAAAAAACATATCAATAATTTACATGATGTGTAAATCCCTTACACATCATGTAAATATTAGAGTCCTTTCTACTGGGAAAACCTTCTACACAATGTTAAAAGGTTCTTACCAACCCATTATATATCATGTAATCGATAAACATCTTGTATTCCAATTACATGGTGTGTAATTATCCTGTAGCCAACCTATATCTCTCTTTCCTATTCCTTTCCAAAAACTACCCAATTGGCCCATGTCCTAGCTTTAGGGTCTAAGCTAAAAGGATGAATTTTATAAGATATTTATGAAGAATGAAAATATCTATACTTGGTAATAAAAACCAGGGTTCTTAGAACTACTCCCTTTCCACGTGACATTAAATTCCATGGTTTCTCATGAAATATTTGTGGCTTGATTCCATTCATCATAGGATAACTAGTAATGTTTGGATCTCCAATCTTGATACCGTCTATAATAACCAATGAGAACAATTACCCATATGCATATGTTTCATACCTGCATAGAGGGTTTCCCATTAAAGAAAAATGTATGTCTTGATTCAAGTAATCATAAGATACATAGTGATGCATGGATCATCAATCCCTAGCCTAGATACAATAATCATAATGATACTGCACCCCAAAACGCATATGGTTCAGACCTACACAGTGAAAATCCTGAATGCATGACACTAAATTACCTGTAAGAAAAGAAATACGTACCTCTTTTCAAGAAGGTTATGATAAATACAAACTCATTTTTCCTATGCATGAGTTAGATCTACACATGGTTGGCTTGCTCACATGATATATCTTCACAATAAAGGATCTAGAATATGGTTAACCACCAATAAACCATTCTCTGGATAAAATGTTACACCTACATCTAAATTCCCACAAATAGTGAAAAGTGTCTCCAATAACACATTGCACAATTTTTCACAACAGTTACCATGTCCTTAATGCATGATACTAAACTTTAAGGAATATAAATTCATTACTTCATGATGTTAAACTATAAGGAAAATGACCTAGTCACATTACATTAAAATTTCCTGACAAATGTGTCCCTACTATATGTTGTTAAAAGGTGTAGACCATCACTCATCATAATTCCTTATCAAAGGACCATAGAAGCTTGACCCTGATCAACCATATAAAGTAGAGTTTGTTCTATCCTTTAATCCCCTTAGTCTATACATCAAAATTCATAATTTGAGTGCCTTAGGTTCCCACAAACCTTTCATGGCCCTTGGGAAAGAAAATAGATATCTTTGTTTGACCATGATATCGATTCATAATGGATTATACCTACCAAGCATGTACATAATTGACCTATATGAAGGGATTTATGATCCTTATTATACTGAAATAACAGTAGTAGAACTCAACACCTTAGGGTGTTTTGTTCCATTCCCATCATGATTGTCCTATATCATTACACATGACCTTAGTACCTAATGCCATGATTTAAAAAATTTACATCTCTCACTCAGAAAGATGTTGGAATACTATTGACCCTAGGTATCTTAGTTGGTCTATTATGTAAAATTCTCCTCATATTAGTTCTATGTGCTTCATGACCTCAAATTTTCTGTACTTTGGTCAAAGCCGCATGTACTTAAACTTTGTACTTTTGAAGTACAGATTGAAAGACACTAAAATTCCTTCAAAAGAGATGAAAAACTTGTCATGTTGAAAACCCAAAAAGTGTGGTCTAAGGAAAATTAAAGTCTCTACTCACTAAACTCTTAATCTCTATGGTTTAGAATAAATTACGGTGTAAATAAATGAGGTATAAAATATCATAGGGCCTAATTTTTATCCCTTATAAAAGTTCATCCATGCTTGCTTGACCCCTGGTCCAATAAAAATTTAGAGTAATTATTTTTCACATCCACTATCCATGATAACGTGTTCACTAAGTGGTGATACAACTTTTAGGGTGCTCAAATACTATAAGAAATTTAATTTTTCCATAAATAACACTTAAAGATTTGAGCACCTCATGTCGCCATAAACCTTCCATGGCCCTTGTAAAAGGATACTTAGCTTCAAGGTACCCTTTGTTTTACTATTCATGTATGCCTATGGATCCTACATATGTTCCCATGGTTATCAACAAAATTCATAATTTCCCTGCAAAAAGTTATTTCTGATCGGTGTGAGCCTAATATTATCATGGAAGAACTCATCACCTCAGCGTGATATAAGCCATTCCCGTCACAATTTTCCCATACCATCCTCATGACCTAAGCACTTTGGACCATGATTTAAAATATATATATCCATACTATTCAAGAAGATCTTATATCCTTAACATTATGTTTCCATGTTTTATACCCTTTATCAAACTATGAATTTTTCACTCCATTCCCAAACCTATTGATGACCCACACCTCGTGACTTGAAATCATTGGGTGTAGGGTCTAGCTTCACAATTTTAGAGATAAACTAACCTATGGTAAAATAACTTTTATTGGATATCCTTTCCTCAATACACAACTTCATCATATACATTTTTGAGTCCTCACAAATATTATATGGATCTTGGAAAGGAGTGGGGTCACCTCTGTTTGACCTTACTACCAATACATACGGTATTTGACTTACCGAATTTTGGCATATATTCTTTATAAGAAAGGAACTCTGATCCTTGTGATCCCTGGTAACACCATAGAAGAACCTATAATATCAGGTTGTTGTGGTTCACCCCTGTAATATTTTCTCATTCCATATTCCTCTACTCAAGCTTTTGGGTTTTGACTTACTTAGCCCATGATTCAACTATATAGGTGGAATCGACTTACCTATTATTTCTCCCTCAACCTAGATTACCCTCCATAAATCTTTCATGGCCCTTCTAAAAGAGTGTGGGAACCTTTTTCTAACAAATATAACAATTAATAAGGTATTTGTCCTACAACTAGAGAAATATCCTCCTTTCAAGAAAGTAACTCTAATTCTTATGATCCCCAGCAACACCACAGTGGAAATCATCACCCCGGTGTATTTTTGGGTCATACCTGTAATGTTTTACCCATATTATATACACACAAATAAGGTCCTATAATTAATACTTTAAGATGTAAGTAATATCATGGATCAAGAAAGAAATTCCTAAACTATAGAAATAGAAGGTCCAAGCTAAAATACCCTAGACTATAGTATAATTTATGTGCTAAAAGACACTAAAACTATAACAATAGATGTTCTAAGCTAAAATAACCTTAACTATAGAAATATGTGGTTTGATCAAAGAAACCATAAACTAAAAAAATATATGGTTCAATCCAGAAGACCATAAATAACAATAGTGTAAGGTTTGATCTAAAAGGCCCTAAACTACATCACAGTAACTATTTAGTTTAAAGGATTGGAAGAATGCACCAAACCCATCAAGAAAAAAATTTGTAATAGGGTGTCCTGAGAAAAATTTGAGTTTGTGGCCATTGATTCTTACCCTATATTAATATTAGTTAATAATTAGGTAAATATGAATAAAAATAAATACATATTGTGCGGTCCATAATATTTCCTTAGTAAAAATCATGATATGCTCGCAAGGTCCACTAACTTCAGCCAAAAATAGAGCACCCTCCCTCCGTGAAATATAATCTACTCAAATTATCCTTTATTGAATCATAAAATCTCAAGATAACTATAGAAGATACATTAATAAAGAATTTAATGATGGTGTGAATGAATAACCATTTCATGAGAGAAATCTATTGTGATTTAAACATTAAAATCAATGTATTCAGGTTTACTTTATATTATATGAAGGATGTATATTTTTTGACTTTCTATATGGAATTTGATCAATGAAATATTATGGATATCATGAATGAATTAAAACTATAAATTTTATAAGATATGTTCCTTAATAGTGTGAAGAGGGATAAATCTCTACATTTTTGAGTCTCTCCCATGAATATGAAAGTGAAGTAAAATTAATGAAATTTCAATCCCATCATAGCATGAGCTCATAGGAGACCTTGATATATATGTAATTATTCTCTATGGAGGTGATGGATTGGAATGATTTATTGATAGATTCAGTCTTCACTTCCATAATTCACAGTAACTCCTCCACCCTGGTAATAACATCAAGCCTGGAATTCTCCTCCTTATTAAAGATCTCATATTTCTCCAGTATTTCGAGTTCATGCTAAGACCAAGATAAATATTATTAAAGAAGTCTAATTTCATAATGGATATAGTTGATTTCAACCTTACCATCATTGACCCCATCCTAGTTATTTTCTTCCTCCATCACACACTAGAAGGATTCATTTATGGATTCATCCCTATTTTCCTTTACTAAAAATGAAGACTTAGATGATACCACCCTCAATTTTGAGGCCCTATTCTACTCTCTCAGAGATATAACCTCCTTCACATAAGAATTTATGGTATTATAGTTGAAACCCCCATAATATATGGTAGTAAACATGAATCTATGGTGACCTAGTTGGTCCTCAATCCCTTCCAAAGGGATCTTCCAAATGAAGGTCCAGATCTCCCTTCATAATTTCTTCTTAATTGATTAGTAAATTGATACAGACTATAGACTTTTTCCCAAAACCATCCTCATAATTGTATCATATTCTTGGACTAAATTTCTAATTGAGGTATTTGTGTTTATATTCATCGATGAATTAGGTAGGGATATGGCCAATAATGGTCAACTTAGTTATAGAAATTTCCAATGAAGTAGGAACATGAATCTATAAGATTCGAGGTAAAGGAACTACAATAAGGGGCATAAGAGTTATCAGTCAGAGGATAAATGATTCTAGGTGTCTAATAGATAGGAATGGTGTTAGAAATATACCTTTCTTGGTGGCGTTTTTGGTGGCATCCGTTTCCTTAAACCTATCCTCTAGTAAGGAAAAAACACCCTCTTATAGCAAGTGGCTCGATGGAACCTCTATTGGTTTATATGAAGTGGTTCTTTTCTCTCTACCTTTTAGGTATTCATGAATTAAAGATATGTTAGGGAACATTACCCAAAGTAAAAAATGTGTCTAGTTACTGAATAAGTAATTTCCTTCTCCTAAATGATCCTCCATTAGGGATAGATCAGTATTAGAATAGCTACATATATCATTCTACTCTAAAAGTTTGTTTTCCTATGCTAGATTAAATCACACAACTACTGAAACATCTACATTAGGTAATGAGGATAACTAAGATGGAACATTATCTATCTATACTTCTTTGTGGGTCGAGTTTGATAGTGAAGGATCTGTTAAAGCATCAAACCCTCACCTAAATTATTAAGGGCAGATACATGCTCCTCTAAGTAGCCTCAGTGGGGACCTATTCCTCTTTTATAAATCTGTATGTTTGGTTGGAATAGTTTGAAACAATGAAATAGTGACACTCCACACTTACTTGAGTATTCTAGGGAAAATGTATCTAATAATTCAAAACACTTATTTTTTCCTTTCCCCTTTGGGGAAGGATCTCTAGAAAGTACTAATGCTAAGAGTGTTAAGTAAGGCCCCCTAAAATGTGATGATGTTGAGGGTGTCACTGAAATAACAAAAATTTCTAACCTCATCAATGTTAGTTGACCTAGGAATCCCTCTTCATCAGTCCCCCTATCACTGCTCAACCCATCTCCAATATCCATAACTAGGGGATAATATACAGGGGATGGTAGGGGTGGCTGGTCTTCTACATTCTCATGTTGTATCAAAAAACAGAAAATACTATAGTATAATTTTGATATCAACATGGCCCTTTAAATATAGTAAAAAATTTAGATTTAACATTTCCTCAATAATGGGATGGACCTATTCATCCATGGTAGCCTCTAGCATGCCCTAACCCACAATTTATTGAAATGAAAAGGAATAGAAAAATTAACCCTTAATGCTTTCCAACATTACATCAAGGTCTCATATGAAATATTTAACCTATGTAGGATGGTCTTTGAAAGTAATGCCTAAAGGGACAATGATGTGGTTGAAACCTTCCAAAGGTAGTTCTACCAAGTATATTATTCCTCATAGATTACCTTATAAATTTATCATTCTCTAAGACATCCACCATTGAAATGTGATGGAAAATAATAATATGGGCACAAATTTATCCACCAACACCACACTTATTGTGGTTGTACTAGTTGAATATTAAACTAGCAACGAAAGTAATGGAAAACACCTCACTTTCTTACAAGGTGCTTCTAGGACAGTTGGTCCTATTGGAACCTACAATTTTCTAGGCCTTGGATTTAATCTGATAGCTAGTGGAAATTGAGTAGCTTCACGTACCAATGTGGATAATTTCCCATTGGTATATGAGAAGATAAAAATATTAGCACAGCATCTGGACAAACCAATATTTGTGTCAGGGGGAGGAATGTTTATCTCATCTTGAGTCTCCTTCCTATTAAACATCATCCAAAACACATGATCCATAATTAGATGCTCCTCTGATCAAACATGAATATGCTAAGAGAATATCAACTGAACTCATAGAAAATAACTACTAAACCAAAAAGGTGTGTATCAATTATAGAGGAGAATCTCATTGATAACAGTGGAAAGGACACCCTCACAAATCATTGTCAGATAGGCTTGGGCCTCAAGGATGGCCCCACCATTATCGACTATACTACCAGTGGGCACTAGCCTATAGGGTCTAAAGGATAAGTGGTCATAATGGATCATAAAGGCCCTAAACTCCCAATCCTTTTTTATATCAGGCCTTACCTCGATGATAAAATGAAAAAATGGTTTGAAACAAAATTTGGGGATGTTTTAGATGTTTAGGTACTCATAATATCCTAAATGACCTCCCATTCAACCCCATAACACTTGTAAGGGGCCTGATATTATATGAGGGGATTTTCCCATATAAATATGGCGTAGAAGGTGATAAATTTAGGCAAAATAGGGATAGATAACCTAACATGTCACCTGATTATTGTAGAAGATTCCATCAATAAATTGGAAGCCCTAACTCCACCCTTTTTCTTTGTTGGTATTTAGTACCTGCTTATGTGCATAGAAAGGAAAGTTGCTAGCTGAATGATCTAGTCAACACCAGAGATAACCTCTTATCCCCAATTGTTAAATATCATTTCTTTAACTATAGACCAATAATATCCCTTTGTACTACATAAATCCTTTGTAGGGAAGGAATTTGGAATATTGGATTCAGGCTTAGAATTAGCTTTCTTAATGAAGTGTTTTTTACATTTCTTGAACAATACATCTACCCCGTGAATATGGTCATTTTTAGGGCCTCTTGGGCTAACCTGTTAATCTCTCAGGAAAGGGGGTCCTCCATATATCATCCCATGTGGATTTTGGGGGGGAAATCATTATACATATCTCCCAATATGGTTGTGTTTCATATCTTCTTGACATCCCAGTGACTGATTCCCACCTCACTATGCATTAGGATGAATGTGTTTGTATTGGGGATCTATTAATTAAACAGGTCTAACATCAGGACCCTATTATAGTAGGTGAAATTTTTCAAGATCCATACACCCTCATACACCCTGGTCTACTTTAGATCCATGGAAAACTCAGAAGTAATATAACCCAAATCCATTCCAAAACTACCCCTTGATTAGAAGTCCCAATTGAAAATCCACCCAGAACTCCGATTGATGGCAGATTTCTACACTATTGAATGGTACATTCAGACATTTGAATCGGGTTTATGATTATTCTCGTCAAATTATATGAGAATAAATGTTAATATATTCCCATTTTTTTATTCTCCCTCAACAATGAAATGGTCTGAAAGACATATGTTCTACTAGAAGTTATTATGGGTTTTTAGAACCCAATAGAGAGGTATGATTGATGATTGTGGTGAAGGAATGGGAGTGTCATTGGTAAGAACAAATACATGGAGGGTCATAGAATCTAAAAGGGAATATTCCCTAAGGTTCCCTCCCATCAGGTTCATCAAAATTATCTATAATGACTCAATAACATGAAGAAAAGTAGCATATACACATGCTACAATATCATCCTGTAAATCCATAATTTCCTTATCATCTTTCCTTGAAGTATTGTGAGAACTATGAAAAGATTTAGAAATCATATTCACAAAATTAGGAAGCATATGTATTATGAGTGAAAACCCCCATAAAAATAAATCCATGAATCTAGAAGCATCATTCCCATTGCATAAACCCTACAGGAATTCATGGTTGCATGACCTAATACTTGTATCATGGACTACATGACCCATGGATATTTCATCGAATGCATAACCCAAGAATATCTCACAACAACCCATCCAGTCATGAGGCTCACAGTCGTGTGACCCTAACATGGTCACATGATCCACATAATAGTCAAGTTAACATGCCATCAAACTAACAAATCCTGCAAAACTTTGAAGATATAAATATTGACAATGTTAATGAAATTACTAAAGATAGATTCATGATTGATTCAAAAAAATTCTTGGACAAAGGGGATATCGCAAAAATGTTCTCACAAAATGGTCATGTGGATAAATCTCATAATCAATTATTATGGATGGTCTTGATAAGGGGTTACGCGATGGAAACAGGTCACATGATCTATAGAGATTTCGAGTATCTGGTGAATGAGGTGACCTCTACTCCCCTATTTATAGGGCATTATAAAAAATTCCAACAGACTCTTAGAAGAACAAACATCACCCAAGTCACTAGTTTGTGATAGAAAAAAGACTATGGTGGTCATTTACTTTCATCATAACTGAGACCTTGTCCCTGAGGATGTCAATCCTAAGTGGGGAGAATTTGTTGACACCCACCAAAAGATCATCATCAAATATACAGGGAAATAAATTATCAAATCAAGGGTATTATTTTCTCTGTAAATAAAAGGAATAAAATGTGACAAAAAAATGTGGATCATGTAAACCTCTAAAGTAAATGTGATCGAATGACCATGGGAAGGTCATGAGAATGGGTCATGTGTAGCATAAGAACTACTAGAGATCACACGAAGAACCTTTTGAAAAGTCTCATATCTTTTTCCAAGGAATAAAATACACTCACTGATTATGCAGAGGCTTCCAGATTATTCCCTCTACGTCACATGATTTTTTGGCTAGTAGGCACTTGAAATCCATCAAAAATCCTTGTAAAATAAAGGATGAAAATATAAAAAAGGTAGATTAATTTTGCGATCACTGATACTATTGTGATGTTCCCCTACAATTTATAAGACACAGAGGAATCAATGGTGACATGTCTACCTTTCCATGAAATAGCTCACTGACATGTCACCTTCATCATGCAAAGGGTTTCGAACATGTCCATTAAAATCTGTGTTGCCACAATAATCTCTAAATATAAACAAATGGGTATTATATGAAAATGCTCATGCATCACTTCTGAACCTTTATTATCTGTGCAATGAATTATAGAAACAGAGGGAGGTTTTATTCTAAAACACCTATTTTTTCATGTGAGATCCCACACCATTATAAAATAATTTTGGAAATAAAAAAGTGGGAAAGACAGGAGATTATTGTAGAGTACAGATATGTTGATCATCACATGAAAGGCATTTTTCAACCTGCATGATCACCAGTGATCCCATAGAGGCCCCCTAAACATGTTAGCATGATCTCACAAAGGTCCCCCTGAAAATTCACCTTTTTGTCACAGAATAACCCAGACAAGTCACCTTTAAACACGTGAAATCCCCTACACAAGAATGTTGATCTCATGAAGGCCCCTAGACATGTCAAACTGACCTAGTAAAATCCCAATGGAATTTTAAAATGTTTAGTATAAATCCAATTGATCAGATTGGGACCAATTAAAGTGGAAAACTCATAACATTCACATGGTTGTTGATTATCATGTGATGCTCCTCAAATGATCCATGATAGGATTAGGTGAAGTGAATAACAAAAAATTCCCCCACTAACTCTAGCCCAAATCATTAATATACACACCGCACAAGTTGGAATATAACAAGGGTGGTGAGGCCTATAACACCCCCCTTCCCCCAGAGCATTAAAAAACACAATATTTATCCACAGTGGATTGCATAATAGAGAACAATAGAGGATTTCTCATAGTTTCCAATAATTTATCAAAGTCCTCTTGAGTAATGGATTCAAATGCTCCACCCCTTTTCGTTGCGCCGACCAACCCTAGAATCAAGTCTTCTGGTGTTCTAGGGCCTCTAGTTCCCAGATATGGTGAGGATTGTCCTCCCCCGCCTTCATTCAAGGAGGTGATACTGTGATTTTATTTGGATTTATGCCAAGGTCAGAAAGGGATATTGGAGGATCCCCTAGATGCTTCTTCATTCATGGAAGATGGATTCCACGTCCTTTACTTTTATGTGGCATACTTTGTGGTGGATGTGATCAACCTTTAGTGGAAACTGATTGCGAGATTAGGTGCCAACAAACCTTCTCTCTCTATTTTCCAAGACAGTATCAAACGATGGGGCCTCGTCTTTCTATCCAAAGTGTCAATCCTAGATCAGAAGGAATTCTATATCATCACGGCTTCTCAGGTGGATTTTGTGTGATCGTGGAGAAGGAGTCCTCGTTGGGTGGGGCGTTGAAATTTTTCTCTCTCTCTTTGGATGATGGACGCTCACTCCAGGAGGGATAGTCTCCTTGTAGCAGTCTGGATCTCCCTCCCTGGGCTTCCTCTTACTCTCATGTTGGAGTCCTTCTTGAAGGTGATAGGGGACTCACTAGGGGCGTACCTGTGCATAGATGAATTGACGATTTTCTTGGAGGAGATATTTGTCACTCGGATCTTCATGGAAATGGATATTTCCCGGCTGATCCTAGAATATGTTGTGCTCAATATTTAAGGATTTAATGATCATTGTCAAGGCTTTTTTTCCCTACTTATCCCCATTTCAGCTTGTTCTATCACCTTTTTGGTCACTTGTTGCAGTTTTTTTACAAGTTGAGGGGACATGTTACTCTTATGAGGCCTTATGGGTGAACATTGAAGACCTAATTTATTGATCGAGGCAAAGGGGTGGTCGTTTCCCCTCCTTATACGGACTTTGAGGCTTCCTATTCCAAGCTGTGCTTAGTCGGGAAAGCATCCTTCTGCAGGTTCCATGGGTTACCACCCGTATCATTTTTTCAGAGATTGTTCAAACGGATCATGGATCTGATGCAGCATATGTTTCTCAATTTTCCTCTCCCAGTGAGAACCTCTCTCTTCCTTCCCCCTCACTACAAATGGTGACGTATCTTCCCCTAATTTAATCCTTGAAGATTCCATCACCCCCTCTACTCTCACCTCCAGCATCTCCAGGTCCTAGTTTAATGGACGTGTAGAGTTTCGTTTCTCCAGTGGCCTCTATAAAGCAATGGTCTAGTGGGGGTTTCACTCCAAAGGTCATCTTCAAGAAGGTGCATAGGGGAATGTTCCCTCGTTCTTAGTCTAAGCATAGTGCTTCAAGCTCTCTGATCATGTCTCCTTAGTGTGATTTCTAGTGTTATCATCTGGAAAATAAGAGGGCTAGGAGTTTAGGTGAAGATCGATTTCATTATCAATGAACTTTTCAATAATTTGGTTTAATTGGTGGTTATTATTGAACCGAAACAAGAATCAAGCAAACTGAATCTTTTCATATAGAGGCTCAGAGTTAGAGGATTTCTACATGGGAATCCTCCTAACTCCCATATCTTTTTGTTCTGGAAGGACCCCGTCTCGGTTGATTTGTTGAGCATGTCAGATCAGTACCTTTTCCATGAAGGTATCCCTGGGTGATTGTGATATCATTTTCAATTTTGTTTATGCTAAATGAAATGTTCAGGAGAGGGAGATATTGTGGCGCGACATATAATATTTCATCTATGATAGTACCCCTTGGATAGTCAGGGTTGATTTTAATATTGTAGCATCTCCATAGGAGAAAGTAGGGGGGTTATTTTCCATGGAGTGCTAGTCAGGACTTTGTTTCCTTCCAGTCCAGAACAGGTTTAATGGATGTGGGGTTTGAGGTTTATCGCATCACTTGTAGTAACAACCAAAGGGGGGTGAGGCGCACCTGGTGTCATCTTGATCGTTGCTTAATGAATGAGGCTGTTGTCTCTCTCTTTCCAGATGAAAAAGTCTCCCACATGGCATGGCTATTATCTGATCACTCACTGATTCAGCTTTACTAGAGATTCAGTGTAGCAAGAGTTGACCATGTTCAGTTTTATGGTATGTGGATGGATGATGTGGGATTTAATGATGTTGTCAAGGAAGCTTGGATTTGTTCACTCCCTAGGAACCCATGTATTTATCTTCATTATAAGATATGGTGGCTTAATCATATTATTCAAAGGTGGAGGAAGTCTTTTCCCACTCGTGATCAAGATATTCTTGAGATTGGTAAAGAGGTCGATTGCATGGAGGCTAGCCTGGAGCAAGAATGAGATGAAAACGTTTTTGAAGAACTTAGGACCAAAAAGGGTATCCTCAATGATATTCTTTTGAGGCGGGGGAGGATTTCTAGAGAGATTGATCATGTAAGATGGCTCGATGAGGGGGACAAGAATACCAGATACTTTCATGCATGCATAAAAGAGAAGCGGCAATTACATAGACCAAATATTCTCGGGGAGGATGGTTTATATTCCAATGAACGGGATGTGGTTGGGAAAATAGGAAATGAAACTATCACATATTTACTTTTAGGCCCTAAAACATGTATGGAAAAAGGTTATCCTAGTGAGGAAATGGACCTATTTGAGGACATGCCAAGAAGTGTTACGGAGGATATTAACGAGCGCTTGAGAAGGTCTCTAGAAGAGGACGAAGTGTGTAAGGCAGTATGGACTCTGAATCTAGACAGTGCACCAGGTCTGGATGGAATACCTAGTTTGTTTTATAGGGAATCATGGGACATGGTCAAAGGTAATTTAGTGCAATATTTGAGGGATTTCTTTTAGAGAGGGATCCTTCTACGCATAGCCAGCGCAACCAAGGTGGTCCTGATACCGAAAGTGGGTAACCCTCAATCCGTTGAGTAGTACAGAATAATAAGAAAGAGCAACATTCCTTATAAGATTTTAGCTGGAATCCTTAACAAAAGGTTAGCATCCCACTTAAATAAATGGATGGTAGTGAATTAGCGTGGCTTCATCAAAGGGAGATCAATCCAAGGTGTGATTGGAGGGGTATAATAAATAATCATTGGTATTGACAATAATATCTTTGTGAATAATCTGGTGATTAAACTAGACATGATTAAGCCCTAAGATAGAATGTAATGAGGTTTTATATTAAAGGTTTTGGGCTACATGGGTTTCTAAAATTGGTCTCATGACCTTCTCTTTTGTTGCTTCTTCTCGGCATGGATTTCCACCTCGTTTCTGGGTAAGCAGTTTGGATTCTTCAAGACATGATGAGGGCTTCAGAAAGGGGACCCACTTTCTCCCACTTTACTCATTCTATCTCAAAATGTTCTTAGTCACTATATAAAGAAGGCTCTGAGTATAGGAAAATTCCATCCTTATTGGGATAGGCATGTTATTGAGGGCATATCTCATCTAATGTTCGTAGACGACACTATCCATTTCATTAAAGGTAGTAGAAGATCAGTGGTTGGAATGAATGGGCTTCTTGAAGAAAATTGTAAATGGAGTGGGAAGGTGATTAATAGGGAGAAAATCCTTTATTAAACTTCTAAATTAATCTCAGATAGAAGGGTGAGGGTCCTGGATGATACCTTAATTATGAGGAGAGGATAATTTCACATGGATTACCTTGGAGCTCTGATCAATCCTTACTCTCTTCATGTTTATCACTTTGACAAGATTGTGGGAAAGGTTACGGGTCGCATATTCAACATGAAAAATAGGCTTCATTATTTTATAGGGCGCATTTCCCTTGTTAATAGAATCTTGTTTTCTATCCCCATGAATCTTCTATCCACTATGAAGGCCCCCAAGAGTGTGGTTTCTAACATGGATATGATCATGGTATCCTTTATATGGGATGTTCAGCTGCAAGGAAAACATCACTTGGTAGTGGGGAATCAACTTTCAAGGCCTATAGAAGATAGAGGAATCAATATGCAGAGTGTTTCCTCGACCATGCAAGGGATTCATTCTAAACATTCATGGGAGGCTATGGAAGTTTGTTCTCTTTGGGGAATGCTTATCCAAGAGAAATGTGGTCAGGATATGGTGGTGCATAGGTCTCAGTCGTCAGGGATTTGGAAGCTTATTCACCTGTATACAAAGATCATGTGTCCTCACACCAGGTGGTCAATGGGGAGAGGATATGTGAACTTTTGGCATTAGGATTGGGGGGAGGAATGATTTTATTTCCTAGTTGATCCAAACCGGATATGTCCTTAAGTGATTCATGCAGTCACCCAGACTTTATTCAGGCCACTTTGGATAATAATCGGCGCACTATCATTAATGAGATTGTCCTTAGTGACATACCAGACAGACTTATATTTGTAGACTCCTCCTCAAGTAAGTTCTCAATCAAGGCCTATGCAAGTGTAAGGAGGGACCCGATCATTGGTGATCAGTGGGGGGATATTCTTTGGTGTAGGGGGGATCTCTCCCATATTTAACTTTTTTATGTGGTGTGTAAGGAATAATGTGATGCCCACTAAATATAATATCTAGTATATGGGGGTGTCCATGGCCTCCAGATGCTGGTGTTGCAGAAATCCCAAACAAGAAATAGTGAAGCACCTATTCTTTGAAAGTGAATGGGCACGATGTACATGGTAGGCGTATGGAGTTTTCTCTTGGTGGTATAAACAAGATGGGATTCAAGAGGAATTTTTCAATTAGTTTTTTAATGGAACTGGAGAGCATAGTCTAGAGTGGAAAGTTTGGGCAATCAACCTGGTTGTGGGCTATTAGATCATTTGAAAATAAAGGAATGACGCTCGACGTAGGAACATATGCATCACCAGCACTGGTATTTTCTTCAAGATGATGAACACCTTGATGGATTTTTCTAGCATGTGTACTGAGTTCCATGGCACTCTGTCAGTAATTTCTTTCAACCCAGTGGCACATAATCAGGTAGGGAGGAGATCTCAGGGGAATTGGTTATGATGGCATCCCCAAAGAACGATTCTAAAACTCAATACAGAGGGCTCCCTCTTATGTGGGGAAATGAGAGGAGGAGGCATCATTCCGAATTAAAGGGGCTATGTAGTGTCTGCTTTCTTATACTTTTACAGAAGAGGTGATGTTCTTAAGTCTGAGGTTAAGGCGTTGGTAACAGGGCTGGAGTTAGGTGAGAAAAGAAATCTAAATTTGAAGGCAGTGGAAACGGACTCGTTGATTCTCTATAAAGCACTCACTGAAAGTGGTATTTTCTCTTGGAATATATAATATTATGTTTTTAAGTGCAAAATTCTATTGGGATACCACATGGAGGTAACCCACACTTGGTGAGAGGGGAATAAGGTTGCGTATTTCTTAGAGTCTCAAGCTTCTCCAACACAGAGCTTATTATTCTTCCTTAACTTATTTTCTTTTCCATTAGGTGGAAATATTTTTGTTATTAATGATGTGTTGGGGCTCCACTACTTTATACTACCATGATGTATTTTGTTTGATGTTTTTTTATATGTTTAAAAAATCAATAAAAAAATTTACAATTCATTCATTCATAGCATCCAATCATGTGATCACAAATATTTTCCACAAGGTAAAATCTGGTAATAACCTAAGGGGTCACAAGGAATGTGTAAGAACTTCATGAGATCACTTGAGATCATGAAAAGGACTTCTGTAATGTCAACTAAATTATATGAAGGACATCCCACATGTTAGTCAGGTCACATGAAACCTAAAATAAGATTACACTAGGAAAACTTGAGGCATATATGAAATGAAAGTCTTAATAAAGTTTAAATGATGGGAGACTCATGTAAAGAACATATACGCTAATCCTCATGAACTTATCATGAATCATTTATATCATGCAATAGCACTGGGACATGTCACTAAAATAACATGATGCTCCCTTGGAATACTATTTTGGATCATTTGATGTCCCCTAGACATGTCAAAGAAAGTAACCTGATTCCCTAATAGCATGACACACAAGTCTTAAAAGTCCCTCTAGGATTTCAACCCAAAACCTTATGATGTCTACTAAACTTGTTTCCCATGTTACATAGGGAAACCAGGACAATTCAGCTATGTCTCACGGTTACATCAAGACATGTCATCCTGGATCATGCATTGTCCTCCGGACAAGTCATCCCAGATCATACAGAACCCTCCATACATGTCAACCAAGATCATGTGTCACCCTCCAAACATGTCAACCTAGATTATGTGTTTTCATTAGGAAAATTTATCTAGGTTCCATGGTGACATCGAGACATGTCATCCTGTATCATGTGATATACTTCGGACAAGTCATCTCATATCATGCGGCACCCTCCAAACATGTATGCTCAGATCATGCGGTACCCTCTATACAAGTCAACATGGATCATGTGATGTCCTATAGACAAGTCAGCCAGGTCATGTGATACACTCCCTATATTTCAACACGGATCTTGAGAGGTCCTCTATACAATTAGTTCTAGATCAAGAAACATCCACTAGACAAAGGAATCTAGGTCATGTGACACCCTCCGGGAATGTTATCATTGATCATGCAATGTTCTTCATACATGTCATCTAGGTTATGCAGAAACATCCAAAAAAAATCAACTAGATTATGTGATTTTTTTTGGGCATGTCCACTCAAAAACTAGGACATACCCAAACATCCTTGATCATGTTAGGTAGAAAATCAGAACATATCCAGAAAGAAATCATGATGTATCAAACTAGTGTCCTGGGACATGATAACCTCATCCAGTGGATATACAGGGGAAACCTTGGTGTTTAATCCTTGATCCCCATATAATGGAAACCATAGTGTGTAATTCCCGATTAGCGGCACAACATCCCCAATATAAGGGAATCCTCGGTGTGTAAGCCCCAATCAGCAACATAATATGATATGGACACCTTTAAAGGAAACCTAGGTGTGTAAGATCTAATAAATTGAACTATGATGACACTTATTACTTCTATAACCTAGATAGTTAGGATGAATTCCTATGTCCTTAGATCAAATGGGAATCTTCATCGATGTACTTCCCTCCATGTATCCAATATTCCAACCATTAGGACCCAATCACTCCCATGGGTTGATTATTCTACCTCATCCATTAGTGGGTTGAGAGATTAACTAAACTCTGAGGACTCTTATTCTTGTTATAAGTAGGATATACATGACACATTTCTAATGATTGAGCTTAAATGATAATATACTTTGGTATAATACCCCCCCCCCCATTTCTCCAACATTCCAACCATTGGGACCCAATTCTCCCATTGTATGATAATTGTTTTTCACCCACCAGTAGGTTGAGAAATCAATTGAATGATGATGAATCTGATTTCTTCCATAACTAGTATTTATTGGACATCTTCATATCATTTAATATCCATATTAATTATCCAAAGGGATGTCGTAATATGTATGTCCTATTTCCATATGTAGTGAGACTGATTACTTTTTATCCCTTGTTTCTCACACTAAACATGTATCACATGGGCTTAGGGATTCACTATGGATATATCATTCACATAATTAATCTCCATCATCCAGGTTATCCTTATTGTGTAAGTCTTGATCAATGTCATGATATGAATGACACCATATAAGGTCATCTACCTCAAGGAGAGTCCTAAGGGTGTGATCGAACTACAATGAATTTTATTCCTACTATAACCAAGATACGTAGGATTCCTCTATAAGGCTCATACTTGATACTTAGTTCTTAATTTCCCCATATATATCCTCTCCATATGACATTAAACTTCATGACTTTACTATACTATGTGTGTTTTGATTCTTGTTATAAATAAGATACGTAGAATTCCTCATAAAGGCTAAATCCCATATTTAAAATATTAATTGGCTCCTTGGATGACATTAAACTCCAGAGTTATTAGTTATATAGCTTAAAAATATAAGAATTTACTTATTAATAAAAAATTTATGAAGAACCATATATATATATACAGATGGACTCATTAATAGTCCCTCCTTTACACATGGAAGGATTTCATACTTGATTGTTTTGTTGGGGTAACGGGTCCCATATAAGTATTTGGAAGAGATTCTTCAATATATCTTAAATCTATAAGAGAGTCTCAGAGTGAGAAAAAATTCCCCCCAAAGGGGTTTCATGAGCCCAACCTCCCATTATATTGAATAATGTGAGTTCCTAAGATCCATTAGGTATAAAATCCCAATTGCTCTCCTACCTTTAGAAAGAAAGTCTGTTCTCATTTATCGATGTGGGAACCATTAGGAGTTTCTATAAAAGATAAACATGAATGGTGAACCAAAAATGAATGATTGTACAGACATAAAAACCCCAAAAATAAACTCCTCGGTATAATCCATCCACACATTAATTTTATAATAAAACAAAAAATTTTGAACCTTATGGGAATTTATCTAACTATGTCATATTCTTCACAAAATAAAAAGTATAAATTTCCCAGTTCTCATCAGACCATTTTTTTCTCACCACATGGGTGATCACCATCAACATGTATCTTTCCTGATGAAATAATCATGATTATATAATATCCATAGTATATTCGATATACTGAGATGTTTTTTTGTTAAGGTAATGACCTACAACAATCTCCACTTCTATAAAATGTGTTAAAAAATATCTATTCATGTGTCTGGTAGATTACCGCCTCACGAACCAATTTCATTTTATTTTCCATTATCACCTCTCATGGTTATAAATAATGGTGGGTTTATAGTTTATATATGATATTCATGATATTTATAATTTTATTATGATTATTTAATTATTATATCACACATACCTTCATACTCTCCATTTTTTTGGGAATATGATAATGTAGTTCAAGTGTACGGTGAACTACTGCCTCACAAAGTGATGTGATTTGTTCATGCTTTACATGTAATGTATTAAGGATATATTTAAGAAAAATTTGTGATATATATGAAACAAATAATATTTTTAAGTAAAATATATATCATTTAATTTCCTTTCTTTCAACCCAACTTGAAAATGAACAATAGTGTTCAAGCACACATAAGGCCTACTGTCTCCATGAATGACATATTTCATTTCCAAGCACTCAATTTAATGGATTACTCTAATTAAATATATAGAGAATATATAAAATATTTATATCATAGTTATAATTCTAGATATTATAGAGACATGATCAAATCAGGAGAAACAAAAATATAACAAATCAAAAAATGTATGCAAAACAAATTGGTTATAACCCAAAACATAACTTTGACATGGAATATTTAATAAAAGGATAATGAAAGGTAGTAATAAAATCATATATGGTATGATATATATGAATATGGTTCTTAAATATATTTATAATAAACATATATTTATTAAACAATATTTTTTAATGTGTATCACGTATTTCAATACTTAAGGTAAGGGTTTTTTTCTCAATTTTCTTTTTTTAAGATGTATGTTATGTTATATACCTATATTATTTCAAGAGGTGTATATAAATCCCCTTTTACATGTAATATCATGAATTAATTCATCATCACAATATTTTATGTTTAACTTTTTTATTCTTTTATAGGGATTATAATTAAATGTTACCAAAGTTGTAAAGATTTTATGATACAATATCATCATTTATTGGAATTGTTTATGATTAATCCTCCAATGTTAAAATTTCATGATATAGCTCTCAATAATTCTCTTGAATTTTCTTTTCCTTTGGTTACTCATGATATATTGAAGTAATGGAACCATCTTTCCACTATTTGGTACTCCAAATTATTAAAATTTGTTTTAAAGAAAATTTGATTTTATTTCTCTATTCTGTTAAAAATATATTTTATTCCAAAACCATGTTTTCAAAAAATATTATATTAAACTCTTATTATTTGAAAAGAATATTTCTACCCATGTTTTAATTTTTATAAAAAAAATTTGAAAGGAATCTTCATGTTGTTTTCAAAAAAATTCTTGTTTGGTATAAAATGAAAATTTTATAATAATATTTGTTTTAACGTGTAAGAAATGAACATAATTTTCTAAAATTATAAACAATCAAGGTTTTGAAGATTAATTTATAAGTTCTCAAATTTTTTAATGAAAAATATTTCAACTTTTTTTATGTTTTAAAATGATTTTTTCAAAGTTAAAATTATATTTTTCATAGGAAATTTTTTAATGATCTTTAAAAATTATTTTTCATCTAAGATAGAATATTTTGGTGTTGCCTATCAATTATTGGGGATTTGATCCAAAGATACCATTCATATTATTTCTCTGAATGACTTGTGTTTTGATGAAATGATTTTTATGAAACCCATTTCTCTACCATGGGTTATACCATGATAAAATACTTATGAAACTCACTTCTTTTCATGAGGTATGCTATGATGAAATAATTATGAAACCTATCCCTTTTCTATAGGTTATTATATTATGAAATGTTTATTATTCCCATTTAATTTTATGGGTTATGATATCGTGAATTTTTATGATCTTGTGGAGCACATAAATGTAGTTTTCATTATGTGATGGGTGAAGCCTATATCTCCCTCCAATTCTTTGGGTAAATATTTATATTTCATGATATAGACATGACTAGAACATGAATTGAACCTAGTTTGGTAAGATAGGGTTGGAATAGGGAGTTAACCCATTTTAGTAAGGTACTTTTTCTACTATGATAGTCTTGGTGGTGAGCCTTGACTAATATGGAAATGATTTTCTATGATTATGTGTATTACACAAATTACATGTCTTATGGTAATGTTATTATCTCATGGATCATGTTATTTGATTCCCATATGATTCATGTATTATGAACATCCAATATTTATTCCATGACTTAATATTATGATATTTTATATGAAGGGTATGGTTTTCAAATTTTATTCACATGTTCTCATATCGTTATGTTCATGTCATGCATATATATCTTCTTTGTTTTCCCTTACTGAGCATCTAAGATCACACTTTATTATGTTTCCTTTCCCCAGGTTATAAAGATATGTATTATGTATTATATGTCTAAGAAGGGTTTTATTTATGAAGAATATAGTGGGAGATGATGTAGCTCATTTATGGACCAATGTTTATGTATCTATATTTCCAAAGGTACTAAACTATTATAACCCTCAGGAATGTTTTTTTGTAATGTAATTAATATTCATAAAAATGAAGTTATATTTATATATGATAAACCTAAGTCTATATAGTTGGTATCAAAGTAAATTTTTAGTTAACCTTAGGAAACTAGGATGAGAAAATCTGATTTAGATCCATAAGGACATGTCTATGGATAAGTATAAGGATGATTCAAAGTATAATAAAATGTCCTCTAATTTTGGTAAAGGATAGAGTGAGTTGTTTCCTAGTAATAAATCCCTATCTAGATACTGAAAGTAGATTTGGATCTAAGATAGATGTCCCTAGGGTTAACAACCTTAAAAACACTATATCTATCTAGACTCGGTTAGCAATTAGTGCACGACAATAAGCCTTTCCACACACCTAGTTTTACACTCTGAGGGGATATGATTTGTAAATTCAAAAACTCTTTATGAACCATAATGAAGTATTTAAATGGAATATGATTCTAAATTTACTATGATAAATCCAATATTTCATAGAATAAAGAATAATGTTTCATGATTTAGACATCCTATAAGTTATTTTTCAAGATTATGTGATTCCCCACTACGATTATTGTTTCTTACACTATGATTTTTGGTTTTATTCAAAGAAATGAACCCAAAGGAACCATGTTAACACTAAGTGAGATGGAAAATGAAATTATTTTCCTCCTAATAATCCAAATTTTATGGAATATGGAATGAGAAATCTCGTTGCTATGTTCACACAACTTTCTCAAGCTATGAATATTTCTGGACATCCAAATGAACAAATGAGGTAAAAACAATATATTGAGTCATATATGAGATAAATTATCCTTCCTTCAGTGGATCTATTAATAAGATAATTACTGAGAAATAGATATGTAAGAAAAAAATATATATTTTCCATTATTTATTGTTTGAAGAATGAAAATTAATTATGATTGTCTATTGTTTTGAAGGTTAAGTAGATAAATGGATAAATATTTTCAAGAATACAAGGAAACATGATTAAATTGACCCCATGGATTGGTATGTGTTTAATAAATTATTTTTTAATACGTATTTTCCTCATATTATCTATATGAATATAGGGAATGAGTTTCTTAAGATAAAGTAAAAAATATGATCAATTCATTGGCACCTATAAGGAAAATTTTACAGGACTTGTGAGGTATGATTCTGTTATTATCATACAACTTAAAATTAGTTTTGATTGATTATTTAGTGGCTTAAAACCAAGTCTCAAAAGGGTGTTAAACATAAGAGACTTCAGTATCTATGAAGAGATTATTCAATGTGAAAACAAGGTGTAAATGGAAGTTGGTTTTTTGTATCAATCTCACAGTTTTAACAAGAAAAGGAAGATGGAGTTAAAAGAAAACTCTAAAAACCATAGAGACAAGAATATGAGATTAATTTTATTCTCAAAGATTAGGAAGAAGCATGTAGGAAATTTTATTAGGGGGACTAGAAAATTTTTTATATATGGAAGAGAAGTTCATTGGAAAATTTATTTATAAAGTGATCGGAAGAAGGTAGATAACAATGATAATAGAGAGAAAACTACATAGATTGAACCTCATGAACTTCAGTTCTTAAAGTGTAAGGAGAATAGACATTATGCTAAATAGATCCAAAACCTGAGAGTTAATAATGATTATCGATGTCAGAGACCTCTTAATCCAATGGAAAAGGGGAAATCTCATGCGATCACGATTTTAACGAGGGGTGTGATAATGACATGGTGAAATGTATAATTATCATTAACTGTAGAACTTGTAATTCCTTATTTGACTATGGATCTAACCAGTATTTAATATCTAAGGAATTTTATAAATACATTAATACTCCACCCAAATTATTAGATATATAATTAGTAGTGAAACCCCTAATGGTATAATTATCACATATTTACTCTATGATTTATCTCCAATTGAATTTGGTGGGAATGAGATTCCTAAAAATCTTGTTATTCTTCCTTTGGTTGAATTTGATGTCATCCTAGGCATGGATTTAATTTTTTCTTATAAATACAACATCAATTATTGATGAAGGGAATTCATGTCTGATATTTCTAACCATCATATAATCGTCTGTCAATGTGATGATAAGTATGATCATCTTATGGATATTTCATCCATTATATGGGTCTTAATTCCCATTTAGATGGGTGTTTATCTCAAAAAGTTGGGGAGAAATTTGAAATTGATAATATACCTATTGTTTAGTAATTTTTTGGTATCTTTCTAGAGGATTTTTCTAGTATTACACCAAAACATGAAGTTGAGTTCTCAATATAACTCATACCTAGTGCCACACCAATTTTAAAATATCCCTATATAATGGTCCTGATTGAGTTTGTGGGAATTAAAGAAAGTCTAGGAAAAATTGATAAGGGATTAATTTGTCCAACTATTTAACCTTGGGGTGAACCATCACTTTTTTAAAAAAGGAAATATAGATCAATGTGACTTTGTATAGATCATTAGGATATATACAAGATCATAGTTAAAAAAAAGTTCCATATTTCTCATATAGATATCTTCATTGATCTACTAAATGAAGATTAATAATTTTATAAGATTGACCTTTATTCTTTATATCATAAATTGAGGTTCATAAAGGAGGAAATACCAAAGACAACATTTCATACAATGTATGGACACTATGAATATATAGTTATGAATTTTGGTCATACTAATTCCCATTATATCTTTATGTATTTAATGAATATATTATTTAGAGATTTCCTTGATCAGTTTATGGTGGTCTTTATAGATGATATTATTATCTATTAAAAGAGTAAGAAAGTGCATTAATACTACCAGATAATTGTACTCAGGACCATAAGGAAGGATAAAATATATAAAATTTTTGTAAAGTGTGAATTTTGGATGGAAAGGGCTTTATTTTTTTTCACATAATCTCAAAAGAGGGTATATTAATAGATCCATCAAAGATGGAGGCTATTGGATGTTGGACCAAACAAACCCCAATGACTCAGATCCATAGTATTCTAGGTTTAGCTAGATATTATAGATGGTTTGTCAATAATTTCTCATGAATATCTAATCCTCTCCCTATGTTAACTTGGAAGGGATCCAAGTTCCTCTAGATAGATTAATGTGAGGAAAATTTCAAGGAATTAAATGGAAGATTAGTCGGTGCACCTATGCTTACACTACCCTATAATGGATGAGGGTTTTTAGTATTATTGATAAATACAATAATGTATTGGGATCTATTATTATGTAGAATGGTATGGTTATAGATTATAACTCATGATAATTGAATATTCATGAAAAAAATTACCCAAATCATGATTCAGAGTTAGCTACAATAATTTTTTCATTAAACATATGGAGGTGTTATCTTAATGGAGAAAAGTGTGATATATATATATTAATAAAAAAATTAAAGTATATATTCACACATAAAGAGTTAAACATGTGCTAGAAAAGATGGTTTGAGCTAATTAATGATTACAATTTTTCAATACATTACCACCCTTGGAAGGTAACCAAGTTGGTTGATGCTTTGAGTTGAAAGTATAATGCCAACTTATCCATGATAAGGGTTACAAAATATCCAAAATTTATAGATTTGTAATGGATAGATATTGAAATCTTAAATAAATGGGGAATTCTTATATTCATCAATTTAATATTCAACCATATTTTCATGTAAATATTAAAGAGTCATAGAAGGAAGATGTTTATCTATAAAATAAGGTTAGAAATTTTCTTGAGTTTAACCTTGATTATGACGGAATGATAAGGTTCAGTAACCATGTATGTGTTCCTTCCATACAATATTTGAAGAAGGTGTTGTTAGGGGAAGCTTATAGTTCCTCATTCTCTATTCAATTTTTAAGTATGAATATGGAAAGATATTTGAAATAATACTTCTGGTGGGATGGCATGAAGGGAGATAGAAAATATTTTATCTGAATGCATGGTATGCCTAAAAGTTAAGGCTAAAAGAAAAAATTCCAATGGGATGTTTCATACATTGGCCATACAAGATTAGAAATTGGAAACATCATGATGGATTTTTTCATTGGACTCCCAAAACATATAAAGGTCATAGTGTTTTATGGGTTACATTCAATACCCATACTAAGTCCACACACTTCATCACAATCAGATAATACTTATCTTGGGATCATATTTCTGGTATATACATTAAGGAAGTAGTAAGTTTTCATGGAGTACCAAATTCCATTATAGCTAGTCAGGATCCAAGGTTTACCTCAAGGTTTTGGAAAATTCTTCAGCAATATATTGATAAATAGTTGAGTTTCATCACTATGTATCATCCTAAAATAGATGTTAAATTTGAAATTACAATCCAACCCCTAAAGGATATGTTGAGATCATATTATTTATATTTAAATGGTGGTAGGTATCAACACCTTCCTCTAGTTGATTTTTCTTACAATAATAGGTTTAACTCAAGAATTCATATGGATCCTTATGAATCCCTCTATAGAAATAAATGTAGAGATCATACATTATAGAATGAAATTGGAGAAATAAATCTATTGGGACCTAAGATAGTTGAAGAAATGGAAGAGAAGGTTAAATACATACAACAGCGCATCAAGGAAACTTAGAGTCTATAGAAATTTTGTGCTAAAAATATCCAGTGTAGTGTAGAATTGAAATTTGGTGATATGTTTTATCTAAGAATTTCTCCATGGAAGAATTTTGTGAGATTCCAGAAAAAAGATAAACTAAACCCTAGGTATATCGGTCCCTTTTAAATTATTGATTCAATTTGGATGGTAGCCTATCACTTGGCACTCCCACTGAACCAATATCAATTCTATGATGTGTTCCATGTATTTCTCTCGAATAAGTACATACATGAACCATAAAATTTACTAAACTTAGAGGTCATACCACTGGAGTGAGATGTTTCTTATGAGGAACAACTAGTGGAGAATCTTGATCATAAAGAGAAAGTTCTACGAAACAAGACCACTCACCTGGTAATAGTTTTTTGAAAAACCACTAGTTTTAGGAAGCTGTGTTGAAACTTGAGGATATGATTATTTATAATTATCCTCATTGTCTTGTATAATAGTGATGAATTTCATGGATAAAATTCATTTTAAGGGGGGAGTAATGTAACGCCATGATTTTTCAAGAATTATTGTTTTTGATTAATTTAAATTTCTTTAATGCCTTTCATTACACACAACACTAAGTTAATATTTTTTTTCATGAAGCACCAAGTTAATATTTTTATAAATGAAATATTTTCTTAGAATACATTACACACACTATTGATTTTAAAAAAAACCATGATGTATTATTAATATAGTTATTTAAATAAGTCCATTATAACCTAGATATTAAACATAGAGATATGAATTGTAAAAATTATTTTTTAAATATCATGAATAATTTTTTTATATAAATAAATCATATTGATAAAAAAAGAACTATTTTTTATAAAGAATTTATATGTTTTGAAAATACTATTTTCTCAAGAAAACTACTTTTTATGACTTTTTGTGAACAACAAAAGAATTAATTTTGGAAATTTTGGAAAATTAATTTTTTAAAATAAACATTAATTTTGAATTAAAATTTTAAAAATTATCTTAGGATGATTTTTTTGTTTTTGATTTTTTGAAAAGTATCATTTTTTAATGAATAATGAAAAATACTGAATTTTAATTGAAAACAGCCTTTCGGTTAAATTTATTTATAAAGTTAAATTATATATCAAATTGGTTTTAAATGATAATTAGTTTAATTATAAATTTATTAATCCAATTCAGGTGATTTTAATCAACTTCATACTGAAATTGGATATAAAAACATTATAAACTTTTGATCATTTTTCATTTAAAAACCCGATTTCTCATCACTTCTACAGGATTAATTTTAAATTAAAATTTTCCTATTGTGTGAATATAATTTGAAAAAATGGATTCTAAATTTTTAATCAGAATAATTTATGTTATCTAATAATTTTAACTTAATTTTTGAAAAAAATGAATAGTGAATGAAGTAAGATTTAATTACCACGATTATGGTAAAAATGGGTTTATCGGGGGGGTAAACTAAAAGATAAGGGTATAAATAACCAATATACTTATCTAAAAGATAGTTTATTGAAATATTTTTTCCATTAAACCTATAATTCTTCATAATTATCCATTTTGGATCCTTGTTACATATTAACAATGTGGGAGCACTCCATTATTTTCAAAAATATCAAGTGTTCCCTCTACCCCACTTATAAAATGTCACTCACTCTATTCTATTATTAAGAAATTAAAACCTATTTGGTTTAGACAATATCTACCAGAATAAATTTCCAAAATCCATACCCTCATTCTATAATCCTTATTTTTTACATAAATCCAACCAAGGAATTCATTTAGTGCAAACCTAAGAAGGATACCTGAAGAAGATGTGACATTCACCAAAGAGAATTTTTTTATTTCTTACTAAACCAACTTAAATTATTTTTATATCATTATTATATTATAAAAAATGTATATTACATAAGATTATATTTTCCTATGTTTATCTCATGACCTAAACCCATCTCCACTTCCCTCAATTGGTTTGTGAAGTCATAGTTTATTTGTATAACATACTACTGCCTCCTAAACCGATGTCGTTTGTTTTTTACATTACCACTTATCACGGTTGGAAATGATAATCAATTTATTGTTTATATATTATATTAATTATATTAATGATTTTATTATTATTATTCAATTATTATTTCACACATACCTTCATACTATTAATTTTGTGGGAATATGATAACGTCGTTCAAGTGTACAGTGGACTACAGCCTCACGAAGAAATGTGATTCATTCAAGATTTACATGGAATGTATTAAGGATGGATTTAATAAAACATTGGTATATATATTATATAAAAATGAATCTATAATGATAATATATATCATTTAACGTTATTTATGTCAACCCAATAAGAAAATGAAAGCAGTGATGGATCATTGAGTGATGGCACCATTCTCACCTGGTTCTCTCTCCCAAGTGAGGTAAGACCTCGCTTAGGGTTTCCCTTCCCCGAGCGCGATTCTCCTTCCCATCGGAGCTCTTTTCAGTCGTTTTATTTTCTCCTTCCACTCATATTATTCACTTTCCACATCGGGTTCTTCCAAGCCTCTACCTTCCACCTTGCCTCTTGGTGTCATTTCATGGTGGTCTTCTTCTTGTCTATGTTGCGGTTCAATGGTTTGGTGGTCCTTTGGACTCTACTTATTTCAGATCTACCCAGATCTGACTCCTCCAGCATGATTCAATGGTCGTGGGTTTTCCCTGGGATTTTGCAAGCAAGGTGATAGAGTGGGATGCTGATGATGCTTCACTGGAAATCTTCATCCCTAGTTCTCTTGATCCAGACCCCCTGGTCAACTCGACATTTTTGTGTGGATTATGATATGTACATGATAAAGATCTGGCTTTAGCCGTAGGCCATTCACTGTAAGTTTCATCTGATGTTTTCTATGAATGGCGAATTTAGGGTTCCTGGCAACGACAGGGACTCCTCTATGGCAGTGGATAAATGTCATTATGTGGTTGTCGGTCACATTGGTGGTCATTTGGAACTTCTATAGTTGGATATTGACTTACCTTGGTTGGTTTGCTTCGTCTTCACTGGTGATCTGGTCCTGGTTGACGGACGATGATGCTGTTTGTTGATGATTTGAGTGATGTTTGGTATGTGTTAGTGATTTTCTGTTTCAATAAATTTTTGTCTGTGTTCCTGGGTGGTTGATAGTTTGTTGAAGTATTGTGGGGATTGAAATCTGTTTTTATCGCATTTGGCGCAATGCAGTTTCTTGTATTGCTGGTTGGGTGGCCTCATTTGAGGGATGGGTGTGTTGAAACCCATCATCTATCCATATGTCTTCTCAGATGAATGGGTTCCTTGATTTGATTTTTCTCAGTGATTTTTATTTTGTTGTGTTGCATCAGGTTGACTTGCTGTGATTTTTTCACAAGCATTGTCGGGTGGGTGGCTCTTTTGAGAGATAGATGTGTTGGAATTTGTTGTCCGGTCCTCCCTCTACATATTTATGAGTGTGGGAGGAATTCCCTACCTCTTTGTGCTTCCAGAATAGTGAAACTTTTTGGTAGGGGGTAACACTTTCATTTTGACAATATCACTCTTTCATTCTCTCTCAGGGGGGTGATGAAACTCTTTTCTTTCCCTTTGACTTTTGCTCCTCATTGAAAACTTGGGTTTTCTTTCATCCCTTTGGGTTGTTTCTTCTAGATTTGTTGTCATTGTGTATATAATGGGTTTCTAATTCTTCCCTTCAAAAGGAGTTTCTTTCCTGTTCAAGAAACGGGGGCTTGTCCCCTTTACCTTTAAAAAAATGAAAGTAGTGTTCATGTGTGCATACAGCATACAGTCTCCATGAATAGTGTATTTCATTTCCTATCACTAAATTTTATTGATTAATATAAAAAAATATGTACTGAATTATATGATATTTATATCATTTTTATCATTCTGAATGTTATGGTACCATTATCAATGAAATAAGAACAAAAATATAACAAATCAAAAGATATAAGAGAAACAAAGAGGTTACTACCCAAAATAAAAATTTAATGGAATATTTAATAAATGGGTAATAAAATGTTATAATAAAATAATATATTGTATGATATTTATGAATATGTTTATTTAATATATGTATAATAAACATATATTTATTATACAATAGTTTTTAACAAGTGCAACATAAGTCAAGACTTAAAGTATAGGATTTTTGCCTCAATATTACTTCTTTGATATGTATGTTATGTTATACACCTATATTCTTTCATGAGGTGTTTATATATCCCCTTTTACATTTAATATCATGAAATTATTAATCCTTATGATATTTTATGTTTCATTTTTTGTTATTCCTTCATTGTTCTTATTATTCAATGTTACCAATGTGGTAAATATTTTATGTTACAATCCCATAATTTATTAGGATTTTTTATGATTATGATTTCAATGTTTAAATAACATGATCTACCTATGAATAATTTTCATGAATTTTATTCTCATATATTTATTAATTATATCTTCAAGTAATGGTACTATCTTTCCACTCTTTTTTACTTAAAATTATTAAGAAAAAGTTTTGAATAAAATCTGACTTTATTTCTCTATTTGGTCAGAAATATTCTTTATTTAAAAACTATTTTTTCGAAAAATGTTTTAAATAATATTTTATTACTCTATTATAATTTTTAGAAAACATTTTTACCCAGTTTTTACATTTTTAAAAATGTTTTTAATGGAATATTCATGTATTTTTTCAAACAATTCTCATTTAGATTCTATCGAAAATGTGAAAGAAATATTTATCTGAACATGTACGACATGAATAAAATTTTTCAATGTCATGAAAATACATTTATTTGAATCCAAATTTATATATTTTTAATTTTATTTTCAAAGAAAAAATTTTTAAATATGATTTATTTTTTAAAAAGTGTTTTTCCAAGTGGAAAGGATTTTTTCCTCTATAAATTTTTTAAACAATCCTTAAAATTTATTTTCCATCTAAGATGACATCCACTGGTGTTACTTATGTCTTACTAGGGATATTATCCAAGGATACCATTCATATTATTTTTATAAATGGTTTATGTTCTGATGGAATGATGTTTACAAAACTTGTTTCTCTTCCATGGGTTATACAATGATAAAATACTTACAAAACCCACTTCTTTTCTAGGGTTATGCTATGATGAGTGTATTATGAAACCTGTATCTTTTCCATAGGTTATGATATAATGAAATTTATATGATTTCAATTTTAGTTCATGGGTTATGATATGATGAATATTTTTAATCTTGTAGAACACATAAATATGGTTTTCATTATGTGATGGGTGGGATCTATATCTCCCTCTAATGCATTGGTTACATATTTTTATCACATGAGATAAATATGACTGGAACAGGAAGTGAACCTAGTTTAGTAAGACAAGGTTAAAATTAGGAGTAAACCTAATTAATTAAGAAATTACTAGAATGGAGAGTAAACAAGACTCAATATTATGGGGATGAAATGGGGAGTGAACCTGCTTTAATAGGGGACTTTTTCTACTAGGATGGTCTTGGAATTGATCCGTGAATAATGTGGAAATAATTTTATATACTTATTTGTATGCCATGAATTCCATGTCTTATGACAATGTTATGCTCTTAGGGATCTTGTTCTTTGATTCCCTTATGATTCATGTCTTATGAACTGCTAATATTTATGCCAGTACTCAAGATTATGATCTTTCATATGCAGGGTATGGTTTTCAAATGCTATTCCCATGTTCACATACCCTTATGTTTATATTATACATAATTATCTCCTTTTTCCCCTTACTAAGCATCTGATCTCACCATTTATTATGTTTCCTTTCCCCAAGTTATGAAGATATGTATTATGTATTATATGTATAATAAGGGTGATAGTTATGAATAATGCAGTTTTTGATGATGTAGCTCACTTATGAGATAGTGTTTATGTTTTTGAGTTTCTAAAGTCACTAAAATATTATGGCCCTTATGCATGTGTTTATGTAATGTAATGAATATTCATAAAAATGATGTAACATCTATATATGATAAGCCTGTGTTTCTATACCCACCACTAGAACTAGGGGGTGAAGCTGATGTACTGATGAAAACTATCAATAAGGATGTGGTCCATAAGTTACTTATATCCCTCTGTAAATATATTCATGTGGGGGTGTTCTAAACTCTTTATATGGAATAGCGGTGAAACTATACCTACAACTATAATTTTATATCCTTTTTGCCTCCACTCTGAAAGTAAGAGAAAATTTGAGATCAATATTCATATCTTCAGATGATGGTTAGCACAGCACTGATTCAAAGGTGAATAATTTCCCTCCAGATCATCAGGAGGTGACAGATACCTCATCATATATAGATATGGTCATGAAAATATCCCCTCATCTGGAGGTCACTCTGACGTTCCATGCATGGTTGGCATGTGTAGCACTTTATTTCCTAGAAAATCAGTAGCAGGGTAGGTCCTTTTCACTTCCACTCCCATTTTCCTGGATAACATTAATTGGGGTTTAGGGAAAACTAGAATTTTATTCCCCTATGGATGATGAGAATGAAAAATATTTTTAGGAAATCATGTCCCTATACCAACTACCAGTTATGTTCTAACCACATATGGCCCTACACTTTTCCATCCTGGAATATCTCAATGAGGTTTATTCCTCATATATTCACCAAAATATCTGGGTGGCTCTCAGCTGCCTCCAATATCACCAATTTTTTTACCCATGAATCCTTGAGAATCTTGAGGCCATCCATCAGCATTTTTGGAGGGTTGACATCACATCGATCCTGCTGGATCAGTGCCCCGATTCATATGAATACCGCCCGACTTTTTAGTGGACAAGTTCCTTACTATGCATTGGTGAATCATGCATCAGGCATATCCTAATGTGAAAATAATTAGTTCCAGGTATTAAACCTCGCACCACTTATTTCCCCTTCCAAGGCAATAGTGAAATCATTGGGCCATTCATCCTTTTGAAGGAGAAAGTTTTCCTCCAACCTCTGTAATTGTGAACATCTCCACAATCAATATCATGGATGATCATAGAATTTCATATTATGACATAGGATGCAATGAAGAATAACCACCATGATGAGAGACACGACATCTGGAATACCCTCTAATGGGTTTCCACACTCATCAACTGAGGAAAATTCTTAATCTATAGAGTCTTCTAAATGAGTTATTGATGCCTGACCATTTAAATCATGACAAATTAAAGGTAATTTACAAGCTCATCAACTCATCAAATTTTGTACAATAGACCAATTCATATGTTAGGTTGTCCAATTTTCTCTAGGATCTAAAAGTCTACAAGATTATCAATGTTGAACTCATCACCAATTAGTTCCGTAGGTGGGGCAATCTTAGGGTGTATCTCATCTCCCCTCGGTCCAAGCAATAATTTATCCTTTAGTGAGTGCCCAAAGATGAGACAGGGGTCCCCACACATCAAGTTAGGGAGGGGATTATAATCTTAATAAAATTCCAAGATATAACCTTCCAAAACCACCTGATTAATGTAGCTTCCCTCCTTGGTAGCATGACAGTTATGCCTCACAAGTCAGTAGGTTGGTTAAAGCATTGGTTACCATTAACCCGAACCAAGATGACATATAGCTACACTAATCATCTATCTTAATGCTCTGAAAATACAAAAATTAATTATCCTATCAGAAGGGAATCCATACCCTATATGAGTGGACTAGATGAACCCTCCTTCAGAATTCAATAATCCTAGATTCAATCCATTCGATGGCATTGGTGATCAACTACAGAACATGGACCACTTTTCTTCATGGTGTGTACTGATTTTAGGGACTCCATAGAGGTAAGGGTATTAAAAAATATAGTTTTTTTCTAAACTTCAGAAGGATCAGCATTTTTTTATACCTATCTATCCCTGGGATCAGTCGTCAATTAGGAGGATCTTCACAGGTATCTCCTCTACCAGTTCAATTACACTGTGTGCAAGAAAGTATCGCTAAGCTATATAACTTCCAGTAAAGGGCCAATGAGTGAGTTGATTATTTTGTTTATAAGTGGAAAGGTCCCATATAATCCAATTACATATATCTTTCCTAGTAGTAATTATTAATGATATTTTTAGAGAATTTAAAATTTGTGTTGGTCCCCACAATCATATGTTTGAAGTATCCAGGTGGGTTTCGAGATTTTTCTTAAAGTGATCAATGACTAGAATAATCCTTACAGTATGCCAAGAAAATTTCATGCCCATTACCAATTTTATCTCTAGTTTGAAAATTTTTAAAGGTATAAAAAACTTATTTTGTCCAAACTGAGTCCCTACAACTGGTCCACCTTTAGGTACCTCTACCAGATAATCCTCAACATCCAGACTGGCCTCATTAGCCATAGCATCATCAAGAACAATGTTTCCATGAAAACACTTCCCAATCATTACTTTAGGATAAATCACACTTGATTCCCTTTTTAGATAAGAATAACAAGACATACTCCTTCAAGGATGTGCAGGTGCTAGGGTAATTCAACTATTCCTTGGAAAATAACATCTTCAAGTTTCTAGAATGTAGGGGGGCTGAGGAGGATAAACTCACTAATCATGAAAAAATTTTACTATACCTTAAGGTCATTTAGAATACTATTAAGGATTGTTTCATCTTCATGTATTAGCAACATGACCAGGTAGATAGTGGAGTAGTCACATTGGAAATTATTTTCAAATAGGTATCACATGCATCTTCTTTCCACAATATCTAAGATGAAGTCTCCAGTGAATAGAAACTAGCTCTGAGTTGCATTTTGAATAATTAAACTATCTAGATAGCCTATAATATGGTTAATTGATACCATGGAATTATTTCTTCCCACTAAAGAAAATTCATACCTCTTGATATCATAGTGCCCACTCCAGTTATAACATCAATGTCACAATATTCACAATATTCTTGGTATCATTAGAATAGCAACCAATGATTCCAGATCAATTAGAATCCCTCATCAGTTCTAAATCTATCTTGTGACCTCAGTAACTTTATTCCACCTAAATTAGTAGAGACCACCAGAAGTCATCCAGAACTAAAATGTTCCACTAATAAATAACAGGAATATTATTTTATGAACATTGTTAGGCTGGTAGATAGTTTCATGGTACTCAATGATGGGGAACATCTTGGTCTATTCTTAAGTACCTCTAGTCAATCTCACTAGAGTGGGGTTGTAGAGACCCAAAGCTTGACGTACATGGACATTACATTACTTTTTTGGAAATACTTAAAACATAACAAAACCAGATGCCCAAAGACCGTATTAGTTTAGTGTCTTTGGAAACTCGAAACATAATCTTCTAATCATGTTGAAAGATCTTAAACATCTCCCATAAAGATCTTACCCTTTTGTTTTCCTACCAAAAACCTTTCTTTAAATCCTGGGTAAAGAAAAAATATAAAGGGTGAGCTCAAATTCTCAGTAAGAGAAAAAATGGAGAACATAAAACAACCCATAAACATTTGAACGTAAAACCATGAACATAAAACATCAAAATCATGAGTAATGACATAAATCTTGGTAGTATATAAGGCATAGATCATAAAGGAACATTAATCATGATAAAATAGCATGGGAATAAAACATGTAATTGTGGAAAACCATTAATCACATGTTATTATTTCCATATTAGTTAAGGCATTGCTTCCAAGACCATCATAGTGGACAAAGTCCATTACTGAACCGAGTTTACTTTCCGTTCCAGCCCTGTATTATTGAACCGGATTCACCTGTCGTTCTGTCCATGTCTATCTCATGAGATATAAATATTTACCCAATTCATTAGAGGGAGATATAGGTCTCACCCATCTCATAATGAAATCAATCATTTGTGTGCCACAAAATAAAAATAAATCATTCATTATAACCCAATGAATAAAATGGGTTTCAGAAACATCATCCCATCATAACATAATCAATATAAAACAATGGATATAATTTCACCATAACCAAAATAAAACTATTTAAATATTAGATAAATTATACTTGAAAAATGACCATATTAAATAATGTCATCTTAGATGGAAAATATTCCCAATAAAACACTTGAAATGAATTCTTGAGGAAAATATCCTTTCTTCTTCAAAATCATTTTCTTTTTTCAAAATGACATGAAATTTTAAAAGAAAGGTATTTTGTTGAAAATAATAATGAAATATTGTATATGAAGCTTCATCAAAATAAGGAATTATGAAAATGTAAAAATCCATTCACACCGTATAAGTTAAAAAACATTCTTCTCGTACTTTTGTAGAAAAAGTCAAAAAGTACCACGTATGGTAAACAAAAGAAAGACTCCTTACATAACAAAAATTAAAATTAAAAGAGGGGTAAAAATTACATTAAAAATACATGAAATAATATTAAACACTTTATGAAAAACATTTTATAGACATGGATAAAAAATATAATCCCAATAAATACTTACGTATAAGCAATCCCGGATAAAAATGAGATTGCAAAATTATCCCGTACCTTATGTCCAATTTCTTTCATATGTGTCCAAGACTCTTTTATAGTGGGTTTAAACATATTATTAACTTGAAAAATAACCATAATAATATTTATTATATAATATATTATTCACTTAAGACTTTATATTACCCGTTCATTTGTCAATTCCATGTTAAAGCAGTGTTTTGGGTAAAATCGTTTCATTTATCATCCATGTTTTGACATGTAATTATTTATATGATTACTTAGATCATGATTAATTACTTCTATAATGTAAACCATGATTTATATATAATATATATTTAGAATATATATATATATAATAGATCGATAAATGGAAATAAATACACCGTTCATGGAAACGGTAGGCCGTACGTACGCATGAATGTTGTTTTCATTTCCTTATTAAATTTAATGAAAGTAAGTAAATAACATATAAATAATTCCATTATCATTAATATTTCCTATATTTCATGATTATTTAATATATATACATTATAATCATTCTTGAATGGTTAACTAGGAGAATGAATCTCATTGCGTCGTGGAGACGGTAATCAGTACGTACGCACGAGCGATGATATCATTCCCATAATTATTGAATGGTATTGAAGAGGATGATATAATATATCATAATTATAATAATTTTATAATATATATTTATAATTCCCACCATTATACCCATCCAATTAAGGTGGTGGTGGAAAAAAATATTACACCACAGCGTCGAGACGGTATTCCGTACGTACGCACGCGTGGTGATTTCATTTTTCGTAGGATGGGTAGAAGGTTAAATAGGGTTGTTTCATATTTATAATAACATATCAGTATATTATTTATACTAATTTTATTACTTTATAATGAAACAAATAATGAAGAGGAATTATAAGAATAAAGAAACTTTGAAAGAATCGGTAGATGAGATTACATCTTCTTCAAAGCACCTCCTCTTAACCTCCTCTTAGGGAAATAAGTTGGTTGTTAAATAAGACCAGGAAATCTAGTAGGTATCTAGGGAAGTGGAGAAGATAAATGGGCAGGTTTTGTCCGTGCTTGAAAGCTCAAAGTGGAGTGAGAAGGAGAGGGAGGAGGTTCCCTTTTATAAGTGAGGAGAGGGGCACCTTTGGAAACATAATAAATATTAATTTATAATAAATTCCAACCCCACTTATAAACCTACAAAAATGACTCTATTAGAAAATGAGATGAAATAGGGTTTTAATCTCATCAACCAATAAAATTTACACATGTTGTTAATTTATTTTAAACATTATCAAATTGATTTATCCTTATTTAATCAATTTAATTTTATTTGTGATAATAATATTCTAAATTTTAAATTGTTATAAATAATTACTTATGTGTTGTTAATTGTCTATAATTTAATAATTTATGACATTTTAGAACATATAAATTTAAATTTATAATATTTAAATATTTTGGTGATTTTTAAACAATTTTATAATATGTTATTTTTATGAAATAACAATAGTGTTGATTTTGACACTATTAATTTATTTGAATTGAAATAAAATCCACACAGAGAAAATAATCGAAAAAAAATATATTTAATAGATTACTAACATATCATAATAATATATAAAATTTGTGTAGAACATTAATTAGTTGATATAATATTTATTTCAATATTTTTAAAACCATTTGTTCGATATTTCTCTTAATGAAATAATTAGTACAATATTTTTGCATAATTATTTAATATACTTATTTGTTGCATAAAAATTAAAAATAAACTACTATGATGAAGATAGATATAATATATTTCATAATAATTCTTTTACTTTAATTTATCATCTTAAAATAACAACATATAAATTTTTATATTTATTAAATTATGAAGGTGACAACTTTGACATCATTCAAAATAATATAATATAAATGTCCTAATCTCTTTTATATGCATCAAAATGGTCCCCAAGTAGAACCTTGGATTATCATGGTATATATATACTCTAACAATAAGTTTTTTTCAAGTTTTGGGTCCTTTTGATGCGTATTATTACTTTTATAAAAACTATATTACTTACTTTTCACTAAGTAAATAATTTCGGCATCATTAATGTATAAGCTATAAAGGTAATTAAATATTTCTAAAAATTACAAATAAATTACCATAACAAATGAAAACATTTTAGCTTTCAAATTAGAATTAATAATAGAATTTATATTATGTATAACCTTATATTAAAAATACTTTAATTACTAAAGATTGAGTGAGACATATTTCACTTTCCTTTAAATAAAATAAATTAAATGTCGTAATCACATCCAAGTGGGTTCAAATAGATTCCATTTCTACCCAAGTATGTTTTACGAAGAAATATAATCATCCAATTATATTAATACAAGTGTTAGGTTAATTTTATAATATTATATTTACCCTTAATTACCTGATTTACCTTTAACTATGGTAAATAAAATTTATCGTAGTTACTATTCATAGTGCCCAAAAATAAAAAATAGCCTATTAACATAATTTGGACCTATTTTTTTCAAATATTCAATCCATTTTTCCAAATTCAAATTACATAAGTTTCAGAAATTAATTTAAAATTAATCCCATTGTTAAGAAAATGAGTTTTAAAAGTTAAAAGATTACAAAAGATTTAAATGTTTTTACCTATGAATTCAATGTAAAATCTATGCTAATGACATAAATTATATTAAATGTTAAAAATATATTCTATTTATACTTTAAAACCATTAAATTTTATAATTTGACCATATAAATTATTACGATGAAAAAATTGTTTTTAATTAAAATATAGCGTGTTTTTACTATTCATTAAAATATGAAAGTTATCAGAATAATATGAAAAATTTACCCAAAGTAAATTTTTATATCCTGATTCCAAATAATAATTTTATTTTGTCAAATTGTACTTATAAACATGTCAAAAACTATATTTAAAGTTGGTCCACCATCAAAAGGTGGCAAAACTGCATTTTTTGAAAAATACTTATTTTACCCGAAATATTTATTTTGTTCTCATACCATGTTCTAGAAAATTTTTAAGATGAATAATAATGTTATAAAATTAAAATTTTAGTTAATACTATTCATAATGTCTAGTTCATAATAATATTATAACAATTTGTCGTTGTTTGGTGAAACCCGGTATTGTGTACTACACACGCTATCGAGGAAGGTCGTGATTGCATGAAATGAAAGCCAAGTCAGGGCTGCGTGTAGTGAAAGCTCCCTTTGGTTTTTTGTATAACATAATCAAAACTTATTTCATTTATACATCAATAAAAATCTATACTTAATGTTTCGTAGAATAATTTCTGCAAAACAAAATTGAAATTGGGTGTAACACGAGCCAAGAATAGTGTTTTGTATACTGCAAGTTAATACGGTGTTGCGTATAGTACAAGATAATCTTGGTGTAGTGTACAATATAAAACATAAAAGAAATTAAAAATAATATATATCATAAAATCTCGGGGTGTTACATTCTACCCCCCTTAAAATGAATTCCTCCCTCAAAATTCGTCAGGGTTATAAATCGTTTACTACTTGAAAGTTTCTTTCATAAAAACCCACATTATAAAAAGGAATACTAAAACTTAATTTTAAAAAGTGAAGTAAGAAAGGTAATGGTTACCCAAATTGACTCATCACTGGGTTTCCGCATAGAATAACAGAAGTGAAAATATGGATATGGGAGAGAAATATAACCATGAACTTCTGATGAAGAGTGGTAGAGGACATGGCTATGAAAAATCCAACAATCACAAAGACATAAATTTGTGATGATCTAAGGTACCATCTGATTTATTAGATATAAGGGAATTAGGACAACATTTTTGGTTTTCAAGATCATTTCCCAAATGTTGAAAAAAATTTGAATTAAAAGAAATACTTACTTGATTTTGGTACAATCTCATCGTTGCTCGTTCCTTGAAAAATTTCCACTTCATCTCTTAATGAAATGAAGTTGAATTTTTCTTTTGTGAAGTTTTAGTGGATCATGTGATAGAATGATAGGTCATTCCATCTGTCTCAAACATAAGGCTAGCAAAAGTTCTATACATATTCCCATCTATGGTGAGATTAATCATATATGGTTCCAAAAATGGACTTATACTTCATCTATCATCCTGGTTAATAAAATAAAAATATTTTCTACTAACCAGGGACTTCTTGTAGGCCAATGGTAGGAGATAAAGGACTGTCGTACTTCGGTTGTTGGTTTAATTCCCACAACCTTGTCTGACGCGATGGGTTGTTGCCTATCCTGCGGGTTTTCCTTTTTCTAAAACTACACTATTATAAAATTACCGAAATAATATCGAAAAAAGTTATAACCTTAAATAATACTATCTGATGTGCAACATAATACATTCCAATCTTTAAACTTATCCAAAATACATTTTTCCAATCTCATAGTATAAAGAAAACGATTACTATAATGGTCACATAACAAGCACGTGAATATCATCATTTATCCCCCATATATCATAAGATATATCTTTTTGATCACATTCCAAACATGTGAATACCTTAATCATGTATTCTCTGGAAACATAAATTACCATATAACCTTACTAAAATCATGAATGATGTCAAAAGGTAACTCCTTCCACATACAAAAATCCCAAAAATTCTATATACTCAAACCATGAGCTCATGAATACTATTATACATATTATTTTCTCCTTATCCCTTTATTATGAACATTTCATCTACTTTACAAAAATATTTCAATCACTTTTCATGGTTACCAGTACCATTCATCATATACTTTCAAATACTCAAGGAAAGACAACAGTGTAACAATCCTTATATTTTTCTTTATTCCATAGTACCATACATTATTCTTAATAAACACGAAATCATTCCACTACATTCTCCAACCACTGACCGAGCTTCATTATTTTATTCCTTAACACTTCTTTCATCTCATATATCATTTGTAGTGTCATCATCATCATCAACATAAATACTACCCATGCGACTGTGTTTATTATCTTCATGAGATTTTCCTTCAGGGCATTGGTTTGCATAACGCCCATACATTCCACATTTAAACATTTAACCGTTGTTGATGACTTAGTAATACCATTATCCGTGTTCATTGTGTTAACTGAACCATTTCCTTTGCAATTACTAGCTTTGTATCTTTCTTTTCCACACCCAAATCATATTCCAATTCCTTTGAAACATTCTCCTCGATGCCTCTTCCCACATGACTTACATGAGGGAAATTGAATGTTCTTTCCTCTATAATCATCATTAAAATCCATCTTTCTCTTATTAAATGAGTCAGGAATCTTACTAAAGTTGAGATTATTGATCATATTATGAGATTTTTGATTAGGCATAATAATGATGTTTTTCCTTCCAAATACCATTTCATTTGGTAACTCATGAATAATATCATTCCATTGTCCATCATATTCTCCATTAACATGAATCTTCCTGTTTCCAGCCATTTTCTAAAACCCAAAAAGAATAGTGTGAGAGGCAAAAATCATGCTAGGAAAACAACATAATAAAGGAGGTGTACCTTAAATATCTTAGATATTAGGTTTAATTCTATGATCATTACCATAATTATAGGACTATAACCTATTCTTATACTTAACCTCAGGGACATCCCTAGACATACCTTAGAAATATCTTTAGGGATCTCACAAAAGATTTCATGCCCTAGTTTCCAAAATTTGACTAAACCTTCGCTATGAATCCAACTGTAGAGACCCAAATCATGAAATACATGGACATTACATTAATTTTGTGGATATACTTAAAAAATAACAAAACTAGATGCCCAAAGACCATATTAGTTTAGTGTCTTTGGAAACTCGGAACATAATCTTCTAATCATGCTGAAAGATATTCAACATCTCCCATAACGATATTCCCCTTTTTTTACCTAACTAAAACATTTATTTAAATCCTAGGGAAAGAAAACATATAAAGGGTGAGCTCAAATGCTCAGTAAGGGAAAACATGGAGAACATAAAACAACCCATAAACATTTGAACGTAAAACCATGAACATAAAACATCAAAATCATGAGTAATGACATAAATATTGGCAATAGATAAGGCATAGAACATAAAGGAACATTAATCATGATAAAATAGCATGGGAATAAAACATTTAATTTTGGAAAACCATTAATCACATGTTATGATTTCTATAGTATCCAAGGCATTGCTTCCAAGACCATCATAGTGGACAAATTCCATTACTGAATCGGGTTTACTTGTCGTTCTAGCCCTGTATTACTGAACCAGATTCACTTGCCATTCCAGCCATGTCTATCTTATGATATATAAATCTTTACCCAATTCATTGGAGGGAGATAAAGGTCCCACCCATCACATAATTAAATCATTCATTCGTGTTCCACAAAGTAAATATAAATCATTCATCATAACCCAATGAATAAAATGGGTTTCATAAACAACATCCCATCATAACATAATCCATATAAAACAATGGATATCATTTAATCATAAAAAAAATCAAACCATGTAAATATTAGGGACATTATACTTGAGTCATGACCATATTAAATAATTTCATCTTAGATGTAAAATAATCCTGATAAAACACTTGAAATGAATTCTTGAGGAAAATATCCTTTCTTCTTCAAAATCATTTTCTTTTCTCAAAATGCCAGAAAATTTTAAAAGAAAAATATTTTGTTGAAAATAATCATGAAATCTTTTACATGAAGCTTCATGAAAATAAGGCTTTATGAAACTATAAAAATCCATTCATTCCATTTAAGTTAAAAAAACATTCTTCTCGTACTTTTGTTGGAAAAGTCAAAAAGTACCACGTATGGTAAACAAAAGAAAGATTTCTTCCATAACACAAAGTGAAATTCAAAGAGGGGTAAACATTACTTTAAACCTACATGGAATAATATTAAACACTTTATGAAAAAACATTTTATAGACATGGATTAAAAAATATAACCCCAGTAAATACTTACGTATAAGCAATCCCGGATAAAAATGAAATTGCAAAATTATCCCTTACCTTATGTCCAATTTCTTCCATATGTGTCTGAGACCCTTGTATAGTGGGTTTAAACATATTATTAACCTATAACAGAACTATAATAATATTTATTATATCATATATGATTCACTTAAGACTTTATATTACCCGTTCATTTGTCAATTCCATGTTAAATCATTATTTTGGGTAAAATCGTTTCATTTATCAACCGTGTTTTGAATTGTAATTATTAATATGATTACTTAGATCATGATTACGTAATTCCATAATTTAAAACATGATTTATATATAATATATATTTAAAAATAAATATATATAATAGATCAATAAATGGAAAGAAATACACTGTTCATGGAGATAGTAGGTCATACGTACACATGAATGCTGTTTTTGTTTCCTTATTAAATTAAATGGAAGTAAGTAAATAATATATACATAAATCTAGTATCATTAATATGTCCTATATTTCTTTATTATTTAATATATATACATTATAATCATTCTTGAATGGTTAACTTGAATAATAAATATCATCGCGTCGTGGAGACGGTAATCCGTACGTACGCCCGAGCGATAATATCATTCCCATAATTATTGAATGGTATTGGATAGTATGATATAATATATCATAATTATAATAATTTTATAATATATAGTTATTATTTACACCATTATACCAATCCAAGTAAGGTGGTGTTGGAAAACAGATTACACCACGGCATGGAGACGGTATATTGTACGTACGCATGCGCGGTGATTTCGTTTTTTGTAGGATGGGTATAAGGTGAAATAGGGTTGTTTAATATTTATAATAATATATAATTATATTATTTATACTTATTTTATTCCTTTATAATGAAACAAATAAGGACGATGAATTAGAAGAATAAAGAAACTTTGAAAGAATCGGTAGAAGTGATTGCCTCTTCTTCGAAGCGCCTCCTCTTAACCTCCTCTTAGGGAAATAAGTTGGTCTTTAAAGAATACCAGGACCTCTAGTAGGTTTATAGGTAAGTGTAGAAGATAAATTGGTAGGTTTTGGACTATCTTTAAAGCTCAAAGTGGTGTTAGGATGAGAGGGAGGAGGTGCCCTTTTATAAGTGAGGAGAGGGGCACCTTTGGATACATAATAAATATTAATTTATAATAAATTTCAACCCCACGTAAAAACCTCCAAAAATGGATCAATTATAATATGATATGATATAGGGATCTAATATCATCAACCAATAAAATTTAGACATGTTTTGAATTTATTTTAAACCTTATCAAATTGATTTATCCTAATTTAATATATTTAATTTTATTTTTGGTAATAATTTTCTAAATTTTAAATTGTTATAAATAATTGCATATGTGTTGTGAATTGTCCATAATTAGATATTTTATGAAATTTTAGACCTCATAAATTTCAATTTATAGTTTTTAAATATTTTGGTGATTTTTAAACAATTTTATAATATGTTATTTTTATAAAATATCAATTGTGTCGATTTGGACACTATTCATTCATTTGAATTTAAATAAAATCCACTTAGAGAAAATAATAGAAAAAAATATTTAATAGATTAATAACATATCATATTAATCTATAAAATTTTTGGATAACATTAATTAGTTCATATAATATTTATTTTAATATTTTTAAAACCATTTGTTTGATATTTATCTTAATGAAATAATTACTACATCATTTTTGTATAATTATTTAATATACTTATTTGTTGCATAAAAATTTAAACTAAAATAAAATGATTAAGATAAATATAATATATTTAAAAATATTTATTTTACTTGAATTTATCATCTTAAAATAACAACATGTAAATTTTTATATTTATTAAATTATCCAGGTGAGAACTTTGACATCATTTAAAATAAAATAATATAAATATTCTAATATCTTTCATACAGATCAAAATTGTCCTCCAGTTGACCCTTGGATGATCATGGGATATATATACTCGACCAATAAGTTTTAGACAAGTTTTTGTGCCTTTTTATGGGTATTATTACTTTAATAAAAACTATATTACCGATTTTTCACTAAGAAAATAATTTCTGCATCATTAATGTATAAGCTATTAAGGTAACTAAATATTTCTTAAAAATAAAAAATAAATTATCATAAAAAATAAAAACATTTTAGATTTCAAATGGGTTATTTATAATTTAATTTATATTCTGTATTACCATATATTAAAAATACTTTAATTATTAAATATTGAGTGATACATATTTCACTTTCCTTTAAATAAAATAAATTAAAGGTCTTAATCACATCCAAGTGGGTTCAAATAGATTCCATTTCGACCCAAGTATGTTTTATGACTAAATATAATCATAAAATTATATTATGAAAATTATTAGGGTAATTTTATAAAATTATATTTACCCTTAATTACCCGATTTACCTTTAACTATGGTAAATAGAATTTATAGTAGTTACTATTCATAAAGCCCAAAAATAAAAAGTAGCCTATTAACATAATTTGGACCTAATAATTCCAAATATGGAATCCATTTTTCCAAATTCAAATTACAGAAGTTGTAGAAATTAATTTAAAATTTATCTCATTGTTAAGAAAATGAGTTTTAAAAGTTAAAATATTGCAAAAGATTGAAATGATTTTACCTATGAATTAAATGTAAAATCAATGATAATTACATACATTATATTAAATGGTAAAAATATATTCTATTTATACTTTAAAAAAATTAAATATTTTAATTTAACCATATAAATTATTACGATAAAAAATTGTTTTTAATTAAAATATAGCATGTTTTTACTATTCATTAAAATATGAAAGTTATCAGAATAACATGAAAATTTTATCCAAAGTAAATTTTTATATCCTGATTCCAAATAAGAATTTTATTTTGTCTAATTGAACTTATAAATATGTCAAAAACTATATTTAAATTGGGTGTGCCATCAAAAGGCGGAAAAACTGCATTTTTTGAAAAATACTTATTTTACCCAAAAAAATTATTTTGTTCTCATACCATGTTCTAGAAAATGTGTAAGATCAATAATAATGTTATAAAATTTTAATTTTAATTAATACTATTCATAATAGCTAGTTCATAATAATATTATAACAATATATCATTGTTTAGTGAAACCAGGTATTGCGTACTACACACGCTATCGGGGAAGGTCGTGATTACATGTAATGCAAGCCAAGTCAGGGATGCATGTAGTGAAAGCTCCCTTTGGTGTTCCGTATGACATAATCAAAACTTATTTAATTTATACATTAAACAAAATCTATACTTAATGTTGCGTAGAATAATTTCTACAAAATAAACTTGAAATTGGGTGTAACACGAGCCAAGAATAGTGTTGTGTATACAGTAAGCTAATATGGTGTTGCATATAGTACAAGATAATCTTGTTTTAGTGTGAAATAGAAGACATCAAAGATATTAAAAATAATATATCTCACAAAATCTCGGGGTGTTACAAGGGTCAAGCACTATGATAACAATTAGTATGGATAATATATTTCTCTAAAATATACTGTTCATACTATTGAAACTAGACAACAAATTTTTCATAGGGATCAGTAGGCGTAGCCTTATTGGGTATCATTATCAGGTATGCCTCCTCACTTGACCATATTAGTTGATCATATGGCCCAAACACAATAGCATCATGATAATATTCAGATGTCCAGGGACCAACCTCATCTATCTAGTGATGAGCCTAAGTTGTCCATTAAGTATACTAGTACCAACCAGGCCCCAAAACCTCATCCCATGGTACCCACCACACTTCTTGTTAAAGAGTGGTCCTTATGAAGAATAAACATGCCCCTTTCCAGAAAATATGATTTATTGAATCACCTCACTGGCATTCCAATGAGACTCTCAATCTTTTATACACTCCATCTATTAAGGGAGATGTTTGAGGCCCATATTAAGGCCATTAAAATTCCTCTATAGTTATATAAAAAGGTAGTTATCACTGATTCCTCCCATGAAGAGGAATTTTAGTAGGAGGATTTCCAATATTTCATTTACTTTTCTAAATTGGATGTGGGTGCCATTTTTTGGGGCACATTCACTCATTGTATGTCATAGTCCAGTTCAATAGAATGGATATTTTCTATTTCCTAGTGGAGACTGGCTCCAGGATCAACATCATCCTCACCCAAATGCTCAATAAGTTGGGGAACAAAGAATATTATCTAACTCCCTCTAACTTGACAATTTGGAGTTATGATAAGAGTGAGTAGATTTCATGTGGTAATATTTGACTAAAGACACTGTTTGGTGAAAAATTATCAAGCATTGATTTTATGGTTCTCTCCTAGTATACAAAATATAATGCCTTATTGGGAAGGACTTAGCTCTATATACATGTCATGGTCCCCTATTCATACCATCAATTCCGTAAATACTCCCTCAAAGGTTGAATAAGGGTACTCCAGGGTGACACTTCTCCATTAAAATCTTAAAAACCCCACTAACAGGATGTGGGGTACTACAAAGAAGATGGAAAAAATATCAAAAAAGATGGGGTTGAACATATCAATTACCCCCAATGATCATACATCCACTTCAGTAGACCCTTGGTAAGATCTAAAATATATATTCATTCTTCCAATCCACCAATAGGAGTTGAACACCCTAGATCTAGTTAAATTCTTTGTCATCACCAAGAAAAATGGGGGTTTTCAAATTACATTGTACTTCTACATGGGACTGGCTTGGATAGTTCTAGAAATCCCTACTCTTATGAAATACAAAGGGATATTCCCCATGGACATCGGTCTGAGGAACTATTGTATGTTCTAAAATGTAGGGTTGACTCAGTGAAGGTCCACCCAACACCATTACATTAAAATCAAATCTGGGTATTGTGGTTATAATTTTCACGGGATTGGATCGGTATATTTCATTTCCTCCATCTTTGGATAATAAGAATCCCTCGTTAAGGATATAATTTCTACCAAATCATATAATAGTACCATTATGAAATCTAAAACTTTTGTGAATCTAAGAGAGTCACTTCCTCCCTATGATCCTCATGTCTCGGATGATGAAGAGAATTGGGATGATGCCCCATCAGCATTTGAAGTGGGTGTCACCAACATGGTTAATGAGCTGACCCGAGTAAATATTGACATAGACGAAGACCTAAGATAATTTCTGATTAGTGTGGTCATGTCTCTAGAGAAATAGAATTCTTATGTGTATTTTTTTAAATATCACCATGATATATTCACATGGAGAACCCAAGAGATACTGGGGCTCGATACTTATGTTTTTTTCCATCACCTTCTCCTATAAGTCGGCCATCATGGGTTAAAATATCCTACCAAGAAGATGAAATCTTCCCACAATTCCATGTTCATGGATAAAATAAATAATATGATCGATTCCAACTTCATTAATGATCCCCATTATCCCAAGTGGTCAAGAAAAAGTTTCCCAGTTAAGAAGAATTATGGTCATATCATAGTCTTCATGGAACTTCAGGACCTCAACCACCATTTTTTGAAGGATGAATTTATCATCCCATTATTGAGTTACTGATTTATTAAACTAATGTTTTCCAATCCATCTTCTTCATGGATGAATATTCTAGGAATAACTATATATGTATGGCCTATGAGGATAAGTAAGAAACCACTTTTAGAGAAAACTAGGGAATTTTATACTATTGGTTGATTCCATTCAGTCTAAAGAATTTTTGGTCTACATACAAACATTTCATGCACCACACTATCAGATAGATATCAATGAAATTAGTGGGGTTAAACATGGATGATATAGTGATTAAAACTTTCCATCTCTAGTACAATCTCAAGGATCTTGAGAAAGTGTTCAAATTCCACCTGGTCCCATCACCTGAAAATGAACCCCCTAAAGTATGAATTTAGGATTACCTCTAGAAAGTTCATCATCTTCATTTTTAGGTATAGAGTAATTAAGATCCATTGAGAGAATATTTAGGCTATCTATAATATTACATATTCATGAAACCTCCAGGAGTTTCAAGGTCTCTAAGCCCACTTGGCCTATATTCAATGATTCACTGCAAATCTAGATAGTAAGTATCATCTCTTTTAAAAACTCATTAATAAAGGAACCATCTACAACTAGTATGAATACTTATAGGATTAATTTGATGATATTAATAATTATCTATTGTATCCTATGGTATTGATGACTCCCATCCCAGGGAAGCCTATGTTCATTTATGTGACCACCTTGGAACAGTCCTTTTTCACCCCTATAGATCATAAAAATAATGAGCATCTAAGAAACATCCTATATTGAAATAGTTGTGGGCTCCATGAAAAAGAAATTAGGTATCCTACTATTTATAAGAGTTTTCTCACCATGGTCTTTGTAGTTCAGAAGCTACTGCACTAATTGATGCACCTTGAGATACATTAGGTATCCTATATTGATCCATTGAAATAAATTCTCAAAAAAACCATGTTGACATCATAAAAGAAATATTTTTATATTATTAAACAATATTGTGACATAATATCAGTCCCCTATAAGTCTTATAAGGGAGAATATTTGGTATATTTTCAAGTTTTTCATCTGACCCTTGTGAAATTTCCCTTGGATGTTGACTTAATAGACAAATTTATCCTATACATGGATCAAATGACACAATTTTGATAGATTAATTTAGGTAGTAACTCTCATAGATCAACTGGAAGAAAACTAAAAAACCCAAACATAATAGGGTAATCCTTGGGATTATCATCATCACTCCTATACAGGTCATCTTTCAATACCAATTCCTATTTTCGGATGGTTGTACCAACACAAGGCCAAGTATTGGGATCTTATCACTAGCCTTAAGCTCACCCTCATGATTTATTTTCTCCACCTACATGTGAAGGGTGAATCCAAGTTGTCATCAAGATTATCAGTGATGATTATTTCATCATGAAGATGAAACAATTTCACCTTTTATAGTGGAATCACTAGTGGATGGACCAATTACCCTCCTTGTTAGAGGGGACTCATATTCCCCAACCATAGAATGAACAAATAGATTCCTTTGAAGGCCTGGATACATCTCTTGTAAAGTCTGACCAGAATGAATTAGTTATTTATATTTCACATCAAAGTTTCCTTACCCTTATTTATTTAGAAAATAAAGACTAATTGGTAAACTAATTGGTGGTTGACACTTTTACAACAGGGACCTCAAATTCCTCAGTAAAAGAAGAATCACCCTATTATATAACTCCCTTCATTTAGTATCTATAACATTGAACTCTCATACCAAATTGATCTGATATTGAGAGAATCTACAAGAATATGGTATATTTTATCACTCACGGTGTCCCTATCCTTGAGAAGACCCTTTATAGGCATGGGTTTGATAGAATTGTCCTCTATTTCATACAAGGGGTCGATATCCCTCAAGTTATGCAAGAGGTCCACATTGGATCATGTGGGTCCCATCATTAGGGATTGAGTCTTTCTCGCCAGATTTTTAGGTTGGATTACTTATATCTGACCATGGTTTTTAACTGTATCGAATTCACCAATTGGTTTAATTCATTCCAAATCCATTCCAATTTCATGCACTAACCACTTGATTTTATATATACCAACTATCACTCCTAGACCTTTTTCATATGTGGGCTTGATGTTGTGGTTCCCTACCCATTGCTGACAACTCAATAGTACAGGTTCATTTTGACTACCATATACTTATTTTAAAAATGGACATTGGCCATACCCCCCCCCCCCGGAGGTTAAAACCCAATATGTGATTGTGTTTTTGAAGTCCCACATAATCCATCAGTTTTTTTTTCCTCACACCATTATCATAGAAAACATCACTAACTTTCAACGTGCTGAGATAAAGAAGTTATACACAAAGTACAACATCTGATCCAAACACACTTTCTACTACCATGCGTAAGTGAATGGTAATTTTGAGTCATTAAAAAAACTTGTCTCTAATATATTAAAAAATATTATTATCCAGAATAAGAGGGGTTAGATTGATAATCTCTCCAATTCCCTTTGGGCCAATTGTTCAAAAAATAAAAAATTCCACCCAGGTGACCCCATAATCCTATTATATGGGATGAAAAAGAATTATACCTATAGATTTTCAACTTCTATCCCTAGGGATATATTTTTATGATCATAAAACACCAAACAAGAGAGTAGAGGTCTATTTTCCAAAGTTGTAATCCCTTAAATAAAATAGGATATAGGCATTGTATAATCGGGAAAGGCATCAAAACTAGGTGGAAAGAGCATTCAATAAAAAGTTCTTCCTTCTCTCCTTCCTTAAAATTGATATGGTATTGGCTCCCAGAACACCCATGATACCTAGAAAGAAACCACCAAAACTGGAACCCAAATGGGAAGGACCTTACGTTGTTCATAATTTTTACTCCAATGGTACATACTCATTCATCACCATGGATGGGGAGAACAACACACCTCCCACCAATGAAAGGTTCATAAAGTGTTACTTCATAATAACCCATTAGTCCAAGATGTATGACTTTAAACTACAAATCCTAGTGTCCTAGTCATACGATGCTAGCAGTATGACAATATCCTCAGCATGTGATGATAAATTGTTTCCTTACCTTGTATAATAAACATGAGATGCCTCATATGAAATATATGATATTATCTAAAGTATGATCTATATGACCATAAACTACAGCATTCAACATCCCCATCACATGATATGAAACTGTGTGATACTTAGTTCCTCACCAGAGAGGACGCCCCCTTCCAACAATAGTCTCCTACCATACCGCCTTCCATAACTATGTGTAGATTGATACCCAATTACATGGGATATATAGTGATACCTAAACCCCATATCACTAAGACCAGCTTCAAATACACCACCCAAGGTGATATAATCATCATAACATTAGGGGTCCATAGCCTCTGTTCATGTCGCGTACATTATTTTGGGTTATCGAAGTTATTCCACCCTCACTATAGGTCATGGTCCTAGTCACATGTCACAAAATTATATGAATTATTTATAGTTTCAGGATGTTAAAGTACAATATACCCAATGTGAAAATCATAGGATTCCTCATGTGGAAAACATGAGATTCTAGATGTATCAAACATAAAATTCCTCATGTAAAAATCATGATATAACCCCCAAAAGTCCCCATGGACCTCATAATTAGGTGTACACCCCAAACATATTAAATGACTCACCAGTGGGTTAAAAGAAACCCATATAAAACCATATTGATCCCAATCAGTCATCTGTACCTCATCTCAATGTGTAATCCCCAATAATACTCATCTGGCCTATCTTTAGACCAAGATTCCCTCATGACCCTATATGAGGAGAAAACAATGGTCATCCTTAGTGAGCAATCCCCCCAAAATCCCAATTGATCACAGGAACCCTCTCCCTGGGAGTAAAAATATAAATCATGTTCCTTGAACCATCAATGGGTATGGATGCCCTCATGTCCTAACCTGAGGAAGAGAGAATGGGAAGCTCGATGTGTAAGTCTCGTGCATATCATTGTTGCACATGACATTGAAACTATTGTATACCCTATGAAGTGAGCATAGGATTCCTCAAGTGATGAAATGAGATTCTTCACATGATGATTATGAGATGATACCCCTATACCAGGGAAACATCCATGTGTAATCCCCCAACCACACTATCTTTTCTCCTAATTGTCACTCAGTATCCTATGGCACAATACCACCTCGGCTAAATCTATACAACCTTAAACTTCATCAACCACACATCCTCGACATATGAAGATAAAATTAATGTTAAATATCATTTTCGCACAACTTTAAATAATATGTTCCACATCACTATCACATAGAATAAAAATACATGATTACTTGAGTCATCTCATGATAGATACCCTTTATTCGGGTGTCGGTCGTCTATCTCACCATGTTCTAGAACTATGTTTGGATTGATCCCCAGTCCCATGGGATACATAGTGATTCTTTAATCCCATATCTTGGAACCATACTAACCACCAACCTATTCTGATGACCTTCCCCTTGGGGAAATTCTCAATCCTCACATAATGATATTCTTATCTAAAACATTTGATCATATTCAAGAATATCTCTAAGGGTGTTCTGCTTCCAACTGAGCATCCCTATATTTCCACTTCCTTACTTCATGCCTTCTTTTATTTGGATCCTCATAATCCCCAAAATTTTAATAGGATCCCTAATGGAAATGGTTCCTAGCCACACCAGATCACCTACTATCCCAAGAACATGCCTTGAATGATCTTTGTAAAAATATGGAGGTTCCCTTGTTTCTAACAAAGTCAATGGTTAATCTCACATAAGTTTTACCCATATTATAATGGTGTTATTGTGGAAACTATGTTTTGAACATGGAAAACTATCATTCCCTACCCATTAGTCCCCCATTTTAATGGTATAGATATCATATGTCAAAATATACCCTCCTTTCAAATTCTCTTTATTCTGGTAAAATTTTAACATTGTTGATGTTATCCTCCCATGAATTCACGAATAATGACTAATCATGATGGAATTTTTGGAACTTTCCCAATTAATATTCTTTTTCCACTTATCATTCAACCACATATGATAATGGAAAATCCCTATAACTCCTTGTTTATCACACCAATCATGGATCACATGGTTTTAGGACTCAATGAATAACTTTAAACAAGATAGACTAAGATTCACTGGCATTACCTTGATGGAATAAAGATCCACCTATATGGTTTGAACTCCAAAAAAAATAAACTAGGAACTCATTATCCAAATATCATGAACTTAAAATATTTGAAAATCCACAATCTGATCATCATGACCTTAAACTATGTGTGGCTTGTCTCAAAAATATGCATGGAACTGGGTCTACATGGCCATCTCTTTAGGTGGATTTATTACTTATTCATTCCAAACAAACCTTTTCAAGGCACAAAACCCCCAAAACCATCCCCCTTTTTGTCCCAGATGAATGAACCTAAACCATCTAGCTACTGTATTTTTTTTATGAAACTTTAAACTATAGGGATGGATTCTCATCCTCACCCGATAGGATAACCCCCCTTCAGGCATTAGTCTCATATCATACAGTTTTCTAGAACCACATGTGGATTGATTCAAGTTTCAGGGAATATGTAGTGACACTTAGACCCAAATATCTATCCCAGCTACATATACCCCCATTGAGTATGACCAAATTCATTAACTCTTGGCACCTAACTCTGTTCATGATCTATTAGGTGGTAATCGGATGAAAAAACTATCTCACCATCCCCTTTGGACATAGCTATGTGACCTTAAACACCATAGACCCATGGTCCAATAATCATGACCTTAAAATGTTTATAAATCCTTGGTCCAAGAATCAAAACCTTAAACTATGTTCAACCTACCTTGTGATTCTTTTTGTCATAAGGCATTCTTGGCACTAATTCATGTCGAGTTATAAACTCTCAAACACCACATGAATCCTCCTAGAGTAACACCATTTGGTATGAGCTCTACATCCATAAACTAAAGTCATGTTCCAATCATTTTGACCTTAATCTATGAACAACCAGCCTATATTACCCCCAATATACACCTAGTATTCCTCACCAATCATTATTATGAAAACTAATTCTCCCTTTTCACCACATACTCACTTGATAGAATTTCCCCTTTTGAAACCGGTCTCCTACCATGCCATGCTTTAGAAATATGTGTGTATTTATTACCCATAAAATGGGATACATAGTGATACTTGGGTCACATATCCTGGGTCCTGCTATAAAAATTATTTTTTCCCAGATCTTGTTTAGGCTCCCCTTTCTCCACAGTTGTCCTTACCACCTTCACGCATACTAAGGTGTTGTGAAATTTAAGTAAGGTTGTATGATTCCTATAAACATAAACCATGTGAAATCTTGTGTGGTATTGAGTATCCTTACCCCTCTCTTTATGATGTGTTTTTCCCTACCATATGAGCTCCTCCAAACAGTATAAACACTATGACCTTAAACTATTATCCCTACTACAAGCACCATGATTTTAAACAATGTGCAGCAACTCATACATATACCCCTAAATATTTACCCATTTAGTATGATTGACATGACCTTAAAATACCCCATTAAAGGGGTTCCTATGTCAACCAGGTTGAAATATTATAGGGTAAACCTATGTAAATGTTGAACTTTCTCCCTTCACATCACCCTTGTGACTTAGGAAAAATGGGGGCATGAATGTAAAAGGTAAAAAGCTAACAGGACTAATCTTTGGGCCAAGACAAATCCTAGTTATTCTTACTAGACCCACTGGTAGAGGAAAATGTTAGATACAAACCTTAACTTTCCTTACTTCATGAGGTGAGGTCCCTCGTGATGTACCACCACTTGTATTCCATTTTTGTGAATCTCACTACCATGGGGGGTGGGGATATTTTTTCATCCACATCGATTCACATGCCCTTATTATAAAACATTAAATGGTGATACACATTTTCTCACCAAATGAAACTAAACTATACAACATCAAGGTCAATTCTATGTGACCTTAAACCACAACAATCACATGTCCTTGTTGTATGATGTTAAACAGAAAGTTCAATAACCTTACTGTAAGATGTAAAACTAAATGCCTTCCATCCACATTTCATGATTTAAAACTACAAAATACTTTTCTCTCTATTCCTAAAGTACCTTTACAGTCTTCGGTGTTGGTCTCCTATTGCACCACATGAGTTCTATTACTATCACTTATTAACCAAGACAACGCTCACCTTGGAAGGTGAGTCTGAATATTTATCTAAACGATATACCCACTAAAATGAGTTAAAAATTAGGTTGGTGTAATCCTAGTAGTATTTAACTCCAACCAGAAAAATATCTCAATTCACCCCCATGCTTCACATATTCCTTGATTTTGATCTCCACCATCTTCGACAACCGAATGGGGCCCCTAAAGGTGATGGTTTTTTCCCAAAATAGATCTCCATATATCATGTATACAAACCCTTAAAGATGTTAAATGAAAATTTTATTGATCTCATGTTTTAAAATATGGTCAATATTTGAACCTCATTTATACATCCCCATTATAGGAAGTATTATAGAATAATTTCTATTTCAAATGTGGCTAGATTTCATCCTTTATCAGTCCATCACTCCTCCTTGAGTTCTGAATCCTAGTTGTCAAAATTCATGTCCCACATACTCCCATTTGATCAAGTAGAATCCAAAACTCCTTGAATAACCTTTCTTATGAACTTATACACATTGGGAAATTAATTCAGTTGTGTAGAGTCCCCCTCTCCAACCAAGGGCTCCCTAGTCAGGGAACCCCCACAGGTCAATGGATCATTCTGACCCCACAATTCTTAAAAATATCATATAATTGAGTTATAACGTCTCGGATTTTACATTTATTATATTTTGATATTATATGGATTATTTTCAAGACTTTTCATTGAGATGGTCTATGATTTTGAGGCCCGGTGTGCCTCAAAAAAATTCTTGAAAAAAATTAAATATTTAATAGCACACGCACCAGTTTTTCTAAAAAATGGAATAAATCTTAAATGGGTTCCCATATAAAAAATCCAAGAGCACTATTGAGTTCAGAATAGCATCTTTACCCTATAAGTGACATAACATTAATCGGCACAGGTTCTTTTCAAAAAAATGTCTCAGACATGAAAGGAATAAAATAATTTAATGAATATTATTTTGACGCAGCAAACTAATTCTATCCTTTAATTCAAACCTTTATAAAACTCACATGTTTAGCTTCATAACCCTATGAATTTTATGAGTTACATTAGAGAACTAGAGTAGAACCCATGGTTGGACAACGTCGATGACAGATTTTCAAATCATAGATTGACGATCGGTGCAAGGCAGGATCAAGGGATCTCTTCAATGAATGCGATGCAACTTATTTCTTCATCAATGATTGATCCAAATAGAGGTAGGGTGTTTTTTTGTGAATATTCATCCTTTTATTAATCCTATATGAAAAGAGGTCAATTCAATGAACAAAAAATGATCCTCACATTGTCAGTATATTTAATTGGATGGAATTATTTATTTTGGTTTGTTGATTTTCCCCTCTCTATTTGTCCTTCTACGATGATGAATCAAGGACAAACAAAAAACTTCCAAGGTTTGTTCCCCAATTTCATGGTTAATGGATTTTCCCCCAAATTTTCTTCATGTGATCATCATTGGTAATCCCTTTCCCTACGATTCGATAGATACATGACTCTGAATCATTGTGCAACTGTTATACAATGCATCAGATCCATGCCGTGGGTACAGAATGTGCAGATGGATATAGATTGCAGATTTAATGGTGGATATTAGTAGATCAGGGGATAAACATGAATGGTTCTAGGGTTCCCTACCTTTCTTGGGTGGAAATGGTAAATGAGGAGGCGACACTCAGATCCGAAAAGGTGGCAACATAGATAGCCCAGGGCAATGGCGGTCGGTGGTGTAGGAGGCGGTGTTGTCAATGGCATAGGAGGAGGTGATGTCAGTGGTGTGAGATGCGGCATACATAGAGGGGCCAGCGGGGCCAATGGCGGTGGATATGGAAGCAAGATATGTGAGGTGTGGTGGCGGATGCGGGGCAGGATAGGCTAGGCGGGTTGGGTCAAGATGGTGGGTTGGGTCAGGCTGGTGGGTTGGGCCAGACGAGGTGGACCCGGCTCAGATCTAGCTTGGGTCCAGGTAAGGTTGGGGAAACTGGGATGGATCCTAGTTGTGGTCAATATCTGCGATCAAATTTGGTGTTCGACTGCGGTGGTCGATTGTGGTGTCATGGCAGCTTGAGTTGTCGCGGGCACAATGATCGTGCGGCTAGTCTGCTAGAAATTGACCACAGTGATCAGTCAGTGTGGTAGGTGGACAGAATGTGATGGTTAGTCCACATGTGGATGGTTGGCATAGTATGTGGACCGACCCTAGAAATAGGTACACCAACTGTGGTGGTAGGTCCCCAATCCCTGACAAGTATGTGAGTAGCTTCATTCAAACGGCCATAACTCCTAAACAGAGCATCCAAACGATGTGCCATCAGTGGAAAAATGACCCTGATGTTAAGATGTTCAAATAAATAGTTCTTAAGGATATTCCTTTTCCTTTTTTTAATAATTGTAGTTTTATTACATTCCCTTGGGCCTTTACTTGAGGGTACATTGCAGTATTACATCCACCTCATTGGATTGTAATACCCTCTAGAGGTTGAGTCTCAGATAGAGTTGTGGTTTCCCTCTACAAGACTAGAGTATGAACATATATAATCCTTAGTTATTTTTTAGAATTATCATGACCTCATTGAGTAGGTCATTGATCCTCCATCTAGTGGGTCATATTTATAGGGTTTGTGGAATCATTGGCATACAATCCCCTATGTAGTGGGTTGATCGAGATTGGGTTTGTGATGTCCCCTAATGGTTCCAGGTGTGACCCCATATCTATGTATCATAGTCTTCTTTGACCAATTCATTCTATTTGGGAAGGGCCCAAATGATCTATACCTCTTCTTTGAGTGTCTCTGATGATATCATGGCTCGAGGAGTTATTTCTCCCATAATGAGTGTTGCTTCGAGAAAAATCTTGTGGCTAGAAGCTGGTTATGACCGCCTAATGGCATGGAGTATCTCCTGAGTATATCTGAGTTTTCTTTACTTATTGTATCTATTATATAGTGTTACATCTTTTATTTTGTTGACTATACTTTTTTATTTGTGTTTATTGTTTTTGGGTTGTCCTGATGAGTATTATTATACTCACCCATTCACGTTCTTTTCTCACATGTGTCATGTCTTGTGCAGATGGTGGCCCTTTTTATGGTGTTCTAGGAGGACTAGGAGTGGGGTGGAGCATAGTTTGAGCTAGGCAGACTGAGGTGTTTACTGGGAGAATATCATTGACATAATCCTATCCCTTGGAGTAGGTTGGACTCTATATTTTCAGTTGGACTTGTGTACATACCTTTTGTGGTGGGCTTGTATTTTGTCTTATTTAATACTACTTTACTTCTTATTGTACTCTGGTTTTCTGGATCTTAGTTGTATGCATGCATTCTATCAGTTATTTTAAATTTCATAATTTTGTGGCTTGGAGATGTGTGTGTGTGTGTGTGTAGGTACCTTAGGCTAAATCCTCCCATTTGAGAGAAATTTCTGCTTGGTGCTAGTCCCCATCCCCTAGCCTATTGGAGGTGGGTTCAGGATAGTCATAGAATGGGCCCCACTGGGACAGGTCATGATAGAGTGGTATCAGAGGTGGTCGGTTCTACTTTAGGACCAGGACTTTGTGATGTTGGTTTTAGGAAACAATGTTAAGTCTCTGGAGTTCATCTTTCAGGCTTGGGACTCTAGTGTTGGTGTAGTGGCCAACATATCCATACACCAAGACTCTGAACACATACTTTTAGACTAGGTACATGATAACACTAGTTACAGGGAATAACAATTGTACATGCATCATATTGGAATGGTTGTGTTTTCCATGTACTTCTTAAGTCAACTCCCCACATATACACTATTGATCATGGTTCATCTTTTTTTATTTCAGGATGCATCCACATAGATATCTATCCAAGACTCTATTTCCTAATCACAAAGATGATCCACCTATTGATGACGCGTTGGTAAAGGGGCATGTACTGGAGATAGCACCTCCGAGTGGTTTACCATCTATACCACAACCTAAATAGAAATAACAAGTACCAGCACTACCAGTTGAGGATTCACAAAGTCTAAGTGTATTAAATTATTTTTAGAGGTCATGAACTTCTAGGTTTTAGGGTGATCTCGACACCCATATGGATGAGGATTTTCTAGAGGTAGTCACCCGTGTTTTCTTCCTTGTGTGGAGGTCTACCGACCAGATGGAAGCCCTTTCCATGAGTCTTCTTCAGGGATCTATAGGGTGATGGTGGAGCTCGGTGACTCAGTCACATGATGAGAAAAATATATCCTAGATATACTTCAAGCATCTCTTTAGAGGTGAGTTCTATCTATCCATGTTGTGATTAGTATGCATACAATAGCTTCTATATCTACAATAGGGTAGTATGGTCGTGGAGTTGTATTCAAAGGACTATACTTATATTTCATGATACTCCTTGGATATGGTGTGGGCTAGTTCTTTAAGGATCTAACCTTAAATCATGGCCTATTCTAGGATATTAGGGCATCAATGGTATCCCTTATAATTTCTACTTATGTGGGGGTACTTGAGCAAGCCATGTTAGTGGAAAGTTTTCTGGTAGAGAAAACACTAATAGTAGGAGATGTTCGTGGGCACTGTTAGATGATACCTTAGGGATAGGTAGCCAAAAATAGTCACTAGGATCCAAATAGATTAGGTACTTTAAGAGTAAATCCTAGGAATCAAGGTTAGTGGTATAGGGCTCACATGGTGGATTGAATCAGCTAAGGGATAGGTGGTGTTTCTCATACAATGATTGGGGACATCTGGAACGAGATTTCCCAACCCTTCGTATAGATTATTAGGATATGATCAAGGGACTAACTAGATAGAGATAGATATAGGAGAAGGGTGGTATTTAGGGCGTTGGACATGGTATATGGACCAGTAGTGTAGCAAAAGGTGGTCGGGGGTTCAATATATTACCACTACCACCACCAGCTGGTCCACGCCAGTCTTAGGTAGTTGGTGGACAGGGATGAGGCTAGTTGTAGGCTATGGAGTCTTATTACTTTGAGGATTTAGGGATGATATGATTTATGGTCTATGTCTTTTATACCTTATATGAAGTATTGATAGACACAAGTTCTAGTCATTATTTTCTTTCCATGAATCTAGATTGATACTCTAAGATTCTGGTTGAACTGGTGACTTGACCATTACATTTAGAGAAACCTACTAGAGGAGACTCAATGATCACACACTGGTGCTACCAATTTAACCTAACTCAAATAGGTGATATTTTTGGTTGGGATCTCTTGGTAGCAGTTTCAAGTCCTCACGGTTTCATTCTTAGTATGGACTTGTTATCTATAGCTCATACTCAGATTGATTGTTTTAGGCGAAGAGTGTAGTGTATCCATAGTGACAGGACCAAGTTTTCTTTTATAGGTGAAAAGTAAAGATTTGTTGTGTATTATGGACTCACACAAATAAGGGTGAATCTTCTTACTCATCAGTTAGCTATTCTCACCCTTAGTGTAGTGGATAATATGAGTCCTCAATTTCTTAAAGTGGTGGTGGAGTAGGTGGATGTTTTTTCTAAAGATGTTCCATGTTTACCTCCTCATCTAGAGATATACTTTATTATTGATCTAAACCCTATGATGGATCATATATCTACACATGCATATCATATACCTCCCCATAGATCTTCGTGAGATGAGGGTACGGTTGGAGGAATTACGAAGGAAGGTCTTTGTGATACCCATTGTTTCACCCTGGGCAGCCCAAGTTTTGTTTTCCAATAAGGCATATGAGTGCTTAAGGTTATGTTTGGATTATTGGAACTTAATTATAGTTACCATTAAGAACATGTATCCACTATTGAGGATCGATGACCTCTTTGATCTGTTAAAGGGGGCATGGTGGTTCTCAAATATTAACCTCAGATCATGTTATAACTAGGTATAATTACGGGATGAGGATATACTAAAGACAACCTTAAGAAGTTTTTATAGTCACTATGAGTACTTGGAAACATTTTTTGGCATGAAAAATTCCCCATCATTTTTCATGTGACTCATGAACCATAACTTTTAGCCTTACTTAGACCAGTTCGTGGTGGTCTTCATTGATGACATCTTGGTGTATTCAGCATCTGAGGAGGATCATGCGAGACACTTAAGGCTAGTTTTGGACACTCTCTGAGAGCACCATATTTATGGAAAGCTCTCAAAGTTCTAGTTTTGGATTTGATAGGTCCAGTTTTTGGGACACATCATCTCAGAGGCTGGAGTTGTAGTGGATCCAGTGAAGGTTGGGGTAGTGCTTTGTTGGGAGCCCCCCAAGAGCGTTACTGAGGTGTGGAGTTTCATTAGATTTGAAGGGTACTATCATAGGTTTGTACCCAACTTATACATATTTTCATCACCCTTAACATCTTTGACACAAAATGGGTATCCTTTCATGTGGATAGAAAAGTTCCATCACTGTTTTCAAGAGATGAGATAGAGGTTGATGAGCGCTCCCATCATACGTTTACTAGAGGAAGGTGTTGAGTATGTGGTATACTATGATTCATTAGGAACCAGGAATGGTTGTGTCCTTAATTCAAAGTAAAGTGGATATTTTCTATGGTTCATTCCAATTGAGACCACATGAGCCCATGATCTTGAGTTAGCAATGGTAGTATTCACATTGAAGGTGTGGCGACACTAACTGGTGTGTGAGTAGTTTTTTGTCTACTTTGATCACAAGAGACTCAAGTATATATTCTCTATGAAGGATATAAACTTGATATTGAGTTGGTTTCTAGAGTTCCTCTAGTACTATTAATTTGAGATTTTTTATACTCCTAGGAAGGGGAATGTGGTGTAACATGCTCTTAGTAGTACGATATCTAGTTCACATTTATTGAATGAGGGAACCAAGAAGTTGGCCTCATTGTAGTTATCCTTTGTGGATGGAGATATATTATCTTAGCTCCATTTTATGGTTTTCACCCCTACACTCTTACAGAAAGATAGGGAGGCATATATTGGGGATACTGACTACAAGAAACTACATGCCCGATTTTCTACAAGGCATACTTCTGATGGATATTCAAAAGGTGGGGGGCATGTCGTTCTCTTCATAGGATGCACGATGGTACCAGTGATATTGTGGGAGGATGTTTTGAGGGAGTTTCATACATCCCCTTTGGAAGTAAATCTAGGTATGGATAATATGTAACAGGATCTTCGACACTAGTTTTGGTGTCCATAGATGAATAAAGGAGTTGTAGATTTTTTTCTCGATACCTTACTTGTCAGCAAGTGAAGATTGAGCACCAAGTTCCAGTGATTTTAGCTCAACACCTTGAGGTACCATAATATAATTTTGATGAGATATCAATGTAATTCATGGTTACTTTATAATGAATTTATAGGGGACACGATGTCTTCTGGGTGATCATTTATAGAATCACCAAGTAGACCCACTTCCAAGCTATCTGATAGTAGAGTTCAGTAAAGAGATTGGTATGCCTTTATGTTTAGGAGATAGTTCAAATACATGGAGTTACATTGATGATTGTTTCTGATTATGATGCTCGTTTCACATCCTAGTTGTGGAAGAGATTATAGGAGGGGTTTGGGACCCATTTATTCATGATCATATCATTTGACCCAAAAATGGATAACTAGACTGAGTGGACCATTCATGTTCAGGAGGAAATGTTGTGGGATTGCATGTTAGACTTTTTCCATAGTTGGGATGATCACCTACCACTGGTGGAGTTCGCATAAAATAATATCTACCATTACACCATTAGTATGGCACTGTTTGAGGCTTTGTACGTTTGACCCTATATTTCACCACTTAGTTTGATTGACCTAAGAGAGTTAGCACTCAAGGTCCCAGAGTTGGTGTAAGCTACTATAGAGAAGGTGAGGATCGTCCATGAGAAGATGAAGACTACACAGATCTATCATAAGTCTTGTGGTGATATGTAAAGAATTCCATTGGATTTCAAGGAAAGAGACCATGTGTTCCTATAGGCTTCACCATGATGTGGATTGTGGAGATTTGGATAGGATGGTAATATATCTATGAGTTTTATCATCCATTTCTTGATACTATGTTGAGATGGTGAGGTAGAATACCACTTAACTCTACCTCCTCATTTAGACCATGTACATGATGTTTTCCAGGTGTTTCGGCTGAGGAGGTACATGCATGACCCATAAAACATTATTGATTTGGTTGAGATAAACATCAAGGATGGATCAACCTTTTCTAAATACCCAATAAATATTTAGGATCGGTAGTAGAGGATACTTCAAGGGTGATTGATTACTTTAGTGCATGTTTGGTGGTGTCACAGGAATCTCCAGGAGAACACATGGGAGCGGGAGACTTAGATTCATGCTCACTACCCTCATCTATTTGATTATCCATTATTTTTTATTTTTAGGGATGTAAATCCCCAAGGTGGGGAGTATTTAACATCTCATATTTTAATTGTTTTCTTTTTATATATTATATGGATTATTTTCCAAACCAGGTGCTAAGATGGTGTGCAATTCTATGGCTCGGTGTGTTCAGAAAAAATGTTTGAAAAATATTAAAATATTTAATAGCACGTGTACACCGTTTTTCTTAAAAAGTAGAATAACTCTTAAATGGGTGACCGTATCAAAAATTTGAGGCCACCATTGATTTTAGAATATCAGATTAACCCTAGCCATGACTTATCATTGGTTGGTGCGGGTTGTTTGTGAAAACATTTTCACTGATGTGAAAGGAATAAAATAATTTAATGAAGATTATTTTGATGCAACGGCCTAATTCTCTCCTTAATTAATGATTACAAAAAAAATCCATAGGTTTATCCAAGTAACCCTTTGAATTTGAATAGTTACATTTGAACAACAGAGGAGATCCCATGGGTGGATGATTTCGATGATAGATTTAAAAATTAGATATCGATGATTGGTGCAAGGTAGCATCGAGGGATCTCACCAAAAAATGCAACACCACTTCATTCTTTGTCAATGATCTATCCAAATCATGGTAGGGTGTTTTTTTTTGGAAATATTTATCTTTTTATTAATCATGGATGAACATGAGTCAATTCAATGAGTTTTAATTGATCCATGCATCGTCAATTGATTTAATTTAACAGAATTATTAATTTTGCTTCATTGGTTTCCCCCTCTTATATTATCCTTCTACGATGACGAATTAAGGCCAAATGAACAATTTTTTAGGTTAGTTCATCACTTTCATGGTTTATGTATTTCTCCCCCAAATTTTCTTCACATGATCATCATTGGTAATCCCATGTCCAATGTTTTGATAGATACTCGGCTCCAGATTGTTGTGCAACCGTTATTCGGTACATCATATCTAATCCATGGGTATGAAATGTGAAGATGTCTATGGATCGAGGATTCGATGGTAGAGATGGGTAGATTGGGGATAAAAGGGGATGGATCTAGGTTTACATACCATTCCTGGGTGGTGCATGGAAGATGTGAATATGGTGGCCGGATCCGGTGAAGTGGCAGTGTTAGCTGCCCAGGGCGGTGGCGGTGTCGGCAGCCCAGGGTGGTGGTGTTCAATGGTGATGTCGGCGGTGCAAGATGTGGTGGATGTATAGGGGCCAGTGGGACCAACGATGGCAGATGCGGTGGAAGGATACATTAGGAACGACGGAGGATGCGGAGCGGGCCGAACCAGGTGGGTTAGTCCAAGTGGGTTGGGTTATGATGGTGGGTCTGTTCAGGCTGGTGGGTCAGGCCACACGAGGTGGACCTGATTCAGATTTGGGTTTTGTTAGGGAAATCGAGGTGGATACCGGTTGCAGTCGACTTTATTAATCAACCACATCACTCAACCGTGGAGATCAACTGTGGTGTTCGAACATGGTTTCGTGACATCTCAAACTGCCATAGGCACAAAGACCACATGGCCAGTCCACGACCAGTCGACCGCGGTGGTCAGTCGGTGCAGCAGGTGGACTCACCATGATGGAAAGTTCATGGGTGTTCTATCTATGTGGTAGGTGTACCAATAGTGATGGTAGGTGGACTAACCATGGCATTAGGCCCTCAAACCCCAACATTTTTATGGATATCTTTGTTCAACCGGTCATAAATCCTAAACGGATCATCCAAATGACATGTCATCATTTTCAGCATGACCCATATGTTAAGATGGCCAAATAAAGAGTGACTTGGTCTCTTCTTTTTCCTAGTTTGGACTAGTATAGGTTGAGTGTGTTCCCTTGGTCCTTTCCTCGAGGGTACATTATAGCATTACATCCACATCACGGGATTGTAATCACCTCTAGAGGTCGAGTCTTAGATAGAGTTGTAGTGTCCCTCTGTGAGACTGAAATGCGATACCCTATCATCCCAAGTGAAGTTTTTCGAATCATCATGACTTCCTTAATCATGTCATTTATCCTCCATCGAATGAGCCGTATTGTTAGGGTTTGTGGAATCGTTGGCATATGATCCCCTATGTAGTGCATTGATCCAAATTGGGTTTGTGTTGTCCCCCAGTGGTTCTAGGTGTGACCCCTTCTATATGTATCATAGTATTCTCTGACCAATGTGTTCTCGTTAGGTGGTACCTAAATCATATTGACCTCTTCATTTAGTGTCTCAGATGATATCATGGATTGAGGAGTGAATTCTCCCGAAATGAGTGTTTCTTTGAGTAGAATCTTGTGGATGGAATTTTATTATGACCGCTTGATGGCATGGAGTCTCTCCTAAGTATATCTGTGTTTTATTTACTTCTGATATCTATTATAGAGTGTTACCTCATGTATTGATCTGACTATACTTGGTGCTTTGTGTTTAGTGTTTTTGGGGTGTCCTACTAAGTTTTGTTATACTCACCCCTACATTGGATTTTCATGTACATGTCATGTATTTTCCAGATGGAGGCCATTTTCATGGTGTCCTGGGAGTTCTAGGAGTGGGTGGATCATAGATGGATCTGGGAAGACCAAGGTGTTTTCTGGGACCATACCTTTGACGTAGTCCTTGATATTGGAGTCGGTTGGAATCTTTACAGTTTCAGTTGGACTTGTGTATAGACTCTTTTTGTTGGGATTATATTTGGCCCTATTTACTTTTCCTTTATTTCTTGTTGTACTTTGGTTTTGGGATCTTAGTTGTATGCAGGCATTCTATCAGTTGTTTTACATTTTATAATTTTATGTCTTGGAGATGTGTGTTTGTGTGTACAGGTACTTGAGGATAATGCCTCCCATTTGTGGGAAATTCCTACTCGATGTAAGTCACTAGCCCCTAACCTATTAGAGGTGGGATTGGGGTAGTAATGACACGGTACACTATGGGATGGGTCATGACATGAGTGTCCTTATATTTATCTATTTTTCTCACAAGGAGCATGACTCTCATGGGATTATAGGTATATAGTAGGTTTTTTCATTAGTATGATTGATTTTAAGTAAAATAAGGTATATGAACATCATAAATTAAAAAAAACATGAAATCCTTATTGAGGATGTTTATTCACTATCTAGATCTTCTCTTTTATTTCAAAAAATAATCAGGCCCCCTACGGCTCAACCTAGGTTAGAGACTACTCTACTCTATCCAACCTCTACTAGGTGGACTCAAGGGCCCAATGCCACTCAACCATCTTTATCACTTCATATTCATTAATAGAGAGAACCTCATTAGATAAATTCTACACCTGGACCTATTTATCCCTACACTCATCCACCAAGGATACTACCTCTACTACTTAGGCCTTAGTCCATACTAGCTACACCCTTAAGTGATTTATTGTCCCTTCCCTAGTATCAACAATTTCCTCATGTTGTTACACCTTCCCCTTCAGCCGATTGAGCTCCTGCTCAGCCACCTAGAGTACTTTGGTGCCCTTAGATTTCACCTCATACCATGAAGTGCCAATCTCCTTCCACTCCACCCACACTCTTTTGGTGGGATAGTCTCAGACCAAAGCATGAAGGTCATGGTATTCGGCACTTCCAATCCCTAAGATCACAAGAAAGTGGTGGGGGCCACATATATATTTTTATATCATCCCACTGAGTGTGGGTGATGAAGTTCCACACACTTATCCATGCTCTATTCCAGACAATCCAATTCTCCTCAGCCACATTGGGGATGGAGTCCTTGAAATCCTCATATGGTGTAGGCTTGTACTCAGGGAATGTTTTCAGCACATTATTCGTAGGGTCATCCATAGGTATTTACTCAGATAGGCTATGATACATGACTATAAGAATATTTTACTCATCTGACTATTCACCTGCAGCTTCATTCAAGACCTCCTTAGGCACATTCAGGGAAGACTCGATGGCCAAAGTCTCCTTGATCATTTCTATTGATCCCATAGCTTTGGCCACCACCACCTCATGCACATTTTAGGAATGCTCAACCATCAAAGTATCCTCTATCACACCCATTAAGCACAAATATTTGGATGATTCCTCCTTACGTACTTCTAGGGAAGTATCGACCATCACATCATCCTCAACCACCTATATCGAGGAGAAAACCTCATCCACCCTTTATGAGTATAGAGAATCATCTATCACCATATCGGCCACAGTCCCGACCATTTAAATCATCACCACTAGCAGTTCATCCCCCAACACAGTTTACACAACCATTAAAATAAAATAATAGTGAGCTCAACATGTGAGAGGAAAAAAGGATAAAGGTAGAAATGGAGAAGGATTAAAAGAATCATAAAGACTGTATAATAGTTTAGAAATGTTCACTATAATCCCTACCAACAATAGGATCTCTATAGAGACCAATGCCCTAGATCTAGAGGTCTTCTCCCTAAATAGAAGAGTTTTCTCTATTAAAAAGAAACAACCAATTCAGAATAAGCATAATAATACAATTCCTCAAACTAAATATGGGGAGGATTGGATAGTACAAGGTTGTTCTCAGTGTAGTTGATTCACTGATCCATCCAAAAGCAGAGCCTCAATAATAAATGGTTGGATACCTATAACCAAATTGTTAGGCGGAGGTTTCATTCCTTACCCTTCAAGGGTTGAACCTTTCTTTTTGTTTCTCCTAATAACCATTAGGTATCTCACTATCCTATATATTAGTTGATCCCTATATAGGCCATGGAAAATAGGTTAGAAATTCAGAAGGAATAAAAAAATTGTAAGTTAACAGGAAAGTTATAAATTTACCTAATTGTTAATGGGATCTCCTTCCTAGAGGAGTCCAGGTAGGCAACACTCCCCCAAGATTCCTCATCTACCAACCCTCTTGGTTATCCATTCTTATAGCCGATGGACCACTAGGGAGGTTTAAAGGGGAATATCTAAAATTATACTCACCAGATCTTCTATAGGGTGTGCCACACTGTGTGAGTGGTCTATGTATTACATCTTCATGAGTTATTTCACCACTTCAACTCAAGGATTATGGAATTTTGTTCTGGAATGACCTAGCATAGGAAGGTTAATCCCCTCATCTTAGAGATGTATCCACATTGCATAGAGAGAGTTCAGTTGTCTGGATATCTCCTGGAACGTCAAAGAATTATGGAAGACATAATCATTAGAAATATTTGTGTGGTGTAACCACTTCCTTAAGGACACAACATGAACCCTTGAAACTACCTTATAGGGTTTACCTTCCTATCGATGTCATTTTTTAGGATCCTTGGGCGTACCTTTATGCCACCCTCCAAAGCTACAACTATTTCCCCATCAATTGGTCCATCTCTTCCTCCTTGGAGTTCTACCCAAGCCACGACACACCCCTATGCCTATATATTTAGGACTCCCTCTTCAATTTCTTCCTAAAAACTAGGTTTCTTAACATATCACTAGGCTACGAACTCTCCCAACTCTATGTGTACTCATGGAAGAGCTCATAGGGGGAATTGGATGGAAGAAGATCATTCCTTCACCAGCCATCATCCTAGAAAAATATATTCCATGTTTTTTAGAGAACTGAAGGATGTAATTATAACCACACTTCAGTGTAAACCTTTGGAGTTATCCTATGGGCACAACAAAAATGATGGATGAACTGATACAGGTTGTACGGTTCGCAAACAAACTTGAATATGATCCTTTCTTCCAATAATACACCCCAGAATTCAAGGAGTTACAAGGACAACTCCAATGTCTACACTCCACCATTTGTAACTTTCCTCACTGGAAAGGGGGATGAGTGGAAAATGAAGTAAACCACCATCCTAATCCTTTTGAATACCCCAACTTAATACAACTAAAGAGACTGACTCTTTGAAATTTTGAATTTTAACTGTTGTATGTTGGTACCAGGATGTATTGTGGGGTTTGGGTGCTCATACACCCCCCACACCCCATGTGTGTGGTGATCCAGTGATACAAGAAATTGAATGGGCTACAAACTTGAAGAGATGTCTTCCTATGGTTGATGTGTCACAACACCATACACAACTTTTCTAGAACCAACAATACTATATTGATGTGATTCCCTATCACCATCACTTAAACACTGATTATTTTGCTTAGAAACACCCCTATGTGTTTATCATAGACCAGAACATCCATCCACATATGAGAACCATGGTGAATCATGACGGTCAAACTATGGGGGTGTCAGGCTTCCCGTTATACCCTAACATGTACCACTGGCTTGCCTATAGGTTCACATACTATGAGTTATATTTGTCTCAATATGATACTGTCAAACATTGGTGATACATCCATGGAAGTTTCTATATTGGTTTTTTTTCAAAAATAGCTAAACCAATTATTTAATAGGAAATCCTTCATACTCATCTTGAACACTTTTTACCCTTGATCCAAGAAAATAAAAAACCTTGAAACCTATGGTATTTGTTCATGGTCCTCGCATATGTCCTCTATATGGAGAAAATCATAATACATTTCCACCTAAATGGGTATCTCAACAATTTGGCAGAGATATCAGAGTTTGAATCCAACTTCCCAGTGGTTTATATGAAGGGTATTGGTCCCTAGAGACCACCTAATCAAAAATTTGGGACTGATATCTAGGTGGTGAAAGATGTGAGACTACATAGTCCATACTAACTTATACAACCTATCCCACTTCACCTCTAACTAAATCTCATCACGGGACTGGAATACCCAGTATTCCTAGTACCATTCATTTATAAAATTGATTCCCTAGAATAGATCCCACTCCTCCATCAAGCCTTAGATATGGTCACCCGGGCCCAACTTGAAGATACCTTAGTATTACACAGGGGATTTCTTTCTTGGAAGTGACTCCCTATTAGTGGTAATCATAGGGTTCTAAAAATAATTCAAAGTGGTCTACATGTGGTCCTACACATTGTGATCGGCTGGATCCATGTTCCATATGTACATCCCCAAGGAACTTATGAACAATTAAGAGGGTGTGTCTCAATTAGCATTGGGGATGAACACATCATCCCTAATTCCAAATCCATATAAGATAATCCTCTTTTATAGTGTATAATACTATTATACATCCATTATAAATTTAGGGAGAGTGTCATAATTATTCATAGTATGGAAGCTCTATTTGATCATTATGTTCTCATCTATCTCCCATCATAGAGTAGTTGTAGCTTCATCATATCCATAATCTATCTTCATGACTTTTAGACTTTTCAAAAACTTAATTTTAAAAAATATATATCCATGAATCTCTGGTTCATAAAATTTCATTGTCTCATAATATTCTATTCACAAAAAGAACTATTTGTAGGAGTAAGAATGTTTTGTGAGCACTAGGTATGGAATCAAGGAACACTCACAAAGGAAATGAGTTTTAAAAAAATATAGGTATGGATAATCTTACATAAAATTCATATAGTCCCCTATGGGATACCTCCTCCTATTTATAGTTTTGGGTTAGATCTGTGTTTCATGATTGAGAGGCCCATATTTCCAATTTTTTGTGACTTCACCTCAAAATCCAACCCTCCCCTCCCTCATCAACTCTCATTCGTAGGGGGGATTTATTGATTCAAAAAAACACTCTTTATGGGTGACATAGATGATTTCACAGATGTTACAGGGTGAATTTGGTCCAAAACATTCTCAAAATCCACAAAAGGCACTAGATTTGTGAAAGTTGAAACCTTTGTGAATAGGGCATACCTCACAATGTTCCTCCATTCACCATGAAATATAATCTCATGCAAGTGAAGGTATCCTTAATGAAATGTATTTATTCTCATAGAGGTCACTATATTTTTTGAAATATACCTCCCATATGGAAACTTTTGTGAAACGTACCTTCACACCACAGTATCACATACAAAGACCTCCCTCCCTATGAAATTTAACTGTGCATGACCATTTAATTTCTTCAAAAAACTCTACATTTTTGAAACATAAACCTCCACGATAAAAAAATAAAATGTATCCCTACATGTATACATTGTTGTTGAGAATTATCCCATGAGTTAATGAACTCAAACACCATGGTTGATAATACTTTTTCAAAGGTTCATAATGTAATAAACTAAGCTTTTATAAATAAAATTCCCCTTATAATTTAAATTAAATGTCTTATTATGTATTATGGTTATAGAAAAATTATGCACTTATTTGGTTTTATTATATCCTATCATATTTAAAATACCATTAAGCATATTTACCATTGATAATATAGCTATTGAATATTGATCACATGATTAGTATAAATATAGGGTTTTAATAAATCTAATTGACACAAACAAAGGAATTGATGGTCTCAACCTGTGGGTTCATACCCTATGAAGCCCATTTATTAGATATTATGAGGGATATAGCATCACTCGTATTTTACCTTGACCAATCCCAAACTAATATACAACAACTTAAGCATGTGTAAAACTATTTATAGGAGAATTTCAAGGTCATCAAGATCATGGCCCAAACCATAAACGCTGAACCACCCCATGAATGTCTCACTACCATGAACCTTACCCTTAGGGTGTTTGCTGGTGTATTAAATGGATATGTATCATGACCATAATAATTTGAATTTTTATATTTTATATTCAATATAATAATGTTAATATTTTCTTCTTATCATTACTTTATAAATGATTTTGATTTTTATACAATAAAACACAAATTGTATTTTTAATTGGTATTAAATTTCAATTAAAAATTTTATTAATGGATTTTTTAAATAAATAATATTTTAATAAAATATTATTAATAAATATAAATTTTCATATAATTTTTATGAAGTCAAATGTAATTTTTATAAGGGTTAGAAAAGTGTTATTATCAAAAACCTAGCATTTTCAATAAATTTGTGTTATCATTTTAAAAGTAAAAATTCAAATATTTAAAAAATTATTTAGATAAAATTGATATTATTTTTTGAATCATAATGTCAAAATTATCCAATGGTGAATTTTTCATAATTTTCTAAGATAGTCTAATTTTTGTGTAAAAATTAAATATAGTATAAATATACAGTGTGTATTATGACATCATAATGACCCAAAAGTGATGTAATAAATACTATAAAGGATATCCATAGCCAAAAAATATGTTTTAGCTTTAAAATAATCTGATTTAATGCCAATTTTATTAATTTTATAATGCCTTTATGAATCCTCAAAAATCGTTAATATATTTTAGGGTTTAAAAATCATTTCTTTAAGAGTATAACTCACTTCAACATCATAAAGGATATTATTTTATTAATTTTGGACATTAAACTTAAAAAATAAATAAAACCACTCCAATTTGGAAGAATCCATGGACAAAAACCATGGAAAGGTTTGTGTTTTTTCTCATTTTATTATATAGAGTCCAAAACCTATGTTTGAAAAATAATAAAGTATTCCACACACGTTCCCTATATAAATCCACCCAAGATCCCATTTATCTTCACTAAAAAATCTTTTATGATTTCCTTAGTCTTACCTATCCACTCTATAGTCCTCCCAAGGTGCCCCCAAACTCTTTTGAATCTCCTCCTAATCATTTGGAGTCACACTCTCAAGGTAAGGGGTCTTTTCCTTCTCCACTTTATTCAAGTTTCTTCGTTATTGTATGCCATCTATTTCCAAATAATATTATTGAGGTATGTTATTTCATTTCCATATTAATATCCATTTTCTTTCCAAATTATAAGAGTCCACTTTCTCTCTCATCAACTAATTTTATGAATTTTTAAGTGACATTGTTATGCTACAGAAATTCCACTACGATTTTCCATGCCAAACAATTTTATTGTGAATACCCATACCCATTTTCTATAATGGGTGTTCACCTTTATTAACTTATAATTATTTATTAGGGAATTAAAAGTATTTATTCCACACTCCTTAATCATGGAGGAAAATTTAATGATAAATTATTCCGTGTTTTATGATCTATGTGGTAAACTTAAGCATGAGAACGAAATGAATGTGACAGGTGCGCCCAAAATTATATAGTGATCCAATTAATTGGGTAATGTTTAGTCTCATGAGATTCCATGTTGGGACATGGAGTAAAACTGACTCCTTTATGATATTTTTTCCATCATTATTTCTTGACATTTATCCTTAACCTATGTTTATGATGCAATGTTTTAAGTTGTTACCACATTTCCCATGTTTCCTTTATGGTATCATGTTATATCATGTATCATTGTACATGTTAATGATTCTCACAAATTTTAGGTCCCATTGATATGCCTATTTTCTAACATGTATTAATTTATTCATGTTATTCCATGTCTATTCCATCACTGTTCTTTATATCTCACCTCTTTCTTATATATGTCCCCAGGTTATCCCATACCATTTTAAGTACGAGCATGTTAGGTAATTTTTCAATAAAGATGATGTATTTCCTATTTTAAGTTGTTATATAATGTACCTAATCTACAAAGAACCTATAATTATCAATCTTTCAATTTGTATAAAGTGTAATATTATGTAATAAATCATGGATTATGATGTAATAAAGAGCAGGGTTGTTATACATGACCTTTACAATAGATGAACACCCCTAAAACTATTTGGGGTTTTTTGAGATAATTGTCCTTCATGAAACCAAACCCATGGGAGCCAAGAAATTACCCCCAAGGTAGGGTAACCCTTTTTCATAAAGATGTTACCTTTAAAAAACCCATGACCTTCATGATACCCTTTTCCTTTATGAAACCCACTTCATAGGCCCCTACTTGACAACATATTTCAGAAAACCCACATTCAAAAAAATTGTGTTCTCGATTACCCTATACACATTCAAACCTATTTTATTCACGACCCTCTCTCTTACATGATCGATATCATCAACACATGTGATTGGACTTTATTTTTCAATAATATCCTAAAAAACTATATCACCTCTCTCTCCTAAGAAGAGTCGCCCTAATGTCAAAATCCATATTTTCCACTTGAACACAATGGTGTTTATTCTATACACCACCTAGAGGTGTCTGTTTAGTAGACAAATAATACCCAAAAATGGAATAGTCAAGGGAAACTACATGACATTCCCTATTAAGTGAGATAGTTCTTTATCCTCCTCTCCTAGGTAGAAATAGTCTCCCAAGATGTAGTATCATCCAACATCTGAGCTGAAATATGTTAAAATGCATAGCCCAACATCCTAGTTTCAAGACATTAAAAATAAACAATAATGTACTCAGTGTATGACATTAAACTATAGTCCTACCACGTATGATGAATATAGGATTCCCCATGTATGACTGGTGTGGGATGACACCTCACCTCCTACCCTGTGCGATGAACACAGGATACCCCATGTATGACCATCATGGGATGACACCACCTACACCATCATGGGATGATCCACCTACAATAGAAAACCAACATTCTTAAGTCCCACAACATATATTATTTTTAATCCTTTTGTGACACAAAAATCCTTACCACATGATGATAACCTTCATGGATTTTCCCTATCAAATGACCTTAAACTATGACATTGAACTATATGGGTTTTGATCCCTATATCTTAATGGGTTGTGTATGACACCTACATAAGAACAATAATAACACACATGGGATACCCTCTTGAGGTTTAATCCCAACACCACCATTAAATATGTACGTCTTCCCCATAGAAGGTATAAACACTAAAGTGTGATCATCTTCCCCATTGGAAAACACTTAAATCCCACCAAACTATCCTTACAATGTGTTAAACATGTGACCAACCAGCCACTATAGCACATTAAAATTATAACCAACCAATCTCCACAATACGTTAAACCTATGGCCAACCTTTCGCCACATGACACTATACATGTGACCAACTTGTCCCCATAAGATGTTTACCCTGTGATCGTGTCCCCTCAATACTTTAAACTGGCGACCCTACTGGATGAAAATTAATCCCTAACTCATGTAATGAACATGGGATGTCTAAGGTAAAAATCCTCAGAATACTTACGCCCTGGACACAAATTACCATATGACATACATGGTATGCCTTGGGTTCTCTGCCTAAGATACCTCATATATGATATTCCCTTGACTTTGAAAGAGGAATACTTTAGAGGTAACCATCACACCCAAAGTCCACTGATCTACATAATTTTACAATATAACCATCATCTCTAACCATAGGTAGTTAGTCTTTCATGATAGAAGAATTGTAATTAACTAGTATCCACCTTGAGATGGCACTAAGAATGATCTTAATGAACATAACTCAAATTTATGGGGGTGACATAGACTAGGAAATGAGCTCTAAGGAGGAATCCATGGATGGGGGAACTGACATTCCATCATCCCATTTTGATCAAGGCACTAACATCACCAATCGTTATGGTAGATTTCACCCACATTTGGAAAGTAAAAATGTGGGGAAAACAACCAACCACTATAGATAATGCATGACTAGTCCAAATAAGTAACCCTCTTCTAGAGATTAATATATAGAAAAATAGTAACACTCCCCTCATGCAATGCATGACCCTAATGAAAATCATCGGAAAACATTAAGCTACCACACTATTACATTAATAACATAGTTTTTTTCTTTTATCAAAGTATGTAATTAAATGGAACACATTGACAATAACCTCAAGTCATGATACCAATACACATATTCATAAATAGAAGCAAAAATGATACATAAAGAATGTGGTGTTCCTATTGTTAGGCTGACCCTCATGACCTCATGAACTTGAGATCACAAAGTATAAAATTAATGATAAGAAGAATCAATGCTTATAAGCCTCCATCACCTAATAGTCACACATCACATATGTTCTATCATTATGATTTATCTAGACCATAGTACATAAGTTTAATATTATGATCATGGTATCTATAGGTTCTCATTACATCCAGAAAACTATTAAAACCTTTTTATTTGAAAAATAATATTTGGAAATTACCATATAAATAGTATATTTAGAAATATCAACACTATTGTGATAAGTTTAAATCATGCATAACTCATTATATACATGATATGATAATTAAAAATTAATCTTCATGTTGGTTCTAGGGAACCTATTTTACAACACTCCCACTTACACAAGATCTATCTGACTAACTATCCTTTTAGAATTCACATGATAAGATCATTCTTCTTCTAAGTTATGGATTTAGTATTTGGTCCTACCACATCTTTGTTGTGTGGATACTCTGTTATTTTAAACTTCACCTGCTTGATTTAGACTCCACTAGAGATGATATCCTAAAGAATATTTATTTTTTCCACACTCAAAGTATAAAATTTTGTCTAGTACCAATAGTATGATTATTATAATTTATATTATGATAAAAATTTACATAGTAACTGTGATTTCAATAACTGGAAATGATCATTGTGTATTTTTTACTACTTTTTTAGCTACATCAGAAGCTGCAACATGATCATTAATTATAGATATAACTACCATTGGATTTAATAAACTTCTATTTCTCATTATCATAGACTAACTATGATAATAGATTATTTTGATGTAAATAAATCCAAGTTTGTTTCCCATTATAACTAGTTTCCCTTCCATTAAAAGTATCAGGCACATATTCATTAGGATAATTGGATAGTTCTAACTACATCCAGTGAATTTCTCTTGGATTCAATCGATATTTTCTTACCATAACGTATATATTGGAAATATAAAATTTATTAGATGAACATTTTGTCATGAAACATCAATTTGATTATGATTTAAAGATGATTTCATAGCATAGGTTTTATCCTAGGTAATATCTCAAGGAGCATTGGTAATTTATAATGAATATTTCCAACAATATTTTCATAATCCAAACATAAAAATAAGTGGAATTAAATTTATGATTAAGAATAAAATATATAAATTTAAGTAAATTAATAGATGACAAACAATGGTAGTATTTTTATAATTATGATAGAAGGAGGTCATTTTAAGTTCACTACAAATCTTGGTTAGTTCATTATTATGAAAATTACACATGGTTTAATGGAATATTATGCTTGGTGGTAATCAATATCATAATTCCCATGTTTCCTTTTAAAATGATTCACAAAGAACCAACCCTTGACACAACAATCATGTTGTCAAGTATTGTACATCAAAAATAAAATGGGGGATTCCAAAGAATACTGAAATCTCATTTTTGTTAAAGTATAAAATATTATTGTTTTTTCCAATCAAAAAACCAAGATTCACACTTAAAATCTCAACCCCATCGGTATTATAATGAAATTTTTTTCACTTAATAATACCAAAATAATGAATTGAAGGCATAATCATGTTATGGAAAAACATGAATGAAATTTTTACACAAAAATCACACCAAACCAATAGAATAACATGTTTTAGAACTCCCTCTCCATGTTTGTGTGGCTCCCTCAAAATTATAGTCCACCGTTTATCTCTCCATTAAGAGGAGGAGAAGTATCGGATGGAAATGTTCTATTATCCTTGATCTTTACATGATTTTAGGGGTTTAAAGAACCTCTAAAGGTATTATATGACTCCTTTAGGACTAAAACATACTATCACATTTCCCATTGGTCGAACTTACTGATGTGGTGACTATGGATACAATTTATTTCCAAAGAAGAAGGTGGTTTTTGGCACTGTGTTTTGGAAATACCAATTGGCTCATGATTATGGATAACTAGAATGTGTTATATAATTTTTTACAAAACTAAAAAAAATATCCATCTCTTTTATATCTCTACTAAAAATTGGAAATCTTTTGTATGTTGATTGTAACACCCTATCATCTTCCATCGGTTATACCTTGTCTTTTGTTTTTGGGTATTCCATTTTTTGGTGCATTATGGGCTTCTTGATAATGTAGATACTTTTATAAGAGAAATGATATAAAGTTTATAGATATATGTTTGTTTTAATTAATATATTCCAGGTATAATTCTTTCAAAGTCCTTACTAGGTTCTCCCTGATTTCAGAGAATTTTGGAGGTGGTTTGTGGATTTAGTATATAATCTTGGAGAAGAAGAAATTTATGGGAGTTTACACTTAAATTAATCTATTTACACATTATTTATTGGTCACCAAGAATATTCTATAAGTCTAGTTCTAGGTTTTAAGTCTTTACACAATGTGAATTGGGTTCACATCATGTAATAGAAAAATTATGTATTTTTATTAGAGGTGATACAATTATTGACGTCGTTTTAATTCGTGGGATTACATGATGTGTAATCCTTAAGTTTAGAGGTTTTTAATTTATGGATTTCATAATTTTTGGTTCATTAAATCCAAAACCCTTCCTCCCAAACTCCTATGTGATTTTAGGTGATTTTTTATCCTTTCAGATCATTCATCTAGTGATTGATCATCATTTTGATCGTGATGCATCCTTCTAGGTAAGTATTACTTTGAGTACTTAATTTCTTTGGGTTTTTTGGTTATTAAAATTAATGTTTTATTTATGTTCTCTTTTGATCTATTGTATTTTATTATCATTCCTTTTCAATCTAAGGTTGATCCATGGTTTTTTTATCTCTGTTGTTGAAGGAGGATAGGGTTCCAACATTTTTAAGGAAGTAGTTTCAATAAAATGAGTTATTTTCTTTTAATTTATTACCATTATTGTAAAAAAATTTGGTTTGTTAATTTAATTAAAGTGATTTGTGGTTCCAGGTGATTTATTATAACGGTAATGTTTTTTAAAAGTTTTTTCTTTAAAAACTATTTGTTTTCACACTAAGTGGTTTATTAAATACTTGAGTGGGGATTTTTATTTGGAAATGGGTTTCCAAACACTAGAGAAGATTTTATTGGATTTGAAAATGTTTTTTTCTAAATTCTGAAAATATTTTTGAAGTAAATATTTGACCAACCTGGAACATTGGGAACCTTGGGTACATCGGGAAATAGACATTGGTAACCTTAGAGAGTGTGGAACCATTGGGAGTCACCTTTGGGATATTGATGTAATGTGTTAACAATTGATATTGGTTGGTACCAACATATTTCTCGTTTAGGATCTATTATTTCTATCACATATTCACACAAGATGTGGCCCAATAATGAGAGATATTTTATTTATGATTTATTTATTTCATGATTTATTTTTTCTTGGATAGTTTGTCAAATGTTTATATATGAGGTTGTAACACATGGATTGGCATTGGAGTTATTTCATGGATATGTGTTTACATTATTACCTCATGGATTATGGATATCCTATCCTGTTTTGTCAATTCTACTTATTTTATATCTTTATTAGTATATATAAAAGGATTTTATGAAAACCAAAGGAAAAGTATTTAAAAATGGGCTGGTATTTATTAATATACTTTGTAAAACTATTTTATTTTATAATATTGTATTATTATTATTAGACCTTGTATAAACTTTGTTGTGGTATCCTACTAGGAAATGTGATCACACCCTAATTTTTCTTTTATGTGGTTATAGATGTTTCATTATAGGATTAAAGTGATATAAAGGGAATATTATAACATGATTAATTATCTTATTGTTTTTTCAAGAGTTTGGGTAGGCTTTGAGGTAGCTATCGGTCACATGGAGACTTGTTGGTCTTGTTATTCATACATTCTAGTTTAGTAGGTTTGGCTTGGATTGTATAGATCCTATATATATATTTTCCTTCCAAATTGTACTCTGTTTTAAGTTCTTGGTTTTTTTATATGATACTTTTTTCTATTACCGTTTTTTACCTAAATATTGTGATGGGCCACCTTAGGTGGCTTGTCGAGTTAACTCTGGAAGGTCTGTTACAATTTGGTAACAAAGGGATTCTCAGACTGAAGTGTGTTAACACTACCTAATATTGGTTCTATGTCTTGGGTAGATAGGATCTAGGAACTTTATAATTTTGGTATTAAGTGCATAAGGGTTCTTAACCAGCTCACTCTTGTGTCTGAACTCAAGTTACCAGGGGTTTTTGAAACATTTTTACTAGGTTTGAGACTTGGTGTTTGGGTTCATTTGAATGAAATGTATGGGAATTTTATTTAAATGGAACTATTACATTGTAAAGTATTTTATTTTTATTATTTTTATTCTTAATTTCTTTAATTTATTCTGTTTTAAAACTTTTATGTTGATACCTAAATTTGGTTCTATAATTTGGGAGTTTTCTCATGACTAATTGGGTTTTTGTCTTGTGGTTTTTAGAAAATACCTCCAAGAAGAGATCTTCTAAATCTGAGAGTGGAATCTATGATATAGGATCCATAATATAATCCTTCATTGGACCCTTATTTGGTATAAATTTTAATATACACAATTCATACCTGAGGTCGAGTGGGCATCAGGAACCCATGATTTGTGGTGGATCATGGATCTAACTTTACTAAGAAGTATATGCATGTATTTTGTGGTGAAAAAGGAACATTATGAGTTGATTGAGCATATTGAGAAGATATTAAAATTCTTAAAAACACATTAATACTACATGGTGGGTTTTTCATGTATATTCTCAAGGGGTCGTGAAGGAGATTGTGGGACTCTATTGTACAAGCTATGTTTCATGAGGATCTTACTAAGAATTCCTTCAATAAAAACTTCAAATAGTATTTCTTTACATAGAAATTATGTGTGTAAAATACCTAAGAGTTTCTAATATTGGATAAGTGGTATTTTATCATTCTATATTATTCTACCCATTTTTCTAAGTTGGTTCATATGGAACAAAATCTTATCACTAATGAGTACCTAAAGGCTTAGAGATTTGAGTAGGGACTGAGGCCTGATATTTGGTCGATGTTGATTCTCATGTGCCTTCGTACCTTTGTGGTGGTAGTTGAAAAATCATATTTGGATGAGTTAGAAATATCAAAAAATGTAGGTTTGGGTGGATCTTCAGTTGGTTTAGTTGTTATCATGAGTGTATCTTCTAGTCAAAAAATGAAGTGCAAGGGAGGTTAGTTTTCTTTTGGACCAGTGTCAGGTGATTTGGTATGATATCAGCATTATTTATACTATTAGTGTGGAAGGCATGGACATACCATCCCTAAAAATATATAGTCTCCTAATAATTTTCTTAGTATCAAATTATCAGGATATTTGAATAATTTTTTTTATAGGATATCCCAAGGTAGTAAGGTTGGATTTACTCTCACCAAGGGTTTGAAATTTCATATTGATGCTTCTAATGGTGGTGAGTCTAATCATTAGTCTAAGGGGTATGTTAATGTGTCTATGACCTAAAATATTTATTTGATTGAGTATGTATAATAGGAATATAAATAATGGCTAGCTATAGTTATAGGTACATTATTTATTTCATCTTCTATTATTCTAGCTGTGTTTGATATATGTTCTACTCATTCTTTTATACCGTCAAATCTATTTTATGTGTTGGGATTAAATTTTAAACTTATTTTATACTTTTTGGATATTTCCACACCATTGGGAAATATTCCTGAACATGGTTTTAAGTTCCCTACATATTGGTTGATGACTACAAGGTGGTATAAGACTTTTTAGTTCTTGATATTAACATCTTAAACTTAATTATTGGCATGGATTGGATGATCAATGTTAAAGCCCATATAGACTACTATAATCATCTAGTTAAATTTTTATCTTTTGATGGGGTCACTCATGTTTTTTAGGATGAGTGGGACTCTAGATCAAGAAGGGTGGGTCATGTTATTTCTTATGATGAGGTAATCTTATGCTAACAATCAGAGATGTTCCTGTATTACCTTGACCCTATTTTGGGTAGTCTACTTCCTATAGTGGTGTGTTAACACCTTAAGGCCTTTCTAGATTATTTTTCCAAGTTACCTCTATAGATATATGTCAAGTTTACTATTTAATTACCCCCTTGTATGATTCCAATTTCTATAACATCTTACTATATGGAACCTGTTGAGTTGGTGGAACTTAAGGTATAGCTTTTAGATTTATAGGTGAAGGGATTTATTCATCCTATTGTGTCTCAATGGGATTAACCTATGATATTTTGTAAAAAGTTAAACTAGAGGCTCATAATTTTTTTTGATTGTCAATAGTTGAATTGGGTGACTCTTACAAAAAAATAACCTTTTCCAAAGATTAATAATCTTTTTACTAGCTTAGAGGGGTATGTTGGTTTTCAAATATTGACATTTGGTCAGGGTACCACCAGTCGAGATTCTGAGAAGATGATATACCTAATACATTATTTTGGAGTCAATATGGGAATTTTGAGTTTCTAGTCATTCCATTCAGTCTTAATGATACTCATGTGGTATTTATGGATTTTATGAACCGAATACTTTATTGGTTCTTGGAATATTTTGTTGTTTTGTTTGTGGATGATATATTTGTGTACACTAAGTCAGACATGGAGTACAAGAACCATTAAATATCATTATTAAAACTTTCAGGGGACATCATCTGTATGGTAAGGTTTGAAAAAGTGATTTTTGGATTTGGGAAGTGAAATTTCTAGAGCATGTAATATCTAAGAGGTTAATGTATATGGATCACAAAAATATACAGTCTATTATTCCTTAGTAGAATACCATAAATGTGTTTGATATATAGATCGTCTTTGGTTTGGATGGTTACTATAGATGTTTTCTCTAGGGTCTCTCTAAGATCACATATTCAATAACATATTTAACCTATAAGGTTGTAATGTTTGAATGGAATGAAAAATGTTATAGATAATTTGAGGAGATGAATGTTAGGTTGACTTCAACATCGGTTTTGATTCTTCTGAAACTGGGTTTAGGTTATGATGTTTTCTATGATACTTATATCATGGGTTTAGGATGTTTCTTAATGTATGGGAAATAGGTGGTGGCCTATGAACTTTCCATTTATTCCCTCATGAAAAGAAATACCCTACCCATGATCTTAAATTGGTAGTAGTTATGCATGCACTAAAAACATAGAGACACGATCTCTTTTGGGAGAGGCTTACAATGTATATTGATCATAAGATCTTGAAATATACCTTTACTAATAGGTATATAAACATTAAACAAATACATTGGTTGGAGTATCTTCATACATTTGATTTTGATATTTCATACACTCCTATAAAATGGAATGTAGATGAAGATTCATTAATTATAAAGTTAATAATAAAAGATGTGAAGTAATCGGTTGAGAAGTGGGCTCTGATGAGTTTTTTTGCTGGGATAATATTGGGAATAGAATTGGTTGGTGGATAGGTGTTCTTGGATTCAATGAAAGTATGATGATCTTTTTATGATAGATTTATGCTAGAGTAGTTTATCGACACTGAGTTCCAATGATTTAGTGAAATCCTTTATGTTGGGGAGACCTCAAGTGAGTGGTCTAAGTCTGATAGTAGAGCTTTGTGCTTCTGAAATAGGATAGTTGTTTTGTTTTCCCTGATATAGAATTTAATTGAAAGTTAATAATAGTCATGTTGTTCCATACACCCAAGGGAGACCAAAATGTATCTCTAATTGGTGAATTGGTATTTGTGGCTAGGGATGACGTGGATTATTTTAGGTTTTGTTTCACGGTGTCTCATTTGTCATAATATTAAGGCAGAACACTAGATACCTACTGGTTTTTTAAAACCTTTACCCATTTTATTATGGATGTGGGATGATATTTCCATGGACTTCATCATTGGTTTTCCACAAACTCCTAGTATAAAGGATGTGATTTGGGTGATCATTTATCAACTTCTAAAATTGGATCATTTCTTTCCTATTATGGATATGATGAAAGTGGAATATCTCAGTGACTTGTACATTCGAGAGATCATTAGACATCACGGGGTTCCCTCTATGTTTCTTTCTGAAAGGTAAATGAGTTTTATGTCCTGGTTCTAGAAAGTTTTACATGAGATAATGGGTTCCCATATGAAATTAAGAACATCTTTTCATCCTCATATAGATGTAAAGATAAAGAGGGATATCTAGGTTCTTGAGGATATTCTTTAGGCTTGCATTCTTGATTTTGGTGGATCTTGGGAAAATAATTTACCTCAAGTAGAATTTTCATATAACAATAGTTATTATGCTTAGATTAAGATAGTTCCATTTTAATTATTGTATGGGATTCCATAAAGATCTCCCTTGTTCTATGTAGATTTGGGAGATAATTACTTTTTTGGACCAAGTCTCATCTAGGAGATGATGAAAAAGGTGTAGTTGATCCAAAAGAGGTTGATCATAGCATTGAGCCATTAGAAATTTTATGTGGACTGTCATTATCGGTTTTTAGAGTTTAAGGTTGGTGATCAAGTATTTCTTATAGTTTCACCTCACTTGGGACATAATCACTTGGGTAAGCAGGGAATGTTGAGACCTAAGTTTGTGGGACCCTTTGTGATTGTTGGATGACTAGGGAAGGTGACCTATCGATTGGACTTACCATCTCTCTTGATTTATATCCATGAAGTGTTTCATGTTTACCATCTAAGGAGGTATCGACTAGATACTTCCCATGTGATTGAATGGGAGGATATAGATCTTGATTCTAATACAAGCATTATTAAGTAACCGATTTAGATTATGGATCGCCAGGATAAGGTACTACATGGAAAAATGAATCCTCTAGTTCGAGTACTTTGGTAGTGAATATGGGATAGCCATAAGGCACAGGAGAAATAATTATTGATGATTAAGTAGTGGCCTTTTATTTTTATGGATTGTGGATCTTGTTGAATTTCTAGGGATACAAACCATTTATGGTGGGGAGGTTTTGACTCCCTATCATCTTCTGGTAGGTATGCCTTGTCTTTTATTTTTGGCATTTCTTTTTTATACGATTGGGGAATCTCAATAATAGATATCCTTTTGGGGGGTAAGGACCTATATTTCATGGCTGTATTTTTTTTTGAATTAATAGAGTTTGCGTATAATTGTGTCAAAGGCCTTATAGGATTATTCCTGAGTTTGGAGAATGCCAGACATGATTTTGTGAATTTTGTATATAATATGAGTAAATCAATGACATTTGGGAGTTTACATGTTGTGAAAACTAGTTACATTTCATGTATTGGTCATCAGGAATATGTTTTGAGTCTAGTGTAGAGAGTGAAGTCATTACACAACATGAATTGGGTTCATATATTATAATGGTAACATTCAAGAATTTTATCAGAGGTGACGCATTTATCATTGTCTTTTTGATTCATGGGATTAAACTCCATATAAAGGAATACACGATGTGTAATCCCTAAGTCCATTAGTTTTTAATGGATATCTCACCTTATTTTTTTCATTCATTTCACACCCCTTCATCTAGAAATTTTAGGTGATTTTTGAGGTCTACACACCTCCAAGATCATTCATTTGATGATTGATTAGCATTGGGGTTGTGGTGCATCCTTTTGGATAATAATTCCTTCTGGTTATTTATTTATTTGGTTATTTTGGTTATTCAATTTCATGGTTTATTGATGTTATATTTCAATATATTGTATTTTATTATTGGGTATTATCTATCGAAGGCTGATCTGTTGTTTTTTTATCTCTGTTTCCAAAGGAGGATAGGCTTATGTCATTTCTGAGGTAGGTGTTTCTATACAACGGGTTAATTATTTGAATGTATTATCTTTATTGTAAAATCCCATTGGGTTATTAAATAAATTTAAGTGATTTATGGTTCCAAGTTATCTCTTGGAAAGATTAATGTTTTAAAATGTTTTTTTAAATTGGTTTTCTCACGAAGTGGTTGTTTAAATGCTTCAGTGAAGATTTTGATTCGGAAATGGGTTTTTAAACACCAAAGTAGATTGGATTGTATTTGAAAATGTTTTTTAAAAAAATTTGAGCATGGTTTTGAAAAAATATTTTGGAAAAACATGGCACATTAGAAACCTTGGGTGGATCGGGAAATAGAAATAGGCAACTTTAGTGAGTGTGGCACAACTAAGGGTTACTTTTGGGATATCGATGGACTATGTTAGGACTCGATATTGGTTGGTACCAACATATTCCTGATTTTGGATCTATTATGTATAAAAAATAGCCCTATAGGCTAGGGACCAATATAGAGTACCTTTTCATTTATGATTTATTTATCAAATGATGGGTTTTTTCATGGATAGTTTCTCACAGGTTTATATATGAGGTTATAAAACATGGATTCCCATGGGGGTTATTCCATGGATATGTGTCTAATTTATTACCTTATGGAGTATGGATATCCTTTTTTATTTTATCACTTTTACTTGTTATATTTCTGGATTATGAAATATGAAATTATTTTATGAATACTAAAGGAAAATAATTTATAAGTAGGTTTGAATTTATGAAAGTGCTATATAAAACTTTTTTTTAAATCGATAACTATTTCATTCTTGTTATTAGACCCTATATAGACTCTCTAGTGGTATCCTACTGGGTTATTTTCTCTTACCCTTTTTTTACTTTGGATAGTTGTATATTTTTTATTATAGGATTCAGGTAAAAAAGAAAGAAATATTATAGCATGTTGGCTTCTCTTGTTCTCATTGACTTTAGTTTAGGTTGTTTTGGAGGTGACTATTATTCAAATGGATACTTTTTGGTCTTGTTATCCATACTTTCTAGTTGAGCTTGCATGGATTGGATTGTATGGATACTAGATGTATCTTTTCCTTTTGTGTTGTACTCTGGTTGTATGTCTTGTTTTGTTATATACAAGACTTATTTCTTTTATCCTATTGTACCTCACCACTGTGACAGGATAGCTTGGGTGGCCTATCTAGTTTACTCTGGTTGGTCTATTACACCTATAGCCTGAGATATTTCCAAATTAAAAAAGTGACCTTAAGACTATGAATAGTAAATATTCCTTCTAAATGAAGTGTATTTTGGACTTTAAAATGAATGAATTGGGATTTTTGATCTTCTAGAGAAATGTGTCCCACGTGTTTTTTCATTAACCCACCAATCTGAATCCCAATTGGAAGAAAATATTAGCCATAGTATGGATTTTAGTCCACATATGTTCTTAGGATCTTTTGTAGTTTGGTTCATTATGCTTGAATTCCATTATGGGATCTCTAAATCACCTCTACCTACAAATTAAGCATAAAAAAGTGAAAGTACCATTTTTAAAAGTGATAAAATTTTAAATAATTGAACAACATTTTAAGTTAAATTTGTTATAATATTTTTTATTTACAATAAAAAATCAGTTTAACATAGTGGTATAAGGGTGGTAATGAATAGTGAATCGCTCTGTGATTTTACCCCCACAACTAAAATTTTGTACTCTTGGGAAAACTCACATTTCAAAAAATTATGCATGGATATATTCCTAAATTCATGAATATTTAACATTCAATGAAAATTTAATTTATAATAGGATTATGATCAAATAAAAAAACCACACCAAGGAGTTATTCTCAATGATTATGGAAAAATATGTCGCGTAAATTATATCAAAATAAAATTCAAGGAGATGTATACGATTTTTCAAAGAATATAAAATCCATGAATAAAATATTCCCCTAAATCCCCACTCATGTATTCATGTAATAACTATTCCATGAAATTATTTCCACTTTCTATCAAGTAAATATAGGTTATTTTAATAAATTTCTACTTACCAAATTATTTCTACTAAACCTTCCCTACATTATTTGAAATAAAATTTCATGACCCACTCACTTAAGCATTCCCAAAATTCAAACCATAATCTCCTGAGCTAGATATCCCCATATGTTGTACATTTCATCACTCACCTTATTATTTAATTGTGTTTTTTATTTCTTTTTAAGGAATAAAATAGTCAGATAATTGGTACACACATTAAATCTATCATATTAGTGAAATGGATAAAATAAGGAATAAGCATATGGAAAAATAATTTTGTAAAGTTGAGAAACATTAACCTAACTGATATATACCTTAAATTAAGTAATAAATATTCACATGTTATGGTTGAGTTCAATATTGTATAGAGATATTAAGTGACATTATTAACCCATAATATACTCACACGTAGGGTATTAATAATCTAAAAGGTTTCATAGATATATGACCATTTATATCATCAGTAGACAAATATTTTTACTTAAAATCACACCCCAATGTCAAATTCATTAAAAACTCACATGTTATTGGTGAAGTTAATTTTCATTAAATGTTAAAACAACATGGAATAACGAATTTCAACATGAATTTTCAATAAATCCCTGACGATATAGGATTTAAAATGAGTATTCAATGACAAAAGTTAAAAAATAGGGGAGTGAAAAGTATAAAAAACATGAATCAAGCGAAAAAGAGAAAACAATAAGTTGAAAATATGTCCTAATGAACTCAAGAATGTGAGAAAATTTAAAAATAAAATATAGTAAGTGAATAATAAAAAAATAATAAAGATGATGAAAATATTAACTAACCCAAATATTTAACCCCCCCCCCACACACACACACACCTAGATTCTATAGTGTTCTCTATGCAGTAATAGTGAACATGCGGAGGAAGGGTAAAACATAGTTTCTTCCAATGGTAGGTTTCTTATTTAAAGTATATTTTCTTTACTAGGGACTTCAGAATGGTTTCTTGAAAGTGATTTAAATTCTTCCCATTAATAGTAAATTTTTTTTTTGTTTCTTTATTTTGAACTTTCACCGCACTAAATGGATAGAAATTTTTAATATTTTATGGAAAAACCAATAGGAAAAAAAATTACATGGTTGTAACTTCTTCCTTAAATTGAAAAGGATAAACATATGCCTAATGTGAAATTGATAATGAATCATAATATATCCATGGGAAACCTTGGTTATCTTCTTATATATCTAGGAGTTCACATTTGAGTCTCTTTGAATTTCCTTTAATTCCTAAATAAGTAACTTCCTTTTAGTAACTACACCAAAAAGATTATAATTTCATTATTTAATAAACCAATAGGCATGGTTCTATATCTCAATTTGGAGGTGACAACTCCTAAAAACTAGTCAATAAGGTGACATGTGAATGGGAGTTTTGAATATAGTATGATAAGACAACAATGTATCATTGAGTCTCAGAATCAAATATTTTCTATAGGGTTAAACTATTTTTTCAAGAATTTTTTAACCTATTTATTTGAAACCTCATATTAATTGTCGGTTTTGGGGTGATATGCATTATAAACTTGATGTCTAACCACAGACCAATGAAAAAGTGATTTTATTGTTCTGTTGCATAAATAAGAACCCTGGTTACTAATAATAAACCTAGGCAATCCAAACCTACAAAAAATTTGGGTTATTAAATCTTTCTCAAATTCCTTTGAATAATCAGTCATTATGGATCATTATTATACAAATTTTGACACATAATATACTATCATAATAATGTAAAACTTTTCAAATGAATTAGCAAATAAACCCATAAGTTCAATTCACTAAGTATAAAAAATTTCATGAAAGAGAAATATTTTTTGTAGAAATTTATTTATTTTAGTTACATTCTTTATAATTTGAAAACAAGTACAATCTCCTCATAAACCCTGGGCATCCTAAAATAATGTTGGAAAATAGAGTAGAATCAAGGGCTCTGAAAGCAGTCCGTTGGGGACTAAAGTGGCCCCCACATATAAGAGTGTATCAAAAACTAAGGATGGACTAATACTCACTATCAAGAACACAAATCCAAATTACTTAACCACTACATGTGTTCCAATGGTAGTGATCATCTAAAATGTACCAACAAGGCTTGTGTTTTATATTATTAGAATTTTTTTTTAAATCAATAATAATGCAAGATGCTACTAATTAATTTTCAATGTCAGCATACCATGGAAATAATATTTCATTTGATACAATTTCTCATTAGGAAACATTTCATTTATTTGAATTCATGGGGATGATTCAATTTATAAGGATTTAATTCTCCTACTGATATGGTAATCCTCCACATTCTCTGGTCCTTTTTTATCCCTAATTTCTTAATTAAATTTCCAAAAGAGTGGAATTTGACATATGAAGAGAGGTTTATATTTGGGTTTCTTTAAGAGAAACCAAAGGGAATAATGATCATAAAACACAATGAATTCTAAAATAAGAATATATTTATGTAATTTTTCAAATTATAACACAATAAAAATAATTCTTTTACAGGTCATGTAGTTTTCATGGGTAGGTTCAAGGGTATTTGAGGCCTATGAAATGACATGATGATCCCTCTCAACCATTACTGATAAAACTTCCCCAACTAAAAAGTTATAATAATCACACATAAGTTTAAAGGGGAGTTCCCAACTAGGTGGTTGTATGATTGGAGGTGATTTGAGATTCATTTTTAGAGAAGTAAATGCTTCCTCAAAACTTTTATAAAAAAAATAGAATTTTTTTGTAACAATACAGATAAGGGGAAGTATGATATTATTAAACTCATTAATGAATTGTAAGTTAAAACCAATACAATCTAATAAATATAACACATCGTGATCATATATTTTTAAATGGAAGGGTGGAAATTGTCCCATTTTTTATTTATCAACTAAAATTACCTAACATAAAATAGCATTCCTAATAAATATCCCTAACTCCATCATGAAATGAAATTTCTCATAATTTAATATGAGATATTTTTAAATAAAATGGATGAGGAAATAACATAGTTGTACTACATAATCAACAAATTAAGATCCATAATCTGTGAAATCATCCGAAAAACTTCCATAAATTTCTCAACATACTCAGAAAATATACTCAACAAAAAAACAGAAAAGTACAATGATCATTATTAAGACTAAGTGGTATCCTATTATATAAAAATGTGTTGAATATATATTTAATTATTTTCTTTTATTAATCCTAATGTTCTATATGTATTTGAAAATAACCCAAATATCATTTAAGGAAACAATAATGGGATTTACCAACTAATCTATCTAACATTTGGAAAATGAAAGGTAGGGGAAAGTGGTCTTTTCATGTGTCTTGATTTATTCAATAGTAGCCAATAAATACATTCCAACTATTTTACACACATGTTGGAACCAATTAATTCCTTTCATTTGACACTACCATTATTCAAGTTTTCTTAGGAAAAATATTTTTTGAGCTAAACCATTTACTATCCCAGCATTCATTAATTTACTAACTTCCAATTTTATCACTTTAATGAGGGTATAATTTAACCATCATTGAAATATATATATGGGATAATACTCATAATAAAAAATCATATTTTCTATGAATATATATAGGACAATTCCATTAATATCAATCAATTTCCAACTTATCACCTTTTTAAACACTCCCAAAAGGTTTAGCAATTTTGATACAGGCTCTAGAGAGAAGTTGTTAGAAATAATGATGGGAAATTAGCTAATACCCTCAAGATAGGAATATTTTAAATTAAATATAAATTTTAATTATTCTAATAATGGTCATTTTTTAGATTTAAGAATGGTATTTGGAATTATTTAGGTCTATTATATCATCTAACTACTCAATGAAAACATCCCCATATGAGGAATAAGTTTTTATAAGATGAGAAATATTATCTATGGTCATATGATCCTCATTAGACAAGAAATCATCAATTAACAAACATGTATGAAATTTTTCTCAACTATAACAATTTTTAATGCATTATTCATAAACTATAATTTCTATCAATGAAAAATAAAATAAAAGGGGGAATTAGGGGAATGGTGAATATTCTTTAGGGAGAGGGAGTATATCAATAAAAGTAACTAAAATAGAGGAATATTATTTTAAGGGGTGATTCATAACATTAAGAATGTTGGAGTGGGAAATATCACCACCAAACTCTCTAGATGATACACCATTGTGTATGTTAATTATGGTTTTAGTGGTTTTTATGAAAGGCTTTTTATTTAAAATTGGGGAATCTCCATTTATCCTCTCATCTTCTATTTTAATCACATAAAGATAAGCAGGAAAAATTAATTTTTTAACCATCACTAAAGCATACTATAACACACTATTGAGGTTTTAATACTCCATTTTTTCATTTGAATAGAAATTACTATGGGATTTAGTCCCCTAACCTAAAATTAATAGAAAGTAGAGTGATTTATCACATTTATAGAATCACCCAAATCAAACACATCATTAGAAAATGAATATTATTCTGTAGTGTATAGAATTGAGAATGTTCCAAGATCATTTCATTTAGTGAGAAGTGATAGATCTATCAATGATGACTTGTTCCTCTATAATATCACCTTTTCATCACCTCAAATTCACCTTCAGTGTGTACACATATCCTCGATAAACTTGGCATATCATAGAATTTTCTTCACAAAATAAATCAAGGGTATGTTAACCTATACTTTTTTGATAGTTTCCAAGATTTATTTTTCATTTTCATTTTCATTTTTTCCTTAGTGAGATAGACCTTTGTGTAAATTGAATATGAATGGTTTGTATTGGTTTTTCCTTAAAATATTCTCTCTTTTCATTGTTCGAGATTCTCTCAGGACAAGTATTTCTTCTATTTAGATCATTTGGGATGGTTGGAATGGTGGTTTTCTAAAGGGGAGACTCTAATGGGAGGGTAATTTTGATTTTAATTTGTGTTCCACTCTAAATGGTGATGAAACTTACATTTCCCATCTCCCTTTGGTTAATTATTAGTTGAGAAGGTAGTTTTCTCGACCCTTTACTTTAGATTTCACCCACCGAGTTGGAAAGTTTTCCTAATTGAGTTTTTAAGTCTTTTATAGCTAATTAAGTGGGTTTTTTTAATTAGAGATTATTTTTATCCATTTATTTCATCATTTCCTTGGGCTAGTCCTAGTTTTTAGACGGGGATTTGGTAAGTATTTTTTAGTTGTATGGGATTTTTTGGTGGTGGTGGTGGATTACTACTCTACCCCGGGTGGTTCTAGGATTTTTGAGGTTGGTTTGAATACCCCCTATACTATAGGGTTGGTTTTATTTACATCTAGATTTGGATGGGTAGTATGGTTCTTTTTTAACTATTCGGTTATAGAGGTAACTTGGTTGGATTATCTCACAAATCTTAAAAGGTTCTCTTACTTGGGGTAATCGATCAGAGTAGTGGGTGTCAGAACTATATATACTATAATGAATTGGAGTAGGATATTGGTATTTCCCTTGGGAAAGAAAAATTTGTTAGAGTAGCGTACTTACCTCTTCAAAATTGATGTCCACATTATTCTTGAATTTAGAAATTTTCACCTAATAAACTCTGCCAATGGTTTCACCAGACCTTTTACCAAACTGTTGAGTGTTTTTCCATGTTTTCAATGACATTTCTTGTAGTGATTTTGATCTTGTACACTAGGGAACCACCTGCAGCATAATCAATCATCTTATGATCAATTGAAATTAAACCTTTATAAAAGTCCGGTATTAAAATTATATTTCTTATTTTGTGGGGTAGATAACTTGTATATAACCATTTAAATTATTTCCAATATTCATGATGTGTTTCCCCATGATATTTTCTTATTTAAAAAATTTAATCCCCTTTTTTAGTTCAAGAGGTTAAGAATTTTTTTTCAAAAAAAAATGTATTTAATGTCCTTCTAGCCTCTAATTAAGGACTTAACATTGTATAAATAGTTTTTTTCATTGTATTATAAAAAGAATTAGAATTACAAAATTTTATCTAATTATTCATATATATTTGAAGGTTTTAATGTCGGACACATAGTAAGAAATTCCATTAAGTTATTATATGGTTATTCTCTAGTAAGTCCATGAAATTTTTGTAATAATTGAATTGGACTATATTTTAGTTCGATGTTTTGTGATTCTCATTATTCTTGAATATATGTAGGTTGGATATCAATATCAATAAAATTGAGTTATTTTAGTGTTATATTATTTTCTTCCAAGTAATACATAGTAATTTTAGTTTCTATTTTTGTTCAAAAATAATAGTGGTCTAGAAGAGTCTCAAGGTGTGGTGTGTCCTCCATCAAAGGATCGTCATGTGTGACTTGGTGTCACTGACATAGGTTCCTCCCCAGTTCGGGTTAAAAATAGATATTTATATAAAATTAGAATGTTTCATGGATACAATATATATAAAAAGTGGTTTTAACATCACTTATATTCAAAATACAAAGAGATAAATAAACAAATATTTTAAAAATAAAAATTCTTATAAAAAACACTTAAAACCATATATCTTCTTAGAAATGGTGAAAACAATTGAACATGTTTTCATGACACATAAAATTGATTGTGATTTAAAGATGGTTTTATAGAATAGGGTTGTTCCTAGGTCATATCTCAAGAATGATTGGAAGATTATAGTGTGTATTTTCACCAATTTTTTTTAAAATCAAAACATAAAAATGGGGGGATTTAAAATGATGATTCAAAATTAAATAACAGAATTTAAAGAGTTTAATATTTGAAAAAAAAGTAGAGATTTTAAATTATGAGATAATTATATCATTTCATGTTCTCTAAGCATATTGGTTATTTTTATTATTCTGAAAATTAAATAGGGTTTAATAGAATCCTTTTGTTGAGGGTAAACAAGATCTTGATTCCCCTCTTTCCTTTTAATGTAATGAAAAAGGAACTAAACCTTGACATAAAAAATGAGTTGTAAAGGATTAAAACTCAATAATGTAATTAGGTACTCAAATTTATACTAAAATATCATGTATTTTAAAGTGAACAAGTATTCATGTGGTATCCAATCAGAACTACCCGAGATCCCCCACTTGAAATCCCAACACAATTGGTTTTGAAATGAAAAGTGTTTCACTTAATCGTACCAAAATAATAAATTCAAAAGATAATAATATTAAGATAAAACTTAAATGAAATTTATTTCACACAAATTAAACATGACCAACATAAGAATAAGTGGTAGAACTCCTTATCTAATTTTTTGTTGCTCCCTTGAAATGATTTTCCACTATTAAGCTCACCATCGAGAAGAGGAGGAGGCTCAGGTGGAACTTTTATTTCATCCATGATCTCCCCATTATAATAGAGTCCTCTATTACAAAAAAAAATTGTTTTATTAATCCTTTACGAGTCCAAAATATCATCATATTTTCCCCTGGTCTACCTTATAAATGGGGTTCCCATAGTACTAATTTATAAACAAAGGGGAAGGTGGTTTTGGGCACCCTATTTCCAAAATACCACTTAGATCAAGTTTTTTGGTTTCCATAAAGTCTTATAACACTTTTTAAAATACTAAAAAAAAATTCCATCTCCATTACATTCCTATTAAAAATTTGGCACCATTTGGAGTCATATATTCTAAGATATATTTGAATTATAGAAGTGTCCTCGAGACTTTGAATAGTGAAGATTCCCTCCATTAATAGAATATTTGGGGCCTCAAAATGGATTAATTTGGATTAATAGTCTTCTATATAAATTCATAAAATATATTTTTACATTATTACACCAATTTTCATCATAATCGGATTCACGTATTAGTCATAGTATGTGTTTTAGTCTATATAGGTGCTTGGGATCTTGTGTAGATTGACTCATTTTTTCTTGAATTCCAGCCTAGTCTCTCCAAATAACATCTACCTATAATGTGAATATCAAAAAAAAAGTGAAATTTACCTTTCTCAAAGTGATAAAATTTATTTAATTGAACTAAATGTGAAGTTCAATTGGTTATTATATTTTTAATTTACAATACAAAATAAATTTAACATGGTGGTATGAGGGTGAAAATGAATAGTTATTCTCTATGTGATCAATACATAAAATGTAATAGGTGATAGATCCATTTTGGGAGATAATGTTATTATACTTACCATTATAATCTCCATATATGTCTCATACATTTATAATTAGAGGGATTTATTTCATGTGATGTTAGTAATAAATCTCTCTCAATTTGTTCTAATTTATATTTTTCAATACCAAGTTAGTATATGTACTTTGACTTGGATTAAGAAACCCATTAGATCTACCTTATTAGATTTCATTACCTATATTTTATGTTTTATATTAAGTTAATATTTTAATAGTTACTTGTATTTTGGTCTTCTCTAACTATAATTCTAATGATTATTTTCCATATATTATCAAATATATTTTTCCTTGAAAAATAGGGGTGCTCCCACTAACCTCATGTAGATAATGATGGAAATCCATTCCAAATTAATATTATATGATCATGTTTCTTACTTAAATGAAAAACTATATTTTGGTAACTTTTACCCCTTATTTTCATTTATGGTTTCACCAGGTATTTCTGTTTGTATTATATAGACACATTCTAATAAAGGTAGTCTTAACATATAATTCTAAATAATATTATCATAGAAAGTAACTATAAAAAGTATAATTATAATGGTTTTAGGCATGATGACTTGGTAAAAGTAATAAATACTTATTGTTTAAATGCTTTTATCACCCATGTGTAGTATCTCTTGAATATCCACCAATGGATTTGCATTAATTGAATAAACTTACAAAATACAAAATTGATTTTGGCACTTGTAATCAATTTCCTAAATTCATATAAATTTTTCAGTCATAGATGATTTTCATTTAATACTTAATTAAAGGATCCATTATTCTCAATGAATAATGTGTAACTTTCTGTGTTGAATATAAAACCACCACTATGGTTTCATCCTTCCTAGTCAACATGTGTCTTTGGAACATTCCTTTTCCACAAACTATTTCAGGAACTTGTTCTTATTCCAACAACTTGTGCATCTTTGGAATTGACTAAACCCTAGTAACTATTTCTTACACTATCTCAAATATATATTTACACCATTTTATAGAAATATATTATTTCACTTGACTATAAATTTTCTATATTAGTTATTTATATAACATCATTAGAAAACTTTAGGATAATTACTTTTGATGCACATTTAGTTTTTCTTGATGCAAGTTTATTTATTGATTTTTACTTAACAAAATATTTGCATATAAACATATTTTATTATGATATTACATATTTATTTCATATTATAACTCATATGATATCCATTTTTCATCATATCTTGCATATGGCTATGGGATAACAATGCTAATTGTGAAGCATGTCTTAAAAAATAATGGAATTTTCTGCAATGAGTACAAGTCTCAATATTTATGCATATTTTACTTTTACCAGGGAAATAATGTGTATAAGGTAATGTGAATTTATAAATTACTCCTTTCTATATTTTAATGATCAATATCTTCATGTTAGACTCACCATCGATCATCCTTTATTCTAGCATCATAGATTTGATGTGAATAATGAAATGTGAGTTTAGTAATAAACCCACCCTACATTTCATGATCGATGAGTGCTTGGTCATGATATTATTCAGAAAAATGGCTCAAATAAACTAATATATTTTAACAATGAATGTTTCAAACTTCACTTTAATATTCCTTAAAACTCTTAAAGGAGTCTTATGAGGTATATGAATTTACCACTAGCTTCTCCTTGGAATATTCCATTCTCTCTATCTAGAATAATTCTAAAAGATTTATAGCTTACCATTATTTCTAAGGTTTATTTATCAAAAACTAAATAATTAAATGTTTCAATAATACAAAAGGCCTTTATCTCCAAGGAGTATAAATATGATATTGAGTATATCCATGTAAACTTATTTTATTTTTACAAGATAAATATTTATTTTTCAACAATTATGTATTAAAATATTTCATTTTATATTCATCATGTATTTCCAATGAATCTTGTATTAATAAACTATTTTTTATTTATAAAATACTATAAAACACATTCATTCCTAAATTTTTTGGTAGCATACATTATACAATTATTGTTTTAAAAGAACCATTCACCTAGAAATAATATCATGTGTTTCTCTCTACTGATGTAGGTATCATCATTTCTTAGTCACTTAGAGAAAATTACTTTACTTCGAGTAATGGTTCATGATTTCCTTGGTTCTGAAATTTATAAAAAAATATATGTAAGGAAATATTTTATCTAAAACTCAAGTATTATAAATTAAATATTATATTTAATTATTAATATACCTAAAGAGGAAGCTCATACTTTCTTATTCTTTATCTCATTGTAGTTTCTCTCCTAGTGACTTATCTTTCCATATGATAATCAAATATCCTCTTGATAAATACTCTCCCTCTTTATCTTTTATTTATTATAAAGACATTTTGATGTAGTATTTGGTAGTGTACTTGAAATTAGAATTTTCTCCCTATCTTTCCTATTGATCACCTTATGAATTAAATATTTATCCTTATTTAAGTTATTATCTTCATAGTGAACTTGTTCCAAAATATCATAATGGTTTCTCTAAATTATATGTTTGATAAATCTCAATGAAAATGGAAAAAAATGGTCATAAGTATGAGATAATGAGATGAACTTAAAGTTATTGATTCTTCTTGAATCACATTTCTTCTATTTTTTCAATTTACTTTATTATCCTATGTACATGAGGACCATATTGAGTAACATATATCAGTGTATACATAATTAGTTTTATTATTATATAATTTATTTATAGCTTCACTTTATCCTTATATACATCTCATAGATGAGACAACATGGTATAGTCATCTATGTCCTCGTGTATTACTTGAAACTCTTTATATATTGATGTTTTCATAATGAAATAAACATCAAATTCATCATTATTAAGTCTTAAATAGTTATATTTATCATCCTCACTAACTTTCTATGGATTTTTATTAGGTAGTGGAAACTCAAATGCATATAATTTCCTTTTATATTGTAATATTACGTGCAAAATCTTGTGCCACTCTTAGAAATCTATGTTGGTTATGATGTATTCTTTAACCAATATCAATCATAGTGTATTTTTAAAAATACTTTCCATTTTTTATAAAAATAAAAATAATAATATTAGTACTTTATCTTGATTACTAATTAGACATTACTGATTAATTAAATCATTATATGTCTCCCACTGTTTTATCAAACACAATTAGCACTCACTACTAGATTTAGAATACTCAGTTGCTATAGTATTCTAGTAGAAAGGATCCCTAAAACCTCTTCTAGAATCCCAAGCTATTTTTACACCACTACTCAAAGAGTTTCAATTTAGGTGTTTCATTATCCAACCATATTAATTCATGTATCCTTGTACTGTTGAGTGAATTCTCAGCTTCTAAGAATTAATACCTTGATTTACTCAAATATTTTCCTCTAAAGTGTAAATAATATAGACATTGATACTTATTTTCTTCCATATTTAGTTAATTCAACCCATTTCTTTTACAATAACTCCCTTTTAGTAGGATACACCCTTAACTAGGGATTATGATCACCATGTACACCCATTTTTTAAAAAAATGAAACGATGGAAGGTGTTATAATTTAATATTACTTTGAGTATTTTTCAAATTATTTCTTGATGAGTGAAATCATTTTTTTTCAAATATAAAGGTAATACGTGATCACACTTACAACCTGACCATGTAGTAAATAAAAAACATTCATCTCCTTTTAATTTGTTTTAATCTATTTATTTTTATTTATTGATTTTTGTGATTCCATAAACTTTCATATTCAAAAATAATAATAATTAATGATGTATAAATTAAATAAAAAAATTGACTGATCTTGAGAATTTGGTATTAATTTCTCTATTTACACTCAATAGATCAATTGTGGCCCTAGGTTTAAAATACATGAGTCATGTATGACTCATATCATAGATCACACCCTAGTCCAATATATCCACATCTCGTCAAAAAAATATCCATGTCTCTACATAGTCTACATATTCATTCATTCTCATCATAATACATAAATACTTGTACAAAGGTGAGGGTGTCTTGAGAATGCATAATACATATTTAGTATATCTATCATTGATATATAGACCATTAAATATATAATGATGACGTGAGACAACGCACAAACCATCAATTTAATTAATTAACTACTATAAATATCAAGCGTATGAAATAATTAATTAATTAATAAAACTCATAAATATATTGGATGGTCACCATTCAATATTAATCAATATGTAAATTCAATTATCAGTAAAAAAATATATTTTTAATATATTTATGTTTAAGAAAATTATAATGAATTAAAATAATTCAATATATTTTTAATTCAAAATTTTTTTCGCATGATCCCAAATTAAATTTTATTATATTCTAAAAAATTTAACATAATTTTTTGAAATTTAAAAAACATATTGACCCCCATTATCCCTGAAAACCTATTTTTAATTCAAAAAATATGTCGCATGATCCAAAATTAATGTTTATTGTATTCCAAAAAAATTAACATAAGTTTTTGAAATTTTAAAAACATATATGGACCCCAAGTATCCCTAAAAACCACTGAATGGGATTTCAGACCTATTCTGGACTCGAAATGGGAAGACAGGTCAGGCATGGCTCAAAATGGGAAGAACGGTATGACATGGCCCAACTTAGTTTGGTTGTGGGTCAGATAGAAGATTTTTCCCTCGCACACTACGTGCGGGGAGAAGGTGGGAGTTGGAGTGATGAAATCCCAAAGATCAGATGAGGATGAAACGATATTGGGGGTGTGGGAGGCCGATGGGGATAGTACATAGTGGGAACCAATGCTATGTGTATCTGTGGCAGTGGGAGTTCAAGCACGGTAAGAGGCTAGAGGGGCCATGGGAGGCCACACATGGTAGGAGGCCAGTGGGGTTGTGGGAAGGGAGGTCGGTGGGGGTACGAGTATAGGATGTCGGTGACCTAAGTTCGAGCCACATGAGGTCATGTAATGGAAGTGGTGGTCAGAATGTTCCAACCAATTTTTAAAAAAAAATTAAAAATTTTCCTGGTTTCTACTTGTAGTTGGGTTTTTCCACCAACCCCATAAGTCTTTTTAATTTTATTTATTGTTTTCTTTACTAGCTAACTGCATGACTAGCCACTCAGGTATCCTCTTATTTTTTTCATTATTTTACAAAGCCTACTTGATAATATTTTAACAAAAATTATGTTGAAAAATAAATTTACCATTTTTATATAATAATTCTAGGTCAGAGAAAATTATTCCATCCATCAAAATCTATTCATAAAAAACATCTCCTTTATAAAAATATTCAACTATAATATATATGTGTGTGTGTGTGTGTGTGTTTGTTTGTGTGTGTGTGTTATTCAATTTAAACACATGAGAATGGTATTGATAAGTCATTATATCTTCATACGGACATATCCTATCTATAAAATATTGGATTGGATCACTACCTATGGTGATGGAAGTGTAATGACACCTTATTCATGAATTTAATGAAAACATAATTTTTCTTATTTTAAAAAAACATATGATCCCTCTGATGAAAATTGAAGGTACCAGGGTACATGATGGAAAAAAATGGGCTTGGGGTTCTTAAATTTCATCATTAATCAATGTAACTACATCATCTATGGCAATTAATTTCTCAGTATGAAATCTTAGGATCCCATGTGAAGAATTTAAGTATGAATATTAAACTAAAAAATTACCTCGTTCAATTTGACGACGCGTTTGACAACCATTTATCTCCAAAGGTTGTTTCTCAATGGAATCAAACCCTTATCCCTTTATATCATCCACATGTGCTTCAAAAGTATATTGCATCGTTGATCATTGGAATTTTACTATTATCATGGAGTTATGATGATGCCTTCAGTGTCCATATAGTCACCACTATGTCGATCCTCTGATTCGTGAAGCAGAACTCAGATAGGTTTCTCTGATCAATAGCATATATCTGTAGGATATGTGAGATAGGAGAGAGAGTCTCTCAAAAATCATTCAGTGGATAGTATCTCAAATGAGATTCTCCTCCCACTTATATAGTGAGGTACAAAATACTCATAAATGGCTTTGTAGGTCCTGAATATGTTTTACCTACTAAATAAGCTATAAATGAAATCTATGACTAATTTACTAAGTCAATAGTATCATTTATATTTTCATCACTTACTTATAATATAATAAATATGTTACATGATAAAATCAAGTCATTAACTTGACTCGTCTTACCTGGAAATATTAAACAAATCCTGAATATTAAAATAATATGCATTCATTAAATATTTTCCCATGTGCTCACTTAAGATTTTTTTAATAAATTAATAAATAAATTCAATACCAATTATTATAAACTATAATAATATGTTTTCATTTTTATTTTTACATCATATGTTATTATACATCACCCAGTCCTCATGGGGGTCCCACCATGTCCTATACTCCTATTCATTAGAATTGGAAAGAGTTTTGAATATTCTAAGTGTGTGACCCACTATCTCATTATATTGTAGCAGTAAATACTATTCAAAGACCATGATTAGAGTCTATAAACCCATCAAGTCCCCTAAGGATATATGTAAAAGTCATAGAAATTACAACCTTTCCTATGACCATGCACTATGTAAAATAATCTCTTTTTCTCATGATATCTAATAAAGAAGGATGGAAATTTGTTTAATCATCCTTTATTGATTTATTATTTGTTGACCTAAATGGATACACCTTCCTTCCTCTACCATGGAAAAGAATTTAGTGAAGGTACTACCATCTTTATCAACTAGGCTTGATATATTAGTTCTTTTCAAAAGAGAAAAATTATATATTGATTATTAAATAAATTTTATACCACAAATGACACATCCAATGCAAGATACCTCACTAAGACATCAATACCATATTTTATGTTTGGTATCAAAGTATGTAATCAAATGTAACGCATCAATAATAACCTCAAGTCATGATAACAAAACATGTGTTTACAGATAGAAACAACCAGTGACATATAAAACATGTGGTGTTTCTTTTGGTGGTTTAATCCTCACGATATCATCAAATAGTGATCAAAAAGTGTGATGTTTATGAGAATAATTCTCAATTCTAATTATCCCCTAGCACATAATGGTTACACATTTTCTATTCCCTATAAATATGATGTATTTGGACCATAAGATATAAGTTTAATATTACTATCATGGTATCTGTATGTTCTCATTATAACTAGGGAACTACTATAACATTTTGATATGATAAATAATATGTGGAAATTACTATGAAAATAGTGGATTTAGAAATATCAACACAATTATTAAAAGTTTACACCATGCATAACTCATTGTGTATGTTGTATCATAATCAAAAATTATTATTCAAGCTGGTTCTAGGGAGCCCACTTTTATAGCATTTTAGGCTTGGTTGAGGTGGAACCCTAGACATGACCTAAAGGCCTAGTGGCCTAAAATCCCTATACATATCCCAAATTCACACCATTTTGTTTTCTTGAAGTCCCTATATTGGATCGGTATCATTTCATGCATCATTGCATTATATCATCATCTACCTTTGTCCCTGCATGCATCATTGTCTATCTACAACAGCGCCTGCATCACTAACTACATCATAAATCCCTACAAGGGGATTCTAGGGTTCAAAACATGGTCTCTTGTATATGGAGTTTTAGTGGTGAGTACCACTCAACTATATATCAGGACACAATAACAGTTATTATTATTATTATATGATAATATAAATTAATGAACTTTGGGGTTGATCCCCTTTATTAATGAGAAAAAACATATAGGGAAAGGATAAATATAGGTTAAAAAATAAATCTACCCATAATCCAATGGATTTAAAGGACCAATAAAGTCTAATAAAATTATCACAAAGACAATCCTATTGATTTTATCCTCTTAGATCCCAATGAATTCCAATGCTTTTCTGGTACTGTATTTGAGATGATCAAAGAGCCATATTGTGATAAGCCTTTCAACCCTCAACCCCCCCCCCCCCCCCTCCCTATATATTTTATCCATATTTATAGGTTTTAACATCTTTTTAATAAATAAAATTACCATCAGACTCAACCTCTTTAATAGAAACAAAATCAGAAGAGATATCCTCATCTTTCTTTTCCTCATTACTCTTAGGATAACCCTTCGTAGAGAGGTTAGAGTCGAACATTAAAAAATTGTTATGGGTATGAACATTCATGCTTAATTGTGAGGGTTAGATTTTGGATTATATTGAATTAAAATTAACCTACTTATTTATATTTTTTCCTCAGAACAATGTTCATCTAATTTTGGGATGAATCATCTCATAGCATTGAGATTTCATCTGCATTAGTTACTATTCTATGTGAACCTCTTTCTTCTACAACATGTATAAGAGATATAGGTCCCTTGACTATATCTAACATGGTAATTCTTATGGCCACAGAAATAACAAGACTATCCACCATGATTTTCATTGAGTTCTTGATGTTTTTTTATCAATAACATTGGTATTACTCACAAAAGCATCCCCTTTTTCAGGTATCTCATAAGAGTGATTCCTAGTTTACTCCTAAAAAGTGCTTCCACATAAAGATTCTTTTTACCATTGTGATCTCTTGAGGCAATAATTTTCTTTTTTCTCAGTTGATTATCTACAAAATATTGAGCAGTAATATCACTATTAAAAATAACTAGATCATGACACTAAAAATTGGTCACATCCTAGTAAGGGGAAGAATCCTCATTCACTACATTAACTCATGTCATGTGGCCCTTATACTTCACTTAAAAAGAAACTAGAGAAGGCCCTATGTCAACAGATTCTATTAAACCCTACTTTTTATACTTGGATAATAGATGAGAAGCTTTAGCACCTCTCCATCAAGTCCAGTAGAAGTAACAATTTCTACTAGAAATGGGGAAGAAGAATCTCTGGTGTCTGCAGTACTCCTAGACTTGTGAGAACCATTCCACCTACAACCAAAAACAGCATTCCCTTTTTAGTTTTGTAAATAATATAATATTTTCTTGAGGCACATCTCCTAGAGATATCTAATTTAATGAAAACAAATTAATAAAAAAGGATGTTTCTCATACTTTATAGTTAGATAAAAATTGAAATTTTGTGTGTATAGGACAACATTTTTAATGAGTATGGAGTTAACATCTACCTACACCAGAAAACAATAAAAATAGCTAAAGTATTCTTCTTAAATACCACGATCTAATTCAATAGAAGTCTCTATTAGTAAATAAATGTCAAAAAGGATCTTTGGATGCCAAAATATCCAATTCAGAACATAAATATTAACCCAAAATTGAGTCCTTATTTTAAAATTTTAAAAGGGATTGAAACAGGGGTCACAATCATGGATATGGAGTATACCTGCCTTGAGAGATATCAAATTGGGCCCTTAATATTTTTTCTTCAAATATTCTAAAGGTAATAGAATTTATAAATGATACTAACTAATGGAAATACACTTCCAATCTATGAATCCTCAGAATTTGATGAGTTGGTACTCAAGATCCTTAAGATTCCAAGGTTTTTTCTTGAAGATAAAATAATTCTTACAAGACTAAGAATTTATAGAGCCTGAACCTATCTAGAATAAACTATTGGTTGGAACTAATATGATAAGTGTTACGTTCCATAAATATTCTCTATGAAACTCTATACTTTCCTGAGCTGAAAATGTTATTCACATAACCCAATTCATATATGTGAGTAGAGGAAGAAGCCACATTTGAATGCGCTAGATTATACTTCATCAAAGAATTAAAAAGTTCCCCTCCATCCAAATGATCAATTTCAATATCTCTAGTAAAATCCATCAAGAATTAAAAAACCTTATAAATTAGTATCACCATTATAGTATCCATGGTGAGCACTCTTGATCCTTATATTATGATAATATAAATAATGATACCGAATAACTATTTCGGTAAAAAATATTAACAATGTTTCTTTATTTTTTGATAGCTAACCTTTTTGTAAAAGAATGATTTTGTTATTCAATAATTGGACTTTGTCCATTTTATTGAGTTCTATAAGAAAGTTGAATGTTACTAAATGTTCAAACCCTAACAAAAAGGGGGAGAAAAGTTTTATTTTTAATAAATTTTTCTTCTAGATTTAGTGAATCGGAATGAAAAAAAATTAGATACAGAGGTGGTTATAATGATGAATGTATTGATCAAATGCACCATCAGTCTCAGTTATATCAGTATGAAGTTCAAGATCCATCAGACTTAGATTTTGTGAGAAATTCATATGTTGTTGAGTGAAGAAGACATAATTATTATGAAGAGGTTTGTTGAAAAAATTGAAGTTAGGAGTTAGAAAGTTATAAAACATTCTAATAAAATTTAGATAATTCTTTTATAATAATGAAGTTCTTATAAATCATGAAACATACTCATGATAATAGATTTTTAAGAATTGAAGGAATCATAATGATTGAATTAGTTTTAGCGATCAAGACAAAGTATTCATTATATTCAAAAAATCCAGACATTGAATATTAGATCTAGAAGTTAGAATGTGAGTATTTTATGAATTTTGAAGAAGATAAAAGTTTATAAATGGATTCACCATTGAATACTTTCCATCATTATAGAAAACATCATAATATGATTTCCATCGTAATGGAAAAATCCATCATAATGGGAATTCCATTGTAAAGAGATGAGAAAGAAAGGCAGATCGTAATGATCTGAGAAAGAAAGGTAGATCATAATGAGATGAAAAATAAAGGCAACTCATAATGAGCTGAGAAAGAAAGGAAGATCATAATGAGATGAGAAATAAGGGCCGATCGTAATGAGATGAGAATGAAAGGTAGGTCATAATGAGATAATAAATAAAGGTTGTAATGAGCTAATAAAGAATGGAAGGTCTTAATGAGATGAAGAAGAAATGCAGAACATAATAACCTAAGAAAGAAATCCAGATTGTAATGGGTTGAGTAAAAAATTTATATTGTAATGATCTAATAAATAAATTCAGTTCTTAATGGGCTAAGAAAAAAAGGTAGATCATAGTGAGCTAAGAAAGAACAGTAGGTCTTAATGATTTGAGAAAGAAAGGAATATCATAATCAGATGAGAAATAAAGGTCGATCATAATAACCTAAGGAGGATACATTTTATTGAATTTGAAAAAGATACATCGTATTGAAGCTAAGGAAGTTATACCAGAATGAGTAAAGGTTAGAAAGTATGAGAAGGATGATTACTAAGAAGACTCAAAAATAATAATCTAGAATTTTTATGAAGAGTTTTCAGAGTTCAATATTGAAATTAAATTTTGAATAAATTTAGGAGAAATCTGAGTATTGAAGAAATAAAAGTTCAAGTTCAAATGCAAGAGATTTTTGGAGTTTTAAAATCTGAAGAAGTTGGGAATGTTTTAAATTTTCCCACTCTTTTTTTCTGATTCACCTATAAATAGATTCTCAGACCATTCATTCATTGTAACATTTCACATAAGTATAAAAAGTGGAACACTGAATAATTGGAAGTGAACATTCTCATTGGACTACGGAAGATAACATTGAGCATTTGAGTAGAGTTTCTGTTTTATATATTGAGAATGATTTCATCATATTGAGTTCATAATATTGGGTAAATGGGACTGAGGAAGATTAGACTGAGTGTTTGAGAAGCATCTGAGAAGTGCAGATTGAGTAAGGGAGAATCATATTGACCTCGTCGGATTGATAGAATCGGATCTAGTAAAATCAAACAGAGGATCAAGACTGAGCACTTATGAATCAAATTGAGAAAAGTATTTATTATTTTAGTTTGGATCAATTTTTTTGTAAGAAAACACTGTAAAATTATTGGAGTTAGTATAATATGTCCTATAATGAGATATAAGGTTTCTAATGGGAGTTGGAGCAAGTTGTATTCACATCTTTATAATATTTAATTTCCATAGACCTACGAGAGTGGATTTGGAAAGTACGTAGGTTCTCACACTAATATTGAACCCTGTATATCTTGTGTTATTTACTTACTTTCCTAATTTTTAATGCATGATTATTTACTAAAAAATTAATAAGGATATAAAACTTAATAGGTTGTAGGGGTCAAGTCTTAAAAGGTATTGAAACTTATAAAAAATAAACAACTAATTGTACCCCCCTTATTAGTTGTTATTCAATCCTTTATAACTTCAATTGATATCATAGGGAAAAGTTCCCTTATTGAATACTATCATGGATAATATCAATTCTATCATTAGTATAGTAATTATAACATTTGATGAAAAACATATTATGGATGGAAAAATATGATGATTATTTATCTCATATCTCTTGGCCTAGAAGTCATTGATGCTGCTATAATAGGTTTTCAACCTATTGATAAAAATGATCCTATGAATTTTGTTGATAAGAGAAATATAGAAGTTAATTGAAAGGATATAAACATAATCTTTATTTCCTTATCAGAGAACGTTTATCAAAATTTGAGGGGTCTCAATACTTCAAAAAAATGTGGGAGAAGGTGGAAAGTATTTTTGAAGGGAATACTAAAGTGAAGGAAGAAAAGCTAAAAAATTGGCATAGTAACTATGAAGACATCATAATAAGAGATAAAGAAACTATTGATGAATACCTCACTAGAGTAAATGAAATTTTTTGCAACACTAGAGGATTCATAGATGTCCTGGAATATTCTATAATTGTGAAGAAACTTATATGAAACTTCCTAGACAGGTTTGATTCTAAAATTTACTCTTTAGAAGATAAGAATGAGTTATCTCTTGATGAATTTTATAAATTTATTATTGATTATTAAATGAGATAATCTCAAATGTTTTATAATAATATGAAATATGAAATTCCTTTTTAAGCTATGAGGAACATGAAAATTCAAGATTTTAAAGATGTTGGTCCTTATGACTCTGAAGGAAAAGAGGATGATGAGTTGAATGATAAAATAATGCCTTTTAAATATAAAAACTATCAAAGAAGAAGAGGAAAGTATGGAGGTAAACTTACTCTAAAATGTTTTGAGTGTGGTGGAATTGATAACTTCTCAATGAATTCCCCCAAGAAGAAATTTGGAGAATATCAAGATGATTCTAATAAAAAACCTCGATGGAAAAAGTGGAACAAAATCTATAAATAAGAAAATTCATCCGACAAATCCAAAAAAAAAGTTTAATGGGAACAAATAAAGTATGTTGATTAATAAAGATGAATCAGACTCAAATAAAAACAATTATTCAGAATATTAAAGTTCATAATAATTCAAAACCTTCATTGAAAAAGTTAAGGAATCTGAAGACTCTTCAAATTGTGAAGAAGAAGGAGGTGAAGAATCTTATAAATAGTATCATCTCAGAATATAAATTATTGCATGTATTTAGAAAAAATATCTCAATAAAGAAATAAAAAAGATAAATAAAGATATTAAAGAAGTTTCTGAAGGAAGAATAGATGTCATCAAGTAGGAGGATGAATACATTTAGGTGATCTTAAGTTACAAACTTAGAATTTATGAACATGGAAAGATGGTCAAAGATCTCAGTAATATGCTAGGAGTTAAGGAAGAAGAAGTTAATAAGTTTAAATCAAAACTTATTGATTCCTAAAATACCTTGGTAAAGATGAAAAAAACTTCAACAATGCCTTAGTAGTAAAATCTAATACTTCTAATGTTGTTGAGAAGAATAAAATCAAGAATTAGATTAAATCCTTGCCCTCCAAAAATAATGTTTCATATGATTTTTCTAATATTTTACATTTTGTAAAAATTATTAGGAAATCATGGGTGGAAAAAGGATGTGATAAACCTATCACATCTACAAAATATTCATAAGAAATATGGTCAAGGACCAGAGTATGTTGAAATAGGAAGAAATTATCAACCTCAACAAGTCTTATATAAATAATCAACTTACTTTAATAGAAAATCAATATTTGATGGATATTTCTGGTGTTGTGGAATCTATGGCCATAGATTATATAATTATGGAAATAACCTATCTCTTCCCAAAATAATTTTTTATTAAAGAGGAATGAATAAATTTGTTAATCTATAGAAAGTTAAAAAAATATAAATATGTGATAAACCATTCAACAAAAAATCAATTTGAATGTTTGGAAGAGGTTTGTGGAAGATGTGATAATGTTGTTCATCATGCTGAAAAATTATTGAAACTCCTTCTAGAAAAAGTTTCTTATGGTGGAAAGGAAAATGATGTTGGAAAGAATAAATTTAAATAAAGATATTTTTTATTGAGACAACTTTAAAAGAAAGTAAAATAAGAAAACCATGGATACTTGATAGTGGTTGTTATTCACATATGATAGGTGATATAAAAATCTAGAAACATGTTGAATTAATGATGGTGGATTAGTTACCTTTGGTAATGATAGTTCCTTAAAAACCAAAGGAATTAGGATAGCTGAGATTGAAGTAGAAAATTTGAAATCTATGGATTTTTTATCTGTTGATGGGCTAAAACATAACTTACATAGTATAAGTCAACTTTTTGATGATGGAAAAGAAGTAATATTCACAAAATATTCTTGTGTTATCAAAAAGTGTGAAAGATGGAAAAGTGATTACAAAAGGAGAAAGAAATAGTGGGAATATTTTCCAAATAAGAGAATTTAACAACTCATGTTACTTAAGTGCTCAAGATGAATATAAATTATAGCGTCGAAGACTTGGACATCATGGATAGAAAAACATGAAAAACAATTCTCTAGTTTATGCTATTATAAAATTTATAGAATTTTAAATAAGAGAATAAGATGTCTATATTACTTTTCGAAAAAGAAAAATGACTAATAAAAGTCATAAGAGAGTTTAGATTCAGTCAACCAGACCTCTTGAACTTATTCATTCCAATTTTTGTGGGTCGATGATACATCAATAAAAAATAATATTTATAAATTATCACTTTTATTGGTGATTTTACTTGGATAAAAAACATCACGTTTATAAAACACATGTCAGAGGCTGTGGAAATGTTCATGTTTTTTAGAAAATAAATTGAGAAAGAAATGGGGGTTTATATAAAGAAGTTAAGAATATATGATGCTACAGAATTCACCAGCAATTATTTTATTGATTATTTGAGAAAACATGATATAAAACATTAGTGTAGTGCTACCTATACTCTAGAAAAAAAATTATTATCAAAAAGAAATACTAGAAACTTGGTAGAAATATGAATAAGTGTGTTATAAAAACACAAACTGTCAAAGTTTTACCAGAAATAAGTTGTTAGTATTTTTTTACATATTCAGAACATAAGTTTCTTGAGACCAGAATCCAACATGACTTATTATGAAATATGGTATAAAAACCATCATTGAAGTACTTCAAATTTATTACAAGTCTATGTTTACTTAAAATAAAAAATCCATATTTGGTAAAGTTTTATGAGAAATATGGGGAAGGAACTTTTATGGGATATTCACCAAATGAAAGAAGCTAAAAAATTTGGAACAAACATTTAAAAAAATTTATAGACTCATATGATGTCAGGGTAATTGAAAATAAAAATTCCTTGAAAATTTATTGGGAATGTTGAGGAGGATAAATGAGAGATTTCCAAAGATAGTGAAAGTAATTAAAAACAACCTTATAAAGATTCAGAAAATTTATGTGATGAGGAAAGTTTAGTTGGGAAAGAAACATTTAAATTTAAAACTATAAAAAACTTTTTGAGTCCTAAAACAATATTCTATATCAAAAGGCTTGAGTTTAGAAAAAAAAGTTAAAATTATAAAAAACAGACTTAACTTATCTCAAAAAGTTGAACTAAAATTAGTTATAGAAGTTATTGAACACAAATAATGGGTGGATGTTATGAATGAATAGTTGGATCAGATTTAGAATAATGAAACATGGGAACTTGTTTCATGGATAGAAAATAAAAATGTTAATGGAACCAAGTGAGTTTACAATAACAAGTTAAATGAACATGGATAAGTTTTAAGAAACAAATTTAGGCTTGTTTGTAAAGGATATGAATAGGTGGAAGGTGTGGATTTTGAAGAAACGGTTTCCCTAGTTTCAAGGTTAGAAACTATTAGAATGATTCTTTCAGTGGTCGTACAAAATAATTACAAATTTTATCTGTTGGATATAAAGTCATATTTATTAAATGGTGTGATTGAGGAATAAATTTACATTGAACAGCCTTGTGGGTTTATACTTGATGAGGATGAAAAAAGGTTCATAAATTGAAGAAAGATTTGTATGGGATGAAAAAATCTCCATGTGATTGGTATTAAAACTTAAAAATTGTTTGATAATGTTAAATATTTTTAAATAAAAGGTTGATAACAACTTATATGTGAAATATTTTGACTCTGGAATCTAATTTTAGTTGTTTATGTGGATGATATAATTTTTTCTAGGGATAGAGAAGATGTTTGTAAAACATTTTTTGATGAAATGAGTAAGAGTTTTGAAATTTCTATGTTAGGATAATTAACATTTTTCCTTGGAATAAAAGTTAAAAAAAATAAAAATACATTTTATTATCTCAATAAAATTATTCCAAATTATTGTTAAAGAAGATTGTGACGGAAGAATCCAAATAAGCTTTTACTCCTATTTCAGTGATCAAAAATTTGAGAAACGATTAATCTAGAATAAGTTTGAATAAGAAAGACTTTTAGAAGCTCATAAGAAGTATTCTTTACCTTATAGCCTCAAGAACTAATATTTCTTATGTTTTGACTTTGTGTGTTATATATGAAACTAATCTGAAAGAATCACATATGTTGGAAGCAAAAAGGATTCTAAGATGTTTCAAAGGAACAATTTCATATGGGTTGTTATACAAAAGAAATTGTGAGATAAAGTTTCATGGTTATGATGATGTTGGTTGGGTTGGAGATTATAATGATAGAAAATCAATCTCAAGAGGAACATTTTTCTTGGGTGGTTTTTGTGTGAGTTGGAATAGAAAAAAACAAAGTTCAGTAACTTTAAGAACATCTGAATCTGAATATATTATAGATACTCATGATTTTACTCAAATTTTGTGGATAATTGTTCATATATAAGATTTTAAATTTTAATTTTATAAACAATTGAATATATTTTGTGATAATAAGAGTGCATTTGATCTTTTTAAAAAGCATGTCTAACATTCAAGATCAAAATAAATTGATATAAAGTTTCAATTTATAAAATAGATATTTTTTTCTAGAGATTTTATGTATAAATACATCTCAACAAAGTATCAAATTGCTGATATTTTTACAAAATCCATGCCGAAAGAATGATTTGTATAATTGAGGCTATAACTTCATGTTTAGACTCCTCCAATGACTTCCTAAAACTCATAATGTAGTACCCCCCATCATTCTTTGGATAATGTTGGGAGATAAAGTAACAACTCTCTTTTGTAAGAAGTTTTTACTTGTTTTTATTTTATGAATTTGAAGCTATAGTTATCATACAATGGGGGAGAGAAAAAGGAAAGTGATAGAAAAATAAAGGTTATATAGGAGAAGATAAAATTAAGGAAAGTTTATCTTTACATGGCTATAAAATTATCTTGTCATTGAGGGATAGAATTCCTTAAAAAACATTAGTTTATTCAATAGTATAGTGTTAGGATACTCTCTTTTGAGAAAGGATATGTTTTAATAAAATTAAAAAAAACTTTATTTGTTTATAAAAATTTAGTTGTGAAAAAATTATGAGAGTTGAAAAATTTGTTAATAAGGGTTGTCAATAAATCCAAAGGGGGATATTGAAGAAACATTGTGGTAAATTGTCTTCACAAAGTTTTTGTATTTGTTGAAAACTAACCTTTTTATAAAATAATGTTTTTTTTATTCAGGAATAAGACCCAATCCATCATAATGAGTTCTGTAAGAAATTTAAATGTTGTTAAATGTTCAAACCCAAACAAAAAGGGGGAGAAAAGTTTTTTTTTAAGAAATATATTTTCTAGATTCATCGGATCGGAAAGAGCAACATCAAATACAAATTTCGTCACAAAGATGAAGTTGTTGATCAAACACACCATTGGTATCAGGTCCATTGATATGAAGTTCAAGATCCATAAAACTCAACATTTGTTAGAAATTCATATGTTGCTGAGTGAAAAATTCATAATGATGCTAATGAGTTTTGTTAGAGAAAGTAAATTCATGAGTTAGAAAGTTCTCAAACATTCTAATAAAAGTTAGATGATTCTTTTGTAATCATGAATTTCTTATTAATCATGAAATGTACTCATGATAAAATATTTTTAAGAAATAGAGGAATCTAATGATTGAATTAGTTTCTGTGATCAAGATAAAGTCTTCATCGGATTCAAGAAATATGCAGATAGAAGATCAGATATAAAAGTAAGAATGTGTGAATCTGATAAAGTTTGAAGAAGTTCAAATTTTATAATTGGATTAATTATAGAATACTTTCCATTTTTATGGAAAAAACATCATAATTGGATTTCCATCATAATGGGAAAATCCATCGTAATAGAAATTCCATTGTAATCTCGTGAGAAATAAATACAGATCATAATGATCGGAGAAAGAAAGGAATATCATAATGAAATCAATAATAAAGACAGATCGTAATGATCTAAGAAAGAAAGGCATGTCGTAATGATCTAAAAAAAGAAATATCATAATGAGCTGATAAATAAAGGTAGATCGTAATGAGATGAGAAACAAAGGCATATTGTAATGAGTTGGGAAAAGAAGATTGTAATGAGATAAATAAGAAAGGCACATAATAATGAGATAAGAAATAAAGGTAGATCATAATGATCTGAGAAAGAAAGGTTAATCATAATGAGCTAAGAAAGAAAGAAATATAGTAATGAACTAAGAAAGAAAGGAAGATCATAATAATCTGAGAAAGAAAGACAGATCATAATGATTGGAGAAATAAATGAATATCACAATGAGATGATGAATTAAGGAAGCTCTTAATAACCTAGGGAAGATACATTGTATTGAAGCTGAAAAAGATATACCGTATTAATAGTGAGGAAGTTACATCAGAATAAATAAGGTTTAGAAAGTTTGAGAAGGCTGATTATGAAGAAGACTAAAAAATAAGATTCTAGAACTTTTATGAAGAGTTCAAGAGGTAAAATTTGAAATTCAATTTTTTATAAATCTCAGAGAAATATAATGAGGATTGAAGAAATCAAATTTTAAGTTTAAATGTGGGGTATTTTTTTAGTTTTGAAATATATAGAAACAGGGAAATTTTTAAAGTTTCATGCTCGTTTTTTCAAAGTAACCTATAAATAGTTTCTCAGATCATTCGTTGATTATAACTTTTCACATAATCATAAAAGGAAAAGCAATGAGGAATTATAAGTAAAAGTTATCATAGGACTAAGGAAGATCGTATTGAGAATTTGAGTAGAGTTTGAGTTTTTCATATTGATAATGGATTCATTGTATTGAGTACACCATATTGAGTCAATCAGACAGAGGAAGATTAGATTGAGTGTTTGAAAAGAGTTTGAGAAGTGCATATTAAGTAAGGGATAATTTTATTAACCTCATCAGATTGAGATAATTGGATCTAGTAAAATCAAGCTGAGGATCCAAACTGAGATTTTGTGGAGAAAATTAAACAAATCCTTTATTATTTTGTTTTGGCTCAATTGTTTTGTAAGCCAACTTTGTAAACTGACGAGAGTCAGTATAATCTTTCCTATCAGAAGATAGAAGGTTTCTAACAATATTTGGTACAAGTTTTATTCACTTCCTAATAATGGTGAATTTATATATACCCAAGAGATTAGCTATGGAATGGATGTAGTTTCTCACACTGAGGGCGAGCCTTGTAAACATTTTGTGCTTTACATGATTTCCTACTTTTTCATGCATAAGTAATTAATAAAAAATTGATAATTAAATAAATCTTAACAGGTTGTAGGGGTTAATTTTTAAAAGTATTTAAACTTATAAAAAGTAAACAACTAATTCAACCCCACTTCTCAGTTGTTATTCAATCCTTTGGAACTTCATATACAAATAACATTACTAATAATATTAATTAACTAAGTATAATTATAATTATATCATTATACATATATACTTAGAAAGAATAAAACTAATACCTAAAATTAAAATTAACTAAAATAATATATTTATACATGAAGTAATATTATAATACTAATACTAGTAAAAATAAATTCTTAAATAAATTAGAAATAAAATAATAACAAAATAATAATATAATAAATACTGATAACCCTAAAAATAATACTAATATTAAATTATAATGATAAATAATATATATAAAATAATACATAAAATCAAAATATAATAGAAAAATATAATAAATGACTATTATTAATATATATTTAGATAAAATTATAAAAAATATCTAAAAATACTTCAAAACTAAAAAAGTAAATTATAAGGCTAAAATGGTGAAACTAGTTAATTGAAATTAAGTTAAAAATTATAAAATAAATGTTCATAAATTCCATGTACATAAAATCCATCATGCTTAAACTGTAACACTCCAAAGAAAAATAGTTAATAAATAACACATAAATTTACCCTTATACAAATAAGAACAACATAGTTACAAGATCAAAAAAATTCAATCCTTCTATCCATAAAATATCATGAATAGTTTAACATTATAGTGTTAAAAAAAATAATTTCCCTTCCACTTTCATTTTTTAAAAAAATATATATCAACAATCATGAAACATGTGACTTACTTAGTCATCACTCTCATCACTCAAGAAAATTTGAAACAAGTTTGTGATCAATTATCACACACTTGTATTCCTAATATATTCTTAACGTGAAATTATCCTATCCAAAAATAGAAATCAAAAGAACACATTAATATTAAGGAACTAACATTGGGTTCAAATGATCTCTGGGGTTGTGGGATGGGGGTATAAAATTTGATTATTTTTAAAAAACATAATTGTTAAATCTTGAAATATATACATGGATAATTTCAATCCAAGTGTATCCTAGAAAAATTCACTACCTTCACTTAAAATATTGCCTATCTATAAGAAAATTGTAATAAAAACTTACAAAATAAACAATGGGACACAACTCACTCAAATATAATGGTGTAATAACTATAAAACCCCATGAAATATATATAAGACAATATATCATAAAAAAGAACACTAATAGACTATACTCCATATAATATTATTTAAATTAAGACATATAAAAACTTTTTATTTATCACTTTTATAATTATCCCTTAATGTGAGGGTTATCGTGTAATAACTATAAGTTTATTCATTATTAAGTATATTCTCATAAAAAAATATATGTAATAAATAGTGATATTGTGAAAATAAACATATATAGAATGGTGAGATAAATTATATATATGTGAATAATATGAATTATTATCCCTCAAAAAAACTCTCTCCATTAATGACTCACTCCCCCAAAATTAGATAAAAACCCACGATGAAAATATTCAAGATAAGGGTAAGGAAGGGTATCATATATGGGCTCATCTCAAATAGATTATTCATGTATTAAAAAGTATACACAGTGAATAAAATTTAATGGTGTATTAGTTCTTTAAAGGGGCTAAATAAAATAAACAAATTTCTCATCCATTTTATTATATCTTTTAGAATTTCTATCATTTTGATAGAAAACATGGAAAGTTATAGAAGATATAACATTACTAAAATTTCCTTAAAGAAAAGAGGAATGTAGAGTGATTTAAAAATGGGTCAGATTCATCACTAGTATGAAGATATAATTTTAGACAACACATATGATGATGAGTGTAAATAAGTGACTCAAAAATAAACATGTTTTATAGAAACATTTTCACTGAATTGAATGATATCATCAATATTCTAAAATCGTGGTATTAAGAATCAAATCAATTTAACTAGAAATCATGTACTTATATTTACAAGAGATAAAATTTTTATGTCCCCAACTATGTTAATATAGAATTATAAATAGTTTTCATGTGGGTTCAAAAATAATAGGTATGTTAGTAATTTTTTATTTTATTTTTTTAGTTATTGATTTTACATGGTATTTTTTGAAGTGTAAATAAAATATAATATAAAATATAACACTTCCCTAATTAATTAATGATTGAAATGGAGAGGATGTGAATATCCCATGAATCTCTAAAAATTGTAAACCTATAACAAAGATAACACATACCCACATTATATCATGAATATGACACTAAAATACAGGGATCACATGGATAACAACAAATATGCTAGATAACAAAAAATACACTAAAATGGTGGGGTAAAGGAAAATATCCATACATTCTTTATTATTTAATAAAATGGACTAAAAACACATAGAAACACAAAAAATAACTAATGACAGGTTGCCTCTTATTAATCATTGAGTTTAACATCTTCAAATATATAAATGGATAGAAATCGATCTGTTTATTCTATTATCTCATAAGTACTTGGCCTATATTACATACTTGAAGTGATTTTCTCTAATTCAAAATATATTTTTTAGGTCCAAATTCCTTAAATTTTTAGTAAAGAACCACTCATAATGCAATATAAATTTTTTTTCCTCTCATCCCTCTCAAATATCTCTTTAGGAAGTATATTCTAATCTCAAGATGGGAATCATCCATCATATCTGATTCATTTGACTAGGGTATCTTCACAAAATATTACTAAAAATTGAGAATAAATAAAAAAATATAATATAATTTAAAAATAATCAAGTTTATTCCCTATTAGAACTAAGTTTAACATCTTCATCCAGATGAACAACCCATCATTTCAAATGAATTTATTTAATTATGCATATCAAATCTAAAGTGTGGTAATGTTTTGTGTAATATCTATTCACCTTAAATGGAGGCATATTTCCATAAAAAAATATAATAACATCATGGGGATAAATAATTATAATAATTTATATCCCTAAACACTTTGATTTATGTTATCCTATCATAACCATAAGCCATTATTTAAAGATAAATGCCTTCTCACATAATGAAAAAAAAATTATTAGATTTTATTATATTTCTAAACTTGAGTTTTATCTTTATAAATCATGGAATTTTCATACTATTCTCTCATTATCTCATCCTGTTCATTCATTAATAGAATTTTCTTTTATTGAGTGTTTTTTAAATCCAACTTTAACATTTTTCAAGCCTAATAAGCTTTAATTTAAAACTCTATAGGTAAGTGAAAAGTTTTTTCAAATACTAATCAATGTGGGGACATTCTAATTGGAGCCTTATATGATTTACTACACTCCCAAATTGGTTTATCAAGTTTTGTGGCTCAATCATTTTTATAATGTTTATAGTATTCTCTACGATTTATATGATCTCTCGGATTGAAATTTTAGCTTAGATATTCATTTGTGAATAATATGGGGTTCTAATATAATGGTGAAATCAAATAGAAGTCATTAATTTATGAAAAAAATCATTATTAAAGTGATTACCATGATAATTAATTATATGACTTAGAATTAAAAACTAGGTAAAAATTTGTTATTTTTTAAATTTAATCACAACTCAAGTAGTGTTTTTTACACATGCTTCATATTTCACCCACTTTGAAAAATAGTCAACACCAACTAGGATATATTATTTTCTAAATGATTTATGAAAATTATTCATAAATTCTATCCTCCATATGTCAAGAATTTCAATACCCATAATAGGGTTTTTTGAATCTCATGCTTATAACTAATTCCTCAAGTTCTTTATAATTTTTTTTCCATTAATGGTGAAGTCTTGAATATCCTAATGTATGGTGGTCTAGCATAAACCACATTAAAACACTTTAATAATTGTAAATTCAATTTCATGATGTTCCCCTACTTCATAAAAGTGGGAAATATTCAAAACACTATCAATATTTTATTCTTAGATATATCTTATAATCATTCCATCCACATAATCCATAAAATGTGATGGATCGCCCCCTAAAGTATTGGCATGCTTTATTCAAAAAACTTATCAATAATTCCTTTGATAAATATGGATTCCCCACACCTGAAGAAAAGTAATGCATGATATTTTCATACCATAATACTATCATCTCAATGGAATAAATCTATTCACTAGGAAATTTTTTATTAATTAATTTGACATCAATATCACTTGTTCCAAGTTTTAGGCATGATAAATGATCAATAATGATATTCTTAGTTCCATTTTTATCCTTGATTTCAATGTCAAATTCATGATTTAGTAATATCTAATAGTTAATTCTAGTCCTATAATCCTTCTTGATCATTAAATACCATAGGTAAGAGTGATCTATTTATACACTAACTTTTTAGAATAAAAAGTATTCTCAAAATTTATCAAATACGAAGAAAATTATAATAGATCCTTTTCATTTGTTGTGTAGTTATGTTCTGAATCATTCAATATATGGTAACATAATATATTGGTATAAATATCTTTTCTTTCCTTTATCATAAGGTAACACCAACTACCTAATAACTTTCATCAAACATTAATTAAAATGATTGTTCAAAGTCTATTGGAATCTTTATCAGAACTTCCACCATGAATTTCATTAATAATTAAAATTCTTTTTGGAATTCATATCTAAAATATAAGGTGATTTCATTTAATAACTAGGTGTATAGGGGTGGAAAATAATATAAAAATACTTAATAAAGTGATTATATGATTTTATATTCCAAATAAAACCTATGATATCATGAATTTATATTAGCATGGGTTTCTCAAAAATTATACAAATCCTAGTCGGGTCATCTTCAATAACCTATGTCAAATTTTGATAGCCTAAAACAATCTCACTCTATGCTATGTAGTGTAAATTTTTCTAATTGAGAACTAAATTCTTTTTTGAATCTTAAAAAAACATTATCTCAATGTGATAAATATTCATCACATGAATTTCTATAAACAAATAATTCATCCAAGAATATTTCTATGAGATATTCAATAATGTCACAGAATATTTTCAACATGGATCATTAAAATTTAACCGGTTTATTATACATTACAAAGGGTATCCATCGGTAACAAAATTTACCATATATAAAGTTGAACCTTATTTTCTATTAATTTTCTAGTGAAACCATTATTTGGTTATAACCTGAGTATATACAAAAAAAACATTATTAATCTCCTCCCTCTATATGTTCAAGAATTTGTTCAATAAAAGGTAATAGGGAGTGATATTTTCTTGTTCAAACATTAAATTTTTGGTATTTTATGCACAATCTCCATCCAATTACTATTATAGTGTTTATAAATTCTTCTTTATCATTTTCAACCACTATGGTGCCACTATTTCTAGGTACTGCTTGTGATGGGATGACCCATGGACTATCAAAAATAGGAAATATTAATCCAACATTAGTATGTTTAGTCACTTATTTCTTATAAAATTTCTTCATAAAAGGTTTTAATCATCATTTTGTCTATATGCATGGTTTGGAATTATCTTCCTTATATATTTTATGATTATATATAATGGGACTTATATATTTAAAATCATAAAATTTATATAATATTTCTAAATTTATTTGAAATAAAATCTTGAGAGATTTAATTTTAATCATTTAATATATCAGTATTAATAATGACTAGTAAAGAGTCTCAATCTCTCAATTAATTTTATCTCAACTTCATGGGAATATGTTTAACCTCAACTGTTTTGGATTTTTCATGTAATGTAACTAATGATTTTAACTCTTATCTATCACATGTTTCTACTATATTTATGATGAATTATACATCTTCGATTGATTTAGTTAGCTCCTACTTTTCCTTATAAAATACCTAAATAATTATCCACATTTCATAATTCATATAATTATTCAATAGTATCCAATAAATTATAGCCAACCACTAAATTTGTTTCTATATATTTTAGGAAATAAATTTTTATATTTCCTTCCCTAACTCTAAAAATTAGTTTTCCCTCTTGGACATCAATGATATATCTACATGTAGCTAAGAAGGACCTTCTAAGAATGAATGTTATATCTTTATATTATTGTTTATCATCTATAATGAAGCCAATAGGGAAGTAAAATGTATCAAATTTAATGACAACATCCTCTAAAATTCTTTAAGGAAGATTTACCAATTAGTATGCTATTTATAAGGAAACCCTACTAAGATTTAATTATATAATCCTAAGTTCTTAAATAAATCTATATGCCATGAGGTTGATGATACCTCAATGGTCACTTGATGCTCTTCCAAATAGAAAACCATTAATGTTACAAGGTATTGTGAAATTATATAGGTCTCTGAGTTTAAGAGGTATGGTTCAGGGTATGACTTTCAGGCATTCCTCAAGCATTAAAATAGTTCCCACTTCATTTATTTTTCTTCTTTTAGAAATAATCTATTTTAGAAACTTATCATAGTGAGGGATAACCATAATACATTCTACAAAGGGAATTTTTATTTTTAGCTTCTTAAACATCACTATAAATTTTGAAAATTGAGTATCATAATTTTTTACTTCGGTATTTTTTAAATAGAGGTGGTGGTGTATGATATTTAACTCTTTAATTAAATACATCATTTTCCTTTTATTTTATCTCCTTTTTTATTAATAATTTTTATTTTTATCATATTTTTCTTTTCTTTGGCTGTAATCCCTTTTTCATTTGAATAATCATCCATAGTGGTTGTCCTATGTGTATCTTTTGTTGGTTGACTAGAAATAAATTATCACTTTGTTAGTTGTGTAAAATTTAATAATGATAAATATTGTACCTCTTCTCTTTAAATTTTTTTTACCCAATAGAGTTCCTTGTTGTCGATCTATCATTTTTTAAACCATCTGATCTAATTGATTTTCCTTATTACACATAGATTATTCCATGTTTTGAGTGGTTTTAACTTATGTCTCAAATTTTGATAGAGTGGTTGACATGAATTATGAAATAATGGATTCAAAATTAGGTTTACACTATATTTATGTGGGATTATAATTTATATTTTTATCTCTCCTTTTATTATTTATATTGGTTAGAGGGTGATCTAAATTTATGTTGAGAACCTTACCCTTGGTATTATATTGTTAGTCTAAATTCAAGATGATAAAGTAATCTAGGTGGACCCATGTTCTTGTTTAGTGGTTTAATAACCACTAATTCCTTCCAACTATGTTATTTATTATCTTTCACTGGTTTTTTTATATATATTTTTTATAATTTCATTTATTATAAACATGTTTTAAATTGATTTGTTCTTGGAAAACATGGAATAATATTGAGGACCTTCATGATGTAGAAAATATTAAAATTGAGATATATAAACTATATTAGTTACACTTAATTATAAATTAACTATCCATTTGTTGAGATATTCAAATTTTAAAGATAATAATATTTGATAGTCAACTTCATGCACTCATACTTTCATTCTATTAATGTCTTCCAGCCACTGGAAAAAAAATCCATCATTTTTTGTATTAATTTTTAAATATATTCTTGATTCATATCAATAAATGAGTTTGCAATACTTTTTTTTATGCGTAAATTACTTTTTAGTTTAATTATAGAGTAAAAATATTACAACTTGTTCTTCAACTTTATTCCATAGTGAGGAAAATTCCTTAACATGGCCTTGAATATTTCATAGGATTCTCCAATTGATCCGTACTCATTCTGATAGAAGGAATAAATTTATATCTTATTCTTAAATGAATATTAATTCATGTAATATCAATCTAATGTTTTTATTCACAACACTTCCCAAGTAAATACAGTAATTGGGTCTAAGCACTCCAACTAATATTTGGAATTTCCTTGTAGTTATAATGGAAACAGTCACAGGATCAGTTCATATTTAGTCACAACATTATACATTAATGAGTTATAAACTTTAATAAATATGTTTTCATTCGTATAGGGATCTTTACTACAAAATCTATGTAATTTTTCATGTTATTGTGGCAATATGACCATCGAAGTCCATAATTCAATGTGTGTCACATAGATCCTTACTCTTGTGATTACTAATATGGATCTAACTATGTTAGGTCAAAATTATTATCTCGTGGTAGTCCTAGGTTTTTTATCATTGATATGGTTCTAGAATAGAATGTGTACTCGTCTAATTTTTTATAATGGGTACATTATAGTTAGTGAAGTGGTGATATCTATTGGAGGTAGAAAACACCTGAATAATGCATAAATAATCAAATCAAGAGAAACATGAAATATATAATGTCAAAGGGAATGGTTTTTTAAATATTAAATTATCCTAAAAGGACTTATGTATATAGTAAATGATCATACATTTAAGGTCATTGGAATAGTTACTATCAAATTGAATATGCATGATGGTATAGTATGAACTATCTAAGGAGTATTCTATATGAAGGGCCTAAAGAAAAATATATTATCTCTCAGATAATTTTAATACATTGGGTGTAAAACTCTTACTAAGAAATTTATTATGAACAATTTTTCTTATGATGATGAAAATAGAGAATATTTTAAAGAAATTTTACTTACTTCTTGGTGAAACATACATAGATGTAGATATAGTTGTTATATCAACTACTTTGACAAAAGATTTAAAATTTTCATGAAATCATAATCTTAAACATATATTCAAATGATTCTTGATGAATCTTGTCGATAAAAAATTATTTCCTAGACTTACAGAGGTATATTTTGATCTTTGTGATAATTTTTTTAATAATGAAACCGGGGTTGATGTTCGGAACATCAATGAAAAGGAGAAACTAGATCTTAAACATGACATATTTTAATGTTTTTAAAGAATAAATTATATATATAGTATGATTAAGGTACTTTGTATCATTAATTGATGACTATTAAAAGACATTTTTTGTATCTAATCAAATGAGAGTTGGGTTTTTAAAAGTCTTCAAAATAATAAAATCACATAAGGAACTTGAATTTGGAATGAATATAATTTTTTGGGGACTAAAAATGTGTTCAATATAAAAATAAGGAAATTAATAATTTTTATCAATGATAATGTATTAAGAGATAGCTTATTTAGGAATAAACTCCTCTAAATAATCTAGGGGTGGATAGTATGAATAAATTTCTATAAGATAAAATAAGGTAAATGTTGAAGATCTGAAAAGTTTCTAAGATTTTATGTGTATAAGTAGTGAATACCACAATTTATTTGATCAATTAATCTCTTTTAGTGGTTATTGATATGAAAATACCAATGGAGATATGGATAGGTAATGTAGAGGCCTAAACTTTTCTGATCCCTTACTTTTTATTTTAAGATATTGAATGTGGTAGAAGAGAGTTTGGTGATGGTTTATAGGTTAGGGGGTAAGTTTTTTTCTTTTATATTAAACCATGAAATAGTCTTGACATCATTTCATTAGAGTTATATCAAGATTATTCATGGTTTAGATATATTATTGGTGGTTTTACGGTTTTCTAAGGTGTTATATTGGGTTAAATCTTGAATTTTATTTGAATTATTATTTCATATTGATAAAATATGTTGTGTAGGTCCCCATTTTGGTATTCATAGTCTGGGTTGAGTTTTAGTAACATCCATTTCTATAATTATATAGGTGAAAATGATTTTATTATCCATCATGGTGTGAAATTTCATAGTTTATTAACACTATATCGTGGTTTTAATATGGATCTTTTGGGATATATGGAGAAATAGTCATGGTTTTGGGTGTTTATGCCATAATTGTTTTCAAATATTTATTATAAACTTTAGTCATCCCACTCTATTGGTTTTATTATTTTGATTTTTTTAGGCCCTAAGTCTACTTATGGCTCATATTTAGTGGTGTTTTATGTCATTATTTATTCATTAAGCCCTTAGATTCATGTGTTTAAGATCTTGTGATAAAAAGGTGTTGTTTTTATCTCTTTTATTTCATTATTCCTTGTTACTCTTTCTCAAAGAGAATATATAAGGGGTTGATGTTTGATTTTTTGTGAAGTTTTCTCAAAGGATTGTTCATAGATAATGTGTTATAGGTTCTTGAGGGATCATTATTAGAATAATTAGGGTTTTCATATATTTTTCTCTATTATCCATCAATTTTGTTGTAAAATCTTCATTTTAGGTAAAAGAGTCATATTCTCTCTCTATATTTATTTTTAAATTTTAATTATCATTATTTATTTTTATTTAGAAAAAGAGATGATATTTTACTAATGATAACAATAACTTAATATAAATTATTGGTGAGTGATTCCATAATATTTTACTTTTTTCCATTGTTATTTCCATGATATTTTTGACCAATTTTTTATTAAGTATAATTTTGTGATTTTCTTTTTATTATTGATATGATAAAAATGTTTAACTGATTAAATAAATTAAATATGTTAATAGAAGGAAGAAAATGAAAATATTTCATTATTGTTTAATGTTATTTTCATGAGTATTAATTAATAGAAAACTGTTGAAGTATGAGAAAATATATTCTTGTTTTTTGTTGTGATAAATTTGTGTTATTTATTTTCAATGATAGTGTTAGTGATTCTAATGTAGTTTTTTTATATGGAGGATATTTATATGTTTTTTTTAATATGATTATAATAAAGGTGATGAAATGGATTTTTGTGTGGTTAGTTAGTATAGAAATATAGTGTGTCTATAGAGGTCACTGTGTTATAGTTTCACATTGAGGTGACCCAAGAATTACATACATAAAAAATACAAATTATTATATGAATATTAATTATATATCATTATGATACAAGCCATAACTACAAAGGTTTAGTGTCTTTGAAAACTTGTATAAATAAAAAACTAAAACATTAAAGATCTACATAATCTCCCACTAAGTTCTTTATAGCTATCACTCCTCTTAGACCTATCATAATTAAGAACATTATTTATATCCTAGGGAAAATAAAACATAATAAAAGGTTAGATTATTATATCAGTAATGGTAAACAAGGGATATATCATTTATCATTTAAGCATAAAGTTAGAATAATGGTATGAGAACATGAGCTTAATATTTTAAAACAATACCCTATAACTCATAGATTATAATCATGAGTCATAGAATAAATCTTGGTAGTTCATAAGACATGAATCCTAAAGGAACAATATTACATGAGCCATGAAATCATAACATTGGAATAAGATCATATCATAAAAGTGTGTAGTAAAGTGTGGAATCATCATAATCATAGAAAAATAATGTCAAGGATAACCACCAAGACATTCATGGAAAGTTAGGTTGGGGAAAAAACCTATCTATCTGATTTAGGGTTATAATAACCTCTTGTGTACCCTATTTTTGGGATTAAGATAACCTCACATGTACCATATTTTTGGGCTTAAGATAACCTCACATGTGCCCTTTTTTAGGCTTGGTATAACCACTCATGTTTCATCTTTTTGGTGATTAGTATAAACTATTATGTAACCACATTTTTGGATTGGTACAACCTCTCATGTACCATCTTATTGGTCTTGGGATAAACTCTAGTGTACCCTATTTTGGGCTTGGGATAACCTCCATATACCCTCTTTTTTGGATTGGGATAACCTCTTGTGTACCCTAATTTTGGGATTGGGATAACCTTCTATGTATCCTTTTAGCTCATAAAACATTAATATTTACCTAATGAATTTGAGGCCTATACAAAACCTCACCTATCATATAATCTAAATCCATTCATATGTATTACACAAAATCTTGAAAACATTTATAATTCCATCATAATTTAACCCATGTAAAAGAAAATGGGTTCCATTAATATTTTATTATCAGAACCATAAATTATATAGATAAATATTAAGGTTGATAACATAGAATTTTATCCCTTGTGAAGGATAAGTAACATCTAAAGTTGTAATCATATATGAAAAATACCTTTTAAAGATCACAAGAACATTTATTAAATAAAATACCATTTTCATTTTGAAATAATATATTTAAAATATAAAAATTTCCAAAATATTATGGAAAATATTTTCTATAAAAAGAAACATAGACACTTAAAAATGAATCTTCAAATTATTGATCAGTCATGATGGTAGGAAATTATGTTCATGTTGTGTACATTAAAAGAAAGATTCATTTCACATTTTTAGTAAAAAGGGTAAAACATTACCTCATTTGGAAAATGAAAATAATATTACTTTTAAAAAATTATATAAATTAAAAAATTGGTAAAAATGACTTTATAAAATCATAGGATAATAGTAAAAACATTCATGAAAACATTTTAAAAAAAACATGGATATGGAAGAAAAATATTTTCAATCAAATAGTAGAAAAAAGTAAACTTTCCTTATAAAAATTATTTCTATATCTTGGGTACTTAAAGAGAAGAACATTATAGGAAAATATGTAATATCAATAAATAAAAATATTAAAATAAAATATATAATATTTTTAAGATAAAGATCATATAATTTCATTATCAGAAATTTAAGCATAAATAGTCCAAGTAAAAAATGATATTGTAACATAAAACTCTTACCACTTGGGTAACTTTTGAATAATAACCCCCATAAAAGGAATAAATTAAAATGAATCTTTAAATACCAGGAACATAAGTTTATACATGATACAAAATATCTAAGGTTTAGTAAATACACCTCATAAAATAATATATGTGTATAACATAACATATGTCCCAAAGAAGACAATTTGAGATGACAAACCTTTTCCACTTTTTTACCTTTTGAATAAAAACACTTAAATGAAATATTTTTTATTTTAATTTTAAATAGCATGAAATTATTAGGATAAATGATATAACATCCCATAGGGGTATTATATACACCTCATAGAAATAAATAGGTGTATAACATCAAACATGTCTAACCGAAACAATATTGAGATAAAGAACCCGTACTTTATGTGTGAATTGAATTGTAAGAAATATAACCTCATGTGTAATAAATTTAGATTTATTATAATTTTATAAAAGAAACAAATATAAACTTATAATGTCATATTTTGTTTACTTATAACAATTTATCAACCATTTATTTATAATTATTTATTAAAATCGCTATTCTAGATGATATAAATTTCATTTTTCATGTATATTTTGATTCGGCCGTTATAGTCCTAAAATATTGATCATGTTTACACAATATATATAATTTTTATCATGATGTAGATATAATATATATTCACTACATACATTTTTATAACCATCCTTAAAAGTTAGAGATATAAAATTGAATTATATTGTTCATGGTTACGATAGTTTGTATGCAAACATGAATATTGTTTTAATTTTATAATGAAAAGAAGGAAAGAAAGATAAATAGTATTTTATCATTAAAAAATATTAATTAAATCATAAATATCAAATATATTTATTAAACAAATCATTATAAATATCCATGTGAGGTGGTGATGAAAAATTAATTGTATCTCTTCATGGAGATGGAAATCCACATATACACGTGAGAAATGCGTTCATTTATGATTTGACAAAATAAAGAGATAAATAAGGTTATTAAATTAACATAATAAAATATTGTTATATGTCATATTCTAATGTTATTATATTTTAATATTTATGGCATAATTTAAGGAGGTATAAGAAGGAATAAAATTCAAAGTACTCAGTTAAGAGTTATACCTCTTCATTGAGAAACGCCATTTGGATTACACCTTAAGCCTTGAAAGAATAGTATTTTGGAAATAAAATATGATATAAGACATGTATAAGGAAAATATAATGGTATTATGGAACTTATTTTTTAATAAATAAGACTCAATATTTGTAAATAAAAGAGAATAGAATGTTCTCGGTTATAAGTGAAGGGAAGGGAACCCTTGCAATTACCTAAAGTATTAAATTAATATAAATAAATATTCATGTTTATGAGGTACAAAATTGATACATTTATAATTTATAAGGTTTATTATTTTAAATAATCTTATAAAATAAATTTAATATAGGTTTATATGATGTTTTAACCCTTATCACTTAGATTTAACCCTCTGTTAACCCTTTTGATGATTATTGCGATATCAAAATTCATTACTCTTTAGGGGTCATTAAAGTTACTATAAATGGAAGATTGAATCATAAGTAGAAAATAGATTATATGGTATACCATATATCATTAAATTTTCTAATCATAGATTTTTTATGAATTTTGAATCATTTAATAAAATAATATTTTACATAAGATGCCATTAAAGTCATTTTCGAGACTATTCACATAGTTGACTTTAAAAGAATCAAGATAGAAATGTAATTCAAATATAAAATGTTTATAAATTATAAATAAATTATATATCTCCAAAAAATTCTTTCAACACCATAAATCAACCAAAAAATATTACTTCGTAATTTGTTAAAATCATTTACTTAATTTTTCTACTGCTTTCACAAGCACTGCATCGACGTTGTGTAAATATTTAAGGTTATTATTTCATCACAAAAAAATTAAAAAAAATATTAATTTTACAAATAACCTTCTATAAATATTCATAACTTGTTTTTATCACTATCATAAAATATTAGATAAATTAAAAGAAATAAATAGACATTTTGAAATTTTACTTTGCTTAGAATATTATTAAGGTTTTTATCAAAGACTAAGGGAACCAAAATACCATTTTTAGAATATTTGAAGGTGTTAGTATAATTAAAATATAAAAATAAATATATTAAATCCTATGGAATATTTTGAATCCTTATGACATAATTTTAACCTTGTTCTATATGTTTTACCCATACATTGGTGACAACATTTTTACCAAGGTTACAATTCATTATAACAAATAATAAAGTTGAAATATTGAAAATATTTAGAAATTATAATTAAAAATATGGAATTAATTTTATAAAATTAAATCCCTATAAGTGGTAGAAATTAATTTTAGAATAAACTTGGAAAACACATCGAAAAAGTTTTTTCCAAAAAAATAAATTTTTAAGAATTATAATGTTTTTATGCCAAAATAACGAATAATATCGATTACAATGACATTAAATGGATTGTTTTTAATAAAAATAAACTAATTAATTTATAAAATCAATTCAAAAAATGTGAGTTTTTAAATATTATAATACAAAATACTATTTTCTATAGAATCAGAAATTTTTTCATTGTTCACTAAAAAACTTGTATTTTAAGAATAATATCAAAAATTAACCTTAGGATAATTTTGATATGATGATTTAAAAAATAGAATAATTTTCATAAAATATAATTTATGAAAGTTTCATAAATAAACTATAATATTTTCTCATAATAAAAACCATTTTAGAATAAAAATTATTTTTGAATCATAAACCGACTTCACTAAAAATTGAATGCTTATTTATTAAGAATTAATCAACATATATTAATTTATTAGGACCATTATAAATATATTTAATAATTTGTTTATTTTTATTCATTAGAAAAAATTCAATGGATATGTTATAATGGTCATATTAAAATAGTAATACTTTTATAGTATATCACAATTTTCATAAATCTCAGTGTTACATGTTATACAATCTAGCAAACTTATTATTATTTAATACAAAAAAATTGGGTTTTATATTCTCCCCTATTAAATAAACTTCAACCTCAAAATTTTTTCTCAATCATAAAAGGTTCAATATTTTAAAATACCTTTATTTCAAACCCACATTGTATAAAGAGATAATAATACTTCCTTGGAAAAGGGGGAGTGAGAAATATAAGGGTTACATAAAATAACAAATAATTTGTCACGACCCTTCCTCGGGGCCCGTATCGTGACTACCCCAAGCCTGCCTTCCATAGGCCAGGGGCTGGCGACTAGCACCAAAGGCGTAAATCCCGATAACTGGGAAGGCATTTCCTTTATAAAATTAAACAAAACACCATAGAGTACAAGCGCAAGTAAAACACTAAGTACAAAGAGAAGTGCTGAAAGGTAAATGGGCCAGAATACAAACCCAAAAGAAAGTAAAACTACAACTGAACAAAGTACAATAGAATAAGACAACAGTTGGAAGAATGGAAGCAGCTCCTGGGTCGTCCTCCTCGGATCCTACCTGAAGGGTAGGTACAGATGGCACAGCTCCTAGATCGTCCGCCACGGATCCTACCTGAAGGGTAGGTACAGATAACCTCCACAATGCTCTCGCCTGTCAACCTCCTTCGAGTGTCGTCTCGCCGTGAAGTCCACCTCCAGATACTGACTCATCGTGTAGTCCACCTCCAGGTATTGACTCGTCCTCAAACACTCGGCCTCCGTCAGCACTGCCCGTTGTCTCCGACCAACACAACGAGGTGCGGGCATAGCCCATGCAGCGGTGAGTATAACGATACTCAGTAGGGACCCCGAGACCCTCAAGGTCTCACTAAAACCAACAACGATAACCACAAAGAAGATCTCAACAGATTACCTCTACTTAGGTATATGCTCATGCATATACCTAAGTTATCAAGTAACCCATCTCAATCATGAGGAAAACACCAAGATCATGAAATCAACAGATAACCACTACCCAGGTATATGTCCATACATATAACTAAGTTATCAAGTGACTCATCTCAATCATAAGGTAAACACAAAGGTCAAAAGTCTCAGCTCAAACCAGGATTTTCATTATCAAAACTGTAACTGATGAAGAGCCCCGTCTCTGGAGTGTACAGTGGTCCTGTCACAACTCTGAGGTACTGCTCACTAATCCAAGTCTCTGAGGTACTCCTCCTGTCGAGTACCGCGGGTCTGCTGCCAAATACTGGGCGCTTCGTCCGTTGTGGGTCTGCCGCCAAATACCGGGCGCTCCCCCTAATAGCCTACAGAGGTACTCCTATGGTCGAGTACCGCGGGTCTGCTGCCAACTACCAGGCGCTCCGTCCGTCGTGGGTCTGCCGCCAAATACCGGTCGCTCCGTCCACTGGGCTAGTCGACTCACTCCAAGTTGAGTTGATCAAGCAGTCGTCAGGTCTCAGTCGTTTACACGGTCTCTGTACTCCGTATGATCGTCTCCAGGAGGGAACTCTCCACAAGCTACTATTCAATACTCCAAGTATTAGAAAGTCTCACAAAGATGTATCTCAAAGGACTTCCTCGTCATAAGGGTCTCAACACAACAGACGGCGCGTCAATCGGACGTCCGGTCTGTGAGTTATTAGCGTTTTCATCCCAGGGGCCCGGTTGGTTTCATTTGTGAACCAACCCGGCCGTATCTCAACTATACCCCGAACTCCCATAGGGTATACTCATAGGGACTGTTTCAAAACGTGACCACTAACTCCGCCGATGGTTCGTCAAACGGATGTCCAGTCTGAAAGATATCAGCTTTTCCGTTCTAGGGGCCCGGTTGGATTTCGGGTACAATCCAACCCGGCCATACTTCGACAGCATCCAATCCTTGGGTGAAGAATGCCAAAAGTTCTGTCTCATCAAGAGGAATTCAACAAAGTCAACGGCACGTCAATTGGACGTCCGGAGCTCAAGATATAAGTGTTTCTGCTCTGAGGGCCCGGTTGGTTTTGTGTCCGAACCAACCCGTCTGAACCCAAAGTTCTCTGAAACCTTGAGTATAATATACCGAAACAACCGTCTCGATCCAAGGGTCGCATCGCCACTGATGGTGCGTCGATCTGAGGTCTACATCTCAAGATATGAGCGAAAACCCGTGAGGGGTCCTAAAACGGGGGGTCTGGGCCCGGACCGACCTGGCACCACCCCTTGGGTCGGCCCAAACCGGGTCGACCCGGCCCGTCCGAGGTGGCGCGGCCTCGCCTGGGCGTGACCCGGCCTAGCCGGTGGGTCGGCTTGGCCGGTTACGGCCGAGCGGAGCAGAGCGGGGCGCTACCCCTGCGTGAAGAATCGCGGCCCCGCGTGGGGCCGCCCGTGCCAGCGGACGCGGCAGTCGGCCGCATCCCCCCCCCCCCCTCTGGTCCTGCACAGTCGCGGGACCATGCTCCACCACCGCAGCTTCAGCCGCGGCGGATTTTTCTGGCGGTGCTCCGGGCGCCGCCGCCTCCGACCGTCGGCGCCGCCGCGCCGGCGGGGGCTTCCGCGGACCACCGGACGCACTCTGGTGGTCCAATTCGCCTGCGGTCTTCACCAAAGATCATCTCAGGACCCATCCTTCACTGCGAGGATCCCACAACGCCTGTGCGGCTTCGTTTGTCATTTTCCAGCGCGGCGCGACGGCGTCGTGGTTTGTTCAACTTCATCGGCGCGGTGTGACGGCGCCGCGCTTCTTAGCCCTTCGTCATAATTTCCGCGCGGTGCAATGGCACTGCACTGCCTTTCACGTGCCACAACAAATTCAAACAACAAGGGAGGAGGAGGGTTGGCCATGTTCGTGCAGTCCGACCTCCTCCCGTTATAATGATAGCAAGCAGTCATCTAATAGAAGTCGACGTACGGCAAAGAAATAATTCACGGACAAAAACAATAATTCTTAACATCATTCCGCATGAACGAACGATCCGCGGATCAACCTAGAATTGGTTATTCAGCGCTCATCGTTCTTTTCTCAAAAGATAAGTGAACACCAAATAAATTCCCCTACCTCGTTCGAGATTGAACGGAGGTTCGTCGAACGAGGATTCGTCGCGGGTAGAGATGTTTCGGAAGGAGACGTCGTGGAAGAACAGTCGTGGTACATGGCGTCGCGTATTCGGTTTCCGAGAACTCGACGTTCTTCATCGGAGACCGATGTGTTATTCGCGTTCTTCGTCGAAGATGAAGAAGTTCCTTAATCCTTAGCCTTTTTCTCCCAAATACTCCACCACAAGAAACTAACCCAAAATAAATTAAGCTCTCACTTAATTAATTAACTAGAAATGAGTTTGAATTTCAAACCCACACACACATTAAACTCACCTCATTAATAACATAAGTTATTAATTCTTAAGTTATCAAATTTAAACAAGAGTTGAGGGAGTTAAGGAATGTGAAGGGGTGGGGTTCGTGTGGGCCCCACCACCCTCATAACCTCCCTTGGGAAGTTGGGTAGTTACCCAACTTCCACCCAAAGCCTTAAACCACTAAAAGAAAATAAAAATTGTAGTTAATTTATAAATTAAACTTCCACAATTTTTATCATCTTCTCTCGTGAAAATGCAACTCCGAAAATGGCGTTCCTAAGCAATTACCGGCGCTACGGTTCCATCGGTTCCCACGGAATTTGATTCTGAGCACTGGTTCAAAAGATAGGAATTCCCGCTCGTTCGTTCACTGAACGTACCCGAGCCAAACTTCGAAAAATGATTCCAGGTACACCAGGCCTCAGAATCAGGCATCGTCAGAAATTGCGTTCTTGTAAAATCACAAAGAAAATTTAGAAAAAAATTTCCATGAATTTTACGGGTTTTTACATTACTCCCACCTCAGGGCTTTACATCCTTGTAAATATTAAACACAAACTAGGGATAAAAAAGTGGTACTGAGCACGCATCTGAGCCTCCCACTCTCATGTTCTCATCTGGAGGTTCTTGTACTGCCAGTGAAAGTGCACCCAAGGAATCGACCATCCTTGTAGGATCTTCTCCTGTCGATCCTCAGTCCCCACTGGAACCTCCGCAAAAGTCACCTCATCGCCAACGTCCAACTCCTCATGGTCGATGATCTGCGAAGGTTTGTGCTCGTATCTCCTCAGGTGAGATACATGGATGTCGTCATGCACCTGGTACAACTGAGGTGGATGGGTCAAGCGGTAAACCACCTCGCCTACCCAGCTGAGGAGCTAGAAGGGTCCGTTGAACCTCGGAGATAACTTGTGACCTTGGCCACATCTCCATAAACCTCATCGAGGTGAGACCCGTATAAGGATGTGATCGTCATCCTCGAACTCCAGAGGTCTCCCATTCCTCTTAGAACTAGAACTCAAATGACTGCTGCCACGAGGGTAAGGTTGACCAACTCAAGAGTGATCGGTCGCACCCTCCTGTGCAAGAGTTTATCCTATGCTTCCTGGGGTTTCCTTTTCGCCGACCAAGGAAAACCCATCCCGATGTCGTAGTTAAACCACAACCTTTTTGCCTAATACCGTCATTTTGTGTATGAACGGTGATTTCTCAGTCCATACTCAAACCAACGTCGTAAGGCCTCGATGTTGCCACCAACAGATTCAAACCGAAACTCTCGGCTCGAGGGTCTGACCACACTGTCGGCGTAAGTGTGATTATCGAGTCTCCTCCCAAGGTATCTCCAGACGTGAGGGTCAAGTCCATGGCTTACTGGAAACTCTAGGTCTGGGACAAGATTTGTGAAAGCAAGGAATGATTCATATCGATGTCTGTTACTACAGCAGCTAGTAGTGGACACAGACTGTCCCTTGAATCATTTTTAGAGCCATTGGGTCACTCTCCCTGACCGCATGCAGCCGCACTCTCCCTCCGCCCTCCAACTCCCTGACCCTGGCAATGATAACTAAGGTGGGTGGTTGTAGCATGTTAAGATGTACACCACCTCATGTTGTTCTCCTAGCTCTGCCTCCACGTCTGCTGCTTCACAGACTCATCTCTCCTTAAATCTTCCTCTTCTTGAAACATTTTAACACGCTCGAGTCTCTAAGACTGGCGTCGATTTCCTGTTTCCTACTGCACTGTGCAGTCTTCATCCGCTCCTGGATGATCTGCACCTTCTTTGCCTATGATCTGAAAGAGATGCTAAAATTTCTCCTTTGCTGAAAAGAGAAACTCGATCTCATCCCCTGGATGAACCACACATATTTCCTAATACAGTCAATACTGACATTAATGACGTATTCATGGCATTGATGACGTCGTAAGGCCTCGACGTAACTACAAACAGATCCAACCGTTACTCTCGCCTCCAAGGGTCGAGTCACACTGTCGGCATCAGTGTGAGGTCACTGAGTCTCCTCCAGTAGATATCTCGAAAGTGAGGGTCAAGTCAATAGTTTTAATCGGAACCTCTCAGTATCAACCAAACAAAGGGATAGGAAAGCAAACATCTCAAAGATAAGTGTCTTTTTATTATTGCATCTCATAGTACAAATACACGAAGTAACTACAAACAAAAATAAACAAAACTAGAAGCAACATGATCAATATCCTCCAGGTCTGTAGCTAGTCCTGCTCCTATTCATCTGCTTCCGGAGCTCCATGACCATAGTCCTCAGCTGCCTGAAGCTGAGCTCTCCCATGTCCTCCCGTCCCCTGCGGTCGGGGTGGGCCTCCTGGTGGTGGTGGTGGAAACACCCCAAAGTGTCGTCCACCTCCAGCTGCACGGCCAGATCATCTTCCATGGCCTCCTGCTCCTTACAGTCTACCCTGATCGAACCTCTGCCTCTGGCTGGGAGGTTCTTCATTTAACTACTGGTCATCTGCATGGCGGGTCGAACAGTCATGTGCCATGTGACCAATCCCGCCACAGGAGTAACATTGTCCACTCTCGGCATGACTGGCTCTGACTCCACCTCGGTTCCCCCGCACAACTGAACCTGAGTCGTGCAGTCGACCACCGGTAGGTCTGGTCCTCTTGGACCTCTGTGTCATCTATCTATTGCCTGCTGCAGAAGACTCTGCCTCAAGCTGGCTAGTGGTGGGTCATGCTGCTGGAGACTGCTCAGCAAGGAAACTCTCCACTAACAGGGCTCTCTCCAACACCCCTGTCTGGGTCGGAATGCTGTGAGAAACAAAAGAAGCTCTAATATCTCGCCAGAGCCACTGCTCGAAGGTTCGGGCCCTGAAGAACGGGTCCCGTGCCATATCTGTGGAGTAGCGTGAGAGGTCTGTGAACCTCGCTGAATACTGTGCCACTGTCATGCTGCCCTGCCGCAGCTGAAGTAGCTCCTGTATATGCACCGCTCGAAGGGTGGCTGGTACAAACTCTGCCCGGAACAGGCTCTCGAAGTCTGCCCATAGAAGTGTTGCCTCGTCATTCATCTGAAGCACCAGGCTCCACCATCTGCCTTCTGCTTCCTGAAGAAGGCTGCCAGCATGGATCACCATGAAATCTGTCGGCGTCCCCACTAGCCTGAAGAATCTCACCACAGCCTCCATCCAATCCTCAGCCGCCTGCGGGTCCGTCTCTCCCCGGAACCTGGGTGGCCTCTGGCGATGGAACTCATGCAGTGCACTCAAGCGACGTGCACCCTCTGCTACTGGGGCTGGTGACATCGGTGGCCCAACGGGTAGTAGTACCGCTGGTGCCCCTGCTGGTGCCTCAACTGGGATAGGGCCCTGTACTGAGGTCACATCGCTCGGCGGGCTGTCAGTACGAACAACTCTCAGGGATCTAGCTGGTCATACGCGGGGAGGCATCCTGAAAGAAACAAACATGACATGGTCAAAAGATTTATACCTAGTGAGCTGACCTGGTTAGAGATGATATTTAAAAACTTATGGAAACACAAACGCAATCAGTGTTTTCATGCACAAAGTTGGAAATCTGTTGTCAGGGTCCTGGTGCATGGATACGTCGGCCGCCCGCACCAACACTGGACTCCCTGAAGTGAAAACCACACTCGATACTCTTAACACTATTGCTTCACAGAAAGAAAAAAAATCTGAGTTATAAGTTCTACGGTAGAAACGACTCCTCTGATACCAATATGTCACGACCCGTCCTCGGGGCCCGTGCCGTGACTACCCCAAGCCCGCCTTCCATAGGCCAGGGGATGGCGACTAGCACCAAAGGCATAAATCCCGATAACTGGAAAGGCATTGCCTTTATAAAAGTAAACAAAACACCACAGAGTACAAGCGCAAGTAAAACACTAAGTACAAAGAGAACTGCTGAAAGGTAAATGGGCCAGAATACAAACCCAAAAGAAAGTACAACTAAAACTTAACAAAGTACAACAGAATAAGACAACAGCTGGAAGAACGGAATCGGCTCCTGGGTCGTCCTCCTCGGATCCTACCTAAAGGGTAGGTACAGATGGCGCAGCTCCTAGATCATCCGCCACGGATCCTACCTGAAGGGTAGGTACAGATAGCCTCCACAATGCTCTCTCCCATCAACCTCCTCTGAGTGTCGTCTTGCCGTGAAGTCCACCTCCAGATACTGACTCATCATGTAGTCCACCTCCAGGTACTGACTCGTCCTCGAACACTCGGCCTCCGTCAGCACTTCCCGTCATCTGCAACCAACACAACAAGGTGCGGGCATAGCCCGTGCAGGGGTGAGTATAACGATACTCAATAGGGACCCCGATACCCTCAAAGTCTCACTAAAACCAACAAGGATAACCACAAAGAAGATCTCAACAGATAACCTCTACTTAGGTATATGCTCATGCATATACCTAAGTTATCAAGTAACCCATCTCAATCATGAGAAAACACCAAGATCATGAAATCAACGGAAAACCACTACCCAGGTATATGCCCATACATATACCTAATTTATCAAGTGACCCATCTCAATCATGAAGTAAACACAAAGGTCAAAAGTCTCAACTCAAACCAGGATTTTCATTATCGAAACCATAACTACTGAAGAGCCCCGTCTCTGGAGTGTACAGTGGTCCTGTCACAACTCTGAGGTACTGCTCACTAATCCAAGTCTCTGAGGTACTCCTCCTGTCGAGTACCACGGGTCTGCTGCCAAATACTGGGCGCTCCGTCCGCTGTGGTTTTGCCGCCAAATACCGGGCGCTCCCCCTAATAGCCTACAGAGGTACTCCTTCGGTCGAGTATCGCAGGTCTGCTGCCAACTACTTGGCGCTCCGTCGTCCATGGGTCTTCCGCCAAATACCGGGAACTCTGTCCACTGGGCTAGTCAACTCACTCCAAGTCGATTCGGTCAAGCAGTCGTCGGGTCTCAGTCGTCTACACGGTCTTCGTACTCCGTATGCTTGTCTCCGGGAGGGACCGCTCCATGAGCTACTGGTCAATACTCCAAGTACCACAAAGTCTCATGAAGATGTATCTCAAAGAACCGTCTCGTCATAAGGTTCTCAACACAACAGATGGTGCGTCAATCGGACGTCCGATCTGTGAGTTATTAGCCTTTTCGTCCTAGGGGCCCGATTGGTTTCATGTGCGAACCAACCCGGCCGTATCTCAACTATACCCCGAACTCCCATAGGGTATACTCATAGGGACCGTTTCACAACGTGATCACTAACTCCACTGACGGTTCGTCAAACGGACGTCCAGTCTGAAAGATGTCAGCTTTTCCGTTCCATGGGTCCGGTTGGATTTCGGGTACAATCCAACCCGGCCATTCTTCGACAACGTCCAATCCTCGGGCGAAGAATTCCAAAAGTTCCGTCTCATCAATAAGAATTCAACAAAGTCAATGGCACATCAATCGGACGTCCGGAGCTCAAGATATAAGCGTTTCCGCTCCGAGGGCCCAGTTCGTTTCGTGTCCGAACCAACCCGGTTGAACCCAAAGTTCTCTAAAACCTTGAGTATAATATACCAAAATGACCGTCTCGATCCAAGAGTTGCATCGCCGCTGACATTGCGTCGATCAGAAGTCTACAGCTCAAGATATGAGCGAAAACCCGTGAGGCGTCCGAAAACGAGGGGTCTGGGCCCGGACCGACCCGGCCCAACCCCCCTGGGTCGGCCCGAACTGGGTCGACCCGGCCAGGTCGGGGTGGCCCGGACCGGCCTAGGCATGACCCGGCCCAGCCGGTGGGTCAGCTCGGTCGGTTACGGCCGAGTGGAGCAGAGCGGGGTGCTGCCCCCGCGTGAAGAACCGCGGCCCCGCGTGGGGCCGCCCGTGCCAGCGGACGCGGCAGCCGGCCGCGTCCCGCCGCCCCCCCTCTGGTCCCGCGCAGTCGGGGTACCATGCTCCGCCTCCGTGGCTTTTTCCGCGGCGGATTTTTCTGGCGGCGCTCCGGGCGCCGCCGCCTCCGACCGCCGGCACCGCCGCGCCGGCGGGGGCTTCTGCGGACCACCGGACGCGCTCCGGTGGTCCGATTCGCCTGCGGTCTTCGCCAGAGATCATCTCGGGACCCGTCCTTCACTGCAATGATCCCACAACGCCCGTGCGGCTTTGTTTGTTGTTTTCCGGCGTGGTGCGACAGCGCCATGGTTTGTTCAACTTCATCGGCGCCGCGCGACGGCGCCGCGCTTCTTAGCCCTTCCTCATAATTTCCGCGCTGTGCAACGGCACCGCACCGCCTTTCACGTGCCGCAACAAATTCAAACAACAAGGGGGGAGGAGGGTCGGCCGTGTTCGTGCGGTCCGACCTCCTCCCGTTATAATGATAGCAAGCAGTCATCTAATAGAAGTCGACGTACGGCAAAAAAATAATTCACGAACAAAAACAATAATTCTCAACATCATTCTGCATGAACGAACGATCCGCGGATCAACCTGGAATTGGTTGGTCCGCGCTCATCATTCTTTTCTCAAAAGATAAGAGAACACCAAATAAATTCCCCTACCTCGTGCGAGATTGAACGGAGGTTCGTCGAATGTGGATTCGTCGCAGGTAGAGATGTCGCGGAAGGAGACGTCGCGGAAGAACCGTCGCGGTACACAGCGTCGCGTATTCGGTTTCCGAGAACTCGACATTCTTTGTCGGAGACCGATGTGTTCTTCGCGTTCTTCGTTGAAGATGAAGAAGTTCCTCAATCCTTATCCTTTTTCTCCCCAAGACTCCACCACAAGAAACTAACCCAAAATAAATTAAGCTCTCACTTAATTTATTAACTAGACATGAGTTTGAATTTCAAACCCACACACACATTAAACTCACCTCATTAATAACATAAGTTATTAATTCTTAAGTTATCAAATTTAAACAAGAGTTGATGGAGTTAAGGAATTTGAAGGGGGGGGGGGTTCTTGTGGGCCCCACCACCCTCATAACCTCCCTTGGGAAGTTGGGTAGTTACCCAACTTCCACCCAAAGCCTTAAACCACTAAAAGAAAATAAAAATTGTAGTTAATTTATAAATTAAACTTCCACAATTTTTATCATCTTCTCTCGTGAAAACACAACTCCGGAAATGGCGTTCCTAAGCAATTACCGGCGCTACGGTTCCATCGGTGCCCTCGGAATTCGATTCGGAGCACCGGTTCAAAAGATAGGAATTCCCGCTCGATCGTTCACTGAACGTACCTGATCCAAACTTCGGAAATTGATTCCGGCCACACCGGGCCTCGGAATCAGGCACCATCAGAAACTATGTTCTTGTAAAATCCCAAAGAAAATTTAGAAAAAATTTCCCTTGAATTTTACGGGTCTTTAAATTATCAAGTTCCCAAAGAGGAGAAAATTGGAAGGAAGTTAAAATATAAACATAAAGGAAAAAAATAACACCCAAGGTCTAATATAGAGCAATATAGAACAAGATCATGAGAAATTTAATGACCATAAAAACATAAATCATTGATGGGTGAAAAGACCATCAATTCATGAGAAATAAAGCCAAATAATAAGATTTTTTTCAAGATCATTTTCTTAAAGTTGAGGAATTATTTTACTGTCAATATAGAGAACATGAAAAAATATAAATACTTGATTTCTTTCCATTTCATAAGTATAATTTCATCCTTTGGTTATACTTTGATAAATTTCCACTTCATTTATTACTTCATGAAATGAATATTCAAGATAAATTTTTCATTCCATAAGCACTAAAATTAATAATTAATAGATCTTGAGATCTATAAAATAATGATAATTAATTCCTCATATCTCTATATATTTACCAAATTTGTTATCACATGTTACCAAATATGTGTAAACCTTTATATGATGAAATAATATATTAATATATAAACAATAATACCCAAATTTCAAATTAAACTATTCCATAAGTATTTAACTTTAATAATCCTAAAAAATATGTCTGACCAAATTCAAAACCTAAAAAATAGAAATAAGTTCAATAAATTTCTAAAATAAACATAAATTTAATAACCAAACAATATAAAGTAAATCATAAAGTTACCCACCAAACATGTGAATACCATGATCATATATTCTCTTAAAATAGGATAATACTTTCCCAAAATGACATTAATCTCAATAAAACCTCAATTAGAAAATAATTTCTACCAAAAATAAACTCTATCATCATTCTTTAAACAAAATAATAGACTATCAAATATATTACATAATTCCAAAAATATGGTAAAATTCATCAAATATAACCTAAACCACTTTTTTGTTATACCACTAATCAATTCCAAATTCATCAATACTATCCAATTTAATTAATCAATATCAATCTTTTATTTATCCTAACAAAAAATTATTATCTCCTTATCAGGAACATATTAATGGTTAGATGTCCCTCGATCGTATTTTTTATAAAAATATTACCTTACCATTTATAAAAATTTCTAGGTTATCATTTCCATTAAACATAGTTTTAAGAATCCTAAAATAAAAACTATTGTTGAATGATCCTTAGCTGTGTCATGATTCTTATAACTAGAATATCATTGATAAAAAACTTCTACAATATATTTCTGAAGTCCCAATACATAAAAACATTAATCCATATACTTTAATGATTAGTATAGTATAGGCCCGTATTTGGTCTAGGAGTTAGCCCGTAGATTAAGTAATTGTCTTATATAATGTCCACATTCCTCACACATAATACATTAAAAAATAAATAGTACCTTATAATTTAATTTTAATTCTCCCCATTGAACTATTAATTTTTAACATAATTGCACTGTGTCTTTATTTTCTACACCCAAAACATCTACTCATTCCTTTGAGATATTTCTCTAGGTGATTCTTCCAACATTATTATTTCCCCCGTGGTCTTCATGAAACTTTTTTTTCTCTTATTTAGTTCATTCTTAAACTCATCTATGTACAGGCTGTTAACCATAAATATATATATCCAGTTATAAATAATCACAATCTTTCACATTTCATCTCTCATTTAATTTGGTTTCTCATCAGAACAATCATTTACTTGTCTCTCATATTAAATGTTAACATGGTTATTTTTGGTTCCATATGTGGACTAAAACCATAATCATTTTATGAGAAACAATAATCATAGTGAGAAACCATATAATCCTGAAAAATCATTTATAGGATGTTTAAATCATGAAACCTTTTTTTCAATCTATGAAACCTTAGGTTTAACTTTCTTCATACATGGTCATTATCTATTCAAATCATTCATAATTATTTATAAAAAATTTTAATTAACCCAAGAATATTCTTCGAGAGTGTCTAGCTAGGTTCGCATTCTTAGGTCCACTCACCATGCACCAGTGATGATCTATTTAATACCAAATCTTACATTTTTTATTTTTTACTCCTAAGTGCATCTATTTCGTAATCATATTATCTTTCTAGTATCTAGATGGAGATGTATTTTCTAGAAAACCACACTCCTTTATTTACCATAGCATAGGATGTTCTCTTATAATTAGGATTATCCTAAGGGTTCTCACTAAATTTTCATCATCCCAATTTTCTAAAATAACTAAACCTTACTATGATACCAACTGAGGTGACTCATTCATTATATACATAACTATGAAATCTTATTAGATGAATATTTATTACATATCATTATTATCCATGATATACTCATAAATACTAGAGTCTTTAGAAATTTGGATAAATAAACAACTGGTACATAAAATATATATATATATATTTCATCTCCCAGTAAGTTCTTAACAACTAGCATCCTTTTTAGACATATCATACATAAAACCGTTCTCCATATCCTGGGGAAAAGAAATCATAATAAAGGGTGATATCAAATTCTTAGTAAGGGTAAACAAGGGATATATCAATAATCATTTAATTATAATGTTATAAAAAGGGTATAAGAACATGAAATTAATAATTGAAAATCATAACTATTAATTCATAGATCATAATCATGAGTCATGGAAAAAATATTGGCATTCCATAAGATATGAATCTTAAAATAATCAAATAACATTATCTATGAGAGTATAACAATGGCATTGGATCATGTAATAAAATAGTGGAATAAAATGTGGCATAATATGAATCATATAGAAATTATGTCAAGGCTACCCACCAAGACATTCATCACAAATTTGGCTTGGGCAGACTACCCATGTACCTACTTTAGGCTCGTTAAAACCTCACATGTACGCTTTTTTGGGCTTGGGATAACCTCTTGTATACCCTCTATTTGGGATTTGGATAATCTTCTATGCACCCTCATTTTTTTATTAGGATAACCTTGTATATATCCTGTTTTGGGGATTTCTATGACCTAATTTGAACTATATTATTGGTATTTGGATAACCTTATGTGTACCATTTTTCTGGGCTTTGGATAACCTCCCATATACATTCTTTTTGGGGTTGTAAAACCCTCTATTCTACCTTATTTTTGGACTTTGGATAAACTCCCATGTACCCTTTGTGCTCATAAAACATTAATATTCACCCCATAAATTTGAGGGATATAATATACCCACCAATCACCTAATAAAAATCCATTCATATGTATTCTATAATATTGTGAAAGAATTTATCAATCCCTCGGAACTTAACTCGTGGAAAAGAAAAACAATTTCATAAATATTTTATCATTATAACCAAAACCCATGAAGAGAAATAATAATGATTATATTATATAATTTTATACCCAATGAATCATGAATAACATTAAAGGATGTTATCATAGATAAAAAAAATTCTTTTATATACCACCATAACATTTCTTGCGTAAAATAATGATTTAATTTTAAAATCACTTATTTAAAATATAAAAATGTCCAAAATATTAATAAAAAATCACTTTGAAGGGAAACATAGAATATTGAAAATATGGTTTAAAATAATTTAGAGGCCATAACAGTAATAAATTATATTAATGTTCTATATGTTAAAACAAATATTTCTTTCATATTTTTGATAAAAAGGATCAAAAAGTACCTTATTCAAAAAATTATAAGAATATTCATTTTAAATAATTTTATATAAATTAAAAAATGGTTAAAAATTAATTTAAAAATCATAGAATAATATTGAAAATATTCTTGAAATATTTTTAATGAAAATATAGACATGTAAGAAAAATATTCTCAACAGAAGAGTAAAATAAAGTCAGTTTTCCTTAAAAATATTATTTCAGTGTCTTGAGTACTTAAAAAGAGTAAAATGAAAGTAAAAAATTATAATCTATATAAATAACCATATAATAATAAAATACATAAATACATGGTATAGAAATATCATATAATTTCATCATTGGAAAATTAATCAAAATAATCCTGGTAAGAAATAGATTGTAACATAAAACCCTTACAACTTGGATAACTTTTGAATCATAACCACCATGAAAAAATAAATTCAAATTAAAATTTAAATATCATGAAAATATGGTTATAAATGATAAAATATATAAAAATGGTAGTAGATACATCTTGTAAAAAAATATAGGTGTATAACATAACATAAGTCCCAAAGAAGACAATTTGAGATGATAAACCCTTACCACATTGATAACTTTTGAATAAAAAATAATTTAATGAAATATTTAGAATTTTAACTTTATATATCATGAATTTATATGTACACATAATATAACATGTCAAATAGGCATTATATACACCTCATACTCATAAATATGTGTATAACATCAAGCATGTCTTAATAAAACAATATTGAGATGAATAACCTTTACATTATGTCCGACTTGATTCATAAGCACTCTAATATCCTGTATAAAAAAAGATTTATTATAATTTTATAATTTAACCATATACATACTTATAATACCATATATGGTTTAATTATAACATCTTATCACCTTTTCATTAAATTTTTTTTATTAAAATCATTGTTCAAGGTTATCATTGTTTCATTCTTCATGAATGTTTTGATTCAACTATTGTGGTCCTTGCATCTTTATCATGGTTCTATAATATCAATAATGTTAATAATGATATAAATATCATATATATTCATTTTATACATGTTAATAACTATACATAAAATTTAGATATATAAAAAATGAATTACACTATTTATAGAGATAGTAGTCTGTACGTATGCATGAACATTGTTTTCATGTTACAACAAAAATAATGAAAGGAAGATGAATAATATTTTTTCATTATATAATATTAATTATATCATAAATAAAATATATATTCATTATATCAATCATTATATACATCCATGTGAATCAGTGATGGAAAATTAATTGTATCACTTCATGGAGGTGGTAGTCCACATGTATATAAGAGCAACAATTTCATTTTCCATTTGATAGGAAAGGGAGATGAATAAGGTTATGAAATTAATATAATAAAATATAATTATATATGATATAATAATTTTATTATATTTTAATTTTTATGATATAATTGAATGAGGTATGAGAAGGAATAAAATTTAAAGTATTTGGTTAAGAGTTATACCACTTCATTGACAAAGCCCCTTTGGATTAAACCTTAATCATTGAAAGGATATTATTTTGAAAATAAAAGAATATATATGAATTGGGTAACTAATGTATGATGGTATTATTTCATGGATTTTCTAATCTATAAGTCTTAATCCTTTTTAATAAAGGGTAAGATTAGGTGCCCTTCTATAAGTGAGGGAAGGGGTATATATAGAATTACCTAAAGTATTAAGTTAATATAAAATAATATTATTGTTTTAATGGTAAAAAATCGGTATATTTAAAATATTGGATGATTTTTATTAGAAATAATCTCATGTAATAAAATCTATACAAGTTTTGGTGAACCCTTATCTCTTAGTTTTAACCCCCCCCCCCCCCCAATTAACCATTTTAACAATTACCATGACATCAAAGTTTTTTACAATTTAACAATCATGAAAGTTACAATAAAAGGAAAATATACCCATAAATGGAAAAATGTTGATATTATATACCATAAAAACTTACATGGTATGATATAATATTTTTTAAAAAAATTAAATCATTTAATAATTTAATATTTAACATCACATATCATTAAAGTCATTTTTTGGACTATTCGCATAGTTTATTTTTTAAAAAATAAAGACTGTAATTTAATTAGAATATAACCATTTAATACATCAATAATATATTATATTTAACCAAAAATTCTTGGAACATAAAAAATCAATGAAAAATATTTCTTTTTAAGTTTTTAAAATCATTTACTTCATTTTTCATCTTCTTTCAAAATAATTGTATTGGAATTGCGTAATTATTTAAGGAAATTATTTCATCCAAAATTTAAAAATAAATTACCATAATAAAAAAATTCTTACTAAGAATAACCTTTTATAACCATTTATAACTTTTTTTATCCCTATCACAAAATATCATAGAAATTAAAATCAAGAAAGGGACAATTTTTAATTTTTAATTACTTAAAATAATATAAAGGCCTTTATCAAAGAATAATGGAACCAAAATGAAATATTTTCAAATATTTAAACAAAATGTTAAATTAAACTCATAAAATTAAATGTAATCACATTTATGGATGATTTTGAATCATTTTATCATATTTTTAACCCTAACATACATGTTTTACCCTTACCATGGTGACAACATTTTTATTAATGTTATTATTCATTATGAACAAAAATAAAGTTGAAATCTTTAAAACATTTAAAAATTATGGTTAAAAATATGGAATAAATTTTATGAAATTTAATCCCTAAAAGTTGGATTATATTTAATAAAAACAATATAATTAAATTTTAAAATATTTTAAAAACAAAATTTTACTTAGTAAATACTTTAATGAAATAGACAGTTTTCTATAAAATCGGTATTTTTAACTATTCATTGAAAATTTAATATTTTCAAAAAAATAAATAATTTCACCTTAATATATTTTTGATATTATGATTTAAAAAATGGTATCATTTTTATAAAATATAATTTCTAAAAGTGGTATAAATTAATTATAATATTTAATCCCAATAAAAACCATTTTTGAAGAAAATCTATTTTTGAAGCATAAATTGACTTTAATAAAAATTAAGTTCATATTCACTAAACATTAATTAATAAATTTATATTTAGTAGTGAAATTATATATATATATTTCATAATTTATTTACTCTTATTTATACCCACCAATTCAACAGATAATTTATAATAGTCATATTTAAATAGTGAAAATTTTATACTATATCACAATTTGATAAAAGTTTGGTATTGAGTGTTAACAAAGATATCAAGATTATTATTATTTTAAAATAAAATTTTAGGGAGTTACATCCATGTATATAGAGGAATTATAGATGAATTAATTAATTAAATAAAGTTAAAATGGGATTGGGTTGTCCAGAATAAGTGATGTGTTGAATAAATTGTAATGAAACTGTGGGAATAATAGGTGGTAAATGAAATTTTAAAGATAAAAATGTGATAAATATTAGTGTATTTTATTTAGTGTTTATTATAAATTAATTTGGTTTATTAATGGTTATCATGTAATTATTATTTAAGTATGCAAAGGTAATAATATATGTGGTTTTAGTGTGGTTATTATGTAATTATGATGTTGGTTTGGAATCAGTATAGTGGTGGGTATGGTTATTATTATATAGTGGTGGTAATGTGGATTTTTATAGTGGTTATAGAGGTGTTATGTTATGAATTACACCCTTCGTTTGGGATTTTATACTCTTATATATATTCATCTTATTCTCCATTGTTTTTTGCACACCACCATCAGAGTCAAGTAACCTCACCAATGCTCATGTTGATGTTATGGGTTACAGGAATACCCCCAATAACCAGAATATAAGTGATATAGATGTATGACTTCTCACCATCTCTCATTATCTCTTCTAGAAGTAGTGTGGTGAAGTGGTAGTGGTGTGTCAGTGTAGTGGTGATGCAATGTTGAGGTTATGATGTGGTTATATTTTAGTGATGTGGTTATGCGGTTGTATTTATTAGAAGGTTTTGGTATTCAATATATGGATATGGTTATATAGTTTAGGTCATGATATCTTATGAGGTATGGGGGCATGTAAATATGGAAGGGATGAGAATGTTGGGACATATATATTCCATTGGTATATGAGGGGTACTAGATCAGTGTGGAAGCATGTACCAGACACCTTTTAAATATATTTTCATGATTATTATGTTACTAGAATTTTACATATATTTGGTGAGTGATCCTTGGTAAGGATGGGTTGTAGTTAACCTTGAAATTTATATAAAGTTAGTTTTGTTGCTTGTTTACAGAGACCTTAATACGCTTCTTCCATATTCTCATGAGAGTTTCTAAGAAGGAACCTACTTACTATGCTTTTATACTCACCCCTATCTTTTATATCTTATTTTTATATATTTAGATGATGGGTTTTGTGATTGGGATGGAAATTACTAGAACATAGTGTGGTGGTTTGTTGGAGTTATTATTTCTACATAAGTAGTTTACTTTTGAGTATTTATCTTGGATATATTGTTTTTTATTCTTGTATAACATTACATGCATTATTGGTATTATGAGTTTTATTTTATATTATTAATGGAGTTGATTAGTGGTTGTTTTATATTATTTTGATGATTATGATATCAATACCTCACATTATGTGTGATTCATATAATTAGTGTTATTTTCTAAATTGTATCATATTGAAGGTATGTTTTGGGGATCACTCTTATCTTCACTACTAATACAAGAGGGGTTCTAGTGTAGGCATGCAGTGATATAATGGAATTTTAGTTTTTTTAGAGTTATAATGGAGTTTGGAGTTTGGAATTGGTGAGGATTTCATTGGTTAAGTAGTGAAATAGTAACATTTCATCTTAGCATGTAATTTGGTAAGGGGATTATAGCAACGAAACATGACCCCTATGATTTAATTTAAGGACCTTAATCTTATTGAATATTCTAAATTGGAAATATATTTATTATTATTAAGATACCTATGTGTGGTATATACATTATTCTTATTTGTACTTTGGTTTAAATTGGGGAAGATTTTGGGAAATTAAAATTAATATAAAGGCTTTAAATAAATTTAATATCCTGGGATTAAGAGTTATTTCTTTATTTTATAGATGTATCTAGTGTAAGGTATCATCATATAGTTCATGTCTTGGATTGGGTTCTCCAGTGAGGAAATTTGAGCCTAGTAGTTTCCTATCCTTGTGTGTTTTGGTATGTTTAAGGTGTTATAGGGGTCATAAAAGGATTCGGGTTGGATTTGGGAAATTATCTTGCATTTAGGGATCTATCTTTTGAATATAGAGTTCATTGGGTACCTGATAGGATAGCACCAGGTACCCAATTCCTTATTGGGGTATTTTTTTATTTTTGGTTTTAATTAATCAATTAATTAATTAAGATAAATTATGTTTAGAGAAATTCCATTCATCCATTAGGAAGATGTGCCTCTCTCTATCTTTCTCTCTCCTCCATATTAAGGGATTTAGCCCATCAATCATCTATTATGTGTGTCATTCATCATAGGTGTTCACTTCTAGTAAGGCTTACCTTTCTTGGTTGTTCATCTCTATTTAATCTTGTTTTTGTCACCAATGTAGATCATTTCATATAATATTGTTTTTATGGATTTTTCTTTTGGTATGTGACTTCTTCTAGTTCGATTTGAATCAAATAAGGATATGTAATGAGTAAAAGTCTACTAATACCATGTATGTTGTCACTAGTTATTTATTGTGTTATACATGTGTTTATGTGTTTAAAAAAATGAGGGCATGGGTAGGGTCATGTGGGTGACTAAAACAAGAACCATTTTTGGTCTTTGAGGTACATAGTGGTTGTCCTAGGAAGGTATAGAGTAGGTTAATGTGGCTATAATCTTGGTTATACTGACATAATTTGGTATATTTGTTATTATAATATTTAATTATTTAGGAAGTTGTACTAATTGTAATTAAATTGGGTTTGGTTACTTTAACTTGACTTAGGATATCATTATGAGTGGTGGAAGATACATCAGTACGACACGGGGGGTGACATTGGTCACTCAATATACGGTGGTATGATTCCACAGTGATATGGGATTTATATTTCATTCATTGTGTGTGGATAAAAACATTTACTAGATGGTTTGTGGTCAAATATTTTTGGTGATAACTGATCACCATGAGGATTAGATCATCAAGGTCATGTAAACATAGGATATAGACCATGAGGTGGTTTTGACCATTGGTTATTAGTAGTATACTCTATTGATTGAGTGGATTAATGGTGGTAGTGTTGATCATAATTTCAAAGGAAGGATACATCATAGGTGGCTATGAGATCTTGGGGATCATTGATTTCACTGGTTGGGAGTAGAATTCTGTTTCATGTATATAGGATATGTTAAGGTCTATGGGTCGGTATTAGTGAAGGATATAAGTTCTTCATAAATTGGATTCATTGGGATATTGAGATAGTGATGGTTAAAAGGAGTCAGATGACCATGAAACATTGATATGATATGGGTAAATACCTTGAGGTATTGTGAATAAATCAAAATGGATTTTTATATTGTGGTTATTCTATATCAATGTGTTAAATTAACATGGTTAAAATGTTGAGAGATCTTCTAGTATAAAAAACTTTGGGCACCTCATCCCACTCTAGTATTGGATAAATTAGGTAAAGTCTCATTAATGAAAATTTGACCATGGGTGGAGAGGGATGAGTGCCCAATATTGTTTTCATACTTTTCACCTTGCATGTAAATATCATCTTGGTACACGATTTGAAGTGGCCTACTAAGATTATGCTCACACCCTACACATTCCCTCAAGGATACATGCAGATTGTATATCTCATGATGTAGGAAAGTTCAAGGGCTTCATGTATAGATTATAGAAGATGGTAATTTTTTGGATGAATGGGTTGGTTGGTGGTGGTTTTTAGAGTTAGATTAAATAGATCCTAAGTGCAGAAATTGGTTGGTATTTTATTGTTTTTAGGCTTGTCTATGTATGATCAACCTATGGGTAATCCTATTTACTATTATATAACTCTCATAACGTTGTTGGTATTTATTTTTCATATCTAATATATGTTTAAAAAAATTACTAAATATTTATTATTATTTATTCTGTTATTATTTTTTTCATTTATATCCAGTGGGTATAGTCTACATAGGATCACCCCTTAAACACTCGTAACAATTTGGAAGCCTCTTGCATATGGAGAGGTGCACCTGAGGATAGTGGGTCTCTAGCTTGGGTGATGTTTTGGTGATCCAGGTTTGGGCTGATACAAATTAGTATCAGAGAAGGTTGTTGTAAATGATATTTAGTGGGTTTTATTATTATTTAATGTTGTTTTATATGGATTTTATGTGTTCAGACTTGTGAAGTATGTTTTTCTATGTGCCTAGTCAGCAAAAATATGGGATAAAATCTAAATTTCTAAGGGAAAAAGGATTGTGGTTTTAGTTTTCAATATTATGGTTGAATTATTTCATCTTAGTAACTTTTTTTGGTTTTATTTAATTATTGTGTAACTGTTGACCCCAAGAAGAAAGATGTGGTACTAATGCATCATTATAGGCATATATGGTGCACATGACATGTGTGTGTGTGTCTTCTTATTTTTTCCATTTTAGTTATAGTTTTAGAATAGGAAGGTGTTTTTCTATTAAAATTATTAAAAATAACCTATATAGTTTTTTCCTATAAATATTCTTAGTGGGATTATACTTATATAAATTGGGATATCTTTACTCGGGTGATTGAGTGTGCATGTTTTTTTTTGTGTGGTATCTGACCCTGAAATGGGAAGTGAGGTCATTATATTATATGATATAAGACTTGGGTAAAGGTAGGGAAGTGTAATGGTGAGTGTGATACACTACATATTATAGATTTCATTATTTTTTATATTTTTACTATTATATATATATTGAGTATGGTATTTGGTTCTCAATGAGATGTCGCCTCGATAACCTCCTTTAGAGTATCAAGAGTGAAGAGATATAGTGCTTCCAAGGTGTTCATTGAATGGTTCCCTTGAGGATGGAGATGATAATGAGCCATAGGTAGAGGTTTTGAGGAAATCATGCCATATAGAAATTCTAGGGTAGCTATCATAGTGGTTTGACAATATGATCAAGGAAAATATGGTATGGGTTATACAGATCGTCAATCAAGGACCTCAAGGAGACAAGTTGTCTATGGTGTATCTGACATGAGAGTTCCAATATTAGAATCCTCCCTTATTCTCTGAAGAAGATAGACCCCAGGAAAATGAGTACTATATTGATTATATTTATATGAACTTCAACCAAATCAAGAAATCACCAAGTAAAAGGATAAATCAAGCAACTTATATGCTTTGGGGACTAGAAAAATATTAGTTGGATGTGTAGGAACAGGAAAGTATGAATGAGTGGATGACTTGGAAGTAATTATAGGTGAGATTATTTGGGAAAATTTTCCTTAATATTTTGATGTTATACTAAGCCTATTATTTCATTCTCCTATTATAGAAAGAGTCTTCTGTTATAGGCTATAATTTTAGGTTTATGGATTTTTTGTAAATTGTCACTACATTGGTGGGGGGTGATATCACCACGATATCAAGGTAAAGATAAATTTTTTAAGATTAACCTCATATTTTATGGAAGTGAACCAAGAACAGATAGAAGAGTGGAATTTTACTAGTGTGATTATAATAATCACTCTGTGATTCACTATTTTATTTTACCCTTACACAACTCTATTAAACAGATTTTGTATTATAAATTCCAAGTATAATAAAAAATTTCACTTTATTTTTTATTAAATTATTCAATTTTATCACTTTTAAAAAGGTATATTTCACTTTTTTTATGTCATCATTGTAGGTGGAGCTGATTTGGATGGCCCAAGATAAAGTTTAATAAAAATGGGCCAAACTGTGCAATATTCTAAGCACACATGTTGAATCAAACAAACATTGTTTTGCTAATCTCTGGATCAAATTTGGATGAAATTTTAAGGCCAGTAAAAAATTTAGAGGGATAAAATGCTTAAAAATATACCAAAATCCTATTCGTTCAGTTAGGGGGCCAAACAAACTGATATATATAACAAAAATAATATTCTTAAAGTCAAAAGTTTAGTTCTATATTTTATCCATATCTCAGGAGGTATGTTTCCAAATGGTTACAAATTTTTGGTGGATATATTCAAGAGGTGAGAGAATAAATTTTTTATTTTTTCCAAACAGAGGTGAGGTTGTAGGAACACCCAAAAACTATGGACCATGTGGTATTTCAAAATCTGGGTACCCAAAACCACCTCTCATTTTATCTATAAAAGGGTAGCTTAGGAACCTCATTTTTAATCTCAGATAGAACGAAAATATCTACCATTTTTGAGACCCAAAGTATTCCTATCATTTTCCTATAAGTTCCATAGGCCCCTATCCTCATAGAGGGATTGACATTGAATGAATTTTTCAACCCAAGCCTCCTCCTCTTCTCGATGGTACGCTAAACGGTGGACAGTAATTTCGAGGAAGCTATACACACATGGTAGGGAGTTCCCACACTTGTTATTCTACTAGTTTTGTATAATTTTTATGTGAAATATTTCACATATTTTTAATCTTAACATAATTATCCTCTGAATTCATTATTTTGGTTTAATAAAGTGGAATATGTTTCATTTCAATATCAATTAGGTTAAGACTTAAGTGGGAATCTTGGGTTGTTCTGATTTTAAAAGACAAGAATCATATTTATATCACACATACATGAGATATTAGTATGATTTTGAATCCATCACTTTATGTTTAAGTTCCAAGCCCTAAAAACATGATTATTGTGTCAAGGGTTGGTACTTTATGCATTGTTTTACGAGGCAGAAGAGGAATCAAGATCTTCACAACCCTCAACCAAATGATTTCATTAAACCAGATGTATTTTTCAGAATTATGAACTAACCAAGGTGTTTATAGAACTTGAAATTACCTCCTTATATCATGATTATAAAACCCTTTCCTTTTATTTTCAACCATTAAACTCTCTAATTAATTCAATATTGGTTCACGCCCAAATTTACCTAAGAGAAGAATGGTAGAACGGTCCTTGTAGTGTAGCTTGGGTTGTCGATTCCACAGAGACCTAAGAAGATACCTAAGATACACAACCTAAGGGATGGATTTTTGGATATGAAGTGGAAAAATTGGATTTATTTTGGATGTGTTTTAAATATATCTAATATATTTAAGTGAATTCAATTTAAAAGAATGAGTTGATCCTAGGTTATCGCTCGGGGTGGATTGGACGTATTTTCTTTTTAATGATTTCAATTTCTTAAATTTGAGATGGGTTTATTTAAGGAGATAAAACAACATCATCACTTACTGATTTAATGCCTACACCCTTTAATACTAATCACCTATACACTTGAAGGATCAAAGTTTTGAGCACTTCAAGGTAAAGGTTCGTATTAGTACTTGAAGTGTGTGGCCTTAAATTCAACAAGGACGATGGAGTTTAAAAATCATCAAATAAACATCCCAATTAAAGAAGTGATTATACATTAATTAGGTGATAAATAACATCCAATCCAGCCCCTTGATACTCCCTTGGATCAACCCATAAGTGGGTTATCCCTTCATTGATCCCATGGTTTCAATGGAAGCGGAAAGTAGACTCATGAGGGAGGAAATGGAGAAGTAAAGAAAACAACAAAAATAAAATGATCACTCCACCGTTGCGTGAATAATTACACAAGGGTTGGTGTGAATAAATTCACACATTAATTCAACGGTATCAAAGTGATATGAAGAACAACATAATAAGAGTAGAAGAAGAACTTTTATTAAGAAACTAAAGTGAATTGAACAACTTACATGTGAAAGACAAAATTGAGGCAACAAAAAGGCAGCATAACATTACAATTGAACAAAGCATCCAAGATCCTCAACTCCTTCACCACCACTGCCTTAAATAAGCATTTTGGGATCCTTGGGTCGAGCCACAAATAGTAAAAAGCATCTCAATTAATTTTGGTAGGCCATAGGTGGTGGAAAGCTTGTGGAATTTGAACTTTTCCACATTTGACCCGACGTGGCAGCCAGCTTTCCTTTACCGAACAAATGCGTCTATAAGACCTTCTATACGGTCGAATCAGAGTGGTCCATAGAATAATAAAATGGATATACGGATGTCTTCTAACCTCCTGTAAAATGTGGGCCCATTTGGAGTTACGGATTCCGAGATATGATAAAATTAGTGGACTGTTTTTTTGGGCCACAGAATCTGGCCCAGAATTGTATCTCTAACTTGGGATGCTTTAATGACCACCATAGAGGCCGAATTAGCATTGGATCATGAAGAGTTATTTGTTCCTATGAATGTCTTCTAGAATACCACAAAATTTGGGATTCATTGGGCCTATATGTTGGGTCCAAAATCTCATCAATGGTCTAGTGTCCAATCTGTCTTCTCTAGAATTGCTTCCTTTCATCACAAAATATCTCCATCTTCTTCCATGAATTCTCCATTGATCCCTGAATGAAAAATGTTCAAATTTAAGTTTAGATAAATTTCCCAAAATATCAAATTAAAAAAATTGATAATTACATTCCTTATAATCAGATGACTCATTGGGCCTAAATTGGTGTATATTAGGCATGAAGTGCACAAATGATGAGAATGAATGTTCATAATGAAAATGAACTAACTCAGGCCCATAAGATCAAAAATGAACATTTAATACCATTAAAATGTAATTAAAATATATGTTTTTATTGGATAATCACACCCCCAACTTTATATTTCCTAGTCCCGAGCAAATAATTCAATGATTTTATTTGAATTCCTTTCTTCAAACACATTATAACAAACAGTGCTCAAAATGTAAACTGCACACAAATATATTTTTATAACCTATCAAGATAATTTAAAACAAGATTAATTTAAAAGAAGATCCCAATACCTATCTCATTCCTTTGATCAAATCCATCATCATACTTCATCCAACTCAATTAGGTGTAATGATGTGTTGTGTATCACAATAGATATGGGGGTTCATTTTCATTCAAGGGGGAAATCATGGAAGCGCTAGGTGGAATCACATTTAATCCTAATATAAGTATTCTTCATTCTTTTTTTTTTGATTTTTTTTTGCAATATTTCCATAGTAATTGAGATTGCAGTTAATCAAATTAACCCATGTAGCAAGACTTTGCCGATGACTCCCAGACTCAAAGGCCTTAGGGCACCAAGTGAAGCCCACATACTCGGGCATCGTCTCGAGTTAACTTAATCAAAAACAAGGTCATATTACCATAAATAGAGATATATTGAAAAAATCAGGGCTAGAAAACTCTGGAGTCATGATCCCCAAGTGCCGAAAGCCTCGCATTTTATTAATCCATTGCTCTACATGCAAATTTTTTTTTTTATTTTTATTTTTAATAATTTTTTTTAGTTTTTTTTTTGAATACTCATATTATTCATAAAAATAAAACCATACTATGTTATTTATTATGGGACCCCAAAAATTCAAATTCGTACCCCACAGTCTAGAGGACGTGCATTGTGGCATTTTTTTATTTGGATGAAAATATAATCGATGAAATATCACATTTGAAAGACACAATTTCCAAAATCTATGCTTTTAAAATTAATCATGAATTAAATTAAGAGTCAAGGAAATAATAATTATTTGATATGTAGTTTTTATGTGAGCAAAGATGTTATTATATGAATGATAAAGGAATTTTACTTCTTTTTGTTATCATTGTTTTTTTTAAACAAACATTTTGTTTCCACACCCCCCAACTTAGAATAAAACTGTCCCTAGTTTCATAAAAAAAAATTTAGAATGCGGTAGAGTAATAAATAGGGGAGTTCAATAAGGAAATTGAAATATGAGGATCATGGAATGAAGTCACCTGGTAGTTGAAGTTTGAAGTTCTTGCCGCTCGAATTTATTCCTTTGATATCCATGTCACTTGCAAAGTTCCCTAGTGGAAAAAGGAAAAACAAAACAAACAAAACAAACAAAAACAAACAATATATATATATATATAATAAAGGAAGTAAAATATAAGAATATATATAAAAATTATAGAATAAGGAAGCACAAGAAGCCGCAGGTCAGTGGTAAGCGCGCGCCCTTGTCTCCCTTCGGTCCCGGGTTCGAGTCCCCGCGGCTTCGCCGGTTGTGACGGGGTTTGCCCCACGGCCTATGGCGTGGACTTTTTTTATTATTATTTTATTTTTATTTTTATCTTAACCTATAAAATAATAAAAATAAAACAAAATAAACTGATGATACATTGTCTTCTTTTTAAATTTCTGGGTAAGGTATTACTCAAGGATCACACCACGTGACACGGATGAATATGGTGCTCCCCTTTCATACCCATCCATGCTCATTATAGAAGAACAGGTCAACAGTTTATTATTATTTTTCCAAATATCAAAATGTCTCATTAACCCTATTTAAAATATAAAGTTGATTAAAACAACGAAATTATTGGAAACTTGAAAACCATGGGTTGCCTCTCATTCAGTGCTTTGTTTAACGTCGTTAGCCCGACATGGACCCTAAATCTGTTAATTTGTTCCTTGTTCATAGGTTGGCTCAGTTAACTCAACCTCTATTTCCTGTTTATTGAATGATTCAATGAATGGTTTTAACCTTTGACCATTGACCTTGAAAATGTAACCACTTGTGGGATCTTGAATCTCTACTGCCCCATGGGGGAATACATGATGCACTATGAAAGGTCCTGACCATCTAGACCTTAACTTTCTCAGATGTAAATGAAGTTTTGAACTATACAAGAGCACAAGTTTTCACGGTTCAAAATGTTTGACCTTGATATTCCTAGATTGGTAGGCTTGAACTCTATCTTTATTGATCCTTGAATTTTCATAAGCATCCATCCTTAGTTCCTCCAGTTCATTGAGATCTAATTTCATTTTTGTTCTGGCCAATGAGAGATCATAATCCATTTTCTTAATTACCCAAAATGCCTTATGTTCAATCTCCACTGGCAAATGGCATGCTTTACCATAAACCAACCTATATGGGGACATTCCTAAAATGGTTTTATATGCGGTTCTATAGGCCTAAAGAGCATCTAAGAGTTTCTCAGACCAATATTTCCTAGAGGGGTTGACAGTTTTTTCAATAATTTGCTTAATTTCATGATTGGCTAACTCAGCTTGACCATTGGTCTGTGGGTGGTAAGCAGTGGACACTTTGTGAGAAATTCCATATTTTTCCATGAGTGATGAGAATGGACGATTGCAAAAATGAGTTCCATGATCACTTATGATAGCCCTAGGAATTCCAAATCTAGAGAATATGTTTTCTTTTAGGAATCTAATCACAGTTTGATGATCATTGGATTTTGTGGGAATGGCCTCAACCCATTTTTGGACATAATCAACAGTTAAGAGCATGTAGAGGTATCCCCGAGAGTTTGGTAAGGGACCCATGAAATCAATTCCCCAAAAGTCAAAGATTTCAACCACTAAGATGGGAGTGAGTGGCATTTGATTCCTTTTTGTGATGGACCCTACTTGTTGACACCTAGGACAGCTTTGACAAAATGTGTAGGAGTCCCTTGAGAGGGTGGGCCAGAAAAGACCACATTGAAGAATCTTAGCAAATGTTTTCTTAGAGGAAAAGTGACCTCCACATGCCTCACTATGACAGAATTTAAGGATGGACTCTTGTTCAGATTCTGGAACACACGTCCTAATGACTTGGTCAGGGCAGAACTTATAGAGGTATGGATCATCAAACACATAGTGTCTAACATCAGAAAGGAATTTCCTTCGAGCTTGAGTCCCTAAGAATTTTGGAATGACTCTTGTCACTAAGAAATTTGCTATGTCAGCATACCAAGGGCAGTCACTCACAGAGTATAAGTGTTCATCAGGAAATGAATCAGACACAGAAAGGTGATTTGAGTTGTCTTTGAATTCCATCCTAGAGAGGTGATCAGCTACAACATTTTTAACTCCCTTTTTATCCTTAATTGTGAGGTCAAATTCTTGTAAGAGAAGGACCCACCTAATCAGTCTAGCCTTAGAATCTTGTTTTTGGAAGAGGTATTTTAGTGCAGAATGGTCAGTGAACACAGTGATGGGTGATCCTAAGAGGTAGGACCTAAACTTCTATAAGGAAAACACAATAGCAAGTAACTTATTTTCAGTGGTGGTGTAGTTGATTTGGGCATCATTTAAGGATTTTCTTGCATAAGCAATGACATAAGGAGTTTTATCACAACGTTGTCCTAACACAGCTCCAACAGCAAAGTCACTGGAATCACACATAAGTTCAAAAGGAAGGTTCCAATTTGGAGATTTCATAATGGGAGGAGAGGTGAGAGAGGATTTGAGGGTTGATAATGAACCCTCACAGCTTTCTGTCCAAACAAATGGAGCATCCTTTACTAAGAGAGCACAAAGGGGACGGGATATTGAACTAAAGTCCTTGATGAATCTTCTATAGAAACCAGCATGTCCTAAGAAAGACCTCACTTCCTTGACAGTTTTGGGTGATGGAAGGTGACAAATGATGTCAACCTTTGCTTTATCAACTTCAATCCCCCTACTCGAGACCAGATGGCCTAGAACAAGTCCCTCTTTAACCATGAAATGGCATTTTTCCCAGTTTAGGACCATACTTTTTTCTTCACATCTTGACAAGACTCTCTTCACATTCTGCAGATATCCCTCAAAAGTATCCCCAAACACAGAGAAGTCATCCATGAAGACCTCAAGAAAATCCCCTACCATGTCTGAGAAGATTCCCATCATGCACCACTGAAAGGTTCCAGGGGCATTGCATAACCCGAAGGGCATGCGTTTGAAGGAAAAGGTACCGAAAGGACATGTGAATGTAGTCTTCCCTTGATCCTCTAGGGAGACCTCAATTTGATTGTACCCCGAGTACCCATCTAAGAAACAGTAGAAGGCATGACCTGCCACTCTCTCAAGGACTTGGTCAATGAATGGTAAGGGGAAATGGTCCTTCTTGGTGAATGAGTTTAGTTTCCTATAGTCAATGCAGACCCTCCATCCACTACTCACCCTTGTTGGAAGAATCTCTCTATCCTCATTGGTTATCACTGTGATTCCAACCTTTTTTGGAACCACTTGGATTGGGATCACCCATTCACTCCCAGCTATGGGATATATGATACTAGATTTAAACAATTTCAGAAGTTCCTTCCTTACTACCTCCATGAGATTAGGATTGAGTCGTCGTTGAGGTTGACGACATGGCTTTGAATCAAATTCCAGAACAATCCTATGAGTCCCGATAAGTGGTCTAATCCCAGGAATATTAGAAAGGGTCCAACCAATGGATTTATTATGCTTCCTAAGGACATCTAGAAGCATCCTCTCATGATTGGCTTCAAGAGAAGAATAAATGACTATAATATGTGTTTGATTTTCCCCTAGGAAGGCATAATTTAATGCAGCAGGAAGTTCCTTCAATTCAAGATCAGGTTGGTTCAGAATTTCATCAGAAGATTGGGACATTGGATCAAGATCAATTTCTTTTTTTAGAGGTTCAGATAGGATTGATTCTTCACATGTAGAAGTTTCAGCTACTAGATTGGCTTGATTAGATTTAGGGAAAGAATTTAGAGGGGTCTCTATGAAATTGGTTTCTTGAAAGGTTTCATTGATTGTTGGACCTAAGACTTCATCATAAGAGCAATTTGAAAATGATTCAAGCCAAGGAGATAAACTTCCTTCATATGAACAAAGGAAATCAATCTCATTCTGACTTAAACATTCATCAAATATTCCTTGATGTTCCATGGATTCATTATCAATGCTTCCTATCATGTTTAATTCATGAAATCCTCGTCATCCCTTATTTGTGAGCTTTCATTATAGATGTTCAAGTCTAGACTCATGTTCCCAAAGGTGATGGTCATGTTCCCATTTTGGACTCGGATAACAGAGTTGATTGTTGCAAGGAAAGGACGACCAAGGATTATTGGGGTTTGTTCCTTATTTCCTAAATTTGGATGGTTGTCAAGGACAATGAAATCAGCAAGGTAGATGAAGTTTTCAACCTTTACCAGAACGTCCTTTAAAATCCCCTTTGGAACCCTAATGCTACGATCATCAAGCTGAAGTGTGACAGATGTGGGTTGGAGTTCTTCTAGGCCTAACTGGCAATACACAGCATATGGGATGAGATTGACACTATCACCTTGGTCACACAAGGCCTTGACAACTTTACTTTCTCCTAGTTCAACATTGATGTAAGGGCAACTTGGGTCTTTCAACTTAGGAGGAATGGTCCCCTGAATGGTGGTACTCACATTAGCAGCCAAAAGGAATTGGTTTTTATGTGAAAATTTTCTTTTAAAAGTGCACAAGTCATTAAGGTACTTTGAGTAGGCAGGTATAGTTTGGATGGAATCGAGAAGGGGTATGTTCAACTTGACTTGTGAAAATATTTCCCTCAACGTTTCACTCAGTTCAGGCTTGGATTTCCCCCTCATGCGTTGGGGAAATGGTGCAGGTTGTGGGGTTGTTTGTTGAAGAGTTGTTTCTTTCACATTGTTATCAGTTTCCTCAGTTTGATCTTGTGGTTCATTTTAATTTTCATCCAAGTTTGAATCTTCAAGTGGGTTCTGCATTAGTTGTTCAGGTTTCTCAATTGATTTCCCACTTCTTAAAATAGTCACAGCCTTTAGTTGTTCATGAGTTGTTTGAGCACAACCTGACTCTCCCCTTGAAGTTGAGGATGGCACCACCTGAGTAGGCATGGGTGCCTTTCCTGTTTTGATGGTTTGAAGTTCTTGTTTTAGGGAAGAGACTTCTGAGTTCATCCTCTCCATTTGTTTGCACAGTTGTTCTAGTAGGCTTTGTGGAACATTTTGGGTTGGTGCTTGAGTAGGTTGGTTTATCCCAGGGGGATATTTTGGAGGTGGGATGGTTTGTTGAAAATGGACCGGTGGTTGTTGGTATTGGATAGGTTGGGTTTGGAACTGGTTATGGGTTTGGTAGTTCTGTTGAGGGTAAGTATTTTGCCCTTGTGGTTGGCTATGTTGTTGGTTATCCTTCCATCGGAAGCCTGGGTGGTCATTGTACCTTGGATTGAAGGTGTTTTGGTGTTTGGGATTTTGAAAGTTTAGGGCATTGACTTCCGCTGGGGGTCCTCTTAGAAGAACATCCTTGATGGATGGAATGGTTGGGAAGTTTTATGTTTTATGGTCATGTTTGTCACAAATTGTGCAAACAAGGTCTACATTTTGGATTTCATGGACTTTCCTAAGGTCTATCTCTTCAACCTTCCTAGAGAGTGCTACGAGTTTAGCCCTAAGGCTTTCCTCTTCTCTAAGTGTATGATTTCCAGTGGTTCTTTGTGGCTTTTCAGAATAAGGTGAAGTTCCCCAAGTTTGTTTTTGTTCATCCAGACTTTCCAGATACTCGTAAGCATCATTTGGCGCCTTGTTTTTAAAAGTTCCATTACACATCATGTCAATGAATTGTTTATTACCCGGACCCAACCCTTCATAGAAAATTCTCACTTGTTCAGGTATGGAAAACCCATGGTGTGGAACCATGTTTAGGGTGTCTTTGAACCTCTCCCATGTTTCATAAAATGACTCTCCCTCTTTTTCAAAAAAGTTTTGGATGCTCTTTTTAAGTGCAATTGTTTTGTGATGAGGGAAGTATTTTTTGTAGAATTCTCTTTACAGTTGGTCCCAAGAGTGGATTGATGCAGGTCTCAAGTTGTTTAGCCAATTTTTAGCTCGATCCTTTAATGAAAAAGGAAATAGCCTCATCTTAGTGGATTCTAGTTGATGTGGGGGACACATGGTTTCAACAATGTCGTTGAACTCTTTGACATGAAGGTATGGCATTTCTGACTCCATCCCATGAAAGGTTGGAAGGTGGTTTAGGATATGGGGTTTGAATATGTAGTTGGTGTCTCCTATGTAATTGTGTCTAATGCATGAGGGGGCATTGGTCCAAGCTGGAGTGAGGTAGTCGTTCATGGTTTGATCAACTACATTCCCTAAGTTTGGAGCTTCTTGGTTTTGGTTTCCCATTTGATTCCCCCCATGGTTTACAATTTGATTTTGTGGATGACCCTCCATTGGACTTGTTTCAAGTTCTGACTTTGGGGTTTCAAGAATATTTGAATCTGATTTAAACAATCCCTTAGGTGCACTTGACTCCCCAATCCTAGGACTTTCCACCCTAACTAGTCTGTTTGAGAAATCGCGGGTGTAGGCGGACATGCGCCAAAAAAATGCGAGAAAGGGACAAGATAAGAGATCTTGGGTGAGAGTAGAATAATGGAGGTGAGGAAAGAAGGTTTTTTTTATCTAAGTTACTGACTCGGTCCCCGGAAATGGCGCCAAAATTTGGTTCATGCCCAAATTTACCCAAGAGAAGAAGGGTAGAACGGTCCTTGTACTGTAGCTTGGGTTGTCGATTCCACAGAGACCTAAGAAGATACCTAAGATACACAACCTAAGGGATGGATTATTGTCTATGAAGTGACCAACTTGGATTGATTTTGGATGGGTTTTAAAGATATCTAATAGATTTAAGTGAATTCAATTTAAAAGAATAAGTTGATCCTAGGTTATCGCTCGGGGTGGATTGGACGTATTTTCTTTTTAATGATTTCAATTTCTTAAATTTGAGATGGGTTCATTTAAGGAGATAAAACAACATCATCACTTACTAATTTAATTCCTAAACCCTTTAATACTAATCACCTATACACTTGAAGGATCAAAGTTTTGAGCACTTCAAGGTAAAGGTTCGTATTAGTACTTAAAGTGTGTGGCCTTAAATTCAACAAGGACGATGGAGTTTAAAAATCATCAAATAAAAATCCCAATTAAAGAAGTGATTATACATTAATTAGGTGATAAATAACATCCAATCCAGCCCCTTTCCACTCCTTTGGATCAAACCATAAGTGGGTTAGACCTCCATTGATCCCATGGTTTCAATGGAAGCGGGAAGTAGACTCATGAGGGAGGAAATGGAGAAGTAAAGAAAACAACAAAAATAAAATGATCACTTCACCGTTGTGTGAATAATTTCACAAGGGTTGGTGTGAATAAATTCACACCTTGATCCAACGGTATCAAATTGATATGAAGAACAACATAATAAGAGTAGAAGAAGAACTTTTATTAAGAAACTAAAGTGAATTGAACAACTTACATGTGAAAGACAAAATTGAGGCAACAAAAGGGCAGCATAACATTACAATTGAACAAAGCATCCAAGATCCTCAACTCCTTCACCACCACTGCCTTAAATAGGCATTTTGGGATCCTTGGGTCGAGCCTCAAACAGTACAAAGCATCTCAATTAATTTTGGTATGCCATAGGTGGTGGAAAGCTTGTGGAATTTGAACTTTTCCACATTTGACCCGAGGTGGCAGCCAGATTTCCTTCACTGAACAAACACGTCTGGAAGACCTTCTATAAAGTCGAATCAGAGTGGGACATAGAATAAGAAAATGGAGATCCGGATTTCTTCTAACTTCCTGTAAAATTTGGGCCAATTTGGAGTTACTTATTCCTAGATATGATAAAATTATTGGATTGTTTTTCTAGGCCGCAGAATCTGGCCCAGAATTGTATCTCTAACTTGGGCCGCTTTAATTACCACCATAGAAGCCGAATTAGTATTGTCTCATGAAGAGTTATTTGTTCCCCTGAATTTATTATAGCATCACACAAAATTTGGGATTCATTGGGCTTGTATGTTGGGCCCCACTGTCTCATCAGTGGTCTAGTGTCCAATCTATCTTCTCTAGAATTGCTTCCTTTCATCACAAAATATCCCCATCTTCTTCCATGAATTCTCCATTGATCCCTGAATGAAAATGTTCACATTTAAGTGTATATTAGTTTTCCAAAATATCAAATTAAAAAAATTGATAATTAAATTCCTTAGAATCAGATGACTCATTTGGCCTAAATTGGTGTATATTAGGCATGAAGTGCACAAATGATGAGAATGAATGTTCATAATGAAAATGCACTAACTCAGGCCCATAAGATCAAAAATGAACATTTAATACCATTAAAATGTAATTAAAATATATGTTTTTATTGGATAATCAAATATTTTTAAAAAAAAATTAAAATCACCCCCTATTTTAGTAGTTTTTATTAAAATTACACACTTTAAATCTCCAAAACACTTTCAAATATTACCTAGGTCATTAACTAGACTATAAATAAACTTTAAAAACATAATCAATTTGATGTGTTCTGATAGCGCATTCAAATTTTGGCATCATTTTCAAGGATCACTTTGGATTTTAGTGTGCATTTTTTATAATATCATTTTTTAATTTGTAAATATTGGTGTGTTTCATTTATTCCATAATTTTTTAAGTTTCTTTCTAAAATATTACTTTTTTAGGCCTTGTGAATGATTCAATCTTCATCGTAGGAACTACTTCCTTTCAAACACAAATTGAAGATGATCTTTTGTCATTAACAACAAAGAAGCATTGAATGATCCCTTAAAGGTAGATGCATAAAACACCAAAACTCTTCTCGATCCTTCTTCTTATTCTAAAAAACATCAAAACTGAAATAAAATTGAAAAATATGACTAAAAATAACTATAAATTAAAATAACTAACCTCACGGGATATTTATATCCAACTCGTACACATTCAAATACAAGACGAATAACCTAATTTTTAATTTAAGTCTGGACTCATTCACTTGTTACCAAAATTTCATGGACTGGTTGGAGATGACCCACATAATCACTTAAATGAATTATATATTGTATGTTCAATGTTAAAAACTTCTAATGTGAATGAATCATTGGTTAATCTTAGGTAATTGACATTATCTTTAGAGGACATGGAAAAAGACCAGTTATACTATGTTAAGTCCCTAATTAGAGGTAGGGCAGACATGAAATGCCTTTTTCTCAAAAAAAATATTTCCCATCCTATTAAACTGTAACTATAATTAAATAAATATGTGGTATAAGTAAATCACATGAGGAAACACTTCACTAATATTGGTAATGATTTAAATGGTTATGTTCAACCTTTCCACACCACCAAATAAGTGATCAGCTCTTAATATAATATTTTTATGAAGGTTTAATTCCTATTGATAGTAACATGATTAATGTTGTTATAGGTGGTGCACTAGTTGATAATAACCCAATTATAGTAAGCACCTTAATTGAAAACATGGAACAGAACACACAATAATTTGGTTCAAGTTCTAGTATACCCATTTGAGGTGTCCACGATGTGCAAAGTTCTGAATTAGAGAAGAAGGTGGACACAAAGTTCAAAGAGGCAATTACCCTACTCTAACAACTTGATATTTCCCAAGGGAAATCCATACCTACTCCTCCCATCCATTGTAGTGTTTGTTCAACTAACACCCATTATTCTGACCAATTCCCACAACTGAGAGAAAATTCTGAGAGTCGTGAGGAAATCTTTCTAGGTCACCCTTAGAACCAACTCATTAGGTAAGAACCATATACCCATCCAACCCTTGGTTAAAAATAACCAAAACTATAGGTAATGGGGTATTCAAACCAACCTCAATAAACATGGAACCAATCAAGGTATAGTATTTATCCACCACTACTACCTATAAATCCTCATCCACCACAAATTACTTTCCAATAACCCCCTCCAAAAACCGAACTTATCCTTGAATACATGATAAAACAAATGGCTTAAAACAATCTCCAATTCCAAAAATCCACCCAATATACCATAAAATACCTAAAAACCCAATTAGGCTAACTCGCCAACTCAGTGGGAGAAATTCAAACTCATGGGTCGGGTAAAATACCTTCTTAACCACCATTAAAACCTAGGAATAAAGTAAATTTCATTTACATCACCCTTTAGAGTGGAGTGAAACTTAAAATCCATATTAACCCACTATTAGATTCATCCCATCCTGAGGAAACCACCATTCCAACCATAGAAAATAATAAAAGTGAGGAAAACCCTTCTCCTAAGAGAATACCTTCTAATGGAAAGACAGTTTTATTTGATGAACCACCAACTGAAACCATTCCTCTTCCATTTACTCAAAGTTCCACATAACCAATGAAAAAACATAAATTTATAAATAAATATTGGAAACCTTTAAAAGGTATAAATTAATATTCCCTTGATTAATTTCATAAATAAAATTCCATGATACACCAAGTTTATAAAGGAGATATGTACACACTAAAGGATACTTTGAGGTATTTAAAAAGTGATCATGGGGAGGAATGTCTATAAATTTATAGACCCATCACTTCCCACTAAAATTAGTGATCTTGGAGCATTCTTGATTTCTTACACCATAGGGGAGTATTTATTTTCCCATGATATGATTGATTTGGGTGCTTCTATAAATGTGATGCCTCATTCCATTTTCTTTTCATTATAGGTCGGGTAATTTAAGCCTATGGGAATTGTTGTTCAACTAGAAAACCAATGTACTATACACCCTATTGGTGTGTTATAGGATGTTCTTATGAGCATGACAATTTTAATTTTTCCTACTGGTTTTTATGTGCTTAAAATAAAAGATGATAAGATGAGTAGACATGACCAAATTATATTAGGGAGTAATTTCTTTAAAAATTACAAAACCATAATTAATGAACACAATGGTTTATTATCTATGGAGTTATTTGGTTACATTTCCCACATCAACATCCTTGATTCCATGAAGGACCCCTCAGAATAACATTCCTCACTTTTAGTTAATTATATTGATGTAATCCCTTCCCTTTAAAAATTTATTTTATTTTACCAGATTCTCTTTATGAGTTTTAATCATTAATATAAATTCTAGGTAAAGAATAATGCATTTAATTTTTTACCGATTTAGAAAAAAATAAATAATGTTATTTAATTGATGATTTCTTGAGTACTGAGGATCACATGACCATCGATGATATTTTTAATATTGTAAAAGATTATTACTCATATTAAGATGTTTATATTGAGTAGTTATATGAGATCATTGACCTATCACTTTAATATTCACTCCCATAAATCCAAAATCTTTCTAAATTAGAACTTAAACCACTACTAAAAAAATTGAAATATTCATATCTTGAGAATGGAAATAAGATACATGTCATAATTGGTAGTTAAATCACTATAGATCATGAATTTTTACTAATTAACCTTTTGAGGGAGTATAAACAATAATTGGGATGGAAACTTGATGAAATTCCTAGTATTATCCCATCAATTTTCATGAATTATATATTATTGAATTATTAGTCTAAACTGGTGTGGCAAGAACAACATCGACTAAACCCAAAACTCCATAATTTTGTTTAAAAGGAGGTAACCAAATTAGTGGATAATAGAATCATTTACCTCATATATGATATCCAATGGTTTAGTCTCATATAGAAAGTTCCTAAAAAACCTTTCTAAATTTAATTAAAAATAAAAATAATTAATTGTTTCCAACCCGTTTGTAGAATAGTTGGTGTGTCTATATAGATTATCGTTGACTAAACCAAAACACTAGAGAGGACCATTTCCCATTACTATTCATTGAACAAATTCTAGGAAGGCTAGTGGGAAAGTCCCATTACTATTTATTTTATGGGTATTCTAGATACTTTCATATCTATATTTCCCCTGAGGATCAGAAAAAGGAAGGCTTCACTTTCCCCTTTGGCACATTTTCATATAGAAGGATTCAATTTGGTCTTTGAAATTATCTAGGTACTTTCTAGCGATGCATGGTTAGTATTTTTTTTTGGATTACCTAGAGAATTACATGGAAGTCTTCATGGATGGATTTACTATTTATGGATCCTCTTTTGATTAGTATTTGTGTTTTCATGGTTCTTTAATACATCATTGTATTCAAAATAATCTTGTATTAATTTATGATAAATGACATTTCATGGTGATAAAAGGAATAGTACTTAGAAAATTTCATTTATAGGGATAGTGTCCAAGTAGATAAATTAAATTTGTATATCATTTATTTTATTCCATTCCCCAATAATGTGATGGAATTACGGTCTTTAATAGGTCATAATGGATTTTATCTTCATTTCATTCATGAATTTAGTAATATTTCACTCCCCTTCTCTTGATTTATCCAAAAAGAAAAATAATTTTTTTTAATAAAAATTGTGAGGATACTTTTAAAAAAACAAAAATAGAGTCTCACATCACCCCCTATAATCCAACCACCTTTGTGGGATTTACCATTTGAGCACATATGTGACGCCTCTAACTATATAATTAAGGCAGTCTTATCATAATAGGTTAATCGAGATCCACATTTCAAAGCATATTCCTCACACATACAGGACCTTGTCCAAGAAAACTACACCACAACTGAAAAATAATTCATTTTCACTGGGTTTTCCTTGGATAAATTTAATTCATACCTTTTAGGATCATAATTGATTGTGTTATCATACCATGAATCCCTCTAGTATATCCTTACAAAACTAGAATCCATACCACATCTCATTCATTAGATACTACTTCAGAAATTTAATCTATAAATTGGGGATAAAAAGGGAGCATAGAATGTGGTGGCTACCTATATTAGTAGGTTACTCCCATGCTCAAAAATTAAATCATCCCCTTGTATTCCCACAAATGACATGTTTCCTGATAAGAAATTGTACTGAGTGAAAGATGATATTACTTTATTTTTTGAAATTGTAAATTATTTGGTAGAATATTTCATTCTTACTGATTTCAAAAGAAAACCAAGTCGGTCATCTGAAACATGAGTCTCATTGGTAAATTTGGGATGACCACTAACTTTGGAGAATATATAGTGATCAAGTTATCAGTTGTTGTGTTCCCAATATAAATTTTTTGGTCTATCCTTAGGTTCTACCACACTCTTAATTGTGGGGGTCACTTTGGTCCCCAATGGACTACTTGTAAGGTCATAAATATTATTTTGAGATTCCCATGATTTATATAAATATTTTCCTCATTGTCAAGTAATAAGGAATTTCTCTAAATGAAATTAAATTCCATAACAACCCTTTCTCTTTCATGTAATTTTTTATTTTTGGGAATTGACTTTATGGGACCATTCCCCAATTCTTTTTAGAACTTTTACATTCTTCTAGAAGTATAATATGTGTAAAAATGGGTAGAGATAAGATCAATCAGGAATGATGATTCAAAAATAGTTGTGTAAATTTTTAGAACCCAAATTTTCTATAGGTTTGGATTGCATAGGTTAATAATTAGTGACTAGGGTTCTCATTTCTACAACCAAAAAATACAATCACCTTTGAATTAATATGGATTTGGGAATTTATTTTTAACTTCTTATCACCCACAAATCGATGTTCAAACCAAGGTTTCAAATATAGAATTAAAAAAATTCACAAAAAATGGTTCAACCCAACATAAAAGATTGGAGTCTTAGACTTGATGATTCGTTATAGTATTATTATACTGCTTTTAAAACTCCCATTGTAATGTCACCTTATCAACTAGTTTTTGGAAAGAGTTTTCACCTCCCTGTTGATATAGAGGACCGGGACTACTGGGCCATTAAACAATGAAATTATAATCTTTATGGTGCAAGTGCTCAGAGGAATTTGTTTATTCAAGAGATTTAGGAAATTCATAGATATTATATGAGAACTCTTAGTTCTATAAGGTGTGAACTAAGTTTTCTCATAACCTTCTCATACTTTATTATCAATTCCACATTAGGTGGAAGGTCTTTATTTTCAATATAATTCTAAAGTTTCATCCAAGTAAGTTTTATTACCATTTTTTGGTAAATACACTATTACTAATGTTTATCCATTTTATGTTTTTCATGTTCAAAATGAAGAAACCAAAAAAATTTAATTGTTAATGGAAAGCGGTTGAATCACTATAACAAATGCATTCCGAAGTCCCTGATAAAGGAACTCAACTTTCAAGAAGCAACCTACCAATGACACCCACATGGTTTTATCCTTCCTTAAAGGATTCTCTTTTATTACAATAATGACACCGCATACTCTAGGTGTGGGGAGATGGGTACATTCCTAGATTAGTTGGGAATTTTTATCATCTTTCTTCATTTTTCTCTTTTTCACTTGTTGCATAGTATTTTCACTTTTTCCCACTTTACTACATTCATTATGATTTTCATCACCTTTATCTTTTTTCTATTTTTATCTTACTAAAAGTTATTGTTACTCCCCTCTAGTTTTCCCCATAACTTTTGTGCTCAAATATTCATTTTTTATTCCCACTTAATCAAAGAAATTATTGAAAATTCATGAGGAATTTCCCTAGTTCAAGTTGTTTTAACAAAAATAGGATTTCACTTATGGAATATGTGTTTTAGAAAGAATTTAACATTGAGGTGGGAATTTTTTTATAAAATTGTTTTTTTTCAATGATATAAATTATTCTATCCCATTGAAACCTTTGATAAGATTAATACACTTTGTGTTAGTAGTTTATATGAAAATTACGTCACTTAATGTCTCTATATATCTTTTCACCCAACTATGAATTGTGAATTTTTATTACTCAATATAAGGTAAATATAAGTTAGGTTAATATTTATCAACTTTATAAAATGATTTGTCTATATGTTTGTTCCTTATTTTATATTTTCAATTATTTTATTAGATTGACCTATGTGTGTGTGTGCCTATTATCTGACTATTATACACCCTCAAAAAACAAAAAAAAAAAAATATGGGTTGTGTCTTGGGTAGGCCAAAAACCACTATTTTTTAATTTTTATCATTTTATAACTATTACAATTAATGTTTTGAGGAGATCAAAAAAGGGTTGAGAGATGAGTTTGAGATTTCTTCCAAATACAACTTTTGAAAAAAAACAAAAAATAATAAATGATGGGAGTGATAAAATGTAAAAAATATGGGGATATATAGGTTGGGAGATTAATGTTTTACTTTTAGTAATTCTTAAGTGAGTGGATCTAGAAATTTGATTACAAAGGATATAGGGTAGCTTTAGTAAACAAAATATGTAAGTAGAAATTTTTTAAAATAACCTATATTTACTGAATAAAAAGTGAACATAAGATCATGGAATGTTTATCACACAAAAACATAGAGATTTTGTGTCATTTTTTAATTTTTAATTATTTCCTCATATTGGTATCATGAATCACCTTTAATTTTGTTATGATACAATTTATGATAAATCTTTACTGAGAATAACTCCTTGGTATGGGTTTTAATTTTATCACATTACTATTAAGAATTAAATTTTTAATTAATATTAAATATTAATTATTTTTGGAATATATATATGCATAATTTTTTAAAATGTGACTTTGACCTGGAGTATAAATGTTTAGATTTAGGGGTGTTATCGCACCACGATTCACTATTTTATTTCACCCATATTCCAGTGTATTAAAATGATTTTTTATTTTAACTCCAAATATAAAAACAAAAGGAACCTAATGTTTGATTAAATTATTAAATTTTTATCACTATTAGAAAGATTTATTTCACTTTTTTATGTTTTCATTGTAGGTGGAGGTGATTTGGAGGGCCCATGATGAAGTTTAAGAAAAATGGGCCAAACTGTGCAAGATTTCAAGAAAACATGTGGACTCAAAAGAACACTAAAGCTAAATCATGCATCAAATTAGGATGAATTTTTTGGGCCAGTCTAAAATTCAGAGGGATAAAACACTTACTAAGACACACAATCAGAATTCAAATGGGGCCAAATTTTTTGTATATATATTAAATATAAGGGGAAACAATTTTTTAATTTTTTCCAAAGTGAGATAAGGCTTTTGGCCCACCCAAAACTATGGTCCAAGTGGTATTTTATAATCTAGGATTCCAAAACCACCTCTTATTTTGGTTATAAAAGACCACCTTGGGAACCTCATTAGCAAGATTGGCTAGGAAGAAAATCTATACCATTTTTGAGACCCAAAGTATTAATATCATCATCCTTTATGTTTTAAAGGCCCTTATCCTAATAGGGGGTTAAGAATGAAGGTGAAGTTATACTCAAGCCTCCTCCTCCTCTCAATGGCAAGCTAAATGGTGGATGGTCATTTCATGGAAGCTACACACATTTAGGAAGGAGTTTTGAAACATGTTATTCTACTAGTTTTGTGTAATTTTTGTGTGAAATTTTTCAATTTTCTTTAATCTTAAAATGATTCTACTCTGAATTCATTGATTTGGTTTAATAAATTGAAACATTTTTATTTCAAGACAGATTGGGTTGATATTTAAGAGGGAATCTTGGGTTATTCTAATTGGAGAAGACAATAATCTTATTTCTCTCACATATACATGAGATATAAGCATGATTTTGAATCATTAACTCTATGTTTGGGGTCCAAACATTGACAACATGATTATTTTTTCATGGTTTTGTTCTTTAGGCATCGTTTTAAGAGGAAAGAGGGCAATCAAGATCTTGACAACCCTCAACCAATGGATTCCATTAAAAAATATGTATTTTTCATAAAGATGAACTATGAAAGGTGTTTAGTGAACATTAAATGACCTCCTTCACACATAATTATAAAAACCTCACCTTTTATTTTCAACCATCAAATTATTTAATTAAGTCATTATTTTTAAAAATTGTTTTCAAATCCACCCCGTCTTTTATTCCATTTTATTAAAAATACACACTTTAAAACTAAAATTCTCCTTCAGTAGTATCCTAGGGTATGACCTAGAATATAAATTAAATTTAAGAACATAATTAATGTTATGTTTCATGACAATGCCGTCATGTAATGATCTGGATAGTGGTTTTAGGTGAGAAAAGTAGTGTAACTTTAAGTAGCTAGAAGCATTGAAATTAGGAGACCAAGTGGGGAATATAGAGTACTGATTTGAGGTTCCCACCATGGATTTGGTGATAATTGTGGTGTTTTAAATGAAAATATATCGGCTATTTTTTATCCTACTGTGATCAATAGTTAAAGGTGTGTTTCTCTTATGGATAGATGGGATATTTGGAGTGGTTTTGTTGGATGACCTCATAGTCAGTTGGGGGTCCTGGATAGGATCAAAATTTGGCATATGATTTAGGAATGAGATATATGTAGAGAGGAATATATTATTATTTTTATATTCAAGTGGTGTGTGGTAATGGATAAGATACCCAGTAGTGGGGGTAGTGGTTGAAACCAAGTGTAACTTCACAGGGGGCAGGCATTGGGGAGGCAATCTTCGATTCAGTCTCACAAGTTAAATCAAATGTGTTCTGAGTAATCTATAGAGTCTTTGATAGTAATAGGTATACTATTAAACTATTGGTTTTTGGTTTTTGGTGATGAATATGGGTTCATTGTGTGCATATTTTTGTAAGGGTATTGATCGAGTACTCATTTAGGTGTGAGAAATTAGTGTGTCGCATGGTAATTGTGGGATTAATATGCATGAGGTATGATGTGTTGTAATTATATGGTAATGACTATGTTCCAATGTCCAGTACATGTCAATTAATCTTGATGGTTGAGTATAGTACCATCAGTGTGTCAGTTATCTTGGGTATAGTGTGATTGGGTAGGTGATTCCTATAGTGGGGAATTCCCATGGATGGAATCAATTAGTTTGAGTAGGTTTGTCATAGTATCTAGGAGGAGATAGATGTTTCTAGCATTATATTAGTGTTTTAGGAGTTTGGTGAGTGGTATACTCATGTTTTGGTAGTAGTTAGTTGGATTTGTATCCTAATATATCTCTAATATGATATGTTATATAGCGGGGAGGTTGTGATATCCTGAGTCCTAAATTATGGTAATTTGATCTTGGGAGTTCCTTAACCATGTGTTTTTAGGTGTGTTTAAGGTGTTGGAGGGGTCAAAAAAGGATAGGGAACAAGTTTAAGAAATTGACCCTAGTGTCGGTCTTTGTCTTTTGAAGATATAGGGTGTTGAGTATCCAATGGAAGTGGCAGGGGAGTAAGTGGCCCTGTGAGGTCCATTGGTAACCCGATGGACCAAGAGATAGTACCAAGTGGAAGGGTATCGAGTAATCAATTCCTTCCTAAGGTATTTTTTTAATTTTTCAATTTAATAAATTAATTAGTTAACTTACATTATTTTTAGGTAGAGTTTATTCTACTTGTAGGAAACCTCACTCATCTCCTCCACCTCTCTCTCTCTCTACCCCTTTAATGGATTTCACCTTCCACTTATTTATTCTTCATGTAATTCATCACGGGGGGTTTCTACCTATAAGTAATAACTTCCTTATAATTTCTTCATCGTCTATTCTTTTTTTCTATTGATGTGGTAGGCTTCTTCTAATATCTCTATTTTTAATCTTTTTCTATGGTCTTGTGATTTCTTCTTATTAGAGTTGAATCAATCAAAAATACATGGTGAGTGAAATACTACTAATACTAGGTAGGTGGTACCTAGTTATATTCTATGTTATATGTGTGTTTATGAACTGTGTGAAATTAGATCATGGGTGGGTTCATTTAGATGACCAGAACTATAACTAGTTGTGTTCTCCAAGATACTCAGGGGTTATCCTAGGATGGTCTATGAGATACCCTGATATTTTAGTATGAGATTCTATTTAAATAAATTTAGTGTTGAATATATTTTCTCACGTGAAACAAAAAACTAAAAAGAAATTTGATAAATTTTGTTAAGATAAAATATTAAATTTCATGATAAAAATTAATATATTATGAGAATTCAATATAAAACATCATTAATTAAAATAAAAGAGAAAAAAATCCATCACTAAATAAAAATACCATGAAAATAAAATATTTATCTTTGTAGTTTTTCATTAAGATAATCACCCCGATTGAAACTTTGTAAAAATTAAAAACATTAGAAATATAATAAACATGTTGATATAGAATTAAATAAGATGAATTATTTTTGTGATATTTATAAGGCTTCATATAGGAATGAAATATGACTATTATATATATGGTCATTGGATATATGGTCAATGGAAATATATTCATTGAAAATATAGTCATTTGATATATGGTCATTGGGTATGCATGTATCCAATAAGTATATTAAATATTTATATTTATTAGTAAAAAATTAAAAAATAATAATTCAAAAATGAAATATTTTGAAATAAAAAACATAAAATTTAATTAGAATATTTTTTATAAAAATAGAATTTTATGTGTTACATGTTATTATTATTATTAAAGAATGATTTTATTTATTTATCAAAGTAAAAGAAATATATTAATGTATTGATAAAATTTAAAGGTTAGAAGATAAATAATTTATTTTAAGGGGATGTGATTAAAATCATTTAATGATAAAAAGGGGATATTTTTCAAAGGATTGTTTTTTAAGTGTTGTAAATTTTTATCTTAATAAATTAAATTGATCGCTTTTAAAGGATTAATTTAATAAAATATTTCAATTTATAAACTAATATATTAACAAACATTTAATTATTAATTAATATTAAATATTATTAATAACAATATAAGTTTAAAAAGTTATTTTTCTATAAATATATTTTATGTTTTCATTTATAAGATAAATTTCTCATATTTAGAAATTTAATTACATAAAATGATTAAAATGTGTAATAATACTTCCTAAATTAGGTAAGGAGGTAAATTTCATTTTTAGACATAAAAATAAGTTGTTGAGTTAAATATTTTCTTACCATAGTAAATGTAAAATGAGGGAAATGGGTAAAACTATGTGTTGAAGACATAAAACATCAAAAATACCTATTTATAAATTTGTGGATAAGGGATTTATAAACTAAAAAATATCCCAACTAAATTATTTTTACAATTTTTATCAAATTTATTTATAAAATAACAACCTTATACATTAAGGAATATGTAATTTTATAAATTCCACTCAAGACTCACCTATAAAAGGACCACTTCCAAATCAATCAAACGAGTCTGTTATCACTTAAATATTTATTCATTTAAACTATCCCATATCCTTATTATATTTTTTTATATTATAATAATAATAAAAATTCCTAAATCCTCTATTATGAAGGAACCCATGTTGATAAGCATTGAATTCATTAAAGTGATTAAAGTTCTTTTTTGAAAGTTAGGAGTAAAGATAAGGGTTTCTCATTAAATTTTCATTTCATTGATATGTATTCCATATTGAACACCTATATTATTTTTTGGTGTATATAATTCTCCATGGATTTTTTTTGTCAATATTTTCTTTAAAATTTAAGGTATTTACAATTCCTTCCCAAGTTTTAACATTTGTGGTCTTTTGATTCCAAAGTTACCAAAGCCAAAAGGGTTTATTTACCAATCTCATTTTGGAATTGATATTTTTTATTTTTGAACATTAATATAGAGAAATTATATATATTTTCTTTCTAAAACTCTATATATTTTATTTTAATTTGGTTATTCATGATTTTTACTTGTATTCTACAGATTTTACATTTCTTTGGTTCACAATTAAACTGAATATTTTCTTGTAAGTGGAGCATAACCTATCTCTTATTTTTGGTTGAGAATATTTCACCTCCATGTACATATTTTTTTATGGATGTAATTATCTTTGCTTCTATAATTTCTTAAGGTATTTTCCTATTTTCATTGAAATTATTTACAAAAATCTTGAAAGGAATATTTTTAAATGTGTTTTATAAGATCCATTTTCCTAGGTTTTTACTTCTTTTAGAAAATTATAAAAAGAATATTATTTTTTAATGACTTCTATATAAACTAATTTTCCCACCATATTTTTTAGTTTTATTTAAAAATATTACTCTCTAATTTTTCATAATTTTCTAAAAGTAATTTTTATCCTACTTGATTTATAAAATATTTTCTTTTGAACTAACATTGTCAAAAAGTAAAGGATATTTCATCTTATTTTTCAAATAAATTTTTTAATGATTTTATAAAGTGTTTTTAATCTATTAAATTTTACTTTAATGATTTTTATACACCATTTTAGATATTCCTTAATTATACCATCCAACTTATTCCTCTATATGGCTTATGATCGTTTTTTTTTAAATTATTAGGGAACTCGTTTCTTTCCCATGGATTAATCAAAATTTGATAAAATTATGAATTTTTTCAAGTTCATGTGACACAAATGTGTATGGTTTAACATTATTTTATGGTTGGGTCTATTATATCCCTATAATTTATTGGGTAAGGTTTTTATCTCAAGATATCATGATTGGACATGGGTGGTTATTCCATGTTTAAAAATGTTGTGTGGCATGGGTCGTTAGACTAAGTCCTTATGGAACACATGTTGTTATCCCATGTATACTATATTATGGTTAGGTTATTATCCAATTAGATTATTATATTAATGTATTATTTGGAATTTTTAATTTTTATGATTTCTATACTTATGTTTATTCCACATTCATATTCTTATGTTATGTTTCCATATCTCATAACTATCAACTCATGTTTCCACATTCTTACTACTCAATTATTATGTTATTAAAATGTATTATGTCATGACTCATGACTTATGATATATGTTTTATTGGTTATGATTCTCTTAGGTTATGACCATGCACCTTGATTTTTTTCTTATACCCACATGGTCATATTATACTCAATTACAATCTTCAATTATTATATATTATGTTTTCCCTTTTTGAGAATCTGATCTTACCCATTTCCTATATTTCCTTTCACCAAGTTATGAATAATAGTATTTTATATGATGTTTCTAAAAGTGTATCACATGAGAAAACTATTTGTGAAAAATATTTAAGGGTTATTGTAAAATAAGAAGATCGTGTAAATAATATCAAAAGACATTAAACCTTTAGGATTGGGGATTATGTGAAGCTGTGAAATATAGTTTTTAAATTATAAAAATGATATAAAATATGTGTGTTCCAAGCTCAGGTCATCCCATTTGGTATCAAAGAATATGTGTAAAATTTTTATTTCTATCACTTTATCTAGGATTTTAGGTTTGGGGTGTCTTATTGTAGGGATGGAACGTGTGTCTATAAACTTGGTTAAACTAATGGTGTGTGGTATAGTTGTCTTTATACTAATTACTTGTTAAATAATCAATGATTTTGGTACTTGAATTGGGTTTGGATGTTAGGCCATAACTTGGTTTGTGGTTATGGTTGGTGGGGACTATCCTTGTATAACATGGGGGTGAGGTTGGTCACTAGATATATGGTGACATGATTCACTAGGGTGATGGGAGTGATACATCATTCATCATGTGGGGTAATGGACATATTCTGGATGGGTTTCTATCATAGGTTGGTGGTGGTATCTTCTCACCATGGAATTGAGGTTTCCATAGTCATGTTCACACAAGATAAGGTTCATTAGTAATTTTTAAAGATTCTTTTTTGTGGTATCCTATATATATTGAGTTCCTTAGGGGTTGGGTTTGACTATAATTTTAGAGGATAGATATTCCATTAGTATCCATTAATGTTTATTGTGCCTTAGATTCATCTGGCTATTGAGCTGGTAGTGGGTAAAAGGGATAAAATTACTATAGAACTTATGATATGTTATAGAAGTATTCTTTGGGTGTATTAAATGGATTAGAATGAATTTAAAAGTTATGTTTATAATGTAATTTTGTGTTCCATGAATTGGGTTTTAAAGTCATGGCCTCTTCCAGTATGATAGACTATAGGTATCACATCACACCTCAAGAGTATCCAAATAAGGTAAAGGCTCACTCATGGATGGTTGAGCCCCGATGGATTTGGTAGAGTGGTTGATTTAGTTGTCATACTTTACACCTTTCATAGACTCATATACATATGGATGTTTCCTAGGGACACCATTAGTGGTGGTATGTTAAGTTTATACTCACAATCTTAATGGGCCCTCCTGGATGTATGAAGATTTTATGTCTCATACTATAGGAGAGGGAAAGGGCCTAGTGTCTGGATTATAGGATATAGTGGTGTTGTGAATACACAAATAGGCTAGTGATAATTTTTTAATCTAGATTGAGTGGATCCTTAGTGCCAATATAGGTTAGTATTTTGTTATTTGTGGGACTTTCTTTGTATGATTTACCTATGAGTGATCTAATTTTCTATTTTATGACCCATATAACATCAAAAGTGTTTATTTTTCTTATATCATGTATGATTTTTTGTTGAATTATTGTTGTTGTTTTTATTATATTGTTTTTTATTGTTTCTTTATATCTAGAGGGTATAGTCTCCCTGTTATCACCCCATAAACTCTCACTATTAGTCGGTAGCTTTAGGCATATAAGGATGGGATCATGAAGTCACTAGGTCTCAAGTTTGGGTGTTTTCCAATTTATTTGAGTTGGGGATTATATTTTTTGGGTTAGTAAGGTTTAAAAAGATTTTTTATCGAATCATAAGTGGGTTGATCCCAAGGAAGATGATTCTTAGTAGAAGTCATTATGTGGATTTCTATGTTAGAGTTTACTAAAGTATGATGGGACTGTCTCAGATCAAGATATGGAGAGGATGATGTAAGATCTAGAGATCACCTTTGGTTTTATTCATTTGAAGAATAAATTTTTAATTACTATGGTTATTATATTTTTGAGAGGTGTATCTTGATAGTGGTGGTTTTTATTTTTAAATGATCATGAGACATCTAAGGTGTCGTGAAAGATGATTCAAATTTTGTTTTGAGTTGAGTTCCTATATTTTATGTTGAAGTTAGTGTGGTGATATGAGTTTCACACACTATATCATGTGATATTGAATGTGTAGAATCCTAGGTATATATTCATTAATCTAGTATAATATTCTCATAATCTTCATCCAAATGATGAGGCAAGGATATAAAATATTAAAGAGATTTTCTATCTGTAGATCAAGTATCAAGTCACCCCTTCTATGTTTCCAATATATATAAAGGTACTAAGGATGAGGTAACATACAAGTCATTTTCTTGGATGGATTATTATTAAGAGGGAATTCATCAATACTTATTGAGTAGTATGGCTATGGTTAGAGATTCTCATTTTACTGATCAATTGATGTTTCGACCATCTAGGAGTCGATCTCATCATTTTTTCTATCATTTATCTAGAGATGAATTTTATTGAGTTTATACCAAGATATATAATGTGGATTTATATGTTTATTGAGGTTGAGGTTATCATAAGTTCCAGTTCCCATCCCTTCTCAATAGTTATCATAAGTTAGGTAGCCTGTTTAAAATACAGCTTCAACGGTTGTTGCCTCTGAGGCCTTATTAGCGATAATAGATTCATCAGAATTTTATAACATAAAAAGTGACAAAGAAAGTAGAGGAAATCCTTGTGATGCTCCCCATACTCAAGGGCCTAAGTATGGTCATGGACACTATGGTTGACAAAATCAATGGTAGTGAGATGGAGTATCTTGGTGTGATCATTTTCATTTTATAGAGTTTCTATAAAAGGGAGGTTAAGTTATAGTTTGAGGTACCATTCATCTATATTATACCTTGATTTATGCCATATTTAATTTTGTAGCATTGAAATACTTTAATTAAGTTACATTGGTCTAAGAAATGGGACTTGATGTGGATAGGCTTCTAGTTCCCTTAGTGTTTATTATGCTTTTTAGAGGTTAGATTGATTTTTTTGAGATGTTTTAGGGTTGTGACTTGATAATAGGGTTTCATGAATCAGTGGTAAATTTATTATTATTATGTATATAACCATATTATCATATCATAACATAGATTATTTATATCATTTATATGTTTTTATCAATTTATTTTAGTTAATAGAAGTATTTTATGTGTATGGGAGCATAAAATGTTCATTAGTGAGAAGAATCAATATATTAATCACTCATAACAAAATCTTATTTCCTCCCACTTCAAATATTTAATAAATAGTATACTAAAAGTTTGGGTGTAGGGTTTTCTTAGAGTTTTCAAGATGTTTTCAGATGTTTTTTCTAATGAAATTATGAAATTATCCCCTTGATGTGAAATCAATTTTAGTATAGAGTTATAACCTGGCATCTCTTTAATTATTATGTCTCCTTATATTATAGTTCATTTAGAGATATTGTATTTTCAAATTTATTTCAATGATCTATCACAAAAGGGTTTCATCCAGCCTATTTTGTCTTCTTATAGTGCTCTGATATCATTTTCAAATAAATCATATAATATTTTGTGACTGTGCATCAATTACCATTGGTAAAATCAAGTCCAATGGTAAATTACATTATCCCTTACTTGGGATTGATAACTTATTTGATCAATTGAAATGGGAATATTTATTTTTGATCTAAGTATATTTATATGAGAGTGAAGGAGGAATATGTACCAAATATATCTCTTATATTTCATCATAGACACTTTGAGATCATTATTATGTCTTTTAGATTAATAAACACCCTAGTTGTTTTTAGGGGACCGATGAACTCCATATTTCATGATTTCCTGTATTGATTTGTGGAATTTTTCAAATATGATATCCTAGTTTTTTGGAGATCATGGGAGGATCATGAAAAGAATTTTAGGGATATTTTAAAATTAATTGACATAAGATGTATAGGAATATGTTCAAGTGAAATCTCTAGACACACAAGGATCATTTCCTTGGGAATATCATGTCTCGGTAGGGAGTGGCAGAAGATCCTTTGAATATTGAGGTAGATTTTTCTTATATATATCCCAAGAAAATTATATAGTTTTTTGGTTTCCTTGGTATTATATTTCATTACAAGAATTTCATACTAAATTTCAATCAAATAATAGCTCCTTTGATAGACTTTACTAGGAAGTAACAAACCTTCATATGGACTAAGTAGTATCAAGTGGAATTTCAGTACCTTAAAGTGAATATGATCAATACTCATGTTATCTTTGTACCATAATGTGAGTTGTCTTTGAGGTCTTTTTTTATTCTTCTCATCCTAGTTTGGGTTGTTTTTTGATGTAATAAAGAGCAGTGCTTTCATATAGGTCTCATTAGGTATATCTTCATGAACATAACTACACTACTCATGATCTTGATCTTATATAAGTAGTGTTTCCTATAAATATATGGCTTCAATATAATATTCAAAAGTATTTTTTGGTCTTCATATATCATAAGAGGCTAATTTATGTCTTCTCTCATCAAAATTTAAATTTACATCAGTCGATATGGATGTAGTTATTGAAATATTATAACTTCAAGATCTCCTAAATTTCTAGGAAAGGTATGGTGGTACCTAATGTGTTAAGTAGGAATTCACATAAATATGACTTTAAAGAGGTTATGGGTTCTTATAGGATAAGAAATAGGTTGTATATTTGCATCTAAATATATAGGATGTATGTAGTGGAGTTTTATTGTATCAAATAATGTTGTATTATTCATTATCTCAGTAGTTATGGGAGTCTCATCTAGGATATCTTGAGGTAGAGTTGTGAATAGATCATATCGTCTATGTATATTATCATGATAAATAGATAGAATATGGTCAGCATTGTGTGTTGTTTCATGGGAATATCTTTTTCCCACTGGAAATTTAGGAGGTAATTCTGCATGAGTTTCATAACTCACCTTTAGCAGTGAATTATAGTATGTCTAATATATATCATTCTTTTAGGAGTTAGTTCTAGTGTCTAGGGATAAATAATTTGTTGTTTAAGTTCATTTATTGATTCTTGTCCTATCAGAGGATTAAATTTGAACATATAGTTTCTTATGGTTTTCAATAATAATTGGATATTCCATGGTTGAAGTGGGAGGACATATCAATGGAATTTTTTAATATTTTAACATAAGTTTTAGGTTGATTTTATTCCATATGGGTCATTTTGAATTGATTTTCAAAGTGAAATCATTTCTTAGTAATCAAAGATCCAAGTATTTTGGAATATTTCGAATGGTTTTATATGGATGAGGTGGTGTTTCTTCTTAAGGTTACAATGGGGCTTACCTTTGATTCTAATCTTCAATTTACCACATATTTTTAGAAGAGTCTACAACATTATTTTGGATCTAAATTATTCCTTAACACTATTTTTCATCCTTATAAGGATGAAAAATGGAGTGGATGATCTAGAAACTAGAGGATATGTTTTAAGAATGTGTTCTTGATTTTAGTGGTTTTTCAGTGAATCATTTACCTATGGTTAAGTTTTCATAAAATAATAGTCATCACACTTCTATTGGTATGGTTCTATTTGAAGTTTTTTATGGGTGAACTTGCATAAATTTATTTCACTGGACTAAGTTTCGAAAGTTAGATACCCTTGGACTAAAGTTGGTGCAGATAAGAACAATTAAATTATAAGTGATCTATGAGAAGATAAAATCTTATCAGAACCATCATAAGTCATATATATATTAAAAAATTAAGACACTATAGTTTGAGGTTGTTGATCATTTTTTAAAGGTTTCTCTTTTCTATAGGTGGTGTAGGTTCAGTAGTGTTAGTAATCTTTCTCCTCAGTTCATTATACCTTTTGAGGTGTTGGATCATGTCGATGAGGTGTAATATCAGTTAGAACTTCTTATAAAAATGGATCAGATTCATGAAATTTTCCATGCATTGCATATTTTTAGATATCTTCATGATGAATTTCATGACCCATCCCAATGGGGCCTATGTCGCAATTCCCCAAGACCACCTACAATAGACCAGATGTTGGTGACTAGCACTGAGTAGGCATATCGCTAACGTGAGAGGCCTTATCCTAAGTACTTGTCCACATTTTTGTATCTCCAAGACCATAAAATTCATAAATGTAAAAACAATTGAATGTACATGCATGCAAACATCAAAAACCCACAAATATAGTATGAAAGGAAGTAAAGGAAAGTAAACAAGGACAAATAAAATACCACCATGAAGACTTTGAAATAAAGTCCAACATGAAATTATATATAGGGACTACTATCAAGATACCACAAGAACACACCACAATATTTTCATTATCACTAAGAACCATTGGGTCCTGGTCTATCTAGGACTCTTTCAAAAGGTTGATCATCATCAAAAGACATGACACATGCAGGAAAATCCCGTGAAGGAATGAGTATAAAAATACCCAGTAGGACACCATGAAACCACAAATCATACAACAAAATAATATAGTAATCTCTACATGAGGATTTGTCTACAGAACATATTGAAATACCATTCATATATACTCAATAAAGACACACTATCTAAAGTTAATTCACAACCATAATGCCATCCTAGGATTCTAGCTTGAAGGTTCCACATAGCACTCATCTGGGAGAACACACCTTTTAGTATGATAAAACTAATGGAATTCATCTGAGAGGTAGTCTCTCCATTTTAATTACATGCTGATAGTATGAATAGATATGATACAAAGATGAGGATCACACCCAAGGATAGGGGGTATACCAACAACTCAACCTGGATTAACCCACTAAGTAGAGGATTAGCATTCTCATATTGTTGGTCATGATGATACCAGTAAATCTACCTAAGGTGTGAATATGAATAAAGGATCGCACTCCAGACCACATGGAAGGACCCCAACAACTCAATCCAAGAAGTCATGCTAAGGGGATTGTTTTCCTATGTGTATGAGTCATTTATATTCTAAACCTTGGGAAATTTAAATAGCAAACACACCCATATGAAACTTTTTAAAGATACAGAGAGAAAAGGCTCCAATACAACTTTTAAGGAGTACACAACGTGTAGTAGGGGTACACATGATATCTATTTGACTCCGGGTCCTGCCTGGGTAAATGGAATTTGTCCCATGTCCATGTTTATGTAACAGCACATAGTATGTCACCTACCCATGTACTCTACCCATGTACCAATACATGGGTATTCTCTTGTACTATAACATGGGTATTCCCATGTACACCTGAACAAGTTGTGTCTATGTGGGAGTACATGGCATGCATGTGCCTGTGTACTCTAACTTGTGTCTGTGAACCCTCTATGGTACATGTCGAGTCACTAGAGAGAGGTCACATGTCATGTGATAGGGTCACACAATAAGTAATCAATAAATTTCTCCTGAATACCTATATGATGCTAGTAGGGGGCCACACACCGTGTAATCCCAGATTACATGCTGTATGGTTCTCATTTTTCTAGAAATGTTAGTTCTTCCATCTATATGATCCTGTGTTGTCATTACCTCAGATATTAGCTTTAATCAGGACAAAAATCAATGATATACCTTTTACAAACCTCTCCCTGGATTTTTTTGGATTTCTTCCCTTCGATCCCTTCAGAAATCAGCCTCATTCATCATTCTTCATTACGTGTCGAAGAACAAAAAAATGGGTTTACAAAATCATCTGATCTATCATTTCTTTTTTCATTGCACCAAAATCTTTTCATTCTTATCCCAGATTTAAAATATTGGATCATTGAGCTAAGAAATGAGTTCGTAATGATTGATTTCTCAGTGGATGTCAAACAACAGGCCAAATGAAGAACGCCGGTAGTGAATGAAGAAAAAGGGGAGAAATGCACAACCAAAAACACATGTAATAAACCTCAAACAATGTTCATGTTGGCCTTGATCTATCACCATTAGAATAAAAATAATGAATCAAATATCACAAAATAAATTCTCTCGATATAAATCCCCTCAAATAAACTCATCTCGTAAGATGACCAAACCGCAGATCAATCCATTGGTTGATTGATTCATGTTCATCAAAGAAATTAATAATAGGGAAAAACCAAATAAAAAAACATCCTACCTCAATATGGATCTATTTCTGATGAAGAATGAGCCTACGACATTATCATTGGTGATATCCTTTGATTCTTTCTTGTAAAGATCATTGCTCCTCAATCTGGTGGTCATTCTCCAACAGAATCTCATTCCACACTCTCGAGCAGCTCTCCAATGGTTTTAAGGGATAAGTGGCTAACCCTAAAAATTTTCTGTAAGAATTTATATAAAGAAAAAATTATTTATTTGATTCAATGATTAAAAATAAAATAATTTTATTTAATTATTTTATATATTTCACGCCCATGAAGAATTTTCTAAAAACACCATGTGCCAACCAAGGTTATGCCGGGTCTAGGGTAAACCCCATATATTGAACTCAACAGTGCCCTCATATTTCTAATATAGGACCCCTTTTAGAATCTATTCCACTTTTCTCAGAAAACTATGTGTGTGTGATATTTAATACATTTAATATATTTAAAACATTTATTTTGGGCACATCAATCCTTGTAATCACATGTCGTCTCAGTTCCAAATCTTGAAAATAATCCATACAATATCCAAAAATAATACATGGAAAATATGAGTCATTAAATTCTCCCAACCTTGGGTATTTACATCCCTAAAAATCCAAAACAAGTGTCTACATAAAGAGATGTGGTTATTGTGCATGTATCTAAGCCTCCTACTCCCATGTGCTCCCATGGAGATTCTCGTGCTGCCACTAAATACCCACTAAAGGAATCGCTCGCCCAAGAAAAAACCTCTGCTAACAATCCTCAATCTCTACCAACTACTCAGCAAAGGAATCTCTATCCATAATGTCCAGCTCTACCTAGTCAATAACGTGTGATGGGTCATGCACATAATGCCTCAGATGCAGCATGTGAAAGATGTCGTGTACTCAAACTGACTGTGGCGATAGATATAAGTGGTATACCACCTCGAAAACTCTACGCAGTATCTTGAAAGGGCCAATGAATCTTAGAGATATCTTTCCGACCTATCCAAATCATCTTAAACCATTCCAAAGTGAAACCAGTAGGAACACATTGTCTCCCTCCTTAAACTCCAAAGGCCTTCATCATCTGTCTATATAAGACCTTTGGTAGCTCTATGCATTCTTCATCTTCTCTTAGATGATCTCCACCTTCTTGGTAGTCTCTCACACCAACTTTGGTCCCATTAATATCGTCTCTCCTGGGTTAGTCCAGAAAAGTGGTGACCCACAGGGTCACCTGTAAAAATCCTTGAATGGTGTCATACTGATGATGGATTGGTAGTTTTTTTGTATAAAAACTCTACCAGTTTAGGTGATCCTCCCAACTATGTATAAATTACAAAATGCAAGCTCACAACATATCCTCCAAGACCTAAATTTCCTGCTCTATACAGCCATCGGTTTGGGAGTGGAACATTATGATTAAGTGTAACTGAGTTCCAAAATCATCCTACAATACCTTCTATAACTGAAATGTGAACCATGCATCAAATTCAAAAACAATATTCAAGGGAACTCCATGGATTTGTACTATCTCTTGTGTGTAGAGGCATCTCAATATCTCTACTAAAATTTACTCTTGAATAGCTAAGAAGTGGGATAACTTTGTGAGTTAGTCTATAGTCACTTAAAAGGAATCTTGTCCTCTAGATGTATGTGGTAATCCCACCACGAATTACATGGATATCTCATCCCACTTCCACTTTGAAATCTCAAGGGGTTGTGCTAAACACGCTGGAACTTGGTTCTCAACCTTCACTTCCTAGTAAGTAATGCATTGAGAGAGAAACTATGTAACTTCTTTCTTTACCTCTGGCCACCAAAACTGACATTGTAGGTCCAAGTACATCTTTTCCACACCTAGATATTCCATAAAATGAGATATATGAAACTCACTTAGGACCTCCTCCTACAACATCACTAGTACCATTATGTGTCCTCTGAAAAGAACAGCATACTCCCCACCTTCATAAAATCCATCAAGAGCATGTCCAGTGGATATATGAGTATATAGGGTCTCACAATCGGAATCTCAAAGTTGTGCCTCCTTGAATTGTTATAGGAGTGGAGGAGTGAAAACCATCATCTAGAGGTAAGATGCTCCATCTCCATCTATAAAGGATAAATGCAATAAGGACAACTGATATGATGCCTCATTCAATAGCTATGAATAATTTCTCCTACTAAGATCATCTTCTACCAAATTCCCCTTCCCAAGAGTATAGACAATATCAAAGTCATAATCCTGGAGGAACTCTAGCCATTTTCTCTCCATCAAGTTAATATCCTTCTAAGATAAGATATACTTGAGATTCTTGAGATTAGAATAGACAATAAACTATTATCCCATGAGGTAGTGTCACTGCATCTTTAGTGTGAAGAATACCACTACTAACTCAAGATCGTGGGTCATGTAGTTTTACTCATGTGGTCTCAACTAACGTGACCCATAGAAAATCATTGCCTACCTATATATCATAAAACAACCAAGCCCGGTTCTTGATACATCCCATAACACTACATACTCAATACCCAACTCAAGAAATATCAATATTGGGGCACTCATCAAACTCGGCCTCAACTGCTGAAAATCCTATTGGTGCCTCTCTATCCACATGAAAGGCTTCCCCTTTTGGGTCAAAACTATCATGGGGTCATATATCTTATAGAATTCAGTTATGAATCTATGGTAATAGCCTGTCAACCCAAGGAATATCTGAACCTATTTCACGCTCTTGTATGTATCCCAATCTAACACTACCTCAACCTTTGCAGGGTATATTTCCACTCCATACACTAATATAACATGTCCTAGAAAGTGGACCTCCTAAATCTAAAACTATAACTTCAATAGAAACATATAAATTCAGTTCTCTTAGAGTATTTTCAAAACCATCCACAAGTTCCTGACATGATCCCCCTCAGATGTCGAGTACAAAATGATATTTTTGATGAAGACTACCATAAACCGGTCTAAGAAAGGATGAACTATATAGTTCATGAATCCAATGAACATTTTTTGGGAATTATTTACTCCAAGGGGTATCACCAAGTACTCGTAGTGATCATAGAGACATCTTAATGTTGTCTTTGGTATATCATCATTTTGTACTCGCAACTGGTGATAACTAGATCTGAGGTCAACCTTCAAGAACCATCGTTCCCCTATGAACTGTTCAATGAGTTAATCGATCCTCATTTGTGTATACTTGTAATTCATGGTAACAAGGTTCAAGTGTTGGTATTCCACGCACAACCTCAATCTCATGTCACTATGGACACACTACATCCTCCACTTAAAACAGTCAATCTGGGCATGAACTATGGATAAAAAGTCCTTACCAAAGATAACTTCATAAGGCCTAATTGTTATTACAAAGAAATCCCAATTGGAACTCTCACCTCCAAGAGTCAGTTCACATTATTGGCATAAGTGTGTGTTCAATGAGTCATCTACAGTAAAAATCTCCAAGTATAAAGGTTGAGCCAAGGGCTCAACCATAATATCTAAGTCTCAAACAAGATATGTGGAAAGAAAGGAATAACTATAAATTGTATCTATTAGTACTCTATCTAAGGTATAAAAGACATATATCATACCTTGAATTGTTCCTGGAGACTTTGGTTCGTAAGCTTTGATCGCCTTCAGTTGTCCTCATCCATGTCCTCCAACTTTGTAAAACCTAGTATTGACCACCTGGGAGTGGTGGTAGTAACAAGTCAAAGAATATACCACCTCTTGAAACTATCCCATATCCTCTTACACATCCTCCTCTATATGGAACTATCTTATCCTTCCACTAACTCTACCTCGGTGGCCCATCCATGGTCTCTCTATCAACCATTCGGTGGATTGGGAAATATTTGTTAGATGTCACATGCCATCACATGACTAGAACCACCTCTCACTGGCCAGACTAGACCATCCTATGAGCCCTAAACCATAGATCCTATATCTTGGGACCTCCTCCTAAAACATCTCGCACATCCATGTCTCTAATACTAATTTCATCTCCTTGGTACCAAGGTCTTTACTCTTGTGTTCCCTCTATCATCAACCACTAGTTGTGTCTACTCATCCAAGAAACTCTCAACCACAAAATATAACTCCATCACCTAAACCTAGGTAGGAATGTAGATAGTGATAAAATTGTCCAGTATTTCTCTATGTATCCCTGACTTGAAGGTTTGATCCTTAGATAACTATTCACAAACCATATCCATTGAGTACCTTGAGAGGTTGGTAAACATAGATGAATACTCAAATACAGTCATGTTTCCATGTTGGAGCTATATAATCTTCTAGATATGTATGACCATTATCATATCTAGAGAAAACTCCTCTATTAAAAGATTCTCAAAATATAACCATGATAGAGTCACCTCATTGTAAGCTTGGGTCACTAACCCCCACCACCATCCTGCAAATCCATGGAGAAGTTTCGCTGCTAGGATCACCATCTAATCTGTTAGTGTCCTAACTAGACATAAAACATGGGTCACCACCTCAAGATAGTCCTCATCCACATATGGGTTGGGATTTCCTTGAAAACTGAGGAGTCTTTTTCATTGAAACTCTTGAAGTGAGCTTAGCCTGTGCACCTCATCCATTGGTAGTGTGAGTACCATGTTCTTCTCTAAAGGTGGTGGTATAGATGGTGAACCACCTAGAGGTAGAACCTCTGGAACCGGTCCCTATATCGATTCCCCATCACTGAGGAGATCATCCTCATGATCATGATTCTGAATCCTAACTAGAATACATTGTGGAGGCGTGCTAAAAATAAACAAGATGTACCATGATCAATGAGTATATCTGGAGATCTAACTCAAGAAGGACATGATAACCAAAATTCATTCCTATATGATACATGTACCATTTTTTCCCTAAAGACAATGTTCTTATATACCAAGTTAAAAATTAGGTGATCAGAGTCCTGGTATATGGATAGTCATCCATCACACCAATAATAGAGTCCCTATTCTGAAATCCAAACTCAAAACACATAACATGATTAGCCCAAACCAAACTCATAGACTCTGGTCCTAAGGTATAACTTACTCCTATGATACCAATATGTCATGACCCATCCAATTGGATCCCATGTCATGACTCCCTAAGTCTGCCTCCAATAGTCCAAGGGTTTAGTGACTAGCTCCGAGTAGTCATATCACTAATATGGGAGGCCTTAGCCTAAGTACCTTTACACATGCACACATCTCCAAGACCATACAATGTTGTAAAGTAAAAACAACTGAACAACCATGCATGCATACTTATAAAACCCACAACCAAAGTATGATAGGAAGTAGAAGAAAATAAACAGGTCTAAATACAATCCCACCATGAAAAGTTTGAAAACAAGTCCAACCTGAAATTATAGATAGGGAATACTGTCAAGATACCACAAGAACACACATCAGTATTTTTGGTTTCAGTAAGAACCATCTGGTCCTGGTCTATCTAGGGATTTATTAAAAGATTGATCATTTTCACAAGACATGACACATGTGTAAAAATTCCATGAGGGGTGAGTATAAAAATACCCAGTAGGACACCCTAAAACAAAAAATAGTACAATAAAAGAATAAAGTCATATCTATATTGGTATATGTTTATAACACATAATAAGAATATATAGATATACTCAAAAAATACACACAGTCTAAAGGTATGTCATATCCATAATTTCATCCTAGGATTCCAGCTCGAAGGTTATGCATAGCCCTCATTTGGGAGAAGACACTCCTCAGTCTGATAACACTAATGGCATTCATCTGAGAGGTAATGCTTTTTGGGTCTCTCCATTATAAGTACATGATGATAGTATGAAGAGATATGATACACAAATTAGGATCACACCCAAGGCCATGGGGTATATCAACAAATTAATTTGGATTTACCCACAAATTAGAGGATCACTACCCATATAGTTTTGGTCATGAAGATACCAAGAACTCCACGTAAGGCACAAAGACGAATAGAGGATATCCATTTGGGCCTCATGGAAGGATTCCAAAAACTCTATCTATAAAGTCATACTAAAGGGACCAATTTCCTATGTGTAGGATTCAATTCCATACTAACCCTTAGGGAATGGATATGGGGAATTCACCCTGAAAAAACATATCCATGATACAGAGAAGAAGTTCTCCAAGCCAAATTTTAAGGAGTACACAATGTATAGTAGGGGGACACATTATGTCCCTTTAACTCCAGGTCTCTCCCATGTAAATAGACCATGTCTCGTGTCTGTGTAATTGTAAATGGCATTTCGACTTCTCGTGTACTCTTCCCATGTACCAGTACACGGTTATGCCCATGTACACCAAGACAATCCATGTCTGTGTGGGAGTATATGATGTTCTTGTGCCCATGTATTTTATCACATGTCTATGTACCCTCTGAGGTACACACCAATCCACTAGAGAGAGATCACATACCTTGTGATAGGGTCACAAATCATGGTATCCTTAACTTTCTCTCAAAACCCTATCTGTCTCTAGGAAAGTCCCACAATCCATGAAATCCCGAATTACATGTTGTGTGGTTTGTGTTTTTTTAGAAACATTAGTTCTTTCTTATTTGTGTGATTTCACTACTGTTGCCTTGGATCTCGGATTCAATAAAGTAGGAACTCAAGGATCTACCTTGACTGAACCTCTACATGGTCTCTATTGGATTTTAGCCTGTCAATCCATTTGTAAATCAACCTCATTTTTCATTCTTTATTATGTGTTGAAGAACATGAAATCAGGTATCCAAAACCATATGATCTATCACCACTTCCATCATCACACCAAAATCATGTTTTTCTGATCCCAAATCTACAATATTATATTGGTGTTCCAAGAAATAGGTGTGCAACGATCAATTTATTGGTGGATGTTGAACCATGGGCCAAATGAAGAACACCTACAATGAACAAAGAAAACAGGGAGAAATTCCCAACCATAAACATGAGGAACTAACATCAACCAACGTTTGTGTTTGCCTTGATCTGTCATTATTATAATGACAATGATGAATTAAATATCAAAAAGAAATTCCCCCGACATAAATCCCCACAAATAAACCCATCCTGTAAGATGATTGAACCGTGGATCAATCTATTGGTTGATTGATCAATGTTCATTATAGAAATTAATAATAGGGAAAGAAACCAAATCAAACAAACAACCTACCTTGATATAGATCGATCACTAATAGATAAAAATCATGTGTTACTGTAATTGGTGAGATCATTTGATTTCATCTCACATTGTTCATTGATCCACGATCCAGTCATCGTTTTCCAAATGAATCCCATTCTATACTCTCTAATGAATCTCCAATGATTTACAGGGTTATGCATATAAACCTACAAATTTTCTATAATCATGTATATAAAGAAATCATTAGATCACTACATCAATGATTAAAAATAAAATAATATTATTTAATTATTTTATCTATTTCATGTCTGTGATGAATTTTCCACAAACACCCTATCCTGAACAAGGTTATGTCATACCTAGGGTAAACCCCATATTCTAAACTCAACAGTGCCCTCATATTTCTGATTTGAGCACTCGTTTAGAAGTTATTCCACTTTATCAGGAAAACATTGTGTGCATTCTATTTAATATATTTAAAACATTTATTCTAGGAACATTGGGCCTTGGAAACGCATGACATCTCAGTGCCTGATCTTGAAAATAATCTATAAAATATCCAAAAATAATACATGGAAAATAAAAGTAATTATAATTAATATTACATCATTAATTTGCGTGTTATATATTTAAGAGGATGTGATTTTCATGGCATGAATTTTTGAGATTTAGGATCATTATAAGAAGGTTTTGTGATGATGCAACATTCCTTTTATTGATGTTTTAGGGAGGCATGGTGGTATAATGGAATGTATGTGGGAGTGATAGTTATATATGTGGGATGAATATCCAAATCCCTTTTTATTTTTTAATATTGATATATAATTTTATTTTAATTTGATTAAAGTCGTTCTTTTTACATTGTGATTTTGTGATAGAAAGGTTTATATTTAAGAGGAATATCATGGGGTGTTTCGTTTTTTAGGTTTCTTTATTTTATATCTAGGTTTTATTTTGATTGTTTAGGATGAAAATAATTTGAGAGGTATCTAATGTAGAGTCTTAAACATTCCTGGGGAACTACACTATGTTTATTGGATGTTTTATATGGTTAATGTGTTTGGAAGTGGTTTATAGGGTAAGGGGTGACATTTTTTCTTTTTTAGTAAACTATGGTGTGCTCAAGATCTCATTACATTATGGTTAGTTTTGAATTGGTTGTGGTTTGGATATGGTTTTCAAGGATGTATCCTTTTCTAAAGAGGGGTGAAGTTTAGTTGTATCTAGATATTTTGGAGGAGGATTATGTTTTAGTGATAAACTATGAGGTTGGGGTACCTATTTTAGTGCTTTTGATATGGGTAGAGTTTTCGTGAAACTGGTGTCTTCTATGGGGAGGGTGAAGATATCTATTTATATTCATCATAGTGTAAAATGACATAATTTCCTAACACTTCATCATGGTTTTTCCATGGAACAATATAGGGAGAAAATTGTCATGGTTTTGGGTGGTTATGTCATGTTTTTGGTCAAATTACTTTTTAATAAAGGAAATAACTAGAAAAATATAAGGATGAGGTCTATTTTGAAGTCCGTGGATTTTGGATATTTATTGACTAAGCTATACTATGACATGGTGTTGTCTCACTATATCATAGTTTAGTCCCTTGAATTTTTATTATAAATTATTGGCATCCATATCCCTTTGTTTAATTCTATTTATTTTTATCAAACCCTAGTGTTGGTCCCAGACAAGGTAAATACTCAAAGAAGAGGGGTGAATCAAGGTATGTCAATTCAATTCAAAAAAACTTTTCCAATGATCGTGTTCCACCATTAATATAAAATATATCTCTCACACAATTAATATTAAGTGATAAATCATGTAAATAGAGACACAAGAAATTATTAAATGGTTATATTGTACTAGGATACATCTAAGGAGTATAAAATGATGATTTTTCGATGTACTAAATTCAATAAGCAAACGAATTATTTATTTACAAATTAGAGTGGTCATACTTACCCTTAAGGTTTATAACCCAATAAACATATATAATTCACTTCTCTCATATGATTATAAATCTCACTTATCTTCATCCTGAATTTCCATAAACCAAGAAATATATCAGTCTAATGATTTTATATCAATCATCTCCTCCTTCATCCAATAATGAAACTCCATGATCTTATAATGATAAAGACTCATGGATCTCAATCCTTATTTATATCTTTTATTTCACGAAAAATCTGGAATTACCACTCTTATTTTCTATCTATAATCCTATTTAATTTCTCTATAGATAATTATATCACATAAAAACTAATGAAAACTCCAAATTTCTCTTATAATTAATATTTAATTCACCTTAATTAACATGATAAAATTCATCCAAAAATGATCTTTAATTTCATGTTGAATTTACATAATTTGAGTTACACAAAATCTATAAAATAATGGAACCTTGAATTCTAGATATTCTATTTAACTTGACTCTATTACAGTGAGACCAACAGTGTCATGGTGCAATGCATTTATTCACCTGAAAACTCAAACTAAAGCTTCTCTCAATATAGGAATTATCATGACATGTTATCCTATATTTAAATATAATTTCCCTTTCTACCAAGATTATTGGCTCACAATAATTCTTTCATCCTATGCTAAAATAATAAGAAAACATCTTTGGTTATCCATCTATGATAAAATATCATTTTCATGGCATATTATCCATCCTCTAGATGGATAACCAGATACCAAAACCTTCATCTTCATGACATAGAAATACCTACTATGGAATTATCTCCCTTCTAGCTCTAGACAAAGTATCATTGAATTTTTATAATGAAACCATCACACCATGAAATTTTTTCCCCAATAATCACCTCTGGAATAGGTAAATCTTACATAGAAATTATTACAATGTACTATAAATCATTATAGAATGGTCTACCAGTGTTTAATATTTCACAAATTTTAGTTACACCTACCTGAATGGCCTAAAGGCCTTCTTTGTTTTATTTATTTTTGATAACCTCCAATTAAAGGGATGAGGGGGAACCGTAACAAGGCACGTAGGCTTAAGATATTACATGACCTGTAGGCTTAAGATACATTACATAACTCGAAGGTCTTAGTGAATTCAACCAGACTATAACTACAAGGAACATCCCCTCCCAAGCATCTGCATCATTATGGTAGCCATCCACCTTTGCTTGGTTGTCCGTCTAAGATTTCTGTGAAAGCACAGGCTGGTCCCGATGGTGTTGAAATACACTCTCATTCTTCTAAATCCATTGGTTCTGCTATAGTGATTTCTCCTGCTCCAAATCCTCTTCTGGGGCTGCTTCTTTTTTGTAGAGTCTATCTAGGGACACTGCATTGATCATGTGGAGTTTCTCCTATGGGGCTTCTCCTTTTTAGTTACACATACATATCCTAAAATTAATAATTTATAGATTATAATCAATTCTTATTTAATTTTTTTTCAATGTGGTTGTATTATTAATATCTCAACAAGTCATTCAGTTAGAAAATATTTAATCTTATGTGAAACTTACTGCAACAAGATCCAAGTTTCTATGGTATGATTTTTATCCTATATGAAAATTTTCTCTAACTTATTCCAAAACTCATCCAAAATCCCTAATATTAAATATACATGACTTATTTAACATGTTTTTAAATATCTACATTAGGTTTTTTAATAAATAAAATCCAAAAATACTTCATGGGGTTTTTTGTGACAATATCCCCCTTTGGGTATATTGAAAATTCTTCAACAAATCTTCAAATGAATATTTCAACACTAAACATCGACACAAGAAAATATAGTGTATTGAAAATTTTCTAATCACCCACTCTAAGCACACATGAACCTGTATCAATGTGATTAAAAAGAGTTAAATGAAAAAAAATCATGAAAACTATTCATTGATCATCATTCTCTTCAACCTATTGTTTAAACTTATTGAAAAAGATCCTAATGAGTATTTATCCATATTCTCTCCAACTTTTCAATACCTACATCTAATTTTCATCATCAAATTGATCCCCTTTTTCAATAAGATAGAATAATTCTATTCATATCCAAAATTATGGAAAACTTCTCCCCCTTTGTCAATAAACCCAAACAGTACTTCTTTAAAAGCTCATAAGAGAGAACTAAAAATACAAGAAACTAATCCATGAGAACCATCATACCATTATATAAATAAAAATATCTATATGAGAGTGGGTTTCCTTTCTCCAAACCATATATATATGTTTGGACTCTGAGATCCAAACAATTCCTTTAAAAACCATCCTTGCGAAGTTTCTTTTTCTTGATGTCTATATTTTTTGTAGACATATAATCCAATTTCACTGGTCCTTGTTCAAAATTGTCCATAATAAAGTGATATTTTATCTCAATGTTTTATGTTATTGATTGATAGATAGGATTTTTTCTATTATTAATAGCACTCTAGTTATCAAAATTGATTGAAACATACAACTTCACATCAACTCTAATATCCTAAATCTATTTCTTTATCCATAGCAATGAGTACACTTTCTGAGTAGTCACAATATACTCATCTTTCATAGCACTCAATAAAATTCAATTTTTATTCTTTCATAGATAATAAATACATAATCCTCTAAGATAGAATGTTTTTACTAATGTTGAATTGTGATCATCCACTGAACCAACCCAGTCAGTATGTATAAATCCTAATAACTTATATATTGAACTAACATTATAAAATAGTAAAAAATAAATTGTGCCTTTGGCATATTATAGTATCATTTTCACTACTTAAAAGTGAAATTATTTGGTATTTATTTTATATGGTGTGGATTATCAAGTGGAAAATACAATTTCAGGTAATGTAATTATTATTTATAATAATCTCCGCAAGATTTTCATATGTTTTATCACGTCGACATCTTTTCCATCATCATCCCTCGAAAACTTTATCTGGGTAGCCAATTATATTTTAATTATATTGTCTTCCTCCAGTAAAAATCTTTAAAGTACCTCCTTAGTATATTTTAAATGTGAAATAAGGTCTCAATGACTTATATGTGTTACCTACAAAATAAGGAAAATGTTAATTATCTAATTAATGGTATCACAAAATCACACCTCCTTAATTATATAAACTTCATTCATTTTTATCCATTTAAAAATATAAATATTATTCCATAAACATAAATTAACACCGTAATTCTTTTATCATTACCATTTTTTATAAAATAATTGTGATCAAACCCTCCTTGTTAAAAACAAATCTTTTTTAGATATTGACCATGCCAATAATTCCAAGAACTTGGTGCATGATTCATCCCATTAATAGCCTTATTTAACCAAAAAACTTTATTTTTATCTTCATGAACAAGAAAACCATATGATTTTTCAATATACATGGCTTATTCAAGTAACCCATTAAGGAATATTGATTTGATGTATATTTGGAATACCTTGAATCCTATTTACACACTAATTTCTAGGAAAAGTCAAATCATGTCTAACTATTCCATAGAAGAAAATATCTCAACTATATCAATCCATTAAATTTGGTAATACCTCCTTGTACACCAATTATCTCTTGTTTTGTCAACATCAATTAGTTTTTTATAGAAAACCCACTTACTTCCTATGAAATTTTTTTATTCCAACCTTGCAAAAATTTCTCATGTTTGATTAATCTAAATTTTTTCAAGATCTTCGTGTATTTCTTGATCAAATATTCATCTTTAAAAGCCTTATAAAAAATTTTGGCACTAATAGAATTAAAAATTATGTTTTTTATGGATTCTTTTTTCGTATTATTTTTACTAGAGATGTTTGGTAACAAATTATGTTTTATTCATTGATTTCAGACCAACTTATTAACTTCTTTGCATCTAGTAATGTTAACTCATCATCCTCATCATTATTTTATTCATCAAATTAACATACAAATCCTTGTTCTCCCCCCGATATACTTATTTTAATGTCACTTTGAGGTGCCCCAAACCTTCACTCCCAGGTTTAATGCTAAAATTAATAATTTACATCTAGGATTTCATACCAAGTGAGATGTATCATGCTAAACATATCTTTATTTTACATCATTCCTATAAGTTAAACATTACATCTCATAAATAATCAAATAATATCATAAAATGAAGTTTAGTGTCTTTAAGGGATGGTTGCATTAGAAAACTATTTTACAATGCTTGTGAACATTTCCCCATAATCAAACCACACTAGACCCCCTTATAGACTCCTCATAGATTATGCTCTTATTCATAACTTTGGGAACAAAATTTTAAGAAAGGGGTTAGATCAAACATTTAGTAAGGGAAAACTTATTAACATGTCATCAAGGGTTAGATCATAAGTATATGAGAAAACATGATCATGGGATAAATATATTATTAAAAATAACATGTAAAAAATGATTTCTCATAAATCACGGTAATAGGATATGTAAACTCAATTTAACAAACATGTACCATGGAAAAACAATGTGAGATAACAAACCTGATCCATGGATCACAATCATAGTAATATAGCATAAAAATATGGCATAAGCATAGGCATAGTAAATGAAAAATATTTTGAAAGAAGTTTAGAGAAATCATTTCTAGGTAAAATCTTGTGAAAAATGGAATAATTTATTATTTCTTTACACAATTATGTGAACAAACCTATATGGGATCATATCAATGCACCATAATGTGAACAAATAACAATGTGATCATGTCCATGAAAAACCATGTAAACAAATCATAGCATGATCAAGTCTACATACAACTTTTCAAAAAAAAGAATAACACAATTGTGTCCACACAAAATCATGTGAAAAACACTATATGTGATCATATCTATGCACCATCATATGAATAAATCATAACACAATCATGTCCATGTACAAAATTATTATCTCATAAGATATAAAAACTTAATCAATGAATTTGATTGTGATATAGGGAACCACTCATATCATAACAATAAACCATATGACTTTTTTCCACACAAAATCAATCATATATCATATCAATAAGAACCCATTATACAAAAATAGTTTTTATAACATTTATAAATAGTATCACATGAAATGAACACAAGGGTTAGATTAGTTGATACTTAAAAATTTAATCACAAAAAAGAAGTATTTCATGAAAGAATTTAGAGGGTAATTCATTTATAATAACTTTCCAAGAAGATAATACCTTTTGATATAAAAATAAAAATTGAAGTCAAACCATAGGAGTTTTTAGAGAATGTTTTTAACGTTGTTATAAAAGAGGAAGCTACAGATCACTATCAAAAGTCATTTTTGAAAAATCAAGGTGAAAATTTTTTAAAAAAATTATACTTAAAAATAATCCTCAATAATAGATCCTTGAAAATTGTATAAATGTTATCCTACAGAAATTTGTAGTGAAAAATAAAAAATATGAACGTGAAAGTGAAACACATTTCAATATTTTAAAAATACCTTTATTTAAACCAACATTGTAAAAAGAGTGATAAATATTATACATAAAATATTTAAAAATAAATTTTAATATCACCAGAAATAATAAATATTTTATTTTAAAATAATAAAGGAGGGCATTAGCATAAAGATTGAATATAGACATAGAAGAAAAAGTGCTCATTTGGATAGAATGGAAATAATTCTTAATATCATAAAATTTAATGAATAAATAGATCTATCAATGTAAATCTATAGAAAATAAATAGGAGAGTAAGTATAACATTATCACATAAAAAAATAAAAAAACCATTGTAAAATAGGAATAATTATGACTCAATAAAAGAATTTAAATCAAGAAAACACCTTACGATTTTAGTAACAATTAAATTAATAAACTCTTAAAAATGAGAAATTTTAATGAATTTTAAAATCCATTTATTTTCATGAAATATATGTTACAAATAATCCATAGGTTTATTTATACACTACATAGAATAAATCAAGTGGTGAATATGGAATGTGTATCAAAAAAAGAAAATTGAGACGATAAACCCCTTAAAAACATCATATTTTGAAGTAAGAATCATATTAAAGAGACCTTATAAGATATAACCTAGTAAAAAATAAATAATAAAATCATATGTAAGAATATACACAACATATAATAATTAAGTTCAATAAGATGCATTATCACTCAATGAATGGATATTGAGTTAAGAAAAACCCTTACCTTAACTCTCGACTTTTAAGAAATCATTTCAAACTTCTATATAATAAACATAAATTTTTTAATATATTTTTTCAAAACCATAATAATATTTTTATCATTTTATATTCTCTAATTATAATCATTTATTATATATTTAATTGTTATTTATGGTTTATTTTCATCATCATACATTATCGACTTTGATTTTTTTGTGCATGATTTAAAATGTCAATGTCAATTTCCATTATTTGATACCAAGTTAATCATGCATATATTATTAAAGGTACAGAATTATATTATTTTTTATTATTTATAAATTTTTTATTTAATTACATGATATTTTTATTCATGATTCATGAAGATGAAAATCGGTGATGAGCTTGTTTCATTAATTTTAATGAATAAAAGGTGGTATATTTATATAAAGTTTAAATATTAATATTAATTTTAAACAACCAAAAATAAAAAATTATTCAATAATTAATATATAATATCACTATTAACTAAGTTTCTATATTAATCCATTATGGAAATTTATGTCATCGTTCATGTAGTAGGTTAAACAAACCAAAAGAATAACATACTATAATTAATGGATAAGTATGATTATAAAGTGATTTAGTTATAATTTAATTATTTAAATATCATAAGGTACTTATTTATGTTATATTAATGTGATAAATCATAATTTTTTATGTGTTATAATAATAATGTAATTGATATGAAACTATTATATAGAATGAAGAAATTTTTTTCCTCTTGGTATGCTCATTTTAGAAGGTTAAATTTATAATGATCAACTATTTTTAATATTATTAATAAAATGACTAATTTATCTTAATATAATATTAATCATGTAATAAAAATTATTTTAATTCATTTACTTTAATCTTATAATTATCTATATAGGGTGGTGATGAAAAATATATTATATCATTCCATGGAAGCGGTAGTCCACACATACACACAGATGTTGCTTTAATTTTCCACAGAATAGAATAAAGGTAAGAAAAATTATCATTTAATAATATTATATATGTTATAAATATGATATTTACTCATTAAATTCACTTTTATAACCTTCCTTGTAATTCATTTATTAAAAATAGTATACATCTCTTTATTGAGGCAGTAGTCTGCACGTACGCGTGAACAGTGGTTTTATTTTTATAAGGACAGAAGGAAAGGTGGATAATGATAATTCCCTAAACATAATAACATTTAGAATAAAAATAATACCTATTTATTATTTAAAAATGTAAAATTAATATTTTTAATGGAATGATATAAAAGAAAATAGGTTAGGGAGTGATTAGTACTCACATTGAGAACTTGGGCATTCCCTTGGAGGACTTCCTAGAAATAGAGGACTTAGGCCAATTTTTTTGTGACCTGAAGTTATTTTAAGGAAAAACTGAGATATGAATTGGTCACCCAATTCATGAATCTAGAGATATATTAAAATATTAAAATTTGGTAGTGCAAATACAAGGTGTAATATACTTACACCATCAGGGGATTGAGAGAAAGACAAAATTAGAGATATAAGAGCCAACAAAAAGTGCACCTTGCAAAAGGCATGTCTATAGAACCATTCTAGTTGCTACTCATACCACCATCATTGTGGTTGGGGAGGACATAAATAAGTGAACACATAACTTCATATACCGCAACAAATGATCCCCCGCACACCTGTTCGTCAGGAAGGATGTTATTTTTAAAACTTTTATTATTGCAACAGTAGGTTCCTCTTCAGCACAGCATGCATACAACATTTTAATCCCTCCACAGTAAACATGTTGAGAACCTTAATATCATTTGATACAACAAGATCCTAGGAAATCAACATCATCTCACCAAATCCATTAACTTCACTGCATCAGGTGCTTCAACCCTCAAGCTAAAAGTGCAGCAACTCCAAGCAATTCAAAACTAAATTATACCTTGTGGATTCTTAATTTAAGGAAATGGACCAAAAATAGTTTTCATTAAACAAAATACCAATTAAGTTTAAAAAAGTTAAACATGGGTTTTATAAATCTAAAATAATATTTTTAAATGAATAATTTTACTCATTAAATATATTTTTTGTCATGTAAAATATTTTATAATTTTAAAATTCATACTTAGTTTATGGTAATGCCATAAAATCTACGATATAAGTATAAACAATATTTTCACTATTCACCTAAAAATCAACTATTTTAGAAAATGAAAAAATATCCTAAGGTAATATTATTATTATGAATACAATAATTAAGTTAATTTTTTCAAATTAAAATTATAAGATTTAGGAATTTAACTTCTAAATGCAAAAATAAAATATAAATAAAAAATTCTTTTATAGAAAATGGGCCTTTTAAAATTTAAGTGTTCTTAATATTATTTCATATAAATTACTACTAAAAATTATTATACTAGTTTATACATTTAAATATTACATATTATCATAATCATATTTTAAAATTTATCAATTCAATTTATTAAAATAAAACACACAACACTTTAAAAAACAATTATTTGATAAAGACAATATCGTTTGACCTTAAACCATATTAATTATTAATACTATAAATAAAATAATTTTTAATTGATTACTTTATTTTTATTTACTATAGGTAATATTCTTATTATAATTTTCTTAATAATGTTCCTCTAATTTTTTATAGCTCATTTTAGTTCGGTGTTTTATATAGACAAAGTTATTAAATGTGGTATTTAATTAAAGAAAAATATATACTAAAATATCTTGGAATTTCATTCTCCACCCTTAAAGAAATTTCATCCTCACATTTTTATTTATCATTAAATAATGAAATAATAAAATTTATCGATAAAAAAATAAAGATATATTTTTTATTAATATATTAACCTTATAATCATAAATATTAGAAGTATCACCATTTCCTGCATAATAGGAATGTATTTATATTTTTCTTTATCTCATTTATTTATTACAAATATGATTCCTTAAATGGTTATAGAATTTTCTAGGGAAATACCTTTTATAAAGTAATTTTCATGATCTTATTTATACCCAAATATTACAACTTAAAAGGTTATAATAATATTTAATAAAATTAGAGTAAATAATCATATGAATTTGAAAATTAAATCCAAATATGTCTTCTATACTAACACTCTAATTTTGACCTATAATACTTTCAATAAAACTTTTATATAATTTGATCAACCTATCCCTCCTTCAGTTTAACCTAGGTTATCCATTTAAATCTTCTTATTAGGTTATCTAACCAACTATTTATATATTTCATCCTAAAATTATGTTTAAATACTTCATGATAGTTCATAAAGAGAATCTGAATCACCAAATCATATCCCCTATGAGTGTTAAACTAGGTGTATAGTTAGGCCTCATTATCATTTACCAATGAAAGATTTATTTAACACCCATCCAGATCATATTTATTACCCCTAAGGGAATCTATGAAAGATCCAACATCAACTTGTTTGTATCCAGCTAGGGATTTCATTACTAGGAATTTGCACAGTATCTACTTTACCAAAATTTCAAGATGTTGTCTTAAAAATAGAATTATCCCTAGGATTTTCACTAAATTTATCTCATTATAATCCCCAAAAATAATTAAACCATTCTTGATACTGACTAAGGCACCCCAAATCCACGCTCCCAAGTCTGGTGATAAAAATACAAAATTTACACATATGATTTAATACCAAGTGATATAACACAAGATAAATATATATTTATTTTATATAACTTATAAAATTAAAACATTATAGCTTACAAATAATCACATAATACCATAAACTAAATTTTTCTTGTCTTTGAGTACTAGATATATAATAAAATTATTTTACAATACTTGTAAAATTTCCCAATAATCAAACCATATTGGACACCCTTCTAGACTCCTCATAAGAAAAATAATCTTCATAACCTAGAATATATAAACATAAAAATGGGTTAGGATCAAAAGATAATTAAGGGAGAACATATCAATATTTCAAGGGTTATATCACTCAAATTTTATAAAACATGAACATTGGAGAGATATATTATTACAAATAATGTGAAAAAATGATAGTTTTCCATAAGTGATGATACTAGGACATGTAATCTCAATTCAACAAATATTTACCATGGAATAGGAATGTAAGATAATAAACATCATCCATGGTGCATAATCATAAGCACATGACATAAAAAATTTTGTATAAGAATAGGCATAGGAAATCATAATATTGTTAACAAAGTTAAGAGAATTCATGTCAAAGAACAATCTTGTGAGAAAAGAAAAATGTGATCATGTTCACACACAATCATGTGAAAAAATATGTATGTGATCATGTCCACACTTCATCATGTGAACAAATCATAATGAAATCATGTTTTTGCATAGCCTTGTGAACAAAGAATGATGAAATCATGTCCATGAATAACCTTATAGACAAAGAATAATGTGATCATTTACACACACAATCATATGAACAAAACTATATGTGATCATGAACATACACCATCACGTGAACAAAGAGTAATGTGATCATGTCCATGCAAAACATTAATATCTCATCAGATATAAAAAATCAACTAATGCATTGGAGGGTGATGCACCCATATCATAATGATAGACTGTATGCATGTGTGCCACACAAAATCAATTATATATAATATAATGAAAAACCCATGGAAATAAAATGGGTTTCATGACATTTCCAAATGGTTTCATGTGAAATGACCTCAAATGTTAAATTAGTTTATACAAAAAAATTATATTACCCAAAAGGATTATTTCATAAATTAATTTAGAGGTTGATTCATGAAACATTTATTTTTAAGGAGATAATTCCTTTATAGATAAAAAGGAAAATGAGAGTGGAACAATAATATATTATTTAGAAAAAAAATAAAATTATCATAAAAAATGAAGTTATAAATCACTTTCAAACGTCATTTTTTAAAAATTAAAGCAGAAAATTATGAAACCATTTAGTTTTAACAATATTCCTCAATAATGGAACCTTGAAAATGTTATCACGAATAAATGTTGTGTGGAAGTTAAAAATTATGAATATGAAATCGAAACCCTTTTTGATATTTCTAAATACCCTTATTAAAACTCACATCATAAAAAGGGTGATAAATATTATATTTAAAAATAGGTAAAGAAAATTTTGAATATCACTAAAAATAAAAAAATATTTGTATTTAAAAATAATAAAGGATGACATTGGTGCAAAGAGTGAATATAGACATGGAAGAAAAAGAACTCATTTGGAGATATCATGAATTATTCTTAACATCATAAAATTTTATAAAGAAATAAGTCCATCAATGTAATTCCCAAAAAGAGAAAAATGGAATGCAACATAATATCATCATATAACATAAAAAAACCATTATGTAAAACCATTTTCAAATAAGAATAATTATCCCTCAAGAAAATAAGTTGGGTTAAGAAAACCCCAAACGGATCTAGTAACACTTGAATCAATAAGCTCTAGAAAACGAAAATATGTGATGAATTTAAAAATAACTTTAATTTCATGAAATTTATGATAAAAAATCATGAATATTAAATAATATACACTACAAAAAATAAAATAACGGTGAATATGGTATGTGTATCAAATAAATAAAAGTGAGATAAGAAATCCCTTATAAACATCATATTTTTGAAGTAATAAATATATTAAATGGATTTTATAGAAATTTAAATCCACAATAATCAAGGAGTAAATACATCATAATATAATAATAGGTTATAATTTACCCAACATATAATAATGAAGTTCAATAAAAAAATTATAACTCAATGAAAGGATATTAAGTTAAGAAACACCCTTATCCTGACTCTTAATTTTTATGAACGCACTTCAACCTTCTATATAATAAACATATACATATTAATAACTTATTCTAGAACTATATTTACATGAATTACTATTTATATTAAAAAATTATATTCATTTATTATACATTCACTTCTTAGTTATTCTTTATTTCCATCATCGAATTTTGATCATTTTTATTGTTTAGCGCATAATTTAAAATTTTTATGTTAGTTATTTTTATTTGAAACCGAGTTCATTATTACTAGATTATAAATTCTACTGAAATATATGTTTTATAATTATTTATAAAGTTCTAATTTAATTCCATGGGATTTTTATTCTTTTTTCATGAAGATGAAATCGATGACGAGCTTGTTTCAGTAATTTTAACAAATGAAATGTGGTATATTAATAATAAGTTTAAATATTAATATTAACTTTATTGAAAAAAACATTATTTACTCATTAATTTATAATATTAACATTAATTAATTTTTTACAGTCATCTGTGATGGAAATTTATAGCATCGTTCATGTAGGTGGTTAAACAAAACCAAATAAGAACATGTTATAATTAATGGATAAGTATGATTATGAAGTGATTTAGTTATAATATCATTGTTCCAAAAGTAGGATGACCTTATTTGGGTTAAATTAATTTGATAAATCATAATTTTTAAGTGTTAGGAGAATAATATAATCGTTATGAGGCTATTATTATAGAATAATAATAATTCCCTAAAATTTATTTTAATTATTTAATAATATTTTAAAATTATCTTTTCATAGTGTTGATGAAAAATGAATTACATCGTTCCATGGAGGTGGTAGTCCACATATACACATGGATAATTCTTCCATTTTTCATAGAATGATAAAATGGTATAAATGGTTCTCCATTTAGGAATCTTAAAAATTTTATAAATATAATATTTATTAATTAAATACTCTTTTATAACCTTCCATGTAAGTTGTATATAAAAAACAAAATACATCAATTTGTGGGGGAGGTTTGAATTAAAGTTTCATTTTTCTAAATATAAGGGTAAAAGTGGATAATTTTTATTCATTCAAAAAAAATTAATTATACCAATAATAATTTTTTAATTATTTAATTACTTAATAATGGGGTAATTATATTTTTAAGTGAAATATAGAAAATAAAATAGGTCAGGTAGTGATTATTCCTCACATTGAGAACTTGAGTTTTCCCTTAGAGGACTTCCTAAAAACTGAGGACTTGGACCAATTTCGCGTAACCAATGGCTTCTGGTCATGGAATAGGATTCTATAGAAATATAAATGGGTAAGTTTTAAAAAATAATTATAATTTTTAGAGTGTACTTGAATGGGGGTGTAACGACCCTTTTATAAGAGGATAGAATCACATTTTTTTAAATATAACCTCTTAATATATAGGGAGCACATGTTTCACATGGAAAGTGGACTCTAAAATGGAAAATAATGGAGAGAAGATAAGTTTTATTCAATAAACACATCCAACATTCATTTTAAGTAATGTTTTTAACATGTTCTAATTATTTTACCCTTAGATTTTATATTTTTACAATTTTTTTTGTTTTTTATTGTGGTAAATAATTTTTTCTACGTAATTTATTTTTTTATGCCTAAAAAATGGAACTTATTAAATAGTTTAGACCTAGTAATTATAAATATTAAATAAATTTTATAAAATAAATTTTATATGTTTTGGAAAAAATAATTTTTAATAATTTTCTCACATAACACATAAAAAACCATTTTTTTAAGTGTACTTTTAGGCATAAAAATTATGTTGAGGATAAAATTATCAATTTTTATTATTTATATGAAATTAATTATTTTATTTTTAAACAAATAAGATTAATGTGTATTTTATGGAAATTAAAAACCCAATTACCCCTTGTGTGTACTTAATTAAAAGAAACTAATAAAAATAATTTCACTAAAATAAATGTTACTTAAGTTTCAAAATGCTAAACATGGATTTTCTAAATTCAACATAGTATTTTTTTTAAACGGATCATTTTACTCCTCAATTAATTTTTTTCATGAAAATATTTTATAATTTTTAAACTCATACTTAGTTTATGGTGATTTCATAAAATCTATGATATAGGTATAAATTTTATTTTTACAATTCACCTAAATAATAACTATTTCATAAAAATACCAAAAATTAATAATAAGATAATATTGGTATGGTTAATCCAAAAAAGAAGTTAATTTTTTCAAATTAAAATTCTAAAATTTTGTAATTTAACTTTTAAATGGAAATATAAAATAAAATGAAAAACTAATTTTATAGAAGAAGATCCTTTAAACTTTAAGTATTCTTAATTTTATTTTATATCAATTATTAATAAATGTTATAAATTAGTTCATATATTTAAATTTTTTATATTATCATAATAATATTTTAAAAGTGACCAATTAAATTGATTAGGATAAAATACACAACACTTTAAAAAATGGTTCTTTGATAAAATCAATAATTTTAGCATTAAACCATATTAATTATTTATCCTCTAAATATAAGTATTTTTAATTGTTTACTATATTTTTATTTACTAGAGGTTTTATTATTTTTATAATTTTTTTAATAATGTTACTATATTATTTTTTGGCTTTTTTTAGTTTGGAATTGCATGTAGATCACATTATTAAACAATGTGTTGGATTAAACAAAAATAAATACTAAAATATTGAGGTGTTACACACTTTACTCTAAAATATTATCAATGGTTTCAAATTTCTACATGTTTTCCACAATAGTTACACCTTGTATTTCAACTATTTTTTCCATACTTTTATTATAAAGTTTTTATACCTTTATCTTGGATGGGTATCCAATAAATATACCTTCATCTCCATGAGAGCTGAACTTTTAATGTTTCTCCTTACTGATAATAAAGCACTTGTTCTAGAAAATTTTAAAGTATTTCAACCTTGTCGTATTCTTTTACCACATCTCATAAGGTTTATTCTCTTTATTTGAACACAATAAACACATATTGGAAATTTATAATGATGTCAAGACTGATTCCTTCTAATACATCTTTAGTAGGCCTTCTCAAATGGGCATCATCCAGGACAAGTTGTTAATGATTCGGTTAACTATTTCAACAACATTGTTTTGTTGAGGATTACTTACTACTACGACTTGGTGTCTTATCCCATACTTCTTAAGAGGATATTCCACTTGATTATTGGTAAATTGTGTGCCATTATTAGTTCATAATTTCTAAATTTTAAGCCTAATCATATTCTTTACCAATCTATAATAATTTATAGAATACATAAAAACTTCATATTTGTGAGTGATCATCATTAACCAAGTCATTCTAATATAATCATAAATAAATAAAACATAGAACCTTTTTTAATTCATGTATTTAGGATATATTATATCACACACATTAGGTATACCAACTCAATAATAATTGATGAGTTCTTTTAATTCATCTTATAAGTATTTTTAATAATATTTCCCATTTATAAAACATTTAACATGTGAGTACGATCATGATTAATCCTTGGATATCATTAATTACAACATTTTTCACCAAATAATCCTAAGACTTTTTTCTCATGTGTCCAATCCAATTTTTCAACAACTTATTCTTATCATCCATTACTATAAAATAAATGTATTATTCTCCACCAATAAGGTATATATTTCCCTTTGTGTAATTCCCTTTCTTAATATCTCTTCCTTTGATAATGAAATTCTTTTTGGTTAAATTGATTTAATTACTCAAGCCACATAATTGAATTACGCTTAGAAAATTATGGATAAGGCCTTAAACTACCAATAAATATGTGTGCCTCAAGACATAGCATCTAATTTTAAATTTTCTAAAGCTAATAATTTTCAATCCTTTATCATTTCAGAAATGGATGGAATTTTTTATATTATACTTAATTCCCATGAAAAAATACGGTTTCCCGAAGTGCATCCACTATCAAGGATCCATACTCTATCCTGGTTTATTATTTTAAAAGAAATATCTATAACATTATCCTTCTCATTTATTACTTTCTTAATCCATGCCTTTTATTTTACATCATTGTGTGGTGAACGCGTTATTTCCACCTCTAGATATGTTAGATCAAGTTCAATTTTCAAGGCTAAAAATAGGTTTTTATTTTTTATCCCAATTAATGATGCTTCTAACAACTGAAAATTTCTACATTAGGTCTTTTTTGGAACACTCATTTACATTATTGATAAAGAAATTCATTTATTTGTGTCTATAACATTCATGATAAAAATAATATATTTTAAAAATATGTTGTATGTAATAATGATTTCTCATTTTTTATTTCTCATGATCCCTAAAGTTTCACTTTTTTATTGAACACATGTATTGATTATATCCTATATTTCTCTAATAGTAACATGAGATGTTTGTTGTATTTTTTTATGTTTGTAAATAAACCAAGTATATTATTCTATAAGGTGTGTGTTCTTGTGGTTTTTCATCAACCATCACTATTTTTTACTTTCTATAAAACTCTACATTGTATTCACAACTAATTCTATATGTTTTTTATGGAATATCCTCCAATTTATCAATTAAACCACCAAGTTTTACCTCCATATTATCTGTCATGAACCGAATCTGGTCGCTGCCAAAACCAGCACTAGACCCAGCCCGTGACAAGGCTCGAAGGGCATTTCTTATCCCCACAAGTTGTCACAAGTGCCCGGGTATCATTTATCTTGGTTTGGGAACGATTTACCCGAATATGTATAGATAAAACACCAAAAATATTTGATAAAATGAATATGAAAAATTCATACCAACAAGGTTTATAAAAAAATCCAGAACTAAATACAAAAGTTCAAATGAAATAAAAAAGTTCCAAATACACAATGGAATAGAAACACAACACCCCCATGGACTACACATGACAAGGGGTCATCACCCACATGCCGTCTCCACTACTCCGCCCCAAGGATGAGGACTAACACCCTGAACCGCCATCACCCTTAGACTTTCCTTTACCTGGGTCAAAAAAAAAGTATACTTACACCAAAGGGGTGTAAGTTGGGTGTTATCCTAATACCAATAGGATACCACCCTGTGATTCCAAGGTGCATGCAATGCAAGGTGAAAAATCAAGCAGTTTTAATATGAAATGAAAAGCGGTGACAAATTCCAAGAAATGCAACTTTAAATTGAAAACATTTCTCAAGATAAAACTTTAAGAATGTTAAAACATTTAAATAGGCATGTTAGTTACTGAAATATAATTCCAAATACACCCAAATACACGAGAAAATACCAAAAATCCAATGAGCAACAAAATTGGGAACACCCCTAGGCACTAGATAGTCTCGGGCCCCATGTACCTCGTACCTCCGTGTAAGGTAACCATAGTAAAATCTGTTCTCATGCACGATCCACTAGTATGGAACATACCCATAACCTAGTAGTCCCCAATAATCATCCACATAGTTTTGTTAGAGTTGTCGTTATCCAAATTCTAAGTGAAACAGGGACAAAACTCATCCGGTCCACTAGCTGTACCAGTACAAATCCGCCCCACCTAGGTACCCGGGCTTCCCCCTTTGTGCTCAAGAAATTCAGGATTTAACACATATCCATTTTAATGTAAAACACCACTACTGGTCACATACACCAAATACAGTAGCTATCGCCTTTTATACCACTTAAAACACACAACAAACTCTTTGAATTTGAATAAATCAATTTCTCAAAATCTCGTGTTGTTTTGCACACAAAACCCATTAAGAAACCCACTTTTACACTATGTTCACACTTTTAAGTTACCAAAACAGTAAAGGCAGCCCAATAAATTTCAATTAAAACAACAAATCAATTTTCGGGCATCCCCATGTTAAACAAGAAGTGTTAACTTTGTAAAACCATCATTTTCACACAAAAGTGGAACCAAAACTTCACTTTCTTTGCAAACACAATTAAAACCCATTTTTTGCATCAATAACCAAAGGGGATAAACATTATAAACATTATTTTATTCTTTATTATAGATCAATAAAAACAACTAAGTATTTATAGGGCATCCCCAAATAAACAAATAAAACATTTCTTTGGAAAACCCCCTATTTCACACCAAATTGGCATTTAAAATTCACTTGAAATAGAAACATCATTAGAAACAATTTTTTCAGAAATAATAAAATGATATAAATCTGAAAATATGATAAATTCAGCATGCTAATACACAAAGATTTCATCAACATTGGAATCACCTACCAAATCAAATGAAACTATTGAATCTTTTGTGCGAAAACACAAACGCACCACCGCCGCACCTCAAGAAGGGTATATCAAACCTAAAAATAGAAAATTGGACCAAGAAAACCCAAGGTTAAACCTTAGGTTCGAACCCCTACCCCCTGGTCATTTTTCACTTCAATGAATAGGGAGGAAACCCTAAACAAATGGAATTAAACCCTAAGCAATTTGAAAGGGGAAATGAAATGGACTAACTTACTAGATAAATCTTGAATGAATCTCCCCAAAACACCAGTATCTGAAATTTAAAATGTACAAAACTCATGGTATGTTCGCAAAATAATTATTAGGTCATTTAGGAACAGTAATGGAGGAAAAAGAGTATGAATTTAGAGAGTTATGAATGAATTAACTTACCTCATCAAATCTGGACTATTTTAGAAACCCTCAGATGTTCGTCCCTAAATCGTGATTCCTAAGAGCTCCAAAGAGGGGGTAAAGAGTCTGGGGGAGTGTCTGGGTGTAAGGGTAGTATGTGAGGCTTGGAATGACCGAAACATACTTAAAATTGAATAAGTTATTAAATAAATAAAATTAATTTTTAGAACTGGATTTGGGCTTCTGGGCAGGCACAATCCCTTAAATAAAAACCAAAATAAACCTTGGCTATGGATTTCAAAAGGATCCAAATTTTAATTATGGTGTTAATATATCAAGGGAGGAAATTTAGGAGTTGGAATGAGTGAAAATTATTAAAAAATGAAAATGTTATAAAAGAAACAAAATTTATTTTTAAATCTGGAATTTGGCTCACGGTTTGGCCCAATTCATGAAAACTCGCCTATTCTCCATAAAACCTTTCGAAACCCCCAAAACAAAGAATTAATGGAAATTAAAATAAAAATACATTTAAAATAATCTATGTATGTGACAATTATCCCCACCATGAAAACTTTCCACCCCAAAAAGTCACAGCAAGGCCAAAGCAACAACCAAACCCAACTGAGAAACCAAGAGGTACTCCCTTGCCAGGTTTCTCCCCCAAAGGCCAAAACACCTCTAGTGATCAATGAAGGAAGGAATACTCTCAAAAACCTAACTTAAACCACTTTTCTGATACAATAAAGCACATTCATACTTTATCCCAAAATAAAACTCCTCAAACACTATCCGAACAACACTCAAGAAATTCACCCAAACGAACAATAACTTCAAACAATGTTACATTTACCTTACATTAACTAAACCATTGGGTGCTCTCCAGTCCCAAAGTTTACTCAAGAAAGATGTTGGTATCTAGATATCTCTAAACGAGACTATCTACACCAAGCTAATACCATGGAAAAATCTAAGTTACTGGTACGAGGGGACACAAATACGCTCCCCACCATAAGAGACAACCAGTATATTTTTTTCGAGAAAGAATCAGGAGACTAACAGGGGAGGCCTAAATGGACTCACCGGTACAAAGGATATAATTCCATCAGAAATTTACAAAATAAATTATATAAGACTCATAGTGGGTCTCCCCACCATAAGAACCAACCATCTTAACCAACCAGCACTGGCAGGTAAAGAAAGACCCCAAAATTTAAAGAGTTGGGGTGACCACATGGTTAGTTTGCACGGTTTGGGAAACCATACACTAACAATGGGGATCCTTCTATCCACATGGTTTTCTGGGGAATGTTCACTATTAACCAAGTGAAAACCGTGTTCTTAAACAGTGTAGACAAACTTTAAACCTTTCTCTAAAGACTCAGTGGAAACCAAAGGGGGAGGGAATAACATTGGGTGATGACATGGGTACACGGCCCTCCACCTATTTCCACCGAACATGGACAACAGAAGAAAGATTATGACACCATAGGTTTAAACTCTTCCTAACTTTCATACTGAGGATATGACTTTTTACAAGGGTTTAAATGACCCTATGATTTCCCCTGACTACAAGCTAGCTTCTCTCCGAGACCTATGGCTGGAGCTCAAATGATTGAAGCATCTTCGGCCTCACAGTTAGGCTTTGGAAACCCCATGAACGATAATTATTCTTTCGATGCAACCAACAACTACAACGCAATCCCTGATAATTTTTCCAAGACATAAAACATTCCAAACTCACTTTACCCTAACTGGATATTTCAATGAAACAAGGCCTTAAAATATGCACACACATCACACCTTGTTTGTTCGGGTGAGAAAAAATAGAAGTAAAGAAAACCTATACTCGCCTTCCTCTAAAATGGAATATTTTTAAGATTTTTTCCAAGGGATAAATTCTCCCAACATAACAAAGACTCTCATATGATTTCCCAAATTTCACCTTTATGATCAATCGAGCCCATGACATTATAAGGCATCACCGAACATGACCATTGCGGCTGATATAAACAATGCATGGAGAGGGACCTTATACAACATCCTCAAACAACACATAATTCTAGAAAGTGGAAACAATATCCTATCGTGACCATATTTCCCACACCTGTGGTTTAACATGAATTCATGCATCAAATAAACTTCGAAGAACCCAAAGGTCCTCTTAGACACCATCGAGACACTCATACACACTAACAACCCTAGACCACATCCACCTTCGATGTATCAGGAAACTTAAGAAACTAAGGCCTCTTTCAACCTTCCATGAGCACTCTCACTTTACAAGAGGACCTAAAAATCAAAGAAAGGAAAGGGTGTAGACTCAATATAAAAATCTCAAGAAAAAGATTCCTTATATTGATCAACTGGAGGGTCTTCAAAAGGGAAAACAATCCAGGTTTCACTTCAGTTGTGCACTAACCCTTAATGGGGCGTACCTTATCCAACAATTGAACCAAAGGACCCAACCAAGATGTTCCATTGGTCATGATATACCACAATACAGATCCAAACACATGAAGGGAACCACCACAAAGGCATCCCAAAACATTTTTCAAAAGAGACCACTAACCGTCCCTACAACATAGCTCACCGACCAAACACAAAACCAAAACACAGTTCAAACAGGAGGGGTTCTTGGACTCAAAACATCCCACAACATCAAAATTATCAAAAACCAATAATAAAAACTATAGAAAACTATTCATCAAGACATCATGTTTTTCTTTGAAACTATTTCTTTGAAAACAAACTGTTTAGCAATAAGCATATCCACCAATGGTACCCCATGGACCTCACACATGCATGTTTTTGTGCCACATCGGGCACCCTCCTCATATCCATCCCGACACTCATCAAGTCATTCCATCAACCATCCATCATCCCATATAACCCCATGCATTTGGTTACTCATGGAAATACCAAAGGTTAAAAAAATATTATTTCCACTTTTCAAAACCAAAACGGTCAACTAACACATCTTTTTTTTTCAAAACTGCTAACCAGGAGATCAAAATCCCAATTCAAATATTACTAAAATTTTCAAAAAGACACAAAAATTTATACAAGAACTCAATTTCAAGATATTCAAATCAATTTCAAAACATCTCATCCCATTAAAACACCATTTTATTGTTTAGAAAACTCTATTGGAAACACTTTCCAAAACCAACATCAATATAGTTCCTGCTTTCAAAAGAGGTGTAAGCACACCATTTTCCATTTCAAAAAAAAATTCTGAAAATTCATTTCCACCATTTAATTAACAAAACCATTCCCTCATTATTTGAAAATCATTTCAAAAAAAACTTTATGATTCTTAAAACCAAGTCACTTTAAAACCAAATTCCAAGATTTCAAAACTAAAGAACACAAGACAATGTGAGAGGAAACTAGTTTCAGTGGGTGACTTGGACATATGGTTGGAGACCATAATCCAATCACTTAATAGTCACAAAGAGTGTACTAGGGAAGATCCCTGGCTCCACATGGCTTGCCAGGCCCTGCGAGCTCACTGAGACCAGTAACCCAACTCTCTTTTCATTTCCCCTAACCATCATCAAACCAAGAAAACCAAAGAACTTAGATAAAACCTGACTTCCCCTGGAAACATGAATCTTATCATGAGGTGTGGTGATCAGGCACACTACCCATAACTAGAATACCAATTCCCTACAATCCTAACTCCATACTATCCTGACTCTTCCCCAAATAACATGACACAAAGAGTTAACATGAACCTTCCTCTGATATCATTTTGGCACGAACCGAATCTGGTCGCCACCAAAACTGGCACCACACCCAGTCCATGACAAGGCCCGAAGGGCGTTCCCTATCCCCACGAGCTGGTACAAGTTCCCAGGTATCATTTATCTTGGTTTGGGAACAATTTACCCGAATATGTATAGATAAAACACCAAAAAGATTTGATAAAATGAATCTGAAAAATTCATACCAACAAGGTTTATAAAAAAATCCAGAACTGAATATATAAGTTCAAATGAAATACAAAAGGTCTAAAGACACAATGGAATAGAAACAAAACAGCCCCATGGACTCCACATGACAAGGGGTCATCACCCCCAAACTGTCTCCACTACTCCGCCCCAAGGATGAGGACTAACACCCTGAACCGCCATCACCCTTAGCCTTTCCTTTACCTGGGTCAAAAAAAAGTCTACTTACACCCAAGGGATGTAAGTAGGGTGTGAGCATAATCCCAATAGGATACCACCCTTTGATTCCAAGGTTCATACAATACAAGATGAAAAAGCAAGCAGTTTTAATATGCAATGAAAAGCGGTGACAAATTCCAAGAAATGAAACTTTAAATTAAAAACATTTTTCAAGATAAAAATTTCATAATGTTAACACATTTAAATAGGCATGTTAGGTAATTCAATATAATTCCAAATACACCCAAATACATGGGAAAATACCAAAAATCCAATGAGCAACAAAATCGGGAACACCCCTAGGCACTAGAGAGTCTCGGGCCCCATGTACCTCATACCTCGGTGTAATGTAACAATAGTAAAATCCGTTCTCATGCATGAGCCACTAGTAGGGAACATACCCATAACCTAGTGGTCTCCAATCATCATACAATAGTTTAGTTAGAGTTTTCTTTATCCAAATTCTAAGTGAAACAGGGACAAAACCCATCTGGTCCACTAGTCGTACTAGTATAAATCCGCCCCACCAAGGTACCCGGGCTTCCCCCTATGTGCTCAAACAATTTCAGGATTTAACACATGTCCATTTTAATGTAAAACACCACTACTGTTCAGATACACCAAATACAATAGCTATCGCATTTTATACCACTTAAAACACACAACAAACTCTTTGAATTTGAATAAATCAATTTCTCAAAAACCCATGTTGTTTTGCACACAAAATCCCTTAAGAAACCCACTTATACACTATGTTCACACTTGTAAGTTAGGAAAACAGTAAAAACATAACAATAAATTTCAATTAAAACAACAAATCAATTTTCAGGCATCCCCATGTTAAACAAGAAGTGTTAACTTTGTAAAACCTTTATTTTCACACAAAAGTGGAACCAAAACTTCACTTTCTTTACAGACACAATTAAAACCCATTTTTGCAGCAATAACCAAAGGGGATAAACATTATAAATAGTATTTTATTCCTTATTATAGATCAATAAAAACAACTAAGTATTTATAGGGAATCCCCAAATAAACAAATAAAACATTTCTTTGGAAAACCCCTAATTTCACACCAAATTGGCATTTAAAATTCACTTTCAATAGAAACATCATTAGAACCAATTTTTGCCACAATAATAAAATGATATAAATCATAAAATATGATAAATACAGAATGATAATACACAAATATTTTTTCAACATTGGAATCACCTACCAAATCAAATGAAACCACTGAATCCTTTGTGCGAAAACACAAACGCACCACCGCCGCACCTCAAGAAGGGTAGATCAAACCTAAAAATAAAAAATTGGACCAAGAAAACCCAAGGTTAAACCTTAGGTTCAAACCCCTACCTCTTGGTCATTTGTCACTTCAATGAAAAGTTAGGAAACACTAAAAAAATGGAATGAAACCCTAAGCAATTTGAAAGGGGAAATGAAATGGACTAACTTACTAGATAAATCTTGAATGAATCTCCCCAAAACACCAGTGTCTGAAATTGAAAACGTCCAAAAATTAGGGGATGTTCGCACAAGAATTATTAGGTCATTCTGGAACTAGAATGGAGGAAAACAAGTATGAATTGAGAGAGTTATGATTGAATGAACTTACCTTATCAAATCTGGACGATTTTAGAAACCCTAAGATGTTCATCCCTATATAGTGATTCCAAAGAGCTCCAAAGAGGGGGTAAAGAGGCTGGGGGAGTGGCTGGGTGTAAGGGGCGCATGTGAGGATTAAAATCATAGAAAAATACTTAAAATTGAATAAGTTATTAAATAAATAAAATTAATTTTTAAAACTGGATTTGGGCTTCCGGGCAGGCCCAATCCCTTAAATAAAAACCAAAATAAACCTTGGTTATAGATTTCAAAAGGATAAAAATTTTAATTTTGGTGTTAATATATCAGGGGATGACATTTAGGAGTTGGAATGAGTAAAAATTATTAAAAAATTAAAAAGTTATAAAAGAAACAAAATTTATTTTTAAATCTGAAATTGGGCTCACGGTTTGGCCCAATTCATGAAAACTCACCTATTCTCCATAAAACCTTTGGAAACCCCCAAAACAAAGCATTAATGGAAATTAAAATAAAAATACATTTAAAATAATCTATGTATGTGAAATTATCCATATACTATGCCTTATAATTTTATAATTTCATTTAGATACTCAAGATCCTTTCAAGATCTTCTATTTTTTTCATAAACTAACAATTTATTATTTGATCTCTTAGATCTATTTGACAATATCCTTCATTGTATTAGTTAATATATCAAAAATTCATGCCTTTTATTTAATTTTTATTTTATAATCAACCTCTTTATTTATTTTTTCCATGTTTATATATTTTATTCGTTTAATTTCCACCTTCAACTCTGACTTATCTTCTTATTACTATTATATCTAAATTTTGGAATCATGAACACCTATTTTTTTAATTTTTTTCTCTCAAAACATAAATTAATTAAATCAAGGCTTCTAGTTAAACTTTTAAATCAAAACATCCCTTAAAATTAGTGTTTTAATTATTATTTCTCTTTAGTAATAGCTTTTGGAAGACACTCACAATGACTTCTTCATTAAGGTCTCTCCAAAACTCAATTTTTTCCACCTCCATATCTTTCAAGCTAACATCCTCCTAGGAAATTAAGTTTTTATTCTTAAATAATTTATAATATATATTCATATTTCACATCACATCCTTAAATATTTATTTATGATTAATTTATCTTCATCTTCGTCTTAGAAATTCTTAGGATACTTTGCAATGAGGTTCCAAAAATTTCCACATCTAAAAAAATCGAGTGGAAGATGCCTTTAAATTTCCTTTTCCCCTTTTCAGGTTATGGGAAATAAAATACAAGATAATACCAGCTTATTTATCTTCAATATCATCTTTTAATGTGAGTTTCTTCATTAACCTGAACTCCTCTTCCCGATATCTCTATTTTTTTTAATATTCATTATCATTTTTCCACACCTTTTATGTGACAAGCATGTTGTGATGACTATCCAATGTAACATATTTTGGATCCTTATCATCTAGCATAGAGACTTTTACATTGAAACGTGGTGGTAATATTATTATTATACTCTTCATGATTTTGATATCATTTACAACTACTCCAATTCCATGAATATCCTCGAAAATAATGTTTACCCAGTCGAATAATAAATCAATAGATTCATTCAAGTGTATCCACAAGTACTCATAATTATTTATAGAACCTAAAATTTAGCTTCACATACCTTTTAATCTCCTTTATATATATTTATTAGTTTTTATCACATATAATGCGAGGATTTTTATGATATCACCTTCATATAGATTTCATTGGACAAAGATACCCCTAACACATTCAATCCTCTAGAATTTGCATCTATCTCCCTTTGTTCTTTCTCAAAAAAATACTTTTATGTCAATAAAGATCCTATGTAAGGAAATTATATATACATCCATTCACAATGACCATAAATTGTTTTTTATCTGATTCTTCCTCAATTGAAATTTTTTATCTTTAAATATTGGAATACCCTTATGATTTAAAAACACTTATATGGATTATAAAAGAGGATTTCACCAAGAACCTTCTACTCTAATGCCAATTATTGGTCCCAAATATGGTAAATACCCTATAGATGAATTAGAGTATACTAATTCAATTAAAAATACCCATATAAATGATCTTATTCCACTATTAGTTGGAACACCACTCTCCCTCATAATGAATATGAATCAATAGACAAAGTAAAGATTTGCATAAGATATTTTTACATAGTTCAATTACACTGGGAAATGTACAAGGAGCATACAATTACAATGTGTTGATGTACCAAATTCACTAAGTTCATTGATTGTTTCTTTAAAATTTAGAGGATCTATACTAAACCTCCAAGTTTACATCCCTTAGAAAGTATAGAACTCAATAGTCTCAGTCACTCAAAAATTTCACTAATCCTATAAGTGAAACTCTTTTAATATTACATGAATCAACCATAAGATTACACCAATTATTTTGTGTCAATCAGCACCTCCTTCATCCATTGATTAAACTCCTTGATCATCAAGTGATATAGACTCCAAGAACTCCATCCTTCTTTATAATTTCATTAAAAAACAAATCTATAATTATGATTATCATTTTTTATACTCAATACACCTTACCTTTTTTATAAAGAAAGATATATTTTCAAAACTAGAGAGAATTTCCAATTTTCCCAAGTAATTAATCTTAAATTAACCTTAATTATGATAGAAAAAATCATCCAAAAAGGATCTTCAATTTTGATTCAACTTTCTATAATTTTATTCACACAAATTCCCTAAAATATAGGAACATTTAATTCAAAATATTCTTCTTGACTGCAATCTATTTTAAAAATATCAATAGTATCATGTCATAATTCATTTCTTCACTTAAAAATGAAAATTCAGGCTTCTTATGATCAAAGATTTATCACAACATGTTCTCCTCCCTTAAAGTGCAATGTGATTTTCTCCTAGATTCATTGATTAAATTACTAATTTTATAATGTTGTGAAATAATAGGAAAACATATTTGACTATACTTATATGATTCAATCTCCTCTTCATGTTGAAGTCACTATCTTTTTTTAAAATAATCAAATATCAACCTATTCTTCTTCTCCATGGAATTTTTGTATATACTACAATGTGATCTCCCTTTCAGCTTTGAAAAAATAGTAACTATTTTACATAATGACTACATCATGATATGAATCATTACCTATAAAACAGAACTCCAGAATAGGTTACTCTTATAAAAAATGTATTGAGGCATGATACAAATAAATTTATCATGGTATATCATCATTTAATTATATGTAACTTTTAGTTACTTCTATGTATCCTAGAATTTATTTTATGTACATTCTAATATATTCTTTTTTAATTCTATTATGGCATGGATAAATTTTTTCATGGAATAAAAATTCATTTAGATAAATAATATTTATTATTATAATAAACCTATTTTAGTGTGATCCATAGTATTGTAACATGATTTATTTCTATAGGAAATACTTCTATAACTACTTCAAAAACTCCTCAAAAATCTATAATATTCATTTTTCATGGTTTCTTAAACCTATTTAGGAGTCCTTATATCATATTTTACAATACACATAACTCAAAAATACTTTAATTGGATTTTTTATAACATCTAAGCATACTTGTGGATTATTTTTCGTGGTATTTTACTTCTTTGGTGCTCCTTTAAGCCTTTGGATTTGTGTGATAAATATATTGTGATCAGAGGTGATCTTATTTTCTCTTTTCTTTCATTCTTCTTGGTTCTTCCTTCTAAAGAGAGTTAAAATTCCCAAAAGGATTGTGATTGTTTTATTTGTTATTAATAATTGATAAATAAATTAAGAATATAGTAAAGTTAATATATTCTAAGTGAGAAAAAAGAACCCAACTTTTTGAGAGATTGAAAAAAATAGATAGAATTTATCATAGTATAGACCCATCCATATGTTTGGAAATGATAATAATCAACTACCATGAATAGATTACTAATAAATGTAAATTTTATTTTTATTGGGGTCTAAATACATGAATATTTAAGGAATCATCTTTTACCTATAATGATGGTTGAGATGGTCTTAATAATAACCAATGAAAATTGCTGATGAACGATGAAGGAACTATCTATTATATTATGTTTTATGAGTTTTCAAAGTTGGATATTGAAAATATTAAATGGTTATGGTTAAATAAGAACAAAATTTGTATAGAAAAGTGAATAAACATACTTGGATTATTAAGAATTATGGTTTCTATGATAAATAGTGAATATCTGTTTCTAAAAAATGGAAAAAATATTTGACTAGTTTTATACTTATTTATGATTTACTGAAGAACTCAAGTTGAGGAATTAAGGGGAGTTGTAATTTGAGAATTTATGAGCTGGTTGAAGCTATATAGAAATATAAAAATTGATTTTCCATATGATAAAAAATAATTTGGGAATTTTGTTTAAAAAATTGAGGTTTTGTTATATTCCTAAATACATTGAAGATTTTTTGAGATAAATTAGAGTGATTATAGATTCCCAAAGAAGGTTTGAATGGGTTCTGACCATACTGGTAGATGTTCTTAAATTATAAGTGGGATGTGAAAATTGAAAAGGTTATATATAAGTTTTTTTAGAATAGGATATTAGAAAATTAATGAAATCTCACTATGATATGTAATGTTAAATATAAGGAAATTTGGGAGTTACACTACGTTATATAAAATTTTTATAATGGTATATAAGGTCTTCCAAATGATACATAATATACATTAGTGTATATATAAGATATATGATGAAGATTATATTGAAATGAGGTAAAGGGAAAACCACACGATGATAAGTAAGATATCATGGATCATATGGAATATTTTCAAGTCAAGAGATAATATTTCATATGTGGTATATAATATCTTCCAGATATTATATAAAATTTTTAAAATGATATGGAAGATTATAAATAGATTAATTTGGAAAAGTATCAAACCTATTATGATACATAAGATATTTTAGCTGATGAAAAAGATTTTCAAAAGCATTTATAATATAATATTGGTAATACATAATATCCTCATGAGCATACAAAATATATTCTTGAAGATGCATAAGATATTTGATCCTATTGAAGTGATACTTAAGATATTATATTTCTTACATAAGGTTTATCTTTTTAAAAAAATGTGATAATTCTACTATATTGAATGATATAATACTAATATGTTCTTTATGGAATAATTATCATGATTTAGGTGATTGAGTCGTGATTCAATCCAAGTTATAAGGACAAATAAATGAGAAGAATTTTGAGAATATATTTGTGTGATAAATATGGGATTTTAAATATAAATATTTTAAATAAATTATGAATATCAAAATATATATGATTTATCAAGAATATTATTAGCCAGTTTAAGTGAGGGACTCAAGTATTTTTGTAAAATCATTTGTGATAGACTATTAGGATGATAATACTATGTGATAAAGGGGAGTAATTAATAATTAATTAATCCATGAATCATATGGTATAAGCCCACATAATTTTTTTAATAAGGTTTAAAATATCACAAAGATAAATATAATGGGATTCATAATTTAATAATATAGAAAATATTCACATGATCCATTGAAAGGCTAAATATAAAAAGTATAATAATATGAGGAGGAGGAGTAGAAGTAGAGGGAATGAAGAATAAACTGATACCATATTCTATTAAATATCCCATTTATTGAATAAATTGTGTGAGATAGAATATAATGATATTTAGAGAGAGAAAATATTGTGTGTTGAAGAATAAGAAGAATAATAATAACAAGTGAATACTTACCCTATGATAAATTTATATCATAAAAGTTTAAGAAGAAGGAGGAAGAAGAGAATCAAGGAAGACCACCACTGCTAATTTTACTATAAAATATATGTGTCAAGGCTCTTAAATAAGAGTAAGGATATTAAGATAATTTAAAGAAACATATTGTGTACATGCATTGATAATTCTGAGATTTATTTGAGATTAAGATACAAATTTGAATGTTATTATAGCATATTATATTTTGAATGCCTAATAATTTGATTAAGGAATAAGATCCTACCAATTGATTTTATGACATCTTGGAGTACATTGAAATTTTCTTTCATTGGTGAATTGAGGGGAACCATTGTAAACGAGTGGGATATAGTATAAAAAATAAAATTCAGAGATAATATAAATTATAAATAGACAATATAGTATTTTTTGGGAGATATCCTTAAGTTTATGGATTCTATATTCCCAAACTATATTTAATTGATTATTATAGTAGATACCAATATCTTAGAATCTACCTAAATATAATAAGGATTATATACCCACGTTAGGATCAAACTTTATAAAAATATTGTGTGTTTATGATATTTTTTATTTACTTATTTTTATGTGGTGTGTTGTATTAAGAATTAATAACCAGATTCATTCACCCTAATAGGTATGGAGGTTTAAATATTAAGATGATTAATTAAATGAGAGAATTAATTTGGTAAAATTGGTTCCCACTAATTAACCCCCCCCCCCTCAGTGTGATTACATGATCATGTTGGGCATAAAAAGTGGTATCAAAATCAAAAAAATATACTTATGATTGTATCTATTTTCTTTCTTTAGTGTTTTTAATTGATAAATATCAAGTGAGAATTTGATTAATCTTTTGAGTTTTCTTAAATGGATAATACATAATCCATCTCCGTTAATACAAACATAGAGGTTTCAGAAAAAACATTAAAGAATGGGAAGAGAAAAAAACTAAGAAAATATGTAAGTCAATATCTATGAAGAAGGGAAAAGTAGATTAAACACAAATTTAAGGTAATCAAGGTGATAATATGTTTTTCATATCAGATTATAATTACCCTCTTAGATAAACATTTTCAAGATTTTAAGAGTATATGGTTATTGAATCACTTGGTGGTTTTTACTCTAATTATTTAAAAAAAATCCTTGTTGAATTTTTCACATATATACTTGATTTTATCATGTTTTTATTGAATTAAAATAAATTTTTATATATAGATACATATTCATTGATAAATTAAATGTATTAAAAGTTAAAAGTGTGAAAAAATACCAAAAAATATAAAATCCAAGGATTAAATTTTACTATCCTTAAAGAAAAATACCCCTTTATAGAAGAAGAGTTGAAAAAAATAATTGATGAGAAAATAAAGACTAGAAAATTATATTAAGAAAGAATTATTTCATTGAAATAAGGTCATAAATCTATTATTAGTGTCAAGAATACTCAATTAGATATCAAAGATAATAAAATAAAATATCTTGGAAATTCTCTATAAGAAAGTAGCAATATGATTGAAAATTATTTTATGAATATAGGGAAAAATGGTAAGAAGGATTGAGATCAGTTGAGGTTGATAAAAATAACCTCAATATAAGTTTTCTTGTTCTAGAAGTTAAAATAATAAGTATTTAAGTGAAACAAGATGAATCTTCCCAAGATTATAAGAAAATAGGTAATACCATAAAATTTTCTAAAATGAGACTTTTTAAAAAAATCAATTGGTAAGAATGGATTGATATTATCTAATTATTAATCAGCTATCATCTCAAGGAAAGAGGTAACCCTTATTCTAAAAAATGTTGTTTATACTAATTCTATTTTAATGTATAGTACAAGTTTCAAATATAATTATAAACAATTATGTGTAGAGAAATTTTTTTGGAATACACCATTACATTAATGGATGATGTGAGAAAGAATAAGGATTTTGGATCCCAAAATGGTTCTCAAAAGAAGGGTTATTTAGCTAAAAAATATCAAGATAACAAAGTTTGATAAACTAAAATTAAAACTAAAATATCATGGTTTATTGTGAAAGTTCCCAATCGAAGTGTTGTATCGCAGAGAGGGGGAGGGGTGAATCAATGATACTCTTTTTATTTTATATTTCTTTTTAATTGAAATAACCTTCGCCTCTGGTTAAGGATTTCAATTCCCTACTGATAAACAAATCAACACACATCCAAAGGAACACAAAGATTTACAAGGTTCACTATTCAATAAGAATAGCTACATCCTTGGTGTGGTTTGGAAATGATACAATACCATAAAATCAACTAAGAAAATAATCCTTGGATTAAAATGAGTAGGATTTACCATTTCACTTGTATAGAACTATGAAACAACCCCACTAGTACGTGTTCACCCTCTTAGCACAATAGAGTAATACAATTGTTTTGTAATAACTCATGTTATGTGTGCTTCTTTTCAATTCAACAAATGTATTCAAATTGTAATACAATTCATCAATTCCTTATCCAAAAGAAATGTAAGAACCACCTAGACTTTGTTATGAAGCACTGAGACCAATCTTCTCTGAGTACAATTCTTTCAAAATAAAGTTCCCAGTCCGATTCTTTCAATACAAAGATCTTATTCTGATTCATTCAATACAAAGTTCCCATTCCAATTATTTCAATACAATGCTCACATTATGATTATTTCATACAGAAAACAGTAGGGTTGAAATGGCACCACTTAAATTCCTAAAAAAATTATCATGCTGAATAGAATATGAATGAATTGACACCACTTCAATTCCAGAATATAATTGTCATACTGAATAGAATATGAATGAATCGAAACTACCCAAAACAAATTCAATCAGAATGGAATTGACCTTTTATTCTCTCTATAAATCCATAGCTTCTCTCTCTTCACCTCACCACCCAAGTATAATGAAATTCACACCTTTTATAGGTGACCCAAAACATGGTTAGGCAGGAATCACAAAACACTTTCCTGCTCACTTAAATTCACCCAAATTTGAACCCTTAGAAAAATCATTCATCAGCCTCCTTATATTTTCTTTTCTCTTTAACCACAAGAGAAAACACACATCATCCACCAACATGTTCTTGTATCATGACTACCATCATGTCTTTGAATTCATTGAGGATCAGCTTTATCGTCGTCTAAATTCAATTGGAAAGTATTGTAACTTTCTATTCATTCCTGCTTCTTTCATTTCATCTCAATCCATGCATGATATTTTCTGAATACAATGGTCTAGAAACTATTATCCTAAATATGATCATGTTGGATACGATCATACTAGATATGATTGTGCTGGATATGATCGTTTTGGACATTTCTAGTTACAATTTCTAGATACGATCGCTGATCATTTCTGGTTATGATTACTGGATATGATCGCTGATCATTTCTGGTTATGATTACTGGATATAATCACTGATCATTTTTTGTTATGATTTCTAGATACGATCGTTGATCATTTTTTATTATGATTTATGGATATGATCATCCTGGTTATGATTGCTAGACATGATCAAATACAATATAAAGACAAATATTTTCCCGGATACGATACAAAACAATCTGATAAGGATGATCTGCCTATATACGATACAAAAAAATCTGAATTTTATTCATTCTCAATCGACACCATCTCATTCCTTATATTCTCCCCGAATACAATTGTTTTGAAAAATAATCGGTGTCTCATCTTCCATTTACACCACTTCGATCGGCACCACTTACCATCAGCATCACCTTTCTCATCGGTATCACCCTTTTCAATTGGCATCACATTTTTCAATCGACAACACTTTTCACATTCACTCGGTATCCAATTTTTTTAAAATACAACTGATATAATATTGATGTGATTTTTTTCTAATTATTTTGAAAAACAATAGGCACCATTACATTCTTTTCTGATTTTTTTGAAAAAGAATCAACACCACTGCTTTATTTTCAAATTTTTTTGAAAATTTATCTGAATAAAATTATTTTTCGATTCGAATCATCTCTTTCACTCTCCATTTTTTATATCAAGATTACATAAAAAGTTCTTACATAAACTCATGAATTATATAAAATAAAAACCAGAAATTCATCTTCATAATTAACATGGGTCTGATTCTTTTAAAAATAAACCCAAAACATTTTTTTCTACAAAACAAAGTGATGTGGTTTTCTTTCTTCAAAACATACCTTGAAAACAGAAGACAACTCTTGAAACCTTCATCATCTTCATCATCATCATTTTCCGAACAATCTCCTCCTTTGTATTTTGTTTTCAACCAAGTTTCATAAATCACTAAACTTTTTAAACTCAAGAAATTGATTACATATCAACAATTCTAAGCCTACATGAGCTAACTCATTGTAGGAAACAAGAATCATTAATAGAAAAACCATGCTATCCAAAATATTGATCATGACCACATCTTTATTTTCTTTATTCTTCATAGAAAATAATTCAATTTCTTTTACTACAACCATTCTAAAAAATAGTTAGAATAGTTCACACACTAAACAATGTTGAATTCATAGCTTACCCACAACTCTCTCTTTTGTGAAATAGATTTATGAGAAAAACAATTCTCCCCCTTTACAAAACAATTCAAAAGTAAGATGAGAGAGGGGAACGATACACATACCTCAACCTTGAAGATAAATAGTTTGTACACCCATGTCCAACCTCATTTTTGAGAATGATTCCTTGGATAACTGTTTTTTGAAAATATCAGAAACTTGTTCCAATATTGGAATATACTACATCTTCAATTAATTCTTCTCCACATTCTCTTTGATGAAATGATATTTTATATCAATATGTTTAGAACAGGAATGTTGCACTAGATTCCTAGTGAGATTGATTGTACTTTGATTATCACAACCGAGGAGAAAATGTAACTTCACTTCAACAAGTAAGTCTTAAAATTGTGTTTTCATCCACATTAGATGAGTAGTAGCCTGAGTAGTAGCAACATACTCAACTTCAGTTGTACTAAGAGTTACTGAGTTTTGTTTCTTAGAATACCAACTCACACAATTCTTTCCAAAAAATAATACACCACCAGATATAGATCTTCTATCATCAATATTTCTTTCCCAATCTACATCAAAATATCTAAATAAATCAATTCTATTTGAGTTGCAATACCTGATTTTGAATTCTATTGTGCCTCTGATGTATCTGAGAATTCTTTTTTCCAGAAATAAGATGTTATTATCTTGGAGCACTCTGAAATCTTGCACATAAGGTAACAACATAAACAATGTTAAGTCTTGAGGTAGTCAAATACTATAGAATTCCAATCATCTTCTGATACTCTTTTTGATCAACTTCCTTTCCATCTCCATCTTTACTCAAATTTGTTCCCATTGAAATGGGAGTGGAAATAGGTTTTCAACTTTCCATGCCAAACCTCTTGAGAAGTTATTTTGCATAATTTTCTTGGGATATAAAAATTAATTCTTTATTTTTTTGGATTTTTAACCCAATAAAGTATTTAATTTCTCATAGTATGGATATTTCAAAAACATTCTTCATTTCTTCATCAAATCTTTCACAACTTCCTTTATCATTTCCAGCAAAGATAATATCATCAACATAAATAATTACAATGAGGGAATACTCTTGACTTTCTCTGATGTAAAGATTATTATCCACTCTTCCTTTGTTAAAATTCATCTTTCTAAAACATGTATCCAATTTGGAATACCATTCCCTTAGAGATTATTTTAAACCATAAAAATCCTTTTTCAATCTATAAAAATAACCTTCATCTTTTCCAATAATAAATCCAAAAGGTTGTTCAATATAAAACTATTTTTCAAGATCATTATTTAGTAATGCAGATATAACATCCATTTGAAAGATCTTATAGCCACGTTGTGAGGAAATATCAAGAAAGATTATGATTGTTTAAATTCTTAACATAAGAGAAAAGGTTTCATCAAAATCAATACCCTCAATTTGTGAGTACCCTTTGTATACCAATCTTCCTTTGTTTCTTATAACATCACCTTCTTCATTCAGCTTATTCTGGAAAACCCATTTTGTTCTAATAATTTTTTTATTTTCAGGATTGGATATGAGTTCCCATGTATTATTCTTTTCAATCTGATATAATTCATCATTCGTGGATTAAACCCATTTTGGATGCTCAAAATCTTCTTTTACATCATTCGGTTCCACTTTTGAATACAATGAAGTATGTGTAATGCAATTGGTTGTTCTTCTTGTTTGAACCTTCTGATGTTGATAACCAATTATATTTTGTGTTTCTAAATGTTTCCTCGACCTTGGAAAAGATTTTTTATTGTCTTTATCAATTGAAATAGCTGAGTACAATTCTTCTTCTTAAGAAATAAAACACTTGTCTGTATCCTTATCAAAAATGTTTTCTTCAACTTTCTCAACTTCATTGTTTGCCTGAAAATGTTTCTCTTTCTCAGATACTTCAATCACTTTCACATAAACTAAATAAACAATTATTTTTGTTTCTTTGTTGTAGAATTTGTATCCTCTTCCTTATGGAGAGAATCCAAGAAATATTTCATCCTCACCTTTCTGCTCAAACTTACCATAGTTTCCACCTTTCTTCTTAATAATAAAAGGACTCTCGAAAACTCTAAAGTTATTCAAACTTGGAGTGTTTCCATAAAACAATTCATAGGGAGTCATACCTGATTGGGGCCTATAGAAACAATGGTTCTGAATATAAATAGCATTACTCATGGCTTACCTCCAAAATTAATGAGAAAGATCATGCTCAAGTAACATGGTTCTTCCCATTTCCACTAGGATTCTATTCTTTCTTTCATCAACCCCATTTTTTTGGAGAGTGTATGGAGAGATATAATCATGCTGAATTCTATGCTTCTTAGTATATTTTTCAAACTCTTCACTTCTGTATTCACCACCATTATCAATTCTCAACTTCTTCACAGAATACACACATTCCTTCTTATATTTTCTTCCGAAACTTTTAAACATTTTCAAAGCATCTGACTTGTGTTTTATGTACATAACACAAGTAATGAGAGTAAAATCATCAATGAAATTACTGAAGTACTTATCTCCATGGGTTGATTGTTTTCTCATTGTCCCACTTATATCAGAATGGATTAGCTCTAGGGGTTGTTTTGAACAAATATCAAGTTTCTTATACACAAAATTTGTAATTTTTCCTTTCTAACAAATAGTGCAACAACAGTCTTTACTTCTTGGAAAATTAAGAATGTCGCAAACACTGTCACTTTTAGATAAATTTCTCATATTTCTCTGAAAAATATGTCTAATTTTTTTATTCCATAACTAATTCTCTTCCACCATACTTATGTAACAAGTGTTCTGTAAGTCACCAACCTGAAACAGGTTTCCCTTCATATGTTGACCACTTGTAACAATCTTTCCATATTCTTCACTATTTACAAAAAATCCATATTTCTTGAAGATAACTTTGTTACCCTTATCACACAATTGGGAAACACTTAGAAAATTCTGTTTCATCCCATCAACATAAAATGTTTTCTTAGATTTCATCTTTTCTTTTCCAATGATGGTTGACCCAACACCTTTGATTTTCAATGATTCATCATTTGAAAATATCATTGTTCCTTCTTTAAAATCATTCACATCCTTCAACAATTTCAAGTCGCCTGTCATGTGAGAAGAACAACCACTATCAATTATCTAGGGTCATTCTCTTTTTATGGATTTTAATGCAGTTTCAACAACAAGTTCCTTTTTCTCTATTATTTTCATTCTTCACCTTTGGATTTTGAGAATTGGGAATCTTTTGTTGAGCCGGTAGAAAAACATGGCATCCTTTTTCAAGGTTTCCAGGTTGTTCACATCTTTCACAAATATTTTTCAAGGGTTGGAATCTATTTTAAATATTCACTTCATTCTTTTCAAATTTCTTCAAGAAAACCTTCTCATTTTTCTTTCTTAAGGAGATTGACTCCCCCTAAATATCTTCCTTTTATAACTTTTGGGATAATACTAATGTTTTTTATTAAACCAACACATACTTGTTGTTTGTCTGAATCCACCACAATACCATAAATACCCATAGAAAGAGTATTTGTCTCTGAAACCTCCATACTAATCCGACTTGTGAATGTGTTTCTCAGCCACCTTATTCTCTTTCTTTTCGGATTCACTAACCTTTATATTATCAATCAGATTCCTTATTTTCTTTTCTAAATTATCAGAACCAAAAGTATTAGAAAAATTTCTATATTTAGAATGTTTCAAAACATTCCCAACATTGTTGGTATTATCCACATACATAACATTCCCAGCTTTCTTCATTTCAAAAAAATCTATTCTTTTTCTCACCCTTTAGAGGTACATTTTGTTGAACCTTATCAAGTTTCTCATTATGAGAACATTCTCCAACTTTAGTGATAGAGTTTTGGAAACATAGACTTTTCTTTTCATCTTCAGAGAGTTTTTTTGGACAAGTTCCAACTCTTCTTCTTTTACTTTCAACTTTACTTCTAAATATTCATTACGATTCTTTTCTTCTTCAAGAGATTTCTTAAAATCATCAATATATTCAATCAGATTTTCTTTCTCACCATCAAAACATTCTTCATTTCTTGAGAATTTATCTTCAATTTTTTTGTTTTTGTTTTCAAGTCTTCTAGTCTTTCTCATATATTCTTTCAACTCTTCTTTTAGATAAATTTCAAGCTGGGTTTCTTCTTCTTCGAAACTAATTCTTCCAAATTCTTCATCATTCACTACTACAATGAAAGTATTTTCATTACCATACTCAATGGATTTTTCAGATTCAACATCACTCTCTTCTTATTCATTATCTTTAGACAAGAAACTTCTTATTTTTGATTGGAAGAATTTATTTTCTTTTCCTTTGTCTCCCTTTTTCTTCCATGGTCTTCTTGTCTTTCTTTTTCAATATCATTATCCTCGTATTTCTTTCCTCAAGGACAATTGGCCGCAAAGTGACCAACACCTCCACATTAAAAACATTTCAAGGGAAGTTTCCCTTTGTATTTCCCTATACCTCTTTTCACATTGTTAGAGAAAATGGATAGTATTTCATTAATATTTTTACACACCTCATTTTCAGAGTCAGAATCATAAGCTTCATCTTCAATAACAATATTCTTTGACTTTTCTTTATTCATATCCTTGAAATACATATCTCTATAAACCTTTGTATAGATTTTCATAGCATTCTCTATTCTCATTTCATAGGTAATAAGAGTACTATATAAATCATCGAGAGACAATGTTTCCTGATCTTTTTCTTCCAATGAAGAAACTTTTGCATCGAATTTTCCGGGTAGGATTCTAAAGATCTTTTCAACAACTGTAGAATCCTTTATATTTTCACCAAGACATATGATAGTACTCAAAATTTTATTTACCCTAGTAAAGAATTCCGCAACAGATTCATGCTCAACCATATTCAAATCTCCATACATCAATCTCCATATTTGTAACTTTTCCTTCTTCACTTATGTATTTCCTTCATATATGTTTTTCAGCTTATCCCATATACTTTTAGTTGTGGAAACACCTTTCACTATCAAGAATTCACATTCAGAAAGTAATGATAATATATCATTCTTGTCCCTTCCATCATTCTCAAGAAACTTCTTGTCAATAGTTGTAAGTGGAGCACTATCATCAATGGGAGGAAATCCAACTGTTGCAGCTTAAAGAACATCATAACTAATAGACATAAGATATGGAATCATTCTTCCTTATATGATAGTTCTTTCCATCAAAGACCGGAATACCTTTACTGTTCACACATTTTATGTTCTCCATCAGAAAATAATAGCAAAAGAAACCTTCACTATGATACCAATTGAAGGTTCCTAGTTGAAGTGTTGTATCACTAAGATGGGGAGGGGTGAATTAGTGATACTCTTTTTCTTTTATGTTTATTTTCAATTGAAACAACCTTCACCTCCTATTAAGGATTTCAATTACCTTATAAGAAAAAAATTAACACACATTCAAAGGAATAAAAATATTTACAAAGTTTATTATTCAATAAGAATTGATAAATTCTTGGTATGGTTTGTAAATGATCCATACCATACAATCCACTAAGAAAACAATATTTTGATTACAACAAGTAGGATGTACTCTTTCACTCATGTATCACTATGAAACAATCCCACTAGTGCGTGTGCACCCTATTAGCACAATAGATGAACATAATTATTTTGTAACAACTCATGTTACCTGCACTTCTTTTCAATTCAACAAATGTATTCAAATTGTAATAACATTCGTCAATTACTTACCCAAAATAAAGGTAAGAACCACTTGGACTTTGTTATGAAGCACTAATACCAATATTCCTTGAGTACAATTCTTTTAAATTAATGTTCCTAGTTTGATTATTTCAATACAAATATCCCATTTCGATTATTTCAATACAAAGTTTCCATTCCGATTCTTTCAATACAATAATCACATTACGATTATTTCAAATAGAGAACAATAGGGTTGAAATGGCATCACTTAAATTCCCAAAAATAATTGTCATTCCGAATAGAATATGAATGAATTGACAGCACTTCAATTCCCGAATACAATTTTCATGGCGAATAGAATATGAATAAATTGGCACCACCCAAAACAATTGTCAATCTGAATAGAATTGATCTCTTCTTCTCTCTAGAAACCCAAATCTTTTCTCTATTCACCTCACCACACAAGTAAAATGTACTTCATGCCTTTTACAGGTTACCCAAAATATGTTTAGGCGGGAATCCCAAAAAACTTTCCCGCTCACTTAAATTCACCCAAATCTAAACCCTTAGAAAAATCATTCATCAGTCTCCTTATCTTTTCTTTCCTCTTTACCCACATGAGAAAACACACTTCATCTGCCAACATGTGCTTGTATTATGACTACATTCATGACTTTTAATTCATTGAGTATTGACTTTAGCATTGTCTGAATTTAATTGGAAAGTATTGTAACTATCCATTCATTCCTGCTTCTTTATTTTCATCTCAATCCAAGAATAATCTTTTTTTAATACAATGGTATGGATACTATTATCATGAATACGATCACGCTAGATACAATCATCCTGAATATGATCATACTAGATATGATCATGCTGGAAATTTCTGGTTACGATTTCTGTCTATGATTGCTGATCATTTCTGGTTACGATTTCTGGATATGATTGCTGATCATTTCTGATTATGATTGATAGATACAATCACTGATCATTTCTGGTTATGATTTCTAGATATGATTGTTGATCATTTCTGTTATGATTGTTGGATGAGATCATTTATCATTTCTAATTACAATTTTTGGATACGATCATCCTGGTTATGATTGTTGGACATGATCAAATACAATCTAAAGACAAATATATGCCCAGATACGATACAAAACAATCTGATAAGGATGATCTGCCCAAATATGATACAAAACAATCTGAATATGATTCATTCTCAATTGATAGCATCGCATTCCTTTTCTTTTACCCGAATACGATTGTTTTAAAAAACAATCTATGTCTCATCTTCCATTGACACCACTTCGATCGGCACCACTTACCATCGGCATCACCTTTCCCATCGGCATCACCCATGTCAATCGACATCACCTTTTTCAATTGGCATCACTTTTCACTTCCACTTGGTCTCCAATTTTTTTGAAATACAATCCATACAATATGGATATGATTGTTTTCTGATTGTTTTGAAAAACAATAGGCACCACCGCTTTCTTTTCTGATTGTTTTGAAAAACAATCAGCACCACTGCTTTCTTTTATGATTGTTTTGAAAAATAAGATGAATAAAATTCTTTTTCGATTGTAATCATCTCTTTAACTCCTTTTTTATATCAAGATTTCATTACAAGTTCTCACATCAAACCATGATTTATATGAAATATAAACTAGCAATGAATCGTCAAAATTAACATGGGTCTGATTCCTTTCAAAACAATCCCAAAACAATTGTTTCCACAAAATAAAGTGAAGTGATTTTTTTCTTCAAAACATACCTTGACAACAAAATACAACTCATTAAACCTTCATCATCTTCATCATCATATTTCCCCAACATATTGGTCATTTTTGTTTTTGAAAGGTTTATATATAAGTCCATTAATTTTTCACATAATATACCAATTCATGGAAATTATATAAGTCCTAAATTAAGTGGGAGAAGATCTTAAATAAATAGAAATCCTATTGAGTTGAAACAGAGTATAAATAAAAAGGTAAATCTTTTCACTTCAAATATATTTGAATATATTTAATGTTTCTGTGGAAGTTTTAAAAAATAATTATAATGGTGAGGGTTAGTTCACACCTACCAATCTTGATTTCTTTTCTTTTTAAGAAATAATGACACACAATATAATATGGAATCAAAGTGTTAAAGATTATATGACCTTGGGGAGCAAGAAAGTGGTGAATTTTAAACAAAACATACCTGATAGTAACTATGGGTAGGATAAGACATCAAGTAGGTTTGATTCTATTATGGGAGAAAAGGACGCATCATGGAGCATTGAAAATAGTCCATGAATATCAATTTTAAATGAATAAATCTAGAATAAAGAAGATAATAAATCCAAGAAAGAAACAAAATGATAGGTTTGGTGGAAGACATCCAATAAAAATAACATTATAGGTTTACAAATAAGGGTAACTAAATAATTATTTAGAACCCATGTGTAAAATCAAGTCATGTAGGACATGTATAAAAATAATTCATAATAACAAGGAAAACCCAATTAGAACTAGTAAAGAAGATAGGGTAATCAAAAAAGAATACATATGCTTTTCACACTGATATGAAAAAACCCCTTACACATAAGAATAAATATAAATGAAAAAGGAAGACCATGTATACTAAATAGTTTTAATTCTATAAAATCAATTGAGGAGTAATCATTAAGTGTTCTCACAAAGATGGTTCTAAAAAAGAATAATTTTTTAGGTTGAGAAAAAAACATTGGCCATGTTTCTCTTACTAAGAAGCTATAGAGAACACACCTCATTATTATATATTTACTTTTTTGTGTTTCTTTATGTAGGTAATTAAATGTGCTTAATTTAGGGGGGAATTCCATTGTTTTAAAAAATAATACAGCAAGAATTATTATCCATCATGGAGTTATTTAACTAGTATCATGATTCCTTCTTACAATACTTCAACTAGTATCTTAAATATATGCTTAGATATAATTTTAATGAAGGTCATAAATGAATAATAAACTATTAGAGTTTACCAATTAAGAGGTATTTGAGTATAGAAGCTTCTAGAATATTAATATTTCATGTAAATCTAGAAATAAGGATAATTCTTAGAGAGAGTTGAGGTTGAGGTATGAAAATTAATTTTTTATCCTTGTTTTAAATGAATCAAAACTGATTATTAAGGGGGAGTTTTTTTATCTATAAAGTAACATGGAGGAGGATAAACCTACTTATTCTTGAATATTTTTTATGGGTTTTGTGAGTTGATTGTGGGTGATAAACTAAAATTATACTTCAAAAACCCCTGGAAAGAGATATCTAGGTTGGTATCACAAGTTTAAATGCTTATCGATAGCTTTGATGTCAAGATTCATCATTATGGTTTTCTACAATGATCTAGATCATGTGGACATAGATTTGACTAATTTAGGGATAAATTATTAGGAAAAATTTGACGTCGCCCTTCCCTCGAGTGAATCAAGCACTACTTTCAAAAGGGGGAGAAGATGGAGATTCCATTAATATTGGAGCATGAGTTGAGTATGACCTCCTATTTACTCTTGAAGTTTTGTATTTATTTTAAATAAAGTGGATAAGTAAGATATAGATCATATTTAATTAGGTTTATTATAAATTGAAATGTTTATTTAAAAAAAATACAAAGTGGTAGATTGAAATTCCCAAAAGGATTATAAGTATTGTATGTATTGTTAATAAGATATGAAGATCATGAGAAGATGATAAGGTCAATATAGATTGAGTGGTAATGAAGGAAAAAATATGTGGTTATATTGAAGAAAATGTGATTGAATATATACTTTTGTAGATCCATCCATAAGTTATAAGAGGAGAATAAGCAGTTTCCATGAAGAGATGACCAATGAAGATGAATCCAATGATACTTGGAGTCTTGAAACATGTCAATTTAAAAAAATACTTTATATATAATGATTTTGGGAGTTTATTAATGATAATAAATGAAAAGTACTAATTTAAGATGAAGTATTTGTCTAATATATAATGGTTGATGAGTTTTTAAAGCTGTATTTTGAAAATATTGAAGAGATGTGATTGAAGAATCGAAAAAGATGGCTGGAAGAGTGAGTATCCTCTCTTGTATTATTAAGCATAAATAATATTGTAATAAATAGATAATATCACTTGGATAATTGATTTGATTGATATATTAACAATATAAAAAATCTAAGACTAGTTTTTCACTTATTGCTGATTAAATGAATAACTCAAATTGAGTGACTATGGTGAGTTTGAAATTGTGAATTGATGAGGTAGTTGAAGCTTTATGGAAATACTCAGATGGAGTTTACATATTCATTAAAATGATTTTAGAATTGTTATAAAGATATTTTTTTGAAGGTTTTACGTATTTCTAAATACATTTAAAATGTTTTGTGATGAATTGGAATGATTGGAGATGCCCATAAAAGGTTTGAAGATGTTTGGATCATACTATTATAAGTTCTGGAATTCTGGGTTAGAGGTGAAAATTGATAAAGTAATACTAAAGTTTTTTTCAAAATAAAATATTGGTGAAGTAAATAAACCTCACTATGAACTATAACATTATTTTGATGATATGTAAGGAAGTCTTGGATTTAAACTATGATTTATTACATATTTTGTATGGATAATAAGGCTTTCCTAATGATACATAATATATCTTGGTGCATATTAAAGATATATATGGAAGATTATGAAAAAATGTGGAAAAATAAAAACCACTTTGTGATATGTAAGATATATAGAGTATAAGAAATATTTTAAAGTCAATGTGTAATTTTTCATAGGTGGTATGTAATTTCTAAAAAAAGATAAGTAACATTTTGAAGATGATATAAAAGATGATACAAATCCAAATTTGGAAAAGTACCAGACCTACTGTGAGACATAAGATATTTGGGATAATATGAAAGATATGAAAAGGAATGTAAAATAATTTTTTAGAGATACATAATATCTTCATGAGCATAGGTATATATTATTGAGGATATGTAAGATGTTTGACCTCTGTAAGATCTCGGGTTTTTCTTATGGTACGAATCTTTTTGTTTCAGGTTAAATGTGTTTACTTTATTTTTTGTATTAGACCCTAAGTCCGGTCGTGGGTCGGTAGGGTTTTTTTATAAAGAAGGGGAAAAGAGGATAAAAAATGGTTGCAGGCCAGGTACACATCGTATACTTAGCCTATATTCCATGTACAGTCCCATCACGATGTGTAGCCTATCTGGTTCAGAAAAAAATAGGGTAGTACAAACCATGTACTTGGCCTACACATAATGTAATGGCCCACCAGGGTTTTTTATAAAAGATGCAGTAGCCTCATATTTTTATGGACATAAGTTTTTCCTCCATTTTTGAGAGCCAAAACACCCATATTCTAGTTTTTCAGTTTCAGAAGATGTTCAGACTCTGTTTCTTCCACAGTCTATCACGTTGGAACCGCATCGGTAAGTAATTGATTCCTATTTATTCATTCTTGATTCTTTAGAACAAGGACTGCACTATTTCAAATTAGGCTCATATGCCTTAATATCCCATTCTTAGTATGTTCTTCAAACTTTTTCCAAATCAAGACGAATCAGGACTTAATCCTGGAGGATTTATCTACTACTAAGGTGAGGTAGGTGGTATATACTTTATTTCATCTTTTTTAGTGATTTTTGGGTATTCAGACTTTTTTTCCACTTGTAGGAATTTCTAGTGAGGTCCCATTTTTGAAAGATTTTCTTGTCATAGGCTTACTCAGACCTAGTGAGGATGCCCGTAGGTTCTTTTTAGGTGTATTTTCACCCATTACATGATTCAAGGTCACCCATGGGGTGATCCTTAAAGATATAACATGTTTGTGCCTATTTAAACCACCCAAGTGGTGTGTTTTTGTGCTTACCTAGTTATCGAAATCTCTTTAATGCATTAATAGCTTGTATATCTTACTTAGGAGATGTATTGCCTCCTTGACTTGTTGTATCTGGTTATTCCATGCTTGTTTAGTTTAACTGGGATTGTTGAATGGATGATATGGGTGGGTATACCAATATAAAATATTAATGTCTTATTAAATGGATTATATGGGAGGGTAGGCCCATATGATTGTTATTGATAATTGTTTTTTATGAGGGGTATACTCATGGCTTGTGAAGGTTTATGTGAGTGGGTATACATACATGGAATTTTTGTTTGAAATTGAATGGTTGAATGTGTGAACGAATGGTTGATCAATACCATGGACTGCTCTCCACAGATCTAGAATGCAGTAGTGGATGCCTTAGGTTGACTCTGCACCTTGGGTATTGATTCTGTGGGATGCCTCAGGCCTTGCTGCCCTATGGATCCAGCTAGCTTGGGCTCGTGTAGGGATTACTATTTCCATGCCCCTAGGGCCCCAACCATTGCCTAACCGAGTTTCCACCAGGGACGCCCATGGGACTTGATTGGATGCCTTGGACAAGCTCCTTGGATCCAGACCTCCATGGTCTATATATATTACATGTATTCCCTGGTATGTGACACCTTAGATATTTCCCTCAGGGTCTACCTTTTCACTATATGACGTGGTCATGATATTCAACCTTTCACTATATTGTGTGGTCGTGGGACTCTTGACTTCTTTATATAGTGTGGTTGTGGCTTTTTTGGTATTGATGGATGTACAACGTGGTTGTGTGACCTATTTACTTTTCTTTTAGATGCCTTGTTATGATATTACTCTTTTTTAGGTATCCTTGAGGGTTGGTTGGTTTCACTTACTGCTATAGACTTATTCCATGGGAATACACACTTCCTTTACTGGTTGTTTACACTTGTTATCACTTTGTATATTGCTGTTAGAACTGTGTAGACTTGGGTGGTTTCCTTCTAGGATGTTTATCTCACAACTTGTTTGGGCTTCCACGGAGACCCAAATAGATTATATGGTTGCAGGTGATGATAAGGGTAAGCTACCAAGTATAGGTTGTTGACTATGGCTTTGGAGTAGGGGAACATAGGACCAAGATAAGGCTTGCGATGCTAGGATACCTTTTTTTTATTTTGTTCTTTTTGGGATACTTGTATTGTATTTTATTTTCATGTACTGTTCTGGATACTTTCTAGATACTTGTACCATCTACATCATTTTTTATATGAGGGATTTTTTGTTATTTTTATGTATTTCTAACTTTCTTGTCTTAAATTCTGTTGACTACTGTTTATTTCACTTTCTCTATTTATATTATGTTTGACTTCCACTATGATACTCTAGTAGTCTCCCTACATGATCACCTAATCCCTCACTAATAGTCAGAATCCTCTAGAATTTAGGGAGATTCACTTGAGGCTATGTGGCCAACCAGGCTCCGGGCACCATTTTGAGTGGCATCCAGTTCAGGGACGTTACAAAGTGGTATCAAAGTAGTTTTTTTCTGGTTTGACTTACTGTTTCGTGACATTAGATAGGTATAATAAGTAAATTCACATTGGTAATAAATTTTTTCCAGTATTAGTTACCCCACGTACAAGGAAAAGCCAAATTTCCTTGAATTGAGTTCTGATTTTCTAAATTTTAACTATTATAGTATATTCATTTTCACTATTGGGTGACACACTTTATTTTTACTATTACTATTTATGAAATTGTGGGTTCTATTTCAATTTCAACATGATGAGATGAGGTTGTTCCATCTCATGCATCATATAAAAACCTGTTATAATTACATTCCTTGCATTATGCCATACCATCTAAGATGCATTAGATATTGCATGTTGTTATGATAGTTGATGTGATAGTTGTGTCTACTTTTGTGTTAGTTGGGTGTGGTAGATAAAGTTATGATGTCATCTTTAAATACATAAGGAGTATGGGCCCTTATGAATTGTTAAATTACATACTGATGGAATATAAATGTTAAATGAACTTGTTACATGTATGGTTTTAATGGGAACCAAGGTTGGGTTCATGAGGTGTTATGGGCCCTCGTGGATTCAGAATTGGTAACCCATGGTTAATTTTCTTGGGTAACTGAATGTGAATGAGAATAGAAATGTAACTTGAAATGATGTATATAGACTTGACCTAGACAAGATTTTCAGTGATAAAGAGGCATAGTTTCTACTGGTTTGATGTTAGTTCTTTATGAAGTCCTGGATTTAGGACCAGGTTGTGGGTTTGACTTGGTTTCTAGGAGGGTTTTGACTTTTCCTATGCTTTGAGCTAGGTGATTTGATGTTTTTCTTTCCTAAGTCATTCATTTGGCATTGTAGATACTTGCCACTATAACGACCTCTAGTTGTATGTTGTGAGGGAGCCGATGACCATGCTTCAGAGATGGTGGGCCACGAGCTACCGGTTGATACTCCTATAGTGTCAGCTATGGAACCTGAGGCTATTTCGAACACAGGTGTTAAGGCATAGTTCCATGAGGGTTTCTTTTGATATATTCATACTATATAGAGAGCACCGTATCTATCCTTGACTATGGATGGGCTGACACGAGTTTTCCAAAAGAAGCATCCTCATATGTTTTCAAGGGATGGCAGACCACGGGCTATATATTTGTGGCTAGATACTATGTTAGAAATTTTTTAGCATCTGGAGACACCTCCAGAGTAGAGGGTAAAGCTCGTGACTTACTTGCTATGTGGAGAGGAAAAGCACTAGTGTGATGTATTGAACCAGGCTCATGGCCTACAGAATATGGGTTGGGATGAATTCCAAACCCACTTTTATAACTACTTTTACCCCGTGACTCTACAAGCAGAGTGGGATACTAATTTTATTTATCTAGAGAAAGGCGTGATGAGGGTTATGGAATACTCATCACACTTTACAGAGCTGTAGTTTTTTTCATCAATGTATCTTACTAATGTGCTACCGAGAGTGAGGCTCTTTGTGGAAGATCTCATATATGATATCAAATATTAGGTTAACATGTTCAAGTTGCCTTCTATCACTGAGATTGTGAATCTGGGGATGATTACATAGCAGAACTTGAGGGAAGCTGGGGGTACAGAATAGGGGAGAGTTGTTTCTCACCCCAGTGGATCTATGTCTTCAGGAAGGAAGATTCATTTTGAGGATTCACACGATGTGAGTGCTAGTTTGTTTGTGGGTGTAGGTAGCTTGGTATATTACCATAAATTTGGTAGGTGAGGCCACATGAAAAATCAGTGCAACCACAACCCAGTCAAGTGTTGAGATTATGGTAGGATAGGGCACATGCATCAGTTTTGTAGGACCTTCCCTCCAACTGTGAGTGGTAGAGGATTAGCTCTGACGTCAAGTTCAGGAGCAGGTTCTTCAGCTCCATGTCATGCTGGGAGCTGGAGCAGTGTAGTCTGGTTAGGCCAGTGCAATGGTGTTTGTGTCCATTGTAGCTAGACACTAGGTTCTAAAAGACAGCATGGTGGATCAGCTCAGGGTATCCAGGAAGGGTCACAGGGTTCTGGTACAGGCCATACATATGTAGTGAAACATTCCCTATAGGAGTAAGATCCCAAACCATCTACGGTGATAGGTACGATCATAGTAGATTCTAATATTGAATCTAATCTCTTTAATGCAAGTTCATCACACAGTTTTATCTTTGCATGAGTGGTAAAAATCCTTGGGCTTGTGGTTTTTTTTAGGGTGTTTTAACTCTAGAGACACTATTGGGAGTTAGAACAGGTTATGTGTGCCAGTTTAAGGAGTGTCCCCTTGAGGTTGGAGGGTGTCACTTCATCTGGGATATTTATGTCCTCAAGATATTAGGGTGTGACTTCATTCTCATAATGGACTAGTTAGTGGATTATCGAGAATAAATTGACTACTATAGTATGAGGCTTACTTTCACATCACTAGTGGGTGCAGTGTTTATTCACAAGGGTTAATGGGATTTCTAGGTAAGTAGAGACGGTTCTGAGCATTGTGGCCTAGGCGGGATGATAGCCCATATTACTAGTTTGTTTTTGGATGATCAGGCAGGGAGTCAGGTGGAATTTCCTCTAGTGGTATAGGGCTTCAAGGACATCTTTCCTGATGACTTTTATGGTTTACCTCCTAAGAGAGAGGTGTATTTCTCCATCGAGCTAAGGCTATGAGATTCATCGGTATCCATTCCTCCTTAAAGGATGGCTACAATGGAGTTGTAAGAGCTCAAGAGGCAGCTATAGGATTTGGAGGTGAAGGGTTTTATCAGACCCACTACTTCTTTATGTGGTTCATTAGTCCTTTTGTGAAAAATTCAAATGAAACTCTTAGGCTATGCATGGATTATCAAAAACTGAACCAGCTAAAAGTTAAAAACATATATTCTTTAGCACAAATACATGACCTGTTTGACTAGCTTTGAGTATGTTGAGTGTTCTCAAAGATCAACTTGAGGTCAGGATATCACCAGGTGAATGTTCAACCAGCAGACATACCTCATACAGCCTTTTTTATCATGTATGGGTTATATGAGTATTTTTTTATTCTGTTAAATATCATGAACGTGCCAGCGGTTTTCATGAATTTGATGAACTGAGTGTTCCATCCTTACATGGATTCTTTTTTGGTGGTTGTGTAGATTATATCTTGGTGTATTATCATAATATACATGACCATCCCAACAATCTTGTGATAATTTTTAATACATTGAGAGAGAATCAGTTATATGATAAGCTCGCAAAGTGCCACTTTTGGATGGATCAGATTCACTTCTGGGGTCACATCATCTCAAAGACAGGAGTGGAAGTGGACCTAGAGAAGGTGAGGTCTATATTCTCCTGGGTATATCCCAAGAATTTTTTTTGACATACAGAGTTTCTTGGGGTTAAATGGATACTAAAGGCATTTTATATAGGACTTATTATGCTTATCAGCGCTGTTGATAGGATTGACTAAGAAGGGTGTGAAGTTTGTGTGGTCATAATCTTGTGAGAAAGCCTTTAAGGAGCTGAAAGGGAGGTTGACATCAGCATCAATCTTGACACTACTAGATCAAGGTAAGAGATACACTATGTACTATGATGATTCAGGTATTGGGTTGGGGCAGTACTGATGTAGGGAGATCGAGTTGTGGCATACGGTTCTTGGCAGCTGAGGCCTCATGAGAGGAATTACCCTACGCATGATCTCGAGTTATCTGCAGTTATTCACATGTTATATTATTGGAGGAACTATTTACTGGGAGAGCGTTTTGTGGTGTACATGGACAAAAAAATCCTTAAGTATATCTTTACGTAGCATGATCTAAATTTGAGGTAGTGTAGGTGGGTGGAGTACATAAAGTCCTTTGACTTCAAGTTGCCTACATGCCTGGTAAGGGAAATTCATTGGATGATGCACTAATCAAGAGGACTCAGATATAAGTAGTGTAGTAGGCCAGTAGTGAGTGGTAGCTTATGGTGTTGTTTTCTAAGATGCATCTATAGGTGCAAAACAGATAGGGTAAGACTTTTATTTCATCCTTATTTGTTACCTCCAGCATACTGGACAGAGTTAGGATGAGGAATTTGTCAGATTCAAAAGGCCTAGTTCTATGTGAGTGTGTGGTAGGTGAGGACCCTCATCCTAGTTGGATAGTAGGTAATGATGAGATTCTGCCTATCCATGGTCGTGTTTGGGTTCCAGTGGATATACGTGAAGAGATAATGTGGGAGTTTCATGCTTCATCTTGGTCAGTGCATCTAGGGGTCACCAAGATGTATCGTGACTTTCAACATCAGTACTGCTGGTCGATAATGAAGAGAGAGTTATCTAGTTTTTTTATGAGGTGTTCCACATGTTAGCAAGTGAAGACGGAACATCAATAACCAGATGGGCTTTTATAGTAGTTACCTATCCTAAATTGGAAATGGGATAATATCGCATTGGATTTTGTGACTGGTTTACTAAGGTCGCCTCGAGGTAGTGATGTTGTGTGGGTTGTTGTAAACAGTCTTACGAAGTTCACACATTTCTTGTCGATCAAAGAGACCTTCAGTGTTGATGATCTTGGAAAGTTGTACATTCAATAGGTGGTACAACTCCATGGGGTCCCTGTAATGCCTCGACCCCAGTTACCCAAAGTCGGTGCATTATTGTGTAACATTGGCATGATCACAAAAGATCAAGTCTCAAAAGACCGATTAGTTTAGTAGTCTTGGAAACACTAGATACATTCATAAGTCTTAAATTACATCATAAAGTAAAACAAAACTAAAAAAACATCTTGTCTTCATATCCCCTCATACTATCCCTACAGGTCATTCATAATATACTTCATCACATCCTGGAAAAATTAAAAATATTGAAAGGGGTGAGCTCAGATGCTCAGTAATGATAACAATACAGCGGAAACTTTCATAAATAAACATAAACATTTAAGGAAATGTATAAATAAAAAAAAGCCTTTTAAACTTGAACTTCAGCATAATATGGAAAAAATAAAATCAAATAATTTCATTTACTTATTCACATGGATATTCTACTAGTCGAATAATCACATGCAATATCAATAACCACTTTCATAATGATGGAATGCATAATTCCAGACTATCATAACCATGTAGCCAAGGCCTCGTGCCAAGACTACAAATAAGATTTTGTCAAGGCCTCGTGCCAAGACACTAGTTTGTCTCATGAGACCTACCGATGCATCGAGGAGCTATAGCAGGCTCCACCCGTCACTTATTAAGTCCAATGCATTCCTCATATGAACAGGTTTAAACATATCATAAACCATAACATAATCGTATAACATAAAACATGCATAAAGGTAACATAACATTTCCACATTTCAATCACAAGATATCAATACAACACATTGATATAATAAAAAAACACTTTCAAAACCAATTTCAATACCAAAATAAAAGAAAATTAAAACTTTGAATTTATTTTTCATTTAAAAAAAAGTTATGGCTTGTAGAGGAAGCCGAAACTCAAATAATGGTCACGGCGGCGGAGAAGTAATTTTCGCCGCATACGTATGACAAAAAAACATTCCTTTTTTTCATTTATTAAAATGCTTCGTATAAAAATATTCCTTTTGAATAAACTTAAAATTCAAAGGGGTTTATACACAGTATAAAAGAAAGTTGTGTATAAAACAAAATATGCCTCAATGAAAGGAGATTGAGACGAAGTCCTTACAAATATCATTTTTTTAAATAAAATAGATCTATTTTGTGTATTAAATATAATTACACATAAATAAATTACAAATACAAGATAGGACATAATAATATCATGACATAATTTGAAAGTAGGAGATTAACCCAAAGAATGGAAATTGGGTTAAGAAGTTCCCTTACCTCGTGTCTGACTTGACTCGATCGTTCTTTAATCTCCTGAATAATAAACTAGAGTTAATTTATACTTTCTTAAGAACCTTTTTCAAGTTCATTATTCCTTTTATATCACTTATTACCATGTTATGAACATTATGTAATTATTTAAGTTAATAACGGTCGTTTTGTCGATCTTTGGTACTTAAGTGAAAAATAAACTTCTTATAATTACAAGTTGTTCATGTGGTAAAATATCCATTATATCCAGAATTATATTCATGATGTAGATATCATATATATCATATATATCCAGTATATACATGCATTTATAATATTAAATAACATTTAGAGGTAAGAAATGAAATGCACCGTTCATGGAGACGGTAAGCTGTACGTACGGATGAACGCTACTTTCATTTATATTTCATATTTAATGGAATGAAATAATAATGATATAAAGGTATATTATAATTCCAGTATAATATCATATATAATATCATTTACTCCATCCTTTATACATCCCACATATGTCATTAATGATTCAAATCACTTTGAGGGGGCGGTAGTCCGCACTTCCTAAAATGAAATTATCGCGTTTACCAATAATGGAAATCATAAAGGTATGCCATAAATGAAAAATACAGAAGCATAAGGAAAACTTAAATATAATATATATCATATATAAATATAATGACATCCTAATTTCCACCATGAGAGTTGTTAAAAGAAGATTGAACAATCATTATTTCGTGAGGCAGTAATTCGCCACCCATAGAAACAGTATATTCTTTAACCATTAGACGAAGGTGTGTGTAAGTGTAAATAAAATACTTCTCATAAAAACATTATATTATATTGAAGATACTTGTTTTGTTACAAAACAAAGGAATAAAAATATTTTAGGGGGTTGGAGAAGCAAAATAAAACAAAAGAACGCAAGTGAATACATTTCCTTTAAATCGGGTAACTCTTTTTGATTTGAGCCAATGGCTTCCTTGGGAAGACTTCTGCCCAAAGTGAGGCTTCTAGTAGTAAGAGAGGGAAGTTTGGAGAGTATTTGGGCAGATTTTGGCCGAGTCAAACGGCTTTGATGGTGTGAATAAGGTGGTATAGGTGGGGGCCTTTTATAAGAGGAGAGGAGGGGCACTCTTGGAAATTCATGAAATGTTACATTATTATGAAGTGATTTTCGGATTTCAAAGGTCCCAAAATTATATATTTATAGGGTAAGGTGATAAGGGTTCTAAATATACTCATAAAATAGGTTTTTGACAAGTTTAAGTATTAGATTTTACATTATCCTTCCATTTTATTAAAATCGTTAATTAATGAGGTAATCGTTGCATCATCATGGTGTCATAAAACATTTAATTTATTTAATGTATAAAAATTATAAAAAATTACCATGATGTAGGAAATCTTTTTATATTTCCAATGAATATTTATAGTCAAAATTTTAACTTATATAACCCAATGTAATATTTTTTTTAGTAAAACAACACATGTTTGTGTCAATTTTATTTTTACTTTAAATAAAAGGTTATTAATGTCATTTTCTTACACAAGTGGCTCCATTGGGTCCCCAAGTTGACACATGGATTGTCTTGGTCGTCCATGACTCACCCAATAAGTTTAGAATAAGTGTAAAGGTAATTTCATATTCTTATAATATCATTTTTACCTTAAATTTCACTAATTACCTTTAATCGCGATTAATAAAACTTAAAAGTTACTATTCATCAAAAATTATTTTAAACCCATTGAACCACATTTTACTTCCTAATGACAATGATGTATGTCGGATTTTTGAAATTCAAATCACAGAGGTGGTCAAATTTCATTTAAACGAAAAATCAGTTTTTTTAACTACCACTTAGTGGTTTCACTATTCATCAAAAATTGATGTTTTTCAGAAATATACCAAAATTTCACCCTAAGCTATAATTGATATTCTAAATTAAAAAATGATTTCTATTTTAAAAAAATCCAAACATATAATTTTCATTAATTAATTTTATAATTAATTCACGTTGTCAAAAAAAATAGCGTGTTTTTAAGAAATAATATATATCAAAAGATTGACACTCGTTTATGTCCAATTTCAATGTGAAATTAATTCTAATGACCACCATTGGATAAAATGGTAAAAATATATTCTAATTATACTTTAAAACCACTCAATAGTATAATTTATCACTATAAATTATTTTGATTAAAAAATTTCTTTTTAAGTTTTTTTTCTATTCATAAAGAATTGGAAGTTCTCAGAAAATTACAAAAATAATCAACTTAGGATAATTTAGATATTCCGAATACAAAAATTAATTCCATTTTGAAATATAAAATTTATATAATTTTAAAAGGTGGGTATTACTATTCATAATGGCTACTTTTATTGGCCGCAGTGTGTTAGAACTTGAGGTTGCGTACAACACACGCTGCTCTATTATTCAAAGAGAAGCGTACCATGGAAGCTTGGGGTGTTACAGTCCCACGCACTATCATTTTAGATTGGGATGCCCAATTTATGTCTCATTTATGGAAGAGATTTCAGAGGGAGATGGGTACACAGGTGCTTTTGGGAACAACAAACCACCCTCAGACTAATGTCTAATCAGAACATATGATATAAGTGCTAGAGGACATGTTGCGAGCATGCATCCAAGATTTTGAGGGCTCTTGGGAGAGTCACATTCCCTTGGTTGAGTTCTCCTACAATACTAGTTATAAGGATATGATATAGATGCAATTTTTTGAGGCTTTATACAGTAGTCCATGTCGTTCTCCCCTGTGCTAGTTAGAGGTAGGTGAGGTAGCTTTACTAGGGCCGTGTCTCATGAAAGAGACTTCTGAGAAGGTCCGGATGATTCTTAAGTGGATGGTTATTGCATAGTATTGTCATAAATCATACGATGATCATCACAGATTACCTCTAGAGTTCGATGTTGAGTATCGGGTTTTCTTTCATGTTTCACTGAGGTTGGGACATAGGCAGATCAAGAGATAGGGTAAGCTTTCACCGTGATATATCAGGTCGTTCGAGATTATGGAGAGAGTCGGGTAGGTTGAAATTACCTCATAGGTACCGAGCCATGTATGACATCTTCTATGTATATCATCTATGCCACTATCACTCAGACCCATCTCACGTTTTTTAGTCCGAGGAGGGTGAGATTCAGGTTGATTCATCCTTTGAGAAGCATCTAATTCTTATAGTTGATAGGAGCACGAAGGTTCTCTGAGGCCAGTTAGTTCCTATAGTATAGGTTCTATGGAATCATGGTCATTTATAGGAAAAGACTTAGGAGAGGTAGGATGATGTATGTGCTTAGTGGCCAGAGTTTTTCTCAGATGAATCTTGACCACCCTTCAGGGAGCAATTTGGGGACAAATTGCTATAAGGGGGGAAGATTGTAAGATCTCAGGTTTTTCTTGAGGTAAGGATCTTAATTTTCAAGTTAAATTTGTTTTTTTTTTTGTATTATACCCTAATCCGATCCATGGGCTAGTAATGTTTTTTTTAAGAAAGAAGGAGGAAAGAGGCTGAAAACTAGCTGCAGGCTAGGTACACATTGTGTACTTGGCCAACATGTCGTGTACTATCCCATCACAATGTGTATCGTGTATGGTTTAGAAAAAAATAGGGTAGTACATGTCGTGTACTTGTCTTACGCATCATGTACTAGCACGCTGGGTTTTTTATAAAAGAGGCAGTAGCCTCATATTTTGGCGGATAGATGTTTTCCCTCCGTTTTTGAGAGACAAAACACCTCTATTCTAGTTTTTTAGTTTCATAAGCCATCCAGAATTAATTTATTTCGTTGTCTATCACGTTGGAATAATATTATTAAGTACACAATACATTTTTTTCATTATTGATTCTTTGGAACAACTATTATGTTATTTGGATTTAGGCTCATATGCCCTAATATCCCGTTCTTAGTCTGTTCTTTAGATTTCTTCTAAACTAGGAAGAATCAAGAATTGATACTAGACGAGTTGTCTAATACCAAGGCGAGGTAGGTGTTATATACTTTCTTTCATCTTTTTGGGTGCTTTTAGAGCATTTTTTCCTTTTTTCTGCCTACCGAACTTTCTAGCAAGGCCTTGTTTTTTAGTGATTTGTTTGTCATAGGCTTATTTGGACCTAGTGAGGATGATCATAGGTTCTATTTAGTTGCGTTGGCACCTGTTACATGATTTAAGGTCACCCAAGGGGTGTGCCTTAATTAAATAACCTATTTATTCCTATTTAAACCATCCAAGGGGTGTGTTCTTGTGCTTTCCTAGTTAGAGGAAGCTCATTAATGCATTGATAGATTGAATAGTTTACTTAAGAGATGTATTACATCCTTGCCTTGTTATATCTGGTTAATCCATGCTTGTTTAATTTAATTGTGATTATTGAATGGATGATATGGGTGGGTATAACTATATAAAATTTTAATGGAATGTTAAATGGATTATATGGTAGGGTATGACCATATGCTTGTTGTTGATAATTGTTTTTCATGAGTGGGTATACTCATGGCTTGTACAGGTTGATGTGAGTGGTTATACTCACATGGAATGTTTATTTAAAATTAAATGGTTGAATACATGAATGAATGGTTGATTGATTCCATGGACTTATCTCTATAGATTTGGAACGTAGTAGTGGGCACCTTGGGTTGACTCTTCCCCTTGGGTTTTGATTTCATGGGATGCCTCGGGTATTTCTACACCATGGATCCAGCTTTCTTAGGCTCACGTAGGACTTTCTATTTCCATGATCCTAGGACCCCAACTAGTCCCTAAACAAGTTTCCACCAAGGAATCCCAAGGGGCTCGATGGGATACCTTGGACAATCTCCTTGAATCCGGCCCTCCATGGTCTAGATATATTACATGTATGCCCTAGTACGTGACACCTTAGATCCAGCACTTGGGGTCTAACTTTTCACTATACGTCATGGTCATGGGATTATAATTTTCACTATATAGAGTGGTTGTGGGACTCTTAACTTATTTATATAGTGTGACTATGGATTTTTTGGTATTGATGGATCTATGGCGTGGATGTGTGACTTGTTTAGTTTTGTTTTAGCTGCCTTGTTAGGAGCAGACTCTTTTACAGGTATCCTTAAGGGTTGGTTGGTTTTACTTACTGTTATAGACTTATGTCATGGGAATACACACTTACTTTACCAGTTGTTTACACTTTTTATCACATTTCATATTGTTGTTATAATTGTATAGACCTGGGTGGTTTCCTACTGGGATATTTATCTCACACCCTGTTTGGGCCTCCACAGAGACCCAAACAGATTATATGGTTGCATATGATGATAGGGGAAAGTGCCCTAGTACAGGTTGTTGACTGTGGCTTTGGAGTAGGGGACCATAGAAAAAATCTGAGGCTTGCGATGCTGGGATACCTTTTTGGTCATTTGTTCTTTTTAGGATACTTGTATTGTATTGTATTTTCATGTACTATTTTGGATTCTTTCTATATACTTGTACCATTTGAATCGTTTTTTATATGAGACATTTCTAGTTATTTTTATGTATTCATATCCTACTTTCCTTACTTTCTATTGACTTTTGTTTATTTCTCTTCCTCTATTTATATTATGTTTTACTTCTACTGTGATTCTCTAGTAATGAGGGAATAGTCTCCCCACTGACTCACCTAGGCCCTCGCTACAAGTCAGCAGCCTCTAGCATTTGCATAGATGCGCTTGAGGCCATGTGGCCTACTGGGATCAGGGCACTATTTTAAGTGGCATCCAGGCCTAGGATGTTACAACCTCAATTGAGTGATATGCATGATATTCCATTTCTTATGTAAGGTTTATCAGTTTGAAAAATAAAACTATTGTGGATAATTAAATCATACTATGTTTATTTTTTATTCATGGATTAAATATCAAGATACTATTTATTGATTCATGATTCAGTCCAAGTCCAAATGAGAAATAAATGGATAAGTTCTTGGTGTGACGATTCTGGGATTTCAAATATGATTATTTGGAAAATCAATTATGAAGATCAAAAGATGGTGGATTTATCAAAATATTATTATCCTATTTAAATGAGGGTATTGGTTATTTTTGTAAAATAAAATGATATAGTATATTAATAACATAATATTCAAATATCATGGGGAGAAATTAAAAATTAAATAATTTATGGATCATGGGGGATAGACCCATGTGATTCTATTAAGAATATTAAAAATATCACAATGCTCAATATCATGGGATTTATATATTTAGAAAATAGAAAACATTCATGTGATATACTAATATAATGAATATAAAAATGATAAAAAGAATATTATGTTGAGGATTATAAGTAGATATCATGAAGAAGAAATGGATACTACATTATTTTTATGATTCAATATATTAAAGAAATTATGTGAGAGATAAGTCAACAGTATTTAAAGAGAAAGGATCTTGTAAATCAATGAATAAGAAAAATCATGATTGAAGACCTTCCCTATGATATCCTCATAGCATAAAATATTAATAATATATAAGAAGAAGATAATTGAGTAAAGATGATACTATTATTTCGACTATAAATTATATGGTTCAAGGCACTTAAAAAATAAGAAGAAGATTGAGACAATGTAAAGAGACCAGTTGTCTATATGCATTGATCATTTTGATATTGAATTGAGATGAGGAGACCGACATGAATAATACTATAGAAAATTAACTTTTTTATTTAGAATACTATAATTAAGGAAAATAAATTTCCAATTAATCTAGTGAATACCTAGTACAGATTAAAGATATTATTAAATAGTGAGTTTAGAGGACCCATTGTAAACTGGAAAGATCCAGTATAGATTACCAATTGAGATATTAAAAAAATCAAGAGACAACATAGGATTTTAAATATATAACTATAGGGTTAATTATGATACCTTCCCCACTTTTATTCACTTGAATATTATAGTAAATATATTTTTCTCGGTCTTAATCCAAATATAGAAAGGAGTAAGTAACCATATTAGGATCGAACCTTGAAAAAATACCATGTGTTGTTCCTTATTTTTATTTACTACATTTCATGTGTTGTGGTGTGTTGAGAAATCATAAGCATATTCATTCACCCTAACAGGTTTGGAGGTTTGAATATTAATAGGAGTAATAACAAGAGATAAATGATTTAGAGAAACTAGTTCACACTAATTCACCAATTCCCCTCAGTGTGACTGTATAATCCTATTGGACCTAAAAGAGGCCATGGTAGGGTATACTATTTATTTTTGGTGAATTTTGGCTGAAATATTGATGGTAGGTAATTTTTTATAGATTTTTGAAGGATTTTGGTGAGAATTGTTGGCATTTTGATCTCAATTTCTTTTTCTTTTCTTAGAGTTATATTGTTGAATATTCATTTTTCATAGGGGATTCTGATTCTCTATCTATATTATTCTTCTATTAATGTAGATTAATCATGCTATAGTTTTCTTTAGATAATAATATTAATAAATATAATAACTGAATAGAAATTAATTGGAAGAGAGTCTAGAATTTTTTAATTATTTTCCTTTATTATTACCATGTTGATATCTTTTGGTTTTTTATTAATCATGTTGTTATGATTTTATTCTGGTAATTGACATACTAAATTATGTTCAATTGATTAAATAAATTAAATATGATAATGGAAGGAATAAAGTGGAAATCAGGAATTATTATTTATTGTTATTGTGATAAGAATGACTTGACATATAATTCGTGAAGTAAAAAAAATGAATCTTTCTTATTGTTATGAAAGAGTTGTGTTGTTACTTTGTTGCGATAATGATATTAATTCCAATATATTTAGTTTATTTTGGTAGATAATATTGATATGTGTCTCTTTCCTATGATTATAGGAGAGTTGGTGTTATGGACAATGGTGGAGTGAGGTGGTGGAGGTTAGTGAATCATAGTTTCCTGAGGATATAAAGGCATGTTGTATGAATTAATGAATTAAAAAGTGTAATGGTAATGGGTTGCTCTGAATAAGTAAAGTGTTGAAGATATATACAATGAAACAATGGGAATAATAGGGGTAAATCGTTTGTAAAAGATTAAAATGTGGTAATTATTGGTGTCTAGAATGTAGTGTGTGTATTAAATGAACATGATTTATTAATGGTTAGTGTGGGATTGAGAATAAAATATGAAAAGGGGAGAATATGTGTTTTTATTGTTTATCAGTTGTGGTTTTGGTTTGGTATGAGTCTAGAGGTGGTAGTTGTTGTTGTTATTGTGCAGTGGTGGCGATGTGGATTTAGTTACTAACTCTAGTAGTTTTGTGTTTCAAATTGGACCCTTAGGTTGGGATTGTGTGCTCTAATATATATATTCATATTTTTGTTTTATTTCTTACCCAAAATCACCTAAGTCGATTAACCTTACAGATTTCTATATTCAGGTTTTGGATTATGGGTATATCCTTAACATCTAGTATATGGTTGATATGGATGACTAAAAACTCCCCCTCTCCCACTTTCTCTTCCAGATGTAGTGTGGTGATATGGAAATGATGTGATGGTGTAGGAGTGATGTGATTATGAGTATGTGATGCATTTATGTGGTAGTGATGCATTTATATGGTGGTATATGGTATGAGGTTTTCATATGATGTATATGGATATAGTTATGTGGTTATGGCTATGATGTGGTATATAGTATGTGATTATATAGATATATAAGGGGTGGGAATTTTGGGACATATGTTTTAGGGACATGAGGGTAACTAGATTAGTGAGGAAGCTGAAGTAGGGTATTATATTAATATATTTTTATAATTATTATGTTATTATACTTGATTATGTTTTTGGTGAGTGTGTCTTGGTGAGTATTGGTCATACTTGACCTTGGGATTGGTAATGAGCTAGTTTTTCTACTTTCTTACAAATGATTTAGTATGCTTATTACACATTTATATGGGTGTTTTCAGGGAGGAACCTACTAATTATACTTATATGTTCATCTATGTATTATATATCTTGTTTTTATAGGTTTTCAAGATGAATATGGTTATCAGGATGGACATTACTAGCTCATGGTGCGATGGTTTCTTGGATTTGGTATTACTGCCTTAGGATTTTCCATTTTGGTATTTATTTTAGAGGCATTTTTTTATTCTAATATGATATTACATGAATTTTTGGGATTATGATTTTTATTTTATATTTATCAATTAATCTTATTGGTGGTTTTTTATATCATTCCTAGGATTATGAGGGTAATGCCTCTTATTATGTGTGATTCATTCCCTTTGTGTTGGTTTCCAACCTGTGGCATATTAGAGGTGGTATTCAAATGTTAATTTCATCTTCACTACTAAACCGAGAGAGTATCTATTAGAGGTGATTTTTTATAAGTAAATATAATAATTATTCTTTATTGCATACTTTTCTAATCCCTATGTATTCATTATTTAATAACCTGGAAAGATTGATTTTTTACTCAAGATCTAGGAAATGTATCTTCTTAGGATACAGTAATGGTGTGAAGGGTTAATTTATGGAACCCTGCTTCCCACAAACTTATCATCATTAGGGACATATTTTTTGTATAAATACAATTTGTGAATGAAGATTTATGGAGACATTGAGAAAGATAATGAAAACAAATACAATAGAAAATTTGTAGGATAAATCAAAAGAGAAACCTATTTCTTCTTGGGTTTCTAATGATCAATTAATACTTAATAAATGTAGAAAATAATAATAAGAAACACTAAATTCCAAAATCAATTTACATAAAATGAAAAACCAAGTAAACTTAAATAAAGAAAAAATATTTACCTTATACTGAAGATCCTCTATAACTACTTCCACCATGTGATTAGTAAAGAATATTAAGAGGCCTCCAATGTAATCCATCCTCAATAGCATATACATGGGTTCTACTGAATCACCCATCATATGGTAAGGACTATTCTCATTCCCCTGATATTCTAGTATATCATAATTTAAATAGAGGAGAAGGATAAATCTTTGATAGACTCCAAAAATCCATCAAAAACCCATCTCCAAGGGTTTGTCCTATTTTTATAAGATTAAGGGACATTCCCCAAACCCCATAAATTTACTCATGTTCTACATAAATCATGAGTTAAATTTATGTAGCTAAAAAAATGTGTAACACATTGTCCATGCACTTAACTCTAAAGTGAATTGATTATCTATATGTTAATGATATCTATGTAGTATAATAATATTAATTTTAAATATAAATGACCTAATTCCATATAAATCATATAGTATGATATATCAAAATGGTTGGGGAATAACATCTTCATATTTCCCTTTATGATATGCCTAAACCAATAGAGGAAAGGAAAAGTCATAAGAAAATCTTATTTACTCAATAGGAGAATCAATTAAGTGAACATAAAGCTAATATAGTAGTCTATTATATGTGATATGTTAGATAGGTTCTTATGTATGGTTTTTTAATCATTATTAAAGGATTTTAAGAATATAAAATGTATCACGTCAAATTAAATTAAATTTCCACTTTATGATTATTTTACATTGGCTGCATATATTTCATGAAGTGAAATGATAATTAAACTATCTTAAGTTGAGTTATCCCAAACCAATTTTCATTATGGAGTATTATAGGTTTTTAAAAAAAATTATGGTTATCATGATTAATATTTTTATATCATGATATATAATATTCTCATCAGGTAAATAAATGGGTTTTATGCATGAAATAACTCATGAAGTATACCATATACAGTGACATTCATGATATCTTTGGTATACTAGGGGTAGATGGTTCATATTTGGAGTCCCCAGTACCTAATGTTGGTTAGATACCTAGAATGATAACCTTCATACTTTGATACCTTTATTATGTGATCCTTAAGACTTAGAAAATTAGTGGTTTTTTGGGTATGTTATTGATCATGTCTTCAATTGGAGATTAAACAAGATGGGTTTTTTCCTCTCATATAATGAGTATGACATCTTTTACCTTGATTGATATAGACTAATAAAGTGTATGGTCATACCTAGATAACATATATATTGTGTTTATTGATCTAGTGAGGGTCATTTGATGTGATCATCTATAAAAGTGAATGACATGTGGTGTGTCCATCAACTTGGTCAATCTATACTCAAAGGATTGATAAAGTAAGAGGATTTTATATGGAATTGATATACACTATGTTCCATGGTCACTCAATGTCATAGAGAAATGTATCATATAAAAATTCATAATTATATATTATGTAGTCAGTGAATATAGGTATAAAGAAGCATATTTTTAATAGAGATCACACTAGATCTCCTTTTTTGATTATATAGAATTGATGTTTTTATAGAGGCTTATCTTTTTTTACATTTATGGACTCATAAATTCATATTTATTTTCAATGTTAAAAAGGATTGTGGGGTCACACTTTGTTCTTTAATGGATGGGGGCTGATTTTGACTCAAATAGATGTCCTAAAAGTGTTTTAGAGTTTACCCAGAAGGGTTTTGGATGGGTATTCACAAGTTATTTTATATGATGTGGTACAAGGTGAATTTTGTAATAGATTTCCAAAAAAATGGAAGGTTATAATATAAGTATAAGATTGAAATTGATATTCCCTAAATCCATTATATCATAGTGTATGATATGTGAATGTCGTATAAAATGACATGCATGATTCTATGGTATATCATATGCCTTTTTTTATAGAGTAGGGTGTAATATAGTGATATTACACCTCTACCTATACCAAGTTATATTTTATGGCTAAATCGTATCAAAAAATTTTATGATATGGGCCAATATGATTAAAAAGAAGTTGTTTAACATTAGGTTATTTTCACCTTAGTAGAGGGAGTATGATGGTAGTATTTAAGGGATATTCATCAAGCATATTAGAGGAAGACATTAGAAAAGTTATATTTTTTGTAAGGTATACGTTTTTTTTCATCATTTATGTTTACATAGTTCTAGGTTTTATTTATAATAATCATGGTAATTTGTGTTTATATTTGATATTATTATTGTAAAGAAAGAGATTAATATAGGTAACTTCTTAGATTGATACACAATTTAATAATTGTTCTTAAGAGAGAGAAATCCATGTGTTAGAGTAGACCCTTCATGAGCAACCCAACTATTGAATTTGTTCAATAAGTGGATCTCGATACTTATAAGAATCATAGAATTATTCACACAAGTTTTCAATAACATTAAATATAAGGGGTTTAGGTAGTATCCATGTAGCCTAAATAAATAGGCCAAACACATATGGATGGGTGTTATATGGATTTATGGATTCTCCTAAAGCTTTATCCTTATCCTCTCTTTACACTATAAGATAATATTATATCATTGAATGATAAGGTTCCTAGTGGGGATTTTTAATGAAATGTATGATGTATAAATGATGGTTTAACCCTATATTTGGAGATAGGTGACATAGTCCCTCCCCCAATGTTGGGGAAGGGAAAGCTAGAATGAGATGCAATCTCATTTTCTAGTATAATGATCAGGACTCACAATTTATTATATTAGAGGGTGAAATAGTGGTGGATATATCCCCATTTTTGAATATAAAAGGTATGAACCTCCTTAATTTATGATTGATGGAAATTTTTTTCATCATCATCCTTCAGCATTGGATTTTTATCAGCGTGTTAATTATGATTGGGGTTTGAAGAATCATGCAATGGTAAGTATCTTTGATGCAAAACATATGCTCATACAATTTTCAAATGAGGTATATTTTAATCAAGTTTGGTAACATGATTCTGAAGTCTTCAAGGTGGTGTGATTATTTCTATTGAGGTGGTCATTTAATTTCTCTATGAATAAGGATCCACCAATATCTGTGGTCTAGATCAGGTTTCCCCAATTCCCATTTTCATTCCAAAATCCTTCTATTATGAACTGATTGGGTAATGTATTAGGGCATTATATTTTTCCATATTCCCATACACTTTCTCTAAAACACCTTATTATCACTTAGATATGTTTAAAAGTAAATATCACCAACACTCTGGTCAATTTTATTTGGATTTTCATCTTATAGGATCTTTGGTATAGGCAAACCATCTTCTATGAACCTAATATTGGGTATTGCATTAATTAATTTTTTCAAGTGCATGTTTTATATAAATACTACAAAAGAAAATTTGTAATAGATATTTAATATGATCTTCTTAAATTTTATATAGTTTCATATAAGGCTTATATGGATAGATATCCTCAAGAGGCTTTGGCATCCTGATTATGGGAAAATAGTTTTTTTCTAAAGGTGGAAAAAATCTTGGAAAAGAGTTGCTCATTAATATATTACAATGGATAAATATTATGGTGATAGTTAGTATAAGTAAGTTTGTAGTTATATAGACAAATGTTTCCTGGCATTTTGCTCTTCACTAGAAGATGAAATTATTTTTGGCTTCCTTAATTACATAAAGGAAGTTATAATAATGTAGGAAGGTGATGTAGATACTCAAATTATATAGTGGTTCAATCCTTTCATAAATTTTTTATAGTTAACATTAAATAAATATTATTCTTTGAATATTCAATATTTTGGGGTTAGAGGGTAGTCTTCTAAACGGGAGTAAATATATGGGATGCAAAGCTAGGCAATACTGGCAAGTTCATCCTAGTGGATCAATAAAAGATTGTTCCACTTCACTGCTAGTTAGAATTCCTAGGAAAAATATTAGGGAAAATGGGTAAAAAATGCAAGAGGTAAGGAATATAGTTAATTATAGGAATAAGAAGAAAAATACTAAAAAAATATCCCTAGGTGACTTTAAAGTGAGTTTATAAAAGTCATCAAAAGAGGATTTTGATGGTCTATAGGGATTTTTCCAAGACAGGAGGATTGCTATCATGATTCAACTGAGCATGATAAAAATATTAAAACTATTATTTTATTTATATTGTGTTTGGATAAATTAAAAAGGGTATTATTTCCTTGGTCATTTCCCATTGTTCCATGGAAATAATGTGAGACATCGTAGGGATTACTTCAATTTGTCCAAACCAATGATTACCAGATCAGTTTATAAAATGGTTATGGTAAATGGTGAGGGACTAATGGAATCTAGGATATAATCAAAATATTCTAAGCTCATGAATAATCAATTATTCACAGCTTCTAAGAGGGATATTATGCTAGTTTGTGAGGATATAGACCAATAATCTATCCATAATGGTAAGGGATTAAGACATCAAAATTACAAGGAATTTATCATTCCCATGTTTTTCTCAAAAAATATGAAAGTTTCTTATGGAAATTTTGGCATGGATTCCTCTAATACTATAAAGATTTTTTAGAACCATTTTTTGATTTAGCCTTAGAATACAAAAAAAATAAAGAAATAAATTGTTCTTTATAACCTCAAATATGAAGTAAAATAATGGTTTTATTTGTACCTTGATGCTACTATTTTTGATTTAGAGTCAAATTATTTTCCCATGGATAACTATCTCATGATTTTAGACTTTATTATGTTTATGATTTAATATAATCTCTTGATTATCCCCAATAATGATTTGAAATACCTATCTTATAAATATGGAGTGTCACCTCTGTTATATATAGTATTCAGATATAGTGATTTTTCATTTTATGTGTGGAATTATTGTAGTCTCTAGGTGAAATTATATATGGATGGTTTTTGGGTTTGGTATATGTGAGGTTTTAAACATAACATGAAAATTTGTTCACATGAATTTTCAAAACAAAATCAACTTTTAGGGTAAGTTCATTGCCTATACGATGGGTGATTTTGTATAACCTTTGGATACACCATGAAGAATGGAGTCTATTGAATACCTATTTTTATATATCATAAACCATATGGTATATGGTATTTTAATAGGATATTTGGTGTTAGGTATACATTTTTACTTCATTTTTGTTTCCATGTTTTTAGGTTTCATGTATGGTGATCTTGGGATTTATGGTTTCTTATTGTTTCATCTATATTGATTATGTGTTATTAAATCCTTAGAAACCCAAAAATGGTATGAGTGAAATGTTATGTTCATTTTTTCTTATACTCGATAATAAGAAACCCATCATTTATATTAAATCATTACGAGAGCATGATGATCAATAACTAGTTAAGTCTGAATCATGAAGGTAAACTTGATAGAAAAGAGCACTAATATGACACTAAAAAATTTTAACTAAGATAAATATGATATACCACTTTTTTACATAGTATAGAGAGTTATATTATTTTAGGGAATTAACCCAAATTTTATATGTATCTTCATGTATGGTAGTGATACATATGGTACTTTAATCATTAAACAATAATAAGACTTAGGATTTTGTTTCATTACCACACATAAGAAAGGCTATTAGAAAAAATGGATCTTTAAGATCAAGAAGGGTGGTGAGGACCAAGTGGGAAGATAGCATGTTATATTAGTGGTAGAGTATATTCTTCAAATAAAGGTAATGATTTCAAAAAATTATTTTATCTTTTTCTTATTATTATGATTGTTCAAGTGGTTTCAGTGATGTATATTATATATAGTTTATATCTAGGTAAGATTGATGTGAATACAACACTTATACATGGGGATATTGATGAAGAAATGTATATGATTTGGTCATGAGTTATTATAGAATAATTCAAATAGAAATTGGTTTATATTTTGAATAAATATATGTATGGTCTCAAGAAGGTCTTAAGATATTGGTATAGGAGATTTGATTTTTGTATTATAAGCCTTTGATATGAAAAACTTCATTTAGATCATTGTGCATATTTTAAAGGTTTAAATGGTAATTATTTTATCATTATTCTATTGTATTTAGATGAAATTTTGGTTATATGTCTAGAAGATGAAGGCATGGTTGTCTATAGAGTTTGATATAGAAGACTTAAGACCAAAAAACGTGATTCTTGGGTTGAAATTTTACTGAGATATAAATACTTGGAATATTTTGATATCATAGAAGTATTATTTGGGGTAAAATACTTTAAAAATAAATATTATAAATCAATATATACCCCTCTTATCATTAATTAAAATTATTATATATGATAAGTCCTAGTGGGGAAGCAGGGTGGATGAATATGTTTTTGAGTACTGTATACATCAGCAGTGAGGAGTCTTACGTGTTGTATATGCACTTAAATAAGGTGAATCATATATTACAATGCACATGGATTATAGGTTATGATAACTATTATATGGATATTATAGCATATTATATAATCAAATCTTATAAAAGGAACAGGATTATTTTTCCATTCATTTCATATTGTATGATATTCCTTACAATTAATTTTCATGGGATGTCTCATGTATGCAACTCATATTTTGAATATTTATTGGTTTTAATTAATTTTTAATGGATTAAACATGGTGTTCATGCCTTCATTAAAAAAATTAATAAATGAACACCTAGTATTATTTAACACATGAGTGTCATGAGATGACCCCCAATGCATTCAAGATAGAAGACACTCTTCATTAAATGAAGAGTATTGGGATTCATATAAAAGGATATAATCCTTATTCATATGGGTACCCTGGTTTCTTATGAATACTGTCAAAACATTCTTCACTCTGGTATGTTTTTCATCACTTCATAGTGAAGGAATAAGTACCCAGTGTACAAGGATTATCAAGAGACATTATGGGATCTGAAGGTATGTCGATCACCTATAAAGGTTAAAATATTTAATTTACTTCTTCTTGATCTTCATAAAACATTCTCCATCAAAGATTGAAAATTTAGGTAGTTACTATCACATTTTAGGTATGTGTGTTTCTTCATTTCCATGCAGTTTTTATTCTAAAAAATAGATCGGGCATGTTTATTGGGTTCTTACATTGCCAATAATCATGTGATGATCTATCTAACCCCATCAATGGTATCAAATCCTTTTTATTTAAGTATTAAATGTGTTAATCTACTGGTTTTTCAAAGTTTTTAAATATATTAATGTTTTTAAGTGGTATTATAAAATTTTATATTTATGTTTCATCTATTTTTATTAATCGTGGTGTATTATTAAAATATATAATATGGTATGATATATATGAAAATAACAGGGCTGAACTATGAAATATGATATCATATATGATATCATGAAATAAAATATAAATCTATGGTTTCTTAAAATAGAGTATTGTAATATAATTATAATTCCCACTATATTATTAAATATGATAGTTGTTATTTAATAAACCCTATCATAAGAAATGATATGAGTAATGTTATATAATTGAATGAAATATCATAAAATACAATTGGTACACAAGTCTTCTTCAGTCAACTGTCATTTATATTTTTTTGATTGAAAATATGATTATTTTTCATAAAATACAACATGAAAAAAATCAAAATAAAAATATTTTTATGATTTTTCTTATAGTTTTAAAAAAAATCAAATTATAAGTATTATTCCATGTAAAATAGGATATTTCATGCTTAATTTAAATATGAAAATATCAAATTTGATCTTTTTTTTAATAAATAAAGTGTTTATTTATTAGTTTAGTACTTTATATTATTCATGTTTATAAATTTCTTATATAATGTGAATAATTTTTATGCTTAAATTTATGTGATGAATTTATTTTATGAGATAGAGATTTGAATTACATTCAAGTTATGACTCCATAAGACTTAATTTTTATATACTTTGAGCTCAGTTTTTTAATTGATTTGTGAGCTTAAAAATAGTTTTTGAATGTAGTTTGTGTATATTTGGTATTAGGGTTATCATGAATTAAATTATTCCTTAAGTAAATTATCCCTTGGTAGAGGGATTTTGGGTTAAACTTTTGACTAGCCTAGGGGCTTATGCCTTATTCTAAGAAAGGCATGGGATTTCTATATTTTACATCGGGCTTACTCATATAATTGTTTTCTATATCATATAATTCTAATTATATGTATGTAAAGTTATAATACCTTATTATGAGATGCATTTAGATATATAGGAATATGTATGGATTCTTTTTTGGGTGAGGGGAACAAACTTTTGGGTTTTGTAAAGAGTTACATATTAATGTGTTGTGAAAACATTAATTTGGTGGATGGAATAAGATTCCAAAACTAAATCATTACAACCATTCATACACAATGTAATAAAACATGAGTTAATAAAGATTTAAATATATGTAATAGGTTTTATATGAATGTGATGTATACTAAATTGATGAAAATTTTAAAATAAAGAACTTAATATACTAAGTATGAGATTCCATCCAAAGTGTCACTTTTCAAGACCTCAATCATCCAACCAGGTAATTTCATGCCTTATTCAGGTTCCCCTTTATTATATTATGTAAGAAAATGAAGTTATAAGGTTACCCTAATGATCAGGTCCCTGTACATGGAATTTTTAAGTTACTCTTTTATAAAAAACCCGATGTTTAGGATACCATAAAAATGGAGTTGAGTAAATTTATATGATGGATTTAGATAAATATTTTATCTACTCAGCTATCTAAGAATCATATGTGTTATTATTTTGAATACTCCCTACCTAAGTAACTAAGAGGTGATTTTAATGACATAGCAGACTCATTACTTAGTGAAATATGGATCTTGGGTCAGAAAATAGATATGATTTCTAGGGTCATCATTTTTAGTGGTAGTATATTCATTTAAAGTCCTTGATGAAAAGATATAAACATGATACTAACCCATAGATATTTTTTTGTTTTAGATTATGGATTATATTATGATAATCATATTGAGGTATCTTATAGGTATAACCTATAGAATAGTTCAAGATTAACATCTATGATTGAGAAATTATTTCAAAGTGAAGCATTAGAAGCTTCTAAATGTGAATGTTATAAAGGTTAATTTCACCAACCCTTACTCATAGGTATTGGATACTAGGTGTGTATTACACATATGTGTCGAAAAACACAAACTCAAAGATAATATTGAATTTAAAAAGGGTGAAGTAGATATTCATGTTGTTAATGGTGAAATGGTAGTTTCATTATATTTCAACACTTATGATATGACTTTACTAAGTGGATTAGTCTTAGAATTAGAGATGTGTTATTATGTTCCCATCATGAATAGAAAATTTGATTTATCTATATTTTTTGGATAATAAGGGATTATAATTCATTACTAGGAATAAGATTTGTTCTATATATATATATATGAATGAGATTTTTTATGTGTAAATTCCCCAACCCTGTAGCCCAGAATCAGTGGTCACTTTATCACATTAGCACTAGATACAAGAATTCATATCCCAAAGTACAGAATAATTTAGTAGTCTTGTAAAACTAGAAACATATTTGAATATTATATTATATTTGAAAACATAACACAACATAGTATTTTCTTTTAGTTCCTCATTATTCTATTTATAAAATTTTTGCATATCAATCATAATAAATTTCATGGTATCCTAGGGAAAAATAAACATTAGAAAGGGGTGATCTCATATGCTCAGTAAGGGTATACATACAATGAAAGATATCATGAATAAATATACATAAAAATATTTCAAGGTAAAAAATTGAAACAAATTATATTTTAATAATAACTAGATCATAATATGTAACTAATAAAGGATGATCAAATAAGACATATAAAGAATCACATGAGCTTGAAACTTATCCATGAATATTATAAATAATTGAATAATCACATGGAAATGAATAAATGATTTCATAATTATGGAATGAATAATTATAGACATCTAAAACTTGCCATTAAGGCCTCATCCAATACATCTGAAAATATTATTAAGTCCTTGAGACATGACATCAAAATAAATGGGTAATCACTTGGTCAGAACCCAAGATAGTTTCTCTCATGAGACCTACCGATGAATTGAGGTGATATAGTGGGCTCCGAACATCAATTATTAATTCTAATTCATTCCTTGTATGAATAAACAATACAACATAAGCAAAACAACTTAAATAAAATCAATAATTATCTATATTGGAAGAACTAGTCATAGATAATATAAATACTTTCCTCAATCAAAATTATCATAAACCATCCAAAAAAATATGATAAATGGTATTATTATCGAATATTATCAACATAATATTCAATAATGATTTTGATATATATTAAAATACTTTAGAAATATTACTGGAATATTTCTTGATTAAAATAAATTTTTTTTCTTTGAAAAAACTTTTAAAAAACTACACAAATATGAATGAAAACATTTTCATCTAAAATAACCTTTTACACTTTTAAGGGTAGATTAAAATCATTTATGGATAATAATTTAATTTAATTATGTTCATGCCATATAATTTAAAAAAAACATTCCTTGCACACTTTTATAAGAAAATCCAAAAGGTACTTCATTCAGAAAATAACAAGATTATTCCTTTTAAAACATTTTGAAAAAAGTAAAAAATGGGTAAAATTAAAATTAAAAAATAATTTTATAATAGTAAAAAAAATTGAAAATATTTTTAGAAAACATGGACATGGAAGATAAATATTTCATAGATGATACTTAGAAATAAACAATCCTGAATAATGATGAGATTGTAAAATAAACCCTTACCACATGGGTTTCTATTGAATTGTAAGCTCCATAAAATAAATAACTTCAAATAAAACTTTAAATACCCTGAATAAAAAGATATTAAAGATATAATATATGAAATGGGAATTATATAAACCACACAAAATAAATAAGTGGTGAATATGGCATATGACTCGCAGAAGTAAAAGTGAGACGAGAAACCCTTACCTCAGGTCTGAATTCATTCATACATGTTCAAATTTATGTATAATATATATAGATTTAATATAAATATATTATATAACCATACTCATATATATATATCATACCATTTATTATTTACCTATAATCTTTTAACACCTATTGAGAAACAATTATTTATTAAAACATTGTTTCAGGTGACAACTGCTTCGTTTTTCATGTATGTTTTTATTAGGTAGTTTCTATCCTTATACTTTTATTATAGATAAATCATCTTAAGAATATTATTCAAGGTATAAATATCATATATATTCATTATATACATATTTATAGTAATCCAAAAAAATAAATATAAAATGAATTTCACTGTTCACATAGACGGTAGGTCATACGTATGCATGAATGTTGTTTTCACTTTTCAATGGGTTGAAAGAAAGAAAGGTAAATAATATTTCACCTTTATATAATTATTATTATATATTATATATCATATATATTCATTAAATTTATCCTTGTTACCATCCAAGTAAAATATAAATGAAAAACAAACCACATCGCTTCGTGGAGGTGGAAGTCCATACGTACATATGAGTGATGTTGTCATTTCGAAAAAAAATTAGAAGATAATAAATTATATATTATATTATCATTAAAGAGGTATAATTATGTCATAATTATAATATATAATCATTATTTATGCATTTATATCCATCCATGTAAAGTGGTGATGAAAAAATAATTACATCGTTTCATGGACATGGTAAGTCGTACGTACGCATGAGTGATGTTTTCACTTCTCATAGGATGGAAAAGAGATGAAATATGGATTTACCATAATCATAATATTTCATTATATTTATGATACTTAATTTATTATTTTATTATGGGTATAAAAAATTAATAGGAAGTATAAGAAGAAATAAACTTGAAAGAGTCGGTAAAGACGATTAACTCTTCTTTAGTGAACTCCCTTTAGATCTCATCTTAAGGAACCTAGTTTTACTATTTTGGAAGTCCTATAACCTAAATTACTTCTATAAGGATTTTTATAAGATTAATGGGTAGTTTTTATATATATATATATGTCTCAAATTAGTGTAAATAAGTAAGGAAGGTGATTCCCTTTTATAATTGAGGTGAGGGGAACTTTTGCAATTTATTAAAATAACAAATTAATATAAATTATTTATCATTTCCCATTGACTCAAAATTTATAAAATTATAATATAATTTGTATATAAGTATAAATACTTTCATACAATAAAATTTGGACAAGTTTTGGATATTTTTTTACCCTTAACTTTTAGTTTCAACTCCCCATTAACCCTTTTAACAATTACTGTACTACTAAAATATTCAACTCTATAAGGGTTAATAATGTTACTTAAAATTCAAAACAAAATGTAAATATAACATGGTATATATTATTAAACATATATAATTAATTTTATGAAATATAATATTTTTATGAATTTTAATTCATTTAATAAAATATTATTTTTCATAAAATATCAATAATGTCAAATTTTAAAACTATTCATTTAGTTTGACTTTAATAACATCAAGATAACAAAATAATTAGAATAAAATGCATAAAAACCTCTATAATATGTCATGTTTATCTATAAATTTTTTTAACACATTAACTAATTCAAATTTTATCACATTTAATATTTTAACATCATTTATTTTATTTTTCTATTAATTAAATAATTATTGTATTAGTGTTGCACAAACATTAAAGGAAATTATATAATTTATAGAAATTAGAAATAAATTTATATTATGAGAATAATTTCATTAATATCAAAATTTATATTTATTTCCATTCATATATTTCCTTTTTCTTATCTAGACACATAATAGATATTTAAAACTATGAGAGTGACATTTTGTAACTTTCTTTGCTTTAAATATTTTAAGGGTCATTTTCATGAAAAAGTGTCCATTAAACAAGTCAATTTTGATAATAATGTGATAAGGGTATAATTAAATTCATCCAATGATAATTATAATGAAAAATTATGGCATTATCACTTAGATTTAACCTAGGTTAACCTAATTTACCCTTTACCCAGATGATAAATTTTATTACGGTTACTATTCATAATATTTAAAATTAAAAGGGTACTATTTAAAAAATTTGATCCTCCAAATTCCAAATATGTATCCCATTTTATCAAATTAATATTCTTTAAATTTTATAAATTTATTTTAAAAATACTTCATAAAACGCGATGAAAACTGTTTTTTAGAAATATATAGTTTTTATTAAAAATTCTCTTTTTTATAACAAAATGTTTTTATAAAAAATTAAATTATAAAATTGGGTACAATGAACCAAATTATATTATTTATAATATTATATAACTAATTTTACTTTTAAAATATTTTAAAATAAAATGTAAGTTTTCAAATGGTTGAAATAAAAATACAGTTTTCGATAAAAATCGATATTTTCCACTATTAATTGGAAAATAAATATTTTCACCAAAATCAAAAAAAAATACCCTAAGATAATTTTGATATGATTGTTTCAAAAATTATCTTAATTTTATCAAATAAATTCTTTGAAATTTCTAGAAAATAATCATAATATTTCCTCACAAAAATTAATAAAAAACATTTTTGAGGAAAACATATTTTTGAAGAATAAAGATATTTTACCAAAAAAATGAGTGTTTATTTACTAAGAATTAATTAATAGGTTTAAATTTAGTAGGGCATATATAAATTTCATAAAATGTTTGATCATATTCATACCCTCTAATTTATTTGCTAGGTTATAATAATCATAATTAAATAATAATATTTCGTGGTTAGTTGAAGCTCGGTGTCGAATGTTTTATACGCTATTGAACATAGTGTTATTTTAAAATATCAGAGTTTCATGCAAAAAAATCTATAAAGGATATTAAATTTATTTAAAAATAAACATACTGTAAAATTTGGGGTTCTTACATTCTCCCCCCCCCCAAATAAATTGTGCCCTTGCAATTTTAACTTGTTTTTTGTAATCAAGGGTTTGACATTTGAAAATTATTTTATGGAAAACCACATTGTAAAAAGGGTTAATAAAACATCATCTTGAAATGATGGAAATCTAAATACAAATGTCATCAGAAAACTAGCTTTTTGAAAAGGAAAAAATTATTGGGAAGTAAAAATATATAAGAAAAAACTAACACCTGGGGATTAATAGAGAATGATAGAGAACATGGTCATGAAAAAGTTAAATATCACAAAACTATAAATTCTTGATGGGTTAAAATACCATTGATTTCTTGGTATGAAAATTAAATTAATAACATTTTTATTTCAAGGTCCTCTTTCTAAATTCAGGGGATTCTTGTATTATCCATATAAATAACTCAATAAAATAAACTTACATGATTTATTTCTATGTCATAAGCATAATATCATCCTTCTGTTATTATTCAATCTATTTCCACTTCATCTATTATACTAGAAGATGGATATTTGAGATGAGTTTTTTATTCCTAAGGCATTTTTAACTAATCATAAAATCCATAAGTCATTCCTTTAGCCTCTAAATATTTAACAAAACCAAAATGTTTAGCATAGGTTATCCAATAAGATAAATCATACATCAACCTTAAATAATAATATCTAAAGTTCAACTTAATCCATCCCATATATATTTAACCTTAAAGATCCTCTAAAATATTACCGACTAAATTTAAAACCAAAAAATTTGATTAAACATTTATCCCTAGACAACATAAAGCAGTTTGTAATGTCACATTCCAAATATGAGAGTAACTTTATCACATATACTAATAAATGTAATCATCATTAAATTTATCATTATTCCATATATCCCATATTAAACCAATAACCTCAACATTAAATAATGTTTTAACCTAAAAGGTTATATAATACCATTTAGTTTACACCTCCAATAATGTAATAAAATTCTTCCCAAATAATCCTTTATGTTAAACCTAATGGTTATATATACCTCAACCAAATAAACCATCTCCTGAAATACAAATTAATCACCCCAAAATCAAAATAATTTGTAACAACCCCTATTTTTTGGTACATGAACCTTTATTCATGTATTTTTATTATATACAATTTTTGGGTTATGTTTTGGGAGGTTATAAAGGATTTTGGAAAATTTTGTAGGATTTTTTGGAGGTGCACAGTTTATGAATAGTTAGTAGAAATTGTGTTGCACATACAGAAAACTATGTACGAGAAGACAGTGGACACAAGGTAGGTGTATGGTTTGTCCAAACCATACATATTCCCAAGAGAAACCATGAATCTTGAAACAGAGGTAAATAAATGGTTGGCGCATAGTTTGTCTAAGCGTGTGATCCAGTCATACAAGTTGTGGACTTAAGATAGTAGAACCAAATGGTTGGCACATGGTTTGTCAAATCATGGGGTCTGACCATGTTTTGTATAGTTATAACTCCCTAAAAAGTGTATCTAATATGAATAAACCCCTTAATACCTTGTTTCCCCTAGTATCTCCATAACTCAAATTCCTTTTTCTCCCAATGCATGAGAGATGACCCCCTTCGATCCAGGAGTGATCCTTAAGTGGTTCAAATTGAATTGGGGTCATGGATTCATCAATATGTGTATGTTATTATTTCCCCTTCTTATATCCAAGGTTCCTCTCTCTCTCTCCTCTATCTCTCTCCATCTCTCTCTATCTATCTCTCTCTCTCTCTATCTCTCTCTCTCTCAGAATCATAGATCCTGTAAAGACCCAAACCCACAATTCCAAATTAAGTACTAAAATATAATGTGTATTTTTATTTAAATAAAATATAACTAAAAAATACACAGTACAATATACAAGTGATGACTTTTTTGGTATAGGATTTGGAGAATTAGACAAAACCATACAATTTATCAGAGTTGTACAAAATTTAACTAATTGTCTTCACATGTAATAAATCCAAATACAAAATAAGAACCTTTTAATTTCTAAAAAACCTATAAAAAATATTTTAACACTTAGGGTGAGCATAGAAATCTTAGTAATGGCAATAAAATAAGGAAAGAAACTATTAGTCCATGAATACTTATAAAAATTTTCCTTTTTCAAAATAAACTTTGGGCTCAAAATAAACATTTTTTTACCCATGAAATCACCTTTTATTACCAACATATTTCACAAAAAAAATTAATAATAAACCTAAAAGGAAAAATAAAACCCATAAATTTTTCTTTAAAAAATTAAAAACTCATGAAAAAAAATTCACAAAGTTATAATTTTGACCCTTAAAGAATACATGTACTTTCCTTTGAACATAAACCCAATAAATTACCTTATGAAAGAATGATATTTCTGTATAAAAATAGAAATCATAAAATATATCATATAAGTAACTTAGGGAATCATCTTCATACTTACTTATGATGTAAATATCATGGCTACCATAAAATAACCTTTACGGTTATACTTTAAATAACCCTCATTGTTATGCTTGGAGTAACCATTGCAGTTACATTTGGAATAACCATATGGTCGACTTCCAATATACCCAATGCATTAGAGGGATATCATGGACCCACCCATATTTGGTTTATAAAAGAATAATTCATCCTCATAAACAATTCCCAAGAACCATAACATAATATAAAACATGAATACTTGCATCATAAAAACACTCCTTGAGGAAAATCACTTATTTTAAAATAATATTGTGTGCATACAAAGGAAAAAATTTATTTGAAAATAACAATGTAATCATGTAGTAAAGTAAACATAAAAAAATTAAATCTTCATGAAATAAGGAATATCCTGTCATGCTATATAATTTTTAAAAAATCATTCCTTTTTTCTTTTATAAAAATAAACTTTAAAATATGATTTTTAAAAGAAATCCCCTTAAATAAAGACTTAAAAAGATCCCTTTTTCAAAAAAATTGAGATAAATTATAAATTTTAATGTTTAAAACATTAATGTAAATATTAGTAAATTCATAAAAATAATTTTAAAAATAGGGACATGAAAGATAAATATTTAGAAAATAAGTCTTTATAACATTTAAAAAGATGTTTCTTAGTTGAAGAGTCCCCTACCTTATGTATGAATGCATTCTGCACTTGCACTTAAAATCCTAGATAATAAAATTATATTATTTAATTAATTAATTCATAACTTATTCCACATATATTTTATTTATTATAATTTTATTAAGTTCATTTATGGTCATCTCAATGAGTTATAAATATCATTTTTTTCGTTCTCAGAGCATTCATTTCATGGTTTCATGGTTGGTTAACTTGTGTATATTTATGGATGTTCTTTTAAAATAATAATAGTACTCCATAAGTGAAATTATATGGAAATATTGTACATATATAATTTTAAATGGTCCCATATATAATTTTTCTTTCTAATATGAGGATGATTCATTTGATAAAACTTTAATGATAATTGTTTAGTTTATTATGGTTGTTTTTTCAACCATCACAAATTAGTTTCATTTTATTTAATATCATATCTATATATTAGTTATAGAACATGTAATAAGTTATAATATACTTATTAAAATATAATTTAATAATAATAATATTTTTATGACCATCCTTGAAGGTGGTAATGAAAAATGAAAACTCATTATCCATGGAGACAGATAATCTCCATAATTTGGAAAATGGTTTCCTTTCTTTGATGGATAGAATATATTCCATTAGAAATATAACATTATTGTATATAAATTATACTAGAGTTATTATTCCTTGATTTATTAATTAGGTTAATAGAATAATAAATAATAAAAAAATTAAGAGAGGTTGTTTAAGGAAGTTACCTCTTGAATATCACACCCTTTAATGATCCCTTAAGGAACTTGGAATTGGCCTTTTAGTGAGACTAGAACCTCTAAAATATGACTAGGTAAGTGTAGAATATAAATTTTAATATTATGGTCGATCTAGAAGCCTAAATTTAGTGAAATTAACTAAAGGAATGGGTTCCCTTTTAGAATTGAGGTAAGGGGTACTTTAGGAATTCTAAAAATATTAAAATATAAGAAGACTATTCTAGATACAAATAATTCAAAATAGTTCTTAAATTAATAGGGGATGAAATTTAAGACCATATAATATTCCATATGGTATTATTTAATATTTTTATTATTTTCAAACTATTTAATAAAATATTATATTCTAGAAATATCATTATTGTCAAATTTAATATTATTAATTACTATGACTTTAAAAACATCAAAACAAAGAGTAAAATTCGAAAAAAAATGTGTTATTGCATCCTAAAAATTACATAGTTATATATATAATTTTTGGATAACTTTTAATATCTCAAATTATATTTATTTTAATATTTTTAATATCATTTATTTGATTTTTCCATAAATTTAATAATTATTACATCATCGTTGTGTAAGCCTTTAAGGTAATTATTTATTTCATAAAAATTAAAAATAAATTACCATGATTAAGATAAATGTTTTAGATTTAAAAATACTATTTATGGTTGAATATTTCTTTTGGATGACCATATATTAAAAATGTTATACTTATTAAAAACAATAGTGTGCTAAGTTTGACTTTTCTTAAAATAAAATACTATAAGGGACTTAATGTCAATTTAATGGATCCAATAGGTCATAAATTTGACCCATGGATGATTATAGTTAAAACTTAATCATCCAATAAAATTTTTACACATGTTATGGTACTTTCATAGTTCTTATAATAATATTTTTACCCACAATTACCTGATTTAACCTTAACCATGGTAATAAAAATTACTATGTTTACTATTCATATTGTCCAAAAATTAAAGGCACATATTTAATAAATTTTTAAATTCTAATTCAAAAGATATAATCCATTTTTAAAAATTTTAAAAATATAATTTGTAGAATTTAATTTAAAAATAAACTATAAAAATGCAATGAAAACCAATTTTTTTGAAAAAATGCAATTTTTAAATATAAAATGTTTTTATACTAAATTTAAGTAAAAAAAACTATTCCAAAATACATAATTGGACTATTTTAAATTAAAATTAACTTATTAAATTTTAAAACTAATCCAAAACATAATTTTACCATGTAAATAAAATACAATTTTCAAAATAAAACCAGTATTTTTCATTATTCATTGAAAAATTAAAATTTTCAGAAAATTATCAAAAATTCATCATAAAATAATTTTGAAATTATAAAACCAAAAATGAAAATAATTTTTTTTCAAATAAATTTTTAAAAATTTATAGAAATTAATTATACTATTTTTACATCAAAAAGATATAAAAATAATTTTTTTGAAGAAAATATGTTTTTGATGAATAAAATGGATTTACTAAAAATATAATAGAAGGACTTTAATAAAAATATATTACTTATTTACAAAGAATTAATCAATACATTATCAATTATTATTACCATTATATATTTCATAATTTCATTAATATTGTTTACTCCCACTAATTTAAGGGCTAAGTTATAATAGTCATATTTAAATAATAAGATTATGTTGTTTGTTTAAGCTTGATGTGGCATATATTGTATGTTATAGAATGTAGTATTTATTTTTAAAAACATGTAATGTTATATCCCCCCCCCACCCCGCATTGAATTTCACCCATGTAATTCATTTTTCGTAGTTAAGAAAATTCTAAATTTCTATCTTTAGAAAGATAAAACTTCTAACGGGACTTAATTACCTAGAAGTTAAAAATAAAATTATATCACTTAGATTTATTTTTTTATCAAAAAAAATGCATAATATCTAAATTTTTCTTTACCATTCCTCTGATACCAAATGTAAATCCCCATACCCACACTTCTAGATTTACTACTAAAACATGTTTTGTATTTTTTTTAAATAAAATATAACTAAAAAATAAACAGTACATTACCTTTTTTAGTCTAAGTTTTAGAGAATTAGAAAAAACCATACAATTTATCAGAGTTGTATAAAATATAACTAATTGTCTTCGTGTGTGCTACCTCAAAATATGAAACATACACCTTTTTAATTTCTATAAAACCTATGAAAAATATTTTAAAAATTTGGGTGATCATAAAAATCCTATTAAGGTACATAAAATAGGGAAAGAAATTGTTAGTCCATGAATAATTATAAAAATTTTCCTTCTCAAAATAAACTTTGGGCTCAAAATAAACATTTTCATACCCATGAAATCACTTTTTTTCTAAATATTTTCATAAAATATTTAATAAGAAATATCAAATAAAAATAAAACTCATAAATTTTTCATTGAAAACATGACAAACTCTTGAAAACTTTTCCACAAATTTATAATTTTCACCCTTGAAGAGCACATATACTTTCCTTTGAACATAAACCCAATAACTTACCTTGTGAAAACATGATATTTATGTAGAAGCATAGAAAACATAAAATAAAACATATAAGTAAATTGGGGAATCATTTTCCTACTTACTTAAGATTTAAGGCCCAAATATATGATAAAATACCCCTTATGATTATACTTGACAAAACTCTCATGGTTATACTTGGAGTAACCAACGCATTTACATTTGGAATAACTATACAGTCAACTTATAACATACCTAATGCATTGAAAGGATATCACAAAATCACCCATATTTGGTTTATAACAGAACCACCCATCATCATAAACAATTCCCAAGAACCATAACATAATCATAAAACATGAATACTTGCATCATAAAAACATTCCTTGAAAAAATCACTTATTTTAAAAGAATACTATGCACATAAAAAGAAAACATTTTATTTTAAAATAACCATGTAATCAAGTAAAGGAAACTTCAAAATATTAAATAATTTTTAAATTAGCAAAATTTTCTCATTTTATATAAGTTTTAAAAAACATTCCTTTTTTATTTTTGTACAAGGAAACTTTAAAAGAATATTTTTAAAATAAATTACCTTACATAAAACCTTAGAAAGATCAATTTTTGAAAGAATTTGAGAAAAATTATATAATTTAATTTTAAAACACTAAGGTATATATAAATAATTTCATAAAAAAATTAAAAACATGGATATTAAAGATAAAGATTTATAAAATAAATCTTTAAAACATTTAAAATGAGGTTTTATAGTTAAAGAGTCTCTTACCTTATATCTGAATGTGTTATTCACTTACACTTAACATCCTATAAAATAAAATTATATTTTTTTAATTACTTGATTCAGGACCTCTTATACATATATTTTATTTAATATAATTTTATTAAGTTAATTTATAGCTATCTTAGAGAAATATAAAGATCAATTTCTCCATTTTGAGAGTGTTCATTTCATGGTTTAATGGTTGGTAAACTTATATATATTTATGGATGTTCTTTTAAAATGATAATAATACTCCATAAGTGAAATTATATGGTATTAATGCACCTATATAAGTTTAAATGGTCCCATATATATTTTTTCTTTCTTACATGAGGATGATTCATTTGATAAAAATTTAATGATAATTTTTAGTTTATTATGGAGGTATTTTCAGCCATCGCAAATTAGGTTCATTTTATTAATATCATTACTATATATTAGTTATAGAAAATTTAATAATTTATAATATACTTATTAAAATATTATTTAATCATAATAATAGTTTTATGACCATCCTTGAATGTGGTAATGAGAAATGAAAACTCATTATCCAAGGAGATGGTTAATCACCATAATTTGGATAATGGTTTCCTTAATTTGAATAAGAGGAGATAAGAAAAAGTCTGGATAGAATATATTCAAATATAAATATAAAATTTTAGTATATAAAAGATATTGGAGCTATTATTCCTTGATTTATGAATTATTTTAGGATAATATAGAAGAAGAAAAGAAATTAAGAGAGGTGGTTTAAAGAAGTTACCTCTCTAATATCACCTCCTTGAAGGATTCCTAAAGGAACTTGGAATTGGTATTTTGGTGAGACCGATACCTATATATTGTGGATAGGTAAGTGTATAAAATAATTTGGTAGATTATGGTTGATATAAAAGGATAAAAGTGGTAAAATGAAGTGAAGGAAGGGGTGCCTTTTTATAATTGAGGTGAGGGGTACTTTAGGAATTTAAAAAATATTAAAATATAAGAAGACTATTCTAGAGCCAAATAATTTCAAATAGATCTTAAATGAATAGGGGATGAAATTTTAGACCATATATTATCCCTTATGGAATTATTAAATATTTTTATGATTTATAAATAATTTAATAAAATATTATATTCATGAAATATCATTATTATCAAATTTAATAATTTTCATTACTATGACTTTAAAAACATTAAAAAAGAGTAAAATTCAAACCAACTATTTTATTATATCCTATAAAATTAATATTTTTCTATATAATTTTTATATCACCTTTAATATCTCAAATTATATTTATTTTAATATTTTTAATATCATTTATTTAATCTTTCCATTAAGTTAATAATTACTACATCATCATTATGCAATCTTTTAAAGTAATTATTTTTCCATAAAATTTAAGAATAAATTAAAATTATTAAGATAAATATTTTATATTTTAAAATAATATTTATTGTTGAACATTTCTTCTTGATGGCCATATATTTAAAATGTTATACTTATTAAAAACGATAGTGTGAAAAGTTTGACTTTTTTTAAAATAATATAAAATAAGGGACCTAATGTCAACCAAATTGATACAAGTGGAATAAATTCAACCCATGTAAGGTTTTGGTTGAAACTTACTCATATAATAAATTTGGGACAAGTTTTTGGGTAATTTCATAGTCCTTATAGTATTTTTTTACACATAATTACTCGATTTACCCTTAACCATAGTAATAAAAATTACTAAGTTTACTATTCATATTATCCAAAAATAAAAGGGACCTATTTACTAAATTTTTAGCATCAAATTATAAATATAAAATCCATTTTTCAAAATAAAAAATACATAATTGGTAGAATTTAATTTAAAATTAAACTGGAAAAATGCAACAAAACCCAGTTTTTTTGGAAAAAATACCATTTTTAAATATAAATTGTTTTTATACTAAATTTGAGTATAAAATCCATTTTAAAAACTTTAATTGTATTATTTTAAATTAATGGTAACTAATTAAACTTTAAAAAAAATAAAAAACAAAAAATTTACCATTTAAATAAAATACAGTTTTCAAAATAAAATTAGCATATTTTATTATTCATTAAAAATTTAATAGTTTCAAAAAATTCACAAAAATTAATCAAAAAATAATTTTCACATGATAAAACCAAAAATAAAATTATTTTTATCAAATAAATTTACTAAATTTTCCAAAAATTAATTATATTTTTTCACATAAAATGAAATAAATATCGTTTTTTCAAAGAAAATATGTTTTGATGAATAAAATGGATTTACTAAAAATATAATATAATGACTTTACTAAAAATATTTTACTTATTTAAAAATAATTAATTAATACATTATCAATGAGTATGACCATTATGTATTTCATAATATCATTAATACTCATCATTTCTACCAATTTAATGGCTAGGTTATAATGGTCATATTTAAATAATAAGTTTTCATTATTTTTTAATCTCGATGTGTCGTATCTTGTATGATATCAAAGATAATATTTATTTTTTGAAAACTTGGGATGCTACAGATCTAGTCCATTATGAATAGATTGTAACATTTTGACCCCATTATCCCAGAGCTTATTCATTATTTTATTACATTGGCATGATTACAATGAATCAAATCCCAAAGGACCGAATTGTTTATTAGTCTTGGAATACCATATTACATTCATGATACCCAAAATAAATTTGTAAAATAAAATATAACATGATATAATAAATTTCATCCTTGAAATCTTATACAATTATTTCTTATTCATAACTTGGGGAAAAGAAACATAAGAAAGGGGTGAGATCATATGCTAAGTAATGGTAAGAAATACAGTGGAAGATATCATAAATATAAATACTAGTCATGGTGAATAAATAAAAGTAAAAATTCCATTAAAAATAAACTTGAACATAATATGGAAGAAATAAGAGCTGAATAAGTAATGCCACAACAAAACATAATCACAGGTATTATACTAGTCAAATAACCATATGAATTATCAATTAATAGCTTTATAATGAGGTAATTCATAATGTTGGATATAATAACCATACCGTCAAGGCATTGTACCAAGACCATAAATAATCAGGCTTTCAAGGCCTTGTTCTAAGACTCTAGTTTGTCACATGAGACCTACTGATGCATCGAGGGGCTATCGCAGACTCCACCTGTCACTTACTAAGTCCAATTCATTCCTTATATAAATGGTGTGAACATAATCAATATATACATTCATATTAAAACTAGTATATGAAATGTAAATAACTTTATTCAATCATTAGACATAAACACTAACCATTCAGAGTAATGTGGTGAATGGTAACAAGATAGCACATCCATAGTTAAACTAATAAGAAACCCTTAAAAAATATTTTATATGATATCATAATAGATACACCTCAATTAAGTACAAGATTCAATAAATGATGTTGATATAGATGAAGATACTTTTAAATCATACCATTGAAAATTTCTTAAAGAAATAATCTTTAAATAATCTAAAGTGTCTCATACCACCTTGAAACATTCGAATCATAATACCTTATAATATCATGAGAAGAAGTAGTCTCTTAATATGATATACCAAAGGGTAGTACATACATCACATGCAAATAATTAGTGGTGAACAAGGAATATATCCCATAAAAGTTAAAGTGAGATGAGAAAAATCCTTTTAACTTTAGAAAGAAGAGTTATTTTGGAAAATCGTTTCTATTTGTCATGAAATCATATTTGTAAACATGTGTATACTAGAAAATAAGAGGTAAGAACATTTAATTTATATTTTAGGCATAACTTTTTTCCCAAAAAAGTGAAATCATGTAAAAATAGTTTTTAAAGAAGCTTTAGAAATAAAACATTTTAGTGTGGTTTAATGAAAATATTAAAGTGATTTTAAAGAAGAAAGGCATGTTTGTTTTCATAAAACTAGAAATAAACCAATATATTTTTAATGGTAAAATTTCTGATTTTATAAAAATAATGTTGGCTTAAAAAATATTAGTGTTCTTCAATACAGGTAAGAATTTGAGAAGTTCCCTTGAATTAGGGTTGAATTTAGGGAAGAAATTTTTTGAAATATTCTTTTAAAACATGTAAATCCCCATAAAATAAAGATGAATTATGATCAGTACACATATATAAAATATTAATATTGAATTTATGAGAATTAATTAATAATAAATAATAATTTCATTTAGGTAAGTAGAGAATAAGAGTAACCGGAATGAAAATGGAGGTTCGGGTAGAAAATCCTTACCACTTTATAATCGATCGAATCATATGCCCCAAAATTAATAATAAAAAAATAATAAATTTAATACCATTAAAATAAAGAGATTCATGATATGATACATCAATATTTAGTATATATACACTATACACAAGAAATACTTATAACGTCCTGAACCTGAGTGCCACCCGCAACGGTGCCCCGAGCCCGGTTGGTCACAAGGCCTCAAGCGCATCTCCCCAAATGCCGGAGGTTGTTGACTAGTAGCAACGTCCTAATTGATTCATTGGGGATACTATGACCTCATTACTAGAGTATCACAGCGGAAGTAAAACATACAGTAAATAGCATAATAAAAACAACTAGTCAACTACTGAAAACAAGACAAGATAGATATACAGATCAATAACCAAAACTATCTCATATACAAAATGATGTTAATGGTACAAGTGTCTAGAAAGCATCCAAAATAGTACATGGAAATACAATATAATACGTCCCAAAAGAACAAAACACCAAAAAGGTATCCCAACATCGCAAGCCTCATCTTGGTCCTATTCTCTCCTTCTCAAAATCTATAATCAACAAACTATACTAGGGTGCTTTCCCCTATCATCACTTTCAATAATATAATCTTTTTGGTTCCCCAAGGAGGCCCAAATAGGGTGTGAGATAAATATCCTGGTAGGAAACATCCTAGGTCTATAAAATTCTAACAGAGATTCTACAAAAGTTCTAGAAAGTGTAAACAGCCAGTAAGTAAGTGTGTATGCCCATAGCTTAAGTCTAATGTATCAGGTAAGACTAAACAATTCTCAAGGCTAACTGCAAAAGAGATTCAGCTCCTAAAAAGGCAGCTATAACCAAGTAACAATCAAGTCACACAGCCATGTCATACATCCAACTATATCAGGCAACCCATATCCATTTTGTATAAAAAAATCAAGTATCCCATGGCCACGCCACATAGTGAAAGTAGCATCCCACATCCATGTCATATAGTCTCATGGCTCGGATCCAAGGTTTCAGTTTACTAAGGCATCCAAGTAATAAATATCTAAACCATAGAGGGCCAGATACAAGGAGCATGTCCAAGGCATCCCATCGAGTCCCATGGGAATCCCTGGTGGTAACTCGGTTAGGAAATAGTTAGGGTCTTAGGAGTATGGAAATATCATGTCCGACATGAGCCTAAGCAAGATGGATCCAACATGGTATCAAGGCCCGAGGCATCCCACAATATCAAGACCCAAGAGGAAGAGTCAACCCAAGGCGTCCACTATCACATTCCAAATCCATGGAGAGTAGTCCAAGTAATCTATCAAACCATTCATTCAAGAATTCAAACATTCTAATTAAACATTCATTTCATGTGAGTATACTCACTCACATCCACCTTCACAATCCATGAGTATACCCACTCATGAAAACATTTTATCAAAATAACCATATGGGCCTACCCTCCCATATAAACCATTTAACATGCCTTTATTCATTAACATATAGGTTTACCTACCCATATAAACACATTCCATTCAATCCCATCTATCAAAATAGATGAAGCATAACATGATATCAATATGCAAGGAGGTAGAACATCTCCTAAATAAGCTACACAAGTTGTAAAGGCATCTAAGGTCTTCCTCTAACTAGGTAAGCACAAGCACACACCCCTTGGGTGGTTTAAACAAGCATAAACATGGTATTCCCTTAAGGTTAACCCCTTGGGTGACCTCAAAATGAGCAATGAGTGCCAACACACCTAAACAAAACCCATGGTCAACCTCACTAGGTCCAACTATAGCTACTAAAATCTACTCACTCCAAAACGAGACCTCACCGGAAAGTTTGAAAAAAGGAATATAGGTCGAACACCCAAAAAACACCAAGAAAAACTGAAAGAAATTATAGACCACCTACCTCACCTCGATAGTAGACAGCTCGTCCAGTATCAAGTCATGATTCATCCCAGTTTGGAAGAAATCTGAAGAATGGACAAAGAACAAGATATTAGGGAATATGAGCCTAAATCCAAACAGTGCATTCATTGTTTTGAAGAATCAATAATGACTAAAAAGGAATGTAATCCTTACCATTGTGGATCTGTAGAGATGAACGGGGATCAAAACAGAGGTCGGATGGAATATCAGGCTCAAATCCTATCTTAGGCGCCAAAGGGGAGCTCCACGGAGGTCTCCTGTGCATGGAAGAAAGAAACCCCGAAATGGGTTTAAAAATAGAAATTAAATTTCAATTTAAAATTAAAAAAACACAGTAGAGGTCACACGGTTTACCCGCACTATTTCCCAAACCGTGCAGAAACTGTGTGTATCTCTCTACCTAATAGGGGCGCTTCGCACAGTTACCCCACACAGTTTGACTAACTGTGTAGTAATCGTGCAAAACTACTCCTTATAAAACCTATAGTTTCGTAGACCTCTTGCATGGTTTAGCCTAACCATTCTCAAGTCATGTGCAAATCGTGCACGAGGTCATTTCTAGACCAAAACTTATTTTTTTCCTTCGAAAAATCCATGGACACCTCCAAAACACCTATGATTAATTTAATGATTTACATAAGGCTATAAAAAGGTATTTAAACTAAAAAGAAAAGGATTCATACCTCATACAAAACCACAGGTTCTTACAATCTTCCCCCTTATAGAAATTTGTCCCTGAATTTCTCTCTAAAGGGTGGTCAAGATTCATCTAAGAATAACTCCTTCCACTGAGCATGTACATTAGAATCCCTCTCCCAAATATTGTCCTGTAAATGATCGTTCTTCTATAGAACCCATACTAGAGGAACTAATCAGCCTTGAAGAACCTTTTTGCTCATGTCAACAATTCGAATTGGATGCTCCTCAAAGGATGCATCAACCTAAAGCTCAACCTCCTTAGGCTGAAAAATGTGAGACGGTTCTGAGTAATAGTGGCATAGCTGAGATACATGGAAGACATCGTGCATGGATAAGTACCTCTAAGGTAACTGCAAATGATAGGAAACTGAATCAACTCTCTCCAGAATTTTGAATGGATCAACATATCTTGGTGAAAGTTTACCCTCTCTCCTGATCTGCTTGTGTCCCAACCTCAGTGAAACACATAAGAAAACCTGATCCCCGACCTCAAACTCTAGAGGTTTTCTACAGCAATTGGTGTATGATTTCTGATGAGACTGTTCACTAGCCATCCACTTATGAATCAACTAGACCTTCTCAGAAGTCTCCTGCATGATACACGGTCCCAGAAAAGCTAACTCTCCTAACTCTAACCATCATAGGGAAGAATGGCATGTCCTATAGTATAAATACAAATAAGGTAAGAGCCCCCAAAATCTAGGACACATGCTTGAAGAATTTCCTCTAGCACCTATATCATATGCTCTAACTGGCCATCGGTCTGAGGGTGGTATGTTGTGTTCAGAAGCACCTGTGTACCCATATCCCTCTAAAAACTCTGTCAGAAAGAAGACGTAAAGTGGTAATCCCTATATGAAATGATAGTGCACGGGATCCCATGAAGTTGTACCACCTCTCGTATGTACAACTTTCCAATATCATCGACAATGAAGGTCTCCTTGATCATCAAGAAGTGTACGACCTTCACAAGCCTATCAATGACAACCCACATAGTATCATTACCTCGAGGCAACCTCAACAAACCTATCACGAAATCCATCATGACATCATCCCATTTCCACTCCGGGATAGGTAGCTTTTATAAAATATCAGTTGGTCACTGATGTTTCACCTTCACCTTCTGACAGGTGGAACAACTCATAACAAAACTAGTTACCTCTCTCTTCATTCTCAGCCACCAGTACTGACATCATAAGTCACGGTACATCTTGGTAACCCCAGTATGCACTTCCCAATCTAAATCATGAAACTCCCACATCAACTCCTCATGTATATCTATTGGAACCCAAATACATCCATGGATATGTAGGATCTCATCATCGCCTACTGTCCAACCAGGAGGAGGGTCCTCACCCGCCACACCTTCCCATAGAGTTAGACCTTATGAATTTGATAGTTGCCTCATCCTAACTCTATCTAATAGGGTATAGGTAACAGCTAAGGATGAAAGAAAATTTTTCCCCTTTCTGTCGTGCACCACCAGATGCATCTTAGAAAACAACACCATAAGCGGCCACTTGCTACTGGCCTATTGTACTACCTGTATCTGAGTCCTCCTTCTCAGTGCATCGGCTACTGCATTTCCCTTACCAAGAATGTAGGCAATCTTGAAGTCAAAGGACTATAGGTACTCCACCCACCTTTTCTACTTCAAATTCAGATCATGCTACGTAAAGATATAATTGAGTCTTTTTTAGTCCGTGTACACCACAAAACGCTCTCCCAATAAATAGTGCCTCCAACAGCGCAACACATGAACAACTGTATCTAACTTGAGATCGTGCGTATGGTAATTCCTCTCATGGTGCCTCAACTGTCGAGACCCATATGCCATTACTATATCTCCCTGCACCAGCACTTCCCCCAGCCCAATACTTGAAGTGTCATAGTAATCCATGTAACTCTTTCCCTACTCTAGAAGTATTAGGATTGGTGCTGATGTCTACCTCCCTTTCAGCTCTTAAAAGGTTATCTCACAAGATTCAGACCACACAAACTTCACACCCTTCTTAGTCAAGCTCGTCAGTGGCACTGCTAAGCGTGAGAAGTCCTGTATAAAATTCCTAAAGTAAATAGTTAGCCCCAAGAAACTTTGTATGTCAAAAACGTTATTGGGTTGTTCTTAGGAAACTATAGCTATCACCTTCTCTGGGTCTAATGACACTCTTGTCTCTAAGATAATGTGACCCAAGAATTGAATTTGATCCATCCAAAAGTGGCATTTTGTGATCTTAAAATATAACTAATGCTCTCTTAGTGTATTCAGAACAATATCAAGATGGCTGGCATGGTCGTGTTGATTGTGAGAATACACCAAGATATCGTCCATGAAAACCACCACAAAATAATCCAAGTAAGGATGGAACACTCGGTTTATCAGCACCATGAAAATTATTGGTATGTTCATGAGACCAAACAGCATAACCAAATACTTGTATAACCCATAATTGATATGAAAGGCTATATGATGTATGTCTATAGGTCGAACCTGCACCTGGTGATATCCTGACCTCAAGTCAATCTTCGATAACACTCGATCTCCTCGAAGCTGATCAAATAGTTCATCAATCCGCAGAAAGCGATATTGGTTTTTAACCGTCAACTGGTTCAGTTTCTAATAATCCATGCATAGACTAAGAGTTCCATCCACCTTTTTCACAAAAAGTACTGGTGAACCCCACGGAGAAGTACTTGGTCTGATAAACCCCTTAGCCTCCAAATCCTCTAACTACCTCTTGAGCTCCTCCAACTCCATTGTAGCCATCCTGTAAGGAGGAATGGATACCGGTACATCTCCTGGAACTATGTCGACGGATAACTTCATCTCTCTCTCTCATGAGGTAAACCATAAAAGTCTTCAGAAAATACATCCCTAAAGCACTCAACAATTGGAGGAAATTCTGCCTGACTCACTCCCTGATCATATATAAACAAACTAGAAATTTTTGTTATCATCCCATCAATCCCACAATGATCGGGTCTATCTCTACTCACCTGGACATCCCATTCACCCTTTTGAATAAATGATACACCCTATAGTTATGTGAAATTCACCCTCTAGCGATAGCAATCAACCTTTTCTTGATAAGGAACGATCTAGTCCATTCTGAGAATGAAATTGAACCCTGTCATCTCAAGGACATATAAACTCTAGAGGAATTGGCACCCACCAACCTCAAGGGGACACTCTATACACTGTATTACATCACCCATTCTAACTCCTAACGATGTTTGTAGCATCAAAATGCCCTCAGAAAAAAACTATAAGCCCAAGGATCTTTAACACTCATGTAGAGATAAAGTTGTGAGATGCACCTGTATCAAAAAGATCAGATGCAATAGTAGAAGCTACAAAAATCATACCTCTCATTATAGATGGTTTGGGATCCTGTTCCTGTTTTTTCTATTACACTTCATAATTCTGGAATGTACCGCAGCCCTATGACCCTGTCTGGCTACCCTAAGTTGATATGCCCTGCTGTCTTTGAGAACCCAGTGTCTGGATACCACATCCATGACCACCACTGCCTAGGCCTAATCGAAATACACTGATCCAACTCCCAGCCTAGCATAGAGATGAAGCCCCTACTCCTGAACCTGATGTCAGAGCTGACCCCCTACCACTCGTAGCTAGAGGTAAGGTCCTGCAAAACCAATGAATGTGCCCCATCCTGCCGCCATATCGACACTTGAATGGGTCGTGGTCGCACTGATTATTCATGTGGAATCACCTACCACGCTAATCGCAAAACACCAATCTTCCTACACCCATAGCCTAACTAGCACTCACGTCATGGGAAGCCTCAAAATGGTGCTTCTTACCTAAATACGTAGATCCACTGGGGCGAGAAATAGCACTCCCTTATTCTATACCCACAACTTCCCTTAGGTTTCTCTCGGTAATCAGATCATGATTCAAAATCTCAGTGATAGAAGGCAATCTAAACACATTGACCTGAGATCTAATAGCATGTCTGAGACCTTCCTCGAAGTGCCTCTCCATCGACAACTCATCAGTAAGATACATCAGCACAAAATGTTGTAGCTTTGTAAATCATGTTGAGTATTTCATAACTATCATTGTGCCCTACTCCAGACACATGAACTCACTCACCCACTATGCTCGCAGAGTTGCGGGGTAAAATTAGTCATAGAAATGGGTTTGGAAATCAGCCCAACCCATATCACACAGACCATCAGCCTAGTTCAAAACACCGCACTAGAATTTTTTCACTCCACGTAGCATGTAAGTAGCGATCTTGACCCTCCTCTCTAGAGGCATATCTAGATGCTCAAAAATCGCTAATGTGGTCTTTATCCATAGCTCTGCAGTCTGTGGTCTTCCATCCTCTCAAAACATAGGAGGAGGAGGAGGATGGAACACCCATGTCATCTCATCCATAGTCAAGGAAAGCTACGGTTCTCCCTGGAAAGTCTTAATATAGTTAAAGAAACCCTCGCAGAACTGTGCCTCAGCAACTGTATCTGGAACAGCCTCAAGAGTCGCAGATGGAACTATAGGAGGATCAAGTGTTAGCCCTTGGTCCACCATCTCTGAATTATGTTCATTGCCTCCATTGTGGCGTACCACTAGAGGTCGTAGTGGTGGCATGTCTCTACATTTCCAAACGCACACCTCAGGAAATAAAAACATCAAGGAATAAAGATCAAAATTATAGTATAGGTCAAAACCCTCCTAGAAACCAAGTCAAACCCATAGCTTGATCCAAAATCTAGTACTATATAATGAACATCCATCAAACCACTAGAAAATATGCCTCTCACCCACTCAAAAATCTGGTTCTAGGTAAAGTCTCTATTCACCATTCCAAGTTCCATTTCCATTTCACATTCAATTATTCAGGAAATTTTTTTACCAAGGGTTTACCAATTTTCGAATCCATGAGGGACCATAACACATCATGAACCCAAAACTTGGCTCCCATCCAAACCATACATATAACAAGTTCATTTAATCATTTACATTCTATCGATGTGTCATTTCCCAATTCATAAGGGCCCATACTCCATGTGAATTGAAACATGACATCACACATTTATCAACTGAACCCAACTAACACAATAGCAGTCATAGCTATCACATTAATTATCACGACATCATGCAATATCTAATGCATCCTAGATGGAATGGTAGAATGCATGGCATGTGATTCTAACAAGTTTCTATATAATGCATGAGATGGAACACCCTCATCTCATCAGGTTTCAACTGAAATAAAACCCAAAATTGCATCAATGGTAATAGTAGAAATCAAGTGCATCACCCAATAGTGAAATCAAATCAACTGTAATAGTCAAAATCTAGAAAATCAGAACCCAATTCGAGGAAATTTGGTTTTTCCCTATACGTGGGGTAGCTACTCCCAGACACAATTTATTATCAAATTCCATTTACTTCCTATCCCTATCTAAGGATTCCAAATAATAATTCAAACAAGAAAAGAAAAACTTGTGATACAACTTTGTAAAATCCTGAACTGGGGTACCACCCGCAACGGTGCCCTGAGCCTAGTTGGTCACAAGGCCTCATGTTCATCTCCCAAAATGCCAGAGGTTCCGACTAGAAGTGAGGGCCTAGGTGAGTTAATGGAGAGACTATTCCCTCATTACCAGAGTATTATAGTGAAAGTCAAACATATATTAAATAGCGGAAGAAAAATAACCAATCAACTACTGAAAACAAGACAAGAGGGGTATAAAAATCAATAACTAAAAGTGTCTCATATACAAAATGATGTTGATGGTTCAAGTGTCTAGAATGTATCCATAATAGTACATGGTAATAAAATACAATAAAAGTATCCCAAAATAACAAAATAGATAAAATTTATCCCAGCATCACAAGCCTCATCTTGGTCTTATGCCCCCTACTCCAAATCCATAATCAATAACATGTACTAGGGAACTTGCCCCTATAATCACCTGAAATCATATAATATGTTTGGGTCCCCAAGGAGACCCAAATAGGGTGTGAGATAAACATCCCAGTGGGCAACCACCCAGGTATATATAGTTCTAACATCAGTTCTACAAAAGTGCTACCAAGTGTAAACAACTAGTAAGTAAGTGTGTATGCCCATGGCATAAGTCTTCTGTATCAAGTAAGATTGAACATCCCTCAAGGATACCTACAAAAGATATTCAGCTCCTAACAAGGCAGTTATAACCAAGTAACAAGCAAGTCACAGAGCCACACTGTATATCTATCTATATCAAGCAACCCATAGACATGCTATATAAAGAAATCAAGTATCCCACGGCCACGTCGCATAGTGAAAGTAGCATCCCATGACCACGCCGTATAGTGAAGTGGCAGACCTCATGGGCTGGATCCAAGGTGTCAGTAGACCAAGGCGTCCAAGTAATAAATATCTAGACCATGGAGGGCTAGATCCAAGGAGCATGTCCAAGGAATCCCATCTATTCCCATGGGCATCCCTAGTGGAAACTTGGTTAGGCACTGGTTGGGGTCATAGGATCATGGAAATAGAAAGTCCTACACGAGCCCAAGCAAGACGGATCCTACAGGGTAGCAAGGCCCAAGGCATCCCACGGAATGAAGACCCAAGGGGAAGATTCAACCCAAGGCATCCACTACCGCATTCTAGATCCATGGAGATCAGTCCAAGGCATCTATCAAATCATTTATTCAAGCATTCAAACATTCCAATTAAACATTCATTCCATGTGATTATACCCACTCACATCCACCTTCACAAGCCATGAGTATACCCACTCATGCAAACCTTTTATCAAAACAATAATATGGGCCTACCCTCCCATATAAACCATTTAACATGCCTTTAGTCATTTACATATAGGTATACCCACCCATATAAACACATTCCATTTAATCCAAGCTATCAAAATAGACAAACCATAAAATGATATCAATATGCAAGGAGGTAGTACAAATTCTAAACAAGATACTCAAGATGTAAAGGCATTTAAGGGATTAATCTAACTAGTAAATCACAATCACACACCCCTTGGGTGGTTTAAACAGGCATAAACAAGGTATTATCTTAAGGCGTACCCCTCAGGTGACCTCAAAATGAGTAACGGGTGCCAACGCACCTAAATATAACCCAAGGTCAACCTCACTAGGTCCATGTATAGCTAATAAAAGCTACTCTCTCAAAAAAAGATATATTTGGAAAGTCTGACAAAGGTCATATCATCCAAACGCTCAAAAAACACCAAGAAAAGCTGAAATAAATTATATACCACCTACCTCGCCTCGGTAGTAGAAAGCTCATCCAGTATCAAGTCACGATTCATCCCGGTTTGGAATAAATTTGAAGAACATATGAAGAATGGGATATTAGGGCATATGATATTAAATCCAAATGACGCAGTCATTGTTTCGAAGAATCAGTAATGACTAAAAAGGAATGTAGGCCTTACCTTTATAGATCCATAGAGATGAATAGCGATCAAAACGGAGGTCGGACAGAAGATCAGGATCAAAGACTATCTTAGGTGCTAAAGGGGAGCTCCACTGAGGTCTCCTGTGTATGGAAGTGAGAAAACACAAAATGGGTTTAAAAAGAGAAATTAATTTTTAATTTAAAATTTTAAAAAAACACACAGCAGGCGTCGGATGGTTTACCCGCACGGTTTCCCAAACCATGCGGAAATCATGCATACCTCTCTTCCTAAGAGGGGCACTTCGCATGGTTACCCTACACGATTTGACTAACCATGTTCTAACCATGAGGAATCACTCTATCCAAAACCTGCAGTTTCTCATACCTCTCGCATGGTTTAGCCTAACCGTACGTAGGCCATGTGCAAACCGTGTGCCAGGTCATTTCTAGCCGAAAACTTGGTTTCGTCCTCCGAAAAAGCCCTAAACACCTCCAAAACACTTGTGATCAAGTTAAACACTCACATAAGACCATAAAAAGATATTTAAACCTAAAAGAGAAGGATCCATACCTCGTATGAAAACCTGAGTTCTTACAAAAGTGGTGAATAAAGAATATCTCAAAAAATGGTATTGAGATAAGGAAACCCTTACCTTATGTTCGAATGTATTCTTCACTTGATCTTAATGTCCTAAATAATCAAATTAGATTCATTAATTAATAATCTGAAAATCTTATCTACATGTAATTTATTTATTATATATTTATTAAGTTCATTTATGGCCTTTTATATGGGTTAAGAGACTCAATTTCATCATTTGGGAGTGTACGTTTTCTTATTTTTAATGATTGGTTCATGTAAAATGGAAATTGAAATCAAGAATTGAATTTATGAGTTATTATTTATCATTATGAAGTTTAAATGATCATATAAATTATTTGGTTATTTTGGGATAGGATGGATCATTAGATAAAATTTTAATGATAAATGCTTGGATTAATTTGATGGTTTTTAAATTACCACGAACTCATTTTGTTTTATGATTTAATACCATGTGTAAAAACTGATTCTAGAACATTAAATAAGATATATTACATATATTATGGTATCTTTTAACCATAAAAATGGTTTCATGACTAGAATTGAAGATGGTAATAGAAATTGAAAAACCGCCATCCTTGAGTGTGCTAATTTAACACATCTCGGATGGTGTTTTTATTTTTAGTATCAGAGGAGGGGAAAAGAGATATGATGAAGAAATATTCAATTATAAAAATATCATTTCAGTACATGTAAGGTACTGAAATTATCATATCATTTGGATGAGGGGAGGTGATTAGAGAGAAACAAAAGAATGGAACTTGTAAAAGAAATTAAAAGAAAAAGGAAGAGAGGTTTACCGCTTGATTACTCATCCTTGAGAACCTCCTTAAGGGCATTGGTTTTGTCCTTTTACTATAGCAGTAGTGTAGCAAGCACTATAGTAGTTATTGTAGTAGGCATTGTTCGGTACTGTAGCAGCCGGAATTATTCATCTATTTGGGATTTCAGGCCACCAGTTTGGGGCTCAGGTCCTTTAAGGCCTTCGGTCCACCCAAGGCCTTCAGGATAGTAAGGATTTTGGGCCACTCAAGGCCTTCGGGCCACCTTATGGCCTTTGGGCCACCTAAAAATTGTGCTTAATGACCAGACAAACTATACGAGGAGAAGACTCTAAATAGGAATTCAGAGAAGGTGCATTTACCATAGCATAAGCTAAATTGGATTTTTCAGAAAGAGAGGTTATGGAATTTTCCTCAGGACCATCCTGTGCATGCATGGGAAGACTAGTCGAACAATCCATGTGAAGGTGGAGAGTTGATATCACGATGAAGAAGCTGGGTCGGAGCAGTTCCAAGTATAGTCTGTATATTTCTACGACCTACAGGTCATGTAATCTCTAATCCTATGGTCCTTTTAAGGTTTCCAAGTCATCCCTTTAAATGGGGTTATCAACAATAAATAAAAAATAAGGCCTTCGGGCCATTCAGGCATATTTTGTAAATTATCGAATTTTACTATTCACCAAAAATTTAAGTATTTCAAAAAAATCCCAAAAAATCACCCTAACCATATTACGATGTGTAGAATCCAAAAATGAAATCCATTTTATGAAAATAAGTTTCTAAATATTAGAAATTTAATTTTTAATTAAAAATCACTATTTACTTGAAAAATGCAGTTTTTAAAATCGTAACTAATTTTATAATACCCTAAAAAATTAACTAAAGTATCATTAAATTATCCCAAAATAATAGGACAACAAAATATTGATCTATGAATACTTTTTATGGAAATTAATTTTATTTTAAATTAATTTATTAATTATAAAATTGTAATTAAAAATTTATTGCTCACAAAAAATACCAACACTTAATTATTAATTTTTAAAATATTCACTCTCATTTATAAGGTGCTTAATTTTTACTTTTACTTACATGGGTGAGGTTACTATTCATAAGGGTACATTACTATTCATAAGGATCAAGTTACTATTCATAAGGGTGTATTACTATTCATAAGGGTCAAGTTACTATTCACCAAAAAATAAGTTGATTCTATCAGTCTCTAAATATCTTACTGAATGCAACCATGTATGTCCATTTTTTTGAAATTCAAAACACAGAAGTGGAAAAATTAAGTTTAAAGGGTATGTTATAACTGTAAAAAATTGTTGTTTAATAGAGACTTGATGTTTTTTTATATAAGCTATCTAATGAATTGAAATTTTTTATGAAGAAACATACGGTAAAATCTTGGGGTGTCATAATAATATTGAATATATTCCTAAACTAATTTAGTATGTATCAAAATAATTATAATAGTCAATATATATTATAATATATTGAAAAAAAATAAATTTTGTAATAATTAAATACACACATTCATATTAAAATATTCTTTTACACAAAATAATACTGTAAAATAGTATTTGTTTTTAAAATTAATTTGAAAGATATAAATTTGAAATATAAGTATTAATAATTAAATAACTTAATTTTAATTTATTATTTTTCATAACTTAATGTATTTAAAATTATAAAAAAATTACTGGGGTGTTGCATTATTCCCCCCTCAACAAAATTGTGTCCTCGCAATTTGAAATTGAACTTTGAAAGTTAAAGGTTGATACTTGAAAATTCTCTTGTGGGAAACCCACATCAGAAATAGGGTTAAAAAAATATTATATTAATAAGGGGGAAAGTGAAATGCATAGGTTACAACAAATCTACACATTCTAATAGGATAACATTAGTGTGAAGTGAAAATATGGACATAGAAGAATAATCTAACCATCATGTTCTGATGGAACGTGATAGATAACATGTTCAGATGAAAGTTGATTACCACAAAACCATAAACTATAATTATAAAAAATTTCATTGATATCATTAAAAAATTTTATAATAAGACTCCATTTTTTATGACCCTTTTCCTAGAGTTGAGGAATTATTCCAGTCTATAATAGTATAAATATACACAAACTTATCCTTTAATTACACCTTGAACTATCTATACTTCATCACTTAGCACAGATTGTGCCATGTGTTGAAATAATACATCAACCTCTAAAAGATCATAAAATGATAAACTTAAACCATTTATAAATGGTCAAACTTTTTATAATGATTCAACACTTTAGAAATAAGGTATCTGAATTTCCAAGATAAACTTGTCATTATCTCTTAATCAACACGAAGTAGCTCTAAATTTTCACATTCTAATCAGGTGAATAACTTCATCATGTATCCTATTGAAATATGGTAATAACTAGAATTACCATAAAACCTTATTAGAAACATGCATTATTCCATATTCCTTAATTAATATACATGTTATTTGATTTATTACTTAAATATAAAAGTGTTGTAAACTCATTCAATGATAGCATAGACCACTTGTTGACAAGTTAATAATCAGTTCCAAGTTAGTCTGTATTTATCCAAATTAATCATTTCTTCCTCATTATCTCAACATCAAGAATATATTTAGGTTTTTCTTTCCATCAATCATGCATTTTCCAAAAAATTTAACTTTCCACTCAATATATTTTCTTGGTACCATTCAACTTATGGTTTCAAATACTTAATGAAAAATTATTGCAGTACAATCCTCATATATTCCATAGTTCTTCTAACTAGTACATTGCTGACAAAATATTCAAATGACATGATTCTTGAATAGGCATATTAATCATTCTACTTCATCTACAGAAGCATCATAACTTAATCATTATCCAGTAACATCATTTGGGTTATATTCCTTTGATGCTTGGGACATTGATTTTCATAGTGTCCCATATCCTTGTAGTTGAAGAATTATACATTGGAAATATTTTTATTACCCTTGAAATTATGAACCTGGTTTAACTAACTCTTATTCCCTTCAAGCATTTACTAGGGTGATTCTTTCCACACTTATCACATGTGGGAAAACCCTTCTTTCCCTTATTCCTTTTATCTATCTTTTTTTGTCATCTTCTTCTTCTTTTACTTCCCTTCAAATCTATAGGACTCATATAAATCTTTACATACCTTGTTAACACATGATATTATTTCCTCAAATGATAAGGATAATTGGGAGACTATATTTCTTTGAAATGATGACTTAATACCATAGGAGATATGATCCTTATTACACTTTTCATCATGTTCATTGGTTTAGTTCTCATTCCTTCTACTGAGTATCATTTATAATCAATTCCATATACTATATTAGCTCATAAGATTATAAACTCTCTATAACTCTAAACATGGTATAGCACATAACATTAATTTATGTATTTCAAATCCTAGAACCATATGCTTTGGTTAATTAGGGAGAATAAATCCTTTATAATGTCTCATAAAGAAAATGTGAATTATCCTAAGAATATCCCTTAGGAATTTCAAACCAAGTGTGCAATAAGGCCTATTGTCGTATACCAGGTTACCCCGGGTAAAGCCTGAAACACCTTTTCAGAGTTTTTACTCCTATGTATATATATTTCAAAAATAATTCCACTTATAGTATCCATACATGTATGTATTTTCTAGGATTATCCACATAATTTATAACATACCAACATTCTAGGATGTTATTTTATGCTTATCCTGAATGTTTATCTTAGGGTTTTGTTCACTAATCAACATTTTCTAAATCTAGTTTCTGAGTTTTCAGATAAACTTCCATTGATACCAACTGTAACACCCTAACCCTAAAATCTTGGATCCAGTGCATTATTTTATTACATTGGCATGATTACAAAGAATAAAATCCCAAAGAACCAAATAGTTTAGTAGTCTTTGAAGACCAAATTACATTCATGATACCCATAATACATTAGGAAAAGAAAATATAACATGATACAAATATTTTCATCCTTGAAAGATTATACAAAGATTTATTCTTCGTAAACTTGGGAAAAGAAACATATGAAAGGGGTGAGATCAGGTGCTCAATAAGGGTAAGTAATACAGTGGAAGATATCATAAACATAAACACTAGGCATGGTGAATAAATAAAATTACACATGCCGTTAAAAATAAACTTGAACATAATATGGCAGAAATAAGAGCTGAATAAGTAATGACACAATAAAACATAATCATAGATATTATACTAGTCAAATAACCATATGAATTATCAATTACTAGCTTCATAATGAGAGAATTCATAATTTCATACATCATATTCATATCATCAAGGCCTCATTCCAATACCATAAATAACAATACTATCAAGGCCTTGTGTCAAGACTCTAGTTTGTCTCATGAGACCTACCGATGCATTGAGGGGCTATCGTGGGCCCCTCCCATCACTTACTAAGTCCAATGCATTACTGATATGAATGGGGTAAACATAATCAACGTATAAATTCATATTGAAACTAACATATGAAATGTAAATAACTTTCTCCAATCATTAAACATAACCACTAACCATTCGAAGTAATGTGGTGAATGGTATCAAGATAGCACATCCATATTCAAACTAATCAGAAACCCTTCAAAAATATATTTTATATGATATCATAATATATTCACATCAATTAATTACAATATTCAAGAAAGGATGTTGAAAAAGATGAAGATACTTGTAAATGATACCATTTAAAATTTCTTGAGGAAATAATCCTTAAACATTCCAAAGTGTCCCATACCACCTTGAAACATTCAAATAATAATTCCTTATAATATAATGAGAATAAATATACTCTTGATATGATATAGCAAATGGTATTACATACAACACATTCAAGGAATAAGTGGCTAACATGGAATATATCTTATAAAAGTTAAAATGATACGAGAAAAATCCTTTTTACTTTGGAAATAAGATTTCTTTTGGAAAATCATTTGTATTTGTCATGAAATCAGATTTTTAAACATGTATATCCCGAAAAAGAATAGAGAAGATAATTTAAATTATATTTGAGGCATAAAGTTTTTCCCAAAAAAGAGAAATCAAGTAAAAAGAGTTTTTAATGAAGATTTAGAAATAAAACATTTTAATGTGGTTTAAGGAAAATATTAAATAGATTTTAAAGTGGAAAGACATGTTTGTTTTCATAAAATAATAAATGAAACAAGGTAGTTTTTAATGATAAAATTTATGATTTTAGAAAAATAATTATTGCTTAAAATAGAGTATATATTTTCCTTCAATACGAGTAAGAATTCAAGAAGTTCCCTTGAATTGGTCTTGTATTTCAGGAAGAATTTTTTTGAAAGATTATTTTAAAAAATGTAACTCCCCATAAAATAAAAAAAGGATTATGATTGGTACAAATATATAGAACATTCACATAGAATTTATTATAAGTACATAATAATAAATAATAATTTTATTTAGGTAAGTAGATATTAAGAGTAACTCGAATGAAAATGGAGGTTCGGGTAGAAAATCCTTACCACTTTCTAATTAATCGAATCATATGCCACAAAATTAATAATCAACAAATGATAAATTTAATTCCCTAAAAATAAACAGATTCATGTTATGATACATAAATGGTCGGTATATATACACCATACACAAGAAATAGTGGTGAATAAGGAATATCTCAAAAATGGTAGTGGGATGAGGAAGCCCTTACATTATATCTGAATGCATTCTGCACTTGATCTTAATGTCCGGAATAATAAAATTAGATTAATTAATTAATAATACCAGAACCTTATCTACATGTAATTTATTTATTATATCTTTATTAAGTTCATTTATGGCCTTTTATATGGTTTAAGAGATTCAATTTCATCATTTAGTAGTACATGTTTTCTTCGTTTTAATGATCGATTCGCTTGTATAAGAGTATAGAAGTTCATGTAAAATGTAATTTGAAATCCAGAATTGAAGTTATGAGTTATTATTGATCATCTAGAAGGTCAAATTATCATATAAATCCTTTGGTTATTTTGGGATAGTATTAATCATTAGATAAAATTTTAATGATAAACGCTTGGATTAATTTGGTGGTTTTTCGATCACCACGAGATCATTTTATTTTATAATTTAATACCATGTGTACAAACTAATTCCAGAACATTAAATAGGATATATTACATATATTATTATCTGGTTCAACCATAAAAATGGTTTCATGACCATAATTTAATATGGTAAGAGAAATTGAAAACTTGTCGTCCTTGAGTGTGCTAATTTAACACATCTCGAATGGTGTTTTTATTTTTAGTATAAGAGGAGGGGGAAAGAGAGATGATGATGAAATATTCCATTAGAATAATATCATTCCAGTATATGTAAGGTATTGTAATTATCATAGTATTTGGATGAGGGGAGGGGAGGAAATAGAACCAATATAATAGAACTTATAAAATAAATTGAAAGAAAAAGGAAGAGAGGTTTACCTTTTGAGTACTACTCCTTGATAACCTACTTAAGCCCTTTGGTTTGGGACTTTTGGCGAGACAAATTGGTCTTTGACATGAGTAAGGGTCTTGGGAAGAGTATTTGTTAAAACTTAGGCATTTATCAAATCTTGAGTGGTGTGAGAGTAAGAGGGGGTGAGGGGTGGTTTTATAGTGAATGAGAGGAGGTTTTACATTATTTTAATCATTATTTTATTATTTTTAGCTCAAGACTATTAATATTATAGATTATTGTGACTAAAAAGAGAAATGAGTAAATGTGAGTTCTAACCAATGGCTATTTACATCATCCATTTTCACAAACCAACCTGTGTTAGCACTGAACCAGCCACCCAACCCAGCCCGCGACAAGGCCCGAGAGGCATTCCTAATCATCCCAAGCTGGCGACAAGCTCCAAGGGCATAAAAATAGTGACAATGGGAATTATTTATCCCAATATAAATAAACATAAAGTAGCAGAATAATAAAAGGTCAGCCCAAAAATAAATAAATAATACAGAATGATTAAGCAAGAAATAAAACATAAAACTAAAAGAACCTGATGACCACTAAACTCCACTTGACCCCATGGGTCACATTCCAATCCCAAGACTCAACATTGACCATAGAGATTGATATCAAACTAAAACCTGCACCTGAGACAAAAAACAAGAATTAAGAATAGGCGTGAGTATTAAAACTCAATAGGCGCACCCAAGTAATCTACTCCCAAATTCATTTCCTTTAAACAAAAATATCTTAAATTTTAGGTTTCAACTACAATATATAAAAGTAAGTTTTTCACTCATTTTCCCTTTAAATCAAATAATGGTCCATTTCCCTTTTTACCAATCAAAACCATATTCTTTTCCAAGTGGGAACCATATTCGTTTTTAAAAGAGAGATGACATTTCAGTTATAAAGGAGAGGGTGAGTATAAAACATTTCTAAAAATTTTTCCATAATAATTAGAAAACACTTTATCATTTTATCCAATAATACACACTATTACATAAGTAATCTCAACAATCATACAACAAGGGCAATGAGAAATAACACACAATAGTATCTACCCAATAATGCATTAAAACATTCATGCCAGTAGAAATGGGAAAACCCTAGGAGCTCTTAAATAATCTAGAACATATTATACATGTGACTCATCCTAAAGGAATGACCTACCTAATGACATCATAAAGCCCAAACACTTGATCTTCTCCTTACTTGGCCTGACTGAGGGGCCCAATCCCGTAGCAATAATAACAAAATATAACTCCCAGCTATGGGCCACTAGATAGTGCGTAATATAAACTAGTGCAACAATCGTTCACCGAAAATTCACTCGTTATGCTAGGTTCCCATGTCAAGATGTATAAAGAGGGTGAGCCAGCTGATTCCAACTAAGAATCCAATCACATACACATATATAATAATAATTCACAATAGGAATCACCCAAGTCACCCCAAGGATCAACCCCTTTCCTTAAACTCATCAAAGTAAATGGGTCTTGAGGATTCCACGGCGAGGATATCCAAACCATTTAACATAAACAAGGCAAGAGAGTATCCAAAGGGGGTTTTCATAATAATTATTTTCACCATTTTCACAAAAGTTCCAAATGGGTCTCAAACACACTAACAAAATCATCACCTTTTTCAAGATCAAATCCATGTGCAAAGATGCCATTTTCCACTTCACAATCATTTAAGATAAATCATATTTAAATACTTGACATCACATTTTCAATCCAAAACCACTTTCATGAAAATTTCCAAATGGACCGCGCACCACCAACACATGCCAAACCAATTTTCAAACCTAATACACATTTCCTTAAAATACACAACCACTTGGGGAACTCATTCAAGAAACCCAAACCAAATTTTCATGTCATTACACATTTACAAATTCAAACCATGGTTTACATACCGCATATTAATCAAAAAATACAATTGGATATTTCATTAAAAACTTGGTGTGTAATATTTAACAAAACAATTCCATTTATCAAAAACTAAGGAAGAAACCACTACCTTTCACTCCAAACAATTATTTCCAAAGAATAAAATAAAAACCACTTAGAAGACTAAAAACACACTTGAAAACCCACTAAGAAACTCAATTCACCATTTTAAATCTGAAGCACATTTATAAGTGTAAAAGGGGAATTTCATCAAACACTTAGTAAGGACATTAATAAAATGGTTTCATGCAATTCAAATATAAGAGGGTCTTACTTTATTTCATAATAATCAATTATTCTAAAATCCCTAAATTTCTAACTAGCATTAAATAAAAGTGGGAAAAACAAGAAATTGATAATTATTTAATTTAAAGGCTAATGCATAGGGAAACCTACCTCAAGTGGAAATAACTAATCCTAAAAATTCGGCACTCGACGCATTTGACAAAGACCGTTCCACAATTTCACACACATACACTCCTATATATATATACCCCTTAATACAATGCACATATTCTCTTAGCCATGAGGGAATATGTGAAAGGAGTATTTATATATATATATACGTACCTACGTATGTGTGTGTGAACCTTCAAGGAGCTACCAAATGATCTAATTAACCTATAGGGACCTGAAAATCACAAAATACTCTAAATAAAATTTAAGTAAACAAAATAGGGTAGAATAAACCAACCTCAAATGGTGGAGGATGAACCAGAATGGACCGAAGTGCTTCACCTTCAGCGGTGGATGCCGAAACCCGCATGAGGAAGAACTGAGAGACCCACCACACACCATAAAAATGGAATAAATTACCAAAACCTAGTCAACCCATGACCTGGGGTTCGGCTAAGATAAGAGGGGCCATAGGAAGAGGGAAAAACATCGAAAAAAATCAAGGAGAAAGAAGGTTATGACATACCTTGGTGAAACAATATGGAAACTAAAGGAAAACAGGAGGAGCTGTGGAGAGGAGGCTCACCGTAAGGGGTGAGAAGGCATGGCCAAAGAGGATTGGGGGGGTCTACGTCATGTAATAGGAAGAGGGAGGTGGTCAACCATATGAATAGGAGGGAAAGGGGGTTGGTTGTGAGGTAAGGGGGAGGGGTTATATTGGGGTTTTTTAATTTTATTTTTATTCTAATTCAATTGAGTTAAATTTTTAAAAAAACTTAAAAATCAATAAAATTAAATAGAAACTCAAAAATAAATAAAATAATTGTGGAGTGTCAGGTCGAGGTGTGACAATTCTCCCCACTATGGAACTTTCTTCCCCTAAAAAGTCCCAAGAGATTTGGTTGATCAAAACCAAAGCAAGGATGATTTACAACCAAGAAAAAACCTAAAAACTCAAAGACCAAAGAACCAACACTCGCTAACATTCAAAATTCAAAACTATGGATTCTCAAAAGAAACTACAAGATATTCCTCAAAAGAATCCAAACATCCAAAGGAAACATCTCACAAGCCCAAAGAGCTAGAACAAAAAACAAAGATATTACAAAGATGAGACATACTCTTTTCTAAACACAACCCAACAAGGAACACACTGAACCCTAACACAAAACCATCAAAGAGACTAGTCATGGTCTGTTCAAAATCTCAATGAGCATATATTACATGACCAACTATCCAATTCAACCAACAACTATGATCAGGTTTGGGTGGAGTAGAAATAATAAAGTGCTCCATCAAGAACACCTGTAATTTAGATTCATCATGATATCATCCCATGGTGGCCTCCCCACCATATTATCACCCCAAAAAACATTGATCTATCAAACCATAAAAACTCTCAAATCCTAACGAAATATAGAAAAAACCAAAGAAACGAAGAATGGCACAACAAACACCAATGTTCTACATAAACAACATTAAGAACATTACAAATACATCCTCATTAAAAAGGAGTTCCCAAAAGTCTTATAGCATCATTTTCTATACCAAAAAGAAGAAAACACCACAGATTACATTAATTACAACAAAAAGGTCATTTTAAACAAAATAAAAGATTTTGATTGATCTTGTTTCAGTGCTACGTTCATCTAACTGATCTAGAAGGTTATCCAAGGGAGTGGATTTGACCCCATGTCACTTCTTGGCACCACCCTGGTGAAACCTTTTCAAATGACCTAAATAGCCATAGGTATGATAGATTTTAGGTGTTTGTGACATGGAAACTTCCTATGCCCTGGCTTCCCACATGAAAAATACATCCAGTACTTACTCTTGAATGAATCTAGTGAGGCGGAAAACAATGGACTTTTTATACCTCTTCTCAATTGGACACACGTATCTAAATCAGCTTCGACCTGAATATCCCACCTCACAACTTCTTCATAATAATCAGGGAAAGAAGGAACTGACTAAAGGAATTTTGATCAGAGACCCCTTTCAAAGAATCAAGACTTAAAAAATTCATCCCGATGAGGTTAGGGAGATAAGGCACTAGCTCAGAAAAGTTCTTAGCATACTCTAACACCATTAAATTTCCCTACTCAAGATAGTACAACATTGAACCCATAGGTATATTCACATCATTGTGGAAGTAATGTTGGATGAACAAAGCTTTAAAGAATTACCACAATAAATTCTTCTGTGGTTTGGCATGAAGAATGGATTTCCACCATTCCCAACTTAGGTCCTCCAATTTTATGGTAGAAAGCTCTAGCTTGAGAGGTTTAGGAGATTCAAGCCAAACAAAGATATCCTCAATATTTCATAGCCATTCCTCAACTTTCCCTGGCTTCGTCTGCCTAAGGAAATGAGGAAGGTTCGACTCTTGTAACCTTTGGACAGACTCCTAATATTGAGAACTACCATGCTCCATATCCGAAATGGAAAAACCAAACATCTAAAGTACGACTTGATCAACTGAAAGACATGTGATGAAAGAACCACTCATATATTCTTTTTAAAATCCCTTAGAAATTAGTGGGTATGTAATCTAAAAAGAGAGATCATGAAACCAAATCAAAATATATCATAAATTAAAATTCCACACCTCTTTTTTAAATTGATAACCCAAAATCAAAACATCATTTCAATCACACCCCAAAACATCAAAGATAAAGCCCAAAATAAAAACTCCAAACACAAAAAGGAAAAATCACACACTCCCACTTTTTAAAACCTAAAAAAACTCTTTTTCAAAGAACATTTTTAGAAAACATAACAAGCATTATGAACCAAACACTCACCATTAGTATTTTGTTTAGCCTCACATAAATACATTTTCATGCTAGCTTAATCACCCATCCATACATACCAATAACCATCCACTTTCCACATACATATATCCTTATACATATATGTGATCACTAATAGTAATACCGAGTGCTAGATAAAATAAACATTATCACTTTACAAACCACTTTAAAAATACCCCAATGAATTTTAATACCACGCATCATCATCAAAGAAAAAAATTTCAAATTCCACATTCATTTTTCCAATTTCACATTTCACAAAACCTTTCAAAAATCCCCAAAAAATTCAAAAATAACCACTATTTTCAAAACAACCCATTTCACTCTCAAAAAGATTCAAAGTCTTGGTTTTGGAAAACTCTTTTTTTTATAAAACATTCATAATTTTGTCAAACCAAAAATAATGTTAAAATATAAAAAAACACCCCAAAACCATATCAGGCCAACCTAAAGTACAAATGAAAACAACTTACCACTCAACGGGTCAAAATACCAAAATCTCAAAAGGACCAAAAACAACTCACCAGGGGAAACTAGTGTCGATGGGTAACTTGGTCGTATGGTTGGCAGTCATATGCCAATAAAACCACCATCACAGAGAGTCTTTTAGAACCATGTCCTTGACTTCACATGGATTTCTAGGCCCAGAAATCTCATTGAGACAACTGAACCAACTCTCATTTCATTTCCCCATATACCAATCAACCCATAAGAACCAAATAAACTAAGAAAAACTAGAATTCTCATGGTAACTCAAGGTTCTGCCCAGAAAGTGTTGGATAGACACTCCCGAAGACCTACACCCCAAGCTCTAACAATCCTACTCCTTCTACCTTGACATCCCAAATAAAAAAGGGTGCTCTAAAATCTAGTTCCTCAAAGAAACCTCCCCTTTGATACCATTTTTTTCATGAACCAACCCGGGTCAACCCTGAATCGGTCACCCAAGTTGGCTCACAACAAGGCCTGAGAGGCATTCCTGATCCTCCTGGGCTGGTTACAAGAACCAAGGGCATAAAAAAAGTGATTATAGAAAAAATTTCACCTAATATAAATAAATATAAAGTATTGGAATAATAAAATAGAATCCCAAAATAAATAAAAAAGACAAAACAATTAAGAAATAACTAAAAAAATAAAATTATCCGAACCTGATGACCACTAAACTCTATGTGACCTTGCGGGTCACATTCTGATCCCAAGACTCAACATCACCCATGGAAATCGAGATCAATATGAAACCTTCACCTGATACTAAAAACAAGAATGAAGTATAGGCGTGAGTATTAAAACTTGGTAGGCGTACCCAAGTAATCTACTCCCAAATGTATTTCCTTTAAACAAAAGAATCATAAATTTCAGGTTTGAACTACAATATATAAAATTAAGTTTTTCAAACATTTTCCTTTTAAAGAAAATCATGGTCCATTTCCATTTTTACCATTAAAACCCATATTATTTTACAAGGAGGAACCATATTTATTTTTAAAAGAGAGATGACATTTTATTTATAAAGGAGAGGGTGGGTATAAAACATTTCCAAAACCTTTTTCCATAACCATTTGAAAACACTTTATCATTTTATCCAATAATCCACACTATTCCAAAAGAAACCTCAATAATCATACAACAAGGGAAATGGTAAATAACACACAAGAGTATCTATCCAACAATACATCAAAACATTCAATCCAGTAGACATGGGTGAAACCTAGGAGCTCGTGAATAATCTATAACATATTATACATGTGACTCACCCTAAAGGCATTCCCTACCTGATGACATCATAACACCCAAATTCCAGATCTTCTCCCTACCTAGCCTAACCAAGGGGCCCAATACCATAGAAATAATTACAAAATATAACCCCCTGCTATGGGCCACTATCTAGTGCATAATCTAAACTAGTGTAGTAATCATTTATCAAAAATTTTCTCATTATGATAGGTTCCCATGTCAAGATGTATAAAGAGGGTGAGCCAACCGATTCAAAACAAGCATTCAATCACATACACATATATAATAATAATCCACAATAGGCATCACCCAATTTACCCCAAGGATCAACCCCTTACCTTAAACTCATCAAAGTAAATGGGTCCTGAGGATTCCATAGTGAGGAAATCCCAACTATTTAACATAAAAAAAGAAAGAGAGTATCCAAAGAGGGTTTTAATAATAATTATTCTCACCATTTTCACAAAATTTCTAAATGGTCCCCAAACGCACTCACAAAATCATCACCTTTTTCAAGATTCAAATCCATGTGAAAATATTCCATTTTCCACTTCACATTCATTTAAGAAAAATCATATTTAAACACTTTGCATCACATTTTCAAGACAAACCCACTTTCATGAAAATTTTCAAATGGTCCATGCACCACCATCACATGAAAAACCAATTTTCAAACCCAAATATACATTTCCTTTATATTTACAACCACTTGGAGAACTAATTTAATAAACCTAAAACAAATTTTCATGTCATTACACATTTACAAATTCAAATCATGGTTTACATACAAAATATTAATCACAAAATACATTAGGAAATTTCATCAAAACCTTGGTGTGAAACATTTAACAAAACAATTCCATTTATCACAACCCAAGGGAGAAACCACTACCTTTCATGCCAAACAATTATTTCCAATGAATAAATTAAACACCACTTATAAGACCATAAACACACTTGAAAACCCACTTAAGAAACTCAATTTTCCATTTTAAATCTGAAGCACAATTATAAGGTTCAAAGGGGTATTTCATCAAACACTTAGTAAAAACATTATTAAAATGGATTCATGTAATTCAAATACAAGAGGGTATTACTTTATTTCATAATAAGAAATTATTCTAAAATCCCTAAATTAATAACTTTTATTAAATAAAAGTGATAAAAACAAGAAATAGATAATTCTTTAATTTAAAGGCTAATGCATAGGGAAACCTACCTCAAGTGGAGAGAACCAAGCCAAAAAATTCAGCACTTGGTGCCTTTGATGAAGACTATTTAAAAATTTCATGCAAATACACTCCTATATATATACCCCTTAATCCAATTCACATATTCCCTATGCCATGAGGGAATATGTGCAAGGAGGATTTATATATATATATATATATGTACTTATGTATGTGTGTGTGAACCTTCAAGGAGCAACCAAATGATCTAATTAACCTATAGAGACCCAAAAATCACAAAATACTTTAAATAAAATTGAAGTAAAAAATAGAGTAGAAGAAACCAACCTCAAATGGTGGTGGATGAACTGGAATGGACCGAAGTGCTTTTCCTTCGGCAGCGGACGTCAAAACCCGCACGGGGAAGACCCGGGAGACCCACCATGTTAGAACCATGGTTGTTCTATGCATTAATTGGAGTATAGTTTGTGTTTTTTTTCAATCCTCAGTGGAAGTTCAGAATGTGTGCTGGAAAAGTAATCATACAAAACAAGCAGATAACAACGTTGAAGGTGGCACTGTTTTCCAGTGTTTGCCAAATTTTTGGGTCTGAAAATCGACAAATGAAGAAAAGTGGTTTTTGGAAAAGAGAATTGCGCGCCGATTACTTGGAGGCCTGGAAACTTGCGTGCCTTTTTTTTCAAGATTTGAACATGAAAATTTGTAAAAGGGAGAAGGGCGCCCAAGTTTGGAAGTTGGTCACGCAAGTGATTTTCGGGGGTAGAGACTTGTGCGCCGAAACTTGCGCGCTGAAGGGAGACTTGCACACCGTCGCGCAGGGTGTCCAAATGCCTATAAATACAGATCAACCCCTCCTCATTTTGTATGAAGTCTAGACTTAGAGAAAATTAGAGCTCCTGTCGCGCAGGTGTAGTGGTCGTGCAAGTGGTGGTGGGTCGCACAAGTTGAAGTTGCACGACAATTGTTTGATGTGCGTCCAAGGTGGTTTGGGCGAGAAAGGGTGTTGGTCACCCAAATTTTGGAGTTGGGGAAGGAATTGTCACGCAGGTGGTTTGGTGACACTTGTGCTCTAGGATTTGAAGCAGCACGACAGTTGATCTTTGAGCGCAAAAACTGGTTTGGGTGGAAAAGAATGTGAGTCATTCAAGTTTGAATTTGAATAAGTGTGTGTCACGCAAGTGGGAGATTTGGACTTTCGCGCCATCTTGAAACTTCTAAGCCGGGCTTGGAGAAGTGTTCCAGGTGTGGTTGAAGTATGCCAGTCTTTCCAGGGCTGCGCAAAAGCTGGTAGTTTTCCTGATTCCTTTGGTGTAAAGTGAGATTAGTCTACGGGTGGAAGTCGGACTTCAACAAATCATCTACATACAACAGAGGATGAATTATTTTTTAATAATGAAGATACCTTCACATCTATAAACTGAGTGGGACTTCACCAATGGCAGTGAGCCAGGGGGAGTCAACGGGAGTGACCCGAGGGACGCAGTGAGCTATCCCTGAACTTTTTTAAAGGTAGTGAGCCTGGGACAGAGTGACTATGCCCGAACCTTTGTAATCCATATCTAGTGAAGTTTTAGTGGAATTTGGTACGACCGAAAACCTATCGGCATATGCTCCTTGGACATATCCCTTAGTGGTGAACCAAGTAAAAAGTGTTGTGTCATCTCTCTGCATGTGAATGTTTTCTTTCTGATCATTTTCATCATATAGGTTTAACAAGTTATTACCAATGTGGGAACAATATCCTTCAGATTAATAGAAAAATTTGTCACCCTGATTCACCCCTCCCCTCTCAGGGTGTCCCGGGGTCCTACAAGTGGTATCAGAGGGAAGTTGTTGGTGTTGAATCTATCCTTTGTCATCATGGTGAATGTAGTCAATGTCAAGGGAGTCCCTCTCTTCGATGGAAGTAATTTCTAGATCTAGAAGAATAGAATGAGATCTCATCCAAGATCTCTTGGAATGAAAGTCCTTTTTTCCACTATCCAAAGTATTCATGTTACTGATCCAACAGGGCTGGCTATGACTGATGCTGATAGGAAAATTCTTGATGCTGATGCTAAAGCGCAAAATTCTCTCATCGCAGCCCTTTTTGATCAAATATATCTAAAGTTAATGAGTTTCACCTCAGCAAAGTCCATGTGGGATAAACTTGAAAATATTTATGAAGGAGATAACAAAGTGAAGGAGGAGAAATTACAAGTTCTACACAATAGGTTTTATTATCTGAAGATGCATCCTGATGAGAATGCAGACTCTTTATTCAATCGAATTACTGAAGTGGTTGGAGAAATTCAGGGTCTAGGTGAATAAATCAAAGACTTTGACATTGTAAAGAAAATATTAAGAAGACTTCTACCCCTGTACAATGAAAAGGTGTCAGCCCTTGAGGAAAGAGATCTTTTGAAACTTTATTTGGATGATTTGTTGAGCAGCCTAGTGGCATATGAAATGAGATTCAAACTAGAAGATGATACTACATGAGTAAGTAAGGAAATGTAATTAAAATACATGGAGAAACTGAAAATTTCAAAAGATATTAGTGGTGAAGATGATGAAGAAAAAGAAATTATTTCTCTCATTGCCAAGAAGTTCCAGAAGGGAAAAGGGAAATTCAAAGGGAAGTTACCTCTAGCTTACTTTCGTTGTGGAAAATTTAGGCACATTGCTTCTCAATGCTTAAGAAAGATTGATGATGATGATAGTGATGCTGAAAACATTGATAAGCCTTAGAAAATGTTTTTCAAGAAAGGAGACTTTAAATCTATAAATAAAGTTTTAAAGAAGAGTTTTGTCTGTGAAGAGAATGAATATGATAATGAATTCTGTGATGAAGAAGAACCAGAATTTAAAACTGGGAACCATGCTTCCATGATGGCCACTATTGAAAAATCAGAAGATACTGGTGGAGAAAATCAGTTGAAAAATAGTGCAGATTCTGAGTTGCAACTTAAGGATGTTGTTAGTAATCTTAATATTAAATGTAAGATTTTCAATAAGTGGAAATAAATTGTAGGAGAATTAATTGAATATGTTGATCAACTTGAAGCTGAAATTGAATGAATTGAATGATTGGTGAAAGTACAATAAAAATTTATTGAAAGAAATGATGATGTAGTGGATCTGAAGGTGAGAATTGAAGAGCAGGAAAAGGTCATCAATTACCTCACCTCAAGACTAGAAAAAAAGTCCAAGACTACTGAGCGTCTTGAGGAAGAATTTGTTACTATTAGGAGTAAACTTGAAAAAGATTCAATTTCCAAATAATCAAGGAAGAAACTACAGTTTGGAAGGTTCTCAGATGCTGAGCTGTTGGAGAGAGAAAAATGTGGCTCTAATGGAGTTGAAAATATTCTAAATAATCAAAGACCAGCCTGCATGGGAAATAGTGGAATTGGATGTGAGACAGAATAGTCAAATGCTGCAAATAAATGTGACCAAAATAAAGGCAAGCTAAAAGTGGGTGATGTGGGAAATTCTTCTGAAGTGATGAAACAGAAACCCCCAATTTAATTTGAAAGAAGAAAAGAATATTATCCTAGAGCCTCATGGAAAAAGTATCCCTCATACTATTATCCCATAGAAGAAATGAGGATAAATAGAAGTGAGAAGACATTTCCTCTCATGAAGTGTCAGTTCTATGGATATTTGGGCCACACCATGTCTTATTGTGAAGAGGCAAGAAGCTATCTGAATGGAGAAGATATAGGAGTTCAATAGAGGAGAACAAATTCATATCCTAATGCTTATAGAAGAAACAATTTCTATGGATATTGTTTTCATTTTTCTAAATTTGGTCATAAGGATGTTAATTACAGGCAGAGAAGGGACATGGACACCTCATACTGAAATTCAAGACAAGTTAAGTCTCGTCAGCAAGATAGTATTTCTCTTTCAAACAAGTTTTCTCCTCTCAAAGAAGACTTTGACTATGAAGAACCTAGGTACATGTAAGATATAATTGAAAGGCCATCAGTGCTCTATACTCAATCTAATGTCTCATGGAAAGAAAGGAAGAAAATTGAGAAATCCAACCTTGAAGAGGTGGACCTTAAGGCTACAAAAAGCAATAGTACCTGGATTCTTGATAGCGGTTGTTCATCTCATATGATAGGTAATTATGTCTTGTTAATGGATATAAAAAGAAAGGTTGATGGCACAGTCCGATTTGGTAATTATGGAGCTTTAAAAATCAAAGTCAATGGAAGTACTGAATTAGCTAATGGAGAGCTAAAGAAGGCTAAAGTCCTTTATATAGATGGCCTATGTCATAATCTACTCAGCGTGAGTCAACTCTGTGACTCGAGGATTATAGTTACTTTTAATCAGAAAGGATACACTATCAAGGGAAAGACAGGAAATTCACTAATTAAGGGATGCATAACAGAAGGCAACTTGTATTTGGTTGATAGTAAAGAAAATGTTTGTTACATGACTTTTGAAGAAGAAAACAATTTGTGGCATTGGAGACTGGGACACATCAATCAATAAGACATGGAGAAAATATAAAAATTGAGGATTGTCATGGACATTCCCAACCTGAAGCGTGAGCGTGAAAATTCTTGTGATGCTTGCATTTGTGGGAAGCTGGTATGCAGTTCATTTCGGCCAAAGAAGAAAAGGGCAACCCATCTTCTTGATCTAATTCATACAGATGTATGTGGGTTGATAAATGTTGATGGAACTCATGGAGAAAGGTACTTTGTCCTTTTCATTGATGATTAAATTAGAATGGCATGTGTAATGGTCATTCACAGGAAATGACAAGTTCTTGACTGCGTGAAAATGTATCGGCGAATCGTTGAGAATGATACTGGACATACAATCAAAGTGTTGCGATTTGAGAATAGAGGGGAATACACATCCATTGAATTTGAAAATTACCCAGAGAAGCATGGGATACAACATGAGGTAGCTATAGTGAGAACTCCACAACAAAATGGAGTTGTTGAACGTAGGAATCGACAGGTGAACAACATGGCATGAACTATGCTGATTGAGAGTCATATTTCACGACTTTACTAGAAAGAGGTTGTTCAAGCTGCAGTGTATATTCAAAATTGAACAGGACTTTATATGGGTGAGATGAAGACACCATGTGAATTGTGGCATGCAAGGAATCCCTCCTTGAAATACTTTCGTGTTTTTGGAAGTAAATTATACATTAGAAACAAAGAAGGAAATCAAGGAAAGTATAGTGACAATGCAGATGAATGAATTTTCCTTGGATACTAAATGAACAGAAAAGCCTATAAGTGTTTCAACAAGAGATTAGGAAGGATTGTGGAAAGCAGTGATGTTAAGATAATTAAAGAGAAAACCACAAATGATTCAAGGACGTCATATGTTGATATGATAGAAAGTGAAGAAGAAAGTGAACAGGGAGAAAATAAAAATATAGAAATAGAAGAATCTGTACAAAACACTCAGCAATCACATCATGATGTTGAATTAGAAGAAGAATCTGAAGAATAAATTATGGCTGGAGAGAATGCAACTGAACCGCACAGGAGAAATCATAGAGATGATATTGATCCATCTAATATAATTGGAGACAGAAGTGCACCCACTCAAACAAGGAGGATGAGGAATAACACGCAATCTGCATTTCTGTCAGTTTTAGAGCCATCCTCATTTGAAGAAGTTGCAAAGGATGAATCATGGGTGAAAGCCATGAATGAAGAGTTAGATCATATTGACAAGAATCAGACATGGGATCTTTTCTAGAGACCCGAAGGTCACAATGTGATTGGTACAAAATGGATCTTCAAGAACAAGTTTGATGAGAATGGAAGTGTTATTAGAAACAAGGAATGATTGTTATATAAAGGATACTCTCAGATTAAAGGTGTTGATGTTGAAGAAACTTTTGCTCTGGTGGCTAGACTGGAGTCAATCAGGATTTTCCTTGCCATGGAACACCAAAGATAATATAAAGTATATCAAATGGATGTCAAGATAGCTTTCTTGAATGGCGTACTCAAAGAAGAAGTCTACATTGAACAACCAGTGGGTTTTTTTCTTGGTACTGATGAAATAAAGGTCTGTAAACTAAAGAAATCTCTATATGGTTTAAAGCAGGTACCACGATCATGGAATTCCTAGTGGCTGGACTCATATCTCAAGAAGCTGGAATTCAAAAGAGGAGGAGTAGAACACAATCTATATGTGAAGAATTGTCCAAAAGATCAGTTCATGGTTCTAGTCTACGTTGATGATATCATATTTGGTGACAGTAGTCAGAAATCAGTGGATGAATTTTCCAATCATATGAAATCCGAATTTGAGATGTCTATGATTGGGGAGATCATATATTTATTGGGGCTACAGGTGGTTCAAAAGAAGGATTACACTTTAATTTCTCATGAAAATTATGTAAGAGAGCTGTTGAAGAAGTTTAATATGCAAGACTCTAAACCAATGTCAACTCTGATTGCAGTTGGAACTAAACTTGGAAAGCATGAGGATGAGACCTCTGTAGATCCCACCATATTTAGGAGGATCATTGGGAGCCTACTATACCTGACAACGACATGGCCAGATATTGTTTTTGCCACATGTCTTGTAGCCCACTTTCAGATTAATCCAAAGGAGGAACATATGGAAGCAATAAAAAGAATCATGAGGTATATTCAAGGTACTCACAATTGTGGCATATACTTTACTACAGGAAGGGACAGTGAATTATCAGCATTTTATGATGCTGAATGGGCTGGTGATGTTGTGGATAGAAATTCCACCAGTGGTAGTGCATTCTATATTTGGAATAAATGTGTTGGCTGGTTGAGCAAGAAACAAGAAAGTAATTCTCTTAGCACTACTGAAGCTGAGTATATCTCTGCCACAAAGGCATGCACTCAACTGATATGGATGAAGCAATAACTAACAGATATTGGTGATGAGGTGAAACTACCAATGGTGATTTACTATGATAACAAGAGCGAAATTGATCTTACGAAGAATCATGTTCATCATTATCATACGAAATATATTGAAATCAGGTATCACTTTATCAAAGAGAAATTTGATCAAGGGGTGATTAGAATGGATCATGTGGGAATTGTTGAGCAAGTGGATGATATCCTTACCAATCCACTATCAACAGCTGTGTTTGAAAATTATCGGTTGAACCTTGGTGTTCAGCCACCTCCCAGTGCATAAGGAGGTTACGAAATACCCCTCTCCCTGGTTATGTTAACTATTTTTAATCTGTTTATGGATGTGATGCAGGTTTGTGGGGGAGATACTATCCAGGGGGAGTGTGGTTTAAGATGAACAAGGAACAATTATCGGTCTTTGGGTTTATTGTCAATGGGGGAGAAAGGAATAAATTCAGGCATGTTCAGGCATTTAATGCTTCTGTGAAACAATGAGATTCAGTGTCAGTGATAGGATGAGAAGGGTGAGAAGGAATACATTGGACATGTAATGATTTTGTGACACTGTAAGAGAATTTATTGGGCGTCTTTGAGAATTCCAAAACATAGGAACCCAATTCAAGCTTCCTATATTGTTTTCTACACCGATAATTGCTCACATAGACTTAGATTTTTGGCTAAGTTGATTCTTGAGTTTGTGGTTTGCCTATGGCTGGTGCTCTATTGAATTTATTTACTGATTTCCAACAAACCCAAAGGGGTAGATTGTTGGAATCATGGTCATTCTATGCATGAATTGGAGTATGGTTTGTGTTTTTTGTCAATCCTCAGTGGAAGTTCATAATGTGTGCTGACAAAGTAATCATACAGAACAAGCAGATAACAATGTTGAAGGTGGCACCGTTTTCCAGTGTTTGCCAAATTTTTGGGTCTGAAAATCGACAAATGAAGAAAAGTGGTTTTTGGAAAAGATACTTGCATGTTGATTACTTAGAGGCCTAGAAACTTGTGCGCATTTTGTTTTTCAAGATCATAGCATGAAAATATGGCAAAGGGAGAAGGGCTCCCAAGTTTGGAAGTTGGTCACACAAGTGATTTTCGGGGGCAGAGACTTGCAGGCCGAAATTTGCGCGTTGAGGGGAGACTTGTGCGCCATCGCGTAGGGTGTCCAAATGCCTATAAACATATGTCGACCCCTCCTCATTCGGTATGAAGTTCATACTTAGAGAAAATCAGAGCTTCTGTCGCGTAGGTGTAGTGGTCACGCAAGTGGTGGTGGGTCGTGCAAGTTGAAGTTGCGCGGCAGTTATTTGTTACACATCCAAGGTGGTTTGGGAAAGAAAGGGTGTTGGTCGCCCAAAGTTTGGAGTTGGGGAACGAAGTTTTGCGCAGGTGGTTTGGTGACACTTGCGCGCCAAGATTTGAAGCAGTGCGACAGTTGACCTTTGCGTGCCAAAACTAGTTTGGGTGAAAAAGAATGTGAGTTGCGCAAGTTTGAAGTTGAAGAAGTGTGTGTCGGGCAAGTGGGAGAGAAGGACTTGTGTGCCATCTTGAAACTTGCGTGTCAGGCTTGGAGAAGCGTGCCAGGTGTGGTTGAAGTACGCCAGTCTTTCCAGGGCTGTGTGAAAGTTGGTATTTTGCCTGATTCCTTTGGTCTAAAGTGAGATTAGTCTATGGGTGGAAGTCGGACTTCAACAGCGCATCTACATACAACAGAGGATGCATTCTTTTGCAATGATGAAGAGACCTTCATGTCTATAAACTGAGTGGGACTTCACCAAAGGCAGAGAGCCAGAGGAGTCAACGGGAGTGACTCGAGGGACGCAGTGAGATATCCTTAAACTTTTGTAAAGGCAGTGAGCCTGGGACAGAGTGAATGTGCCCGAACCTTTGTAATCCATAGCAAGTGAAGTTTTAGTGGAATTTGGTACGACGGACAACCTTTTGGTGTATGATCCTTGGACGTAACCCTTAGTGGTGAACCAAGTAAAAAGTGTTGTGTAATCTCTCTACATGTGAATGTTTTCTTTCTAATCATTTTCATCATACAGGTTTAACAAGTTCCTACCAACGTGGGAACAAGATCCTTCACATTAAAAGAAAAAGTTGTGACCTTGATTCACCCCTCCCCTCTCAGGGTGTCCCGGGTTCTTACACACAGCACACCCTAAAATGTAACAAATTACCAAAACCCAATCAACCTATGACCTAGGGTTCAATTGAGACAATAGGGGCCACAAAAAGAGGGTAAAATTCCAAAAAAATCAATTATAAAGAAGGGTATTACATACCTTGGTGAAACGAGATGGAAACTGAAGGAAAATGGGAGGAGCTCTGGAGAGGAGGTCTGCCGTAAGGGGTGAGTGCCCATGGACAAAGGGGATTGGGGGGTCTATTTCGGGAAATAGGAAAGGGGGAGGGGTGGTTGGCTGCATGAATAGGATGGGAAGGGGGGTTGTCCACGAGGTAAGGGGGAGGGGTTAGATTAAGGGTTTTTTTAATTTTATTTTTATTCTTATCCAATTGATTTAAATTAAAAAAATAATAAAATGAATAAAATTAAATAGAAACTCATAAATAAATAAAATAAACATAAATTGCCAGGTAGGGGTGTGATATCCATGACTCAAGCATGATGAAGAAATTGATTTATTTAGCATATTTCGTAAATTATCAAATTTCACTATTCACCAAAAATTCAAGTATTTCAAAAAAAATCACCCTAAATATTTTTCAATGTTTAGAATATAAAAATTAAATCCATTTTATGAAAATAATTTTATAAATATTATAAATTTAATCTTTAATTAAAAATCATCATTTACTCAAAAAATACAGTTTTTAAAATTGTAACTGATTTTATAATACCTTGAAAAATTAACTAAGTTCTTAATAAATTATCCCAAAATCATAGGACAAAAAAATATTTATCTATGAATACAATTTATGAAAATAAATTATATTTTAATAATTTATTAATTATAAAATTGTAATCAAATGTTTATTACTCACAAAAATATCAACACTTAATCATTAATTTTTAAAATATTCAATATCATTTATAAGATGCCTAAATTTTATTTTTAATTACATGGTTGAGGTTAATATTCATAAGGTTAAATTACTATTCATAAGGTTCAAGTTACTATTCATAAGGGTACATTACTATTCATAAGGGTTAAGTTACTATTCTCCAAAATATAAGTTGATTCTATCATACTCTAAATATAATACTGAACGCAATCGTGTATGTACATTTTTCAAAATTCAAAACACAGAAGTGGAAAAATTAAGTTTAACAGCTAGGTTATAATTGTAACAATGTTTTTTTTCACAGAAAATCAGTTTTTTTTCATATAATCTATCTAATGAATTGAAATTTTTTATGAAGAAACATACCATAAAATGTGGGGAGTCATTATAATATTGAATATATTCATAACATAATTTAGTATTTATCAAAATAATCATAGCAGTCAATATATATATTATAATATTTGGTTAAAAATGAATTTTGTAATAATCAAATACACATATTCATATTAAAATATTCTTTTACACAAAATAATATTGTAAAATAGTATTTGTTTTTTAAAATTAATTTGAAAGATTTAAATTTGAAATATAAGTATTTTTAATTAAAACATTTAATTTTAAATTATTATTTTTCATAACTTAATGTATTTAAAATTTTAAAACAAATTATTAGGTTGTTTCATAGATCTATGTGTTTGAATTATTTTTATGATGATATCTTGTTGGATCTAGTGAAGGTAACATGATTTGTGATCGGATATTGATGTTTTGTTGTGTCATTCTTCATTTTCACTAACCATTATGATGTGGGTGTATTCTCTATCAACTCTACTTGATTTATACTTGGATTATTAGTTTTAATTGAATGATTTTCTTGAAATTATTTTTAAATATTTGTTTGATTATTTATGAAAATCATGTTTTGGTATTATCTTGTAAATTCTAGAAAGTGATTGGTTTTGAAAAACACCATTGTTTATAACTTTAGAATGATGATTTTAAAATTATAGTTTTATTTTATGCATGTAAAGTATTTTTTGAAATTTTTTAAAAAGAATGAAATTTTTTTATTTAAATGACTTTGCATGTTGTTGGCATAACAGTTAGGTGTGATTTGAATGGGATGGATAATGGTCATAAAGTACCACCATCAAATGGGGTGGAGTATGGATGTAAAGTTACACCATAAATGGTGACACTAATATTGTGTGTGTGTGTGTGTGTGTGTGTTTGTGTGCATGTGTGTGTGTGTGTGTGTGTGTGTGTGTGGATGTGTGTGTGTACTTGGAAAAGAATATGAAAAATAAAATGAAAATGGTTTAAAGGATTTCTTGATGATTTCCTTGGAAAACTGGTTTATGGATTTGATATGAATCATTTTTACTTCTTAAAATTATTTGATAAAATGTGATAAAAATATTTTTTCCCAGTGGTTTGGGTTGGGAATTCATTGGGGAAATTCTTCTGAGTTTAGACTCAACCCCTTCTTGGGAACTATTGTGCATTTACAAATACCATCTATCAAGACATAAGTCAAGTCAAGGTATCTCAGTTCTTTAGTGACGGTTCATGATATCATGGGATTGGCATGTGGAGTGAATCTTGGATAAATTTGGGTCTTTCTAGTTGATTTAATTTTTAATTTTTGAGTTTTTTGGTCCTTTAGTCCTCTTGAGTATGCCTTTTGGTTTTTTCTTGTACTCTGATATGGATTATTGATTTGGTTATGTTTTTATTTGTGCTTTTTTGCACATGAATCTTTTAAAGGTTTATTTAGTTATTATTTTTATGGTTTGGATATAGCATCCCGTCTTTTTATAACATAAGCTTTCATTACAATACACAAAACTGAGGATCTTTAAGGTTTAGTGTCTTGGAAACCAGGAACATAATGCATGAAAGCAACATAAATCATTCTTCTTAAACACTTGAAAGGATTCTCCTTAAGTTCATCCTAGGTTCATTACTGCATCTCATAACCTGGGGATATACATCAAAAGAAAGGGTGAGCAGAAGGCCCAGTAAGGGAAACAAGAGGAACATTTTACATGTGAACTTGATATAATTCAATAATGACATGAAAAGAACTTTAAGGCATGAGAAAGAAATCATGAGGCATTTCATAATAAAAACAAAATTTTTCATAACTTGAAGATGTGGATACATCATTTAACATATACAATCATGAACATATCACCAAGGTCCATCCCCAAGGTGTCATTTGAAAATTACCAAGGTTATTCACCAAGGTATTGTGAAAATTGTAATCTCTAGTGGTTACATCATTACCCAATGCATTGGAGCACTATCAGGGTGCACCCTTAAATTTGCCTTTATTATCATGTGAGACACATATATCATCATCAAACATTTCATAAATAACCCATATATCATAAAATAAATGGGTTTCATTTCATAATCATAACATTTTAAAAACTGCTTTAAAAACATGATTTTTACGTCACTTTAAACCCACGGAAAGGGAAAGAGGGTCTCATGTATGTAAATCCCAGAATTAAAAATAGAACATTTTGATATATATGTGAATACCCTTGTAGAAATAAGAGCTTTTAGTATTCACTTTATAACATAAAATAACTTTGAGAAAAGAGAGAGGCATTTTGAGACGAAAATTCTGCAGCATAACGGCTATGTTACAAGGTTTTAGAAAACATTGAAAAGAGAGGGGACATGGGTCACCCACTCATAAATGATCCATAAAACTGTAGGGGGACAGAATATAAGGTATTTAAGAACATGGTAATGAAATTTGAAATATATAACATATGAAATGAAAAAACATGGAAGTGAGACAAAACAAGATTTCTCTTATGAGAATTCGGCAGCCTAACGGCGTCACTTAACTTCAAAGAAAATGATTTGACAAGATCAAATAGGGTCCCTCATCATATGATCATAAGATATCAGTATGATAGATATAGAGATCATACCCCATCATAAAAAAGGAACTTGAAAGACTTGACATGAAAATCAAACTTGAAAAATGAGAAGGGTGAAAGAATCCCTTAAAAATTCGGCAGCCTAACGGCGTCACTTAAACATTCATAAAACGAAATGATGAGAGTAAGAGGGGATCTCTCATCATATAAACATGAAAAGGTAAGTAAGAGGAATATAAAAGAACATCCTCTCACATAAGAACATGGAGCATAAAAGGAATGACATAAAAAGGATTACATGAAAAGAAAGAGAGAGGTCGGATCCCTTACCTTAAAATGTGACTCTTGAAACTCAAAGTTTTGGACCTTGAGGGCTTGGGGGAACCTTGGGAGGACTCCTTGGGAGGTAAGGAGACCAGAAATTCGTTGAGGATGGTTTTGGAGTTGAAAAGATGAGAGTAGGGCTTGGTATTTATAGGGAAAGTGAGGGGACAAAGCATTAATGACCAAGGGACACCTCAAAAGTGGTTTTCTCAAAAGCATGGGCCCTCCCTTGGTACTTCCCATAAAGTTAGGCCACATGGGGACCCCCACACAATAATTCACCCTCTTTAGTCGAAAATCCTTTAAAATATCTCATGACATCATTATGACACAGTTATGATGTCATTAAACATACCCAAACCCTAAAACTGTATTTTTACTATTCACTGAAAATTCATTATTTTTAGAAAAATCCCCAAAAATTACCTTAACATAATATCGATGCTCTGAGTTCAGAAATGAAATCCATTTTATAAAAATAATTTTCTAAATATTTTTAATTTAATTTTTAATTAAAAAACACTATTCACCCGAAAAAAACTAATACTTGAATAATAATTTATGAAACCGTTTTTTAACCATTTTATTGAATCACATTACTTAATCAAGGTGCCTAGATTATATTAGAACTTTATTTGAGTGAAATTACTAATCCATTTGGTCACATTACTAATCCTAAGCGTAAAATCACTATTCATAAATTACTATTCATCAAAAATTAAGTTGATCTTATTAGACTCCAAATTCCTTACTGAACACTTTTGTAGAAGACTATTTTTTGAAAATCATTACACATCATTAGTTATTTAGGGTTTTCATAAATATTTTAAAATATCCTTTTTTCAAAAAATTCATCAATAAAATGCATTCTAAAATTATTTGGACATTTGAAATTTCACAAACATCACTAAAGGAAGAAATCTCAATTTATTCACCCGAAAGGATTACACAAGGAAACTAGGGTCTCGTCACATAGCCCCTTATAACACCGGCATAAGACCTAAGTGTAAGGTGTGCTATGGTGAGAGAATCTGAGGGAGGCTCAGATAACATTGCCCTAGTAGTAATCTCTACTAACTTGAACTTCTCCCGCAGGCGTTTCTGTTCAAGCTTGACACGCTGGAGTTCGGATTGGGCTTGGTCCAAAGCGAAGCCCACAGATGCTACCTCCTTCCCAAGCTCTGATAAGTGGGCTTCATAAGGTTCGAGTCTACTGGATGAAGCCATCGACTCCTCTTTCTGCATTAACCATTAACATCTTATTAAATCAATAAGAGTAAGTTAATATACTACTCAAAAAGATTGGGTCGTTACATTCTTCCACCCTTAAGAAATTTCGTCCCCGAAATTTATTCTTGAGGCCTAGTCGAAAAGGTGAGGGTACTTTTGCTTCATTGTTTCCTCAGGCTCCCAAGTCGCTTCTTCATACTTATGATTCCTCCACAATACTTTCACAATGTGGGTAGTCTTGTTTCGTAGAACCTTGTCTCTACGGTCCAAGATCTCCACTGGCTGCTCCTCATAAGAGAGGTCATGTTCCAGTTGTACCACCTCTGGGTTCAGTACATGCGAAGGGTCGGGTATGTACTTCCTCAAGAGAGATACATGGAAGACATTGTGAACTTGAGCTAGGTTCGGTGGAAGTGTTAGATGATAGGCCACTGCTCCTATGCGATCAAGGATTTCATAGGGGCCAATGTACCTAGGGTTGAGCTTCCCTTTCTTCCCAAACTGCATGACTCTCTTCCATGGAGAGATTCGAAGGAAGACTTTGTCACCAACACCAAACTCCAAGTCCCTTCGACGATTGTCAGCATAGCTCTTCTGCCGACTCTGAGCAGCCTTTATGTGTTGTTGGATGGCATGAACCTGTTCTGTCATTTCTTGCACAAGATCAGGCCCAAGAAGCTTCCTCTCACCAGTTTCATCCCAAAAAGTAGGAGTTCTACACCGCTTTCCATACAGAGCTTCATAGGGTGCCATCTGAATACTCACATGGAAGCTGTTGTTATAGGAGAATTCCACTAATGGGAGGTGTTGATCCCATCCACCTTTAAATTCCATTGAGCATAATCTCAACATGTCTTCGAGTGTCTGAATAGTCCTTTCAGATTGGCCATCAGTTTGAGGATGATAGGCCGTACTAAAATTCAATTCAGTATTCAGAGCATGTTGCAGACTTCTCCAGAATTTTGATGTGAATCTTGGGTCACGATCAGATACGATGGATAGTGGTACCCCATGCAGCCTTACCACTTCCTTCACATATATCTTGGCAAGCTGATCCAGAGAGAAATCTTCCCGAATAGAGATAAAATGGGTTGTCTTGGTGAGACGGTCCACAATAACCCATATCGCATTGTTTCATTTGGATGTTTTTGGGAGACCAGTTACAAAGTCCATGGTGATATTATCCCACTTCCATACTGGTATGGGTAGCGGTTGTAATACCCCCTTAGGAAGTTGTCTTTCTGCCTTTACTTGCTGACACACCAGGCACCTTGTAGTGTAATCGGCAATCTCCCTCTTCATGTTATCCCACCAATAATGATCACGAAGGTCTCTATACATCTTAGTGCTTCCCGGATGTATAGAGAAAGTCGAGCTATGATCTTCATCCATCAGTTCTTTCTTTATCACCGGAATAGATGGGACACATAGTCTTGTACAAAATTTAAATGCACCTTCTTGATCAATATTGAAATCAGGGAACTTCCCATCCTTTACAGCCTCAAACTTCTCCTGCAGCAAAGGATCTTCTTTTTGAGCCTTCTTGATCTTCTCTAGTAATGAAGGTTGAGAAATCATTTGGGATAGGGTTGATGATGTCCCTTTCCTTATAATTCCCATGTCCAGTTTTACTAGATCTTTAATCAAGGGATCTCCTAAGATCCTCATTGTTGCCAGAACAACAGGATCTTTCCTGCTTAATGCATCCGCGACTTTGTTTGCTCTTCCAGGGTGATAGTGTATTGAACAATCATAGTCTTTAATAAGCTCCAACCATCTCCTTTGTCTCATGTTCAATTATTTCTGTGTGAAAATATACTTTAGACTTTGGTGGTCAGTGTATATATCACATTTCTCCCCATAAAGATAGTGTCTCCATATCTTTAGAGCAAAAACAACTTCCGCCAGCTCTAGATCATGCGTAGGATAATTCTGCTCATGAATCTTCAACTGTCGAGATACATAATCAATTACCTTGTCATTTTGCATGAGGACGCACCCAAGCCCTTTCAGAGATGCATCGCTAAAAATAACGAATCCTTCTCCGATAGAGGGTAGTGTTAACACAGGTGCAGTAACCAATCTCTTATTTAGCTCTTGGAAACTTTCCTCGCATTCCTTTGTCCAGATGAACTTAACCCCTTTTCGAGTCAACTTGGTTAGTGGATTAGAAAGCCGTGAAAAGTTTTTCACAAACCTCCTATAATATCCCGCTAAGCCAAGGAAACTACGAATCTCAGTTACTGTTGTGGGTTGAGGCCACTCCTCCACAACCATTGTCTTTGCAGGGTCAACCGAGATTCCTTCATTGGTTACGATGTGCCCCAAGAAAGCCACCTGTTGTAACCAAAACTCACACTTGCTGAACTTCCCAAAGAGCCTCTCCTTCCGCAGAGTTTTCAATATAACCCTTAGATGATCTTCATGCTCCTCACGACTTTTTGAATATATCAAAATATCATCAATAAAAACTACCACAAAGTTATCAAGGTAGTCCTTAAAGACTCTATTCATCAAATCCATGAAAATAGAAGGAGCATTAGTCAAGCCGAAGGGCATAACAGTAAACTCATAATGCCCATATCTTGATCGGAAGGTAGTCTTTGGAATATCTTCCTTCTTCACCCTCAGTTGATGATAACCAGATCGAAGGTCAATCTTAGAGAAGAATTGAGCCCCACAAATTTGGTCAAATAAATCATCAATTCTTGGAAGAGGGTATCTGTTCTTCACTGTGATCCCGTTCAGTTCTCTATAATCAATGCATAGCCGCATTGATCCATCCTTCTTCTTCACAAAGAGAACTGGTGCTCCCCAAGGAGACACACTCGGTCAGATAAACCCCTTCTCCAACAAGTCTTGGAGTTGTTTCTTTAGCTCTTCTAGCTCCACATTTTCCATTCTATACGGAGTCTTTGATATCGGTTGAGACCCAGGTACGAGTTCAATGGAGAACTCTACCTCTCTTTCTGGGGGAGGTCCAGGTAACTCCTCAGGAAATACAACCATGTATTCTTGAACAATCGGAACATCTTCTATTTGTATGCTCCCTTTTCCTTCTTCATCATCACCGATTAACTCCATAAAGAAAGCTATAAGAGGTGCTTCTAGATAGGGATCAGTTCGGGATATCTCTCCTTGGAAGATAACTGTAGGTCTTTCATTCAAGACTACTGAGATTTCCTTACTTCTGCATTTGATCTTAGCATTATACTTTGAGAGCCAGTCCATCCCTAGTATAACGTCAAATTCCAAAAAGGGAATGACTACTAGATTTGCGATAAGATTGTGCTCACTAAAGTAAACACTAGAGTCTCTAAACACTGTTGATGCATGGATAATCCCACTTGGAGTCTTGACTGACAACTCTACCTCAAGCAATTCGGGGACTGATTCTATATTCCTTGCAAACTTGGAGGAAATAAAGGAATGCGTAGAACCAGAATCAAATAAAGTACTTGCTAGTTTTGAGAGGACGACAAGAGTACCTGCTACCACATCGTTTGAAACATCAACTTCAGTTGTTGTGATAGCGAAAGCACGACCTTGTTCCCTTGGCCTCTGCTGAGGTTGATGGTGATTCCCCTCCACCGCCCTCGGATTTGGACATTGATTAGCAAAGTGCCCAAGCTATCCACACTTGAAGCATGTGACTTTGGGTAGGGCCAGAACCATCTTTCCTCTGTCATTAGTGTTGGGAAGTTGAGGCTTCACATCACTACGACAATTCCGAGAAATATGGCCTTCTTTTCCACACCTATAGCACTTACCACTTCTGATCAAGCAGTTCCCCGAATGCTTCTTTCCACATTTACTGCATGTGGCATGCTGCATAAGCTTTCCACCTCTTTCCTGATCAAAACTTCTTCCCAGGCTCGGTTCTAGAGTTCTCTTCTTCTCATTAGATTTGTGAGACCATTGTGTCTCCCCAAACTCTAGTTCAACTTTCATAGCACTTTGAACTATTTCTTCATAGCTATCATAGTCCCTGTTGGCTAGATTCTTCCGCAGATGAAGTCTTAGTCCGCCAAAGAATCTATCAACCTTCCCATTAGGGTCCATGACAAAGCTTGAGGTATAACGGGAAAGCCTTGTGAAGTTCATCTCATAGCTTCCGACAGATTCGTTCTCCTTCTTCTTCAGCTCGAGAAACTCTTTCTCCATTTTCGTTCTCATGGAACGAGGGAAATACTTGTTAAAGAAAATTCCCCGAAATTCTTCCCACTCCATAGCTTCCATCTCTCCTCGTGGCTTCGTGTTTTTGATCAGTGACCACCACTGATCAGCTTCTCCCTCTAGGCGGTAAACAGCAAGGGTGACTTTTTCTTGTTCCGAACAATGAAGTACAGAAAAGGTCTTTTCAATGGAGCTTATCCATTGTTCCGCAACCAATGGGTTAGTAGATCCACTAAATTTTGGCGGTCGTTGATGCATAAAGGACTCAACAGAAAGTTTCTCCCTTCGTGGTGAGGTCGGCCTCTCAGCTTGATTCAAGTTATTACTCATAACTTGAGTCAGTTGGTTCATCATTCGCATGAATGTTTCCATTCCGGCTTCCATCGGAGGGCCGTCAGCACATGGTGCATTGCGGTCACCATCGGCACGGTTCCTCCTATTGCCCGCCATTTTCTAAAAGAATAAAACCTTAGTGAGAAACTTATTTCATTTATGAATCTTTTAAATAAGACTTCGTGCTTAGACAATTATACTTCTCTATAATTCCTTCATAATGATTCATAAAAAGCTTGTGATTAACCAAACATATCCCCTGGGAGTGTCGTAACCAAGAGTGCAGCAAGGCCCGTTATCGTGCACCAGTTCCCGTTCGAGTCTAGCTCAAAGTGGTGTTTTCGGGTTTTACCCCTATGTACATCTGTTCCAGAGCCGCCTCTACCTACTCGTATCCAGACAGGGATGTATTTGTTTGATAAACCACTTACTCAATACTTACCAAAATACCAGGAAGTTTTCCTATATTTAAAATTTTCTATAGGGTTCTTCCTAAAGTTTTTATATCCTAATTTCCACAAATAACTAAACCATCCTCTGATACCAACTATAGCATCCCATCTTTTTATAACATAAGCTTTCATTACAATACACAAAACTGAGGATCTTTAAGGTTTGGTGTCTTGGAAACCAGGAACATAATGCATGAAAGCAACATAAATCATTCTTCTTAAACACTTGAAAGGCTTCTCCTTAAGTTCATCCTAGGTTCATTACTGCATCTCATAACCTGGGGACATACATCAAAAGAAAGGGTGAGCAGAAGGCCCAGTAAGGGAAACAAGAGGAACATTTTACATGTGAACTTGATATACTTCAATAATGACATGAAAAGAACTTTAAGGCATGAGAAAGAAATCATGAGGAATTTCATAATAAAAACAACATTTTTCATAACTTGAAGATATGGCTACATCATTTAACATAGACAATCATGAACATATCACCAAGGTCCATCCCCAAGGTGTCATTTGAAAATTACCAAGGTTATTCACCAAGGTATCGTGAAAATTGTAATCTCTAGTGGTTACATCATTACCCAATGCATTGGAGCGCTATCAGGGCGCACCCTTAAATTTTCCTTTATTATCATGTGAGCCAAATATATCATCATAAAACATTTCATAAATAACCCATATAGAATAAAATAAATGGGTTTCATTTCATAATCATAACATTTTAAAAACTGCTTTAAAAACATGATCTTTACATCACTTTAAACCCACGGAAAGGGAAAGAGGGTCTCATGTATGTAAATCCAAGAATTCAAAATAGAAAATTTTGATATATATGTGAATACCCTTGTAGAAATAAGAGCTTTGAGTATTCACTTTAAAACATAAAATAACTTTGAGAAAAGAGAGAGGCATTTTGAGACGAAAATTCTACAGCATAACGGCTATGTTACAAGGTTTTAGAAAACATTGAAAAGAGAGGGGACATGGGTCACCCACTCATAAATGATCCATATAATTGTAGGGGGACATAATATAAGGGATTTAAGAACATGATAATGAAATTTGAAAGATATACCATATGAAATGAAAAAACATGGAAGTGAGACAAAACAAGATTTCTCTTATGAGAATTCGGCAGCCTAACGGCGTCACTTAACTTCAAAGAAAATGATTTGAAAAGATCAAATAGGGTCCCTCATCATATGATCATAAGATATCAGTATGATAGATATAGAGATCATACCCCATAATAAAAAAGGAACTTGAAAGACTTGACATGAAAATCAAACTTGAAAAATGAGAAGGGTGAAAGAATCCCTTAAAAATTCGGCAGCCTAACGGCGTCACTAAAACATTCATAAAACGAAATGATGAGAGTAAGAGGGGATATCTCATCATATAAACATGAAAAGGGAAGTAAGAGTAATATAAAAGAACATCCTCTCACATATGAACATGGAGCATAAAAGGAATGACATAAAAAGGATTACATTAAAAGAAAGAGAGAGGTCAGATCCCTTACCTTAAAATGTGACTCTTGAAACTCAAAGTTTTGGACCTTGAGGGCTTGGGGGCACCTTGGGAGGACTCCTTGGGAGGTAAGGAGACCAGAACTTCGTTGAAGATGGTTTTGGAGTTGAAAAGATTAGAGGAGGTCTTGGTATTTATAGGGAAAGTGAGGGGACAAAGCATTAATGGCCAAGGGACACCTCAAAAGTGGTTTTCTCAAAAGCATGGGCCCTCCCTTGGTACTTCCAATAAAGTTAGGCCACATGGGGACCCCCACACAATAATTCACCCTCTTTAGTCGAACATCCTTTAAAATATCTCATGACATCATCATGACACAGTTATGATGTCATTAAACATACCGAAACCCTAAAACTGTATTTTTACTATTCACTGAAAATTCATTATTTTTAGAAAAATCCCCAAAAATTACCTTAACATAATATCGATGCTCTGAGTTCCGAAATGAAATCCATTTTATAAAAATAATTTTCTAAATATTTTTAATTTAATTTTTAATTAAAAAACACTATTCACCCGAAAAAAACTAATACTTGAATAATAATTTATGAAACCGTTTTTTAACCATTTTATTGAATCACATTACTTAATCAAGGTGCCTAGATTATATTAGAACTTTCTTTGAGTGAAATTACTAATCCATTTGGTCACATTACTAATCCTAAGCGTAAAATCACTATTCATAAATTACTATTCATCAAAAATTAAGTTGATCTTATTAGACTCCAAATTCCTTACTGAACACTTTTGTAGAAGACTATTTTTTGAAAATCATTACACATCATTAGTTATTTAGGGTTTTCATAAATATTTTAAAATATCCTTTTTTTCCAAAAAAAAATCATCAATAAAATGCATTCTAAAATTATCTGGACATTTGAAATTTCACAAACATCACTAAAGGAAGAAATCTCAATTTATTCACCCGAAAGGATTACACAAGGAAACTAGGGTCTCGTCACATAGACCCTTATAACACCGGCATAAGACCTAAGTGTAAGGTGTGATATGGTGAGAGAATCTGAGGGAGGCTCAAATAACATTGCCCTAGTAGTAATCTCTACTAACTTGAACTTCTCCCGCAGGCGTTTCCGTTCAGGCTTGACACGCTAGAGTTCGTCTTGGGCTTGGTCCAAAGCGAAGCCCACAGATGCTACCTCCTTCCCAAGCTCTGATAAGTGGGCTTCATAAGGTTCGAGTCTACTGGATGAAGCCATCGACTCCTCTTTCTGCATTAACTATTAACATCTTATTAAATCAATAAGAGTAAGTTAATATACTACTCAAAAAGATTGGGTCGTTACATTGGATGTTTCTTATTTCTAAGATAAAATCATCCCCTAAATATTATTAAGGCTCTTGAAATTTATTTCCATCCTTTAGTGTTTTGGGGATGTCACCTAAGGCCTAGTAGCTCTGAAGAACATTTTTTATGTTTTTTTTAACAAAGTTTTGTATTTTTAACAAATAATATTTTTTAAAATATTTTTTTTGAAAAATAGGTGAAATTTGTTGAATTTTCTAATCCGACCATAAATGGGGATAATTTTTTTTAAGGAAATTTGTTTCCAAATGCCGGGTATTATACTAAGAAGCATCGGACATAAAACTGGTCAAAAAGATGAAGTTGTTGATTGGATGCATCATCAGTCTCAGATCCGTCGGCATGAATTTAAAGAGTCATCAGACTTGGTATTGGTTAGCAATTTAATATTTTTTGAGTGAAAGAAAGTTAGAATGCTTCTGAAGAGGTTGAATAAAGAAAATTATGTTAGGAGTTAGAAAGTTCTTCAACTTTATAACCTTTAGTCAGATGATGCTTTTTCAATCTTGGAGTTCTCATAAATCATGAAACATTCCCATGATAAAAGCTATTATAGAAATAGAGGGATTATAAATATTTCATCGGTTCCAGAAAACAATATAGAGTTTTTTAATGGGTTGTGACATTAATAAGCCATAGTAATGATAAGTGTATCATAATGAAAAGATCAGCATAACGAAAAAAAGAAGAATGATGAAGTTTTAAGTTTTTCAGAGCTGCCGAGTGAAGTCACTGAAAGATCAGGAACAAAAATGATCCATTATATTGATTGATCAACCATATAATGATCAACAATGTGGTCAAACATTTTTATCAGGTTTCTCTGTTGTGTTTCAATTGGGTCAAGAAGGAAATAACAAAAGTGTTGTTTGTTTCAAAAGTGGGTCAAGAATCATCAGACAAGAAGTGGTGATGATTCATTGTACTATAACTAACATTGATCCATTGGAGTGATACATAGACTAATCCAACAGATATAGGATGACACTAATAGGTCATCATACATGGGCTGAGGAAGTTATAAAAAATTGAAGAAAATGTGATATGTTGTGAAGCAATTGGAAACATATTATCAAGAAGGTTTGAAGCTGATGATGAAGTGTTTCCAAGATGTGTTTATATCTTCATAATTTTAAATAATTTTTATAGAAAAATAAAAGTAAAAAAAGTATAAAAAAGTTGAAACAATGTTTAAGGAAGAGAGGTTTCAAATTTTCATGTCTTTTAATTGATACAAAACATAGTACTTAGAATGCATTAGTTTTGTTTCAATTAATATTGAGCATCATAATGAGCAGTCTTTAGTCTTACATATGTTTTCTATCGTAATAAGGAAAATCATATAGAATAATGGTTAGAAATTATGAAGTTAGATGAAGACTCAATAAGATTCAAGAAGGTTATAGAATAGTTGAATTAGTCAAACATTAAGTTCAAATATGAGTAAATTTTGAAGGTTTTTGAATTTGATTAAGTAGAAAAAGTTATTTAGTTTACTACCTTTTCTATTCTGGGATGCCTATAAATAGATGCACATTACATTAATGCTTTTCATTCTTTTCACATGCGTAAAAAGTGGAGCACTACAGAGTTTAATTCAGATTTGTTTTTTTATATAGATATCTCATTATAAGATCAAACAGCTAATAGTATTCTTACCGTACTGAAGAAGATCAAACTGAGGAAGATCAGACTAATCAGTTGACCAGAGTTTGAGAAATGCAGTTTGAGAAAATGTTTCTTCATAATGAGTCTATCATAATGATTCAATCGTACTAAGGAAATCGAACCTACGGTCATTGGACTGAGGTTTCAGATATAGTTTTGTGGAGAATTTTTTTTTATATTTTATTTCTTGGCGCAATTTTTTGTAAGAAAACTTTGTAAACTAAAGGGGATTGGTATAATCATTCCTATCAGGAGATAGAAAGTTTCTAACCTGATTTTTCACAATTTTTATTCAATTTTCCATAATAGTGAATTTCTATAGACCCGTGTAAGTGGCTATGGAAAGGATGTAGGTTCTCACATTAAGGCTAAACCTTATAAATCTTGTGTGATTTACTTGGTTTTATACTTTTTTATACATGATTATTTACTAAAAGGTGATATGGTTATAAAATTTAATAGGTTGAAGGGGTCAAATTTTAAAAGAATTGAAACTTATAAAAAAGTAAACAATTGATTCAACTACCTCTTATAAGTTGTTATTCAATCCTTTGGAACTTAAAGTGGTTTTAGAGGGAGTTTTCCTTGTTGAATCCTTATCATAGATAAACTCAATTCTATCAATAGTAGATGGATTCCTACATTTGATGGAAAAAATAATTATTGTTAAAAAATAGGATAATTCTATATCTCCTATATTTTGTCTTGGAAGTTGTTGATACTAATACAATTGGGTTTCCACCTATTAATAAATATGATCTAATGACTTTTACTGATAAGAGAAATATTTAAGTTGATGGAAAAGCTATAAATTCAATTCTTATATCTTTATTAGAAAATTTTTATATAAATTTTATGGGTATAAAAACTTAAAAGAGTATATGGTACAAGTTACAAAGTATTTTAAAAGGTAATACTAAAGTGAAAAAGTCATAGATAAAAATATGGTGTAGTAATTTTTAAGATATAATAATGAGAGATGAAGAAACTATTGATGAATACTTTACCAAGGAAAATGAAATCATTTTCAAAGTTAAAGGAATTAGATAATTTCTTAAAGATTCTACAATTGTGAAGAAACTTATGAGAAACTTTTAGGACATGTTTGATTCTAAATTTTACTCTTTAGAAGATAAAGATTATTTATCTCTTGATAAGTTTCATAACTTTCTTATTTCTTATAAAATGATAAAATTTCCAATGTTCAAAAAGAATATGAAAGATGAAATGGATTTTGAATCTATAAGAAAGATCAAAATTTAGGACATTGAAGATGTTTATCCTTATAATTCTGAATATAAATAGTATCATGAGTTGAATGATAAAATCATGTCTCTTATATCCAAAAACTATCACAGAGAAAGAGGAAAGTATGGTGGTAAACTTCCTATCAAATTTTTTGAGTGTGGTGAATTGGAAATTTTTATATGAATTTCCCTAAGAAAAAAGTTGAATAATATCAACAATATTTTAATAAGAAATATCTATGGAAGAAGTGGAATAAAATATTTAAAGAAGAAAAGTCATCCAAAAAATCTAGGAAGAAGTTTACTGGGAACAATAGAAGCATGTTGAGTAAGAAAGTTGAATCAAACTCAACGGAAAACAATTATTCAGAAGATGGAAGTTCAGAAAAGGTTAGAACATTCATTGAAAAAGTTGATAAAATTTAAGACTCTTAAAATAGTGAAGAAGAAGGAGGTGAAGAATCTTACAGAGAGTATCATATTAGAATATAACTTTTTGCAGGTCTTGAGTAAAATAGATCTCTCAATAAATAAATCATAATGATAAATAATGATTGTGGAAAAGTTTTTGAAGGTGAAAAAGTTTTTTTCAAGCAAAAAGAAGAATATACCTGGGATATATTAAGTTACAAACATAGAATTGATGAATAGGGAAATATGGTTTAACATATCAGTAAGAAGTTAGAAGCTAAGGAAGAGGAATTTAACAATTTCAATAAAAAAACTCTTAAGTATGAAAGTACCTTGAGTAAGATGAATGAAAACTTCAATATTTGCTGATAAAGCTCAAATCAAGAATTAGGTCAAATCCTCACCCTACAAAAATAATTTTTCATCTGATTTTTAAAATATTTCAGGTGATAAGAAAATTGTTAGTAAAATTTTGGGTGGATAAAGTATGTGATTAACATATAACATCTAAAAAAGTTTAAAAATAACTTGGAAGGAAAGATGGTATACACCCAGAGTATGTTAGAATAGAAATGATTTTTCAACCTCAACAAAGTTTATATAGATAAAGATCTTACTTCAATATAAAATAAATATTTGATAGATTTTTCTGGTGTTTTGGGATCTATGGGCATAGGTCTTATAATTTTTGGAATAAATTATCTCTTCCCAAAAGAAGTATTGAACAAAAAGAAATAAATAGTGAAAGAATAATGAGTAACTTTCCTAACATGCATGAAGTTAGAAAAGAAAAATCCCAATATGTGAGAAACTTTCCAATTAAAAATCAATTTTAATGACTTGAAGAAGTTTTTGGAAGATTTGATTAGGATATTAATCATGTTAAAATATGTGTGATACTCCTTCTAGAACAATTTTCTTATATTATAAAATAAAATGAAACTATAAAGAATAAATTTGAGGAAAGAGATTTTTTTTGTTGAGATAGATTTGAAAGTAAGTAAAAAGAACAAACCATGGATACTTTATAATTGTTTTTCATTACACATGATAGGTGATTTCAAAATATTTAAGCATATTTAAAATCATTATGGGGTGTTTTTACCTTTGGTAATGATAGTTCATAAAAAATAGAGGAATTGGAACAGCTTAGATTAAAGCTAAAAAATTGAAATCTATGGAGGTTTTATTTTTTGATGGACTAAAACATAACTTAATTAGTGTGACTCAAGTTTTTGATGATGGAAAAAATTTATTTTCAGAAAATGTTCTTATATCATCATAAGTTTTAAAGATTAAAAAGTTATTATAAAATGAGAAAGAACCAGCAGAAATCTTTTTTAGATTGGAGAACATAAAAACTCATGATATCTAAGTGCTAAAGATGAGAATAAGTTGTGGCACCAGAGACTTATCCACCTTGGGTAGAAAATTATGAACAAACTCTCTAAATTTTATATTGTATGAAACTTTCCATTATTGAGAAAAATAGAATAATATGTTAGTGTAACTAGATGAAAATGGAATATGACTAATAAAAGTCATAAGAAATTTGACATTCAATCAACCATACCTATTGAACTTATTAACTTAGATTTATGTGGAATGATGATACATTAATCAAAAAAAGTTTATTTATACTTTATCACATTCGTTTATGATTTCACTTGAATTACCAACATCATGTTTATGAAACACAAGTCAGAGTATATTAAAATGTTCAAATTATTTAGAAAATTTGTTGAGAAATAAATGGGGATTTATATAAAGAAGTTGATAATAGACAATGGTATAGAATTCGCATACAATGATTTTGAGACTTATTTAAGGAATCATGGAATCAAACGTCAGTATAGTGCTCCATATTCCTCACAACAAAATAGATTAGTAGAAAAGAATAATAGAAGTTTGTTGGAAATGGGAAGAAGTATGTTATAATAATAAAATATTTCAAAGTTCTATTGGTGAGAAGCTATTAGTACTTCTATACATGTTCAAAATAGATTTTTTGTTGAGTTTATAATTCAACCTGACTTCTTATGAAATATGGTATAATAAAAAACCTTCATTGAAATACTTTACAGTTTTTGGAAGTCCATGTTTTCTAAAAAACAAAAAATTGGATCTTGGAAAGTTTTATGAGAAAGAATAAGAAGGAATATTTATAGGTTATTCACCCAATGTAAGAAGTTAAAAATATTGGAAGAGATGATTACAAAAGTTAGTTGACTCATATGATGTGAAAGTTATTGAAAATCCAACTTCCTCAAAAAAATTGATGAGAATGTTGAGGAATAAAAACTAAAAGTTTCCAATGAAAATGAAAGTGAGAAAAGTAATGTGCGTGAAGATTCAAATGAATCATCTGATGAAGAAAGTGAATCTAGGAAAGGAAATCTGAAATTTACTATTCTATAAAAATATATCGAGACTTAAAATATTATTGGGAATTAGAAGGATATAGTTCAGACTAGAAGAAAGCTAATATTATAAAATCAAACTTCACTCATTTCAAAATTTGAACCGAAAACAGTTTTAGAAGCTATTCTACACAAAGAATGTGTGAATTCTATGAATAAAGAGTTGGATCGAATTAAAAAAACATGGTAACTTGTTCCATATTCAAAAGTTAAAAATATTATCAGAACAAAATGGGTTTATAGAAGCAAGTTGAATAAACATGGATAGGTTTCAAGAAACAAAGAAAGGATTTCTTGTAAAGGTTATTCATAGGTGGAAGGTGTGTATTTTGATGAAAACTTTCCCATGTTTCAAGGTTAGAAACTATTAAAAATTTTCTATCAGTGGATGCTCACCGAAATGACAAAGTATATCAAATAGATTTAAATTCATCATTTCTCAATGGACAAATTCAATAAGAAATTTATATTGAATATCTTTGTGGGTTTCTACTTGATAAGGATAAAAAAAATTATAAACTGAAGAAATTTTTGTATGGATTGAAACAAGATCCACATTCTTGGTATTAAAAACTTTAAAATTGTTTGAGAATGTTGAATTTTTCTGAAGGAAAAGTTGATAGCAACTTATATATGAAAGATGTTGACTCCAGAACTCTAATTTTATTTATTTATGTGGATGATATAATTTTTTTAGGGGATAAAGAAGATGTTTTTTAAACATTTTCTAAAGAAATAAAAAAGAACTTTGAGATGTCAATGTTGTTAGAAGTAACATTCTTCCTTGTTTTTCAAGTTTAACAAAAAGAAAAATACATTTTACTATCTCAATAAAATTATTCTAGGGAATAATTAAAAAAATTTGGATTTGAAGAATCCAAATAAGTTTCTAATCTTATCTAATTGGGGATAGATATGAGTAAAGATTATTTTGAAAAAAAATTGAATCAAAAAGACTTTTAGAAGTAGATAGGAAGTCTAATTTACCTTATATCCTTAAGGCCTGATATTGTTTATGTTTTGACTTTGTGTGTCATGTATCAAATTAATCCAAAAGAATCACATATATTAGAAGCAAAGATAATTCTAATATATTTCAAAAGAATAACTTTACATGGGTATTGATATAAAAGAAATTGTGAGATGAATTTTCATGGTTATACTGATTATGATTGGGCTGGAGATTGTAATGATAGAAAATAAAATTTTTTAGGAACATTTTTCTTAGAATAATGTTGTGTAAGTTACCATAGTAAGAAAAAAATTCAGTAACTTTGAGAATATTGGAATCAAAATATGTTGTAGTTACTCGAGATTATACTCAGATGTTGTGGATAAAAGTCCATCTAGAATATTTGAAAGTAAAATTTTTTAACCCATTGAAGATACTTTTTGATAATTAGAGTGCAATTAATCTTTATAAAAATTCTTTCCAGCATTTAAGATACAAATACATTGATATAAAGTTTCACTTTATAAAATAGAAAGTCATCACTAGATATGTTTTTCTAGAATATATCTCAATGAAGTATCAAATTGTTGATATATTTACAAAAGAAATGGAAAAATAAAGGTTTGTTGATTTGAGGTTTCAACTACATGTTCAACATCCTCTAATGACTTTCTAATCATCATAATAAAGGTCCCCCACTATACAATGGATGATGTTGAAAATGGCGGATAGAAAGTAACATCTTTATACTTTATAAGAATTTTTTACTTATCTTTATTTTATGAATATGAATTTTTGGTTATCATATAATGGGGGAGATAACAATAAAGGGGGATGTAAAAAGAAAATTGAGAAAAGATACAAGTGATGGAGATTTTATCTTTTCATGGATGAAAGAATTTCTTGTCACCGAGGGATGCAATTACTTCAAAAATATTACTTTATCTAGTAGTGTGGTGTTAGGATACTCTCTTTTGAGAAAGGATATATTTTGATAAAAGTTTAAAACCTTGAGTTGTTTCAAAATTTGAGTTCTGAAAATTTTGTGAGAGCTAAAAGAGTTATTAACGAGTGTTATCAAAAAATCCAAAGGGAGAGATTGAAGAACCTTTGAGATTTTTTTAAAGAAAAGTTTTGTAATTGTTGAAAATGGAACCTTTTTAAAATAATATTTTTGAAAAATAGGTGAAAGTTGTTTAATGTTCGAACCTAACCATAAAGGGGAGAAAAGTTTTTTTTAAGTAAGTTGTTTTCCAAACAAAGAGGATTGGACTGAGCAGCATCTGACACAAAAGTAGTTAGAAAGATGAAGTTGTTGATCGGACACATCATCAGTCTCATATCCATCTTCATGACTTTGAAGATCCATCAGACTTGGTGTTGGTTATAAATTCAGGATTTTATATGTGAAATAAAGTTATAATGTTGCTAAAGAGGTTGAATGAAGATAGTGATGTTAGGAATTAAAAAGTTCTTCAACTTTATAACCTTAAGTCAGATGATGCTTTGCCGATATTTGAGTTATAATAAATCATGAAACATTATCATGATAAAATTTGTTGATGAAAATGGAGGAATCATAAATATTTCAAAAATTCCAGAAAAAAAAAAGACAAATTTTGAGAATGATCTATGAAACTGATAATTCATTATAATGAGAAGTGCATCATAAAGAAAAGATCATAGTAATAATGAAGTGGAATAATGATGAAGTTTGAAGTTTTTCAGAGTTGTTGAGTGAAGTCACCATCAAATTAGGAGCATGCACTAATCCATCAAATTGATTGATCAATTGGATGATGATCAACAATGTGTTCAACCATTTTCATTAGGTTACTTTTTTTTCAATTGGGTCAAGAATGAAAGAATAAAAGTGTTTTTTATTTAATGAGTTGGTCAAGAGTCATTGGACAAGAATTGGTGATGATTCACCAGACCGTAACTAACACCAATCCATCAAAGTGACACAAAGACTGATCCAATAGATGCAGGATGACACCGATAGGTCATCATACATAGGCTGAGGAAGTTGTAAACAATTGAAAAAAATGTGAAATGTTGTGAATCAATTGTAAACAAGTTTTCAAGAATGTTTTAAGCTGGTGTCGAATTTTTTCCAAGAGGTGTTGATATCTTTAGAAGTTGTGATGATTTTTATAGAAAAATAAATGAGACAGAATTTTAATTAAGTTTCAACAATGTTTAATGTGAAAAGGTTTCAAATTTTCATGTCTTTCAGTTGATATAGAATATATTAATGAGAATAAATGCATTTGTTTTCAATTAATACTGAACATTGTAATGATTAGTCTTCAGTATTAAATATGTTTTCATCATAATGAGGACAATCAGACTAAATAATGGTTAGAAAGTCTAAATACTACTAAAGACTCAAAAAGATTCAAGAAGGTTCTAGAAGAGTTGAAGTGGTCAAACATGAAGTAAAAAATATGAGTGAATTTTTGAGGTTTTCTAATTTGAGTAAATGGGAAAAGTTTTTCAGTTTCATTCATTTTCCATTCTGGGATGCCTATAAATAAATTAATAGTATATTCATTTTTTCTTCCTTTTCATGTACATAAAAAGTGGAGAGCTGTAGAGTTTGAGATAGAGTTGTTTTTCCAGATAGATATCTCATTAGAAGATCATACAGCTAAAATTTTTCTTACCAGACAGAGGAAGATCAGACTGAGTAGTTTAGTAGATTTTGAGAAATGTAGTTTGATAAAGTGGTTCATCACAATGATTTAATCTTAATGATTCAATCATATTAAGGCAATCAGACCCATTTTCATTGGACTGAGGTTCTCGAGAGAGTTTTGTGGAGAAAAAAAATGATCTTTTCTTTTATGGCTCAATTGTTTATAAGAAAACTTTTTAAACTGATGTGATTTAGTATAATCATTTATATCGGTAGATAGAAGTTGTCTGATGGGAGTTGGTAATGGTGAATTTCTTTATACCCATAGAAGTGTCTATGGAAAGGATGTAGGCCCTCACACTGAGGTCGAACCATATAAATATCAAGTTCTTTACTTTCTTTTATACATTTTCATGCATGAGTGTTTACTAAAAGATTATAAGGTTATAAACTTTAATAGTTTATGGGGTTTAAGTTTTAAAAGTACTGAAACTTATAAAAATTGAACAACTGATTCAACCCCCCCCCCCTTCTTATCAGTTGTTATTCGATCCTTTAGAACTTCAAGCCCCCCATCACTCCTCAAGACAATGAGGAGGTGTGAGATGTTATAAATAGTATCAATCTTGGTCAGTACAAATATATTTTCAAGATAAATTATATCATATTTGTTTTGTCCAAATATATTTTTGGGATAAATGGTATCACAAATATTTGGTTGTTGACATAGGAAATGTGTTAGTTTTGTTTTTTCATGAATTTGGAAATATTACCAGTCTTTCTCTTAGGATGGTATTAAGGATTATGATTTTCTGAACCTAAAATGTAGAGAATAAAATGGCATATCTAGCCTCTTTATATTGAACTATAAGTTACCAAGGTGTTTGGGTACATAAATGTTTTAAGACACTTCTGGGCGAGTTTCACCTCATCATCATGGGTTTAGCTGATGAGTTTTTCATGAAATTAATTGATGGTAAGACTTCCCAATAGGACTTTATTGTTCATTTTGAGTAAAATGGTTTATGAAATGGAAAAAAATTAATAATTTTTTAAAATAGTGAAAATGGTTGATTTTGAAAGGTATCCTTAGAGTATTTTAAAAAAATATTTAAAATATTGATGATGGTGGAATTGTGGAAAGTGTGTTTTGATATGTGATTATGTGGAATATTGAAATGTATAAGCCTATAATTTCTAATGAGTGATACTAAATGGTTTTTTGTTCTAGTTATAGTGAGTGGAACCAGGTAGGGGTCATAAAAACCAACCAGAAGAGGTTGTTGAAAATTTGGTTGTACCTAGGCCATAGTTTAACCAATAGATGGTTAAAAGTATTTTACATGATTTCTAGTTCATGGATAAGGTCAATAGAAATGATGAACCACAGAATGTGGACCATTAAATTCCGTTCCAAAAGTATAATCCACCCATATTTTGGGGGGATTCTGAGCCATAAAAATTAGAAGTCTTGTTGAATATGATTAATTGAATATTCAATTTCCTTGGGACACCAGTAGAACTAAAATAAATTTTGAAAACATGTATGCTAGAGGATTTGGAACACTTATGGTGGGAATTATAATTTCATGATAAATTGGACCAAGGCATGACATGTGAGGATTTTGAATAATTTTTTAACAAGAAATTCAATCCTCACATATTTTATATTTCTAGAATAAATTAATTTTTAAGTTTGAAGTAAGAGAATATCTTAGTGATAGAGAATGTGGACAGATTTGTGAATTTAGTTTTTTTTCTATAAGTTTTTGCAATTTCATCTTTGAAAGCACACATTTTTTAATTAGTTTTAATCCCTGATATTTGTTTAAAGATTTTTTTTATCTATATTATGGATTTTACAGAAATTGTGAATATAGAGATGGTGGTAGAAAGAGGTGTATTGATAAATACAATTGTATGGAGAATTTTTATACCTATGTGAATAGGTGGGAATACTAATATTAGGAATAATCAGAAGTGGGACAAAAATTTCCAGAGTGGTGGGACACTTCAGAATCAGACCATGGGATAAGTAAATATTCTTCCACAACCCAAAAGTATATAGGGATATTTTCAGTGTGGTTCACTAGATCATGTCAATAGAGATTGTATGATACCTCTTAGAGCATGACATAACTCCAACAAGATGGTACATTATCAGTGTTATTATCATAGTGCTCTAAGGATGGGTGCTATAGATACATCTCATGTTTCTCAAGAATCTTATGCTTTGACGGGATGAGAACAGTATAATAATTCTTGTAATCATAATATATTTAGACAAGGTGATTATAGGAACACCATGACTCCTCTACTAGTGAATCCTTAACAGGGTAATAAAAATAAAAGTATAGTGAGTAAGAAATTGTATGGAACAGAGCAAATGATCATAGAGGATTAGTCTGTTCCTTCGATGGTGAGAGGTAAAATTATTTTTGAATTATATCCTTATGAAAACTTTGTTTAATACGAGGTCATCCCACTCATTTATTTCTTCTAATATTATTGATAACATGGGTTTTCATGTTGAGATAATGCATTCAATTTTAAAAATTCAAACTCCTCTTGGTCAAAGAGAGTGTTTAAACTTCATGTGTAAAGATTGTTTTATAACTTTTAATGGGGATAAGTTTTTTTGGGATTTTTATGTGATTGATATGGATGTCTATGACTTGATTTTTGGTATGGATTGGTTAAAATTGTTCAAATTCCATATCAACTATTATCCTAAAAATGTTAGTTTCATATCTCTAGATGGCGTCAAGCATCTCTTTAGAGGATATTGGGGTGTAAAGGATAATAAATCAAGAATTTTTCCACCATTAGTTAGAAAAATCTATTATCATTTGGTAGTGTTTACCTTGGTTATGTAGATGATATTGGTAATGTATATTTTCTAATTATTTTTGATCAGTTTCTTAATGTTTTCCCTAACAATTTATCAGGGTTTTCACCTAAAATAGAAGAAGTTTATGATTGATCTCCTGATGAGGGCCAGTCTAATTTTGCTTCTTTCTTATTGAATAGAACCAATGGAATTTATGGAATTGAAATTTTAGTTGGAATAGTTGGAAAGAAAAGGTTTCATTAAACCAAGAATGTCTCTATGGGTAGCATCGATTTTATTTTTGAAGAATACGTATGGAAATCTTATACTATGTGTGGATTATCATAAGATTAACCAAGTTATGATAAAGAATATATATCATCTTCCACACATTTATGGAATATTTGATCAATTTAGGGGATCCCAGTGGTTCTCAAAAATTGAATTATGTTTGGGATATCACCAATTGTGAGTTCGGAAGGAGTATATTCTGAAGAAATTTTAAAAAAATATATATGGAAACTATGAATATGTATTTATACCTTTTGATATTATGAATACACTAGATATTTTTATGGAATTGATGAATCGAATATTTTAGAGGTATCTAGATTCCATTGTGGTGGTGTTTTTTGATGATGTACTGGTGTATTCTAGGAAAAAAGTGGATCATGGTCAACACTTAAGAATAGTGTTGAGTATATTGTGAGAGAATCGTCTATATTAAAAGTTATCAAAGTGTGATTTATGGATATAAGAGTTATGTTTCCTTAACTATGTCATTTATGAAGAAAGTAATTTTTATAGATCTAGAAAATATAGATATTGTTATCTCTTAGAAACCACTGATTAATGTCACACCCCGACTTTTAGTTTATTTTTATTTTTTCTTTTTCTTAGCTCTAGGTTATCGTGCCAAGGTCTGGTCTAGGTCCTGGATTAAATTTTTTTTCATTTAATATTTTGACTGGCCTTTGAACCTGTGCACGGTCACTTAGCGGTTGGCGGTAGCCATGAAATCGGCCCAGGAGTCGGGCAATTACTCTTTTTTATCACTATTTTTAATATTGTATTTATTGTATTATTATTGTTGTTGTTGTTGTTGTTAATTTTTATTATTGTATTTATTGTATTATTATTATTTTTATAATTATTGTTTTTATTGTTATTAATTTTTATTATTGTATTTATTATATTGTTATTATTATTTTTATAATGATTATTATTATTTGTATCATTATAATTTTTACTATTATTATTACTATTCTAATATTATTATTATTATGAGAATGAAAAAAAAACTCAACCTAACCCTAATCCCATTGACCCCCACCTTACCCCTTGTGCACAGCGTTGTTATACCCTCAACCCCCAGCTCTGCACACCCAGCCTCCTACCCTTCGTCCCTCCACCTCCAACCTCACCACACCACCAATGACCACCACCTCTTCCCCCTTACAAGTTGTTCTCCACCTCTCGCCCATGCGAGTCCACCCGTGCCCCAGCCTCACGTCCCCTTGCAGGTCTTCATCGCCCTTCACTGTCAGCCTCCCGCTGCACCCAGCACCCTCCGCACTGAGACCCTCCACTATTGGCCTTTCGCTGCACCCATCCTTACCCCTCCTCCTTTCCCCCACGGCGTGGTGCAACCTAGTGCACCAGTCCCCTTCACCCTGCCAGCCTCACCCCACCACGCATCCACCTTCGTCAGCCTCGCCCTCCACCTTCGCCCCTCCACCTGCATCTGGCTCTCCCAACACCCTCCACCTATATCTGGTCCACCCTCGACCTCTGCTGGTCTCTCCCAGTGCCTTTCCCTCACCATCCAGCCACCGTCCAGCCTCCGACCACGCCCTCTCTGACTTTCGCCTCCCTTTTCAGTCAATGTCGCCCCTACCGGCGGCCCTCCACCCCTACTGGCCACTTTTCCAACCAGTGACCGACTTGTTGGACCTCTTTTTGTCTCCCACGCACCTCTGACTAGCTAATTTCCTCCTTTCATGTGACTTTAGACCCGTCGTGTGCCCTCCAACTAGCCGCACGCCCTTCCCGGCCGTGTACCCCCCCTACCGGCGACCCTTCAAGCGCCCTGCAACCCCTCACCATCCTTCTGAGGTAGAACGACCATACCCATTGAATCACATTCCATCTTTGTTCGTGTGCCCAACCACATACCTTATTCTCAATTGGGTGAACAACGGACACCTACCACTGAAGGTGAGAGATTTGGGTTCATTTCAATTCTCTTACACTGGTTTCGAGGTGGGTTTTATGTTTTTTATTCATTTGGATTATTTTAAGTTAGTATTTCTATGTTTTTAGATGTTTTACATTTGTTATAGCATGTTGGTGAGGTAAAAATGTGATGCCACAGTCATCGGATCATGGGTAATTATGCACAAGCGTGATGCGAGTCATGTCATCATGTTTGAGTTGCGAGTCGAGGTAGGACCCTTTTCACATTTCCTTTAAATTCACGATTTCATTGGTTTCTTATTTTTACACATCCCTAGTTATTAAATTAGTAATGTGCTATTTTTATAATATTTTTTCTCTGTGAAATGAAGTATTTTGTCTGATTACTTTGAATGTGTGATGTGGATTTGAAGAATGGTGCATGCCTCGTGTTTAGTTGATAGCACTGTTGGATCTTGAAAATGGTTAAATATTTTTAGAAGCATGTTTTGGTCTTAAGAATATATTTGTGATGTTTACAAAAATGGTTATTTAAATTTTCTCAAATGGATTTCCAATGTGTTTTGGGTTAAAACTGGATTGTTTCAATTTTGTATGAGAATAGTTGGTTTGAGGAAAATATGTAAGGCTCATTTGGCATTTCATTCAAGTGGTTGGATTGTACTGTGCAAACTAAGCGTTTATCAAATGCCTGATTGACTCTTATAAATGTTTTATGGATTTAAAGAGGTGGTTGGTTTTCCTTAAATTAGTTTCCAAGTAGGTATTTTTCATTCAAATTGAGTGTGTATGGTATTAAAAATGGATTTGTTTTTTAACGTGTGGTGTGTTTTTGTTAGGCTTTTCACACCAAGGGTTGGTTAAGTGCCTGTTTGGATTTTCTGAGTATTTCATGATTTCTAAAGGCATGAATTGGTTTTGTAAATGATAGTTTGACATTTAAATGGTGGTTAGTGTTTCCAAAGTGGATTTTTAAGTTGGTTTTGTGTTGAATATAACCTATCTATTACTATTCATAAAAAGGTTTAAAATGTGAAAACTATTGAACACTTGGAATAAGGGACCATTTGGCCAGGTTTATGTAAAATGTAGTTTGTATTTGATATGGAAATGGTTTTCTAAATGACTTGATAAATGTTAGAGTGTTTTATAGGTAAAGTCCTGGTTTTCACTTTTGAATGGCTATTTGGGAAAACCCCTCTTGGGTTGGGTATCTTGCCTCATCAATTAATCATGGGAAAGGAGAGTCCTTGTTATGGGAACTTCTTTGTATAATTATTATTTTTTAGTAAGGACCGCCCTTAGGGTGGCCAGGGTAGTGCTAAGTTGTGTAGTGTGTTCGGCTATATATATGTGGCTTGTTATTTGAAATGTATGACACACCCTCTTCATAACTATACATGGAAACTTGGAATAGAAAATAGGTTTACTGAGAACGATTGTTGCACTAGTTTAGAATATGCACTGGCTAGTGGCCCTTAGTACGAACTTTTCTCTACTAGGGGATCGGTCCCCTCAATTAGGCCAGGTAGGGAAACACCGAGCATTTGGGCGTATGACATCATCGAGAGTAGGCATGACTTTAGGATGAGTCATGTGTATTAGTAAATTCTAGTTTTCCTCTAAGTTTCTAGGATTTCCCATGTTTCTTTGACACTGGTACAGTTAGTATTTTTTCCCTCGCTATATGTAGTGATACCCATTGTTCTTTGTTTTGGTATTTTCTTGTAAAAATTGTAAATGTGTGGTTTTCTAAAGTTATTTTCAAGAAAAAATTGTTTTAAATGAACATTAAATCTTTCCTTTGACACTTTTATAAAAAATTAATGATTACTTTTTTGTCTTTTTTTCCCTACTCTTGCAGCTTATTTTAAACTTGAGGGAAATGGATTGTGATTGTGATTTGTTTAACTTAAAAATGAAAAGTGTAGAAAATTCTATATTTATAGATTGTATTTAAAACCTGAAATCGATGTTTCCTTTATTTAAATAATGTGCATTGGAAATAGATTATTTGGGCCTATATACTGAGTTTTAATACTCACGTCTATAGTGTTTTCTTGTTTTTAGTTTCCCTTGAAGGTTCCAACTTTGGTTTAGATCGCCTTGTGTGATGTTTGGTTTCGGTATCGGAGATTAACCCATAGGGTTATGTGGAGTCTTAGTCTTGGGCAGATTAGTCATGTTTCGGTCGTTCTTTCTTTTCCTGGCGTTTATTTATCTTGCTTTGTTTTGTTTATTTTGGTTTATTTATTTATCTTTATGGTCTAAATTGTTTACAGCAATTAAATTTTGATGCTTGGGACTAGTTGACCACCCATGGGGATCAGGAATTCCATTTGGGCCATGTCGCGGACTGGCTTGGGTGACCAATTCAGGGTCGACCCAGGTTGGTTCGTGACAAAATGGTATCATAGGGGGCCTTTGTTATTTGGGGTGTCTGGTAGATGGATATTAAGATTGTCGAGACTTGATAGGTAGGTACAGAAAAGACTTCATGAACCCTCACCCCTTCCAACCCTTGAGTCACCAGGGGTAGTCTTGGAATTAGGCCCTTGTCTCATTTTGGTTTGTTGTGGATTGAGGGATGATAGTGGAGGCAAGACGATCTTACATTGTGATTTCACATGGAGTAGTGACCCATGTGAATTCTGAGTACATAGTTTAAGTTTCTCCTAGTTGTTGACGTTTACTTAGGGCATGGCCCACTACCATGTTATTAGGTTAAGCATGACTACTAGTCCCTCACTCTGGTAGTTTGATGAAATTTGAGTGTCGTCTGGGTTTTGGTTGGTATAAGTGTGCTTTTGAAAATGAAAAGGGTTTTAAAATGAAAATTATTTCTTTTAAATGGCTTAAAATTCACAAAATGGGTTTTAAAACTGAATGCTCTTGGTCTAAAAATCTAGAGTTTTCTTAGAGCGGGTAGAGAAATGGTTTGGGTTCAACCTCGGGTACTCTCTATGAACATTTTCACATGTGAGGGAATGCATGATAAGTGAATTCTGGTGCATATGAATGAAATAGGATTAAGAAATTCATAATGGTTCATGGGATTACTGGGGTGTGTTCTTGGAATTAAATACTTGACCTTGTTTTTCTAAAATTATTTTAAAAGGGGAAATGATTTTGGAAATTGAATTTGGTTTGAAAAGTGGGTTTGGTGTTTGGAAATTGGCCTTGAAATAAGGATGTTTTGAAATATAAAACGAAAGGTGGATTTTGGTTTGTGTTTGTATTTGTTTGGTTTTTGAGATGATCATTTTGGCTCAGGATGTTACTTTTAATTATACATTGATTTGATATCAGTTTCAGATTTGTGTTTTATATATTGTTTAGAAAATGCCACCCAGAAAGGTCCCCAAGGTTTCTGATAAGTCATGATTAGTTTTTGGTCCTTTTTTGATATTGCTTATCCTTCATGGTGATCAAGATCTATTAAAAGCAGTAGAGTGGATTTAAGTGGTCGAGCGCGTATTCAGGGTATTGGGAACTCTCAACGTTGTCAGAGTGCATGTTGTTTTGGGTCTGTTTGAAGTTATGGTACTGTATGAATGGGAGTTGTTCTCCCCACCATCAATACAAGTTGGGAAAACATGGGATGTCTTTAAATTCATCTTCTTCCGATGTTTTATACCTGAGGATGTGAATATGAAGAAAAGGAAGAGCTAATGAATATTCAACAAGGCCAACGGACGGTGAAATCATATGTTAACCATTTCAAGAAATTCATTTCATTTTATCTGAAAATATCATTGCAGGAATCGATAAAGACTTCCCTATTCATTGGGGGTCTTCATCTAGAGATCAAGGAGTGGGTCCTCCTTTCTAAAGACCATCATTTTGAGAAGCTAGTGGATGAATCTTTCCTAGATGAGTTGGTATCTGAAGTGCAGATGGTTGAAAAACCAGTATATCTAGTTGCTCATGAAGGTTCCACATCTGGTGAGCAGGGTGTGCCAGAGGGACCTATATCAAAAGAATCCTCTACAGTGGTTCTGGATTCCAATTCATCGGACCATTTAGTGATGTGCCACCAGTGTGGCTGGTTTGGGCTCGTGAATTTGTCATGCCGCATCCCTCTAAAGATGTGTCATCATTTTGACTATCTGGGTCACTTAGAGAAGTTTTGCAGGAATCGTTTCCTAAAGAAGACGATGTGACTAGGGAATTCTAGTGCCTGACTATGAGGTAAGAGATGCTTCAGCCATCAGAGCCCCAGCCGCAGGTCTTGGGGTGAATCTCACGTGCAGTCAGGAGTTTCCGGGGGTGTGAAGTCTCAGTTTGGTGTTGTGTTCCAAGTTGGTGGTGGAACATTAAAATTCTTTTATTTCTTTTTTTTCTACTGTTAAAGTTTTGACGTCGTTGTAAGTTCATTGTTTTATCGTGGAGTTATGACATGCATGTCTATTGTAATCCAAAAAGTTTTGTTTTTCAAGTCATGGTTTCCTGAATCATGCGCTTTTCTTAAAAGTGTGTCTAGAACCTGTATGGGTTAATATTGGTTTAGAGGTGTTTGTTTAGAGACGTAATTGCCTGTGAAGAATTCAAGTATTATAGTTATGATCGGGTTCACTACTTAGGTTAAGTTCTGCTAGGAGTTGTTTCTATGGTGTTGGGGGTTTTTGGACTAGGTTGAGAGTTCCAAGTTTTAGCGGTGGTGTTGTTCTCTCATGCTATAAAAGTTAGTTTGGATCAGTTGGGAGTTCTTGCATCCCCCCCCCCAAGGTGCTATGTTTGGGTGTTAAATTTCCACACTAGTTTAATTCTTATGGTGGGAAGAACCCTCTCATGTTCTCTCATTCTCTTGTGTTGTAGTTTATTTCAGTTTTAATCGGGCATTGATTCTTGTTTGGTCTATTGTTCAATTGGGTGACTTTATGGGGGGAAAAGTGTCTGGGATGGGGAGAATTTTCACACCCTGACTTTTGGTTTATTTTTATTTTTTCTTTTTCTTGGCTTCGGGTTCTCACACCATGGTCTAGGATGGGTCCCGAATTAAAAAATTTGTCATTTAATATTTTTACTAGCCTTCGGACCCCTGTGCGGTCACCGCACAGTTGGCAGTAGCCGCACAGTCGGCCCAAGAGTCAGGAAATTACTCTTTTTTCTCACTATTTTTATTATTGTATTTATTTTATTATTATTATTATTATTATTAGTTTTATTGTTATTAATTTTTATTATTGTATTTATTGTATTGTTATTTTTATTTTTATAATTATTATTTTTATTTTTATTTTTATCATTATAATTTTTACGATTATTATTACTATTCTAATAATATTATTATTATGAGAATGAAAAGAAAAAAACTCAACCTAACCCTAATCTCATCACCCCTGACCTTACCCCCTACACACAGCACTGCTACGCCCTCAACCCCCAGCTCTGAACACCCGGCCTCCGGCCCTTTGTCCCTCCACCTCCAACCATGCCACACCACCAGTGACCACCGCCTCTTCCCCCCTACAAGATGTGCTCTGCCTCTTTCCCATGTGAGTCTGCCTATACCCCAGCCTCATGCCCCCTACTGGTCTCTATCACCCTTCATTTTCAGCCTCCCACTACACCCAACACCATCTGCACCGAGGCCCTCCACTGTCAGTTTCCCACTCCACCCATCCCTACCCCTCCTCCTTTCCCCAATGGAGCTGTGCAACCCAGCGCACCAGTCCCCTTTTCCCTGCCAGCCTCGCCCTTCTGTGCATCCACCTTCATTGGCCTCTCCCTCCACCTTTGCCCCTCTTCCTGCATACGGCTTGCCCAATACCCTCCAACTGCATCTAGCCCGCCCTCGACCTCCTCCAGCCTCTCCCAGCACCTCGCCCTTGTCGTTTAGCTATCGTCCAGCCACTGGCCACACCCCCTCTGACCATCGCCTCCCGTTTTAGTCAATGCCACCCCTGCTGGTAGCCCTCCACCCCTACTGGACACTTTTTCGGCTAGCTGTCGATCTAGTGGACCTCCTTTTGTCCATTACGTAGCTCTGACTAGCTGATTCCCTCCTTTCACGCACCTTCTGACCCATTACATGCCCTCCAACTGGATGCACTCCCTTCCTGTCCATGTACCCCCTTACCAGCAACCCTTCTGGCACCCTTCATCCCCTCACTATCCTTTCAAGGTGGAACAACCATCCCCATCGGCTCCCATTCTATCTTTATTCGCACGCCCAACCACGCACCTTATTCCCAATTGGGTGAGCGAAGGATACTCGTCACCAAAGGCAAGCAATTTTGGTTCATTTCGATTCATCTGCACCGATGTCAAGTTGGGTTTTACGATGTTTATTCATTTGGATTATTTTAAGTCAGTATTTCTGTGATTTTAGAAGCTTTGTATTTGTTGCAAAATGTTGGTGAGTCAAACCTGTGATGTCACAATCATCAGATCATGGGTACTTATGCGCAAGCATGATGCGAGTCGTGTCTTCATGTTTGAGTTGAGAGTTGAGGTAGGACCCTTTGCACAATGCCTTTAAATTCATGATTTCATTGGTTTCTTGTTTTTCGCACTTCCCTAGTTATTAAATTAGTAATGTACTATTTTTATAATATTTTTTCTGTGTGAAATGAATTGTTTTGTCTTATTGTTTTGAGTATGTGATGTGGATTTGAAGAATGACGCAAGCCTCGTGTTTGGTTGATAGCATTGTTAGCTCTTGAAAATGGTTAAATATTTTTATAAGCATGTTTTGGTCCTAAGAATATATTTGTGATGTTTACGAAAATGGTTATTGAAATTTTCTCAAATGGATTTACAATGTGTTTTGGGTTAAAACTGGCTTGTTTCACTTATGTATGAGAATATTTGGTTTGAGGAAAATATGTAAGGCCCGTTTTCTTTAAAGTGGTCGGATTGTGCTGTGAAAACTAAGCATTTATCAAATTCCCTATTGAATCTTATAAATGTTTTCTGAATTTAAAATAGGTGGTTGGTTTTCCTTAAATGAGTTTCCAAGTAGGTATTTTTCATTCAAAGTGAGTGTGTATGGTTTTAAAAATGGATTTTTTTTAACTTGTGGTGTGTTTTTGTTAGGTTTTTCACACCAAGGGTTAGTTAAGTTCCCATTTGGCTTTTTTAAGTATTTCATGATTTCTAAAGGCATGAATTAGTTTTGTAAATGATAGTTTTACATTTAAATGGTGGTTGGTGTTTCCAAAGTGGATTTGTAACTTGGTTTGGTGTTGAATATAACCTATTTATGATTATTCATAAAAAGTTTTAAAATGTGAAAATTGTTTAACACTTGGCGTAAGGTCCCGTTTGGCCAGGTTTATGTAAAATGTAGTTTGTCTTTGCTTTGGAAATAGTTTTCTAAAAGACTTGATAAATGTTAGAGTGTTGCATAGGTAAAGGCCCAGTTGGCACTTTTGAATGTTTGTTTGGGAAAACCCCTCTTGGTCTGGGTCTCTTGTCTCATCAATTGATCATGGTATGGGAGAGTCCTTAGTATGGTACCTTCTTTTCATAATTATTATTTTAAGGAAAGCACTACCCTTGGGGTGGCCGGGGTGGTGCCGAGTTGTGTGGTGTGTTCGGTTATATATATGCGGCTTGTTATTTGAAATGTATGGTACACCCTCCTGAGAAATATACATGGGAACCTGGCATAGAAAAGAGGTTTACTAAGAATGATTTCTGCACTAGTTTAGAATACACACTGGCTTGTGGCCCTTAGTACGGACTTTTTTCTGCTCGGGGATTGGGCCCCTTAGTTAGGATAGGTTGGAAAACACCGAGCATTTGGGCGTTATGATGTCATCGAGAGTAGGCATGCCTTTAGGATGAGTCACATGTATTAGTACGTTCTTATTTTTCTTTGAGTTCCTAGGATTTCTCGTGTTTCTTTAACACTAGTACAGTTAAAACTGTTTCCTGCACTATATGTAGTGATACCCATTGTTCTTGGTTTTGGTGTTTTCTTGTAAAAATTGTAAATTTGTGGTTTATTAAAGATCTTTTCAAGAAAAAAATGTTTTAAACAAAAAATCACTCTTTCCTTTGACACTTTTATGAAAAATTAATGATTCATTTTTGGTATTTTTTTCCTCCTCTTTCACCTTATTTTAAACTTGAGGTCAATGGATTATGATTGTGATTTTTTTACCTTAAAAATGAAAAGTGTAGAAAATTATATATTTATATATTTTATTTCAAACCTAAAATCATTTTTTTCTTTATTTAAAGAATGTGCATTGGGAATAGATTAGTCAGTCCTACCTATTGAGTTTTAATACTCACACCTATAGTGTTTTTTTATTTTTAATTTCCCTTACAGGTTCTAGCTCTAGTTCGGATCGCCTTGGATGATGTTTGGCTTCAGTATTAGAGAGTAACCCATGGGGTTATGTGGAGTCTTAATCTTTGTAAGTTTAGTCATGTTTTCGTCATTATTTATTTTCCTATAGTTTATTTATCATGTTTTATTCCATTTATTCTAGTTTATTTATTTATCTTTATGGGAAAAATCATTCCCAGCTATTAAATTTTGATGCACGGCACTAGTTTCCAGCCCGTGGGTATCAGGAATTCCCTTCAGACCATGCTGTGGACCAGCTCAGGTGACCAGTTCTAATTTGACCTGGGTTGGTTCATGATAATTAATGTGTTTGAGATATATAGTTTCCTTGGATTGCCAGGATACTAAAGATGTTTTGTATGTGACTTTTCACATTTGGCATCATCGATGAAATATTTGACAAGGAAAGGAGTTACTTTATAATAAAAAAATGTTAGCAATCCTTTTAATAACTTAAGATTGGACTTAAATCAACACCTATCCTCATGTTTCTAGAGACTGGATGGGGAAATATATTATATTGTAATGCATTGGGATCTAGGTTGGGTTGTATTATCAAGAAGGGAGTTCATGTTGTTGCTTATGTATCACAGTAGTTATGGTTGGATGAGAAAAGCTACCCAAAACATGACTAGGAATTAGCTATTATAGTCTGTGATTTAATTACTCAGCATCATTACCTCTTTGATGAGAAATTCATAGTGTTTAAAGGTCATAAGAGTTTGAAACACATTTTCTCACAAAGAGATCTGAATTTAATGCAGCACGGATGGATAGAGTATCTCCAAATGTTTGAATTCGGCTTGAGATATACACCAGGTAAAGGGAACTCTATAAAATATGCATTAAGTAGGAATTCATATGCTCAGTTTTCTAAAGATGTTTTGGACCAGTGTCAACTAGTGTCAGTTATTATGGGCATGCATCTAGATTGGTCAGACTAAGGTAGTGTTGTAGTTTTCTTTCTAGTTTAGTTTGTTCCTAATTTTGTTGAGAAGGTTAGAGTTTGTCAGAAATATGATCCTAATTGTGTTACTATGATCTCAAAAATAAATTTTGGGGAGACCATTAAGAAATGGAAGCTGGATAGGAATTCGGTGTTGTGGTTTAGGGATCAGATAGTCATACCTTTGGCTTGTCAAGAATAGTTTCTTAGTGCCTACCACCATTTGAAATGGTTTTTTCACCTTGGTATTTAAAAAATGTATAAAGCATTGAAAACAAAGTTTTTCTAGGATAGATGAAATGTATTTTAGAAAATTATTTCTTGAGATACCCCACCTATTAGTAGGTAAAGGTAGAGTACCAATGACCAGTAGGCATGTTGTATTCTTTACTGATTTCCATATGTAAATGGGAGTAGATATCCATAGATTTTATAATAGGACTACCAAAGATAGTTAAGAAACATTATTTCATATGGGTTATAATGGATCAGCTCATAAAATCATCTCACTTCACCCTGATTCATGAAACTAATTCGGTGGAAGACCAGTCAAAAATTTGTATTCAGAAAATTGTAAAGTTGCATGAAATTCCAATCTTGATTGTATTAGATAGAGACTCTTTGTTTACATATAATTTTTTGAAATCCCTGTAGCAATCCCTTTGAACACATTTGACTATGACTATGGATTATCATCCTTAAATGGATAAATAGTCTAACCAGACAATCCAAATATTTGAGGGTGCAATTAAGGATTTTGTAATGGATTTTAGTGGCGCACGGGAGTAATATTTACCATTAGTGGTGTTCTAATATAATAACATTTACTAGGACTCGATTTATATGGATCTTTTTAAAACATTTTATGGGTGTCCTTGTTGTTATCCACTTTATTAGGTGGAGACAACTGAGACATCACTAATTGAACCCAGTCTTATGAGAGATACAACAAATAAGATTCATTTGATTAGAATAGAAAAAGAGATGAATCAAAGTCGTTGAAAATTGTATGTGGATCATTTTCAATTACCATTTTCATTTGAGTTTAGTGGTCATGTGTTATTTAGAATCTCTCTAATTCTTGGACATCATCATTTTAGTAAGTAGGGAAACTAATATTATTTATATATAGGCTTGTTTGACATATCAGTTGGATTTTCCACCAAGGTTCAGTTCAATGCACAATGTGTTTTGTGTATCTCAGTTTAAAAAGTACCAACTTGATCCTAACCATGTGATTCGATGGGATCATGTTGACCTACAGTTGGATGCTACATTGATTCATCTTCTGGTATGGGTTTTGGATAAGAAATAGAAGATCTTGTGTAGGAAAATAATTGGTCTAGTGTGAGATTTATGGAAACATGATCAGATTAGGGAAGAAACATGGGAGTATGAAAAGGAAATGGTGAAGCAATGGACTGTAAATTTCTAGGAAAACAATGGATTTCTACTTTCTAAGGATGGAAAGTCAAATTTTTGGTATAATTTAACACCCCCCCCCCCCCATTTTTAGGTAACTATCCAATGATTAATTTATTTTGAGGTTATACAATGTTTGGGTTAACTTTTGGGAGGTTTTGAGGTGTTTTAGCATGTTTTGGAGGGTTTTCTAGAGATTTGTGGTTTGTAAATAGTTAGTAGAATTCATGTAACACCTCTAGAAAACTATTCAAGGGAATTCAATGTACACTATACAGGAAAATAGTCGGTGCATAGTTTGGTCAAAAAAATGTGGATTCCTAGGTGAAACTTTGCATCTTGAAACAAAGAGAAATGAATGGTTGGTGCACAGTTTATCTAAACATGTGAGATAACCATGCGTGGTGTTCCCTTAATATAGTAACATTGTATGGTTGGTGCATAGTTTAACAAACCATGTGGCCTAACCATGCAATGTACAGTTAGCCCTCCTTAAAAAGTGGATTTGTCTGAATTAACCCCTTACGCCCTCATTTTTTCCCTAGTCTCTACATAAATTGAATTATTTTTTCTCCCAAGGCATGATAGATGACCCCCTTGAATTATTTTTATTGTGATATCTTGTTTGATCTAGTGAAGGGAGTGTGAGTTGTGATCAAATCTTTAATTTTTTTTGTGTCGTTCTATGTTTTCACTAACCGTTGGGAGGTAGGTGGCTTCTCTCTCAACTCAATTTTAATTAGAATTTAATGCTTAGTTTTAATTGATATATTTTCATGAAATTATTATGAACTATTTATGTGATTCTTGATAGAATTTTTTTGGGTACTATCTTGGAAATTGTGTCAAGTTATTGGTTTTTTTTAAAACCTCATTGTTTATTATTTTAAATTATGATTTTAAAATTATGGTTTGGTTTGATTCATGTAAAGCATTTGTTGAAATTATTTATAAATAAATAAATTATTTTATTGAAATGAATTTTCATGATTTTTTCATAAACGGTTGGTCATGAGTTGAATAGGATGGATAATGTTCATGAATTGCCACCATCAAATGGGACAGAGTACAGATGTGAAGTTCCACCACTGATGGTGACACTAATCTTGATTGTGTGTGTGCATTTTTTTGTGTAGACATGGAAAATAATATACCAAATCAAATGAAAAATGGTTTAAAAAGATTTATTGATTCTTTCCTTGTAAAACTAGTTTATGTCTTCAATATGAACTATTTTTACTGCTTAAAAATATTTTATAAAATGTGATAATAAGTTTTTGTCCTAGTGGTGTTAGTTGGGAAGTCATTTGAGAAATCCTACTGAGTTTTAGACTCACACCCTGCTTGTGAAATATTGTGCATTTGTAGATGTTATCTATTGAGACACATGTAAAGGTAAGTTATCTCATTTATTTAGTGATGCTTCTTAATACCTTAGGCTTTGAATGTGGAGTGGATCTTGTATTAGGTTGGGTTTTATTGGTTTATTTCACTTTGGAGTTTTGAGTTTTGTGGTCTTTTGGTCCTCTTGAGTATGTATTTTGGTTTCCACTTGTACCATTATATGGTTTATTTGTTTGATTATGTTTTGAGTTGTATTTCTTGTTCACATGAATCATTTATATGTTTTGTTGGTTATTGTTTTTATGGTTTAGATGTTTCATATTTCTAAGGTAAAATAATCCCCCAAATGCTCTTGAGGCCCTTGGAATTTATTTCCAGCCTTTTGTGTCTTGGGGATGTCATCTAAGTCCTAGTATCTCCCCCTATCACTTCTCAAGTCAATGAGGAGGGGTGGGATGTTATAAATTTGATCCAATAATATGTTTTCCAAATTCAACTCAATATTTAACCATCAAACCATTTAATTAAAAACAATGTCATACTAACCTGGACATTGTGTAGGTCAGTGGTAGGTGTTGCACTATTGTCGCCCTTCAGTTGTAGTTTTATACCCCACGACCTTACTAGATATGATGAGTTATCACCCAGTATTTGGATTTTCATTTTTATAAAAATATAATATTCCCAAAAATATGATGAAAATCCTCAAAAAAATAACATTACCCATCAAATCACTTTTTTTAATCGCTAAGGTTTTCTATATGATATATTCCCAAAAATGTACTAACATTTTATCCCAATATTCCATAAATAAATTATCCTTAAAACCATATTAACCTTAAAATATTTCAATAATTTTAAACTTATGTCCACAAAATATAAAATCATGATTCCCAAAATAACCATTTTTAGTAAAAACATATACTAAAAGGGGTATATATAACCTTAAAACTTTAAAATGGGTATATATGACCTTAAAGTTATGATTAACCATAGAATTATCATCATAAGAAACTTTATGTTTATCCCAATATCAAACACATAATAATGTTTATCAGTCCCTCAATCATGTTTTTCCATAAAATATTACCTTATCACTAAATTACTTTTCTTTATTATCATTACCATTCAATATATAATTTAAAATCCTTAAAGAAAAAATAATAAAGAGAAATACTTAGATGTTTCTTGATTCCTTTAACCATAATACCATCTATAAACACTTCAATCCTTTCAATTCAACAATTTTTATCGCATAGGTCCTTCTTTGGTCTAGGGAGTAATCCCTAGTTTAGGGCATTGGCCCAGATAATTCCCAAGTTATGCAAATATAAGACATTTAATTCCTTAAAATTTGTTACTATATACCCTTTATATCTACATAGAAAATATCTTCCACTCTATTTGAGATATTATTCTAGGTTATTATTCCCACATTCTTGATAAAAAGTAAATTTAACTCTCTTACCTCCATGATCATTTCCACCTAAACATCCATAAAATTATATTTTCCTATTATTTAACACATTATGAATATCACTAAATTTTATATTGTTAATCATATATTGTGATAGACTATTAGGTATAATCACAATATATTTATCTCTAGTAATCATCAAATTTGGTTGATCATAATCATTTAATTTTCTATCACATGTTGTGTTATCATGATTCCTCCTAGTTCTATCCATTAACTAAAACAAACAATCATAGTATTAGTAATAATAATTATAGTGGGATCCCATATAATATCTACCCTTATAATGTTTAGGATGTTATACTATAATTAAACTTATACTCAAAGTTATTTATAGGGTTATGTTACCTAATCTATGTTTTCCTAAATCTAGTTTCAAAGGTTTTCACTAAACTTCCTCTGATACCAACTATAAAGACCTCGATACTAGTAGCCCAGATCTGGTGTTTACTCTATTACATTGGCATTAAATATAAGTAATCACATCCCAAAGTACCAAATAGTTTAGTAGTTTTAAAAAACTATATATATATAGTTGAATATTACATTGCATTTGAAAACATAACACAACATAGTATTTTCTTTGAGTGCACTATTATTCCCTTTAGCATATTCATTCATATCAATCATAATACATTTTCTAGCTTCATGGAGAAAAATAAACATAACAAAGTGGTGAGATTAGATGCTCAGTAATCATGTGAGTATAATGGAATATATCATGAATAAATAAGAATAAACAATATGGCAAGGTAAATAACTAAAACACGTGTCATTTAAACAATAATTTGAGCATGATATCACAAGTATAAAATATGATAAAATAAGCCATATAAACAATCACATGAGCTAAAGACTTATCCATGGATATTCTGAATAATTTAATAATCACATGGATATTAATAAATAATTTCATAATGATGGAATTCATAATTTAGATCATCTAAAACTTAACGTTGAGGCCTTATCCAATACATCTAAGAATATCATCAAGGCCTTGTTTCATGGCATCTGAATAAATGGGTAATACCTCATCCAAAACCCAAGATAGTTTGTCTCCTGAGAGATAAAAACACATCAAGGAGATATAGAAAGCCCTTAATATTACTTACTAAGTCTAATTAATTCCCCATATTAATAAATATTACAATATAATCAATATTCCTTAAATAAAATTAGTAATTATCCATATTGTAAGAACTAGTCAAACAAAATATCAATATTATCTCTAATCAAACTGATCATAAACCATCCAAAGAAATATGATAAATATTGTCATTAAAGTACATTCCCAACATAATATTCAAAAAACTATTTTTACATAGATTAAAATAATTTAAAAATATTATTGGAATATTTCTTGAAAAAATGCATTTTTTCTTTGAAAATAACTTTTAAAAAACTATGAAAATACGAAGGAAAAAAATTCTTTGAAAATAAAATTTTAAAATTTTAAATTAATATTCAAATAATTGATTTGTTATGACATTGGTAAATTATTTTCATGTTTTATAAGTTAAAAACATTTCTTTCACACTTTTGTAAGAAAAATCAAAAGGTACTTTGTTTGGAAAATAACAGGAATATTTCTTTTAAAACATTTTTTAAAATGTAAAAATGGGTAAAAATGACTTTAAAAAATAATTGGAGGATAGTAAAAATATTTTTGAAAACATTTTTAGAAAACATGGACATGGAATATAAATATTCATTAGGTGGGGCTTAAAAATAAACAATCCCAAATAATGATGAGATTATGAAATAAATCCTTACCACTTGGAATTCTTTTGAATTGTAAGCCCCATAAATGAAATAAATTTAAATAAAACATAAAATTACATGAAAAAAATATATTAATGATTTAATATATCAAATGGGTATTATATACACCATAAAAAATAAATAAGTGGTTAATATGACATATGTATCACAAAAGTAAAAGTGAGACAAGAAACCCTTAACTCAGGTATGAATTCCTTCATACAAGTTCGAACCTACTATATAATAAATATATATTTATTATAAATATATTATATAACCATAATAATATATATATCATACCATTATTAATTTAATTATAATATTTTATCACCTGTTTATTAATAATTATTTATTAAAACTTTTCCTCGGGTGACAACTGCTTCGTTTTTCATGCATGTTTTGATTTGGTGATTATATTCCTTATACTTTTATTATGGTAAAATAATCTCTAGAATATTATTCATGGTATAAATATCATATATATTAATTATATATGTATTTATATTAATCCATAATATATAGTGATAGAAAATGAATTACATCGTTCATGGAGACGGTAGGTCGTACGTACGCATAAACGTTGTTTTCACTTTTCAATGGATGGAATGAAAAAAAGTTAAATAATATTTAACTTTTAAATAATTATTATTATATCATATATATTCATTTAATATATCCTTATTACCATGCAAGTAAAATTTAAATGAAAAATGAATCACATCGCTTCGTGGAGGTGGTAGTCCACACGTATGCATGAGCAACATTATCATTTCCCAATAGATTGGAAGGTAATAAGGTAAATATTATATTATAATTATAGAGGTATAATTATTTTATAATTATCATATATACTCATTAGTTCCATATTTATAACCATCCAAGTAAAGTGGTGATGAAAAACGAATTACACCGCTATGTAGAGATAGTAAGCCATACATACGCACGAGCGATGTTTTCACTTTTTATAGGATGTAAAAGAGATGGAATATAGTTTTACTATAATAATAATAACATTTAATTATATTGATGATATTTTATTTATTAGTTTATTATGGATACACCACATTAAGAGGAAGTATAAGAAGAAATATTCCTGAAATAGTCAGTAAAGAGGATTACATATTCTTCGGTAAACTTCCTTTAGATCTCTTCTTAAGAGACCTAGGGTGGATATTTTAGAAGAGACATTACCTAAAGAAATGGTGTAAGGATGTTTATAAGATTAATTATAAGTTTTTGGTTTATTTATATGGCTCAAAGTGATGTAAAAAAGTAAGGGAGGAGGTTCCCTTTTATAATTGAGGTGAGGGGCACTTTTAGAATTTCTTAAAATATTAAATTAATATAAATTATTTATCATGTTAAAATGGATTAAAATTGATATATTAGAATATAAGGTGGATATAATTAAAAATAATTTCATCTAAGAAAAATGTTAAAAGTTTTGGATATGTTTCTACCCTTATATTTTAGTTTTAACCCCCATTAACCATTTTAACAATTATCGTACTATTAAAATTTTCTACGCTCTAAGGGTAAATAATGATACCATAAAATGTAAAACAACCCATAAATGTACCATGGTATATTTTATTAACTATATATCATTAATTAATCTGAATATAATATTTTTATGAATTTTATATCATTTAATAAAATATTAGTTTCATAAAATATCAATAATGCCAATTTTAGAACTATTCATTTAGTTTTACTTTAATAAAATAAATACAACAAAGGAATTTGATTAAAATGAATCCAAACATCTTTAATAGGTCATTTTTATCTAGAAATTTTATTTTACACATTAAATCAATCAAATTATATCACTTTTAATATTTTTAAAATCGTTTATTTTATTTTTCTGTTAATTAAATAAATATGGTATTAGTGTTGTACAAGAATTTAAGGAAATTATATATTTTATAAAAAATATAAATAAATTTATATTATGATAATAATTTCATTCATATAAAAAATTTAATTTTATATTTTTTCAAATGTTTCTTTTTTCTCTATGTGGACACATAATAGATATTTAAAACTAAGAGAGTGACATTTTGTTACTTTCTTTGCTTTAAATTTTATAAGGTTCATTTTCATGGGTAAGTGCCCATTAAATAAGTAAATTTTTATCCTAAGGTGATATGGTTTGAATTAAATTCATCCAATAATAATTATGATGAAAAATTATGGCTTTATCACTTAGTTTTAACCTAGATTAACCCTATTTACCCTTTACCAAGATGATAAATTTTACCACAATTACTATTCATAATGCCTAAAAATGAAAAGGACATTTTTACATAATTTGAGCCTCATTATTACAAATACTAAACCCATTTTATCAAATTCAATCTCTATAAATTAAAGAAATTGATTTTAAAATGAGTGCACAAAACGTGATTAAAACCACTTTTTAGAAAAATATAGTTTTTCTTAAAAATGCCCTTTTTGTATAAAAAATATTTTCATATAAATTAAATTGTAAAATTGATTATAATGAACCTAATTGGATTATTAATAATATAATATAACTATTTTTACTTTTAATCCATTTTAAAATAAAATTTAACTTTGTAAATGGTTGAAACAAAAATACATTTTTCAATGGAAATGTGTACTTTTCACTATTCATTGGAAAATAAATATTTTTAGAAAAATATGAAAATATCACCCTAATATAATTTTGATATGCTGATTTAAAAAATTATATTCAATTTATCAAATAAATTTTTTAAAATTTATAGAAAATAATCATAATATTTCCTCATAAAAAGTAATAAAAATCATTTTTAAATAAAATGTATTTTTGAAGAATAAATTGATTTTTACTAAGAATTGAGTGTTTATTTGATAGGAATCAATAAATAAATTTTAATTGAGTTTTACCTATATATATTTCATAATATGTTTGATATTATTCATACCCTCTAATTTAATAGCAAGTTTATAATGGTTATATTTAAATAATAATATTTTACGGTTCATTGAAGCTTGGTGTTGTATATTGTATATGCTATCAAACATAGTGTTATTTTAAAATCTTGGAGTTTCATGCACCAAAAGCTATCATAGAGATTAAATTTATTTTAAAAGAAACATATTGTAAAATATTATGGTGTTACAATATGGAATTAAGGATATAATAAATGGTTTATATATTTTAGATATGGATAATCTTTTCAATATCATTCTGAATAATAAGGTTAGGGCTGGTTCTAATCACAAAAACATTAGAATTGTCACTTTAGTCATATAAATGAGAAACACGTCCAAATTTTCCAAATATATGGAATCTTGGAACCATATTATTATGAATTATTTAATAATTGTGAATCTTATTTGTTAAGTAAAATTATTGAAGCATCATTTAGTGTAAAGGGTGAAAGGACTAGTGGACTATTGGATATCATACATAGTGATGTATGTAGATCAATGATTACTCAATAAATTTGTAGTTTTGGGAACTTAATTACATTTAATAATTAATTTAGTCAATATGTATATATTTTTTTATGATAAACGCATGTATAAAAAAATTTAAAAGTTCAAAGTGTTTTAAAAGGATGTATAGAATCATATGGGAAACGGTATTAAGATCATTTTATTGGATCAGAGTGTTATGGTAAATTTCCCAATTTATATTTTATAAAGATTTAGGGTTGCAAATAACTCATACAATGATTGAGTTCTAATAAGCTAATCCCTAAATTTAACAAATGATTATTTATTGGTTATCCTAAAGAAACTATATACTACTAAGGTTTTTTGAATCAAAATGGTGTTTTTATTGAAAAGGAACACATAAGTTGAGGAGTCAGTGCAAGGAAATTTAAATTTAGATAATTTCAAGACCAACAAATGGGAAATATTCTTGGGTTTTAGTTTGACTTAGTTCTACAAAGAGTTGTGGAAGAAGAATTGACTCAAGTTAGATAAGAACCTAGAAGTCTAGAATGGATTCATAAATAAATCATGAGATATATATTTCTCAAAGTTAGTGATAATAATGAAATGTTCATATTAGATAAATATATCTCCTAATAGTTATCCATACAAAGTTTTTATTGTGTAAAATAGTTAAAGGACGTGGAATCTGAAATGGACTTCATGTACACTAACCAAGTTTAGAACCTGGTGGGTGCACCTGAAGGGGTATGGCCCATAAGGATAAAGTGAGTTTTCCATATGAAAACTGAAATTTATAGTAGATTGTGTGCCTATGAATAAAACCTATTGGGAAAGGTTATATGCAAATTCATGTTATTTACTATGAAGAAACCTTTTCACCAGTAGTGATGATAAAGTACATTAAAATGTTTCTTGACATAAAGGCTTATTTTGATTATGATATATATCAAATAGATGTTAAACTCACTTTACTTAATTGGAATTTATTTAAGGATGTGTGTATGATATAACCCAAAGGTTTTAAAGTGTTAAATGAAACTGCTAAGGTTTGGAAGCTACAAAGGTTTATTTATGGGTTGAAGAGGGCTTCTTGGAGTTGGAATATTTGATTTTATGATGCCATCAAAGAAGTTGGTTTCATAAAAATTTATATGTATCTTATATATTCAATAAAATTAGTGCTATCATATTAATGTTTTCTATACTGTATTTTGATTACATGCTTATTAGAAATGACATCCCAACATTTCACTCTATAAAGAGGTGGTTAGGTAAATGTGTCTTGATGAAAGAAATTAGTGAATAAGTCTACATAGTGGGTATGAAGATCTATAGAGATATATCTAATATCATTCTTGGACTCAGTTAATATACTTACATTTGTAAATTTCTAAATAGTTTTAGCATAGATAACTTCAAAAAAAGTTTATTACCAATGTTGCATAGTATGAATCTCAGGAAGATTTAAGATATTTCTAAAGAGTTGTATAGTATGGATAGAATTAAGTATACATATCTCATAGGTTATGTCATTTATTCCATGTTTTATACTCAATATTATGTCACCTATTATCTTAATATTACTTCTATATACCAATCTAATCTTAGTGAGAGTTATTGTATTATTGTGAAGAATATCCTTAAGTACTTGAGAAGGACTAAGGATGTGTTCTTGATATTTAGAGAAGAGGATGAGATTTTTGTATAAGGGTTAAATGAATATACGTTTCCAATTTGAAAAATATGATATAAAATCTCAATATGGTTTCATGTTTTGTATATATGGTAGAGTTATCAATTGGAATAGTACCAAACAAACCACCATAACGAAATCTACAAAGATGGTGGAGTACATCACTGTATTAGATGTTGTGAAGTATTTTATTTGGATTATGAATTATATATCTAAAATAGTGGTGTTTTTTATCATTAATGGGGTGATTGATATTCATTGTGACAACAATGGAACTATTGATCAGGAAAAAAACCCTAGTCTCACCAAAGCACTACTACAAAATTACCCTACGGCCAAGAACCTATAGTGATGGTTGAAAAAACTATAATCATAGGGTTACCTATCACCACAATCTAACATGGGCTATGAAAGTAGGTGATGTGGCAGTTTTTTAACACTCTTTCCCACATCCTTTTTACATTTTTTATTGACTTTTTATACCAAAATGATTATTTTTAGTAAATAATTGATAATTTTTGTGTTTTTGTACTTTGCTGTGTAAAATAATCAATTTTAGTTTAAAACATGTGTCTTAATGTACATTAGTGTCATTTTAAATAAGTCTTAAATTAACTTAGTCTCGCCAATTAGACTTTTATTTATTTATTCTTTTATTTTTAAAATTTTTCATTCTCGTCAGTTTACTAATTCATTTATTAAATTAATTAATGCCTTATTCTTTAAATTGTAAATAAATAACTCTTTTTGGTTTTTAGTCTTTTAATAATTTAATTAGTTTATCAATTTAATTTTATTCGTTTAATATTTTTATTCTTTAATTTAATTAGTTCTTTAATTAATTGTTTAATTAATTTAAGCAAGTAATTGTAAATATTTTAATTTTTTCTTTAATTATGTATGCTTATAAATTTTAACCCAAATTAATTCATTTGTTTAAATAAAGTTTCATTGATTTTATTATTTTACTTTGTGTTTTTAGTTTTTAAATCCATTATATTTAATTTAATTTATTAATTGATTTATTTATTTTTTAGTTTTATTAAATTATTTTATTAATTTTATTTTATTTGTTTTGTTTGTTCATAGGTGTGGTGGCCGCACGGTCTTATTCATCATCGGTGACTTCCTCACCGGTAGCGGCGACCTCACAGTTACCCAACTTGCCAAATCCTCACCGATACACCTTACCTCACCGATACATTCCACCTCACTGTTATACTTTTTATTTCTTCCTCACTGTTATATCCACCTCACTATTACCTCACTGGTAGACTTCCCCCTTTATTTCCTCACCGTTACAATCCCCCTCCTTTCCCTCACTGTTAGTCCAACCTCACTATTATACTAAAACCTCACCCATACCTCGTTGTTAACCCCTCCTCATATTTATGTTTTATTTCCTCACAGATACCCTCCACTTCACCGTTACTATTTTCTCACCGATACTTTTCCCTCTCCCTACCTCACCATCCCCTTACCTCACCGTTCCACATTGCTCCACTCTCCCCTGCCACCGCACCTTCATTCAAACAGCAACATCACAAAAACTCAAACAGCAGCACAATAACCATCAACGCAACAGAAAATTTCAAATCCACTACAACAGCAGATTAAATCGCACAGAATCAAGTTTACTTTTCAGTTCTCAATAGAACAAGATAGGAAGAATTGCAGAACTCAAAATATGAACTCAAGATTTCAACCGCTTCGGCTCAAAATTCCAGATCTGGACCAAACCATATTCATCAGCTTGAGCCCACATCACCACCGCATCTCCTTCTCACCGGTGACACCTACTCCCCTGTTACTGAGCCGAGACTCTCCCCTTCTACCCCTTCGCACAACACAACACCCGGATCCCTTGCCTTGCGCACCTCGCTGCGGCCTCACCTCCCATTTGCGCCTAAACCCTAAGCCCTCGGCCTGGAACCGCTGCGCCACTTGAAGACCCAAAGCCACCCGAAGCCACCCACCAAACCCCACCGGCGACCCTGTTGCTGCGCCGCCAACCAAACCCTCACACCAGCCCTGCTCGCCGCAAACCCTGACCCACACATCACACATCTCGGCCGCCGGCCCGAACTCACTAGACAAATCTCGGGCCTCACCTCCACTGGTCCGCGCCTCCACACCTCGAGCCATAGCAGTCGCCTGCTGTCGCGGCCTCATCCTCATCATAGTCGTTGCACCTCTTCCCTAACCCTCTGCTCGAGCTGCCTCCCACACGCCGAGACACCTATTCCCCCTTCTCATTTGTGCCGAACACGCCCAAAGACCTCCCCCTCTTTCATTTTGTTTTATTTTTTTTATATATTATAAAATATAATAACATTTATATAATATATAATTAATATATTAACATATATATAATATAACTATAATAACATATAATATAACATAATATTTCATAATACACTATATATATAACATGTGATATTACACATAATATAGTATATATATATATACCAATTATAATACAATAAAAATTATAGTTATATTAATAATTATATATAAGCTTATATATAATATGTGTATATCATATGAATAAATATGATTATATATAATAGATAATAATATTGATATTAACTTACATAACAAATATAATTAGTATAACATATAATTGGGTACATTATTTTTTATATTATTCATTTATTATGTGTTATATATATTATACAATATAATTGGTTTATTAATAAAAGAATATAATCTTATATATATAATACTAATTTCTTATATAATAATACTTGTTATTAATTAAATAGAATAGTTACTTTGTTAATAATAGTATTAGGTTTTATAAAATATATTCTTATAATTATTTTTATTTAGTATATATATATATATACATTAATAAGTACTTTGAAGTAGTTATATATGTATATATACATAATCTGACTCACTGAGTTTTTGCAGAGGGTTGTGGGTTGTCGTGCGAGCACTATTTCATTCTGTTAGGAGCAACTGCTTTGGTGACCAGCACGGGAGGAGCAGCACAGTGAAAGCGCCACGTGGAGGCCCGAGAACTTTTCGAGGGAGATTCCAGAGACTTCGGTTGGATGATGAATGCACGAGATCAACCAAGCTAAGCAGGAGTGGAGGTGCATCAAGTCGGGACACACTTCCATCGGGAGAGACGGGCAGCAAGGGTTTTGTTCCAGACCAGAAGAGCAGAGTAGGAGTAACTTACACCATCTTCCCATATTGGAGTACGAGATCAAAGCATTTTCACACCTCGATTCCTAGGGCGGTACATCGAGTGAGTTCCATCATTGCATCCACTATCAAGCAGTAGGAGTTAGAGTTTCCGAGAGCTCGAGCAGGGAGACGAAGATTCTTATTTGTCTTGTGCTCTGTTTTTCTGCAACTCAATTTAACATGAACTTTATTATTTCTTACCCTATTATTGCATTAAAACCAATCTCTATGTCAAGATAATTTCCTTTGGGGGGAATAAGCTGGTTGATTACGGTTGTTTAGTCTTATACATGCGCTGTATCCTTTTACTTTGGATCGTCTCTCTCATTTTTACAGGAAAGATTATTTTCAAAACAATGATATCGTGTGAAAACCGATATTGTTTGTACCATAAAAATTGATTAATTCACTTAAAAGTTAATCGTACTCGAATGAGAGAGACACACCGAACCCAACTGATAAGTTGAGATCGGTGATTTTTGACTTACTTTCACCATTGGATGGAATGAATCTTACAGTTGAAGGATTGTAAGAGCTAATTCATCACAAACCGACCAGACGACAAATCTGGCCGGTACTTTTAGTTAGATCCATATTTCTTAATCTCAGTGCATGAATAAGGTTAAGCAACATCAAATCGGCCAGTGTATTTTTTACCCCTATTCATCTATTGGTTGTTTGTACCCCATATTCTCTTGCTACTCTGTCTACTCACTTTGCACTTATGCACACACTAAGTCTCATTCACTCCACTTCACCACCACCAATTTTCTTTGCTCAAATTTTTCATGTGTGTTTTTGTTTAGTTTATTTTTTTTAGAACACCAAACACAACAACATGCCTCCCTGTGGTTCAACCCTGTCTTTCCACTATTTTTAGTAGTAAGTTGGTATAAAATTTAGTTTGTCGCTCATGCCCAATAACGCGCGAGCATGAAAATTTTGGCGCCATTGTCGGGGAGTCTAGGTGCACTTAAAAAAACCAAACAAAAATTCACATAAAAAACCAAAAAAAATCACAAACAAAAAAAATCTACAAAAAGGAAATTAAAATTTTTAGAAAAAAAAATTGTGAACCTGCTGCATGCAAACTAGGTCTAATTATGAACACTTAGTACTTGGTAACCCTGAGATTGATAAGCACCTCAAATAAGTGAAAAGGAACAAAGAAAAGTTCAAAATGGAAGAAAACAAAAACAAAAACATGAACAACCCACTTCCTGAGAATGTGAACCAACATGGAATGATGAATCAACCTGGGAATGAGATAGCTGAGAGGCACAGTTTGAGAGAGTTCTTGCTACCGTCAGTGTCTAGCAACCCTTCTTGTATTAGACTCTCTCCTAGGTCCATGAATTATGAGATCAAGCAATCCATTCTTAGTCAGCTGCCTACCTTCAATGGAATGCCTAGTGAAGACTCTCTTGACTTCATTAGATCCTTCTATTGTAGTGTTCAGTAGCTACCACTTAGGGGTCTCACTGAGGAAGAGCTTAAATTGAGAGTGTTCCCCTTCTGCCTCAAGGGCAACGCTAGGTCTTGTTTTCAATAGTTAGAGGAAGAGATCTTTGTCACCTGGGATCAAGTCTACAATGCCTTTACAATGAAATTATATCCTAGGAGGTTGACATCTGAGATTTGGCACAAAATCACTGGATTCCTTTAGGATGAAGGAGAACTATTTCATGAAGCCTGGGATAGGTTTAGAGGTTTACATAGGCAGTGTCCAAACCACCAATGTACACCTCAATTCCTCATGGACACCTTTTACAATAGTCTCACCCCTTACCACCAAACTTTTGTGGATCAGTCTTCTGGAGGAGACTTTAGTGATAGGACTGCTGAGGAGCTCAAACATATCTTTAACACATTAGCTCAGAACTCCCAGCACAAATGCTCTAGGAGGAGAACCATTGTGAGAAAGGAAACCACCCCTACTCCTCAAGCTGAAGCCCAAGTTGTTGGGTTCTTCAATGAGAACCCACATCAAATTCTTACGGATCAGTGTCACCACTGTGGCATGTATGGCTATTCTCAAACCTGTTGTCCAAACTTTGATATGCCTGTCCAACCTCATGAGAGTGCCAGCTTTGCTGGCTATGGACCTCGGATAAAGCCTAGGGATGATCCTTTTTACAACACCTACAATAAAGGGTATAGTAACCATCTGAACCTTTCATGGAGGGAGCAAGAAGTCCTTCGACCTACTGCCCCTCCTGGATTCCAGCAGCCTCCTAGGCAGCAGTTTCAACCCCAATCCCAACCAAAGGCTGAGTCGTCCAACTCAAAATATGAGGTGAGAGACATATTCCATCAGTTTATAGGGAGGTTTGATAAAAAAAGACCAAAAATGATTTTGATAAAGCTCAAATGGATGCTAGAATGAAGAACTTGGAAATTCAAATGGGGCAGTTGGCTAGGGATGCTAGTAATAGAGAAAAGGGTAGGCTGCCCAGCACCATTGAAGCCAATCCTAGGGAGAATTCCATGGCTGTGACCACCAGAAGTGGTCTCCAAACTCACCAAGAGCCTAGGAAAGAACCCCAAAATGCTGAAAATGAAAAATTGGATGAAACTGGAAACTCAAATCTGAAGGAACCTGAATCTGAAAAAATGGACAGCACCACTGGAATTCCTCCAGTTCCTGCTGTTCCAACTCAAAAACCCAAAGAAAATGGATTGAAAAACAAAGATAATAAAGGGAAGAAAATTGTTGAAGAAGAAGCTATAGAGATTCCCCCAATTGTGAGGAATTTTTCCCCTACAATCCCCTTACCACAAATAATTAAGAAACCAATTCATGATTCTGAACTGTTGAAATTTTTGAAAGTGGTTAAAAAGATGAACATTGATATCCCATTCTTGGAAGCATTGATTCACAGCCCATCATATCTGAAATCACTCAAGAAAATCTTTTCAAACAAAAAGACATTAGAGGAATTTTCTAGCTATAGCTTAACAGAGGAGTGTAGTGCAGTCTTGCAGAATAGGATACCTCCTAAGCTTCAGGACCCTGGAAGCTTTGTCATCCCTTGAACATTTGGGGATAGAGGTGGTAAGTTCAATTGTTTGTGTGATCTGGATGCTAGTATTAATCTGATTCCACTGTCACTTTTTCAACACCTAAGATTAGGAGTTCCCCAACCCACCATTGTTGTGTTACAGCTTGCTAATAGTTCTATTACTCATCCAGTGGGTAGGTTCGATGATCTGTTAGTGGGAGTAGGAAAACTCTTTTTGCTTGCTGAATTTCTTATCCTTGATATGGAGTGTGACCAGGAGGTTCCTATCATTCTTGGTAGGCCCTTCTTGGCCACAGGGTGAGTTTTGATAGATGTGTCTAAGGGGAAACTGATTTTCAATTTGGGTGAATAGAAAGAAGAATTCAATGTGTTTAAGAAAATCCAAGAACCCACCCACCCGATTTTCCCAAAATATGAGATGTTATCTGCTGAGAGTAGTGTTGATAATGAGGAAGAAGAGTTTCTGAGAATTATAGCTAAAATCAATAGTGAACCTGAAATCCCTACTGCCTCCTGTATGGGGATCATCTCAAGTAAGGAGAGAGAGTTTGTTGATGAGTATGAGGGATAATTCTTGTAGAACATAGATGAGTTTGTTTTAGAGCACATTCTTACCCCGAGACAGGAATCTAAGTTTGAAGAGATATATTTTGGAAGCTCTTGCACTAAGGAAAAAAGCCTTGTCTACTGCCTTCTTCAAGAGGCAGCATGAAGACCTTGGGCCACCCAGGCCCAAGTGTCTTCCCTCAAGCCAGTCACCACCCATCCTTGAACTTAATCCCCTCCCTGCCCATCCCAAATATTCCTTTTTGGGAGACAATTCCACCCTTCCTGTGATCATTTCATCAAATCTAGAGGTGAGTCAAGAGAAAAATCTGCTTACTATTTTGAGGAAGAACAAGACTATCATAGGCTGGTCAATTGCTGATATCAAAGGGATAAGTCCAGCCTTCTGTATGCACAAAATTTTCATGGAACCTAAGTGTAAGCCCAGAGTAGAAGCCCAAAGAAGACTCAACCCCAACATGAAAGAAGTTTTAAGAGAAGAAGTGATTAGGTTGCTTGATGCTGGAATAATTTTTCCAATTTCTGATAGCCCCTGGGTCAGTTCTGTCCAAGTGGTTCCCAAAAATATTGGAGTGACAATGGTCACTAATGAAAGGAATGAGAAAATCTAGACAAGAGCAGTGAATAAATGGAGAGTTTGTATAACTATAGAAAATTTAATGCTTCCACAAGAAAGGATCACTTCCCCATGCCATTTTTGTATCAAATGTTAGAGATGTTGGCAAGTAATGAATTATTCTTCTTTCTTGATGGCTATTCTAGTTACAACCAGATTGCCATTGCACCTGAGGACCAAGATAAAACCACTTTCACCTGTCCATTTGGGACATTTTCCTATAGGAGAATGCCCTTTGGCTTGTGTGGTGCTCCTGGCACTTTTCAAAGATGTATGATGGCCATTTTTTCAGACATGATAGATAGGATTATTGAAGTGTTCATGGATGATTTTTCTATTGTGGTAGATACCTTTGAGAACTGTCTAAAAAACCTAGAACTAGTTTTAGAAAGGTTCCAAGAAACCAAATTAGTCTTAAACTAGGAAAAGTGCCAATTCATGGCCACTGAAGGCATAGTTTTGGGACATAAGGTTTCTAAGAAGGGGCTGGAGGTTGATAATGCTAAAATTGAGGTCATACAAAAGTTTCCCCCACCTAAAAATGTCAAAGGAATTATAAGTTTTTTAGGTCATGTTGGGTTCTACAAGAGGTTCATTAAGGACTTTTCTAAGATTACTAGACCCCTGTGCTCCCTACTGGTTAAGGACACACCCTTTGTCTTTAATGACACATGTCTAGAGGCCTTTAATTTTCTCAAGGAGAAGTTGAATACTTCACCTGTAATCACTGCTCCTAACTGGAAGCTTCCCTTTGAGGTTATGTGTGATGCTAGTGGCTTTGCAGTAGGATCTGTGTTAGGACAGAGAAAGGATAGGAAACTTCATGTTATTTACTATGCAAGAAAACTGCTAGATGATGCCCAGAAGAATTATTCTACAAATGAAAAGGAGTTGGCTGCTGTCATTTTTGCTGTGTAAAAGTTTAGGTAGTACTTTATAGGATCAAGGATCATAGTTTTCACAGATCATTTAGCCCTTAAGTATTTACTGGCTAAAAAGGACTCAAAGCCCAGACTCATGAGGTGGACCTTGCAGATACAGGAGTTTGATTTAGTGATTAAGGATAAGAAAGGGGCTGAGAATGTTTTTGTAGATCACTTGTCCAGATTTCCCAATTCCCCAAGTAAGGAACCAAAAGAGATCAACACTTCCTTCCCTGATGAACAACTGTTTGTTGCTTTTGTGCAGTAGTCTACTTGGTTTATAGAATATGCCAGCTTTCTGGCAGCTGGAGTCATGCCCAAGGATCTTTCACACAACCAGAGGAAGAGGTTTATATCTGAACTAAAATATTATTTTTGGGATGACCCTCTTCTCTTTAGGATGTGTGCTGATGGGATTCTGAGAAGATGTGTGGTTGAGGATGAGATTTTACCCATACTTGAGAGCTACCACTCATCACCATGGGGTGGCCACCATGGAGGAGAAAGGACTGCTCAAAAGGTCTTACAGGCTGGTTTCTACTGTCCAACACTATTCAAGGATGATAGGAGTTTGGTTATTGGCTGTGAGAAATTTCAAATGTTGGGAAATGTTAAAAGAAGGTAGGAATTACCCCAAAAAGGTATTTTGGAGGTTGAAATATTTGATGTGTGGGGCTTGGACTTCATGGGACCATTTCCATCCTCTTATGGGAATGAGTACATTTTGGTTGTTATTGACTATATGTCCAAGTTGGTTGAGGCAGTAGCTCTTCCCAACAATTCAGCTGCTAGTGTTGTGAAATTTATCAATAAAAACATCTTTTCCAGATTTGGTGTGCCTCGGGAATTTATCACTGATAATGGGACTCACTTCAGGAATTATAAGTTCAAAGGTTTGATGGAGAAGTATGGGTGCTCCCATAGGACAGGCATGACTTACCACCCACAGTCCAGTGGACAAGCAGAAGTTTCAAATAGAGAGCTTAAACAAATTTTAGAGAAAACAGTGTCTAGCTCTAGGAAAGACTGGTCAAGGAAATTGGATGAGGCCCTTTGGGCCTACAGAACTGCTTATAAGACTCCTATAGGGATGTCACCATATAGGCTCCTCTTTGGGAAAGCATGTCATCTACCTATTTAGTTACAATAGAGATCTTATTGGGCAGTGAAGGCTCTTAACTTTGATTTTAATTCTGCTAGAGAGAGGAGACTGCTAGAGCTGAGTGAGCTGGATGAGATCCTAAGACAGTCCTATGAGAATGCTGAAATTTAAAAAGAATGAAAAAAGGATTTTCATGACTCAATCATTCAAAATAGGAATTTAAAGGTTGGTGATAGGGTCCTAATTTTCAATTCTATATTGAAGCTATTTCCAGGAAAGTTGAAGTCCAAGTGGTCAGGACCCTTTACCATTGTTAGAGTCTTGGTTAATGGATCGTTTGAGCTTATGGGAGAAGAGAATAGACCGTTCTTAGTCAATGGTCAAAGAATAAATTACTTATTTGAAGGGAAACCAAATGGCTTGGCTGCCATATCTCTGTTGGAAGAATGAGCTGATTCAAGTCTAACTGAGGACTATAAACTCATTGTTTCATGGGAACTAACCCATGGTTGCTTAGTAGTTTATCTTTTATTTTATGTTTTTCAATAAAGTAATCCATTCTTCTTATTCTCTGATTCAATTGCTTAACTGTTGATGGTTTTTCATGATCTATTATTGTGTTATAGAGAGTTGTTGTTGCCAGAAACTTGGCCTAGAAAACCCAAGGGAGCAATCCTCTACATCATATGGATAACATTTCTCTCTACTCACTCTCTTGGGTTACTTTTCTCGAACTGTAAACTCTGAAATCTTATTTTTCTTTTTTGAACCTATAGGTTACTAAAGAGGAGTAACAACCCAGTGATGCTGAAGAGGATTAGTGGATGAAAGCCCCTGCTAAAGGTCCAATAATTCAGGGAAGTGTTGTTCTGATTTTTTCACTTACAATTACTTGATTACTCTTCTCTGTGAATTAATTGTGGGGGAATTCCTCCTAATCTGGGAAAAATGACTGTGTCTTCTTTCTTGGATGTTATCTGCAAGTATCTAGAGAGTTGAAATATTATTTTGAGCTGATTTTTGAAACATGCTTGCACCCACTACTTTTATTTTCATTATGTTGTTGCTGCACGTTATTGTTAATCATGCTATTATTTGAGGTCCATTGATAAAATCTTTTGTCTGCTCTTTAAACATTCAAAGAATGAACTTTTTAGGAACAGAAATATACATGGTTACTGGTGAGGCTGATGGGGTTGTTTTCTTCTGTTTCTTTTTATTTTTGTTTTTATTTTATTTTTCTTTTTTTGTGGTAAAGAAACTTTTTGAACTTTATTGATACCCCTCCATAACCTTTTTCAGCTGAAATTTCCATCTTTTTTGAACTTAAACTATCTCCTGCCTAGAGATTCAACATTGGGGACAATGTTGGGTTTTAAGTGTGGGGAGAGGGGTCATTCTAGTGTCATGTCGAATCCCCCCTTCTTAAAACTAAGTTTGTTTAAAAAATGGTCAAATTTTTTCAAAAAAAAATGGTTCAAAATTCCTTCAAAAAAAATTTCAAATTCTTTCATTACATGATGGTCATTGGAGGTTCAATGGTACTTCATTTTTTTCCTATTTAGTGGATAACTATTTGCTGAATGTTGAGAGTGGCACTGAGTTAGAAACTGTTAAGCATTAATGATTGCTGAGTACAATTGTTCACTGTCTCTATGGATCTTTATGTTTAGGAACTGAGGATAAGAGTATGATAGGATAGGTTTTGTGGAGTAAGGATCATGAATTAGGGTAACCTGATGTTCTCATTGGAACCCAGTGGACTCACTCTTTTATTAAATAATATTCAATCACTTTAGGAAGTCAATCCGAATGATTATTAATTAAGTCCTTTGTAACTGGAGTAAAATGGGAAAATGGGATCCCATGGTGAGTATCTGAGATAAGGTGAATTGGGTGCATTTCTGTGAATAAATAAAGCCAATTTCAATCTTAATAAGTTCTATGCACAGTGCTATGCACATGGAATATGGCTGGGAAAGAGTAAAATAAAGTGCCCTTGTCAAAAATGAACTCATTAATGTGAGGGGAATTTTGAACCCAGATGAAGAAGGGAGCAATTGACTTGGTTAATTTTTATTTGAGTTGAATCAATAAAGTGATAAATTTAATGGAATTTAATTTCTGGAACCTAGAGGAAAGTGAGAATGGAAGGTTCCCTTGGTTAATTTTTAAGTTCCACTTCATATAACCTGTTAACACTCCTTGAATTAGAATTTGAATTGGAAGGTGAAGTAGGACAATTAATGAGCACACATAGGAGGCATGACATACTTGACAGTGTATGAGTTTGTGATGCTTTTGATTTCCAGTGAGTTTTTGAAGCTAGGAAGGACAACATTTTTGAACACCTTTGACAAGCCTGACTCATTGTCTGGTCTTGCTCCTCTGGATTTTAAAGTTTAATCATGCACCTTTTAAGCTAAAATTCACTAAACTTCTTTATGTTTTAAGGTCAAAGACATGAACTTGTTTGAGGACAAACAAGGCTTTAAGTGTGGGGGAGTTTGATGTGGCAGTGTTTTAACACTCTTTGCCACATCCTTTTTACATTTTTTATTGACTTTTTTATACCAAAATGATTATTTTTAGTAAATAATTGATAATTGTTGTGTTTTTGTACTTTGTTGTGTAAAATAATCAATTTTAGTTTAAAACATGTGTCTTAATGTACATTAGTGTCATTTTAAATAAGTCTTAAATTAACTTAGTCTCTCCAATTAAACTTTTATTTATTTATTCTTTTATTTTTAAAATTTTTCATTCTCATCAGTTTACTAATTCATTTATTAAATTAATTAATTCCTTATTCTTCCAATTGTAAATAAATAACTCTTTTTGGTTTTTAGTCTTTTAATAATTTAATTAGTTTAACAATTTAATTTTATTCATTTAATATTTTTATTATTTAATTTAATTAGTTCTTTAATTAATTGGTTAATTAATTTAAGCAAGTAATTTTAAATATTTTAATTTGTTCTTTAATTATGTATGTTTATAAATTTTAACCCAAATTAATTCATTTATTTAAATAAAGTTTCATTGATTTTATTATTTTACTTTGTTTTTTTAGTTTTTAATTACATTATATTTAATTTAATTTATTAATTGATTTATTTATTTTTTAGTTTTATTAAATTATTTTATTAATTTAATTTTCTTTGTTTTGTTTGTTCGCAGGTGTGGTGGTCGCATGGTCCTGTTCATCATCGGTGACTTCCTCACCGGTAGTGGTGACCTCACCGTTACCCAACTTACCAAATCCTCATCGATACACCTTACCTCACCGATACATTCCACCTCACTGTTATAATTTTTATTTCTTCATCACTGTTATATCCACCTCACTATTACCTCACCGGTAGACTTCCCCCTTTATTTCCTCACCGTTACAAGCCCCCTCTTTTCCCTCACTGTTAGTCCAACCTCACTGTTATACTAAACCCTCACCCATACCTCGTTGTTAACCCCTCCTCACAGTTACGTTTTATTTCCTCACTGATACCCTCCACCTCACCGTTACTATTTTCTCATCGATACTTTTCCCTCTCCCTACCTCATCCTCCCCTTACCTCATCGTTCTACATTACTCCACTCTCCCCTGCCGTCGCACCTTCATTCACGCAGCAACATCACAAAAACTCAAACAGCAGCACAATAACCATCAATGCAATGGAAAATTTCAAATCCACTACAACAGCAGATTAAATCACACAACATCAAGTTTACTTTTCAGTTCTCAACAGAACAAGATAGGAAGAATTGAAAAACTCAAAATAAGAACTCAAGATTTCAACTGATTCGGCTCAAAATTCCAGATCTGTACCGAACCATCTTCATCAGCTTGAGCCCACGTCACTGCCGCATCTCCTTCTCACTGGCGACACCTGCTCCCCTGCTGCTGAGCCGAGACTCTCCCCTTCTACCCCTTTTCACAACACAACACTCGGATCCCTTGCCTTGCGCACCTCGCCACGGCCTCACCTCCTATTTGTGCCTAAACCCTAAGCCCTTGGCCTGGAACCGCTGCGCCACTTGAAGACCCAAATCCACCCGAAGCCACCCACCAAGCCCCGCCTGTGACCCTGTTGCTGCGTCGCCAACCGAACCCTCACACCAGCCCTGCTCGCCGCAAACCCTGACCCACACATCACCCTTCCCGGCCACCGGCCCAAACTCACTGGACAAATCCCAGGCCTCGCCTCCACTGATCCACGCCTCCACACCCCGATCTGTAGCCGCTGCCTACTGTTGCGGCCTCATCCTCATCACAGTCGTCGCACCTCTACCCTAACCCTCTGCTCGAGCCGCCTACCAGGCACCGAGACACCTCTTCCCCCTTCTCATTTGCGCCGAACACGCCCAAATCCCTCCCCCTCTTTCATTTTGTTTTCTTTTTTTTATATATTATAAAATATAATAACATTTATATAATATATAATTAATATATTAACATATATATAATATAACTATAATAACATATAATATAACATAATATTTCATAATTCTCTATATATATAACATGTGATATAACACATAATATAATATATATATATATATATATATACCAATTATAATACAATAAAAATTATAGTTATATTAATAATTATATATAAGCTTATATATAATACGTGTATATCATATGAATAAATATAATTATATATAATAGATAATAATATTGATATTAACTTACATAACAAATATAATTATTATAGCATATAATTGGGTACATTATTTTTTATATTATTCATTTATTATGTGTTATATATATTATACAATATAATTGGTTTATTAATAAAAGAATATAATCTTATATATATAATACTAATTTCTTATATAATAATACTTGTTATTAATTAAATAGAATAGTTACTTTGTTAATAATAGTATTAGGTTTTATAAAATATACTCTTATAAGTATTTTTATTTAGTATATATATATATATACATTAATAAGTACTTTGAAGTAGTTATATATGTATATTTACATAATCTGACTCACTGGGTTTTTTCAGAGGGTTGTGGGTTGCCGTGCGAGCACTATTTCATTCTGTTAGGATCAACTGCTTCGGTGACCAGTGCGGGAGGAGCAGCACAGTGAAAGCGCCACGTGGAGGCCCGGGAACTTTTCGAGGTAGATTCCAGAGACTTCGGTTGGGTGATGAATGCATGAGATCAACCAAGCTAAGCAGGAGCGGAGGGACATCAAGTCGGGACACACTTCCATCGGGAGAGATGGGTAGCAAGGGTTTTGTTCCAGACCAGGGGAGCAGAGCAGAAGCAACTTACACCATCTTCCCAGATTGGAGTATGAGATCAGAGCATTTTCACACCTCAATTCCTAGGGCGGGACATCGAGTGAGTTCCATCATTGCATCCACTATCAAGCAGCAGGAGTTAGAGTTTCTGAGAGCTCGAGCAGGGAGACGAACATTCTTATTTGTCTTGTGCTCTGTTTTTATGCAACTCAATTTAACATGAACTTCATTATTTCTTACCCTATTATTGCATTAAAACTAATCTCTATGTCCTGCTAATTTCCTTCGAGGGGGAATAAGCTGGTTGATTGGGGTTGTTTAGTCTTATACATGCACTGCATCCTTTTGCTTTGGATTATCTCTCTCATTTTTACAGGAAAGATTATTTTCAAAACAACGAGATCATGTGAAAACCGATCTTGTTTGTACCATAAAAATTGAGTAATTCACTGACAAGTGAATCGTACTCGAATGAGAGAGACACACCGAACCCAATTGACAAGTTGAGCTTGGTGATTTCTGACTTACTTTCACCATTGGATGGAATGACTCTTACAGTTGAAGGACTGTAAGAGCTAATTCATCACAAACCGACCAGACGACAAATCTGGCCAGTACTTTTAGTCAGATCCATATTTCTTAATCTCAGTACATGAATAAGGTTAAGCAACATCAAATCAGCCAGTGGATTTTTCTCCCTATTCATCTATTGGTTGTTTTCACCCCATATTCTCTTGCTACTCTGTCTACTCACTTTGCACTTCTGCACACACTAAGTATCATTCACTCCACTTCACCACCACCAATTGTCTTTTCTCGATTTTTGCATGTGTGTTTTTGTTTAGTTTATTTTTTTTAGAACACCAAACACAACAACAGGCCTCCCTGTGGTTCGACCCTGTCTTTCCACTATCCTTAGTAGTAATTAGGTATAAAATTTAGTTTGTCGCCCGTGCCCAATGATGTGCGAGCATGCAGTAGTTCTCCTCACATCACTCTATATCCATAGTACAAGTGACCATGTAAATAAGTGGGCATGGTAAACCCTCTATGATGTGGAAAATGGGTAGTAAGGGCATGATAAAGGCCTGCTATCATGGTCCACATAGACCATAGACATTGGTTTGGGTTATGGCCATGATCCACATACTTGAATGGCCCGAAGGTCTTCTTTTTTATTTTTATTATAGATAATCCCCATTTTTAATGGTTGAAGGGGAACCCGTACATGACCAGTAGGCCCAAGGCACAAGGCCCGACATGACCCATAATACATGACCTGAAGGCCCAGAGGCATATCGTGCCCAATACATGACCCGTAGGCCCAGCCCACTAGAAATTCCCCTCCCCAGCTTCTGCATAATTGATTGCCTTTAGCTCCCCACCTGCATTGCTGATCGGTTAGCATTGCCCCATACAAAACTGCACGGTGCCTAGTCCTGATGGCGGTTTTCATACCCTCTCATTCTTCCAATTCGGTTAGTTGTGCTTCTAGTGACTACTACGGGTGCTCTGATCCTCATATGGGGCCTGCTCTATGTGAACTGGGCTACTTCATGCTCTTCAAAGGCCCGAAGGCCCTGTGGCTCGAAGGCCTTTGATGGCCCGAAGGCCCTGAGACCCGTAATCCCAAACTGGTGGCTCAAAAGCCCAAATCAGGTGAATAGTCCAGTTGCTACAGTGCCAAACAGTGACTGCTACAGTACCTGCTACAATACTGCTACAGTACCCTGGAAATTCACCTCCACCCGGTTTTGAACCTGGGTCTCTTGGATGCCAAGCAAGAGCCCTTACCACTCGAGTACGGGCTCGTTGGCGGCCATGATCCACATAGAACATGGTTATATTCATCCATCAAAAGGCCTGTGTCCATGGGCCATGTGGAATGTGACCATTGGCTAAATTATGGCCATGGTCCACATATACTATGCACATACATTTTTAGGCCCATCATATAATTTGATTTTTTAAAATTCTATATAATTATAATTATATATAATTATATATATATATACATATATATATATACATATATATACATATATATGTATGTGTGTGTGTGTGTGTGTGTGTATGTATGTATGCATGTATATATGTGTTCTTATGTAACTATAAATAATCCATCACAACATAGTGGTAAAGAATTCAAGAAATAATAGAAAAGGTCAAATGATCAAACCTAGAAATATTTTTTTATTTTTTCAAAGGTTCTGGCTACATTCATTGATTGTGGTTGTAGATACCTTATATCCATAGTCTATGTGAACTATGGCTATAGGTTTCATTGGAATAGGGTGCATGTTGTATGACCATGGTCTATGTGGAACATAGTCATTGAGTCCCTATAGCCACGATTATAAATTGTGGCCATAACCTAGACCCAATTACAATAGTAATAATGCCCATGGTCTATGTGAACCATGGTCATATGCTATAACCATGATCCTAGGGAATATTTCTATAGTTTTGTCTTTTGAAAATTAGACCATTTTCAGGTTATGAAGGACCAAACACATCCTTCTCAAATACCATCTTATACAAGAGATCTTTGATAGGGGTGATGTTAGGATATGTTGGGTGGATACAAATGATAATATAGAAGATCCACTAATGAAAACGTTATCATAACATAAGCATGAGGGTCATGTAGATTATCTTGGTATATTATACTCAAGATATTGATGTAACAGTTAAATAATATATTATGTATTTATAATAAATTAATTATCCATTTATCATATATTCATTTGTGTTGTAATTTACATTACATGAATAGTATAATGACAATATCCCCTCATAATAAAACCTTGAGTTTTCAATAATCAATTATCACAACATAGTAATATGGGTCACGATGGTATGTCAAGATTAGCATTAGTAGTAAAATCATGAGATAATAAGTAGAGACTTATTATTTAGATTGATCATCTAAGTATATACCAGGTAATGTCATATAGTCATTGATATACTTAGGGTTGTATGATTATAATAAATCATTTTTAACTGAGGTTAGTGAGATACCTAGCATGAGAACCTTCATACTTTGATACATTTCTTATGTAAGTTGTTGTAGCTTAACTAATCAATGGTTGGTTGGGTATATTTTTGATGATGACATTAGATAGAGCATGACCGAGATGGTATTTGTCCACTCATATAATGATAATATACATCTATCCCTATAATGAATTAAACCGAGTAAATACAGGTCCATGTTTAGTTGAGTCACATGACTTGTGTTCAGCTGCATGAATAAATGGAATGTTTTTTTCTCATCCACTAGATTAATATCATGTGATGTATTCATCGATTAAGTTAGACTTTTTTTAAAGAATAAAGAAAATATAATATGTCCTATACTAGATTAACATTGTTCCAAGTCTAGCGATCACTTTGTGTCATGGTAAAAGGGATTATATAAGTATACATATGATATATATGATACATATTGCAATGGACATGTTTGTATGAGATATGAGTATGTTTGATGGAGATCACATCATCCCCCTTAGTTGCATGAGTAGCACTGATGCTTTACTAGATTCCACTCTCATCTTATATCTATAAAATGAGGATTTCATATTTTTTTATCAACTCTACTAAGGATATGAAGGTCATGCAATTAGGACTTTGGATTAGGATTATGTTTTGGAAAAAGTGTTCGTTCCAAAATGAATAGAGTTTGATAAACCATATCTAAAAATTTTTTGGATGGATTCACAAGAGTAATTAAGTTTTTCATAAATTCCTTATAGTATTTAAGTGTAAGTGGGAGATTATTGGATATGTTCTTAAATAAGGTTTATTTTATATTATGATACACTTGGATCATAGGATATGATAACCATGAGATATATATCATAGCATACGATATACTTGAGTCGTATAAGAGGCATGGGATGACTCTATGACCCATATCATTATATAATATATCCATTAAGATTCATATTCATGGTATGATGCATGAATTAAACTCATATCTCTAATGGTTATTCAGTTATAATTCTTTCAAAAAATGTGATCTCTAGGAGTGGCCTTTTCGAACCCTCCACACCCAAAAACCCCCTCCCTATGAAGTGGTCATCCATAGAAGCCCTAGTTGGGAAGGAGTCATTTTCAGCTGAGATGGCAGAGCATCCCATGGGGTAAGAGCTCGATCAATGATGGTTTAACATAGAAATACATCATATGGGTGGGTTGTGCCCATTCTTCCCACTTGATGAGACGTCGGATGACCTAGCAAGGCGAGCAGGGCATGGGAGGATACCTTCATTAAAGGGTTTAGTGAATGAACACCTGAACAGATGTAAAAAACTGGTGCCATGAGATAGAACCCAATGTGTTCAATATGGAAGATTCTATTCATTAAATTAAGAGCATTGGTATTCCTATAAAATGATAAAATATGTTATTAGTTGGGTACCCTGGTTGCTCATGAAGCCTATCAAAACTCTCTTCTTCCTGGTATGTTGTTCATTGATTCATATTAAAAGGTACTAGCCCCTCCCCCCTTAATCATATAAGGATACTCAAGATACATTCTAGGATATAAATTTCAGTGGATCGCCTATGGAGGTTAGAAGCTTTATTTTTCATCTTCATGATCTTTATCAAATAATATCCATAAAATCTTTGATATTGAGGTAGTATCTATCATGTTTTAGGTACAAAAAATTCTTCATTTCCATTAACATTTGATTATAAAAGATTTATCAGGATTTCTTCTTGGTTTATTCCATAGGCAATGATCTTGTTATTATTCCTCAAAACCCATCATCATATTCACTATGGTTTGTACTAGACCATACATGCATATAGAGTAGTTATTTGGTGTATGTAAAATCCATGATGTGGGAATTGGAACACGATAAAGTAGATTTTGAGATACATCAAGAATACCTAAGATCTTTCATTATGTTATGGAGGATCAGAGTTTACTATTAGATGCTACATTCATTCAGATTTTTATAGGTGATTATTGTTGAGGTGTGACTTTCATTTCATCTAAATTAGGAAAGTAATTTCATAAGAATAAGAAAATATGGTAACCTTATTTCTGATGACCATATATAGATTGAGTGGAAATAGCAAAGTGTCATATAACTACAAGATGTAGGTTGGTGCCATAAGAGTTAGTTCCTCATAATATAATACACCAGAAGATATACAGTGTTCCGTATCTACATTATCTTCAGAGGGGGAATAGTTGATCAGATGGGTATTTTAAGGTGATGGAAAGATTTGAACTAATGAAGGTTTCCACCATGTAACTTAGATGAGGTGGACTTCATCTCGCATATATTAGAGGATTATGGAAACAGGAGGCATCAGAGGGTCTCTTATATATAAGGTAGGGCAGTTCACTTGTGGAGGTAGATCATCACTATACAATAGAGTGATAATATCAATCATTAAATCATCTCCTATTTATTAATTGAATAATTTAAAGTAGATTACCCCTATGGATCAAGAAGAAATATTGAACCATATAAAACTTTTGTGTATTTATTTTACCTTTTATGTTTTCTTTTGATTGTTGCTTCTGATAGTCTTGTTTGTGTTCTTCTAGTGTGGTTATTCTATGGTGTGGTGACTTGGGTGCTTGTCTTCCAAGTTTTGGGCATCATATGTGGGGTTAATTATAGTGTTATTTCCTCTATGTGTGAAATTTTTATGGGGTTTATTTTGGTGGTTTAATCAGAATCAATTCTTGATCCTAGTAATCGGTACCAAATCTCAATTTTAGAGTGATTTTAGAGAATTAGTCTCTAGTGAAGGTGTTTTAGATCTCGGTTTAATAGAAATATTTTTCCCTTTTATTTGTAGAATAATATTGATAAGTAGTTCCAAATATCTTATTATATGTTGATCATAAGTAGTGGGAGTTCAAAATTTCTAGTGGGATGTCATCAGATGAGAGAAAGGTCTAGCTGGAGAAGTTCGATTGAATGAATTTTGGGTTTTGGAAAATGAAGATAGATGATTATCTTTTCTAGAAATACCTTAGTCTTATGTTGACTAGAGATATTCTAGAAGTGATGAAAAAGTAAGAATGGGAAAGGATAGATAAGAAATCACTTGAATGATGTGAATTTCACTTTCATAGAATGTATCATTCAACATTCAAAAATTAAAGACCACATCAGAAATCATGAAAACCTTAGTTGATGTGTATGAGAATCCCACTATGGTGAATAATGTGTTTTTACTAGGGATATTATTCAACATGTTAATATCATAAGGAAGTTCTGTATAAAATCATCTAAATGGATCTAATGTAATTCAAAGTCATATGGAATCAATAAAGTTAGAATTCAAATAACCGATTTGGGAAATGTTTTTACTTTCCTCCCTTATATATTCATGGGATGAAATAGGGACAATAATGAGTAATTATAGAAAAAATATAGATTTGAATTTTAGGGATGATCGTATCTTTATCTTGAATAAATAAATTCATCTAAATGAGATTTGGGTATCTTATGGAAATGCCTATAGTGGGGAATGAATAAAGAATACCACTAAATGGAAAAGTCTCCAGAAAGGGAATGGTCGGAGGATCCAAATAAGTAGTATCTCAGTGGATGGTACCCACCTATATTGGTATTGTGGGAATAAAGGACACCTTAAAAGGATTACAGTTACTGGATGAAGAACTTCGGAGGATAAAATTCCATAAGTGGATCTATAAAACCTATATCAGAGGAAAGGGGTAGTTTTATCCTAAGTTTTTCTAACTCACCTAAGTCTTGGGTGATGGGATATGGTTCCTCATTTCATTAAACTTCTAAGAGGGAGAGTGTGAAACTTTAAATCTCTATAATATTTGGTATATTTCATCTGGTGGATGTGAAATCTCTTGGTATTTTTGGTATGGGAGATGTTTCCATTCTGAAAATAAATAAAAACTTTATGAACTTACAAGTTGTACAATATATCCCTGGATTAAGGAAGAACTTATTTTTCATGGTAAAACTTGATGACTAAGGTTTATATACAATTTATATAGATTGAACATGGAAAATTTTAGGTGTATCCTTGGTTGTAGTAAAGGGAGTGAAGAAAGGGATCTTTTATCTTATAGGTTCATTGATAGGAGTGATGCATAATGGAGAAGTTATTTCTATTAAAATTTGGAATTAATGTCTAGTACACCTAAATTAGATGGGAATAGAGATTATAACTACTAAGGGATTGTAGAATATTGATATAATAAAGTATTCAATATAAGAATATTTTATTTTTTTAAAGTAGAAAAAGTTTTATTTCTAAAAGGAAGGGGAAACGCTAAATCATTTAAATTTAGAGTTAGTTCACATGGATTTTTGGGTGCCAGATCTGATGCATTCTCATGGTAGAGTTCACTCTACTACATGAATTTTACCTATAATTCTACACGCAATGTGTGGGTGTAATTTATCAAGCGCAAGTTTGAGGTGTTTGTGACTTTCATCCGATAGAGGTCCATAGTGGATAAAGAGATCAGAAGAAAGTTAAAGTGTGTGTGGTTTGAAGATGGTGGTGAGTATGGAAGTTTGGAGTTCTAGAGGTTCTTTTGGTAAAAGGGAATTTGTTTTGAGAAGGATTTTTTAGGGATATCAAAGTAAAATAGGGTTATAAACATGATTAATCAAACTTTGGTAGAGAAGGTTGAGATAATGTGGATTCACATAGTGTTCTCCAAAGTGTTTTGGGTGGAAGAGATGAAATATACAACACACTTAGTCAATTAGAGTCCATCATCACCTATTAGGAAGTAACTTCCAAATAACTATTAGTCTGGAAGAAATTCTAATTTGAACCACCTCAAAATATTTAGAGAACTCTCCTATTCCCATGTTGATTCTAAGTAATGAGAAAAGATGGAGGAAAATTCTAAATTGTGTTACTTTGTTCTTTATGGTTATGAAGAATTTAAATTTTGACTTTAGGATAATAACACTTGAAATATCATCAAAATTCAAAGTGTGATATGTAATGAAGAGATCATGTGGAATTATTTAAGCTTTTTGTGAAATTTTGATGAAAGAAAAGTATCATTAGAAGCTAAGGTTCACCTAGATAGATGACCAGAAGATGCATATGTTCCATAAAATTCAATAAGAACAATAGTTTAGGAAACATCATACCATTCAGTGTAGTTATCAGAATAAAGGTTCAAGTTATGATGGTGTTTCTTAGGCCAGAAGCACAAGAGAGTCTATGTAATACATGAGATTAAGAACAAGAAGTTCATACTTAAGAAGTCATAGTACTGGAAGAAGCTCAGTCATAGGGACCACTGTAGATTCTAGCAGGGAAAGGTGTCAAGTGAAAAGGTATGGATGTAATTTGAATTATCTACTTCTAATAGATAACAGAGATCCTAAATACTCAAAGGAGGTAAGGAGTTTGAAGGATTAAAAATAGTGATAGATATCCATGAGGTATGAACTTGAGTCCCTCTATGTGTCTAGATTAAGGGAGATGATGGAGTGACCTTTTGGGGGAAATATTCATCAAAAAAATGGGTTTATCAGCTGAAGAAGAATAAAGATTGTGGGGGAATTTACAAGGTTAGGTTAGTCACAAAAATATTTTAATATAATAAAGAATTGGATTTATAGAAATATTTTCTCTGATGGTTAATAATACGAATAACTGAATAGTATTGAGTATGTTTGCATTAGAAGATTTTTATCTGGACTAGATGGATGTGAAAACAACATTCCTTCATAGAGATTTAGATAAAGAGATCTATGTGGAGTAAACGGAAAGTTTTTAGGATCAACAGAACCATGGACTTGTGTGTAAGCTCGATCATAGCCTTTATGGTTTGAAGTAAGTACTAATGTGTTATAATCTTGAGCACAAAAATTTCATGATAAAATAAAAGTTCATCTGGAGTAATATTGACCATTGTTGTTATTAGAAGGTGTTTAATGATGTGATATTTATAAAAACAAAAAAAAACAATATGTTTTTTCCTTAAATAAATATTATATTAATATCTTGTTCTAAATGAAACACCAAACTAAAGAAAAACTATGATATGTTAAAATAAAATGTTATCGTTATAATATATTTATTAAATTAGTAGGTATAAAAGGAAATAACCATATTACAAAATCTATGAAGAAAAAGGAAAGAAATAACATTAGGTAGTGGAAGTATCCCTTATGAAGCTCATTTATATGATCTTTTAAAGTAATTAGCTTAATTGGGGTTTCTAAACTTGACCAATTATGGTATTATAGAAATCTTATGCAAGATATATTCAAGCTCATGTAAATTTCCATGAGATCTATGCTAGTGGAATCACCGACTTCGAGTGCCATGAGATCCTACCTTATACTCAAATATTATGTAGAGATATTGAGGGGAAATGTAACTAGAAATTACCATGGTATAATCTGGTAATTATTAATGTAATAAGTTATTGATCACATTTATTTTACACATTTTTTATTTTGACTTTTAAAGTAAAAGAAGGTTTATTTTTCTATAAAAATTGGTTTTATTTATATTTCAAATTTAAAATATAAATTAATGAATTTTATTATTTTAATTTTATTAAATTAAATTAATTTCAAAATTAAGAATTTTAATATTATATTGGGGTGATTTTTTGGTGTTTTTATAAAATAATTGATTTTTAGTTGAATAGTGAAAAAATAGGTTTGTCCAAAACTATAAATTTTAAGACTTTATCATTATATAAGAAATATATATAAGTGTATAAAAAATTTCAATTAGTTAAATATTTATTTCATAAGTAAAACTATACATTTTAAAAATACTATGTTGAATTTATAAAACCTATGATTAACTTTTTAAGGTCTTGAGTAATATTTTACAATAAAAACGTTTTTTAATATTTTCTTTTTAGTTTTGGATTACTTTTAAATTCATATAACTTTTATTTTTCATAATAAATCAATTTATATCATCAAAATAAAATAAAATAATAATTTTATCTTACACATAAATTTTAAGCTTAAAAATACACTTTTTCTAAAAATTGGTTTCTACTCATTACATGCGCTAATGTTAAAATTAAATTTTCCTAAACATAAAAAAAATCTAACAAAATGGATTTAATATTTGTAATTGTTATTTTTAAATTATTTAATAAGGTGAATTTTATTTTTAGGCATAAAAATGATTTACTTAGGTAAAAACTAGTTACCATGTTTAAACCAAAAATAGTAAAAGTAAAAATTCTAAGAGTAAAGAACTTAAAAACATATTTGAAACATGTTTGAAAATTAATATTTGATTTATTATTAACCTTATGTAATCCTAAAATCGATTATTGTCCATTTTAGAGTCTTCTTGACATGTGAAATGTGTTATCTCTTAATATTAAGTTGAAATATTTACAAATATGTCATTCTCACCACTTATAAAAGGGGTCACTCAACACCCCTTAAAGACCACTCTAAAAATTAATTTTTCTATTTAAAATATACCATTTTTAATTCCCCTATGATAATTTCCCTTTTCATTTAGACTATATTCATAATATATTGGCCTAAGACCTCTATTTCCAAGGAGTCTTCCAAGGGAAAGCTTAAGTCTTCAACGTGAGTACTTTTTTTCCTAACTTCTTTTATTTTATTTATTACTTTCACAAATTTAATTTTATCATTCCTATATAATTTAATAATTATTTATTTTATACTGAAATTTATTATTATAAGGTAATAATTATTAATCACATTTTCCCTTTTCTATTAAGAAAAACAAAACAGTCATTTGTGCATTGTGCGGACTATCGCCTCCAAGAAGCGACGACTTATGTTTTTCACCAATACCTATTTTCACTAGTTATAAGAATTTAATTGAATAATAAATTTTAAATATGTAATATAATTATTATTATGAAAAGATAAATTATAATCCACCTTCTTTTTCTCTCATTTGTTGAGAAATGAAAATGTTAAACGTGTGTTGTGTGGACCATCACCTACACGAAGTAACGTATCTTGTTTTTCATATAATTTATTTATTATTTATTAAAAACTATTCAAATATAATTCAAAATTTTAAAAATATCTAAATAATATCATTATTATTCTATAATGATGGTATTATTCCAAAATAATTTACTTTCATAATCATAATCATCCATCAATTAAGGTTTGTTCATGTTTGGGTCGGTCTAACTACCTACTTGAAAAATGCTATAAAATTACATCATGGATGACTATGATAATGTAGTTACCAATAATATATGATATAAATAAAAAATTATTTTTTTCTCAAAGGATAAAATTAATATTAGTTCATTAATTATGATTTTTTCATTCATTTGTTAAAAATCACGAAAACATGCTTGTTGCCAGCTCCATCTACAAAAATCATAACCAAAACTAACATATAATGAAATTATAAATTTATAAATAGTTATAAATAATCAATTATAGTTATTTTTATGATCTGGTAATGATTAAATTTTGTATAATAATGATTAATAATGTCGCTATTACAAAACTAGTTCAAAACGGTCAAGAGTACTCTCATATGATATTGAAAAAAGATAATAACTAACTAATATAAATGTAGAGAATAATTATAAATTAACTTTATAAAAATTATATATATTAATAAGGTTATGAAATAGGTGATTAATATTTTTAATTTTCTTATACAAGATATTCAAGCACTTTAGTGGAATTCAGAAATTAAGATAAGAGTTTATTGTCTCAATTCTCACCCCTTCATATTTATTATTATAAACCATGATTTATTTGGAATGGCATAACTAAAAAATCTTTAATATTTTATATCATAATACCCTCATTAATAATGGTATTTAATATTACATTTTAAATCATATCCTTCAAGTGGTTTTGACTCAAAATTTTCTAAGGTTGTAAGGGGTTTTTTGTTCCAAACATAATTTATTAAGACATATTTATTATTGGGAACCATGATCTATTTACTATGGTGTGATTAATTACTAATGAATATATCATACCATATTTTTTATTTCATGAGTTTTTAATATCTATATCACGTTCTATGTTTATATGGCCTTCATTTTGAAAGATATCAAAGTTGTAAGGGTTTTTATTAATTCAACTCCCTATATTGGGTTATAATGATTCTTCTTGAACTTATTTCTTACAATATTGGTTTATTCCTCATTAATATCTTATTTCATGGTGATTTATATTCATCTCTATGGATAATAACTTTTTAATCAAAATATTTTACCTTTATGAACCTCTTCCCCAAAAAAGTATATCATTTTTAAGAATAATTCTCATCCTCTTTAATGAACATTATTCCTGTTTGTCCATATTTTCCATTCCAAACAATGTTCTAATTTATATTTATAAACATAATTATGTGTTATCTCTTATTAAATCTATATTTTATTTCTCATATTTTTAAAATAAATTTTTCTTACTCTTTTTACAATGTATGTTTTAAGCAAAGATATATCAAAATATTAAAAAGGGTTTTCATCATTTCAAAATCAAATGTTTTATATTCCAAACCAAATTTATTTTTATAATATTTATCTATTTTCAAGGATCTATTATATAAGTTTATTTTTCAAAAGTAAATATTTTCCAAATTTTTCATTTCACTTTTTTTAAAATAACTTTTGAAAGTGACCTCTAACTTCATCATTTTATGAATATCTTAAAAATGTCTTATAGAATATCATTTTAATGTTTCCATATAAAAACATCTTTCTAATGACTTTTTCATTGCATATAAAAATTTATATTTATGTTTTAATGTTTTATAAAAGAAATTATTTTTCTCCTAGTTTTATAAATTTTTTATTACTTCAAAAAGATTAAATATATTTCTTGTTTCTAAAGTGATTTTTCTAAAACTCTTAAAAAATCGTTTTTCATCTAATTAATTGTCCTTTGATATATATTATGCTTCATAGAGTACATTATTTAAATTATATCATCCACCTTCTTACTCTGGATGGCGTGTATAATGTTATTTTATATCAAAGAAATGATTCATCACAACTTTTTTTTTCCTAATCATCGACTATGAATAGACATAAATTTTCATCCAATGTCTTTACTTTGTGAACCCTATTTTAATTTCTTTGATTAAAGTGTGTTCACTTAGATTTCATAAATCAATTGATTTTGGAAATTATTAACTTAACCATATACCCTTTACCTATATAGTTTAAATACCATATCCTCTATTATCTTGATTGAAGGGGTTTTACCTAGAAAGTTACTGAAGATATTTGGATACCCATTTATTTTCCATGATTATATAATGTTATTATTATTTATGAAATTATGAATGTTTTCTATATGTGATTACATTTAAAAAGTATACAAAACTCGTTTTCTTTCCCTGGGTTATTTATAATGAATGATTGATTTTAAGTGGCACACATGTGTATGGATGAATGATGGGTGTGGTCCTATATATTCTTTAAATTCATTGGTTGAAAGTTTAAATCTTATGATATATATATACACGAGTATAATTATGTATTCTTGGAAGCATAGATGAAAGTGTGTTACTCATGAAAGTGATTTTTACATGGGTAAAATTATGTTGTCTTGGAAGCGTGAGTGAAAGTGTATGACTCATAAAGGCGGTGTTTCCATATGCTAATATTTGTGTCACAGTCTTATGATTGTTATTATAACTATGTTATACTCTCATGGCTCGTGTTTATTGACTCATATTTCTACTCTACTGATTCATTTCTTATGTTATGTCATGTCGTATTCCATGATTCATGTTTTACGATCTAAGCTCTATTGGGTATGATTTTATTATATATATTTATTATACTCACATGCTCACTTATGATATTTGATTGTTATCACTTATGTTTACCCTTACTGTGTGTTTGATATCGCCCTTTTTTATGTCTCTATTTTCTTAAGTTATGAAGAAAATTAATATATATGATGTGTCTAGAATAGTATCTTATGTATATAATTTTTGGGAGATGTTGAAGATTTGTTATAGATTAAGAAATTGATTATATAGTGGTAAAAATATCCATTAGTTGAAAAATACATGGGTTTTGTTAGTTAATGTAATTTTAAAATTCTCTAAAACTCTAAACCTAAAAGGTATTGGGAATTTATTGTAATGAAATATTTTTTTAATTTAGGTAATTAAGAAGTTCATGTCTTGGGGGAGTCGTAATATTCATCACCCTTTTTATTTATATGGATGGCATACTGATAAAAAGTCCAGTGAAATAGTTAATCATTAAGATAAAGGCTAAGTTGTCTGGAAGTTTTGAGATGAAGGATCTAGATCCAAAAAAAATGTGTGTGTTAGGATTGTATAGGACCGAAGTTTCAATATAATGTACTTTAATGTAACACCCCATTACCTTTCTATCAGGTATGTTATAATCTCTGCTTTTTGTTTCCTTTTTTATTGGGAGAGTATTTCCAACCTTGAAATTGGAGGATACCTATAATGGTGAAGTCAGAGATTTTTTTGGAATTTTTAGCACAAACTTGTAGTTTTTTCTTTCTTGGGGTAGTTACATGACATGTAATGGGATTAAACAATGTGTAATTCAATCTAGATAGATCTTGTTAATGGATTTCATAGTGTGATAATTGTATACATTGTGTAAGGGTTATGCATCATGTAATATGAAAATCCAGTTTTTAATTAAAAAGTGATGTATTTCTCATCACAACTTAAAGTGAAATAATTTCATGTTGTGTAAAATATTACATGTCGTGTAATCCCCCAAGTTTCATCTTTTAGGATTTCGTACGGGTGTTTGAGGCCTCATTGGTTTTTGAAGCCTTCTCCTCTTGGCTAGAGCTCTTACCCTAGGAGTTTTTGGGTGATTTTTTCCCATCCAAATCGCTTCGTTTAGAAATTGATTGCCATTGAGGTTAGGTTTTTCTTCTTCTGGTAAGATTTACTTTTGGTTCTTCCTTAGTTTTGGTTGTGGTTGTGGTTTGGCTGTGGTTTTGTAATTGGATTGTTTTGTTTATCAATCCTTTTCAGTCTCTTTTTGTGCCTTGTTTTCTGAAGGTAGATCATGTGGTTTTTAATCCTCGTTGTCAAAGGAGGTTAGGTTTTATATTTCATTGAGGTAGGAGTATTTGTTCAAGTATTCTAATTTCTTGAATTTATTATAGTTATTATTTATTTCTTGATATTTGAAATGGTATTTCTTGTGTTGAAATTGAAAAGGGCATGGGTTTGTGTTTTAAAGGGGGTTTTGCCTTGAAATGGAATTGCATTGATTTGAAATAGAAAATGGATTTTCAAACCCTGAACAAGATTATATTGGATTTGAAATTTTTTTATTAAAAATGTGATCACTGTTTTAAAAATTGAAATTGGAAAAGATTTCACACCAAGAACCTTAGGTGCGTTGAGAAAGAGACATTGATAGCCTTATTGTGTGTGACACCTCCAAGAGGTAACTTCTTGTATATCAATGGACTATGGAAAGACTCTATATTAGTTGGATCCAACCTTATGCCTTCTTAGGCTCATAAGTGTCTAGTACGTATTTTCCCATAAGCTAGATCCTTACTGGAAGGTGCATTGTTTTTTATGGTTGTTTATTGCATGATAAATTATTTCATGAATGTTGAATCATATGGATGTTTACATTTCAGTATCTTTTTCTACTTTATTCTGGATTTGGATAATATTACATGAAATTTGGTAAAAACTTAAGGATTGTTTGAAAAAAGTTTTTCAACTTATTCTATTTATAAAAATTCATATAAAACTATTTTTTAAAGATTGGACTTGTGCATTCTTATTATTATAACTTTTATAGATCTCTTGGTGGTATCCTACTGGGCTCTGTTTCTCACACCCTAATTCTTCCTATGGGTGGCTATATACCTTGTTTTATAGGACACAAGTAAAGGGAAGGGCATTATGTAGAATGTTGGATTCTATTTATGTCACTATTTTTGGTTTTTGGGTTACTTTATAGAGGTGATGATTGGTCACATGGAGGCTTTTTAGTCTAGAATTTTCATAATTTCTAGTTTATCCTATTTGGATTAGTTTTATCTCATTGGTATTTCCGTTTTTTACTCTAGTTTTATTTCTTATTTTCTTATATTCAAGATCTATTTTGTCATATTTGTTATAACCAACATTGTAATGGGATGACTTGGGTGACTGGTCTGGTTGGCCCAGGTTGGTCTGTTACAATTTGGTATCAAAGGTGGTTACTCAACCTAAAGTGTTTCAGTACTACCTGAGTTAGCTCTATGTCTTGGGTGGATAGGAGTAGGATCGTCAGAATTCAGAAAGTAGGTGCGTAAAAGGGTCCTGGTCAGCTCACTCCTGTAACTGAATCTGAGTTTCCATGGGTGGTTGGAAAATATTTACTAAGTCCAAGACATGGTATGTAGGTTCATTTTAATTAATTGTATGGAAAAATTGTTTAAATTAACCTATCTACAAAGTTTGGGGACTTTGTGTGTGTGAGATCATTTGAATAAACTAAGTGGGGAGTTTATTTAGATGGAATTGTTCATTACAAAGGGTGTTTCCTTTCTGTTATATAATTTATAATTGATTTAAATTATTGTCATTTCAAATCATTTTTTTGGATTCTATAAGTTGGTCTAATGGTTTTGTAGTTTTCTTGTGTCTGTTTGGTTATTGTCTTATATTTAACGGACAACGCATCCTAGAAGAGATCTTCCTAATATGATAGGGGAATCCATGGGGTAGGTTCTTCCAGTGAATCCTCCAGTGGACCCTTATTTGGTTGAATCAGTGATCTACACGATTCAAACTTTGGGGTTGGTAGGCACAGTGAACCCAAGATGAGTAGTGGATCATGGATTGGAATTTACCAAGCAGCATCCACCTATCTTTTATGTTAACAAAGGGACCCAATAATTAGAGGAGTGTCTTGAATGGATTAAAGGTATATTCAAATTTTTGAAGACTCTTGAAGATTATTATGTAGGTTTTTCTATGTATATGCTCGAGGGGCCAGGAATAAGATGGTGGGACTCAATAGTGAAAGCTAAGTTACATGAATTTCTTACTTGGGTTTCTTTCAATAAAATATTCTATCTGTAGTTTTATCCTGATAATTTATGTGAAAAAAATACCTGAGAGTTTTTTACCTTGGAGAAAGTGTAGTATACCATTCTGGAGTACTTCAACCGTTTTGCTGAGTTGGTGTATCTCACACCAGAGCTTATCATCAATGATTACCTGGAGGATCAGAGGTTCAAGATGGGGATGAGGGCCAATATTTAGTCAATGGTAGTTCTTTTTTTCCTTTTTAACTTTATATAGGTAGTGGATAAATTATATTTGGATGAGGCAAACATATCTAGAAGTATGGGTTTGGGTGGAGCTTCAGTTGGTGTAGCGGTTATCCAGGGTGTTTCTTCTATTTAGAAAAGGAAGTGCAAGAGTGGTAAGTTTTATGAAGGACTAGTTTTAAGGGATTCTTTAGGGAAGAAACATGTTATTTTCTACCATTGTAGAAGACGTGGTCATACTAGGCCTCATTGTATGAAGGAAACTATGACTTTTCATCTTTGTGGGTGATCTGTACATCTGAAACGTTTTTATAACAAGATGTCCCAAGGAAGTAAGGCATTATCCACTTTCACCAAGGGATCACATTTTCAAGTTGATACTCCTAAGGTTAGTGGGTATCGTTCTTAATACAAGTAGGGTGTACAAGTGGCTAATTTCATATACCCTTATGCGGCAGAGTGCACGCCAGAGGAATCTGAAGTAGAGCCATCTACTATTAGAGGTGTGGTGTTTATTTCTTATTTTATGGTGTTATCTTTGTTTGATATAGGTGATACCCATTATTTTACATCATCAACGTTGGATGACATGTTGGGTTTGTATTCAGAGCTTATTTTTTTCTTGTTGGATCTTTCAACACCTTTGGGAAAGAGGTTCAGACAAGGTTTTAAGTTCCCCATGTGTCGGGTGATGATATCTAACTTTGAGGTGGTTTGGGACTTCTTATTACTTGATCTTGACATCTTCAACCTGATTATTAGCATGTATTGGATTATCAGTGTTAAGGAATATATAGACTATTATCATTATTCGGGTATAGTTCGTATCTTCCAATGGTGTCACTCATGTTTTCCAGGGTGAGTGGGACTCTAGATTGGGAAGGGTAGGGCTGATTGTTCCTTATATCGATATAATCTCATTCTAATTATTAGAAATGTTTGTTGACGTAGTTGACCCATGATCGGGTGGTCAGATACCTTTTGTTGTTTGTGCATACCCTAAGGTATTTTTAGATGTTTTTTATGGTTTACCATCATAGATAAAGGTTGAGTTTACTATTGACCTACTCCTCGGGATGATTCCCAAATCTATTCCATCCTATCAAATGGAATCTACTGAGTTGGTGGAACTTAAGGTCTAGCTTGAGGACTTGGAGGTGAAAGGATTTATTCATCATAGAATGTCACTATGGTATTCTCCTATACTCTTTTCTAAGAATGAATATGTAAGTCTCATGCTTTGTATTGGCTATCGAAAGTTGAATCAGGTGACTGTTAAGAACAAATATCCTTTACCCAAAATTGATGATCTATTTGATCGTCTTAGAGGGGATCGTTATTTTTCTAAGATTGAACTATGTTCAGGTACCATCAGTTGAGAGTCTAAGAAGAGGACATACCCAAGATAGTTTTTTAGAGTCGATATAGGCATTTTGAGTTTCTAGTCATTTCATTCGGACTCACTAACACTCCTATGGTGTTTATGGCCTTAATGAACTGAATATTTCATCAGTTCTGAGACTCTTTTATTGTTGGGTTTGTAGATGATATCTTGGTGTAATCCAAGAAAGAGGAGGAGCACAGAGACCATTTGGATAACATTCTTCAAACCTTGATGGAATATCATCTCCATGGTAAGCTTTCCAAGTGTGAGTTTTGGATCTGAGAAGTGAAGTTTCTAGGATATGTGATATCTGATAGGGGTGTCCCAGTTTATCCTAAAAAGGTACATACAATTATTTCTTGGGATCCACCCAGAAATGTGTTTGATATCTAGAGCTTCTTTGGTTTGGTAGGTTACTATAGATGGTTTGTTTGAGACTTCTCCAAGCTCACATATTCAATGACAGCTTTAACCCATAAGGGTGTAAAGTTTGAATGGAATGAAAAGTGTCAAAGATATTTTGAGGAGTTGAATATAAAGTTTACTTCAGCACTAATGTTGGTTCTCCCAAAACTAGGTTCAGGTTATGATATTTTCTACATTTCTTTTGGTATGGTTTTGGAATGTGACTTGATGTAGGGGAAACAGGTTATGGCTTATGTATCTCTCTAGTTATTCCCTCATGATAAGAACTACCTTACCCGTGATCTTGAGTTGATAGTTGCTATGAATTCACTTAAAACATGGTGTCACTATCTCTTTGGAGAGCGGTTTATGGTATACTCTGATCATAAGAGCCCAAAATATATTTTTACTCAAAGAGATATGAACTTACTATAGAGATTCTAGGTTGATTATCTTTATACCTTTAATTTTGATATCATATATACCCTTGGGAAGGGAAATGTGGTTGTCGATATGCTGAACAGAAAATTATCAACACAAGCCATGAAGGAATCGGTTGAGTAGTAGTCTATGATGAGTTAGTTTTCTAAGATGAGTTTGGGAGTGAAGGAGGTTGGTGTACAGGTTTTCTAGACTTCAATAAAGGTTGAATTATCTTTTAATGAGAAAGTTAGACTTGATAAGATGATAGATGCCAAGATCTGACACTTTAGAGAAATATTAAATAGTGGGGAGACCTTGGGCAAGTGGTCTCGATCTCCCAATAGAGCTTTGTGTTTTCACAGTAGGTTATTTGTTCCTTTATACTTGAGACAGGAGTTGTTAGATAGGGGACACCAGTCATGTTAGTATATTCACCATGGGGATACAAAGATGTACCATGATTTGAGACATTAGTATTGGTGGTCAGGTATGAGATGGTCAGTTGCAGATTTTATATCATGGTATATCACTTGTGAAAGAGTTAAGGCAAAACACCAGATAACTATAGGTGTTTTGCAACCTTTACCTATTCCAGTATGGAAGTGTGATGAAATTCTCATGGATTTCATTATTGGTTTAGGATGGACTCCTAGTGGGAAGGATGCAATTTGGGTGATTATTGACAAACTTTCTAAATTAGCACATTTCTTACCAATAAAGAAAATGATGAAAGTGGTGAAAATTGGGGACTTATATCTATGATAGATTGTGAGACTTCATGGGGTTCCCTTTACAGTTGTTTTTTATAGGGACTCGAGGTTCACATCTAGATTCTGCAAAGGTTTGTAGGAATCAATGGGTTACCACTTGAAATTGAGCACAGCTTATCATTTGTAGATGGATAGACAAACAAAGAGGGATATCTAGGTTCTTGAGGATATGTTTTGGGCTTATGTGCTTGATTTCATTCAATCTTGGGGAAATCATTTTCTTTTGGTTGATTTTTCCTATAAAAATAGTTTTCAAGCTTCGATTAGGATGGTGCCTTTTGAGACTTTGTGTGGGTAACCATGTCGATCTTACTTTTACTAGGAAGAGTTCGGAGAGAGTTCCTTGGTTGGGTTGAGTGTTGTTCAGGAGACAAAAAATATTGTGCGTTTGATCCAGATGCATTTGATCACTATGCAGAGTTGTCATAAATCTTATACAGACTGTCATCATTGGTTGCTAGAGTTTGAGTTAGGTGATCAGGTCTTTCTCAAAGTTTCACCTCTCTTGGGACATCGTCAGTTGGGTAAGAAGGTCAATTTGGTACTGAGTTTTGTGGGGGGCTTTTAGATCATTGAGCAACTAGGGAGTGTGTCCTATCAGTTTCTTATATATTTTGTCTTGACTTCTATACACGATGTGTTTCATGTTTCCCAATTGAGGTGGTATATACCAGAACCTTCACATGTGATTAGATGGGAGGATGTTTATCTTGATCCATATACCACTTTGGTTTAACATCCATTTTAAATTATGGATCGCTAAGATAAGGTACTGTGTGGTAAAATGATCCCCTAGTCTGGGTAAAGTGGTAGTATGGACAGGATCGCCACGAGATGTGGGAGCGGGAGTCGTTGATGAGGAAACAATGTCCTTATCTTTTTGTGGATCCAGGATCTTGAGCTCTTTCTAGGGATAGAAAGCTTTTATGGTGGGGAGATTTTAACACCCTTCTAGCTTTCTTTCAGGTATATTCTAATCACTTATTTTGGTTTCCTTTTTCGTTGGGTGAGTATTTCCAAACTTGAATTGGGAGGATACCTATAATGGTGAAGTCATGTATTTTTTGGAATTTTCAGCATAAACCTATAGTTTTTTCTATTTTTAGGAAAATTACATGATGTTTAATGCCTAATAGATAGATCCCATGAATGGATTTCACAACATGATAATTGTACATGTCGTGTAAGTGTTACATGTCATATAAGTGTTACACATCGTGTAATGTGAAAATATGGTTTTTAATTAAAAAATAACACATTTTTCATTTTAACTTAAAATGAAAGAGTTTCAAAACATGTAAAATATTACACACTATGTAATCCTATGAGTTTTAGATGTTAGGGTGTTGTACAGGTGTTTGAGGACTCATTTGTTTTTTCAGCCTTCTCTTCTCGGGTAGATTTCTTACCCTAGGTGTTTTTGGGTGATTCCTTCACATCCAGATTTCTTTATTTAGCAATTGATCACCATTGTGGTTGTATTTCTCCTCTATAGGTAATAATTCCTTTTGTTTCTTCATTATTTTTGGTTGTGGTTGTTGTTTGGATGCAGTTTTTAATTGGATTGTGTTTTTTATCAATCCTTTTCAATAACTTGTCATGCCTTATTTTTCGAAGGTAGATCATGTGGTTTCTAATCCTCATTGTCAGAGGCACTTATTTTTTATACATCCTTGTGGAGGTGGGTCCGTTCAAGTGTTATAATTTCTTTAATTTCTTGTATTTATTATTGATTTCTTGATGTTTGAAATGGTATTTCATGTGTTGAAATTGAAAAGGGAATGGGTTCATGTTTTAAAGGGGGTTTTACCTTGAAAATGGAATTGCCTTGATTTGAAATGGAAAATGGATTTTCAAAACCTGAAGCAGATTGTCTTATCTTTGAAATGGTATTATAAAAAAATTGAACATGGTTTTAAAAATATAAATTAACAAACATTTCACAGCAGGAAACTTGGGTGCATCGAGAAAGAGACATTGGTAGCCTTAGTGTGTATGACACTACTAGGAGGTAACCACTAGAATATCAATAGAATATGGAAAGACTTGATATTATTTGGATCCAACCTTATTCCTTTTTAGACTCATGAGTGTCTAGTATATATATTATGATAGTCTAGAGCCTGACTGGAAGGTGCATTTTTGTTTCTGATTGTCTATTTCAAGATAGATTATTTCATGGATGTTGGATCACATAGATATTTATATTTTGGTATCTTTTACTAATTTTTTCTATCTTTGGCAACTATGACATGCAATTTTTAAAAAATGTCAAATATTTGGTGTAGATTCATATTCACAAAATAGAACATCCAGATGTGTGTTTGCCTTCGGTGGAACAAAGGTCATTTAGATTTCCAAACTTCAACTAGTGGCTAAACTTTCTACAATGGAAGAAAAGTATGTCACTCTGAATAAAGCATGGAAGGATATTGTATGGTTAAAGGGGTTGTTATAGGATCTTAGAAAATAACGAGAAGTTTCTATGTTGTTTTGTAACTCACATAGCATGATTTACTCGGCTGAAAATCTGATCTCTCAAATGAAACAAATTCATTTGAAATTTCACTTCATCCAGATGCTAATGGAGGAAGGTGTGTTGGACCTACAGAAGATCAAAGGGGCACAGAATCTAGATGACGTGTTGACAAAGTTTGTGACCCGAGAGGTTTTGATGTGGTGATGTGCCTTAATAAGTTTAAGTTGACCAGAGGGGAGACATGATGAGAAACCATGTAGTCACTTTATGAAAATTTGGAAGGAGTGAGTCTTTATGGGACATGGTGGAGGAATTTACTGCTAAACTAAAATGAATATCAAGTGGAATATTATTAAGTATTGAGATTAATTTCATCAAAAGTAAGAAAGTAAGTTCACTAGAAGGATAAAATCAGATAACCTTATTTTTTATGATTGGTGGAAATGGAGCTACAGTGTCAAGGAGTCAAATCACTAGAAGATGCAGGATAGTGACACAGGATCCCTATGGATCTTAGAGGAGGTGGACTTCAGCTTGCATAGATCAAAGGGCAACGGAGACTGGAAGCACCGAAAGGGATCTTCTATATAAGGTAGAGTGGGTCACTTGTGATGGTAGATCATAATTTTTCAAGAGATTGATAAGAACAATCATTACAATCATTTTCTATTGATTCTTTGAATAAAGTGAAGCAGGAATTCCCCTGTTGATTAGGGCGCAAGCATGAACCACATAAGCCTTTTGTGTTATTCTTTTTCCTTTTAAGTTTTTTTTCAATCATTGCTTCTGATAGTCATGTCTATGTTCTTTCAGTGGTGTTATGTTGTGGTGTGGTGACTTGGGTTCTCGTCTTCCAAGTTGGCATCGTATGTGGGGTTAATTCTGAATTCTTTTCTTTTTGCGCGTGAAATTATGGTGAAGTTTCTCCCAATGGTTTAATCAGAAACGGATCATAATACCAACAATTATGACTGACGAAAAATCCAATACTATAATGAACCAACCTGGGTTGACATAGCATGTCACCTGAGATGACCCGCCACAAGGTGGATATCAACACATAAACCAAATCATGTCTCAAGTATAACTAAAAAGAGATAAACAATCAGAGGACAATACGGAAGAAAAGTACACATCCATGAGACATACAAAGACAATCTGAAAGGATAAACCTAAAAGAAAAAATGAACAAGAACAAAACCATGTCTCCTTGTGACCATGTGTCACCACCAACCCAACTCACTACGAAGACGGCATCAACCAAGGGAAGTCAGCGAGCTATAAAATGCCCTTCCATTTACTTGTGTCATGTGAAACCAGATCTGTATATTCTCAAAGGCATATGTAGGGTGTGAGGAAAATGCCTAGTAGGATACCACCGTGAATATTTACAATGTTTATCATCATGAAACTATTAGTTTAGCATTGAAACAAAACAAGTTTCATAAAGTTATTTCCTTTGAAAATGTTTTTACGTAAAACATCCTTTGGTTTTTCATTTAGAAAAAAACCTTATTTAAATCCATAAGAATATGTGAATTAACATGAATGACAATAGAGATGGTAGTAGAAAAAACATTCATATCTCAAAAGTTAAACATGTGAGCAACCAAATATGAAATAAAACGACCATGCAATAAACTAAGAACAAGTTAGGATTTAGACTATGAGAAAATGTACTAGGACGCGTGAAGGAACACTAAGTATGACATACCATGAATCCTACCGATATCAAGTCCCACTATAGTCTATTGATATCACAATTATAACCCATTATGGTGCCAAACTCACTATGGTTTTCACATATCCATAACTCAACACACCTAAGGGTCCCAATGTTCCATGTTTGCTAAAACATTTAATAAAAACCATGCTCTTAGTTTAACAAATAATTTTTACAAGAAAATCATCATCACTTTCATGCTTAAAAATTCATTTTAGAGTAAAATCATCTTTGAGGCATTTCATTAAACACGTGATGTGCGTAAAAATTATTTTAAAGAAAAAACCCCTCATTTCCTATGCAAACAATGATACAATTATACAAAATAGACCTTGTAGATTTCAAATCAGTCAATTTTATAAACCAAAGAAGAAGAGTTTACAAGAATGTTGAGTAATTCATATGATAGAACCATTGTATAGAGACACCCACCATGTCAATGGAAGAAATCCAGTCTCCTTCATGAATAGATATTGTAATCGTAGAGATTCAGTCCTCACATGCCTAAAACCATAAGAAACATCATCAATTCCCTATGAAACCCTCTTTATTTGACAATCATAGCCCAATTGGGTTCCAACAGAACAAGGGAAAGAAGGATTGAGATAATATCTTGAAAGATGAGGAGAAAACATGTGGAAATTGGGACATTCCATGAAGAAATCTACCAAGAATGAAAGAGAATTACCAAAGATCCAAGGAGAGAACCCTCTAGAGTGTAAATGAGGGGTTAGGTCTAGCTATAGAGATATTTAGAGGGGATTAGACTTAAAACCGACCGAGGTAATCATAGTAATTATCCAAATTTAAGAAAGTCATACAAGACACATAGTTAAGTCGCACGATTAGGAAAACTATGCGATAGTCGTGAGGTAGCCACTGCCCCTTGGAAAACCAAATTCCATGGTTACCTAGGGATTGCCGCATTGTTTGAAAAACCATGCTCAAGTCGTGCAATAGCCTTTGGACCAAACCCGATTCACCTGCATGGTTGTTCAGTGAATCACATGGTTAGACAAGCTGTGCAAATCACCACTGGAACTAATAAAACCATTCTGCATGGTTAGACAAGTCGTGTGCCTAACCTATTTCTTCCAAATTTCCAAAATTTTGACCCCCTCACTCCCAAAATTCATTAAAACCTCCAAAGAGTCAAAGTAAGCTCAAAATTAAACATACTTGTGGCTCAGAGAGCATCACAATTCTCCACACCATGAAAATTTCCGCCACCAGAAATCACTCAAGATCCCAAGGTCACAAAAATAGAAGGTCGTTATTTCTACATCAATGATTTTCACTCCCACATATCGTGGCTATCTTGTCTGCACTGCCACCAAACTCGAACTAAGGGAATCGTTTTACCATGCAACACCTTGTATCGATGATCCATAATATGAATCTGTTTCTCAACCAGAGAGGTGTCAGACTCAAGATCAATATCTTTTCATTCAATCACATGAGAAGGGTCTAGTTGATACCTGCTCAGTTGGGAAATATGAAACACATTGTGAATCGATGTCAAGTGAGATGACAAGCCCAACTGATAAGACACCTTTCTAAGACATTCAATGATCTCGAAAGGGCCAGTAAACCTCGTTGTCAACTTACTCTGCGTACTCAATCGATGTCATCCCAATTAAAGCGAAGCTCTAAGAAAAACTTGATCCCTGACCTCAAACTCCAATGAGCGACGATGATGATTCACATAAGATTTCTAATGACTCTGAGTCATCGCTAATCTCTTTCGTATCAACCACATCATTTTCATCGTCTCTTAAACAAGACTTAATCCGACCAAAGATCGTTCTCCCACCTCCATCTAACACAAAGGAGATCTATATGGTCACTCGTACAATGCTTTGTAAGACGTCATTTTAATTGAAGTCTGATAACCATTATTATAGGAAAATTCAACCAAAGACAGATGTTTTTCCCATGAACCAGCAAAATCATATACATACACCTGAAACATGTCCTTAAAAATTTAAATGGTTCGCTCCATCCGTCTATCCGTTTGAGGGTGATATGTCATGGTTAATTTCAAATGGGTAACCATTGCCTTTTGAAAACCTTTCCAAAACAAGGTTGTAAACCGCGAGTCCCTTTCAGAACAAATTGCAATAGGAACTCCATGGAGCTTCACGGTCTCTCGGACATACAAGCATCAAAGCTCTTCTACATTTGTTGTATCCTTTATAGGAAGAAAATGAGTTGATTTCATAAGTCGATCAATGATCATCCAAATTTCATTCTTCTCATTAGGAACCTATGGTAAACCGACGAAAAAATTTATACATATCGCATCCCAGCTAGAAGTGTGGTGACACAGCTTGAGTTGAAATGTAAAGACCACAACGAGAATGCTAAAAGGTTAAAGGCTAAATGCTATTACTCGCATTAATAAGATGTACCTTTCTTTTCGGGAGCATACCTGATCATATTTTCACAATTAAGTGGGGTTTGACCTAGAGTAGTATCAGGATGAGTGATCTTTTGCGAAGTTTCTCAAGGTGTGTGTCAGTGAGGACAAAGCGCACTGAAAGAATATTGGCTTGTGGGAACATTCATTAGTCTGATGATCTGTTCAGATATGTGGGTGGACCTCGAGGATGAGACAACATGTGTCTGTAGGGCAACTGGTGGTGCTTAGCAAGCCAAGACCCAACAATCATGTTAAGGCAGAGTGTTTGTGGTGTCAACAGATCTCAGTTGTTACAAAAACTAACAATGTGTTTACTCTCACGAGAGGAGTTGAAAGTTGTATTTCAAAGCTACAGTCAATTGTGACTTTGTCAATGGCCAAGACAAAATATATAATAGATACACAGACTTGTAAATAGACAATTTGGATACGATGATTGTTGGAGGATCTCCGACACATGCAAGAGTACATTTCTTTATTTTGCAACAGTCAGAGTGTCTTGCATAAAGTAAAGAATATATATTTTCATCCTAGGATGATCCATATCACTTTGTTTGAAATGTGGTATACTTAAAAAGTGTGAACATGAAAAAAACTCACATCATGAAAAACCTAACAAATTTTCAGACAAAAACATGAGACTATCATAAGTTCACATAGTGTAGTTCTTCAAACGTACTTACAAATACATAGCCAACATGTTTGTTGGTGTGAAGATATAAAGATAAAATTGACTCTCAATCAACTTTGAAGTAGAAGATATCCTTACATCGTGCGGTCTACTTCAATGTGTTGGGTGATGATATCTAACTTTGAGGTGGTTTGGGACTTCTTATTACTTGATCTTGACATCTTCAACTTGATTATTAGCATGTATTGGATTATCAGTGTTAAGGAATATATAGACTATTATCATCATTCGGGTATATTTCGTATCTTCCAATGGTGTCACTCATGTTTTCCAGGGTGAGTGGGACTCTAGATTGGGAAGGGTAGGGATGATTGTTCCTTATATCGATATAATCTCATTCTAATTATTAGAAATGTTTGTTGACGTAGTTGACCCATGATCGGGTGGTCAGATACCTTTTGTTGTGTGTGCATACCCTAAGGTATTTTTAGATGTTTTTTATGGTTTACCATCATAGATAAAGGTTGAGTTTACTATTGACCTACTCCTCGGGATGATTACCAAATCTATTCCATCCTATCAAATGGAATCTACTGAGTTGGTGGAACTTAAGGTCTAGCTTGAGGACTTGGAGGTGAAAGGATTTATTCATCATAGAATGTCACTATGTTATTCTCCTATACTCTTTTCTAAGAATGAATATGTAAGTCTCATGCTTTGTATTGGCTATCGAAAGTTGAATCAGGTGACTGTTAAGAACAAATATCCTTTACCCAAAATTGATGATCTATTTGATCGTCTTAGAGGGGATCGTTATTTTTCTAAGATTGAACTATGTTCAGGTACCATCAGTTGAGAGTCTAAGAAGAGGACATACCCAAGATAGTTTTTTAGAGTCGATATAGTCATTTTTAGTTTCTAGTCATTTCATTCGGACTCACTAACACTCCTATGGTGTTTATGGCCTTAATGAACTGAATATTTCATCAGTTCTGAGACTCTTTTATTGTTGGGTTTGTAGATGATATCTTGGTGTAATCCAAGAAAGAGGAGGAGCACAGAGACCATTTGGATAACATTCTTCAAACCTTGATGGAATATCATCTCTATGGTAAGCTTTCCAAGTGTGAGTTTTGGATCTGAGAAGTGAAGTTTCTAGGATATGTGATATCTGATAGGGGTGTCCCAGTTTATCCTAAAAAGGTACATACATTTATTTCATGGGATCCACCCAGAAATGTGTTTGAGATCTAGAGCTTCTTTGGTTTGGTAGGTTACTATAGATGGTTTTTTTGAGACTTCTCCAAGCTCACATATTCAATGACAGCTTTAACCCATAAGGGTGTAAAGTTTGAATGGAATGAAAAGTGTCAAAGATATTTTGAGGAGTTGAATATAAAGTTTACTTCAGCACTAATGTTGGTTCTCCCAAAACTAGGTTCAGGTTATGATATTTTCTACATTGCTTTTGGTATGGGTTTGGAATGTGACTTGATGTAGGGGAAACAGGTTGTGGCTTATGTATCTCTCCAGTTATTCCCTCATGATAATAACTACCTTACCCGTGATCTTGAGTTGACAGTTGCTATGAATTCACTTAAAACATGGTGTCACTATCTCTTTGGAGAGCGGTTTATGGTATACTCTGATCATAAGAGCCCAAAATATATTTTTACTCAAAGAGATATGAACTTACTATAGAGATTCTAGGTTGATTATCTTTATACCTTTGATTTTGATATCATATATACCCTTGGGAAGGGAAATTTGGTTGTCGATATGCTGAACAGAAAATTATCAACACAAGCCATGAAGGAATCGGTTGAGTAGTAGTCTATGATGAGTTAGTTTTCTAAGATGAGTTTGGGAGTGAAGGAGGTTGGTGTACAGGTTTTCTAGACTTCAATAAAGGTTTAATTATCTTTTAATGAGAGAGTTAGACTTGCTAAGATGATAGACACCAAGATCTGACACTTTAGAGAAATATTAAATAGTGGGGAGACCTTGGGCAAGTGGTCTCGATCTCCCAATGGAGCTTTGTGTTTTCACAGTAGGTTATTTGTTCCTTTATACTTGAGACAGGAGTTGTTAGATAGGGGACACCAGTCATGTTAGACTATTCACCATGGGGATACAAAGATGTAACATGATTTGAGACATCAGTATTGGTGTTCAGGTATGAGACGGTCAGTTGCAGATTTTATATCATGGCATATCACTTGTCAAAGAGTTAAGGCAAAACACCAGATAACTATAGGTTTTTTGCAACCTTTACCTATTCCAGTATGGAAGTGTGATGAAATTCTCATGGATTTCATTATTGGTTTAGGATGGACTCCTAGTGGGAAGGATGCAATTTGGGTGATTATTAACCAACTTTCTAAATTAGCACATTTCTTACCAATAAAGAAAATGATGAAAGTGGTGAAAATTGGGGACTTATATCTATGATAGATTGTGAGACTTCATGGGGTTCCCTTTACAGTTGTTTTTTATAGGGACTCGAGGTTCACATCTAGATTCTGGAAAGGTTTCTGGGAATCAATGTGTTACCACTTGAAATTGAGCACAGCTTATCATTTGTAGATGGATAGACAAACAAAGAGGGATATCTAGGTTCTTGAGGATATGTTTTGGGCTTATGTGCTTGATTTCATTCAATCTTGGGGAAATCATTTTCTTTTGGTCGAGTTTTCCTATAAAAATAGTTTTCAAGCTTCGATTAGGATGGTGCCTTTTGAGACTTTGTGTGGGTAACCATGTCGATCTTACTTTTACTAGGAAGAGTTCGGAGAGAGTTCCTTGGTTGGGTTGAGTGTTGTTCAGGAGACAAAAAATATTGTGCATTTGATCCAGATGCATTTGATCACTATGCAGAGTTGTCATAAATCTTATACAGACTGTCATCATTGGTTGCTAGAGTTTGAGGTAGGTGATCAGGTCTTTCTCAAAGTTTCACCTCTCTTGGTACATCGTCATTTGGGTAAGAAGGTCAATTTGGTACTGAGTTTTGTGGGGGGCTTTTAGATCATTGAGAAACTAGGGAGGGTGTTCTATCAGTTTCTTATATATTTTGTCTTGACTTCTATACACGATGTGTTTCATGTTTCCCAATTGAGGTGGTATATACCAGAACCTTCACATGTGATTAGATGGGAGGATGTTGATCTTGAGCCATATACCACTTTGGTTTAACATCCATTTTAAATTATGGATCGCTAAGATAAGGTTCTGTGTGGTAAAATGATCCCCTAGTCTGGGTAAAGTGGTAGTATGGACAGGATCACCACGAGATGTGGGAGCGGGAGTCGTTGATGAGGAAACAGTGTCCTTATCTTTTTTTAGATCCAGGATCTTGAGCTCTTTCTATGGATAGAAAGCTTTTATGGTGGGGAGATTTTAACACCCTTCTAGCTTTCTTTCAGGTACATTCTAATCACTTATTTTGGTTTCCTTTTTCGTTGGGTGAGTATTTCCAAACTTGAATTGGGAGGATACCTATAATGGTGAAGTCATGTATTTTTTGGAATTTTCAGCATAAACCTATAGTTTTTGCTATTTTTAGGAAAATTACATGATGTTTAATGCCTAATAGATAGATCCCATGAATGGATTTCACAACATGATAATTGTACATGTCGTGTAAGTGTTACATGTCATATAAGTGTTACACATCGTGTAATGTGAAAATATGGTTTTTAATTAAAAAATAACACATTTTTCATTGTAACTTAAAATGAAAGAGTTTCAAAACATGTAAAATATTACACACTATGTAATCCTATGAGTTTTAGATGTTAGGGTGTCGTACAGGTGATTGAGGACTCATTTGTTTTTGCAGCCTTCTCTTCTCGGGTAGATTTCTTACCCTAGGTGTTTTTGGGTGATTCCTTCACATCCAGATTTCTTTATTTAGCAATTGATCACCATTGTGGTTGTATTTCTCCTCTATAGGTAATAATTCCTTTTGTTTCTTCATTAGTTTTGGTTGTGGTTGTTGTTTGGATGCAGTTTTTAATTGGATTGTGTTTTTTATCAATCCTTTTCAATAACTTGTCATGCCTTATTTTTTGAAGGTAGATCATGTGGTTTCTAATCCTCATTGTCAGAGGCACTTATGTTTTATACATCCTTGTGGAGTTGGGTCCGTTCAAGTGTTATAATTTCTTTAATTTCTTGTATTTATTATTTATTTCTTGATGTTTGAAATGGTATTTCATGTGTTGAAATTGAAAAGGGAATGGGTTCATGTTTTAAAGGGGGTTTTACCTTGAAAATGGAATTGCCTTGATTTGAAATGGAAAATGGATTTTCAAAACCTGAAGCAGATTGGCTTATCTTTGAAATGGTATTATAAAAAAATTGAACATGGTTTTAAAAATATAAATTAACAAACATTTCACAGCAGGAAACTTGGGTGCATCGAGAAAGAGACATTGGTAGCCTTAGTGTGTATGACACCACTAGGAGGTAACCACTAGAATATCAATAGAATATGTAAAGACTTGATATTATTTGGATCCAACCTTATTCCTTTTTAGACTCATGAGTGTCTAGTATATATATTATGATAGGCCAGAGCCTGACTGGAAGGTGCATTTTTGTTTCTGATTGTCTATTTCAAGATAGATTATTTCATGGATGTTGGATCACATAGATATTTATATTTTGGTATCTTTTACTACCTTTTTCTATCTTTGGCAACTATGAAATGCAATTTTTAAAAAATGTCAAATATTTGGTGTAGATTCATATTCACAAAATAGAACATCCAGATGTGTGTTTGCCTTCGGTGGAACAAAGGTCATTTAGATTTCCAAACTTCAACTAGTGGCTACACTTTCTACAATGGAAGAAAAGTATGTCACTCTGAATAAAGCATGGAAGGATATTGTATGGTTGAAGGGGTTGTTAGAGGATCTTAGAAAATAACCAGAAGTTTCTATGTTGTTTTGTAACTCACATAGCATGATTTACTCGGCTTAAAATCTGATCTCTCAAATGAAACAAATTCATTTGAAATTTCACTTCATCCAGATGCTAATGGAGGAAGGTGTGTTGGACCTACAGAAGATCAAAGGGACACAGAATCTAGATGACGTGTTGACAAAGTTTGTGACCCGAGAGGTTTTGATGTGGTGATGTGCCTTAATAAGTTTAAGTTGACCAGAGGGGAGACATGATGAGAAACCATGTAGTCACTTTATGAAAATTTGGAAGGAGTGAGTCTTTATGGGACATGGTGGAGGAATTTACTGCTAAACTAAAATGAATATCAACTGGAATATTATTAAGTATTGAGATTAATTTCATCAAAAGTAAGAAAGTAAGTTCACTAGAAGGATAAAATCAGATAACCTTATTTTTTATGATTGGTGGAAATGGAGCTACAGTGTCAAGGAGTCAAATCACTAGAAGATGCAGGATAGTGACACAGGATCCCTATGGATCTTAGAGGAGGTGGACTTCAGCTTGCATAGATCAAAGGGAAATGGAGACTGGAAGCACCGAAAGGGATCTTCTATATAAGGTAGAGTGGGTCACTTGTGATGGTAGATCATAATTTTTCAAGAGATTGATAAGAACAATCATTAAAATCATTTCCTCTTGATTCTTTGAATAAAGTGAAGCAGGAATTCCCCTGTTGATTAGGGCGCAAGCATGAACCACATAAGCCTTTTGTGTTATTCTTTTTCCTTTTAAGTTTTTTTTCAATCATTGCTTCTGATAGTCATGTCTATGTTCTTTCAGTGGTGTTATGTTGCTGTGTGGTGACTTGGGTTCTCGTCTTCCAAGTTGGCATCGTATGTGGGGTTAATTCTGAATTCTTTTCTTTTTGCACATGAAATTCTGGTGAAGTTTCTCCCAATGGTTTAATAAGAACCCGATCATAATACCAACAATTATGACTGATGAAAAATCCAATACTGTAATGAACCAACCTGGGTTGACATAGCATGTCACCTGAGATGACCCGCCACAAGGTGGAGATCAACACATAAACCAAATCATGTCTCAAGTATAACTAAAAAGAGATAAACAATCAGAGGACAATGCGGAAGAAAAGTACACATCCATGAGACATACAAAGACAATCTGAAAGGATAAACCTAAAAGAAAAAATGAAAAAGAACAAAACCATGTCTCCTTGTGACCATGTGTCACCACCAACCCAACTCACTACGAAGACGGCATCAACCAAGGGAAGTCAGCGAGCTATAAAATGCCCTTCCATTTACTTGTGTCATGTGAAACCAGATCTGTATATTCTCAAAGGCATATGTAGGGTGTGAGGAAAATGCCTAGTAGGATACCACCATGAATATTTACAATGTTTATCATCATGAAACTATTAGTTTAGCATTGAAACAAAACAAGTTTCATAAAGTTATTTCCTTTGAAAATGTTTTCACGTAAAACATCCTTTGGTTTTTCATTTAGAAAAAAACCTTATTTAAATCCATAAGAATATGTGCATTAACATGAATGACAATAAAGATGGTAGTAGAAAAAACATTCATATCTCAAATGTTAAACATGTGAGCAACCAAATATGAAATAAAACGATCATGCAATAAACTAAGAACAAGTTAGGATTTAGACTATGAGAAAATGTACTAGGACGCGTGAAGGAACACTAAGTATGACATACCATGAATCCTACCGATATCAAGTCCCACTATAGTCTATTGATATCACAATTATAACCCATTATGGTGCCAAACTCACTATGGTTTTCACATATCCATAACTCAACACACCTAAGGGTCCCAATGTGCCATGTTTGCTAAAACATTTAATAAAAACCACGCTCTTAGTTTAACAAATAATTTTTACAAAAAAATCATCATCACTTTCATGCTTAAAAATTCATTTTAGAGTAAAATCATCTTTGGGGCATTTCATTAAACACGTGATGTGCGTAAAAATGATTTTAAAGAAAAAACCCCTCATTTCCTATGCCAACAATGATACAATTATACAAAATAGACCTTGTAGATTTCGAATCAGTCAATTTTATAAACCAAAGAAGAAGGGTTTACAAGAATGTTGAGTAATTCATATGATAGAACCATTGTATAGAGACACCCACCATGTCAATGGAAGAAATCCAGTCTCCTTCGTGAATAGGTATTGTAATCGTAGAGATTCAGTCCTCACATGCCTAAAACCATAAGAAACATCGTCAATTCCCTATGAAACCCTCTTTATTTGACAATCATAGCCCAATTGGGTTCCAACAGAATAAGGGAAAGAGGGATTGAGATAATATCTTGAAAGATGAGGAGAAAACATGTGGAAATCGGGACATTCCATGAAGAAATCTACCAAGAATGAAAGAGAATTACCAAAGATCCAAGGAGAGAACCCTCTAGAGTGTAAATGAGGGGTTAGGTCTAGCTATAGAGATATTTAGAGGGGATTAGACTTAAAACCGACCGAGGTAATCATAGTAATTATCCAAATTTAAGAAAGTCATACAAGACACATAGTTAAGTCGCACGATTAGGAAAACTATGTGATAGTCGTGCGATAGCCACTGCCCCTTGGAAACCCAAATTCCAAGGTTACCTAGGGATTGTCGCATTATTTGAAAAACCATGCTCAAGTCGTGCAATAGCCTTTGGACCAAACCCCATTCACCTGCATGGTTGTTCAGTGAATCACATGGTTAGACAAGCTGTGCAAATCACCACTGGAACTAATAAAACCATTCTGCATGGTTAGACAAGTTGTGTACCTAACCTATTTCTTCCAAATTTCCAAAATTTTGACCCCCTGACTCCCAAAATTCATTAAAACCTCCAAAGAGTCAAAGTAAGCTCAAAATTAAACATACTTGTGGCTCAGAGAGCATCACAATTCTCCACACCATGAAACTTTCCGCCACCAGAAAGCACTCAAGATCCCAAGCTCACAAAAATAGAAGGTCGTTATTTCTACATCAATGATTTTCACTCCCACATCTCGTGGCTATCTTGTCTGCACTGCCACCAAACTCGAACTAAGGGAATCGTTTTACCATGCAACACCTTGTATCGATGATCCATAATATGAATCTGTTTCTCAAACACAGAGGTTTCAGACTCAAGATCAATATCTTTTCATTCAATCACATGAGAAGGGTCTAGTTGATACCTGCTCAATTGGGAAACATGAAACACATTGTGAATCGATGTCAAGTGAGATGACAAGCCCAACTAATAAGACACCTTTCTAAGACGTTCAATGATCTCGAAAGGGCCAGTAAACCTCGTTGTCAACTTACTCTGCCTACTCAATCGATGTCATCCCAAGTAAAGCGAAGCTCCAAGAAAAACTTGATCCCCGACCTCAAACTCCAATGAGCGACGATGATGATTCACATAAGATTTCTAACGACTCTGAGTCATCGCTAATCTCTTTCGTATCAACCACATCTTTTTCATCGTCTCTTAAACAAGACTTAATCCGACCAAAGATCGTTCTCCCACCTCCATCTAACACAAAGGAGATCTATATGGTCACTCGTACAATGCTTTGAAAGACGTCATTTTAATTGAAGTTTGATAACCATTATTATAGGAAAATTCAACCAAAGACAGATGTTTTTCCCATGAACCAGCAAAATCATATACATACACCTGAAACATGTCCTTAAAAATTTTAATGGTTCGCTCCATCCGCCTATCCGTTTGAGGGTGATATGTCATGGTTAATTTCAAATGGGTAACCATTGCCTTTTGAAAACCTTTCCAAAACAAGGTTGTAAACCGCGAGTCCCTTTCAGAACAAATTGCAATAGGAACTCCATGGAGCTTCACGGTCTCTCGGACATACAAGCATCAAAGCTCTTCCACATTTGTTGTCTCCTTAATAGGAATAAAATGAGTTGATTTCATAAGTCGATCAATGATCATCCAAATTGCATTCTTCTCATTAGGAACCTATGGTAAACCGACGACAAAATTTATACATATCGCATCCCAGCTAGAAGTGTGGTGACACTGCTTGAGTTGAAATGTAAAGTCCACAACGATAATGCTAAAAGGTTAAAGTCTAAATGTTATTACTCGCATTAATAAGATGTACCTTTCTTTTCGGGAGCATACCTGATCATATTTTCACAATTAATTGGGGTTTGACCTAGAGTAGTATCAGGATGAGTGATCTTTTGCGAAGTTTCTCAGGGTGTGTGTCAGTGAGGACAAAGCGCACTGAAAGAATATTGGCTTGTGGGAACATTCATTAGTCTGATGATCTGTTCAGATATGTGGGTGGACCTCGAGGATGAGACAACACGTGTCTGTAGGGAAACTGGTGGTGCTTAGCAAGCCAAGACCCAACAATCATGTTAAGGAAGAGTGTTTGTGGTGTCAACAGATCTCAGTTGTTACAAAAACTAACAATGTGTTTACTCTCACGAGAGGAGTTGAAAGTTGTATTTCAAAGCTACAGTCAATTGTGACATTTTCAATGGCCAAGACAAAATATATAATAGATACGCAGACTTGTAAATAGACAATTTGGATACGATGATTGTTGGAGGATCTCCGACACATGCAAGAGTACATTTCTTTATTTTGCAACAGTCAGAGTGTCTTGCATAAAGTAAAGAATATATATTTTCATCCTAGGATGATCCATATCACTTTGTTTGAAATGTGGTGTACTTAAAAAGTGTGAACATGAAAAAAACTCACATCATGAAAAACCTAACAAATTTTCAGACAAAAACGTGAGACTATCATAAGTTCACATAGTGCAGTTCTTCAAACGTACTTACAAATACATAGCCAACATGTTTGTTGGTGTGAAGATATAAAGATAAAATTGACTCTCAATCAACTTTTAAGTAGAAGATATCCTTACATCGTGCGGTCTACTTCAATGTGTTGGGTGATGATATCTAACTTTAAGGTGGTTTGGGACTTCTTATTACTTGATCTTGACATCTTCAACTTGATTATTAGAATGTATTGGATTATCAGTGTTAAAGAATATTTAGACTATTATCATCATTCGGGTATAGTTCGTATCTTCCAATGGTGTCACTCATGTTTTCCAGGGTGAGTGGGACTCTAGATTGGGAAGGGTAGGGATGATTGTTCCTTATATCGATATAATCTCGTTCTAATTATTAGAAATGTTTGTTGATGTAGTTGACCCATGATCGGGTGATCAGATACCTTTTGTTTTGTGTGCATACCCTAAGGTATTTTTAGATGTTTTTTATGGTTTACCATCATAGATAAAGGTTGAGTTTACTATTGACCTACTCCTCGGGATGATTACCAAATCTATACCATCCTATCAAATGGAATCTACTGAGTTGGTGGAACTTAAGGTCTAGCTTGAGGACTTGGAGGTGAAAGGATTTATTCATCATAGAATGTCACTATGGTATTCTCCTATACTCTTTTATAAGAATGAATATGTAAGTCTCATGCTTTGTATTAGCTATCAAAAGTTGAATCAGGTGACTGTTAAGAACAAATATCCTTTACCCAAAATTGATGATCTATTTGATCGTCTTAGAGGGGATCGTTATTTTTCTAAGATTGAACTATGTTCAGGTACCATCAGTTGAGAGTCTAAGAAGAGGACATACCCAAGATAGTTTTTTAGAGTTGATATAGGCATTTTGAGTTTCTAGTCATTTCATTCGGACTCACTAACACTCCTATGGTGTTTATGGCCTTAATGAACTGAATATTTCATCAGTTCTGAGACTCTTTTATTGTTGGGTTTGTAGATGATATCTTGGTGTAATCCAAGAAAGAGGAGGAGCACAGAGACCATTTGGATAACATTCTTCAAACCTTGATGGAATATCATCTCTATGGTAAGCTTTCCAAGTGTGAGTTTTGGATCTGAGAAGTGAAGTTTCTAGGATATGTGATATCTGATAGGGGTGTCCCAGTTTATCCTAAAAAGGTACATACATTTATTTCTTGGGATCCACCCAGAAATGTTTTTGAGATCTAGAGCTTCTTTGGTTTGGTAGGTTACTATAGATGGTTTGTTTGAGACTTCTCCAAGCTCACATATTCAATGACAGCTTTAACCCATAAGGGTGTAAAGTTTGAATGGAATGGAAAGTGTCAAAGATATTTTGAGGAGTTGAATATAAAGTTTACTTCAGCACTAATGTTGGTTCTCCCAAAACTAGGTTCAGGTTATGATATTTTCTACATTGCTTTTGGTATGGTTTTGGAATGTGACTTGATGTGGGGGAAATAGGTTGTGGCTTATGTATCTCTCCAGTTATTCCCTCATGATAAGAACTACCTTACCCGTGATCTTGAGTTGACAGTTGCTATGAATTCACTTAAAACATGGTGTCACTATCTCTTTGGAGAGCGGTTTATGGTATACTCTGATCATAAGAGCCCAAAATATATTTTTACTCAAAGAGATATGAACTTACTATAGAGATTATAGGTTGATTATCTTTATACCTTTGATTTTGATATCATATATACCCTTGGGAAGGGAAATGTGGTTGTCGATATGCTGAACAGAAAATTATCAACACAAGCCATGAAGGAATCGGTTGAGTAGTAGTCTATGATGAGTTAGTTTTCTAAGATGAGTTTGGGAGTGAAGGAGGTTGGTGTACAGGTTTTCTAGACTTCAATAAAGGTTGAATTATCTATTAATGAGAGAGTTATACTTGATAAGATGATAGACGCCAAGATCTGACACTTTAGAGAAATATTAAATAGTGGGGAGACCTTGGGCAAGTGGTCTCGATCTCCCAATGGAGCTTTGTGTTTTCACAGTAGGTTATTTGTTCCTTTATACTTGAGACAGGAGTTGTTAGATAGGGGACACCAGTCATGTTAGTATATTCACCATGGGGACACAAAGATGTACCATGATTTGAGACATCAGTATTGGTGGTCAGGTATGAGACGGTCAGTTGCAGATTTTATATCATGGTATATCACTTGTCAAAGAGTTAAGGAAAAACACCAGATAACTATAGGTTTTTTGCAACCTTTACCTATTCCAGTATGGAAGTGTGATGAAATTATCATGGATTTCATTATTGGTTTAGGATGGACTCCTAGTGGGAAGGATGCAATTTGGGTGATTATTGACAAACTTTCTAAATTAGCACATTTCTTACCAATAAAGAAAATGATGAAAGTGGTGAAAATTGGGGACTTATATCTATGATAGATTGTGAGAATTCATGGGGTTCCCTTTACAGTTGTTTTTTATAGGGACTCGAGGTTCACATCTAGATTCTGGAAAGGTTTGTGGGAATCAATGGGTTACCACTTGAAATTGAGCACAGCTTATCATTTGTAGATGGATAGACAAACAAAGAGGGATATCTAGGTTCTTGAGGATATGTTTTGGGATTATGTGCTTGATTTCATTCAATCTTGGGGAAATCATTTTCTTTTGGTCGAGTTTTCCTATAAAAATAGTTTTCAAGCTTCGATTAGGATGGTGCCTTTTGAGACTTTGTGTGGGTAACCATGTCGATCTTACTTTTACTAGGAAGAGTTCGGAGAGAGTTCCTTGGTTGGGTTGAGTGTTGTTCAGGAGACAAAAAATATTGTGCATTTGATCCAGATGCATTTGATCACTATGCAGAGTTGTCATAAATCTTATACAGACTGTCACCATTGGTTGCTAGAGTTTGAGGTAGGTGATCAGGTCTTTCTCAAAGTTTCACCTCTCTTGGGACATCGTCAGTTGGGTAAGAAGGTCAATTTGGTACTGAGTTTTGTGGGGGGCTTTTAGATCATTGAGCAACTAGGGAGGGTGTCCTATCAGTTTCTTATATATTTTGTCTTGACTTCTATACACGATGTGTTTCATGTTTCCCAATTGAGGTGGTATATACCAGAACCTTCACATGTGATTAGATGGGAGGATGTTGATCTTGAGCCATATACCACTTTGGTTTAACATCCATTTTAAATTATGGATCGCTAAGATAAGGTACTGTGTGGTAAAATGATCCCCTAGTCTGGGTAAAGTGGTAGTATGGACAGGATCGCCACGAGATGTGGGAGCAGGAGTCATTGATGAGGAAACAGTGTCCTTATCTTTTTGTGGATCCAGGATCTTGAGCTCTTTCTAGGAATAGAAAGCTTTTATGGTGGGGAGATTTTAACACCCTTCTAGCTTTCTTTCAGGTATATTCTAATCACTTATTTTGGTTTCCTTTTTCGTTGGGTGAGTATTTCCAAACTTGAATTGGGAGGATACCTATAATGGTGAAGTCATGTATTTTTTTGGAATTTTCAGCATAAACCTATAGCTTTTTCTATTTTTAGGAAAATTACATGATGTTTAATGCCTAATAGATAGATCCCATGAATGGATTTCACAACATGATAATTGTACATGTCGTGTAAGTGTTACATGTCATATAAGTGTTACACATCGTGTAATGTGAAAATATGGTTTTTAATTAAAAAATAACACATTTTTCATTGTAACTTAAAATGAAAGAGTTTCAAAACATGTAAAATATTACACACTATGTAATCCTATGAGTTTTAGATGTTAGGGTGTCATACAGGTGTTTGAGGACTCATTTGTTTTTGCAGCCTTCTCTTCTCGGGTAGATTTCTTACCCTAGGTGTTTTTGGGTGATTCCTTCACATCCAGATTTCTTTATTTAGCAATTGATCACCATTGTGGTTGTATTTCTCCTCTATAGGTAATAATTCCTTTTTTTTCTTCATTAGTTTTGGTTGTGGTTGTTGTTTGGATGCAGTTTTTAATTGGATTGTGTTTTTTATCAATCCTTTTCAATAACTTGTCATGCCTTATTTTTTGAAGGTAGATCATGTGGTTTCTAATCCTCATTGTCAGAGGCACTTATGTTTTATACATCCTTGTGGAGGTGGTTCCATTCAAGTGTTATAATTTCTTTAATTTCTTGTATTTATTATTGATTTCTTGATGTTTGAAATGGTATTTCATGTGTTGAAATTGAAAAGGGAATGGGTTCATGTTTTAAAGGGGTTTTTACCTTGAAAATGGAATTGCCTTGATTTGAAATGGAAAATGGATTTTCAAAACCTGAAGCAGATTCGATTATCTTTGAAATGGTATTATAAAAAAATTGAACATGGTTTTAAAAATATAAATTAACAAACATTTCACAGCAGGAAACTTGGGTGCATCGAGAAAGAGACATTGGTAGCCTTAGTGTGTATGACACCACTAGGAGGTAACCACTAGAATATCAATAGAATATGGAAAGACTTGATATTATTTGGATCCAACCTTATTCATTTTTAGACTCATGAGTGTCTAGTATATATATTATGATAGGCTAGAGCCTGACTGGAAGGTGCATTTTTGTTTCTGATTGTCTATTTCAAGATAGATTATTTCATGGATGTTGGATCACATAGATATTTATATTTTGGTATCTTTTACTACTTTTTTCTATCTTTGGCAACTATGACATGCAATTTTTAAAAAATGTCAAATATTTGGTGTAGATTCATATTCACAAAATAGAACATCCAGATGTGTGTTTGCCTTCGGTGGAACAAAGGTAATTTAGATTTCCAAACTTCAACTAGTGGCTACACTTTCTACAATGGAAGAAAAGTATGTCACTCTGAATAAATCATGGAAGGATATTGTATGGTTGAAGGGGTTGTTAGAGGATCTTAGAAAATAACCAGAAGTTTCTATGTTGTTTTGTAACTCACATAGCATGATTTACTCGGCTTAAAATCTGATCTCTCAAATGAAACAAATTCATTTGAAATTTCACTTCATCCAGATGCTAATGGAGGAAGGTGTGTTGGACCTACAGAAGATCAAAGGGACACAGAATCTAGATGACGTGTTGACAAAGTTTGTGACCCGAGAGGTTTTGATGTGGTGATGTGCCTTAATAAGTTTAAGTTGACCAGAGGGGAGACATGATGAGAAACCATGTAGTCACTTTATGAAAATTTGGAAGGAGTGAGTCTTTATGGGACATGGTGGAGGAATTTACTGCTAAACTAAAATGAATATCAAGTGGAATATTATTAAGTATTGAGATTAATTTCATCAAAAGTAAGAAAGTAAGTTCACTAGAAGGATAAAATCAGATAACCTTATTTTTTATGATTGGTGGAAATGGAGCTACAGTGTCAAGGAGTCAAATCACTAGAAGATGCAGGATAGTGACACAGGATCCCTATGGATCTTAGAGGAGGTGGACTTCAGCTTGCATAGATCAAAGGGCAATGGAGACTGGAAGCACCTAAAGGGATCTTCTATATAAGGTAGAGTGGGTCACTTGTGATGGTAGATCATAATTTTTCAAGAGATTGATAAGAACAATCATTACAATCATTTCCTCTTGATTCTTTGAATAAAGTGAAGCAGGAATTCCCCTGTTGATTAGGGCGCAAGCATGAACCACATAAGCCTTTTTTGTTATTCTTTTTCCTTTTAAGTTTTTTTTCAATCATTGCTTCTGATAGTCATGTCTATGTTCTTTCAGTGGTGTTATGTTGCAGTGTGGTGACTTGGGTTCTCGTCTTCCAAGTTGGCATCGTATGTGGGGTTAATTATGAATTCTTTTCTTTTTGCGCATGAAATTCTGGTGAAGTTTCTCCCAATGGTTTAATCAGAAACCGATCATAATACCAACAATTATGACTGACGAAAAATCCAATACTGTAATGAACCAACCTGGGTTGACATAGCATGTCACCTGAGATGAACCGCCACAAGGTGGAGATCAACACATAAACCAAATCATGTCTCAAGTATAACTAAAAAGAGATAAACAATCAGAGGACAATGCGGAAGAAAAGTACACATCCATGAGACATACAAAGACAATCTGAAAGGATAAACCTAAAAGAAAAAATGAACAAGAACAAAACCATGTCTCCTTGTGACCATGTGTCACCACCAACCCAACTCACTATGAAGACGGCATCAACCAAGGGAAGTCAGCGAGCTATAAAATGCCCTTCCATTTACTTGTGTCATGTGAAACCAGATCTGTATATTCTCAAAGGCATATGTAGGGTGTGAGGAAAATTCCTAGTAGGATACCACCGTGAATATTTACAATGTTTATCATCATGAAACTATTAGTTTAGCATTGAAACAAAACAAGTTTCATAAAGTTATTTCCTTTGAAAATGTTTTCACGTAAAACATCCTTTGGTTTTTCATTTAGAAAAAAAACCTTATTTAAATCCATAAGAATATGTGCATTAACATGAATGACAATAAAGATGGTAGTAGAAAAAACATTCATATCTCAAAAGTTAAACATGTGAGCAACCAAATATGAAATAAAACGATCATGCAATAAACTAAGAACAAGTTAGGATTTAGACTATGAGAAAATGTACTAGGACGCGTGAAGGAACACTAAGTATGACATACCATGAATCCTACCGATATCAAGTCCCACTATAGTCTATTGATATCACAATTATAACCCATTATGGTGCCAAACTCACTATGGTTTTCACATATCCATAACTCAACACACCTAAGGGTCCCAATGTGCCATGTTTGCTAAAACATTTAATAAAAACCATGCTCTTAGTTTAACAAATAATTTTTACAAGAAAATCATCATCACTTTCATGCTTAAAAATTCATTTTAGAGTAAAATCATCTTTGAGGCATTTCATTAAACACGTGATGTGCGTAAAAATGATTTTAAAGAAAAAACCCCTCATTTCCTATGCCAACAATGATACAATTATACAAAATAGACCTTGTAGATTTCAAATCAGTCAATTTTATAAACCAAAGAAGAAGAGTTTACAAGAATGTTGAGTAATTCATATGATAGAACCATTGTATAGAGACACCCACCATGTCAATGGAAGAAATCCAGTCTCCTTCATGAATAGATATTGTAATCGTAGAGATTCAGTCCTCACATGCCTAAAACCATAAGAAACATCGTCAATTCCCTATGAAACCCTCTTTATTTGACAATCATAGCCCAATTGGGTTCCAACAGAACAAGGGAAAGAGGGATTGAGATAATATCTTGAAAGATGAGGAGAAAACATGTGGAAATCGGGACATTCCATGAAGAAATCTACCAAGAATGAAAGAGAATTACCAAAGATCCAAGGAGAGAACCCTCTAGAGTGTAAATGAGGGGTTAGGTCTAACTATAGAGATATTTAGAGGGGATTAGACTTAAAACCGACCGAGGTAATCATAGTAATTATCCAAATTTAAGAAAGTCATACAAGACACATAGTTAAGTCGCACGATTAGGAAAACTATGCGATAGTCGTGCAATAGCCACTGCCCCTTGGAAAACCAAATTCCATGGTTACCTAGGGATTGCCGCATTGTTTGAAAAACCATGCTCAAGTCGTGCAATAGCCTTTGGACCAAACCTCATTCACCTGCATGGTTGTTCAGTGAATCACATGGTTAGACAAGCTGTGCAAATCACCACTGGAACTAATAAAACCATTCTGCATGGTTAGACAAGTCGTGTGCCTAACCTATTTCTTCCAAATTTCCAAAATTTTGACCCCCTGACTCCCAAAATTCATTAAAACCTCCAAAGAGTCAAAGTAAGCTCAAAATTAAACATACTTGTGGCTCAGAGAGCATCACAATTCTCCACACCATGAAACTTTCCGCCACCAGAAAGCACTCAAGATCCCAAGCTCACAAAAATAGAAGGTCGTTATTTCTACATCAATGATTTTCACTCCCACATCTCGTGGCTATCTTGTCTGCACTGCCACCAAACTCGAACTAAGGGAATCGTTTTACCATGCAACACCTTGTATCGATGATCCATAATATGAATCTGTTTCTCAACCACAGAGGTGTCAGACTCAAGATCAATATCTTTTCATTCAATCACATGAGAAGGGTCTAGTTGATACCTGCTCAGTTGGGAAACATGAAACACATTGTGAATCGATGTCAAGTGAGATGACAAGCCCAACTGATAAGACACCTTTCTAAGACGTTCAATGATCTCGAAAGGGCCAGTAAACCTCGTTGTCAACTTACTCTGCCTACTCAATCGATGTCATCCCAAGTAAAACGAAGCTCCAAGAAAAACTTGATCCCCAACCTCAAACTCCAATGAGCGACGATGATGATTCACATAAGATTTCTAACGACTCTGAGTCATCGCTAATCTCTTTCGTATCAACCACATCTTTTTCATCGTCTCTTAAACAAGACTTAATCCGACCAAAGATCGTTCTCCCACCTCCATCTAACACAAAGGAGATCTATATGGTCACTCGTACAATGCTTTGAAAGACGTCATTTTAATTGAAGTCTGATAACCATTATTATAGGAAAATTCAACCAAAGACAGATGTTTTTCCCATGAACCAGCAAAATCATATACATACACCTGAAACATGTCCTTAAAATTTTAAATGGTTCGCTCCATCCGCCTATCCGTTTGAGGGTGATATGTCATGGTTAATTTCAAATGGGTAACCATTGCCTTTTGAAAACCTTTCCAAAACAAGGTTGTAAACCGCGAGTCCCTTTCAGAACAAATTGCAATAGGAACTCCATGGAGCTTCACAGTCTCTCGGACATACAAGCATCAAATCTCTTCCATATTTGTTGTCTCCTTAATAGGAAGAAAATGAGTTGATTTCATAAGTTGATCAATGATAATCCAAATTGCATTCTTCTCGTTAGGAACCTATGGTAAACCGACGACAAAATTTATATATATCGCATCCCAGCTAGAAGTGTGGTGACACTGCTTGAGTTGAAATGTAAATTCCACAACGAGAACGCTAAAAGGTTAAAGGCTAAATGTTATTACTCGCATTAATAAGATGTACCTTTCTTTTCGGGAGCATACCTGATCATATTTTCACAATTAAGTGGGGTTTGACCTAGAGTAGTATCAGGATGAGTGATCTTTTGTGAAGTTTCTCAGGGTGTGTGTCAGTGAGGACAAAACGCACTGAAAGAATGTTGGCTTGTGGGAACATTCATTAGTCTGATGATCTGTTCAGACATGTGGGTGGACCCCAAGGATGAGACAACACGTGTCTGTAGGGCAACTGGTGGTGCTTAGCAGGCCAAAACCCAACAATCATGTTAAGACGGAGTGTTTGTGGTGTCAAAAGATCTCAGTTGTTACAAAAGCTAACAATGTGTTTACTCTCACGAGATGAGTTGAAAGTTGTATTTCAAAGCTACAGTCAATTGTGACATTGTCAATGGCCAAGACAAAATATATAATAGATACACAGGCTTGTAAATAGACAATTTGGATACGATGATTGTTGGAGGATCTCCGACACATGCAAGAGTACATTTCTTTATTTTGCAACAGTCAGAGTGTCTTGCATAAAGTAAATAATGTATATTTTCATCCTAGGATGATCCATATCACTTTGTTCGAAATGTGGTATACTTAAAAAGTGGGAAAATGAAAAAAACTCACATCATGAAAAACCTAACAAATTTTATGACAAAAACGTGAGACTATCATAAGTTCACAGTGTAGTTGTTCAAACGTAATTACAAATACATACCCAACATGTTTGGGCCACATTACCCCTCTTTATCAAAGCGTGGGTGGTGTGGACCCGTGAACAGAATAAAGCCAAAGCTGCGAGGTCGGTAGGATCGCACGCATGATTCTACCAATCGCAAGACACCACGTGTCTCGCAGGAAGAAACGGAACTAGCATGAATATGGCATTTTATGCACAGATGATATCGGAATCTTCTCTTCAGCCGTTCTAGGTTTCTTGCGCCCGAGAAGCAGGAATGGCGAAGGAGCGGGCCGAGGATTCCGCCGCCGACTTCCGAACCGAGCTCCTTCACCCGCCGCCGCAGCCGGATGCCGCTTCTTCGTGGCGTCTCAATCTCGCCGCGTTCCGCCTCCCTGAACCAGTCTCCCAATCATCTTTCTCTTTCCGGCGGCTTATCCGTAGGCCCAGTACGTATGCCTATCTCCAACCCAGCGGCAAAATAGCGAAGAAACGCTATTTTAGCGTAAATCACATCTCCAATCCAGCGCTGCCCTGTGCGCCAAAATGGAGATATGCTACAGTGCAGCGCCATATTTGGCGCCGCACTGTAACCTTACTCCAAAATGGAGTAATGGATTGGAGATGGTTATTCGTTATCATACCATGACCATTTTTGACGCTGATCTTCCTTTTTTCTTGTTCCTCCTCCCTTTTATGGCTATACAATTGATAAATAATCGAGCGGGTCTGCGATATTTGGTCTGCCTGCATGTTCTTGTGTGAGTTGATTTTATATCTGTTTCCAAACTTGTAGGAGCTTGGTTGATGTGGATTACACTGGCATACACAATTGCCAGAGTTATTTTAAACCCTAACGAGTTATGAATTTAAAACGTTAGTATATCCTAAGAGGAATATTCTGCAGTCACTCGCGACGATGTAAACTATACCTGAGAAGATTTATAAGATTTGTTTCTTCTTTTAAGCTTGTGGGTCGGCGTTTATCTGGTGGTAACACCGTTGAAAAAATTTCCCGCCGGATAGTATAATTTTTTGAAGTATTTGGGAAAGTTGCCCTCACACGTCGTAAATTCCAGTGAAATGGGGCCGCGATTCTGGTTTAAAATTTATTCCAAAACATAAATGCTTCAAGATGCCCACTAGTTTCCAGATACCCTGTTATTGTGTTCCTCCGATTCTGTCCCTTTTTTATTCATTCTAATTTTCCTCTTCTGGGAACACGTTACATAAATAGAAATCAGGTCTTTTTGATTTAGCCCTGCTGATTTCCGCTTTGTTTTTGCTTTTTTTCTGACTGGTAACGATGTTTTTTTTTTTGCTCTTTGATATTATGCTCTTGGACCGATTGTTCTTGCCAATTCACGTATTTTTTATGGATAAAAACATAAATAATGTTTGAATTTATGTCCTCGATCTTTGCTATGCAAATAATATGTTTAGATTTGAGTTGTTTTAATTGTTGATGAAGTAGCTCGACCCCACAGAAAATAGTTAAAAAATGATGTAATTTCAGCACTGCTTCTAGGTATGTTATCAACTTTACATGTAGATGAAGTCTTATATTGAAAAAATACAAAATACCTTGATGCTTGCTCATTCTCATACATACAATTAATTTTATAATGAATATCACAGTTATACAAGACCTAAAAAAGTGGCTTGTAGTATTCTATATACTTAAAAAAACTTAAATGGTGTTTGTCTATGAGATACCGTGTTGTCTTACATTATAAAAATGCAAAATACTTTTGACGCCAGGTGGCATCTTTTACCACAAATGATTTTCATTAAACGTGAGTGAGAATATAATGTAAATGTTGGACTAAATATATTTTTAGAATTCAGTATAATTTGTGATAAATTCAATATGTGCTGATTTCTTTAATTCTTGTGAAACAATTATTTTGTGATAAATTGTGATAAATTCAATATGTGCTGATTTCTTTAATTCTTGTTAAACTATTATTTTGTGATAAATTGTGGATGGAGCATTCAATGATAATATGGTCTTCAAAGAGCTAATTAGATACGTTTGATCCATTTAGTGGGCTCCATTTAATTGGGTTTTAAGGTTTTTTTGTTTTTGTTGTTTATTGTGGATGGAGCATAGTAGTTTTGTGATGAATCTTGACGTGTACCACATAATATAAACCACCTTTTTGCTAAGTGCAACTAAATTTTGATATTGCATCAATGCTTTTACATCTTAACTTATTAGCAATGATGATTAGGAAAACACCATACTGGGAGCATCATAAAATTTAATTTCAATTTAGTGTAACAGTCTCAGTAGGAAGATTGATTTTTTGCTCCGAGAAATATAAATGCATTTAAAAGCAAATAATAACCAATTTGGTTATTGTTAGTGTCTGTTTTTTTGAATTATATTATGCATACCCCCATCTGAAAAGGAAACAAATTATAGATGAATTGGCATGTTCTTGTTTGTTTTATGATTTCCCTGTCTGCAGATCATTTTGATTTCATCCAGCAATGGCTCTTTTGCTTCTTTGAAAGGAAAATTCTTTTATTTCAGTTTGCCGATATAAATTGAGAAATCTATTTGTTTTCTTTAAACCCAGCAAAACATGGGAAGGTTGCGGAATACTACAAGAAACAGGGAAGGCTTCTTGAGGGGTACAATCAGATGGAGACCATGACTGAAATGGGTTGCATGCCTGGTAGTCCAACAGAGGCATGCTGTCTTTTTTTTTTTACATCAACTCCCCCTCTCCCTCTCCCTCACCCTCACTTCTGTTTATGGTTAATTTCTGGGCTTTTTTTTTCAGGATGAATTGAAACAGCTTGCTAGGAGTGAGAGGATGGCAGTTCATTTTTCAAACATTGCTAACTTGGTGCTTTTCTTGGCCAAGGTTTATGCATCTGTTGAGAGCAGGTCGCTGGCAGTTATTGCTTCAACCATGGATTCCCTGCTGGACCTTTTATCAGGTTTTATTCTGTGGTTCACTGCTCATGCAATGAGAAGCCCAAATCAATATTCTTATCCAATTGGAAAGAAGCGAATGCAGCCAGTGGGCATTATAGTCTTTGCATCAGTGATGGCAACTCTTGGATTACAAATACTGCTGGAGTCGGGTCGGGAACTTGCTAAAAGGTCGCCGCCAAAGGTCAATCGGGAGGAAGAAAAATGGATGGTCGGGATCATGGTTGGTGTCACGGTTGTGAAATTCGTGCTCATGATCTACTGCCGGAGATTCAAAAATGAAATCGTTAGTGCTTATGCGCAAGATCATTTCTTTGATGTAGTTACTAATTCTGTTGGTTTGATCGCGGCTGTTCTAGCCATCAGGTTTTACTGGTGGATTGATCCTACGGGAGCCATAGTGGTGAGTTTACTTCACATTTGCAGCAAAGCCTTGAAGCTTTTCGGTTGTCAAGAGTCTAATTTGAATGAACTTGTAATGCAGATAGCGTTGTATACCATAAATACGTGGGCGAGGACGGTTGCGGAGAATGTGCGGTCACTGGTCGGAAGAACAGCTCCGCCGGAGTTTCTTGGGAAACTGACCTTTCTTGTGTGGAATCACCATGAAGAGATCAGACACATCGACACAGTCCGTGCCTACACTTTTGGCTCCCATTACTTCGTCGAGGTCGACATTGTGTTGCCTGAAGAGATGATTGTGGGCCAAGCGCACAACATTGGTGAGACTCTCCAAGAAAAGCTGGAACAGCTGCCTGATGTGGAACGAGCCTTTGTGCATATTGATTTTGAGTACTCTCACAAGCCGGAGCACAAATGCAGGGTTTAAATTCCGGTGGTGACAGTTGTTGCAAGTGCTTTATGACTTCGGAGCCTTGACACGAAAGCTTGTTGATCGTTCTACCAGTCATTGGGCTGATCTTTGCCCATTTTTAGGGACCACTCCTTGTCTCATGGCATCCCTTTTTATGTACCTGTTTGTCAAAAAACGTATCTTGTGTTGAGGATGTGACTGACTATGGAGTTGTGTTTCATGTACTTAAATGTCGTGTTTCATGAAGCCCTGCATGCGGCTGGGGTGGATGGGTGGGGAGGGGTTTGGGGAGCTGGTCGTGGGGTCAAGTTCCCAAGTTGGTCCTTTGATGGTTGTATTCAATCTTTTGAAATCTTGTGTTTCATGAACTTGTGTTGTTCATGGTGGGTTTTAAAGATATCACGTATCATTCAAATGATTGGAAAGGAAAATAACATGAAGAATTTGAATTTTATCATGCTCATTATGATAAATTAAATTGTTTTTTAATTATTCATGTCATGATTTATTTTGTGCTGCATGCTTGTATTAATTGTTCGCCAAGAAAATTTGTTGTATTTTGTTTTATTATGCAATTTGTTTTATTCAGTTGGGCTACTATTTTATGGGCTTTTGTTTGGGGTGTCTCTGGACCTGGTTACTGGTCTGTGTGTGCACGCTTGTCTTCATTCGGCTTTGCTTTTATTGGCTTGATCTGACTGTAAGGAATGATTTCGCTGTTGATTATAAGGATCAAACTGGAGGGGGCTCCATGTGTTTCTTTGTGTTTGTTATGGCTCTTACATCCATTCATAGTGTGTTGCATGTCCCTGCTATATTTGTTGTAACACTTGGATTCAAGATTCTTCCATACGCCTTCGTCTGTGCATGTGTTCCTGCTCCTGAGATTGTCGCTTCACCCGGGGGTTGGGGGCATCATTCTTGCACCTTTTAGCTGGTCAGAGATTGAGAGAGAACACAAAGTGTTTGAGAGAGAGAGCGTGAGAGAGAATAGGAGGAGCTCGATCCTACAGTTTTACATTGTCATTCTACTGTCTCTATACCTTTTGAAGATGTTTTGGTGGAGAGCTCGTCCCTTGCAAGTTCGAAGGAGGACAACAACAATGTACAAAGGAATCTTCAATGCTGACAATTATGATCATCCTTTCCAACAACCACCTCTAGTTTCTTGGTGTATCCCTGAACCTGTAAGTTTGTTCTTGTTTTGTTTTTAGTTTTGTGTTGTATCCTTTGTTTGTCTTAGTTAACCTAGGTGCGCGTGTGAGTCTGTCCATGACGATTGTAGATGTCACATCCTCAAATTGAGTTCATCGCAAGCCCTGAAGTTGTACCAATTTGATCCTCGGATAGTTTATCTGGTTTGCGTCTTCTTTGTTTTTGTTTGTAAGCCTGCTTGTTATTGTTTACATAATAAAGATTGTGTGAGTGCTCTTCTCGTTGTGCACGTAGGTCCAAAGCGGGTCGAAGCACGTTAAAACTTCGTGTTTTTTATTGCTTTCTTTTATTTTTTGTGCACTTTCTTCTCCTATCTTTGTTGGTCGTCTTCTCGACCTTTTTGTTTTCTATTTCATTTTAACGAATATCAATAAACTCAAACTCTTTCGCTTTTGTTTGGTGGATATTCCATCTTTGACAGACTCTCTCCCCCAACGATTGGTATTTGAGCTTGATTTTGAGTTTAATAATGTCATTCCTGAAGATCCTTTGTGATGTTTTGTTGGTAACTTGTTTTGTATTTGTTGACAACTAACATTTTGTGAAAGTATATTTTTTTTAGGATCGAATCTAGTTCATCGGTATGAGTTTCTATAAGAAAGTCAAAAGCTGTTAAAAGTTTGAACCCAAACACAAAGGGGGAGAAGAGTATTGAAAGTTGTTTTCCAGATGCAGGTTATCAGACTGAGCTGAATCAAGTGCTGAAGTTGTTAGAAAGATAAGTGCTGGCAGTTTTGTAAAGTTGCTGATCGGACACACCATCGGTCTTAAATTTGTTGAAAGTGAGTGCTCTAGACCCAACTTGCAATGTACTTACCCGAATAGTCCGAATACATTATTTTTATTCATTTTTTATAATCCTCATTTTAAGGGTTTAAGGGGAACCCTTACATGACTTGTAGGCTTTGTGACATTACATGACCCGAAGGTGAGGAAATCATCCAACTATAACTACTTGAAACTGCCCCTCCCCAACATCTACATCATGATGTAAGCTCTCTACCTTCACATAACCGTTCAACTAGCCTTCCCATGCATGCACGGGCTAGTCCCGATAACAATTGTCACACCCTCTCATTCTTCCAAATTCGTTAGCTCTGCTCTGATGAATGCACCGGCTCTGAATCATCATTTGGAGCTTTGTTCCTTGTAGAGTCTGCCTGGTCCATTTAAGCATAATTTCATGTGGCCTGAAGGCCTTGAGGTGACCTGTAAGCCTTACTGGCTCGAAGGCCTTGAGTGGCTTGAAGGTCTTGAAGGACTCAAGGACCAAACCAGTGGCCCGAAATCCCAAACAGATGAATAGTTCCAACTGCTACAGTACCAAACATCACCTGCTACAATACATGCTACAGTGCCTACTACAATACTATTACAGTAACTCGGAAATATGTCTGCCCGAATTTGATCTCAGGTCTCTTGGATGTACTTGTCAAGTCCTCACCAACTGGGTTGAGGCTCTTGTGCACTTGTGATGTGCTTTGATTATCACTATATGTATACAATTTGATTTATATACATGTGCTCATCTTGTCATAATAGTGTTGGTACTTCTACATCAACTGTATTTATGATAACGTCCTTAGATTACATATCTTATTAAAGGGTTATAACAGATCTCATGCTATAACGAGAACTTAGAAATACTATGACAATAATCTTAAAGTAATGTCCTATGGTCCAAATACATCATACTGACAGAACACAAGGCTCATAAGTATTGAGACTTCTTCTCATGAAGTTTGCACTTGGTGATCTCTAATAGTTGAGATCATGAGGACAAACCGGTCAATAGGAACACCACATGTTTTAGGTGTCATTGGTTGTTCATAACTACAGACGTGTATTGGTCTCCTCACTTGAGATCATTATCAATGTGTGTTATATGATCACGTACTTTGATGCAAAGAGAAAACCATGATAATGAAGTCGTGGTGAGGTAATTTGTGTTGGGTGCGTCATTAGTGGCATGACATTGGTTGAACGATTAAGATAGAATTTGTCGCTTCCAAGTTGAGGAAGAGATGTCTCTGACCATATTGATCAGGATGATAGTACCTTCATAAATCCATAGTCATGATAGTCCAAGGTAAATTCATTCAGAGAGATCAACAAATAATAGAGTAAGAAAGGACAATGACACAAGTATGCGTCCTGTTTTATGAGATATCGTATGACAAAGATATTATATTACACAGTGCGTATTCATAAGTTGGTTGTCGTTGCTATGACTTTTCTTTATCTCTTTATGGACCTTTTAGGGGTTTCTAAACTCTGCTCTTGGTCTGTAAATATTATTCAATACTATTGGGATAAGGGCCTAGAGGGTCACACACAAAAGCACATTCGATGATTTGCCTTATTCTGTTGAATATGATTATGGGATAGGGTGTGACCCACCACAGAGTTTGAGTGTTGTCCAAGTTCTATCAATCACCAAAAAATAAATAAATTCATTATTATTCAAGTAAAGAATAATTAGGATGAATTTATTTATGTATTTATAAGTGTTTAAGTAAATACAAGGATTAATATTATACGAACAAATATTATCACAATATTCCAGGTTTGTTAATATTATTAGGAGTTATGAATCGAGTTAATGACTCAAGTTTATCATGTAATATATTTAATATATATTACAGGTATGTGAAAAAATATAAATAATATTTATGGCGTAGTGAGTTCGTTATAATTAATTAATTATTTACTTATTTAGTGGATGTTTATTGCACGGGAAGTTGGGGAACCCTAACAAGGTATTTTGACATCCACTATATAATTGGAGAGAAGATCATCCCAATGTACTATTCAATCAGTTGGAATTGAGAGCTTCTCTCTCATCCTGATTCCTAGAGAGAGAATCGCTCAATCTGAGCGTACGATCCAAGTTTGTCTTTGTGGATAAAAGACAAATGATCATGGTGACCGTCACTGCGTCGAAGTGATCGTTGGAGCTCCATGCTAACACCTGAAATCTGATGAACGACACACACATAGATTCAAGAGGCGTGTGTGGACAATCTAGAAGGATTCATCGTCGGATCCTTCGAGCAACGGTCGCAAGAGACATGTGACAGACGTGCACACATCAAATTGGAACAAGGTACTTGTTCATTTAATTTTTTGTGCTCTAATTAAACCATGTGAGATCCTCGGACTGTACTGCGGCTTGGATAACTGGAAACGATGGAATTTCATCGCTCTAATGATAAACAATTTAAAATCCCCACCCCATTGACTCTGTTGCGTGCCCCAATACGAACAATTGGTATTAGAGCGACCATATTGATTTTATGAGCTAAGAAAATTAAATTCCTTTAAATTCTAAGTAGAGGATATTACAATGGTCCCAAAAAATTCGACTGTGCGCTGATCCGACTTCGGATGACCAAGTTATGACTGTTTAATTTTTTTATGGATCAATACTGTTTTTTGGATTTTAGTATTTCAGATATTAAATGTTTCCAAGAACACAATATTCGTATATTTATTTTTGATTGTGTTCTAAAAAGATGGCAATTTTCGAGGACCGCCTAGCCTTCCTGGCGACCCTTCCTCCTTCGGCCTGTGGCGCCTTTACCATCTGCCGTGTCTCGCTGAACCGAACACCATGAGCTCCGACCCAAGGCCGCCTCTTGCCTAGCCATGCCTGAACCGTGAGCCGTTGGGCACACTACCTCCCCTCATCACTGTCATCCAGACATCCCTACATTGGTCTATCTGGCCTGATAAAGGCCTGTGGGGCTACGACTCGACCCGCAATGGGCCGAGCCGGGGTTTTTCGAGAGCCAGTGAAATTAATAATCAAAATTAATTAAATTGATTAATTTAATTTTAGTTTTAAATTAAATTAATTGAAATTAATTTTGGTTTATTTTTTATAATAATTCAAAATATTAATTTAATTTGGGAATTAAATTAAATTAATTATTTTAATTTAATTTTTGGATTTAAAATTAAATTAAAGCTTGAACCGAATAAAATAAATTATTTGAATTTGTTTACTAGGTAGGTTACATCCACCATTGCGGAACACAACACAAGGAAGAAAATTACAGTAAATCGCAGGCCCGGGGACTTGACCCCGCGACCTGCCCCTCACCCCCAAACCCCTACCACCCCACCACCAACGACAGGGAACATTATTTGAATTTATTTAAATTCATTTAATTTATTTCAATACCCTCATAATTTTTAAATTTATCACAATTTCATTTTTATCGCGCATTTATTTATTATACCGGCTAGTCTTGAGCTTGTGACTGACCTTGTATGTTTGAATTATTTAATTATTTATTGCATACAATGATTGTAATAAGTAGGTAATTAAATGATGGTCTGTGCATCGTCATATTTTCATTCAAATATGTATAAGGGTCCGCGCATCCAATGCACCTGTTGTACATTGCACCCCTAGACCCCTTGCTCACGCGTGAGTATATTTGTACATAGACGATGAAGCTTTAAGATGCGGACCCTGCCAAGTCAAGGTGGTACTCCAGACGGAAAGCAAATACACTGGATTGGGGATGTGCTTCAACATGAACCAAGAGTTGACTGAGGTATGAAACCCCCTAGGTCAAGATTGATCTATTATGGTTCAATCCCAATTAGATGCTCAAGATCAGTTGGGTTGATTAATTTCATTTATGCATTGTTTGTTATTTCATGCATGTGCATGTTTTCTGTGATATCACATAAAATAATAAACAAGATAAAATGCATTAAGGTGTGACGTATGTTTTTTTAAATTAATTCATGTTCAATTGTGAATGCGACAACTTAGATTGAACATATTTAATAGAAATGGATTACATTTGTCAAGAAATAATTTAATAAAAAAATCCTTCAAAGATATATTAAGTCTTAATTCATTCCATATCTCATATTTGAACAAAACCGGGTTTTTGGGGTGCTCGTATGCTATAGTTGACAGTGTCTCATACTACTGGGGAGTTCTCATGAGAGTATTGGGTTAACTAAAGTTGGTAGTCAAAGATTAGCCACAACTAACTTGATATCACTTTAGAGGTAAATAATTGAGGGAATCAAGGTTACAATTCCAATAAACTAGAACTTTACTTAACAGATCAACAAACCGCCCGTTAAAGTGGTTATCCAGCATAGAGCCTACCTTGAAACTCTCTGAGTAGTGGTGTAGCCATAGCTTGTAGACTATGAGGGGATGTTTCTAGGATCCTTTCCACTACAATACTCAAGCGATAGAGTATTCATAATCTAATAGTGAGAGCTATTAAGGTTCGATAAAATAGTGGGAGGCATTAAATGATTTTATAATTAATTAATTAAAAATGTCTAAAAAGTAATCAAGATAAAGTACTGATTTCTAAAATTTATTTTTTGTAGATAAAAAAATGGTAATCACCAATTCCACCAAAACACTATCACTTTGATCAATTTTTAATAAAGAAAATATCTTGATCGACCATAAATTCAAGGAGTGCTACAGGCGCTTGCACATATTACTACGTCAGGATAGGAAGATTTATGCACTAGAGTCCTCACTTCCTACTGAGCCTCCTTAGGGAGGAAGAAAGGTAGATAAATAAAAGTGGAAAAAACATGTAGATGATGCACTAGATGTTCAGTGCATCATGTTTTCATCTATGTCCAGTCAATTGTAGAAAATACATGAGGACAAGGATGCCTACAAAATGCTGACTAGTTTCCAAGAATTATATCAGGAGAGAGAAAGGAAAGAAAGGTATGAGATTTCTAGTTCCCTTTATAGGCACATGCTAGCATAAGGGAATCAAGAAGGACCTCATACACTCAAGATGATCAGGTACATTGATAGGCTTTAATCCCTTGGGTTCAAAATGAATCAAGAACTAGCGACAGATCTCATTTTTGCCTCTTTATCATCAAGCTTTTCTACTTTCATTGTTAATTACAACATGAATAACATGAAAAGACTCTCTTAAATATTTTGACATTAGTTCACCAAGATGATAAGGATATGAAAAATACCAATTTTTTAGTCCTTATGGTGAACAAGAGGAGGAAAGGAAAGACAAGGGGTTTATGGCCAAGTCTAGGCCAAAGAAACCAGTGCATCATCCTTTTAAAATCCAAAGATACAAAGGCAAGTAAATGATCATGAGACTTTCTGATTTCTATGTGGCAAGAAAGGACACTGGAAGAAGAATTGCTGAGATGGGAAGAAGAAGCAAGGCGACGCTTCTACTTCAGGTATTTTTGTCATTGAATACAACATGTCATTATCTACAAGTTGGGTATTGGATACAACATGTGACTCACACATTTGTATTCATATACAAGAACCAAGTAGGTTTAAGAAGATTTCAAAGGGTGAATTGGATCTCTGAGATTCAAATGGTGCGAGTCTAGCATCCCTAACAGTGTGAGATTATCACCTAACTTTGCCTAGTGGTTTAGTTCTTGTATTAAATAATTATTATTATGTACCATCAGTAAATAGAAACATAATCTCAGTGTCAAGTCTGGAAACTATGGGATTTCATTTAAAGTTTGGAAATAAATGTTGTCTCTTTTATCAGGATAACATGTTTTATGGTATGAAACATCTTAACAATGGTTTATACATACTTGAATTTGAAAACCCAGTAATGACAGTCAATGAAAAAACCGACAAACATTACTCTTATTTCACCCACCTATGGAACTTCAAGCTTGGTCATGTAAATGAGAAGGGATTACATAAATTACATCAAGTAAGGTATCTAGACTCGGTTCAGTTAAAACCCTTGGATGTATGTCACGCTGGTTTACAAGGTAAAATGACAAAATCACCCTTCTTTGGGAAGGGAGAAAAAGCCAATGAATTACTATAATTAATTCATACTGATATATGTGGTCCATTTTCAGTAGAGGCAAGAGGTGAGGCTTCATACTTCACTACTTTTACCAATGACTATAGTAGGTATGGCTATATCCATTTAATACAGTATAAGTCAGATTCCTTTAATATGTTTAAGGAATACCAACATGAAGTGGAAAACCAACTTGGTAAGAAGATTAAGGCACTTCAATCAGACTGAGGCATAAAGTATCTTAACCAATATTTCATTGATCACTTAAAGGAGTGTGAGATAGTATCCCAACTCACTTCTCCTTATACACCACAATGGAATGGTGTTAGTGAAAGGAGGAATAGGACCTTTCTTGACATGGTCAGATTAATGATGAGCCAGATAACTATTCCATTTTCTTTTTGGGGATACTCTTTGCAGACAAAGACATATACCATTAATTGAGTACCAACTAAATCTATAAATGGGATTCCATATGATTTTTGGTATGTAAAGAAACCCAGTCTGTCACACATACATGTATAGGGATGTGAGGATTTTTTCAAGACTATACCTAGTGAAAAATTAGCATCCCGAAGCATGAAGTGCATATTTATAGGTTATCCTAAAGAAACCATAGGATATTACCTATATATCCATTTAGATGAAAAAATGATTGTGGAAAAACAATCCACATTTCTAGAAAGGGAACACATTTATAATGTAAATAGTGAGAGGAAGATTGAATTCGATGAAGTTAATACTCCAAATACACAAGAGTTGGTAGAACAACAATCTCTAAAAGAGACAGTGGGAGATGAAGATGTTTCTAAGACATAAGTACTGTGTAGGTTAACTCAAGAGGTTAGAGAACCAACACGTTATGGTTTCATTGTCACCGAGTTAGGTGACACATTAATCCTTGATGATGATGAATCTCTAACCTATAAGAAGGAAGTAGAAGAGAAAGATGATGCTAAATAGAAATATTCCATGCATTCTAAGATGGAGTCAATGTAGAAAAATCAAGTTTGGATTTTGTTAGACCCTCCAGTTGATGTAAAACCCATTGTATGGGTATTCAAGAAAAAGATAGACATGGATGGTAAGATTAATAACTATAAGGAAATATTAGTAGCGAAGGGTTTCAAACAAATTCAAGGTATATACTATGGTGAAAAATTCTCACCAGTAGTAATGCTAAAATCCAGTAGAATATTACTTACAATAACAACCTTCCATGATTATGAGATTTGGAAAATGGATGTCAAAAATACTTTTCTAAATAGGAAGTTGGTTTAAGACGTTTATATAACATAACCCGAAGGGTTTTTTATGTCAAAGAATTCCAATAATATGTGAAAACTATAGAGATCAATTTATGGGTTTAATCAGGCATCACGATCATGAAATGTTCATTTTGATGAGGCCATAAGATAATTTGGTTTTTTTAAAAATGAAAGTGATAATTGTTTCTATAAGAAGGTTAATGAGAATTCTATCATTTTCTTAGTATTATAGGTTGATGACATATTAATTATGGGAAATGAAGTGCAAGTCTTATAGTCAGTTAAGACTTGGTTAAATGAATGCTTATCCATGAAAGACTTATGTGAAGGAACCTACATTCTAGGGATCAAGATATATCAAGATAAATCTCAGAGATTTCTTGGACTAATTCAAAGAACATATATTGACAAGGTACTCAAAAGTTATAATATGGAATAATCCAAGAGAGGGTTGTTTCCCATGTCACATGGTATCAATCTCTCCAAGAAAATGTGTCCACAAACACATGAGGAGATTTATGGAATGAGTAGAATACCTTATGCCTTGGTATTTAGATATATCATGTATGCCATTCCATGTACTAGCTTTTATATTTACTTTTATTTAAGCATAGTGGGAAGATATCAAGCTAATCCATGAGAGTTGCACTGAGCAGTTGTCAAAAAAATCCTAAAGTACTCGAGGCATACAAAAGATATGTTCATAGTGTATGGAGGAGATGAGGAAATAGTAGTGATAGGATAAAATAATTCTAGTTTCTAGATAGATCATGATGATATGAAATCACAGTTGGGATACATCTTTTTCCTGAATGGTGGTGCAATGAGCTAGAGAAGCTCTAAGAAATCTGTGGATGCTAAATCTACAGTAGAATATGAGTATATAGAGGCTTCCAATATAGAAAAGGAAGTAGTCTGAATATAAAAATTTATCTCAGACATTGGTGTTTTTCCTAGCAGTGCAGACATTATTCCAGTTTATTGTGATAATACTGGAATAGTGGTGCTTACTAAGGAGCCCAGGTCACACCAGAGGAAAAATCATATACTTCAAAAGTTTAATGTACTAAGAGACTTTACTCAGAGTGGTGAAGTAACATTTAGAAAGTATCCATAGAGGATAACATGACAGACCCCCTGACTAAAGCCATATCTCAGTAGAAACATGATTCTCATGTGAGAGCTAGAAGATTGAGACTTATTAGCAATTGAAACTAGTGAAAGTGGTGGTGTTGAAAGTGGGTTACCTAGACCCAACTTGTGATGTACTTTGATTAGCACTACATATATAAAATTTTATATATATACATGTTCTTATCTTTCTATAATAGTGTTGATACTTCTGCATCCACTATATTTATGGTAATGTCCTTAGATTACATATTGTATCAAAGGGTTATAACAGATCCCAATCTATAATGAGAACCTAGAGATACTATGACATTAATCTTAAAGTAATTTCCTATGATCTAGATACATCACACTGACATGACATAGATGATGTGAGACTATCAGGTGATGGGGGCTCATAAGCATTGATACTTCTTCTCATAAAGTCTGCACTTTGTGATCTATAGTAGTTGATATCATGAGGATAAAACCACTAATAAGAACACCACATGTTTCAGGTCTCATTGGTTATTCCTATCTACAAACATGTGCATTGGTCTCCTAAATTGAGACCATTATCAATGTGTTCCATTTAATTGCGTACTTTGATGCAAGGAAAAAACCATGACAATGAAGTCATGGAGAGGATATTTGTGTTAGGTGTGTCATTGGTGGCATGATATTGGTTGAATAACTAAGATACGATTTTTCACTTCCAAGTTGAGGAAGATATGTCTCTAGATAGGTTGATTAGGATGGTAGTACCTTCATAAATCCATGTCCATGGTAGTCCAGGGTAAATCCATCCAAAGAGATCAACAAATAATAAAGTAAGAATGGATGATGATAAAAGTGTGAATCCTTATTTATGATATATCATATGACAAATAGATTATATTATACAGTGCATGTTTGTAGGTTGGTTTTCATTGCTACGAATTTTCCTCATCTCTTTAGGGTCCTTGACGGGTTTATAGGCTTCGATCTTGGTTTGTGAATATTATTCATTATAATTGGGATAAGGGCCTCAAGGGTTACATATAAAAGTGCATTCGAGAATCTACCATATTCTTTTGAATAGGAATATGGGATTGGGTGGGCCTCACTATGAGGTCCGAGTGTTTTCCAAGTTCTATAGATCACTAATAAATAAATAAATTCATTATTATTCAAGTAACAGATAATTGGACTGAATTTATTTATGTATTTACAAGTGTTTAAGTAAACATAAGAATTAATACTATACGAATGAATATTATTATAATATTCTAGGTTCATTAATATTATCAGGAGTTATGAGTCGAGTTTACAGCTTAGGTTTATAACATAATATATTTAATATATATTATAGGTATGTGATAAAATATAAATAATATTTATGGTGTAGTGAGTTCGTTATAATTAATTATTTATATCACTTATTTAGTGGATGTTTATTTCACAGGAGGTTAGGGAACCCTAACTGGGTAATTAGACATCCACTATATAACCAGAGAGAAGCTCATCCCAATATACTATTCACTCAGTTAGAATTGAGAGATTCCCTTTCCTCCCAATTCCTAGAGAGATAATCGATCAATCCAAGCATACGATCCAAGTTCGTATTCACATATTGAAGGTATAGAATCGTGGTGATCGTGACTATATTGAAGTGATCGTTGGATCTCCATGATAGCACTTGGAATCCCAAGAATGGTGTGCACATAGATTCAAGAGGTGTTTGTGTATGATCTAGAGGGATTTGAAATTAGATCCTTTGAGAAATGGTCTCCAGTGACTTGTGAAAGACGTGCACACATCAAATTAGAACAAGATACTTGTTAATTTAATTTTCTATGATTCAATTAAACCATGCGAGATCCTCAGACCATATCAGGTATTGGATCATCAGAGATGAAGGAGTTTCGTCGCTATGGTGATGAAAATTTTAAAATCCCTAGCCCAAAGACTTTTCCTGCATGCCTTGATACCAAAAATATCTATCAGTATGAAGTTCAAGATCAATCAAACATGATGTTTGTTGGAAAGTTAAGATAAGTTATGAAAGAAAGTTAGAGTGGTACTAAATCCTAGAAAGTAAGTATCAATGGAATCCAAAATTAGAAAGTTATTTACTTTCTAAACTTATGTCGGATGATGATTTTCTGGTTTGTAATTCTCAAATATCATAAGTTATCTATAACACTTATGATGCAATCCTTATAAAGAAAAGGAGGAGAATTAGTGATGCCAATCATAATGAGTTTTGGTTGGAAAGAAAGGAGGTGCTGGAAGTAAGGGAAGTCATAATACTTTCCTATGTAAGTCATACGATGATTTTATAATCATGAAGTTCTTATAAATCATGATAAATTATCATGATAAAATATTTTTAAGAATGGAAACTGTTGAAAGTATTTGATAAGATTGAATCAATTCTAGAAATCTAGACGCAAAACATCAAATCTAGAAGTATTGAATATGAAAATTCTCAAAATAATTTCTTAGTAATGAGATGAGGAAGTTCTATAGTAATGAGATAAAGAAGTTCCATCATAATGATCTAAGGAAGTTCCATAATAATGAGATGAGGAAGTTCAATAGTAATGAACTGAGGAATTTTCATCATACTAACCTGAGGAAGTTTCATCAGACTGAAGAAAAGTTAGTAAGTTCAAGACGAATGATTAATGAGAAGACTTAATAAGGTTCCAAATTATTTGTGAAGAGTTAAAGTGGTCAAACATGAAATTCAAAAATTTTTAAATCTCAGAGGTTTTTGAATTTTAGTAATCAGGAAAGGTTTTCAATTTCCCACATTTTTTTTTCTGGGATGACTATAAATAGATGTATAGTACATTCATACTTTACAACCTTTCACATGAGATAAAAAGGCGAAGTGCTGTAGATTTCATGTCATATTTATGTTTACAGAATGAGACCTCATTAGAAGGATGAACATATAAAAGTTTTATTTAACAGACAAAGGATGATCAAACTGAGCATTTAAGTAGAGTTTGAGTAATGTAGAATGATAATGGGTTTATTGTAATAAGTCCATCAGACTAAATTCATCGGACTGAGTCCATCAGACTAAGAGAATCATACCCAGCCACATCGGACTTAGGATTCCACATAGAGAATTTGAGAGAAAATTTGAACAAAGTATTTATTATTTTGTTTTGGATCAATTGTTTGTAAGAAAACTTTTTAAATTGATGAGAGTTAGTATAATAATTCCTATTGAGAGATAGAAAGTGTCCAATAGGAGTTGGAATAAGTTGTATTCACTTCTTTATAATAGTGAATTTCCATAGACTCATGTGAATGGCTATGGAAAGGATGTAGGTTCTAACACTAAGGTCGAACCTTGTAAATATCATGTGATTTACTTGATTTAATACTTTTTCATGCATGAGTATTTACTAAAAGATAACGAGGTAATGGAATTTAATAGGTTATAGGGGCTATGTTTATAAAAGTTTTGAAATTTATAAAAGTACACAACTGATTCAAACCCCCTTCTCAGTTGTTATTTGATCCTTTGGAACATAAATTGGTAATAGAGAAGGTTCCATTATTGTACACTTATCATAGATAATCTCAATTATATCAACAGTAGAGGAATTTATACATTTGATGACAAAAATTATTATGGTTGGAAGAACATAATGATTCCATATCTTTTATTTTTTGGTCCAAAAGTTTTTGGTGTTGTTACAATTGGTTTTCCATCTATTGAGAAATATGATCCTATAACGTTTGATGAAAATAGAAATATTAAAGTTTATGTAAAGGCTATAAATTCTATCCTTATATACTTATCATAAAATTTTTATATAAAGGTGATGGGTCTCAAAACTTCAAAGAGTATGTGGGACAAGATGGAAAGTATTTTTAAGGGAATAATAAAGTGAAGGAATAAAAGATATAAATATGGAATAATAAGTATGAATATATAAGAATGATATATGAACAAACTATTGATGAAAAATCCACCAAATTAAATGGATTTTTTTGCAACATCTGAGGATTCAAAGATTTCCTAAAAGATTATACAATTGTAAAGAAACTCAAGAGAAAATTTCCAGATAGGTTTGATTCTAAAATTTATTCTTTATAAGATAAATTTGATTTATCTCTTGACGAGTTTCATAATGTACTTATTGCTTATGAAATGAGAAAATCTCTAATATTCAAAAAGAAGGTGAAAGATGAAATGGATTTTAAAGTTATGATAAAAATAAAAATTCACAATATTGAAGATGTTGATCCTCGTGACTCTAAAGATAAATAGGATTATGAGTTGAATGAAAAAATAACATCTCTTATATCTAATAACTATAGAATAGAAAGAGGAAATTATGGAGTTAAATTTCCTCTCAAATGTTTTGAGTGTGGTAGAATAAAAAACTTTTCTATAAATTGCCCCAAGAATAAATTTAGAGAATATAGAGATGATTATGAAGAAATAAATTGATGGAATAAATAGAAAAAAAGTTATAAAGAAGAAAAGTCATCCAGAAAATATAAGAATAAGTTCACTGAAGACAAAAGGAGTATGCTGAGTAAGAAAACTGAATCAAACACAACTAAAAACAATTCCTTAGAGGATGAAAGTTCAGAAAAGTTCAGAACTTTCATTACAAAATTTGATAAAGTTGAAGACTCCTCAAATAGTGAATAAGAAGGAGGTGAAGAATCTTATAGAGAGTATCAAATCAAAACAGAACTTGTTGCATGTCTTGAAAAAAATAGATCTCTCAAGAAATAAATCAGAATAATAAATAAAGATAGAGGAGAAGTTGATAAAAGTGAAAGATATTGTCAATCAAGAATAACACCTCTAGGAAATATTAATTTACAATCTTAGAATTTATGAATAGGTAAAGATGCTTGAAGATCTCAATAAGAAGCTAACAGCTAAGGAAGAAGAAGTTAACAAGTTTCAATCAAAACTTCTTGAGTTTAAAAGAACCTTGAGGAAGATAAATGAAAAATTCAACAAATATTTGAAAGTAAAATCTAAGACTTCTAAAGTTGTTGAGAAAGTTCAAATCAAGAATCAGGTGGAATCCTCACCCAAAAAATAACGTTTCATCTGTTTTTCCTAACATTTCAGGTGTGGAGAAAAGTTTTGGGAAAATATGGGTTGATAAGGGATATGAGAAACCTATTATAAGGCCCCATCCTTAAACATTACTTAATCTTGAGTTATTACGAGAATACACATTGAGGATATTTTCAGGTTTAGAGTTTTAGAGAATTAGATCATAAATCATGCATTACATTCCAAATTTAAACAATGTGGTTACATAAAAGATAGTACTCATTTTTCCCATCAATGGAAACATATTTAAAATAAAACATGGATTTTTTCTTGACACTTCCTTGAAACTATCATCACACCATGTACCTTTCCCTTGACCTGTGAAAAAAATTTCAAAAACTTGGGATGAGCATAAAAAGCTCAGTAAGGGATATAAAAATACGGAAAGGAAACATTAGTACATGTATACATAAGAATCAATGAAATCATACTTTACTCATAAAACATATGAACATTAATATACCTCATGAAATCATAAGATTTATTAATAACTCATAGAAATCATAAGACATAAAGGTATCTTGAGGCATTCATAACATTCTTACGTAGGGAGTAACCCTCATGGTTACGTTTGGAATACCCATCACAGTATATTACCTAAATCTCTTCGGAGAAACCTTAACGTTTAACTCCTTCGCGTTACCTAATGAATTGGAGAGCTATATAGGGACCACCCGCCCTTAGTTTATCATGGAACCACCCATCTTCATAAACAATTCCCAAGAACCATAACATAATCGTATCACATAAAACATGCATAAAGGAAACATAACATTTCCACATTTTAATAAAAAGATATCAATACAACACATTGATATAATAAGAACATTATGAAAACCATTTTCAATACCAAAATAAAATAAAATTAAAAAATGGTATTTATTTTTCATTTAAAAAAAAGTTATGGCTTGTAGAGGAAGCTGAAACTCAAATAATGGTCACGGCGGCGGAGAAGTCGTTGTCACCGCATACGTACGACAAAAAAAAAACATTCCCTTTTGTCATTTAGTAAATGCTTCGTATAAAAAATATTCCTTTTGAATAAACATAAAAGTAAAAGGGGTTTATACACCGTATAAAAGAAAGTTGTGTATAAAACAAAATATGCCTCAATGAAAGGAGATTGAGACGAAGTCCCATACCTCTTATCCGACTTGACTCGACCGTTCTTTAATCTCCTGAATAATAAACTTGAGTTAATTTCTACTTGATTAAGAAAATTTTTCAAGTTAATTATTCCTTTTATATCACTTATTACCATGTCATGAACACTGTGTAATTATTTAAGTTAATAATGGTCTTTTTGTTGATCATTGGTACTTGAGTCAAAAATAAACTCTTTATAATTACAAGTTGTTCATGTGGTAAAATATCCATTATATACAGAATTATATTCATGATGTAGATATCATATATATCATATATATCCAGTATATTCATGTATTTATAATATTACATAACATTTAGAGGTAAGAAATGAAATGCACCGTTCATGGAGACGGTAAGCCGTACGTACGCATGAACGCTACTTTCATTTATATTTCCTATTTAATGGAATTGAATCATAATGATATAAAGGTATATTATAATTCCAGTATAACATAGTATATAATATCATTAACCCCATCATTTATACGTCCCACATATGGCATTAACGAATCAAATCACTTTGAGGGGGCGGTAGTCCGCACTTCCTAAAATGAAGATATCGCGTTTACCCATAATGGAAACCATAAAGGTATGCCATAAATGAAAAATACATAATCTTAAGGAAAAAATAAACATATTATATATCATATATAAATATAGTGACATCTTAATGACCACCTTTGAAGGTGTTAGAAGAATATTGAACAATCATCGTTTCGTGAGGCAGAAATTCGTCATCCACGGAAACAGTATGCTCTTTAACCATTAGATGTAGGTGTGTGTAAGTGTATCTTGAATAATTCTTATAAAAACATCCTAGTATATTGAATATATTGGTGTTGTTACAAAATAAATTGATAAAAAGAGTTTAGGGGGTTGGAGAAGAAAAATAAAACAAAAGAACATTAGAGAAGTCTTTACCTTTAAATTGGGTAACTCCTCTTGGTTTGAACCAAAAGGGTTTCTTGAAGAGCTTTATGCCTAAGGTAAGGATTCTAGGATGAAGAGAGGGATGTGGAGAGATAAAATGAGTAGAGCTTGGCCGATCCAAAGTCTTGATAAGTGTGGGTAAGGAGGTAGAGGTGGGGGCCTTTTATAAGATGAGAGGAGGGGCACTCTTGGAAAGTAAAGAAATGTTACTTTATTTTAAAATGAGTTTAGGATCTAAAAGTTCCCACATTGATATATTTAGAGGATAAGGTGATAATGGTTCGAAATATACTCATCCAATAGGTCTTTAACAAGTGTATGTCTTAGATTTTACATTATCTTTTCATTTTATTTAAATCGTTCATTAATGAGGTAATCGCTGCATCATCATGATGTCATAAATAATTTATTTTATTTAATGTATAAAAATTATAAAAAAAAATACTATGATGTAGGAAATATTTTTAGATTTCCAATGAATATTTATAGTCTAAGAGTTCATTTATTTAGACAAAATTAAAAATGTTTTACTCAGGTGATACATTCTTTGTTATATTTAACTTTCTTTAAAAATAAAAAGATAAAAAGTCATTTTCACACAAAAGTGATTCCATGGGGTCCCCAAGTTTGGAACAAGGCATCCCATGGTCGTACATGACACAAAAAATAGAATTAGGACACATTTTGGTGTCATTTTTTATTATTATGATATTATTTTATTATCCTTAACTACCCGATTACTAATTAATCAAGATAATTAAAGATAATTACCTTCATTACTATTCATAATGTCCAAAAACAAAAGAGTATTAATTAAATAATTTGGACCTTCTGATTCCAAATATGGAATATATTTTACCAAATTCCAAACATAGAAATTACAATAATTATTTTAAAAATAATTCCCGTTGTCAAAACAAATAGCAGGTGTTTTTGAAACAATATCTATGAAAAGTTTGGCCCTTGTTTATGACCAATTCCAAAGTGAAATTAATCCCAATGACCACCATTGGATTACATGGTAAAAAATATTCTAATTACACTTTAAAACCAATTAAAAAGACAATCTAACCATATAACTAAATTAGATGAAAAAGTAGTTTTGATGTAAAATGCAGTATTTTTCACTATTCATAAAAAAATGAACATTGTCAGAAAAATACCAAAAAATTATCCAGTGTAAATTTCAATGTCCCAATCATAAAGAATAAGTTTATTTTGACAAATATAGCTTATAAAATTTTCAAAATTTTGATTTAAAAATGGTTCTCCATCAAAAGGCGGTAAAACAATCTTTTAAAAATATTAGAGAATTTTATACTTAAGATTAGATTTATTCTCATTTTAAGCCTCTTAAAACACTATCTAATTCATAAATAGACATTGATATGAAATTATATTATTCATTACTTACTTGGGATGTTACATCCTTCCCCCCTTTATAAAATTGCGTCCCCTCAATTTATTTACTTATCGAATAAGTGGGGGTATTTATCCCTCATTGCATTTTCAGATTCCCATGTTGCCTCTTCAATCATGTGGTTTTTCCACAAAACCTTTACCTGATGAATCACCTTATTCTGTAACACTTGATCCTTATGGTCAAGAATCTGTACCGGTTGTTCCTCATAAGATAGATTCTATTCCAGCTGAACTACCTCTAGAATCAAAACATGAGATGGATCTGGCATGTACTTCCTTAATATTGAAACATGAAAAACATTGTGTACCTGAGATAAAATCGGAGGTAAATCCACTTGGTATGCAACTGATCCAACTCTCTCCAGAATTTCATATGGTCCAATGAACCTTGGACTCAGCTTTCCTTTCTTACCAAATCACATCACACTCTTCCATGGTGAAACTTTTAGGAAGACATGATCACCTACCTCAAAAGAGTGATCCTTCCTCCTGTTGTCTGCATAACTTTTCTGCCTGCTCTGAGCTGTTCTCATGTGTTTCTGTATCAGCTGAACTTTTTCTGCCAAATCTTCTACCAAATCTGGTCCCATCAACTTCCTTTCACTCACTTAATCCCAGAAATCTAGAGTTTGACACTGCTTCCCATATAATGCCTCAAATGGTGCCATCTGTATACTGAAATGAAAACTGTTATTATATGAAAATTCAACCAAAGAAAGATGTTGGTCCCAACTTCCCTGATAATCCATCGAACAAGCACATAGCATATCCTCCAAAGTCTGAATTGTTCGTTCTGACTGCCCATCTGACTGAGGATGAAAATCTTTACTAAAATTTAATTCAGTACCCAACGACTTCTGAAGGACTTTCCAAAAGTTAGAAGTGAACCTTGGATCACGGTCAGATACTATGGAGAGGGGAACTCCATGCAACTTGACTATCTCTTTAAGATAAAAATGGTAAAGTTGATCTAGGGAAAAAGTATCTTGTATAGCAAGGAAATGAGCAGATTTAGTCAAGCAATCAATAATAACCCAGATTGCATTATTAGCTCGAGGTGTCTTCGGCAATACAACAACGAAGTCCATGGATATATTCTCCCATTTTCACTATGGCACTGGTAAAGGTTGAAGAATCCATTTCAGTAACTTCCGCTCTGCTTTTACCTGTTGACAAGTCAAACACTTCACAGTAAAATCAGAAATATCCCTTTTCATTCCATCCCACCAGTAATAATCCCGAAGATCTCTATATATCTTAGTACTTCCTGGATGAACTGAAAATGGAGAACTATGAGCTTCATATAACAACTCTCTCTTCAACTGTGAATCACATGACACACACAATCTCTTCACAAATCTCAAAACACAATCATTATCAATGTTGAATTCAGGAAACTTACCTTTCTGAACCAGCTCTACCTTTTTCTTCCACTCACTGTCTTGCTTCTATGCTTGCTTAATTCTGTCTGATAGAGAAGATTTTACTGATACCTGAAACAAAACAGAAGAACATCTGACACCACCAACTTCTATACCAAAGTTCATCAAATCCTTAACCAAAGGATCACATTCCAAACGCAACATTGTTAATGAATAATTACTTTTTCGACTCAAAGTATCAGTCACTTTATTTTCTTTTCCTGGATGGTAATGAATTGTACAATCATAATACTTGATTAATTCTATCCATCTCCTCTGTCTCATGTTCAATTATTTCTGAGTGAATATAAACTTTAAACTTTTGTGATCGGTATATATTTCACACTTTACTCCATAAAAATGATGCCTCCAAATTTTTAAAGAGAAAACAACAGCAGCTAATTCCAAATCATGTGTAGGGTAATTTACCTCACGAGTTTTCAACTGACGTGAAGCATAAGCAATTACCTGATCATTCTGCATTAGGACGCAACCAAGTCCTTTCAATGAAGCATCACTATAGATAACAAACTCCCCATTCCTGAAAGGTAGTGCCAAAACTGGAGCATTCACCAATCTTCTTTTCAGTTTCTGAAAACAATCATCACATTCTTTTATCCAGATAAACTTAACACCCTTCCGAGTTAGCTTAGTCATTGGACTAGATAACCATGAAAAATTTCTAACACACCTTCGGTAATAGCCTGCCAAACCAAGAAAACTACGAATCTTGGTTACATTTGTGGGTCTTGGCCATTCTTCCACAACCTTTGTTTTTGCAGGATCAACAGTTATTCCATCTTTATAAACATTGTGACCAAGGAAAGAAATTTGTTGCAACCAAAACTCACACTTGCTGAATTTCCCATACAATTTCTTTTCTTTTAAGGTTTGAAAAATAACCCTTAAATGTCTTTCATGCTTCTCTTTACTTTTAGAAAACACCAAAATATCATCAATGAAAACAACCACAAACTTATCAAAGAACTCATGGAATATTATATTCATAAGGTCTATGAATACAACAGGTGCATTGGTTAGCCCAAAAGGCATTACTACAAATTCATAATGGCCATATCTTGTACGAAACGTGGTCTTCGGAACATCTTCTTCCTTTACCTTCAACCGATAGTACCCCGATCTCAGGTCAATATTTGAAAAATACTGAGCTCCCTGGATCTGATCAAACAAATAATCAATATGAGGCAAAGGATATTTTTTCTTAACAGTGATGTTATTCAAGGCTCTATAATCAATGCAAAGTCTCATTGAACCATCTTTCTTTTTAACAAATAAAATAGGAGCACCCCATGGTGATGTGCTAGGTCGAATGAAACCTTTCTCTAATAAATCTTGCAATTTCTCCTTCAACTCCAAAAGTTTAGTTTGAGACATTTGATAAGGGGGTTTTGAAATTGGCTTAGCATCAGGAACTAAGTAAATAGTAAACTCAACTTCCTGATCTGGTATTATTCCAGGCAACTCATCAGTAAAAACATCAGGATACTCATTTACCACTGGTACATCATTAATATGAACAGTTCTCTTGTTTTCAACAATATGTGAAAGGTAAAATTCATTTCCATCTTTTACAAGTTTCTCGGCCTCTTGATATGTTATCAACAGTAAGGGTTCACTCTTGTACACAAACTGAAAGTCTTTTGGAAAAGAAACTTCTTTAGCTCTACAGTTAATCTTAGCATAGTAAATAGAGATCCAATCTATACCCAGGATAACATCAAAATCTACTAGAGGTAAAACAATAAGGTTTTCAAGTAGGTTCTTTCCATGGATAAGGATAGGGAGATTCTTATAAATTATTTTTTCCTCAACATTTCCCCCAGGTGTTTTTACCACAAGTTCAGGAGTCATTTCTTGAGATGGTATTCCCATTTTACTAGAAAATTTTTCAGATATGAAATAATGTGTAGACCCCGAATCAAACAACACACTGGAATAATATGAAAAAAAAAGTACCTGATACCACTTCATTTGATGGCCCAACATCTACTGAAGTAGTTGCAAAGGATTTCACCACCCCTTTCTGCTTGTAGTCTAACTGCTTCCCATCACTCGAGCTCTTTGTCAGACACTCGTTTGCATAGTGACCCATCTCATTGCACTTGAAACATTTCACTAACTGTAAATCAAATTTTGACTTACCATCACCTTGATCTTTTTCAGTGAAATCACGAGCCTTATGTCCCATCTTTCCACATCGGTAGCACTTTCCAGAATTCAGTAGGCATTCCCCAGCATGCCTTTTACCACATTTATCACAAACTAAAAACTTAGTTTTCTTACCATCAGACCTTTTTGAAGAATTCTTCCCTTTCTCCTGCCACCTCGGTCTCTTCTTCGGTTGGTTGTTATAGAATACTTGATCATCGGAAAACTCCATTTCCACCTTCTCAGCACATCGAACAAGCTTTTCATAACTTTTAAACTCACGATAAGCCAATGAACTTCGATATTTTGGCTTTAATCCTGAGTAAAAACGATTGATTTTACTATCAAGGTCTCGGATAAAATTTGGAGCATACCTTTTCAATCGAGTAAACCTTTCTTCATAAGAAACCACTGAGTCTTCCTCTTGCCTCAATTCCAAGAATTATTTTTCCATCCTAAGTCGAACAACCTTAGGAAAATACTTCTCAAGAAACATACCTTTTAATTCATCCCAGTTGAGAGCATCAACCTCATCAGCGTCCCTGATATTTTTAACCATCGACCACCACTGATCCGATTCACCCTCCAAACGGTAAATAACAAGACTAACCTTTTGATTGTCTGAACACCCCATGCCATCGAAAATCTTCTCTAGTGATTTAATCCACCCTTCAGCTAGCACGGGGTCAGATAATTCTCTGAATGATGGAGGATTTTTCCTCATGAAATGTTCCACCACTGACATGTTCCTCTGCAGTTGATCTGGCTGATCTCGTACATGGATATCACCACCATTTATCGCTTGAGTCAATTGCGCCATTACTGCAAAAAACTGTTCAGTTCCAATTCTGAACATCTCAGGATGCTGATTCAGAAGGTCATTTCCTTTTGTATGTCTTCCCAGCACTTCTTCCCCGTTTCCTCTGTGGAAAACCATTATGAACAAACATGTCTTAGATGAAGCAACATGGTAATATTCAAATGCTATATCATTTCAATTTGACCAAAAAAAATATTTTTGGATAATAATTTAATAGAATTCTAACTCCTAAAGTTATCTAAACCAACCTCTAATACCAACTATAAGGCCCCAGCCTTAAACATTACTTAATCTTGAGTTATTACAAGAATACACATTGAGGATCTTTTCAGGTTTAGAGTTTTAGAGAATTATATCATAAATCATGCATTACATTCCACATTTAAACAAAGTGGTTACATAAAAGATAGTAATCATTTTTCCCATAAATGGAAACATATTTAAAATAAAACATGGATTCTTTCTTGACACTTCCTTGGCACTATCATCACTTCATGTACCTTTCCCTTGACCTGTGAAAAACATTTCAAAAACTTGGGATGAACATAAAAAGCTCAGTAAGGGATATAAAAATATGGAAAGTAAACATTAGTACATGTATACATAAGAATCAATGAAATCATACTTTACTCATAAAACATAAGCACATTAACATACCTCATGAAATCATAAAATTTATGAATAACTCATAGAAATCATAAGACATAAAGGTATCTTGAGGCATTCAGAACATTCTTACGTAGGGAGTAACCCTCATGGTTATGTTTGGAATACCCATCACACTATATTCCCTAAATATCTTCGAAGAAACATTAACGTTTAACTCCTTCGCGTTACCCAATGAATTGGAGAGCTATATCGGGCTCACCCGCCCTTAGTTTATCATGGAACCACCCGTCTTCATAAACAATTCCCAAGAACCATAATATAATAATATCACATAAAACATGCATAAAGGAAACATAACATTTACACATTTCAATAAAAAGATATCAATACAACACATTGATATAATAATCACATTATGAAAACCATTTTCAATACCAAAATAAAAGAAAAGTAAAACATGGTATTTATTTTTCATTTAAAAAAAGTTATGGCTTGTAGAGGAATCCGAAACTCAAATAATGGTCACGGCGGCGGAGAAGTCGTTGTCGCCGCATACGTACGACAAAAAAAAACATTCCATTTTGTCATTTAGTAAACGATTCATATAAAAAATATTCCTTTTGAATAAACTTAAAAGTCAAAGGGGTTTATACACTATATAAAATAAAGTTGTGTATAAAACAAAATATGCCTCAATGAAAGGATATTGAGATGAAGTCCCATACCTCATATCCAACTTGACTCGATCATTCTTTAATCTCCTGAATAATAAACTTGAGTTAATTTCTACTTGATTAAGAACCTTTTTCAAGTTCATTATTCCTTTCATATCACTTATTACCATGTCATGAACACTATGTAATTATTTAAGTTAATAATGGTCTTTTTTTTTGATTATTGGTACTTGAGTCAGAAATAAACTCTTTATAATTACAAGTTGTTCATGTGGTAAAATATCCATTATATCCAGAATTATATTCATGATGTAGATATCATATATATCATATATATCCAGTATATTCATGCATTTATAATATTACATAACATTTAGAGGTAAGAAATGAAATGCACCGTTCATGGAGACGGTAAGCCGTACGTACGCATGAACGCTACTTTCATTTCTATTTCCTATTTAATGGAATTGAATCATAATGATATAAAGGTATATTATAATTCCAGTATAACATAGTATATAATATCATTAACTCCATCCTTTATATGTCCCACATATGGAATTAACGAATCAAATCACTTTGAGGGGGCGGTAGTCCGCACTTCCTAAAATGAAGATATCGCATTTACCCATAATGGAAACCATAAAGGTATGCCATAAATGAAAAATATAGAATCTTAAGGAAAAAATAAACATATTATATATCATATATAAATATAGTGACATCTAAATGGCCACCTTTTAAGGTGTTATAAGAATATTGAACAATCATCGTTTCGTGAGGCAGAAATTCACCATCCACGGAAACAGTATGCTCTTTAACCATTAGATGTAGGTGTGTGTAAGTGTAGCTCAAATAATTATTATAACAAAATCCTAGTATATTGAATATACTGGTTTTTTTACAAAATAAATGAATAAAAAGAGTTTAGGGGGTTGGAGAAGCAAAATAAAATAAAAGAACATTAGAGAAGTCTTTACCTTTAAATCGGGTAACTCCTCTTGGTTTGAACCAAAAGGGTTTCTTGAAGAGTTTTCTGCCTAAGGTAAGGCTTCTAGGATGAATAGAGGGATTTGTAGAGATAAAATGAGCAGATATTGGCCGAGCCAAAGGCTTGATAAGTGTGGGTAAGGAGGTAGAGGTGGGGGCCTTTTATAAGAGGAGAGGAGGGGCACTCTTGGAAAGTAAAGAAATGTTACTTTATTTTAAAATGAGTTTCAGATTTAAAAGGTACCACATTGATATATTTCAAGGATAAGGTGATAATAGTTCGAAATATACTCATAAAATCGGTCTTTGAAAAGTGTATGTCTTAGATTTTACATTATCTTTTCATTTTATTTAAATCGTTCATTAATGAGGTAATCGCTGCATCATTATGATGTCAAAAATAATTTAATTTATTTAATGTCTAAAAATTATAAAACAAATACTATGATGTAGGAAATAGTTTTAGATTTACAATTAATATTTATAGTCTAAGATATCATTTATGTAGACAAAATTAAAAATGTTTTACTCAGGTGATACATTCTTTGTTATATTTAACTTTCTTTAAAAATAAAAAGATAAGAAGTCATTTTCACACAAAAGTGATTCCATGGGGTCCCCAAGTTTGGCACAAGGAATCCCATGGTCGTCCATGACACAAAAAGTATCATTAGGACACATGTTGGTGTCATTTTTTATTATTATGATATTATTTTATTATCCTTAACTACCCGATTACTAATTAATCAAGATAATTAAAGATAATTACCGTCGTTACTATTCATAATGTCAAAAAACAAGAGTCTTTATTACATAATTTGTACCTTATGATTACAAATATGGAATCCATTTTATCAAATTCAAAACATAGAAATTGCAATAATTAATTTAAAAATAATTCCCGTTGTCAAAACAAATAGCGGGTTTTTTTGAAACAATATCTATGAAAAGTTTGGCACTTGTTTATGACCAATTACAAAGTGAAATTAATCCCAATGACCACAATTGGATTAAATGGTAAAAATATATTCTAATTACACTTTAAAACCAATTAAAAGGATAATCTAACCATATAACTAAATTAGATGAAAAAGCAGTTTTGATGTAAAATGCAGTATTTTTCACTATTCATAAAAAAATGAACATTGTCAGAAAAATACCAAAAAATTATCCAGTGTAAATTTCAATTTCCCAATCATAAAGAATAAGTTTATTTTGACAAATAGATCTTATAAAATTTTCAAAAGTTTGATTTAAAAATAGTTCTCCATCAAAAGGCGGTAAAACAATCTTTTAAAAATATTAGAGAATTCTATACTTAAGATTGGATTTATTCTCATTTTAAGCCTCTTAAAACACTATCTAATTCATAAATAGAAATTTATATGAAATTATATTATTCATTACTTACTTGGTATGTTACACCTATGACATCTAAAAAAGTTGAAAACTACTTCTATAGAAAATATTGTCCATGCCCAGAGTATGTTAGAGAAGAAATAAGTTATCAACCTCAATAAAGTTTTTATAGATAAAGATATTACTTCAATAGAAAATCAATATTTGATGGTTATTGTTGGTTCTGTGGAATATATGGTCATAGGGATTATAATTACCAGTATAACTTATCTCTCCATGGAAGAAGTTTTGAATAGAGTAGAAGAAATAGTTAAAGTATAATGAGTAACTTTCCTAACTTATAGAAAGTTGAAAAAGTGAAATCTCATGATGTTAGAAACATTATAATAATAAATAATTTTGATTATATAAAATAAGTTTGTCAAATATATGATCAATCAAGTCATTTTTCTGAAGAATGTATGAATACTCTTCCATGAAAATTTTTGTATGCAAGAAAAGAAAAGGAAGAAAGAAATAAGAAAGTTGAAGAAAGAGCCTTTGTTTTTGAGACTTCCTTGAAAGAAAGTAAAAAGAAAAATTCATTGATACTTGATAATGGTTGTTATTCACACATGAAATGTGATTTAAAAGTATTGAAACATGTTTAAAATCATGATGGAGGTAATATTACTTTTGGGAATGACAGTTCTCTAAAAATAAGAGGAATCAGAATGACTGATATTGGAGCTAAAAAGTTTAAATTTAAGGAATTTTTATTTGCTGATGGAATAAAACATAACTTACTTAGTGTAAGTAAAATTTATGATAATGTAAAATAAGAGATCTTAAAAAAATATTCTCGTGTTATCAAAAGTGTGAAATATGGAAAAGTTATTACAAAAAGAGAAAGAATTAGTGGGGATATCTTCCAAATAAGAGAATTTAACAACTCCTATTACTTAAGTACTGGAGATGAAAATAAGTTGTGGAACTGAAGACTTAGACAAATTGGGAATAACAACATGAAAAAACTCTATAAATTTGATGCTGTAATAATTTTTATATAATTGAAAAGAAGAGAATAAGATGTTTTTGTAACTTTTCAGAAAGGGAAGATGACTAATAAGAGTCATAAAAAAGTTGATATTTAATCTATCAAACCTCTTGAACTCATTCATTCCAATTTATGTGGGATGATGAGACATCAATAAAAAAAAAGAGATTTTTAATTTATCACCTTTATTTATGATTTAACTTGTATTAATAACATCATGTTTATGAAATACAAGTCAGAGGATGTAGAAATGTTCAAAGTCTTCATAAGAGAAGTTGAGAAATAATTGCGGGAGAATAGATAATGGTATCAAATTCACATGAAATAATTTTTAAAATTATCTTATAAATAATGGAATAAAACATAAATATAGTGCTTTATATGCCCCACAAAAAATGGAGTTGCATAGAGGAAGAATAGAAGTTTGTTAGAAATGGAAAGAAGCATGTTAGCAGAATACAAACTTTCACAGTTCTATTGGAGAGAAGATGTTAGTACTTCTGTACATGTTCAGAATAAATGTTTATGGTGACTAGAATCTAACATGAATTATTATGAAATGTGGTATAAAAAAATCTTAATTGAAATACTTAAAGGTTTTTAGAAGTCCATGTGCACTTAAAATAAAAAATCTGGATCTTGGAAAGTTTGATGAGAAAGTTAAAGAAGGAAATTTTATGGGTTATTCACCCAATAGAAGAAGTTACAAGTGTTGTAAAAACATTTAAAAAATTTGGTTGACTCATATGATGTAAAAGTTATTGGAAATCTAAAATCCTTAACAAAAGTTTCTAAGAATGTTGAGGAATAAAAGATGAAGAACTCCAACAAAGATGAAAGTGATTCAAAAGAGACTTATCAAGATTTAGGTGAATCATGTGATAAGGAAAGTGAAGCTGGAAGAGGATCTTTTAAATTTAATACTTTACAAAAACATGTTGAGACCGAAAATATTATTTGGAATCAAAAGGATCCAGTTCAGAACATAAGAAAGATGAGATTAGAAAACCATACTTTACTTATTTCAAAAGTTGAATTGGAATTAGTTTCAAAAGCTATTCAACACAAAGAATGGGTGGAATCTATGAATGAAGAGTTAGATAAAATTAAGAAAAATAAAACATGAGAAATTATAACATGTTTGAAAGGTAAAAATGTTATTGGTTTAAAGTGGTTTTATAGAAACAAGTTGAATGTTCATGGAGAAGTTTCAAGAAACAAATAAAGGCTTGCTTGTAATGGCTATGCATAGGTAGAATGTGTGGATTTTGATAAAAATTTTACCCCCATTTCATGGTTAGAAACTATTAGAACGTTTATATCAGTGGATACTCACTAAAATTATAAAGTGTATCAGATAAATGTAAAGTCATCCTTTGTAAATAATTATATTGAAAAGAAGTTTACATTGAACAACCTTGTGGGTTTATAATTGATAAAGATGAAAAAAAAGTTTGTAAATTGAAGAAATATTTGTATGGATTGAAACAAGACCCACATTCCTGTTATTAAAAAATTTATAGTTGTTTGAGAATGTTTGATTTATCTAAAGAAAAGGTTTATAGTAACTTGTATGGAAAAGAAGTTAACTCTAGCACAATAATTGTTATTGTGTATGTAGATGATATATTTTTTTTTCTAGGGATGAAGAAATATTTTTTAAAGAATTTTCTGAGGCAATAAAGAAGAATTTTAAAATGTCAATGTTGGGTGAATTAACTTTCTTCCTCGTCATACAAGTTCAACAAAAGGAAAAGTATATTGTATTATCTCAAGAAAATTATGCCAGGGAACTATTACAAAAGTTTGGTATGGAAGATTCCAAATAATTTTCTACTCCTATTTCAATTGGAATGATGATGAGTAAAGATGAATATGGAGAATGTGAAAATCAGAAATATTTCTGAAAGATGATATGAAGTTTAATTTATCTCATAGCCTCAATAATTGATATTTTTTATTCTATAAATTTGTGTTCTAGGTATTAAAGTAATTAAAAATAATTGCATATATTGGAATCAAGGAGAATTTTGAGATATATTTAAGGAACAACTTCAAATGGAATTTTATACAAAAGAAGTTGTGGAATAAATTTTCATGGTTATACTGATGATGATTGGGATGGAGATTGTAATGATATAAAATCAACTTCTGGAGGAATATTTTTCTTGGGATAATGTTGTGTGAGTTGGCATAGTAAGAAACAAAGTTCAATAACTTTGAACACAGTTGAATCAGAATATATTGTAGCTACTCAGGCTTATACTCAAATGTTGTGGATAAAATTTCAACTATAAGACTTGAAATTGGAAGTTTCTAAACCATTTAATATTATTTGTGATAACAAGAGTCCAATTTATCTTCCTAAAAATCCTTTTCAACACTCAAGATCAAAACACATTGATATAAAGTTTCACTTTATAAAATAGAAAGTTACTAATGGAGATGTTTTAATGGAATATATCTCAAAAAGTATAAAATTTATTATATATTTACAAAAGATATGTTGAAAAAGAGATTTGTGGAATTGAGGCTGAAACTTCATGTTCATCATCCTCTAATGACTTCTTAAAAATTATTAGGAAGTAACCCCTCCGTGCTTTGGATTATGTTGAAAAAATGGGAGAATATGTAAAAATTTATCCTTCAATGGAAAGGGAAGTACATTTCTTTGTTAAATTAATCTAAAGATATGGTTATCATAAAATGAGGGAGATAAAAAGATAAGTGAGTGGAAAAGATAAAAGAAATGGAGTTTATCCTAACATGGCTACAATATTTTTCTTTCATCAAGGGATGAAATTCCTCAAAAAAAAAACTACTTTATCTAGTAGTGTGGTTTGATGACACTCTCTTTTGAGAAAGGATTGTTTTGGTAAAAGTCAAAAAAAATTAGTGAAAAATTATGAGTGGTTGAAAATTGGTGAGTTAATAAAGTTGTTAACAAAGGTTTTCAACAAATCCAAAGGGGGAGATTGAAGATACTTTGTGATGTTTTGTTGGTAACTTGTTTGGTATTTTTTAACAACCAAACTTTTGTGAAAGTATGTTTTTTGTTTTTTAGGACCAGATCTAGTTCATCAGTATGAGTTTCTATAAGAAATTCAAAATCTGCTAAAATTTTGAACTCAAACGCAAAATGGGAGAAAAGTATTGAATTTTTTTTCCAGACACAAGTTATCGAATTGAGATGAATCAGATGCTGAAGTTGTTAAAAAGATAAGTTCTGATAGTTTTTTGAAGTTTCTGATCGAACACGCCATCAGTATCAGATCTATCGACATGAATTTCAAGATTAATTGGACATGATGTTTATTTATAATTTAGAAAAAAATATGAAAGAAATTCAGAGTGGTACTGAATCCTGGAAAGTAAGTTTCAAGGGAATCAATAATTAGAAAGCTCTCTACTTTATAAACTTATTTCAGACGATACTTTTCTAGTTTTTAATTCTAAAATATCATAATATATCTGTAACACTTATGATGAAATAATTATAAATAAAATGGGTAGAATAGGTGTTTCCAATCATATTGAGTTTTGGTTGGAAATAAGGGAGGCGTTTGAAGTAAGGGAAGTGACAATACTTTCCTATATGAGTTAGATGATGATTTGATGATCATGGATTTCTCAAAAATCATGATAAAGTCTTTGGATAAATTTTTTTGAAGAATGGATACTATTAATAGTCTTTGATACTTTTTAATTGGTTCTAAAAATCCAAACACAGAACATCGGATCCAGAATTATCAGATATAGAAATTGACAGAAGTATTTCTTAGTAATGAGTTGAGGAAGTTCCATAGTAACGACCTGAGGAAGTTCCATAGTAATGAGTTGAGGAAGTTCCATCATAATGAGATGAGTAAGTTCTATATTAATGAGATGAGGAAGTTTCATAGTAACTAGCCGAGGGAGTTCAATGAGTTGAATAATTTCTATAGTAATGAGCTAAGTAAGTTTCATTATACTGAGATGAGTAAGTTCCATCAGACTGAAGAAATGTTAGAAATTTCAATAAGAATGATTATTAAGAATAATTAATAAGTTTCTAGAATATTTGTGAAGACTTTAAGTGGTCAAGTGTAAAATTTAAATATGAGTAAATCTAAATGGTTTTTGAATTTTAGTAAGTGGAAAAGGTTTTCAGTTTCCTGCCTTTGTTTTTATAGGATGACTATAAATAGATGCATAGTATATTCATACTTTACAACATTCCACATGAGTGGAAAAGGAGGAGCATTTCATAATTAATTTCAAAGTTATCTTTCCACTTTGAGACCTTATTAGAAGGATAAACATTTGAAAGTTTTGTTTACTAGACTAAGAAAGTCCATACTGAGCATGTGAGTAGAGTTTGAGTAATGCAGATTAAGAATGAGTTCATCATATTGATTCCTTCAGCCTGAATTCATCAGATCAAGTCCATTGTACATAGATCCATCAGAATGAGAGAATCAGGCCCAACCACATCAAACTGAGGATTCCAGACAAAACATTTGTGGAGCAGTTTGAAAAGTCTTTTTTTTGGATCAATTGTTTGTAAGATTTTTTTTAAACTGACAGGACTCAATATAATCATTCATATCAAGATATATAAGGTGTCTAATGATATTTGGAACAAGTTATATTTAATTATTTATAATAGTGAATTTCCATAAACCCATTAGAGAGAATATGGAAAGGACGTGGGTTCTCACATTGAGGATGAACCTTGTAAAACTCATGTTCTTTACTTTCTTTCATAATTTTTCATGCATGAGTATTTAATAAAATATGATAAGGTAATGAACTTTAACAATTTTCAGTGGTTATGTTTCTAAAAGTTTTGAAACTTATAAAATTATACAACTGATATAACCCCCCATTCTCAGTTGTTATTCGATCATTTGGGACTTCAATTCCCAAATATTGAAGTTGAGAAGTTTGATGAAGAGAATGATTTTAGTTTGAGGAGAATTAAAATACATGTATTTCTTGTCACAAATAAACTCACAAATTCTTTGTACAATTCTAAAAAATCAATCAACACCATGTTATCTAAAGGTCGGGTAACAAATTATTACATTGATGTCGACCCTAGTATTCATGAAAGATCTCACAACCCATTGTTGTTAATCTTAGCTGATAAATTCTTGCGCAATGCAGCCCAAGAGTATTTTACTAAATTTGTTTGGTTAGAATTAGAATTTTTATAGATTACTCAGTCTCTTATTGGAAGTATATATAAGAATATGTAACATTAAAATTATAAAATTATTCTTGGAACCTCTATATAGGTTCATTTGGTTGAATTTAATAAAGTTATGATTGATTTAGATAATATAATTGTAAACATAGGAGATGAAGAGCAGACTATTATTTTATTGACCACCATGGATGATTTGTGTAAGATTCTATGATGTATGATAGAGAGTCAATTACTCAAGAGGAAGTAAAGGTTGATTTTTTTCCAAAGGATATTCAAATCCATGGTCAAAATATAGAGGCTAGTGGGATAAAATCAGAGACTGAGAAATAGTGTCAAGGAGAAGAAGGATGAAAATCAGTTTAGGAATTTTAGGTTCTATAATTTTAGTAAAAGTGGTCATATTAAAAGGTAATTTTATGATATTATGTTTTGGGATGGTGTATAAATGAGACCCCTTGAGCGGATACGCATACTCCTTCTCACGAGGCGAGGGTTTTCGTCTTCAGAGTCATTACCTCCCCTCCTCTAGAGTGACTCAGTGCGGCTCGACATCGGCGTCCTTCGTCTCGGTGTTAACATGTTTTGATGTGGTGAGGCTTATGTCTTAAAATGCTCAGGTGAGGCTCCAGATTCTTTAGTCCCAGCACATCAGATTGATGAAGGCCCTTGCAAGGATCTAACTTTGACAACCCTGGGCGATGACTCGACGAAGTCTCAGGCAAGGTCCTGGTGTGTCTCAACATTGGATCTTATCTCAACATTGGCAGGCGAAGGCTTTGACATGGATTCTGGACCATCTTCGGTGTGTCTTGGTGTCATCCCCAGAGTGGTATGGAGGGGGGAGGATTTCTTTGTGTAGGATTTCAACAGTCCTGTAGTTCTTCTTGCAGGTCCAATATTGATGATTTTTTCATTTTTTGTTGATTTCATTGAAATGGTGGATCTGTTGTGCGGTGGTTGGTTCATCTCTATCACTCCCCGTTGGTTTTCTCCCCCATTTACTGTGGTATTATTTCATTGGAATTCGGTGAGGGTGTATTTACAGTCCATATCTGAGAAGATCCACACCCAGAGTGGCATTTCTAGTTCAGAGCGGCCCGAAACCCCTCATTGGAGACATTCCCTTGGTGAGGTGTTGGGTCATCTAGTCCCATGTGATGATGTCTTAGCTTCGTGTTCCTTGTATCATATTTTGGTTTCTCTAATGACTATAGTGGTGGTGGGATTCACGAGGAGCGTGGTGGGGATCATCTGGGTTTCTATCTTGGTGGAGGTTGACTTGTGAAGCTTCATGGTGAAGGGGTGTTGTGAAGGTTTTCTATGTGATTTTGATGATTTTTGGCATCATGATATGATTTTTATGGTGGTTATTTCCTTGTGGCCCTGCGATTCATGGTTTGAGGAATGAAACAACTAGTTCTCTTAAAAGGGGTTTCTCCAAATGAGGTTCATAGCAGAGAGTTTTCTCCTAGTCATTTCTATTTGGAATTGGATGTTTGAGAGGGTATGCAATTTCCATCGGTACCAGGCCCATGAATTTATGCATGGGACAACTAGCCTAGCAGCGATGAGTAGGAGGAATATGATCTTAATGTTTTTGATGCTAGGTAGGGGCTCTTCTGTATAGGATTGGATGAGTTTTTTGGCCTTGAAATTTTATATCGTGGTGGTTTGGTTGTTTTTATGGCATTGATGTCATGTTGGGTTCCCCTTCAGCCCTTAAAAGGGGGTTTATGCTAATAAAAAAAAATTATTTTTCAATCAGTTTAGGGATGGTTGACCTCAGTCGAATGTGGTAAAATAACACAGTTTTGATAGTGCATATGTCTTTTAGAGTCCACTAGTCTCCTTAGTGTTGATTTAGGGTGTATCTCTAGGTTTTATTTATTTTGCAATCCTTGGATGTCTTTTCATGTGATCTATATGGGGCCAGTTGGAAGGAAGGCTATGTGTGGGGATAGATTGTATTGTTCTATTTAAGTCCAAGTAGAGAGTGCTATTGTTAGGTTTTGGTGTGTGAATTGTTTTCCAGTCAAGTGTTGGGATTTCCAAAAGTTAAGTCTCTAAAAGTTACACCATGGAACTAGATGTGGACAAAACACCTTCCCCATGGAAGTCTAGTTTCAGTACAACAAGTGTAGTTGAGTGTAAGTTAGCTTATAATTAGTGACAACAATAGTGTTCAAGTGTGTGAATGTTAAAAAAGGGACATACAAAAGCAAGCACTTGGGCGCCACCATATTATAGAGGAAGAAGTGACATAGATAGAAGGTGTATGTTCTGGATGCGACATAAAAGGTATAAATGATTTGGATGTTAGCTATTCCATCATATTGGGATCCAAATAAATATAAGTCTGAGTTATGGGAAGTTTTAGGAAACAAAGGGAAAGCTTACTCCTGATGCTTTTGGATGTTAACACTATTCACTAAATGGATTGGTTGAGGTGGATATGTTCTTTTAATGAGTGTAAGAATGATTGTAGTGATAGGATTGAATTATAATTCCCTCCATGGAGATCATAAGGCAATGTAATCGGGTGTTACCAATTGATTTTAGGGGAGGTCATCTATAAATATGAGCTAAGGAACATAATTTCCATATCCATGAAGAGGATGATTGACTGAAGAGTGGAGTGTGGAAATTGCACATAGCTTGAAAGGAAGGAGGTTGGGATTGCATCTGTACCCTTGTCAAACATTCCTATGGAAAACTTGTGACAAGAGATCATTGTGGGAAGGTGTTGCCACAATTCTTTTAGTAGGGTGTCTGGAAGGATGGAGTCCCTTATAACTCAGGTTGGGTAGGGTTACCAGAATATGATTCTCCCTTGTAACTCAGTTTCTACCTTAATGAAATATACAGTGTGTTCTGTCACGGAGTATGACTAATGTTTGAACCACATTATTCCATTGTGTTGTGTCTTTTTATTTATGTCGTGTAGTTTGTTTCTTTCATGTTTATTGCCTAGGGAGGTTCTTTTATGGGTTTTTTCATATGAATTGTGGTGTGGTGGATTAAGTGTGGCGTGAATTATAAGTTTCATATACATCATAGTCATGGGGTCCTGTTCTGGTATGATAGCTTTTGGAACCTACTTTCGTTGTGGGTAATCTTTTTGGGGGTTTAAATTTCAAAACATTGAGGTATGTCTAACTAAAAAAGTGGTGTAAAATCTTGGATGAAATGCTTTAGATGAGAAAAACCTAGAAAATGTGTTTCAGATCTTGTTTCAATAGTATCATTCTGTCCTTATACTTAAAATAATTCCATAATACAGTCCCAACCCTTACATTTTTCAGATTTCAGTAAGAGCAAATAATTTTCTTAGGACAGTGTTGCAATGAGTAAAGTCTAGTTTGATGTTAGATAGTGGATGATTTGGACTTTATAAGATTATATTTTTCTACTCCTAGGGAGTTCATAAGTTTTGTTGTTGATGATTTATCTATAAGTGAGTTTTTTTAGTAAAATGGGAAACCAAAATAGGAAATAAAAAGGAAATGTTCCCAATGGTGTGTCCAAGAATAATGAAACATGTTCCAGAAGGTGGGGGGGGGGGTTCAATGGTAAATTTGATGAAAAAAACTATGATATGATTATGGTGAAGGAATAATGAGTCAAAAGAATTCAATTAGTTCCCCTATTCCACATCTATAATTGTAAAACAAAAAGGGAGATTGCAGTAGGACCGCTAAGACTAGGATATATGATTTGTAATGGTAGCTTACAAAGGTTCAACAAATTATATGGTTTAGAGGAGGTGGTTTTATGATACCAAGTTTTTTATATCCCACTTGAGTTAGGACTTTGATTTTGGGGTTCTCATCACTCTTAATATCCAAGAAAAAGAGTAAGTGTTTATTTTTGAAAGCTTAATTCGGAAATCACTGATGATTCTTGGAGAAGTTGCAGTTACATCTAGATAAGGAATGAATAAAGGAGTGAGGAATGGTCCCAAACAATTATAATTTGACTCCAATAACTAGATATAAGATTTTTTGGGTGGGGGTTCATAGTTGTGAAAAAGTTTAGAAGACAAATATTTGTTTCTAAATGAATTATTTTAGGAGTGTTGCATGATAGAAGAATTTTTTTTAGAAGATGGTGGATGTGGCATGGGAATATCATTTACATGAAATTGAGAGGCATATGTGTTTTTTTCCTAGAAGGGGAGGCACCAGTGGATTAAAACTTTGGCCAGTTCTGGTTATTCTCATGGAACCATTGCACTTCATACTTTATTCAACGAGGCAACATGAAAGTGCATGTGTCCTTAAGCATAATTTTGAGGGATGTTAAGTGACCTTATAAAGAAGAACCATGTTTCATAGATACTAGAGGATAAAATATATTCTTAAAGATTGTATCTAAGAGGATGAGAGACTTAGAAGAAAGTAGGTGTTCTAAAATCTATATTGGTGGGGTTTCCTACAGTTGTTGGTGACTGAACCCGGAATACTAGAAGGTGTCACAGATTGGATGATGACTTCATTGAGAAAATATATTTTCAAAATAATCCAAGTTCCATAAGTTTGGATGGTTTATTTCTCCCATCCAAAAAGTTTTTGAGAAGTCATCTATGACCATGACGATGTCGAAAGAGGGATAACCCCAAGTCCTGATCATGTTTTTCTTTTCAAGGAGTGGTGATAAAGATTTTTTTGTTCTAGACTATATGGAAATAGATTTCATAAAGTCATTAGTGCATTAGAAGGACATATATAATGGAGGTGATCCTTAATGGTTTTGGACCTGGTGGAAATGTAGCAGGAAAAAAAGGACTAGTTCATGCCTTGGTTGCACTGAGAATTGGGTATCATAACATACCATAATTTTTTTTCATGGGAATTCATTAGTCCATTGATACTATAATTTTTGGAATTTATAATTTTAATGGAAGTTAGTTCTTGTGATATCTATGAAGTTCATTGTATTATAAGTTATCTATTATAAGTTTTATAATCTCAATGATAGAGTTTGGAAAGCATATATTCCAAAAGTATCATGATGATGGACTTAGTACATGACATAAATTGTTGATGGTGTTTTAAAAAATTAGAATAGAAGCTCTAACCTACTTGCTTTAGTTGAAAGTCCATGGAATAATTTAGGAATTTTTATGATTTTAACAGAATGAGTGATTAGAGTCTATAAGACTGGAATCATTCATAAACCCTTTAAATAGTAGTAACCTAATAGGTTATCTCTAACATTTTTCTGTCAAAGAATAAATCATTACCCAATGCATTGGAAAGATATGTCCTCAGCTCACCAATCATCATCTATAATTCCAAAGTACTATATAATGAAGAAAAAATTTATAATATTTCACTTTTTCATTATAAAACCCTTAAAAACTCATTTGAACCCATAAACAAATCACTTTTAATTTTCATATAAAAATTAGGATAAATATTCTCTTCTTTTGAGAACTCTTAAAAATGAAAAATTCATAGAATAATGAGAATATGATATTCTTTGAAAAACCATGAAAATTTTTAGAGGAATATTGATAATGAATAATTTCTATGATGATAAGAAAATTAGATCATGTGGTAAATTTAAGAAAAATATTCCTTTTCACTTTGGTAAAAAGAGAAAAAAGTGCCCTATACAGAAAAAGTTAAAAATATTACATTTTTAAAACCTATTTAAAAATTCAAGGATAGTTTAAAATGACTTAAAAAATAATTGGAGTATAGATAAGAATATTATTGAAACATTTTGAATAATATATATATATATATATATATATATAATAGAAATATTTTGAAAGAAAAAAATTTAAAGCAATGTTTTAAATAAAAAACCATTACTTTGAGTTACATCTACTTCATACATTATCTAACACATGAATAACAAAATTATATTAATCATTTAAAAGTTGAGTCTGAATGATTAGTTTATTTGGGAAAAGGGGATATAATACCAGGAAAACCAGGAAATAAGAAATGTAGGGATTACTAGACAAGACTTGAACTCAAGACCTCACTAGGACCCATAGGGAAAACTACCACTGAGCCGCACCCTGGGAGAAATTATATTAATTATTTAATTTCTTAAAAACCTCTTTTATATTCATTCTATAAATAACTTGACCCTAATATTCTAGAGTCAAAGATTAATTTATTAAATTGAAATTAGATACATGTAATCACATCCCTAAGGACCGAATAGTTTAGTAGTATGGGAAAACTAGATACATACTTGAATCTCACACTAAAATTGAAAAATTAAAATAAAACACAATATTTTCTTTGAAAACACCATTATTACCTTTATAATATCCCTAAATATCAATCATAATAAACTTAATAGAATTTTTAGGAAAGGAAACATTAGAAAGGGGTATGCTCAGATGCTTAGTAAGGGTATGTGTATAATGGAAGCTAACACAAAGTAAATAAAAGACGAATAATTTGGATGGGATAAAAAAATAATAAAATATAACATATAAATAATACCATAAAATAGGGGACTAAATCCAAGGATAATATAACAACATAAATAATCACATGGATAATAATAACTAGCTTCATAGTGATTGAATTCATAATGCAGGATATCATAAACTTACCATCAAGGCCCCGCTCCAAGACATATTACATAAATGGGTAAGGACTTGGCCAAATAACCAAACCAGTTTGTCTCATGAGACCCACCAATTCATAAAGGGGCTATATCATGACTTCCCCATCACTTACTAAGTCTAATTCATTCATCATATGAAAGGCATGAAACATAATAAATGTAAACATTTGTTTTGAAAAACTAGACTATGAGATGTTAATAATTTCCACAATCAATAAACATAATCATAAAACATATAGAGTAATATGGGGAATGGTATCAAAATTTTACATCCCCATTAAATCATAATATTCATCAAATAATGTTGACATGGATAAATATACTTTCAAATGATCAGTGGAATATTTTTAGAAGAAAATACCCATTTTCACTTTAAAATCACTTATTTAAAATAAAAAATCCAAAATATTATGGAAAACATTTTTTTGAAATAAAATTATAAACTTTTAAATGATTCTTTAAATTAATGAGAATTCATGATGGTGGGAAATTTTGTTCATTCCATACAAGTTAAAAAAACATTCCTTTCACACTTTTGTAAAATGGTCAAAAGAACCTCATTCAAAAAATGTCAAGAAGATTAATTTAAAACCATTTTTAAAAATAAAACATGGGTAAAAATTTCTTTAATAAATCATTGTATAATATGAAAAACATTATTTTATTAATTTTATTTAAAATATGGACATTGAATAGAAAGATTCCCGACCCAGTAGAAAAACAAGGTCGATTTTCCTTAAAAAAATAGTTTGGTATCTTGAGTCCTTAAAGAGATTAAATTAAAATAAAAACTTTAAATTTATATAGATTACCAAATTATAATAAAATTTATTGGTTTTAATATATAAATATTAAATAATTCCCCCAATTGATACTTAAATATAAACAATCTTAAATAATAATGAGATTGTGAAATAAACCATTACCTCAGATTCAACTTCTTTCGTATGTGTCCAAAACTACTATATAATAAATATATATTTATTATAAATATATTCAATAATAATACTCATATATATCATACCATATATTATTTACTTATGATATTTTATCACCTGTTTATTAACAATTCTTTGTTAAAATCATAGTTCTGGGTGATAACTCCTTCATTATTCATGTATGTTTTGGTTCAATAGTTTTGGTTATTATACTTTGATTATGGATCTATCATATAAAGAATTTTTATTATGTTATAAATATCCTATATATTCATTATATATGTATTTATATTAATTTATAAAAATTTAATTACACCGTTTATGGAGAAAGTAGTTAGTACGTATGCATGAACATTGTTTTCACTTTTTGACGGATGGAATGAAAGAAAGGTAAATAATAATTCACATTAATAGAATAATTATTATATAATATAAATTATATATATTAATAAAATCCATCCTCATTACCATCCATGTAAAAATAAAAAGAAAAACAGACCACATCGCTTTATGGAGGCGGTAGTTCACACGTACGCATGAGCGATGTTATCATTTTCCAACAGATTGAAAGGTAAGAAGTTAAATGTGATATTATTATTAAAAAATCATAATTATTTCATGAATATAATATATAAAAATTAAACCTATTATAATACCCATAAATAAAATATGGTGATGAAAAATGTATTGTATCGCTACGTGGAGACGGTAAGCCGTACGTATGCATGAGTGATACTTTCACTTATCATTTGATTGATAAAAGGGTGGATAATGGTGGTTTAATAATCATAGTAACATTTTAGTATTTTTTTTAATAATAAATTTATTATTTTATGATAAATACCCTAGATTTATAGGAGGTTGAAGAAGAAATAAATTGAAAGAGTTTAGGAAAGACAATTACCTTTTCTCTTGGAGACCTCATTTAGATCCTTTCTTAAGCAACCTAGGGTTGGTATTTTGGGGATACCAACATATCCATAACTTGGATAAGGATTTTTATAAGAGTAATGGATAGGTATTTTTTGATATAGGTTTCTCAATGTGGTGTAAATAAGTGAAGGAAGGGGTGTCCTTTTATAAGGGAAGGAAAAGACACACTTAGAATTATTAAAAAGATTAAAATGTAACTAAGTCATTCTCAATAAAAATTCTTCCAAATGCATATATATTAAAATATAAGGTCATATATGGTTTAAAAATCATAAAAATATAAAATTTGGATAGTTTTAATTAGTATTTTAAACCTTATCTTTTAGTTTAATCCCTTAGTTGAAATATTTTAACCTTAGTCACGGTAACAACTTTTTCACACTTAAGGGGTTACAATTTTAATTATAAGGTGAATATTGGATAATAAATGAAAAAGATATGAAATTTTCAACTATATATTATCCAAAATTTCCTACTTAAATATTTTAATTATTTTTAAATTATTTAATAAATATTATTTTGATAAAATATCATTAATGTCAATTTTGACACTATTAATTTAATTTGATTTAAAATACATAAATATAAAGTTGTAATTATAATATAACACTTTAAAAAAAACTAATATGTCATAATAATATATAAAATTCTTATAATAATATAAATTATTCAAATTATATCAATTTTAATATTTTTAAAATCATTTATTTTATTTTATTCGTTAATTGAATAAATACTATGTTAGTGCTACATAAGAATTTAAGGTAATTATATAATTAATAAAAATTAAAAATAAGTTTCCATAATTAAAATAATTTCATTATTATAAAAATATACATTTATATTCATTCATAACTTTCTTTTTTTCCCATGTGGACACATAAGAAAAATTTATAACTAAGAGAGTGATACTTTGTAACTCTCTTTGCTTTAAGTATTATATAGGTAATTTTCATAGAAAAGTGTCCATTAAAAAACTAAAATTAGATCCTAAGGTGATAACGTTGTAATAAAATTCATCCAATTAGAATTATAAAGAAAAATTATGGCCTTATCACTTAGTTTTAACCTAGATTAACCCGATTTACTATTTACCAAGGTGATAAATTTTACCACAGTTATTATTCCTAATGCCTAAAAATATAAGGGACCCATTTGAAAAATTTGAACCTACTAATTCCAAATATATAATCAATTTTATCAAATTAAATACCTATACGTTTTATAAATTAATTTAAAACATGTTTACAAAATGCGCTAAAAACCACTTTTATAAAAATACAATTTTTAAGAATAAAATTGGATTTATTATTATCCCATGAATAGTAAAAATAATATATGGATGTTAATTTTTTTTATTAAATATATAAAATATAAATTTTATTAAAAATAATTCCTCAATACTGATAAATTTAATTTATTAAGATAAAATCATGTTACGCGAATAATACATTTTTTTATAAAAAGCTCTCTTTTACTTTAAAATGATTTTTTTATTTCCATTTCTAATAAATTGATAATAGATGAATGTAATTTTTTTATAATTTAGTTATTCCTATTAATATCTAAAAATTTAATAGCTATGTTATGATGATATACTATATTATGTTTCATTTAGACTTGGGGTTGCGTGTATCACAAGCTATCAAAGAGACTTAATTTATTTAAAAAGAAATATATTGTCACGACCCGCCTTCACCAAAAGGAGGGAAGGGTAAGAAGATTTCCAGACTCTTCTTTCTTCAAGTTGAAGGAGAGATAATGACCCCCAAAACCCGCCTTCAATAGATCCCGAAGTGGTGACCAGCACCAAGGGTATAAAATCGCTCACTAAATGGAAGGCATTACCCTTTTTCTTTTTATAGGATCAGGAGATAGAATGGTAAATACCAACAACACCAAAATCGGAAAGTAAAAGTAAACCCAACAACCATTCCCAATGCATGTTACAAAAGTAAAAATCCACAAAGTACAAAGTGACTACAAAGATAAAGTACCAAAGAAAGAAAATCAGTAACTGCAACTGTCTGAAGGTCTTGCACTAGTACGGTCCTGCGTGATCCCCGAAGTCCTCCTGGAAACCTAAAAGCAGTTTTATATACATAGGGTGAGCATACAAGTATACTCAGTAGGGAAAACCAAAGACTCTCGTGCACAAGTGGGGGAACGTACTAAAGTCCTGTGAGAAAAAGAGTAAACCAAAGGTAAACTACCCACCCAATCCTCACCAAGGCACACTCCCCAAATAACGCAAGTTAAGTAATATATATATATATTAAGAGAACATCGATGTTTGGGTACCCCGCGCCACTTTCCCACTTGTTATTGAAGACATCCTACGCATCGAACCAATCCCGCCATTCTCACCGCAGTACCACTGCCGCACCTCGCCCACACACACCTGGGCCACAACCTCACGTAGTCCCACTGCCAAACCCTGCCCGCACACACCTGGGCCACAACTGTCACACGTAACCACACCTGTAAACACCTAGGCCAGAACAACCATCGCCACGCCCGAAGACACCTGGGCTAGAAGATCCACTGCCACGCCCGAAGACACCTGGGCCTCATCCCGAAGATACTTGGGAAACTACCTTCCCGCACACACCTGGGCCATAACCACCACACAACCCCGCCCAAAGGTTCTTTGGCTAATAATGGACCTCATGCCATCCCAGCCTGCCCGAAGATACTTGGGCTATCCGGGAAAGGGAGCAGAAAAGGAGATAATAACCAGCCACTAATAATAGTGTTGGGAAAAACACCCTCCCCCATGAAATGGGGGTGTTCGGCACTGAGTGCTCAACTTGGGTGGGGCACAAATAAGAAACAAAAAACTACAAGTATATATGTAGGTAACAAGCACTCCCCAAAGTTTAGGTTTTTTAGCCAGCCTAAGGAACGAAAACAACACTCAAGTCCAAGTCACAACTCATACCAAACGAAACCCATTTGTCCCATATTTATTTTCATGTTCAGTAAAAATGTTTAATTAAGTTTTGCACCTACTTGGGCAACTAGTAAGCATAGGCACAAGTCCAGGAAAGTAAACAGTCAAGCATTAACTACAACATCCACAACCTATTCTCTCGTAAATCCACAACAACCAAGGGAAACTCCAAGATATAGCCCCATGTCCAATACCCAGGAGCCAAAAGGTTTCTCAACAACAGAGGATCCCAACCTAATTCATGATATAAACAAGTTAACCACCTGGTCTTAAAATTCACAACCACTGAAAGCATAACACATGGGATCCCATCCCCAAATTCACAACCACCGAGAGTATAATAACAGGGGATCCCATCCCCACCCACATCACCCAGCAAATGGACCGTGAAGAAAAAACAACCAACCCACCACCACTAAGCAGGCCCATGCCGGTATTTTCAGATTTATAAGATTTAACACACTCCATGATTTTGATTTCCGTGTGCTTTAACCAGGGTTATCATAGAAGGATTGATCCTGGTGCCTCAATTTATTTAGCCGGATATACGTGATCAACCAATTTACTTTTCACAGCAGGAGTTCACAACTACAAAACAAGCCATTTAAACATCACAAGGGGTTCATTAGTGCACAGAGAAAGACCACCAACGACCATGATTTTCAGTAGGCGTAAGCCTACACAATTCATAAAATAAGATCATAAAACAGATCAGCATCAAAATCATCATCAAACACAGCCCCCCTCATTCTTTATAGAATCCGTTCATTATCTTTGTTTAGGTTTGGTTCATCCAATTCCACAGAATCAAAAGCATGCCCACCCCGCATGATACACAAATGGAGAGACGAAGGAGAAATTCCCTACCTGTTGATCAACGATCGATGCTAAGGCCAGGCGCGGAACTTCACGGATAGCGATGCGGCTCGTCCGAACGAAAAGATGCTCGTTTAAAGGGTAATCCTAGCACAGGGTGATCGAGAAAAGAAACCTAGGAGACCCCTTTTTGTTTATAAAGGCCGAGAACGGTTGAGATACCAATGTGTAACCGCGTAAGGAGTGGGGGTCGTGGTTTGACCACGCGGCCCCACACGTTATTTAAGGGTCAGGTAGTTTAAACCTATACACACACCATTAATTCATTAAATATTTAATTAAAACATTTATGGGAATTACTAGGATTTAAAACAAGCTTTAAAGGGGTCAAAATAGGGTTTAAAACCCAATTTGTGCAAAAGGAGCAGAAAGACCCTGTGGGGGTAGGCGAGAGCCACCGGTAGCAGAGCTATCGGTAGGCTACAATGACCAGTAGACCAAGATACTGATAGGCAGTAGCCACCGGTAGACCGAGCTACTGGTAGACAGAGCTACCGGTAGCTGCATCTACCGGTGGACCGAGCTACCAGTAGACAGAGCTACCAGTCGGATGTGGCTACCAGTAGACTGAGCTACCTGTAGGCCTACTACCGGTAGGCTAAGGCTACCGGTAGGCCTACCATTACTCCAAACTTCACCGAGATTCCCAGACCAAAAAACCCAACTTGAGATTTTCACAAAGTAATGGACCCCAAAAACCCGGGCCATTACATTTGATACCTCTTAAACGATTCTCGTCCTTGAGAATTAAAACAAAATCAAAACAACCGAGAAAGAAAGAGAGGGTCCGAAAAACCACCTCGAAAGATACCTCTTAGGAGTGAACCCTGTTTTTAACTAAGAACACCTTCTTGTCAAGAACCAAACAATATACCATGCCAACTGCCCAGCCATGCGAGTTAGGGAGTCTCTTTCCCCCATGTCAAGATATTATCCGCTTTGGGTGGCACTGACTCGCCCGCACGGGTTTAATCGCATCCACCTTAATGTGTCTTGATTAAGGGTTGGGTACTCCCCTCCCCATAGCCAGGTCTTTTCACACACATTCAGAGGAAAGAAAACCAGTATTTCATAGCCAACAAGGTAAAACATTCTACCACAATGACTATAAACTGAATAGTACAAAACTCAAAACAACTCTAGGTACTGGGCACACATATGTGCTTCCCTCTCCCATGTACTCTCCTCAAGCCCACTATGTCTCCATAACACACAAACTAAGGGAATGGTTTTCCCACGAAGCACCTTCTCTTTGCGATCCTCGATCATCACTGGTCTCTCCACAAAATTCACGTCATCCTTGATGTCTATCTCTCCCTATATGAGGATGTGTGAATCGTCGTGCAGATACCGATGGAGCTAGGACACATGGAATAAATCATGGATCCTCAGTAGCGGCGGTGGTAACGCTAGCTGATAATCCACTTTTCCCACCCACCGCAACACTTCAAAGGGTCTGATGAACCTCGGAGAAATCTTACTCCCTTTGCCAAACCTCCGTTGTCCACACCAAGGGGAGACCTTCAAGAACACGTGGTCTCCAAACTCAAACTCCAAGGGACTCCTCCTGGTTTCAGCATACAACTTCTGTCAGTCCTGGGCCACCTTCATCCTTTCCCGTATAATCTGAACCTTCCCCGTCGTGCTCTGCACCACCTCCAGGCCAAGGATGCCTACCTCTCCTACTGTGGTCCAATACACAGGTGAACAGAATGGACTCTCGTACAAGGCTTAAAATGGGGCCATACCAATGGTATAGTGATAACTATTATTGTAGGTGAACTCTACAAGAGGTAAGTGTCACACCCATGATCCTCCTAAGTCCAGAACACATGCCCGCAGCATATCCTCCAACGTCTGGATGGTGCGCTCTATCTTCCCATATGTCTGGGGGTGGAAAGCAGTGCTAAGGCATAACTAGGTGCCAAAAGCATGCTGCAAAACCCTCCAGACTCGTGAGGTAAAACGTGCATCCCTATCTGAGACTATGGACCTCGAAACTCCATGCAACCAAACCACCTCATCCACGTACTTTCATTCCAAAGAATCCACTGCACTCGACTCCTTAATTGCCAGAAAGTGAGCCGATTTCGTCAACTGGTCCACTACCACCCAGATGGAATCGTTTCCCCCTTGGACCTTGGGTAGTCCTGTGATGAAATCCATCGATATTTCATCCCACTTCCACTCGGGGACATCTAGAGACTGCAGTAGGCCGCCTAGAACTCGGTGTTTAGCCTTCACTTGCTGACACACTAAGCACTTGGCCACAAACTCTACCACTACTTGCTTTACTCCGGGCCACCAAAACTATCTATTCAGTTCTTGGTATATCTTGGAAACTCCTGGGTGTACCACCAGGGGTGAGTTGTGGGACTCATTGATAACCTTGCCGCACATTGCCTCTGAAAAAAATAGATTTCCCTAGAAAAGCATCCGGTTTTGGCCATCCTCCATCCATCCTTTCGGAGCATTTCTCTGGTCGACTCGGTCACGCATCACTTCGCACTCTGGGTCTCCCCATTGAGACTCCTACACTTTCTAAAACAGAGACGACTGCACTGTCATCTGATACAGGCAACCTCTACCACTATCCATCCTCGCATCCAGGTGCAAGGCAGCCAACTCCTCCATCGCCTTCCAGGCATCTGCCGACTCTCGGACCACATCCTTCTGCATCCTCCTGCTCAAGGAATTGGCCACTACATTACCCTTCCCTGAAGTGTAGGAAATGTCGAAGTCGTAATCCTGGAGGAACTCCATCCACCTCCACTACCGCAAGTTCAGGTCCCACTGGGAGAAGATATACCTCAAACTTTTGTGATCTGTGAAGACCACAAAGCATTCTCTAATGAGGTAATGCCGCCATAACTTTAGCACAAAAACGATGGATGTAAACTCCAGGTTGTGGGTGGCATAATTATGCTCATGAGGACGTAGATGCCTAGACCCATAAGAGATCACTCCTTGCTGCTGCATCAACACACATCCAAGGCCTTGCCCTGAAGCATCACAGAACACCTCATACGCCAACCCTTCTTCTGGTAACCTCAGTACTGGGGCACTAACCAACTTCCCCTTCAGATAGCTGAAGGATGACTCACACTGCTCACTCCACACGAAAACCTGGTCTTTCTTGGTCAGGGCTATCAGAGGGGATGCAACTCGGGAGAAGTTGGGTACGAACCTCCGATAGTAACCCGCCAGCCCAAGGAAACTACGGACCTCTGCCACATTCTTGGGTGCTGCCTAAGAAACAACTGCCTCAACCTTTGATGGGTCCACCGCTACCCCCTGCTCGGACACCACGTGCCCGAGGAAGTGCACTTCTCGTGTCTAAAATTTGCATTTTGACAACTTACTATAGAGCTGGTGCTGTCGGAGGACCTCCAAAACTGTCCTCAGGTGCTCCGCATGATCCTTATCTAATTTTGAATAGATCAGGATATCATCGATGAACATGACTAAGAACCGATCCAGGTACTCCCAGAAGATGGAGTTCATAAGCCCTATGAACACAGCTGGGGAGTTTGTAACACCAAAAGGCATGACTATGAACTCGAAGTGTCCATATCTACACTTGAAGGCCGTCTTCGGGATGTCTCCCTCCTTCACTATCAACTAGTGATACCCAGACCACAGGTCGATCTTCGAGAACCACCCTGCCCATTTCAGCTGGTTGAAAAGATAATCTATCCTCAGAAGAGGGTAGCGATTCTAGATTGTTACCTGATTCAGCCTCCTGTAGTCTATGCACAACCTAAGACCACCATCTTCCTTCTTTGCGAACAAGACTGGAGCACCCCACGATGATGCACTCAGTCGAACATAACCTCTCTTAATCACATCGTCAATATGAATATGCAACTCTCGTAGCTCCGAAGGTGCCATTCGGTAAGGAGCCATCGAGATCGAACAGGCACCAGACTGTAAGTCTATTCTGAACTTGATATCCCATCGAGGGGGTAGAGTCGTCACCTCCTCAGGAAATACGTCCATAAACTCATGGATGATCTCTGGCACCTCCACCATCTCAACATCTACTGACTCCACTGGCAGCTCGGCTAACAAGGAGAGGGGGGGTTCCTCTCGCCTGCTGCCCTTCTGATTGCTCCGCTCGTCGGTGAAAGTAACTCACCAGCCACCCAAGTCCGAGAACACAACCCTTCCTCAGAAATAGTCGATGACGGCACACACGGAGAACATCCAGTCGATGCCTAGGATGACATCGTATGGCTGTATCTGTAGCATAAGAAGATCCCTTACCGACTGATTTGGCCCTATCATCAGTCTGCATTCCCGACAAACATATAACAAGTCAGTCTGACCTCTGACTGGTGTTCTCAGAACTAGGGGCACTGGAAGTCTCTCGGCATCTAGACCCAAGGCACAGGCTAGACTGGGTTTAACAAAGGAGTACAAAGCTCCGGTATCAAACAAGGCATAAGCAAGGGTGATAAAAAAACTGATCGTACCTCGAACGAACTCCAACCCTACTTGAACTGATGCCTATGTGGCGTACAACTATCCACGCCCAACTCCTCTGCCCCTCTGCTGTCGGCCACCTCCCCGACCATGCCCCGGTCGAGGTCCTTGAGGAGCGCCCTGAGGTCGGCCTCCTCCTACAACGTATGCCCTCAGAGGAGTGGGAGCTCGTTGTCCCTCCTATTTCTGCTGGAAAGGCCTAGCTAAAAGCTGCTGCTGGGGCGGGTGCTGGGGCTGTCCTCCACCGTCGTACTGTACTCGGTATGGGCACTGACTCTGGAGATGTCTATGGCTCCCACAGACAAAGCACCGCGGTTCTGGGCCCGAAGGAAAAGGGCGAGGACCAGGGGACCGAGACTGGAACTACTGTGGCCTGCTTCCTGTTGGTCAGAACCTGGAGGGTCCTGACGCTGGAGGCCTGGTGCTGACGGCCTTCCCCTTCAATGTTCCCAGATGGATCCCCTCTCGTGACACACCTCCTAGAGTGTGCATCCTCTCCACCACTTCGGCCTTCTTCTGGACCTCCAAGTACGTCGGCAGGGAAAAGTGGGTAACAACATACTGGAGGGAGGGTCGGAGCGCCTCCTCTAAACGTCTTTCTCGAGACTCCTCGTCGGGAAGGAGATCCGGAGAAAAATATAGGAGGTCCTTGAACTTGATTCCTAGATCCCTCACTAACATAATCCCCTGCTGGAGAGAGAGTATCTCCTGTCTCTTTTCTGCCTTCATCGTCGAAGAGAGGAATTCTGCCTGGAACTCCTTCTCGAAATCCGCCCATGCCACCTCAGCCTCTCTCCTCTCCCCCAGGTAAAGTGTCCACCACTGACATGCCACTCCCCGAATCTGGCTGATGGCCAGAGGAACCCAGTACTCGGTCGGATCCCGGATCAAGCCGAAGGCTATCACTAGCTCATCTAGCCAGCCCTCCGTCTTCATATCAGAGGTGCTGCCCTCATACTTCTCAAGGGTCTGTCACTGTAAGGCCCAAAGTTTCTTCTGCCACTGGTCATCCTCCTCCTCTCGATCAGATCTCTACCGATCGGCCAAGGTAGTTTCTGGGGCCTCGATCGGCCGTACCAAACATGGTCGCCTTCCAGGTTCCATAGCTGCAAGGTAAACAAGGAATGCCTAAGCCCAAGTAGTGAAAAATATTTTTCTTAAAACTTCTTAAACATTTTATTTATTCTTAATTCCCAAGACACCCCAGAAACACTAGAACACAAGTCATTATGATGCATTTACTTTTCCTAGGGTCTCTCTACCCTGCAACCAGCATGGACTTACTTGGTCATTCGGTAGGCCCAGAGTCCTTGAATCGGATCACGGGGGCCCTAAAATCCCATGTCCTAGCTGGTCTTCCCTGGCCTAATTCATGCACCAAGGTCACCCAAAACTGTTTCCCTACCATCCCATGCAATCCTCACTGTTCCTAACTCCAGGCTCTATCCTATCTCTCAACCATACCTCTCATACCATTCTGTCATGACCCGCCTTCACCAAAAGGAGGGAAGGGTCAACAGATTGCCAGGCCCTTCCTTCTTCAAGTTGAAGGAGAGATAATGACCCCTGAAACCCACCTTCAATAGATCTCGGAGTGGCGACCAACACCAAGGGTATAAAATTGCTCACTAAATGGAAGGCATTACCCTTTTTCTTTTAATAGGATCGGAAGATAGAATGGTAATTCCCAACAACACCAAAAGCGGAAAGTAAAAGTAAACCCAACAACCATTCCCAATACATGTTACAAAAGTAAAAAACCACAAAGTACAAAGTGAATACAAAGATAAAGTAACAAAGAAAGAAAAGAAGTAACTGCAACTATCTGAAGGTCCCGCGCTAGTACGACCCCGCGCGATCCCTGAAGTCCTCCTGGAAACCTGAAAGCAGTTTTATATACATAGGGTGAGCATACAAGTATACTTAGAAGGGAAAACCAAAGACTCTTATGCACAAGTGGGGGAACGTACTAAAGTCCCATGAGAAAAAGAGTAAACCAAAGATAAACTACCCACCCAAGCCTCACCAAGGAACACTCCCCAAATAACACAAGTTAAGTAATATATATATATTAAGAGAACATCGATGTTTGGGAACCCCACGCTACTTTCCCACTGGTTATTGAAGACATCCTACGCATCAAACCAATCCCTCCATTCTCACCGCAGTCCCAATGCCGCACCCTGCCCGCACACACCTGGGCCACAACCTCACGCAGTCCCACTACCAAACCCCACCCGCAAACACCTGGGCCACAACTATCACATGTAACCATGCCTACAAACACCTAGGCCAGAACAACCACCGCCATGCCCGAAGACACCTGGGCTAGAAGATCCACTTCCATGCCCGAAGACACCTAGGCCTCATCCCAAAGATACTTGGGAAACTACCTTCCCACACACACCTGGGCCATAACCACCACACAACCCCGCCCGAAGGTTCTTGGGATAATAATGGACCTCAGGCCATCACAGCCTGCCCGAAGATACTTGGACTATCTGGGAAAGGGAGCAGAAAAGGAGCTAATAACCAGCCACTAATAATAGTGTTGGAAAAAACACCCTCCCCCATGAAATGGGGGTGTTCGGAACTGAGTGCTCAACTTGGGTGTGGCACGAATAAGAAACACAAAACTATAAGTATATATGTAGGTAACAAGCACTCCCCCAAGTTTAGGTTTTTCAGCCAGCCTAAGGAACCCAAACAACACTCAAGTCTGAGTCACAACTCATACCAAACGAAACCCATTTGTCCCATCTTTGTTTTCATGTTTAGTAATGATGTTTAATTAAGTTTTGCACCTACTTGGGAAACTAGTAAGCATATGCACAATTCCAGGAAAGAAAACAATCAAGAATTAACTACAACATCCACACCCGATTCTATCATAAATCCACAACAACCAAGGGAAACCCCAAGATATAGACCCATGTCCAATACCCAGGAGCCAAAATGTTTCTCAACAACAGAGGATCCCACCCCAATTCGTGATATAAACAAGGAAACCACCCGGTCTTAAAATTCACAACCATTGAAAGCATAACACAGGGGATCCCATCCCCAAATTCAAAACCACCGAGAGTATAATAACAGGGAATCCCATCCCCACCCACATCACCCAGCAAACGGCCCGTGAAGGAAAAACAGCCAAACCACCACCACTAAGAAGGACCATGACTGCATTTTCAGATTTATAAGATTTAACACACTCCATGATTTTTATTTCCGTGTGCTTTAACCGGGGTTATCATAGAAGGATTGATCCTGGTGCCTCAATTTATTTATCCAAATATACATGATTAACCAATTTCTTTTTCACAGCAGGAGTTCACAAATACTAAACAAGACATTTAAACATCACCAGGGGTTCATTAGTGCATAGAGAAAGACCACCAACAACCATGATTTTCAGTAGGCGTAAGCCCGCACAATTCATAGAAGAAGACCATAAAATAGAGCAGCATCAAAATCATCATCAAACACAGCCCCCCATCATTCTTTATAGAATCCGTTCATTATCTTTGTTTAGGTTTGGTTTATCCAATTCCATAGAATCAAAAGCATACCCACCCCACATGATACACAAAGGGAGATATGTAAAAGAAATTCCCTACCTGTTGATCAACGATCGATGCTAAGGCCGGGTGCGGAACATCACAGATAGCGATGCGACTCGTCCGAATGAAAAGATGCTCGTTTGAAGGGTACTCCTAGCACAGGGTGATCGAGAAAATAAACCTAGGAGACCCCTTTTTTTTTATAAAGGCTGGGAACGATTGAGATACTAATGTGGAACCGCGTAAGGAGCAGGGGTCGTGGGTTGACCACGCGGCCCCACACATTATTTAAGGGTCGGGTGGTTTAAACCTATGAACACACCATTAATTAATTAAATATTTAATTAAAACATTTATGGGCATTACCGGGCTTTAAAACAATATTTAAAGGGGTCAAAATAGGGTTTAAAACCCAATTTGCGCAAAACGAGCAGAAAGACCCTGTGGGGGTAGGTGAGAGCCACCGATAGCTAGGAGCTACCGGTGGCTGATAGCTACTGGTAGGCTGCAGCCACCAGTAGACCAAGCTACCGGTAGCTGCAGATACCGGTAGACCGAACTACCAGTAGACCGAGCTACTGGTAGGCTGCGACTACCGGTAGATCGAGCTACCGATAGGCCTGCTACCGATAGGCCTGCTACCGGTAGGATAAGGCTACCGATAGGCCTACCGTTACACCAAACTTCACCGAGATTCCCAGACCAGAAAACCCAACTTGAGATTTTCACAAAGTAATGGACCCCAAAAACCCGGGCCATTACATATATCAAAAAATTTCGGGGTGTTACATTCTTCCCAACTTAAAAAAATTTAATCCTCAAAATTTCTAGAATATAATCCCATAAAAAATTTGGGTATTTCTTCATCATAAATTCTTCAGGTTCCCATGTCACCTCTTATATCTCATGATTTCTCTAAAGTACCTTTACCAACTGAGTTTTATGATTCCTAAACACTTGTTCTCTAGTGTCCAAAATCTAGATAATATATTCACAATAAGATATATCAGTATCTAATTATATTTCTTCAAATACGAGTTCATGTGTTTTTTTGTCATGTACTTCCTTAACAATGATATATAGAACACATTATGTACTTCATAGATACTTGGTGGAATTTCCAAATGGTAAGCCCAAGCTCCAATTATTTCTAGAATTTCAAAAGGTCCAATGTATTTAGGGATTATTTTTCCCATATTATATAACCTTATAAAACCCTTCCATGGAGATACTTTCAATAAAACATGATCTCCCACTTAAAATTCCAAATATTTCCTCCGATTATAGGCATAAATCTTTTTCCTTCTTTGATCTACTTTGATATGTTCTTTAATAGTATTTAACTTTATCATTGTCTCATACAAAGCTCTAGGTCTATAGGCTTCCTTTCACCAAGTTCATCCCAACAAGTTAGACTACAAAATCACTTTTCATATAATCCTTCATACAATACCATTTGAATAATTTAATGGAAGTTATTATTATAAGAGAACTCTACTAAAGGTAAATAATGACCCGCATACCTTGAAAGTCAAGAGAGAATAACCTCAACATGTATTCTAATGTTTAGATAGTCCTTTTAGATTTCCCATAAATTTGAGGATAATAAGAAACACTCAAATAAAGCTAGGTATCAAGAGACCTCTGAAGACTTTTCCAGAATTTTGATGTAAATCATGGATCATGATCATACAAAATTGGAATAGGTGCACCATGAAGTATTAAAAATTAATTAATATAAATTTTTTCAAGGTGATCTAGAGGTAAATATTCCCTTATAGAGAAGAAATGTGTAGATTTGGTAAGGTGATCAATAATAACCCAAATTGCATCATTCTTTCTAGGATAATTTGGAAATATAGTGAAAAATTCCATAGTAATGTCATCCCATTTCCACATAAGAATAGGTAGAGGTTTCAAGAATCTTCTAGGATACTGTCTCCCAGCCTTTACCTATTGAAAAACCAAAAATATTGACATATAATCAATAATTTCATGCTTCATATTATAACTCAAAAAATATTCCTTCAAATATCTATACATCTTAGTGCTACTAGAGTGTATAGAAAAATTCGAGCTATGATCATCATCCAAAAATTCAATTTTCAACTTAGGTATAGATGGAACACATAATATCCTTCCAAATTTCAGAACACAATCTTTATAAATAAAGCCTATCAATTTTCCATCATTTATGAAATTAATTTTCTTTTGAAAATTCATATCATCAGGCTGAGAACTTTTTATATTTTCTAACAAATATGGTTTTTCAATCATTTGAAAAAGGAATGATGTCTCCCCTTCCTTAATATTCCCATATCCATCTTTACTAGATCCATGAACATAGGATCCCTATAAATCCTAATTTTGGTCAAGAATACATGATATTTATAGATTAATGCTTATAATACCTTATTTACTTCCCTAGATGGTAGTGTATTGAGAAATCATAATCCTTAAGTAGCTTAAGCCATCGTATTTTCATCATGTTGAGTTATTTCTAGGAAAAGATGTATTTTAGACTCTTATGATATATGTATATTTCAAATCCTTCACCATATAGATAATGTATCCATATATTTAGAGAAAAGATTACAGCTACTAACTCAAGATCATGGTTGAATAGTTTTTTTCATGAGTATTTAACTGCCTTAATGAATAGGTAATAACTTTATCATCCTTCATAAGGACACAACCAAGTCTCTTTTTCAATTAATCACTATTTATAAAAAATACATCATTTCCCTATGGTGGATTAAATATTAGATAATTCACCAATATATTCTTCAATTCTTGAAAACATTCTTCACATTCCCTTTTTCCATATGAACTTAACCCCTTTAGAAGTAAGCTTGGTTAACGGGTTAGAAAATCGTTTTTTTTAAAATTGATGATAGTAACCTAAAAAATCAATGAAACTACATATATCATTTATGTTCATTGGTGTAGGCCATTATTGTACTACCTTTGTTTTTCAAGATCAACTGAGATTTCATCCTTAGCGACAATAAGACTATGGAAAGAAATTTTCTAAATCTAGAATTCACACTTGATAAATTTTTCATATAACTATTTTCTTCTAAGAGTCTCAAGAATTATCATCAAGTGATTCTCATAGTCCTCATAGTTTTTAGAATACATCAAGATATCATAAATAAATACAAAAAAAATCAAGATGTTCCTTGAATACCCTATTCATTATATCCAAAACAACAGAGGCTACATTTTTTCAATACAAATGGAATTATTATAAAATCATAATGTCTATAACTTTTTTGAAATATTGTCTTTGAAATATATGCCTTATTTTCTCACAATTTATGATATCCATAACAAAGGTCAATATTTAAAAAATATTAACCTATATGAAGTTGATCAAATAAGTCATCAATGCGAGGAAAATGATACTTTTTATTTATCATAATAGCATTTATTTCCCTATAACCAAGGCATAGCCTCAAATACCCATATTTCTTCTTAATAAAAAGAATACGGGATCCCTAAGGTGAAACACTAGAGTCTTAAATTACTTATTACACAAATCATATAGTTGTTTCTCTAATTACACTAATTCCATAATGGGAATTCTATAGGGAGTCTTTGATATAAGTATTGCATTAAGGATTAAATCAATGTAAAACTTAACCTCATGCTCTGGTGGTTGTCTAGGTAATTTGTTAGAAAATACATCAATGTATTCTTATAATATAGGCACATTATCAATTTGAAGATTACATTTTTTATTTTTAGGCTATGTCTACTCTTCTTCTCCAAGAATCTTATTTAGAAGAGTTATTGGGGGTGGATCTAAACATGACTCAGATGATGAAGTCTCTCCTCTAAAGATAAGGAATTACACATCTTCATCACAACTCATAATTCAATTTTATTTATAATAAATTTTTGTATGATATTTTGAAATCCAGTCCATACCAATGAATATATCTAATTATAATATAGTTATATTATTAAAGTTAGTAAATAGGGTATATTTATGTGTCATAATGGGAACCGACTCACACATCCTTATTATGGTGAGACTTCCACTAAGAGTCTTAACTGATAAAAAATTCCTTAAGGTGGTAGGGAAATATGTAATTTTATTAGAAAAAATGGAATATATAAAAGAGTGTGAAGATATATAATCAAATAAAGAATTATTCAAATTTGAGTCAATGATTATAGTATATTCAACGACATCTTTAGGAACTTCAAACTCAGATGTTGCGATCACATAATCTTGGACTTGATTCCTTGGACTTTTTTGGGTAAAATTACCTTGATTTATAGGACAATCATTTGAATAGTTCCCTATATCCTTATAGTTGAAGCATTGAATAATGGTCATTTCTTTCTTTACCCTACAATCATAATCCTGGTGGTATTTATCTCCACACATGAAGAAAAATCTTATTACCAACACACATGTTACCCAACATTTTATTACAAATTTATTACAAGTTGGAAATTACACCCTTCCCTTCTTCCCTTTTGCTATATTTACTTTTCTAGAGTGTTTAGTTACCCTTTTCTCATATTTATTTCTTTTGAAGTCATAATACTTGGAGAATTATTTCTCTGTATTGATAGAACATAATACTATTTCCTTGTATGATAAGAAAGTTTTGGAGACTAGTGCCCTTTAAAGGATTGGATTTATAATATCAAATAAAAAACCAATATTACTCTTTGAGTTACTTAAATAGTCACTAATATGCCTTGATAACCTTATATAGTTGAATTCATACTTAGGAATATTTTCCTCTTCCTTTTGTCTCAGAATCATGATTCGTCTCTTCATATCTACTCATTGTTTGTGAGGAAAATATTTTTCCAAGATAAGTTCCTTAAAATCCTTCCATTTCATACCCTCTATTTTCTCATTATCCTTAGTGTTTTGAATCAATGAACACCATTTATCCGTATCACTTTAGAGATAATAAAATAACATGGAAACCTTATCCTTTCATTAATTACCAAAGTGAGAAATATATTCTCTAAGGAACATATCTATTATTTAGCTATAAATGGATTCTTAGTTCCATTGAATGATGGAGGTTGCTGACACATGAAGTGGTATAACATTGTTATACCATGTTGTAGATCAGTAGGATGTTCCATATGGGAAAGGTTATTAGTAATAACCTGATTTAGCTTCCCCAATATAGTTATATATTTTTAGCTTCATCTCCAACTCTATCTCTAGATTTATTATCTTTACTAAGAGAGAAATACCAACATGTTTTATGGGTATTGATAAAGTTTCCATTCCTTCCGCTAGAAACTATTTCTATACAATGGAATACACTCGATTAAATCATAAAATTATGAATCATAATGTATAATTTTAAAACTAGTAAAACATTTAACTCAAATTGAAAATTTATGTATAACTAATATCAAAATCCCAATCTTGGTTGATTTTGGAATATTCTAAAGGTTTGTAATAGGGTTAAGTTACCTAATAAATGTTTTCCTAAATCTACTTTCCAAGGTTTCTATTAAACTTCCTCTAATGAAAATTTTAATGATCCCAACACCAGTATCCAAAAGTTAGTGGTTACTATTTTTACATTAACACTAAATACAAGGAATCACATCTTGAATGATCAAATAGTTTAGTAGTCGTAGAAAACTAAATACATACTTGAATCTCACATTATAATTGAAAAATTAAAACAAAACACAATATTTACTTTGATAACATAATTATTACCTTTATAATACCCTTAAATATCAATCATAATACACTTCCTAATATCATGGGGAAAGAAAACATAAGAAAAAGGTGAACTCATATTCTCAATAATAGTATGCATATAACGAAAGCTAACATAAAGTAAATAAAACATGAATAATATGGACAAGACAAAAAATAATCAAATATTCCATATAAAAAATACCATAACAGAGGGTAATAAATCCATGGATAACATAACAACATAAATAATCACATGGATAATAATATCTTGCTTTATAATGATTGAATTCATAATGTCGGACATCATAAACTTTCCGTCAAGGCCTCATTCCAAGACATATTACATAAATAGATAAGGAATATGCCAAATTACAAAACTAGTTTGTATCATGATACCTATAAATGCATAAAAGGTATACAATGGTCCCCTCCCATAACTTAATAAGTCCAATTCTTTCATCATATAAAATATGTGAAGAATAATCAACATAACCATTCATATTGAAAAACTAGAATATGAAATGTTAATAATTTCCCCAATCAATAAGCATAATCATAAACCATCTATAGTAATATAGATAATGGTATAAAAATATTACATTCCTATTAAAGCATAATATTTACCAAATAATGTTGACATAAATGAATATACTTTCAAAATATCATTAGAATATTTCTTGAGGAAAATATATTTTTTCACTTTGAAATTAATTATTTAAAATTAGTTTTTTTCTAAATATTAAGGGATTTTTTTAATTGAAATAAGATTTTAAACTTGTATAATAAGATTCAATTTAATGAGAAATTATAATGGCATGAAATTCCATTTATGCTGTATAAGTTAAAAAAACACTTCTTTCACACTTCTGGAAAAAGTTAAATAATACCTGATTTAGAAAACAATAAGAAGATTCCTTTAAAACCATTTTTAAAAAAAGTAAAAAATGGGTAAAAATGTATTTAATAAATATTTATATAATATTAAAAACATTATTTTATACATTTTAAGAAAAATATGGACATGGAAGAGAAAGATTCCTGACCGTGTAGAAAAACAAGGTTAGTTTTAATTAAAAACATTAGTTTGGTATCCTAAGTCCTTAAAGAGAGGAAATTGAAATAATGAAATATAATTTATAGAAATAATTAGATGAAAATAAAATGTATTTGATTTTAGATATAAATATCAAATAATTCTTCCAATGGATACTTAAACATAAATAATCCCAAATAATAATGAGATTGAGAAATATACCCTTACCTTAAATTTGAATTCCTTCATATGTGTCCAAAACTCCTATATAATAAATATTGATTTATTATAAATCTATTATATAATATTAATCATATATATAATACCATATATGATTTACTTATGATATTTTATCACCCATTTATTAATAATTTTTTGTTAAAATCACAGTTCTGGGTGATAACTCCTTCTTTCTTCATATATGTTTTGGTTTGATAGTTGTGGTCCTTATACTCAGATTATGATCACATAATATAATTTTTTTATCATGATATAAATATCATATATATTCATTATATATGTATTTATATTAACTCATAAAAAATGAATTACACCATTCATGGAGACAATAGGTTGTATATATGCATGAACGTTATTTTCACTTTTCAATAGATGACATGAAATAAAGGCAATAAATAATTAAAATTTATAGAATAATTATTATATAATATAAATCATATATATTAATAAAATCTATCCTTATTATCATACATTTAAAAATAAAATGAAAAACTAACCACAATGCTTCATGGAGGCGGTAGTCCATACATAGGCACGAACAACGTTATCATTTTCCAACTGATTTGAAGGTAAGAAGTTAGATGTGATATAATTATTATATAAGAATAATTATTTAATAAATATATTATATATTTATTAAACCCATTATAATACCCATCCATGAAATATGGTGATGAAAAATGAATTGTATCTCTATGTGGAGATGGTAAGCCGTACGTATGCACGAGCGATACTTTAACTTCTCATTTTATGGAAAAGAGGGTGGATAATGGCGGTTTCATAATAATAGTAACATTTAAGTATTTTTTTAACACTTAAGTTATTATTTTATGATAAATACCATATATTTAGAGGATTAATAATAAGAAATAAATTGAAATATGTTAGGTAAGACAATTACCTCTTCTTCAGGATACCTCCATTAGTTCCTTTCTTAAGGAACCTAGGGTTGGTCTGTTAAGGAGGAAAAAACCTCAAAAATTTGGATAAGGATGTTTAAAAGAGGAATTATCAGGGATTGGTCAAGATATGTTTCTCAATGTGGTGTAAATATGTTAATGAAGGGGTATCCATTTATAAGGGAGGGAAAAAAACACCCATGGAATTATTAAAAAGATTAAAATATAACTAAGCGATTATTAAGTAAAATGATTCTAAATGGACATATATTAGAATATAAGGTAGGATATGGTTTTAATATCATAATTTTTTAAAGGTTTTAGTTGTATTTTAAACCTTAAATTTTGGTTTAACCCCGTAGTTAACCTATTTTAACCTTAATCGTGACAATGTCTTTTTCACACTTAAGGGGTTATAATTTTACTTTTAAGGTAAAAATTTTCTCATTAAAGAAAAATGGATGAAATTTTAGACCACATATTATCCCATTTTCACTATTTAATTATTTTAATCATTTTTAATAATTTAATAAAATATTATTTTGATAAAATATCATTAATGTTAATTTTGACACTATTCATTTAATTTGACTTAAAAGACTCAAAGACAAAGTTAGAATTCGAATATAATATTTTAATAAAATAATAATATTTCAAAATCATCTATAAAATTATTATAACACTATAAATCCTTCAAATTATACCACTTTTAACATTTTTAAAATCATTTTTTTATAAATTGAATAAATACTATGTCAGCACTTCGTAAGAATTTAAGGTAATTATATAATTACTAAAAATTATAAATAAATTTTCATAATTAAAATTAATTAATTTTTATCAAAATATACATTTATATTCATTCGTTACCCACTTTTTCTCTATGTGGATACATAATAGATATTTAAAACTAAGATAGTGACACTTTGTAACTTTCTTTACTTTAAATATTAAATAGGCCATTTTATTGTAAAAGTGTCCATTAAACAAATAAATATCAATTATAAGGTGATACTGGTCGAATTAAATTCATCCAATAAGAATTAAGATGAAAAATTATAACCTTATCACTTAGTTTTAACCTAGATTAACCCGATTTACCCTTTATCGAGGTGATAAACTTTACCACAGTTACTATTCCTAATGCCTAAAAATAAAAGGGACCTATTTAAGAAATTTTAACTTTCTAATTAAAAATATGGAATATATTTTCTCTAATAAAATACCAATAATCAGCAGAAATTAATTTTAAAATTAGTGTGAAAAAAGCGTCGAAAAACACTTTTAGAGAAATACAGTTTTTAAGCATAAAAAAGGATTTATTCTTATCCCATGAATAGTAAAAATATTATATGAATGTTAAAATATTTGATTAAATATATAATATATAAATTTTATTAAAATAATTCACCAATAGTGATAAATTTAATTTATTAAGATAAAAACATGTTGTGCACATAAAAACAATTTTTTAGAAAAACCTCTCTTTTACTTTCAAATGATTTTTTATTTCAATTTATAATAAATTGATAATATATTAATAATTTTTTTAAAATTTAGTTATTTCTATTCATAACTACCAATTTAATGGCTAAGTTATAATGATATACTATATTACGACTCATTTAGACCTGAGGTTGCGTGTATCGCAAGCTATCAAAGAGAATAAATTTATTTAAAAATAAATCTATCATAAAATTTTAGGGTGTTAAAAATTCCATTATCATTATTCATTTTATTTAATTTAATAACATGTTATATTTAGTTTCTAAAGTTGTTATGTTTAGGTCACACATTTTGAGGCCATTCAGTCTAAAATAACTTCAATGTGTTATCTGTGGTTAAATGGGTCATGGTTCCATCATCTAAAAAATCATAATTTTTTTTATAATTATCATGTTTTTAAAATTAAATATTATTTTAAAACCATCCATTTTATCCAGTTATGAAAAATGAAATTCTCCATTTCATATAGGCGGTAGTCCGCACATACACATGAGCAACATTTTTATTTTTCAAATAGATGAAAAGAAAATAAAGTAGATAAAGGTTTAACTTTATAGAATAATAATCATATTATAAATATCATAATTATTCATTAAATCCTTATTCATAACCAAAAATATAATTTAAAAATGAAAAAAAACTGCATCGCTTTGTGGAGGTGGTCATCCCCACATACACACGAGCGACATTATCATTTTCCAATATATAGAAGGGAAAAAGGTAGATAATATATTGACTTTATAGAATCATAATTATGTAAAAAATATCATATATATTCATTAAATAAATCTTTTTAACTATCTGTGTGAGGTGGTGATGATAAACAAATCACATCATTTTGTGGATGTGATATTCTGTACGTACGTACGAGTGACATTCTCATTTATCATAGGATAGAAAAGAGGTTTAAAATAGTTGTTCAATCATCATAATAATATTTAATTATAGTAAGGATAATGATGTAATTATTTTAGCATGGTTATAATATATTTGAATCAGGTATAATGTAATACCCTGAGATTTTAAAAGAACACTATGTTCGATAGCGTATACGACACACAACACTGAACCAAAACGAACCCCAAAATATTATTATTTAAATATGGAAATTATACCCTATCCATTAAATTGGAGGGTATGAATAGTATTAAATAAATTATAAAATATATAAAAATTAATTAATAAAATAAAAATCATTGATTAATTATTAGGAAATAAGTACCCAATTTTCAATAAAATTATTTTATGCTTCAACAATAAGTTTTCTTCAAAAATGATTTTTATTGCTTTTTGTAATAATGTATTATAATTAATTTATGTAAATTATATAATTTTTATTTTATAAAAATAATATCATTTTTTAAATAATCATATAAAAATTATCTTAGGGTTAATTTTTGGTATTTTTCTGAAAAGATTGATTTTCGAATGAATAGTAAAAAACATTGCTTTTATTGAAAACTATATTTTTGTTTCAAGCATTTAAAAATTTCAATTTTATTTCAAAATTATTTAAAATTAAAATTAATTAAATTATATTATGAATAATTTAATTAATTTCATTGTAATCAATTTTATAATTGAATTTGGTATAAAAACATTTTTATGCATAAAAGGCATTTTTTCTGGAAAACTACTTTTTGTCACATTTTGTGTTTTGATTTTAAATTAAATTATGAGACTTATATGTATTTAATTTGATTAATTAGATTCCATATTTGGAATAATAAATTTTAAATTTGGTAAATAGGTCCCTTTTATTTTTGGCTAATATGAATAGTAACCATGATACAATTTATCACCTTAGTAATGGGTAAATTGGGTAAACCTAGGTTAAAATCAGGTGGTAGGGTCATAAATTTTCATCCTTATTCTTAATTTATGAATGAAATTTTCCCCTTATCATATTATTCTCTAAATATATATGTTTAATATAAACATTTTCATGAAAATTACCAATATAATATTTAAATCAATGAAAGTTACAAAATGTCACTCTCTTAGTTTTAAATATCTATTATGTGTCCACATAGGGACAAAAAAGTGGTGAATGAATATAAATGAATATTTGGACCATAATAAGATTATTTTATTATTATAAATTTATTTATTATTTTTAGGTATTATATAATTACCTTAAATACTTGTGCAATGCTAATACAATATTTATTCAATTAATAGAAAAATAAAACAAATGATATTAAAAATAATAAAAGTGATATAATTTGAATTATTTAATGAACCCCAAGAATTTTATAGATCCATGTGAAATATTATGGAGGTTTTAAATCATTATATTCTAATTTATCATTTTCTTGATGTATTTTAAGTCAAATTAATTGAACAGTGTCAAAATTGACATTAATGATAATTTATCAAAATAAAATTTCATTAAATTATTTAAAAACCATTAAAATATTGAAAGGGTACAAGGGGTTAATATATGGATTAAACTTTAATCAATTTTATATTTATGAGTCAATATTTACCTTATATGTAAAATTATAACCATTTAAGAGTGAAAAATATGTTACCATAGTTAATGTTAAATATGTTAACTAAGGGGTTAAACCAAAATATAAGGTTTAAAACACCACAAAAAACTATAAAAATTCTATTGGTTGATTATATTTAAACCATGAAATACCCTAGGTTATAATACCTATCCATTTAGAGGCATTTAGTCTAGAAAATGACTTTATTATAATTTAACATTTTAATAAATTCCAAAGTACCCCTCACTTGAATTATAAATGTACATCCATTCCTACACTTATTTACACCACTTTGAGCAAATTATGTCGACTAATACCTAGAAATTACTCTTATAAAAACCTTTATACAAGTTTTATAAGTTATTTACTTTCTAAAATATCTACCCTAGGTCCCTTAAGAGGAGATCTAAATAAATTCCACTGAAGAATAGGTAATCATCTTTGCCGAGTCCTTCAAGTTTATATCTTATTATACCCCCTCTTAAATAATTGTAACAATATTAAGATAATAAATATAGTATAATAAATATTATTATATTTTATTATGATTATTATACAACCATATTCCATGTATTTTCTATCCTAAAAAAAGAAAAAATATCGCTCATGCGTACGTACGACTTACCATCTCCATATAGTGGAGTAATTTATTTTTCATCACCATTTCACTTGAATGGTTATAAATATGGAAATAATATATATATATATATATATATATATTATATTTATGAAATAAATATTCTTTAAAAAATTATAATATCATATATACCTTATTACCTTCCAATTCATTGGAAAATGATAACGTCGCTCGTACGCGTGTGTGGACTACCACCTCCATGAAGCGTTGTGATCCATTTTTAATTTTTTATTTACATGGATTATAAAAAATATAGAATTAATTAATACATATGACATATATTATATAATAATTATTCTTTAAATATTAATTATTATTCACCATTCTTTTGTTCCATCTATCAAAAAGTGAAAACATCATTCATGCATATGTATGACCTACCGTATTCATGAACAGTGTAATCTATTTTCTATCACTAACTTTTATGGATTACTATAAATACATATATAATGAATATATATTATATTTATATCATTATTAAAATTCTAGATATTATTTAACCTTGATAAAAGTTTAAATACTAAAACTACTGAACCAAAACATACATGAAAAATGAAACAGTTATTACCCAAAACAGTTATTTTTAACAAAGAACTGTTAATAAATGGGTGATAAAAGATTATAAGTAAGTCATAAATGGTACAATATATATGATTATGGTTATATAATATATTTATAATAAATATATATTATTTATACAGGAGTTTTAAACATGTAAAAAGAAAATTAGACCTTAGGTAATGGTTTATTTCACTATCTCATCATTATTCAGGATTGTTTATGTTTAAGATCCCTTTGAGGAAATATTTTTCTTAAATATTCATATTTTATTTAAAATATTTTAAATAATATTTATATTACTATACAATCATTTATTAATAACATTTTTACCCATGTGTTAATTTTTACAAAATGGTTTGAAAGGAATCTTTTCATTTTCTGAATGAGATACTTTTTAACCTTTTTATAATAGTATGAAAGGAATGTTTTTAAATTATATAGAATGAATGGATTTTACCACTATCATGAATAATATTTTAATTGAACAATCCTTTTAAAAATTTTTAATCTTATTTTCAAACAAAAATTTTTCCTTCATATTTTTGAATTTTTAAAAATATGTGATTTCAAATTGAAAATGGTATTTTCCTCAAGAATTTTCCAATGGTCATTTAAATTAATTTTATTTATGTAAAAATAATTTTTTTAATATTAATATTTAATAATTTTATTCTCTTATGATACCATATACCATATTTTATTAGATGGTTTATGATTAGTTTGACCAAGGATGTACTATTTTGATACCATTCCCCATATTACTCTCGATGGTTTATGGCTATGTTTATTAATTGGGTTAATTATTAACATTTCATATGCTAGTTTGAATATTAATGTTTATATTTAATATGTTACACATATTTCATATGAAAAATGCACTGTACTTAGTAAGTGATGAGTGAGACCTGCTATATCCCCTTAATGAATCAGTTGGTCTCATGAGACAAACTAGTTTAAGTATTGGATGAGGCCTTACCAATTCATATAAGATATCTTAACACATGGATTCAAAGGTATGTTTATGATATCCAACATTATGCATTTTCTCATTATGATATTAGTTATTTTATTTTCATGTGAATATTTTATTAGTTATTATATCCATGGATAAGTTTCAAGATCATGTTATTATTTATAAGGAATTATTTTATCATTATTAATTCATACCATATTATTCTTCATGATTATGCTATTAGTATATGTTGTCAGATATTTAACTTTACATATTTTTTATGCATTATTTATTCATTTTATCTTCCTCTATATACATACTCTTACTAAGCTTCATACCTCACCCCTTTTTTATGTCTATTTTCCATAATATGCTAGGTTGTGTATTATGATTGATATATAGGGATATACTAAGATTAATAATGGTATATTAAAAGAAAATAATATTTTGTGTTATGTTTTCAAATTTAATACAATATTCAACTATATATATAGTTTTATAATACTACTAAACTTTTCATTTCTTTGGGATGTGATTGCTTTTATATAGTGCCAATGTTATAAAGTAACTATCACAAATAGTGTCGTAACGATTTAAGTAAAATAAGGGGAATTTGAATTTTTTCTCTTAGGTGGTTTTCAAGGAGAAAAAATTAATTTATAATATCTTGGGATATTAGATTATATTTTTGACCACTCCTTTGGTCTTGGAGTAGGGTTTTTACCCTAGGAAAAGAGTTTGATGGAATTTTGAGCCATTAGAATTTTGGATAAATATTTAATATTTAATGAATTAAAGATTATTTATTCATTCATGTTAATTCGGTGATATCTTCCTTTTGGAGTTTCATATTGGAATAATAATTCCACTATTGAGTCCATAATGGGGGGATTTTCCTAGGTAGGGTGTAACCTCGGGCTGGGCACTGGGTCCAGGTCAAGTCCCTTTTTCTTCTCTCTTATTTTTCTTTATTTTTATTTATTTTCTATTTTTGTATTTCCTCCATTGGTGTTTCATGTATTCCACAACTTTGGGTTTCCTTCAGATGATAGAGATTATAGTGGTATGAGAGGGGGAGAAGAGGGAGAGAGGGAGAAGGAGGCACTATTGCGGAGTTCGGGTCGCACCAGATCATCGTGCAGGTGCTATAGACCATGAATTAAATCAAATCTTTAGTAGTTTCCACCTATAGGTAGGAAATTTTTAATGTTCTGTCCATAAATCCTCACAGATTATTTATTTTTTAAGTTTTAATCTTATTTTTTGGTTGTTAGGGACCCTTAGAGGGTCGATTTGGTGGTTTTTGGGTGGATTGAGGAGTTTTATGGCATTCAGAGGGACTTCTGTTAGGGAAATCCTGATTACACGATGTGTGGTTTGAAGAAAACACACTGTGTGTTATTACTATGTGTGGAATATGAGTTCTTAGGAACTATATGCTATGTACCATGGGTACACACTATGTAGTGGGATTTCGGGGTGTGTCTGAGTACTTGACCAGACATCCCATGCACTTGGTCGTGTAGTGTACACAACCAGTGTCCATGTGGGGTGCACGCTATATAGGCATACATGCCCAGGCTGTAAGATCCTAAAATTTTATGGATATTTCTTGGGATCTTTTTGAGGTATTATTTTTCCGTGTTTTGAGTATAACATGTTTGGGTCTTAACTTGGGTGCATTTGGGTGCAAAATTAGAGAATTTTGGATGGGGAGAGGCTTTTCATGGTTTGTGCATGGTTTGTGCAAGATTTTCACATGATTAAACAAAGTGTATAAGGGGTTACATGGTTTGTGCATGGTCTATGCATGGTTAAACTAAGTTTGGAGCCTGGTCTCATGGTTAGTGCATGGTTAAAATAAGTGTACAACATAAGTGTGTGAAATTGCACAATTTAGGTGCATGGTTAGTACTAACCGTGTGACTGCACCCAGAAAACCGTGCACAGGAAAATAAATGTTACAAAAATTGATTTTAAAATCTCAAGAACCACCATTTTAACCCCAAATTAACCATATATCGACCCAAATAAAATTATATCATTTTTGGAGGCTCCTAAAGGATTTCCTAAGGCTACCAACCTTCTTTCTTAGCGATTAAAATCTTGGTTCTCAAATATGCATCTCTTCGGGTATGTGGTTTCTTCCCAATTGATTTCCCATGACACTTCCATTATTCTCCCAATATTCTCTCATCCTTGAAGGGATTATTATCCTATGTTTTTTTGGATCTAGATCTAGTTTTTAGGATCTATATCTAGGATTGTTAGATCTATATTTAGATCTAGATTTATTAGATCTTGATTCATCTTAATCTTAGATCTAGGAATTGAATCAATCTCTCATTCTTCATTGTTATTCTGTAAAAATTATGGATATCTGTTAATTGTTGAATATTGAATTGTGTAGTCAAATAATTAATTGTGAATTAATTATTCATTATTTAATTATGAAGTTAAATAATTAATTTTGAATTAATTATATAAATATAGAATTTTTGAATTGAGATAATTAATTTCTGAATTAATTATATATATAATGAATTGTTTGATTGGGATAATTAATTACGAAATTAATTATGGAGTTATTGATATTGTTGAACTTGATTAATTAATTGCATAATTAATTAATGGGAATGGTTGGGTTTATGAAATTTTTATTTGAGGAAATTAATTGTTTAATTAATTATAGAAAGTTGGGGATTGTTGTAATTGAATAATCAATTGATGAATTAATTATTGTTACATCGAAGTTGTTGAATATGAAAAATTAATTGAGGAATTAATTAGGGTTTTTGAATTTTTTAATGTTGGAATAATTAATTTATGTATTAACTATGAGGTTATTGAATTGAGTGAGTTGGAATAATTAATTGAGGAATTAATTATGGGGTTATTGAATTGAGAAATTTAGAAAAATTAATTAACAAATTAATTATTGGGATTTTTATGATTATGGGTTTGATTAATTAATTGATAAATTAATTATTATGAGTATTGTGATTATTTAATTATTGAATTAATTAATAGGATTGAGAGGATTAATTAATTGATGAATTAATTAATGGAAGTATTGTGATTAATTAATTGAGAATTAATTAATGAAATTGATGTGAACAATTAATTGGTGAATTAATTGAAGGGATTGAATGTGATTAATTAATTGTGGAATTAATTAATGGGTATTGTTGTGTTAATGAAATTTAATGAGTTAGATTAATTAATTGGAAAATTAATTAATGTGGATTGTTGTGTTAATGTAGTTGAATGACTTAGATCAATTAATTAGTGAATTAATTAATGGGGATTATTGTGTTAATGAAATTGAATGAGTTAAATTAATTAATTGGTGAATTAATTAATAGGGACAACTATATTATTGAAATTGATAGATAATTTATTGATAAATTAATTATGAGATATTGATATTTAAGAATTGAGATAATTAACTATGGAATTAATTATGAAATGTTGAGACCGTGAATGAGATAATTAATTATGGGATTTTTAGTTTATGGATATTGATTAATTAATTTAGGAATTAATTAATGAGATTGATATACTTAATTAAGTGGGGAAATTAATTATAAGGATTTATGTGGTAAACTAATTGTTGAATTAGTAATGTAATTGATGTGATTAGTTAATTTTTGGATTAACAAGAGTAATTGATGTGATTAGTTAATTTTTGAATTAACTAGAGTAATCAATGTGTTTAGTTAATTGTTTAATTGACTAATATAATTGAAGTGATTAATTAATTATTTAATTAATTAATATATTTGATGTGATTAATTAATTGTCAAATTAATTATTATTATCGATGCAATTAGTTAATTGTTGAATTAACTAGAGTAAGTGATGTAATTATTTAATTAACAAGAGTAATTGATGTGATTAGTTAATAGTTGAATTAACTTGAGAAATTGATGTGATTAATTAATTTTTGTATTAATTAATGTTATTGACATGATTAGTTAATTTTTGAGTTAACTAATAGAATTGTTTTTTTAACTAATTGTTGAATTAGTAATGGTATTGGTGTGGATAATTAATTATGTATTGTTAAATGGTGAATGGAAACATAGACATTCAGCCAAGTATTACAAATGGTTACATGCTCATTCAATTATGTGTTATTAAACGGTGAATGGTAACATGGAAATTCATCCAAGTATTATGAATGGTAACAGTCTCATTCAATTATGAATTATTAAACGGTGAATGGTAACATGGATATACAACCAAGAAACAAAAATGGTAAAATGGTCATTCAATTGTGATAATTAATGAATGATAATATGGTTATTCATTTATGATATAATGAATGGTAACATGGTCATTCAATTGTGATAATTAATGAATGGTAACATGGTTATTCATTTTTGAAATAAAGAATGGTATTATGGTCATTCAATTATGAGAATTAATGAATGGTAACATGGTCATTCATTTGTGAAATAAAGAATGGTAACATGGTCATTTAATTGTGTGAATTAATGAATGGTAACATGGTCATTCATTTTTGGAAATAAGAATGGTAACATGGAAATTCAGACATGTGATATTCCTTGGGGATAGTTCAGATTCTAACATGGGATGAAGCAGGTACTGAGGTACGGGTGTCTATGAGAACCCGAGGATTATGTGGTTAAATAAAGATTAATTGATAATGTGATAACTGTTTAATTATGCATTGTAATTTTTCTTTATACAACTGCATACAATATTTTTGACTGGATATTATTTTAGACATCATTGTGGTAGACTAATGATTCATACTCATACCCCACTCGGGCTTCTGGATCTGTACTTGAATAGATTACATAATTGCAGGATAGGTTAAGGGAAAAAGACCTATGCTAGATAACTGATTTGGGATGGAGCATGTATGAGGTAACTATACATGGTTTGGGACTCGTTCGAGAGTTGTCAATGTATTTACTTTTGAGTTTGAATTTCGACACTGGGCACATACGTTATCATGGAATATCTTCTGTTTAGTTTTGATATTGTCCTTCTACTTTTGGGTTATCTTATGATATTGACAATAGTTTGGTTAGCCAACGAGCCTGTACCCTAGTGGTACATGCTCCTTCTTGGCATCCAAAAGACCCAAGATCAAATCTGGTGTATTACTCTAATGAAGAAGAAAAAAAGATGGTATAGTCTCTCCATGATCGACTTATCAGACCCTCGCTACTGGTTGGTTTCCACTAGAATATGAGGAGGTGGCTTGAGGTCATTTGGCGAACCAGATTTGGGCACTGGTGTGTGTCACCCGATCTAGAACGTTACATAGGCATGGTACATGGTCAAGTATATAGGTGGGTACCCATGTGTGGTTATACATAGTGTAACATCGGTATACACTATGTACTCAGGTGCACTACACACCGAGTGGGATTGAGGTACATGTGTGGGTACCCATGCTAGGTTAAATTCCATGTAATAGAAGGCATAAGAAATGTATTTTAGAAAAGTACATGTTGAGTGGCTAGAGGAACAGGACCATGGTGGACCCTTGGGGGTACATGTTGTGTACCCGAGGTGCACACTCTGTAATTCTCTTGTCATGGTTTGTTTGGCCCATCGTTTGGGAATGAGTCATAATTGGACTTGTGAGTAGTCCATACTAAGAATTTTTTCACATAAATCATAGTGGTAGAATTCTTTCAACATTTAGAGGCTGTCAGGATGGTGTTTTGGATATTTTGAGTTTTTCGATAGGATTCCTTTGAGGTTGTGGTTCTAGAATCCTTTCATGGGTTGGGTTGTGAGTTAGGAGGCTCATGTGAGGGAGAGATCTTGTTTGTCACCTTGGATTGAGGATTCTAGGTGAGTCTTCTTGAGGTTATTTAGATATATTACTAGAGAAATAATCAAGTATCTTCTTGGATGGGATCATTTTTTTGAGGTTTAGGTTTGATCGCTTGAGGTTGGGACTTATAGGAGCCTTTGAGGTGGTTCGACATCATTGGATTTCAGGTACAACTGGGTGCCATCGAGTAGAGTTATAGATAGGTCTGAGGGTCCTATTTTGGGGAATTCTCTTTTGGGTGAGTTGTTTTTTGAGGTTTCATTTCTAGACAGGTTTTTTGTGGGTTTGATTTTGGAGTCTAGCCAGAGTTCCTTTGATTGGGCTTAGACCAAGGTTTGTTTTTACTAGAGAAGCCCTTATAGGGTGTGTCGCCTGATATTTGGTTTGCTGGAGGATCCCCTTTGTAGTGTTTTATGTTGTGTTGAGATTTTGGGGACCGTGGTGGTTGACCTATGTTTGGTTGGACTGTGAGTGGATGGTTCTAGTTTAATAGTTTTGGTTATAGGGTGCGCATGTTAGCTGAACCTTGTGTTTGAGTTGCGACTTGGAAGTTTGAGAATGTTCTAGTTCAAGAATTGTGTGAGAGGAGACCTTTGTGATATTATTGGATTGGATGTTTTCCATTATATTGATTCAGTTTCTCTCCTCCATTGGTTGGTTGGTTGCTGTAAGGGAGGGCTAAGAAGCTAATGGATGATCAGACTGAAGATGCACTAATAGTTTTGTTCAACCAGTTAGTTCTATAGGACCTTTGGGAAAGGTAGTGTACCCTGAGGTTGAAAGGGAGTCCCTATCGCTAGTTCAGATCATACCACTATATTTCGAGTTCCTGGTAGATGCACTTTTTTTTGACACCTAGGATGAGATCCTAGGGTCTGGAATGTTTTTCTATCCTTGAATTGGACTTTAGATCTCCTTCCTGATCAGGAAGACATGCTTGATTTTGTTGCTTCATGATCCATGTTTCACAATTCCTCTGGCTGGGGCCAGAGTGAGGGTAGTTTCACCTGTGTGTGTAAAGCTAGAATCTGAGGTTTTTTGTTTTACTTTTGTTTATACATTTTTTGTTTCTTTTATGTATTTTTTTATATTTTATTATAGCAGTCACATTAATCTAGGATGGACATGATGTGTGTTGATGCTCATGTTATGAAAACAGATGTTAGGACCATCATTTGGGGTGGACTATTGAGATTTTTTTCTCACCCCTGCATGTGAACCTTAATGTACATGTAGACCTTATGTATGATTTCAGGTTTAACATGGTGTAGTGGATAAGATAGAGGCCTAGTGATTCATGTCTGAGAAGAGATTCTTGTGTGGAGTTTGAGATTCATGCTAGAGATATTCAGTTATCATAGAAAATGGGTATGTTGTTCAGATCAGAGTAGTAGTAGAGAATTGTGTATTTATTTTGTTTTATTTTATTATATATGTTGTTCGGATTAGAGGGTGACTAGTGTCTATATGCCTTGTCCTTGAGTCTGTATGCAACATTTCATTATTTACAGTGATTTCAGTTATTTATGTATGTATGTTCACTCTGATTTTCATGGTTGTTTAAATGTTCAGTTTATTTCCTCGGTTACTACACTCTGATTAGAGGTCATAGTCTCCCCACTATATCCTTTTAGACCCTCACCACTAGTCAAAAACCTCTAGAATACGGGGAGGTGTGCTTGAGGCCATATTGCGGGTCAGATTGGATTACGGGTTGGGTCAAATTGGGATGATATATGATAGTAACCACCAACTCTGGGTTACTAGGGTCAGTGTATTTACATAGAAGAAGAAATAAATTTGAAATAAATTGGTTAATACTTATACCTCCACCTTGGATATCTTCATTTTGATTACACCTTAAGCCATTTATGATTGGTATTTTAGTGAGACAAGAACCTATAAGACACATAAAGGATATTTGAGATGGTATTTGGGTAGATCTTCGTCAATATAGGGTGCTCGAAGTATGTGTATAATTTAGGAGAGGAGGTTCTATTTTATAAGTGAGAGGAGTGACACCCTTGTCAATATAATAACTTTAAAACATAATAAATGAATTTATCCTATAAATTGGATCCAATTTAGTATAATTTAAATATATAAGATAAGTTATGTTCTAAATCCACTCAAATAGTCCTATTCTGAAAAGTTTTAGAGATATTTAAAACCTTATATCTTTGTTTAACCCCCAATTTAACCCTTTTAACCTTTACCGTGATGGTAAAATTTTACCTTGGTAACTATTAATTATGACTAAAAATGAAATTAAACTCATTACCAAATTTGAAAATTTTGATTAAAAATATGGAATCCATTTTATATTATTCAATTTTCATAAGTGGTAAAAATTAATTTTAATATAAGTTCACAAAATGAAACAAAAATATGTTTTTAGAAAAAATGCCTTGTATAAAAGGGATTTTACACCAAAATCATGTATAATGTTGATTACCATAGAATTAATTGGTTTAAGTTAAATAAAAGGAGACTAATTTTACCTTAAATCCAAACCAAAACTAAAATTAAACTTTTGAAAACTTGATTAAAAAAGAAGAACCAAAAATAGTTTTTTATTTGAATAAAAACATTACTTAGATTTGGAAAATGTAAAACATAGATTTATAAGTTCAAAATTATATTACTTATTATATATATATATATTTTATATAAAAAATATTTCTTTAAATTCATTCTAATATCATAATAATATCATAAAAATGACCATATTTATAAAATCGGTATTTTCACTATTCATAAAAAAATCAACTATTTTAGAAAAATAAAAAAATATCTTTAGAATATTTTTAAATTATGATTTATAAAATTAATTTAATTTTATCAATTTAAAATTATAAATTTATTAAATATAACTTTTAAATAAAACCATGTAATACATGTAAAAACAATTTAGTTTAATAAAACCATTCTTTTTTCGATTGAAAAATTATGTAAAATTATTTATAAAACTATAATGATTATGAATACATAAAATTAATACTTATAATTATAAAAATTTATTTATTCCTATAACTAAATGGGGTTTCAAAAGATGCCTGAGGAGATAGGATCGAAGTGGAATTCCCACCACAAAGATTCGAAGGTGTTGCAATCGGGTGTTACTGACTGATTACTGTAGAGATCATCTATAATAATGATATGAAGAACATAAATTAAATATCATTGAATAGTATTAATGAATGAAGAGTGTAATGTGTAGATTTTACATAGATTAGAAGGAAGTAGTATGATATTTCATCCATCCCCATGGGGGATTTTCCCATGGAGCACTTGTGGTGAGAGATCATTATGGAAAGGTGTTATTAAAGTTCTTTGAATAGGGTGTATCTAAGGATGGTGTACCTTTTAAATTAGGATAGGTTGGGTTACCAGAGGAAGATTCTCCCTTGTAACTCAATTTCACCCTTAATTAAAGATAAAGTGTGTTCTCTCATTGAGTAAGACTAATGTTCAAACCACATTATTTTCATGTGTTGTGCCTTTTAATTTATGTAGTGTTATTTGTTTCTTACTTGTTTATTGTCCATGGAAGTAAATTTTTAGGGTTTTTTTGTGTGTGTTTTAGTGTGATGGATCAGGTGCAACATAAATTATAAGTTCTAGATACATCATAGTCACGAGGTCCCATTCTGGTCTGGTAGGTTATGAAATCTTCTTCTATTGTGGGTGATCTTTCTAGGGGTTTAACTTTTGGACCATGTAGGTGTCACAAGATCAATAATTTTTTGGACTATTTATTTATATTTTTATACCACTTGAAAATTGAGATTTTATGCAACTTTATTAGTTTTTTTCCAAGTAAAATGCTACTTCTTTCTATTTTATTAAACTATAAGTTTCAGCGTAATGTTTCACTGATACAGTGCCACAAATGATAAAATAAAGGTATATTAGGTAAGATTATTTATTTTTTATTACTTAGAATATGATATTTTTATAATAATGTATTATAAATAGTATTTAGATAAATTTTTATGAGAAAACACGTGTCTTTATGATACATGCTAATGGTATGATAAAATTGAGCCAATTGATGTTATATTTAGGGTTTTATGCTAGATTAAAAAATTTCTAAACCAATTGATAGGATAAAGTAGGATTAAAATAACATTTCCCCATTTATTTTACAATTTATTTTTTAAGGTGTATATTTTTTAATTTTGTAATGATCATTTTTACAAATAAATTTTTTAATTTTTAATTGTTGATGCCACGATTTATTCCAAATTTCATGCTTGTATTGTTTTCCATGAAAAGATGTTGTATTTTTTCTAATTATGATTTTTTATGTGGTTAGGATACTATTTTTATGGGATTCCATTTGGGTTGATTTTTTGGAACTAATTATTGTCTTGTGTGGGAAGGCCCATCTTCTTTCAACATTGATTCCATTATATCGACCTACTTATTTTTTGGGGATGATTATGAACTATTGAATTATAGGATCAAACATCTCTAGAGGGATAATTTTCACTGTGTTTGTAATATCTTTGTTTTGGATTAAAAACGTGTCATTTCCCTCACATCCTCCCATAAAATGATTCATATCCCACTAGTTATTTATATTTTTTATATTGACATGATTCTATATCCTTCCTTACTCCTTCTATGAATATGTTACCGATCTTCCCAAGATCACCACCCCACCCACCACCACATCACTTTTTTAGGGGGGACATCATTGTTTCTCATTTTATATTTACTGAGTAACTAATTCAATACTTATCTTGACATTCATATTTCATGATATTAAGAGATGACATAGAGTGTTTGAGAGATAAAGATAGGAGGAAGAGATTGATTTTTTTAGTTATTCATCACTATTACACCAAATCTATACCTTTTAGAGATCAGTTACAATGGAAATATTATTACTTTTAATTTTAGAGGTTGCAAATGATAGCATACATAGAATTCTCTGACACTAACAATGCTGATCATCCCTTTTAAAAACCATCTCCAGGTTCTTGGTGTTTTACTGGACTTGTAAGTGTGTTCTTGTTTTGATTTTAGTTATGTGTTGTATCTTATGTATATCATAGTTCATTAGGTACATGTGTTACTCCATCTAGGATTCTTGTATATTCCATATCCTTGGATTGAGTTCATCACAAGTACTATATTTTCTATAACATGATAATTAGACAATTTCTCTGGTTTTTATCTTCTCTATTTCCATATGTATGCTTTCCTGCTCTTTTTTTCATAATAAATATTTTGTGGGTGGTGTTTTTACCATGCACGTAGGTCTAAATAAGAATAAATAATGTTAAAGAATCATGTTATTTAATGATTTATTTTACCTTATGCATACTTTATTCTCTTTATATTATTATTATTTTTCTTTATGTTTTGTTTTTTGTTTTAAAGAATATTAATAAAATAAAATTATTTCATCCCTGTTAAGTGGAAATTCGGTCTTAGATGAGCTCCCTCCCCCAAAAAGAACAAATCAAGAATATATCTCTATCAAGTGGTTTCATTTTTGTGTGGTTTATTATCACTCAATAAAAACCAATTGTTTCTTTCTTAAAAATTAAATTTATAGACCATGGAATATCAAAAATGATTTGTAAGAACTTTATTTGTATTAAAAATATATTCTAGTATCCCCTCCTAATTAAGGAAGAAATATGGAATAAGGGAGGGTTGAAGAATTAGTATTTCATACTAGTATTCTCATGTATCATGAAAATAATACCTTGAAATCTTTTTTATATCTCACCATAATTAATACGTCACCTCATTAAGTTTGATATTTTCTCATATGATCAACTAACTCATTTTTCATTTATGTTATACTCTTATAATAAATGATTCATTTATCAAAAGTGTTTGTTGAACTCTTAAATGATCCTATTTCATTAAATACATAACTAAATGATTTATAATAAAAAAATGATAATTTATTATGGAATTATGTAAATAATATTTGATATGTTATATCTATTTTATATCACCTCCAAAGATATCCCATATCACATGCATTAATGTATCCCATATTATTATCTATAATATGAGACTTTTATATGAACAAAACTTTACTTATTATTTATCTAGATTCACAAATAAATAGAGAAGTGTCTTTACTCATGAATAGATAATATCTATCTCATTTATTATTTTATTGAATTAGTTAAAAAGTTTTAAATGATAGGATTCCCAATTCACCGCCTAGAAAGACATATCATGTTGAGACTGTGATTTTACCATCAAAGTCCATGGTTCAAAAAATATTGACATGTTCATCTTTTTGATTACTCTGAGTAAATCAAGAAACACTAGTTAACCATAAATTAAGAAATATATTCACTTAAATAAACTTTTATTCTAATGTTTTAAGAATTCCAGGGTTTTTATAAAGTAAACAATTTTATAGTGAATACCATTACATCATTGTTTTATGCATGATAGGGAGTGCATTATATGATAACACATGTCAATTGTTTTGTTTCATCTACTATTATCTATCATGGTCAGTTATAACATAAATTGATGATGTTTTAAAGATTTTGATTTCCTATATTTATTTTTTAAATATTAAAAAAATCAATGGGAGGTTTAATAACAAGTTATAAATAGTTGTAACATTTTAAAATATTTATAAAACTTTTCAATTTTATTAAAAAATTTATAAAATTATTATTAATAAAAGGAATGAACTTGGAGGATATGTAAAGTGGTTCAATCCTTAATTAATTTTTTTATCTGAAAGTTGTATGATAGTGTCGTGAAAAATCCAAGTCTTCACCCTCCACATTCTGTTTTTCACTTTAACCTAAGATTCTTACATGCCATGAGGGAGAAATAATCAAACCTAATAATTATGTAATTCACACATCCCATAAATTATCTTAGGTTAAATGAGTCTTTTGATCATTTTAAGGGATCTATATCAATATTATTTCAATGATCTTGGAATAATTGACTTCACAACAAAGTGGTATATTTTTCATTTACATTTTATTTATTTCAAACAAATGATTTGATTTTTTTAGAAAAAGGATATCAAGGATTAGTTTCTACTAAATTTTGAAAAGAGTTTTCCACACTAAAACTAAAATTGGTATTAGATAAAATTTCACATCATTTGGATTAATTTTTGAATATATTAAGAATTAAAAAAAAGAGTTTTTCCTGAACCAAAATGTAGTTTACAAAAAAATGATCATGGTTTATAAAAATTCATTAAACCATGCCATGGTTTTTGAAAAACATTATGGTTTATATGAATATTATAATATTACATCATGAATTAAGAAAAATGGTTCATGTAAATTTTTCCCAAAAATAGATCATTGTAAAAATATGATTTTTATGTCATAGTGTTATCCAAAAAATGGTCATGTTTTATATGGGAATTTGGATTCCATAATGAAAACCATGACATTACTTATTGAAATCACATAATTGTTTCCAATATATGAATTATGAAGTCTCTTCTCAAAATTAATTCTTAAAAAACATTATGTTTTATTTTACAATGATTTCCATATAAGAAAGTTCAATGATGTGGTTTATAGTAAAATATGATGTTGTTTTATGATGTTAAAATAAAAATTATTTTTCTTGAAAATTCTCAAAACAATTAATTAGTGTAGATCTATAAAGCGAACACTGAATCAAATGGGGGATTTATACCATAATAATTTTTTTGGTGGATATAAAGTGTTTATAAATTATAAAATAAGGATAAATATAAAATATTTTATATTATTTTATGAAATATTCATATGAAAATTACTTATTTAGAAGTTTATTTAAATCATTCCAAAATATGTTTTAGTGGATTTTATTGAGGTTTAAATATAATTAAATATATGACATTTAGGTTATTTAAAAAGTTTACATAAAATATGAAATGTTTATATTTTCATGAATATCATATATTTTAAATATGAAGGATTTAATATAGAATACCATGTAAAATGATAATATGAAAGAGTTCCTGCTAAAATAAAACTGAAATGTTCATGTTTATCTATTTATGAAATGTTGATAAAATCTTGTATAATTATAAATGTTTATAAATGTTTATTTATAAAATTCTCATAAATTTTTATCTCAAAACCAAATATTTGAAGTGATTTTTTATCTATTTAATTCATTGATTTTCTTAATTCATGAATATAAAGTATTTATATTATAAATGAATGTATATTTTAGTTTAAAGTGATAAACTACTGCTTATAAATATTATACTATGAATACAAGGAGTTACATGCTAGGAAAAACTTAAGATTTAGTTACATTTATTGAAGACTAAGTTTTGTCTTATGAAATCATTTTTAAATTTTGGATATGGTTTATGAATTTTAGATGCAAGTATTTTATTAGAATTGATGTCTTTATTGAGTATGGATTTAAAGTTAGTGGTACTTTAGGTCAGACTTGTCACTGGTATGTGGGATTAGGATATATTTAGAAAAGTAGGGGTTGGTTAAATATTGCACCATACTTTCTCTTATGAGGATTTTTGATTCATATGATTATAAACCATTACATGAAAGGGTTTTATGTACCTCAATTATTGGATGTTTTTTTATATTTATGAAAATAATTATATTTTATTTTTATGCTAGTAACACTGTTGGTCGGAGTGGATACTCAAGAGGGGGGGGGGTGAATTGAGTTCCAATTTACATTTCTGTTAAAAAATTTTAGGATTAAAATCCCCCAAATTAAAATGGCCCAGTTAATTACGGAAGTAGAGATATAAGTGACTTATTGTTCAATAGGTTTCTCAAAGGTTGATTACTCCTCAATAGAGTCAGTATGAGAATTAATTCCACTTTTGAAACAAGTTTACTAAACAACTCAGATATACATACTAACCAGAACTAACTATCAGAGTGAATGTAAAAATAGATTTATGATTTTGATAATATAAGCATAGTGGATAAATGTAAAACAGAGTAATGAAAGAGGAACCCAACAATTTAAACAAGAGGTTCAGTCTTAAGACAAGACCTAGTCCTCTCCACTTGGTGATCACCTTCCACCAAGCAATTATATTAAAAGTGATACACAGCCTGTATCGGGATTTAAAACAGTTTTCACAAACTCTCCAGGTTTTACAACCTCTACCATAGTTCTATGTGGGAAAACAAACTTCCAAGCCACACAAGTCTTCTTCCACAGTTATACGTGGGAAACAAAAATAAAGAGAGTTTAGAATGAGTATTTTCAGTATCCCTCAGTTCAAGTACAAGATTCAGTGTGTATAACACATACACGCTGCTCACAAATGTAAAGTATTTAAACACAGTAGAGCTATAAATAGTAGGGATGAGTTTAGAATGCTCTGTTGTGTTGGAAGATCAGCTTTGGACTCGTTGGAATGATTGAGATGAAGTTTTGGTCCTTTTCTACAAGTTGACTCCAAAACAGAGTGTTGCAAATTCCAGGTTATGACTTCACAAATGTAGAGATGATCAGATTTTTGGTTGTCAAGCTCTTTGCAGAACACCACTATAGATTGTAGAAGATTCTTTCAATAGATCTTCATGAGGCTCTATGTTCTTATGAATGAGTTCTTGAGTGTTCTCTGCATCTTTCCATTATATTCGGGTGCTCATTTTGTGTCTGTCCTGTATCTTTAATATAGTCTCTTGTTTTTCATGTTTTTTTGTTCAGTAGAGGCTGACAATAGAAATGTTTCAACCACGTGTGGTCTTCCTTGTACATCATACTGTATCCTGATATCCCTGCAAATAACATTAAATAATGTCAGGTGCATTAATTTGTCCAGACATGACCGTTATAGTAGTATTAATAAAATTGGTAAAGGAAAGAATAGAATATCATTATACTGGTAGCAGATGTATGTCACACAGTAGACTTAAACTGTGGTCTTTCAAACTATGGACTTCGTCGGTGGACTATTCAATTTTGAACTTCATCGGTAGACTCTTTGACTGTAGGATTGTAACGGTGGACTTTGTGCTTAGTGAATGTCTGGTAACGGTAGCTGTTTACTATATGTAACAATATATCCTTATCAGTGAACTCCATCGGTAGACTCAACAATAGACCTTTAACAGTAAAATTCTAATCGGTAGTTACAACAGACTACTTCAACAGTAACCTTTCCAACTGTAGACTTGAACATTGAAGTTATCAATAGAAGACTGGAGAAAGAGTCTGACAGTGAACTTCTAATAGAAGCCTTGTCACAGCAATGACCTTGTGACAATAACTCTTTGTCTGTGAGCTTTGATAAGTAGATCATCAGTATACTTGTGACAGTAACCTTGTATCATTATCTTCCAACAATGACTATAAATCTTCAACGGTGATCTTCTAGCATCAGTGACTTAGAGTGATAGTGAGCTATAACAGTGAATATGAATAGAAAGATCTTACCAGTAGCCTTCAACAGTGAACTTATATTTAAATAAGTATAAACTATAAGCTGATGCAGCAAAGTCATGAGACTTAAGAGTATACATTGATCAGAATAATATAATTATAAATGTAGATTAAAAGGATTAGTAACTGACTTAATATATCATGATCAATATTTAAACATGATTTGGGATTATCAAAATAAGTGAGTCCAACAATCTCCCCATTTTTGATAATCACAAATTACGTCAGTATATATTAAAGATAAGTATCAGAGATTAATAAGAGTGTAAAACCAGAAAATATTAGTACATGGTATTAGAGATAAAGACAGATAAGATTCAACATAGTATCATAGTAGAATATTTCTCAAAGTAGCACAATATATCTCATATTAGCACAATATTTCTCAAATTAGCACAATATTTCTCATATATTTCTCAAATTAGCACAATATTTCTCATATATTTCTCAAATTAGCATAATATTTCTCCCCCTTTGTGATTAGAAAAAAGAAAGACAAATACGAGAACATAGAAAGCTTGCATTAATAAACAGTTCAATACATGAAAAAAAGAATACATAGTCCCTATCAAAAGACAAAAACAGACTCAAACCACATTATCCTCAGGCAAGGGATCTTTCTCTTTGGAGGAAGAAGAGGGAGGATGAGCTGGTGGATCAGAAGGTTTAAGAATGGTTACAGGAATGACTGGAGGGGCAGCAACAGAAGCTCCTATGGGTCTGTAATGGGTAGGTCGTGAAGGTATCAGTGGAGTAAGGCTCCTGATTGCTTCAGCATGAGACATCGTAAAAGAACCACTGGGTTGAGATGCAGGTAAGGCAGGAGGGATGATGACAGGGGTGCAGTCCACATGGAGAAAGGGTAGAAGAAGGTTTCTAAAATCCATAATAATGCTTCCTCCTCTTTCCATAGCAAATAAGAAATCATCTTTATTCTCCAAAAACTTATCCAAAGCTGGGGTCAATTCTCTCAGCTTGCTGACCTGCTCCTTGAATGCCTGAGTTACTGGAGGCAACTTCATATTCTCAATCAAGAGTTTGAAGTTTTTGGTCATTTGATGCTTGGTATAGACCTTCTAAAAGTAAGAATCTACCTTATTCTTAATGGCCTCTTGAGAAGCAGTAGCTACCCGTAGGTGGTCACAAAAAAAACTGTTGACTTCCCTAGTGGTAGAAAGTACTTGAGAATCAGAGGTGTCACTGGTACTGGTCTGAGAAAGTTCTTCTTGGATCACAGTTTTGATCTGGTCAATGGTCACAGAGGTGCTAGATGAGGGAAGGGGTTTGACCAAGAAAGACACTGTCTCTTTGAAAGATTGAGTCAAGTTACCAATCACCTTCTGAACAAGTGCATCTTTATTGTTCATATGTTCTTTGACTGATTTCTTAAAATCCTCAAAAACTTCCAAAAACTGCTTGACTAATTCTTTGATATAACGAATCTCAGCATTCACTTGGTTTTGAGAACCGCTCATGGTAGTCAATGAAGTAACTGATTGTCTCAGAGAAACCACAGATCCTGTCCAGCTCTCAATTTGAGTATGACATACTTTAACTTCATCCATCATTTCTTTCATTGGACTAGCACAACACATCCCAGAGACAGCTCCAGGGATTTCTCCACACTCCTCATCTCTTCAACCAGGATTTTCTTCAAATCTGCCACTGATTCTCTCAGGGCCTCTTTCATTTAAGCCTTTAAGGACTCAAGGTCCTCCTTGGTTGCCAAATTGTCAACCACAATAGGTAGGATAAAAAAATCTCTTTGGGGCTGGTCTTCCTCATCATAATCTCCATAATTGAGTCCAAGTACCATGTATCCTAGATCTGATGACCAACCTTCGATGTCATACAACATAGAAACTGAACCAAGATTCTCCCCCTCACTTAGAGCTCTCTCCTGAGGAATCTCTTCTATCTGTTCTGTTCTAGGTAACTCCACAAACTCCTCTGCAATTCTAGTAGATTCAATAGCCACTTGCTCTGTAGGGTGAGTCTTATCCATCTCTAAGTCATTAATGACTCCCATACCAATGGTAAAATATGCCACTCCTGCTTCCTGATCAGACACTATATTGTCAGTATTATCTATCAGAGGGATCAAACTGAGATCTTCTTCTTCATTATTCTCATCATCAAATTCAGAAACATCTTCTTTTCCTTCATCCCTATCACAATATTCCTCTGCCTCATCCTCTTCAGAGGTGTACTTGACAATATTCTGATATGATTCATCTTCTTCCTCAGTGGTCTCAATGTCACTGTCCTTTAATACAGTCTCTCTTCTTGGTAGTTCTTTTGGAGGGCTAGCTAATCTGAAAGCTAATGTCCCTACAGGACTGTGAGATAAATCAGGATCACTCCCATCATCAATGGGGGTGTTCTCTCTTTCAGGGTCCACAGCTCCTTCAGCCTCCTCCTCATCTGAATAAACCGGTTTTGGCTCATCAGGCTTCAGGCTTGGATCTCTCTTGTATTTTGTCCTAGATGGGTGAGTAGTAGGGTCAAACTTTTCATACACCTTTGCTTCATCATTCACCCACACCTTCTTGGATATACAAACACTATTCTTGGCCACTATCATTTCTTCTTGATTTCCAGCCACACCCTTTACCTTTAGCATAACTGAAATAAGCTTGGCATGGAATAAGGCATTGGACTTTGAACTTGCCTTAGTCATATCCTCCAATTGTGACATCAGTAACCTACATAGGTTAATCTTCTTTCCATGCTTCAGTAAGTACATCAGGAATATGTCCTGGTACTTTAGTACTGCAAAGTCTCCTCTCCTTGAACTAATTACATGCTGAATAAACTTGAATAAAATCCTGTCTTCTCCATTCATCTCAGATGCAATGATCCTCCTTGATTTTCCATCTCCTGATAGTTCTTCCAGAGCTTTTTTATATTCAAAAACAGCACTATCCAGAGGAGCCACTCTAGAGTAGTAAGCATACACTCCTTCATGAGGGACTCTCAAACAGGCATCCCACTCAGTAAACGTGAAAAAGACTTCATTTCTATTGACTTTGGATATTAACTTATACACATCATATTCCTCTTCAAAATTCATATATTCATAGAACTCTTTCACAAGATTCGGGTAGTATGGTCCATTGTTGTTGGCAAAACATTCATTCCATCCTTGGACATCTAGTGCTTTCAGCACTAATGACTTGCTCGATAACAGCCATTCTTCACTTAACTTCTTCTCAGCAAAGATTTGTCTCTTGGTCAGATGCGGGTTGACAGGTCTCGTTGGAGTATTACTGGTGCCACTGGATTCGGCTTGAGTCCTCTTTGGCCTTGGTGCATCCTCATTGACAGTCGGGGGTCGCTTTGTTCTGGCCATAGAGATTGAGAAAGTTTCAAGAGCTCAGGTGAAGGGTTAGGGTTTAGGAATCTCGAAAGCAAGGTTCGAAATTGAGAGAGGAAGGTGGATTGAGATATGTTCATTTCCTTTGGTTTTATCATTTAGGGATAAAAACAAAATAAAATAGAAATAATAAATAGGAATAAAAACTGTTTGAATCCCCACAAAATAAAGACAAACAACGAAGTATCCAACAATGAGATGTACTAGTGAGGTACACCGGTGAGGTATAACAGTGAGGTCCAACTATGAGGTCTAACAGTGAGGTCCAACTGTGAGGTCTAATAGTGAGGTTCTACTGTGAAGTCTAACTGTGAGGTTCGACTGTGAAGTCTAACTGTGAGGTTCGACTGTGAAGTATAACTATGCAGTTCGACTCTGAAGTCTAACTATGAGGTTTGAATGTGAAGTCTAACTATGAGGTTCAACTGTGAAGTCTAACTGTGAGGTTCGATTGTGAAGAGATTAATCATACCTAACTCATGTTTGATGTAATTTAACATCTCATAATTCAAAGGCTTTGTGAATATATCATCCAATTGATGTTCAGTGCCAATGAATTCAAGAGTGATATCACCCTTTTGATAATGATCCCTCAAAAAGTGATGTCTCACATCAATATGCTTTGTCATAGCATGAGATACCAGATTTTTGGAAATGTTAATAGAACTTGTATTGTCACACTTTATAGAGACATGTTTGAACTGATATCTATAGTCCAGTAAAGTGTGTTTCATCCACAGAATTTGAGAACAACAACTACCAGCAGCTATGTACTTAGCTTTGGCAGTAGACAATGCAACAGAATTCGGCTTCTTACTACACCAAGATACTAGTGACTTTCCTAAAATGTGACATGTCCCAGAGGTGTTTTTTCTATCTAACTTGCAACCGGAAAAATCAGCACCAGAATAACTTAACAAATTAAATGATTGTCCTTTTGGATAAAATAATCCTAAGTTAGGAGTATGTTTGAGATATTTAAAAATTACTTTTACAGCAGTTAAATGAGATTATTTTGGATTGGCTTGAAAGAGAGCACACATGCATACACTAAACATGATGTCAGGTCTACTAGCTGAAGATAGAGTAGACTTCCTATCATACCTCTGTAGTTGGTTTGATCCACTGGTTCTCTAGCTTCATCAGCATCCAACTTATAAGTGGTACTCATAGGAGTGTCACAACCTTTACTACCATCCAAAGAAAAATGTTTTAAAAGACCCTTAATATATTTACTTTGATTTAAAACAATTCCATTTTTATTTTGAAAGATCTGAAATCCAAGGAAAAATTTGAGTTCTCCCGTTAAACTCTTTTCAAACTCATTTTTCATCATTTTTGAAAAATCCACACATAATGAATTTTTAGAAGATACAAAAATAATATCATCCACATAAATTTGTACTATCAAAACATCTTTATAAATCCATTTAATAAAAAGAGTAGGATCAGTGATCCCTTTGGTAAAACCAATTGAAATAAGAAAAGAGATGAGCCTATCATACCATGCTCTTGGATCTTGTTTTAATCCATATAAAGCTTTAGATAGTTTAAAAACATGATTGGAAAAATGGGGATTTGTAAAACCATGTGGTTGTTCATCAAATACATCCTCAACTATATACCCATTTAGAAAAGCACTTTTGACATCCATTTGATAAAGTTTGAAATTCAGATGAGCTGTATAGGCAAGTAGTATCCTAATAGATTCTAATCTTGCTACAGGTGAAAAGGTATCCTCATAGTATATTCCTTCATCTTGACTATATCCTTATGTAACTAACCTGGCCTTATTTCTAACTATATTCCCAGACTCGTCTACTTTGTTCCTAAACACCCATTTAGTGCCTATGGTCAAGGTGTCCTTGGGTATTTCCACTAATTCCTAAACTTTTTTCCTTTTGAACTGATTTAGTTCTTCTTGAATAGACATTACCCAAAATTCATCATTGATAGCATCATTAATATTTTTGGGTTCAAGCTGTGAAAGAAAATCTTGATGTTCAACCTGGTTTCTTAGAGAAGCTCTAGTTTGTGTTCCTCTATTCAAATCACCTACAACAACATCTAGAGGATGATTCTTAAGAGTCCTAGTACCTCTAGGAAGGGTTGAACTAGATTCTTCATAGCTGTCTGTTGGTTTAGAATCGGTTGGAGCCGATTCTGGAAAATTTCCAGAACTGGATACTTTTACAGGGGATTCACTATTTTTATCATTAAAGTTCAAATTTGAAAAATATTCCTCAAGATTTTGAAGAGAGGTTTTAGGCTCATGCGGATCAGTCTCATAGAATTTGATATGAACTAATTCTTCCACACATTTGGTTTTCTTATTGAACACTCTATAGGCTTTACTTGAAATAGAATAACCAAGAAAAATTCCTTCATCGCTTTTGGGAGAAAATTTGTCAAGATTATCTTTAGTATTAAAAATAAAGACTTTGCAACCAAAGACTCTAAAATAATTAACCTTAGGATTCCTATTATTCCAGAGTTCATAAGGGGTCCTTTTTAGAATAGTCCTAATTAAAACTCTATTGATAACATAACAAGCTGTATTTACAGCTTTAGCCCAAAAATAAATAGGTAAGTCATACTCATTAAGCATAGTCCTTGAAATTTCTTGAAGGGTCCTATTTATTCTTTCTATAACTCTATTTTGTTGAGGTGTCCTAGGGGCAGAAAAGTTGTGACTATAGCCATTGTGTGAGCAGTAAGATTCAAACTCACTATTCTTAAACTCATGGCCATGATCACTTCTTAGGGTCTTAATTTTAAGTCCACTAAGGTTTTCTACAGACTTGGAATATTTGACAAAATAGGAACAAGCTTCACTTTTGTGAGCTATAAAGTATACCCAAGTATACCTAGAAAAGTCATATACAAGAAGATAAACATAGTGCTTCCCATTTAGACTTGAAACTCTTGATGGTCCAAACAAATCCATGTGAACCAACTCAAGTGGTTGAGAAGTTGAAACTTCTTTCTTTGGTTTGAAAGAAACTTTGTGTTGTTTTCCCTTTTGACAGGGATTACACACTTTATCATTTGGGAATTCCAATTTAAGTAGGTCTCTAACTAAACATTTTTTAGATAGATTCATAAGTGAGTGCACATTACAGTGTCCTAATTTTCTATGTCACAACCAAGACTCTTTATGAAAAGCATTTAAGTAGGAAACATTTTGTTTGGCTAAGGAGTTTAAATCAACAACATATACATTCTAATTTCTATATACAGTGAAAAATAAATCATTTATTGAATTAAAAACATTACATGAATCATTCTAAAATTTAACATTAAGGCCATAATCACATAACTAAGATATTCTAAGTAAATTATATTTTAATCCATCAACAAAAAGTACTTTAGAAATTAATATTGTATCTGGGTTACCAATCTGGCCTAAGCCAATGATTTTTCCTTTTTCATTGTCACCAAAGGTGACATGCCCACCATCAAATTTAATTAGACTCTTGAAGCAAAAATAATCTCCTGTCATATGTTTTGAACATCCACTGTCCAAGTACCATAGGGTCTTACAGGAACTCTTTAAGCAACTTACCTACAAAACAGATTAAACATGGGATAATTTTGGTACCCAGATCTTCTTGGGTCCAGAACGGTTAGCCAATAAAACTTTGGGAATCAATATTTGATTTATAGGTTTTTTAAAATCAATAAACATATTTTGAGACATAAATAATTTGTTTGGTACTTTAGAAAATTGTTTCTCAAGAGATGATCTAGAATTAGCAGTGAACTATCCAGATTTTGGAACAAATTTGGTTTTGCTAATTTGTCTCTGTCTAGGCTGATATCCTAGACCAGTTGTATATTTTGGAGCAATATGTTTTCCTAGAAACTATGTCAAGGTATCCCTACCAGCAGTGAACTTCTCAATATCCTTTCTTAATTGTTCATTAGATAATTTGAGTTGAGTGTTCTCTTTCAACAGTTGAGCATTCTTTTCTTTTTCTACACTTAGATCTGTTTTAATATTACTAGTCAAGGCATGCTGTTTCTTTAAATATTATTTATCTTTCAGTTCATTGGAGGTATCATCTAGTATATTTTAATATTCAAACAGTTCATCCTTAGAAATATTTTCATCATTATCTGAATCACTATTATTTCTAAAATAATAATCATTTAGAATAGGGGAAACATGTACCTCAGATATGTTAGTCATGATGCACATGTTGGCATGATTATTTTTAGAATCAGTGGCTTTTGATTCATTTGTGGTGTCTTCCGAAGCACTCCAGGTTGATTTCATGACTTTCTTATACTTCTTGTCCTTATAATCATATTTCTTTTTGAATTTTAACTCCAGACAGTCAGCCTTGATGTGTCCTTTCCTCTTGCATTCATAACATACTATATCATCTTCCTTGTCAGATTTCTTCCAATCCTTCTTCCACTTACCGTGTTGATCATACTTACCCTTGTAGTTTGGTTTTCTAAAAAACTTCTTCTTCCTATATAACTTCTTAAATCTCCTAGATATTTGAGCAATTTCTTCGTCACTGTCTGAATCTGAATTTTCACTAGCTGAAATTTCAATAGGTACATGTATTTTCTCCTTGTCTTTGCTCTTTGAAGCAGTAGACTTGAATGTCACAGATGTTCTCTTGGGTTCATCATCTTCTTCTTTTTTCACCTTCAGTTACTCTTCATACATTATTATTTTACCAATCAACTCCTTAACAGGTAGCTTGCCGATGTCACATGACTCTCGGATAGACATAGAAGTGCCTCTCTATCTGTCAGGCAAGCATCTCAATATTCTCATGATCTGCTCCTTTTCTAGAATAGATTTTCCCAGTGAACTCATGGTGTTGACAATCTCATTAAACCTAAGATACATATCAGAAATAGTTTCATCAGGTCTCATCTTAAAATTATCATATTTAATAGTATAAGTATTCAATCTCATTTCCTTCACGTTGGTTGTTCCTTCATGAGAAACAACCAAGGTGTCCCAGATTTCATGAGCTGTTTTACATGTATAAATTTGGTTAAATTCCTCATCTCCTAAAGAGAAGTAAATGGAATTCATAGCTATACAGTTATTGTTGTAGTCAGATTTTGTAGCGTCATCCCAGGTAGATCTAGCAGTTTTGGGGATCTCATATTCTGATTCTATAGCAGACCAAATATCAAAACCAGTACTTTCCAAATGAATTTTCATTTTGATTTTCCATTGAGAATAATTCACACCATTAAATAAAGGTGGCCTATTAGTAGTAGCTCCTTCTAGTATATTTTCCATAACTAGATTTTAGAAAATATACGGAAGAGATAAAATTTAGAACTAACAGAAATTTAAGATCTTTAAGATAAAACTAAAATCACAGTTTAAAAAACAGAGGGTTTGAAAAACTTTTTATAAATAACAAAGAAACCTCTGATACCAAATGTTGGTTGGAGTGGATACTCAAGAGGGGGGGTGAATTGAGCTCCAATTTAAATTTCTGTTAAAAACTTTTAGGATTAAAATACCCAAAATTAAAACGGACCATTTAATTAAGGAACTAGAGATATAAGTGACTTATTGTTCAACAGGTTTCTCAAAGGTTGATTACTCCTCAGTAGATTCAGTATGAGAACTAATTACACTTTTGAAACAAGTTTACTAAACAACTCAGATATACACACTAGCCAGAACTAACTATCAGAGTGAATGTAAAAAGGGATTTATGTTTTTGATAATATAAGCACAAAAGATAAATGTAAAATAGAGTAATGAAAGAGGAATACAACAATTTAAACAAGAGGTTCAGTCTTAAGACAAGACCTAGTCCTCTCCACTTGGTGATCACCTGCCACCAAGCAATTATATTAAAAGTGATACATAGCCTATATTGGGATTTACAACATTTTTCACAAACTTTCCAAGTTTTACAACCTCTACCACAGTTCTACGTGGGAAAATAAACTTCCAAGCCACACAAGGCTTCTTCCACAGTTATACGTGGGAAACAAAAATAAAGAGAGTTTAGAATGGGGATTTTCAGTATCCCTCAGTTCAAGTAAAAGAGTCAGTGTGTGTAACACATACACACTGCTCACAAATGTAATGTATTTAAACACAGTAGAGATATAGATAGTAGGGATGAGTTTAGAATGCTCTGTTATCTTGGCAGATCAGATTTGGACTTATTGGAATGAATGAGATGAAGTTTTGGTCCTTCTCTACAAGTTGACTCTAAAACAGAGTGTCGCAACTTCCAGGTTATGACTTCCCAAATGTAGAGATGATCATATTTTTGGATGTCAAGCTCTTTGTATCACACCACTACAGATTGTAGAATGTTCTTTCAATAGATCTTCATGAGGCTCTATGTTCTTCTGAATGAGTTCTTGAGTGTTCTCTACTTCTTTCCAGTATATTCGGGTGCTCATTTTGTGTCTCTCTGGTATCTTTAATATAGTCTCTTGTTTTTCGTGTTTTTTTGTTCAGTAGAGGCTGACAAGAGAAATGTTTCAACCATGTGTGGTCTTCCTAATAAATCATACTCTCTCCTGATATCCCTGCAAATAAAATTAAATAATGTCAGGTGCATTAATTTGTCCAGACATGACCATTATAGTAGTATTAATAAAATTGGTAATGGAAAGAATTGAATATCATTAGACTAGTAGCAGGTGCATGTCACACGGTAGACTTCAACTGTGGTCTTTCCAACTGTGGACTTCATCAGTGGACTATTAAACTGTGAACTTCATCGGTATACTCTTTGATTGTAGGCTTGTAATGGTGGACTTTGTGCTTAGTGGATGTCTGGTAATGGTAGCTATTTACTATATGTAACAGTAGCTCCTTATCAGTGAACTGCATCGGTTGACTCAACAATAGACCTTTAATAGTAAGATTCTAATCGGTAGTTACAATAGACTACTTCAATAGTAACATTTCCAACTACAGACTTGAACAATGAAGTTATTAATAGAAGACTGGAGAAAGAGTCTGACAGTGAACTTCTAACAGAAGCCTAGTCACAGCAATGACCTTGTGAAAGTAACTCTTTGTCTGTGTGCTTTGATAAGCAGATCATCGGTAGACTTGTGACAGTAACCTTATATCGATATCTTCCAACAGTGACTATAAATCTTCAACGGTGATCTTATAGCATCAGTGACTTAGAGTGACAGTGAGCTATAACGGTGACTATAAACATAAAGCTCTTACCAGTAGCCTTCAACAATGAACTTATATTTAAATAAGTATAAACTGTAAGCTGATGCAACAAAGTCATGAGACTTAAGAGTATACATTGATCAGAATAATATAATTATAAATGTAGATTAAAAGGATTAGTAACTGACTTAATATATCATGATCAATAATTAAACATGATTTGGGATTATCAAAACAGGTGAGTCCAACAACAAATCACGATTTATATAAAGTTATATATATTAATATGTTTTAAACACATTAATTTTATTGAATTTACATGAAACAAAAACTAAATCATTATAAGGATACATACATGAGGATAATACATAATATAATATTTTAAGATATTACAAACCTCTTAAAAGTACTAAGTGCTAGATTCTTACAAAGAAAACACTTATCATGATCTTGATCAACAAAATGGTTAGGGTCATGAAAAATTTGAGTGCCCTTGGATTATATTTTATACAGAAAGAAAAATATGGGTGACCTTAATAGGATTAGGTAGAAATATATAGAATAATATTTGAGTTACACATAGCTGGTAAATCATAACAGTTAATATTTTATAGGAATAAAGTTAAGATAATCTATATGATGGATTGGAAAAAGGGTTGTCTACTCAAATATGCAAGAGTTGTATATGATATGATAAACATGATGATATAATAAAATAGTTAAGTGATGTGGGTAATACCAAAGAAGACTCAAATATTAAGTGAAATATGAATCTTGTTCCACTAATGGACATGATATAATTATAACAATGAATAATAATTTTAGTGGGAGTATATTTAATAAAATTTCTTATTAAATGATTGAAAAAGGTGACACACATCTGATAAAAACTTCTCTTGTAAATAAAATTTCATAATCCTCAACTTTGAATTTAAGATGAATATAAATAAATTAAAAATATTAATGGAAGAAAATTCCTCAAATATTATAGGTACTTGAATATAGTTCCCATAAAATAAGAAAAATTATATATTTTTGGGAAAAACATCTATAGAAATAACTTGAAAACAAATCCATTTGAGAAGAGAAATATGATTGTAATAAGAATAGTAAATATTCAATTAATATATTTACATTAATGTTTATTTATATAGATCATATCTTTAAAATATAAATATGAAAAAATGTTTACTTTGGGAAAATTAAAAACCTAAAAAGGATCTATCAAGAAGAAGTTAAGAAAGAGTGATATGAAATTTCCAAAACACATTTTCAATTTAAAATGTTTAAGGATACTTTAATCACAATTCATGTGATCAATATGATTAGTACTTAGAGAAATCAGGGTGACTGCTCAAGCTTGATCTAGCTATATAATTCATTATGCAATAACTATCATAATGTTTTGACAGTTCATTAAAAACTATAGTATAGACTTATTCAAAATAAGTTTACCCAAATCTCCACAATATATCATGGATTTTTGAGTAGGACACGGGAAGTACAATATCAAGTGGCATGGTATGGTATATAAAAAAGGTTATTTTTTTTGGAAAAAATTGAAAAATAGTTTATGGAGAGTCCACTCTAACTTCATAATAACTAAAACAGGAGTCTCTAAGGAAGATAAATGCTTCCATTGTGGAAAGTTGGAATAATGGAGACAAAATTTTCCAGGACACCCAAAGGGTTTCTAGAAAATAAATAGAGAGTCCATGTTATATATTAATGTTATAAGAACCAATTATTCTATTTTGAAGGATATATGATACTAATTATAGATTATGTAAATATTGTAAATTTGTAAAATATTTAAAATTGATAAAGATTTGATGGATGGAGCTTGAAGTTTTTTAATTCAAGTGATGTTAAAAAGAGTTTATATGTTAGGGTGGTGGATGCAATGGATTACTGCAAAGATAAAGTATATTAGAATAAAAATGTTTATTTTTATCTAATTTTCTCTTATATTATAAGTGAGGTTGTTTGTAAATTTTTTTTCTATAAATAAAATGAGATGGTGTTTTTGATATACATGGTTTATGATTCATCCAATTCTATAACATGGTTTGAAAAGAATAGACCAAAGTATTTTTATGTAGGATATTTCTTTTATCAAAGTTATTTTTAAATATATAAGTGAAAGAGTTCCCATTGCCCTAAAATGGAATATTTTAAAGTATAAAATATTCTTTTAAAAATATTTATCTAAACAAATTTAATACCATATATGATATTCTAATGAAAAAACTTGGGATACCCTATCCTAGTACTTAAACTAAACTTCCACAAGGCCTAAAATACATTCCCAATCACCATGGACTAACAAAAAGACAAAATGACATGGTAAAATCATTAAAAATGATATATCATTAAGTTATCACATATAATAATAAACATGAACATTTGAATAAATTAAAAAATCATATACATGATTAAATATATCTAAAATAAGGAATAAAAAGGGGATGCAAAGCTGAATATGTCAAATAATTGATAGTACCACAAATTCATAATCAGATGTATAACAAAAAGGACCTAATGCTACCCATATCCATGTGAAATGTCACACACCTCCCCCCAAAGGTACCCCCCCCCGGGCCAAAAATGAGATAAGGGAGATAATGATACCCAAAGCTTTCCTCTAATAGGCCACATGTTAGCAAAAAAACACCAAGGGTATAACATACACATATATTGAAGGCATTACCCTCTAAGAGAGCATGAGGAATGAGAGATAGAATAAAACCATAAAAAACACTTACTCAAATAAAAGTAAAAGAGTACCTAATACATGAATTTAATTTTATACAAATATATCAAATGAAAAAAAGAAGACTACAAGTACCCCAAAGAAATCCTCAATAGTGACCTCAAAGCCCATACAAATCTTAAACAACTCCATGAGCTAGTAACGTCTAACCTAATCACCAAATAGCTCTTACAGTCCTCAAAAATAGTTTATATATACACTGGGTGATCATAATAGGTATACTATGTAGGATCCTCCCCAGAGACACATGTAAAAAATATAAAGAAATCATAATAAACCCTAGTGAACAACAAGAGAAACTAACTCATCACTTAATAAATTATACTAAGTTCCCAACCTCACCATGAATCTTTCACCAAGTATCACATACATGTAAATATATAATATCCAATATAATATAAAAAATAGGGTATACTAATCCTTCCTAAAAACACTTGGAAAACTATAACATATCATACAACCCATACCTGATATCATCTCATCATCAACACATATCATAAAACTCATGCATAAAATCATCAATCATTATCATCCACATATCTATATCATAAAAAATTAGTTTTTGAGACCCAATACATCTCATGCATCATGTATTATAACTCACGAAATTACAAACCATACACGACATACCTATAACAATCCTTAGGATATTATTTTCAGAGAAACATGTGTGTAAAATAAAAAAAATCCATTACAACCCTCTAAACAAATATATATTTTATAGGTAAAAACCATGCATACTAGTACATAAAACCACTAGGAGAAGAGAGAAATGAAAGATGGGGTAGTTAACCATCAGTTCCTCACCAATCAGGGTGTTCAGGAAAACACCCTCCAAAGTCCACTAGTGTGAGTCGCCCAACCAACATGGTAGGGTTATTATATGAAATTACATAACACATGAATATACATATAGATCAAAACCACACTATGAGAAATTACCTATCCTTATATTCAATTAAAACTATCATCTCTAAGACACTCGACTACCACTACTAAGGAATAGATATCCTATAAGCACATAACCATTTAAAAACAATTTCATTTAATTATCCATTTTAAACATTTCACAATTAGATTATTTAATTCACTAGGAATTAATTAATGTTATACAATTTCCACTTTAATTATCAACCAATGTCCATTATTTAAAGGAACAATCCAACCGATCCCACTATTCCTCAAGAGTTATCATCATTTATAATTCCATTCAAGCACCAAACCCATGGGTTAGAAAATTTAACATTCATTTCCATTCCATAAATATAGGTACTCAATTAATAATCATAATATACTATAAAATATTAATAAAGCATGCACAACCAACTGTATCAAGCAGTTGGTAAAGGAATGTAGGAATAAGAAACCCAACCATATGACCTTTAAATAGATTAATTATCAAAAAATAATCCCAGATTTTGGTATAAAAAAATGGTAAGTACTAGATTCAACCTATTCCATTAGTTATAGTTCCATCTATAACACCTCCATCCATATCACCAGCCATCCCATCATTATAGGAGTCAACTGATTCCACAATCTAGGTATCTCTACCAATTTCTCACCAAAAAATAAACTATCCTAGGATCAAATCACATCTCATAGTAAGACTCCTCATATAGAGGAACCACACAAGGAAATAAGAAAAAAAATTTAATAGGGCATCTAGACCCTAAAAACTAAGGCATCAATCTTTTATAAGAAAAGGGAGTCACTCGACCCCAAATTTTTATCAAAAAACCAATTCATTACTATCTTGAATTAACAAATTCATTTCACATAGGTTAAAACCATAGAAAACCTAATTCCATAGTTATAAATAACTACTAGGTATTTAAATATTCTTATAATAATAACTTATAGTTTAATTAAACTATAAGGAAGAAATTTTTTAATTAATATACATATTTTTTATTTTTAAACAATAATCATTACCAGCTTCCTTATTTATTTATCCAAAAAGCATTACTAGCTTCTTTATTCTTAAAAAAAAAGAATTTAAAAAATTATGTTATCTAAACAATTTCAACAAAATAAACATTCTAAAACATCACATAAACATAGATAGAACACTATCTAGAAAATAAAGAGGTAAAATATTAGCATAGTATAAACACATGAGATTTCTAAAAACTAAAAAAATTATTTTATTTAATATAATTTACTCTTAATTAAGGTTAATTACACTGTTTCACAACGAGATAAGTCATGGTAACTTTATGATTTTATATAAAACATGATAAGAAATAGATCCCAAACTCTAATTTAGAAGTTCAATGTTCTCCACACATGAACATACAATAGAAGATCAACCATTTTTAGAATAAATTAAACCAAGCCAAAGGAATAATATTTGGGACCAAATATCCACAAGCCACCAAAAAACCATTCTATGATCTTAGTCCCAAAATTTATGGAATTTCCACAATGAAAATTTGAAAAGGAGGAATGGGAAGAAAGATATAATAAAGATAACTTAAACCAAGAGTGTTCAATACTCCATATATAGGGGTTAGAATCCAAAAAAGAGATAATAAATTGTCTAAAATTGAGGTAGAACCAAAACTTACCTAGTGTAATTTTTTCAACAAAGCCTCAATGTGAGATATAGATCCATGAAATCCCTAGGTTCACTAGATAATTTTTAATTCAAAGGAACACAAAAAGTAAGGGGTGTAGATTGATTAATAGGGGTAAATAATGAATTGAAAACACATTTAAGATCCCCCCGTAACATTAAATTAATTTTACCCCTTCAAACTAGTCAAGATCTATAGATAATGATGATGTTTTAGGCCATTTAAAACTAGAATAACTGTCACCACAGACTCCACTATGGCCTAGCCTTATCCGTGGTGTTCTTGAACACTATAGTAGAAATAGATTCTACCAAGGAATGTTTACCACACCTAAGGAATTTTTTCCCTCACCATGACCAAGACCATAGGTGTGGTGATATTTTTATATTCATAGGACATAGGTGCTTCCCTAACACTCCAGTCTAATAAAAATACCCATACTATACATTTTTCATTTCCCATTTTAGAAAGAAACTCACCAAGGCCAAAAATGGACTTCAATACAGCTTTGAAAACCATGTTGTTACCTGTGATGTACCACACCACACGACCAGACCAAAATAGCCTCCACCACACCCACCACTAGGTAATAGTGACCCTTAAAATGATAAAACATATATCTATCCTATGAAACACCTCCAAACTCCCTCTTAGCACCACCAAGCCTTAAGAAAACACAAAGGAAAGGCTGAAAAGCTCTAGTAAATTACATTAGATACCTCTCAAAAAATTCTCATCCTCAGGAATTAAAATTGAAATCAGAGAGTAGGGAAAGAAAAGGGGTTGTTTGAATAGCCCCCTAGTGAGAAACCCATGAATAATATTTCCATCATAGGAGCATAACCATCTCACATAGAGAAACAAGGTGAAAAACTACACATCACTAAAAAAAAGAAACCAAACACTCTCCCAAGGTATATGCATCTCAAACAATATAAAGGAAAAAAATAAGGAATCAAAGAAGAGAAAACCATATTATAATCTATATAAAATCCAACAACCACAAAATATAAATACAAAATAAGAGATAAGCATAAAAAACTTAGGGTACTAAGTGTGAATATATGAATCAAATTCCAAGGTTCTCTTCTCTATTCCACCATACCACAAAAGGACATGAATTGAGGGAATATCATGCCTATGAAACACATTTTATTGGAGGTCCTATATCTTTATAGGCTAATCCTCAAAGGTATCATCATCGTCAATGCAGATCTCTCCCTAATTGACGATGTGATAATTTTCATGAAGATAGAAATGAAGCCGAGACACATGAAAGATGCCATGAATATAGATCATCTATGGGGGAAGTTATATTCTATACATAATATCTAAAAAAATATCCAACACCTCAAAAGTCCTAATAAATTAGGGAGAAAGCTTAATTCCATGACCAAAATTATATTTCACATGATGAGGAGTCACTTTCAAGAAAACATGATCTCCAACATACAACTATAGAGGTATCCTCCTATGGTTTTCATTGGAATTATAATAACACTGCACTACCTTCATCCTCTCACAAATCACCTAAACCATCTCTGTTGTTTTTTTCACTAGCTTAGGCCCAAGAATTGATGACTCTACAACCCTAGTCCATCACAAAGGAGAATGAAAATGTCATACATACAAAGCTTCAAACAAAACCACACCAATAGTGGAGTGAAAATTATTATTGTAGGAAATATTTACCAAAGTTATGTGACTCATCCATGGACCTAAAAAATCAAGGACACAAGCATGAAACATGTCTTTAAGAGTATGGATGGCCCACTTTGTTTGACCCTCTATTTTTGGAAGCCACAACTATGAGACAAAAGCATCATAAAGACATATTCACACCTTATAGGTGAAATGAGGATCATGAGTAGAGATGAAAATCCCCAAAACTCCATGGTTCTTCACCACCTCCTCTAGATACTTCCTCGACAAAGACTCCATGGATATTAACTTTTTAATCACTAAGAAGTGGTCTAATTTAATCAAACAGTATACTATCACCCATAAAACATCATGTACTTATTGAGATCGAGGTAAACCAATGATGAAGTACATAAAAATGTCCTCTCACTTCCATATATGAAAATCTAATGTCTAGAGAAAACTACTAGGAACACGGTGTTCAACCTTAACCTAACATCTAGACACTAACTCTACAACTATATGTTTTAACCTAGGCCACCAAAACTGACCTCTTAGAGAATAATACATATTTTTTATACCATGATGTACTTTTAAGGGTGATATATAGTACTAATAGAGAACTACCTCATTCATCACCAAAGGAATTAAAATCATACCCTAGAATAATACCTGATACTGATCATATTCAGACTAACCATTATGGGTATCACCACAGATAACTTGATCCTGCCAAACTACCACCTTAGAACCCCCTAGTTGGGACTCCTCCATATACTGCACCAAATATGACTGCACTATCATTTGAAAAAGGCTTCCTTTACCACCAACCAATCCTATATCAAGATGCATAAAGAGGAGTTATCCTATTACTCTCTAGGAATCTCTAGATTAATGAACGACATCACTATGCGACTTCTTTCTTAGTGGATCAGCTAAAGAATTAACCTTTCCTAGGTTATAGGAAATATGGAAGTAATAACCCTAAAAAAAATTTCATCCACTCTTACTATCACAAGTTCATGCCATTTTGGGAGAAAATATACCTCATGATATTGTGATTGGTAAAAACTAAAAAACACTCACTGATGAGGTAGTGTCTTCATAGCTTCAAGGAAAACACAACCACCAGTAACTTGAGATTTTGAGTGGACTAGTTACATTCATGGGGATATAACTAGTAAGACCTATAAGAAACAATATATATCTATTTTATTAGGAAATTTCCAAAGAAAAGATATAAAGAATCATAAAAAACCTAAAAATAAACTCTCTCTTATGGAAAATTAAGCACTGGGGCACTATCCAAATTATTCTTCAGGTACTAAAAAGATTCCTAGAACTGGTTAGTCTAAAAAAATTCTCGATCCTTTCAAGTCAAGGATGTTAAAGTATTTTTAATTTGATAGAAGTCAGGTATAAACCTCCTATAGTATCCTGCATGACTGAGGAAACCATGAACATCTTTAATAGTGTTGGGGTCTTCCTAAGAAATGAATTAATTGATATTAAAAGGATCAAAAAATACTCCACATTGAGATATGACATGACCTAGGAAGAAAAACTCACAAACCCAAAACTCACACTTTGATAACTCCCTGAATAGATACTGATAAAAAATAACTCCAAACAATTCCAATATATTCTATGCATGATATTCCTTAGAAATAAAGAGAACAATGAAAAAATTGATGAAAACCACCACAAAATAGTCTGGAATCTATCAGAACACTATATTCATCAACCACATGAACATAACTGGAGTGTTCGTCACCCCGAACATATTCACTATGGAATCGTAATTCTCATAACAACATTGAAAAGTGGTATTCAATATATCCCCATCCATCACCCACATATGGTGTTATCTAGATCATAGATCAAAATTCTATAACCAAATATATCATTTTAGCTGATTTAATATGTCATCAATCCATGGAAGAGGATATCGATTATTCACTATCACCTGATTCAAGTAATGATAATAAATAGTTTGATGCGTACTGTCACCCACATTCTTTATGAACAGAATTAGTGCACCCCAAGGTGACATGCTCGGTTAAAAAAACCCCACTGCAAGAGAACATCGATCTATATCCACATATCCTATAACTTCAAAGGTTCCATCCTATGTAGATACATAGAGATCAGAGAAGCACCTGACTATAGATCTATCCCAAAATCGATCTCCCATTGAGGGGGTAACCACACAACCTCATCAAGAAAGAAATCAGGGTACTCTTATAAAACCCTAGGAAACATCATCAGTTTAACCTCCAATAAACTCAACATATACTCCACCATCAAGAAAGATAAGGATGAAACACAACTTTGACCAATCTATGGGCCTCACTAACCAACGAACACTGCAAACTCTTTATAAACACCATAGAAAATAATCTACCTCTTAAAGTCATCCATGATACCCTACAAGAAATATATAAATTCCATTCTTATAATGATGTCATATGTTTGTATCCACAAACATAAGAAGTCTCTCTAAGAGTGGCACTGCCTTAGCTTTAGCTCATAGTCTCAACATACTTCATAAAAATAATCTTGACCTCTAACTAGCATATTAATCTCTAAGGGAACTAGAAATATCTCAAACTCAAGTCCCAAAGAATTAATTAGGGTAGGTGATATGAAGTAGTTCATAGCTCCTGATTCAAATAATGTATACACCCAAGTTCAAAATAAGAAAATGGTACCTCAAATGATGTCCATCTCACCTAGCATTGGAAACTATAGAGCTTGAACCTTACCATGTACTTCTCCATGGCCTATATGACCTTGAAAATGACTACCTTCATGGACACACTATTTTCAATAATGATGTATAATATCATAGGGATATCCTCTAACTACCCCATCTCCCCTCTACTGATCCAAAACTGGATCACCCTGCCACTGTTGCCTAATATGAAACTGTTATAATAATGGAATCTTAATAGAAACACCTTCTACAAACTACCTACATATAAATTTTGAGCACTCCCACCACTGATGACCATGTCCTCCATAAGAAAAACAATCATTTAATCTGTTGAAAGGGGCTTGAGAGCCTCCACCCCTAGATAAATGAGATGATGAGGGTCGAGAACTACCCTCATATATTAAAAAACCCTTCTATCCAGGGAATTGGGACACCAAAAAATATATTTTCTATATGGGGGATACTGAGGACTCCGCCCTCATGATGAACCTAGGATTTATAACATACTATCAACAACCTATACTATCACTAGTACCTTGAGATATTTCAGTAGAATAGATGGGGTAACCGGGTGCGAGATCTTTAGACACAAAGTCTCCTTGAACTGACTCACCCTAGATGCATCACCTGACAACAAGTTTGAATAATAATAGACAAGGGTCATAAAACATATCCCAAACTCACACACACTAGAATTCATCTATCAAAGAGTAAGCATCTCCTAGAAACTGGCCACCTTAATGACCAAATAATGAAACTCAGATCGATACTAATCTCAAAACTTCTCCCATGAGACAACCAACTACTCATGATATCCAAGGAACGAGAACCACTACTGCCTCACTGCACCATGAAACATCATTATTTCCAATGAAACCCAGTACTCCTTACAAACATGGACCGAAATGAAGGCTATCTCAAACTCCTCCAATCATTCCTCTATCAATATGTTTGAAATGGATCCCTCATACTTATACCAACTTTTGAGCTGAAAATATTTGATTTTAATCCTCCAAGTGTCATAATCGTCGAACTCTACTCTAAAGCGATCTTCTGGCACATCCTGATGAACATATTTGGTGAGAACATAATGATGAATTTGACTTGGAGTGATAAATATAAAATAAAAAATGGTTAGGGACACCTAAACCATGAATATGGAATATTTAAGAATAATTATTTAATTAAGGTTCAACATAATCCTAATGTATTCTTATTTCAAATACAAGCACAGAGAATAAAGGTGCATAATACTTTCATTGGTCTCTATACTAAAACCAACACCACTTCATAAGCTCAATAAACTTAAATCTTCTCACATCAAATTATAAGGGTCCCTAAATACTAGTTTCCCAGTTAGTATCCTTTTTTTACAATGCATATTAAACTCAAATGAAACTATTTACCTACCAACCCATGAAGCCCTCACCAATTTCTACCTCAAAAATCCATCATATATCTACAAAAGAACCTTTGATACCACTCTATCATGATACCATCTCCCCCAAAGGTACCTCACTTGGTCTGAAAATGATATAAGAGAGGTAATGATGCTTGAATACCACCTCTAACAGGCAACAAGTTGGCAATAAGTACCAAGGGTATAAAATACACATATATGAGAGACATTACCCTCTAAGAGAGAATGAGGAACAAGAGATAAAATAAAACAAACTAACAAATTATGCTTAAATAAAAGTAAAAGAGTACCAAATACATGCATGTAATTCCATACAAATGGATCAACTGTAAAGAGGAAACTATAAGTACCTCAAAGAAATCCTCACTAGTGACCTTGAATTCCAAACAACCCATAAACAATTCCAAGTGCTAGTAATGTAAAAATGATCACAAAACATCTCATGTAGTCCTAAAAAATAGTTTATATATATTTAGAGTGATCATAACAGGTATACACAGTAGGATCCTCATCAGTGCCTCTCATGTAAAAGATAAATAAAGCATACCAAATCCCAGTGAATAATAAGAGAAACTATCTCATCACCTAATTAGGTATAATAAGTTTAAAAACTCACCATGGATATCCCTCCAAATATCTCATATAAAAAAATATATAATATCCAACATAATATCCCAAAGTGGGTACCCCACTACCACTTCCCCACCAGTTTTTCGCTTTTCCCCAATGTCACATAGCCCGATCCATCTCTCTCCAATAGTAAGCCTGCCAGAAAACACCTAAGAAACTGTAACATATCATGAAACCCATGCATGATATCATGTCATCATCAACACATACCATGCACCCCATGAATCACATCATCCATCATAATCATCCAAATATCTATATAGTAACCGAGTAGTTTCCTGGAGCCACTAAAAACCATACATTGTGTATTATACCTTAATTCATTACATCCCACACACAACGTACCTGTAATAATCATTAGGATACCATATCCAAAGATAAAAGTGTGTAAAATAACCACAATACATTACATCCCTATACACATATATGTGTGGTAAAAGTTACCACCGTGATTTCTAGCACATAAAACTACCAGAAGGAGAGAGTGGGGAAATAGGGGTATTTAGCCATCTATTCCTCACCAACCTGAATATTGGGAAAACAACCCTTCAGAGTCCACTAGTGTCAATATCCCTACCGAAATGTATGGGTTATCATATGAAATAACATAACATTGGAATATAATTATATCTCACAACCACACTATGAGAAATAACCTAGCCTTTGAATCAATTGCAACTATTGTCTCTTAGACACCTGACTACCACTACTAAGGACATGATATCACTAAAAAATAATTAGTTTTTTTCTAATAGGGGTATATATGTTGGTAAATATTCATTTTCTATTGGTAAAACATTTTACCAACAAAAATTGTTCTGTCACTAAATTGTTGGTAAAAACTATGTTGCTAAATGTTATTGTGATAAATAAAATAGTTCTGTTGCAGTTATAATAATACCAACAGATAATACATATATTGGTTAAAATATTTAGCAATAGATTCATATGATGAATATATCTATTGATAATATCATTACAAACATTTATTTTCCCCCACCCTCGGTTGGGGTTGTAAGGACGAGGAGGGATTTGAGACTAGGTCGTTGGGTCATGTCTCCGAACCAGCGGGTTTAATGTATTTTCTTCTTTGTGTGTGTGCCTCTTTTGTAGTTGTACCCAATTTTTATTACCAAAATTTATCTTTCCATTAATAATATTTTTAACAATATTACAATAAATACAACAATTAATATATATTTTTAATTTTTTTAATTTATTTATTATGGATGGGTATTCCAACAATTGTTGGTAAAATTTTATATTATATTTATAAATCATACTATATATAATATATTTATTATAGATAAATTATAAAATTAAGTTGTAAAAAACTAAAACAAACAAAAACTTTATTTGAAAAAACATTTTCAAACATAATTTAACATTTTCATCACATATATCATGTTTCATTATCCTCATTCATACTAGCGACCCCTTTATTACAAGTCCCTTTTATCACACTTATAATTGTGGGTGAAAGTAGACGTCTATGAGATGGTCATCACTATCGCAGTTCACAAAGTAGATCCATTTTTGTATATTTTTTATAGGTATACTTTCTTTTACTTGTGGATAGATGCAGACATCAATGAAATGATTGTCACTTTTCTTGTACTTGTGGATAGAAGCAGAAGTCAATGAAATGATTTTCACTAGTGGATATAAGAAAGTACCCTTTCATACACTTGTGGATGGAAGATATTCATACCCTATCTAACACTAGAAACAAAAAGGAGTATAAATTGTCAAATAGTCAAAATGGAGCTCATTTCAAAGAATTAATATTGAAATTTCAAATAGGTTCCATAAAATTACTATAGGTTCATTTATGAATCACCACTGAATCTTAACAAGACTTCAAAAAAGTTTTGATCAGTCCAATCCGATTTATTGGTTTAGGTACATTTCAAAATTTTGTTTTTACATTATGGTGACAAATGATACATGTGGTGAAGAAAAAACATTTATTTTTTCAATGAGATGATAGTGGAATCTTCCACCATACAATAGGTGTGATGCAGCGAACTCTAATAATGACTTCAGAAGAGTCCCGAACAACCACAATCCCCTATCGCTGCAACATTCGGTCCATCTCCAACATTAGGTCCACCAGTCTACACCTGCAACAAAAAAATATCAATCACTACACCTCTCTATATGAGTTGAAGTAAGACTGTTTGGTTTTGGAAAATGTGTAATAGAAAAACATTGAAGAAGCCATGAACTGGAAAATGGGAATATCAGCTCTTTCAAGAAACTAGATCTTTAATGATTAAATAATGGCATGAGACCCCCTACCCTAATAATAGTAAACATGATCCCATAAATAAAAACATAACAAACATAAGAAGGTAGCTTGACAATCCATACAATTGACACACACAAGTGGAATTCTACAAAAATATACACTACTAACCTCTATTATTAGCACCAATCCACAAGAAAACCCTACAATTCTCACCGAGTAGCAGCAATAATGAAGCAACCTATAGAGGACATGACTTGAATCTTTGTGCTCCACCTGATGAGAACCAACCACAAAATAAACTAGAGATGGAATTCCCAGAACTTCAAACAATATATCATATTCTATAGTGGAACTGAACATAAACAACATCACCATACCTATGATTCCAGTGGAACACCCTTTATGTTTTAAGACACACTTGACACGAGCTCCCTATACTTTAGACAACCACCATCACACATATCCTGTTGTGCATCAAAACATTAGAATTCCCAAACACTTTTAATCTTAACATATGATATAAAAATAATAATGCATGATATCAATAACTAGAATATTATCAAACTAATGAACAAAACTAGAAGATATAACTAGTGACTGCAACAACCTATATAATTATCAACCTCCATAATGATATAAAAACAACCAATGATTAGAACAATAGAAAAATAACTAGAAGAACCAATGACTAAAACAACAAAATAACCAGTGACCTTAAATAGAATATAACTAGTGACCACAATAATAGAAAATAACCATTGACCATGATAACAAAAAATAAAAATGCATGATAAAAATTAACAAGATTGTCTAAGAAGTGGCTACATACTATAGATAATGACACTACTTTCAATTGACAACATCACATAACTCAAAATTATATAATCTAGTAATAATGATTTCAATTTTTTAATCTAGTAACACTAATTTCAATTGATATTATATTGAAGAAACATAAATCGATCGAGGATAAATATTTATTGATAATTTCAATAGTATTTCTAAACTCTACACGAAGAATATATTCTATGGGTCTCTTTTCATGGGACCGTTAATAGAAAATATCATAATTGAAAAAAATATTATTAAATCATGGACCCAGATAAATTAGAGTCACACATGGTGACATGCATTAATAAAATTTAGTATGATTATAGGATTTCCATTTATCTGGGACATATTTTAAAAATTTAGCCTCATGGCTTGATAACAATGGTCTTTCCCTAATACTGGGAAACAAAAAAAACAAACTTTGATAAGAAATGTCAGTGAATTGAAAAATTAAAAAGCAGCATATTCATGGTAAAATTCCATAAAAGTAATATTAGGTTCAATATTCAATCATGATGTCTCTTAATATTAGAAATGTTGAATTGAACTCTGATTCTAGACAACAGAACTTATTTTCAATCAGCAGCCTTTGGACATATCTTCTGACAAATTTTTTTTTGTCTCAACATCATTGACTAATTAAACCATTTCATTGAAACCACTTTTTAAGTACCTATACGAACATAAATAAATTTATATAAAGATTAGTGTAAACATAAAAAGTAGACAAGATAAAGTAAAAATATATCAAATGATGAATAATTAGGAATGTTAGCTAGTAAAAATTACACATTTGGAAGATGGGGTTATAACCAAAATTTGATCTTCAAAAGACTTGCAGTGTTTGATCATCTATAAAGTCATATCTAGATTCCAAAACCCATGTAATAATGCATACATACAAAACATAAAGCTAATAAGTAACTATCCAAACTTGGTGCTAGTAAAATGACATGATCGTATAACAATACGGGTTAACCTGAAGTCCCTTCCACATATTCATAGCTTCACCTAGATTCAAACAATATTTTTATGAGAATACACTCTCTGAAGGTCAATATGGAATTATGAATTTTCCCAAAGTTTAATGGACACAATATTTCTTTTTTTAACCACTTAATAGGCCTAATTATGGGTGTGTTAAATAGATAGAAAAATTCATTTTGGGAAAAGTTTAAGTAGACATACATCTGAATTGGATCAGGTAAACTAAAAGGAAAAAAAAATCTTGCATATTTAGTCTATGATTCAAAATTAAATGATAGATCCATTTTTTTAGTACTTTTCTAGTCAATATATGTTTTGATTTAAACCTAACAACACTTTATCACACTGCATTGCATTTTTTCTTTTTCTTTTTTGATTTGATATCAATTTTTAATTTAGTGGTACATGTGGAGTTAGCATGGCGATGCATTGCATTCAATTAAATCCTTTAAATATCCCCCACACTTTGAATTAAATCCACATTTTCTTATGTTTTATTTTTTTCTTTAAAGTAAATGTCTATGGATCGACTTACGATCCATGGTTAAACATAAATTTAAAAATATCAAACCATACAGTCTATTGAATGATCAAGTTTTCTCCCTTTTTTATTCATCTTTTTTAACAGTTTAGGTTAGATAAACACACCCAGTTTTTTAAATCCAAGCCATAAAAATCTCACATTTTAATGTTTAAAAAAGTGGGGTTCTTGACCATTTTATAACACTAATTTATTTCTACATTGACTATGTATGAAAAATAAATAAGCATAACAAGGGTCAAGTCATGTATGAGTTTTATCAGAAACAATTCCTTAAAGTGAAACACAAAGCATTAAAAATGATATTTTTAGAAATAAACAATATCATTGTCTAAGCATGTGTGCATAAATATATATATCTGTTATAGTGTCTGAAAATATATTGCAATTTTTTACTTCATACTAATTCATAAGAAAAAATTATCAATAATATCCTTAAAGAATCAACTACCTATTTAAAGAAGCCATGTATCAAAGAAATAGTCCATAGAGTATTCTTGAGCTGACTTCGAATTCTACATGTGAGAAACTCATTCCAAATAAACATTCTTTCATATAAAAATTTTCCTATCAGACTATCACATAGATTATTTTGGAGACTACACATAACATTGTAAGAGTAGTAGAAAAATAATCCCTTAGTAAGATCTATTGTGCATAAGAGTTTCTTGTATCTATGTCATCAAGAAATAAAACAGGAAAAAATGCATGAAAAGCAATGTGTGGGGATATTGGTATGCTTGAAAAAACATTAAATTCACATTATCATTCATCCTCATTATCATTCAAGCATGAAAATATAATAACAAAAACAATAAAAAAGATAACACTTAAGAAAGATAATGACCTTTATGCTGAAAAAACCAAACCTAAAAATTTGGAACTCTTCACATATCTAGATCGCTATTTAGCTTGGTCATTTCTTTGAAATAGGGTTATACATTCACATTTCAAGACATAGTATGAGAATGAGACGATGGTAATAGTGTGGCTATTATGCTCACTCAAACAATAATTAACCTTCAATATATTACCTTTAATATATAGGCCTCAGTTGATCCTCACATTCCATCACCAACTACTGAAATCAAACAGTGCATTTAGAATTCAAGCAATAGTAAGAGAATGAGATTAGAGGAATAAAGTGGTTAGTGTGATCATTCAAATAGAAAAAGGACCAGTAGAAAACCAACTTAGAATATTCATATATCATTGAACTCTAATTTGACATAATGAACATAAAATTAGAAGAACCGACAACATCTTGAGTACAAAAACTGACCTACTTAAAAGTGATTTAATGAGAAAAAGAACCAATGATCACTAGAGAAAAACAACCAAATATACAACACCAAACCTGTTAGTATACCAAGAACCATTGTTTCTAGGTACCATACCCACTTTTGAGCATAAACAGGACCCCAAGAAACATCACCAGGCTTCAACACAATAGGAACCGAGACACAGCATGAGAGAAGCAATTAAAGGTCAAAAAAACACCAAGAACCACAGCCTCTGAATCCCTTCTGAGAATAGCTTCCGAAACCACTATCGAACCAAATATCTATACACTTATATCAAAATGAATACCAAAAAGAAAACTAAATTAATTCAATGCTGCTCTATATTGAAAGACTACTAACAGGGAAAAGATGCATCTTCAGTGAAATGATGTGGTATGACCTAGAAACAGAAATGCCACTCTGCACTGGAATCTATATAGGCAAGATCAGTATGGAAGAACCAAAATTGGGGGCTTAAGGACAGATCTAAGGAGGTAAAAATGCAAGGAAAGGGAAACTGGGAAGGAAAAATGGGATCCTCATCATATATGAAGAAGAAACAGTGACAAAGAAATAACCCATAGCGGAACAAGGTCGAATCCCTAAACCCTCAAGCGAAGAAACCAATAAATTTATTTTTATATAATAAATATAATCAATATTAAATTTTATTAAAATTAATAATTTTGTTTTATAATATAAAATAAAATTTCAATAATATCAATTATTAATTAATTATATTTCAGTTACATTTATTAATTTTTTTATTGATTATCATATTGTTATTTATTATGTTTTTTAGATTCAAATATCATAATGATTTAATTTTTTTATTAAAATTATCTAAATGTTTATAAAATGAAAATCATTAGAAAATATAAGCATTATTGATACTTGGAGAAAAATGAAAATTAAAATAAATTAATGATATATTTTTAATAAAAAATTTAAAATTAAATATTGACTTTGATCATAAAAATAATAATCTATATAAAAAATTTGGTTCGTCTTAATTGGTTATTATCATTAAATGGTGTATTGTAACCGATTTTATTAATGAAAAATGATTTGTTGGTAATAGTTATTATTAATAATAGATTTATGTGTTGGTAAATAAAGTGATGGTATTATTATGATAAAGTAATATATTTAACTGTTCGTAAGATATTTGTTGGTGTTAAAAGATCAATACCAACAGAAATATTTTTTGGTAAAAAAAAGCATTGGTACTTAAAATCAATACTAATAAAACATAATATCTATTGGAATTGATAATTTTTACCAACATATATATTATCTGTTAATAAATTTCTGTTGGTATAAGTCATTTTTTAGTGTATTCTATAAGACTAGAAACATTTAAAAATACCTTCATTTAATTCTTCCATGTAAACATTTATTAGTTATATTAATTAATTAATTATCCATTAATTAATATTATAACATTTCTACATTACTTTAATTATCAGTCGAATTCCATGACCTTTAGGTAGAATCTAATTGATCGAATAGTTCCTAAAGAGTTATCATAATATATCATTCTATTCAAGAACAAACCCCACGAGTTAAAAAATTTAACATTTGTTTCCATTACATAATTATGGTTACCCTAGGAATCATCTTAAGCTATCATAAAAGATGTATAAACCATGTAGAACTAGCTATGTAAAGTTATGGGGAAAGGAATGTAAGAATAAGTAACCTGACTATTTGGACTATATTAACAAGCATTCTAGCTTTTAGTATAACAAAAGTGGGAAATCCTTGATTAAATCCATTCCTCTAGTCCCATTTCCATATTCGACGTCTCCATGCATATCATTATATATCCCTTCATTATAGGTGTAAACTAATGCCACAACATAGGCATCCTGACCCATTACTCACCAAACCATCAATAATACTAGGCTCACATCACATTTTATAGCAAGGATCCCCATATAGAGAAATCGTACATGGAAATAAGCAAACAAAAAAATTAATAGGGAATATAGGCTCTAAATCAAGGCATCCGACCATCACAAGAAAACATGCTCCCTCATCCCCAAACAATTGTTTTTATCAAACAACTAATTAATTACCATCTTGAATTAATTTATTTATCTCACATAGGTTACAACTTCATACAACTTAAGGCATCAACTATAAAAAACTAAAATATATTTGAACATTATTTCAATAATAAATTCTAGTTTTATTAAACTTTAAGGAATAAAAAATTCAATTAACGTGCCTCTTTTTTACTTTTAAAGATAAATTGTTACTAGCTTCTTTCTTTCTTTATCCAATGAGAATTATTGTCTTATTTGTTCTTTATAAAACAAGGATTACTAGGTTTATATTATTTAACCAACTCCAACACAACAAACATTCTAATCTATAGTATAAACATTGATCTAACACAATATAATAAATAAAAAGGCAAACTATTAACACGATATAATCACATGTGATCACTAAAACCAAACAAATTATTTTATTTAATATGGTTTAATATTCATTAAGGTTAATTATACTATTACCCAAAGAGATAAGTCATGGTAACTTTATGATTTCATATAAAACATGAGAAGCAATGAATCCTATTCTTTGATTTATAACATCAACATTCTACACATAAGAAAAAATTATTTAGGATTAACCACCACTATAAGAAACATAACTAAGCTCAAGGAAGACTAATAGGAACCTAACATCTATAAGCCACTGAAAAACCATTCTATGATCTTATCCCCAAAATCAAGGTAATTTCCATAATGAATATTCAAATAAAGGAATAATGGAAAGGAAGTGGAGAGAAAGGTACCTCAAACTAAGATCATTCGATCCTATATGACCTAGGATTAGAATCCACAAGAAAATGATCAATAGTGTTCAAGGGAGGAAGAACCAATATATACCCAGTGGAAATTCATCAATGGATCCTCAATGTGAGAGATCAATCCAACCTAGTCCTAAGTTTTCTGGAGTTTCTAGAAATTGAAGGAAAATCAAAATAGAGTTGATTAATAAGGGAAAAGGATGAATTGAAAACAAATTTAAGACCCCCATAAAATTTCAAACCTTTCCCACTTTTAAATGGACAAGATCCATTGAGAATGGTGATAGTTTTGGATATTTCAAACCATCCTGACCATCGCCACAACCTCCACCATAACCCAAACTTAGCTATAGTGTTCCTGAACACTACACTCTAAATGGATTTCACTAGGGTGTGTTTGAAACACCCAGTGAATTTTTACAACACCACACCCAATACTAAAGGCATGGTGATACTTCCATGTACATAGACCACATGCACCGCCTCAGTGCTCCATACCAATGACGATGCCCACACTATCATTTTTTATTTCCTATTTTAGAAAGGAACTCACCAGAGCCCAAAAAACCTCCAAAATGGATTAAAAATAAATATTTCTATCCATGGTGCACTACAACACATGAAAAACTGAAAATGACCTCCATCACACCCACCAATAGGGTATGGTGACCCTTTAAAAGGCCAAAACACCTATTTAGATTTCAAAACACCTCCAAACTCCCTCTCGGAACCACCGATCCTTGAGAAAACAAAAAGGAAAGTTCAAAAAGGTTTGCACCATTATATGAGAATTGTTCATTTTCCACTTTTCACATCATCCAAGATTGAATAAAACTATTTATAATTCACAATATCAATGTAGATTCTTCCCATTACTTTCATCAAAGGAGTAAAAGTCTATATACAAATGAAGTGTGTATGTAGGGTGTGAGAAAACATGACTAATAGGATTCCCCCACATGATCTATGTAAATAATTTATAAAATAAACCATGATAAATTAGTTTTAAATACAATAATAAAGTACTAATCCAATTTATGAAAACATGAAACATAAATCAAATATTATTACTTTTCTTTGAAAACCTAGAAATTTATCCAAGTTTAATTGAGAATATAAATTTATATAAATTAAAACATATATTAAAAACATTTTATAATATTTTTTAGTTATATACATCATGATATACAACCTACGAGCCTAATGTTTGTAAAGTCTAGGATCCGTATATCAAATCTATAATTAACTATGCATAGAAGACTAGTTAATGAATGATATCAAACTAGTAGTGAATTAACTAGCTAGTGAGTAATCTAAACTAGTGAGAAGATCCCAAATGGAATAATCCAAAGAATAATCCTTAACTTTTATATCCTAGATAGTGAGTATTCTAAACTAGGGGAGAAGATATATAGTTAAAAATCTCACCTAGTATTAATAATCTTCACTATAATACCACTTAGTTACCCAATTATTACAATAAAGTTTTATCTAAATAAATATCAAATAAATCAATTCAATACTTTATATAAACACATAATTTACAATTGATATTCCTTAAAATAAAAAAAATTCATAATTATACATCATCCATCAAGTAAATAGTTTCACATATATGTATTTCATAATAAAAAGGAGAAATAATATCAATAGTTAAATAATGTAGTATAATCACTCCGAACAATCTAAAAACCTCTTTAACTTTAGATAACTTCACTAAGAACATGTTATTGATTATTTAGAAATCATAATAAATCATTTCATGAAAATAATTCAAATTATTTTACTATAAAACCATACTTTACATTTTCAAAAACACCATTTGTGCATAGTTTGAATAAAAATTGAATTTATACTTTTTATAAAAATACCTTACCATTCCAAGTTAGAAACAAAAGAAAATAACACTATAAAGGCCCCAAAATATTTATTGGAATCAAATATAAATTTTAATTCTATGAAACCACAATTTCAAACATAAAATGTTCATGGTTTAATCAATGAGTAAGATTACATAGATACATCTACTGGTAAGGGATGTAATGGATGATGAATAATATTATTTTACCAAAGGATAAGAGAAAGAGTCCTTATAAGTTGATTGAAATCCCCAAAATTGAAAAATACTGAATGAAAATCCATCCATGATAAACCATAGGATACATTGGAATATTTAGGGTAAGAATATGGGATATAGAGGAGTGAAATGAAGATAGGAATATATTTTGAGTGACATACCTCGAGGAATAAAAAATAAATGTTAATAAATAACCAAGATAAGAAAAATAAAGGGGGATAAAAGGTGTTGATTCTAAGATAGGTCCATAAAAAAACGAAGAAGAAAATAAGAGAAGACTCATTTAAAAAAAATATATAAAAAAATATTTAATTATTTAAAAGTATATATAGTTTGGATGAATGATTAGAAAAACCATATTCTAACCATGAATTTTGTTCAAGAATGGTATTTTTAGTGGGAATAATTAGGAAAACCATGAAACATAACTTTTTATTCTAAACTTTTCCCAAAAATTTAGTTTCCCACTAAAAAGATCAAAATAAATGGTAAAATGAATAAATAAAAAAATATTTATCAAAAAGTGTCATTGTGAGTGTAACAATTTTCCCCACTATACCACTTTCTACCCCAAAAAAGTCTATATGAAGTGCACGGGTCTTAGAAAATATGAGGTCAATTCTCTCTCAATTAAGATTATTGATCCCATGTCTCAAGGGGGTCATTACCATGTGGACATAGAGAAAACATCAAGATATAATTCCAATTATTCTCAATTAAACACATGAGAGGGATTGGGATAACACTTCTTCAACTAGGATACATGAAATAAATTATGAATAGATATCATCTAAGGAGGTAATGCTAGCTGGTATCTAACTTTTACAAGCCTTTATACAATTTCAAAGGGTTTAACGTACTTCATCATCATATTTTCTTGCTTCCCTAGTATTCTATAACCTAGTTTAGAAAATAATTTCAATAAAAAATAATCTCCCATTAAAAAATCCAATGGTCTAAAATAACAATAAACATAACATTTTTGGAAACATTGATAAATCACTATATTATTCTGAATAAGATGATTTTTTTTTGTTTTATCCTAGAAAATACTAAATCTTACTAAAGAATATTCAATAATATAAAAAAAAAGTGGAGACCAGAATGGTCAACCAAATAAAACTTCAAAGGGGGTTATATTTATTGATTATTTATAACTTTTATTATTTAAAATCTAAAACAAATATATATGGTTATCCCATTATCCCTTGAAATCCAAGGCATGAGCATAAATAATATCTTCTAAAATTTGTATTTCCTTCTCTATTTTATCATAGTTTAAGTTTGGTATATTGTACTAAGGTTACACTGAGATCCCCTGTCCTCTTAAAGTCTTTTAAAAAATATAGAGGTAAAGCGGGGATCTATATTAGAAAATTATCACTAAGCCACCCTGTACAATTTTACAATTTCATGTACTTACAACTTACAAAGGTATTTAACCTCTATACTATATTTTAGTGAAATAAAATGGTCATATTTTTTCAATATATCACTAATCACCCAAATACCATTATTTCCATGAGGTTTATGAGTTAATTCAATAATTAATTCCATGTATCTCTCATCCCACTTCCAGATAATAATAGTAAGTGTTAAATCATTCTAGTCAGATTTTTGGTCTCTAATTTCAGTTGCTGAAAATTAAAGAATAGGGACACACAATTAGTTATATACCTTCTCATACTGGTACATTAATACTAAATGTTCATATGATAGGAAATTTTGGTTAGACTTGGATGAATTTATCGTTAGTAATGGTGAATATATTTAATTTCCAACTTTATAAATAAATGAGGCACTATAAATATATTACTAAAACATATGATTACATTAGAGGAAATAGACCATTCATTAGTGGTCCCCCCACCATTTAAAATTCCTATAATGATCTAACATTTTGAATCAATGATACACTCCTAATGAATCAATTAAATAAAAAATGGGTAATCTATACATTTGAAAATAATATTAATTTCATCTCCTCTTTTACTTATAGATGGAATTCTATAAAAAACTCATCAGATTCCATTCACCATTGGATTCTTCTAATTACTGATATGGAAATTATTTTCTAAGCATGTTAGAAAAACAATTCCCTTTCCTTAGAGTATAGATTAGGTAGAAATCAAATGTTTAAAGGTATTACACCCAACTCCTTTGTCTGAGATTCAAATCCATTTTATAGAATATATAGATCTATATTTTATGGCCAGTATATACTCTAAACTTCTCACTAAAGTGGTAGTTCCACCAATATTTTGAATAGTGAATAAAATATATTAATTCAAGGTTATGGGTTAGGTATTTTTTATCATGTGAGAATAATTAGAGATAACCATAATATAAAAATGTTCATTTTTCATGAGTATACAAACTAAATCCATACCTGAAGCATTGAAATAGATAACAAAAATTTCTCTAGGTTTAGAAAATTTTAGGTCTGGATCTAATGTAAACATTATTTTCAATTCATAAAAGGATTATTACATTTTTTTCTCTATAAAAACTTCACTACCTTTCAATTGAGCATCGTCAAAGGTGATTCTATCTTCAATAAATACTTTATAAAATACCATTAGTCTCTTATTAAACCAAATAATCTATGCATCTTGAAAATAATATTTATAACTTAACATAACATAAAATCTTTCAAATTCTTAGGATCAATTAATATTCATATTTTAGAAACCACATGTTTCTAGAGCTTAACTTATTGGATCTAGAACTGATACTTAGATAGTTTTACATATAGAAAGTAATATTGAAGGATTCCTAACTCAATCCTAAGGTGATGCTCATTATTTTATTTTGACTTTGAATATACTATTTTATCATCCATGAATACTATGAAAAATGATTTAATTAATTAATATAATATATGATTCAAAATAAAAATGAATACTCTAGGAGCATTGGTCAAATAAAATGTCATAATAAGATGATCAAAATGATTGTATCTACTTTTTAAAGAAGTATTGGGTAAATAAGATTATTTCATTTTAAGTAGATGATATCGTGATAAAATTTTAATTTTAGAGAACCACATTTCCTCCCAAAACTAATAAAAGATGCTATCAATATAGGGAAAATTTTATTTATTTCTCATGTTAAACTGATTTATTTTCATATAATCAATACATAGGCATAATTTCCCAGAATATTTCTTTATAAAAATCATCATAGTTGTCTATGATGACACACTAGGATGAATAAACCATTTTTATTCCAAATAATAAAACTAATTATTTAACTCCTTAAGCCCAGATGGATCCTTATAATATAAATTCAAGGATATAAGCTACATACCATGAATAAGATCAATTGAAAAATTAACCCCCACTCTAAAGGAAATCTGGATAAATCATACAGAAACACTTCAGGGAAATATATCACCATAGGAAGAAGACCATTCACTAAAGTTCCTATATCAAATTCCAATAGAAGAGAGGATAAATCAGATTATAATTCAATAACCTTAAGAATATGAGTTTGGGATCGATCTAATATAGGGTCTAATTCTCCTTGAAACAAATGATAATTCCCATCAAAAGTGACAAAGATGACCCTTCAATGATGATAATTGATATAGTATTTGAATTCAATCATCTCATCCATTTATAATATGATATCAAAGATGTAAATTTTGAAGATAATAAAATATCATGATATATCCACATCATAAATAAATATAATACATGAGGGAAACCAAAAACCATGCTCCTTCTTCCCAAAAAGATTCAATATATTTATCACATAAGGAATCAATTCATATATAAATTTCGATGAATCCAAAATTCAAGAAGAGATAAATGAGTGACATGAACCTATATTGAATAAATTAGAAACCATAGATGATATAATTATTATAGTTCCTTATACTATAGTAGGTTTAACTTTAGATTTAAATTGTTATTTCTCTAGGATAAATAAACACCTAGATTCAAGATGAGTCTGGGATAACCTAATAATCCAAGGCTCACTTATCAAATAAATTTACTCATGATAAGAATATTGTATACCTCCACACTCTTCAGGTTAGGATACCCCAACCTTAGTAACACCAAACTATATCTGAGATCCCTTTAGGTATAGAAATGAACACTATTCCTTTAGAATTGGTTCAACTTATAGAACCTTTGTAGGTGACCCATACGACCACATGTATGTCATTACCTTAGAGATTCATGAAATAATGGATTAAAATTTCCATGATTTCCACACTAATAAAAAATCAAAGGTTTGTTCCCCATAAGTGTTGATGGCACTAACTAGGATAGTCATTTTTAGCTACCATTGACCCCCACCAAAATTCATCACACTTCCCCTTATTTTTAGAAATCCTAATTCACTTCCATTATCAATATAAGAAGTAAAAACAATCATAGATAACATAAATTGATATGTATATACCATCAATGATTTATCCACTAATTCACTATAATAAGGTATATTTAACAAGAGAAAATTAGATATGATACCAGGGTAAAGACCCATATGATTTTCTCAATATTTTAGAGTGACATTAGTAACCATATATTGTGTAAATTATAGTAGCTCATTGAATTTATTTTTTTATTTCATAATCATCCAAATAACCTATTAAAGATAAAAAAATCTCATCCCTTATACAATTTCATTTTCATATGATAAAAATTCTAAGTGAACATGGTTTTAAAATCCTTTCATGATAAATTTTCAAATAGATTATCCAAGACTAGATTCTCACACAATATCATACTGTGTTCCACAATCATAAAGGTGTCAAATTTTATCACTAAGGATTTAAGAGTATAAATGAATTAAAAATTATTCTCTATCTTATCCAACTAATCCTCAATTTCTTGTGGAACTTTTCTACCTAGAAAAGAAATAGGATAAGGATAATGGGACTCTTGAACTCTATATTTATATTTAGCTAAGCCAAGAACAACTTCCTTTTCTATATATTAGATATTTTGAATAACCATATTGATAATATTTTGATTTACTATAGTATTATCTTATATAAAATTATATAATTCTCTCTTTGGAGGATTTACTAGTTTCTATTTAATAAGAATGCATATATATAAATTCTGTAAAAAGAAAAACTTTATCAAACCCATTGAAATAAAAGGGTAATAATATAAAATAAAATAAAGTTAAAACTTATCATAAACACTATAAAATATCATATAAAATCATTAGAGATAATGATACAACAAAGAAACATATTTTTCATGCTACATGGTTTGATTGAATGGTTATAAAAACTATGAGTTTACAACTAGAACATCTATATTATCTTACATAGTTGATGTGAATGGTCTAAAACCCTTAAACACTTACTTTGAAGCCCTATAATTTAATAAAAATTTCTTTTTTAGATCCAAAATTTCATCAAAATCAATTTATTAATAACCCCTAAAAATTAACACACGTACACACACATTTACAACATATAATGGTAACTCAAGGCTTACCACAGAAAGTGTTGATCAAGAACTAACTCATAACCTAACCCTTTAGTTTTAATGATCCTATCTCATATATACCATATTTCCTAAATAAAAAAAAACAAAACCAGTCACTAATATTATTTTGTAATGAACCAACATGAGCTACCTTATCCTGATGCTCGAGCCGAGACGCTACAAGGTCCAAACCACATTTTTTATCTCCAAGGGATAGAAAAAAATTCCAAGAGATTTAATAGATAATTTGGGAATTATTTCTCCTAAATAAATATAAAACTAAATATGAAGATTCCAACTAGTAATACAACCTAAAAAATCCATTACTTGGAGTTTTCATACTTTTAAAATAAATAATTTTGAAATATTGAATAACTAAACAAGAAAAAAGACATAGTGAAATAATTAAATAATGATAAATCATAAATTAATCACATATTATCATAACCATTAACTTTTAAATATATTTAACTATGATATACAGGATCAAATAAATCTAAAATGATGAGAAATTGAAGATGGGGAGATAAATAAGTCCAATAAAATGAGTGTAAAAAATATATATAATAAAAATTATAACAAGAAATGTGAAAATTTTACCCATATCCATCTAACAAGTGTTCATATCCCACCTGTAAATGACCTTGAACTTGAAAAAACTATCAAACATTAACTAACTCAAAGAAGAGTCTTCCCTTTACCAACTTCAAATGATTCCAAGTATACTTACATAGGTAGTGTGTATATATGGTGTTAGTAAATATTCCTAGTAGGATTACACAAAATTATCTATACACAACATTTAAAAAATAAACCACACTATGAAAGTTTTAAATACAATAATAAGGTACCCTTTTAATTTATAAAAAAAGTATCATAAATTAAACATTATAACCATTCTTTGAAAACCAAAAAATTTATCGAAGATGAATTAATATTATAAATTTTTATAAATGAAAACATAAAAAAATAAATTTCATAATATTTTTTATATCATGTATTAATGGTAAAATACATATAAGACTAAGGTATGGAAAGTTTAGGATCTTCATGTATAATCTATAACTAACTGTAAATTTATTATTATATAGAGAATAATCCTAAACTATGGATGCATTCACTATCCAATGCATAATCTAAACTAATAAGAAGAGACCAAATATAATTAGATTGAGAATAATCCTAAACTAGTCCTTCTTAGGTATTGAATAATCTAATCTAATGAAAAAACTAGGTGATGAATAATCACACATAGTAAGTATAATTTTCTCTAGAATCCCCATAGATACCGAATTTTTCCCATGATGTTTTTTTCCAAAAAAAGTCTAAATAAAAAAATTCAATACTTTAAATAAACACTAATCCTACCACTGATCACCCTTTGAAGAAATAAACCCTTCCCAATTAGACATTATCCAATATATAAACAATTTTACAGACACACACACACACACACACACACACCGACATTTCATATTAGAAAAATATAATAATATCAAAGGTGGGAATCATGTAGTATAAGGAATTTTAATATGATAAAAACCTCTTTAACTTCTCATACATTCATTGTGAGAATGCTATTAACTATTTAGAAATCATAATAAATCATTTCATGAAAGAAATTATAATTATTTAATTATAAAACCATATATGAAATTTTCACAAGCACATTGTGTGCATCATTTGAAAAAAATCAGAATTTATAATTCATATAAAAATACCTCACTATGTAAAGTATTAAAAAATGGAAAAAAACATTATAAATACGCTAAAATAATTATTAGAATCAAATATAAAGTTTAATTCATTGAAACCATCATTTAAAACATTTAAGCACTTATGGTTTCATAAATAAATAAAAGTACATAGAGATTCTGATAAAAAATGGATTTAATTCAAGATAAAATGCTATTATTCCACCAAAAGAGAAGAGAAAGGGTCCTTAAAAGGTGATTCCAAGACCTGAAATTGAAATCCACCAAATTAAAATCTACCAAAGAAAAATCATTTGACACAATTTAATATCTAGCAAAAGAACATGGGATATATATGAGAGAAATTAAGTGAGGAAGAGATTTAGAGAAACATACCTTAAGGAATCAAACCTAAATGATAAAGAAATCACTAAAATATAAAAAGGATGTAACATCCAAACTTTTTAAATTTTATTTTTCATTTTATTTTTAAAAAATTATTGCAATGTCATAATTTATTTGAATATGTTTATTTTTAAAAAATAAATAAATAAATAACAAAATTATATATGTATTTTATAAAAACAATGAAGCATTATAATATCCATTAGATAAGAAAAGTTATTTTATTTAATCATAAGAGTACAATGAAATCACTTTTATTTCATTATATTTGTACAAAAGAAATTAGAGAGTTAAATTCACTACAATGGATACAACTAAAGATATAGAACACATAACAATATATGGAAACACTATAATCTTAAACTTTAGAGGATCATATTATACAATGAAAAAAAAATAATAAAATATACATCATTATATATAAAACAATAAGAAAATTAATTAACATTATAAAAACATATAAAATTAGGTGAATGGTTTGAGGTTTGAATAATGTCAATTTATATGAGAAAAATATGACCATTAGAATAGTAATATGATTGTTGGAATAGTAACATGACCATTATGGGTACAATTTGAAATAATTATATATGTAAAATTATAAAATGAACATGAAATTAATATATTAATATCAAAATACCATAAGGAATATTCAATACTATAAATATCAATATGAAATCATGTAAATAAAATAATTTATAATGGTATAATTCTTATAATATGTTTTAATTTTTTTTGAAAATATTAATATTTACATATTAAAATTAAAATATATCATGAACTAATCTAAAAATGAATTTTGATAAAATGGTTTTATAAAAATATAATTATTTATATAAAAATAATAATATAGATGTGAAAAATATAAAAATATTAATATCATTTTATAAAATTATAAGTGATTATTTTAAGGGACTACAAATATTTCATGTGATGAAAACTAGATTATTAATAATTAAAAGATTTTTTTTTATTATTTATTTTTTTAGAAATAACTTAAAATTTAGAACCAAAACATAAAATTTATCCACTGGTCAATTTTTTATACTTTTTTGAGACATTTAATTTTTTTAGTTAATAGTAAAATATAATACATTTATACAGTAGGTATTATGACTTCATTATTATTTAAAAATGATGTAATAAATAATATAAATGATTGACCAATGAAAAATTTATTTATTCATTAAAATAATTTATTTTAAAATATTAAAATAAATTTTCTAAACCTATAAAGAAATTTCCAATATCTAAAAAGTATTTTATGATTTTTTAAAATATTTCATTATTAATAAAAGTATTTTCCATGGAAAAAATTATATAAAAAGCTAGGATAGTTAATTATTTAATAAATTTAAAAAAATATGTCTAAAATTTCAAATACCATGATTTCAAACCCTAATAAATTCAATGGTATTGAACTTACCCAGATTTGAAAAGTCTAAATCCAAAAACTATTTAACAATTCTACCATATTTATAATAAATAACCACCTATAATCCCATTTCTATTCACTCAAAAACTATTGAACATGTTTCCCCTCCCCATTTCCCTTTCAAGAGTCATTGTAAGAATCTCATAAGGTTTTTTAGAGTTCTTTCTCAAGTTTTAGAGATCCACTTAGTAATGTATGGGTTCCTAATTCACTATTTTCATTTTCCACTTGATATTCCATTATTATAATTTCTTTTTAAATATTATTTTATATATTTACATGATTATTATTCCATATAATTATCTTCTATTTTATATATATTTAATGGGATATTTCTCATTTCCACTCATTTTACCTATTACCTAAGCTGTTATTATGCCAAAGTAAGGGTTCCTAATATCGTCTTTTCATTCCTCATTTATAATCCTTTTAAATTCCTTCACATTTATATTTCAAATTTTTTTAGGATTTATTAATTAATATAATATTAATTATATATTACCATGCTCTCTCATTTTACCATATTTGTAAGTTATTATAGTGATAAAATATTTCCATATCCATAAACTCTATACCCAAATTTATAAGTATGGAATGATTTGTGGTATTGTGGAAATTAAAATTTATAAGAGGGAGAATATATCAATACCAGGACAGTATATATTCATTTTAGTCTCTATCAGGTCCATGGTGAGTTAACTCATTCTATCTATATTGTGACAATATAATAAAATATGTTATTATATACTCCTATTTTTAGAGGGTATTTTTATATCATTGATTTAGTCACTTACATTTAAAAACTGTTAAATTAAATGTGTAATTATTATTGATATATTTATATGATGAAAGTATCCTACACTACCATTCCATGATCATACCTTTGATAATGAAGCTTCTTATTGAATTTTTAATATCCTATTATTTCTTATTTGATTAATGGATATTCACTAATATATTCATATTATTCCATTGACTAGAAAAAACTTGAAAATACATATATCCATTTTTATATATATAATTATTCTTTACTTAGCCTTTTTTATGATGAGGTTCCTTAAGAAACATTATAATATGTATTTTTAGACATTATTTTCATATTATATATGCATTTCACTTATTAAGTGATGAGTGGGGACCAAAATTATATATCCCCTTGATGCATTGATAGGCCTAATGAGACAAAATATCTTGGGTATTGGGTGTATGACTACCTTTTTATATATGATATCTTGGAACATGACCTTGAAATTATGGTAATAATATCCATAATTATGTATTCGATCATTATGAGATCCATTATTATTATCCATTTGATTATTTATTTCCATTTTTATGCCATACATGAATTATTATCTGATTATGTATTCATTTATATGAAATCATATATTTATTTATTTCTATAATATTATTTATTTCATGATTATACCATGTTAGATTATATAGTATTTCACCCCTTATTGCGTGTCTAACATCATTGTTTATTTTATTTCCCCATTTACCTAAGTTACTATGAATATTAATACATGCGACATAAGGATCAGAATGAAGAAACAATGTAATGCCTCAACCAAGATTCCACTGAACCCATACCCCAAGCCAATTCACCACATGACCTCAGGTGTGGCTCCTTGTACGCCAGAGGCTATAGTCTAGTAGTGGGGGTCTATGGTGAAGCTTCTAGGAGACTATACCCCCATATTAGAGTGTGAAATAGCAGTATAAATAACCAAGTACCAAACAAAATAAAGTACACATAAAGAATAATTGAATATACCATTCTATAATAAAAAATGAAATATAGTAGTACCTTAATATCTACACAATCCATACAAATGACCACCCACTCTAATGGTAACATAACATGATATAATATAATAGAAACTAAGAAAAAGGGATCTACTATATATATAATATGAACCTCATCTAGCCTCCTAATACCATCCTAGCTATCCTACATGATTATGCAAAAATCAACACGAGCCTCATCCCAAACCTGTTCCTACAATAAACATATGATAACTACTCGGGTACCAATGTGCAGTGGAGGCCCAAGTATGATGTGAGTATAACTCAATATGTCATTAAAAAGAGTGTATAAAGTAAATTATAGTCAATAAAATAGTGTATGTAGATAAACATTGGCATAAAAAAAGTATTGAAAGGAAAAAAACATCTAAAAGGAACAACATTCTATCCAGTAACTAGTGTACCTTTGGTTCTAAAGTGACACCTAGGATAACCAAACATGTATCAAGCCAAACTAGTCATTTGAATCATAAACATAGGGTGAAAAATTCTTTAAGTAAAGTAAGGGGGTTCACATTTTTAAATTAACTCATGGGAGCATAAAACATCCATCCAGGTTACCTATCACATGTAATTGCGCTATAAGCGCTAGAATGTCAGTTTGGAATCTAAACCACATATCATCATCAATATAAACCATTCTTGGATCCTCAGTCTAGTACTTAATATATATACAAAAATATTGACACCAATACAGAGAATCATGTCTAATAATCTAAACCAAGGGTGTGTAATTTCATGTCTAAATTTTTCTGTCACATCTATGGAAAGCCATGTCCACTAATCTAAATCATAATTGAAAAAAACCATGTCCACTGTGGAAATCTATGTCCACTATGGAATTCTATGTCCACTAACCTCAATCATAATCGTGGATTTCCATGTCCCCGGTGGAATTCAATGTCCACTAAAATCATGGATGAGGAAAGCCATGTCCATCATCCTAATCCATTGTATTATATTCTAAAATACCAAGTGTCTCCATATTTAACTTTCAAAAAATCCAAATAAAATATAAAAAAACCATTTCTAAACCCTCATCATTTACCAAGGTCCAAATGAACCTTTAACACCACACATGGATTGGATCGTCAATCCCTTTTTACATGCCAAAACATCATTTCAAAAAATATTGGGGAAACAATGGATATTACACATCCTCCTTTTGAACATTTTTAAAACATCCTTAAAATACAATATTTTTTTAACAACCAAAGCAAGTCCAACACCATTATATCCATTAAAAATATTAAAATAATCAGTAATACATTTTCACCAAAGGGTAATCTACATACCAATTTTAAATCAATATTTGAAATTCATCTAAAAAACCCGTTTTAAATCACTTGGAGGTTGACCCCTCACTTTAAAAAAAATCCTCTTTATCACCAAGACTTCACCCTTTGAAACCCAAAACTCAGTCAAAACCCAACACACATGGTGGAAACCATTTGAAAGGCCTAATATAAATTTTAGAAGGGATTAACACACACAAAAATTTTAATTCAACCTTCTAACATCTTACAAAAAAAAAAAAATTCCAACCAAGTAGTCCTTAACCCATTTAATAAATCCAACCAAATAGCATAACCGGGTTAAGATCATGACCTACTTACCTTACCTTTTACAACCACATTATACCATTTCCAAGAAGCTATACTTCTCATGGGTAGCCATAGGCTTGGTATTGTAAATTCCAATGAATCCAATGGGATCCATGAAATGTAAAATTCATAAATTTAAAGAAAAACATTTACTTTAACTAAGGAAGAAAACACACCACACATGGGATTTAAGGCACATAACACATAAAAATTTAAATGAAATTAAAAATACTATAGTTAAATCAATTAGAACACCTACCTCATTAATGAATATTTCCATAACATTTCTAAAGCCCAAAAGAATTTTCAAGGCTTGTCCAAGCCTCATACAAACTCATTAGTGTATAAACGATCTCGTCTTGACTATAAAATCTCTACCGTTATGACAAGAAATAAAAATTAATTAACTAAAACTAATATAATTAATTAATTAACTAAAACCCAACTTGGAATAATGGAATAAAAAGTAATAGGGCATTAAAACTCTTATCGAAACTCAAAAAACCACTATGGAAGGTCCATAATGGACTCTCAACACCATTCTTTGGTAAATCCCTTAGTGGCGATACCATTTACAAGTTTAGTTAAAACCAATTTGATGGAAAACCAAATAAAATTCAACATGGTCACATACCATAATGAAAAACCCTATATCGATGTGTATTAATCACCTTGGGATTTCCTCTATGCAAGATAACCAAAATCACCATGAGAAACAGATGATTCCTCCATCCTCTGGTGGAATAATAAAAAAACCTAAATTGAAGAGCTCTAAAAATTAGATGGAAGGAATGAGAATAGGAAAGAAAGTCACTATAAGAGAATAACTTACCTAGGCGCCAAAGTATCTCCATGTACACACCCAAAATAAATGGGTTGGAGGAGGAGGAAGGCTTTAGGAACACCCCTATTTTGTGTACACAAAATAGTGTTAGGACCAAGATGATAAAAAATATTATCATATTTAGGTATTGTCTTTTGTTTTCAAAAAAATATTAAATAAGGATAAATTACCTCACTTTGTTTTTAGTAAAGATCAGACTGACCATCGTGTTTAGAAAACTAGACTCATAATTCCTAAGAAAGTCCATCAGAATGGAAATATGTTTCATGTTAGAAAAGGTTCATCAAATTCACCTTGGGACCAAAATGAAGTTATGATCGTATTGAGGAAGAGAATAATATTCTATATGGATCCAATATGGAATCTGATTATGCTTTGTTGTTTTTTATTTCTCACAAATCATAAGTAAGTTGTAAAACTTGTGATGCAAGCTTGATGAAAGAAAGGGGAAGAAAAGGTGCGGAAAATCATATTCAAGACAATCATACCAGAAGTAAATAAAGTTGTTTATATAATACAGGGAAGTTAAAATAATTTCTTTGGTAAGTTAGATGATTCTAAAGCTGATCTTGAATGTAATCAAAGTCATCAAGGTAGTCATTCTTACAAGAAAAAGTTTGTAGAAGAAGAAAGTTACTGAATTAAAATATTTCCAGTCTCAGATTATTAGATTCAAATTTATTTGAAGGATGGGAAGGTTTTCTTGATCATAATTATAAAAGAGAAATAAGTTGAGTACTGAAATATCTTTAGTATCATATTCATAAAAGAATATATAGAAGCATTTGAAGAAGTTTGAAAGAATCTACTTTCTCCATCATAATGGAGAAATTAGAATGATAATGGTTTCTGAGAATCATAATAAGAATAAATATGTTTTACTTATTATATTTGGTTTAGAGAAACATAATGAAGAAACTGTTGTTGAACATATAATTCCATATTAATTAGGAAATCAGAATGGAAAGATAGTCTTTCAGGTGGTGCAGAGAAATGTAATGAAATATCTTCAGTTCTTATTCATTTGCAAGTGGGTCAAGAAAATTGGAGTGACCAAATGAATTTATCATAATGAATAAATCATATTCAACAATTAGTATTATAATCTAAATTAGACTTAAAGTCTTCATTTCAATATTTACAAGTGGTTTAAGAAATCAAGATAAATATCATAATGGAGAATCATAATGGGAAAATTGGAATGAAAAATCAAAATCAAGATTTTTTATAAAGATTTAAGGGAGTTAAATTCAAGAGAAGATCTAAAATTAAAGTAAGGTTGAAGAAGTAAAATAAAGATCAAAATTTCAATGGTAATTTAATGAGTCAAAAAAATATACAAGATTAAAGAAATATTGAAGATTTAGGAGATTTGGTAAAGTGAGAAAACATTTTTAGGTTCCTACTTAAACCATTATTGCGAGACTATAAATATGATGAGAGTACTTACTGTATTAAATTACTTGAATCACTCATGAAATAGGAGATAGAATATCCATAATTCTTTCAAGAAGAAGTTTTTGGATTGTGTTTCCTTGAAGAAGTTAGCTGAATGGAAGAATAAGAAGAAGGAAGGAGATCACATTCATCTATATTTCTTATTGAGATGGATAATATGATCGGAAAAATCATATTGATATTTACGGACTGAGGAAGAAGAAGTTAAAATTTGTTTCAAGCAATATTCTACCAAGGTTACATTTTCTATATTGAACAATCAGACTTGGGAATCAAACTAGGAAATCAGACTGAGTATCATTATGAAGCCTCGACAGTTCTTACCAGATTCTGGGTAAAAAAGAAAAGAATTGTTTTTAAAGATCATATTTTTGAATTTTGATCAATAAGTACCATAACATTTTTGTTTCAAAAATTTTATTACATAATTTTTTGATACTTGAAGTACATTTACTATTGTATTAAACATAGTAGTACATTATTTCAAGGGCATATCCTACCTGTTGTATTCCACACAAAAGGATTGTTTTTTAGTGGATTGTATGGTGTTGGATTATTTCTAAACCATAATAATGACTAGATAATCTTATTACGTAGTGAAACTTATAAATTCTTGTATTCTGGTGGTTATATGTGTTTGATTTGTTTTCAGTAGTGAAATAAATATTTAACAAGAGGTGAAGGTTGTTTCTTAAGAAATAAAACTTAAAAGAAAAAGATATCACTAATTCATTCCTCCTCCTCTCAGTGATACTTGAATCCTGGTTGGGTAATCTCAAATGGGGGATAAAGGGAGTGGATTGGCCTAAAAAATCAAGGGATAATTTTGGTAAAATCCACCTTTTAATGAAGTTCTAAGCAGCCAACTCCCCATGCCTCACACTTTTAGGTCACACAGTTTAACAAACCACATGATAACTATGCGCCACCCACTATATGAGAGTAACAATCCTCACAAAGTTTGGTTGTATGATTTTATAATCATGATCTAACCATGAAACACTCCACTGGATCCCTCTACAATAAAGGTACATGATTTGTTTGAAATCATACACAAGCCATTTACTATGCCCCATGCCTCATGCCCTCATTCATCTTTCATAGTTTCCCCTTGGTATTTCATGGTTTACCCAAACCATGCTATAACCATGAAAATAAATGTTCTAAGTAACTAAAAACTCTCTAAGCATCAAGGTGTCACATGATTTATCCTAAAGTGTGCAAGAAAACTATTCACACTATCCAAAAGTCTCCAAAACCCATGAAATATAACTTAAATCCTCTGAAGCTCATCGGAACACCCAATATACATTTAGAGACTTATTACCCATATCAAAACATCATTTCGAGGCATTAAAACTATAGAATATCATTCAGAGTCTTGATTCAAAATTTAACCCACCCATTAAATGAAAATTCAAATACCTTCTGAAATTTTTAACTCGTACAAACACATGATCTTACAACCTCCCCACTGTAATACTTCTCATCCATTAGAATAATCAGTAGTCATTCATACAAACCACCTAACCTATGTTGGTCACCAGTTATAGCCAATGACCTTGTTTGGTTTTAAAATTCCTAAAACCCAATCATCTCACAATCTCCAACTCAAGGCACTCCACTAGAAAAAAACCCATTGCAACTCCATTTGTTTAAAATCAAATAACCATGATGGAATATACCCAAGACCATCCACCCAAAGAAATAATTATGTCATATCCCGATCCCTTTTCAAATCTATGGTGCTCCCCACCATATTATTTATCTTACAAACACTAAATTCTAATACTTGGAACCCATTCCATTAGAAAAAACCCAAAATAAACACAAACTGATGCTCCCAAAATGTGCCTGAAATGGTTCCCAACTTACCACACCAAAAAACCTATGATAACACCAAACAACATTTTAATCCATCCTCATTATAATATACCAACTAGAGCAGACACATACCCACCATCCAAGTGCAGACTAAGAATGGAAATATTTTTCTTAAAAGACCTGTTTAAATGTGAAAAACACCCATTTAAAATGTGTAGTCATTATATCCCTAACCGACTCATCCTAAAAGCTCTCATATCTAACTTTCGACACATTTATACCTCACTTTATCATAATGTCTTCATGCCCAAAGGTATTCCTTGATCAATCAAAAACACCCACTAGAGTATACACCCAACTCCTTTTGAGATCCCATAATATGTTTCTCCACTAACCCAAATATGTTGTCCTTCCCTACCACACCATTGATGAACCTAAAACATAATAACCACCAAATTACCTTTCATAACCATGTCAAGCCCGAAGCCAATGCTCAACTTGATCATCCACCACAACTAATTTCATGTTAGCATCCCCTATGGAATTTAGGAATGTACCTCATCAGTTTATAACTATTATCATAGTGCCACCATTATCAATATAAGGTCATCTGTATACACCTACAACCCTTCAATCATGGGGGACAAAATTATGAAATTGATATGCCACTCCCAACTATAAGAGTGTCATTGTCACTGCCTCACTCAAGAAAATCCAACCACCATGGACCATGTTACATTTACTTCCAACCCATGAATTGGGCGTGACTATCTCATTATCTCTTAAGTGATAAAATGAAATGTCAACTATCACCCATTCCCAGATTCTGACAATGTAAACCATGATATTTTATAACATACAATCTACTATAAGGGCTCAGTCATAGAAAAATGATGGTTCAATTACCCCCAAAAAACTTCACCTCCACCATTCCTTGAGTTATCCCTCCAAGGGGTCCCTCCATTAAACCAAAAAATACCTTTATACAGCTAGGTTTATAGTCGTTTCCCTCTCATCATACTCAGGACGATGTCAATATATTATGCATGATCGTGTTTGGGTTAAGAGTACACTAAGATGTCATTGATTAATATGAAAAAAACTCATCCATTCTTGATATCACCTATAACTAAAGGAGCATGAAAAACCAATTAAGGGCCCCGAGACTCCCATACCATAAATGTATCATCACACTCACATTTTTTCTCATCCTACTCATGACTACTTGTTCAACTCAAGCACCTCATTCATACACTCCCATAACATTCGATACACAATCCAAATGACACAGTGTGTCACCAGTGATCATGTCCCCAAGATTCCATTAACACTTAACCATTACACGCTCTTGTGTAACCCAACCAAAAAACCTGTGTTTGACTATAGTGAGTCACATCTCATAAGAACTTAGCTCACAAGCCATATCCACTATCCATTTACCCTCGCATACTGGTCTCATCCTATGAAAAGTACCCGTGGGGATCCCCCAAAACTAGAGAAAACTCACCAAGGGAAAATATACACTGTTTATTTATGATCTAATCATGTTTATTAAGATGTATACAGAGCTAACCGGGCCAAAAACTTAACCGATACTTCCCTCAGAAACCACATAACCTTGAGCACCTCTAGTGATCCTAGTCTAGCTCATAACCATTAGGAATATCCCATATACACAACTATTACCAGGGATAGAAACTTGAATGAACCTACCTCTATTGAAGGAAACCAAAAGTTTAAAGCACTAGTACACAAGTGCTTCCTCTCAAAAACAAAAGGCATCCAATGCGACTAATATCCATACCAGGCTTTACCCTTTGTGTACCATTATCAAAATTACAAAGAAACCATCTATGAATTATACACCAAAAAATACAAAAAACATAGCCGACCCCTATCATGGGTCACCCTTGAAATCCACAAGGAAACAAATCCTAAAACTAAAGTCACATCAAGAAGGTCACTAAGATATTCCACTTAGACCTACTGGTCTAGTCTGACATCAAGTCACTAGGTCAAGCCACCTAGGTCCATGAAAACTCATAGAAGGCCACAAATAAAGGGGCACAAAAAAATTCTCCCATACTAACATCACCTGACATCAACAAGTTAAAACACCCATACCTAGGTCCCCACATATGAAATACATCACAAGACAAACCATCTGCCCACAGCCAGGGCACCCATCCTCTCTAAGAATTTTCACAACATAATTCTCCCTAGAAGACCATACCACATAATAAACTCTAAGAAAAACATCCAAAAGGGTCCAATAGTTATACACTCATACCACACTAACCCACCATGGACACTGCACCAACTGTGCATAAGGACCACGTCAACGTCCTCATCATCGAGCATTTCACCTAGACCTACATGACCTACCATTATAGGAAAATCTATAAAATCATACACTATAATTCCTATACCATGTAGATCCTATGTGCCTAACATGATGAATGAGAAACCTATTTACTTTATAGAAAAAGAGCCAAAACCAAATCATTGGCCTATTATAAATGGACTAAGAGCCATAAATCCATCACAAATCATCAAATCCAAACCGCATGTAAGTCGATCAAAGTGAAAATCAAATACAAACATAAAATAAAAAAGGAAAAAAATAATCCCATCCCTTGGTAACCTAGACTTACTACTAGATTAGGTGTTCATGGCACACCAATTTGATATCTGTCATAGACTTCAACAAATTATTATATCTCTAATCTACCAAACCCTAAATAATAAAATAATAAGAAAGTAAACAACCTCTGATACTACTTTGTAATTCCACAACCCAGATGCCACTAAACTGGTGCCCTGGGAAGGTTATCCACATAACCTCAGGCATGAATTCTTATATTCCAAAGGCTTATGACTATCCTAGAGGGTCTATGGGGAAGCTGTGAGGAGACTATACCCCTATATTAGAGTGCAAAATAATAGAATAGATAAATAATAAACATAAACAATAGATCATGAAGAAATACTAACTGAATAGATCATGATATAATATAAAATGAAATGTAGTAAAGGCTCGAACAACCATATAATCCATATAATTGACTGCCCACTTGGCTAGTGACATAACATTATAGAATAAAATAAAAACCAAGAAAAAGGGCCCTACTGTATCTCTGAGATGAACCTCATTCAGTATCCCAACACCATCTGAGCTATCCTTCCTGATCACGAAAAACTCAACATGGGACTTATCCCAAATCTATTCCTACAATAAACATATACGAGTTACTTGGGTACCCATGCGTAGTGGAGGCAAGAGCAGGGTGTGATTACAACTTAGTAGGTCACCACCAATGGTTTCTAAAGAAAATACCAGTTAGTACAATAGTGTATGTAGATAAAAGGTGGCATAAAAAATAGTACATAAAAGAAAAAAAACATCTAAAAGGAAAAATATTCTATCTAGTAACCCATGGATCTTAGGTTTTAAAGAGACACCTGGTCTAACTAAATGTTTATCAACCCAATCCAGTCATCTGAACCATAAATATAGGGTGAAACATACTTTAATTAAAGGAAGGGGGATTTGTAACACCCATATATTTTATGAATTATTATTATTTTGAATAAATTAAATTTATTTAATGGATTTAATTATATTAAAAACCAAGTTAGGTTTTCACTACAAGCAACACGATATTTTCTTGCATTATATACAACATTGAGTTTTTACAAAACTATGATATATTATTAATATAATTATTTAAATGCGACCATTATAACCTAGTTATTAAACATAGTGATATGAATAGTAATAAATAATTTTTAAATTTTATGTATAATGGTTTTATATAAAGAAAATATTTTTATAAAAAGGTAATTATTTTTATGGTAAAGTTCTTATATGTTTTGAAAATACAATTTTCTCAAAAAAACTATTTTTTTGTTTTATTTTGTGAACTTTAATAAAATTAATTTTTAACACTTTTAGAAAATTTATTTGATAAAATAAAATTAATTTTTGAAATAATAATTCCAAAATTATCATAGGGTAAATTTTTTATATTTTTTTGAAAGGTTTCATTTTTTCATGAATAGTAAAAAATACTGAATTTTAATTGAAAACTTATTTTTTTAAATAATTTATATTGTTAAATTATATTTTAATTTTTTTAAAGTAAAATTAGTTAAATTTTATACTATTTAATAAAATTTAGGTATTTTGGATTAATTTCATATTAAAATTTGATATAAAAACATTTCAATCTTTTGAATATTTTCTCTTTAAAAAAACCCACTTTCTCATTGCATTCACGAGATTAATTTTAAATTAAATTATGCCACTTTTGTGAATAGAATTTGAAAAAATAGTTTATATAATTGGAATAATCACAATTTATATTAGATAATAAGGATAAATTAATTTTTTTACCATAATGATTAGTGTAAATAGTTAAAATTAATAAATGCGATTAAGGTTAAAACAAGATTTTGCGCGTTACATGTCTTAGTATTAAAATTAATTTTACACACCCATATGATTTTTATTTAATTAATTTTATTTAATATATATTATAATTATGTATAAATTACCTAATAAATAAAATTTTAATATTATTTTTAAAAGATAAATTACCTAGGTAAATAAAAAAAAACAAATTACCTTAGTAAAAAATATAAGGATAAAATTGAGTAAACTTAAAGACTAAGAAATAAATTGATAAAAAATGCATTTATTTTGTGTTTTAGAGGTTTTTATAAACCAATTAATCCATAACCTACATTATTATTCAATTTTTGAGGCACATTAGGTAAGAGATACCTCCCAATAGTGAATAATTTTATTTATTTACAAGAATTCCACTCCTCCTCCACTATAAAAGGGCACTCACTCTCCCAACTTATTCACAACTATCATGACATTTGGATCATCAAAAAACTAAACAAATCACTTAAAAACTTCCATAAACTAATCCTAGAAGACTTATATTTGAAATAAATTCAAACATGAAAGGATTTAGTCAAAACATAAGGAGGATACCCGAAGAAGAGGTAACGTTCATCAATAAACATTTTTTTATTTCTTCTACAAACCCCTTAAATAATTTTTATATCATGATTATATAATAACCTAATTATATTCAATATAATTATGTGTTGTTATGTTAATGTTATTACTTACAACCACACACACTTCCATCAAATGGGTTACAGAATCATCATCTATGTGTATGAAAGACTACCGACTCATGAACCGCTGTCATTCATTTTTCCATTACCAACTTTAAAGGTTGGAAATAATAATGGAAATACTATTTATATTATATATATATGATAGTTATGATTTTATTATTGTTATTTAATTATTATATAACACATACCTTCATGATTTTCATTTTTTTGGGAATATAATAATGTCATTCGTGTGTACGGTAGACTACTACCTCACGAAGCGATGTGGTTCGTTCAAGCTTTACATGAAAAGTATTAATGATGGTTTAAATAGAAATATATGATATATATGACATAAAAATTATATTTTAATGTTCATATATATATATATCATTTACTTTTATTTCTTTAAATATGAAAATAAAATGGAAACAACATTCATGCATACATACAACCTACCATCTCCATGAGCAGTGTATTTCATTTCCTGTCACTAAATTTTATAGATTAATATAAATATATAAATATATATATATAATTAATATATATGATATTTAATTCATGTTTATTATTATTAATATTATGTAACCATTATAAACTTAATAGGACAAAAAATATAACAAATCAAAACTTATGTGAAAAACAAAGCGGTTTTTACTCGAAAGGAAACATTAACATGGAATTGTTAATAAACATGTAATAATTGGTAATAAGAAAATAATATATGATATGATATATATAATTATTTTTATGTAATATATTTATAATAAAATTATATTTATTATACATGAATTTTTAATGATTATTATGGGAGTCAAGACTTAAGGTAAGGGATTTCTGTCTCACTTTTTACTTTTTTAAAACACATGCTATATTCACCACCTATTTATTCTATGTGTTGTATATACTGAACATGTATGTATTTTATGATTATTCTCATAAAATTTATTGGTATGTACATATTAATTTTAGGATATCTCTTTCATGGTGTTTACAGTTCAAAAATTACCAAATTGGTAAAGGATTTTTGTATCAATTTGCCTTCTTTGATATATAGATTATGATAAGAACCTATATTATTTCATAAGGTGTATGTAAAGACACCTTGAAATGTAATATCATGAATTTATATATTCTCATAATATTTTAAGTTCATTTTATATTATTACTTCATGGGTATTATGATTCAAGGTTACCAAAGTGGTAATGATTTTATGTTACAATCTCATCATTTATCGAGATTGTTTATGATTATTCTTCCAATAAAAAAATATAATGATATATATCTCAATAATTATAAATAATTTTCTTCTAATTTGGTTATTCATGATATCTTCATTTAATGGTACCATTTTCACACTCTTTGGTACATAAGATAATTAAGAAAACATTTTTATAAAAATATGACTTTATTTCCCTCTTCGGTCGGAAATTTGTTTTCTTTCAAAACCATGTTTTCTAAAAATATTTTAAACTTTTTTATTACATTATTATGATTTTTAAAATACATTTTTACCCATTTTTTACTTTTTAGATTTTTTTTAAAGGAATCATGATGTTGTTTTCTAAATAATGCTCATTTGAATTTTACAGTAAATGTGAAAGGAATCTTCTTTTTTACATGTACGACATGAACAAAATTTTACAAAGTCATGACTTATCATTTCTTCAAATATTAATTTATATCATTTCAATGTTATTTTCAAATAAAAAGTGTTTTAATTTTTTTATGTTTTTAAAAGTGTTTTTCAAACCAGAAAGGATATTTTCCTTAAGAAACACTTTAAATGATCTTTCAAAATTATTTTCCATCTAAGATTACATACATTGGTGTTACCTATAACTTACTGGGGGTATAATAAAAGGATACAATTCATATTATTTCTTTGAACAATTTTTGTTTTTATGGCATGATTCTTATGAAACCCGCTTCTTTTCAAAAGTTATTCTATGATAAAATGATTATGAATCCTATCTATTTTCCCTAGGTTATGATACGGTGAAATGTTTATGATACCATTTTAATTTAATGTGTTATGATAAGATGAATGTTTATGATATTATTTCACATATAAATATAGTTTTCATTATGATATGGGTCTGACCTATATCTCCCTCCAATGCATTGGGTAAATTTTTATATATCTCATGCGATAGAAATAGATGAAATAGAGAGTGAACCCAGTATAGTAAGACACAGATGGAATAGTGAGTGAACCTAGTAAAGTAAGACAAGGAAAGAGTGAAGAGTGAAAATGGTACAATAAAATACTTTTTCCATTATTATGACCTTTTAAATAAGCCTTTTATGAAAATGGAAATTATTTTCTATGATTATGTGTATGCCAAAAATTCTATGTATTATGCCAATGTTATGCTCTCATGACTCATGTTCTTTGATTTCCTTATGATTCATGTCTTATGAACTTCCAATATTTATTCCATGATTTAATATTGTGATATTTGATATGTGGGGTATGATTATAAAATGTTATGCTCATGTTATCATACCTAGACACTCATGTTATTGATCACACTATGATTCACTATTTCAATTTTACCCTTACACCACTATGCAAATATTGTTTTGTATTGAAAATTATAAAAATAAAAAAAAATTCAATTCATGTTTTATTAATTTATCTTGTGTTTATAAATGTTAAAAATGGGCAATTATACTTGTTTTTATATTTTCATTGAAGGTGGAGGTGATTTGGAGGCCCCAGATATGATCTAAAAGGAAAATGGGCCAAACTGCATGGTAGCCCATGGACATCAATCCACTATTTTGAACATTACAAGAATTAAGTGCCTCTAAATGGGCTGAAATTTTTTGTTCCACTCCAAAAGTTCATGGGATAAAACTATTATCAATAAAACAAAGAACCATTCATCCATTAAGATGCCCATCCGAACCATACTATATATAAGACAGAATCTAAAATAAGTCAGAAGTTTGGTTTGGTATTTTGAAAATATTTCCCAATAAAATGTCCAATGGACTCCAAATTTTATAGGGATATAGTAAAAAGGCCATACAATAACTCTAATTTTTTTCCAAGTCAGGATATGGACATTTACTTGTCCAAAACTAAGATTGAAATGGTATCACCAAAATTGGGTTCCCAAAACCACTTACCATTTTGGCTATAAAAGGGAAACAAGGGAACCTCATTTGGAATTTTGAACCAGAATAAAATATCTAACATTTTAGAGTCCTATAATATTATCCTCATCATCCTAGAAGTTCTGGAGTCCCCTATCCTCATAGGGGGATCAATAATGAAGAAGGAGTTCCACTTGAGCTTCCCCCTCCTCCTGATGTCGAGCTAAGTAGTGGGTGATCATTGCGAGTGAGATACACACATGAAGAGGGAGTTCCGACACATAATTCTCTATTGTTTTGTTGTATATTGTGGTTTAAATTTTTCTTTCATATGTATATTAAATTTTTTTGATTCATTTAATTGAAACAATTTTTATTTCATAACCAATTGGTGTTCCATTTTAAGTGTGCATCTTGTATTGTTCTGATTGGACAACATAAGAACCGTTTTATTTCCCAAACATTTTAGATTTCAATATTACTTTACAAAACTTAAAGCATGTTAAGGAAATTTAACTTGACTACATTATTTTTATGTCAAGTTTTAGTTCTAATCATATCATTTTAAGAGGCGTATAGACACCCATGATATTGGTTAACCCTCAACCAAAGATTAAAATAAACCCTAATAATCAATTAAGAACGGGGAACTCTTCAAGTGATATAATAACTTAGCAATGATCAAATATTTATCTCATATTTTTTATAATACACTTGTCTTTAAACTTTATAATTCTTTAAATCTAGTTACTTTCTTGAAACTATTTTCAAAACCACCCCTCTTTTAGTAATTTTTATTAAAAATCCATTATCAAAACCTATCAACTCTTCCTAAGATATGACCTTAGGTATTCCCTATACTATAAATAAACCTTAAAAAATTATCAATTTGACGTTTCATGACAAATTTTTCAAATTTTGGAACCGTTTATGGGGAGTGCTTCAGTTTTTTAGTGCATGTTTTTATAAGATATTTGTTGATTTTGTGAATATTTATTTATTTTGTCTTCTAAATTTTCAATCCTTTTGAATTCTGATATATTTCTCATGTAGGTTTGGTGAATGATGTTTTCTAATCCAAGATATTTAACACCTTTCAAACCCAAACCATAGAGGATCCTATGTCAATTACACTAAGACACACAAGACAACACTTTGAAGAAGTACACACCACACATTGAAACTCTTCTTCAACCTTATTCTTCTTACAGAACCCACATTAAAACTGAAATAAACTTGTATAACATGGATGAAAAAATAGAACACTAAAATAAATAACCTCACCAAATGTTGATATCCAACCACATACATTCAAATACAAGGCAAGGCACCCAATTTTGAACTAAAATCTGGTTAATTCATTTATTACCAAGATTCCATGAACATCCCAGAGAGGACCCACATAAGCATTTAAAATAATTTCACACTATTTTTTCAACATTAAAACCTACTAATGTGTATTAGGAACAAGTAAATCTTATAAAATTACCCTTTTATTTAGAAGTTAAAACAAAATATTTTTTATGTTATGTTAATTCCCTAATAAGAGGCCGAGTGGACATGAAATACCCTTTTCTTAAAAAATATTTCCCAACCTCTTGAACTGAAAAAATAAGGAAAGAAATATGTGGTATAAGATAATATCAAGGGGAAACACTTAATGAATATTGGGAAATATTTAAAAGATTATGTTCAATTTTTCCACACCACCAAATAAGCGATAAAATTTTAATACAATATTTTTATGATGGTTTAATTAAAATTGATCATAAAATGATTGATGCTTCTACAGGTGGTGCACTAGTGGATAAAACCCCAATCGCTGTAAAGACACTAATTGAAAACAGGGCACAGAACACTCAACAATTTGTTTCATGTTCAAGTGTACTCATTCAAGGTGTCCATGAGGTGGAAAATACTTAATTTGAGAAGAAGGTGAACAAAAATTTCAAAGAGGTAAGTACCCTTCTTCGAAAACTTTCTCTTTCACTAGGAAAATACCAATCTCCTCCTCCCATCCATTGTGGTATATGTTATTCTGACACCCACTACTCTAAATAATGTCCTCAATTGAGAGAAGAATACAAGATTTGTGAGGTAATATATCTAGGCCTCCCCTATAACCAACCCTTTAGGAAAGAACCTTACTATTCATCCAACCTTGGGTGGAAATAAAACCAAGCCTATAGGCAAGGGGGTATTCAAACCAACTTCAACAAAAATGAAACCAACCAGGGAAGAGTAGTCATCCAACACCACACATAAATCCTCAACCACAACAAATACCTTTACAAAACCCCCCTAAAAAACCTGATCCTAGCCTATAAGAAATGATGAAACAAATGGCTGCCAACAATCTCCAATTCCAACAAACCACTCAGGAAACCATACAAGACCTCAAAACCCAATTATGCTAATTAACTAACTCAGTGGGTGAAATCCAAATCTATGGGTCTGGTAAACTACAATCTTAACCACTTTTCAACCATTGGGATAAGGAAAATGTTAGTGTCATCACCCTTAGGAGGGGAACTCAACTTAAAATCCAAATGAACCATCCTTTAGAGTCATCACCTCCAAAGGAAACCACCATACCAACCACTGAAAAAGGTTCAAATGAGGAAAATGTCACGACCCGTCCTCGGGGCCCGTGTCGTGACTACCCCAAGCTCGCCTTCCATAGGCCAGGGGCTGGCGACTAGCACCAAGGAGTAATTCCCGGTAAAAAGGGAAGGCATTGCCTTTGTAAAGTAAACAAACACCACAGAGCAAGCAAGCAAAAGTAAAAACTAAGTAAAAACTGGGTACAACAGTAAGTGCGGAAAAGTAAGTGGGCCTGAATACAAACCCAAACTGAAAGTAAAGTAGAACTAAAAAGGGAAAACAACAACTGAAAAGTAAATCCACAGCCTCGAGACGTCCACTGGAAGTCCCACATAAAGGGTGGGTACAGATAGAATCCACAGCTCCTCGGGTCCAGCCGTCCGCTCTGAGTATGTCCCGCCCTGTGGTCCACCTCCAGGTACCATCCTTCTTCACAAGCCTCAACCACGATCAGTGCTGTCTGTCGTCTGCAACCAACACAACGTAGTGTGGGCATAACAGGTGTAGGGGTGAGTATAAGCTACTCAGTAGGGACCCCGAGACCCCCGAAGGTCTCCCAGAATCCACAAAGGATAATCCACAAAGGAAAGATACAATCACGAAGTAACATCCGACACTACTTAGGTATATGCCCATACATATACCTAAGTCATCAATTCTCGTTCGGCTCCAACATCCGAGCTCAAGTACAACCCAGTCCACACAGGAAATCACAACCCAGTCCACACAGGAAAGAAAAACGTAATCCACGCAGGATAGCACAACACAATCCACATTGGAAAGAAAAACAAGATTCAGCTCACACATGTATACTTCTTCGTAAGACGATAGAGAAGATCAGATGTAGCCACTGATTCATCTAAGCCATCGGACCCACACAAGATCGATAGGTACTAACCCCCACAATGACCCACAAAGGATCGATAGGTAACTAACCCCCGCAATGACCCACAAAGGATAGATAGGTAACTAACCCCCATAATGACCCACACAGGATCGGACCCACACAGGATCTGTAGGCGCTGGCCCACACAGGACCGCTGAGCACTGACCCACACAGGATCTGACCCACACAGGATCGGTAGCACTGATCCATTTAGGATTGCTGAGTGCTGTAGTCGTCATCGTTGAATCCACGAAGGATTTCTACACATTCGTCGCCGGATTTGATGTATCCAAAAGTTCCGTATCGTCAACAGGAACTCAACGCGACAGACGGCACGTCGATCAGACGCCTGGTCTGAGAGTTATTGACTTTTTCGTTCTAGGGGCCCAGTTGGTTTTTAAGTAAAAACCAACCCGACCATACTCCAACTACATCCAAACATCGAGCGGAGTAAGCCAAAAGGTCATTCTCACTTAGAGGAATCCATCAAAGTCGACGTCACGTCAATCGGACGTTCGAAGCTCAAGTTATAAGCATTTCCGCTCCGAGGGCCCGGTTGGTTTCGTGTACGAACCAACCCGGCTGAACCCAAAGTACTTCGAAACCTTGAGTGTAATAAACCGAAACGACCGTCTCGTTTCAAGGATTGCATCGCCGCTGACGGTGCGTCGATCGGAGGTCCGCAACCCTAGTTATGGGAAAAAGACCGAAACAATCCGAAAATGGGTTTTTCGGGCCCCGACCGACCCGGCCCGAGACCCCCTGGGTCGGCCCGAACCGGGTCGACCTGACCCGGGTCCAGGTCCGAACCGCTTGGGCGCGGCCCGGTCTGGCGGCCCGTCCTGGCGCCAGGTGGCTCGACCGTAACGGCCGAGCGATGAGGGGGTGCGGGGGGGGGGGGGGGGGGGGCGCTGCCCCCCGCCTGTTCGTAATCACGGCCCCCCACGGGGGGCCGCTCCTCGCCAATGGACGCGACCGAGTGCCGCGGCCCGCCTCCCTCGATCCTGCACGGTTGCAGGACCAGCGGCATGCCGCCGCAGCGGCCCTTCTAGGTGGCGCGCCGGGCGCCGCCGCCTCCGACCACCGGCGCCATCGTGCCGGCGAGGCTCGCCGACGGAGTTCTCCGCGGACCACCGGACGAGCTCCGGTGGTCGGTTTTGCCTGCCGTCTTTGCCAATGGCCCTCCCAAGACCGGTTCTTCACTGCGAAGACTTCACAATAGCCGTGCGACCTGCTTCATCGTCGCCCACTGACCCGCACACCAAGAACGAAGAGACGGTGGGTTCGGACTTGTTCGTTGGTCCGCACCCACCGTGTTAGCGGTTTAAAAAGGCTTCTGACAATTTTTACACACATGATGATGATATAAATCACATAGATTTAATTGAATCGAAACCCCTACCTTAAGCGGTTGATGATTCGAAGATTGCCGCGGGAGAAGGAACGTTACGGAAGAAGCGTCGCAAAAGAAGTGTCATGGAAGGAGAGTCACAGAAGGAGGATTCGTTAGCGTCACGTCGTCGATCTCCAAGGATCCGGCGTTCTTAGCGTTCTTCGCATTCTTCCTCGAGGAGGAAGAACTTCACGGCTTGAGAGAATTCTCCCAATTCCTCCCGCACAACCAAACTCTAATAAAATAAGAATTGTCTTATTTTATTAACACAAGACAACGTTTGAATTTCAAAAAGAATTGAAACAAAAATTAATTGAATTAATTGAGGAGTTTTAAACCGCCCAATTAATGAGGCGTTTATTATCCAGAATAAATGCAAGGGTTGACTTCCACTTAATAGGGGTACGGGTGCGTTACCTTATTAAAGGAGGGGGTTTAGGAAGAAAAGAAATGGTGGGGCTCATCTGGGCCCACCTCACAAATATCCTACCAAGTGGGTAGGATATTTTGGGTCCCACATCATCCACTTAACCTAAGTTAAACAAAATAAAATAAAAATCGGTTGCACCACTTTTATTTTATTCCTTAACTTAACCCCAAAAATTAAAAACCACACCCGAGTAAACGCAACTCCGGAAGAGGTGATTCTAATAAATTACCGGCACTGCGATTCCATCGGTGCCCTCAGAGTTCGATTCCGAGCAACGGTTAAATAGTTAGAAAAACCCACTCGTTCGTTCACTGAACGTACCCGAGCCAAACTTCAGAAAATGATTCCGGGCACACTGGGCCTCGAAATCAGGTGCCGTCAAAAACTGCATTCTTGTAAAATTCCCAAGAAAATTAAGAAAAAAAATTTCCTTGAATTTTTAAGGTCTTTACATCACTCCCACCTCAGGGCTTTACATTCCCATAAAGATACATAAAAAACTAGGGAAACAAATGTGGGTACTGAGCAGGCATCTGAGCCTCCTGCTCCCAAGTACTCTCCTGGAGGTTCCCGTACTGCCATCTGATGCGCACTAGAGGAATCAACCATCCACGTAGGACCTGCTCCTATCAATCCTCAATCTCTACCGGGACCTCCGCAAAAGTCTCCCCATCATCAATGTCCAGCTCCCCATGGTCAATGATATGCGTCGGGTCATGCATGTATCTCCTCAACTGGGATACGTGGAAAATTTCATGCACCCGGTGCAACAGAGGTGGTAGAGCCAGGCGATAAGCCTCCTCACCAATCTTGTTGAGGACTTGGAATGGTCCGATGAAGCGTGAAGAAAAATTTCCACCTCGGCCAAATCTCCGTAATCCATATCGAGGTGAGACCCACAAGAAGACGTGGTTGCCATCCTCGAACTCCAGTGGTCTCCGCCTCCTGTCAGCATAAGACTTTTTCCAGCTCTGAGCTGTCCTCATCTGCTCTTGGATGACCTGGACCTTCTCTGTCGTGGCCTGGACCATCTTCGGTCCCACAAGTGCTGACTCCCCAGGGTCTGTCCAGCACAGCGGTGATCTTCAAGGTCGGCTGTACAACGCCTCATATGGTGCCATTCTGAAGGTGGAGTGGTAGCTGTTGTTGTATGCGAACTCCACCAAGGGTAAGTGGTCCTCATAACTGCGACCAAAGTTGAGGACACATGCGAGGAGCATGTCCTTGAGAGTCTGAATGGTCCTCTCCGTCTGAACATCCATCTGAGGGTGAAAGGCGGTGCTCAGATGTAGTTGTGTCCCGAATGCCTCCTGCAACCCCTTCCAGAGCCGGGAAGTAAAGCGAGCATCTCGATCAGAGACGATAGATGATGGAACACCATGAAGCCGTACAATCTCCTAAATGTAGAGGCGTCCCAAGCTCTCCACTGAGCCCTGCTCTCTGATGGGTAAGAAGTGGGCCGACTTGGTGAGTCGGTCGACAATCACCCAAATGGAGTCGTGACCTCTGGAAGTGCGTGGAAGTCCAATCACGAAGTCCATAGATATCCCATCCCACTTCCACTCTGGGACCTCTAAGGGTTGTACCAAGCCTACTGGTACCTGGTGCTCTACCTTCACTTGCTGGCAGGTGAGGCATCAGGAAACGAACTCTGCCACAACCTTCTTCATGCCCAGCCACCAGTGCTGTCGTCTGAGATCTTGGTACATCTTTGCCACTCCAGGATGTACCACAAAAGGGGAAGTGTGAAACTCTCTCAACACCTCCTCCCATAAAGCAACTGGTACCAAGGTACGTCCTCTGAAAAGGACGTCATGCTCTCCTCCTACAGAGAAACCATCAACTGCCTGTCCTGAGGATATCTGCGCACGGCGCGTCTCACAGTCAGCGTCCCCACACTATGCCTCTCTGACCCGCTGTAGTAGTGGAGGAGTGACTGTGAGTGACTGAAGGAAGGCTGCTCCATCTCTATCCACGAAGGATATCTGCAAAGAGGCTAGCTTCTCTGTCACCTCCCCAAGTAGTTGAATGCTCGTCCTCCTACTGAGAGCATCGACTACCACATTCCCCTTTCCAAGAGTATAGACTATCTCAAAGTCATATTCCTGGAGGAACTCGAGCCATTGCCACTGTCTTAGGTTCAGGTCCTTCTGAGAGAAGATGTACCTGAGACTCTGATGGTCGGAAGAGACTGTAAAGTGCTCTCCCATCAGATAGTGTCGCCACATCTTCAGAGAGAAGACCACTGCTGCTAACTCCAGGTCATGGGTAGCGTAGTTCTTCTCATGCGGCCTCAACTGAAGTGATCCATAGGCGATCACTGCCTGCTCCTACATCAAGACACATCCGAGTCTGGTCCCTGACGCATTCCAGTATACTATGTACCCAACTCCCTCCTCTAGTAGCCTCAAGATAGGCGCGCTGGACAATCTCTGTCTTAGCTCCTAGAAGCTCTACTGACATCTGTCTGACCACACAAAGGGTTTACCCTTCTTCGTCAAAGCTGAGAGTGGCGCCGTAACTCTGGAGAAGTCTGGCACAAATCTCCGATAGTATCCAACTAGTCCCAAGCAACTCCGCAACTCCGTCATGCTCCTGGGTGGCTCCCAAGATAGCACTGCCTCGATCTTTGCAGGATCCACCACAAATCCTACCTCAGAGATGATGTGTCCCAAGAAGTGGACCTCATGTAACCAGAACTGACAATTCGAGAGCTTTCCATAAAGCTGGTGCTCTCGGAGTGTGTCTAGTACAACCTGCAAGTGGTAGGTGTGCTCCTCCTCAGTGGTCGAGTAAATCAAAATGTCATCGATGAAGACCATGACAAATCGATCTAGGTATGGATGAAATATCCTGTTCATGAGGCCCATAAACACTGCTGGAGCACTGGTCATGCCGAAGGGCATAACCAAGAACTCATAGTGGCCATACTGACACCTGAATGTCGTCTTCTGTACATCCTCATCCCGAACTCTGAGCTGATGATAGCCTGACCTAAGGTCTATCTTCGAGAACTACCATGCTCCCTTGAACTGATCGAAGAGGTCATCAATCCTCGGTAGCGGATACTTGTTCCTCACTATCACCTGGTTTCGGTGACGATAGTCGACACACAGTCGCAAGCTCCCGTCCGCCTTCTTGGCGAACAATATCGGGGAAGCCCAGGGTGAAACACTGGGTCAGATAAATCCCTTGCCCTGCAAGTCCTCCAACTATACCCGTAGATCTCGAAGCTCGGCGGGAGCCATATGATATGATGGGGTGGATATCGGGGCTATCCTGGGGTATAGATCAATATAAAAGTCTACCTCTCTGCGAGGAGGTAGTCCTGGAACGTCATCGGGGAAAATGTCCGCATACTGATCCACCATTTCAGGAAAACCAGGACTCCGCACGTAAACTGCTCCTAGGATGAGGCTAGCCAACTGATGAGTGATGGGCTATCCTCTCCTCTACGAGAGTCCATCCTGTGCTGCGAAGGCTCCCTTCTTGCTGGTGAAGGTGAACCTGCTCCTATCGGTGCGTACACATCGCACCTTGCGCCTAATACAGTCAATCTGAGCATGGACTGTAGATAACCAATCCATGCCCAAGATGACGTCGTAAGGCCTCGACGCCACTACAAGAAGATCCCAGCCGAAGCTCTCTCCTCCTAGAGTAAGCTCACACTGCCGTAACTAGTGCGTAATCTTCGAGTCTGCTCCCATAGGAGTTTCTAGCCGTAAGGATCGAGCCAACGACTCTGTCGGAATCTCCAAGCCCCGAAAAAGGGAAGCGGCTATGAAAGAATGACTCGCTCCTGTGTCTATAAGAACTGCAGCAAGGATATAATAGACACAAATAGTACCTCAAATCATCTCGGGCATGCCGTGGTCGTAGGCCTTTGCTGCCTGAAGTTGTGCATGTCTCTACCTGCCAGCTCCCTGTGGTTGGGGTGGACCTCCTAGTGGTGGTGGTGGTAGAGCCTCAAAGCGTCTCCCACCACCTGCTGCTCGGCCAGCTCCTCTTCCTCGTCCGACTGCTCCCTACAAACCACCATGGTCGACCCTCTGCCTCTCCCTGGGTGGCCCCTCAAACGTCTGCTGCTCCTTGGTACGGCGGGTCGTGCAGTCACGAGCCATGTGGACCTGCCCGCCGCATGCGTAGCACTGTCTTCCTCTCGAAAGACTAGCTCTATGCTGAGTGCCCCGCACCTCTGAGATAGTTTCCTGAGGTCGTCTGCCTGAGGGTCTAGTCTGCCTGAACCCATGAGTCATCCGTCGACTACCTGCTGCAGAAGACTCTGCTACGTGTCACCCTACGGTAGGTCTTGCTGCTGATGTAGACTCAGCAAGGAAGCTCTCGATCAGAAGGGCTCACTCCAGTACCCCTGCCTGTGTCGGAATGTTGAGGGAGATTAGCAATTCCTTGATCTCATGCCTCAATAACTACTCAAAGGTCCAAGCCCGGAAGAATGGGTCCTGTACCATGTCTGTCGAATAGCGCGAGAGATCGGTAAATCTCAAAGAGTATTGGGCGACCGTCAAGCTGCCCTGCCGCAGCTGTAGAAGCTCCTGGATGCGCACCACATGGAGGGTGGCTAGGACGAACTCCGAGTGGAAGAGGCTCTCAAAGTCCGTCTAGAGGAGATATGCCTCGTCGTGCACCTGGAGAATCAAGTTCCACCATCTGCCTGCTTCCGCGTGCATGAGGCTCGCTGCGAGGATCACCATGAGGTCTGCTGGTGTCCTCAATAACCTGAAAACTCGTAAAATTGCCTCCAGCCAATCCTCGGATGCCTGAGGGTCCATCTCCCCACGGAACCTGGGCGGTCATTGATGCTGGAACTCGTGCAGTGCACTAAGGCGACATGCATCGTCAGTGGCTAGGGCTGGTAGCATCGGTGGCTCGGAGGGTAGAGGTAACGCCGGTGCCTCTACTGTTAAAGGGCCCTGTACCGAGGCCTCGTCGCTCGGTGGGCTATCTTCACGCACAACGCTCGGAACCCTAGCTAGCTGCCATCATGGGGCCATCCTGAAAAGAAACAGGTGCGCCACGGTCAAACAGTATACCTGGTGAGCTGACACAAAGTAGTCACTACTGGAAAATGGGTCTATACCCACGATTTTGTGTTGAACTGTGGGTATAGGCCCCCCCTATACCCATGGTTTTGGAAACCGTGGGTATAGGGATAGTATTGGGACCTATACCCCCGGTTTTAGAGAACCATGGGAATAGGTCCCCTATACCGACGGTTCTTGGAAAAACCGTGGGTATAGGTTTTTTTTGAAGACCTATACCCACAGTGTTTCCAAAACCATGGGTATAGGTGTTTTTCTGTAGGCCTATACCCGCGATTTTTGAAAACCGTGGGTATAGGGGGTATTTTTTTCAAATACCTATACCCACGGTTTTACAAAACCATGGGTATATCATTCCTGAGTTATGGCGGGAACAAAAAATTCCGCGGGAGAGGAAAATATTTTTGGTGAGCAAATGATCTTGAATAATATAAATATATGGATACAAAATATTAAAACACATAAATAGTTTAGGTTGTTTGGTATAGAACACTTGTTTGCATGAGGGAAACCTGAGGTCAAATCCCACGGCTGCATAATTTTCAAATATATGTGTAATATGAATATAAGTAAAAAGGCGTAGATATATCAGCCAATAATGTTGTTAGGTTAGTTGGTTCGTCCTTTTTATTCCTCAGCACTGGTCGCTAGTTCGAAAACTGGTGGATTCATATTTTTAGTTTATATCAATTATATTAATATATTAAAACAAAAGTATATTTACATAGTAGTGGCCGAGTTAGCCTGGTTGGTCGCTATAACTGTGCAAGAAACGGGAGGCGCCGGTTTGAAACCCCGCTGCCTTTCATTTTTGATAATAGCTGTTATATTAATATAATAAAATGAAATTATCTATATAAATCGATAGCAGTGTTAGCCCAGTTGGTTGCTTGGTGGGGTGTGAGATTGAGGAGCTACACGAGGTTTCTGGTTCGAATCCCCAGAATGCCATTTTTTGAATTTAAATACCCACACGGTTTTCAAACCATGGGGTCTGCTGTGTGCCACGTTGGAAGAGCATTGTAACACAATTTGACCCCCCTATACCCACGGTTCTCCAAAACCGTGGGTATAGGCTATGACCCCTATACCGACGCCATTCCAGCCCATGGTTCCCAAAATCGTGGGTATAGGCTATACCCACGGTTTTGGGGGCTATACCCACGGTTTTGAACCGTGGGTATAGGTATTATTTCCAGTAGTGAGTCACAAAGAAAACTTTAAACACACATGAAATAAATGTTTTCGTTCATTAAGTCGAAAATCAGAAGTCAGGGTCCTGGTGTACGGATACGTCAGCCACTGCACCAACACTGGACTCCCTAGACTGATAACCACACTCAATACTCTTAACATTATTGCTTCACATAAAAAAAGATCAGAGTCCTGAGTTCTGCGGTAGAACCAAACTCCTCTGATACCAATTTGTCATGACCCGTCCTCGAGGCCCGTGTTGTGACTACCCCAAGCCCACCTTCCATAGGCCAGAGGTTGGCAACTAGCACAAAGGCGTAATTCCCAGTAAAAAGGGAAGGCATTGCCTTTGTAAAGTAAACAAACACCACAGAGCAAGAAAGAAGAAGTAAACACTAAGTAAAAACTGGGTACAACAGTAAGTGAGGAAAAGTAAGTGGGCCAGAATACAAATCCAAACTGAAAGTAAAGTAGAACTAAAAAGGGAAGTAGAAATAAAAAGGGAAAAAAACAACTGAAATGTAAAGCCGCAGCCTCGATCCGTCCACTGGAAGTCCCACCTGAAGGGTGGGTATAGATAGCCTCCACAACTCCTCGAGTCCAGCCATCCGCTCCGAGTACGTCCCGCCCAGTGTTCCACCTCCAGGTACCATCCTTCCCCGCAAGCCTCAACCACGATCAGCGCTGTCCGTCGTCTGCAACCAACACAACGTAGTGCGGGCATAACCCATGCAGGGGTGATTATAAGCTACTCAGTAGGGACCTCGAGACCCCCGAAGGTCTCCCAGAATCCATAAAGGATAATCCAGAAAGGAAAGATACAATCACGAAGTAACATCCGACACTACTTAGGTATATGCCCATACATATACCTAAGTCATCATTTCTCGTTCGGCTCCAACATCCGAGCTCAAGTACAACCCAGTCCACACAGGAAATAACAACCCAGTCCACACAGGAAAGAAAAACGTAATCCACACAGGATAGCACAACACAATCAAAATAGGAAAGCAAAACAAGATTCAGCTCACACAGGTATACTTCTTCGTAAGATGATAGAGATGATCAGATGTAGCCACTGATTCATCTAAGCCGTCAGACCCACATAGGATCGATAGGTACTAACCCCCACAATGACCCAAAAAGGATCGATAGGTAACTAACCCCTGTAATGACCCACAAAGGATCGATAGGTAACTAACCCCCGTAATGACCCACACAGGATCAGACCCACACATGATCTATAGGCGCTGGCCCACACAGGACCGCTGAGCACTGACCCATATAGTATCTGACCCACACAGGATCGGTAGCACTGATCCATGTAGGATCACTGAGTGTTTTAGTTGTCGCCGTCAAATCCACGAAGGATTTCTGCACAGTCGTCATCATCGTCGCAGTCGCAGCCCGCTCTAGGGTTCCCGCACACAACAAACTCGTTCGGGAGGGTCCGCTCCACGAGACGAAGGGCTGATACATCAACTGACACATAGTATTTAGTTGATGTATCCAAAAGTTCCGTATCTTCAACAAGAACTCAACACGATAGACGGCGCGTCGATCAGACGCCCGGTCTGAGAGTTATTGGCCTTTTCGTTCCAGGGGCCTGATTGGTTTTTTTGTAAAAACCAACCCGGATGTACTCCAACTGCATCCAAACCTTGAGTGGAGTAAGCCAAAAGGTTTGTCTCACTTATAGGAATCCATCAAAGTCGACGACATGTCAATCGGACGTCCTGAGCTCAAGTTATAAGCGTTTCCACTCCGAGGGCCCGGTTGGTTTCGTGTACGAACCAACCCGGCTGAACCCAAAGTACTACAAAACCTTGAGTGTAATAAACCTAAACGAGCATATCATTTCAAGGATCGCATCGCCGCTGATGGTGCATCGATCGGAGGTCCGCAACCCACGTTATGGGAAAAATACCGAAACAGTCCGAAAATGGGGGTTTCGGGCCCTAGCCGACCCGGCCTGGGCGCGGCCCGGCCTGGCGCTAGGCAGCTCGACCGTAACAGCCGAGCGATGAGGGGGTGCAGGGGGGTGCGCTTCCCCCCGCATGTTCATAACTGCGGCCCCCACGGGGGGGCGCTCCTCGCCAACGGACGCAGCCGAGCGCTGCGTCCTGCCTCCCTCGGCCCCGCGCGGTCGCAGGACCAGCGGCCTGCGCCGCGACTTCAGCCGCGACGGCCATTCCCGGCGGCGCGCCGGGCGCCACCGCCTCCGGCCTCCGGAGTTCTCCGCAGACCACCGGACGAGTTCCGGTGGTCGGTTTTGCCTGCCGTCTTCGCGAACGGCCCTCCTGAGACCGGTTCTTCACTGCGAAGACTTCACAACACCCATGCGGCCTGCTTCATCGCCGCCCGCCGATCCGCACACCAATAATGAAGAGACGGTGGGTTCGGACTTGTTCGTTGGTCTGTACCCACTGCGTTAGCGGTTTAAAAAGGCTTCCGACAATTTTTAAACACATGCCGATGATATAAATCACATAGATTTAATTGAACCAAAACCCCTACCTCAAGCGGTTGATGATTCAAAGATTACCGTGGGAGAAGGAACATCACGGAAGAAGCGTCACGAAAGAAGCATCATGGAAGGAGCGTCGCGGAAGGAGGATTCATCGGCATCACGTCGTCGATCTCCGAGGATTCGGCGTTCTTTGCGTTCTTCGCGTTCTTCGCCGAGGAGGAAGAACTTCACAGCTTGGGAGAATTCTCCCAATTCCTCTCGCACAACCAAACTCTAATTAAATAAGAATTGTCTTATTTTATTAACACAAACCAACGTTTGAATTTAAAAAATAATTGAAACAAAAATTAATTTAATTAATTGAGGAGTTTTAAGCCACCCAATTAATGAGGCGTTTATTATCCAGAATAAATGCAAGGGTTGACTTCCACTTAATAGGGGTGCGGGTGCGTTACCTTATTAAAGGAGGGGGTTTAGGAAGAAAAGAAACGGTGGGGCTTGTGTGGGCCCCACCTCACAAATATCCTACCAAGTGGGTAGGATATTGTGGGTCCCACATCATCCACTTAACTTAAGTTAAGCAAAATAAAATAAAAATCAGTTGCACCACTTTTATTTTATTCCTTAACTTAACCCCAAAAATAAAAAACCACACCCGAGCAAACACAACTATGGAAGAGGTGCTTCTAAGAAATTACTGGCACTGTGATTCCATTGGTGCCCTCGGAATTTGATTCCGAGCACCAGTTCAAAAGTTAGAAAAACCTGCTCATTCGTTCACTGAACGTACCTGAGCCAAACTTCGGAAAATGATTTCGGGCACACCGGGCCTCGGAATCAGGTGCCGTCAGAAACTACATTCTTGTAAAATTCCCAAGAAAATTAAGAAAAAAATTTCCTTGATTTTTTCGGGTCTTTACAGAAAAACCTTATCCTAAGATAATCCATACCAAAATAAAGAGTGTTTATATTGACGAACCACCGATCCCATCCATTCCTCTTCCATTTCCCCAAAGGTCCAACCAAACAAGAATAAAAAGGAAACTGAACATGATAAAGAAATATTGGAAACTTTCAAATACGTGTAGGTGAACATCCCGTTGATTGATGCTGTCAAGAAAATTATATGATATTACAAGTTTCTAAAGGAGATGTGTACACACAAAAGGAGACTTTGAGGTGATGATAAGGTGATCTTAGGGAGTCAAACATCATCATTGATGGATCTATCACTTCCCACCAAGTGCAATGATCCTAGAACATTATCAATTTCATGCACCATATGGAAGTATTTTTTTTCTAATGCTGTTATGTACTTGAGATCCTCTATTAATGTGATGACTCAATCTATTTACTCTTCTTTGCAGGTCGGTGAAATGAATCCCACTGTAATAGTCATTTAGCTAGAAAATTGAAGTATAACACACCCTTATGGCGCATTAGAGGATGTTCTTATGATGGTGGAAAATTTAAATTTTCATGATGATTTTTATGTGCTAAAAATGGAATATGATAAGATGAATGGACACACCCCAATTATATTGGGTATAACTTTCTTGAAAACTACCAAAACCATAATTAATGTCCATAATGGTACATTATCTATGGAATTTGGGGAAGACATAGTCCATTTAAACCTCCTTGATTCCATGAATCACCCCTTAGAAGAACATTCCTCTCTCTCATTAAATTCAATTGATGTACTCCATTCCCCTGAAAACACTTATTTTCATTCCCCTAATCCCCTTTATAATATTTCATCCTTGATTTAAATTCTTGTTAATGAATCAGTAATTGATTATTTTAGTGGTCTAGAAAAGTCTCAAGCATGTTTATTAATTGATAATTTATTGAACACTGAGGATCAAATAACCATCAATGATACTGAGAAGCTTGTAAAATCTCATTCCTCATATGAGGATGATACCATTGAGCAGTTAAATGAGATTATTGACCTGTCAATTTCACACTCATTCCCATCAATCCAAAATATACCTAAATTGTAACTGAAACAACTACCTCAAGATTTAAAATTTTCATATCTTGAGAATGGATATAAGCTACCTGCCATCATTTATAGTTCACTCCATCATGAGCATGAATTGCGACTGATTGAAATTTTGAGGGAGTATAAACAAGAATTAGTATAGACACTTGGGAACATTTTTGGTATTATCCCATCAATTTGTAGACATCATATTTTGTAAAATAATGAGGATAAACTATTGAGGTAGGAACAACGATGACTAAACCCAAACCTATTATATGTAGTTAAAAAGGAAGTAGAAAAATTATTGGCTGCTGGAATCATTTACCCCATCTCTGAAAACCAATGGGTTAGTACAATTCAAGTAGTTCCTAAAAAACTGATCTTAAAGTAATAAAAAATGAAACTAATGAATTGGTTCTAACTCATGTACAGAATAGTTGGCGTGTATATATAGAATACTGTTGACTAAACCAACACACTAGGAAGGACCATTTATCATTACCATTCATTGACCAAGTTCTAGTGAGGCTAGCGGGAAAGTCCCATTGCTGTTTTCTTAATCGGTATTCTGGATACTTTCATATCCATATTTCACCCGAGGATCAGGAAAAGATAACCTTTACTTTCCATTTTGGAACATTTTCCTATAGAAGGATTCCATTTGGTCTGTGCAATGCTCCAGGTACTTTCCAGTAATGTATGATTAGTATTTTTTTCAGATTACCTGGAGAATTGCATGAATTTTTCATATATGATTTCACGGTGTATGGCTCCTCTTTTAATTAATGTTTGAGTAGTTTAGGTTTAGTCCTACGTCGTTGTATTGAAAATAATATCATATTAAATTACTAGAAATTCCATTTCATTATGAGATAAGGTATAGTTTTGGGGCATTTCATTTTTGGGGATGGTATCTAAGTAGATAAATCAAAAGTGGATTTCATTTATTCCTTAACATTCCCTAAAAATGTATGGGATGTGCAGTCTTTCCTAGGTAATTCTATATTTTATTGTCATTTCATTCATGAATTTAGTAAAATTTCACTTCCACTCTCCCAATTACCCAAAAAAGAAAAAGAATTTTTTTTGATAAAGAATGTGAAGAATATTTTAATAAGTTAAAATGAATTATCACGTCACCCCCTCTGATCCAACCACCTCAGTGGGATTTACCATTTGAGCTCACGTGTGATGCATTTAACTATGTAGTTGGAGAAGTCTTGTCAAAAAGGGTGGACCAAGCTCCACATGTCATATCTTATGCCTCATGCACACTAGACCCTTCCCAAGTAAACTACACCACAATTAAAAAGGAATTTATTTCCATAGTGTTTTCCTTGGATAAATTTAGGTCACACATTTTAGGGTCCAAATTCATTGTATTCTTAGACCATTCAGCCATATGGTATCTCTTAACGAAACCGAAAGCCAAACAACATCCCATTCACTGAATACTCCTCCTTTAAGAATTCAATATAGAAATTAGAGATAAAAAAAGGAGCAAAGAATGTGGTGGCTGACCATATTAGTAGGATTACCCCATCCTCATACATTGACTCATCCCAATATATTTCTATAAATGACATGTTTCCTGGTGAGAAATTGTACCGAGTTCAATATTTCATTCCTTGTTATAGTGAAACTGTAAATTATTTGGTAGCATCTTGCATTCCTACTGATTTCAAAAAAACCAAGCCAGTCATCTAAAAAATGAGTCTCATTGGTACATTTGGGATGAAACCTACCTCTAGTGCATATGTAGTGATCAAGTCCTTAGGCATTGTGTTTCTGATAGTGAGTTTCAGTTTGTCCTTATATTTTTCCACACTCTTTTTTGTTGGGGAAACTTTGGTCCTTAAAGAACTAGTTGTAAAATCCTTGATTCCGGTCTCTTTTGGCCAACACTTTTTTGGGATGCCCATGATTTTTGTACATCTTTTCCTCATTTTCATAGAATGGGTAATGTCTCTAAAAGAAATGAAATTCCACAAAAACCATTTCTCTTTCAAGACATTTTTGATGTTTGGGGTATTAATTTATGGGTACATTTCCTAATTTATTTGGAAAATTGTGCATTCTTATAGAAGTTTATTATGCGTCAAAATGGGTAGAGGCATGATACAAAAGGGAAAATGATTCTAAAAAAGATATAGAATTTATGAGAACCCAAATTTTCTATAGTTTTGGCTTACCTAGGTTCATCATTAGTGACCAGGGTTCTCATTTTTGTTACCAAACAATGTAATCACTTTTACATCGGTATGGGGTTAGTCATCAAGTGTCTACTACATATCACGCATAGAACAATGGTCAAGATAAGGGGTAAAATAGTGAGGTAAAACAAATTCTTGAAAAAACAGTTCAACCTAATAGAAAATTTTGGAGTCTTAGACTTGATGATTATTTTTGGGCTTACAGTACTTATTTTAAAACCCCATTTGTAATGTCACCTTATAGACTTGATTTTAGAAAGATTTGTCACCTCCCTATTTAGATTGAGAAACAGGCATACTAGGCCATTAAACAATACAATTATAACCTTTCTGGTGTAGGTGTTCAGAAGAAGTTACAAATACAGGAGCTGGAGGAAATGCATAGAGATTCATATGAGAACTCCAAGATTTATAAGGAGAGAATCAAGGCTTCCCATGACTGATTTATCCTTAATCACAAATTCAAAATTGGGAATAAGGTCCTATTATACAATTCAAGTCTGAAATTGCATCCCAGTAAGCTTAGCTCCCACTGTTTTTGACCATACAATGTTACTAATGTCTCTCCATTTGGTGCTGTTCAAGTTCAAAATGAATAAACCAGGAAAAAATTCACTATTAGTGGGTAGTAGCTGAATCACTTCCAGGAAGCCATTATGGAGTCCCTGATGGAGGACCTCCATGTTCAAGAAGCGACCTATGAATGATACCAACCATGTTTTATCCCTCCTTCCCACATTATTTTTTTACAATGAGAATAATACATGTTCTAGGTGTGGGGGGATGGGTATATTCATGGGTTAGTTAGGAATGTTCATCATTTTTTTCATTTTCTTTATTGTTGAATAGTATTTTCACTTTCCTCCTATTTTATCCCTTGATTTTGTGCTGAAATGTTAATTTTATCATGAAAAAATATGTATTCTTTAAAATAATTCCAAATCATTTTTCACTCTTGAGTCGATTATTTGGAAAATTCCATTTTTTTTTATTTTTTTTCAAATGAATGTTGATATGGAATCTTTTTTCTAGAATTTATATTTTCAAATCATTCGTATGTGTTTAGTGGATTTTTAAAACCCATACCTCATTAGCACTGACCAATATCTTAATACCTTACCCAAGAGACATTGTAAGACCTTTATTGAATATTCATATTTTTAGTCACTTTCTTGAGAGTCTCGGGTCATGTAGAGAAACTAGAACTTGTCTTGATTCTATTTGAAGCCATAATATTTAAGTGTGCTACACTCATGATAGTGGCCATCATTCATTGAAAATACCTTTGTACATTTAACCTCTATTTTTGGACACCTTGACATTTTACCCTTCTTAAGCCTTAGAGACCATGAAATGGATGTTAGGTAGCCACATTACAAGATTATTTATCTCTACCTACTCATATATTGTGTAAATTATTATTTTCACTTTAAAAAAGTGTGGGGAGAGGGTGTTTCCATGGGAATTATTAGAATGAATCATTGTTATGGGATGATATAAAGGGTACCTACATTTTCCTCGGGCAGTGGGTTCACAATCGATATTGTATCATTATTTTAAAAAAAATCCCTCTTTATATCCAATGAAAATTGTAAAAAAGAAAATAGTTTTATACATTAAAACCTACCAACCCTTGAATCTCAGAACAACCTATTGAGAGTCCTCTTGAGTAGCACACTAGTTTCTACTGGTAGAGAACTTAGAATCCTGGAAAGCATATGGTAAGATCACATGAACTATGGAAAAAATTAATAAATCCACTTTTATATGTTCCTTGATTGAAGAAGGAACATTTATAAGTGAGGTAGGCTGCGACATGTTTCATGGGTGAACATATTAAGTTGAAAAAATTTGAATGTTAGAAAAGAAAAATTATAGGAAAATTGATTTCATAAAATGAGACGTGATGAATTTCATTTCAGAAGAATATTGGGAATTTTATCACCTTTTATTTAATAATGTGACTTTTTTAGGATAAAAGACTACTTAGGAGTGCAAAAGTTTAGGTGTGGGGGTGTGATCGCACCGCGATTCACTGTTTCATTTTCACCCTTACACCACTATGCTAAACTTGTTTTGTATTGAAAATTATAGAAATAATAACAAATTAAAATTCATATTTTATTAATTTATTTTGTTTTTAACACTATTAAAAAGGGTAAATTATACTTGTTTTGATATTTTCGTTGAAGGTAGAGGTGATTTGGAGGCCCTAGAGATGATCTAGAAGGAAAATGGGCCAAACTATAAGGCAACCCATGGACATCTGTACACTCTTTTGAACATTGAAAGAATTACGTGCCTCCAAATGGGCCAAAATTTTTGGTCCTCTCCACAACTTCATGGGATAAAAATATTCTCAAGGAACTCAAGCCCCATTCATCCATTAAAAGGTCCATCATAACCATTATGTCCAGGGGATAGAATCTGAATGAAGTCAAAAGTTTGGTTATGTATTTTGACAATATATCCCAATAAATATGTCTAATGGCATCCAAATTTGATAGGGAGACACTAAAGAGGGATACCAACAACTCTTATCTTTTTTCCAAGTCATCATATGACCGTTTACTTGTCCAAAAACTAGACTCAAATGGTATCACCAAAACTGGGTTATGAAAACCACTTACCATTTTGGATATAAAAGGGCACCAAGGGAACCTAATTTGAAATTTTGAACAAAAAGAAAATATATTCCATTTTGGAGTCCTATAAGAGTCTCCTACTCATCCTAGAAATTCTGGAGGCCTCTATTCTCATAGGGGGATAAAAATGAATAAGGAGTTCCACCCAAGCTTCCTCCTCCTCTTGATGTCGAGCTAAGAGGTGGGTGATCATTGCGAGGAAGCTACACACTTGAAGAGAGAGTTCCAACACATAATTTTCTACTAGTTTGGTGTATATTTTGGTTTTAATTGTTCTTTAATATGTATCTTGACTTGTTTTTATTCATTTAATTGAAACACTTTTTATTTCATAACTGATTGGTGTTCCATTTTAAGTGTGCGTCTTGTGTTGTTTCGATTGGACAACATAAAAACCATTTTATTTACCAAAAATTTTCAATTTCAATGTTACTTTACAAAACTTAAATCATTATAAGGGTCTAGAACTTGACTACATAATTTTTATGTCAAGGTTTAGTTCTAATCGCATCATTTTAAGAGGCTTATGGGTACCCAAGATCTTAGTTAACCGCCAACCAAAGAATTATACTAAAACCTAATAATAAATTAAGAATGAGGAAATATTAAATTTCTATAGTAACTTAGAAATTATCACTTATTTATCTCAAAATTTTCACAATCCACTTGGTCTTTCAACTTTATAACTCTTTAAATTAATTACTTTCTTGAAACAGTTTTCAAAACCACCCCCTCATTTAGTAATTTTTATTAAAAATACACACTCAAAACCTATCAACACTCCATAAGAGACGACATAGGGTCTTCCATTTACTATAAATAAACCTTAAAACATTATCAATTTGACATGTCCTAACAACGTGTTCAATTATTCTTACATATCTCCCTTATTTATCCTTACTGATCATCTGAGCTTACCATTTCTTATGTTTCATTTCTTGAGGTTATGAAGAAATATATTATGTATGATATGTATAATAAGGGTGATAGTTGTAAATAATTTATTGGTAGAAGACATATCCCACTTATGGACCATTTTTTATGTTTCCAAGCTTCCAATGACAGTAAACTATAATGGTCCTCAGGCGTGTGTTTATGTAACATAATGAATATTTATAAAAAAAGATGTAATATCCATGTATGTTAATATCGGGTTACTATAGTTGGTATCATAGAACAAATTTAACTAACCTTTAGAATATGGTATGATAAAACCTTAGTATGATCCCTAAGGACATGTCTAAGGATAAGTCTAAGGATGATTCAAATTATAGAAAAATGTATTGGATTTTTGGTAAAGGATAGAGAGAGTAGTTTCCAAGAAATTACATACTTATCTGGATACTACAAGTGGATGTGGAACTAGAATAGATTTATATAGGGGTAAAAACCCTGAAAAAAACCGTATTTTTCTAGAATCAATCAGTAATTGGTGCATTAAAATGGGCCTTTCTATACACCTAGTTTTACACTCACAGGGGATATGTTTTGGAAATCCAAAAACACTTTATAAATTATCATAAAGGATTTAAATATAAGATGACTATGAATGACCTAGTATAAGACTAAGGTGTCACAAATTAAAGAAGTTGTCATGATTTAGACATCCTACTACTATTTTTTCATGATTATGTGGTTCCCCATCATGATTAATCTTTCCTACACTATTATTTTTTTTCTTTAGTCGAAGGATGGAACCTGAAGGAACCATGTTAATGTTGAGTATGATAGAAAATGAAATGGTTTTCCTCTTGAGAATCCTAATTTCATGGGATATGGAATGAAAAATATTGTTTTTATGCTCATATATACTTCTCAAGATATAAATCATGATGAACTTACAAACTATCAAAAGAGGGAACAATGTTCTCTTTAGTCCTTCATGATGCAATGTCCACCTTCCTTAATTTGAACTACCGATCCACTAGTTTCCGGAAAATGGATCAATAAAATTGAAAATATATTTTCCATTCTCCAGTTTTCAGAGCATGAAAATTCATTTTGGATATATACCATTTGGAAGGTGAAGAAAATAAATGGTGAAATATTATTAGGAATACAAAGAAACATGATGAAATTGACTCCATGGTTTGGGATGAGTTAAAAAATTATTATTTTTATAAGTAATTTCCTCATATTCTTCGTATGAAGATGGAGAAGGTTTTCTTTGAGATAAATAAAAAGTATGATGAGTCCATTGGTACCTACAAGGATAATTTTACAATACTTGAAAGGCATGATTTTTGTATTATCATCTAACCTAAAAGTAAGGTTGATCAATTTTTATATGGATTTAAACCAAGTTTCCAAAGGGAATTAACTATAAGTGAATTCAGTAGCTATGACGATATTTTTTGATGTACTATAAATGTGGAAAAATAGTTTGGATTTATGTATCAGTCTCATGATTTTGACATGAAAAGGAAGATAAAGTTCAAAGGAAATTCTAAAAACCATGGAGAGAAGAAGATGAGATTTCCTTTATGCTCAAAGTGTTGGAAGAAGCATAGAAGAAATTATATTAAGGGGACTACTAAATGTTTTAAATGTGGAAGAGAAGGTCATCATATAGTGGATTTCTGAAGTCATGATAATAAGTTATCTAAAAATAAAAATAGAGATACAAATATATATAATGAACCTCCCCAAATTCAGTGCTTCAAGTGTTAGAAGAATAATAATTATGCTAACCAATTCCCAAACTCGAGGGTTAATGATAATGATAAATGTCAGTAACCTATTAAGATAAAAGACAATGGGAAATATCATGTGATCACTATTTATGATGAGGGGTGTGATGACGATGTAGTGAAAGAAATACTTTCTACTTACTCTAGAACTACTAATATCTTATTTCACTATATATCTACCAATACTTTCATATATAAATAATTTTCCAAGGGTATCAATATTCCACCCATATTATTAGATTTATAGTTAGTAGTGAAAACCCTTAATGGTATGATGATAACATTTCAAGTCTATGATTCCTCTCCATTTGATGTTGGTGGGAATGTGATTCATGAAATTTTTGTCATTCTTCCTTTGGTTGAATTTGATGTTATCTTGGGTATGGATTGACTTTATCTACATAAATCCCACATTAATTTTCAATTAATGGAATTCACATTTGATATTACAAACCATCCAATGATTTTCTATCAATGTGATGATAAGTATAAAACTTTGATGGATATCACATACATTGTATGAGTCTTAATAAATATTTATAAGGGATGTTTATCTCAAATTGTTGGGGAGAAACTCAATATCAATTATATGAATATTTTTTAGGAATATTTTTATGTCTTTCTAGAAGAGTTTACTAGTATTCCACCAAAACATGAAGTTGAATTTTCAATAAAACTAATACCTGATTCCAAACCAATTTCAAAGGCTCCTTATAGAATAGCCCAGATTGATTTGTAGGAATTGAAGAAGAAACTTTTGGAAAACCTTGACAAGGGATTAGTTTGAAAAGTGTGTCACCTTGGGGTGCACCTATTCTTTTTTAGAAAAATAAATATAGATAAATGTGACTCTGCATTGATTATTGGGAGCTAAACAAGATCAAAATTAAGAACAAGTACCCTCTTCCCCATATTGAACACTTATTTGATCAACCACATGGAGCTCAATACTTTTCCAAGATTGAACTTCATTCTGGATATCATCAATTGAGGTTCAAGAAGGAGGATATATGCAATATGACATTCCATAATAGGTATGAACACTATGAATATATAGTGATGCCATTCATTCTCACTAATTCTCATACTATATTCAAGGATTTAATGAATAGAGTATTTAGAGATTACCTTGATTAGTTTGTGGTAGTATTTATAGATGATATTCTTATATACTCAAAGAGAAAGGAAGAGAATGAAGATCATTTTATAATTGTACTAAAAACCCCAGGGAATGAGAAAATTTATGAAAAATTTAAAAATTGTAAATTTTGGCTGAAATGTTTTCATTTTTAGGTCACATAATCTCAAGAGAGTGTATATTAATATATCCATAAAAGATAGAAGCTATTGAATGTTAGACTAGAACAACCACGATGAATAAGATTCATAGTTTTATTAGTTTAGCTGGATATTATTGATGGTTTGTGGAGAATTTCTCATGACTACGTAATTTTATAACCAAATTAACTTGAAAGGGAGATAAGCTACTATCAATAGATGAATGTGAGAAAAATTTCATGTAACTAAAGAGAAGATTATTCAGCGCACCAATTCTTACATTACCCTATAGTGGAGAAGGGTTTGTAATCTATAGTGATGAATCCAATAAGGTATTGGGATGTTTTATTATGAAGAATGACATGGTTAAAAGTTATGCCTAAAAAAATTGAAGATTCATGAGAAAGATTACCCAACTCATAATTTGGATTTAGTTGTGGAATTTTTTGCATTGAAGATATGGAGGAATTATATTTGTTGGGAAAAGTGTGATATATATACTAATCACAAATGTTTAAAGTACATATTAAAATAGAAGGAGTTGAACATGAACCAGAGAAGATAATTAGAGCTGATTAAAGATTATAACTTCTAAATACATTAACACCCTAGGAAAGTGAACAAGGTGTAAGATTCTTTGATTATAAAGGATTATTCTATCTTATCCATGATGAGGATTACAAAATATCAAATATTTTTATATTTTAAAAGGATGGATCTATAGATCATAAAGTAGGGGGAAAATATTATCTTTCTCAATTGAATGTTCAACTTATCTATCCATATGAGGATTAAAGAAGAGTAGAATGAAGATGTAGAGCTGAAAAATAAGGTTATAAATGATCCTAGTTTAATTTTGATCCTGATGGAATAATAAGGTTCGAGAATCGTGTATGTGTTCCTTCTATATCAGATGTAAAGAAGGAGTTGTTATACAAATCTCATAGTTCTTCATTCTCTATTTATCCGAGAAGTATGAATATGTATGGAGATTTGAAAGAGTGATTCTGGTGGGATGGAATAAAGAGATATATAATAGAGTTTTTATCTCAGTGCTTGGTATACCAATAAGTAAATGCTGAAAGACCAAAGTCCAAGGGGATGTTGCATCCATTACCCACACTAGAATGGAAATAAGAAAACATCACTATAAATTTTTCCATTGGACTCCCCTAAACATCTAAAGGGAATAATATTATATGGTTAGTAGTTGATCGCCTTACTAAGTTATATCACTTCAAAAATATCAGATAAGACTTCTATCTAGATCAATTTTTTGTATATAAATTAAGAAAGTGGTAAGGTTTCATGGTGTAACATATTACATTATATCTGATCAGGATTTGAGGTTTATCTCATTGTTTTGGAAAATTCTTTAGCAAGATCTTGATAAAAATTTGAGTTTTAGTACTGCGTATCACCCCCAAATAGATGGTCAGTCTGAAAGAAAAATTCAAACCCTAAAGGATATATTGAGATCTTATTCTTTGGATTTCAAAGGTGTTCAGGATCAACACCATCCTCTAGTTGATTTTTCTTATAATAATATCTTTCACTCAAGAATTCGGATGGCTCTTTATGAATCCCTCTATGGAAATAAATATAGAGCTCAAATGTGCTGGAATAAATTTGGATAAAAAAAGATATTGGGACCTGATATAGATGAAGAAATGATCAAGAAGTTTAGAGACATTCAATAGCACATAAAGGTATCTCAGAATTAGAAGAAAAGTTAAGCTGATAATCACTGAAGGGACCTAAAATTTGAAGTTAGTGAAAAGGTGATTCTAAGAATTTCTCTTTGGAAGACGGTTATGAGATTTAGGAAGAAAGTAAAACTAATCCCTAGGTATATTGGTCCATTTGAAATTATTGATCATATTGGTATGGTAGCCTATCACTTAATGATTCCACCAAACCTCACTCAATTCCATGAATTGTTACATGTATCTCCTTTTTGGAAGTATATACCTATCCCTTCATATGTACTGAACTCAGAGGTCATACCATTAGAGCAATATCTTTATTATGAGTATCATCTAGTTGCGATTCTGGATCATATAGAGAAAGTTCTAAAAAAATACAACTCACCTGGTCAAAGTTTTATGAAAAAACTAATAGTTTTAGGAAGCTATGTGGGAACTTGAGGATATGATGAGACATAAGTATCCTCATTTTTTTGTATTGGAGTAACGAATTTCTAGAACAAAATTCATTTTATTTGGGATAGAATATTCCACCTAAAGTTTTTATGAATTATTTTTTTCAAATAAATTAAATTTATTTGATAGAATGCATTATACGCAACACAAAGTTATGTTTGTGCTACACACAACACTGTATTATCTTGTGTTATAGGCAACACTAAGTTTTAATAAAACCAGGATATATTATTAATATAGTTATTTAAACACAACCATTATAACATAGCCATTAAAATTAGTGATATTAATGTTAATAAATATTTTTAAATATTACGTATGTTTTTTTATATAAATAAAACATTTTTATAAAAAAGTACATAATTTTTGGTAAAGTCTTTATACGTTTTGAAAATACCATTTTCTCAAAAAAATTCTTTTTATTTCATTTTTTTTAACTTTAATAAATTTTACTTTTGGAAATTTTATAATTTTAATTTAATAAAATAAAATTAATTTTTGAAATAATAATCCCAAAATTATTTTAAGGGGAATTTTTTTATTAATTCCAAATGTTTCATTTTTTTTATGAATAGTGAAAAATACATAATTTTAATTGAAAACTGCCTTTTGTTTAAATAATTTTTAATGTTAAATTATATTTTAAATTTGTTTTAAAGTAACATTAGTTAAAATTTATATTATTTAATAAAATTGAGGTATTTTTCATCAATTTAATATTAAAATTAGATTTAAAAACATTTTAAACTTTTGAACATTTTCTTTTTAAAAAAACCCGCTTTCTCATTGTGTCTGTATGATTAATTTTAAATTAAATTCTTCCACTTTTGTGAATGGAATTTGAAAAATAGATTCAATATTTGGAATAATAATAATTTATATTATATAATGATTCTAACTTAATTTTTTACTATAATTTTTATTGAAAATATTTAAAATTAATTAATGTGAATAAGGTTAAAATATGGTTTTTTGCATTACATGTGTTTATATTAAAATTAATTTTACACACCCATATAATTTCTTTAATGAATTAGATTTAATATATATAATAATTAGGTCTAAATTACCTAATAAATATATTTTTAACCTTATTGTTAAAGGATAAATTTGCTTGGTAAATAAAAACATACAAGTTACCTTAGTAAAAAAATAAGGATAAAATCGAGTAAACTTAAATATTAAGGGATTAATTGATAAAAAATGTATTTATTTTGTGTGGTGGAGGTTTTTATAGACCAATGAATCCATCTAATCGATTAATATTCAATTTTGGAGGCATATGAGGTAAGATATAACTCTCAATAGGGAATACTTTTGGGTATTTATAAGAACTCCACTTCTCCTCAACTATAAAAGGACACCCACTCTCCCAACTTATTCACACCTCTAAATCCATTTTATTGTAAAAAACCTAAAAAATCACTTCCAAAATTCCATACCCTCATCCTAGAATAATTATTTTGGACATAAATCCAACCAAGTAAGGCTTTAGTGCAAACCTAAAGAGGATACCCAAAGAAGAGATAACGTTCATCAATGAATGTTTTTTCTATTTATTACTCAAACACATTAAATTATTTTTATATTATTATTATATAATTAAATAAGTATATTAAATATTATGATATTTTTTTATGTAAAGGGTATGACCTATAACCACACACACTTCCATAAAATGGGTTATGAAATCATTGTTCATGTGTACTACAGACTACCGCTTCATGATCCAATATCATTAATTTTTTCATTACTACCTTTAAAGGATGAGAATAAAGATATAAATACTATTTCTATATGATATATATGATTTTTATGATGTTATTATGATTTTTTAACTATTATATAACACATACCTTTATGATTTCCATTTTTTGGGAATATGATAACGTTGTTCGTGTGTACGGAAGACTACCGCCTTGTGAAGTGATGTGATTCATTCACACTTTACATAGAATGTATTAAGGATGGGATAAATAGAAATATTTGATATATATAAAATAAAAATTATATTTTAATGATAATATATATAGATAATTTAATTTTCTTTCTTTCAATATAACAAGAAAATGAAAATAGCGTTCACGTGTACGTACGAACTACCGTCTCCATGAATGGTTTATTTCATTTAATATCACTAAATTTTATAGATTAATATAAATAAATATATAATGAATATATATTATATTTAAATAATGGTTATAATTCTGCATATCATGGAACCATGATCCACACAACATGACCAAAAATATAACAAATATAAACTTATACAAAATAATTGGTTTTTACGCAAAAGGAAACTTTAACATGGAATTGATAATAAATGGTATATAAGAAAATAATATAGGATATGATATATATAATTATTTTTCTATAATATATGTATAATAAAATTATATTTAATATACAGTAATTTTGACTGAGTATGATGATAGTTAATACTTAAGGTAAGGGATTTCCATCTCACTTTTTACTTTTATGAGACACATGATATATTCACTACCTATTTATTCTATGTGTTGTATATAATTACCATTAATATATTTTATGATTATTTTCATAAAAGTTTTTGGTATTTAAATATCCATTCAATCATCTATATTTCATGGGGTTTACTGTTCAAAAGTTTTCAAATTAGTAAAGGATTTTTGTCTCAATTTTCCTTCTTTGAGACGTATGTTATTATATGAATCTATATTCTTTCATGTGGTGTATATAAAGAAACTTTTAAATGTAATATCATGAATTTATCTATCTTCATAATATTTTAGTTTCCATTTTATTTCATTCCTTATGGGGATTATGATTCAAGGTTTCCAAAGTGGTAATGATTTTATGTTATAATCTCATTGTTTATCAGGATTGTTTATGATTTTGATTCCAATGATAAAATATTATGATAGATCTCTCAATAATTTTAATGGATTTTATTATCCACTGGTTATTAATTATATATTAAAGTAATGGCACCATTTTCCCACTCTTTGGTACCTAATATAATTAATAAAATGTTTTTATGAAAATTTGACTTTATTTCTCACTTCAGTCCAAAATATGATTTATTTCAAAATCATGTTTTCTAAAAATGTTTTTAAATTTTTTTTATTACTATATTATGTTTTTTAAAATACATTTTTACCCATATTTTATTTTTTATAATTTTTTTAATATAATATTTATGTCATTTTCTAAATAATTCCTATTTGGATTTTACCATAAATGTGAAATGATTTTTTTACGTTTATGGCATGAATTGTTTTTCTAACATCATAAAAAATAAGTAATTTAAAGATTAATTTATAATTTTTCAAATTTATTTTCAAATAAAAAGGGTTTCCAAAATATTTTATGTTTTCAACAGATTTTTTCAAAGCAGAAAGGATATTTTCCTCAAGAAATGTTTTAAATGATATTTGAAAATTATTTTCCATCTAAGATGACATTCATTGGTGTTACCTATTCCTTATGTATCTCCATTTTTACCCTTAATGATCATCTGAGATCACCCTTTCTTATTTTTTCTTTCCCCAGGTTATGAAGAAATGTATTATGTGTGATATGTCTAATAAGAGTGCTAGTGTTGAAGAATGTAGTTGGAGATGATGTATCTCACTTATGGACTAGTGTTTATATTTATAAGTTTCCAAAGACACTAAACTATTACAATACTTAGGCATGCATTTATGTAATGTAATTAATATTCATAAAAAATTTAATATCCATGTATATTAGACCTGGGTTACTATAGTATTTACAGTTTTCAATTAACTCATGGGATCATAAAATATCCATCCAGGGTAGCTGTCATATGTACCTGTGCTATCAGTTCCTAGAAAATAAGTTTGGAATCTCTCATATGTATTATCATAAATATAAACCTTGTATGGATCCATAGTCCATCACCTAAGCCTTATACAAAACTATTGGTACTAATACAAAGTGTCATGTCTAAAAATATAACCCATGGGTAGGGAATGTCATGTTCAACTTTCTGAATCACATATTTGGAACACCATTTACACTAATCTCAATCATAATTATGGAATTCCATGTTAATTGTAGAACACCATGTCCCCTAACCTAAATCATAACCATGAAATACCATGTATACTATGGAATTCCATGGTCACTATAACAGTGGACTAGGAACACCATGTACAACGTCTTAAACAATTCCATTATATTCAAAAATATCAAGGGTCACCATCTTGACCTTTCAAAACATCCAAATAAAAAACACAAAAACCATTTATAAACCCTCATCATTTACCAAGTTCCCAATGATCCTTTAACACCATACATGGATTTAACTATTGATACATTTTTACACATCAAAACATCATTTCAATATGCTTTGGGGAAATGATGGATATTACACATCTATTTTATCATTTCGATACCATAATTAAAATATAATATTTTTTCTTCAATAAATAAAGAAAGAAAAATGACTTCATATCCATTAAAACCTTTAGAGGAATCATAAAGAAAATTTCACCAAAGGGGAACCCACACAACCATTTCAAATCAACATTTTAAATTAATAACAAAACATTTTTAAATCACTTGGAGGTTAACCCCTCACTTTAAAAAAGTCATCTTTAGTACCAAAACTTCATACTTTGAAACCCACAACCAAGTCAATAACCAAAAAACATGATGAAAACCATTTCAAGGGACACATATGCATTTCACAAGGCCTCAACACATAAAAACATTTCAATTCTCCCTTCAAACATCTTATAAAACACAAAGTCCTACCAAGTATCCCTTAACCCATTTAACCAATCCAACTAATGAGCCTCATCAATTTAATATCATAAACCAATTACTTTACCCTTTACAACTATATTCTACATTTTCTAAGAAGTGACACACCTCATGGGAGGCTATAAGTTTATTCTTGTAAATGCCAATGGATCCTAAGAGATCCGTAGAAGGTTTATGATATCAATTTAAATCCAAAACCATTTACTTTAAGAAAATAAGTGAACACATCACACATGAAATTTAAGGTACATACCACATAAACATGTAAATGAATTTGAAAAGACTATGTGTAAATCTCTTAGAACACCTACCTCATTAACGAGGCTTTACATAACATTTCAAAAGTCCTACAGCCATGGGAAAGCCCATCCAGGCCTCATCCAAAATCCTCAGTGTCTAAATGTTCTCATCACAAAAACCCATACTCTACCCTTAGGCCAAGAAATAATAATCAATTAATTAAAACTAATATAATTAATTAATTAATGAAAATCCAACTTTGAATAATGCTAAAAAAACTCACTGGTCATTTATGACTTATTGAAACTCCACACAACCACCAAGGGAGGTCGACAACAGACTCCTAACACCATTAACAGGAAAATACCTAAGAGGATATACCATTTATAAGGTTAATAAAAACCAATTTGATGGAAAACCTATGAAAATTCACCATGGTTACATAACTTAATGAAAATCCACACAATGATGTGAAAAAATTATCTCAATATCTCCTTTACACTGGACAACCAAAATCCCCATGAGAAATGGATTATTCTATAATGATCTACAATAATCATTAGAAAAACCTAAAATAAAGAACCCCCAAAATTATAAATAAAGAAGGTGAAGAGATAAGGAATTCACTGAAGGATAATAACTAACATAGATAACAAAGAATTTCCATGAACACACCCCCAATGAAGGGTTTGGAAAATGAAGGGGTTAGAAACACCTTTGGTTCATTCAAACCAAATAGGTGATAAAGGGGGTGGATTGGCCTAAAAATCCAAGGGGTAATTTTGGTAAAATCCCTATTTTAATGAAGTTTAGGGTGACTTCATAGTTTTTCCCATGGTTAGCCAAACTATGCACCAACTGTGCACCCCCTACTTCCCAACTCCCCATGAATCTCACAGTTAGTTTGCATGGTTTAAAAAATTGTGTTCCAATCATGAAAATCCGATTGTCCAACACCAAAGACCCTTACACAGTTTGGCTGCATGGTTTTCCAACCAATCACCAATTTTGAAACACCCCAATGGATCCCTATGCAGAAAAGGTGCATGGTTTATATGAAATTATGTACAAGTCATGCACTATTCCCTAGACCCTCCTTCACTTCACACAATTTTCCATTTGTCTCACATAGTTTACCCCAAGCTGTGAAATAACCATGAAACTAAACTGTGCTCAGTTTAAAATGAACTAAAAACCTTATGAGCATCAAGGTGTCTCATGGTTTCTCTTAAACTGTGTACAAAAAACTATTTAACCTAACCAAAAGTGTCCAATGTATGATCAAAATATGAATGTAGATTCTCAAAAACAAGAGGGGGTGAATTGTAAGTTTAAAAACTTCTGTTTTTAACCTTAAGGAAAAATATGTTTAACAAAGTTAAATAAGGTAAATTCAAAAGACCTCTTTTAGTTCTATAAACTTTCTAGGTTCTGAAAATATGATTCTGGAAATGAAACTTAAGAAAAATTTACAATGAAAATATTATACCTTAAAGCATATATAATCTTACTTATCAGAGTATACAAATGAACAAGAAAGTATAATAAGGTTATACTTGCTTTCTTTATCAAAATACAGTAAAAATAAACTTGAAACAAAGACAAGTAACAAGTATGAAATCTTTTAACCCAAAGAGAAGGGTATCCAACAACCTTGGATAAAGGTCCCTTGATTTATACTTTCAAGGAAGTCTATCTTACCCAAACCATGGTATTCCCTTGATAGGAATATAGGAATCTATCTTGCTATCCCCACAAGCCCTTGAACTTTAAGGTTGTCGGAACCTCTGTCTTCTTATCCCCAGAAGTCCTCGAACTTTAAGGTAGTTGGCACCTCTGTCTTCCTATCCCCAAAAGTCCTCGATTGTACACAGCAAAAAGATGAGTCGAACAATGAAATCTGGCTAAGATGTTCAGTACACACAAGGCATGAAAGTCTCTCTCTCTATAAATCACTTCAGCAGCATGAAATATCTTGAGTGATGGATCAGTAATGATCTCGTTCAAATGTGCTTCTATTTATAGGCACTTCTCCAACGATCGGCTCCCTCATTCAACAATCATATTTTTCCTTGAATTTTGGAGGGACATGTACACATGTCACTCCAACAACATTTATTTAGAAACAGAATGTACGACATCATTTCATAACTATAACAAGTGTAAGAAAAATAAGGCTGCTTAACCAAATCTATTTTTCAGAGTCTAGGAAAAAATAAAATTTTGGAGTCTAGGAAAAATAAAAGTTCGGAGTCTAGGAAAATAAGCACTTGGAGACTATAAATCATGGATATTCGGATTCTTTTTTTCAAAGAATTTGGAATCTAAATTCTATAGATTTAGGAATCTAAATTCTAATGAATTCAAAGTATGAATTATTAGGAATTTAGAATATTAATTCTTAAGAGTTTTGAGTCTACATTATGAGGAATTGGGAGTCAGAATTCTGAGGAATTCAGAGTCTGAATTCCAAGGAATTTGTATTTTAAATTTCAGAGAATCTGGAGTATGAATTTAATAGAATTTGGAGTCTGAATTTCAAGGAATTTGGAGTCTGAATTTTAGAGAGTTCGGAATCTGAATTTCAGAGAATTCAGAATATGAATTTCAGAGAATTTAGAATCTAAATTCAAAACCTGAAATTAGAACATGAAAAAAGAATACTCTAAAACTAAGGATTTATAGGATTATGAGGTTTTAGATATGAAACCAAATTTTACCGTTTAGAAATAAAAAGAGTTAGATTTAGAAACTATAAAATGAACAATGAAAACATAGGTAAGGGTAAAATAATCTTGAGGAAAGAAAATTTTCCTTTTTAAGATAAAGCTTAGGGAAAATATGATTTTCCTTAAGATAGAGCATTTGTGATTTTCAAAACACAAAGGAATGGAAAATTCCTAAGGAAACCTTATTGACTCAACAATATCCCCCTTTTTGGAAAGCACAAACATCCTTATGAAAAATAATATAAGGACTTAGAAAATTTATTTATGGACATAAAAGAAAAACTTATCTCCCTTTACATTTGAAACATAGTGAATACGACTAACTCTCTCTTAGGTTTTGAAATCCATAAGAATCTTATTCTTTATTTCCTGAATGAGGTTTTACATTTCCTTTATGAAAATATTCTTTGATAAGAACTTCCCCTCAGATAAACTCCCCCTTAGGAAAATATCTTTTTTTAATTATAATTATTTTTATCATTCCTTTCTCCCCATTTGTGATTTTAAAAAAGGAATAAAAAGTTTTACCTGAAAAAATTAATACTAAACAACCTAATATATGAAGAACAACCAAAATTCGATTAAGATTGAAATAATTTGCACAAATAAGAAAATACAACAAAAGATCAGATTTGGAAGAATTATCCTTATTTATCCTTCAGCATAAACTTATTCAAAATGGTTTTCATCTTCTTAATCTCCTTGTGATATTATTTAAAACACTTCAGCAGTTGATCTTGATCTTCGCTTTTCTTCTACAAGGCTTTAATTTTTTCTTTCCGTGCCTTATGAAATTATGCCTGATCCTTCAAGACTTCTTATTTCTTAACAAGATTTTCTTCAATCTCAATTATGAGATCCATTTTCTCTCTTATAATTCACAGCCACTGAATTAATCTTTCCATTCAAGTCCTTGACTTCTTGATTTCGAGTTGTTTGTTTGAGAGTCAGCTTTTCCTCAAAGATCTTAGTAAAATCATTAATCTTTCCATCTTCGGTGTCAAAAGAATCTTTCACATTATCTTGAAATTCATCAAAGACTATGAGCTCTTTGACTGTCTTTCTTAACTAACTTTTAATCTTCTTTCATGATCTTTTATAAGCCTCATAACCAATGAGAAAAGATTTGAAATCTACCTCAAGTCCAATAAATTTATCCATAATAATTGAAACTGAATCTGATTTTTGATTGAATGAATGCCAAAGAAACTGGTATCTTGAATCTATACTCAGTAATAATGGAATGGTATCAACCAAATTTTTCAAATACTGTACCATACAATCATGTCCAAGAGAGGATGATTTCAAATCAGAGTGTTTGGTAAGTGAGGATTGTTTTTCAATCTCTTCATCTTTTCTCTTTGATGAAGCACCAACTTCTTTCTTTTTCACCACAAATTTCTTAGGTATATCAAAAAAAAATTGTTTTCCCTTATCAGCCCTTGGAACAATATCTTCTACTTTAGGTGATTCATGCTTACTATCAGATAACTGAACAATATTATCTTCCTCAAGATTTTCTTTCTCGGCACCTACCACAACATCCTCTGGATGAATAAAATCATTATTGCTGCTTTCTTTTTCAGATATCTTATTCAATTCTTCCTGACCTTTATTTTTTTTCCAAATGTATAAAGTTTTGAAGATTCGGATTCAGAAGTCCATATTGATAGTTTCTCAAAAGGAATCTCCTTATCATGATAATCCTCTACTCTCCTTATCATCTCTTTAGTATCACCACTTCCTTTTTATTCTTCCACTACTTCTTAATCTACTTATTCTTCTACTTCTTCCTCTTTCACAATTTCTTCTTCTTGATCTAGTTATGGAATTACTAACTTCTTTCCTAGAGTCTCAGGGAGTGATTATTTTAAAAAGGATTTTGTTACTTGGTATTGTTTAGAGGCTTTATCAGCATCTTGGAAAAGGCATTGAACTATCTTAGCTTCAGACAACTTCTTCCATTACTTATTTTCTTTATATTGTTTTCAAGATCTTCATAAACCTTTATCTTTAAAGATTTTTCCTTAGCAGGGTCCAATCCAAAATTAGGCTCCCCTTTCTTCCTATTTTTCTTGTCCTCTCTCCACTTAGCCACTACTTCATCAAGGTAAGTCTTTTACTTATTTGGTTTTAGGTGTTCTGATTGAGTGTTCTTGGCCGCATGGATTTTTTCTTTCTCTTCTGATTCCTTTGCCTTCCTCTTCTTTCCACCCTTTTTGGAAGTATCAGCCACTTCTAGTTTCTTTTATAGAGCTTCTATTTATTACTCAGACAAATCATAAAAATCTTCAGATTTATAACTGAAGATAACCTTCATCCTTCTCAAAGTATCATCACTAAGAAGCATAGAATTGAAATTTCTTGGCTTAGAACTGTAAGGAATTTTAAAACATTGAAGAAAAAGAACAATAATATTAGAGAGAATTTCCAAATACATGATAATTTGAGACTTTAAATTTTCATTCTTGATATTCTCAATTGTAACCAAGATATACTTGACCAAGTTTATCTTTCTGAGGTTTACCAAGAAATCTAGAATATAGATGTCACTTTTCTTCAGTGAATCCTTATCCTATTTTCTCAGAATGATAAAACCTTCAACCCATAATTCAAGAATCTGAATGTTTGTAGATAAATGTACAATATTTGGAGTCTTTACATCTTTCAAACCAAGACAGTTTAAAGTATTTCCCTTGTCAAAATATCCCTCTACATCTGGTATCTTGTGGGTACAAAACTCTGCTTCTCCTTCATATGGAATTCCAATCATATTTGTATCCTTTGTGTTAGAAAGTGAGTAGGCCTTTCCATAACACTTGAAGGAAAACTTATCTCTCCCTCCTTCATTGAAGAAGCTTATTGACTCATAAAATTCAATCAACAACTCCGGATAGACCGAATCCTATGCCTTTGGTTTCTATATACACAGACTCTTTTAGCCATTCAGATTAATATTCTTTGAAATGATAGAGTCATACTTAGCATAAAATTTATGATCGACCAAACATTCTCTGTAAATATGCCACTTGGAGATTTCCTTTACTAAAGAAATATCTTTCTAAGGAGAGGCTTTTACAGACATTCAGAACTGAGGAAATCATAAAGATTTGGAATGAGCTTAAGTATAGGGGCAGAGATTCAACACACGAAGGCTTGAATATCAATGTGGGACAAACATTGGGGGGGGGGGGTCCTTATATAGGTGTTTGAGATGAAGGTTCAACTTTCTTAATTGATCCAATGGTTGAAAAAACTCTTGATCAAATCTGATGGTTGAGATGAAAGCCGAAGAATAGATTTGATAGGTTCTGATATTTTGAGGTTTTTAAGATAAACATTCATATTTAAGAAAAAGTGAATTCGAAAAAGTTTCTTAAACAAGATAAAAATACCAACATGTAAAAAGATGATTACAGAAATTTAAGAAATAAATCATACCTTACGGATTTCCAAGAAAAATATTTGTAATGAGAAAAATTCTTCTTGAAGAAATTTCATTTTCAAAAAATTTAGAGAGAAATTTGATTACGAAAACTTTGATTATGAAAAATTTTGATTACAAAATTTTTTTATGAAAAACATTGATTACAAAAATTTGATTAAGAAAAAAAATTCAATCGTGAATAAAATTTGACTAACAAGCAAATGTACTCCCCCTATGAAAAAGAGTTTCCTACTGTAAGGGGATATGTTTCAAAAAGAAGTTAATATGGAAGATTACCTTATGGTTATCATTCCTAAATTTTATTTAATGTATTCAAATCTATTGGAGGGTAATGATTTTGTAAAAATATCAGCAATTTGATCTTGCATTCTGATAAATTGAAGAATGATATCTCCGTTTTGTGTGTGATCCCTAAGAAAGTGATGCCTAATATCTATGTGTTTTGCACGAGAGTGATGTGTAGGGTTTTTACTTAGGTAAATGACACTAGTATTATCACACAATACTTTTGTTTTGGTAAAACTCATACCATATCCTGTGAGTGTGTGTTGCATCCACAATACTTGAGCACAACAACTTCTAGCTGCTACATATTCAGCTTTACCAGTGGAAAGTGCTACTAAGTGTTGGTTTTTTCATGACCTAGAAACTAATTAATCTCCTAATAAATGAAATGTTATGGATGTACTTTTTCTATCCATTATACATCCACCAAATTTAGCATCCGAAAATATTTTTAAAACAAAATCATTCCTAGAAGTATAAAAGAGTCCTAAATTCATGGTTATCTTTAAGTGGAAAAAAATCATTTTCATTGCCTTTAAATGAGATTCCGTATAATTATATTGATACCTTTCACATAAGCATAATGAAAAAATTAAGTCTGGACGAATTTCAAGTATAGTAAACTACCTATCATACATCTAAATGATGTTTGATCCACTGATTTCCTAGCTTCATCAAGATCAAGTGAATTTGAGGTACCAATGGGAGTACTTATACTCTTAGTGTTGTTATATCCATAATTTTTAAGAAGATAATTAATATACTTATGTTGAGATATATAAATTCCTTATGGTTTTTGAGAAATTTAAAAACCAAGGAAAAATTTTAACTCACCCATCATACACATTTCAAACTCAGATTTTATTAGATTCGCAAATGAATCGGTTAAAGATTGCTGAGTTGAACCAAATATAATGTCATCAACATATATTTGAACAATCAAAACATTTTTCTTATCTTTATTTATAAATAGGGTTGGATCAGCATTTACTTTAATGTAATTGTTTTGTAACAAAAATCCTGTAAGTCTATCATACCAGGCTCTAGGGGATTGTTTAATTCCATATAAATCTTTGGTAAGTTTGAAAACATGTTCAAGATGTTTTGTATCTTCAAAACCAGGAGGTTTTTCAATAAAATCTTCCTCTTGAACATATCCATTAAGGAAATAACATTTAACATCCATTTTAAAAAGTTTAAAGTTAAATAATGTTGCAAAGGCAAGTAGAGTACAGATAGACTCAAGTCTAGCTACTAGAGCATAAGTTTGTTCATAGTCTATTTATTCTTGTTGGTTATAGCCTTTGGAAACAATTCTATCTTTATTTCTTACTATGATTTCATTTTAATCACACTTATTTTTGAAGAATCATTTTACTTCAATAACATAAGTTTCCTTAGGTCTTCCATCTATGGTCCAGAATTTATTCTTTTCGAATTCATTTAGCTCATCTTGCATGGCTTTAATCCAATCATCATCACCTAAAGCTTCATCAGTGCTTTTTGGTTATGATTGATAAAGGAATGATAGATATTATACTTCATTTATTAAGGAACTTCTAGTACTTATAGGTTGATTTACATCACCAATGATACTATCACTGGGATTATTCTTAAGGAACAACTGCTTTGGGTTTTGTAAAACCTATTCATCAACATATGGTAGGAAATCTTTTGGGGTAAAAGTATCAAAAAAAAATTTATTGAACATTTTCCTCATCAGAAGGATCTTATATCAAGGGATGATAATTAGTTTTTGAAAAAAAATATGTAGATATAGGTTGAGGGTGTTTAAAAACAAAAGGATTAGTTTCATCAAATTTAGCATGTACCGTTTCTTCACAAGTACAAGTATTTTTTATTAAAAACTCTATAATCCTTAGAAGTTGTGTAATAGATTAAGAAAATTCTTTCATCATATTTGGGTGTGAATTTAAGTAAATTATATTTAGTATTCATAATGAATAATTTTCATCCAAATATCTTGAAGTAGTAAAGTCTAGATTTTTTACCCTTCCATAACTCATAAAGGGGTTTTATTAAGAAAAGGTCTAATTAAAACTCGATTTATAGTATAATAAGCAGTTCTGACAGCTTCAACCCAAGAATTTTTGGCTACCGAATATTCACTCAACATGGTTCTTATTATCTCTTAAATAATTCAATTTATTATTTCAATAACACCATTTTTTTGGGGTTCTTGGTGTTGAGAAGTTATGAGTAATACCTTTTCTACTACAAAAAGTTTCAAAATATTTTTTTTGAAATTCTCCTCCATGATCACTATGAATAGTTATCAATGGAAGGATTTTCTCATTTTTAACTTGGGATCTAAATATTTTGAAATAAGAAAACTCTTTTTATTTATTTTTTATAAAATAGACCCACGTAAATCTAGTGCAATAATCAACTAGAAAAAACACATAATATTTGCCTCCACTGCTTCTAGTTTGTGTTGGACCGAAAAGATCCATATGAAACAACTGTAATTCATTAGAAGTGTTGACTTCACCAATTAATTTAAAATTTTATTTATGTTTCTTTACATATTGACAAGGATCAAAAACTTTTGAAGGATCATATCTAACCTCCGGTAGATCCTTAAATAGTCTATTCTTAGAGAGTTTACATAAGTTCCTAAGGTTACAATGTCCTAACCTTCTATTACATAACCAAGATTGGTCTTCCATTTCACTAAGACAAGGTAGATCTTATCTCCTAAGGTCTTTTATGTTTTGTGTGTATACATTCTCTTACCTGTGGGCAGAAAGAATAAACTCTTCCTTAGAATTGTGTACTAAGTATTTAACATTCCTAAAATTCACAAGGTAACCTTCATCACATAATTGAATTATTCTAATGAGGTTGTGCTTAAGACATTTAAAAAATAAAACAATTAAAATCAAATTTTTTCCAAGAAGAACAATGTTACCTATACCAATAATTTCTCCCTTAGCATTATCTCTGAAATTTACTTTTCCTCCTTTCATCTTGATAATATTTTCAAAGAAGTTTTTGTTACCAGTCATGTGCCAGGAACATCCACTATCCATGTACAAAGTATTGAGGTTGATATTACCTTTAATTTCCTAAAAATAAGAGTGTTATACTTTCAAAACCCAAAATTTATTGGATCCAGAAATTTTAAAAAGCAAAATATTAGGTATCCACATTTTCTTAGAAAAATAAGATTTATGAAAACCTAAAGACTAATTTTTTTAGAGAATAATTTTTTCCCCAATTCCCACCACATTGACATTTAATGCAGAATGGATCACTTTGATGAACAAAATAATTATCACTAAAAACCAGTTTAGAATGAGTATAACCAAATTTAGAATTATTCCTTAGAGGTCAAATTTGGGAATACATTTTATCCAAAGTTTCCTCACCTAAGGTAAAGTTTTAAAAACACTTCCTCAAGGAACATATTTCTGACTTTAGTATAGTAACTAAGTTTTTATCCTCAAAAATATTATTTTTAGCACTAGAGTTAGTCTCTAAGAAATTTTTATAAGAAATTACATTTTCAAGATCTTTGGAAAATTTATCCTTCTCAGAATTAACTTCCTCAAGGTTTTTGGAAATATTTTCAAAATCATAATTTTTTTTATCAAGATCTTTAGAAAGATCTGATACTTCTTTAGTAAGAATAGAAATTCTAGAATTTTCCTTATCAAGTTTTTTCTTGAGTTTAGAATTTTCATTCTCAAGAAGTTTGGCAAACCTAGATACTTCTTCATAAGAAGCTAATGTATTATCTTCATCAGAAGAATATTCTTCATCTAGAGATTCATAATAATTATTATCACTATAATTTGTATTTAAGGATACATTAGTTATGTATTCAACATTGTGTTCCTTGGCCATTAGACAATGATTTTCAATAGGTATCATGGAAATTAGACCAAGATTATTCTAACCAGAAGATTCATACTCTGAGGATTCATCATAAGAGTCTGCACCACTGGCACTCCAGGTATCATTGGCTTTCAAAACTTTCTTAGATTTAGCTTTGTAGTACTTCTTTATATTTCTCTAAGAACGATTTTCTTTTCTATTATTTTTTATTAATCATAGGACAATATGGACTTATATACCCTACTCTTTTTCATTCATAACAAGTAACTTCTGAATATTTCTTTTCCTTTATTTATTTCTTCTTAAATATATACTAAAATTCTTTCTTCCCAACTATCTTATTCATTCTTCGAGCAATATTAGCAATCTCATTCTCAGAATGTTCACTTTCAGTTGATTCAGATAAATTAGTGACTTTATTTTACTTATATCTTGTAACCCTTTCAGGAGTCTTGGATTTTATAGTAGTAAAGGCCACACTCACATTTACATTCTTCTTCTTATTAATGTCAGCATCTCTTTTCATTCTTGTCTTGTGTTAAAGAAGAGTTCCAAAAAGCTCATCAAGAGTAATTTGATATACTTTTCTATTCTCATAAATAACTTTTCTCTTAGATTCCCACTCATTAGTCATGATATCTATAATCTTGTCCACAAGTGCCTCATCATCTAAACCTTTTTCACCCATTGATTGTAAACTATTAACAATAGTCATAAACCGTTTTTACCTTGCATACCAATTCTCTATAAGGAAATAGAAATCTATGATATTATTCTCTAAGAATAGATCTTCTAATTTTTATAACCTTGGATGTACCAAAATGAGTAACCTAAAATTTATTCCAAATATAATTTACAGCTTCACAAGAAGAAATCTAACTATATATATTCTTGGTCATGGAACACAACAAAGTATTATGTACATTGTAGTTTAGTTGATATTCTGACGTTTATTGATTAGTAAAAGTTTTGAATTCTTTATCAGGAATCTTCTAATCTCCAGTAAGAATTACGAAGTTATCCACTCCAGTATTAATAACAAAATAATTCATACGATCTCTCTAATATTCATTGTCATTCCCAACAAATATAGGTGGTATAGTTGGATTTAGATTGTCAATCGAACCAACATTCATTCCTTCCATTTAAAAGAAAATACCTTTCCAAAGAAACTTGTTAATAGTAAAAGTTTGTAAACAAGGATAAAAATCCCTAGCAAGGAAAATATTTAGAACAATGAAAAATTGAGAAAGAAAGCTTATATGTGAATATAAGTATTTTAGAGACCTCATATGATACCAATTATAGGATCGAAATATGAATGTAGATGCTCAAAAAAAAGAGGGGTTGAATTGTAAGTTTAAAAACTTTGGTTTTTATCCTTAAGGAAAACTATGTTTAACAAATTTAAACAAGGTAAATTCACAAGACCTATTTTAGTTCTATAAAATTTCTAGGTTACAGAAATATGATTCTGAAAATAAAACTTAAGAAAAATTTACAAGAAAAAGATTCTACCTTAAAGAATATAGAATCTTATTTATCTGAGTATACAAATGAATAAGAAATTATAAGAAGGTTATACTTTCTTCCTTTATCAAAACTCAGTGGAAATAAAATTAAAGAAAAAACAAGTAACAAGTATGAAATCTTTTAACCCAAAGAGAAGGGTATCCAATAACCTTGGATAAAGGTCCCTTGATTTATACTTTCAAGAATGTTTGTCTTGCCCACACCATGGTAATCCCTTTATAGGAATATCAGAATATGTCTTGCTATCCCCACAAGCCCTCAAACTTTAAGGTAGTCGTAACCTCTGTCTTCCTATCCCCAAAAGTCCTTGAAATTTAAGGTGGTTAGAAATTCTATCTTCCTATCCTCAGAAGTCCTCGATTGTATGCATCAACAATCAGAGTCGCATGAAGAAAACTGAACAAGATGTTCACTATGCACAAGGCATGAGATTCTCTCTCTAGAAATCACTTCAGCAGCATGAAATCTCTAGAGTGATAGATCAGTAATGAGCTTGTTCAAATGAGATCCTATTTATAGGCACTTCTCCAATAGCCAACTCCTTCCTCCAACGGTCATATTTTTCTTGGAATTTTGGAGGGACCTATACATGTGTCACTCAATCAAAAGTTAGTTAGAAATAGAATTTATGACATTGTTTCATAACTATAACAAGTGTAAAAAAAATAAAGTTTCTTAACCAAATATATTTTTCAAAGTCTAGGAAAAAAATAAAAGTTCAGAGTCTAGGGAAAAAAAGTTCAAAGTCTAAGAAAATAAACTCTTGGAGACTATAAATCATGGATATTCAGATTATATTTTTCAAAGAATTCAGAACCCGATTCTATAGATTTTGGAATCTGAATTATAATGAATTCAGAGTCTGAATTATTAAAAATTCAGAATATGAATTCTTAAGAGTTCGTATTATGAATTATAATGAATTCAAAGCCTTAATTTTGAGGAATTCAGAGTCTAAATTCTGAGGAATTTGAAGTCTAAATTTTAGAGAATTTGGATTCTGAATTATATAGAATTTTGAGTTTGAATTTTAGAGAATTCAATGTCTGAATTTCAGAGAATTTGAAGTATGAATTTTAGAGAGTTCGGAATCTGAATTTCAGAGAATTTAGAATCTGAATTTCTAGGAATTTGAAATCTAAATTCAGAACATGAAATCAGAACCTGAAAACAGAATACTCTAAAACTAAGGATTTATAGGATTCCTATGTTTTAGATATGAAACCGAAATTTACCCTTTAAAAATAAAAAGAGTTATATTTAAAAACTATAAAATGGACAATGAAAATATTGATAAGGTTAAAATAATATTGAGGAAGGAAAATTTTCTTATTAAGATAAAGATTAGGGAAAATATGATTTTCCTTAAGATAGAGATTTTGTGATTTTAAAAACACAGAGGAACATAAAATTCATAAGGAAACCTTATTGACTCAACATCCAAAACTCCCAAAACCTAACCTTAAGCCTCTAAAGATCATATGAAAACCCACGAAATATTTCAAACCACATTACCCATCCCAAAACATCCTTGTGAGGAATTCCACTTTTTAGAATCTCATTCCGATCCTTGATTCAAAATTCAACCCGTACGGTAAACAAAAATTCAAATTCCTTATAAAATTTTCAACTCATACGATCATGATATCTTACAAATAATAAATTTTCTTATATTATAATTTTAATTTCCATTGTAATGTAATTTTTATTAATGTATCTATTTTCCTAAGATTAATAAACTATTGGATCCTATGTATTATGATCTTATATATTCTTTACCATTATAATTAATAATCACCGGATCTTGGTTACTAGATTTGGGGTTGTTACAGTTAATACCAGAGGAAGGATAGAAGAAATCTCGAGAATTAGATTTTGAAGAACATAGTTAAATAACAAAACACTATGAAAAACCCATATGAAATTTTAGGAAATATTCTAGAATGGATAGATTACATGATATTAATTTATGAGAAATTAATAAAAATCCAGGAAGCACATATTATAATTAATAGTGATTTTAAATGATTGATTAAGTTTTGAAACTTACTAGATAATGTAACCCACTTGATGAAATGAGAATGGTGTAAAAAATTATGGTTATTATAATGATTATTCTAAAGATGTTAGGTTTTATATAAATAATATATTTTATTGATTTTGGGAAAGGGTTCTTAATGAGTTGGACTAGTGTGGACTAGACTAAATCCCACATTTTCAGGCCTAAAATGATAAATCCATTTAGGCTTGAATTAAATTAGGGCTAAAAATATAAGTTTAATCCGGATTTGATTAATGGCTAGTCAATATTGTATAAAAAATAATCACATAAAAATTGTCTGCATATCACTATGCATTCATACAAAACAATAAAAAAATTAAATAATATAAAATTAGACTGATTATACTGTGAATATATAGGATTATATTTTATTAAGACAAATTAATCCTAGGATAATAGACCATTCAAAAATAAATAAATTTAATTATTTTTAGTAAAATTTAGATACACTGTTATTATACCAGATTTGTGTTTCAATAGAAGTCCCACAAAGTGGCTCTATACAACACATATATCAGTAACAATAGAATTTAATCAGTATAGATGATGTATCATCACAATAGTAATTTAAAAAAAATAAATAATATTAAAAAAGAATCATGATTATAAGAGTTAAAATTATATTAGAGACCAAATATAGAAGAAAAATCACGATCCAAGATTAAATAAGATAAAAATTTAAAAAAGGTAGGGTCTGATAATAGACTAAAAATAATGGAGGTAGAATAAATATTTTTAACCTGAACTTGATGATATTAAAGAGAAATACGAGGGAACCGATGATACTATTTCTATCTCAACTGATTCAACTATTGTTACAGACAAGTAGATTGTTCATCATAGTGATATCCATAATGAGGATGAAAAATTGATTGTGTGAGGGTCCAACATGATGTGATTAATCTCCCACCATGTGAGATTTTGGAACCCCAATATAAAAGAAGAAATAATCTATGATAGTCCCTTAAGCCATATAAGGTAGGCCGATAGAGAAGGGAAATAGATCGTGGTCTATGGATTGAAGTGGGGGTGAGGAGGATGTCACTACCATAGATCCAGGTAAGGGATGTGCCGGCTTTTATCAGCGCTAAGAAGAAAGCACTGATAAAAGACACACCTTTATCAACGCTTGCTAAAAGTGCTGATAAAGGTCACTTTTATTAGTGCTAAAACAAGCACTGATAAAGGTGTACCCTTTATCAATATTTTTTTAGCATGGATAAAAGTTTTTAATAAAAAATATAATTATTTTATATAAAGTAATTATATTTATATTAAAAAATAATGTTTATTTATATATATATTAATTAAAAAATGAATGTTTATAATTAATATAAATATGACATATTATAATATTTTTTTAATAATTCAAATATATATATATAATGTTTAAAAATAAATTTATAAGTTTATAAATAAATAGATATATATTTAAATAATTTTAAAGTATAATAATTTTTTAAATGATAAATATATTTATTATATTTATAATTATATATAAATACTTTTTAAATATATTTATTTATAATTATAAATATAAATAAATAAATATATATTTCAATAAATATGTGTTTAATGAATATATATATATATATCATGAGATAATGATGATATTGATTTTCTTTATTTATGTTTATATATTGATAAGTGAGTATAATTGATCCTATATGATCATAAAGTTTATTTGTGGATGTAATTGTGAGTTATGCTCTAAATGTCAAGATGACCTATATTATGACGACACACACATGCATAGTTATGTATTCATCATTATGAATGTCTATTTATAAATTGACACTCATATGATTCATTCATGTTATACCCATGAACTCACGATGTTCTCATAAATACTTATAAAAATACCATAAATATATTTAAATAATAAATATATTTATTAAAATTTTAATTAGTAATTTTTAATTATATAGAAATACTTTTTAAATTTATTTATTTATAATTATTATTATAATTATATTTATATATATCTTTAAATAATTATAAAATTAAAATAAATACATTTATTATAATTTTATAAATATATATATTTATATATTAATATAAATACATACATACATACATACATATATTTATAATTATATAAACATATTTATAAAAATATTTTTTTTAATTATAATTAAAAATAAATAAATAAATAAATAAATATATATTTAAATAATTATAAAATTATAAAAAATATATTTATAATAATTATAATTTTACAAATATATATAATTATTTAAATATATTTATAAATATATATTAAATATTTATACATATATACAAATATTTATAATTATAATTATAAATAATATATATATATATATATATATAAATAATTATAAAATTATAATAAATATATTTATTATATTTATAAATATAATAATAAATAAATAAATATTTATTTATAGATATAAATATAAATAATTATTTATTTATTTAAATACTTATAAAATTATAATAAATATATTAATTATATATATTTATTATAATTTTATAATTATTTAAATAAATATATATTTATTGATAGTTAGAAGTATATATAAATTTATATTTGTTTATAGTTATAATTATACATCTATTATAATTTTATAAATATATATATTTGTATATATTAAATAATATATATATATATATATATATATATGTTATATTATATTAGGTGTTTGGGGTACAATTACATCAAATACACACACACACACCACACACATAGGTCTGAAAGGTATGTCATTTCACCCCAAGGGATAACCCACTCAATTACCTATTTTTGTATTACATCATATATTTGGCTCAAAAGCCCAGTGGGCATGTAGCCCATTACATGGCCCGTAGGCCCGGATTTTTTGGCCAAAGGCCCATTCTATAAATAGTACTGCTACAGTCCCCGCTTGCTACAATACCCACACAGTACCTGCCACTGCTACAGTACCCGTTGTTTCTATTGCTACAGTGCCTGCCGCCTCTACAGTGCCATCGTTGCTACAGTGCGTCCGCTGCTATAGTACCATTACAGTATTACCATGTGCCCAATTGGTTTTGAACCCCCATTTTTTATATAGGATTACGGGGTGCTTACCACTAAACCAAACCCCAACTACTATATATATATATAATTATATCTATACTTAGGTATATGATTTATGTTATACCCATGAACCAATTATGTTCTCATAAATACTTATAAAATTATATTAAATATATTTAACTAATAAATATATTTATTATATTTATAATTATAAAATTTTAATTATATATAAATAATTTTTAAATATATTTACTTATAATTATAACTATATATATACATATATATTTATTTAAATAATTATAAAACTAAAATAATTGCATCTATTATAATTTTATAAAAATATATATTTATATATATTAATGAATATATATATAAATACATTTATAATTATATAAAAATATTTAAAAAAATATTTATGTATACTTATAATTATATATATATATATATTTAAATAATTATAAAATTACCATAAATATATTTATTATATTTATAATTTTAAAAATATATGTAATTATATTTATAAATATATAAAAATATTTATAATTATAATTATAAATAAATATAGATATATTTAAATAATTATAAATTTACAATAAATATATTAATTATATATATTTATATAATTATAAATATAATATAGATATTTATTTTAATTCTATAATTATTTAAATAAATATATATTTATTTATACCTATAATTATAAATAAATATAGATATATTTAAATAATTATAAAATTATAATAAATATATTAATGAAATATATTTTATAATTATAAATACAATAAATATATTCATTATAATTTTATAATTATTTAAATAAATAAATATTTATTTATAATTATAACTATAAATTTATGAATTTTTATTTATAATAAATATCTATATTATATTTATAATTATATAAATATATATAATTAATACATTTATTATATATTATTAGAAATATAATAAATATATTTATTATAATTTTGAAATTATTTAAATAAATATATATTTATTAACATTAGATCTTCATTAGTGTTTCTTTGGATTTGAAAAATGTAGACCTTTATCTGTGCTAAAAAAATGATGATAAATTGTGTCTTTATTAATACTATAATTTTAGCCCTAATAAAGACGTTATTTAGCATTGCTTTCTATTTTAGCATTGATAAAACATACATTTATCAGTGCGTTCCAACAAGTGTTCATAAAATCTTTTTGTTTTATTATAAAAGAAACTCTATCAGTACCCTGCCGCCGCTCGCGCTCAATGTCTCGTGGAACCGGACCTCTACCGCCACTTCCTCCTTCCACCACTACCTCCTACCTCTGCTGACTGCCTTTGCTGCCTCCGCTCCCTCCACTACTGCCGCTGCTGCCACCGATGCATGCGCTGCTACTGCCGAACCAGCTCCGTTGCTGCCTCTGCAGCCTTTGTTGTTGCTGCCGCCGACTCTGCCGCCGCCAGACCCTACTATTTCCATCAGACCTCCAAATATACAGTATGTTCTTATTTTCTCCTTCTTCTTTCATTTTTATTATTTCTTTTTTCTCTAAATGGCCATGAAATTCAATTAAATGGTTAATTATATTCTAAAACTTGAAGTTTTTGGTGTCTATGGTGCATAGAGTCCCTATCCATCCTTATCTACCTTCATTTGAAGAAAGTGTTTCAATTAAAATTATCCAATATTGGTGATTCTATACTCTTTCATTTGTTTGACATACCCTAGGGTGGTTAAATGTTTTAAATTCATTGGGAAATAATTGGAATTATTTCAATGGTATGATTTATTATTGATTTAAAAAAAATAATGGTTTAATTTCTTTTTTCAGAACATAATGACTAGTTATGATTGAATTAAAAATTTCATTTTTTTATTTACATCTTTTTTTTCATGCACTTATTTATTTCTAATATATATTTGAAAATTTATCATGTTTAATTATGGGCGTTGATGTCTAAGTGTATGCTTCAATGGATGTTATACCATATTGGCATTATAATTTTATAAATTTGTTTCATTGATTATTAGTGTTGGTATTTTAGAAAAACATCATGGGAATATTTAGGTAGAGATATGGTAATTATAGATACATGAGTTATAATATTATGGTCACATATCTATAGTACCCCTATCTTCTGTCTCACACTAGCTACTGAAACTGCCTTCTTGATGAGGCCATTAATGGTGAGTTGATTTTTTTTATTTTTATTGAAATAATATTCTAGTGTGATGATTCCCTTAACTGTTCAACTTAGATTATCTCTTTAGGCCTTTGGTAGATACCCTTTAATGGTTGATTCTTGATATTTTATTATTATTTTATCTTATGGTTGTATCTTGGTAAATTATATTTTCTTTAAAATAAAAATATATATTTTTTAGTTTTATTTACTCAACAGTATATAATAAAATTATTTTCATTATTTTCCCTAAAACTATAATTTTTTGGGTTGTCTTAAAAAATGAATGATATAAAATATTTGACTATATCCTAGAAGGTACTTTTCTCACACCATAAATATACACATTGGTGCGTATATAGAATTAGTTTTCTATGATACAGGTAAAAGGAAAGGTTCACACTTTTATAGTGGTGTTCCATAGTCACTTGTTAAAGATATAATGATAATGGGATGTAGAGGTCACCATAGGGCATAAAGAGACAATATCCAGTTTGTGTTATTTTAATATATTTACTATAAAGTGCATTTCTTGAAAAAAAAAATTATTTTTGGTTTAACTTTATATTTTGGATCATTTTTAAACCTTTTATAGCTTTATATTTTATAAAATGTTGGTTATTTTTGATTCATGTATCTTTTATAAAGTTCATCTCTTGTGATTTATGTCTTTGTGAAAAATTTTAAGTGGATCTTTTAAAATGATTGAAGTGTTTTGAAATTTTTCTTAAAAAATTATATGTGTTTAACATAACATTTTTTTGTTTTTAATATATTTAAAATGATTTAAACACTTGGCATGGACTTAAGTTGAATTCCAAGTGTTTTGTCAACACACCCAATTGACTTTCTTAAAGGGATGTAATTTTTTTGAAAGAATATTTAATGCTGGTTTAATTTTAAAAATGGGTGTATGAAGTTTTAAATGAAAACTTGTAAAATATAGAGGGATTCCGATCATATTAAATTACTAAGAATGTTGGTTCATGAATTTGCCTTGAATGATTTTAAAAAAAGGAATTGTGGTTTTGTGAAAGAGTTTTTGGAACCAATTGGTTTATTTTAAAAAGGGTGTATTATTTTAAAGAGGAATTTTTGTAAATGGTTGATTTTTAATGATATTTCAAGTGTTATTTTATAAATAATTTTCAAAGGACATATGAAATTTAGTTTTTCCATAATATTTTAGGTTTATATTTTTATAGAATTAGGAAAACCAAGGAATACAAGTAGATTCATAATAACACCATGTTAAGGGAACGTAACTAACTCTATCCAACCCATAGGATATCCACCATGACCTCACTACTATATAATATGAATTAGTGTTTAACCCCATTGAAACCCCTAAACCTACTTTGCATCCAACATTACCTTCATGGTTTAAATTAGGAGTGTCCTGTACAATTATATCTTCTTTCTATTTTGGTGTTAGCTTATAAGGGGATAAGTATCATAGAAAAAAATGAAATAATAACTATCATTAAAATTTTGAGTTACAATTATTTGAAATTCCCCTTTTGTGTATTTATTTTGTTAAATATTAATATTACCAAATCAAATAGGATGGATACGAATAAAGAATGGATGGATGCCAATTGTATGAAAAAAGAGTAAAAATATGGAGTGAAAGAGTTCATCAAGTTTGAAAAAGATCTTGGATATAACTCTTCTCAAATACTTTGTCCATATTTAACCTATTGTTATTTAATAATAATTAGTCTAGAGGAGTTGGAAGAACAATTGATCTGTCATGTAATAGATCAATTTTATAAATGTTGGAATAAACACGGGGAAAAAGAGAATGTAGCTAGTGGCTAGGATAACACATCATTTTATGGATCATCTGATATGATTATAAGTGTGGAAAATGAATAATACCATATCGAGGATGTGATTATAGATGTGAATAATGATAAATATAATATTTAGGAAATGAAAAAGTCAGTTTAAGACGAACTTCGTGATTGTCCAAAATTGTTTGAGAAGTTAAAGAGTTGTGAAAAGATGCCATTATATGGTGTTTGCACCAAATATACAATATTGTTAGCCATATTAAAGATGTATAATTTGAAAGAAGGCAACAGATGGAGTGATTCCAGTTTTACAAAACTACTTTCTCTCTTGAATGACATGCTCCCAAAAGATAATGATCTCCCTATCTGAACATACGATGCCAAACGAATGATACGCTCGATGGATATGATCTCTAAAAGAATTCACACATATTCAAATGACTGTATACTATTTCACAAGGACTAAAAATTACTTACATAATTCCCAATGTGTGGTGCTTCTCGATACAAGAAAGATGAATATGGTCTTATAAAATCTGTATGGTACTTTATAAGGATTCTAAGGTTTAGGAGTCTATATAGAAGTGAGGAGACAACATGGTAATTGATATGGCTCACAAATACAAGAAATAACTATGGGAAATCACATCACCTGGTAGAATCTCCTCAGTGGAAGAGAATTGATCATGAGTATCCTGAATTTGGAAATAAACTAAGAAACCTTCATCTTGCGTTATCTATATATATAGTGATTTTTTTTGGTTTTCAAAGCAATACTTATAGTAAATGGCCTTTTATGTTGGTAAATTTTAACTTACCACCATGTTTATGCATGAAATGAAAATACATCATGTTATTTATGCTTATATCAGAACCAAAACAATTGAGTAATGATTTTGATGTTTATTTGGTTCCATTGACCGAGGATTTTAAATTATTGTGGGATTTAGGTGTTACATTATATGATGCTTACAAAAATAAATATTTCATATTGAGATCCATATTATAAGGGATGATAAATGAATTTCCTTCTTATAGAATTTTTTTATGATATATCATTAAAGGAACTCAAGGGTGTCCCATTTGCGAACAAGGTATACAGTCAATTTGGTTGAACCATTCATCAAAGACTATATTTCTAGGACATCATAGATTTCTACCCCGATTACATAAGCACTAATCTTAGATCACATCATTTGATGGAATTTCAAAATAATGTATAACACTGTGTCCACTAATAGGTGATCAACTGTTTGAGAAAGTAAAATATGTTGACACTTCTTTTGGTAAACCATTTTCGAAAAACCTTATGAAAACCGATTGGAAAAATAGATTATTTTTTTGAATTACCATATTATAATTGTCTGCACATCCTACGTTTTCTTAATGTTATGCATATTGAGAAAAATGTATGTGATAGTTTCACCAGCGCGTTGCTAAATGCACCCAGAAAAACAAAGGATGAAATTAAGGATAGGTTATACATGGTTGACATGAGAATACTAGAATAGTTGGCATTAATTAAGGGTGAAAAATGAACTTTTATTCCTCTAGATACTTACACTCTTTTTAGGTAGGAGATATATTAGTTTGGAATCTTATTTAATGATTTAAAGGTTCAATAGTCATATTCATAAAATATTAAGAATATTGTTTCAATGATTGATTTAATTTTAAAGGGTTTGAAATAACATAACTACCATGTTTTAATGAATATCTAATTCCTATAGATTTATATTTCATTTTTACCAAGAATTTTCCTTATAAATTAACCAAGATATATTTCTTCTTCAAAGATATATGCATCAAAGTTATAGATATGAAAAAATTTCTAACTATGGAAAGATAATTTTCCATCATATTATATGAATTGTAAATGTTTTTCCCACCAATATTATTTGATATGATGGTTCATTTAATGGTTCAATTAGTGATAGATATTAGAATATGTTTTCCTGCACACTATAGATGAATGTACTCCATTGAACGATAGATGAATATTTTTAAAGGGTATATTAAGAATTGAATTCATCTAGAGGGTTGTATTACAGAGTGATATATTGTTCATGAAGCCATTTAATTCTATACTGAATACCTGTCCGGTGTCAAAATAATTGGTCTACTAAAATTTCATTACACTAGGAATCTTGCGAGTGAAATAATTTCTATAAGGTATGTTGTCACAATCAATATTACATATCGGTAGCAAACCCACATTTACATTTTTCATAACAATTTTTACATTACCCCATATATTGAAACTCACAAAGAAATTATTAGGAATTTGAATACATCAAGGGATGAAATATGGATATAAAATATACATAATAAATAGTTTATATGATGGTTTTGAGACCATATTTTTAAGGACTCAGATGAAAATCCGGATTAAATTTTAGAACGACTTTGATGGCTAGCCGGAGGACCAAGTGTGCATGTATTATCTTAAAATAGTTATGTAATTAATGTTTATATATTCTATACAAATGAAAAAGATGAATACAGTACCATGAAAAATAGTGGAGTTACACTTGTGGATAAAGAAATTCACGTTTCTGGTACTATTAAAAGAAATCCAATTTATGAAAATATGTCATACTCTGGTATCATCAAACAAATATGAGAGTTTGATTATACAACATTCTAAGTGACGATTTTCAATGCAAGCGGGTTGATAATAGGAGTTCTATTAAAATAAATGAATTGGGATTCGTGAAAGTTGATTTTAGTAAGGAAGGGTACTAATACACACTGTTTATAAAAGAATCATAGGCAGTAAAAGTTTTTTTATTTCCAAATCCCGCAAACTAAATTGGTCAATTTTGTTGTTATCAACCAAAACTACTACAGGGTTAGATGAAAATTCAGTCGAGGATTCCCCTTTAATTGGGACATAGCAATCATTTCATAAGGGTCCCAATTTATACAAAATTTTTTATGTCATAGGAGACCATAATAAAGGGATTTGGATAGTGGATAGAGTGGTCAAATCCCTTCATCCTTAAAAAAGTGACTTCAATAAGCTTGTCATATTTCTTTATAATATACATTGTGTTACCTTATGTTAATATTTGTTCGATGTTTCATTTATGTAATCTAGATTAAATGTTAAATAACTTATGCATATAATGAATTATACATGTGTTGGTGCTCCCAATACTAAGGAAAAATAGGTCTCTCAACCTGCTAATGCTCATAGTGTAGAGTAACAATGACGTTCTTGATGTATTGGTGCTCCCAATCCCAAAGAACAATAGGTTTTTAACCTCTTGTTTCTCCTAGTGAAGAGGTACAATGACCATATGCACATGATGATACTACCACTATAGAGGAACAATATATTGAATATTTTGAATATGAGGAAATGGTAGGTGATGAAGGACCAGCGAAGGAGAAAAAATAAGAGTGCCACAGTTTAATGGCATTTAAAAAATTTATTAAGGTGAAAATAAAAGGCATCAAATATGAGGTCGGATGGAATGCATGGGGCCAACATGTTAACCCCAATAAGGCCATGTTCATTAGTTACATTAGAATCATCACTCGACAATGTGTGCTGATTGATATAGATTTGTGGAACCATGTTGTGACCACAGTTAAGACACTAATGTGGGAAGAGATTATGATAACATTATGATATTATTTATTTATTTTACTAAAAAATAAAATAACGAAACATTGACTTAATATTAATCATCCCTTGTAGAGTGTATTTATAGTAGATGTATCCCATAAGAAATATGTAATAATGCTACCTGGAAGGATTAATAGAGGCTTTCACACAATTCTAACGAGTCATCATCTTAAAGATGTTGAAGGGAAAATAAACCCGCAACCACTGCTTATGTATGCACACCTGATAACCCAAGAAGTGTGGGATGTGTTTACTAGATATCATAGAGAAGTTTTTTTTAGGTACATTATGTCTAGTAATATATTGTTTGATGATACATGTATTCATCACTTTTATTGAAATTTTTTTATTTATGAAACAACAAATTAGGGTTGAAAATAAGGAACATGAAACAAAACCAATGTACCCCTAACATAAATCAAGGATGGGGTATGTTTGACTTGAAAAAAAAATTGGTACATATTTTAAACATACCGTAATAATTTTATGTAACATGAAACAATAACATAATTACATTCCTCAATGATAGTAAAAAAAACATAATTATGTTCCTCTATTTATATGTAGTTTGATGATTCTAAATCCAAAACCACTTGTATCCCATGCCATGTGCTATGGATGGAGGCCATGTAAATAAATATGGGTTATTAATATATGAAAACACACAAAAAAGTGTGGGAAACATGTGTAAGTATGACATAATAAATATTGGTTTTACTTTAAATCAATTTTAGATAACAATGATTACTTATTTTTTTATATTTTATATCTGACATAATCATAAGAATCAGAAACACATGTACTGGATGAACACCAACTATCTGTGTCCTTGAAGTGGCCAAAATAGTATGGCCATGTCAGAGGTACGAGTTTTTGGGTGACACCCCGAACATATTTTGAGAAAAAAAAACAAAAGTATGATAAAGATAAATAAATGAAACAGATGAAAGAAAAACTAGCTACCCTTGAAGAACAATTACAATGGCAGAGAGAGATGCTAGCAACTTTTATGGTGGGGAAGCAAAGAGAAGAAGAAACCCAAGAACAACCATTGTGTGAAGATCCCGACCTACCCCCACCATATTTGAGGGGATCCATTCCCCTCAAAGATCTATCTTTGTTGTTGTAATCAATATTCTAATAATTGTTTCTATGAAATGCAAATCAGATAGACACTAATAAATTTCATATATTGATATTTTACAGGGTGAAATGACTGTGAATTATATCTATCAAAACCCACCCATTTCCTTCTAGAGAGTGGTATAATGTTCAATATCTAAGAAAATAATCTACAAAATAGACCACATACAACATGTCATATGAGAGTGGAAATTAGCATAGCTCATGAGCCAAGCATCAAGCTACCTATTCCACTTGATTATGACAACATTCATACAGTCTAATGAGATGTTAGAACATTCATTGCATGCCCGTAAAATATTTTAAAAAACATTTCAACAAGAAGGTATTCATTTCCAAATTTATTTTTCAAGATAAAACTTTAAAAATTAATAAAAAAAAGTATGAACTGATGAATGTTATTAAAAATGGACAAAGGGAAGGGGTGAAATTAAATAATTACTAAAAAATATATGAAGGATTGACCAACCAATTGAAAAGATCTTATGAAAAAACCTTTACCCTACCCATTCCATATCCTCATTTACTAACATTGAATGTTTATGTGGATACAAATTTAAAAAAATGGTAGTAGTCACATAGATTATTTTGAAGAAAATATATATAGAGAGGAAGGTGAAGACTACATTGGTGTTGAGAATATAAATGAAATCCTCAACTATGATTAGCTAAGATCCTCAGTTATAAATGTATACATGAGGTATGTTTTAATGATTTGATTTTACAAAAGCTGATATACTATATTAATTATGACTAAATACATTTCATATTTTTGGAATGTGTATATATCAACACCAATTTAAGGGATTTCCCCATGATTATTTTTGGAATCATTATTCCTCACACAAACTCAATAAAAAAACGAATCCAACAAAATGAATGAAATAGTAGAACACCTATTAAAATCATTTAAAATAAAACTTTCAGATGACAAACTCTTCCTAATACTAATGATCCATTGGTAAAAATCTATAATTTAATCATATCACATATATTTTAAATTATTTTATTACTTATTCTTTTTTGTGTTTTAGAAAGCATTGGATTCTCATTACGGTCAATTTAAATACTCCAAAGATTTATTTCCCGGATTTGCTTCATGGATACCCAAAAAACTAATCACACATGATGTAGTTTTTCAATAAGTAATACAGTACATACAACCTTTTATAACTAAACTTCAAGTTATATAATTTATATTATTGTTTAATGAGGATTCTGTTATAATAGAGAGGTGCATCAATATCGTGAAAAACAAGGAATGATGCAAAGGGCTAAGCACATATATTCTAACTAGTTCTAAAACTATACAAGTATCAAGGTATATATAATAATATTTCACTATCCAAATACATATCAAAACAAATTAATTATTTTTCTTAATGTTTATTTATTTTTTGAAACAAAAAATGGAAAATATTGTGTTTATTATGTTTGTAAATTTATGAGAGAGATCATATTACATGAAAAAACTAGCATCCTTGAAGAGGTATTTTCAAAGATAATTATTATTTAATTTAAAATATTTATTAATACTTTGTGTATTTATCTTCTTTCATTACTACAATGACTTCCAAAAAGACTCATATTCACAATATGATATAGATTTTCTTATAAATCAATGGGAAATATACCCGATGGTAGTATGTACATAAATAACATGAATATGTGACTTCCATATAAGTAATAGAGTTTTTCATATATTTATTTTTAATTTATTGTTTTTAGTATTACTCAGATAATAATTGTTTTCTTATATAAGTGGTTTCCTTTTTTCAAGTTGGGGTGGTGTGTTCGGAGCTACTCATGCTCGTGAGAGATTGGTCTTTGAGGATGCAACTGAGATAATGATAACAAAGAAACGGGTCAAGAATATATGTAACCATTATGAAAAGGTGAATTCACAATACTTATATAATTAATTTTGTCATCATTTTATCTACTATTTTTAAGTTAATTTCTTTATCATTTTTATCCAACACTTTGTTTTTTCCACAGATCTTTATGCTTTCTATTACTTCTCTTTTTTGAGCTGACAACATTGTATAGAGTCGATGTTATTTAGTAGAAAAACCTTTCTCGTTGAAAACTAGAAGAGTAGAGGAAGCTCATGTTCACATTGTGGTCAATTATTCTGATATAATGGGAACATGATCTTCCTCCACTCTACTAGATTTCAAGAACATTAATGGGTTTTCATCTAAGAACACCGAGGAAATATGAATTGTTGACAATTATAAAAATAAAGACAATGTAAATCATGATAAAATTAGAAGTTAAGGTTTTTTTGAGACTTTGGGATGCATAGGAGTCATACACACCTCAATCCAATACATGATGTGATAGGTATAACCCCAAGTGATTTTTTCTATTTAAAATTGGCATTAATTTTAGTAAAAAATACAACCTACATACTAAAAATTGATCAAAACTATTCATATTGTTTTTATACTTTAAGAAAATGGTATATAAGTCATTTTTGATATGTAATAATCATCTAAATCTTAATCTGACACATGATGTGACCAGTACGACTCAAAGTGTTTCTTTTTATTTAAAATTTACATTAATTTTAGTAAAAAGAAAAAATGACGTACTGAAAACTGAGCAAATATTTTTTTTTATTTTGATACTTTTGTAAAATTATCCATAATTCATTTTTGATGTATAGGAGTCAACTAGACCTCAATATTTTGTATGGTGTGACCTGCATGACTAAAAGTGTGCCTAATTATTTAAAATTGAAATTAATCTTAGTAAAAAGTGACATACTGAAAACTAATAAAATGAATTTGGATTGTTTTTATACATTAAGAAAATGATCTATAAGTCATTTTTGACATGTAGTAATCAAATGAACCTCAATTGGATTCACTTTGTGATTTCCATAACTATAAGTGTTTCTATTTATTTAAAATTGACATTAATTTTAGTAAAAAGAACAAGTGTCATACTGAAAACTAAGAAAACACATTCGTATTGTTTTGATACATTAGAAAAATATCCCTATGTCATTTTTGACATGTAGGAGTCAACCGAACCTCAATATGATGCATAATGTGACCAGTATGACTAAAAGTGTGTCTACTTATTTAAAATTGACATTAATTTTAGTACAAAGGACACGTTTCATAATGAAAATATAAAAAAGTCATTTGTATTGTTTTGATACTTTAGTAAAATGATCTATAAGTCATTTTTGACATGTAGTAATCAACAACACCTCAATTGGACACACAATGTGAATGTTATAACTCTAAGTTTGTGTATTTATTTAAAATTGACATTAATTTTAGTAAAAAGAACAAGTGACATAAAGAAAAATGATAAAAAACATTCAAATTGTTTTGATACTTTTGAAAAAAGATCGATAAGTGTGACTGGTATAATTCCAAGTGTGTCTATTCATTTAAAGTTGACATTAATTTTAGTAAAAAGAATAAGTAACATACTGAAAACTGATAAAATGGATTCGGTTTGTTTTTATACTTTAGGAAAATGATCAATAAGTTTTTTTGACAAGTATAAATCAACATCACATTAGTTGGACGTACGATGTGACCACTATAACTCTAAGTGTGTCTTTTTATTTAGAATTGAAATTAATTTTAGTAAAAAGAACAAGTGCCATAATGAAATCCAAGAATATAAATTTAGATTGTTTTTGTACATTTGGAAAATGATCCATAAATCATTTTTGATGTGTAATAATCAATCGCACCTCAATATGATGCCCAATTTTACCGTTATAATTCAAAGTGTGTCTATTTATTTAAAATTGACAATAATTTTAGTAAAAATAACAAGTGACATACTGAAAATAGAGAAAATGCATACAGATTGTGTTTATATTTTAGTAAAAAAATTCAAAAGTCATTTGTGATGTGTAAGAATAAATTTCACCTCAATCAGATGCAGGGTGTGACCGATATAACTCAAATTGTGTCTTTTTATTTAAAAATGACACTAATTTTTGTAAAAAGAACAAGTGACATAATGAAAGCCAAGAAAATAAATTCATATTATTTTAATAATTTATTGAAATGATTTATAAATCCTTTTTAAAGTTTAGGAATCAACCATACCTCAATATGATGTATGATGTGACCTGTATAATTTATAGTGTGTCTATTTATTTAAAACTGACAATAATTTTAGTAAAAAGAACAAGTGACATATTAAAAACTAAGAAAATACATTTTTATTTCTTTGATACTTTAGGAAAATAATCCATGATTCATTTGTTCAATGTAGGAATCAGTCACCTAAATTTGACACACGATGTGCTCAGTATGACTGAAAGTGTCATTTATGAGTTTAAAATTGACATTTCAGTTCAAAACATGTCAATCACTGAAAACCACACACTTTGATTGTCTTGATAATTTAAGAATGTGATTTATAAGACATTTTTGATGTGTATGAAAGAGTCTCACATCAAACCGACACACGATGCGACTGGTATGACTCAAAATACGTGTTTCTAGTTTGAAATTAAATTTTAGTAAAAAAACACAACTAAAATACTGAAAACTGAGCAAAAAAATTCAAATTATTTTGATGCTTTATGAAAATGATCTATAAGTCATTTTTAACATGTAATAATCAAGCACACCTCAATATGATTTACAGTGTGGCCGGTATAACTCAAAGTGTCTTTTTTATTTAAAATTGACATTAATTTTAGTAAAAAGAACAAGTGACATATTGAAAACTATGAAAAAACATTCTGATTGTTTAGATAATTTTGGGAAATGATTTGAGAGTTATTTTTGGAGTTTAGGATTCAACCACACCACAATATGATGTACGGTGTGACCGTTATGACTCCATGAATGTCCTTTTATTTAAAATTGACATTAATTTAAGTAAAAAGAACAAGTGACATACTGAAAATTGAGAAAACACATTCATATTATTTTGATACTTTAATAAAATGATCCATGAGTCATTTCTTGATGTTTAAGAATCAACTGCACATCAGTCAGATGAAAACTATGACTGGTATGAATAATAGTGTCCGTTATCAGTTTAAAATTGACATTTTAGTTCAAAACGTGTCACTCACTAAAAACCAAGAAAAAAACTTTGATAATCTTGATAATTTAGGACAGTGATTCATAAGTCATTTTTTACATATATGAAGTAGTCTCATGTCAAAATGACACACAATATGACCGGTATGACTCAAAATGCGTGTTTCCAGTTTGAAATGACATTTTAGTAAAAAAAAAACAAAACTGACATATTGAAAACCAAGAAAATGAATTCGAATTGTTTTGATAATTTAAGAAAATGATCCATCAGTAATTTGTGATAGGTAGGAATGAGTCGTACCTCAATCCGATGCACAGTGTGACTGGCATAACTCCAAATGTTTCATTACTTAAAATTGAAATTAATCTTAGTAAAAGAACAAGTGATATACTCAAAACTGAGAAAACACATTCATATTGTTTTGATATTTTAGCACAATGATCCATAACTCATTTGTGACATGTAAGAATCAACCCCACCTCAACACGATGCATGATATGACTGATATAACTCCAAATGTATCTTTTTTATTATAAAATGATATTTTATTAATGTATTCCCTCATATTAATGTTTCATTTATTTCTTTATAGTCTTACTAATATAATATTTGTTTTCTTATATAGGTGGAATACTTTTCTCTAGTTGAGATTATTTTTTTGGCAATTATACCATGAGAGAACATTTTTTAGAGTGTATCACAGATGTAAAAATATAAAACATTGATGTTTTTAAATGTTTGTTGAATAATTGAAAATGTAATTATATAAAACATTATTTTAAATGTATATAGTAGGGTTTTTTTATGTATACCATGGGTAGAAATTTTTGTATTCATTATGTAAATTAAAATATGTACATATCATTGTTTGAAATTATAGGTTTTTGTGGGTTTGTAGTTATATTAACAACAAACTTGCAGCAAGCTAGGCCTTTATCAGCACTGATATTAACAGTGTTTTTTAACGCCGTTAGAAGCCTTTTTGTGCACTGTAAAAGGGTATATCTATAGTAGTGTGTCACTGAGGTTGTGAGGGGAGAAGGGGAAGTTGGATCAATGGTTAGTGATAGTGATTTTAATTTAGTAAAATGTTTTTGGATTAATGATTCTATATACTATACTCTCAATCGAAGAAAAATAGGATCAAGTAGTGAAACTAGCAATGTATCACAATAGAAGGAAATGAATAACCTCCTTATTAGAGGAGAGTTGAGATTTACACATAGAATGTTAGTGGGGGAAATGAATTAGATAATTATAAATTATGGTTATGATGGTGTGGAGGTTAGGTGGAAATATCTCTCACCCCTAGTATTAGAAATAATGAAAAATGATGGTAGATTTATAGCAATGCGAAACAAGTTCAGGTCCATGGACCAAGCGGGTTTGGGGCAGGTTTGGGGGTGGGGAAGGTTTCATAAAAAATCATTAAATAAGGGAATGTGCAAAAAAAAATACATGGGTATCCACCCACATAGGTTAACCCATGTAGATATGGGTTAACCCAAAAGTTTTTGATTTCAATTAAAAAACATGCATTCTATCCCTCATTGTTTCTACACCCCGCATTCATGAAACTCCCAACCAAAAATCATTCTCTCCAATTTCCAATGAATTCATCTTTCTATTTCCATCCCACACCTCTATTAAATTTCATTTTATCCTTTCATAATCTTTTTAAGGCCATCACTACACAAAAACCTTGCAAAATCCTTCTTATAGGTTTTCAAGCTTGCTCTAGATTTGATGCACCACCATGACCTCACCTTTCCCAATCACCCAGTAATCATACACCTCCCTCCATCATGAACACCCCTCTTCATTGCTCAGTCATCCACATCCCTTCCTCATTACCTAAGAAAAAAACCTTTTATTTCCTTCTCCATTTTCACTAGGCGTTCCATCACTCATTCAAGATTACCTTTGCAGTTCGCACCATTCCTACCATCCCTCTTCCGATCTTACCTTCTCAGTTCATACCAGGCATTCCATTGCTTGTCTATGAACTTACACACTACCACTAACAATCGGTGGGGCTTACACATTTGGAATTGAAAAGAAATTCATTCTTGTGAAAGAGAGAAATATTTTTTCAAATTGTTCATGGTTATAAATCAAGGGAGATAGTGGGTCCACTATATACATTATACAAAGAGTTATATTAATTGATTTTGGTACATTAGAAAAAATATTATTTTTTTGAAAACTTATAACAATATCATATTTTTTTGATTATATATATATATTTTAAAATTTTTATTAAAAGAGTATATAAGTATTTAGTAAATAAACAAACAATGAACCACAATTTTCACCACAAAATAAAATTTCTTTTCTTTAACCATAATGGTTTAATATAATAGATTTTAATAAATCATATTATTAAAATACAAACTAGAGAGTTACATTCACTAAAAAAACTATAACTAAGGCTATAAAACACATAACAATATATGAGAATGCTATAATCTTGAAATATGGAGGATCATATTCTATAATGAACAAAAAGAATAAAAGATACATTACAATTAAAAAAAATAATCAAAGGAACTGGATTTTTTCAAACTAAGTGAATATAGTGAATTATATTATATGTTATAATGATGTGAATTCATATGAGAGAAATATGACTATTGAAATTTGATTTTTGGGAATATGGCCATATTAGAAAAGTAAGATGATTGTTATAGTAGTAATGTGACCATTATTTTCAACATTTGAAAATATTATACATTTAAACATATACAATGAACATGAAATGAATATATTAATATCAAAATATCATAAATTAATATTCAAAGAAATAAATATAATGGTTAAATAATGTACATCAAAGAATTTATAATGGTATAATTCTAAATATTTATTATACTTTCATTTTTGAAAATATTATCATCTCTATGTCAAAATTTAAATATAATGCAACCTCATCTAAAATTTTATTTTAATAAAATAATTTTTTAAAACTTTAATTATTTATATATAAATACTAATATAATTGTATGAAATCACAAGTGATTATTTTAAGTGTACAAAAATACTTCACTCCATAAAAACTAGTTTATCAACAATTAGGATTTTTTTTATTTTAAAATAAAAATTTAATATTTATAGATTTTTTTATAAAAATAAATTTAAATTTACAATCAAAATGTCAAAATTATTCAGTGTATAATTTTTTCAAAATTTCTAAGATATTTGATTTTTAAGTGAACAATAAAATACACTATGCTTATACGGTAGGAATTATGACTTCCTTATAATGTAAAAATGATGTAATAAATAATAGAAATGATTTATTGACAAAAAATGTTTCTATTCATAAAAATATATATATTTTAAAATATTAAATTAAATCTACCAAACCAATAAAGAATTTTTTGAAGTTGAAAAGTATTTAATTTTTTTTATATAATTATTTGTGAAAAAATATTTTCCATGGATATATAATATAAAAACTTATAGTGTAGTTTATAATATAAAAAATATACAAAAACATGGTTAAAATGTAAAATTGCATGGTTTAAAACCATGTGAAATCTAATAGTATTTAATTTTCAACAACTATGATTTCTAAAATCTAAATCCAAAAATTATTAAACAATTTTCACAATTTTTTTATAAACAACCACAAATCCTACCATTAATCTTCACTCCAAAATCATTGAAAATGGTTCTCATCTCTATTTACTTGTTAAGTGTCCTTCCAAGAAGCTCTTAAGTTTCTAAGGAGTACTTTATCAAGTTTTAGGGAGATACTTAGAAAGTTAAGTTTTTTAAATTCTGTATTTTCATTTATTATTTGAGATTACATTGTTATAATTTATTTTCAACTACTATTTAAAAAACTTTCATGATTAAAATTCCCTGTTATTGTCATATATTTGACATATTATCATTGGGAAATTTTTCATTCAATCTAATTATAACAATTTTATAAGTCGTTATTATGCCAAAGTAAGGGTTATTAATATTCTATTTTCAATTATAAAATTTTATCCTTTTTAATTTCTATATATTTATATATCAAAACTTTTTATTCTTAATTCCTTATTTTACCATGATTGATTTATTATTATTCCTTATCATTTTAATACTTTTATAAGCTGTTATGTTTCCAAAATATTTTCATATCCATAAACTCCATTATTCAAATCCCTAAGTATTCCATGTGTTTGGGGTATTGTGTAGATTAAAAATTCTAACAAGGGGAATCTAGTTATGCTGGGATAAGATAAATCTGGTTCAACCTCTATCAGCTTTATAATGAATTAAACTTGATTTTTGGCATAAGTGGACCTTTTGTTTCAATTTCTCTAATACTTGTTGTTCTTTATTGATGTAGTGGTATATCGAAAATGTGTATCAAATATGTGGGACTATACACTCCCTTTTTAGTGGGGATTTTTCTATTATATATTTATTTTTCAACCATCACAATCTATCAAATTTAATGATTAATTGTTATTGGTATCCTCATATGATGAATATATCTTACTCTACTACCCCAGTATCATTCATTTGATTAGGATACATTCCATTTCATTTTAAATATACTTTAGTTTATTATTTAATTGATGAATATTCACCTATATATCTATATTATTCCATTGATTTTGAAAACCTTTCCAATTTGTATATCCATTATGTATTTATAGATAATTATTGATTACTTATAAATTTTTATGTATAAGGTTTCTTATGTAACATTAAAATATGTATTATTATACATTATTTTCAAATTATAGATTAATTGTAATTATTATGTGATTTGTGGTACCTAAAATTATATACCCCTTAATGAATTAGTTGGTATCATGAGACAAAATAGTTTGGGTATTGGGTATATGGATACTTTTTATGTAAGATGTCTTGGAATAACAACTTGAAGGTATGGTTATGATGTTTTATATTATATATCCCATCATTATGAGATATATTATTATCAACAATGTGATTATTTATTTCTATTTTTATGTTATTCATGAATTATGTTATGTTTAGGTATTCATTTATATGATAACATTTGTTTATTTCCCTACTATATTATTTATTCCATAATATTTATATGTTATATTACACTTTACACTACCCCTTACTGAACGTTAAATCCCACCCTCTATATTGTTTTCTCATTTCTATAGGAAACCATGAAAATTACAACGTGTTACCTAAGGATAAGCATAAAATAATAATGAAGTTTTATATATTTTACTTTAAGATTGAATTGTAACGTAATATTAATGTATGTATCTATTTACTTAATACTATAAAACCATTGGAACATATGTATTCAATACTATTAAAAGAAATAACCACTAGATATAGGTTACTCGAGTCAGGATTGTTATAAATGAAGGGGAAGATCTAAGGGATCGGTACATGGAGTGGTCCTTGAACAAATGAGGAAGAATATGGGAGAAGATTCATTGATTTTAAAAATAAAAATATTTAAGTTTTTACAAGGCTTCATGGTTTAAATTCACAGTTAGAAAATCCATGATTCAACAATTTATTTGGTTATGGAATTATATTTTTAACATTCATAGTTTTGATGCATGGTTTAGGAAAATTTTTACCCTAACTATGTTTTCTAAAAATTTCCCAAAACCATAAATTTCCCACTCAAAAACTATAAATAAATGATAATATAAATATATAAAAAAATATATACCAAAAAGTGTTATTATAGGTGTTATATATATGGTTATAAAATTTATTTATTCAATATTCCATAAATTAAATAAGTGTTGTTTCCAAAAAAAAGTGTGTTTTTTAAGATGATATTTTAGAGATAATATAAATTCTAAGAGGTTAAACAGAGTATTTTTGAAATTTGAGAAGTTTAAATTGTGATAAATAAATGATTATACCATTTTAATTCTAAGTGAAAGTCACTTTATATCCTAAAATAGTTTAATATATTTTTGTAAATAATTATCTTAATATAAAAATTTTCATTTATATTTGTTGCCAAATGATCTCCAAAAAAATATAAAGATGGGAATGAGTTATATGCACTTAAAAAATATTTTTCATTACCACAATGACATCGTATGTTGTGAAGTAAATTCATTTTAATATTATGTTAATAGAGTTAAACATGAATATTATAATCCTAATATAACCACTGTTCAATGAAACTTTATTCCTAAAATTTAACCCATTTAAGGTGTATATTTGGATGATTTATTTTATGGTTACAAAGAAATATGGATGACATTACATGGTGATGTAATAATTTTAATGAAACCTTAAAAATATAGTAAACATAATATATCATTAGTGGTCTATCATACAGGATATCATTATACTAATGGTAATGTATGGTTTTTTAATATTCCTAATATAGTTTAAGAATATATAAAATATATCATATTATAAAAAGGAATCTTTTCATTATCATTCATTTATGTTTGTTTCATGAATTACATAATGTAAAATGATAATTGAACTTTCAAAGTATGAATTTTATTTATCCTTAATTGATGGTCATCATAGAGATTTATAGTTTTCAATGTCATGTTAATATTATCATGAGTTGATTTTTATATAGAGATATGGATTTCTCTTTGAGGTACAAAAGGATTTTTTATACTGGATGACCCACCAAGTATACCACATGGGGTGTTACACATCATTCCTTTGGTATTCTAGGGGGAATGTTTTATATTTAATCCCCATTACATGAGGTTTAAAAGTTACCTAGAATGATTAAATTTATTATTTTGTTACCTTTATAATACTAGCCTATAGGCTAAGCTAATTATGGGTGGTTAAGTATGATGATTATCATGTCATCTGTTAATATTTTACTAAGATGATATTTTTACTCTCATACGATGAGTATGGAATATGGTCTATTGATTGAGATATATTTAATTCATTTTTATTCATAATTATATAAGTGGAATATAATTTTAGTATCTATTTATATGAGGGGAATATTATTGGAACAACCATCATGGTGAATGAAATGTGATGTGTTCATCCGTCTAGTAAGTCTATACTTGAATAATTGATAACTTATGAGTTGACTATACCATATTAATATCTCATAGTCACTTGATTTATTTGAAAAATACATTATTTGATTATTATAATTCCCATAGTATTTTAAAGGTGTGTTACTATTTAATTTTTGGACTAATCAAGTGTATTTTAATTATTTATGATTATTTAGATTTCTAGGGTAGCTCGAGAGTTAGTTCCAGAGGAATGAGCTAGACCTGCAACAAATAGGCTATTGTAGGTATGCATTAATAGTGTGAAGGCATGATTCACACCATTAAATTTTTGATATAGAACCATTGGGTTTCTATATATAGTAGTTCATGGTGCGAACATATGGTTTACACCATGAAAGGTCACCAGGGAAGTTTTTCTAAAAAAACCTGATAATTCCTCTTGGACCCCATTATTTCTTCCTATATCACCTCCCTTGGCCCCTTAGGGTATTTTAGTGCGTATTTATCATTTATTGGTAATTTTGGATCTCCCTTCCCTATCTCTTCATTGGATTAAGTTTAATTCATTTCAATTGGTTCCTTCAGGAAAGTCTAATGATGTCTTTTCCTTAAATCCTTATTTCTTATTGTATCCCCATTGTAGAAATTTAATGTCCAAATGTGGGAAAAATTTTAGGGTTTTTATCTAATAAGAATGTTTTGGGTGGTTATTCTTGGTGGTTGAGCTTCATCACGATTGAGTTAGTAAGTTCTAACTATTTTACAACACTTGTATGTAATTATATGCCTTTATTCTCATGTGGGTCCATATGTATCACTATGAGACCTCTTGTTTTGAGTATTAAAGTATCGAGTGGGTCTATATTGATGTAGTGGAACTCTTATGGTGGATCACGTGTGATATTAATTAGAATGATGAAAATGATCCTTTTATTGTGGTTAAGGGTATGGTTATCTGCAAGGGTAAATGGGATTTTAATGAGCCTTTTGGGATTGGGTAAGGCTTGGATAACCTTTCCTGATGATGTACATGTCTATATGATGATGTATTATAGTCTTAAGTGATATAGATGATCTTTTAATTATGATATGGGATAGTCATGAGTGATATGATTATTTATTGGATAGTGATGTGGGATAGTCATGAGTAATATGGATGAGTTTGACATAGCTATTCATGTGTAAGATGGATAAGTCCATAGAAGAGACATAGGCTAGTTTTGAGTTATATATATGATCTTTACATGTGATAGTGGGAAACTAAGAGTGCGATGGATGGACCTGTGGCATTGGAAATTTATGATTATGTATGGTGACTTGGAATGAATCTTTTGTCCAACTTATAGTTGAAGTAGGAAGGGTCTGGGTTTGTGGTATCCTTGTTAGAATGTAATGAACTGGAAAGTTGTGTATTTATTTAACAAATTTATTTTATATCATTTTATTCACTTTTATATTATTTCTACACTTATGTTCAAGATGCATCGAGGGTAATTATTGGGTTTATACTCACACCCTATATAAAAATATCGATGCATGTACAAACTTTAAAGTTGGGGATCCAACAAAGGGTAAGGGACCTGTATTCGGTTTTTAATCAAGTGGGGTGGAATGGATAGAAATGAAACTAAGACATACTATGGGATATTTTTTAACGATTAACATTTTATTATTTACTTCTTCTGTTCATGATATATATTTTTTTCTATCATAAGTGGGGACCTCTTTTCACTAGACATATTAGATACCATATACCATTTTTATAACATCTGATGATATTGATATTTATTATGCTTCATTTAGTGATGATATTATTTATCTATTTATTCTTTTTTATGTGTTAATATGATAGAAATCTAATAGAGAGGCCATAATCTCCCCATGGAAGCATTAATTCCCTCTCTACTAGTCGGTAGCCTTTTTTATATGGGTAAATGCACATGGGGACATGTACCACTCTGGCCTGAACAAGGTGATTCAGTTTTAGGTGTTATAAAATGGTATCATAGAGCCTTTTATTTTACTTTGTTATGATTTGGGGATATTTTTTAATAAATATAATATGGTTGGGACTCAAGTGGGTGCGATAGGCTTGTACCTTTCTTTCACTTGTGTAGTGGACCTCTCAGTTGTTGGGGAAGTGGGATTACTTTTATTAGTTGTGATTTTATGGTTTCATGCTATTCATGGGTGTTATTTTATGGTTATAACTTATGGGATTTTCTATTAGATGATTGGTAACAGTGGGTGAGTTCATGTATCATGGATAGAGACATAGTTTCACATGTCATGTGCTTGTTTTCCTATGATTGTTATAAGTTAAAATCAATTAAATTTAAGAAATAATATATTCAAAGTTATCCAAAATATATCATTAGAGATATTTAATTAATTTAACCCAAGAATGATTATGTTTTTATTAATTATGACCGTGACTGATGTGTAGGTACCATGATGTGGGCTTAGTCCTTTGGTAGGTTCGAAGGGGCTATGCCTAGTTGTTGTGGGTAGTAATCTAGTACGTTTCCTAGGATCTTTATATATGCACGAAATTGTTAATTACTTAAGTATCTTTAATAATTGATTTATTAAAGGTGTTTTTGAGTATGTTTCTTTAAATTTTAGTGTCTTTTCCAATATGATGTCCCATGTTACCATCCAGTGTAACATCTCGCCCCCAAATAATTGGCTTGAGAATACATGGAGTTCCATTAATCTTAAGTGACATCCCCATGTCACCAAAGGTTAGAAATAAATTCCTAGGGATTAATAAGACATTGGGATATGATTTTACCTTTAAAGATAAAACATCCCAACAAAATAAAATATAAACACACAATACTCTTATATGATGCATGAGTATGAACAATACAACCTAGATATATAACAACTAAAACTAAAAAATTAGAGTGAAAATGGAATATGGAATATAAAATGATAAAAATAGAATACAACATGAATCAGATACATAAAAATGACATCATCACAAGCATAACCCAAACTATATCCTAGATCTAAAAACACCTTCCATGTCGATGATATCAAGATTCATCGCTAGAGAAATAATATACCTTTCTATTTACCTTGTATCATTACATGACATCTGTAAACACACCAAATTTACTAAGTAAGGGGTGAGTATAAACTCAATAGTTAATCCTCAAATACTTTATAAAAAATTACATTAGGATAATAACTAGTTATAAAATTTCATATGAAATAGTTAAAAAAACAATTAAAAAGTTTTTTTGAATCCAAAAGTGAAATCCATGTCAGAAAAATATAAAAAATTTCATTACCATATGTCAATACTTTGAATAATCATTCCCATGTTCACGCACACACACACACACACATCTATCCATACACTCAATATCATTGTTACCATTGATGGTGTAACACCATGACTATAATATTTCAAACCTTGGTGGTGGCACTTCTGACCATAATCCATACACTTTGAACACACACCAATCCAATTATACAAGTACGATTCCAATTCATTTCCATAAAACAATTATTACTTTGAAATCATTTTATCAAAAACTTTTCATGCTTCAAAACCATTTTATAGTTTTAAAATCCTCATATTAAAATTATAATAAAATGGGTTTTCCAAAACCCATCCAATTTTTCATGGTTCCAGAACACACACAAAAATGATTTTCTTCATGAAATAACACAAAAAACCATAAAAAATCCAAAATATATATTTAATAATACTATGCATTCAAGTTATAGAAAAAGTAGAGATTAGAGAAAATATACCTACCTCTCAATATATAGTGAAAATAATGAATGTCACTTCAAACTTCTATATCCATGCTAATAAACCTTCCCTTCAATAGAAACAATAAGATATCATTATTATTGACATCCTAGAACATATATCTATATATAATAGAATATATCTATGCCTCCAAAAGATAGTATAAGAGTAGATCTAAGAATAATGGGAAAAAATAAGAGAGAACAAGGACTTACCAATTATTCTAGATCTCCAACGCACCAGAAATCCACTTCCAGATCAAAGGGAATTGTCTTGGGAGCCTTGGAAGGAAAAGAGTTTGAGACCCAAAAAGAATAGGAGAATAATGAGAGTCTCAATGCCTTAATATAAATTAAAACACATTTTTAGGTTCATTAACTGCACATCGCATGGTTTTTTAAACTGTGCACCAACCATGCACATGATATTAGATATGATCTAGAAATCTGTATGGTTTGTTCCACATGGTTTGAAAAACCATGCACCAACCATGTAGTGAAACTTTACCAAGTCCATAACCTCACATAGTTGGCTTTCATGGTTTGACAAACTATACACCAACCATGATTTTCCCTATGTCACAAAATATACAGTTTCCCCTTGTATGTACATGGTTTGGAAAAATAATTCTCCAAAAATGCTCCTGATCTATGAATCCCAATATCACATCGAATAGTTTTTCAAATATATTTCATGGTTTCTACTAACCATGTTCAAACCGTGCATATAAAAACATAAAATTTTATAAATAAACCCCCTTGTTATTTAATTAAATGTATTATTATATAATTTTACCTCCAAGTTTTAATGATCACAAAATCATGAGTCTAATGATATTAATGAATTTCATGTTTCTCTATAAGTAATATGTATTTTGAGCTAGGTGATAAAATTGTCTAAGTACAAGACACCATTTAGATTGGCACCACCAAATCAAGATACCATTGTCCATGAATCACCTCCATCATAAAAATCTCACTAAGTATGAGATACTGAAAGATGAGGAACCTTCAATGTCATACCACCAATACATAATTTTGGCTATGTCTAACATACATTCAGACCATACAACACCAGACCAGACACCGCTAGTTGAGACACCACCAACATAGTAAAAATTTGGCTAAGTCTAAGACATATCCAATGTCATGTTTCTAGAACAACATAACATCAGAATGTGACACCATCAGACCTTGAGACAACACCAGTCTAAGCCATCACCACTATTATATTGTTAAATAATATTTTTAAATCAAATTATTATAGTGTATATATTTATTAAAGTTAATTCCATTCACTATTTTAATGATTTTTATATTCATTTCTAAATGGAAAACATTTAATAGAGTGTTAGGATGTACAGTACAAGGAATCAGCTGATACAAATATTCTCCTTGCTGCTACTTATAAAGGTGGAACACAATCCCTCACGTAAAAGAGAAATGAAATAATAGATGAAGTGGACCAATAGAAATATGATAACTCAAACTTCATAAACAAACATAGAGCTAAACCTAATTTCAAACAAGAATAGATAACCTGATAAAAACATTCGACTGGAAGCCAAACTATACATTCACATTTGGTGCTTTCCTCTAGTGAAAGAACAAGAGTCCATCACACTCTCTTTTCATAATGTTTTCAAGAGAACCTGACTAAATATTACCTACAGAATAAAATCAGGAGTCACAAGTTGTATTGAAATAGACCGATCACTCCTAAACTATACACTTTTAGATTGCTCTGTTCTATTCATTTTTATCAAATTTTGAGCAGTGTGTATGCATACTCAGTTTTACCACACACACACACTGTTTCCTATGATAAACTAAAATATACTTAATATATTCTCAAACTCTTTTCATAATTGTTTCTCCAACTAATAAGAGTGGTACAGGTCTTTGTGTGTCATGTTTACCTTTTCCCTCATATATAACTATGGAAGAGGTAGTGTGTGACCTAGAAAGATGTAAACTATTATAAAACCTGATCCAGGTTGTGGATCATCTTGTTTATTTTATATAAGCTTCTTGGTGGTGGGTGATCACCAAGTGTAGAGTAATAAGTCTCATCTTGAGACTAAAACTATTATATTAATTCTTTCTGCTGTATTCTTTAATTTTGTTTTACTTTATTTCTTCTTTAAAACTGAAATTTTTTAACTGTAAAAATATATATAATTTGATAGTTTATCTTAATTTGTGTTCATATAGAATTTTTTTCAATTAAATTTATTTCAAAGGATTGAATAATATTGTATATTGTTAATTTGAGACCTAATCAATCTTTAGGGAAATCTTCAAAAATATTGAGATCTATATCATACTATATATTTTGATAAACTAGGATGTATTTAAACATTTAGGGGATTTCAAAATAATCCATTTCAGATAGAAATTTATATTGGGTAATCAATTCACCCCTTCTTAAGAAAATCACTCTGATCAATATTTGGAATTAGAGGATTTAACACTTTTGTATTAGAGTTTTCAAATTCTTTTGAACTTTTATTTTAGTTTTACTTTAAAGATCTCAACTTGAAATCATTTATAAATTCAGTTATTTAAATGGATAATCTTCAAGAAGGATCTGTTACTAATATACTACCTTTATTTAATGGTACAAATTATGCCTAATGAAAGATTAAAATGAAAATTCATATAGAGATCATGGGTTTTGATATTTGGTCTACTATAGAAAATGAATATGTTATACCTCATACTACTAGAAGTACTTGGAATGATGATAGTAATATTTCTTAAAATAATAATTTTAAATCTATGAATTCCCTTTACTGTTCATTAAGTGACGAATATTTTAATATAATTTCTTCAAGTAAAGCATCATTTGAAATTTGGGACACTTTGTCTATTTCCCATGATGGAACTTCTAATGTTAAAGAGATAAGGCTTAATACTTATACTATTAAATATGATAATTTTAACAAGAAGCTTGATGAACCCATTTCTAAAATGTATTTTAGGTTCAATAAGATTTTCAACACAATGATCTCTCTTGGAAAACTAGTATTTAATATAGATCGAATTATGATATTATTGAGATGCTTACCAGAAATATGAAGAGGAACATCAATTTCAATCAAAGAATCATGTGACATAAGTAAACTACCTATAAAGTATTTTATTGGAAAACTTATGATGTATGAAGAGGAATTAAAGGTTGACTGTGAAGAATATATGGAGCCTAAAAGAAAGTTGGTAGTTTTTAAGACTAATTCCCCTATAAAAAAAAGGAAAAAAGAAAAATAGAATGTAAAAGATGCCAATTCTAGTGATAGTGAATCACCTTATAATAGTGATGAGGAGATAGATCACCTAGCTAGAATATTCAAGAAATTATCTCAGAATAATTTTTTTTTCCAGAAAATCAAACTATAAAGGAAAGTATGAAAACCATGGAAACTAGATAAATGATTGGAACAAGGATAATGATACAAAGGAAGTTGGCTGTTATGAATGTAAAAGGAAAGGAAACATAAAATATTACTATACAAAGATAAAGTAAAAAAATAAATATGAGGACAAGGATAAAATATATACAAAGATATTGATGAAACATGTAGTGATTTTGAGGATAACTCTAGTGACTCTGATTCATCACTTGAATAAAATAAAAATAGAGACAATATGTGTTTCATGACTAAAGTCAGTGAGGTACTTTATTTACATACTGTTTCTAGTATTTTTTATGTGTATGAGTTTGATAATTCTAACAATGAACAACATGATGATGATAATATTTCAAATGAAGAATTATTTGAATACTGAAATATTTTATAGGACACCATTAATGAATTAAAGTATAAGTATAAAAGTCATAAAAGGAGTCATGCTCTAATTGTAAATCGAAAATCCGAACTGTCTATATAAAAATAGGTAAATGTTCAATTACTCAAAGAAAACACTAAACTTAAACTATCTAATGAGAAATTGAATAAAGATCTTGAAAAATTTACAAATGGTAGAGAGACACTAACAAAAGTTTGGGAAAACACGTTTCCTAAAAACATGTTACTGGAATTGGATATGAGCTTGGAAATTGAAGAATATCTAAAATCAATTTTGTTCCTAAATATAGACATGAAATTTCTTCTACTAATAATTTTTCAAAAGGAACTAACAAGGTTTTTATTTATAAAAGTTTTCAATATGTTTATAGAAATCCCATTAGAAAAATATGGGTTCCCAATTCTTTTATTACTGATATTTATAGACCCAAATAGATTTGAGTACCTAAATCATTTATTTTTAAAAAATTATTTTGTTGGAAAAATTCTTGAAGAACTCCAGTAGAAGTCCATGGTACTTGGATAGTGGTTGTTCAAGTAATATGATAGAATATTATTCATGCTTCAAGTTCCTCATAAAGGTTGATGGTGGCCATGTCACCTTTGGTGACAATGCTAAGGGAAATATCATCATCCTAGGCTAGATTGGTAACAAAAATTTAGTTTTAATTTCTAAACTATTGTATATTGATGGGTTAAAGTATAACTTTCTAAGAATTTGTTAGTTTTTTATAATGATTTTTATTTTAAGTTTAAGAATAATGCTTTTATTGTTTCGATTCTAAAATTAGTTTAGTTTTTACTACTTTAATAAATGACAATGTTTATGCTATGGATCTAAATTATTCGATCTCTCAAAAATTTTCATGATTATGTTCCTTTCACAAATATTTTTAGATTTATCATAAGAGACTAGGGAATTTCAATATGTACTCACTTAGGAAGCTAATTAAGAAAGGGTTAGTTAGGGATCAACCTAATCTTGAGTTCCCAACTGATAAATTTTGTTTCCCCCTTCAAAAAGAAAAACAATATAAAGTTTCTTTTAAATTAAAGAAAGAAGTTTCAACTTGTCAGCCCCTTGAGTTGGTTCACATGATTTTTTTTGGACCTTATAGAGTTTCAAGTCTAAATGGGAAATACTATTTTTATGTTCTTGTAGATAACTATTATAGGTATACTTGGGTATAATTTCTAGCTGACAAAAGTGAAGCTAGATCTTACTTTACATAGTATGATAATTCTATAGAAATTATTAGTTGACTTAGGATTAAGACCTTAAGATGTGATCATGGTTGCAAGTTCGAAAATCATGATTTTGAATCCTTTTTCTAAAAAATAGCTATACTAATAACTTATTTTATCCTAGGAAACCCCAATAGAATGGAGTTATTGAAAGAAGAAATAGAACTTTACAAGATATAACCTGGACTATGTTTAATAAGTATGACCTTCCTATCTACTTTTATGAAGAAGTTGTCTATACAACCATCTATATAATCAATAGATTTTTGATCAAACCTATCCATAAGAACACCCCTTATGAGATATGGAATAATAGGAAAACTAAGTTTAATTACTTTAGAGTTTTTGGTTGAAAAGTTTTTATTCTTAACAATAAGGAAAATTTGAAAAAAAATTCTACCAAAAGTGCAGAAGGAATTTTACCTGGTTATTCAATCCCTAGAAAATCCTGCAGAGTTTTCAATAAGAAGACCAAAACTGTTTAAAAATAATTCCATGTCAAATTTGATGAAACTAGTCCACATGATCCTAATAACTCCTTATAAAAACTTGAGGATGATTTATCTTCTATGAATTTAAATTCCAAACCTTTAGACTCTATGGTAAAACAAGTAGCAAAATCATCCAGTTCTGAATAATTTCGAGAAAATCTAGAACCTGAACCTGGAAGTACAGAAGTTTATATCCCCTCTTTCTATAGAGATATTAGAACCATTGAGTACCATATTATAGAAGCAGTTGTAATTGATTTAAATAAAGGAAAAAAACAGATCTTTAGTTAGAAATATGGTTGAACATCAATCTTTCTTATCTCAGCTTGAACCTAAAGACATCAATGAAACTATTAATGATGAATTATGAGTAACAGCTATGAGAGAATAATTGAATCGGTTTGAAAGAAAAAAAGTTTGGGAAGTTGTAGTATAATGACCCATACTTTTCATACATTGTTATTACTTAAAAATTGAAGCTCACTTATTAAAACATATAACAAAACCATGAAAGGACCATATAGGTATAATGTCTTTAGAAACTTGGAAACATAGACAACTGGTTTATAAAGCATCTACATTGTCTCCCATTTATTTCATCATATCTAGAGTCCCTTTTGGCATATCCTACTTAATAACCTTCTTCCTGACTAGGGGAAAGAAAACATACAAAAGGGTGCGCTCAAATGCTCAGTAAGGATAAATAAAGGAAATATCATATTCATAAGAACATAACATTTTGAAAATCTTAAACTACAAAAGATATCATAATATCATAACATGGGATAAATCATAGTAGTGAAATGTAATCCCAATAATCATAACATAAAACATGAAACTTTGTGTAATACACAAATAATCACATAGAATAATTTCTTAGTAGTCAAGACTCATTTCCAAGACTATCTTTGGAGACAAAGTCCATTTCTGAACCGAGTTCACTCCTCGTTTCAGTCCTATATCACTGAACCGGTTTAACTTCCCATTCCAGCCATGTCTATCTCATGAGATATAAATATTTACCCAATGCATTGGAGGGAGATATAGGTCCCACCCATCTCATAATGATACCATTCTTATGTGTTCCACAAGATCATAAATCATACATCATAGCATAAATCGTGTAATAAAAATGATATTCTTAAACATCATGCCATCATAACATAATCCATATAAGATAAAAGGACGTCATAAAAATAACTCCATCATAACATAAACAAATCAATGTGAAAATAGGGATAGATACATAACCCCATATTATCTTAGATGGAAAATAATTTTGATAAAACACTTGAACTCCATTCTTGAGGAAAATATTCTTTCTACTTCAAAAATAGTTTTCCTTTCTTAATATTTCATACAATTTTAAACTAAAATAATTTTATTAAAAATAAAATTGAAAACTTGTAAAGGAATATCATGGAAATAATGTTCTATTAATCCATTCATGCCGTATAAGTTAAAAAATATTCTTCTCGTACTTTGGCTGGAAAAGTCAAAAAGTACCTCGTACTAAAAATGAAAAAATAGAATTTCATATATTTTACTAAAAACTCACCAAAGGGTAAAATTGGATTTAAAAAATTGTAGGTGTATGGACTTAATATTACATATTGAGGAAACATGGATGTGGATGATGAATATTCCCGAGTAAATTCTGAAGTATAAACAATCTCGGATAAAAATGAGATTGTGAGATTCTCCCTTACCTTAGGTCCGATTTGCTTTGTATGTGTCTGAACCTCTGATATAATGATTTAAATAATGTTATTGACTTATTCCAGAATCTTAATTATTATTATGATATCATATATGGTCATATTCTTACCTTCTTATTAGTAATATTTCATTGTTACTTGTTATTCGGGTGTTTATTGCTTTTTGTTCTTATGCGTGTTTTGTAAAATAAATTCTTATTCTTCTTTTTAGGTTATAGATACCTCATTTCCAGAATGGTATTAGTGTAATATATATCATATTTACTCATTAAATTCATTTATATAATCATTATACAATGAAGATCATGTAGAACGAGTCACATCACATCGTGGAGACGGTAGGCCATACGTACGCACGAGCAATGATATCGTTCCCATGATCATGGAATTGTATTGAAGTGTATGAATAATATTTAAAAATAAATATCACTTTACAAGAATCATATATAGTTATTCTTTACACCATTATACCCATCCAAGTAAGGTGGTGGTGGAAAACAGATTACACCACGGTGTGGAGACAGTATTCCATACGTACGCACGCGCGGTGATTTCGTTTTCTGTAGGATGTATAGAAGGTGTATTAGGGTTATTTCGTATTTATAATAACATATCAGTATATGAGTGATAATTATGTTATTAATTCATAATGAAAAAACTAAATAAGAGGAAGTAGAAGAAGAAATAAAGTTGAAAGAATCAGTAACGGACATTACCTCTTCTTTGAAGCGCCTCTTCTTGACCTCCTCTTAGGGCACTAAAGATGGTCTATGAAGAAGACCAAGACCTCAAGGATGTTTCTAAGGAAGTTTAGAAGATAAATTTTCAGGGGTTTTCCAATATTGAATGCTCAAAGTGGTGTGAGGAGGAGAGGGAGGAGGTTCCCTTTTATAAGGGAGGAGAGGGGCACCTTTGGAAAACTAAAACTATTATTTTATTATAAAGTCATATTCAGATTTTAATATCTCCAAATTGATTTATTTAGAAGATAAGGTGGGTATGGGTCAAAATAATCTCATCAAATATAATTTGGACAAGTTTAGGTTACTAGTTTAACCTTATCATTTAGATTTAACTCTAAGTTAAATAATTTAACGTTTACCGTGTCTTCTTGTTTTCTTAAACTCTATGGTTAATAAAATTACTATAACAAGACAAATGAACCCTAAGTTGTTAATTATTAATATATATAACCTTATATAATACATTTTTCTGAACCTTAGATTTTTAGGAATAAAATAACAATTAATAATATAATATTTGTTTTAAAAACTATTTTATGTCAATTTTGACACTATTTGGTAATTGATTTTTGTGAAACTCATAACAGCATGATTAGTTCTAAAAAAGTTAATTAACGCAATAATAACATTTCATATTAACCTATAAAATTATTTTAATTTATAAAATTTCTCAAATTACATTTATTTGGGTATTTATGTTATCATTTTTTTAATATTTCATTAATAAGGTAATTACTGCATCATCATTGTGTCATAAATAAATTAAATTATTTAAAGTATAAAAATTATAAATAAAATACCATTATGTAGGAAATCTTTTTATCTTTATAATTAATATTTATAGTAGAATTTATCTTATTTATAACCCTATATTAAAAATGTTTTAGTTATTAAACTTTGATTTTAACTATTTTAACTATTTTTTAAATAAAATAATATCAAATGTCCTAATCTAATCCAAGTGGACCTAAATGGTCATATTTTATTCCTATGGTTATTTTTGGTCCAATTAAACTTATAAAATAGAATTAGGACATGTGTTAGGGTAATAATAATATCATTTTTACCCTTAATTACCCTATTTACTTTTAATCGTGGTAAATAAAAGTAAAAAGTTACAATTCATCAAAAATTATTTTCATCTCATTGAACCAAATTTTACTTACTAACATCAACTATGTCTCTCGGATTTTTGAAATTCCATTTACAGAAGCGGTAAAATTATGTTTTATGTAAATTTTCAAATTCTCCTAGGAGGTGGGTAAAAGATGGTGAAAAGTTCAATAAAATTTTTATATATCTAAAATTATTATAAAATGACTCCAATGAATTAAATTGAACTTATATAGGTATTATGTATCAATTTTGACCTAAAATAAATTTAAATAAAATAAATAATTATTTAAATAAAATGTCGGTTTTTAAATAGTAACCTAGTGTTTTCACTATTCACCTAAAATTCACCCTAGGCTAATTTCAATATTCCGAATGCAAAAATGAAGTCCATTTTGAAATATAAAATATATAAAATTTCAAAAAGTGGGTATTACTATTCATAATGGCTAGTTTTAATAATATTTTAATAGCATATCTTTGTTTAGTAAAACTTGGTATTGCGTACAACGCAAGCTATCGAGGAAGGTCGTGATTTCATGTAAAGCAAGACAAGATAGTGTTGTGTATAGTGAAAGATTCCTTTGATGATGTATATAACATAAAAAAAAATATTTCTCATTAAAAACTCAAGTGTTACATTCTACCCCCCTTAAAATGAATTTCACCCTCGAAATTCGTCACTTTGTAACAAATAGATGTGGATACCTCTCCCTCATCACATCCTCAAGCTCCAATGCAGCTTCTTCTAATTGGTGGTTCCTCCATAAAAATTTCACCAAGAGAGTGGTCTTGTTCTGTAGGACTTTTTCGCTATGATCCAGAATCTCTATCGGTTGTTCTTCATAAGAAAGACCTTACTCCAATGGTACAAATACTAAGCTTAGTACCTGTGAAGGATCGGGTATGTACTTTCTCAGGAGAGATACATGGAACACATTGTGAACTTGAGAGAGATTCAGTGGAAGCGTCAATCGGTAAGCTACCTTCCCAACACGATCCAGTATTTTGAAAGGACTAATATACCTAGGGCTCAGCTTTCCCTTCTTTCCAAATCTCATTACTCTCTTCCAAGGAGATATTCGTAAGAACACTTTATCACCCACTTCAAAAACTAAGTCTTTTCTTCGGTTATCGGCATAACTTTTTTGTCGACTCTAAGCTGCTCTTATGTGTTGTTGAATAGATCTGATCTTTTCTGCCATCTCATCAACAAGATCAGGTCCTAATAGCTTTCTTTCCCCAACTTCATCCCAGCAAGTTGGATTCCTTCATTTCTTTCCATAGATAGCTTCATAAGGAGCCATCTGAATACTGGAGTGAAAGCTATTATTATAAGAAAATTCCACAAAAGGTAGGTGTTGATCCCAACCACCTTTTAAATCCATAGATCAAGCTCTCAACATATCTTCTAGAGTTTGAATTGTCTTCTCAGACTGAACATTTGTCTAAGGATGATAAGCAGTGCTAAAACTCAACTCTGTATCCAGAGTATGCTGAAGACTTCGCCAAAACATTGATGTAAACCTTGGATCTCGATCAGATATAATGGAAAGTGGTACTCCATGAAATCTTACCACTTCCTTTACATATATCCTGGCAAGTTGATCAAGAGATAAATCTCCTCTAATAGCAATGAAGTGTGCCGACTTTGTAAGATGATCAACTATGACCCAGATAACATTATTGACTTTGGATGTTTTAGGAATTCTAGTGAAAAAGTCCATAGTGATGTTTTCCAATTTCCATTTTGGTATGGGTAATGGTTGTAACATCCCCTTAGACTTCTATCTCTCATCTTTAACTTGCTGACAAACCAAGCATCAAGAGACATATTCAGAAACATCTCTTTTCATGCCATCCCACCAGAAGTACTATTTCAGGTCCCTATACATCTTCGTGCTTCCAGGATGAATAGAGAATTAAGAACTATGAGCCTCATATAGTAGCTCCTTCTTTAATTCTGGGATGGGAGGAACACAAACCTGATTTCTGAACCATATTATCCCATCACAATTAAGGTTGAATTTAGGAACATTTCTCACCTTCTTTTGTAACTCTACATCTTGTTTTTGCACCTCTTTAATCATTGCATGTATAGATGGTTGAACATTCATTTGAGAAAGATAATATTTCTCCCCTTCCATTATAATTCCAAGTTCTATCCTTTGTAAATCCATAAATATTGGATCTTCTGTGATCCTCATCATGGATAAGCTTTCATGGTCTTGTCGACTTAATGCATCTGCCACCTTGTTTGCTTTCCCAGGGTGGTAATGAATTGAGCAGTCGTAATCCTTAATCAACTGCAACCATATTCTTTTACGCATACTCAGCTCCTTTTGTGTGAAAATATACTTTAAAATTTTATGATCAGTATAAATATCACACCTTTCACCATAAAGATAATGATTCCAAATATTTAATTTAAAGATTACCACAACTAACTCTAAATCATGAGTTGGGTAATTTTTCTCATGGATTTTCAACTGTCGTGAGGAATAAGCTATCACCATATCGTTTTTTCATGAGAACACATCCCAATACCTTCTTGGATGCATCACTGTAGATCACAAATGTTTCTCCACTACAAGTCAGTGTGAGAATAGGTGCACTGGATAACCTTCTTTTTAACTCCTTGAAATTCTCTTCATATTCCTCCATCCAAACAAACTTAACTCCTTTTCGAGTTAACCTGGTGAGTGGATTAGATAATCGTGAAAAATATTTCACAAAACATCGATAATATCCAGCCAAACCAAGAAAACTTCGGATCTCAATTACTGTTGTTGGTCTCGACCATCTTTTGATAACCTCTTTTTTTGCTGGATCCACATATATCCCCTCTTTTGAGATTATGTGACCCAAAAATGAGACTTTTTCAAGCCAAAATTCACACTTGGGTAAATTTAGCATAAAGCTTCTGCTTTCTCAGGGTCATCAATACAATTCTCAAGTGATCTTCATGTTCTTCCTTTCTCTTTGAATAGACAAGAATATATTCTATAAAGACTACGACAAACTGATCAAGATAGTCTATAAAGACTCTATTCATTAGATCCATGAAGATATAGGGGCATTAGTAATACCAAATGGCATCACTATAAATTAATAATGTCCATACCTTGTACGGAAAGCCATATTTAGTATATCCAACCTTTTGGCCCTTAATTGATGATACCCTGAAACAAGATCAATCTTGGAAAAGTATTGAGCTCCGTGTAGTTGGTCAAATCAGTCATCAATGCATGGGAGAGGATATTTGTTCTTGATTGTGATCTTGTTAAGTTCTTGATAATCAATGCAGAGTCTCATTGATCCATCTTTCTTCTTAACAAACAGAACAGGTGCTCCGCAAGGTGACACACTAGGGCATATGAATCCCTTATCAAGATTCTCTTGGAGTTACTTCTTCAATTCCGGCAACTCAATTGGGGCCATTCTATAAGGTGTATTTGAAATGGGCAGAGCACCCGGTATGAGTTCTATTGAAAACTCAACTTCATGATTTGGTGGAAGACCTAGAAATTACTCCGGAAAGACATCATCAAACTACCGTAAAATGGGCATATTCTTAATCTTAAGTTTCTATCCAACCATTTTATATAGATAACCTTCATTTAGTGGAATCAAGACCCATAATATGGAAGAAATTTCCACTAGAATGTTATGTTCATCCTTGAATTTATAGACGATCATAGATTGATCTAGAATATGAAATGTGACTTCCCTTCTTTGGAAATTGATATGAGCTCCATATAAGGAAATCCAATCCATGCCAAGAATCACATCAAATTCCACTATAGGAAGGATCACAATATTTGAAGGAATCACTTTCCCACAAACTTCAATCAGAGAAGAATTATAAACTTTTGATGCGACAATTGTTCCATTAGGGGTTGTCACAACAAACTCAACATCTAATTGTTGAGGTAATATAGTGATAACCTTAGAAAATTCTTCAGAAATAAAAGAGTGGGTGGATCCAGAATAAAATAAAACATTTTCTACTTTAGAGTGGATGGTAAGTGTACCTTTCACCACTTCGTTATCTTACTCCATATCGCTGATAGAAATTGCATGTGACTTTCCTTTGTCTTTAACCTTAAGAGCTTGTTGACGTCGATCATCATAAAAAACCCTTAGATTTTGGCATTGATTGACATAATGCCCCATTTCCTTTCACTTGTAACATTGAAGTGTAGGAGGTGAATTATGTGTAGCCTTTTCTTTGTTCACATCACTAGACATATTCTTCCCATCATTACGACATTCAAATTACTGATTACCTTCCTTTCCACATTTGAAACATTTACTTGTCCTAACTCCCTCCATGTTTCTTTCCACACTTTGAGTATAAGGGAAAACTCATCTTCTTTTCAGTGTGGTCTTTAGATTTCCCTTTGAATTCCATTTTCCTCTTCTTATCAAACGCATATGACTGATGGGTTACTCCAATCTCTATCTCAACCTTGAGAGCACAGCAAATAATTTCCTTGTAGCTATTGAAGTCCCTTATGGATAACGCCCTTCGAAGACTTGGTTTTAAGCCACTAAAGAATCAATCGATCTTACTCTCCGGTTGGATAATAATTCCAGAAGCGTACCTTGCAATTCTTGTAAAATTTTCTTCGTAGGTACCAACAATCATCCTTTTTCTTCAGTTCAATAAACTCCTTGTCCATCTTTGTTCGAAGAATACGAGGGAAGTACTTATTGAAAAATAAGTTCTTGAACTCGTCCCATTCCATGGACTCAATTTCAACTCTTGTCCTTGTATTCTTGAAAAGATTCCACCATTGATCAGCTTCACCTTCCAAACGATATACTACTAAGATGACTTTATCATGTTCAGAACATTGAAGAACTGAAAATATCTTTTTAGTGGTACTGATCCATTTTTCAGCCACTAATGGATCAGTAGACCCACTGAATGAAGGTGGACGCTGCCTCATGAAGGATTAAACAGAATGATGCTCCTTCCTTTTCTCGTTTTGAAGTACTGTATGATTCATAGATTGAGAAATTTGTGTGAGCATGGCTCCAAGATTTTTCATTCCAGCTCCCATAACTTCTGGTTTCTCAGGGGAACAATCATTGCATTTCCCATCGCATTTCGCATTAACACGGTTCCTTCAGGTTCCAGCCATTGACTAAAACCAAGAAGAATAGTGTGAGCAACACTAATTATAATTGGAAAACCACATAATAAAATTTCATACTTATGGTATTATCATAGGTTGTTCATGGCCATTTCTAAAACACTAAGATTGTGTTCTATGCTTAGATATATCCTTAGGGTTCTTACTAAGGATTTCACATCCTAGTTTCCAAATGTTGACTATACCTTTCCTCTGATACTAACTATAATGACCCATAATTTACATAAATTGTTATTACTTAAAAATTGAAGCACACTTATTACAACATATAACAAAACCATGAAAGGACTGTATAGGTATAGTGTCTTTAGAAACTTGGAAACATAAACAACTGGTTCATAAAGCATCTATATTGTCTTCTATTTATTTCATCATATCTAGAGTCCCTTTTGGCATATCCTACTTAATAAACTTCTTCCTGGCCTGGGGAAAGAAAACATACAAAAGGGTGCGCTCAAATGCTTAGTAAGGGTAAATAAAGGAAATATCATATTCATAAGAACATAGCATTTCGAAAATGCTAACCTGCAAAAGAGATCATAATATCATAACATGGGATAAATCATAGTAGTGAAATATAATCCCAATAATCATAACATAAAACAAGAAACTTTGTGGAATACACACATAATCATAGAGAATCATTTCTTAGTAGTCAAAACTCATTGCCAATAATATCTTAGTGGACAAAGACCATTTCCGAACTGAGTTCACTCCTCGTTTCAGTCCTGTATCACTGAACCGGTTTAACTTTCCGTTCCATCCATGTCTATCTCATGAGATATAAATATTTACCCAATGCATCGTAGGGAGATATATGTACCACCCATATCATAATGATACCATTCTTATGTGTTCTACAAGATCATAAATCATACATCATAGCATAACCCATGTAATAAAAATGATATTATTAAACATCATGCCATGATAAAATAATCCATATAAGATAAAAGGAAATCATAAAAATAATTCCATGATAACATAAACAAATCAATGTAAAAACAGGGATAGATACAAAACCCCATATTATCTTAGATGGAAAATAATTTTGATAAAACACTTGAACTCCATTCTTGAGGAAAATATCCTTTCTACTTCAAAAATAGTTTTCCTTTATTAAAATGTCATAAAATTTTAAACTAAAAGAAGTTTATTAAAAATAAACTTGAAAACTTGTAAAGTAATCATCATGGAAATAATGTTCTATGAATCCATTTATTCCGTATAAGTTAAAAAGCATTCTTCTCGTACTTTGGCCGGAAAAGTCAAAAAGTACCTCGTACTAAAAAAGAGAAAAGATTACTTTCATATATTTTACTAAAAACTCACAGAAGGGTGAAATTCGATTTAAAAAATTGTAGGTGGATGTAAATAATATTACATATTGAGGAAACATGGATGTGGATGATTAATATTCCCGAGTAAATTATGAAGTATAAATAATCTCGAAGAAAAATGAGATTGTGAGATTTTCCCTTTCCTTAGGTCCGATTTGCTTTATATGTGTCCGAACCTCCTATATAGTGATTTAAATAATGTTATTGACTTATTACAGAATCTTACTTATTGTTATGATATCATATATGGTCATATTATTAGCTTCTTATTAGTAATATTTCATTGTTACTTGTTATTCGGGTGTTTATTGCTTTTTGTTCTTATGCGTGTTTTGTTGAATAAATTCTTATTCTTATTTTTAGGTTATATATAACTCATTTCCAGAATGGTATTAGTTTAATATATATCATATTTATTCATTCAATTCATTTATATAATCATTATGCAATGAAGATCATGGAGAACGAGTCACATCACATCGTGGAGACGGTAGGCTGTACGTATGCCCGAGCGATGATATCATTCCCATGATCGTGGAATTTTATTGAAGTGTATGTATAATATTTAAGAATAAATATCACTTTACAATAATCATATATAGTTATTCTTTACACCATTATACCCATCCAAGTAAGGTGGTGGTGAAAAACAGATTACACCACGGCGTGGAGACGGTATTCCGTACGTACGCACGCGCGGTGATTTGGTTTTTTGTAGGATGGATAGAAGGTGTATTAGGGTTGTTTCATATTTATAATAACATATCAGTATATGAGTGATATGGATGTTATTATTTCATAATTAAACAACTAAATAAGAGGAAGTAGAATAAGAAATAAAGTTGAAAAAATTGGTAACAGACATTACCTCTTCTTTGAAGCACCTCTTCTTAACCTACTATTAGGGAACTAAATATGGTCTTTGAAGAAGACTAGGACCTGTAGGATGTTTCTAGGTAAGTGGAGAAGCGAAATTGGTAGGGGTTGGCCGAGCTTGAAGGCTCAAAGTGGTGTGAGGAGAGGGAGGAGGTGCCCTTTTATAAGGGAGGAGAGGGACACCTTTGAATATTATTTTATTATAAAGTCATATTTGATTTTTAATAGCCTAAAATTTATTTATTTCGAATATAAAGTGGGGATGGGTAGCAATCCTCTCATCCAATAGAATTTGGACAATTTTAGGTCACTATTTTAACCTTATAATTTAGATTTAACTCTAAGTTAAATAATTTAACTTTTACTGCGTCTTCTTGTTTTCTTAAACTCTATGGTTAATAAACTTACTATAAAAAGCCAAACAAACCCCAAGTTGTTCATTATTAATATATATAACCTTATATAAGTCTTTTGGCCGAACCTTATATTTTTAGGAATAAAATAACAGTTAATAATATAATATGTTTTTTAAAAACTATTTTATGTCAATTTTGACACCATTTGATAATTGATTTTTTTGAAACTTATAACAGCATGATTAGTTTGAACAAAGTTAATTAAAGCAATAATAACATGTCATATTAACCTATAAAATTATTGTAATTCATAAAAAGTCTCAAATTACATTTATTTGGGTATTTATAATATCAATTTTGTTAATATTTCATTAATAAGGTAATTACTCCATCATTATTATGTCATAAATAAATTAAATTATTTAAAGTCTAAAAATTATAAATAAAATACCATTATGTAGGAAATATTATAATCTTTCTAATGAATATTTATAGTCAAATTTATTTTATTTATAACCCTATATTAAAAATGTTTTAGTTATTAAACTTTGATTTTAACTATTTTAACTCTTCTTTAAATAAAATAATATTAAATGTCCTAATCTAATCCAAGTGGACCTAAATGGTCATATTTTATTCCTAAGGTTGTTTTTCGTCGAATTAAACTTATCCAATAGAATTAGGACATGTGTTAGGGTAATAATAATATCATTTTCACCCTCAATTACCCTATTTACTTTTAACCGTGGTAAATAAAAGTAAAAAAGTTACTATTCACCAAAAATTATTTTCATCTCATTGAACCACATTTTACCTACTGACATCAACCGTGTTTCTTGGATTTTTGAAATTCCATTCACATAAGTGGTAAAATTATGTTTTATGTAAATTTTCAAATTCTCCTAGGAGGTGGGTAAAATACGGTGAAAAGTTTAATAAAATTTTTATATATCTAAAATTATTATAAAATGACTCCAATGAATTAAATTGAACTTATATAGGTATTATGTATCAATTTTGACCTAAAATAAATTTAAATAAAATAAATAATTATTTAAATAAAAAGTTGGTTTTTAAATAGTAACCCAGTGTTTTCACTATTCATCAAAAATTGAAAGTTTTCAGAAAAATACCAAAAATTCACCCTAGGATAATTTTGATATTTTGAATCCAAAAATTAAGTCCATTTTGAAAGATAAAATTTATAAAATTTCAGAAAGTGGGTATTACTATTCATAACGGCTAGTTTTAATAATATTTTAATAGCATATCGTTGTTTAGTAAAACTCGGTATTGCGTACAACGCAAGCTATCGAGGAAGGTTGCGATTGCGTGTAAAGCAAGCCAAGCTAGTGTTGTGTGTAGTGAAAGATTCCTTTGATGATGTATATAACATAAAAAAAAATATTTCTCATAAAAATCTCGGGTGTTACATTCTACCCCCCTTAAAATGATTTTTCCCTCGAAATTTGTCACTTTGTAACAAACAGATGTGGATACCTCTCCCTCATCATATCCTCAAGCTCCCATGTAGCTTCTTCTAATTGGTGGTTCCTCCATAAGACATTCACCAAGCGAGTGCTCTTGTTCGGTATGACTTTTTCGCTATGATCCAGAATCTCTATCGGTTGTTCTTCATAAGAAAGATCATTCTCCAATAGTAAAAATACTGAGCTTAGTACCTGTGAAGGATCAAGTATGTACTTTCTCAAGAGAGATACATGGAACACATTATGAACTTGAGAGAGATTCAATGGAAGTGCCAATCGGTAAGCTACCTTCCCAACACGATCCAGTATTTCGAAAGAACCGATATACCTAGGGCTCTGCTTTCCCTTCTTTCCAAATCTCATTACTCTCTTCCAAGGAGATATTCGTAAGAACACTTTATCACCCACTTCAAATCTAGGTCTTTTATTTAGTTATCGGCATAAATTTTTTGTCGACTCTAATCTACTCTTATGTGTTTTTGAAAAGATCTGATCTTTTCTGGCATCTCATCAACAAGATCGGGTCCTAATAGCTTTCTTTCCCCAACTTCATCCCAGCAAGTTGGAGTCCTGCATTTCTTTCCATAGATAGCTTCATAAGGATCCATATGAATACTGGAGTGAAAGCTATTATTATAAGAAAATTCCACAAAAGGTAGGTGTTTATCCCAACCACCTTTGAAATCCATAGATCAAGCTCTCAACATATCTTCTAGAGTTTGAATTGTCCTCCCAGACTGACCGTATGTCTAAGGATGATAAGCAGTGCTAAAACTCAACTCTGTATCTAGATTATGCTGAAGACTTACCCAAAACTTTGATGTAAACCTCGGATCTCGATTAGATATAATGGAAAGTGGTACTCCATGAAATCTTACCACTTCCTTTACATATATCCTGGAAAGATGATCAAGAGATAAATCTTCTCTAATAGTAGTGAAGTGTGCCGACTTTGTAAGACGATCAACTATGACCCAGATAGCATTATTGCCTTTGTATATTTTAGGAAGTCCAGTGACAAAGTCCATAGTGATGTTTTCCAATTTCCATTTTGGTATGGGTAATGGATTTAACATCCCCTTAGACTTCTATCTCTCATCTTTAACTTGCGGACAAACCAAGCATCGAGAGACATATTCAGCAACATCTCTTTTCATGCCATCCAACCAGAAGTACTATTTCAGGTCCCTATACATCTTCGTACTTCTAGGATGAATAGAGAATGAAGAAATATGAGCATCATATAGTAGATCCTTCTTTAATTCTGGGATGGGAGGAACAAAAACCCAGTTTCTGAACCTTATTATCCCATCATAATTAAGGTTGAATTCAGGAACATTTCTCACCTTCTTTTGTAACTCTACATCTTCTTTCTGCACCTCTTTAATCATTGCATGTATAGATGGTTGGACATTCATTTGAGAAAGATAAGATTTCTCCCCTTCCATTATAATTCCAAGATCTATCCTTTGTAAATCCATAAATATTGGATCTTCTGTGATCCTCATCATGGATAAGCTTGCATGGTCTTGTCGACTTAATGCATCTGCCACCTTGTTTGCTTTCCCAGGGTAGTAATGAATTGAGCAGTCGTAATCCTTAATCAGCTCCAACCATATTCTTTGACGCATATTCAGCTCCTTTTGTGTGAAAAATATACTTTAAAATTTTATGATCAGTATAAATATCACACCTTTCACCATAAAGATAATTCCTCCAAATATTTAATGCAACGATTACCGCAGCTAACTCCAATTCATGAGTTGGGTAATTTTGCCCATGGATTTTTAACTGTCATGAGGAATAAGCTATCACCATATCATTTTGCATGAGAAAACATCCCAATACCTTCTTGGATGCATCACTGTAGATCACAAACCTTTCTCCACTACAAGGAAGTGTGAGCACAGGTGCACTGGATAACCTTCTTTTTAACTCCTTGAAATTATCTTCACATTCCTCCGTACAAATGAACTTAACTCCTTTTCGAGTCAACCTGGTTAGTGGATTAGATAATCGTGAAAAATCATTCACAAAAAATCGATAATATCCAGCCAAACCAAGAAAACTTTGGATCTCGGTTACTGTTGTTGGTCTCGACCATCTTTCGATAACCTCTATTTTTGCTGGATCCACATATGTCCCCTCTTTTGAGATTATGTGACCCAAAAATGAAACTTTTTGAATCCAAAATTCATACTTGGTAAATTTAGTCAAATTTATTTTATTTATAAACCTATATTAAAAAATTTTTAGTTATTAAACTTTAATTTTAACTATTTTAACTCTTCTTTAAATAAAATAATATTAAATGTCCTAATCTAATCCAAGTGGACCTAAATGGTCATATTTTATTTCTAAGGTTGTTTTTGGTCAAATTAAACTTATCCAATAGAATTAGGACATGTGTTAGGGTAATAATATTATTATTTTTACCCTTAATTACCCTATTTACTTTTAACTGTGGTAAATAAAAGTAAAAAGTTACTATTCACCAAAAATTATTTTCATCTCATTGAACCACATTTTACTTACTGACATCAACCGTGTCTCTCAGATTTTTGAAATTCCATTCACAGAAGTGGTAAAATTATGTTTTATGTAAATTTTCAAATTCTCCTAGGAGGTGGGTAAAAGACGGTGAAAAGTTAAATAAAATTTTTATATATCTAAAATTATTATAAAATGACTCCAATGAATTATATTGAACTTATATAGGTATTATGTATCAATTTTGACCTAAAATAAATTTAAATAAAATAAATAATTATTTAAATAAAAATTTGGTTTTTAAATAGTAACCCAGTGTTTTCACTATTCATCAAAAGTTGAAAATTTTCAGAAAAATACCAAAAATTCACCCTAGGCTAATTTTGATATTCTGAATCCAAAAAATGAAGTCCATTTTGAAAGATAAAATTTATAAAATTTCAGAAAGTGGGTATTACTATTCATAACGTCTAGTTTTAATAATATTTTAATAGCATATCGTTGTTTAGTAAAACTCGGTATTGCGTACAATGCAAGCTATCGAGGAAGGTCGCGATTGCATGTAAAGAAAGCCAAGATAGTGTTGTGTGTAGTGAAAGATTCCTTTGATGGTGTATATAACATAAAAACAAAATATTTCTCATAAAAATCTCGGGTGTTACATGTAGATAGACCCAAGGACATCTTAACTATTGGAACAAAATGGGTTTTTGGGAATAAAGTTGATGAATTTGGAACTATATTTAGAAACAAGGCTAGAATTATTGCATAAGGTTATAGTCAGGAAAAAGGAATATACTATGAGAAAACCATTTCACCTGTGGCTAGACTTGAATCTATAATAATCCTTATTTCTTATGCAGCACATCTAGACTTCAAGATTTATCAAATGGATGTCAAGAGTGCATTCATAAAAGTTTTTATAGTTGATGATGTTTTTATTGAACAACCCCTTGTTTTTCAAAACCCAATTTTTTAACATAATGTTTTTAAATTAACCACATCTTTATATATTTTAAAAAAATTTCCTAGAGCTTGGTATGATAGGATCAACAATTTTCTAATTTAAAAAGTATTTTATAAAGGTTTAGTTGATCCTACTTTTTTCACAAAGAGAATTTTAAAACATATATTAGTGGTACAAATATATGTTGATGATATTATTTTTTGATCTTCAAAAAATTATGTATGTACTATTTTTTAAAAAATGATAAAAAATGAATTTTAAATGAGTTTAATGGTTGAAATCAAATTCTTTCATGGATTTTAGATTTTTCAAAACAAAGAAGGAATTATTTTAAATCAAATTAAGTATACAGAAGATATTCTAGAATGTTTTAACTTGGATAGAACTAGGAGTAGTGATACTACTGTGATTACCTTCTATAAATTAGATCTTGATGAATTTGAGAAACCAGTTGATCAAACTAGTTACAGAGGTATGATTGGTAGTATTCTCTACTTTACTTCTATGTGAACAGATATTATGTTTATTGTGTGTATATGTTCTCATTTTCAAGAAAATACAAAAGAGTCACAACTTGTTTCTGTTAAAATAATTTTGAATGCCTCAAGTATACAACCAAATTTGGACTGTTCTACCCTAAAGGAAAAGCATTTTATTTAGAAAGTTATTTTGATGTTTATTTTGGAGGATGCAAGTTAGATTGAAAAATAACATCTAGAATATGTAAATTTTCAAGAAAGTATCTAGTTTCATGGTATGGTAAAAAGAAAAATTCTATTTCTTTTTCTACTACTAAAATTGAATACATAACTATATGTAGTTGTTGTGCACAAATTTTGAAGATGAAACACACTCTACTAGACTATGGATATCAATTTTGATATGTCCCCCTAAATTGTGACAATATAAGTGAAATAAATATTTATAATAATTCTGTTTTACATTTTATGAAAAAAATATATTAATATAACACATCACTTTTTTAGGGACCATTTTCAAAAAGTAGATATCAATATTGAATTTATTAGAATAGAACATCAGTTATCTGATATATTTACTAATCCTTTGAATTCTAAGAGAATGAATTTTAGAAATCTTGAATTAAGAATTATTAATTTTAGTTAAATATAATTTGTGGTGATATACCATTGGTTTGTCATGTTCTTGGATTGTCATACCACTGGATTTTCATACTGTTGGCTTGTCATACCAGTGATATTTCATGCCATTTATTTTCGTGACTTGGAAAATATTTCTGTTTCCTAATATTTTGAACCACCGATTTATTTTATTTTCTATAACACGATGTGTTCATTTACTTGATTTTTGAATTTTTCTTTAAGTATTATTTAAATTTTATAATAGATAACATACCAAATGGTATCAAAATGGAATAATTTATATTCCCAACATACCTTGAGTCCCGCACGATACTCCCGTATCTTTATCTCTTGATAATAGTGAAACCCTTTGCCTCTCACTTTTCAAAATTTTATTACCCTTGAAAAATCTTGATGAACCCATCTGTATGTCGATAATGAAGCATGATTTTGAGATTTCTCCTTTTAAGTCTAGATCTTCTAAGAAGCATAAGAAAGAGCCGAGTGCACCTTCTCTAGTTACACCAATTAATCCTAAGCTTGAAAATAAATTTTTTTTTACCATAAAATAAAGTTAAATTAAAGTGTCTCTTATCTAGTAAGTCTCTAGTAATCATTGTACTCTAGAATCAGGGTTGGTTAGATTGGTTTTCTTCAAAAAAATACCTTTTTACCCTAAGATGGTCTATGAGTTTTATCAACATGTAGAGTTTGTGTTTGATGAAGATGGTTTTGATTGGATAAGAAGTCATGATAAAGGACATATATTTGGTTTTTCATCAAAGAAATGGGATAATATTTTAGGTATTCCTCATGATGTAATTTTTTATGAATACCAATGCATCATTCTAGAAGCCAATGTTTTTTTTATATATGAGGATTCTCTTACTGTGATGATAGGATATGGCACAAGATGTCTATATTTTATCTCCCATGACAAAAGTCCATAAGACCAATATTTGTAGATATTTCATGTTACATATGTGTGAGATGACCAAGCCATCCTCAAGATGTAATTATTTGATTTACCTGAAAATGATTTCCACCATGTTGAAGGTCAAGGTCCTAGTAGGTGAGGATGATGAGTCTAGTATAGTCTATAGAGTTTTCTATCTTACCAGTGTTACTTGATCAAGAATGAGGATTCCCTGGAACCCTTGGAATAAATAGTGGGTTGGTTCTGAGAAATTATATGCTGAGTATAATACGATTGATCATCCAATCAAACAAAGGGATGAAGTTGATATAGGATTAGAGCCTGATGAAGTAGTTGAATACTCTAATGCAGATAAAGAAGAAACTATTGCTATGGAAGAAGAAAAGGAACCATCTAATGATGTGAGTATTGATCTAGAATTGTATCCCAAAAGTTCTCCCATTACTTTTAAGGCTCTTAATCCACCTAGAAAGTTTCCAAAAAGAGAAAAATTAGTTAAAAGTGATGAAGAAGAGAATGAGGTGTCTGGAGAGGAGCAATATAAGAGTTCCAAATCCACTGAAGATGGTGATGAAAATAATGATGAAGAAGAGGATGATGAAAATGGTGATAGGGGAAATAAGGATAAAGATGGTAGTGAAAGTGATGATGGATATGATTATGACCCTAATAGTGCTAGTGGTTTAATTAAGAGGAAGGAAGTGAAGATGCCTTCAGAGCTTCAGGATGAACTTGTTGAGGGGGATCAATCCCCATATGTTGAATTTTTTCATGAAGCTCCATCTATTGATGAAGTTGAGGCTAGCTCTTTTTCTACTTGTAAATAAATATATGATTCTTCTATGGATGATAAAATGGGAGTTATACCACTATGGAACATCATGAAATAGAATAATAGAAAAAATAGCTTATTGAGGAAGAATTTGGTAATTAATAATTAGTTGACTTAAATGTTCATAATACTCTTATGGATGAGAATGTGGAAGGTGTATCCACTGATGCTGTTCAAAAAAAGGATGTTTAGAAGCTATATAACCTAACTATTAGTACATTTTTATAAACTGAGTCTATCAGTGCTGTTGTTCAAAGCATAGATGATCAAAAATTAAAAGAAATACCATCACCTATTTTACAGTTTGTAACTGGATATAGTTATGATATTCTCAGAAATTTTGAGACAGTGATGGTTGTACCTACTATTGTGATTCCTCCAATAATTTATTCAGTAGTTGTTGAGGTTTTTGGGAGTTGGATTGATCCCATGTTTAAAGAATGGGGAAATTACTCCAATGATGCAAGGAGTCCAGCAAAAGAATGGTGGACCTAAAGATTGAATTGAAGACAATACTAAGGGATCCTTGATAACTCAAGTAGAATTTTATGGGCTATTAGAAAAGTTATCTTCTATCAGAACTCCTGCACCTACACCTACTCCATAACCATTTCATGTTCCAATTGATATAGTCACTGAAGTAGACTTGTATTATTTTGGTAAAATGTCGATGTTTGATTTTACTTTGAAGCTAAAGAACAAACCTCCTTAATAGAATTTCATCTATGATAAAGATGTAAGATACATTATCGAGTTGGTTATTCAACATATCCAAAAAAAGATGATGCATTAAATTTATGATATAGAGATTGAGAATAAGAAGAAAAGTAGTGAAATCAAATCCCTCAAGTATTTGATTGAAGAAATGAGATCTGTTTTTAAAGGTTCCATGAATGGAATCCTAAAATGTCTTGAGGATACATCTTCAGATTCTTCTGTTTATGATACTCCTCCTCCTCCAGTATTTAATTTTGATCAGTTAAGAAAAGTTTTCAGTGATGAGCTAAGAGCTGCTTAAACTAGTGCTTCCAAAAGTGTCACTAATCAGCCCCAAGTGACCTTGAGTAGGATTCAGTATAAATCAGATCATGTTCTGAAGTTGATTATCAGCAATTCCCATGACATGAAAGTTAACTGAGAAACCATTATCAAGGGTATTAGTTATTATATATCTTATATTTATACCAAGCATGAAATGGTTTCAAATTTCAAATTCTTGGCTGAAAATTTGAGAATGCCTCCTGTGACTCATGCTTTCAAAGAACAAGTAAGACAACTTAATGAGATGACTCTAGTTTTGAACTGTTTCAAGGAAGATAAATATTATTTATTTATTGAAATGTAAATAGGTGGAAAAATCATCATGTATTTTATAAATATCATGAATTTGTTTCTTTATGTTCATGTCCAATTAGTTGTTTCTCATGAAGAAGTTCCAATTACTCCTCAGTTGTCTCTCAGACAAGGAGTTTCTAGAGATCCTTTAGCTTCTTTTCCTACCTAATTTCTGCCTTTTCCAATTTATCCTACTCAAGATTTGATACACCTTAAACCAATTGTTATTGTGGAAAATCATCCTCAAAATATAGCTAGAATCTCATTCGGTTTTCTATCTATCTTACCTCAAGATGATCATGATGCCTTATATAAGAAGAAAGAGAAATCATGACTACAAATACAACTTTTATCAGTAATAAAAATTCCCTTTAACCACGCTAGAAAATCACCGTTAAATCCGGCGAAGATACGGGGGGGGGGGGGTACCCTTTATCAACGCTTCCGAAAGCACTGATAAATACCACTTTTATCAGAGCTTTCTTTTTAGCACTGATAAAAGTAAAAAATAATTAAAATAATTAAAAAAAATTTAAATTTTTTTAAAAAATTAGAAAAATCCTGCCAATCTGGGGGGGGGGGACTTTTATAACGCTTGATCCCCCTTTTAACAGTGCTTTCCATCCCCTCCAACGCCCGCACACACCCCCCTCTACCCTATATTAGCACTACACCCACCCCTTTATTAGCGCTAGCCCCCCAAATCCACCCCCATGCGCGTGCCCTTGCCTCCACCAAGATTTGATCTTGAGACCTCCCCCTTGCGCACCTAAAGCCTTTACCACTCTACCAAATTGATTTGTTCTCCAGTTAATGAAATCTCAATTTATTTATATATATATTATTTATATTTATTAATATAGTAATATATAGTTATATTAATATATATATATATATAGTTATATTAATATATATATTTATAGTGATATTAATATATATATATTTATTCATATATTAATATATATTTATATCTATTTATTTATAACTTTTTGGTTACATTTTTTTATTTGTATATTTATTCATATATTAATATATATTTATAAGATCAATTTTAAATACATTTATAAAATATGTTTTTGTGTGTGTTTAAAATAAATAAATAAATACATACATACATATATACAACACACACACACATATATTATATATGTGTATGTGTCAGTATAATTATACATATTTATATATATTTACAAATATTATATATTAATATGTATATACATATGTTATAATATATAGCTAATATATATCAGTTTGTTAATACAAACACATAGAAATACACACACACACACATTATATCGGTATATAAATATTCATATATGTGTGTTTTAAATAAAATGAATATTAGTTTTTCTTTAGATAAAGCTTATATATTGAGAAAAATATTTTATATATAAATATGTTTAATTATTTATATTTATAAATAAATTTTTATGAGTGAATATATAAAAAATATGTACATATAGTTATATATTTGATTATAAATAACAGTTCATTATAAAAAACCATAAAATTTTAAAGAAATAATATCAATATGAATGTAATACCTTGGAATAAATTCAGTCCCCACCAAAAAAGCCAATAATACCCCCTTAAACGAGGCTGAAAATCCACAAAATGTAAAAAAATTGGGGTATCCCGACTAAAAACTAAGTTTTGGAGGACTTATGGGCCTTTTTTAGCCTCGAAAAATCCTTTTCCTAGGTCCTCCCTAATCATAAGGGTGTAGAGATCATCATAGTATTCGATTTGATATGTGGTAGAGCTCAAACGGACACCCGGATCAAAAGTTATGGCCTTTTGAAGTTCGAGTTGCGTTTTAACATATTTTGGATCTTTCTTTCTTTATTTTTTATTTTTTTAGTCTTCAAATTGTTATTAAATGACTATTACTACATAATAATAAGAAAATTATTAATTAAAAATATTTTTTTAATTTTTTTATAAGCCATTTTCGCTAAATATCTTATATATTAAGTATATTAAGTGTAAATGTATATTTATACTTATCTAAAATATATTTAAAAATTATATATTATATTTATATCAGTATAACTATATTTATATATTTATATATTTATATATTATTTTTAATTATTTTTTTAAAGTTGACCCTTTATCAGCACTTTTAAAAAAACCGCTGATAAAGGCCCCCCTTTATCAGTGCTACTAAAAAAGCACTGATAAAGGGGATTTCTTTATCAGCACTTTTTCATTAGCACAGATAATGGTTGGCACCGAGAAAAAATATTTTTGTGGTAGTGAATCCAAAACTAAAGGTAAATAACCAATTGACCCCTCTGCAAAATCTTGAACCTTGTTTTTGTTGGCTTAAACCGTTTTTATTTGATGGGACTTGGTTTTTAATAAATTTTTGGTAATCATTTTGAATGCCTCTCATATTTCTTATTATACGTTTTTATCCTTATTTTTAAATAGATTTTATTTACCTTTTTTATAATCCAAAAAGGGGGAGAATTCCTATGAAATATTGAGAAATTTATGGAATCTATGATTTATTATAGTACTGTTTCTATGTTATCTTCGATACTATCTATTTTTAATCTTTCTATTCATGATCCTATCCTTTGATACTTAATATTTTCTTATTTTCCTTTGATACCATCTACACTTACTGGTAATTCTATATTCTAATTCTAATTTATACTATCTTGTATATCATGTTTAATCTTTTGTAATACATTTGATGCATTGATTTTTTTAAAAGGGGGAGATTGTTGACCTACTAGTTTTAATGATCACAAAATCATGATTCTAATGGTATTAATGAATTTCATGTTTCTTTAAAAGTAATCTATATAATGAAATAGGTGATAAAAATTTCTAAGTAAAACAAAACATTTAGATTGGCATTTCCAAATTGAGACACCATTTTCCATGACTCGACACCATCATAAAAATCACACTATGTACGAGTTACTGCCAGATGAGGTACCATCAATGTAATACCACAAAAATAGAATTTTGGATAATTCTAACACACCATCCGACCACACACTTATAGAACATACACTACTAGTTGGGACACCACCAAAATAGTGGAAATTTGGCTAAGTCTAAGAAAACTCTAGTGTCATGCCGCTAGAACAACATACCGTTAGAAGATGACACTATCAAACATTGAGACACTACCAGTCTAAGACACCTTAACTACTATTTTCTTAACTTATCTTTTTGAATCACATTATTCTAACAAATATATTTATTGAAGTTTATTCCATTTAAAATTTTAATGATTCTCTCTTAAATGATCGATATAAAGCATTGAAGAGAGAGTTTGGATGTTCTCTACGAGGAAGTAACTAATCTGAATATTCTTCTTGCTGCTTCTAATAATGGTGTGGCACACTCCCTCATATAGTAGAGAGATGAAATAGTAGATGATATTGACTAATAGTAAGTTGAGATATCTAAATTCCTAAATAGACATAGAGATGAACCTAATCGCAAACAAGAACAACTCACCTACTGAAACATTCAACTGGAAGATGAACTATACATTCACACTTGGTGCTTTCATCTAGTGAAAGAACCAGAGTTTGGGACGCTCTATTTTCCTAATGTTTTCAATAGAACCCAACTCAAGCTTCACTTTAGAATCAAATAAAGAGTCACAATTATCATTTAAATAGACTGATCATTCTTAAACTCTACACTTTTATATTGCTTTATTCTGTTTATTTTTATCAAATTTTGAGCATTGTGTGTGAATACTCCATTTACCACACGCACATGGTCTCCTATTCTAAAATGTAAGATACTCAATATCTTCTCAAACACTTTTCATATTTGTTTCTCCCACATATAAGAGTGGTAAAGGGCCTTCTGTGTCCAGTTTAGTTTTTTCTCCCATATATATCTATGGAAGAGGTCGTGTGTGACCTGGAAAGTTGTAAACTATTACAAAACCTGATCCAAGTTGAGGATAATATTGTTTATTTTAAATAAACTAATTGGTGGTGGGTGATCACCAAGTTGAGAGGACTAAGTCTCAACTTGAGATTGAATTTCTTGTATTCATTCTTTCCACTGTGTGCTTTAATTTTTTTACTTTATTTATTCTTTAAAACTGAAAAATGTTTTAACTGTAAACAAAAAATATACTTTGATAGTATATCTTAATTTGTGTTCATATTGTATTTCGATCAATTAAATTGATTTATAAGGATCAAATAATATTGTATATTATTCATTTGAGACCTAATAAATATTTAGATAAACTTTTGAAAGATTTAGATATATATCATACTACATATTTTGATAAACTGGTTCGTATTTAATCATTTGGTTGATTTAAAAATAATCTATTTTAGACAAAAAAATTATTAGGTATTCAATTCACCCCCTCTTGAGATACTCACTCCTACCATCAATATATTATGGTTATAGAAAACACTTGCACTTCATTGGTTTTATTAAATACTATCACATTTAAAATACTATTAAGTATCATTATTGTTGATAATATAACCATTGAACAATGATCATATGATTAGTATAAATACAGGGTGTCAAAAAATCCAATTGACACAGAAAAAAGAAGCGATGACATCAACCAGTAGAACCATACCCTATGAAGTCCATTTATTTGAGATTCTTAGAGAGATAACATCATTGGTATTTTTCGTTAACTAAGCCCAATCTATGATCTGACAACTTAATCATGAGTGAAACCATTTACAGGAGAAGTTCAAGTTCTTAGAGATCATATCCCAAACCATGTACGTTGAACCACCACATGAAATTATCAGCATCGTGAACCTTACCCATATAGAATTTTATGATGTATTAAAGGGATAAATATCAAGACAATAATAATATGAATATATATATTATCTTTTCAATAGAATAATGGTTATATTTACTTCATATTGTTACTTTATTTTTTTATACAATAAAAAAAATTGTATTTTTGGGTAATATTCATATTCAATTAAAGAATTTATTTTAATGAATTAATGGTTTTTAAATAAATAATATTTTAATAAAATATTATTATGAAATTATTTTTATCAAATATAAATTATCAAAAAAAATTTGAATTCAAATGTAAATTTTATAAGGGTTCAAAAACTATTACTATAAAAAAACCTATAATTTCTCAATAAATATAGATTATTATTTTAAAAGTGAAAATTAACATATTTATAAAATTATTTGGATAAAAAATATTATTTTTGGAATCAAAACCTTGAAATTAACCAATAGTGATTTTTTCATAATTTTCTGAGTTAGTCGAATTTTCAGGTAAAAATTAAATACGCTATAAATATATAGTGTGTATTATGACATAATAATGACCTAAAAATGATGTAATAAATACTATAAAGGGTATACATGACAAAATATATGTTTACCCTTTAATATAATGTGATTTTTACTTTATTTTATTAATTTTATGTATCCTTTAAAAATCCTTCAAAACCTATAATATATTTTAAGGTTTTCAAATCATTTCTTTAAATACATGACTCAATTCCACATTAGCTAGGGTAATATTTAAATAATTTAGGCCCTTGAAATAATGAAAATAACTCCCCTTTTGTAGAAACCATGGTAAGGTTTTTGGTTTTGGTTATTTTATTATATAGTGTGAAAAACTTAAGTTTGGGAAATAATAAAGAATTCTACACCCATTTCCTATATAAAACCACCAAATATCACATTTATCTTCACTCAAAAACCTTGGATCACATACATAATATTCCCTAACATTTCTATAGTCCTAAAAATTTTCCCCCAAGATCTCAAGAATCTCATTCCAAGCATTTGGAATCCACCTCTCAAGGTAAGGGATCTTTTCCTTCTCTTCTTTGTTCAAGTATCTTCATTATCTTATGCTTATTTTCTCAAATTACTAAAGTTAGTAAATGTTCTTACATATCACCCTTACCTACCTTATGATTTATAAATAATTATAGATCCCTTTTACTACAATTAATAATTCCCATGAATATTTATACACCCCCATTATGCTGTCAAAATTTCACCATGATTTTACATGATAAGAAAATGTGTAGTGAATACCCATACCCATTTAATGTCAAGGGTGTTCACCTTTATAAACTTATAATTATTTGATTTTAGACTCATATGTATTTATTCCACACACCTTGATCATGTAATAAAATGTAAAGAAAAATTATTCCATGTCATATGATCTATGTGGCACACTTATTCATGTGAATGAAATGAAAGTGATGGGTGTGACTAGAATTATATAGAACTCCAATGAATTGGGTAATATTTTTGTCTCATGAGATTTCATGTAATGGATCAGATAGTGAGCCTAATACATCATGGGACTTTTTACATCATGATGTCTTGTCAGTTGTCCTTGAGATATGTTTATGATTCCATGTTTTTAGTTGTTGCCATATTTCCCACGTTGGCTTCATGTTATCATGAATTATCATGCCTCAATATTCATGTTTTTGATTCTCAACCATTTTATGACTCATTGATATGCCTATTTTATAACATGCAATACTTCCTTTATGTTATTACATTTTTATTCCATTACTAGGTTTTGTATCTAACCCTTTCTTATGTATATCCCCAAGTTATCCCGTGTAGTTTTAAATATGAAGGATTAATATGAGCATGTTAAGGAAGTTTTCAATAAATATAATGTATTATCTATTTTAAGTTGTTACATAATGTACCTAATTCCCAAATATACTAGAATTATCGATCTTTTGGGTTTATTATGTCTAATATTATGTAATAAATCATGGATTAATGTTTAATAAAGAGTCAGGTTCTCATAATTGGTATCAAAGGGAGGTTTTGTTATTTTTGGGATTAAGATTAGAGTACTCTAGAGAAAACCTTATGGATAAGACTAAATATTAGAATACATCCCAAAATTTTGGTAATGTATAGATTAAGTTGTTTACACAAAAAACATACTTTTTTAGATACTACAAGTAGATGTGGCTCAAACACAAGTGTATATAGGGGTGAAAAATAAAAACACTATGTTGAGATGGAATCAACAATAAACTGGTGCATGATAATGGGCCTTGCTGCACAACTGGTTTGAAACTCCCTGGTAATATTCTTTGGTAAATTCACAGGCTCATTAAAACCCATTATTAAGGGAATAAAGAATGCCAATAAGTGTCTATGTTATCAAATAGATCATAGATAACATATATTGAAGCCTATAAATTTCTAAGTTATGGAATAAATATCATTTATAAGTCTTCCCTTTAATTTAAATGATTTCCCCCTTAATTTTTAATAGTTTAAAAGTAATCATATCTAATTTTACCTTTATTCTAGATAATGTAAAAAAATAAAAGGAACTGAGTAAACAAATAATGTGAGGGGCAATGTGATGATTGAACAAACATGATGCCAGATGGGAGGTCGAGTAGGATATTTTTTGATTATGAAAAACCAGTTATTAAAGATCATAGTTAACAAAAGTCACTTATTTGAGTCCTCAAATACATGAAGTAAATTTAAGATGACATCTCAAGGAAGTTCATCTGATAAAAATGACTAGGTAAAGAAGACCCAATTTCCTTTTTGAAAAGAGTGTGGATGGAGGCACCAAGGGAAATGTCACAAATGAACTAAGAGATGTTTTAAGTTTGAAAATATAGGGAAAAAACTATACAATTTCCATGTAAAAATGTATAATGTAATGGATGTAAAATAAATTCAATCTAAAGAACCATATACAATTCTATGTCATAAATGTGGAGAAGTCATACATTATCTTAGACAATGCTATATGCAGAAGGATGACAAGAATGATGACCATCATCAATCTAAAATATTGAGCAAACAAGGAAAGTACTATGCTGATATGGATCATGATGAATGAAGTAAATGTAACCTATACTCCATATTAGGGTATATCGTGTTGTATTTCAATTCATGCCCTATTATCATATTTTGTATGTTTTTTGAGAACATCAAGTCACCACATAAAATGATTTTATATCATCAGGGAAAAATTCTATGATTATGTATCACATGTTGAAGTCTATGAAAATGTTATTATTTAAAACAATATCAGTTTTCTCAAAAGAAATTTTATGTAATTCTAGTTATGGATTGGATTTCCTTATATATATCCAATATAAATTGTTGTGATAAATAAATCACTCTCTGTATTAGGAATATTCCTACAATTTTTTACAAATGCAAGAAGATTAAAGATTCTTCTTTAGCACCAAAATCTCAATAATAGATATTATTTCCCTATGAGAAATAATATCTGGCTCAAATTATTGAGTATAATGAAAACATCATCTTTGAAGACATTCCCATTTTACGGGAATACACTAATGTGTTTCCTATAATAATTGTCCTGTATCTCTCATAAATGATCCATTAAGTTCATAATTGAACTTATACCTGGACCAAATAACATCACTAGGGAATTTTATCATAAGAAAAGAGATACCTGTGGACCCTTTAAAGAAAGAAACAATTAAAGGATAGATGAGGCCAATATCTATGACATAAATACTTAGTTTCCTTGGATTATCTGGGTATTATCGTCGATTTATGAGAAATTTCTCATGATTATTAAACCCTATATCCAAGATAACTTAGAAGGGAGTCAAGTTTGTTTAGAACAATGAATGTGAAGATAACTTCAAGGAGTTGAAAATGAGGTTTATCCCTACACTTGTACTCACACTACCCACAAGTGGAGAACTTTTCATAGATTTAAACGATTCTTTGAAGAAGGGATTGAGCTGCATGTTAATTGATAATGAAAAATTGATCTTCTATGCTTCAAGGAAAATTAATGTTCTTGAATTAAACTACCCAATATATGATCTGAAGTTGGATTCAGTGATCTTTTCATTGAAAATATCATGGAATTATCTCTTTGGGGATAAGTGTAACGCCCCAGGTAAATAAAGAATATGAAATTTTTATATTTATCCATATTTGTGAATAAAATTTTAATATTAATTTAGAGGTAACACTATGCTGGATAATGTACCCAATACGCAACAACGAGTTTCTTGGAAATCTTACGTTGCACTCTAATAATAAAATAATATTATTTTAAATGGTAGTTAACGCCTAGCTGTTGTAATGGTGGGAATGAACAGAACTAACTAAAAAATGATTATATATATTTGTTAAATATTTTTACATCTATCCAATAAATTCTAGAGTCTTAAAATTCAAATGAATCCAATTTTAAGAATAAATACTCTAATATTTTTTTAAAGATTGTTTTACCGCCTTTTGATGGCAATTTTTTTTAAATATAACTTTTAACAATTTTATAAGCTATATTTTTTAAAATAAACTTATAATTTATTATTGGGACATTGAAATTTACTTTTGATAAATTTTTGGTATTTTTCTGACAATGTTCATTTTTTAATGAATAGTGAAAAATACTGCATTTTACATCAAAACTGCTTTTTCATCTAATTTAATTATATGGTTAGATTATATTTTTAATTGGTTTTAAAGTTTAATTAGATTATATTTTTACCATTTAATCCAATGGTGGTCATTATAATTAATTTCACTTTGGAATTGGTCATGAACAAGGACCAAACTTTTCATAGATATTGTTTCAAAAAAACCCCGCTATTTGTTTTGACAACGTGAATTATTTTTAAATTAATTATTGAAATTTATATGTTTGGAATTTGGTAAAATTTATTCCATATTTGGAATCATTAGGTCTAAATTATTTAATTAAGACTCTTTTGTTTTTGGACATTATGAATAGTAACGTCAGTAATTATCTTAAATTATCTTTATTATTTAGTAATCGGGTAGTTAAGGATAATAAAATAATATAATAATAATAAAAAATGACCCAAAAAAGTGTCCTAATTCTACTGGTTGTGTCATTTCCGACAATGGGATGCCTTGTTCCAAACTTTGGGACCCCATGTAATCACTTTTGGGTGATAGTGACACTTTATCATTTTATTTTTATAGGAAGGAGAATATTACTAAAGAATGTATCACCCGAGTAAAACATTTTTAGTTTTGTATACATAAATTATCTATTGGACTATAAATATTAATTGGAAAGATAAAATGATATTCTACATCATAGTATTTTTTTATAATTTTTAGACATTAAATAAAATAAATTATTTATGACATCATGAAGATGCAGCGATTACCTCATTAATGAACGATTTAAATAAAATGAAAAGATAATGTAAAATATAAGACATACACTTGTCAAAGACCTATTGTATGAGTAAATTTAGAACCCTTATCACCTTATACAAGAAATATATCAATGTGGAATATTTAAAATCTGAAACTAATTTTAATATAAAGTAACATTTTATAACTTTCCAAGAGTGCCCCTCCTCTCCTCTTATAAAAGCCCCCCACCTCTACCTCTTTACACACACCTCCAAAGCCATTGGCTCAGACAAACTCTGCTCATTATATCTCTCCTCATCCCTATATTCATTCTAAAAGCCGTACCTTAGGCAGAAAGATTTTCAAGAAACCTTTTTGGTTCAAACCAAGAGGAGTTACCCGATTTAAAGGTAAAGACTTCTATGATGTTCTTTTTTTTTATTTTGTTTCTCCAAACCAATAAACTCTTTTTATTACTTTATTTTGTTACAAAAAAAGTATATTCAACATACTAGGATGTTATTATAAGAATTATTCTATCTACACTTACACACACATCGGTATAATGGTTAAAGAACAAACAGTTTCTGTGGATGACGAATTACTGCCTCACGAAACGATGATTGTTCAATATTATTTTAACACCTTTAAAGGTGGACATTATTATGTCACTGTATTTTATATATATGTTATTTATGTTTTATATATTCTTCTGTATTTTATATTTAAAACATACTTTTATTCTTTGCATGTAGTGCAAATGCGATAATTTCATATGAGGAAGTGTGGACTACCGCCCCCTCAAGGGATGTGACTCGTTCATGCAATACATGGAATATATAAAGAATGAAATTAATGAACTTATGTGACCTATATAAAATATATATTATACTATAATTATAATATATATATATATATCTCAATTATTTTTAATTCCATTAATATGAAAAAAATAAAAGTAGTGTTCATGCGTACGTACGGCCTACCGTCTCCATGAACGGTGCATTTCATTTCTTTTTATCTACAAATGTTATGGAATAGTATAAAATGAATATATACTGGATATATATGATATTTAAATCATTAATAATATTATAGAGATGATGTACTTATAACTACATGGACAATTATTTTCAAACAACTTCATTTTTGACTCATGTACCAAACATCAACAAAAACATCTGATATGGACTCACATAATTAACTAATTATTATAACATTATAATATGTGATATTAATGGAATAATAAACTTTAAAGTATGTCCTTAAGAAATTAAAAATTTAATTTTTTTACTATTTAGGAATATAAACAAACGAACAAGACAAGTCAGACTTGAGGTAAGGGATCCAACCTCTCTCTTTCTTTTCAAGTACCCTCTTTTATGTCATTGCTTTTAGGATACATGTTATTATATTGGAGGATGTTCTTTTATATTCATCCTACTGTAATTTTTATGTTAATATTATGAGATACCATCTCTTACTCTCATCAATTCATTTTAAGAATGTTTAAGTGACGCTGTTAGGCTGCCGAATTTTTATAAAGGATCCTACCTCTATCTTTCTTTTTATGTACTCATTTTTATGTAAATTAATTTAATATCCTATTTATTATGTTGGGGAATGTTATTTTATATTCCTATTGCTGTAAATTTTATTTTAATATGATTAAAGACCCTATTTGATCTCATCAATCCATTTTTTGAAGTTTTATGTGGCGCCGTTAGGCTGCCGAATTTTAATAAGGGGATTTTCATCTCACTTGTTATTCCCGTGAGATTCATGCCACATTTTCCACTATTTTTTTTTTGTGGTGTATGTACTGACCATTATTTTACTATTTTTATAATATACTATCATTTATGGGTATTTACATCTTCATTGTATGACCCTTCTTTCATGTGGTGTACGTTTCGAAAGTTTCCCAAATCGGTAAGGGAACCTTTCACACTCCTCTTTTTAAAAGACTTATTTTGTTATGTCTTTTAATTTACATATTTTTATGTTGGGATATGTTATTATATATCCTTATTGATGTAAATTTTATGTCCAAGTGATGAGATACCATTTTATCTCTCATCAACTAATTTTATGAATTTTAAAGTGACACCATTAGGCTGTCGAATTTTACCATGGGAACTTCTTAACCCAATTTCGATTTCTTTGGTTTCAACATGTAGTTATTGAATATGTCATACTTTGAATATGTTTGAATGTCCTTTTATTGTTTTAAACTTAATATCAACTTATATTGGGTGTATTTATATTTGTCATACATAATTATGAGATTGATTTATCCTTAATTTAAGGATACCTTCTTTATAATGGATTTCATCTCATTTTACATTTCTATTGAGACTTCAGTGTTGTTATGAACCAGTTCACTCTTATATGGTGTATATACTTTCCTTTGGAATATTATATCAAGAATCCCTTTAATCTCATGATATTATAAAGTTCTGATTAAATGTTATTCCTCAACTATTGTATTCAAGTGTCTCTCATTTTGTTAAAAACCCTTTAACTAAAATATCATTTTAAATGTTTTAATGATTTATTCTTATAAATATTTCTCATTAATATGCATGTTTTCAAAATTGTTTTAAGGATTTATTTATATGGATATTAATGGTTTAAAATGTTTAAATCTTCAAAGTGGTATGGGACACTTTGATTCAAAAATATATTTATTAAATGTTTTAAATGGTTTTGAAAATGGTTTTTAGAATGGATTCATTATTTCAATATCTTAAAATGTTATATTGTTATTGCAATGTGGGAATGTTATCTTTACTTTATGCTTAAGTTATGTGTTATGATTATGTTATGGTTCTTGGGAATTGTTTATGAAGACGGGTGCTTCCGTGATAAACTAAGGGCGGGTGAGCCCGATATAGCTCTTCAATGCATTGGGTAACGCGAAGGAGTTAAATGTTAAGGTTTCTCTGAATATATTTAGGGAATATTCTATGATGGGTATTCTAGACGTAACCATGAGGGTTACTCCCTACGTAAGAATGTTATGAATGCCTCAAGTTACCTTTATGTCTAATGATTTCTTTGATTTATTCATGATTTGATGAGGTATGTTAAAATGATTATGTTTTATGAGTAAAGTATGATTTCATACATGGAATAATGTTTTCATTTCATACTTTTATATCCCTTATTGAGCTTTTTATGCTCATCCCAAGTTTTTGAAATGTTTTTCACAGGTCAAGGGAAAGGTACATGATGTGATGATAATGTCAAAGAAGTGTCAAGAAAGAATCTATGGTTTATTTTAAATATGTTTCTGTTAATGGGAAAAATGAGTACTATATTTTAAGAAACCAATTTTTTTAAATGTGGAATGTAATGCATGATTTATGATCTAATTATATAAAACTCTAAACCTGAAAAGATCCTCAATGTGTATTCTTGAAATAACTCAAGATTAAGTATCTTTTAAGGCTGGGGCCTTATAGTTGGTATTAGAGGTCGGTTTAGATAACTTTAGAGGTTAGAGTGTTGTTTAAGCATAAGTGAAAGGTTGTGTATAATCACAATGGTTATTATATTAGATAGAGTCATTATTATTTATGAAAGTTGGAATGAGTTTTAGATAACTTGGATAATTATATCTTATTGTTTATCTTCATCTTTAGTACACGATGATTTTGTTGATATACTCACACTGAACTTTTTGGTTTTAGTAAATGGATGGATATAGCGGGAACCAAAGTGACAATGGGTTTGAAGGAAAATGTGGTGGTTCTCTGATTAAGAGACTGGATGAAATGGGGGATTCAATGAGAAATCTCATGGTTATTCTAAACCAACTATCAGGAGTCATGATCAACCACTTGAACCTTGGTGAGTTCTCTAATGCATCACATACGGGAAAACCAACTAGATGTGGAAGTTCAGGTAATAATAATAAAGGTAACCATTAGGGTTTATATGATCCTTACTTTTGAGGAAATTATGTGTTACTATATGTTATGATGGAATATGAACAACATGAGATAAAATTGAGGTTAAATTATGTTATGGTTATTTTTGAAGATTTTATCACTTTTTGGGGAATGTTATAAGAATTATGTAGTTTTGGAAAAAGGACAACACGTAGACCGTGTGACAACCTGTCACGTCGGACGAAGCTACGAGAATCAAACCCACAACCAAAGTGCGACTGGTATTTATCGCCTACCACTAGACTACCTAAAGTCCCTGGTTATTTTGAATAATTCTTTTTAGTTAGATGATCTTATGAATCTAGAATATGTTGATTTAGGGTTATCTATGGAAATTATTAACCTATCATGGAGGATATGTGATTAGGTTAATTAATTTTCAGTATGAGACTTTAAGAGTAACTAATGTTATTTGGAGATAAATGTTAAGGTTTGTCTTGGAAGACTATGTGATTAAATACTTTAGATATTTTGGTTTCAATATTAGTTTTGATTACTTTGAAGAATTTTATGGATAAATGTTTATTGAATGGTCTTTGTTGAACTTTGGGTATTGTTTGACAAATTTTGGAGATTAAGAATATATATTTTTTTATATAAAGGATTATCCTTTTTGGGTATTATCTGATCTTGTACTAACCTTTTTGGTTTTTGTTTTGGTTAAGGTCTAAAGAAATGGGAATTATATAGTTCTCTTTTTTGGATTAGGTTATTCTCTAGAAGTTGATTATAATACTCTTAATGTGATCAAGTCTTCCTAAATACTCATCTTTTGGAGAAAATATGAGTTTGTGTAAGAAATCTAGTAAAAGTTGAAAGTCAACATGACAAGTAAGTATATTTACTTATGATTTAGTTAAGCTCATAAATAAATTCCTCAATGAAAAGTAACTTAAAACTAAAATTTCTTCAGTTAACTTTTCCTACTGGGGAATCAAATACCGTTTAACCCATCACAAGTTTGTGATTTTCTGGTGGTTAACATTCTCCTAAACATGTTTTCAATCACTCTCCCTAAGAACATGGCCCTTTTTTTTCTTCCATATCCATTTTTTCCTACATGAAATCCTAGTATGGGTAAACTCGGGTGACCTTGGTACTTCTATTTATTTCTTTTAAAGTGATAGTTTTACAGACTCTTGTTCCGATGTGGGACTTTCAAAGAAGTTTTTGAGCCCAATTTTAAAATTGCGAGGACGTAATTCCCAAAATGGGGGAAGGATGTAACACCCCGAGTAAATAAATAATATGAAAATTTTATATTTATCCATATTTGTGAATAAAATTTTAATATTAATTTAAAGGTAATGCCATGCTGGATGACATACCCAATACGCAACAACGAGTTTCTTGTAAATCTTATGTTGCACTCTAATAATAAAATAATATTATTTTAAATTGTAGTTAACGCCTTGCCGTTGTAATGGAGGGAATGAACCGAACTAATTAAAAAATGATTATATATGTTTTTTAAATATTTTTACATCTATCCAATAAATTTTAGAGGCTTAAAATTCAAATGAATCCAATTTTAAGAATAAATACTCTAATATTTTTTAAAAGGTTGTTTTACTGCCTTTTGATGGAGAACCTTTTTTAGATCTAAATTTTGACAATTTTATAAGCTTTATTTGTCAAAATAAACTTATTATTTATGATTGGGATATTGAAATTTATTTTGGATAAATTTTTGGTATTTTTCTGACAATGTTCATTTTTTAATGAATAGTGAAAAATACTGCATTTTACATCAAAACTGCTTTTTCATCTAATTTAATTATATGGTTAGATTATACTTTTAATTGGTTTTAAAGTGTAATTAGAATATATTTTTACCTTTTAATCCAATGGTGGTCATTATAATTAATTTCACTTTGGAATTGGTCATGAATAAGTGCCAAACTTTTCATAGATATTGTTTCAAAAAAACCCCGCTATTTGTTTTGACAATGAGAATTATTTTTAAATTAATTATTGCAATTTATATGTTTGGAATTTGGTAAAATGGATTCCATATTTGGAATCATTAGGTAGAAATTATTTAATTAAGAATATTTTGTTTTAGGACATTATGAATAGTAATAACAAAAATTATCTTAAATTGTCTTGATTATTTAGTAATCGGGTAGTTAAGGATAATAAAATAATATCATAATAATAACAAATGACCCCAAAATGTGTCCTAATTCTAATGGTTGTGTCATGGACGACCATGGTATGACTTGTTCCAAACATTGGGACCCCATGGAATCACTTTTGGGTGAAAGTGACACTTTATCAATTTATTTTTAACGGAAGGAGAATATTACTAAAGAATGTATCACCCGAGTAAAACATTTCTAATTTTGTCTACATAAATTATATCTTGGACTATAAATAGTAATTGGAAAGATAAAAATATATCCTATATCAAAGTGTTTTTTTTATAATTTTTAGACATTAAATAAATTAAATTATTTATGACATCATGATGATGCAGAAATTACCTCATTAATGAACTATTTAAATAAAATGAAAAGATAATGAAAATATAAGACTTACACTTGTAAAAGACCTATTGTATTAGTATATTTCGAACCCTTATCACCTTATCCTAGAAATATATCAATGTGGGACATTTAAAATCGGAAACTAATTTTAATATAAAGTAACATTTTATAACTTTCCAGGAGTGCCCCTCCTCTCCTCTTATAAAAAACCCCCACCTCTACCTCTTTAAAAACACCTACCAAGCCATTGGATCAGCCAATCTCTACTCATTTTATCTCTAATCATCCCTCTATTTATTCTAGAAGCATTACCTTAGGAAGAGAACTCTTCAAGAAACCTTTTTGGTTCAAACCAAGAGGAGTTACCCGATTTAAAGGTAAAGACTTCTCTAATGTTCTTTTGTTTTATTTTGCTTCTCCAACCCCCTAAAATATTTTTATTACATTATTTTGTAACAAAAACAGTATATTAAATATACTAGGATTTTTTTATAATAAGTATTCGAGCTAAACATACACACACATCGGTCTAATGGTTAAAAAACATATTGTTTCTGTGGATGGCGAATTACTGCCTCACGAAACGATGATTGTTCAATATTCTTTTAACACATTTAAAGGTGGAAATTATGATGTCAATGTATTTTATATATATGGTATTTATTTTTTATAAATTATTATGTATTTTATATTTAAAACATACCTTTATTCTTTTCAGGTTGTGCAAATGCGATAATTTCATATGAGGAAGTGTGGACAACCGCCCCCTCAAGTGATGTGACTCATTCATGAAATACATGGAATATATAAAGAATGAAATTAATGAACTTATGTGACCTATATAACAAATATATTATACTATAATTATAATATATATATCTCTCAATTATTTTTAATTCCATTAATATGACAAACAATAAAAATAGCGTCCATGCGTACGTACGGCCTACCGTCTCCATGAACAGTGCATTTCATTTCTTTTTATCTCAAAATGTTATGGAATAGTATAAAATGAATATTTACTGGATATATATGATATTTAAATCATTAATAATATTCTGTATATGATGTAATTATAACTACATAGACAATTATTTTCAAGCAAGTTCATTTTTCACTCATGTACCAATCATCGACAAAAACATATGATACAGACTCACAAAATTAATTAATTATTATAACATTATAATATGTGATATTAATTTAATAATAAACTTTAAATGAGGTACTTAAGAAATTAAAAATTGAAAAAAGTTTATTATTCAGGAATATAAAGAAACAAACAAGACAAGTCAGACTTGAGGTAAGGGATCCAACCTCTCTCTTTCTTTTCAAGTACTCTCTTTTATGTCATTCCTTTTATGCTCCATGTTATTATATTGAAGGTTGTTATTTTATATTCATACTAAATTACTTTTTATTTTAATATTATGATATACCCTCTCTTACTCTCATCAATTCATTTTAATAATGTTTAAGTGGCACCGTTAGGCTACCAAATTTTTGTAAGGGATCCTACCTCTCTCTTTCTTTTTATGTACTCTTTTTTATGTAACTTACTTTAAGCTCCTCTTTATTATGTTGGGGGATGTTATTTTATATTCCTATTGATTTAAATTTTATGTTAATATGTTGATAGACCCTATTTGATCTCATCAATCCATTTTTGGAAGTTTTATGTGGCGCTGTTAGGCTGATGAATTTTAATAAGGGGATTTTCATCTCACATGTTATTCCCCTGAGATTCATGCAAAATTTGCCACTATTTATTTTTTGTGTGGTGTATATACTGCCCATTATTTTAATATTTGTATAATATACTCTCATTTATGGATATTTACATCTTCATTGTATGAACCTTCTTTCATGTGGTGTATGTTTCGAAAGTTTCCCAAATCGGTAAGGGAACCTTTCACACTCCTCTTTTTAAATGACTTATTTTGTTATGTCTTTTAATTTAAATCTTTTTATGTTGGGATATATTAGTATATATCATTATTGATGTAAATTTTATGTTCAAGTGATGAGATACCATTTTCTATCTCATCAACTAATTTTATGAATTTTAAAGTGACGTCATTAGGCTGTCGAATTTTACCAAGGGAACTTCTTAACCCAATTTCGATTTCTTTGGGTTCAACATGTAGTTATTGAATATGTCATCCTTTGAATATGTGTGAATTACCTTTGATTGTTTTATACTTAATATCCACTTATATTGGGTGTATTTATATTTTTCACACATAATTATGAGATTGATTTATCCTTAATTTAAGGATACCTACTTTATAATGGATTTCATCTCATTTTACATTTATATTGAGACTTCACTGTTGTTATGCACAGATTCAATCTTATATGGTGTATATATTATCCTTTAGAATATTATATCATGAATCCATTTATTCTCATGATATTATAAAGTTCTGATTAAATGTTATTCCTCAATTATTGTATTCAAGTGTCTCTCATTTTGTTAAAAACCCTTTAACTAAAATACCATTTTAAATGTTTTAATGATTTATTATTATAAATATTTCTCATTAATATCCATGTTTTAAAAATGGTTTTACGGATTTATTTATATGTATATTAATGGTTTAAAATTTTAAAAGCTTCAAAGTGGAATGGGACACTTTGATTCAAAAATCTCTTTATTAAATGTTTTAAATGGTTTTGAAAATGGTTTTTAGAATGGATTCATTATTTCAATATCTTAAAATGTTATATTGTTATTGCAATGTGGGAATGTTATCTTTCCTTTATTCTTAAGTTATGTGCTATGATTATGTTATGGTTGTTGGGAATTTTTTATGAAGATGGGTGGTTCTGTGATAAACTAAGGGCAGGTGATCCCGATATAGTTCTCTAATGAATTGGGTAACACGAAGGAGTTAAATGTTAAAGTTTCTCTGAAGAGATTTAGGGAATATGATGTGATGGGTATTCCAGACGTAACCATGAGGGTTACTCCCTACGTAAGAATTTTATGAATTCCTCAAGTTACCTTTATGTCTTATGATTTCTATGATTTATTCATGATTTGATGAGGTATGTTAAAATGCTTATGTTTTATGAGAAAATTATGATTTCATACATGGACTAATGTTTTCATTTCATACTTTTATATCCCTTACTGAGATTTTTATGCTCATACCAAGTTTTTGAAATGTTTTTCACAGGTAAAGGGAAAGGTACATGATGTGATGATAGTGTCAAGGAAGTGTCAAGAAAGAATCCATGTTTTATTTTAAATATTTTTCCGTTAATGGGAAAAATGAGTACTATATTTTATGAAACCCCTTTGTTTAAATGTGGAATGTAATGCATGATTTATGATCTAATTCTCTAAAACTCTAAACCTAAAAAGATCCTCAATGTGTATTATTTAAATAACTCAAGATTAAGTATCTTTTAAGGCTAGGGCCTTATAATATGTGTGAAATATATACGAATCATAAGAGCCTCAAGTATATAGTCACACAAAAAGAGGTGAATATGCACCAGTGAAGATGGATAGAGATGATCAAGGACTATGAATTCTCAATACACTACCATCCTAGGAAATTTAATAAAGTGAATGATTCTCTAAGTAGAAAATATCTAACAATTCTATTGTTAATGAGAATTGAGAAGGATCTTATCTTCTTAGACTTGAAAAGGATGGGCATGAGAATCATAAAGGAAGGAACATTATCAATACTTTCGCAAATTATTGTTCAATCATACATTATATATATTATAAAGGATGATAAAAGGGATAATGTGATAATTCATAATAAAGTGGAATCCATAAGAAAAGGTAAATCCTTAGAGTTCAATGTTAATGAAGGATTTTTGAGATTTGGGTCATGACTATATAAACCATCAAATCCTAAGTTAAAGATGAAGTTTTTGGATGATTCACATTTCTCGATCTTCTTTATCCATCACAAAAGCATGAATATGTATCGAGATCTCTGACATCACTATTGGTTGGATAATATGAATAAGGAGATCATAGAATATACTCAAGATATCTTGTATGTTATCAAGTGAAGGAAGAGAGAAAAAAATCCAAGGGGATGACACAACCACTACCCATACCTACATGTAAATGGGAAAACATCACCATAGACATTATTACTGGTCTTTTAAATAAATCAATAGGAAATAATGCTACATGGGTTGTGGTGGATCAAATTACAAAGAATAATCACTTAATTTCAATTCAAGAGGACTTATCACTCAATAAATTTTCATGGATATACATTAGAGAAGTGGAGAGGCTACTTAGAACACCATTATCTATTATATCATATCTAGACCCAAGATTTAACTCTATGTTTTATAAGGGTCTCCAAAATTATTTAAATACTATGTTAAACTTCAGCATGGATTATAACCCTCAAACTAATGGCCAATATAAAAAAACTATATAGACACTCGAGGACATGTTGAGAACATCCTCAATTGAATTCAAAGGAGGATGGAACCAACATCTTCCTCTAGTTGAGTTAAATTACAATAATAGTCTCCACTCAATCATCCAAATATATCCCTATTAATTACTTTATGGGAAGAGGTAAAGAATACCTACATGCTGGGATGAAGTTAGGGAACACAAACTATTAGGTCCTAGAATGGTTGAGAAAATAGAAGAAAATGCCAAGACCATTTAGTAGAACATAAAGGCTGACTAGAGTTAAAAAAATATCTATGATGACAATCAAAGATGATACATAGAGTTTGAGGTTGAAGAAAAGGTATCCCTTTGCGTATATCTATGGAATAAATTCATGATATTTGGGAAGAATGGCAAGCTTAGTCCAATATACATCAGTCTCCTTGAGTTCCTTGATCATATCAGAGTAGTGACCTATTGATTAACACTCCCACCTAACCTATATCAATTAAATGATGTATCCCATGTATCTATCTTATGAAAGTTCATAACAAACCCCTCACATGTTCTTAATCAAGAGGTTGTATCATTGGAGAATGATCTTTCATATGTAGAGAAGCTGGTGAAAATATTATATCATAGAGACAAATTTCTATAAAACAAGACAATGAACCTATTCAAAGTTTTGCGGAGAAACAAAAAGTTTGAAGAAGAAATGCAGGAATCAGAGGAAGTGATAGAAAAATTACCCTTATATGTTTTAGTGCATGAAATGAAAATTTTAAGGTTCAAATTTATAAAGGGGTAATATTATAATGCACCAAACTTTTATAAATAAAATTCCCCTTGTGATTTAATTAAATTTATTATTATATATTATGGTTACAGAAAACAAATGAAATTCATTGGTTTTATTATATTTTATCAAATCTAAAATACCATTAAGAATCATTACCATTGATAATATAGAAATTGAAAAGTGATCATATTATTAATATAAATATAGGGTGTTAAAAAAAATCCAATTTTCATAGAAAAAATAAGTGATGACCTCAACCAATAAGATCACACCCTATGAAGACCATTTATTAGAGATTATGAAGGATATATCATCAATATTATTTTATATTTATAAATCCAAATATGATATCCAATAACCTAAGCATGAGAAAAACTGTTTATAGTATAAGTTCAAGCTCACCGAGATCATGCCCCAAACCATGTACACCGAACCACCTCATGAAAGTATCACCGTCATGCACCTTACCCTTAGGGAATTTACTGGTGTATTAAAGGGATATGTATCAAGACATTAATAATATGAATGTGTATACTATATTTTCAATATAATAATGGATATATATACTTCATATTTTTAGTTTATAAATGATTTTTTATTTTTATACAATAAAACACAAAAAGGTATTTTTGAGTCATTTTAAAATACCATTAAGGCATTTATTTTAATGAATTAATTTATTTTTTAAACAAATTATATTTTATTAAAAATATTATTATTAAATAATTTTTATCAAATATAAATGATCATATAATTTTTATGAAGTCAAATGTAAATTTTATAAGGGTTTTAAAATGTTATTGTAAAAAACCTCTCATTTCTCAATAAATATAGATTCTTAATTTAAAAGTAAAAATTCACATACTTAGATTTTTCTTGGATACAAAAAATATTATTTTTGGAATCATAACATTGAAATTATCAACTAGTGAATTTTTCATAATTTTATGAGAGTTGAATTTTTGGGCAATAATTTAATACAGTATAAATGTACGGTCTGTATTATGACATCATAATGACCTAGAAATGATATAATAAATACTATAAAGGATATACCAGACAAAATATATGTTTTACCCTTAAAATAATACAATCTTTAGTTTATTTAAATAATTTATATGAAGCCTTTATGAATCCTCCAAAACCTATAATATATTTTATGGTTTTAAAATAATTTTTTAAGGACATAACTCCCTTCCACATAAGAAAGGGTAATAATTTAATAATTTCAGAAATTTTCATTATAAAATAATTATAAAATATCTCATATTATAGAAACCATGAACAAAAACCATGGTAAGGTTTTTGTTTTTGGTTATATTATTTTATAGAGTCCAAAACCTAAGTTTGATAAATAATAAAGAATTTCCCACTCATTTCCTATATAAACACACCCAGGTTCCCATTTTTATTCACTAAAAAACCTCTTATCAGATCCTTAATCTCAACTCCCCTCTCTATAGTCCTCAAAAAGGTTCCCCAATCTCTCAAGAAGCTCTTTCCAAGAATTTTGAATCACTCTCTCAAGGCAAGGGATCTTTTCCTTATCCTATTTTTTCAAGTATCTTCATTATTTTATGCCATTTTTCTCTAATTCATAATGTTGGTATATGTTTTTACATATCCTACTTACTTACCTTATGTTTTATAAATAATTAGACACACCTTTATCTCTCATTAGTCCCTCCCATGAACATTTATATACCACATTATGCTGTCAAAATTTCATTATGATTTTCCATGAAAAACAAATGTATAGTGAATAACTATACCCATTTCCTATTAATGGCGTTCAACTTTATTCACTTATAATTATTTGATTTTGGACTTACATGTATGTATTCTAAACTGCTTTATAGTGGAAGAAAATGTGATGAAAAATTATTCCAGGTCAAAATATCTATGTGGCACACTTATGCATGTGAATTAAATGAAAGTGACAAGTGCACCTAGAATTATATAGTGATCTAATGTATTAGGAAAGATTTTAGCCTCATGGTATTTCATGAAAGAGATTAGGGAGTGAACCTAATCCATCATGTGTATTTTTCCATCATTATTTGTTGAAAATTATCCTTGGCCTATATTTATGATTCCATGTTTTAAGTTGCTACCACATTTCACTTATTTACTTTATATTATCATTCTATATCATGCCCCACTGTTCATTTTTATGATTATAACCCCTTTTATGCATCATTTATATGACTATATTCTAAAATTTAATAATTTTTTAATGTTATTCCATTTTTATTCCCTTATTTGTCTTTTTAGCTCACCCCTTTCTTATGTATGTTCTCAGGTTATCCCATATAGTTTTAAGTATGAAGGATTAATATGAGCATGTTAAATAAGTTTTCAATAAAGATGATGAATTCTATATTTTATGTTTCTATGTAATGTACCTAATTCCCAAAGACACTATACTTATCGATATTACTGGTTGTACTATGTGTAATATTATGTAATAAATTATGAATTAATGTTTAATAAAGAGATGGGTTATCATAGTGCACCTATAGAAACACTTCCAAAAAATCATAAAAAATTCTGCAAACTCAATAAAATTAACCCAAACATTATAGAACTTTAAAAATATAAGAAAAAGGGTAAATTAACTAAAATCATGGGTGTTAAATTCACTCTACCATTGGAATTTTTATCTTCAGAAAGTGGATGATTGAAATTGATTTGGAAGAGTTTGGGCCACTACTCTAATATGTCCTATTATTATTCACACATCTCTCCCTAAATCTAAACATACTACCATAAAATCTGTACCAAACTGATGATTTTCCCCTAAAATAGATTCTATTTACTATCCACAATCTATATTGTAACATGAATCAATGTAGCATCCATTTCAAAATTGATATGATCCCATCAAATCACATGGTCATGATTAGGCTAGTACTTATTTAATTAAGATACATGAAACACATTATGAATAGAGATGAACTTTGGTAGTAAAGAAAACTTATAATCTATATCACTCACTTGTTCAATTATCCCAAAAGGGTCAAATGTACCATATAGACAAATTTCCTTGATTACCAAAATGATGATGCCCTAACCATGGATATATTCTCAAGAAAACATGATCATCCAACAAAAAAAATAATGGCCATTAAAGGCCACTAATGGAATTTGTGCTATTTGCAACGGGCTATTTGCGATGGGATCCCTTCGTAAATAAGGTTTAGCGATGGGGTCCCATCGAAAATTGCCCGTTACAGAAAATAGTGTCACAAAAAATGTTTTTTGCGACGAGCTCGTCATAAAAAATATTGTTTTTCTACGGGTAATTTTCCCATCGCAAATAACTCTATGATTATATACATTATATATAAATAAACTTATTGTGACGGGCCCATCACAAATAGTATTTTCTATAATGAACAAAAAGAATAAAAGATACATTACAATTAAAAAAAATAATCAAAGGAACTGGATTTTTTCAAACTAAGGGAATATAGTGAATTATATTATATATTATAATGATGTGAATTCATATGAGAGAAATATGACTATTGAAATTTGATTTTTGGGAATATGGCCATATTGGAAAAGTAAGATGATTGTTATAGTAGTAATGTGACCATTATTTTCAACATTTGAAAATATTATACATTTAAACATATACAATGAACATGAAATGAATATATTAATATCAAAATATCATAAATTAATATTCAAAGAAATAAATATAATGGTTAAATAATGTACATCAAAGAATTTATAATGGTATAATTCTAAATATTTATTATACTTTCATTTTTGAAAATATTATCATCTCTATGTCAAAATTTAAATATAATGCAACCTCATCTAAAATTTTATTTTAATAAAATAATTTTTTAAAACTTTAATTATTTATATATAAATACTAATATAATTGTATGAAATCACAAGTGATTATTTTAAGTGTACAAAAATACTTCACTCCATAAAAACTAGTTTATCAACAATTGGGATTTTTTTATTTTAAAATAAAAATTTAATATTTATAGATTTTTTTATAAAAATAAATTTAAATTTACAATCAAAATGTCAAAATTATTCAGTGTATAATTTTTTCAAAATTTCTAAGATATTTGATTTTTAAGTGAACAATAAAATACACTATGCTTATACGGTAGGAATTATGACTTAATTATAAAGTAAAAATGATGTAATAAATAATAGAAATGATTTATTGACAAAAAATGTTTCTATTCATAAAAATATATATATTTTAAAATATTAAATTAAATCTACCAAACCAATAAAGAATTTTTTGAAGTTAAAAAGTATTTAATTTTTTTTATATAATTATTTGTGAAAAAATATTTTCCATGGATATATAATATAAAAACTTATAGTGTAGTTTATAATATAAAAAATATACAAAAACATGGTTAAAATGTAAAATTGCATGGTTTAAAACCATGTGAAATCTAATAGTATTTAATTTTCAACAACTATGATTTCTATAATCTAAATCCAAAAATTATTAAACAATTTTCACAATTTTTTTATAAACAACCACAAATCCTACCATTAATCTTCACTCCAAAATCATTGAAAATGGTTCTCATCTCTATTTACTTGTTAAGTGTCCTTCCAAGAAGCTCTTAAGTTTCTAAGGAGTACTTTATCAAGTTTTAGGGAGATACTTAGAAAGTTAAGGTTTTTAAATTCTGTATTTTCATTTATTATTTGAGATTACATTGTTATAATTTATTTTCAAATACTATTTAAAAAAATTTCATGATTAAAATTCCCTGTTATTGTCATATATTTGACATATTATCATTGGGAAATTTTTCATTCAATCTAATTATAACAATTTTATAAGTCGTTATTATGCCAAAGTAAGGGTTATTAATATTCTATTTTCAATTATAAAATTTTATCCTTTTTAATTTCTATATATTTATATATCAAAACTTTTTATTCTTAATTCCTTATTTTACCATGATTGATTTATTATTATTCCTTATCATTTTAATACTTTTATAATCTGTTATGTTTCCAAAATATTTTCATATCCATAAACTCCATTATTCAAATCCCTAAGTATTCCATGTGTTTGGGGTATTGTGTAGATTAAAAATTCTAACAAGGGGAATCTAGTTATGTTGGGATAAGATAAATCTGGTTCAACCTCTATCAGCTTTATAATGAATTAAACTTGATTTTTGGCATAAGTGGACCTTTTGTTTCAATTTCTCTAATACTAGTTGTTCTTTATTGATGTAGTGGTATATCACAAATGTGTATCAAATATGTGGGACTATACACTCCCTTTTTAGTGGGGATTTTTCTATTATATATTTATTTTTCAACCATCACAATCTATCAAATTTAATGATTAATTGTTATTGGTATCCTCATATGATGAATATATCTTACTCTACTACCCCAGTATCATTCATTTGATTAGGATACATTCCATTTCATTTTAAATATACTTTAGTTTATTATTTAATTGATGAATATTAACCTATATATCTATATTATTCCATTGATTTTGAAAACCTTTCCAATTTGTATATCCATTATGTATTTATAGATAATTATTGATTACTTATAAATTTTTATGTATAAGGTTTCTTATGTAACATTAAAATATGTATTATTATACATTATTTTCAAATTATAGATTAATTGTAATTATTATGTGATTTGTGGTACCTAAAATTATATACCCCTTAATGAATTAGTTGGTATCATGAGACAAAATAGTTTGGGTATTGGGTATATGGATACTTTTTATGTAAGATGTCTTGGAATAACAACTTGAAGGTATGGTTATGATGTTTTATATTATATATCCCATCGTTATGAGATATATTATTATCAACAATGTGATTATTTATTTCTATTTTTATGTTATTCATGAATTATTTTATGTTTAGGTATTCATTTATATGATAACATTTGTTTATTTCCCTACTATATTATTTATTCCATAATATTTATATGTTATATTACACTTTACACTACCCCTTACTGAACGTTAAATCCCACCCTCTATATTGTTTTCTCATTTCTATAGGAAACCATGAAAATTACAACGTGTTACCTAAGGATAAGCATAAAATAATAATGAAGTTTTATATATTTTACTTTAAGATTGAATTGTAACGTAATATTAATGTATGTATCTATTTACTTAATACTATAAAAGCATTGGAACATATGTATTCAATACTATTAAAAGAAATAACCACTAGATATAGGTTACTCGAGTCAGGATTGTTATAAATGAAGGGGAAGATCTAAGGGATCGGTACATGGAGTGGTCCTTGAACAAATGAGGAAGAATATGGGAGAAGATTCATTGATTTTAAAAATAAAAATATTTAAGTTTTTACAAGGCTTCATGGTTTAAATTCACAGTTAGAAAATCCATGATTCAACAATTTATTTGGTTATGGAATTATATTTTTAACATTCATAGTTTTGATGCATGGTTTAGGAAAATTTTTACCCTAACTATGTTTTCTAAAAATTTCCCAAAACCATAAATTTCCCACTCAAAAAACTATAAATAAATGATAATATGAATATATAAAAAAATATATACCAAAAAGTGTTATTATAGGTGTTATATATATGGTTATAAAATTTATTTATTCAATATTCCATAAATTAAATAAGTGTTGTTTCCAAAACCAAAGTGTGTTTTTTAAGATGATATTTTAGAGATAATATAAATTCTAAGAGGTTAAACAGAGTATTTTTGAAATTTGAGAAGTTTAAATTGTGATAAATAAATGATTATACCATTTTAATTCTAAGTTAAAGTCACTTTATATCCTAAAATAGTTTAATATATTTTTGTAAATAATTATCTTAATATAAAAATTTTCATTTATATTTGTTGCCAAATGATCTCCAAAAAAATATGAAGATGGGAATGAGTTATATGCACTTAAACAATATTTTTCATTACCACAATGAAATCGTATGTTGTGAAGTAAATTCATTTTAATATTATGTTAATAGAGTTAAACATAAATATTATAATCCTAATATAACCACTGTTCAATGAAACTTTATTCCTAAAATTTAACCCATTTAAGGTGTATATTTGGATGATTTATTTTATGGTTACAAAGAAATATGGATGACATTACATGGTGATGTAATAATTTTAATGAAACCTTAAAAATATAGTAAACATAATATATCATTAGTGGTCTATCATACAGGATATCATTATACTAATGGTAATGTATGGTTTTTTAATATTCCTAATATAGTTTAAGAATATATAAAATATATCATATTATAAAAAGGAATCTTTTCATTATCATTCATTTATGTTTGTTTCATGAATTACATAATGTAAAATGATAATTGAACTTTCAAAGTATGAATTTTATTTATCCTTAATTGATGGTCATCATAGAGATTTATAGTTTTCAATGTCATGTTAATATTATCATGAGTTGATTTTTATATAGAGATATGGATTTCTCTTTGAGGTACAAAAGGATTTTTTTATACTGGATGACCCACCAAGTATACCACATGGAGTGTTACACGTCATTCCTTTGGTATTCTAGGGGGGAATGTTTTATATTTAATCCCCATTACATGAGGTTTAAAAGTTACCTAGAATGATTAAATTTATTATTTTGTTACCTTTATAATACTAGCCTATAGGCTAAGCTAATTATGGGTGGTTAAGTATGATGATGATCATGTCATCTGTTAATATTTTACTAAGATGATATTTTTACTCTCATATGATGAGTATGGAATATGGTCTATTGATTGAGATATATTTAATTCATTTTTATTCATAATTATATAAGTGGAATATAATTTTAGTATCTATTTATATGAGGGGAATATTATTGGAACAACCATCATGGTGAATGAAATGTGATGTGTTCATCCGTCTAGTAAGTCTATACTTGAATAATTGATAACTTATGAGTTGACTATACCATATTAATATCTCATAGTCACTTGATTTATTTTAAAAACACATTATTTGATTATTATAATTCCCATAGTATTTTAAAGGTGTTTTACTATTTAATTTTTGGACTAATCAAGTGTATTTTAATTATTTATGATTATTTAGATTTTTAGGGTAGCTCGAGAGTTAGTTCCAGAGGAATGAGCTAGACCTGCAACAAATAGGCTATTGTAGGTATGCATTAATAGTGTGAAGGCATGATTCACACCATTAAATTTTTGATATAGAACCATTGGGGTTCTATATATAGTAGTTCATGGTGCGAACATATGGTTTACACCATGAAAGGTCACCTGGGAAGTTTTTCTAAAAAAACTTGATAATTCCTCTTGGACCCCATTATTTCTTCCTATATCACCTCCCTTGGCCCCTTAGGGTATTTTAGTGCGTATTTATCATTTATTGGTAATTTTGGATCTCCCTTCCCTATCTCTTCATTGGATTAAGTTTAATTCATTTCAATTGGTTCCTTCAGGAAAGTCTAATGATGTCTTTTCCTTAAATCCTTATTTCTTATTGTATCCCCATTGTAGAAATTTAATGTCCAAATGTGGGAAAATTTTAGGGTTTTTATCTAATAAGAATGTTTTGGGTGGTTATTCTTGGTGGTTGAGCTTCATCACGATTGAGTTAGTAAGTTCTAACTATTTTACAACACTTTTATGTAATTATATGCCTTTATTTTCATCTGGGTCCATATGTATCACTATGAGACCTCTTGTTTTGAGTATTAAAGTATCGGGTGGGTCTATATTAATGTAGTGGAACTCTTATGGTGGATCACGTGTGATATTAATTAGAATGATGAAAATGATCCTTTTATTGTGGTTAAGGGTATGGTTTTCTACAAGGGTAAATAGGATTTTAATGAGCCTTTTGGGATTGGGTAAGGCTTGGATAACCTTTACTGATGATGTACATGTCTATATGATGATGTATTATAGTCTTAAGTGATATAGATGATCTTGTAATTATGATATGGGATAGTCATGAGTGATATGATTATGTATTGGATAGTGATGTGGGATAGTCATGAGTAATATGGCTGAGTTTGACATAGCTATTCATGTGTAAGATGGATAAATCCATAGAAGAGACATAGGCTAGTTATGAGTTATATATATGATCTTGACATGTGATAGTGGGAAACTAAGAGTGCGATGGATGGACCTGTGGCATTGGAAATGTATGATTATGTATGGTGACTTGGAATGAATCTTTTGTCCAACTTATAGTTGAAGTAGGAAGGGTCTAGGTTTGTGGTAGCCTTGTTAGCATGTAATGAACTGGAAAGTTGTGTATTTATTTAACAAATTTATTTTATATCATTTTATTCACTTTTATATTATTTCTACACTTATGTTCAAGATGCATCGAGGGTAATTATTGGGTTTATACTCACACCCTATATAAAAATATCGATGCATGTACAAACTTTAAAGTTGGGGATCCAACAAAGGGTAAGGGACCTGTATTCGGTTTTTAATCAAGTGGGGTGGAATGGATAGAAATGAAACTAAGACATACTATGGGATATTTTTTAATGATTACCATTTTATTATTTACTTCTTCTGTTCATGATATATATTTTTTTCTATCATAAGTGGGGACCTCTTTTCACTAGACATATTAGATACCATATACCATTTTTATAACATCTGATGATATTGATATTTATTATGCTTCATTTAGTGATGATATTATTTATCTATTTATTCTTTTTTATGTGTTAATATGATAGAAATATAATAGAGAGGCCATAATCTCCCCATGGAAGCATTAATTCCCTCTCTACTAGTCGGTGGCCTTTTTTATATGGGTAAATGCACATGGGGACATGTACCACTCTGGCCTGAACAAGGTGATTCAGTTTTAGGTGTTATAAAATGGTATCATAGAGCCTTTTATTTTCCTTTGTTATGATTTGGGGATATTTTTGAATAAATATAATATGGTTGGGACTCAAGTGGGTGCGATAGGCTTGTACCTTTCTTTCACTTGTGTAGTGGACCTCTCAGTTGTTGGGGAAGTGGGATTACTTTTATTAGTTGTGATTTTATGGTTTCATGCTATTCATGGGTGTTATTTTATGGTTATAACTTATGGGATTTTCTATTAGATGATTGGTAACAGTGGGTGAGTTCATGTATCATGGATAGAGACATAGTTTCACATGTCATGTGCTTGTTTTCCTATGATTGTTATAAGTTAAAATCAATTAAATTTAAGAAATAATATATTCAAAGTTATCCAAAATATATCATTAGAGATATTTAATTAATTTAACCCAAGAATGATTATGTTTTTATTAATTATGACCGTGACTGATGTGTAGGTACCATGATGTGGGCTTAGTCCTTTGGTAGGTTCGAAGGGGCTATGCCTAGTTGTTGTGGGTAGTCATCTAGTACGTTTCCTAGGATCTTTATATATGCATGAAATTGTTAATTACTTAAGTATATTTAATATTTGATTTATTAAAGGTGTTTTTGAGTATGTTTATTTAAATTTTAGTGTCTTTTCCAATATGATGTCCCATGTTACCATCCAGTGTAACATCTCACCCCCAAATAATTGGCTTGAGAATACATGGAGTTCCATTAATCTTAAGTGACATCCCCATGTCACCAAAGGTTAGAAATAAATTCCTAGGGATTAATAAGACATTGGGATATGATTTTACCTTTAAAGATAAAACATCCCAACAAAATAAAATATAAACACACAATCCTCTTATATGATGCATGAGTATGAACAATACAACCTAGATATATAACAACTATAACTAAAAAATTAGAGTGAAAATGGAATATGGAATATAAAATGATAAAAATAGAAGACAACATGAATCAGATACATAAAAATGAAATCATCACAAGCATAACCCAAACTATATCCTAGATCTAAAAACACCTTCCATGTCGATGATATCAAGATTCATCGCTAGAGAAATAATATACCTTTCTATTTACCTTGTATCAGTACATGACATCTGTAAACACACCAAATTTACTAAGTAAGGGGTGAGTATAAACTCAATAGTTAATCCTCAAATACTTTATAAAAAATTACATTAGGATAATAACTAGTTATAAAATTTCATATGAAATAGTTAAAAAAACAATTAAAAAGTTTTTTTGAATCCAAAAGTGAAATCCATGTCAGAAAAATATAAAAAATTTCATTACCATATGTCAATACTTTGAATAATCATTCCCATGTTCACGCACACACACACACACACATCTATCCATACACTCAATATCGTTGTTACCATTGATGGTGTAACACCATGACTATAATATTTCAAACCTTGGTGGTGGCACTTCTGACCATAATCCATACACTTTGAACACACACCAATCCAATTATACAAGTACGATTCCAATTCATTTCCATAAAACAATTATTACTTTGAAATCATTTTATCAAAAACTTTTCATGCTTCAAAACCATTTTATAGTTTTAAAATACTCATATTAAAATTATAATAAAATGGGTTTTCCAAAACCCATCCAATTTTTCATGGTTCCAGAACACACACAAAAATGATTTTCTTCATGAAATAACACAAAAAACCATAAAAAATCCAAAATATATATTTAATAATACTATGCATTAAAGTTATAGAAAAAGTAGAGATTAGAGAAAATATACCTACCTCTCAATATATAGTGAAAATAATGAATGTCACTTCAAACTTCTATATCCATGCTAATAAACCTTCCCTTCAATAGAAACAACAAGATATCATTATTATTGACATCCTAGAACATATATCTATATATAATAGAATATATCTATGCCTCCAAAAGATAGTATAAGAGTAGATCTAAGAATAATGGGAAAAAATAAGAGAGAACAAGGACTTACCAATTATTCTAGATCTCCAACGCACCAGAAATCCACTTCCAGATCAAAGGGAATTGTCTTGGGAGCCTTGGAAGGAAAAGAGTTTGAGACCCAAAAAGAATAGGAGAATAATTAGAGTCTCAATGCCTTAATATAAATTAAAACACATTTTTAGGTTCATTAACTTCACATCGCATGGTTTTTTAAACTGTGCACCAACCATGCACATGATATTAGATATGATCTAGAAATCTGTATGGTTTGTTCCACATGGTTTGAAAAAACATGCACCAACCATGTAGTGAAACTTTACCAAGTCCATAACCTCACATAGTTGGCTTGCATGGTTTGACAAACTATACACCAACCATGATTTTCCCTATGTCTCAAAATATACAGTTTCCCCTTGTATGTACATGGTTTGGAAAAATAATTCTCCAAAAATGCTCCTGATCTATGAATCCCAATATCACATCGAATAGTTTTTCAAATATATTTCATGGTTTCTACTAACCATGTTCAAACCGTGCATATAAAAACATAAAATTTTATAAATAAACCCCATTGTTATTTAATTAAATGTATTATTATATAATTTTACCTCCAAGTTTTAATGATCACAAAATCATGAGTCTAATGATATTAATGAATTTCATGTTTCTCTATAAGTAATATGTATTTTGAGCTAGGTGATAAAATTGTCTAAGTACAAGACACCATTGAGATTGGCACCACCAAATCAAGATACCATTGTCCATGAATCACCTCCATTATAAAAATCTCACTAAGTATGAGATACTGAAAGATGAGGAACCTTCAATGTCATACCACCAATACATAATTTTGGCTATGTCTAACATACATTCAGACCATACAACACCAGACTAGACACCGCTAGTTGAGACACCACCAACAAAGTAAAAATTTGGCTAAGTCTAAGACATCTCCAATGTCATGTTGCTAGAACAACATAACATCAGAATGTGACACCATCAGACCTTGAGACAACACCAGTTTAAGCCATCACCACTATTATATTGTTAAATAATATTTTTAAATCAAATTATTATAGTGTATATATTTATTAAAGTTAATTCCATTCACTATTTTAATGATTTTTATATTCATTTTCTAAATGGAAAACATTGAATAGAGTGTTAGGATGTACAGTACGAGGAATCAGCTGATACAAATATTCTCCTTTCTGCTACTTATAAAGGTGGAACACAATCCCTCACGTAAAAGAGAAATGAAATAATAGATGAAGTGGACCAATAGAAAGATGATAACTCGAACTTCATAAACACACATAGAGCTAAACCTAATTTCAAACAAGAATAGATAACCTGATAAAAACATTCGACTGGAAGCCAAACTATACATTCACATTTGGTGCTTTCCTCTAGTGAAAGAACAAGAGTCCATCACACTCTCTTTTCATAATGTTTTCAAGAGAACTTGACTAAATATTACCTACAGAATAAAATCAGGAGTCACAAGTTGTATTGAAATAGACCGATCAATCCTAAACTATACACTTTTAGATTGCTCTGTTCTATTCATTTTTATCAAATTTTGAGCAGTGTGTATGCATACTCAGTTTTACCACACACACACACTGTTTCCTATGATAAACTAAAATATACTTAATATATTCTCAAACTCTTTTCATAATTGTTTCTCCAACTAATAAGAGTGGTACAGGTCTTTGTGTGTCATGTTTACCTTTTCCCTCATATATAACTATGGAAGAGGTAGTGTGTGACCTAGAAAGATGTAAACTATTATAAAACCTGATCCAGGTTGTGGATCATCTTGTTTATTTTATATAAGCTTCTTGGTGGTGGGTGATCACCAAGTGTAGAGTAATAAGTCTCAACTTGAGACTAAAACTATTATATTAATTCTTTCTGCTGTATTATTTAATTTTGATTTACTTTATTTCTTCTTTAAAACTGAAATTTTTTAACTGTAAAAATATATATAATTTGATAGTTTATCTTAATTTGTGTTCATATAGAATTTTTTTCAATTAAATTTATTTCAAAGGATTGAATAATATTGTATATTGTTAATTTGAGACCTAATCAATCTTTAGGGAAATCTTCAAAAATATTGAGATCTATATCATACTATATATTTTGATAAACTAGGATGTATTTAAACATTTAGGGGATTTCAAAATAATCCCTTTCAGATAGAAATTTATATTGGGTAATCAATTCACCCCTTCTTAAGAAAATCACTCCGATCAATATTTGGAATTAGAGGATTTAACACTTTTGTATTAGAGTTTTCAAATTCTTTTGAACTTTTATTTTAGTTTTACTTTAAAGATCTCAACTTGAAATCATTTATAAATTCAGTTATTTAAATGGATAATCTTCAAGAAGGATCTGTTACTAATATACCACCTTTATTTAATGGTACAAATTATGCCTAATGAAAGATTAAAATGAAAATTCATATAGAGATCATGGGTTTTGATATTTGGTCTACTATAGAAAATGAATATGTTATACCTCATACTACTAGAAGTACTTGGAATGATGATAGTAATATTTCTTAAAATAATAATTTTAAATCTATGAATTCCCTTTACTATTCATTAAGTGATGAATATTTTAATATAATTTCTTCAAGTAAAGCATCATTTGAAATTTGGGACACTTTGTCTATTTCCCATGATGGAACTTCTAATGTTAAAGAGATAAGGCTTAATACTTATACTATTAAATATGATAATTTTAACAAGAAGCTTGATGAACCCATTTCTAAAATGTATTTTAGGTTCATTAAGATTTTAAACACAATGATATCTCTTGGAAAAATAGTATTTAATATAGATCGAATTATGATATTATTGAGATGCTTAACAGAAATATGAAGAGGAACATCAATTTCAATCAAAGAATCATGTGACATAAGTAAACTACCTATAATGTATTTGATTGGAAAACTTATGATGTATGAAGAGGAATTAAAGGTTGACTGTGAAGAATATATGGAGCCTAAAAGAAAGTTGGTAGTTTTTAAGACTAATTCCCCTATAAAAAAAAGGAAAAAAGAAAAATAGAATGTAAAAGATGCCAATTCTAGTGATAGTGAATCACCTTATAATAGTGATGAGGAGATAGATCACCTAGCTAGAATATTCAAGAAATTATCTCGGAATATTTTTTTTTCTTCAGAAAATCAAACTATAAAGGAAAGTATGAAAACCATGGAAACTAGATCAATGATTGGAACAAGGATAATGATACAAAGGAAGTTGGCTGTTATGAATGTAAAAGGAAAGGAAACATAAAATACGACTATACAAAGATAAAGTAAAAAAATAAATATGAGGACAAGGATAAAATATATACAAAGATATTGATGAAACATGTAGTGATTTTGAGGATAACTCTAGTGACTCTGATTCATCACTTGAATAAAATAAAAATAGAGACAATATGTGTTTCATGACTACAGTCAGTGAGGTACTTTATTTACATACTGTTTCTAGTATTTTTTATGTGTATGAGTTTGATAATTCTAACAATGAACAACATGATGATGATAATATTTCAAATGAAGAATTATTTGAATACTGAAATATTTTATAGGACACCATTAATGAATTAAAGTATAAGTATAAAAGTCATAAAAGGAATCATGCTCTAATTGTAAATCGAAAATCCGAACTGTCTATATAAAAATAGGTAAATGTTCAATTACTCAAAGAAAACACTAAACTTAAACTATCTAATGAGAAATTGAATAAAGATCTTGAAAAATTTACAAATGGTAGAGAGACACTAACAAAAGTTTGGGAAAACACGTTTCCTAAAAACATGTTACTGGAATTGGATATGAGCTTGGAAATTGAAGAATATCTAAAATCAATTTTGTTCCTAAATCTAGACATGAAATTTATTCTACTAATAATTTTTCAAAAGGAACTAACAAGGTTTTTATTTATAAAAGTTTTCAATATGTTTATAGAAATCCCATTAGAAAAATATGGGTTCCCAATTCTTTTATTACTGATATTTATAGACCCAAATATATTTGAGTACCTAAATCATTTATTTTTAAAAAATTATTTTGTTGGAAAAATTCTTGAAGAACTCCAGTAGAAGTCCATGGTACTTGGATAGTGGTTGTTCAAGTAATATGATAGAATATTATTCATTCTTCAAGTTCCTCATAAAGGTTGATGGTGGCCATGTCACCTTTGGTGACAATGCTAAGGTAAATATCATCATCCTAGGCTAGATTGGTAACAAAAATTTAGTTTTAATTTATAAACTATTGTATGTTGATGGGTTAAAGTATAACTTTCTAAGAATTTGTTAGTTTTTTATAATGATTTTTATTTTAAGTTTAAGAATAATGCTTTTATTGTTTCGATTCTAAAATTAGTTTAGTTTTTACTACTTTAAGAAATGACAATGTTTATGCTATGGATCTAAATTATTTGATCTCTCAAAAATTTTCATGATTAAGTTCCTTTCACAAATATTTTTAGATTTATCATAAGAGACTAGGGAATTTAAATATGTACTCACTTAGGAAGCTAATTAAGAAAGGGTTAGTTAGGGATCAACCTAATCTTGAGTTCCCAACTGATAAATTTTGTTTCCCCCTTCAAAAAGAAAAACAATATAAAGTTTCTTTTAAATTAAAGAAAGAAGTTTCAACTTGTCATCCCCTTGAGTTGGTTCACATGATTTTTTTAGGACCTTATAGAGTTTCAAGTATAAATGGGAAATACTATTTTTATGTTCTTCTAGATAACTATTCTAGGTATACTTGGGTATAATTTCTAGCCGACAAAAGTGAAGCTAGATCTTACTTTACATAGTATGATAAGTCTATAGAAATTATTAGTTGACTTAGGATTAAGACCTTAAGATGTGATCATGGTTGCAAGTTCGAAAATCATGATTTTGAATCCTTTTTCTAAAAAATAGCTATACTAATAACTTATTTTATCCTAGGAAACCCCAATATAATGGAGTTATTGAAAGAAGAAATAGAACTTTACAAGATATAACCTGGACTATGTTTAATAAGTATGACCTTCCTATCTACTTTTATGAAGAAGTTGTCTATACAACCATCTATATAATCAATAGATTTTTGATCAAACCTATCCATAAGAACACCCCTTATGAGATATGGAATAATAGGAAACCTAAGTTTAATTACTTTAGAGTTTTTGATTGAAAAGTTTTTATTCTTAACACTAAGGAAAATTTGAAAAAAAAATCCTACCAAAAGTGAAGAAGGAATTTTACCTGGTTATTCAATACCTAGAAAATCCTGCAGAGTTTTCAATAAGAAGACCAAAACTGTTTAAAAATAATTCCATGTCAAATTTGATGAAACTAATCCACATGATCCTAATAACTCCTTATAAAAACTTGAGGATGATTTATCTTCTATGAATTTAAATTCCAAACCTTTAGACTCTATGGTAAAACAAGTAGCAAAATCATCCAGTTCTGAATAATTTCGAGAAAATCTAGAACCTGAACCTGAAAATACAGAAGTTTATATCCCCTCTTTCTATAGAGATATTAGAACCATTGAGTACCATATTATAGAAGCAGTTGTAATTGATTTAAATAAAGGAAAAAAACAGATCTTTAGTTAGAAATATGGTTGAACATCAATCTTTCTTGTCTCAGCTTGAACCTAAAGACATCAATGAAACTATTAATGATGAATTATGAGTAACAGCTATGAGAGAATAATTGAATCGGTTTGAAAGAAAAAAAGTTTAAGAAGTTGTAGTATAATTACCCATACTTTTCATACATTGTTATTACTTAAAAATTGAAGCGCACTTATTAAAACATATAACAAAACCATGAAAGGACCGTATAGGTATAATGTCTTTAGAAACTTGGAAACATAGACAACTGGTTTATAAAGCATCTACATTGTCTCCCATTTATTTCATCATATCTAGAGTCCCTTTTGGCATATCCTACTTAATAACCTTCTTCCTGACTAGGGGAAAGAAAACATACAAAAGGGTGCACTCAAATACTCAGTAAGGATAAATAAAGGAAATATCATATTCATAAGAACATAACATTTTGAAAATCTTAAACTACAAAAGAGATCATAATATCATAACATGGGATAAATCGTAGTAGTGAAATGTAATCCCAATAATCATAACATAAAACATGAAACTTTGTGTAATACAAAAATAATCACATAGAATAATTTCTTAGTAGTCAAGACTCATTGCCAAGACTATCTTTGGAGACAAAGTCCATTTCTGAACCGAGTTCACTCCTCGTTTCAGTCCTATATCACTGAACCGGTTTAACTTCCCATTCCAGCCATGTCTATATCATGAGATATAAATATTTACCCAATGCATTGGAGGGAGATATAGGTCCCACCCATCTCATAATGATACCATTCTTATGTGTGCCACAAGATCATAAATCATACATCATAGCATAAATCGTGTAATAAAAATGATATTCTTAAACATCATGCCATCATAACATAATCCATATAAGATAAAAGGACGTCATAAAAATAACTCCATCATAACATAAACAAATCAATGTAAAAATAGGGATAGATACATAACCCCATATTATCTTAGATGGAAAATAATTTTGATAAAACACTTGAACTCCATTCTTGAGGAAAATATTCTTTCTACTTCAAAAATAGTTTTCCTTTCTTAATATTTCATACAATTTTAAACTAAAATAATTTTATTAAAAATAAAATTGAAAACTTGTAAAGGAATATCATGGAAATAATGTTCTATTAATCCATTCATTCCGTATAAGTTAAAAAATATTCTTCTCGTACTTTGGCTGGAAAAGTCAAAAAGTACCTCGTACTAAAAATGAAAAAACAGAATTTCATATATTTTACTAAAAACTCACCAAAGGGTAAAATTGGATTTAAAAAATTGTAGGTGTATGGACTTAATATTAAATATTGAGGAAACATGGATGTGGATGATGAATATTCCCGAGTAAATTCTGAAGTATAAACAATCTCGGATAAAAATGAGATTGTGAGATTCTCCCTTACCTTAGGTCCGATTTGCTTTGTATGTGTTTGAACCTCCGGTATAATGATTTAAATAATGTTATTGACTTATTCAATAATCTTACTTATTGTTATGATATCATATATGGTCATATTCTTAACTTCTTATTAGTAATATTTCATTGTTACTTGTTATTCGGGTGTTTATTGCTTTTTGTTCTTATGCGTGTTTTGTCAAATAAATTCTTATTCTTATTTTTAGGTTATAGATACCTCATTTAAAGAATGGTATTAGTGTAATATATATCATATTTACTCATTAAATTCATTTATATAATCATTATGCAATGAAGATCATGTAGAACGAGTCGCATCACATCGTGGAGACGGTAGACCATACGTACGCACGAGCAATGATATCGTTCCCATGATCATGGAATTGTATTGAAGTGTATGAATAATATTTCAAAATAAATATCACTTTACAAGAATCATATATAGTTATTCTTTACACCATTATAACCATCCAAGTAAGGTGGTGGTGGAAAACAGATTACACCACGGTGTGGAGACAGTATTCCGTACGTACGCACGCGCGGTGATTTCGTTTTCTGTAGGATGTATAGAAGGTGTATTAGGGTTATTTCTTATTTATAATAACATAACAGTATATGAGTGATAATTATGTTATTAATTCATAATGAAAAAACTAAAGAAGAGGAAGTAGAAGAAGAAATAAAGTTGAAAGAATCAGTAACGGACATTACCTCTTCTTTGAAGCGCCTCTTCTTGACCTCCTCTTAGGGCACTAAAGATGGTCTTTGAAGAAGACCAAGACCTCAAGGATGTTTCTAAGGAAGTTTAGAAGAGAAATTTTTAGGGGTTTTCCGAGATTGAATGCTCAAAGTGGTGTGAGGAGGAGAGGGAGGAGGTGCCCTTTTATAAGGGAGGAGAGGGGCACCTTTGGAAAACTAAAACTATTATTTTATTATAAAGTCATATTCAGATTTTAATAGCTACAAATTGATTTATTTAGAAGATAAGGTGGGTATGGGTCAAAATAATCTCATCAAATATAATTTGGACAAGTTTAGGTTACTAGTTTAACCTTATCATTTAGATTTAACTCTATGTTAAATAATTTAACGTTTACCGTGTCTTCTTGTTTTCTTAAAATCTATGGTTAATAAAATTACTATAACAAGACAAATGAATCCTAAGTTGTTAATTATTAATATATATAACCTTATATAAGACATTTTTCTGAACCTTAGATTTTTAGGAATAAAATAAAAATTAATAATATAATATTTGTTCTAAAAACTATTTTATGTCAATTTTGACACTATTTGGTAATTGATTTTTGTGAAACTCATAACAGCATGATTAGTTCTAAAAAAGTTAATTAACGCAATAATAACATTTCATATTAACCTATAAAATTATTTTAATTTATAAAATTTCTCAAATTACATTTATTTGGGTATTTATGATATCATTTTTTTAATATTTCATTAATAAGGTAATTACTACATCATCATTGTGTCATAAATAAATTAAATTATTTAAAGTATAAAAATTATAATAAAATACCATTATGTAGGAAATCTTTTTATCTTTATAATTAATATTTATAGTAGAATTTATCTTATTTATAACCCTATATTAAAAATGTTTTAGTTATTAAACTTTGATTTTAACTATTTTAACTATTTTTTAAATAAAATAATATCAAATGTCCTAATCTAATCCAAGTGGACCTAAATGGTCATATTTTATTCCTATGGTTATTTTTGGTCCAATTAAACTTATACAATAGAATTAGGACATGTGTTAGGGTAATAATAATATCATTTTTACCCTTAATTACCCTATTTACTTTTAATCGTGGTAAATAAAAGTAAAAAGTTACAATTCATAAAAAATTATTTTCATCTCATTGAACCAAATTTTACTTACTAACATCAACTATGTCTCTCGGATTTTTGAAATTCCATTTACAGAAGCGGTAAAATTATGTTTTATGTAAATTTTCAAATTCTCCTAGGAGGTGGGTAAAAGACGGTGAAAAGTTCAATAAAATTTTTATATATCTAAAATTATTATAAAATGACTCCAATGAATTAAATTGAACTTATATAGGTATTATGTATCAATTTTGACCTAAAATAAATTTAAATAAAATAAATAATTATTTAAATAAAATGTCGGTTTTTAAATAGTAACCTAGTGTTTTCACTATTCACCTAAAATTCACCCTAGGCTAATTTCAATATTCCGAATGCAAAAATGAAGTCCATTTTGAAATATAAAATATATAAAATTTCAAAAAGTGGGTATTACTATTCATAATGGCTAGTTTTAATAATATTTTAATAGCATATCTTTGTTTAGTAAAACTTGGTATTGCGTACAACGCAAGCTATCGAGGAAGGTCGTGATTGCATGTAAAGCAAGACAAGATAGTGTTGTGTATAGTGAAAGATTATTTTGATGATGTATATAACATAAAAAAAATATTTCTCATTAAAAACTCAAGTGTTACATTCTACCCCCCTTAAAATGAATTTCACCCTCGAAATTTGTCACTTTGTAACAAATAGTTGTGGATACCTCTCCCTCATCACATCCTCAAGCTCCAATGCAGCTTCTTCTAATTGGTGGTTCCTCCATAAAAATTTCACCAAGAGAGTGGTCTTGTTCTGTAGGACTTTTTCGCTATGATCCAGAATCTCTATCGGTTGTTCTTCATAAGAAAGACCTTACTCCAATGGTACAAATACTAAGCTTAGTACCTGTGAAGGATCGGGTATGTACTTTCTCAGGAGAGATACATGGAACACATTGTGAACTTGAGAGAGATTCAGTGGAAGCGTCAATCGGTAAGCTACCTTCCCAACACGATCCAGTATTTTGAAAGGACTAATATACCTAGGGCTCAGCTTTCCCTTCTTTCCAAATCTCATTACTCTCTTCCAAGGAGATATTCGTAAGAACACTTTATCACCCACTTCAAAAACTAAGTCTTTTCTTCGGTTATCGGCATAACTTTTTTGTCGACTCTAAGATGCTCTTATGTGTTGTTGAATAGATCTGATCTTTTCTGCCATCTCATCAACAAGATCAGGTCCTAATAGCTTTCTTTCCCCAACTTCATCCCAGCAAGTTGGAGTCCTTCATTTCTTTCCATAGATAGCTTCATAAAGAGCCATCTGAATACTGGAGTGAAAGCTATTATTATAAGAAAATTCCACAAAAGGTAGGTGTTGATCCCAACCACCTTTTAAATCCATAGATCAAGCTCTCAACATATCTTCTAGAGTTTGAATTGTCTTCTCAGACTGAACATTTTTCTAAGGATGATAAGCAGTGCTAAAACTCAACTCTGTATCCAGAGTATGCTGAAGACTTCGCCAAAACATTGATGTAAACCTCGGATCTCGATCAGATATAATGGAAAGTGGTACTCCACGCAATCTTACCACTTCCTTTACATATATCCTGGCAAGTTGATCAAGAGATAAATCTCCTCTAATAGCAATGAAGTGTGCCGACTTTGTAAGATGATCAACTATGACCCAGATAACATTATTGACTTTGGATGTTTTAGGAAGTCTAGTGAAAAAGTCCATAGTGATGTTTTCCAATTTCCATTTTGGTATGGGTAATGGTTGTAACATCCCCTTAGACTTCTATCTCTAAGCTTTAACTTTCTGACAAACCAAGCATCAAGAGACATATTCAGAAACATCTCTTTTCATTCCATCCCACCAGAAGTACTATTTCAGGTCCCTATACATCTTCGTGCTTCCAGGATGAATAGAGAATTAAGAACTATGAGCCTCATATAGTAGCTCCTTCTTTAATTCTGGGATGGGAGGAACACAAACCTGATTTCTGAACCTTATTATCCCATCACAATTAAGGTTGAATTTAGAAACATTTCTCACCTTCTTTGGTAACTCTACATCTTGTTTTTTCACCTCTTTAATCATTGCATGTATAGATGGTTGAACATTCATTTGAGAAAGATAATATTTCTCCCCTTCCATTATAATTCCAAGTTCTATCCTTTGTAAATCCATAAATATTGGATCTTCTGTGATCCTCATCATGGATAAGCTTGCATGGTCTTGTCGACTTAATGCATCTGCCACCTTGTTTGCTTTCCCAGGGTGGTAATGAATTGAGCAGTCGTAATCCTTAATCAACTGCAACCATATTCTTTTACGCATACTCAGCTCCTTTTGTGTGAAAATATACTTTAAAATTTTATGATCAGTATAAATATCACACCTTTCACCATAAAGATAATGCTTCCAAATATTTAATGTAAAGATTACCACAGCTAACTCCAAATCATGAGTTGGGTAATTTTTCTCATGGATTTTCAACTGTCGTGAGGAATAAGCTATCACCATATCGTTTTTTCATGAGAACACATCCCAATACCTTCTTGTATGCATCACTGTAGATCACAAATGTTTCTCCACTACAAGTCAGTGTGAGAACAGGTGCACTGGATAACCTTCTTTTTAACTCCTTGAAATTCTCTTCACATTCCTCCATCCAAACGAACTTAACTCCTTTTCGAGTTAACCTGGTGAGTGGATTAGATAATCGTGAAAAATATTTCACAAAACATCGATAATATCCAGCCAAACCAAGAAAACTTCGGATCTCAGTTACTGTTGTTGGTCTCGACCATCTTTTGATAAAGTCTTTTTTTGCTGGATCCACATATATCCCCTCTTTTGAGATTATGTGACCCAAAAATGAAACTTTTTCAAGCCAAAATTCACACTTGGGTAAATTTATCATAAAGATTCTGCTTTCTCAGGGTCATCAATACAATTCTCAAGTGATCTTCATGTTCTTCCTTTCTCTTTGAATAGACAAGAATATATTCTATAAAGACTACCACAAACTGATCAAGATAGTCTATAAAGACTCTATTCATTAGATCCATGAAGATATAGGGGCATTAGTAATACCAAATGGCATCACTATAAATTAATAATGTCCATACCTTGTACGGAAAGCCATATTTAGTATATCCTACCTTTTGGCCCTTAATTGATGATACCCTGAACAAAGATCAATCTTGGAAAAGTATTGAGCTCCGTGTAGTTGGTCAAATCAGTCATCAATGCATGGGAGAGGATATTTGTTCTTGATTGTGATCTTGTTAAGTTCTTGATAATCAATGCAGAGTCTCATTGATCCATCTTTCTTCTTAACAAACAGAACAGGTGCTCCGCAAGGTGACACACTAGGGCATATGAATCCCTTATCAAGATTCTCTTGGAGTTACTTCTTCAATTCCGGCAACTCAATTGGGGCCATTCTATAAGGTGTATTTGAAATGGGCAGAGCACCCGGTATGAGTTCTATTGAAAACTCAACTTCATGATTTGGTGGAAGACCTAGAAATTACTCCGGAAAGACATCATCAAACTCCCATAAAATGGGCATATTCTTAATCGTAAGTTTCTATCCAACCATTTGAGATAGATAACCTTCATTTAGTGGAATCAAGACCCATAATATGGAAGAAATTTCCACTAGAATGTTATGTTCATCCTTGCATTTATAGACGATCATAGATTGATCTAGAATATGAAATGTGACTTCCCTTCTTTGGAAATTGATATGAGCTCCATATAAGGAAAGCCAATCCATGCCAAGAATCACATCAAATTCCACTATAGGAAGGATCACAAGATTTGAAGGAAGCACTTTCCCACAAACTTCAATCAGAGAAGAATTATAAACTTTTGATGCGACAATTGTTCCATTAGGGGTTGTCACAACAAACTCAACATCTAATTATTGAGGTAATATAGTGATAACCTTAGAAAATTCTTCAGAAATAAAAGAGTGGGTGGATCCAGAATAAAATAAAACATTTTCTACTTTAGAGTGGATGGTAAGTGTACCTTTCACCACTTCGTTATCTTACTCCATATCACTGATAGAAATTGCATGTGACTTTCCTTTGTCTTTAACCTTAAGAGCTTGTTGACGTCGATCATCATAAAAAACCCTTAGATTTTGGCATTGATTGACATAATGCCCCATTTCCTTTCACTTGTAACATTGAAGTGTAGGAGGTGAATTATGTGTAGCCTTTTCTTTGTTCACATCACTAGACATCTTCTTCCCATCATTGCGGAATTCAAATTACTGATTACCTTCCTTTCCACATTTGAAACATTTACTTGTCCTAACTCCCTCCATGTTTCTTTCCACACTTTGAGTATAAGGGAAAACTCATCTTCTTTTCAGTGTGGTCTTTAGATTTCCCTTTGAATTCCATTTTCCTCTTCTTATCAAACGCATATGACTGATGGGTTACTCCAATATCTATCTCAACCTTGAGAGCACAACAAATAATTTCCTTGTAGCTATTGAAGTCCCTTATGGATAACGCCCTTCGAAGACTTGTTTTTAAGCCACTAAAGAATCAATAGATCTTACTCTCCGGTTGGATAATAATTCCAGAAGCGTACCTTGCAAGTCTTGTAAAATTTTCTTCGTAGGTACCAACAATCATCCTTTTTCTTCAGTTCAGTAAACTCCTTGTCCATCTTTGTTCGAAGAATACGAGGGAAGTACTTATTGAAAAATAAGTTCTTGAACTCGTCCCATTCCATGGACTCAATTTCAACTCTTGTCCTTGTATTCTTGACAAGATTCCACCATTTATCAGCTTCACCTTCCAAACGATATACTACTAAGATGACTTTATCATGTTCAGAACATTGAAGAACTGAAAATATCTTTTTAGTGGTACTGATCCATTTTTCAGCCACTAATGGATCAGTAGACCCACTGAATGAAGGTGGACGCTGCCTCATGAAGGATTAAACAGAATGTTGCTCCTTCCTTTGCTCGTTTGGAAGTACTGTATGATTCATAGATTGAGAAATTTCTGTGAGCATGGCTCCAAGATTTTTCATTCCAGCTCCCATAACTTCTGGTTTCTCAGGGGAACAATCATTTCATTTCCCATCGCATTTCGCATTAACACAGTTCCTTCAGGTTCCAGCCATTGACTAAAACCAAGAAGAATAGTGTGAGCAACACTAATTATAATTGGAAAACCACATAATAAAATTTCATACTTATGGTATTATCATAGGTTGTTCATGGCCATTTCTAAAACACTAAGATTGTGTTCTATGCTTAGATATATCCTTAGGGTTCTTACTAAGGCTTTCACATCCTAGTTTCCAAAGGTTGACTATACCTTTCCTCTGATACTAACTATAATGACCCATAATTTACATACATTGTTATTACTTAAAAATTGAAGCACACTTATTACAACATATAACAAAACCATGAAAGGACTGTATAGGTATAGTGTCTTTAGAAACATGGAAACATAAACAACTGGTTCATAAAGAATCTATATTGTCTTCTATTTATTTCATCATATCTAGAGTCCCTTTTGGCATATCCTACTTAATAAACTTCTTCCTGGCCTGGGGAAAGAAAACATACAAAAGGGTGCGCTCAAATGCTTAGTAAGGGTAAATAAAGGAAATATCATATTCATAAGAACATAGCATTTCGAAAATGCTAACCTGCAAAAGAGATCATAATATCATAACATGGGATAAATCATAGTAGTGAAATGTAATCCCAATAATCATAACATAAAACAATAAACTTTGTGGCATACACACATAATCATAGATAATCATTTCTTAGTAGTCAAAACTCATTGCCAATAATATCTTAGTGGACAAAGACCATTTCCGAACTGAGTTCACTCCTCGTTTCAGTCCTGTATCACTGAACCGGTTTAACTTTCCGTTCCAGCCATGTCTATCTCATGAGATATAAATATTTACCCAATGCATCGTAGGGAGATATATGTCCCACCCATATCATAATGATACCATTCTTATGTGTTCTACAAGATCATAAATCATACATCATAGCATGACCCATGTAATAAAAATGATATTATTAAACATCATGCCATGATAACATAATCCATATAAGATAAAAGGACATCATAAAAATAATTCCATGATAACATAAACAAATCAATGTAAAAACAGGGATAGATACAAAACCCCATATTATCTTAGATGGAAAATAATTTTGATAAAACACTTGAACTCCATTCTTGAGGAAAATATCCTTTCTACTTCAAAAACAGTTTTCCTTTCTTAAAATGTCATAAAATTTTAAACTAAAAGAAGTTGATTAAAAATAAACTTGAAAACTTGTAAAGTAATCATCATGGAAATAATGTTCTATGAATCCATTCATTCCGTATAAGTTAAAAAGCATTCTTCTCGTACTTTGGCCGGAAAAGTCAAAAAGTACCTCGTACTAAAAAAGAGAAAAGATTACTTTCATATCTTTTACTAAAAACTCACAGAAGGGTAAAATTGGATTTAAAAAATTGTAGGTGGATGTAAATAATATTACATATTGAGGAAACATGGATGTGGATGATGAATATTCCCGAGTAAATTATGAAGTATAAATAATCTCGAAGAAAAATGAGATTGTGAGATTTTCCCTTTCCTTAGGTCCGATTTGCTTCATATGTGTCCGAACCTCCTATATAGTGATTTAAATAATGTTATTGACTTATTACAGAATCTTACTTATTGTTATGATATCATATATGGTCATATTATTAGCTTCTTATTAGTAATATTTCATTGTTACTTGTTATTCGGGTGTTTATTGCTTTTTGTTCTTATGCGTGTTTTGTTGAATAAATTCTTATTCTTATTTTTAGGTTATATATACCTCATTTCCAGAATGGTATTAGTTTAATATATATCATATTTATTCATTCAATTCATTTATATAATCATTATGCAATGAAGATCATGGAGAACGAGTCACATCACATCGTGGAGACGGTAGGCTGTACGTATGCCCGAGCGATGATATCATTCCCATGATCGTGGAATTTTATTGAAGTGTATGTATAATATTTAAGAATAAATATCACTTTACAATAATCATATATAGTTATTCTTTACACCATTATACCTATCCAAGTAAGGTGGTGGTGAAAAACAGATTACACCACGGCGTGGAGACGGTATTCCGTACGTACGCACGCGCGGTGATTTGGTTTTTTGTAGGATGGATAGAAGGTGTATTAGGGTTGTTTCATATTTATAATAACATATCAGTATATGAGTGATATGGATATTATTATTTCATAATTAAACAACTAAATAAGAGGAAGTAGAATAAGAAATAAAGTTGAAAAAATTGGTAACAGACATTACCTCTTCTTTGAAGCACCTCTTCTTAACCTACTATTAGGGAACTAAATATGGTCTTTGAAGAAGACTAGGACCTATAGGATGTTTCTAGGTAAGTGGAGAAGCGAAATTGGTAGGGGTTGGCCGAGCTTGAAGGCTCAAAGTGGTGTGAGGAGAGGGAGGAGTTTCCCTTTTATAAGGGAGGAGAGGGACACCTTTGAATATTATTTTATTATAAAGTCATATTTGATTTTTAATAGCCCAAAATTTATTTATTTAGAATCTAAGGTGGGGATGGGTAGAAATCCTCTCATCCAATATAATTTGGACAAGTTTAGGTTACTATTTTAACCTTATAATTTAGATTTAACTCTAAGTTAAATAATTTAACTTTTACTGCGTCTTCTTGTTTTCTTAAACTCTATGGTTAATAAACTTACTATAAAAAGCCAAACAAACCCCAAGTTGTTCATTATTAATATATATAACCTTATCTAAGTCTTTTGGCCAAACCTTATATTTTTAGGAATAAAATAACAGTTAATAATATAATATGTTTTTTAAAAACTATTTTATGTCAATTTTGACACCATTTGGTAATTGATTTTTTTGAAACTTATAACAGCATGATTAGTTTGAACAAAGTTAATTAAAGCAATAATAACATGTCATATTAACCTATAAAATTATTTTAATTCATAAAAAGTCTCAAATTACATTTATTTGGGTATTTATAATATCAATTTGGTTAATATTTCATTAATAAGGTAATTACTCCATCATTATTATGTCATAAATAAATTAAATTATTTAAAGTCTAAAAATTATAAATAAAATACCATTATGTAGGAAATCTTAGAATCTTTCTAATGAATATTTATAGTCAAATTTATTTTATTTATAACCCAATATTAAAAATGTTTTAGTTATTAAACTTTTATTTTAACTATTTTAACTCTTCTTTAAATAAAATAATATTAAATGTCCTAATCTAATCCAAGTGGACCTAAATGGTCATATTTTATTCATAAGGTTGTTTTTGGTCGAATTAAACTTATCCAATAGAATTAGGACATGTGTTAGGGTAATAATAATATCATTTTCACCCTCAATTACCCTATTTACTTTTAACCGTGGTAAATAAAAGTAAAAAAGTTACTATTCACCAAAAATTATTTTCATCTCATTGAACCACATTTTACCTACTGACATCAACCGTGTTTCTTGGATTTTTGAAATTCCATTCACAGAAGTGGTAAAATTATGTTTTATGTAAATTTTCAAATTCTCCTAGGAGGTGGGTAAAATACGGTGAAAAGTTCAATAAAATTTTTATATATCTAAAATTATTATAAAATGACTCCAATGAATTAAATTGAACTTATATATGTATTATGTATCAATTTTGACCTAAAATAAATTTAAATAAAATAAATAATTATTTAAATAAAAAGTTGGTTTTTAAATAGTATCCCAGTGTTTTCACTATTCATCAAAAATTGAAAGTTTTCAGAAAAATACCAAAAATTCACCCTAGGCTAATTTTGATATTTTGAATCCAAAAATTAATTCCATTTTGAAAGATAAAATTTATAAAATTTCAGAAAGTGGGTATTACTATTCATAACGGCTAGTTTTAATAATATTTTAATAGCATATCATTGTTTAGTAAAACTCGGTATTGCGTACAACGCAAGCTATCGAGGAAGGTTGCGATTGCGTGTAAAGAAAGCCAAGCTAGTGTTGTGTGTAGTGAAAGATTCCTTTGATGATGTATATAACATAAAAAAAATATTTCTCATAAAAATCTCGGGTGTTACATTCTACCCCCCTTAAAATGAATTTTGCCCTCGAAATTCTTCACTTTGTAACAAACAGATGTGGATACCTCTCCCTCATCATATCCTCAAGCTCCCATGTAGCTTCTTCTAATTGGTGGTTCCTCCATAAGACATTCACCAAGCGAGTGGTCTTGTTCCGTAGGACTTTTTCGCTATGATCCAGAATCTCTATCGGTTGTTCTTCATAAGAAAGATCATTCTCCAATGGTACAAATACTGAGCTTAGTACCTGTGAAGGATCAAGTATGTAATTTCTCAAGAGAGATACATGGAACACATTATGAACTTGAGAGAGATTCAATGGAAGTGCCAATCGGTAAGCTACCTTCCCAACACGATCCAGTATTTCGAAAGAACCGATATACCTAGGGCTCTGCTTTCCCTTCTTTCCAAATCTCATTACTCTCTTCCAAGGAGATATTCGTAAGAACACTTTATCACCCACTTCAAATCTAGGTCTTTTATTTAGTTATCGGCATAAAGTTTTTGTCGACTCTAAGCTACTCTTATGTGTTTTTGAAAAGATCTGATCTTTTCTGGCATCTCATCAACAAGATCGGGTCCTAATAGCTTTCTTTCCCCAACTTCATCCCAGCAAGTTGGAGTCCTGCATTTCTTTCCATAGATAGCTTCATAAGGAGCCATATGAATACTGGAGTGAAAGCTATTATTATAAGAAAATTCCACAAAAGGTAGGTGTTGATCCCAACCACCTTTTAAATCCATAGATCAAGATCTCAACATATCTTCTAGAGTTTGAATTGTCCTCCCAGACTGACCGTATGTCTAAGGATGATAAGAAGTGCTAAAACTCAACTATGTATCTAGATTATGCTGAAGACTTACCCAAAACTTTGATGTAAACCTCGGATCTCGATTAGATATAATGGAAAGTGGTACTCCATGAAATCTTACCACTTCCTTTACATATATCCTGGAAAGCTGATCAAGAGATAAATCTTCTCTAATAGTAGTGAAGTGTGCCGACTTTGTAAGACGATCCACTATGACCCAGATAGCATTATTTCCTTTGGATATTTTAGGAAGTCCAGTGACAAAGTCCATAGTGATGTTTTCCAATTTCCATTTTGGTATGGGTAATGGATTTAACATCCCCTTAGACTTCTATCTCTCATCTTTAACTTGCGGACAAACCAAGCATCGAGAGACATATTCAGCAACATCTCTTTTCATGCCATCCAACCAGAAGTACTATTTCAGGTCCCTATACATCTTCGTGCTTCTAGGATGAATAGAGAATGAAGAAATATGAGCCTCATATAGTAGATCCTTCTTTAATTCTTGGATGGGAGGAAAAAAAACCCAGTTTCTGAACCTTATTATCCCATCATAATTAAGGTTGAATTCAGGAACATTTCTCACCTTCTTTTGTAACTTTACATCTTCTTTCTGCACCACTTTAATCATTTCATGTATAGATGGTTGGACATTCATTTGAGAAAGATAATATTTCTCACCTTCCATTATAATTCCAAGATCTATCCTTTGTAAATCCATAAATATTGGATCTTCTGTGATCCTTATCATGGATAAGCTTGCATGGTCTTGTCGACTTAATGCATCTGCCACCTTGTTTTCTTTCCCAGGGTAGTAATGAATTGAGCAGTCGTAATCCTTAATCAGCTCCAACCATATTCTTTGACGCATATTCAGCTCCTTTTGTGTGAAAATATACTTTAAAATTTTATGATCAGTATAAATATCACACCTTTCACCATAAAGATAATTCCTCCAAATATTTAATGCAACGATTACCGCAGCTAACTCCAAATCATGAGTTGGGTAATTTTGCTCATGGATTTTTAACTGTCATGAGGAATAAGCTATCACCATATCATTTTGCATGAGAACACATCCCAATACCTTCTTGGATGCATCACTATAGATCACAAACCTTTCTCCACTACAAGGAAGTGTGAGCACAGGTGCACTGGATAACCTTCTTTTTAACTCCTTGAAATTATCTTCACATTCCTCCGTACAAATGAACTTAACTCCTTTTCGAGTCAACCTGGTTAGTGGATTAGATAATCGTGAAAAATATTTCACAAAAAATCGATAATATCCAGCCAAACCAAGAAAACTTTGGATCTCGGTTACTGTTGTTGGTCTCGACCATCTTTCGATAACCTCTATTTTTGCTGGATCCACATATGTCCCCTCTTTTGAGATTATGTGACCCAAAAATGAAACTTTTTGAATCCAAAATTCATACTTGGTAAATTTAGTCAAATTTATTTTATTTATAAACCTATATTAAAAAATTTTTAGTTATTAAACTTTAATTTTAACTATTTTAACTCTTCTTTAAATAAAATAATATTAAATGTCCTAATCTAATCCAAGTGGACCTAAATGGTCATATTTTATTCCTAAGGTTGTTTTTGGTCAAATTAAACTTATCCAATAGAATTAGGACATGTGTTAGGGTAATGATAATATTATTTGTACCCTTAATTACCCTATTTACTTTTAACTGTGGTAAATAAAAGTAAAAAGTTACTATTCACCAAAAATTATTTTCATCTCATTGAACCACATTTTACTTACTGACATCAACCGTGTCTCTCAGATTTTTGAAATTCCATTCACAGAAGTGGTAAAATTATGTTTTATGTAAATTTTCAAATTCTCCTAGGAGGTGGGTAAAAGACGGTGAAAAGTTAAATAAACTTTTTATATATCTAAAATTATTATAAAATGACTCCAATGAATTATATTGAACTTATATAGGTATTATGTATCAATTTTGACCTAAAATAAATTTAAATAAAATAAATAATTATTTAAATAAAAAGTTGGTTTTTAAATAGTAACCTAGTGTTTTCACTATTCATCAAAAGTTGAAAATTTTCAGAAAAATACCAAAAATTCACCCTAGGCTAATTTTGATATTCGGAATCCAAAAAATGAAGTCCATTTTGAAAGATAAAATTTATAAAATTTCAGAAAGTGGGTATTACTATTCATAACGTCTAGTTTTAATAATATTTTAATAGCATATCGTTGTTTAGTAAAACTCGGTATTGCGTACAATGCAAGCTATCGAGGAAGGTCACGATTGCATGTAAAGCAAGCCAAGCTAGTGTTGTGTGTAGTGAAATATTCCTTTGATGGTGTATATAACATAAAAACAAAATATTTCTGATAAAAATCTCGGGTGTTACATGTAGATAGACCCAAGGACATCTTAACTATTGGAACAAAATGGGTTTTTGGGAATAAAGTTGATGAATTTGGAACTATATTTAGAAACAAGGCTAGAATTATTGCATAAGGTTATAGTCAGGAAAAAGGAATATACTATGAGAAAACCATTTCACCTGTGGCTAGACTTGAATCTATAATAATCCTTATTTCTTATGCAGCACATCTAGACTTCAAGATTTATCAAATGGATGTCAAGAGTGCATTCATAAAAGTTTTTATAGTTTATGATGTTTTTATTGAACAACCCCTTGTTTTTCAAAACCCAATTTTTTAACATAATGTTTTTAAATTAACCACATCTTTATATATTTTAAAAAAATTTCCTAGAGCTTGGTATGATAGGATCAACAATTTTCTAATTTAAAAAGTATTTTATAAAGGTTTAGTTGATCCTACTTTTTTCACAAAGAGAATTTTAAAACATATATTAGTAGTACAAATATATGTTGATGATATTATTTTTTGATCTTCAAAAAATTATGTATGTACTATTTTTTAAAAAATGATAAAAAATGAATTTTAAATGAGTTTAATGGTTGAAATCAAATTCTTTCATGGATTTTAGATTTTTCAAAACAAAGAAGGAATTATTTTAAATCAAATTAAGTATACAGAAGATATTCTAGAATGTTTTAACTTGGATAGAACTAGGAGTAGTGATACTACTGTGAGTACCTTCTATAAATTGGATCTTGATGAATTTGAGAAACCAGTTGATCAAACTAGTTATAGAGGTATGATTGTTAGTATTCTCTACTTTACTTCTATGTGAACAGATATTATGTTTATTGTGTGTATATGTTCTCATTTTCAAGAAAATCCAAAAGTGTCACAACTTGTTTCTATTAAAATAATTTTGAATGCCTCAAGTATACAACCAAATTTGGACTGTTCTACCCTAAAGGAAAAGCATTTTATTTAGAAAGTTATTTTGATGTTTATTTTGGAGGATGCAAGTTAGATTGAAAAATAACATCTAGAATATGTAAATTTTCAAGAAAGTATCTAGTTTCATGGTATAGTAAAAAGAAAAATTCTATTTCTTTTTCTACTACTAAAATTGAATACATAACTGTATGTAGTTGTTGTGCACAAATTTTGAGGATGAAACACACTCTACTAGACTATGGATATCAATTTTGATATGTCCCCCTAAATTGTGACAATATAAGTGAAATAAATATTTATAATAATTCTGTTTTACATTTTATGAAAAAAATATATTAATATAACACATCACTTTTTTAGGGACCATTTTTAAAAAGTAGATATCAATATTGAATTTATTAGAATAGAACATCAGTTATCTGATATATTTACTAATCCTTTGAATTCTAAGAGAATTAATTTTAGAAATCTTGAATTAAGAATTATTAATTTTAGTTAAATATAATTTGTGGTGATATACCATTGGTTTGTCATGTTGTTGGATTGTCATACCACTGGATTTTCATGCTGTTGGCTTGTCATACCAATGATATTTCATGCCATTTATTTTCGTGAATTGGAAAATTTTTCTGTTTCCTAATATTTTGAACCACTGATTTATTTTATTTTCTATAACACGATGTGTTCATTTACTTGATTTTTGAATTTTTCTTTAAATATTATTTAAATTTTATAATAGATAACATACCAAATGATATCAAAATAGAATAATTTATATTCCCAACATACCTTGAGTCCCGCATGATACTCCCGTATCTTTATCTCTTGATAATAGTGAAACCCTTTGCCTCTCACTTTTCAAAATTTTATTACCCTTGAAAAATCTTGATGAACCCATCTGTATGTCGATAATGAAGCATGATTTTGAGATTTCTCATTTTAAGTCTAGATCTTCTAAGAAGAATAAGAAAGAGCCGAGTGCACCTTCTCTAGTTACACCAATTAATCTTGAGCTTGACAATAAATTTTTTTTTACCATAAAATAAAGTTAAATTAAAGTGTCTCTTATCTAGTAAGTCTCTAGTAATCATTGTACTCTAGAATCAGGGTTGGTTAGATTGGTTTTATTCAAAAAAATACCTTTTTACCCTAAGATGGTCTATGAGTTTTATCAACATGTAGAGTTTGTGTTTGATGAAGATGGTTTTGATTGGATAAGAAGTCATGATAAAGGACATATATTTGGTTTTTCATCAAAGAAATGGGATAATATTTTATGTATTCCTCATGATGTAATTTTTTATGAATACCAATGCATCATTCTAGAAGCCAATGTTTTTTATATATATGAGGATTCTCTTACTGTGATGATAGGATATGGCACAACCATATGACCTATTTCCTTAGAGCAAGATGAATAATGTGGGATACTCTTTAAGTTCTTGTAGTACATACTTTTCCCAAGAAAGAGTAATTTTTCAACTTTAAGGAATCAAGATGTCTATATTTTATCTCCCATGAAAAAAGTCCATAAGACCAATATTTGTAGATATTTCATGTTACATATGTGTGAGATGACCAAGCCATCCTCAAGATGTAATTATTTGATTTACCTGAAAATGATTTCTACCATGTTGAAGGTCAAGGTCCTAGTAGGTGAGGATGATGAGTCTAGTATAATATATAGAGTTTTCTATCTTACCAGTGTTACTTGATCAAGAATGAGGATTCCCTGGAACCCTTGGAATAAATAGTGGGTTGGTTATGAGAAATTATATGATGAGTATAATCTGATTGATCATCCAATCAAACAAAGGGATGAAGTTGATATAGGATTAGAGCCTGATGAAGTAGTTGAATACTCTGATGCAGATAAAGAAGAAACTATTGCTATGGAAGAAGAAAAGGAACCATCTAATGATGTGAGTATTGATCTAGAATTGTATCCCAAAAGTTCTCCCATTAATTTTAAGGCTCTTAATCCACCTAGAAAGTTTCCAAAAAGAGAAAAATTAGTTAAAAGTGATGAAGAAGAGACTGAGGTGTCTGGAGAGGAGCAGTATAAGAGTTCCAAATCCACTGAAGATGGTGATGAAAATAATGATGAAGAAGAGGATGATGAAAATGGTGATAGGGGAAATAAGGATAAAGATGGTAGTGAAAGTGATGATGGAGATGATTATGACCCTAATAGTGCTAGTGGTTTAATTAAGAGGAAGGAAGTGAAGATGCCTTCAGAGCTTCAGGATGAACTTGTTGAGGGGGATCAATCCCCATATGTTGAATTTATTCATGAAGCTCCATGTATTGATGAAGTTGAGGCTAGCTCTTTTTATACTTGTAAATAAATATATGATTCTTCTATGGATGATAAAATGGGAGTTATACCACTATGGAACATCATGAAATAGAATAATAGAAAAAATAGCTTATTGAGGAAGAATTTGGTAATTAATAATTAGTTGACTTAAATGTTCATAATACTCTTATGGATGAGAATGTGGAAGGTGTATCCACTGATGCTGTTCAAAAAAAGGATGTTTAGAAGCTATATAACCTAACTATTAGTACATTTTTATAAACTGAGTCTATCAGTGCTGTTGTTCAAAGCATAGATGATCAAAAATTAAAAGAAATACCATCACCTATTTTACAGTTTGTAACTGGATATAGTTATGATATTCTCAGAAATTTTGAGACAGTGATGGTTGTACCTACTATTGTGATTCCTCCAATAATTTATTCAGTAGTTGTTGAGGTTTTTGGGAGTTGGATTGATCCCATGTTTGAAGAATGGGGAAATTACTCCAATGATGCAAGGAGTCCAGCAAAAGAATGGTGGACCTAAAGATTGAATTGAAGACAATACTAAGGGATCCTTGATAACTCAAGTAGAATTTTATGGGCTATTAGAAAAGTTATCTTCTATCAGAACTCCTGCACCTACACCTACTCCATAACCATTTCATGTTCCAATTGATATAGTCACTGAAGTAGACTTGTATTATTTTGGTAAAATGTCGATGTTTGATTTTACTTTGAAGCTAAAGAACAGACCTCCTTAATAGAATTTCATCTATGATAAAGATGTAAGATACATTATCGAGTTGGTTATTCAACATATCCAAAAAAAGATGATGCATTAAATTTATGATATAGAGATTGAGAATAAGAAGAAAAGTAGTGAACTCAAATCCCTCAAGTATTTGATTGAAGAAATGAGATCTGTTTTTAAAGGTTCCATGAATGGAATCCTAAAATGTCTTGAGGATACATCTTCAGATTCTTCTGTTTATGCTACTCCTCCTCCTCTAGTATTTAATTTTGATCAGTTAAGAAAAGTTTTCAGTGATGAGATAAGAGCTGCTTAAACTAGTGCTTCCAAAAGTGTCACTAATCAGCCCCAAGTGACCTTGAGTAGGATTCAGTATAAATCAGATCATGTTCTGAAGTTGATTATCAACAATTCCCATGACATGAAAGTTGACTGAGAAACCATTATCAAGGGTATTAGTTATTATATATCTTATATTTATACCAAGCATGAAATGGTTTCAAATTTCAAATTCTTGGCTGAAAATTTGAGAATGCCTCCTGTGACTCATGCTTTCAAAGAACAAGTAAGACAACTTAATGAGATGACTCTAGTTTTGAACTGTTTCATGGAAGATAAATATTATTTATTTATTGAAATGTAAATAGGTGGAAAAATCATCATGTATTTTATAAATATCATGAATTTGTTTCTTTATGTTCATGTCCAATTAGTTGTTTCTCATGAAGAAGTTCCAATTACTCCTCAGTTGTCTCTCAGACAAGGAGTTTCTAGAGATCCTTTAGCTTCTTTTCCTACCTAATTTCTGCCTTTTCCAATTTATCCTACTCAAGATTTGATACACCTTAAACCAATTGTTATTGTGGAAAATCATCCTCGAAATATAGCTAGAATCTCATTCGGTGTTCTATCTATCTTACCTCAAGATGATCATGATGCCTTATATAAGAAGAAAGAGAAACCATGACTACAAATACACCTTTTATCAGTAATAAAAATTCCCTTTAACCACGCTAGAAAATCACCGTTAAAGCCGGCGAAGATAAGGGGGGGGGGTACCCTTTATCAACGCTTCAGAAAGCACTGATAAATACCACTTTTATCAGAGCTTTCTTTTTATCACTGATAAAAGTAAAAAATAATTAAAATAATTAAAAAAAATTTAAAAAAATTTAAAAAATTAGAAAAATCCTGCCAATCGGGGGGGGGGGGGGGACTTTTATAACGCTTGATCCCCCTTTTAACAGTGCTTTCCAGCCCCTCCAACGCCCGCACACACCCCCCTCTACCCTATATTAGCACTACACCCACCCCTTTATTAGCGCTAGCCCCCCAAATCCACCCCCATGCGCGTGCCCTTTCCTCCACCAAGATTTGATCTTGAGACCTCCCCCTTGCGCACCTAAAGCCTTTACCACTCTACCAAATTGATTTTTTCTCCAGTTAATGACATCTCAATTTATTTATATATATATTATTTATATTTATTAATATAGTAATATATAGTTATATTAATATATATATATATAGTTATATTAATATATATATTTATAGTGATATTAATATATATATATATTTATTCATATATTAATATATATTTATATCTATTTATTTATAACTTTTTAGTTACATTTTTTTATTTGTATATTTATTCATATATTAATATATATTTATAAGATCAATTTTAAATACATTTATAAAATATGTTTTTGTGTGTGTTTAAAATAAATAAATAAATACATACATACATATATACAACACACACACATATATTATATATGTGTATGTGTCAGTATAATTATACATATTTATATATATTTACAAATATTATATATTAATATGTATATACATATGTTATAATATATAGCTAATATATATCAGTTTGTTAATACAAACACATAGAAATACACACACACACACATTATATAGGTATATAAATATTCATATATGTGTGTTTTAAATAAAATGAATATTAGTTTTTCTTTAGATAAATCTTATATATTGAGAAAAATATTTTATATATAAATATGTTTAATTATTTATATTTATAAATAAATTTTTATGAGTGAATATATAAAAAATATGTACATATAGTTATATATTTGATTATAAATAACAGTTCATTATAAAAAACCATAAAATTTTAAAGAAATAATATCAATATGAATGTAATACCTTGGAATAAATTCAGTCCCCACCAAAAAAGCCAATAATACCCCCTTAAACGAGGCTGAAAATCCACAAAATGTAAACAAATTGGGGTATCCCGACTAAAAACTAAGTTTTGGAGGACTTATGGGCCTTTTTTAGCCTTGAAAAATCCTTTTCCTAGGTCCTCCCTAATCATAAGGGTTTAGAGATCATCATAGTATTCGATTTGATATGTGGTAGAGCTCAAACGGACACCCGGATCAAAAGTTATGGCCTTTTGAAGTTCGAGTTGCGTTTTTAACATATTTTGGATCTTTCTTTATTTATTTTTTATTTTTTTAGTCTTCAAATTGTTATTAAATGACTATTACTACATAATAATAAGAAAATTATTAATTAAAAATATTTTTTTTAGTTTTTTTATAAGCCATTTTCGCTAAATATCTTATATATTAAGTATATTAAGTGTAAATGTATATTTATACTTATCTAAAATATATTTAAAAATTATATATTATATTTATATCAGTATAACTATATTTATATATTTATATATTAATATATTATTTTTAATTATTTTTTTAAAGTTGACCCTTTATCAGCACTTTTAAAAAAACCGCTGATAAAGGCCCCCCTTTATCAGTGCTACTAAAAAAGCACTGATAAAGGGGGTTTCTTTATCAGCACTTTTTCATTAGCACAGATAATGGTTGGAACCGAGAAAAAATATTTTTGTGTTAGTGAATCCAAAACTAAAGGTAAATAACCAATTGACCCCTCTGCAAAATCTTGAACCTTGTTTTTGTTGGCTTAAACCGTTTTTATTTGATGGGACTTGGTTTTTAATAAATTTTTGGTAATCATTTTGAATGCCTCTCATATTTCTTATTATACGTTTTTATCCTTATTTTTAAATAGATTTTATTTACCTTTTTTATAATCCAAAAAGGGGGATAATTCCTATGAAATATTGAGAAATTTATGGAATCTATGATTTATTATAGTACTGTTTCTATGTTATCTTCGATACTATCTCTTTTTAATATTTCTATTCATGATCCTAACCTTTGATACTTAATATTTTCTTATTTTCCTTTGATACCATCTACACTTACTGGTAATTCTATATTCTAATTCTAATTTATACTATCTTGTATATCATGTTTAAACTTTTGTAATACATTTGATGCATTGATTTTTTTAAAAGGGGGAGATTGTTGACCTACTAGTTTTAATGATCACAAAATCATGATTCTAATGGTATTAATGAATTTCATGTTTCTTTAAAAGTAATCTATATAATTAAATAGGTGATAAAAATTTCTAAGTAAAACAAGACATTTAGATTGGCATTTCCAAATTGAGACACCATTTTCCATGACTCGACACCATCATAAAAATCACACTATGTACGAGTTACTGCCAGATGAGGTACCATCAATGTAATACCACAAAAATAGAATTTTGGATAATTCTAACACACCATCCGACCACAAACTTATAGAACATACACTACTAGTTGGGACACCACCAAAATAGTGGAAATTTGGCTAAGTCTAAGAAAACTCTAGTGTCATGCCGCTAGAACAACATACCGTTAGAAGATGACACTATCAAACATTGAGACACTACCAGTCTAAGACACCTTAACTACTATTTTCTTAACTTATCTTTTTGAATCACATTATTCTAACAAATATATTTATTGAAGTTTATTCCATTTAAAATTTTAATGATTCTCTCTTAAATTATCGATATAAAGCATTGAAGAGAGAGTTTGGATGTTCTCTACGAGGAAGTAACTAATCTGAATATTCTTCTTGCTGCTTCTAATAATGGCGTGGCACACTCCCTCATATAGTAGAGAGATGAAATAGTAGATGATATTGACTAATAGAAAGTTGAGATATCTAAATTCCTAAACAGACATAGAGATGAACCTAATCGCAAACAAGAACAACTCACCTACTGAAACATTCAACTGGAAGATGAACTATACATTCACACTTGGTGCTTTCATCTAGTGAAAGAACCAGAGTTTGGGACGCTCTATTTTCCTAATGTTTTCAATAGAACCCAACTCAAGCTTCACTTTAGAATCAAATAAAGAGTCACAATTATCATTTAAATAGACTGATCATTCTTAAACTCTACACTTTTATATTGCTTTATTCTGTTTATTTTTATCAAATTTTGAGCATTGTGTGTGAATACTCCATTTACCACACGCACATGGTCTCCTATTCTAAAATGTAAGATACTCAATATCTTCTCAAACACTTTTCATATTTGTTTCTCCCACATATAAGAGTGGTAAAGGGCCTTCTGTGTCCAGTTTAGTTTTTTCTCCCATATATATCTATGGAAGAGGTCGTGTGTGACCTGGAAAGTTGTAAACTATTATAAAACAAGATCCAAGTTGAGGATAATATTGTTTATTTTAAATAAACTGATTGGTGGTGGGTGATCACCAAGTTGAGAGGACTAAGTCTCAACTTGAGATTGAATTTCTTGTATTCATTCTTTCCACTGTGTGCTTTAATTTTTTTACTTTATTTATTCTTTAAAACTGAAAAATGTTTTAACTGTAAACAAAAAATATACTTTGATAGTATATCTTAATTTGTGTTCATATTGTATTTCGATCAATTAAATTGATTTATAAGGATCAAATAATATTGTATATTATTCATTTGAGACCTAATAAATATTTAGATAAACTTTTGAAAGATTTAGATATATATCATACTATATATTTTGATAAACTGGTTCGTATTTAATCATTTGGTTGATTTAAAAATAATCTATTTTAGACAAATAAATTATTAGGTATTCAATTCACCCCCTCTTGAGATACTCACTCCTACCATCAATATATTATGGTTATAGAAAACACTTGCACTTCATTGGTTTTATTAAATACTATCACATTTAAAATACTATTAAGTATCATTATTGTTGATAATATAACCATTGAACAATGATCATATGATTAGTATAAATACAGGGTGTCAAAAAATCCAATTGACACAGAAAAAAGAAGCGATGACATCAACCAGTAGAACCATACCCTATGAAGTCCATTTATTTGAGATTCTTAGAGAGATAACATCATTGGTATTTTTCGTTAACTAAGCCCAATCTATGATCTGACAACTTAATCATGAGTGAAACCATTTACAGGAGAAGTTCAAGTTCTTAGAGATCATATCCCAAACCATGTACGTTGAACCACCACATGAAATTATCAACATCGTGAACCTTACCCATATAGAATTTTATGATGTATTAAAGGGATAAATATCAAGACAATAATAATATGAATATATATATTATCTTTTCAATAGAATAATGGTTATATTTACTTCATATTGTTACTTTATTTTTTTATACAATAAAAAAAATTGTATTTTTGGGTAATATTCATATTAAATTAAAGAATTTATTTTAATGAATTAATGGTTTTTAAATAAATAATATTTTAATAAAATATTATTATGAAATCATTTTTATCAAATATAAATTATCAAAAAAAATTTGAATTCAAATGTAAATTTTATAAGGGTTCAAAAACTATTACTATAAAAAACCCTATTATTTCTCAATAAATATAGATTATTATTTTAAAAGTGAAAATTCACATATTTATAAAATTATTTGGATAAAAAATATTATTTTTGGAATCAAAACCTTGAAATTAACCAATAGTGATTTTTTCATAATTTTCTGAGTTAGTCGAATTTTCAGGTAAAAATTAAATACGCTATAAATATATAGTGTGTATTATGACATAATAATGACCTAAAAATGATGTAATAAATACTATAAAGGGTATCCATGACAAAATATATGTTTACCCTTTAATATAATGTGATTTTTACTTTATTTTATTAATTTTATGTATCCTTTAAAAATCCTTCAAAACCTATAATATATTTTAAGGTTTTCAAATCATTTCTTTAAATACATGACTCAATTCCACATTAGCTAGGGTAATATTTATATAATTTAGGCCCTTGAAATAATGAAAATAACTCCCCTTTTGTAGAAACCATGGTAAGGTTTTTGGTTTTGGTTATTTTATTATATAGTGTGAAAAACTTAAGTTTAGGAAATAATAAAGAATTCTACACTCATTTACTATATAAACCCACCAAATATCACATTTATCTTCACTAAAAAACCTTGGATCACATACATAATATTCCCTAACATTTCTATAGTCCTAAAAATTTTCCCCCAAGATCTCAAGAATCTCATTCCAAGCATTTGGAATCCACCTCTCAAGGTAAGGGATCTTTTCCTTCTCCTCTTTGTTCAAGTATCTTCATTATCTTATGCTTATTTTCTCAAATTACTAAAGTTAGTAAATGTTCTTACATATCACCCTTACCTACCTTATGATTTATAAATAATTATAGATCCCTTTTACTCTAATTAATAATTCCCATGAATATTTATACACCCCCATTATGCTGTCAAAATTTCACCATGATTTTACATGATAAGCAAATGTGTAGTGAATACCCATACCCATTTAATGTCAAGGGTGTTCACCTTTATGAAATTATAATTATTTGATTTTAGACTCATATGTATTTATTCCACACACCTTGATCATGTAATAAAATGTGATGAAAAATTATTCCATGTCATATGATCTATGTGGCACACTTATTCATGTGAATGAAATGAAAGTGATGGGTGTGACTAGAATTATATAGAACTCCAATGAATTGGGTAATATTTTGGTCTCATGAGATTTCATATAATGGATCAGATAGTGAGCCTAATACATCATGGGAATTTTTACATCATGATGTCTTGGCAGTTGGCCTTGACATATGTTTATGATTCCATGTTTTTAGTTGTTGCCATATTTCCCACGTTGGCTTCATGTTATCATGAATTATCATGCCTCAATATTCATGTTTGTGATTCTCAACCATTTTATGACTCATTGATATGCCTATTTTATAACATGCAATACTTCCTTTATGTTATTACATTTTTATTCCATTACTAGGTTTTGTATCTAACCCTTTCTTATGTATATCCCCAAGTTATCCCGTGTAGTTTTAAATATGAAGGATTAATATGAGCATGTTAAGGAAGTTTTCAATAAATATAATGTATTATCTATTTTAAGTTGTTACGTAATGTACCTAATTCCCAAATATACTAGAATTATCGATCTTTTGGGTTTATTATGTCTAATATTATGTAATAAATCATGGATTAATGTTTAATAAAGAGTCAGGTTCTCATAATTGGTATCAAAGGGAGGTTTTGTTATTTTTGGGATTAATATTAGAGTACTCTAGAGAAAACCTTATGGATAAGACTAAATATTAGAATACATCCCAAAATTTTGGTAATGTATAGATTAAGTTGTTTACAAAAAAAACATCCTTTTTTAGATACTACAAGTAGATGTGGCTCAAACACAAGTGTATATAGGGGTGAAACATAAAAACACTATGTTGAGATGGAATCAACAATAAACTGGTGCATGATAATGGGCCTTGCTGCACAACTGGTTTGAAACTCCCTGGTAATATTCTTTGGTAAATTCATAGGCTCATTAAAACCCATTATTAAGGGAATAAAGAATGCCAATAAGTGTCTATGTTATCAAATAGATCATAGATAACATATATTGAAGCCTAGAAATTTCTAAGTTATGGAATAAATATCATTTATAAGTCGTCCCTTTAATTTAAATGATTTCCCCCTTAATTTTTAATAGTTTAAAAGTAATCATATCTAATTTTACCTTTATTCTAGCTAATGTAAAAAAATAAAAGGAACTGAGTAAACAAATAATGTGAGGGGCAATGTGATGATTGAACAAACATGATGCCAGATGGGAGGTCGAGTAGGATATTTTTTGATTATGAAAAATCAGTTATTAAAGATCATAGTTAACAAAAGTCACTTATTTGAGTCCTCAAATACATGAAGTAAATTTAAGATGACATCTCAAGGAAGTTCATCTGATAAAAATGACAAGGTAAAGAAGACCCAATTTCCTTTTTGAAAAGAGTGTGGATGGAGGCACCAAGGGAAATGTCACAAATGAACTAAGAGATGTTTTAAGTTTGAAAATATAGGGAAAAAACTATCCAATTTCCATGTAAAAATGTATAATGTAATGGATGTAAAATAAATTCAATCTACAGAACCATATACAATTCTATGTCATAAATGTGGAGAAGTCATACATTATCTTAGACAATGCTATATGCAGAAGGATGACAAGCATGATGACCATCATCAATCTAAAATATTGAGGAAACAAGGAAAGTACTATGCTGATATGGATCATGATGAATGAAGTAAATGTAACCTATACTCCATATTAGGGTATATCGTGTTGTATTTCAATTCATGCCCTATTATCATATTTTGTTTGTTTTTTGAGAACATCAAGTCACCACATAAAATGATTTTATATCATCAGGTAAAAATTCTATGATTATGTATCACATGTTGAAGTCTATGAAAATGTTATTATTTAAAACAATATCAGTTTTCTCAAAATAAATTTTATGTAATTCTAGTTATGGATTGGATTTCCTTATATATATCCAAATAAATTGTTGTGATAAATAAATCACTCTCTGTATTAGGAATATTCCTACAATTTTTTACAAATGCAAGGAGATTAAATATTCTTCTTTAGCACCAAAATCTCAATAATAGATATTATTTCCCTATGAGAAATAATATCTGGCTCAAATTATTGAGTATAATGAAAACATCATCTTTGAAGACATTCCCATTTTACGGGAATACACTAATGTGTTTCCTATAATAATTGTCATGTATCTCTCATAAATGATCCATTAAGTTCATAATTGAACTTATACCTGGACCAAATAACATCACTAGGGAATTTTATCATAAGAAAAGAGATACCTGTGGACCCTTTAAAGAAAGAAACAATTAAAGGATGGATGAGGCCAATATCTATGACATAAATACTTAGTTTCCTTGGATTATCTGGGTATTATCGTCGATTTATGAGAAATTTCTCATGATTATTAAACCCTATATCCAAGATAACTTAGAAGGGAGTCAAGTTTTTTTAGAACAATGAATGTGAAGATAACTTCAAGGAGTTGAAAATGAGGTTTATCCCTACACTTGTACTCACACTACCCACAAGTGGAGAACTTTTCATAGATTTAAACGATTCTTTGAAGAAGGGATTGAGTTGCATGTTAATTGATAATGAAAAAGTGATCTTCTATGCTTCAAGGAAAATTAATGTTCTTGAATTAAACTACCCAATATATGATCTGAAGTTGGATTCAGTGATCTTTTCATTGAAAATATCATGGAATTATCTCTTTGGGGATAAGTGTAACGCCCCAGGTAAATAAAGAATATGAAATTTTTATATTTATCCATATTTGTGAATAAAATTTTAATATTAATTTAGAGGTAACACTATGCTGGATAACGTACCCAATACGCAACAACGAGTTTCTTGGAAATCTTACGTTGCACTCTAATAATAAAATAATATTATTTTAAATGGTAGTTAACGCCTAGCTGTTGTAATGGTGGGAATGAACAGAACTAACTAAAAAATGATTATATATATTTGTTAAATATTTTTACATCTATCCAATAAATTTTAGAGTCTTAAAATTCAAATGAATCCAATTTTAAGAATAAATACTCTAATATTTTTTTAAAGATTGTTTTACCGCCTTTTGATGGAATTTTTTTTAAATATAACTTTTAACAATTTTATAAGCTATATTTTTCAAAATAAACTTATAATTTATTATTGGGACATTGAAATTTACTTTTGATAAATTTTTGGTATTTTTCTGACAATGTTCATTTTTTAATGAATAGTGAAAAATACTGCATTTTACATCAAAACTGCTTTTTCATCTAATTTAATTATATGGTTAGATTATCTTTTTAATTGGTTTTAAAGTTTAATTAGATTATATTTTTACCATTTAATCCAATGGTGGTCATTATAATTAATTTCACTTTGGAATTGGTCATGAACAAGGACCAAACTTTTCATAGATATTGTTTCAAAAAAACCCCGCTATTTGTTTTGACAACGTGAATTATTTTTAAATTAATTATTGAAATTTATATGTTTGGAATTTGGTATAATGTATTCCATATTTGGAATCATTAGGTCTAAATTATTTAATTAAGACTCTTTTGTTTTTGGACATTATGAATAGTAACTTCAGTAATTATCTTAAATTATCTTGATTATTTAGTAATCGGGTAGTTAAGGATAATAAAATAATATAATAATAATAAAAAATGACCCAAAAAAGTGTCCTAATTCTACTGGTTGTGTCATTTCCGACAATGGGATTCCTTGTTCCAAACTTTGGGACCCCATGTAATCACTTTTGGGTGATAGTGACACTTTATCATTTTATTTTTATAGGAAGGAGAATATTACTAAAGAATGTATCACCCGAGTAAAACATTTTTAGTTTTGTATACATAAATTATCTATTGGACTATAAATATTAATTGTAAAGATAAAATGATATTCTACATCATAGTATTTTTTTATAATTTTTAGACATTAAATAAAATAAATTATTTATGACATCATGAAGATGCAGCGATTACCTCATTAATGAACGATTTAAATAAAATGAAAAGATAATGTAAAATATAAGACATACACTTGTCAAAGACCTATTGTATGAGTATATTTAGAACCCTTATCACCTTATACAAGAAATATATCAATGTGGAATATTTAAAATCTGAAACTAATTTTAATATAAAGTAACATTTTATAACTTTCCAAGAGTGCCCCTCCTCTCCTCTTATAAAAGGCCCCCACCTCTACCTCTTTACACACACCTCCAAAGCCATTGGCTCAGACAAAATCTGCTCATTTTATCTCTCCTCATCCCTATATTCATTCTAAAAGCCGTACCTTAGGTAGAAAGATTTTCAAGAAACCTTTTTGGTTCAAACCAAGAGGAGTTACCCGATTTAAAGGTAAAGACTTCTCTGATGTTCTTTTTTTTATTTTGTTTCTCCAAACCAATAAACTCTTTTTATTACTTTATTTTGTTACAAAAAAAGTATATTCAACATACTATGATGTTATTATAATAATTATTCTATCTACACTTACACACACATCGGTATAATGGTTAAAGAACAAACAGTTTCTGTGGATGACGAATTACTGCCTCACGAAACGATGATTGTTCAATATTATTTTAACACATTTAAAGGTGGACATTATGATGTCACTGTATTTTATATATATTTTATTTATGTTTTATATATTCTTCTGTATTTTATATTTAAAACATACTTTTATTCTTTGCATGTTGTGCAAATGCGATAATTTCATATGAGGAAGTGTGGACTACCGCCCCCTCAAGGGATGTGACTTGTTCATGCAATACATGGAATATATAAAGAATGAAATTAATGAACTTATGTGACCTATATAAAATATATATTATACTATAATTATAATATATATATATATATCTCAATTATTTTTAATTCCATTAATATGAAAAAAAATAAAAGTAGTGTTCATGCGTACGTACGGCCTACCATCTCCATGAACAGTGCATTTCATTTCTTTTTATCTACAAATGTTATGGAATAGTATAAAATGAATATATACTGGATATATATGATATTTAAATCATTAATAATATTATAGAGATGATGTACTTATAACTACATGGAAAATTATTTTCAAACAACTTCATTTTTGACTCATGTACCAAACATCAACAAAAACATCTGATATGGACTCACATAATTAACTAATTATTATAACATTATAATATGTGATATTAATGGAATAATAAACTTTAAAGTATTTCCTTAAGAAATTAAAAATTGAAATTGTTTTATTATTTAGGAATATAAACAAACGAACAAGACAAGTCATACTTGAGGTAAGGGATCCAACCTCTCTCTTTCTTTTCACGTACTCTCTTTTATGTCATTGCTTTTAGGATACATGTTATTATATTGGAGGATGTTCTTTTATATTCATCGTACTGTAATTTTTATGTTAATATTATGAGATACCATCTCTTACTCTCATCAATTCATTTTAAGAATGTTTAAGTGACGCTGTTAGGCTGCCGAATTTTTATAAAGGATCCTACCTCTATCTTTCTTTTTATGTACTCATTTTTATGTAAATTAATTTAATATCCTATTTATTATGTTGGGGGATGTTATTTTATATTCCTATTGCTGTAAATTTTATTTTAATATGATTAAAGACCCTATTTGATTTCATCAATCCATTTTTGGAAGTTTTATGTGGCGCCGTTAGGCTGCCGAATTTTAATAAGGGGATTTTCATCTCACTTGTTATTCCCGTGAGATTCATGCCACATTTTCCACTATTTTTTTTGTGGTGTATGTACTGACCATTATTTTACTATTTGTATAATATAATATCATTTATGGGTATTTACATATTCATTGTATGACCCTTCTTTCATGTGGTGTACGTTTCGAAAGTTTCCCAAATCGGTAAGGGAACCTTTCACACTCCTCTTTTTAAAAGACTTATTTTGTTATGTCTTTTAATTTACATATTTTTATGTTGGGATATGTTCTTATATATCCTCATTGATGTAAATTTTATGTCCAAGTGATGAGATACCATTTTATCTCTCATCAACTAATTTTATGAATTTTAAAGTGACACCATTAGGCTGTCGAATTTTACCAAGGGAACTTCTTAACCCAATTTCGATTTCTTTGGTTTCAACATGTAGTTATTGAATATGTCATACTTTGAATATGTTTTAATGTCATTTTATTGTTTTAAACTTAATATCAACTTATATTGGGTGTATTTATATTTGTCATACATAATTATGAGATTGATTTATCCTTAATTTAAGGATACCTTCTTTATAATGGATTTCATCTCATTTTACATTTCTATTGAGACTTCAGTGTTGTTATGCACCAGTTCACTCTTATATGGTGTATATACTTTCCTTTGGAATATTATATCAAGAATCCCTTTAATCTCATGATATTATAAAGTTCTGATTAAATGTTATTCCTCAACTATTGTATTCAAGTGTCTCTCATTTTGTTAAAAACCCTTTAACTAAAATATCATTTTAAATGTTTTAATGATTTATTATTATAAATATTTCTCATTAATATGCATGTTTTCAAAATGGTTTTAAGGATTTATTTATATGGATATTAATGGTTTAAAATGTTTAAATCTTCAAAGTGGTATGGAACACTTTGATTCAAAAATATATTTATTAAATGTTTTAAATGGTTTTGAAAATGGTTTTTAGAATGGATTCATTATTTCAATATCTTAAAATGTTATATTGTTATTGCAATGTGGGAATGTTATCTTTCCTTTATGCTTAAGTTATGTGTTATGATTATGTTATGGTTCTTGGGAATTGTTTATGAAGACGGGTGCTTCCGTGATAAACTAAGGGCGGGTGAGCCCGATATAGCTCTTCAATGCATTGGGTAACACGAAGGAGTTAAATGTTAAGGTTTCTTTGAAGATATTTAGGGAATATTATATGATGGGTATTCTAGACGTAACCATGAGGGTTACTCCCTACGTAAGAATGTTATGAATTCCTCAAGTTACCTTTATGTCTAATGATTTCTTTGATTTATTCATGATTTGATGAGGTATGTTAAAATGCTTATGTTTTATGAGTAAAGTATGATTTCATACATGGAATAATGTTTTCATTTCATACTTTTATATCCCTTATTGAGCTTTTTATGCTCATCCCAAGTTTTTGAAATGTTTTTCACAGGTCAAGGGAAAGGTACATGATGTGATGATAATGTCAAAGAAGTGTCAGGAAAGAATTTATGGTTTATTTTAAATATGTTTCTATTAATGGGAAAAATGAGTACTATATTTTAAGAAACCAATTTTTTTAAATGTGGAATGTAATGCATGATTTATGATCTAATTATATAAAACTCTAAACCTGAAAAGATCCTCAATGTGTATTCTTGAAATAACTCAAGATTAAGTATCTTTTAAGGCTGGGGCCTTATAGTTGGTATTAGAGGTCGGTTTAGATAACTTTAGAGGTTAGACTGTTGTTTAAGCATAAGTGACAGGTTGTGTCTAATCACAATGGTTATTATATTAGATAGATTCATTATTATTTATGAAAGTTGGAATGAGTTTTAGATAACTTGGATAATTATATCTTATTGTTTATCTTCATCTTTAGTACACGATGATTTTGTTGATATACTCACACTGAACTTTTTGGTTTTAGTAAATGGATGGATATAGCGGGAACCAAAGTGACAATGGGTTTGAAGGAAAATGTGGTGGTTTTCTGATTAAGAGACTGGATGAAATGGGGGATTCAATGAGAAATCTCATGGTTATTCTAAACCAACTATCAGGAGTCATGATCAACCACTTGAACCTTGGTGAGTTCTCTAATGCATCACATACGGGAAAACCAACTAGATGTGGAAGTTCAGGTAATAATAATAAAGGTAACCATTAGGGTTTATATGATCCTTACTTTTGAGGAAATTATGTGTTACTATATGTTATGATGGAATATGAACGACATGAGATAAAATTGAGGTTAAATTATGTTATGGTTATTTTTGAAGATTTTATCACTTTTTGGGGAATGTTATAAGAATTATGTAGTTTTGGAAAAAGGACAACATGTAGACCGTGTGACAACCTGTCACGTCGGACGAAGCTACGGGAATCGAACCCACAACCAAAGTGCGACTGGTATTTATCGCCTACCACTAGACTACCTAAAGTCCCTGGTTATTTTGAATAATTATTTTTAGTTAGATGATCTTATGAATCTATAATATGTTGATTTAGGGTTATCTATGGAAATTATTAACCTATCATGGAGGATATGTGATTAGGTTAATTAATTTTCAGTATGAGACTTTAAGAGTAACTAATGTTATTTGGAGATAAATGTTAAGGTTTATCTTGGAAGACTATGTGATTAAATCCTTCAGATATTTGGGTTTCAATATTAGTTTTGATTACTTTGAAGAATTTTATGGATAAATGTTTATTGAATGGTCTTTGTTGAACTTTGGGTATTGTTTGACAAATTTTGGAGATTAAGAATATATATTTTTTTATATAAAGGATTATCCTTTTTGGGTATTATCTGATCTTGTACTAACCTTTTTGGTTTTTGTTTTGGTTAAGGTCTAAAGACATGGGAATTATATAGTTCTCTTTTTTGGATTAGGTTATTCTCTAGAAGTTTATTATAATACTCTTAATGTGATCAAGTCTTCCTAAATACCAATCTTTTGGAGAAAATATGAGTTTGTGTAAGAAATCTAGTAAAAGTTGAAAGTCAACATGACAAGTAAGTATATTTACTTATGATTTAGTTAAGCTCATAAATAAATTCCTCAATGAAAAGTAACTTAAAACTAAAATTTCTTCTGTTAAATTTTCCTACTGGGGAATCAAATACCGTTTAACCCATCACAAGTTTGTGATTTTCTGGTGGTTAACATTCTCCTAAACATGTTTTCAATCACTCTCCCTAAGAACATGAACCTTTTTTTTCTTCCATATCCATTTTTTCCTACATGAAATCCTAGTATGGGTAAACTCGGGTGACCTCGGTACTTCTATTTATTTCTTTTAAAGTGATAGTTTTACAGACTCTTGTTCCGATGTGGGACTTTCAAAGAAGTTTTCGAGCCCAATTTTAAAATTGCGAGGACGTAATTCCCAAAAGGGGGGAAGGATGTAACACCCCGGGTAAATAAATAATATGACATTTTTATATTTATCCATATTTGTGAATAAAATTTTAATATTAATTTAAAGGTAATGCCATGCTGGATGACATACCCAATACGCAACAACGAGTTTCTTGTAAATCTTACGTTGCACTCTAATAATAAAATAATATTATTTTAAATTGTAGTTAACGCCTTGCCGTTGTAATGGAGGGAATGAACATAACTAACTAAAAAATGATTATATATGTTTTTTAAATATTTTTACATCTATCCAATAAATTTTAGAGGCTTAAAATTCAAATGAATCCAATTTTAAGAATAAATACTCTAATATTTTTTAAAAGGTTGTTTTACTGCCTTTTGATGGAGAACCTTTTTTAGATCTAAATTTTGACAATTTTATAAGCTTTATTTGTCAAAATAAACTTATTATTTATGATTGGGATATTGAAATTTATTTTGGATAAATATTTGGTATTTTTCTCACAATGTTCATTTTTAATGAATAGTGAAAAATACTGCATTTTACATCAAAACTGCTTTTTCATCTAATTTAATTATATGGTTAGATTATATTTTTAATTGGTTTTAAAGTGTAATTAGAATATATTTTTACCATTTAATCCAATGGTGGTCATTATAATTAATTTCACTTTGGAATTGGTCATGAATAAGTGCCAAACTTTTCATAGATATTGTTTCAAAAAAACCCCGCTATTTGTTTTGACAATGAGAATTATTTTTAAATTAATTATTGCAATTTATATGTTTGGAATTTGGTAAAATGGATTCCATATTTGGAATCATTAGGTACAAATTATTTAATTAAGAATCTTTTGTTTTAGGATATTATGAATAGTAATAACAAAAATTATCTTAAATTGTCTTGATTATTTAGTAATCGGGTAGTTAAGGATAATAAAATAATATCATAATAATAACAAATGACCCCAAAATGTGTCCTAATTCTAATGGTTGTGTCATGGACGACCATGGTATGCCTTGTGACAAACATTGGGACCCCATGGAATCACTTTTGGGTGAAAGTGACACTTTATCATTTTATTTTTAAAGGAAGGAGAATATTACTAAAGAATGTATCACCCGAGTAAAACATTTTTAATTTTGTCTAAATAAATTATATCTTTGACTATAAATAGTCATTGTAAAGATAAAAATATATCCTATATCAAAGTGTTTGTTTTATAATTTTTAGACATTAAATAAATTAAATTATTTATGACATCATGATGATGCAGCAATTACCTCATTAATGAACTATTTAAATAAAATGAAAAGATAATGAAAATATAAGACTTACACTTGTAAAAGACCTATTGTATTAGTATATTTCTAACCCTTATCACCTTATCCTAGAAATATATCAATGTGGGACATTTAAAATCGGAAACTAATTTTAATATAAAGTAACATTTTATAACTTTCCAAGAGTGCCCCTCCTCTCCTCTTATAAAAAACCCCCACCTCTACCTCTTTAAAAACACCTCCCAAGCCATTGGATCAGCCAATATCTGCTCATTTTATCTCTACTCATCCATCTATTTATTATAGAAGCATTACCTTAGGAAGAGAACTCTTCAAGAAACCTTTTTGGTTCAAACCAAGAGGAGTTACCCGATTTAAAGGTAAAAACTTCTCTAATGTTCTTTTGTTTTATTTTGCTTCTCCAACCCCCTAAAATATTTTTATTACATTCTTTTGTAACAAAAACAGTATATTAAATATACTAGGATTTTTTTATAATAAGTATTCGAGCTAAACATACACACACATCGGTCTAATGGTTAAAAAACATATTGTTTCTGTGGATGGCGAATTACTGCCTCACGAAACGATGATTGTTCAATATTCTTTTCACACATTTAAAGGTGGAAATTATGATGTCAATGTATTTTATATATATGGTATTTATTTTTTATAAATTATTATGTATTTTATATTTAAAACATACCTTTATTCTTTTCAGGTTGTGCAAATGCGATAATTTCATATGAGGAAGTGTGGACAACCGCCCCCTCAAGTGATGTGACTCATTCATGCAATACATGGAATATATAAAGAATGAAATTAATTAACTTATGTGACCTATATAACATATATATTATACTAGAATTATAATATATATATCTCTCAATTATTTTTAATTCCATTAATATGACAAACAATAAAAATAGCGTCCATGCGTACGTACGACCTACCGTCTCCATGAACAGTGAATTTCATTTCTTTTTATCTCAAAATGTTATGGAATAGTATAAAATGAATATTTACTGGATATATATGATATTTAAATCATTAATAATATTCTGTATATGATGTAATTATAACTACATGGACTATTATTTTCAAGCAAGTTCATTTTTGACTCATGTACCAATCATCGACAAAAACATCTGATATAGACTCACATAATTAATTAATTATTATAACATTATAATATGTGATATTAATTGAATAATAAACTTTAAATGAGGTACTTAAGAAATTAAAAATTGACAAAAGTTTATTATTCAGGAATATAAAGAAACAAACAAGACAAGTCAGACTTGAGGTAAGGGATCCAACCTCTCTCTTTCTTTTCAAGTACTCTCTTTTATGTCATTCCTTTTATGCTCCATGTTCTTATATTGAAGGTTGTTATTTTATATTCATACTAAATTACTTTTTATTTTAATATTATGAGATACCCTCTATTACTCTCATCAATTCATTTTAATAATGTTTAAGTGGCACCGTTAGGCTACCAAATTTTTGTAAGGGATCCTACCTCTCTCTTTATTTTTATGTACTCTTTTTTATGTAACTTACTTTAAGCTCCTCTTTATTATGTTGGGGGATGTTATTTTATATTCCTATTGATTTAAATTTTATGTTAATATGTTTATAGACCCTATTTGATCTCATCAATCCATTTTTGGAAGTTTTATGTGGCGCTGTTAGGCTGATGAATTTTAATAAGGGGATTTTCATCTCACATGTTATTCCCGTGAGATTCATGCAAAATTTGCCACTATTTATTTTTTGTGTGGTGTATGTACTGCCCATTATTTTACTATTTGTATAATATACTCTCATTTATGGGTATTTACATCTTCATTGTATGACCCTTCTTTCATGTGGTGTATGTTTCGAAAGTTTCCCAAATCGGTAAGGGAACCTTTCACACTCCTCTTTTTAAAAGACTTATTTTGTTATGTCTTTTAATTTAAATCTTTTTATGTTGGGATATATTAGTATATATCATTATTGATGTAAATTTTATGTCCAAGTGATGAGATACCATTTTCTATCTCATCAACTAATTTTATGAATTTTAAAGTGACGCCATTAGGCTATCGAATTTTACCAAGGGAACTTCTTAACCCAATTTCGATTTCTTTGGGTTCAACATGTAGTTATTGAATATGTCATCCTTTGAATATGTGTGAATGACCTTTGATTGTTTTACACTTAATATCCACTTATATTGGGTGTATTTATATTTTTCACACATAATTATGAGATTGATTTATCCTTAATTTAAGGATACCTTCTTTATAATGGATTTCATCTCATTTTACATTTCTATTGAGACTTCACTGTTGTTATGCACAGATTCACTCTTATATGGTGTATATATTATCCTTTAGAATATTATATCATGAATCCATTTATTCTCATGATATTATAAAGTTCTGATTAAATGTTATTCCTCAATTATTGTATTCAAGTGTCTCTCATTTTGTTAAAAACCCTTTAACTAAAATACCATTTTAAATGTTTTAATGATTTATTATTATAAATATTTCTCATTAATATCCATGTTTTAAAAATGGTTTTACAGATTTATTTATATGTATATTAATGGTTTAAAATTTTAAAAGCTTCAAAGTGGAATGGGACACTTTGATTCAAAAATCTCTTTATTAAATGTTTTAAATGGTTTTGAAAATGGTTTTTAGAATGGATTCATTATTTCAATATCTTAAAATGTTATATTGTTATTGGAATGTGGGAATGTTATCTTTCCTTTATTCTTAAGTTATGTGCTATGATTATGTTATGGTTGTTGGTATTTTTTTATGAAGATGGGTGGTTCTGTGATAAACTAAGGGCAGGTGATCCCGATATAGTTCTCTAATGCATTGGGTAACACGAAGGAGTTAAACGTTAAAGTTTCTCTAAAGAGATTTAGGGAATATGCTGTGATGGGTATTCCAGACGTAACCATGAGGGTTACTCCCTACGTAAGAATTTTATGAATTCCTCAAGTTACCTTTATGTCTTATGATTTCTATGATTTATTCATGATTTGATGAGGTATGTTAAAATGCTTATGTTTTATGAGAAAATTATGATTTCATACATGGACTAATGTTTTCATTTCATACTTTTATATCCCTTACTGATATTTTTATGCTCATACCAAGTTTTTGAAATGTTTTTCACAGGTCAAGGGAAAGGTACATGATGTGATGATAGTGTCAAGGAAGTGTCAAGAAAGAATCCATGTTTTATTTTAAATATTTTTCCGTTAATGGGAAAAATGAGTACTATCCTTTATGAAACCCCTTTGTTTAAATGTGGAATGTAATGCATGATTTATGATCTAATTCTCTAAAAATCTAAACCTAAAAAGATCCTCAATGTGTATTCTTTAAATAACTCAAGATTAAGTATCTTTTAAGGCTGGGGCCTTATAATATGTGTGAAATATATACGAATCATAAGAGCCTCAAGTATATAGTCACACAAAAAGAGGTGAATATGCACCAGTGAAGATGGATAGAGATGATCAAGGACTATGAATTCTCAATACACTACCATCCTAGGAAATTTAATAAAGTGAATGATTCTCTAAGTAGAAAATATCTAAAAATTCTATTGTTAATGAGAATTGAGAAGGATCTTATCTTCTTAGACTTGAAAAGGATGGGCATGAGAATCATAAAGGAAGGAACATTATCAATACTTTCGCAAATTATTGTTCAATCATACCTTATATATATTATAAAGGATGATAAAAGGGATAATGTGATAATTCATAATAAAGTGGAATCCATAAGAAAAGGTAAATCCTTAGAGTTCAATGTTAATGAAGTATTTTTGAGATTTGGGTCATGACTATATGAACCATCAAATCCTGAGTTAAAGATGAAGTTTTTGGATGATGCACATTTCTCGATCTTCTTTATCCATCACAAAAGCATGAATATGTATCGAGATCTCTGAAATCACTATTGGTTGGATAATATGAATAAGGAGATCATAGAATATACATCAAGATATCTTGCATGTTATCAAGTGAAGGAAGAGAGAAAAAATCCAAGGGGATGACACAACCACTACCCATACCTACATGTAAATGGGAAAACATCACCATAGACATTATTACTGGTCTTTTAAATAAATCAATAGAAAATAATGCTACATGGGTTGTGGTGGATCTACTTACAAAGAATAATCACTTAATTTCAATTCAAGAGGACTTATCACTCAATAAATTTGCATGGATATACATTAGAGAAGTGGAGATGCTACTTAGAACACCATTATCTATTATATCATCTCTAGACCCAAGATTTACCTCTATGTTTTATAAGGGTCTCCAAAATTATTTAAATACTATGTTAAACTTCAGCATGGATTATAACCCTCAAACTAATGGCCAATATAAAAAAACTATCTAGACACTCGAGGACACGTTGAGAACATCCTCAATTGAATTCAAAGGAGGATGGAACCAACATCTTCCTCTAGTTGAGTTCAATTACAATAATAGTCTCCACTCAATCATCCAAATATATCCCTATTAATTACTTTATGGGAAGAGGTAAAGAATACCTACATGCTGGGATGAAGTTAGGGAACACAAACTATTAGGTCCTAGAATGGTTGAGAAAATAGAAGAAAATGCCAAGACCATTTAGTAGAACATAAAGGCTGACTAGAGTTAAAAAAATATCTATGATGACAATCAAAGATGATACCTAGAGTTTGAGGTTGAAGAAAAGGTATTCCTTTGCGTATATCTATGGAATAAATTCATGATATTTGGGAAGAATGGCAAGCTTAGTCCAATATACATCAGTCTCCTTGAGTTCCTTGATCATATCAGAGTAGTGACCTATTGATTAACACTCCCACCTAACCTATATCAATTAAATGATGTATCCCATGTATCTATCTTATGTAAGTTCATAACAAACCCCTCACATGTTCTTAATCAAGAGGTTGTATCATTGGAGAATGATCTTTCATATGTAGAGAAGCTGGTGAAAATATTATATCATAGAGACAAATTTCTATAAAACAAGACAATGAACCTATTCAAAGTTTTGCGGAGAAACAAAAAGTTTGAAGAAGAAATGCAGGAATCAGAGGAAGTGATAGAAAAATTACCCTTATATGTTTTAGTGCATGAAATGAAAATTTTAAGGTTGAAATTTATAAAGGGGTAAGATTATAATGCACCAAACTTTTATAAATAAAATTCCCCTTGTGATTTAATTAAATTTATTATTATATATTATGGTTACAGAAAACACATGAAATTCATTGGTTTTATTATATTTTATCAAATCTAAAATACCATTAAGAATCATTACCATTGATAATATAGAAATTGGAAAGTTATCATATTATTAATATAAATATAGGGTGTTAAAAAAAATCCAATTTTCATAGAAAAAATAAGTGATGACCTCAACCAATAAGATCACACCCTATGAAGACCATTTATTAGAGATTATGAAGGATATATCATCAATATTATTTTATATTTATAAATCCAAATATGATATCCAATAACCTAAGAATGAGCAAAACTGTTTATAGTATAAGTTCAAGCTCACCGAGATCATGCCCCAAACCATGTACACCGAACCACCTCATGAAAGTATCACCGTCATGCACCTTACCCTTAGGGAATTTACTGGTGTATTAAAGGGATATGTATTAAGACAATAATAACATGAATGTGTATACTATATTTTCAATATAATAATGGATATATATACTTCATATTTTTAGTTTATAAATGATTTTTTATTTTTATACAATAAAACACAAAAAGGTATTTTTGAGTCATTTTAAAATACCATTAAGGCATTTATTTTAATGAATTAATTTATTTTTTTAAAAAATTATATTTTATTAAAAATATTATTATTAAATAATTTTTATCAAATATAAATGATCATATAATTTTTATGAAGTCAAATGTAAATTTTATAAGGGTTTTAAAATGTTATTGTAAAAAACCTCTCATTTCTCAATAAATATAGATTCTTAATTTAAAAGTAAAAATTCACATACTTAGATTTTTCTTGGATACAAAAAATATTATTTTTGGAATCCTAACATTGAAATTATCAACTAGTGAATTTTTCATAATTTTATGAGAGTTGAATTTTTGGGCAAAAATTTAATACAGTATAAATGTACGGTCTGTATTATGACATAATAATGACCTAGAAATGATATAATAAATACTATAAAGGATATACCAGACAAAATATATGTTTTACCCTTAAAATAATACAATCTTTAGTTTATTTAAATAATTCATATGAAGCCTTTATGAATCCTCCAAAACCTATAATATATTTTATGGTTTTAAAATAATTTTTTAAGGACATAACTCCCTTCCACATAAGAAAGGGTAATAATTTAATAATTTCAGAAATTTTCATTATAAAATAATTATAAAATATCTCATATTATAGAAACCATGAACAAAAACCATGGTAAGGTTTTTGTTTTTGGTTATATTATTTTATAGAGTCCAAAACCTAAGTTTGATAAATAATAAAGAATTTCCCACTCATTTCCTATATAAACACACCCAGGTTCCCATTTTTATTCACTAAAAAACCTCTTATCAGATCCTTAATCTTAACTCCCCTCTCTAGAGTCCTCAAAAAGGTTCCCAAATCTCTCAAGAAGCTCTTTCCAAGAATTTTGAATCACTCTCTCAAGGCAAGGGATCTTTTCCTTATCCTATTTTTTCAAGTATCTTCATTATTTTATGCCATTTTTCTCTAATTCAAAATGTTGGTATATTTTTTTACATATCCTACTTACTTACCTTACGTTTTATAAATAATTAGACACACCTTTATCTCTCATTAGTCCCTCCCATGAACATTTATATACCACATTATGCTCTCAAAATTTCATTATGATTTTCCATGAAAAACAAATGTATAGTGAATAACTATACCCATTTCCTATTAATGGCGTTCAACTTTATTCACTTATAATTATTTGATTTTGGACTTACATGTATGTATTCTACACTACTTTATAGTGGAAGAAAATGTGATGAAAAATTATTCCAGGTCAAAATATCTATGTGGCACACTTATGCATGTGAATTAAATGAAAGTGACAAGTGCACCTAGAATTATATAGTGATCTAATGTATTAGGAAAGATTTTAGCCTAATGTTATTTCATGAAAGAGATTAGGGAGTGAACCTAATCCATCATGGGTATTTTTCCATCATTATTTCTTGAAAATTATCCTTGACCTATATTTATGATTCCATGTTTTAAGTTGCTACCACATTTCACTTATTTACTTTATATTATCATTCTATATCATGCCCCACTGTTCATTTTTATGATTATAACCCCTTTTATGCATCATTTATATGACTATATTCTAAAATTTAATAATTTTTTAATGTTATTCCATTTTTATTCCCTTATTGGTCTTTTTAGCTCACCCCTTTCTTATGTATGTTCTCAGGTTATCCCATATAGTTTTAAGTATGAAGGATTAATATGAGCATGTTAAATAAGTTTTCAATAAAGATGATGAATTCTATATTTTATGTTTCTATGTAATGTACCTAATTCCCAAAGACACTATACTTATCGATATTCCTGATTGTACTATGTGTAATATTATGTAATAAATTATGAATTATTGTTTAATAAAGAGCTGGGTTATCATAGTGCACCTATAGAAACACTTCCAAAAAATCCTAAAAAATTCTGTAAACTCAATAAAATTAACCCAAACATTATATAACTTTAAAAATATAAGAAAAAGGGTAAATTAACTAAAATCATGGGTGTTAAATTCACTCTACCATTGGAATTTTTATCTTCAGAAAGTGGATTATTGAAATTGATTTGGAAGAGTTTGTGCCACTACTCTAATATGTCCTATCATTATTCACACATCTCTCTTTAAATCTAAACATACTACCATAAAATCTGTACCAAACTGATGATTTTCCCCTAAAATAGATTCTATTTACTATCCACAATCTATATTGTAACATGAATCAATGTAGCATCCATTTCAAAATTGATATGGTCCCATCAAATCACATGGTCAGGATTAGGCTAGTACTTATTTAATTAAGATACATGAAACACATTATGAATAGAGATGAACTTTGGTAGTAAAGAAAACTTATAATCTATATCACTCACTTGTTCAATTATCTCAAAAGGGTCAAATGTACCATATAGACAAATTTCCTTGATTACCAAAATGATGATGCCCTAACCATGGATATATTCTCAAGAAAACATGATCATCCAACAAAAAAAATAATGGCCATTAAAGGCCACTAATGGAATTTGTGCTATTTGCAACGGGCTATTTGCGATGGGATCCCGTCGCAAATAAGGTTTAGCGACGGGGTCCCATCGAAAATTGCCCGTTACAGAAAATAGTGTCGCAAAAAATGTTTTTTGCGACGAGCTCGTCATAAAAAATATTGTTTTTCTACGGGTAAGTTTCCCATCGCAAATAACTCTATGATTATATACATTATATATAAATAAACTTATTGTGACGGGCCCATCACAAATAGTATTTTCGACGATACCAAGGGCCCATCGCAAATACTATTTAAAAATATATTTTTAAACTATTTGTGACGAGATCCCATCACAAATAATAACAAAAAAATATTTATTAAAATTATAATTAATGAAAAAATAGAATTAATATTATTAAAAAAATAAAAAAATAAAAAAAATTAAAATTCTCAATATTCTAAAACAAAATCCATTTTTCATTGTTTTTTTGATTCCCCATATAAACGTGTATGAAATCTAAAAACATTCACCACATATGCATTATAAGATTTAACCATTTTGGATGGTGGGTTACTCAATATACACAGTAACTTATCAATTTTATTATCATGTTGGGACACTTGAAAATTTGTAAAACAATTATTAATATAATAAATAGTAAACTGAATTGATATTAAACCATCAATAATTTATGTTACTAGTTTTTGAAACCATTAAGAAATTTTTTTGTCTGTGTTCTCCAAGAGAAGGTGCTGTAATTTGTGGAAGTTGTTTCTTGATATGATTATTATATAGCCTAAAAATAAAATATGTTTACATACTGTAAAAAAAATTATAGGATAAGTGATAGAAGCACTCACAGTATAAATGATGTCATTTCTTCACAGTTGAGTAGAACATATGTATGAGCTTTGTGATGTTCATCATCTGAAATCCATCATTCTTGTACTCCCACGAAGCGAAGATTTGGCTGATTAAAAACTGATAATTGATTGTCCATTTTGTCATTAACATTTCCCTCGTTCCATCCCATGTAGTTGTGTTTTGAGGGATTGTCACACATGGTTTTTTTTGTCTTTGTATTGATCCGGCCCATTAGAAATCACGATCCTCTTAATGGGTATTTGATGAGATTAATCTTGTGTTTTGAAGTTTCATATATTTCTAACCACTATAATTTGGGATCCCCATTTCTTGTTTAGGAGTTTTTGAAGAAAGGGTGGTTACTTCATGATTTGGGCCAACCGTGAGCCCATTCCCAGTTTTAAAAACTGAATTTGTTTCTTTTATAACTCTTTTTTTTCATCATTTTTCACCCAATCAACTTCCCACTTGTCCTATAATGATATATTAAAATTTATTTATCCTTTTGGACCCATTAGAGATTCGTAAGCCGGGTGAATTTGGGTTACTTATTTAGGTATTGGGCCAGCCCATGGGCCCATTTCCTGTTTTAAAAAAATAATTTGTTTCATTTATATCTTATTCATGTTTTAATATTTTTCGGTGATTCCACCTCCCACCAGAAGCCAATATCCCTATACTCACCCCCAATATCTTTTGTTCATCTTTGGAGCTCATATGGGTCGCGTAAGAGGGAGAAAAGTCTCAGGATACCTCAAATCCTCCAGATTTGACAAGGTAAATTGTATCATTCATAAATTAATCAATTCGTACTCTTTTGGACACCAATTTTCTTTCCCTGGTTCTTAAAGATCTTAGGAGTCTCTCCAATAATTTTCAAGCCATTCCATTCCCTATAGGGTTTCATATCTAATGGAAGACGAAGAGTTTTCTAGGGTGAAAGGTGAGATTCCTTCTCCTTTCTCCTTCCTCTTCCCCCTCCTTTCATTATTTCTTTGATTTATATTGTACCCTAGTCTTGATCGACCTAGGGTTTTGTTATAAAATGTTTTTTTATGGGTTTTATGTTTTTATAGGTCTGGTATTTATAGTTTTAGGGTTTATAAACCCACAGTGGGTGATTTCGGGTGTGCGTTTCAATTACGCCAAAGATTTGAGGTAGGATATCCCTTGCACATGATTTTATCATATAAGTTTCATCATTTTAATATTATACTATACTGATATAAATGTATATTATTGTTTTGAATCCTTTTTATAATTTTCTTGGTGTGCAAAGTCGTTGTTTAATCACTGTTATGTGAAAGGTAGTGTTGTTTTGTCATGAAAGTAATCAACAAGTGTTTGTTTAAATGTTCCATTATATTTGAAAATATTTTGTGTGGTTTATAATCTGTTTTATGGTATTTTTAACATGTTACTGTATCTTTAATGAAAATATGACATTCAATTGGTGTTTTATTCCTTTTCATGTACATAAAATAAATTGTTTTGTTTAAAAAGGGCATGACATGTGTTCGGTAAATTGTCCGGTTGGCTTTTATGTTTGATGTGTGATTTAAAAGTTATTTGGTTGGATTTATAAAGGAATTGGAAGAATTATAAATGGAATTTTTGGGTACTTATATTTATTTCCAATTCGGATTTGTTTTTACAAACAAGTGGGTTTTGATTTACAACATATTTTGGCCAGAGTTGCCAAAAAAATGGACCGTTTCACATCTTTACGAAAATGGTTGTGTTTTGAATATGTAACCTGAGTATTATAAGAGATTTATGAATGAGGTTTTCTGCTGTAAATGATGTTTATACAGATCCTTAATAAAATTAAAATGCATACCTTCATCAAAGGTTAGTTTTGAGAAAATGTTTAAAGGCCCGTTTGGTATTTCCTAGAAACGAAGGAGTGTTTTACTTGTATATAACAAGTTGTGCAATTGGGATTGTTTTATGGTCCATTAAATGATTTTATTAAATGTTTATTGGGCTAACAAATATGATTTGGTATGGTTATGATGTGTGTTTATAATTTAAAGAATGTTTTTGAAAGAGTTTTATGTGCAAAGCCTCAATGCACTTCATGAAATTGTTTTACCAAAATATTTAGCAGTTTGTTGATTAGTGTAAGAAATGTGAAGAAAGATTATGGGCTGTTTGTGTTTTTATGGTTTTGGAATGGAATGTGGATGTGAAATGTGTATTTGATAATATGTGTGACTTTATTTATCACTAAAGGGAATCCCGGGTATCTAGGTGGGCGGACGTGTACTAGTATGCTAGTGATTCTGTGGGGGTTGGCCCCTGTTTCCTGTAGCAAGTTTGACGATGACAACACTAACTAAACTATGATGATGATGATGATTGGGGACCACTAGGTTATGGGTATGTTCCCTACTAGTGGCTCGTGCCCGAGAACGGATATTTATTATGGTTACTTTCACCGAGATACGAGGTACCTGGGGCTCATAACTAACTAGTGCCTAGAGGTATTCCCATTACTAGTGCTCATTTGCTATTTTGTACTCACCGTCGGCATACAGTGTGTTTGGTTGGTAAATTCAGTAGTATGTGTTATTTATTTGAATGTTAAAATTCTTTATAGCAGCCCTCTAGAAAACTATGTTCATTTTGAAGTTGCACCTCTTTGAAAAAAATAGTTACTTGCATTTTTGTTTATTAAACATGCATGATTTTGTCTGATAATTATTATAGCGTGAAACCTCATTTGAAAACCATACTTTCAAATCTTGAATTTAAAACTATAAATTGATGTTTCTTTTATTTTAAAGTAATGTGAATTGGGAATAGAATATCAGGCTAACCTACTGAGTTTTAATACTCACGCCTATAGTCTTCTTCTTTTTTTAGCCCTTGTGCAGGTTTCATCTTTAGTTCGATCACCTTGGGCGACATTTTATCATTATGTTGGAGAGTGAACAGAAGTGTCACATGGAGTTAGTTGTTCATTTGGATTGTTCAGTTGAGTTGTTGGTTTTGTTCTAATTTTAGTTTCTTGTACAAATAATATTTTGTTCAATTTTTATATAAATTCATTTTGGGCTATCCGTTTATTTCTGCTGTTTGATTGATTTTTTATATATGGGAAAAATAGTTCCCTTGTGTACTCTATTGATGCCCTTGGTGCTTGTCACCATCCCGGGAGGATCGGGAACGCCTCTCGGGACTTGTCGCGGGCTGGCCTGGGTGACCGGTTCAGGGTCGACTCGGGCTGGTTCGTGACAAAATGGTATCAAAGGAGGTTGGCTCTTATCAGACCTTTCTTTTTAGAGTGCCCTTGTTATTTTGGGGATGTCAAGGTAGATGGAGTAGGATTTTTGGGACTTGAGGGGTAAGTGAATGAAGAGCTTCATGAACTCTTTCTTGTTCTAATCCTCAGGTTTCCAAGGGAGTCAAGTTTTATTAGTGTCCTTTGTTCTGGTTGATTTTTTTTTGGTGTTGGGATATGACAAGGGGAGTTTGACTAATGGCCTCCGTGAGCTCACAGGGCCTGGCAAGCCATGTGGAGCTGGGGAATGGTCCTAATAAGTCTCTCTGTGTTGGTATTGTGTTTGGCATATGGCCGCCAACCATATGGTCAAGTCACCCACTGACACTAGTTCCCGTTTTTTGGGTCTCTTGAACCTTTCTTGAATTCTGATTTTTTTTTTAAAATCCTTGTGTGAGAATTGTGGAAATGGGTTTTAATGTAAGGATTAGATTTTGAAAAGTGAAAAAAGGGGTTGTTTGGAGTGGATTGGTTATTTAAAAAGTTTTTTTTAAATGAAAAGGGGTAGGTTTTTAAGAAAATGGTTCTTAATGAATTGTGGTTTTTTTTTGTGGAATATGAAAAGGGTTTTTCACTTAGTGGTTGGTGTTCCTTTTGAAGGTACATGATTTTTGGAATGATGTTGTTTTGTTTTAGCCTTTGGTGTTTTAATGAGTGCTCACATGCATGGTTTTATTTATATCTGGAAGGATGAAATATATGGTATGGTGGTTGGGTGCCTGGGGTGGCATGGAAATGTGCATGTGGGTGAGACTTGATGAAACACCATTGGTGAATGTTGAAACCCACCAAGTTAGTTTGTTTTTCAAAAGAGTTTTGGGTTGAAAAATGTTGTCCTTTTTTTATAAAACAATGGTTATGTGGCCCATTTTTTTTCTATGTTGTAGAAGAGTTGTTTATTCAGTAAGCTCCCTTGTGATCTACAATTCATACTCTTGTTGTATCTTGAGATGATATCTTGTTGGTGTCTTGGTTTTGGAGAAATTTTCATTGGGTTTCTAAAGATGTGTTTGATGTTGTGATGTGGCCAGGGATAGTTCTCCGTTGGAAATCTTTCTTACTGATCAACCTAAGGATTCATTTCAAATGTTAAATCCACCTCTTTTGATGATGCCTCAACCTGTTTGTTTGAATAGAGAGTAGTTTGGGATCTATTAAAAGTGCTTCTAGGTCGTGATAATTCTTTTGGACAGAGCAGTTGTGTTCGGTGATGTTGATGTGTTTTGTCTAATTCCTAGTCTATTATGCCCCTCATTTGGAGTGATAAGGAATTTTGATATGTATCTATGAGTTCCTATTTAGATGAAGGTTTTTGTTTGGTGATCAAGTGTGGTTTTTTTTGAGTGGTGTGATCCTTATCACCTGACTGTGGTGCAGCAAATGCTTCAAGAATCAGGGCTCCAGCCATAGGCCTCGGAGTGAAGCTTTTCACGCAGTCAGGAAATCATCAGAGGTGTGGAGTTCTAGATTAAGATCATCACTCCTCTGTTTTGGTAAGTTAGTTACTATGTCAATGTTTTGGTTCCTCATTTCTATGAATTTCCCTTTGTCGCAACAAGCGTGGTGGACTTAACCCCTCACACAGTGTCTATGGTTATTCCTTCATGGATGTGGGTTTTCAATAAATGTCTCTGTGTGGACCGCCTGTAAAAATCAGGTATAGTATTGGTGTTACCTATTCATAGGTGGAGAGTTTTGGGTAGTTTATTTGTTTCTTTTGTGGTTTCAGTGGCCAAATTATTGGATCCCCTACCATCCCATCCCCAAGTGACGGGGGTCCAGAATTGTGTTGAATGTGTCGACCAAGTTATTGTCCCATCCATTTGGGAGTGGGTGGTTTATATGTTCATGTTTTAACTCTATTAACTTGGTATAGTAGGTTTTTGTAGGTGGGTTTTTTTTGGTCTTGTGTGAGTGAGTCCCAACTCTATCTCATGTTCAATTCTTGTCTATTCATTGCTAGTTGGTTTCTAATGGTGGGGAGACCCACCATGGGTCTCCTGGATTTTCATCCTAAGAAAATTTCTAGGGAAAGTTGATTCTTAATGGTGGGGAGTACATTCTATAATCCTTAGGTGTTGTTTTTTTTTTCAGCCGGAAAGTGTTATGGCTTTCCGGGGGCGGAAAGCTTTAATGGTGGGGAGAATTGTCACACACGGTTTTTTTTTTGTCTTTGTGTTGATCCGGCCCATTAGAAATCCCGATCCTCTTAATGGGTATTTGATGAGATGAATCTTGTGTTTTTAAGTTTCATATATGTCTAACCACTATAATTTGGGATCCCCATTTCTTGTTTAGGAGTTTTTGAAGAAAGGGTGGTTACTTCATGATTTGGGCCAACCGTGAGCCCATTCCCAGTTTTAAAAACTGAATTTGTTTCTTTTATAACTCTTTTGTTTTTCATCCTTTTTCACCCAATCAACTTCCCAATTGTCCTATAATGATATATTAAAATTTATTTATCCTTTTGGACCCATTAGAAATATGTAAGCCGGGTGAATTTGGGTTACTTATTTAGGTATTGGGTCAGCCCATGGGCCCATTTCCTGTTTAAAAAAAAATAATTTGGTTCATTTATATCTTTTTCATTTTTTAATATTTTTCAGTGATTCCACCTCCCACCAGAATCCAATATCCCTATCCTCACCCCAAATATCGTTGTTTCTTCTTTGGAGCTCATATGGGTCGCGTAAGAGGGAGAAAATTATCAGGATACCTCAAATCGTCCAGATTTGACAAGGTAAATTTTATCATTCATAAATTAATCAATTAGTACTATTTTGGCAAACAATTTTCTTTACCTAGTTATTCCAGATCTTAGGAGTCTCTCCAAGAATTGTTAAGCCATTCCCTTCCCTCTAGGGTTGCAGATCTAATGGAAGACGAAGAGTTTTCTAGGGTGAAAGGTGAGATTCCTTCTCCTTTCTCCTTCCTCTTCCCCCTCCTTTCATTATTTCTTTGATTTATATTGTACCCTAGTCTTGATCGACCTAGGGTTTTGTTATAAAACGTTTTTTGATGGGTTTTATGTTTTTATAGGTCTGGTATTTATATTTTTAGGGTTTATAAACCCGCAGCGGGTGATTTCGGGTGTGCGTTTCAATTACGCCAAAGATTTGAGGTAGGATATCCCTTGCACATGCTTTTATCATAGAAGTTTCATCATTTTAATATTATAATATACTGATATAAATGTATATTATTGTTTTAAATCCTTTTTATAATTTTCTTGGTGTGCAAAGTCATTGTTTAATCACTGTTATGTGAAAGGTAGTGTTGTTTTGTCATGAAAGTAATCAACAAGTGTTTGTTTAAATGTTCCATTATCTTTGAAAATATTTTGTGAGGTTTATAATCTGGTTTATGGTATTTTTAACATGTTACTGTATCTTTAATGAAAATATGACATTCAATTGGTGTTTTATTCCTTTTCATGTACATAAAATAAATTGTTTTTTTTAAAAAGGGCATGACATGTGTTCGGTAAATTTCCCGGTTGGCTTTTATGTGTGATGTGTGATTTAAAAGTTATTTGGTTGGATTTATAAAGGAATTAGAAGAATTATAAATGGTATTATTGGGTACTTATATTTATTTCCAATTTGGATTTGTTTTTACAAACAAGTGGGTTTTGATTTACAACATATTTTGGCCAGAGTTGCCAAAAAAATGGACCGTTTCACATCTTTACGAAAATGGTTGTGTTTTGAATATGTAACCTGAGTATTATAAGAGATTTATGAATGAGGTTTGCTACCGTAAATGATGTTTATACAGATCCTTAATAAAATTAAAATGCATACCTTCATAAAAGGTTAGTTTTGAGAAAATGTTTAAAGGCCCGTTTGGTATTTCCTAGAAACGAAGGAGTGTTTTACTTGTATATAACAAGTTGTGAAATTGGGATTGTTTTATTGTCCATTAAATGATTTTATTAAATGTTTATTGGGCTGCCAAATATGATTTGGTTTGGTCATGATGTGTTTTTATAATTTAAAGAATGTTTTTGAAAGAGTTTTATGTGCAAAGCCTCAATGCACTTCATGAAATTGTTTTACCAAAATATTTAGCGGTTTGTTGATTAGTGTAAGAAATGTGAAGAAAGATTATGGGCTGTTTGTGTTTTTATGGTTTTGGAATGGAATGTGGATGTGAAATGTGTATTTGATAATATGTGTGACTTGATTGATAACTAAAGGGAATCCCAGGTATCTAGGTGGGCGGATGTGTACTAGTATGCTAGTGATTCTGTGGGGGTTGGCCCCTGTTTCACGTAGCAAGTTTGACGATGACAACACTAACTAAACTATGATGATGATGATGATTGGGGACCACTAGGTTATGGGTATGTTCCCTACTAGTGGCTCGTGCATGAGAACAGATATTTATTATGGTTACTTTCACCGAGATACGAGGTACCTGGGGCTCACAACTAACTAGTACCTAGGGGTATTCCCATGACTAGTGCTCATTGGCTATTTTGTACTCACCGTCGGCATACAGTGTGTTTGGTTGGTAAATTCAGTAGTATGTGTTATTTATTTGAATGTTAAAATTCTTTATAGCAGCCCTCTAGAAAACTATGTTCATTTTGAAGTTGCACCTCTTTGAAAAAAATAGTTACTTGCATTTTTGTTTATTAAACATGCATGATTTTGTCTGATAATTATTATAGCATGAAACCTCCTTTGAAAACCATACTTTCAAATCTTGAATTTAAAACTATAAATTGATGTTTCTTTTATTTTAAAGTAATGTGAATTGGGAATAGAATACCAGGCTAACCTACTGAGTTTTAATACTCACGCCTATAGTCTTCTTCTTTTTTTAGCCCTTGTGCAGGTTTCATCTTTAGTTCGATCACCTTGGGAGAAATTTTATCATTGTGTTGGAGAGTGACCAGAAGTGTCACATGGAGTTAGTTGTTCATTTGGATTGTTCAGTTGAGTTGTTGGTTTTGTTCTAATTTTAGTTTCTTGTACAAATAATATTTTGTTCAATTTTTATATAAATTCATTTTGGGCTATCCGTTTATTTCTGCTGTTTGATTGATTGTTTATATATGGGCGAAATCGTTCCCTTGTGTACTCTATTGATGCCCTTGGTGCTTGTCACCATCCCGGGAGGATCGGGAACGCCTCTCGGGACTTGTCGTGGGCTGGCCTGGGTGACCGGTTCAGGGTCAACTCGGGCTGGTTCGTGACAGGGACATTCAGATTCAAAATAGTGATAGCAGAAAAAAAAATTTCCTCTTGAAAATAAGCTTCATCAATTGAGCTTTCAACTAATGCTTTGTTACGTAATTTTTTATTCAATTTCTACATGAATCTCTCAAATGGGTACATCCATTGAAACTATACTAGACCTCCACATTTAGCTTCATGTGGAAAATGTAATGTCAGATGTTCCATTGAGTCAAAGAAAGCTGGTGGAAAGATTTTTTCTAGTTTACATATAATTATAACAAAATATTCTTCCAATTTTATTAGTGCATTGTAGTCTATTGTCACTGCACAAATGTCTCAAAAATATATATGATATATCTGTTATCGAATCCCAAATCATAGAATTCAAAATACCTCTGAACCCAATCGGCATAAGACTTTCCATTATAACATGACAATCATGACTTTTTAATATGGTAATATGACCATTATTAACACATCTGCCCAAATTGGAAGCATAGCCATCGGGAAGTCTCAAATCTACCATCCACTAACAAAATAATAAATGACTTTCTTTGGACAATGTATAAGTTACTTTTGGCTTCATTAACCTTTGTGATCTAACATTTTCAAACAGTTCAAGTTATGGTCACCCGTAAATTTGGGAAAGATCTAATCATTCTTTTACAGTTTTTTTTGTCTTACCTGGTGTATCCAAAACTATATGAATTAAGTTATAAAAATATTTCTTCTCAATATGCATGACATCCAACATGTGTCGGACCAACAAATTAGACCAATATGGAAGATCCCCAAAAATGTTACGTTTTATCCAATTATGTTCTTTTACAAAGCCATGAATTTTCTGTTGGTTAACTATTGGCCCAAATGTGATGGGAGGTAATGAAAATACAACTGATTTTAACTATGTACCTGAGGTCATTTTTGGAGGTTCATCCCTTTCAAATACACCATTCTGAAATGAGATTTGTTCCTTTGAAAATAATGATCGGTTGGAAGAGATCTGCGATGACAATAAAAATAGAAATATTTTTTTTCCACTGATGAGCATAAAGGTTTTTTTGTCTTTCATATATTAAGGACATGATTTTAGACCATGTGTACTCGAGCCAGATAACATGCAATATGCTGGAAATTCACTAATAATTCACATCAATGCAACCTTTAATATGAAATTTTGTTTCACAACAACATCATATATACTAACACTATTACTCCACAATGCATTAACCCATCAATCAATGGTTTCAAATAAACATCAATATTCTTTTTCGGATGTCCTGGGATTAATAAGGTCAAAAAGATATAGGTCTCCTTTATCAACATCCATAGAGGTAAATTTTACAGATTTATAAAGACTTGAAAACATGAATACTGACTACCATAAGAACCAAAAGGACATAAATCGTCAGTAGAAAAGATCCAATCACACGTTTCAGGCTTCTAAAGCAAAATACAGATGCAGACGGTCAAAATGTTTCCATGAATCACCATAAAATGGATGATTCAAGATTTTATCGATTTAAATATTGGTTTTGTGCCATGACATCATTGACACTGTGTTCTGAGACATAAATAAACATTGCATCCTGGGTGTAAGGGAAAAATATCTCAATTATTTTACAAGAATCGACCCAGACTTCCCTGACTAAGCTTCTTTATACCTCAATTGTCCACATGCGGGACAACTATCCAATGAAACTTTTTCACCTGAATATAATATTAAATCATTTGCAAAAGCATGAATATTCTGATAACTAAGTCCCATATTACTAACCAACCTCTTGCTCTCATAATAATTTACAGGCAACACATTTCTTTCAGGCAATAGTGTTTTAACCAAAGAAAATATCTGATCAAAATAGTTGTCTGACATTGAATTATCTGATTTAATAGCCATAAATTTTGCAACCACTTCTAATTTACTTATCTTTTAACCAGGATATATTGCATCCTTAACAGAACTCAACAACTCATAAAATTCAGATAGTTCCAACTCAGGAGTTAAATCGATATCATCTTGAGTTTCAGTTTGTTGAACAGATAGGCTTGCAACATCATGTACTAAATTTTGAAACCGTGATGGATCCGAAATCAAGTTATTAGTATCTTCTCTAGAACTACGTTCACCATGTTGATACCAAAACACATAATCTAATTGAAAACCAAACTGCAAGAGATATCCCCAACGTTGTCAAATGTGTCAAACATTCTCAGAGCACATTTTTTTCAAGGACACTTAATTATGTCTTCATAAACATATTCTAGTTTTGATGATGAAAATGATAAGAAAACATCAACACCCTCAATATATACAGGATTTAAACCAGAACCGTTTGGATTTCTGTGCTGATTTATCCAAGCACAATCATCTAATAATGACTGATGTCGATTTCCTTATTCTATATTTTTCTACAAATATAAAATCATCACTCTTTTTAAATAATTTGAAATTATAAAAATACTATATGAAAAAAGGAGATAAATAATTAGAACTACATTATAATAATTACCATTAATTTTGGGCGACATAATTTAAAGTGGACTGACGACTAATTATTTCTAATTATTGCTAATTATTACAAATTATTCGTATTTATTCCTATTCATTCCTAATTATTCATATTTATTCCTATATATTTGTATTTATTCATATTTATTACTAACTATTTCTAATTATTACTAATTATTTCTATTTATTACTAATTATTGCTATTTATTTCTAATTATTCCTAATTATTTCTAATTATTTCTATTTATTCCTAATTAATTCTATTTATTATTAATTACTCATAATTATTTTTAATTATTCATATTTATTACTAATTATTCATATTTATTGCTAATTATTACTATTTATTGCTAATTATTACTATTTATTGCTAATTATTACCAATTATGTCTATTTATTACTATTTATTGCTAATTATTACTATTTATTGCTAATTATTACTATTTATTGCTAATTATTACTATTTATTGCTATTTACTACCATTTATTATTATTTATTATTATCTATTCCAATTTATTACAATTTATTACTAATTATTCCTATTTATAAATAAATATTCCTAATTATTCCTAATTATTCCTATTTATTACTAATTATTCTTAACTATTCCTATTTATCTCTAATTATTCCTATTTACTTCTAACTTTTCCTATTTATTTCTAACTATTCCTATTTATTTCTAATTATTGCTATTTATTTCGAATTATTGTTATTTTTTCTAATTATTGCTATTTATTCCTAATTCTTGCTAATTATTCCTATTTATTGCTAATTATTCTTATTTATTGCTAATTATTTCAATGCATTGCTAACTATTTCTAATTATTTCTATTTATTTCTAATTATTGCTAATTATTGCTAATTATTCCTATTTATTGCGAATTATTCTTATTTATTGTGAATTATTCCTATTTGTTGTGAATTATTCCTATTTATTGCGAATTATTTCTATTTATTACGAATTATTCCTATTTATTTCCATTTATTACTATTTATTCCCAATTATTACTATTTATTCCCATTTATTAGGAATTATTGCCATTTATTAGGAATTATTCCTATTTATTACTAATTATTTCTATTTATTACTAATTATTGCTATTTATTACAAATTATTTCTAATTATTACTAATTATTTATATTTATTACTAATTATTTTTATTTATTATTAATTATTGCTAATTATTCCAAATTATTCCAAATTATTCCAAATTTTTCCAAATTATTTCTAATTATTGCTAATTATTGCTATTTATTCCTAATTATTCTTAATTATTCCCAATTATTCCCAATTATTCCTATTTATTACTATTTATTCCTATTTATTACTAATTATTCTTATTTATTACTAATTATTCCTAATTATTGCTATTTATTCCTATTTATTGTTATTTATTCCTATTTATTGCTATTTATTACTATTTATTGTTATTTATTACTAATTATTCCCATTTATTTCTATTTATTGCTAATTATTGCAATTTATTAGTAATTATTCTTATTTATTGCTAATTATTGCTATTTAGTACTTATTATGGCTAATTATTTCTATTATTGCTAATTATTACTAATTATTGCTAATTGTTAATAATTATTGCTAATTATTGCTAATTATTGCTAATTATTTCTAATTATTACTAATTATTGCTAGTTATTACTATTTATTGCTATTTATTCTTAATTATTGCCAATTATTGCTATTTATTCCTAATTATTCATAATTATTCCCAATTATTACAAATTATTCTTTTTTATTACTAATTATTTCTATTTATTACTAATTATTCCTATTTATTACTAATTATTCTTATTTATAACAAATTATTCCAATTTATTAGTATTTATTCCTATTTATTACTATTTATTCCTTTTTATTACTATTTATTACTATTTATAACTATTTATTCCTAATTATTACTATTTATTTCTAATAATTGCTATTTATTCATAATTATTGCTATTTATTCCTAATTATTGTTATTTATTCCTACTTATTGCTATTTATTGCTATTTATTCCTAAGTAATCATATTTATTACTAATTATTACTATTTATTCCTAAGTATTCCTATTTATTACTAATTATTCCTAATTATTGCTAATTATTCCTATTTATTGCTAATTATTCCTATTTATTGCTAATTATTTCCATTTGTTGCTAATTATTCCTATTTATTGCTAATTATTCCTATTTATTGCTAATTATTCCTATTTATTACTAATTATTCATATTTATTACTAATTATTCCTGTTTATTGCTAATTATTCCTATTTTTTGCTAATTATTCCCATTTGTTGCTAATTATTCCTATTTATCTAATTATTCCTATTTATTACTAATTATTCATATTTATTAATAATTATTACTATTTATTACTATTTATTACTAATTATTACTAATTATTAGAAAATTGTACTAATAATTTCAATTTATTATTACAAATAAATACTGATAACAAAACAATTTAAATCTAATTTAATTACAACTAATCAAAAATAATTAAAATTAACATAAAAAATGAAATAAATACTAAATTAAAGAAAATATAAATATCTTTAAACTTGATCTCTTATTGATGTAGATAGCTTCACAACTATTTTGTGAAAAAAACTTACTCACCTAAATTTTCTCTCTGAAAATTGAGTTTAGAGAGAGAGAGGGTAAGAAATGAGGGGTGGATTTGAAAAAATAGATGGGGGGTATATATTGGTTAGATTAGTTGCGACGAGACTATTTGCGACGAGCTGCCCGTCACAAAAACTTTCGCTTGCATTAATTACGGTCGACAGTTAAAAGAGTGTTTGCAACGGGTCCCGTCGCAAAAAGGTACCTACTGACACACTATTTGTGAGGGGAGAACATCCCGTAGCAAAAACCTATTTACCGCTGCCGGGTATTTGCGATGTGTCATGTCACAAATAACCTTGCAAACTGCGTCAAACCTTTTGCGATGGGACCCCAAATCGTGTCACAAATAACCAAGTATTTGCGACAGGTAGAATCCCTCGTCACAAATAACCTCTCGGACAGACTATTTGCGATGAGATTAATTCCTGTCGCAAATAGTCCGCCGCAAAAAGCTATTTTTCCCGTAGTGGGTGATCTACATTCCCTTTTAAATATGATGTTTTAATAACACTTTATAATATATGGGTTTCAATGAATGAATTATAAAAAAATGTTAATCCTTTGATAACCAAGTTGAATTTCGAGGGTTAAATTCATTTTAAGGGGGGTAGGATGTAACATCCTGAGAATTTAAGTAATATCCTCTTTCAAATTAATTTAAATTCTTTGATAGCTTATGGTACATGCAATAAATAGTTTATAATTAATTATATACAACAACAAGTTTATCTTGCGTTTCATGCAACATCGAGTCTCTTCGATAACATGTGTTACACATAAGATCGAGTTTTACAAAACAATAATATTAATATTAATATTTAATATGATAGTTATCACCTGGCCATTAGAATGAAGGGAATGAATGATATTAGCCAAATTATGAAATTATAGTTTACACATGTTTATAAATTGAATTCATTGATTACCATTTAATTTGAAATGAAAATAAAAATTAGTTGAACATAAAGGATGTGTTTTATGAAAACCCATTTTTATGACCAGAATGGAATTTTATATTAATAAATTAAATTTATCACTATTATTGAAATATCTTAATGAAATTTATATGTTATATATTCAATAAAACATTTTTATATTCATCCAATAAGTTTTTAGGAATAAAATAAGAATAAATCCAATTTTAAGCATAAAAAGATGTATTTTTCTAAAAAGTGGTTTTGCTGCCTTTTAATGGAAACATATTATATTTTTTAACCATTTTATAAATTTTATTTTAAAAAATAAAATTCTTATTTAGATAGTAATATAAAAATTTACTTTGGGTGACTTTTTGTAATTTTTCTGAGAACTTGGATATTTTGATAAATAGTGAAAAATAATGAATTTTAATTGAAAAATGCATTTTCCCATGATTTATTTACATAGTTAAATTATATTTTAAATTTTTTTAAAGTATAATTAGATAAATTTTATATAAATAAATCCAATTTAAGTATTTGTATATAATTTTACATTGAAATTGGATATAAAATCATTGCAAACTTTTGAATGTTTTCTCTTTAAAAACTCGTTGTATCGTTCGGTCTGTTTGATAAATTTTAAATTAATTTCTGCCACTTATGTTGTTTTAATTTAGAAAAAAATTGATTAAACATTTTTATTAATAAAAATTTATAATTTCTAGTAATATTAACTTAGTTTTTTACAAAAAATATTAGCGAAAACAATTAAACTTTCGTACAACGATTAAGGTAAAAATGAGTTTACTTAGTGGTTAAACATTAATCTTAAGGGGACAAATGACCTATAAACTTGTTAGAAACCCATTTTATAGACCTAATTAGACAATATCACTTTTTTATATAATTTATATCATTATTTTAGTCACATTATGTAAGCGATTCCTCCCAATAGTGTTCACCTTTTTATATTTACAAGAATACCACTCCCCCTCCACTATGAAAAGACACTCACCCCCTCACTTATTCACACCTATAAATACCTTTGTATCATTAAAAAACTGCCCAAATAAACTCTAAAAATCCATAATATCATACTAGAATCATCACTTGGTTCATAATTCAAACCTAGGAAGTCCTTCAATTCAAACCAAATGAGTTACCCAAAAAAGAGGCAACGTTCTTCAACATGCATTTCTATTTTATTTATTCATACACACCTTGATTTATTATTAATTAATTATTATATAATAAACTAGATATTATCAATGTACTGATAATTTTTATGCTAATTTTTTTACCTACACCTATACACACTTCCATCAAATGGTAAATGAAATCACTATTTATATGTACGACAGACTACCACTTCGCAAAATGTTGTCGTTTGTTTGTTTTATTTACCACCTATTATAGTTGGTAATTATGATGTAAACACTATTTTTATATGATATATATATGATATATATAATTTATTTATACTTATATAACTATTATATAACACATACCTTTGTAATTTCCATTTTATGGGAATACGATAACATCATTTGTGGACGTGTAGACTACCGCCTCCTCAAAATGATGTGACACATTCACACTTTACATGGAATGTATTAGGGATGATTTTAATAAAAATATATGATATAAATTACATATTTCTTATTCTAATTACATAATTATATATCTTTATATATAATATATCATTTTCCTCTTTCCATTTCACACACTGAAAAAGTGATAACGTCGTGTGTGGATGTGTGGAATACAACCTCCTCAAAGCGATGTGATTATTCATTTTTCATCACCAAACCACAATAATTTTATAAATATAAGTATATATAATTAAATAATATGGTATTTATTATATAATTTTTATTATTTAAATATAAATTTTACTTACCTTCTTTCCATAATGATCATTGAAAAATGGGAACGTTACTCATGCATACGAACTACCTACCTTCTCCATGATCGTAACATTGGATAATTTTTCATAACTATATTACATTATTAGTTTTAAATTTATAATTTATGTATATATATGATAATTTTTCATTATTATTATTCTATAGATGTTTTAATAGAGATCCTTTTGACCTTAGTTGACCAATCAAAATTAGTTTTGACATATAAGTTGAATATGGTCAAAACATACGACTTAAACATTATTGAATGAGTAATTGTATATAACTTGTTTATAAGTGAAATAAAAGTAATAATAAACTTTTAATAGGTTATAAAGAAATTAAATAATTAACTTTTGTTTTTTATTCATGAATATAGAGGACAGGAATGACAAAATTGGACTCAAGGTAAGGGATTTCTTAACTAAATTTCTATTCACTGGGTTAAAACTCTATTTCATTGGTTATGTTGTGATAATAATATATGTAAAATGATATATAATTATATTATTATGTAATTAAATTTTTATTTTTGGGATTTAAATATTTCACACATAATTATTTCATTGATTTATTCTCACTCCAATGATATGATCTTTATAAAGGATTTTCATATCACTTTTTAATTCTATGAGATACTTGCCATATTCAACACTAATTTTTTTTGTGTGGTGTGAATACTAAATATTAATATATTATATGATTTTAATAATTTAATTTATTGGGATTTACATATCTATTTTATGATCTCTTTTTCAAGGGGTTTACAGTTTCAATATTACCAAGCAGTTGTGGACTTTTGTCACAATTTTTCTTCTTTGAGATGTTTGTTATGTTATACACCTATATTGTTTTATGAGGTGTATATACTTCTACTTTGGCATGATATATCATTAATATACTTATTATCATGATATTATAAGTCTCATTTTCAATGGTCTTATGATTAAAATGTTTCAAGGTGGAATGAGACACTTGGAATGTTTAAAGATTATTTTTCCAAAGAATGTTTTTCATGATCTTTTAATGGTATTTCCATTCATCAATGTAAAAAAACCTTTTTGTTACTTATCCTAAACTTGGAATATTTTGTATTTATATTATTCTTATTATTTTATATATGGATTAATAGTTTTTCTAATTTTTTTATGGAACCATTTTCTTTTCCATGAGTTAATCATTTTCTAAAGACATTGTTATGGAACACAATTTTTTACACGGGTTAATCTTGTTTCAAAGATATTTTTATTGAAACAATTTTTTTTCAATGTATTAATCATGTTCTAAAGATATTTTTATGGAACCCATTTCTTTTCCATGGGTTAATCATGTTTCAAAGGTATTTTTACTGAACCCATTTCTTTTCCATGGGTTAATCATATTCTAAAGATATTTTTATGGAATAAATTTCTTTTCCATGGATTAATCATTCTTAAAAGATAATTTTATCGAAACCATTTATTTTCCATGGGTTAATCACATTTTAAAGAGATTTTTATGGAACCCATTTCTTTTCCATTAGTTAATCATGTTTCAAAGATATTATTGTTGAACCCATTTATTTTCAATGTGTTAATCATGTTATAAATAGATTTTTATGGAAACTATTTTTTCTATTGGTTAATAATGTTTCAAAGAAATTATTATTGATCCCATTTATTTTCCATGTGTTAGACATGTTATAAAGACATTTTTATGGAACCCATTTCTTTTCCATGGTTTAGTCACGTTTCAAAAAGATTGTTTTGGAATGAATTCATTTTCCATGAGTTAATCATGTTATAAAGAGATTTTCATATAACCTATTTTCCAAGTGTTAATCACGTTTCAAAGATATTTTTATAGAACCAATTTGTTTTCCATGGGTTAATTATGATTAAAATATATTTTTATATAACCCATTTACTTTCCATGTTTTAATATTGTTTCAATGATTTTGTTGTGAAACCCATATCTCTTCCATGGGTTAATAAAGTTATAAAAGGAATAATGATTCTTTCTATGATTTTTATTCATATTGTGGCTCTTGTACATATTATATGATGGGGGGGGGGGGGGTCTAGATAGAAACGCGTGAGCCCGTTACAAATAAAATGATGGGTGCACCCATATAGTGCTCCAATGCACTAAGTAGTTATTATGTTCTCTAAATAATAATATTAGAAGTAGTTCATATGGTAATTAAAATTTGTAAGGGTTCTATAAAAGTTTTATAAGGGTTAAAAGAGATGATGTTCCAAGATAACAACATTTTTATAAATTATTTATATGGGTTTTTAATGTTTCTAATGATCGAGATTGATATCACATGGCTTAAGGTTATTGATTCAAATTACTCTTTCCTTTTCCATATTTTCATATTTGATGATCCTGGTATTGATGGGTATGAGTTATTTTATGATTCACTCATGTATTTTGATTATGTTATCATACCCTTATGCACTCTTATACTCAATGATAAAATTCAATTGTTAATGTTTATTTTTACCCTTACTAAGAATCTGAGATCACCCTTCTTATATTTTATTTTCCTCAAGTTTTAAGGAATTATGTTGAACGAGTTATGTCAAGAAGGGATTTTATATAGATAATGATGATGTATAAATGTGAAAAAGAAAATATGGGTTAATATGGAGAAATTATCTTTTAAAGTCATGTGAATTGTATATGTAGAAGTTTTTACTATTTACCTAAAACTCTAATCCTAAAATTTCCTCTAGCATGTAAGTGATCTAAGTTTTCTTTTTGATGTTGTAAGGTTTAGATTAAAAATTTGGGTCATAATTATTGGTATAAAATATGAGGATGTAAAGTTATGGATTGAAGCACATGATCTAAGAGTGTGGGTTGTGGGATGTTATAATATGTAATTACATGATCCCCCTACTTGAGAACACATCCCAACTCAAATCTCAATGAATTGTAATAGACCACATATCATTTTCCTAATTCTAGAAATGTAAGTATATGTGATGATGTAAGTTGAACCTTAAGATCTTTGAAATATTTTTTACATTCATAAATCCATTGGAAAGGAACAGACTTCCTTATCAAAGATTTCATTGGTGTAAAAATTCATGAGACATCACAAATGAATAATCAAAAGTATCCTCCCAGTCCATGGAAACTGTTTATCTCAAATATATTCTTCAGTGTTTTCCAAGAGATACCAAACTCTATCTTTTCAGGATCTATAGAAAGTCCTATTTTATAAATGACATGGTCAAGTAATCATACCTTTTATATCCAAAAAACACACTTTTAAATCTTAACATAAAGTAAATGTTCTTTCAAGATACTAAGAACTATAACTAGGTGATATTCCTGGTTAGACTTAGTCCTAGAATATACGAAAATATCATCAACGAATACCACTAAAAAGTAATCAAGATACCTTTGAATAATCTAATTTATCAATTCGATAAACAATGCTGGTGAATTGATAATACCAAATGGAATAAACATATATTTATAGTATCTATAACAACTCATGAAGGATGTCTTAAAAATTTCCTCCTTCCAAACTCAAAGTTAGTGATACCCCAATTATAAGTAAATTTTAGATAACCACTAGGTTCCCCTAATTTTATCAAATAAATAATCAATTCATGTAATAATATATTAATTATTTATAATAACCTATTTAAGATTATAATAGTGCACACAAATCCTAGGAGTTCCATCCACCTTCTTTACAAAAGGAACTGATACTACACATGAATATGTGGTTAGTCGAATGAAAAATTTTCTTTCAAACTCTTCCAGCTATAATTTCCATTCCCAAAATTTTATTTGTTCTATCATATAATATGGAAGTGAAATAGGGATGGTACCCTATAGGATATAAATTATAAATTTGACTTTTCTTTTGGTTAGAAACCAAGAGAAATTATCAGGATATACATCAATAAATTGGCCAAATATGGTAAGAAAATATCTATATAGGATTTCATCAATAGATTATAATGTGACCACTTCCAAATGATAAAATATAGTTCTAATTAACAGTACTAAATTTCTTTTTCTGCTTCTATTTCCTTCTTAATCAACTTTAAATATATTTTTTACTTTATCAAAATATGTGAAACTAACTTTACTATAATACCAGTTGATGTTGGATTTGAATGATATTAAAAATCCTTTCCTAGAATCGAGTCATAGATATCCATCTAATAAAAAATAAAATCCCAAAATATTTTATCCCCATCGATAGTTATAGACCATTCTACACACTTAAAGGATAGACACTCCCATTGTCCAAGAGGTGTTTGAATTTTCAAAGCATAAGGCATTATCTCAACATGTAAATTCATATAATGGACAACATGAGAATCAATAAAATATTAGAATAAACCCATATAAAAAAAATATTTCACTTCAAAATAATCACACCACATACCATTTAAGTTCCATATTGATCATCTATGATTATTTTCTCAGCACCATAATTTTTTACTAGCTTTTTTTGATCCATTCTTACTTGCCGAGATTTCATAACTTGAGGAGTCATGGTGTTCTTGGAATCACCTTGGATAACTTGGTTATAAGTTTGAGAGTTATTATGGTGTGATAACCACATAAAAGCATAAGATATTTAAGAAACATGAGATGCATATCTCACACTAGGATTTAGAGTGTCATGGGAATATCAATAAAGATGTCCCATTTGATTATAGTTATGACATGCTCTAAGTGGAACTATATAGAACCATTTATTATGGAAAGTGGAACCAAATTTGAAACATAAAAAATTTATGTTAGCTCATGGAGGGAAATTAATCAATCTTGTGGTCTAATTTTGAGTTGCTCCACCACCTTTTAAGTAGGCATACCACCTCAATTTATTCCCAATTTTTGAGTTTCCACCTATTCTTGTGGTGAAAAAAACACCATATAACCATATTATAGAAATATATCTTTCTACCACCATCTCTCTATTTACTATTTACATATAGTTTTTAATACATAGGACATATATCTTAGAGAGAATATCCAGTTACATCCTAGAATCAAAGATGAACTCCTTCAAGGATGTACTAGAATAAACTTCTAGGGAAAATAAAACCAAGTTATTAAACTTAGATACATACACTATCATATATTGGCTCTCTAGTTTCATGATAAATAAATCATTTTTTTCTTTCAATTATGAATGTGTGAGGATAATTCTTTTGTTAAATAAGTCCTCAAATTCCATCGATGTAATACCTTGGCTGATTTAGCTTAGATAAATAAATACCACAATTAGCATGAAAGATCATCCAATATATAAGTTTCCTTCATAAATTTTAGCTCGTATGATGTATCAAATAATTTGAATATTTGGTTTATCCTATTCAGTCAGTCTTTTTCCTTTTCATGATCAAACCCCCCTGAAATATGGATGGATTCTTTTTTTGAAACAAAAATGAGGGATCCACTTTTCAAGGTTCATCATTTTTATTTCCTCTGTCTATATCATGAAAATTATTAATGACACTTTGGAATAGTTTTTGGTTCATCTATGGCTCAGGTGAATCCATATTTTCAATATATTCTTTATGATAATTTTTATAGTGTCTACTTGGTTCTATTCTCTATAATAAGAAAAAACACCATTTTAGCCATCGCTAACTAGAAACTAAAGGATTTGAAATTTCCAAATCATCATAAGTAACAATCATAACAATGGGAATCTCTAAAAAACAACAATTTTATCAATTTACAAAAATCATAAAACTCAAAATGAACAATGAATTTCTAGTGGGAAGACTCGCTATCATTTCATGATGTGAAAAAATCATTGGATAAACCCACGATGATGAGATAACATTATAACTAGAGGTTATTAGAATGATTTTGTACCCAAAACACTATAGTAAATTTAATTTCAACTTAAAAATGTTAGATACATAATTTTTATGCTATACATTTCAAGTTTCAACATTCTTATCTCCTTTCTACCATCCCATGAGATATAGAGACTGAAAAATATTGAGACCACTTGTAACATCCCACGTTAACTCATTGTCATGAGAAGATAAACAATTACACTAACCTTAGGTGACATCCCTAAGACACCAAAGGTTAAAAATAAATACTAAGGGATTCAGAAGAAATTATGGGACGATTTTATCTTTAAAGATAAAATCGGATGATAACATAAAATACAAACATCTTATATTCCTATATAATAAATTATTATTAATAAAACCCAAATATTAAACCAAAATAACTATAACATCATAGTGACAAAGGAACATGGTATATAAACTAATAAAACCAGAAGACAACATTTCTCAGAGAAATTAAAATGAAATCATCCTAAGAATCACCCAAACAAGCTCAAAGCTCTAACACCACATGCCATGGACAAATTACTATCATTAATCTCTAGAGAAATAATATACCTTTACCTTTCTTATATAATGATATATGAAATTTGAAAATACACCAAAGTTCCCAAGTAGGGGGCGAGTATAAACTTAGTAGGAAATCCCTAGGGACTTCTTAACACACACTACTAGGACAAGAACTTGTTAGCAGATTTCATATAATCATTACCATGTTCATCCACACACAAACATCTAGCCATAAACATAATCTTGGTGTTAACATTGATGGTGGTAATCCATGATCATAATCTATCCAACCTTGACAGTGGAACTTCTGGCCACAACCCATATACTTTGAACACAAACCAACCCAATTATGCTAAATACCTAGACAATTTATTTCCATAAAACAGATATTCCTTTAAAATAATTTTATTAAAAACCCTTCATGCCTAAAAATAATTCTATACTTTTAAAATCTTCATATTAAAATTATAAGAAAATGGGTTTTAAAAAATCCATATAATTTTCCATGGTTCCAAAATGCACATGAAAACAATTTTCTTCATGAAATCACACAAAAAACCATATAAAATCCACGAAAAACCATTTAATAAAACCAATAATTCAAGTTATATAATAATTATAGATGAGAGAGAAGGAAATTTTCTCTTAATGGATGGTGAAAACAGATAACATCACTTCAAACTTATAAATATGGGCTCACAATAGATTACCTTCAATAGACTCAACATGATATCATAAATATTTTGATCCTAACACATATATATTTCTATAACAGAGTAGATATATGGATCTGAGAGAGATTATATGAGTATATCTAATAATAACAAGGAATAAAAAGGGATAATAATGAATTCTAGTTGATTCTAGATCTCTAATTCACTTTGATACACCCAAAATTCACTTCCATATCAAAGGTTATTTTCTTGGGACCCTAAGGGAGGAAATGAGTTTGAGACCCTAGAATAATAGGAGAATAATGAGGTCCATAGTGCCTTAATCTAAATTAAACACATTTTTGAAGCATTAAATTCATGTCTCGTAGTTTTTCAAACCATGAAATAAACTTTCACAAGCTACTGGAAATGATCTAGAGAGCCACATAGGTTGTTACGCATGGTTTGACATACTATGATCCAACCATGATATGCTAATATACTAAGGGAACACCCTAACATGGTTACCTTGCACAGTTTGAAAAACCATGCACCAACTGTGGTTTTCCCTCTGCCTCCAAACACACAGTTTCCCCTTGCATGCACATAGTTTAGGAAAAACATGCTAAGAAATTCACCATATCTATGACTCCCTATATCACCTTGAATATTTTTCTAGAGATACATAACTATTTCTACAAACTATTCTTAAACTATGAACCTCCAAAAAAACTTCCAAAACTTCCCAAAACCTTCTATAAACTCTCGAAACTTAACCGAAGCATTATATAACTTAAAAATAAACAAAAAAAATTTAAATTAACTAAAACTAGAGATTTTAAAACTTGGTAAATGATTCATGAGGTTCATGAGGTTGGTAATATTCATATTCTTTACTTTGGATATATAGGAGGGTGTGGTTGGCCATTCTTTGGTGTTTTCCCCAGAGGACCAGGTAGTGGAATTACTTCAGCCTATGATTTTTTCTTGGTTTCAGTTCAGATTGGAGGATCTTATCAGAGTAGATTGACCATGTTTGATATTTATTAGAACATCCATTTATAGTATCCTATAATATAATGATAATGGGAGTGGATTGGGATATAGAGGATTCTGTTGATATAATTTAAGGGATTTTCAATGTGGTTGAGACCCCTGACGAGAAGAGGGAAAAGTTGGATTCTTATATACTTTAGGGACCTAGTAGAAACAGTGGGGTGTGATAATGTAGGAAAGTAGGAATGAGGGATCGACAAGGGATGATTTTTAGGACAATTTTTTCTGAGAAGTACTTTCCCCAGGTGTTGAGGTTTTATCAAGCTTTTGATTTTATGGAACTTCAGTAGGAAGCGATGTTGATATCCAGTTATGCTACTTGTTATTTGGAATTTCATTATTTTACTCCTATGTAATATGGGAATGAGGCCTAAAAGGACTAGAGGTTTTAAATTTATTTACAGGATGAGGTAATACACCAGGTGAAGAAATTAAACTTGAAACCATAACTTGATGTTCTCCTTAAGGTCCTTATGATCAAGAAAGGTATAGAGGGGGAAAATATTGGGATTTATTCCTATTTTAAGTGGGATAGTGAGTGGAATATCCAATAATATATTGGGTTCCTCTTATAGTGTTAGGAAGATTACGTTAGAGAATATGCATTGGGTTGGTGAGAAGAAGTCAGATTAGGCTATATAAACTTCAACCCCCTCTGGTTTACCTTAGTGTTATTAGTCCAGGAATAGTTGAAATTTCCATTTATACTATACTAGTATATTGATGGATTTTTTCTAGTATTTAAAGATGGTAAATATTCAATATTTTTACATGAGGGTGTTTTAGATGAGTTCTAAAAGTGGTTCTGGACACCCAGGCCTTGAGGGATTAGTCGAGAGGACCACAAACAGATAGTCGAGTAAATTTTGTGATATCTAGTCATGGTTTTAGTTATATATCTTAGTATAATATATAGTTATAGGATCTATATGGTTCTATTCCTCCATAAAGTTAATGATCATGGGGAAAATCCATAGATTTGAGGATGTAATGGTTTACAAATTAGATCAGGTTCCAACAGGTGGTGGAGATGGATGTTTGACAGTTATACAAACAGTTTTGGGTATATTGATACTCTCTAATATTTTGTTTTATACACGATTACCTCAATCATTTTTACATTCCTAAGGTATTGTTTCTTTATAATTTTTGTTAAAGTTATCCCCTAGGATTTTAGCTCTCGATACACCTCTTGTAAACATGGTAATTGAAGGCTACAAACATATTTGGGATTTTATGATTTTAGAGATAACTAGTTTTAATTTCATTTTTTGCATGGATTAGTTGATGTGTATTCAATATCACATCAATTTATATCATAGATATGAAACATTTACCTCATCTAAGTGAGAGAAGTATGTTACTACAAGGTAATGGAATCTAATAGTTGGTATATTATGACTATACCTTGGCCAGATTGGGGATATTACAACATGGGTGGATTTTATGGTTCTCACAACCAATCAGGTGATAGTTATATAAATTTCCTCCCTATTGTGTATCATAAATAGGATATATTTATGGAATATTTCTTAGGACCCCCCTGAGTGGGGCATTTAGTTTTATATTAAACTCATGTCGGGTGCGTAGCCTATATCAATTACCCTATATCGTATGGAATTATGTAAGATGAGAGAGATTAAATTGCATATTGATGACCTATAGATGAATTTATTTATTCTCCCAAGAACTTATCCCTAGGGTGATACATTAGTATTCACTAGAAAGGTGGATGGTATCATTTTACTATGCATGTTTTACTAGAAGATAAATCAAGTCATGGTGAAAATAGGTTTCCACTACCAAAGTTTATTTATTTGTTTGACTAGTTGTGTGGATCCAAATATTTATACATTATTGATCTATGATCATTCTTCCATCATGTGTGGGTTAGGTATGGGGATATATCAAAGATGATATTCAGGATATTGTGTGAGTTATATGAGTATCTTTTGATTATATTCAGTCTGATGAATGTGTCGGGGATGTTATTGGATCTTATAAACCTAATTTTTTACCCTTACCTATACTTCTTTATTATGTTATTCATTTATGATATTCTAGTATATTCATGAACCCTATAGTTATATACCAAGAATCTTTTTATCGTTCTAAGTACGCTATGATTCCAATGAATTTATACCAAATTATTGATGTGTCACTTATGGATATAGGAGGTATTCTTCCTTGTGAACATGGTTTCAGAAGAATAAATATTTATTGATCTAGAGAAGGTATATGAATTTATGTCTTGGGTGGGTCCTAGAAATTTATTTTAAGTATTGAGGTTTATTAGGTTTTTCAGATATTACATGAGGTGTATCCACGACATCTCTCACTTGGATGTTCCTATAAATGGGATTAATAGGAAGAGAGTGAAATTCGAGTAGGAAAATCAATATAAGGAGGACTTCCAGGAGTTAAATAGAAGGTTGATGCACACTATTATTCCGATTATTCAAGATTTAGGTATTGGTTATATGGTCTACTAAAATTCATCAAGAGTTGGTTTAGGGGAATTTTTAATGAATGGAGACTGGGTAGTCACTTATGGGTCTAAGTAACTATGACCCCACAAGTGGAACTACCCCACTCATGACCTGGAGTTAGCTATAATGTTTCGTGCTTTGAAATATTGGTTTCAATATATCTTTAGTGAGATATTTATTATTTACATATACCATAAAATATTTTGATATATCTTTTCTTAGTAATACATTAACCTATGATAGAGACATTGGGTCAAGTACTTATAGATGCTTGTTTTTGAGATGGTATATACCTTGGGAAAATAAAATTTTGTCTAGGATTATCTCACCAAGAAATTATAGGAACTAGGGACAAGAAAATCTGAGTAAGAATGAAATATTATGGAATTTTTATCAGGTTGAAAATTTGATTTATCCTAAGATCAAGGGGTGGTGACCTGTGCTCCTATGATCATTGATTTTTCCTTAGTGGATTGAGTAATGACCAACCCTGATTTTGATTCATATTTTCAGGTGTTGTAGAAGTGGATTATGGGAGGAGATCGTGTTTTAGGATGGTCCTTGGATGCGAATGATGTACTACATGTCCCTGGAAGGGTTACTGTTCACTTATCCATAAGGAAGGAGTTTATGAGAGAATCCTAAAAATTTTAGTAGGTGGTACATCTGAGATCAACCAAGATATATCATGATATGAAATGATTTTTATGGTGGATGGGTATGAATAAACGATGTTATGCGGTTCTTCACTTGTTGTATTACTTTTCATAGGGTAAAGGTAGAACACCATTGACTAAGAGGGTTAATTAAACATCTTTTAGAACCAATATAGAAGTGGGATGAAGTGATATAAGACTTTATCATATAATTACCTAGGAATCCAAGGAGTTAGGATTATTGTGGGTGGTGATTGATTGGATAAAAATGGTCATGAATTTATTGATGATTTGTGAGACTTATTATGTGGATGTGTTTTATAGATTATATGTGTGGGAAATAGTGTTTTTTCATGGTGTGCCTATGAGTATCATATCAGAACGTAATTCATGCTTCATTTCATATTTTTGGTAAGGTATACATATGGGATTGAGATCACAACTGAAGTTAAGACAATATATCACCCACAAATAGATAGACAGTCTGAGAGGACTATCCAAATTATGGAGTATATGATTAGGTATTGTGTGCTTGATTTTGGTGGGTCATGGGATGAACATGTGTCTTTAGTAGAGTTTGAATAAAAAATAGCTTCCAAGATTCAATTTAGATACATCCTTTTGAGGCTCTTTATGGTTTACCATGTCGTTTGATGCTATGTTGGCTTGAGGTAGACAAGTCAATAGTTATCGGGATGAGCCTTGTGTAGGGGAATTCATAACATGTATAAATAATTAAAAATAGATTTCTTAGAGCATAAAGAGTTCATATTCTAACTTTAGGTGACAACACTTAGAGTTATCTATGGGATACCGAGTGTTCTTGTGAGTGTCACCTTGATTGAGACATCGATGTTTGAGGAAGTTGGGGAAACTAGTGCCATGGTTTTTTGGTCCTTTTAAGATTTTTAATGGATTGGGATGGTTGATTACTGGTAATATCTTCCTCAAAAAATAAAAGTTATAAAACTATGATCCGAGTTTATTGACCAGGATGAATGAAATTTGTTATTTTTAAACCCTATTCTAAAACATTAAAGTGGTTACTAGGGGTTTATATATAGGGAGGGCGTACAATATATTGAGTGAACAAAAGTAAAACCAATACAAAAAATTAAATAAAAAAATTGTGTAAATAAAAAAATTATGAAATAATCAGAAAAAAAGATCTTGGAAATTGGGTCTGATCAATGGGAGAAAAACTGAGGGAACATCGGTTGGATTGTCTGTCATAAATCTCCTCAATCTGATTAAACTGGAAAGCACACATAAGAAATGGTTTCCTACTCACTTTTTGAATGAGCAAGGTAGTACAAGTTAGATCCCAAGATTTTCATCTATGAGTCCAACTAACCAAGATGAGTGTGTTTTTAAAATAATATAGGCATAAATATCTCTAAAACTAGTTGTGATTACCTTATTTAGTTTCAAAACATCTTATTAGATGGTTTCAAAACAAAAGTATTAATATTGTTTTTTGGAAAATGATCATCCAAACCAACTAAAATTGAGTATGAGACTTTTGGTAAAATAATTCAATGTTGAACGTAGGAATGAAGTTGTCCTATTTAGAATTTTAGTCATGATTAAGGGAATAAAGGAATCACTGGATCAATCTAATTCCCTTATAAGGATTTATCCAACAACCATTATAAAATAAAAAAATATTCAAGTAAAAATTATTTATAACTATAAAACATACTGTAGATAGAATATTCAGGTAAAATAGTGGGTCAAGGATATGAATAAAGTACCCTATATTTATTTGAAAATCATACAATTAGATATTCCCCACCACCATTGTGTTCACTTGGTAATATTAATATCGATCATATCAAAACATTGGTATTGATATAAGATTAATGATCCATTAATAAAAAACTCATTTCCCACATATTCCCTTTGAATGAAGTGTAGTTATCCCATTAAGAACATTTAAGCCTTCTGGACATGGTTACAACCCAACACACCTCTATTTTTTTCCATGTGATTTACCATTCACTATTATCTCCTTGCTTGTGTAAAACCATTCCAAGCACCCAAATGGAATTAATTTCTTCCCAGTTTTTATACTCAATAGAAAGCATGATCTCAACTCTAGATGGCTTCTATATGGATGCAGATAACCAATAAACTTATTCTTCCCTGATTCAGCCAAACCATATGAATGATAGAAAAATTTGACATTGAAATAAGCATCTTTAAATTTTTAATGAATTTCCCAATGATTTTTTGGGAACCTGTGAGATTATCTAGTATTGAATGATGTCATTGACATGTGAGACAAAAAAAATCAATCAATTTTTTGATTATATCTCTTCTTATTAAAAATTCTTATCCATGGTTCTAGGAAGGGTAAAATTTTGAATACATGGGAAATTAAATACATTAAGAATTTAGATATGTAGAAAATTAAGCTACATTATCAACATGAGTGAGAATTAGGTTTTGTGACCAACCAAGTTTGTGTATTTATTCCATGTGAAAGTTATTATCCGTGTATTTGGTTACATAGTGACTTTGGTTTTATGTATTTGGCTATATATTAACTTCAACTATGTGTAAATTTGGGTATTTTGAGCTCAATTCAGATACATAGATCTCATGATGAGGAATTCAATTGCATGTCCAAGCTATTTATAGAAATTATTTTAAATTGGAACCATTAAGAAAAAATAAGCTATGAATGAAATCAATATTGAAAAATAATAGAGGAAATTGTTCTTTAAAATTAATAGAGAATAACATCAAGAACAATTGGGATAATAAATCACTACAAACACTTTTTTTACATGTAATTTAAGGACTTTCATATTATGAACCAAATTAAAGAAAACTGACTAATTTCACCATTAAATCACAATACATCACGTTAATTAACCAAAAAATATTTATAAAAATGTAATAGTATGAGGCCACATGAATTTACACCACAATTAAGCTATTTCAATCTTATAAAATACAATGAATTTTATTTATTTAAAAATACTCATAAAACAAATTGATTATCCCAACAATGAGAAAATTCAAATACCCAAATTAAATACAATAAAAAATTCTTCCATTATTAAAAATTTTCATGCCTCCAAGGTGATACCCCCACTTCTCCACTTCAATTCAAATGCAGGTTCCAGTTCTTGGAGTATAGACCAATTAAATTTAAGTGGAATTAAATATTTAACAATAAGTAAATTTAGTTTTCACTTTCTCATGTTCCTCAACCAATGATATATTTTACATTGCATAGAGACACTCAACTAATTTTCTTATTATTCAATTCTCCCATTCTATATTTGGTTTTATTATTCCCCTCACTTGAATGAATTAATTTTTGACTATTAAGAACTTTATTTAAATTCTTACCAGTCATGAATATGAAAATCACTATGAAAAGAACTTATTAAATGTTAAAATGTATTTTTTTCTTTATACAGACACCTAGTGCCTAATGTCTTAGAGATTCATCTTGGGATCCTAATTTCCCATTTTACTCTAGTTTCAAATGACTTATATTAATCTCTTTTGAGTTTTATCCTTGAGGTGTTCTATTAAACAAGGGAAAATTTACCATATTCAAGCTCTAATATCTATTTTCCCTACGTTTTAACCTCAATTCCATAAAAATATTTCCTAAAAAATTATTTTCCTAGTTCCTCTACTTAATTTCCATGAAAACATTAAACATATAAATCTGCAATCATAAAATTATAGTAATTTAAGAATTAGTGAAATCCTTTAAAACCTACATGAGACTCCTCCTTTTGGTAGGACACATTAAATTTTGATTTTAATACCCTAAAACCACACATAAAAAATTATTTTATTTAAAAATAATATATATATATTAATCCTAAATGAGAGGAATTTTTTGAAATTTTTTGGTGGTTTTTGATGTGCACTACATCTAAAAATAATGAATTTTTTTAAGACCAATATCCCCACTCGTAAAACCCAAAAACTGTCCCAAATATTAAATCATAGGATATTGGAACATTTAAAATTTTTTAGTTCAAAATAGATTTTACAATTTGGTAGTGAAATTTTATGTTGAGGGGGGTATAGAAAGTTCAAAACATCACTTTACCACAATGAGAAACAAGAAACACTACAAAAAATGAACAAAATTACCTATTGGATGCTACTAATAAATTTAATTATGGAACAAAATTTTGAATAGTTTCATTTTTTACATTTGAGTTGAAAAAATGTTTCTAAAAGAATAAAATATTAAGATGGAACACATATGAGTTCAATAATCAAGTAAAACTCAATAGTATCTATGGTTGGAAGATTAAAAAACATGATTTCATCATGCGAAACATCACTTTAAGAAAATTTTTATCTTCCACCACTAATAGCGGAAACTGAAAATACATGAAAAATATTCAAAATTCACACATTGACACAATAATTATCTATATGAAACTGTTTTATTTATTAAATTTTAGAAAAAACCATCTCATGTTGTCCTTAAAAAATTTATTTGGTTCTTATAAGTTTAAAAAGAGATGACATTTATTATGTGAAATATTAAAAATAAAAGTGATAAAGACCATAATTTGAGTTTAGGAGAGTTTTTTTCCTATTGGTTCTAGTATGTATCCCCTATATGTCCTTGAAAAGGTGAATGAAATTTTGGTTCAATTAGAAATCCACACCAAGAAAATCATAGGTAAGTCCTAGAGTGACCATGAAAAGTAAATGGAAGAAGTTAATTTCAGAGACATGAGTGTATAAAAAATGGGTTAATAAAATGAAAAGTGAATAAATAAAAATGGCCATGGGTTAGCTCCCATGAAATACTAAGTTTATATTATCCAATTAGATATAGGGAAATATCAATAATCAAAGAAAAAAACTCCAGCCAAGACACTTGGTTTACCCTCAAAGTAAATATGAATCCTTTGTTCATTTACAATGAAGATCATGTTCTACTATCATATTAAATATATAGATCCATTAACCAAAACTTTTGATATAGTATAGGGTTATAAAAATTTGGACTACATATTTATAAGGAAGAGTTTAAGCCTTTAATTAAAATGTAAGACCTTTTGTCCATCCTTGAAGTTACTATTTTGAATAATAGAGTATTGAAAAGCTTTGGACCTCTCATTATAAATTTAATAATTTTCATAAAAATACCTTCTTATTTCTTCTAGCTCACTCATCTCAAGTAGTCTCATTTTTATAGTTGCCTTAGAAACAACATTCAAAGCCTTTGCAACCCAAAAGTATTTTTTGGTGAAGTTACAATGGTAAGTGACATGTTTTACCAAAAATAATATTATAAAGTGGAAATCATAAAGGATATTTTAATGTAGTTCTGTAAGCCCAAAAATATTTATCCAATTCTAAATACCAATACTTCTTTGATCTATAAATAGTCTTCTCTAGAATTTTCTAAATTTCTCTATTGGTCACCGCGTCATGTCCACATGACTATGGGTGATATACAGTTTAAATTTCAGGAAAAAATCCATAATTTTCCATTAAAGATTTGAATTTTAAGTTTCTAAAATGCATTCCATTATCTGTAATAAAATATATAGGGAATAAAAATATATAGAAAATATTCTTCTTGATGAATCTCACAACATTAGTAGTGAGGTTTTTTGGAAGTGCCAATACCTCAACCCACTACAAAACATAGTCTACAAAAAAGTATATAATTATTTCCCTGAGAAGAAAGAAATGGTCCCATGAAATCAAGACCCCATATATCAAATATTTCCACCTCTAGAATTATTTTTTGTGGAAGCTATTTCATTATTCTTAAATTTTCTAACCTTTGAAACTTATAAAAACTAAACAAATAACTCATAAAAACTTTGAAAAGGGTATTATAATAAAAACCCACTTGAATCACCTTCTGGGATGTCCTTTCCCCTTTATGGTATATTCCCCTTGGGGAAGAGTGGAAACTATCAGGAATAGGCTTCATTTATTCCTCTACAACATATCTTCTTAAAAATCCATAAACACATCTTCTAAAAAGAAGACACTCATCCAAAAAGGAAATATTTAAGATCTCATATAAATTTAATTATTTAATTCTATTTAATATATTTTGAAAAAAAAATTACAACTAGAAATATTTCATAATCATAATACCATATAGATTTTATAGAGGCCACAACTAATAAATTTTCATTATGGAATGAAGAATTAATTTTCATTGGGTACTGAGTTTGACTATTAGGTAAACTTTATAGGTGATAAAACAAAACATTATCAAAAACATATTTATCTCTAATCTAAGAGTACAATTATTGTATAAGGATTATCCATCAAATGAGATTTAGAATAATATCATTCTTGGATGACAGAAATTTAAAGATGAGTGATCACTAAAGACTATAACCATTGAACCAATGAGATATTTTTAAAATTTCTCAAGATAAAACACAATAGAAAATAGTTCCTTCTTAGTGGTGGTGTAATTTAATGATCCTCACTTAGTAAGTTACTATCATAATACACCACATGCAACTTCTTCTCTTCCATTTTCTCAATGACCACCCCAATAACCATATCACTCGCATCACAAATTATCTTAAATGGTATCTTCCAATTAATGGAAGGATGATGGAGGAATATGTGAGTTTTTAGTTGAGAATATTAAGGAATTATAATCATTTATAATTAAAAATAAATGGGGCATCCTTAATCAAAAAATGAGAATAGGTGATTTATGATTTTGGAGACATCTTTAATAAACCTCTGATAGAAGCTAACATACTACAAAAATATTTCTATACCTTTCATATTATCAAGATGAGTTAGGTTGTGAATAGTATTAATATTAAAATTCTCAACCTAAAAACCCATTTTAAATACCTTACTACTAATAACTATACCTTTTGTGACCATAAAATTCCATTTTTCTAAGTTATGAAGTTGATTTTTCACTAATAATCTTCAAAACATTAACTATAGATTATGAAAATAGTTCTAAAATGTGTTTCAAAAAACAAAGAGATCATCCATAATTAATTCAATTATACTTTCAATATTATTGAAAAAATATCCAGTATGTACCTTTGTAAAGTTGTCGGTGCACCATACAAGAAAAAGGGAATTTGATATTAGGGAAATTTCTTAAATGAAAAAGTGAAAGTCATTTTTTATAGTCTTAAAGAGCCACTATAATTTGGTTATAACTAAAAAAACTATCAAAGAAACAATATAATTCATTTAAAACTAACCTCTCAAGGAATTTATCTAGGGATTACATTGAAAATTTATCCTTCTAGTAAAAACATCGAGTTTTTTTAGTTTATACTAAATCTCTATTTGGTCACTCTTCAAGTTTCAAATTTTTCATTTTTCTAATTTGTGACAACTGTGACTCCAAATTATTGGGAACAACATGAATAGAGCTAAAAAAAGCACTATATTAATTAAGAAACATGATTCCTATATCTAACAACTTAATTATTTCATCTCTCAATACCTCATTCATGTTTGGGTTACGTCTACTTTGTCCATCCAACCTTGGTTTGTGGACTAGATTCATATGTATCTTGTGCATTAAATATGAAGGGATGATGACTTTAATATCATATGTGTTCCACCATAGGGAATATTTTAATTTTTTTAAAATACTTATCAACCTTTCCACTTGATTTTTTGGAAGCTCAGTAGAAATGATCACAGAAAAAGTGTAATTGGAACCTAAAAATTTATATTTAAAATTTCTTAGAAGTGGTTTAAGATCTAAAAGTGGTGGTTCTTGAGAAATGGGAGAATCTTAATCCTAAATAGCCCAAGTTATTTAAAAGAATAATTTAGAAAAGGAATCAGTAGTGGTAAAAAATTATTTCTCACTAATGTCAAAGAGTGGAATCTTAGTATATCTTGTATCCAAACATGAAAAAAGGATTTGTTCCTCACCAAATTCCTCAAAATGATCCAAAATTACACCTTAAACCTCATCAAAATGCTCATATGTTTCCTTAGTAAATTCCAAACATGTTTCCTGAACTCAAGGTTTTTTATCAACTTCCTCTATAACATATAGAAATTATTTTTCCTTCTTATTAAAAGGATCTTAAAGACTCAACAGTTCAACTCTTGAATAATACTCCTCAAGAGTGGGATCTTTGTGATTTTCTTAAAACATTAAACACCTTGGTATTCTCACCAAAAATCAAAAATCAATTTCCATTTTCAAATTTTGATTAGATCTCCTTTTGTGGAAGGGAAAAACATACTAATAATGATAGGGTATTCTTTGTCACACTCCATATTGAAAATGAGAAAATCCAAGGGTAAGAACAATTTTCCAACTCCAAAAAGGAGATCATGTACCCTACCTATAGGGTGTGTGATTGACCAACAAACCAATTATAGGACAACATTGGTTGGTTGAAGCTCAATAAATATAAAATGTTGGAATATTTAATAAGGAATTAGATTGATATTTTCCTTCAGATTAAGTAAAAAAATTAAGTTAGACACTATTTCATAAAGTGAAAGGAACGAAAATTTATATAGGGTATTTGAGTTTTTGTGGGATTTGTTTTTTAAGTTCAACACTAATATATTCAGTGAGGTTATAAGTGGAAAATTATTTAAGATCTTTCTTATTGGAAACAATTTTTTTATAGATTTTAGATATCATAGAATTTTTATCAAAGACTGAATGAATGTAATTTTCAATTAGAGCTTATTGAAAAGTACAAGGAACTTTAAAAGTTGAGGTTTTTGATTTTTTTGTGTAGTTTTTATAGAAATGGGATGAATGTAGCATATTTTTAAAAAATAATAGATATGAATTCAGTTTTATCATTAATATTTTCATTCACTTTGTTCGAATTGATTTTAGAATATCCTTTATTTTAATTTTCAAGTGATTCTAGTTGATTTAAGTGAAATTAAATGTTTATATTTTCTTTTATATATTTGTAAAAATAAATTTTTGGGTGCTTAGTTTCTTCCAAAATGTTACTAAATACCATACTAGGGTTTTCTATAGGTTCATACATGGTTTGAAGACCACTTATTATTGTTAATTCCATGAAATTCTCTCTCGGTCTAAACTTAGTTGTTCTAGGAAACTTACATTTTTCTATTCTTCCTAGATCTATTACCATTTGACTTACCTATTTTTTATATTATTCATGTCATTTTTGAAATAATCTCATTGAGACTTCTTGTTATCTTTGTTTTTATAATCTTGGGTATCTATCCTACCTATAACTTAATAAAAAACCTTCTAACATGGATCTTGAATTGGATAATTCATATCTATCTTGATGTTGGAATTGTTTTTTGGTTTGGGGTTGAACACCAGGGGAAAAAAAATTTCTAAAAAATATATACCCTCTCTAAGAAAGATTATGATAGCCTATATATCCTTGATTATAAGTGTTTGAAAAGGGCCCATTCTTGGGTTTCATTCTATGGCCATACCCAAGAAAGTTAGCATCCTCAAAGTGCTAGGTAGGAATATAAAAATTAGAACAATATATATTTTCATGAAAAAACAAACCACAATAGTAGAATTTATCCCTATGTGAGTTTTCATTTGAAATGAAAAAAGCATGTTGATGGTTTTCATAGGGATAATGTGTTTATATTATATGGATGGTTTTTCTACTTGAGCACTTGTCTTGATAATTTTGTGACAAAGTATTTTTTTTTTTGAGTTCTTCAATAGTTTTATCTGAAAAGTGTCCTCTAAAAAATCGATAAACACTTATTTGATTATTAGGTGAGATTCTTCTTTATAGTGTGTCTATGAGAAAATGTTAGTAAATTTATGATTAAAATATTTTTCCAAAAGGTTTATAACTTATCCCTTTTTCATGGAACAAGTCACCCTCAACTTGGAAAAATCAAGTTATTTATGATATATTTAAGATATAATTTTCCTAGGGTATAATTTCATGGGAAAGTAATTTAAAACATAATTCCCAATATCAATGATCACTTCCTCTAATTTTTGAAACCAAGTTATAGAATTTTATTTTATAAATAATGGGAATATATTAATTTTAAGCTCTTCCTAACAATTATTACTCAAGATAAATAGTTGCATCAAACTATAAAATTTCTATATAATGTAAAAAATATATTCTTTAGGGAATAAATTTAAGGATAAAAACATTAAATATAGAGATTGATTAATCTCATAATTCCTAGAGAAATGGGTAAGACTAATGAAAAAGGGATACTTGAGACCAAGGGTACTTAGAATAATCTAAACCTTACTCTCTAAATTATTTCATTTCAAGGTTGAACATCATAATAATTTACCTTTTGATTTATAAAATACTGGTTCTCAATGTTATCCATGTTTTTATTTTTATTTTTAAGATCTATCAAGTACCATTAAATATCATGAATTAAGGGATCTAAGTTTTCAAACATGGATCTTGTGTTCATGGAAAAATAGTTTTCAAGAATTTTGAAAACACACACATATAATATCAAATTATATTTCTTATTTTATTTGTGTGTTTTTTTAAACTTTTCTCTCATGTCACCACTCCGGTAATGGTTCCATAAATTCTTACAAGAATCTTAGGTCATTAATATGATTGATTAAATTTTTTTATTTTTAAATTTTTTTATAAACTATTAAATTGATGAGAATGAGAAATCAATAGGGATAAAATATAATACGTTGAGAGAAAAAAAGAAGAAAAGAAAAAAAAGAAATCAAACCAATAATTGTAAATCATAAAACACTGAGAAACAAGTAGAAAGAAGATTTTGGAATTTGGGTCTAATCAATGGTAGAAAAACTAGGGGAACTTGGATTAAATGATGTCTCTTTAATATCCTCAATAAGATTGAAATAGTCATCACCCACAAGAAATTGAATAATACTCACTTTTTCAAGGAGAAGGGAAGTACAGGTTGGACTAAAAGTTTGTTAGCTATGAGGTTTAACTCACTAAAATGAGTGTGAAGTTGAAATCACACATGATTAACTTTTACTCAGCCTGGGTGTTCTTACCTTATTTGGTTTTAGAACTTCTTATCTGATGGTTTAAAAATAAATTTATTAACAATTTATTTTTCGGAAAATGGTAGTCTAGAAAAATTTTCATTGAGTTTGATACTTTTGGGAAAATAATGAAATGATGAAGGTAAGATGGAAGCAGCCTTGTTTAGTAGTTTAAGAATTATTAAGGGAATAAATTAATCACTACCTCAATCTGATTCCCCCATAATTATTTTTCCAATAATGATTATTAAAATAATGAAGATATTCAAGTAAATATCATAATAACTTTAAAATATATAGAAAATAAAATATTAAATTAAAATAGAGGGTCTTTGATATGAATTAAGTAATCTTTATCAATTAAAAAATCATCCAGTCTAAGATTCCTTGCCAAAATTTTTTTCACCTCGTAATAGTGACATTGATCATCTCTCACCAGTGGTATCGAGATGAGTTTTATGATTCATCGATCAATCATGTCTTCACCCCCTCTATCCTTCGAATAAAGTGAAATTATACCTTTAAGTATATTCTAATCCTTTTATTCATGGTCATATACCCACACATGTATATTATTTTTCCATGTGGTTTTCCCTTCACTATTAATTACCCTTTTCACATGAAATTAGACCAATATTCCAAAAAATTTATTTCTCCTTGGTTTTTGTACTCAAAATTAAGCAAGATATCATTTATATATGACTGACACATGGATGGGGATGGCCAAGGGACTTCTTCTTCCTCGAGTTGGCTAAACCATAGTAATGAGAGGCATATTTGACTTTGAAAAGTGTGACTTTAATTTTGGAATAAATTCCCCAATGAATTTTTAGGGCACCCATAAGCTTCTCCATAATCGAGTGAAATCATTGACATGTGAGACAAAAAACCCCTCCATTGATTTTTTTCTATGTTTCTTCCTCTAGAAAACTATCATAGATTGTTTTTTATATGATTTACTTATTGTTCAATGACACTTGTATGGAATTATATTCCTTTCCTTGCATGTGGGAGTGTGTGTTACCCTATGAGACCTTTAATTTTGGGTATTAATGTACTGAGTTGGTATATATTGATGTAGTTGAACCCTTAGAGGGGGAGAACATTTAATATGTATTAGAACAATAGAAATGATCCTTGTAAATTTTTAAGGCCAGGATTATCCTCAAGGATAAATGGGATTAGAATGATATTTTTAGGCTTGATAAGGCTAAGATATCCTTTTTTGATGATCTATTTGTCAAGATGATGATACAGGTGAGTCATGAGTGATATGGATAATCTTGGCATGAAAATATGGTCCAATCATGAGTGAGATGACCATGTATGGGATGATTATATATGATAGTCATGAGTAATATGTATAATCTTGTAAGGGTAGTGGGATAGTCATGAGTGAGATGAATAAGTTTAGAGAAGATACATGGACTAGTTATGAGTGACATGGATGATCTTGATGTGCGATGGTTTGTAACCATGAGTGAGATAGTTGGGAACGTGGATTTGGAAAAGTATGGCTATGTTTTGAATCCTCTGTGGTTACTTGGCATGAATCTTCTATTTGAAAAGAAGCTAAAGTAGGTAGGGCTTGGATTTTATTCTTTTAGGTTATCCCATGATAACCAAATTAGTTGTGTGTTTATATAATTCATTTATTTTTTTTCATTTTAAACACTTTTATATGACCGATGCACTTATATTAAGGATGATTTGGTGGTGTTTTACTGGGTTTATACTCACAACCTGCACAAGAATCTCCGTGAACATGTAGGATTTATGGTTTGAGATCCAAACAATAGAAAGGGGACAATATTGGGCCACTAATTAGGTGGATTAGGATGGATATAGGTGACATTAGAACATACTCTGGGATGTTTTTTTTCAATACCTATTTTATTATATTGTCAAATTTTTCATTATATATATGTCGATCTTTCACATGAAAAGATCTATTTTGGATAGTTTTATGGATAATTTTTACCATTTGTATAACATGTTATGATATTTATATTTCTTCTAATTCATTTATTTATGTTATTATTTATTTATTTATTCTATTGTTTATGTCACTCTGATGAAAATCAGATACAAAGGGCATAATCTTCCCAAGGTTCTTTTTAGGCCCTCATCTTTAGTCAGTAGCATCTTGTGTATAGGGAGGTGTGAATGAGGCCATATACCACTCTATATAATACTAGGTGATTCAGAGCAAGGTGTAATAATTATAAATATTTTATATGATATAGACAGTGGTCACATATATGGATATACATGTGTTTAATGGAGATCATACCAAGTTATATTGTATTTTTAGTAACATTAATGTTTTACCATATGGAAATATTTACTTATTATTATGGATTATAGAATTGAAAATTGTTTTAAATGTTTCAAAGGCCCATGGGACCACATATAATAATTCTGTGAATAAGGATATTTTTTTAAATTGTTTGCACAAACATTTGAGAGAATAATGATGTCTTCTCCAAAAAGTGTTATGGAGGATTTAAAAGATATTTTTTGTTTATGGTTTTATAAGTTATTACCTACGACGTGACATAAGGTGAAAGTATACCTTGTTAATGAGGATTTATTATAAGTGAGATATTGATAGAAATATATACAATAGTAAAACTGTGATGTGGATATTTTCACAACCCCATGGTTTGTGATAAATTAAACCACATAAATATGAGTTTCAATATGTCATGGTACTATGCATGGTAGTGAATAAACAAAACATTTACACTTTTTGATTTTTTGTTTCACCTATAGAAATATTTCATGATCAGTTTAAACATTATCAAATGATGTTTTAAGGAGTTTAAATATTTATATTTATTATTTAAATGTTAAAAAACCAATGAGATGTTAAAACAAAAGTTAAAATGAGTTGTGAAATTTTGATACATTTATGAAACATTTAAATTTTATCTAAACAATTATGAAACACCTCAGAATACAATGAATGTACTTGGAGGACATATAATGTGGTTCAGTTAATGAGAAATGTTTTATATGAAAAATAATAAATATAAATTCCATGAAAAAATGAAGTAGTATATCTCTACTATATTTATTTCTCTTTAATATAAGGTTTTAGTAGGCTATAAAGAATAGATAATCCTACATAACTATTAGGTGATTCATAATACCTATGGAATATCCTAGGAGGAATGAGTATTTTAATTTCTTCTAAGGGATCTCTATAAAACTTGTGTTTAATATATTAACACAATTGGGTTCACAACAAAGATTCATGTTCTTTATTTATGTTTTATTAAACTCAAATTAATGGTAGGATATTGTATAAAAAATATTTTTAGTGGTTATTTTCAATAACATTTGGAAAAGGGTTGTACCCCCTAAAAAAATAGATTTACATCATTGATTGATAGAATTTGGACTTGGGGAAGATTAAAAAAGTTCACTATTTTAGGTTAGTTGGAATGATTTTGGATCCTTCTATTATTTGTAGAGTGATTGTATCTAAAAAAACCACCACAACTCTGATATAAAATGATAAAAATGAAATAGAATTTGATACAATGGTAGTGAATACCTTAGGGTTATATTTATCAAATACCATCTATATAAATAAGTTGAGACACAATTCTTCCAAATATATTTAGGGAAAAATAATTAATATATATGAGGGTGACCCAAAAGTGAAGGAAAAAAACTTTTAGTTCCAAGTAATTGATTTAAAGATATAAATATGATACATATAGACTACTGATTAATATTTCAAAGAAGTAATTGATGTTATTGGATTAATGAGAGGTATTAAATAAATAATTAAATATTTCCCTATTGTTAAATTTATTTTTAAAAGACTAACTACTTACTTTAACCTAAAATTTTCTATTTTTGAATAAAAGGATTTGAATATAATATATATTGATGATATGTAGAGTACCTTGGTATCTTATAAAATAAAAATGAAATATATAACTCTAAATTATCATAATATTACAAAGGAAATGAGATTAAAATATATGAATAATTTCATTTTAAAGGAAAATAAAAAATAATAATATGATGAGTTGAGGAGATTTTTCTCATGAAATAGAAAAATTTGTAAGTGAAAAATCAAGGATAAATTACTTTTAATTTAATTATATATGAATGGTGGTTCATATTGGTACTAATTATCCCATAAAAATTAATTACCAAAAAGAATAATAATAACATCCCATGAAACAAATGAGGAAACACATCAATGATAATTTCAATAAAATCTTAAGAACATATTGATGGAGAAATATCATGTCACAAGAATATGATGGTGATGAAATTAAGTCATAGGCATAAAAATTGGATGTTTTTCAATAAATTTAATAAAATTATCTTGTATATTTCATTCAACATTTAAATGAAACCAAAAATGTTATAGACAATGAGGAATAAGTCAAATGGATTGATGATTGGGAAGATAAACTTTAGTGTACACTAGAAAATAAATAATACCTTTTGAAAATGTAATTAAATAAAATAATGTCACAATAAAATATAATAAAGTTTTATTTTTGAAATATGAGGAAATGGATTTCATAAAATAGGACTTAGAATTGATAAAGGATAATAAATGTGGTTGGTACTCAGTACAACAACATGTACAAATTTGAAATTTATAACCCCACAAAATACTATAGAAGTGATATAAGGGTTTATTACATATGAATAATATGTGAAGTCATTATTAATATAATTTCTAGATTATTTTTAATTTTTTTTTGTGTGATTTAAATTTAAATTTTAGAATTTAATTGACTAAAAATAAAAAAAGACCAATAAAAGAGAAACAAGTAGTTAAAATAGAGTTAATTGTGAATCATGTTCATGTGTATGCATACCTTGAATAATTATTAATTTAATAATCATTAATTTAAAAATTAATTATAATCATATTAGTTATTGTTCTTAAATGTTAAATAATACTTTTAGTTCTCTAAACAATTATCCAGTCTTATTCTCCAATGTTATGGATAAAAGGAGAGGTATTTTAGAATTGAATCAAATTGTGAAAAAATTAACCCAATGATATAAAAAAATAAATTATTTATCAATTTTTCCCTTTATATGATTACTTATTAGGTTTCACATATATAGTACATAAATAAATAATACAAAAATTCTGAAATAAATTTCTCTTTTGATTACTTATAAAGAATCTCACAGATGAGCAATAAATCTTTCATTAATTTTCCAATGAAAAATAAGTCATATAGATATATAATAAATTAAATAAAAATAAAAATTTATATATTTTTTTAGAATATTAAAATATAAAAATTATTAAATTAATTCGATGTATTGTCCTATCCCCATCATCAAAACTCAATGACCAAAATTTTCAAAACATGATTAAATAAAAACAAGATAATACAAAAACAATATCATAACCAAGTTTGTGATGCTAAAAAATATTATCATGATTTTTTGAATCACCAATAATAAAAAAACATGCACTATTGATCACCAAATAAGAGAGAGATTTAATTGTGTACTCTGTTGATATATTGTGTCTTTTAAGAGGGGTTTCATCAGTTTTTCAAAATAAAAAATATATTATAAATAGTTATAGGTTTTAATATTTTTTAAAATTAATCCTAAAATGTGTTTAATAATCCCATGAATTTTGGTTTTTTTGAATGGTGTGGGAGGATCAAATTCCTTTGGCCCAAATCACTGACATGGGAAAGAAATTACCTCCTAAAATAACTTTTGTGTAATAAAATGTGAATGTTTTTAATATAGGTAACACCATTCTACATCTCCTTATAAAACCACCCCCTCTTTCTTTAATTTGATATAAAACCCCCCAAACCTCCCTTTCCTCTCGATTTTCTCTCCTATTGACCTATTTATCCCCATTTATTCGAAATTAAAACATAATCTAAAAGTGGTCTCATCCAGAAACTTTCAAAGAGTAATTTTTTTCCAAGAATAATCCTAAGGTATTTTTTATAATTTTTTAATTTTAATTTTTTAACTATTTAATTTATAGTTTATTTTAATTTTTTTAAAGTTATTATTAATTAATTATATTTATTTGATAATAATAGATAATAGTAGTAAAGAAGTAATTTATAGATAATATTATTTAATATTTTATAATTACCAATTATGAATTAATTAAAAAAAATAGTAATTTTTAATAATAATAATTAGAAATTAATTAATATGTATTACTAATAATTAGTAAATTAAGTCCCATAAGGTTCATTTTAGTAGTTGTATCCATATTGTAACTATGGAGATGTGTTGAGGATGTCCTAATTTCGAGCCTTAACATTTTAATCATTGTGTCATTTATACCCGGACCCCAAACCAACTATATATTATTTGTTAATTTAAAATTAATTAAATACTAAATTGAAATTAATTACTAACTAATTAATAATTAGTAAATAATTAAAAATTTATTAAATTTTTAATAGGTTTGGGATAAGTCCTAAAGACCCTATCCCATTAATTAAAAGAAAAAAGGTAAAGTGGGGAAGAAGAAGTTAAATAATAAAGAAACAACCCTCATAAAAAATAAAGTAGTTTCAAAAGATACAATTACCAAAAGTCCCAAAACATTGATCACTAAAATTTAAAGTCAATAGAATGACAATGAGTTCAGTGTAATCCCTAACCACCTTGACTATGAGGGGTGGCTCTACCATTCAGGTGTCAGCTATACCTCTATGTATTTTATCTCTGCTAAATCTATTGGTCTTCATTTCATGATGGTTTAGTGGAGTTTGTTACACCCATAAAATTAGAAAATTTCTCCTGGTAATTCCCCTCCATCTTATTAGGGTTGGTAGTGGTAAGAATAATCCTTTCATGGAATGGGGTATCATATTTCTCAAGCTAGACAACCATGAACTGGTTAATGACTCCCATAAAAGAAGAATATGAGTTAGTGTCAAGTAGGGAAAAGGTGTTAGTTGACACTAAAGATTTAGAAGATCTATATTTAACATAAACTATATTGTTTTATTTTCTGAATTAGGGTCTCACTAAATTTCTAAGTACCATATCCATTTTCACTATCATACAAGGAACCTATGTGGTGAAAACTACACCACTAGTGGCAAAGCCTTGTACAAATCCATTTTCCCTCTCTGAATGACCCTATGGTTGTCCCTACCTAGTGGGAACTGGATTCATAGGTGCATCATGTATAGAGCCCAAAATCATATAAAATTCATATACCTCTATAGTGTCGACCTTATGAGAATAAAAACAATGAGTGGAGCTCATAATTATACTAGTAAAATTAGTTATAATAGACCCCCCATTATCATAAACATCTGGCTATAAACAACACTCTGTAGGTAGTGTAAGGGTAAGCTACCCTTCTTTCTTAGTCATTAATATCTTATTCTGAGCATCATAAAAAATAAAAAATTTATCTATCTTCATGAAAAAAGGGTTGTATGATTACCTTTGTGGTATGATGAAGCATCAGGCTTAACCATGCCCACTTTCCCATGAACTAGGTACTTTCCTTTGAAATTTCCTTAGTGGATTCATCATCAGATGCTTTTTTGGATGTTCCATTGGTAACTTTCTTAGAGGATAATAATACCATAATAGTACCAACGTTAGGTATGATTTTGACATCCCTTTATTTCTTCTTATTAGAAATGTTGGAGGGAGCTCCATCCAATGGGTTAACCACCAAGGAATTAGGTGTCGTAGTCTATTGACTGTTGGTCGCGTATTTCTTAACAGAAGCATTAGATTTACTAGGATTGGGATTCTTGAGTTAGGAATATTAGAGAGTAGACATTTCAAGGGATTTTATACCTTTTCTTGTAGAAGAGTTTATATATTGGTCAACCTAATTATCCATAGAATCAAAAAATCAGACTCATCCTCAAAATCTAAATCAGAATGATAATTCTCATTAATCCCCTTACCAATGACTAATTGGGGGGGATTTTTTTTATAACCAGATTGATCATACCAATATATATCAATACTGTGATCTTTAAAATCACCTTCTTCATACTATTGGGTGTTTAGTTCATTTTTTTAAAACACAAGAACTTGTTTTCTTACCACCCTCTAATTGAGTATCGCCCATATGACCCTAAAGGAAAAGATCCAAACTACTTTTTTGTCTTAAATAGTCATTGGATTCCTTCCCTAGATGATCATTATTTAAATATAAATTCTTGGTTAGGGATCTCTTGCACTTATTATTCGAGTAACCCTTCATCCCACAAGAGTTATAAACAAGAATTATTCTAAATCTATCAAAGTTATGTCCAATGTTGTGTATGCTCATGCAAAAATCAAACACTTTTTCATAGTCAATAGTAAGATAAAACCTGATGTCATCAGCCAAAAGAACCAATATTTTGATAAAAGGATAGGATATTTAAACCCCCATAAGAAAATGAGAAAAATTTATAAATCTTTCCTTTTATGTATCCCTTTCAATCTTAATTAGAACACCAATAGCTAAGGCAATCTCCTATAAGTTTTGTGGGTGCCAGAGAAACCAGATCAAGCCATGAATTTGAAACCAAATCTAGGTAAGTGAGTTCTTCTCATTTAAAGGATTAATTGTATGATTTTGATTCTTTATCCTGAGGAGTCCGATCTTTAGGTTTATAAGGCCACACAACCATGCCATTGATTTCATATCCACATCTAAGAAGATGATATAAAAATATCCCCTACCAAATGATTTAATTTACCAAATATAAAATACCTAGATTTTATAAATTATTTTACTAATATCAAATAGTATCTATCAATTATATTTTTTTTGGAATAATAAATGGGAAATTTTAGAATGATTACACTCCTTTATATTGTCTACAATAATTTCTTGGATGGCTTCAACAAAATATGTGTCTAACTTCTTCACAATTATTTGGGTCATGAATTTTAGGTTCTCCTGGATCCCATAAAAGGATTAAAGATTATATATAGATGCATCATCACTTAAGCCCCATAAAGCATATTTAGGGTATGTAGCTCTAGAATAATCAACTCTAATTGAAGCTTTTGCCAGAACTATAGTTAACGTGCCAGCTATCCCAACCCAGTCTTGGGATTAAGGGTAATTTTTCCTTTGCTGATCATCACATGAATCCCAAGGATCTGAAGATTCCTTTATATTTAATATACCATTAACTTTGGCATTCGAACTAGAGGGATTCATAATTTCAACTTTCAAAATTACATCCCTAAAAGAAACCTAAGGACCAGAAGATTGGTTCATCGAAAGCCCCTTGTCCATGGAATCCAAGTCCAAGATCAAATAAGCATCATATTCCAATTCAAACTTTTAATAATCTAGAAGAGATTCCATAAAAACCCTCACCATCTAAACTACCTCAAGATTTCCATAGAATCGTGAGAGCGTGACATACATCTTCCCATAGTTATCATTACTAATTATTTTATACTTAGTAAATAATTACTAATTAATTATCAATTAGTGAAGAAGTAGTATTTGATTAATAATGTGAAATTAATTACTGATTAATTATTTTCTAATTATTAATTAATAATTTGAAATTAATTGATAGTCAATAATTAATTAATAATTAGTAAATAATTACTAATTAATAAATATTAAGAAAAATAATTACTAATTAATTAATATTTAGTAAATAATTTCCAATAGTTAATATTATTTAATATTTGATATTAAGTAGTTAGAAATTAATCAATAATTAATTATTAATTAGTAATAATAACTAATAATTAATTAATAATTAATTAATAATTAGTAATAATAACTAATAATTAATTAATAATTAGAAATAAATTAATAATTAAATACAATTTATAAATTAATTAATAATTATAAATTAATTTTTTATAATTATAAATCAATTAATAATTTTATAATAATTTCTAATTAATTGATAGTTGGTAATTAATTAATAACTAGTAAATAATTCCAGATCAATTAATATTTAGTTAATAATTAATAATTAATTAATAATAATTAAATAAATACCAATTAATTAATAAAGAGTAATTAATTACAAATTAATTAATTACTAGTAATTAATTAATAATTAAATAATAATTTCTAATCAATTGATGGTTTATAACTAATTAATAAATATTAAATAATTACTAATTAATTAATATTTAGTAAATAATTACCAATTAATTAATATTTAGTAAATAATTACTATTTGTTAAGATTAATTAATAGTTGATATTTAATATTTAGAAATCAATTAATAATTAATTAGTAATTAGTAACAATGATAATTAGTAATTAATTAATAAGTAATTAATAATTTGAAATTAATTATTATTAAATAAATAATTATAAACTTATTACTATATAATACTAATATTTAGTAGTTATTTAATAATTAATTACTAATTATAAACTTATTAATAATTAGAAAATAATATTTTTCTAATAATTAGACAATAGTTAATAATTTGTAATTAATTGATAGTAAGTAATTAATTAATCATTAGTAAATAATTACTAATTAATTAATATTTAATAAATAATAAATAATTAATTAATAATTAGTAAAGAAGTACCAATTGAGTACTAGTGAGTAATTAATTACTAATTAATTAATAATAAGTGTTTAATTAATAATTAATAATTAACAATTAATTAAAAATTAATTATTCATTAACTACATGTTATGTATTGATTAACTATTCATAAAATCTTAAGTAACTATTAATTAATTAATTACTAACTTAATTAATAAAAATTATTTAAAAATTACTAACTTAGATTCTAATAATTAGGGGAACTTATCTACTAACTTCATTACCTTGGAAAAAAATCATACTTCTTCCACTTCCAACCCAAAATTATTATTATTCATAATGAATATTGTCTATCAATCAATTAATAAAGTAATTATTGTGTGGGTATATGAGAAAAAAATATCCTTTTATGGATAAAAAAAGTGGATGTAGGTTATATCATAGATGATCCTAGGGGTAATAACCCTGAAAGGTGCGTATTGGAAATTAACTCAATCATCACCTGGTGCATGAAAAGGAGGCCTAACTGCACACTTGGTTTGATACTCCTAGAGGATTTGCTTTAGATGATTCATTTTTCTATTTACTCCACCAAACTCACACTAATTAATATCTTTAGATACCTTTAGGAATATTAAAATTTAGACTAAAAAACATTAGTGAAAACCCAAGGTATAAGTCCAAACATAAGAAAATATTCTAAAATTTCGATAAGGTAAAGACTGTGTAGTTATACGAATACAGGCTCTGGAATAGATGCACCTAGGGGTAATATACTTGAAATGGTCATATTGGGTATTAATTCAATCTTCGCTAAGGGTACAACAACGTCTTAACTACAAAATTAGTTTAACACACTCGGGGGATCTACATTGGTTAATTCACATGCTCTTTATAAACTATCAAACTTCTAATTATATCATTGTTTTGTGAAATAACTTTTCACAATTTTTCCACTCTCAACCCTATATTATTATTCTTTATAGTGAATATTTTTTAAACTATTAGAATCATGATAAAAATATTTTTTTTTCACATAAGAAACCATCTCTTCCTCTGTATAGTATCACATAGAAGTTATTAAAACTGATCAATAAGATTATTATATTAAAGAACCAGCACTAATGGTTATCATAAGTGATTGTGTTTCCCTAATAAAAATTTGGACATGAATTCATGGTTGGTGAGATTCAAGATTTGATTAGGAGATGTAGTCTATTGGATATCGAAATTTATAATTCCTAGATAGGCTATGACATCTAGCTAATATATTAGTTGATGATGAGGGAACATTACAAGAAACACCATTATTTTACCAATGGATTGATAATTCTTTGATGGAGTTATATGTGGAGGAATCTACTATCCAGTAACATCCCACTATTTTTCAATGACTCAGGCATACAAGAGTCATTAAAGAAGGCTCATCCTAAGAAAATGTGATTGTTCCCTAGCATGTAGAAGAACACAACCAAACTGATAACCTGGATATAGTGATAAAAAAAATTTATGATGAGGAAGTTTTTAATGATAGAATAGAATGAGAAAAGAGTGATGATGATGATGAATATGGCTTGTTTGGGGAAGAGGTTTCTAGAAATAAAATACTTGTACATCACTCTTAATGCATGATAAATAATCCACCACTATTCACCTCTTATTTAGAATCTATAAAAAATTTCTTGATTTTTAATGGAATATTATCACACCAATAACTACTATTCTTGGATTTGTATATTATATATTTGGTTTAATATAAAAAACATTATACATTGGAAGATATTTTACAAGAAAATATGTCCCAAAAATTATATTAAAAATATTTAATATTGAGAGGCACTATAGATATTTATTCCATGACACAAACTAAAAAAAATACATCATACAGTGTAAAAAATATAGTGATGGTTGTAGATTTATATTTAGGTTGATTCAAAACATTTATCTTAGAGGGTATAGGATTTATAAGATTGAGGAATCTCATGCATGCATGCTACCTATCCTGACACAAGATCATACATCACTGGATGCTGAAATTTTGTCAACTATTATTGTTGATATTATCAGGACCTTACACGATGTACCAATATCCCTTATGAAGTGGCAGATGTAATTTTTTTCTGGTAGAAAGACTTATTATGTAAAAGCATGGAGGAAAAAACCGAAGGAAATTTTAAAGGTGTATGGTAATTTGGATGACTCTTATTTGGTGTTTCTACAATTTCTATCAATAATGAGGAAAAATAACTAACTTGTCTATCAATTTTACATGAATGAATATTTGTGTCACGATAAACAATTTGATCCTTCTCATGTTAAATTTTATCATTTTTTCTGGGTATTATTTCCATGTATTAAAACATTTCATTTATGAAAATAGTTTATATAGATTGAAAAAACATTTCTATTTGGAAATTACCCTGGTGTATTTCTAATTTTAGAAACCCAAGATGGTAACTATATACATCTACCACTTGAATTTTCTGTAATGGAGAAGAAAAATTATAAATATTGGAGTTGTTTTTTATTCATGTATTAACAACCCTTTCACATACATTCGGGGTGTATGTTTGATATCCAATCATTATAGGGTGATCAATAAGGAAATCATTACAGATCTTATTATGTGGAGATCCCTAAATCCACGTTATCAATACTATATTAGAAACATATATAGTAATGTGAGAACGAATTTTCATGATGAATCTATGAAAATGGATTTCTTGAATCTTGTTATACAATCTATTTCTTATTTTTTATTGTGTCAATATAATGATAATAATAATTTATATATAATATTATTACTTTTTTTAGTATATGATCCATATCAGTGAAGGTTTGAGAAGCAATTACAGGAAATATTAGGGATAATCAGAGAGTGTATGACTATAAAATGAAAATTCCAAAAAGGTAAATGTATATTGGGATATTATGGGGAAGAGGTACAAACACCTAAACACAAACATCGTAGAGTGAATAAATGGAATCTCCAAGGGGATTCTCAAGTTAACTATAACTATCCTGGTTCAGGAGACATTTTATCACTGTGTAAAGTACATCATATAAAGAGGAAGTAATACTGTTGATGAGATTTATCAAGGGATATGGTATGAAACAAATTTTTAATGAGATATTGATAGGAACACTGATAAATATTTTACTCTTTGAGTGTAAAAGGTCAACCATGAATCAAGTTTATTTGAAGTGACAGAGTGTCAGGACCCCATAATAGGTAACAACATACATGTGTTGGTGGTATTATTGGATATGTAGTATTGTGACTATAGAAAATTTTAGGAATTGTGATTTCTAATAATTCACGCCAATGCGGAATGTGCCTATGTGAACATCTCATGTGAACCACATGTTGATCTAGTGTACTAGATTGACACTGTTTCTAACCACTATAGTGCACTGTAGATGCATATTGGGGATTTTTGACATTTCCCAATGCCCAAATATCAGATCACATTGATATTAGACATCAATAGGTTATGATAATGAGGCTGACCAAAATCTAGTGGGATTCAGAATGAGATAGGATGGCCTCAAGAATAATGAAAACATTTGAGAAGCAACATATGTCATAGGGAAGTTCATAATAATAATTGATTCCATAACATTGCTGTAAAGAGTTCTCATTCTTATCCATGATGATGTTTTTCATTAGAGTAATGTAATATACTATGTGTTTAAAAATTGGATTAGGGTGAGACCTTGGGTCAACCTTTTGTGTGGTTTTGTAAAAGTTCTAGTGATTAAAAATAAATCTTCAAAAATATAATACATATTAATTTTCAAATAAACATTTTGAAAATACTCAATAAACATGAGTGATTATTCAAGTCTACTAAACATGTTTCTTTAAACTATTCTAGTGATTGTTTAGAATATTCTAATTATGATAAAAGCGAAGATCTAAGCAAACAAGAAACGTGTTTAAAAGGACTCATGAAGAGAAAGAAAAATGATAATAATCAATAGAATAATAACAAAAAGATAATATTTAAAATAAAAGGTAATCCATATCCTAATATTAGTCATTTTGAATGTAAAAAAGAAAGAATACACCAAATATGATTGTTCAAAGTCAAAAAATGAAAAAGATAGAAAAGATACAAATAAGTTGAATAAGAAGGATTTTACTTCCAATTGGAGTTAAAAAGAAGATTATTACTCAATTAAATAATTTATAATTTAAAAGTAAATATGTAATCTTGAAATATGTAATCTTGCATCAGTGGCTAATGTTAGTAATTTTAGTGCTGTTTTTGAACTGTACAAAGTTCATTCAACATTTAGTGATTAATTTATCAAATCTAAACATGGATGTTTTCTATAAATAAATATTATTAAGATAAATTAATCCATATAATACAAGAGATACTCCCCAAGGATTTTAAAGTCAAGAAATACATAAAAGTATTCTTGATTGAAGCCTGAGATATTGAGAGATGATAAACATCGTATATGGGAAAAAGATCAATGGAAAATGATGAAACTGAGTTTTCATTAATAATGTCGATGTAATTATGCACAATATAGTTTATGATAAACAAATATCAATATGTGTTATAAACTTAAGAAAGATAAAATGGTGTTAACATAATTATTATATCCTAAATTCTAATAACTATAACATTATACTAACAATAACATTATATTTACATTTTATACTTACTTAACAATCATTTAATTTTTTATACATACATACATACATACATACATACATACATACATACATATATATATATATATATATATATATATATATATGATGTTACTCTAATCACCGAGATATATAAACATGTTTTGTGTGACATGCTATTTGGCTATGAGGTTCGACGAGTTAGGGTTCATAGGGAACACCATTATCATCACATTCCACCTCTAGCTGCTATCATACCATACCTACGATATGCCAGGCTTTATGACATCACTATATTGGATTTTACATTTTTTGATCATCACCTCCTTTATACCCACATCGAGAGATAGAGACTCAAGGCTCACATATTCCACTTACCCAAGGGAGATATGACCATCAAATAATAAGATGTGGTAGTTATTCTAGGTCTTCCAATCCAAGTTACTTTTAGGTACCAAGATGTGAAGCAGTAGCTGATGATCTAGGAATTTAAAATTTTTCACATCCCTGGAGCAACATTACAACGTCAAATATCCCAGTACGGTCTAAGGACCATGCATGGATTTAAAAGAGAAAAAAATAAAATTGAACAAGTACCTTGTTTAGATATGACATGTGAAAGTCCGTCGCAGGATGCCTGCGACTGTTGCTCGAATACTCCGACGTCGAATCCCTCTAGATCATCCACACACGCCAATCGAATCTGATTGCACGTCATTCATTTGGAATCCAGGTGCTAGCACGGTACACCAACGAGATCTTTGACGCAATGATGATCACAACAAGGCAAGAGACTTTGATCCAAGAAAGATGATCTTGAAGTTCTTCCTTTCTTGAGATAATATCTCCCTATATTATAGGAGGAGAGAGAGGCTCTCAATTCTATCACATGAATAGTTACATGGGGAGATCCTCTCTCTCACTTATATAGGGGATATATAAAATACCCGGTATGGGTTCCCGACCCCCATGTATTATATATTCTTTGTATAAGTACTATAATTCTTTATTTATGAAAAATTAAATTATACCATAAACAATATTTATAATTTTATCACTAAATAAAATATATATTAAATATATATCGCATGATAAAATTGATTCTATAACTCTACTCACTTTTCCTATAAATATTAAAAAAAACCTGAATATTTAAATCCATTCCAATAATATTTTATCTTTGTATTTACTAATAACTTGTAAATACATGTTATAAATAAATTCAAAAAACTTTTCAAAATTTGAATAATTAAAGAATTTATTTATTAATTGGTGATCAATAGAACTTGGATAATACTCAGACCCCTTGGCAGGCCCCACCATTTTTTATTTCCTATTTTTAGAATAGAGAATACTCTCAAAGAGCTGTAGTGTGTGACCCTCTAGGACATTATATCAATAGCAGTGAGTAATATCCACTGACCAAGAGTGGGGTCTCTCAACCCATCAAGGCCCCTATAGAGATAATGTAAATTAAAAGCAATGACTGCCTTCCTAAGAACATAGTCTGTGTAATATAATCTCTTCGTCATCGATATCTCAATAAATCAGAATGCACACTAGTGTTATCATCATTTATCTTGATTTATTTTATTTGTTGATATGTCTTGATGGTCTTACCTTCCACTACCATGTCCATGGATTTAATGAAGGTGAAACCATCCTAATAAACCTAGGCTGAGATATCTCTTCCTCAACTTTGATGATACAAATCCTATCTTGATCATTAAATCAATGTCATTTCACCAACAACATACCCAACAAAAAATACCTCTCCACAACTTCATTTCCATGGTTTTTTCCTTACATCAAAGTATGAAATTAAATTACATACATTGATAATGATCTCAGGTCTAGAGACCATTACCCATGTTCATAGATAGGAACAACCAATCACACCTGAAACACATGGTGTTCCTATTATGCAGGTTTGTCCTTATGATCTCAACTACTAGAGATCATCAAGTGAGAACTTCATTTCAAGAAGTCTCAATGCTTATGATCCCCCAACACCTGATGGTCACACATCATCTATGTCCTTTCAGTATGATGTAACTGGACCATAGGACATTACTTTAAGATTACTATCATGGTATCTCGGGGTTCTCATTATATACTGGGATATTCTATAACCCTTTTATATGACTTGTAATCTAAAGAAATTTCCACAAGTAAAGTGGATGAAGAAGTATCTACGCTATTATGGAAAGATAAACACATGTATATACAACAAACTACATACATGTAGTGGTAATAAAAGTAAAATACAAGTTGGTTCTAGGGAACCAACTTTCAACACTCCGACTTACACTAGAGCCAACTACTAAGAGGTTTCAATATGCTATCTCTCACATGAGAATCATGCTTCTGCTGAGAAATTGCTTTAGTCAGGGGGTCTTCCACGTTGTCCTCTATGGATACTATTCTAACTGCAACTTCACATTTTCGAGTAAAATCCCTCAAAAGATGAAACTTATGAAGAATATGCTCTGTCTTCTGGCGAGACTTGGGCTTATTAGAAAGCAACACTACAACAGTATTATCACAATATACTGGAACATGGTATGCATTGCTAGGCATAACACCAATGTTTGAGATAAATATACATATTTAGACTACTTCCTTTGATGTTGTTTCATCTGGAAATAGGGATGAACTTTTTTGTTTAAGGCTCAAACATTCCAATCGGTTTTTAATGGGTTTGTTTGTAGAACCAGAAACATCCAATGATTCTATATCCATTTGGACCTACTTTCCAAAGGTAGGTTCTCATTAGTTGTGAACCGACGAGGCTTGAGAATTTGCATTGGTCGAGAGGATGGGAGGTCGGACTCATCCCACCTTTTTTAGGGGAATTATTTTCTACTCTAGGACTCTCTTTATAGATTTATGTTATGTTCTAAAATCCTTATTACACTACCAAGTATGAAAATTAGCTTTCTTTAAGATCTTACAATCAATGATTAATATGTATGAGATTTAGAGAATCATTTATATGTATTTGAGCTTCTTCATCGATATAGAATCATCTATATTTGTTAGAGATTATTATTCAATTTTATCCTTCAACACATTATATAAAGATCTCTTAGTCATTATGATAACCATACTGGTTTTAAAGCCACACAACGGGGCACTTGAAGTTTATTGTTGTTCAAAAGGACATGGAGTATTTCAGAGTTGGGATCGTACCCGAAGATGGGCTACCTATGTATCCTTGTTTAGAAAAAGAATCATAACCCACATAGGTCAGGAATTAAGATATAGTTTACTTTCATATGGGATGGATGAGAGTTAATGGGTGATGGGATTGAACCTCATAAAAGATTCCTACATACTCCACTTTTAAGGTAGAGATCAAAGTCCACGTAGTTCAGTTGGAAATTGTGGGGCTTATGTATGACTAACGGACCAAAGAGACGAGTCATGGTTACTTTTATACTCTAAGCTCACGTGAGTCATGCTCGGTGTAAGAAAAAAGAGGTATCAGTAAACCTGACAATTTGTGCCACAAAAGATGTGGTCATAAGGAATGATATGAGGCTTATGTATATATGATTTCACAAATATATAAATATTAGGACTTACTTTATAGAATAATCCCTGGAACAAGGTCCATAAAGGTATATGTACTTTATATAGTTTTGGATACTCTAACTTAAGGCTTACTCCTAAGGAGGATGCCAAAATTAGGAGGGGAATTGTGATTGAGTGTGTTCCTGAGAAGGAGACCCAAAATTAAAGGGACTTATAACTTGGGGCTTACTCTTAAGAAGGATTCCCAGATTAAAGGGGAACATTAACTTATTATTGTGGCTTACTCATGAGAAGGATGCCCAAGTAAGAATAAATTAGGACTAGTTAAGAGAAATTATAGCTGGGACTTATTCCTGAGAAGGAAGCCCAGGTTAAAGGGACTTGAAGACTAGGGCTTACTCCTGAAAAGGAAGCCAAGGTTAAAAAAATTATGACTGGGGCTTACTCCTGAAAATAAGGCCCAGGTTAATGGGAATTATAACTTGGGATTATTCCTGAGAAGGAGGCCCAGTTTAAAGGAAATGGGAATTTTGGGCTTACTTCTAAGGAGGATGACCATATTTGGGAACTTGGGGCTTACTCTTGAAGAGGATGCCCAAAATTAAGGGAACTTGAAGACTGGGGATTACTCCTGAAAAGGAAGCCTAGTTTAGGGGACTTGGGGTTTACTCTTAAGGAGGATTCCCAAATGAAAGAAATTATGACTGGGGATTATTCCTGAGAAGGAGGCCTAGGTTAGGGAACTTCTCATCTTAAAGGATGAGGTTGAATGAATGAAATATCTCACCTTAGTGATATAAAGATATATAAATCACTATGTTTTGAGGGATGTTCCACATAATTCCTATTAGATAAGGAAACCAACAAAGGAACCATTCCATAAATGGTTTTGAAGGCTAAATCTTAAAGAGTAGAGGTATATTTGAAGAAAGCAAGTGAATAGGAAGGAGGGGCACCCAAAAAGAGATAGGCGTGCAAGTCCTGGTCGCACAAGTATACTTGCATGATACATGGGTACTTGCACGACAGTCAACCCTTAAGGTAATACTTGGGAGAGGCTTGTCTCAAACCCCTAGTATTATCCCTAAAGGCTTCCAAAAGAGTGGCGTGCAAGTTTTGTTGAGGGGATAAGGTGGCGCGCAAGTGTGTCCATTTCTTTTAAGGGCTGAACAATTAGGCGCGTAGGTATTGATGATTTTCAACACTTTAGGCCCTGTTTCCCTTGTTTAGATCTTCCATTCTAGGTAAGAAATTACCTTAGAAGTGACCGGAAGACTTCAAGCAGAGACTAGGGTGACCGGAGCTTAAATCTGACTTTTGGAATTTTTATGTCCTGAAATGGGGGGCCCACAAGGGGTATTTATAGGCTAGTGAAGACCTTGTGTGAAAATAAAAGAGGGCGCGCAAGTCACCTGTGTGACCAATATGTGGCACACAAGTATACATGTGCGACCATGCTAAAACTTGCGCGACCCAAGTGTGAAGAAATCCTTGTTCATGACTTTGTCAATTTTTGATGTTTCTTTAAGGGATGAATCACTTTGTACTAAGGTATTTACCTTTTTCAGTCGTTAGACTCTTTGAAGGAAAGGAGCGTTAATAAAAGTCCCCCCTCATAGTTGGATCTAAAAGAAGGAGGATGTGACTCGGAGGAAAAAAGGATAAAATTAAGGAATATAGGCGTGAAAGTGTTTAGCGTGTAAATGGCGTCGCGCAGGTGCGAGCCACGTAGGCTTCAGTGCATAGGAGTGCGGCTTGGCCTATATATATACGGTCATTCTCGCACAAAGCAACTAGATTTCAAACTTTCAATCTCTCACCGATCAAGTTGCCTACATCACTCAAGTGTTTGTTTGCCACTATTTCTTTGTGTTGCACTGCTGTAGAGGTATTTTGACCTATACGATGATACCTGCATGCCCAACACTTTCACGACACATCTATACTTGGGCGCCAAAATAGGACTTGTGCGCCTTAATTCCTTAGACATTTTTTTCGAAATTATTCACAAATTTTATGAAAAATAAACGCACTTAAGAGTTAATTATTTGACCTTTGTACATATTCAATGGCTCCTAGAAGAATCAGAATTGCTGATGAATTGGCTAGTAAGCGGATTGATGACATGATGAACATCATTGGCCACAACTATTATGATATCTGCGACAACACTCTTCCAGATTTGGCCAAGTACTTGATGAAGTGTCATCATAATTTTCCACAGAGCATCTACTTGCCTCTGTATGGGCATGGTCATCTGCAAGATGTCAATATTCCAGAGGCAAATAACTATCTCCCACATTATTGGTTTCAGAATTACACTAGTTTTTCTTCAGCAAATATCTCAAGTGGAGGAGAATTTATAAATACTCGAATAGTGGAGAAGGCCTATATGATTCATCATAGCCCTTGTGCACCAGATCTGAAACCTCAAAAGCCCGAGCTGCAACCACATTGTTATCATTAAATCTTCCAAAATTTTCAAATGGATCAATCCAAAGGATGGAAGAAGAGTTGGGAATTCCGTCCTGGAGGAGGTGTGAAGCAAACTTGGATGTTGGAATACTGGGTGTGAAAAACCTATGTAGAGTTTTTCGAGGATTTTAAAGGAGATGCGATATATGAAGCTGTCTGGGTTGGGTAGACATATGTCTACAGGAATGATGATTTTGTGATGGAGTTAATCAGATTCTGAAGCCCAGAAACCAACTCTTTCCATATGAATCATGGAGAAGTAGGCATCAGTCTGTGGAATGTCCACAAGATCCTGGGGGATCCAATATTAGGTGACATGTATGATGAATTCATCCCTCCTAAGGAGACTTGTAATGATTCAGAGAAGACTCCAGTTTTGGCTCAGGAATTATTGAAATTTTTTCACAAACTCAAGAGTTCAAAAACCTCCCTAACTAATTCTAGTAAGGAAATTCATCCATAAGAGTGGATTAATATGTTTCTTACCAAGAAGGAGGAGAAGGATTTAAGGGGGAAGGGGACCACCTGTACTCGTCTTACTACCAGCCCCAGAACATAGAAGAGGGGTGATCTTGGCACATTTTGGCCGAACCTGGAAGTAGGAGAATTTGAGAAGTGGGGATATGAAGTAAATCAGAGAATCCCAAAAAAGACCCATCTGGCGGGCTTCTTAGCCTTGTGGATCAGTGTTTATCTTCTGCCAGTTAGGGATTCGAAGGGAGGCGTTAGGCCAGGGACCTTCGTTGTGGCAGCCAAGTTGGATGAGAAGAAAATAGTTGGGTTGGCTACCCCCATTTTGGAAAATATTCACAGGAGCTTACTTCATGTCTTTAAGGGTAAGTATCTTTTGAGAATAGTGGGACTATTACAAGTTTTTTGGGGATGGATCACCACTCACTTCAGGACATATAATGTACATAATGGAGTACAGGTTCCTGGAAGTTAATTCAGGCCATCAGTGCAAGCATTTTCTGAAATTGCTCCATTAGCCCTTAACCCCTATGATATAAAGGTGAGGCTGAGAATGTACAAGGAACTCAATTTCTTTGCTTATGGAAACCCGCCAACTGGATGGTTTGTTGATGATGGAACCACTGATCTGGAATTGAGGTCATACATGCTGGCTTCCAAAGATGGTGTACTGGACACTAGGATTGACAGAGAGATTATATGCGAGTCCTATGCTCCATAAAGATTTATACGCCAATTCAAGTGTCTGCAGCAGACAGTTGTATCCCCTCCTGTGCATGTCAGGTCAGAGCAACATCCGATGGTTTCTCAAAAACTATGGTTGCTGACATCTATGGAGAAGACTGTGGTGGTGTTTTATCTACCAGTTGAAAAAATGGTGAGTAACTTGACTACATGGTATACCGAGAACTAGATATCAGCATACCTTGAAGGGGTGTTGAATCATCTGGTTTATTTGGTGGGAAAAAGGAAAAGAACTGTAGAGAAAGAAATCCTTCATCGGGAAGGTGACGCTTCCCCACCTGGAGCTGATTCACCAGATTCTTCACCTAGGGCTGACTCTCCGGATTCCCAATATGGGGATGATGAGGCACAACATGCGGAAAAGCAGCCTCATGCCAAATATAATCCTCCTGTCAGAATCAATAGACCAAATACATAAACTCCTAGTGAGTTACTTCATTGGGGAAATTTAATCATCATTACTTTATATAGCAACAAGTCTTATTTTCTTATCCTTTATCTGTAGCTGCAGGAGCTGAGAAGAAGCTGAAGTCTAAAATTATAGGACCCTCCTCACAACCTTCTGGTACACATGATAAATATCTACGACCAGATGTTGTCCAGACATGGTGAAGTTTATATTGTGATGTTGAAACTGCCTGGCTGGATCTGTGCGAGGGGATACAAATCCTTGGAATAGGGAATCCTTGGGCTTCTACAGATATCCGTTACAAGGATAACTCAGATAAAGTGCGGGCTTACATCAGAGAGCTGGAGATGCTCATATATGCCACCAATGATTCAATTCCTATCACTAAGCGGGTGAAGGAAATGATAGATCGTGGCACCATCAAGGGGACTGGTGGTTTCGAAGATGAGGAGTGGTACAATTACGTAGCTCCGGAAGATGTAAGAATCCTTCCTTATTTTCTTTGAAACTTGATTCTAGTTAAATCTTTGTTACTTAAAGAAATTACTTTCTTCATTCTGCAGCTTGCAAAGAAAGGAACTGCTGAGGTTCCTTCACCACATTATAGAGCTGGTGGTACTGCCATTGGGGCTGCTGAAACTCCTCGTGAGTCGGGAGAGATATATCTAGGCCAGCAAGCCATGGAGGAGGAGTTAGACATGGATTTTCATTCTCCAATTCCTATATTTGGAGATGATGATGTCAACACTCCTCAGAATCCAAATAAGAAAAGGCATCGAAGGAATAATTCCACATCAAAATGCTTCATCAGTAGTGGTAATTCTTTTAGATAACCATGAGTCTTAACCCATGAAAATATTGCTCATACTTCTTGGGATTATAGTGGCTTCTTCAATTTCACCTCTGAGGGAGAGGAGTGACCCTCCATTGAGGACGACGGAGGGTGCTGGTGAACGATCAGAAGTTCAGGATGCCTTGACTACTCTTGGAGAAGATCCAGCGTCTGTTCCCAGTATCCCTCCTGCTGCTGTTGCAAGGAGAGAACAACCTGCTTCTGGTAAATTAAAAATTATTCATAAAACGTTGAATGAAACATCAACTGACTTCCATTCTGTGATAATTTAGGTTCAACCCCTACACTAGAGATTTTGGCGGCCATTGAAACTGATGCTGCAATTTTATCTGAGGACGTTGTCCGGGATCAGAGGACGCAACATGAAGGTCACCAAGAAAACGTATCGAATGCTCCCACTGGTGAGACTAACTAGGAATATGAGATAACATTGGATGAAATGATGTAACTTGGAATATCTTTTGAATATTTTTTAGATCATGTTAAGCTACCATGTAATTTAGAAGATTTTGGAAGTGAGTGTTATCCTTCATCCAGTTAAAATAACTTCTTATTATATCTCTGACCATGATTGGTTCAAATGTTCAGTTCCATCTGAACAAGCTACCAAACTGCCAATGCCTGAAGGGGGTATAGACAACCCTACTATTGCAGAGACACTGGCTCAAGTGGAGCTGAATCTAGTAGAGATTTCTCAAACTCGTCCTGAAGATCCTGTTGAAGCTTGGAAAGACAAGGAGGAGCCTTCTCTTATTTCCAATCTACCATTGGGTAAGATATAACAATATTTTTGGCTACACTTAATTTGAAATATTTCCAATCAACTTTTGTTATCCTTTGAAACTAACCAAAACTTTCAATTGACTATACAGGGCCATCGTTTTCAGGGGCTAGATTTGGAGGTGAAGCCTCAGCCTCCACCCCAATGGGAATTGAATGTTAAGAAACACAGGTCAGGGGGGAAGGAGCAGAACATGGCACTTCCCTAAGTGCATTAATCCCAGATTATATTCCCCCTTGTGACAGTGATGCTGAGTCGGACCCGGAGGTACAAAAGGCGCTCCAATTTTCCCAACGCAAGGCATGAAAGAACATATGGAAGATTATATATGAAGTTCTTCTAGAAGAAATATCATCAAAGATTCCCCGACTGTCATCCCTGTTCGCCATGTTGGGACTTGGAGGTTTTGGATATTAAGAGATCCATGCTGCAGTGAAACAAGTCATCTTAAGAAGGGATCAGGAGCAGAAATACCATCAAGATTTGACCAGGGTGAGGATGTTAGTCAATATCAGCGAATTTGAGGCTGCAGTGTCCCGAGCTGAGGCTGATCATGCTGCCAAGTTGAAGGAGTTGAAGCATAAGATCAAAGAGAAAGTTTTTCAGCAGATGCACCTTCAACAACAGTTAGATGCTGTTACCGGGGAACTTGACTAGCTTAACAATTCATTGGAAGGAGTTCAAACGAATGGTATGAAAGCCATTGCAGATGATAAGAAAGCACTTCATCAAGCTGAAAAGAGCGAAGATGGTCGATTCCATGAGCTTCAAGTGGCTGCTGATGAATCTCAGGATGCTGTAAATCAAATGAAGATTTATGTTGACATCATTTTGTAATTCTTGGAAAAGAGAAGAGACTCCAGTTTGTGGATGTCCTTCTAATATTTGTGCATCAATGAAGAATACTTTCATCTTCAATCATTTTCTCTTGTATACCTAATTTAAATTTTACCTAAGACAGTGGGCCTAGTAATAATAGTTTTGTTTTTTCTAGGATTATAAAAAATAACCCTGTAAACTTTGAATCTTTTTAATTGATCAATATTACCTAAATCATACAAAGTATATGTTTAGTGAGCTAGGAATTGAATTTTGTTCAGAGTTCCGTTGTCTTTTGTGGGCAGTTTAAAGTCATGCACATCAGACATGAAAAGGCCAATTTTTAAGGTCGAAATAGCTTTAACCGAATGGATTTAAAATTGACTCAATTCCTTGATAATTTATCTGAAAACATATTAATATATTCATGTATGAGGGAAAACATGTAAACTATTAATTAAGAAATTTTTGAATATGAGGAATGATATGAGAAAGGGCTAAAAGGCATTAGAAGAAGTATTTCCCAAGAATGAAGTTACCATTATTTAATAAACCCGTTAGGGGGTTGAATTATGTAGGGCCACCTAAGGGAATTGGCTTCATAGTCAAATAATAGAATCTTTTGGATGATAGGTCCATCATGTAGACTACTCATGCAAGGACACCTAAGGGCATGTGCTACATAGTCAGGAAAAATAACTCTCAGAAATTTTATATTTCTACTTCTAAAGAGCCAGTGAAATTTTACGGAGATTCAAATTTTCCAAAGTATAGAGTCTGCTGTATGGAGAGAGGTACTTGAATATGGAGAGGATATTTCCAATCAAGATTGTCTAAGAATTGGATGAATGTCACTCCTATGAAGGTCTGACCCAAACGTAGGGTAGGGAAATATAAACCATAGACTTGAATACTTTCATATCATGAAAAAGCACATGGGACAAATATGTTAAGGATGAATATTTTTTGTGGATCCCTACATATTTTCATTAAAACAACTAAGGACAAAAGAGGTTTTCTTTCCAAAAATGAAGTTACCATTATTTAACAAACCTGTTAAGGGGGTTGAATTATGCAGGGCCACCTAAGGGCATTGGATTCATAGTTAAATAATAGTATCTTTTGGCTGAAAAGTCTGTTATGTAGACTGTTTATGCAAGGCCGCCTAAGGGCACATGCTGCATAGTTAGGCAAAAGAACTCTCAGGTATCATACATTTTGTGACTAGAAGTTAAGAAAAGGGTTATGGAGATCTGTAAGTATTTAAGGTTAGGAGTATGACACATCAAAATGCGCATTGTTCAATGCATGTAGAGATACACAGAATAATGCTAACCATAATCATGTTGTGGTTGTATCCTAAATTGAGGTGCTGGACTTCACTATGTATCCCATAAGTATGGGAATCAATCCATACGTAGTTATTGAAATACAATTTAATGTCTTAAGGGACGAGAGTGTAGGAGATATTAGTATAGGGTCATAGAGCTCAGACCATTATGAGGAACACACGTTGTGTATTTTATAAACCTAATCTGAATGAAGACCAGGGTTTTCATACCACATTCATGTTTTTACAGGGGTATTTTTAGCCAAAGGACTGAAAGTGGAATTTGGGGTTAGAACCAAAGACTTGGGGATGGATTCGAGGGATGCTCGAATGTTCCTATGTATCCCATAAGAATGAGAATCAAGCCTCACATAGTTCATGAAATACCCTATGTACAGATTTGGTTCGTACAAGTGAAGGGTGAAAAGTGGACTTTAGTGCAATGATGGTTTGACCCAAGATGAAAGGTTCGGGTATTGCCATGTATGAACGTAGTATTTAGAATATAACTTGATTGGAAATAAATGTAAATAATGATTCTTTCTCAGGTTAGGTTTCAAAGAATTTTGTAGTTTATTTTTATACAGGACAAAAGTGCGAACAATTTAACATCATATAGCAAAGATGATGGTGAACCAATGTAAAAAAAATATTGGTTTTGGGGGCGGTTTCACAAATCAACATCATATGAGATGAAGGTGAACCTATGTGAAAAGATTTATTTTGGGATTGAACCTCAAGAGGTTGCCTACTTACCCAGCCTAGAAGGAACAAATCGAAGTCCACATAGTTCAATTAAAGAATGAATTAGTAATCAAGTTGTTTTTGAGAACAATGACCTAAAAAATTGTGTTGGGACTTACACATGGTTCGTGGCCCAGAGAGGGTTTTATGGTTGAAGTTTACTCTAAGCTCACGTGAGTCATACTCAGTGTGAGAAACAAGAGGTAGAAACAACCTTAACAGTACACAGTTTAATGTCATGTAGGACATAAGAAGGGACTATGCAGTTTAAAGTCTTGCAGTGAGGACTATTGGTGCTGCACAATTTAGTGTCATGTAGTAGGGAAAAATATAGTTTAACGTCATATATGACGTATTAAGGGACTTTTTTCAGTTTTACGTCATGTAGGATGAATGAGAAGTACATTTTAACATCATGTAAGACAAATATAGTGACACAGTTTAATGTCATGTTGGACGTGAACACAATTTTGCGTAATTTTGGACAATAAGGGTGATGTATAGTTTAGCGTTCTATAGCTAAGATGATGGGGACAATATAGTTTAACGTCGTGTTTGACGAAAGGGGGACTATGTCGTTTAATGTCATGTAGTAAAGACAAATAATGACACATATTAACATCATGTTAGACATATTAGGGACTTTTTCATAGTTTAACGTCTTGCTAGATGTAAGGGACTTCTGTACAATTTAGAATCATGTAGCTAGGACGTCACAGTTTAACGTCATGTTGGATGATGGTACAGTTTAACATCATGTTGGACGATGGTGTGAATAGTTTAAGGTCATATTCATAGACCGATGATGGTTCAGTTTAACGTCTTGCTAGATGTATAAGTATTTGTGTTACACAAAATACTTCTTCAAAAATCAATCATTGGTTGGAGTAGTGATGAGTTATCCATCCATTGAGATTAAAGAATAAGATCCATTGGAGTAGACCTTATGTATTGAGTAAGGTCCTTCCCATTTTGGTTCCAGCTTGGGAGGCTTCTTTCCTAGTATCATTGGAGTTCTGAGAACCAATAAAAATTCTCCCTAAATGAATGAATGAAGAAGAAATTTTTTGTTGAAATCTCGTGCTATTCAATTTTGATAGACTTCCAAGTGGTGCAAGGTGCACAATATTTTCTCGTCTAATTATTCCAATTCATCCAATCGCTTTTGAGATTGTTCATCTATAGATGACTGATCACAAATGGCTACCCTGAGTGAGGGTAATTGGACCTCAATGGGAAAGACTACTTCTGTTCCATATACCAATGAATATGGAGTTGACCGCGTTGTAGTGTGGGTTGTGGTATGATAAGCCCATAAAGCATGAAAGAGTTTATGAGGACATGATTTCTTATCTTTATCCACCATCTTTTGCAGTATGTTTGAAAGAGTCTTGTTGAAGGCTTCAATTTAGCCATTGGTCGCTGCATGATACTGAGAGGAATGGTTGGATTTGATGTTTTATTCTTGATACAACTTCCTTACCTCAGATGAACAGAAGTTGGTGCCATTGTCCATCAATATGTTATGAGGGACACCAAATATGGTAATAATTCTAGACTTGATGAAGCTAAAAATGCTTTTAGAACTGACTTCTTTGAGAGGTATTGCCTCTGCCCATTTGGAAAAGAAGTCATTAGTAGTAAGAATGTACATAAAATACTTGGATTTAGTTGAAGGATAAGGTCCTACTACATCCATTCCCCATGTGGAAAATGGCCACGAGTATTTAGCTGTATGAAGAAACTCTGGGGGTTGATGAATGAAGTTGGCATGTACTTGGAAAGAATGAAACTTCATTGTGAAATCAACACAATCTTGTATCATTGAAGTATCCAAGCCTTCGAATTTGATCAGATAGTCTATGTCCGGACAGATGGTCACCACAGACTCCTGCATGCACTTCTTTCATGATAGCCATTGTCTCTTCACCATCAATGCATCTAAAGAGAATTCCATCAAAACCTCTTTTGTAGAGAATTTTCTCTAAGTAATCTGGGCTATCATAAAGAGTTAAATTGACCATAAATCTCCGGATTTCCCCCCCAGTTCTATCAGGTGGAAGTGTTCCATTTTGAATGTATTCCCTGACAGGTGTCATCCATCCCGTAGTATGACCATATGGTTCAGAAATGGGACTCATTTCATTAATTTCCTCTATTCTGGTTTGAGCATAAGGTGAAATTTTACGACGGTGGGCAATACTGATAATTGTCTCATCCAAATTTGGATCTAATAGAGCTGTAGCTATATTAGCCAGTGCATCTTCTTGGGCATTTTTTGATCGTGGGACATAAGAAAATGTCGGTTCCGAAGGAAATTCTGCCATTAAATCTCTGGCATAATCATACATAGGGAATAACTTTTCTTTTTTTATGGCATAATCACCATTGACTTGTTTGATTACCAGGTCTAAATCACCTTCCACCTTTAAGTGATTCACTTGTGCTTGAAGCGCCAACACCAATCCTGCGATGAGAGCTTGGTATTCTGCTTCATTATTTGTACCGCCTCCCAACAATGAGAAAGAATAGGGTAATACTGCCTTTTCTGGAGAAATGATCACAATTCCTAACCCAACTTTTTTGAATTTATGATTTTCCATTTTCCTCCCTATTGGATTTATGGAAGCACCATCAAAGTACATTTCCAATGTTTGAAGACTATCTTGAATAGAGAAGACTTCCTCATCAGAAAGTTCAATATCTGAAGATGTATCTTCTATTGAAGGGTGTTCAAAAAGAAAATTAGCCAGATCTTGGTCCTTTATTGCCTTTTGAGACACATATTGGATATCAAATTGCTGCAAAATAACTGCCCACCTTGCTATATGTCCTGTAAGCATTGGACGACTAAGGATGAATTTGAGTGGGTTATTGCGAGATACCAATTAGACCTCGTGATGTTGCATGTAGTGTCTCAACTTCTTAACTACAAAGATTAATACTGGGCATCACTTTTCAATACTTGAATATCATATTTCTACTTCAAGCGTAGTCTGAATGAGATAGTAAAGGCTGTTTTCATTAAAAAAATCATTCTTTTGAGCAAGAAAGTCTCCCAATGATCACTCTAAGGCTATCACATAAAGAATAAGTGGAATTCCTTCAATAGGTGGCACTAATACCGGTGGAATCAAGAGATATTTCTTGAGAATATTAAATGCTTCTTGACATTCTTCATTCCACTGATAAGTGACTCCCTTCTTTATCAATCGGGTGAAGGGTAAACTTTTTCCTACCAAATTGGTGATGAAATGATGAATATAGGCAAAGTGTCCTTGAAGTCCTCTCAATTATTTCAAATTTCAAGGAGGTGACATACCAAGGATTGAATTTTTCTTCTGAGGATCGACTTCGATACCACAATGGCGTACATTAAATCCGAGATATTTTCTTGAGGTTACCCCAAAATCATATTTTAAGGGGTTCATATTCAAATTATGTTGCCGAATTTTGTGGAATATGACTTCAAAATCAGCCAAGTGATTAGAATGTTGTTTGGATTTAACCACAAAATCATTCAAATAACATTCAAAAAACTTCCCTAAAAAGGGTTTCAAGATACGATGCATGGCACGCTGATATGTCATGCCTGCATTCTTCAAGCCAAAAGGAATTACCCGATATCAAAAAACACCCTGAGGGGATCTAAAAGCTGTAGATTCTTAATCTTCTAGAGCCATTAAAATTTCATTATATCTAGAATATACATCCATGAAGGAAAGTGCTTCATAGCCATATGTTGCATTAATTAAGAGTTCTGTAATCGGAACTGGAAAACCATCCTTAGGACAATACCAATTATGATATCTGAAATCAATGCAAACTCTAATTTTTCCATTCTTCTTTTTCACAGGGATAATATTATCCAATCACTTGGGATATTAAACTTCTCTGATGAAGTTATCTTTGATAAACTTATCCACTTCAGCTTCAATTTTGGAAGCATAAGTTGGGTGTGTTATTCTTGTGGCTTGTTTGAATCCTCAATGTTCTTCTGGAAAACCCAAATGATGAGTAGAAATATCGGGATCATGCCCTGGAATCTCTGTATAGTTCCAAGAAAATATATCTTGATTTTTCTTTAAAAATGAAATATACATTTCTTTCTCTTCAAGAGTCATGGCCGCTCTAATTAAAGTGGGGAGTGGATCTTCTTCTGTACCCATATTTCTTTCTCTGAGTTCATCCACAGTGGTAGAGATACCCTCTTCAAATGATGGAGGAGCATCCCTGAGATCTTCCTATTCTTCTTCAACATGTTTTACTTCTTCTGTTTCTACTTGCATAGTAGATGATGAAGTAGAATTTCCATGATCAAGAGAGATGTTAAAATTTAAACATCTTGAAGAAGAAGATTCCATTTCTGACCTGATTGATGATGAAGGGTCTTCCTTTTGTAATAAAGGGGAGATGATGGATTGAGAATCGACATCATCTTTCACCTCTGACATTGCTATAATTTCTTCTGGCCTGGTTGGCGAATTATAGACTTGATGGATTTCAGCGGATGAAATGAAGACATATCCATTTGAACTTTCAATATTTCTTGGTGAATCACCAATTTCTCCTATGCGGTCAAGCTTGATTGCCGTAATTGACATTATGGAAGTTTCCATAAGATTATTTGTATTTGGGTTTATCCTATCAATTTGATTGATAGGAAACACATAATCTGTGATCACATGTGTGAATGGGTTTACTGGAATCTTTTCCAAACCATATGGAGCATTAACTTTGGTAACCTACCTTATTGTGGATTTCTCCTTTCCCTTCATGTGATAAAATTCCACCTCAGTGTATTGAGATTCACATGTTTTGAAAGGGGATTTATCACCATACAGTGTCCCAATTTGACCATCGAAACAATATTTGAGACATTTATGGTATGATGAAGGGATAGCCGCATGTTGATGTAGCCAGGGTCTTCCAAGTAAGACGTTGAAGGCTCTATCATGATCAACAACCATGAAATCTGAATTGGATACAAGGTCTCCAAACTAAGTTCTGAGTGTAATCTTGCCCAATGGTTCTTGTTCATTTTTATCATATCCTTGCAACATTATAGTAGAAGGAGATAAATCAGATTCTACGAGGCCTAATCGATGAAGTGTAAAAATGGGGATAAGGTTGGCTCCTAAACCATTATCAATGAAATCTCTTCAGATGTCCACACCATTTACCTTTCCAGATAAATACAAAGGTCTAATATGTCCATGCATGACATCATCTTCATCTTCATCTATGAAAGATATCACTGCATGGCATTCTGCAGGACCATTATCAACATGGTAGACTTCAGCCGCAACAATTTCAGTTTCGAATTCATGAGGACTTGACAAAGCCTCAATGAGTGCCTCTTAAAGATCCTTTGATAGGTTCAAGGAATATAAAATTGTTAACTTGGATGGTACATGGGCCAACTATTTCAAGACATCATATTTTTGATCCAAAGGTCTGAGTTTCCTAACAGGAACATGTGGTTTCATAGGTGCCTTAGAAGTTGATGCTTTGGAGGTAGATGCATCTTGTATTAGGGTAGGAGTTGCAAATTCTCCTAGATTTGGAATATTAGACCGAATAGGTCTATTTACTTGCTGAGAAGAAGAAGGTGGAACCGCTAACCGATCATCCAGAATAATTGTGCCAAGACTGAATATGTTATTGGTGGAATAATTTTCTTGTTCTTGTTGAGCCCACTGAAGGGATCTACCATGAGTTTCTACTACATACATAGTTCTAGTAGGGGTAGGATTGGAATAGTGGATTCTGGGATATCCACGTCTTCCTATGTATCCCAGACCTCTAGAACTCCCTCTAGTTCCTTTGTTTGATACAAGGAACTTAGGATCATCAAGATCGACGCTATGGCTGGAATAAGGATCTGTTAAGTGAATCATGTTAACAAAACAAAAAATCAACTCTTTATCTGATGAAGACTCTTCCTGTTTAGCCAATTTAGGTTGTATTGTTTTCTGGGGTGGTACCCGTGGCTTTAAAGTAGATGGAATAAAATCTACCAGTTTCAAAGACAACTTGGGCTTTGACATGATCTCATCTTCTTCTGATTGTTCCTCTTTCTTTGAATTATGCTGTTTCTTTGAGGATTTTCCCTCTGATGAAGAGGGTTTTGTTGTGGCATTCATAGCGGAAGACACAATTGGTTTCTTCAATTACGTTTGCAAAATGTCATGAGTTCGATTGATCGTTTTTCTGACCATCCAATCATCATATTTTTGTGCATTTTTTCTTTTGACTTCATTCCACTCACCTTTTTCCTATGGATTTGTAGCAGTAACACTTGCTACCTAAGCTGAAGAAGCTTTCAATTTGACTTTTCCCGAGTCCACCATTTTTTGCAGGAGGTCTTTGATCTCTTTGATCATCTTGATGAAACGACCTCAGTTTTTGATGTTCAAGAGGTGGATCCCTTTGATAAGATGAAGATTTTGAAGTAGAAGCAGGTACTGGTGCTTGTTTAAGCGTAACTGCAGCAGTCCATTCTCCTTCCTAGAGCTGATGGAATTACACGAGCTTTATCCTTAGTCTTCGTAAGAGAGTCTTCAATATGCTGAGCAATTTAAGTAATGTCTCAAAACCCTCATGTGTATTTCACAGGGATCAACGGCGTGCATAATTCATCATGCAGTTTTTCCACACAGATTGGCAACAACTCTTCTTGAGGGATTTCTAAGCTCAGGGAATATGTTAATCCCTTCCAGCAAGCAATGTAATCTGAAACATTTTCATTTTCCCTTTGATTACAATTTTAAGGTAAAAAACTATTTTTTTTGGAAAAGTTGAGCTGACTTGAAGAAGGAATCGTTGGAGGAGATCGTCCCATCTGGTAATTGACTGGGATTTCAAGCTTGTATACCAGACAAAATCAGGCCCTTGTAATAACTGTACAAAACACCTAAGCTTAACTGCTTCTTGTTACTGAGGGGTTTCCATCATAGGATCACAATGGGAAAAAAAATGTGTTAAGTGTTGCTATGGGTCCCCCAAACCATTAAAGATTGGGAATGTGGTAGTTGAAAAATTTTATGGGGGAGGAATTGCATCAACCTATTCAGGGTAATATCTCTTTCCAAGTTGAATTTGAGCATGTTTTCCCTTTATAGCTTCCAACTGAGATTTTAAGGACTCAATAGTAGTTATTAACTTTTGAGAAACATCCGGTTGAGCTTGGACCTGAATAGGTTCAATAACTGGATCTTGGACAGGTGTGGTGCCTGGTAATGCAACTGACGGTAGCACCACCAACTATTGTTGCACATGACCCGTAGGATTAGACCTATGAGGGTGTACTGATAGAGGAGGATATTATTGATCCATTTCAGTAGACACAAAAAATTCCTTTAGCTGACTGACTCTAGCACGCTTAGGAGGAAGACTACCTTGAAGTAGGTCTGCATTCAACCTCCTTAATTCCTTTATTTCTTCCTCCTGTTGTGAAAATATTTGCTCTAATGAGAGTGATTAGCCTTCTCCAGAGGAAGGGTGGAATGTAGCCTGATTCTTTCCATTCCCCTTTTTGGACTCCTTTAGGAGAGGGGGAATTTGATTATTTTAAGGAATACCTAGATTCTGAGTAATCCTTTGATTTTGTGTACACACACCTTCTTCATTGACATCCGTGTGTGTAGCCTCTTGAGCAGGAACTTCCTCATCTAATCCCTCTGATTGACCCTCATCTTGGGGATCAGAAACAACGGCATTGATGAAATTAATTTATGAATAATACATTGCATCCCTTCTATGGACATTTCTGCAATATTTTCTTCTTTCATGTCCTTGATGAGACATTTCCTTTTGTTTATTTGATCCCTCTGGAACTTCTTGATGAACCGTAATTTTGAGTGAATCTCCTAATAATTTGGATCATCGTTCCTCTTGGGGATTCTTCCCTAATCGAGAGAAGACTGACTTTCTCTAAGGAAAATATTGAGGATTTGAAAAAGTCCCCAGTCCTCTGGACTGGGTCTGTTCCTGTTGTTCCTGATCAACTCCTCGAATCCTATTTGTTGATTCCGAGGGTTGGGCTAAACGATTCCCCACTCTAGAAAGCTGGGGTGGCTGTTGAGATTATATATCTGAGAATTTCTTAAAAGATCTCCTGATCTTATGGATTTTAGTCCGGAAGTTGGCTGGATGCATCAACTGACATCCACTCAAATAACTTGGTTCAAATGAACGTTGGATGATTTCTGACACTTCTGTCACTTGATGATGCACTCTCTCTAAACAAGAAGCCTGATCGATATTCTCATTTTCCTGATGCAAGAATAATTTGAAAACTTGTTCCTTGTACGCCTGCTTTTGAGAAGAACTAGTTGAGGCACGTTCTTGAGCAAGCCTTTGATTACAAACGAAGCCAATTGGCTGTGGCTGTCCATGGGAAATAACATTGCATGAGACCATTTTTAGTGAGCTTTGTTGGATGGAGTGTACAGTGAAATGTAGTGCTCCATGAACACCCCATCCGTTGTTATGAATACCAGATGGGGAATTGGAAATTAACTAGCGCAATCTTCTTAATGCACCAAGGCATGAATGCTAAAGGGACCTCTACTGCTTTTCAGCCTTCAGATATTGAGAAACTGAGAGAGATGCCAAGTCAATTTGGAATTGTAACCCTTCTATTATCTTGACATGATTTTTATATTCATCATAAGATAATATTTTCCTTTTTCAATTGAAAAAGAGTTTTCCACATGTTGAGACGAATATCTTGAATACAGTCTTCCATCAACATCTATGGAATGTCATAATGAGAGTCAGCTAAAGGCCAAAACATGACTGGCACTTCACCTTTCGCCAGTTGTTTTCTCATATTCATCACTTCCTCTTTATTATTCAATGAATATTCTTCTACCTGATTAGACTAGAGCTGGTTCTTCCTTGTTGCTTCATTATATTCAACAATATCAGTAGAGAATTCACTTATCAAACTAGAAGATAAATGATCCAGGGGTGGTTCGGAGAATGACCTACACCCTGAGCTATCTTCTCATTGAGAAAGTATTTCACCTACTAATTGTAAAGCATCAGACATGAATGGCTTCACATTTGAAAGTGCCTCAAGATAAGAGGGATTTCTCATTACTACATTGTCCATTGGAGCATTTTCTAGGTAATGTGAATCACTACTGCAGAGAGGCCTTTCACAACTAAATTTATCATCATGGGGAGGACCACCATGGTGGGTTACAATAAGAGATGAAACTTCTTTCTCCTTAGTCTTCTAGCCATGCAGAGGGTTATCTTGGATCTCATCTGAAGATGATACTTTGAGATCGACTGAACTATCATGAAGCAAGACTTCATGAGGAAGTGTCTGATGAAGAACTTCAGAATTAATGTTTCCACTATTGGGAAATGAGAGAGTAGAATCTTGAGTTGCAACAGATAATTTATTGAGTGCATCAGTAACTCCAGCATCGAGTAAGGCCTTACTACAAATTGGACCTTGATTTCTTGACTGTGCTGGGTGGATCTTCTTCTTAGATGCCTTCTTACCCAGGTTAGGAACCACTTGTTGGCGAAAGTGGTTATTATGGGTAGGTGTGTGTGCCTGCTCAAGAGAAATAGTCAGGTTAGGCTGATTATCTCTGTTCAAATCAGACGTATGTGCCTGACTTGGTTGTCCGTATGACATGTGGGAGTATTCCCCACAACCCTCTTGGACTGGAATAGAGGTGTGTATCTGTTATGGAGTGATATTTTGATGTGTCACTCCACTGGTAGGGATAGATTTTCATTTCCTTCCCTGTGATGCTGTTGAAGCTGTTATAATATCCTGACAGGCATTTAGAAAATGAGCAGGGATTTGCTTCTGCTCTTTCACCATTGATAGAATATGCTTGGTGACTTCAGCTGCCAGAACAAGAATATAAGTCCATTATATGCATGGATTAGGTGTGTATTCTTGCTCCTGTACTCCTTTTCATGTCAGTGAATCCTGACAGTACTAATGTGTGGGGGAAGAGAATTGAGTCTGCATCCTGCTTGTCATTGGGGCTTTCCAACTGACTTCTCTGGGTGCTACCAAACGAGACTGTTGGTAGGCTAGATCAATACTAGAAGGTGTATATGCCTTCTGATTTCACTCTTCCAAATGAGGTTGATGAACTTCCTTCAATACTGGAAGATGAGGCTGCTGGCAGGATTGTTGAGTGTAAGCAGGTGTATGGCCTATTTACCCATTGTCAACACATTGGGTTGACGAGCTTCATCGTATGTAGTCAAACAAGCCCACTGACTAGCTGATGACTTATAAACAGGTGTATGTTCCTATCTATAGTACTCCATTGGAATTTCCTGGCGGGAATGGTATGTTGCTGACAGACGAGTCTGTTGGACAACAGAATTAAAATGAAGGGGTGTGTGTGCCCGCTCGTTTCTTTCCACCAAGTTAGGCTAGTGGACTTCTCTGGAAATGGCAGAGATAAGAAGCTGCTCACTATTGACCGGTCGTTGCCTCTTGTGGTTCTTCTTGCCAGCTCGGGTCCGAGGAACCTGAGCTGAACGCCTTGAGACGACACCATCATCATGTTGAGGGAGCACTGCCGCATGAGTTTGGCGGTGATTGTTGATGGGAGCCCTCGAGAAGGACTCATGTCTCCTTGAATTAAGGCCTTCAGTGACCTTCTCATTCACCTCCCCAGAATATGGGGGGGAATTGTGATTGCGTTCCGGAGATAATGACCCGAAACGGTTAGAGATGGTGGTTGGCACCACCTACTTCTTGATTTCTGGTTGTCGCTGTCTGGATGACCAGAATGAATTATTGACTTGGAGGGATTGTCGAGCAGCCTCCATAGTCGGAATTGTACCATGTTGATGGTATTCCTTAACCAGTGCATTTGATAACCAGCGTTGAATATGCTGAGTAGGTGATGTCATTCTCAGAGTGGATGACGATCCAGCAGGAGTAGCAGCAGAGGTATTCATAGGTGTAAACTTTAGTAAATCCATTTCTGTAACGCAAAAGATCTTGGAAAAGAGTGTCTATTGGATATAACAAACATAATCAAGATAATTTAAACCACTACATCTTTTGGATAAGCACATATGTTATTGATTGTTTTGTTGGCCCTCTCATTGAATTTAAATAGGGGCCTAACAAATAAGTAAAACAACATTTTAACTTGGTTAAGGATTCACGTTTGGTTCACCATTTTTTGTTTCCTCTAGAAATGGGGATGACCTTGTTTGTTTAAGGTTCAAACATTCCAATAGGTTTCTAATGGGTTTGTTCATAGAACCAGAAACATCCAATGATTCTATATCCATTTAGACATACTTTCCAAAGGTAGGTGCTCATTAGTTGTGAACTGATGAGGCTTGAGAATTTACATTGGTCGAGAGGATGATAGGTCGGGCTCATCACACCTTTTTGAGGGGAATTATTTTCTACTTCGAGACTCTATTTATAGATTTAAGTTATGTTCATGAATCCTTATTACACTACCAAGTATAAAAATGAGCCTTCCTTAAGATCTAACAATCAATGATTAATATGTATGAGATTTAGAGAATATTTTATATGTATTTTAGGTTCTTCATCAATAGAGAATCATCAATATTTGTTATAGATTCTTATTCAATGGTATCCTTCAACACATTATATAAAGATCTCTTGGTCATCATGATAACCATACTGGTTTTAAATCCACACAGCGGGGAACTTGATGTTTATTGTCATTCAGAATGAAATTGAGTATTTCAGAGTTGGGATCGTACCTACAGATGGGATACCTAAGTATCCTTGTTTAGAAAAGGAATTAGAACCCACATAGTTTAGGAATTAAGATATAGTTTAACGTCATATAGGATGGATGAGAGTTAATGGGTGATGGGCTTGAACCTCATAAAGTCTTCCTACGTACTCCACTTTTAAGGTAGAGATCAAAGTCCATGTAGTTAAGTTGGGAATTGTGGGGCTTACATATGACTAACATCCCAAAGAGATGTGTCATGGTTACTTTTATACTCTGAGCTCACGTGAGTCATTCTCTGTGTGAGAAACCAGAGGTTTCAGTAAACCTGAAAATTTGTGCCACGAAATATGCGGTCACAAGGAATGATATGGGGCTTATGTATATATGATAGCCCAAATAGTTAAAGATCAGGACTTACATTAGAGAGGAAGCCCGAGAACATGGTCCATAAAGGTATATGTGATTTATGGAGTTTTGGATACTCTAACTTGAGGCTTACTCCTAAGGAGGATGCCCAAATTAGGAGGGGAATTATGATTGAGTTTGTTCCGGATAAGGAGACCCAAAGTTAAAGGGAATTATAACTTGGGAATTAATCCTAAGGAGGATTTCCAGATTAAATGGGAACTTTAACTTATTATTGGGGCTTACTCATGAGAAGGATGCCCAAGTCAAAAGAAATTAGGTCTGGGTAAGAGAAATTATAGCTGGGGATTATTTTTGAGAAGGTGGAGCAGGTTAAAAGGACTTGAAGACTGGGGCTTACTCTTGAAAAGAAGGACCAGGTTAAAGGGGTATTATGACTGGAGATTATTCTTGAGAAGGATGCCTAATTTAAAGGAAATTGGAATTTGGGGCTTGCTAATAAATAGGCTGCCCATATTTGGGAACTTGGGGTTTACTCCTGAAGAGGATGCCCAAAATTAAGGTAACTTGAAGACTGGGGCTTACTCATGAAAATGATCCTAGGTTAGGGGACTTGGGGCTTACTCCTAAGGAGGATGCCCAAATTAAAGAAATTATGACTGGGGTTATTCCTGAGAAGGAGGCCCTGGTTAGGGAACTTCTCATCTTAAAGGATGAGGTTGAATGAATGAAATCTCTCACCTTAGTGATATAAAGATATATAAATCACTATTTTTTGAGGGATGTTCCACATAATTCCTTTAATATAAGTAAACCAGCAAAGGAACCATTCCATAAATCGTTTTGAAGATGGTTCTGAAGGCTAAATCTTGAAGAGGAGAGGTGGATTTGAAGAAAGAAAGTGAATATGCAGGAGGGGCACCCAAAATGTGATAGGTGAGTAAGACCTAGTTAAGCAAGTATACTTGCGCGACACATGGGTAATTATGCGACAGTAAACCCTTAAGGTAATACTTGGGCGAGGCTTGGCTCAAACCCCTAGTATTATCCGCAAAGGCTTCCAAAATAGTAGTGCACATGTTTTGTTGAAGGGTTAAGGAAGTGCGCAAGTGTGTCGATTTACCTTAAGGGATGACCACTTAGGCGCATAGGTATTGATGAGTTTCAACACTTTAGGCCTTGTTTCCCCTATTTATATCTTCATTCTAGGTAAGAAATTACTTTAGAAGTGACCGGAAGACTTCAAGCAGAGAATAGGGTGACCAGAGCTTAAATTTGACTTTTGGAAATTTTCTGTCTCGAAAAGGGGGGCCCACAAGGGGTATTTATAGGCAAGGGAAGACCTTGGGTGAAAATCAAAGGGGGCGTGCAAGTCACCTGTGCGACCAATATGTGGCGTGCAAGTATACTTGCACGACCATGCTAAAACTTTCACGACCCAAGTGTGAAGAAATCCTTGTTCATTCCTTTGTCAATTTTTGATTTTTCTTTAAAGGATGAATCACTTTGGACTAAGGTATTTCCCTTTTTCAGTCGTTAGACTCTGTGACGGAAAGGAGCGTCAACAGATGCATCGAAAGATGCAATATATTCAGACTCTACTGTAGAATCGGCAACCACAACTTACTTCAAGCTTCTCCAACTCATTGCACCACTATTCAGGAAAAATATGTAGCGTAATTGTGATTTCATATCATCATGATCTATTTGGAAACTAGAATAAGTTTATCCCCCCACTACTAGTTCCTTATGTCCTCCATACACCAGGAACATATCCTTTGTACGTCTCAAGAACTTTAGGATAGTTTTAATAGATGACCAATGTAGCTCTCATGGATTGTCTTGATATTTACCCACCATGATTAAAGGAAAGGTGACATCAAACCTAGTACGTAACATGGAATACATGATAGAAACCACATCCACAACATAATGGATTCTTCACATTCTGTTAATATCTTCTTGTGTTTGTGGAAACATTTTCTTGGAGAGATATATACCATGTGACATAGGCAACAATCCTCTCATGGATTATTCCATATTATACCTTTTGAGTACCTTGTTAATATATGTAGTTTGAAATAGCCCAAGAATCTTCTGAGATCTATCTCGATAGATCTTGATACCTATAATGTAATAAACTTCACCTAAGTCTGTCATGGAGAAACATTCATTTAACCAAGTCTTAACTGACTGTAATACTTTCACCTCATTTCCCATAATTAATATGTCATCAACAAATAATACTAGGAAAACTATGGAATTACCTTAAATATTTTTTAAAAAACAAGGCTTACTTTCATTTTTGATAAAATAAAATTCTCTTATGGCCTCATCAAAACAAACATTCCATGACCATGATGCATGCTTCAATCCATAAATGGATCTCTATAGCTTTCACACTTCATTGGAATTATTTGACTTGAAAAACCCTTTGGGTTGAGTCATATAGACATCTTCAACCAACTTCCCATTTAGAAAAGTAGTTTTGATATCTATTTTACAAATATCATAATTATAAATGGATGCTATTTCAAGCAGTATTCTAATGGATTTAAGAATTTATACTAGTGAGAAGGTTTCATCATAGTCGATTCCTTGACCTTTCCTGAAATTCTTTACAACTAGTCTTTCATTAAAGATATTAACCTCACCATCCTTGTATAAATTCTACTTGAATACCCATTTGTATCCAATGGGATTTACATCAGTTTGAGGGTCTTCCAAAATCCAAACAAGATTTTGGTAAATGGTCTTCATCTCAGAAGTCATGGTTTCTTGCCATTTAGCAGCTTCTTTTCCTTTCACTACTTCCTTGTACGTTAAAGGTTCATCATCCTCAAGGACTAATGTTTCACCTGACTCAGTGATAAGAAAACCAAAACACCATGGTTCTCTAACCACTTGCGTAGACCTACACAGTATTTGTGTATCAGTAACAACTTCTTCTTACACTTTCTCTTGTCGAGATTATTCCTCTACCAACTCTTGTGCATCTGGAGCATCAAATTCATTGAAGTCAATTTTTCTCCCACTATTTCCAATAGAAATGTGTTCACTTTCTATAAATATGGATTATATTTCCACAATAACTTTTCTATATAAAGGTTTATATAGGCAATATCCTCTAGTTTCCTTAATATAATAACCTATAAAGATGAACTTAATACATCTGGATTCAAATTTTTCACTTGGTAAAGTCTTAAAAAACTCATCGCACCCCCATAAACATATGTGTATCAGACTGGGTTTCTTTCCATACCACAACTCATATGAAATCCTATCTACATCATTAGTTGGTACTCGATTAAGGGTATATTTTGATGTCTGCAAAGCGTATCCCCAAAAAGACAACAAAAGTGTTTTATGACTCATCATTGATCTGAATATGTCATGAAAGGTCATATTCCACCTTTTACTAACACCATTCCATTGTGGTTTCTAGGGAGGAGTGAGTTGGGATACTATCCCACACTCCTTTAAGTGATCAATGAAATATTTGTTAAGATATTCTCCACCTAAGTCTTAGAAGAGTTCTTTTATCTTCTTACCAAGTTGATTTTATAATTCATTTTAGTATTCCTTAAAAAATGAAAGGAATCATACTTATACCAAAATAAGTAGATATATCCATACCTACTATAGTCATGAGTAAAATTAATGAAGTATGAAAAACCACCCCTTTCCTCTACTAGAAATGGACCACATACATCAGTATGTATTAATTCCAGTACTGCATTGCCTCTTTCTCCATTTCTTGAGAAAAGTACTTTGGTCATCTTTCCTTGTAAACAATCTTTACATACATCCAAGGGTTCTAACTATACTGACTCAAAATACCCTTCTTGATGTAATCTTCATAATCTCTTCTCGTTTACATGACCAAGCTTTAAGTTCCATACGTGAGTGATATATGAGTCATGTTGGCTATTTTTTCATTGATTTCCATTATGGGGTTCTCGAGTTCTAGCATGTATAAACCATTTTAAGGTGTTCCATACCATAACATATGTTATCCCTTTAAAATTGAAAACATTTATTTAAAAACTCGAAATAAAATCCCATAGCATCTAAACTCGATAGAGAGATAATGTTCCTAGTAACAGAAGGTACATAATAGTAATTTTTAAAACTAGAATCAAACCACTTGGAAAGGTTAAGTGATAGTCTCCCACTGCCAAGGCTTCCAGACTTTCACCATTTTCAGCTCAAAGATCCAATTAATATTTTGAAATATTCTTAAACCTACTTGGTTGCTGTATGTGAATAAAATGTGTGAGCCACATGCCGTATCCAATACAGAACTTATAGATAAAGACATATTGCATTCAATGAAAAAAATACATAAAGTAGAGGTATTGGTTTGCTTATTTTTCCCAGCTGTGCAGTTTATCTTTTGGTTGCCTTTCTTTCCACATCCAATGAAGACAGCTTCCTGCTCATTACTTTGCCTATGAATCTTTGGCTTCTTTGCAAGACTATGCATTGGTGTTTTTGTCCTTGAATTGGACTTAGAAACCTTTTCCTTGCCCTTGTTTTTCTTGTCCAATAAAACGATAGATGAATTTTTATTTTTTGTATCCTTTTTAGCTTGTAGAACTAAATCAAAAAGGTCTTAGAGAAACTTTGTGATATCATTCATGTTATAATTGACAATAAAGGATGATAATCTTGAAGGTAAAGAGGCAATAATGAGATACACTCCTAGTTTTTGGTTTAATTTGAACCCAAGGGATTCAAACCTCTCAATATACACAATCATCTTGAGTATGTGAGGACTAGCTTGGTGCCTTCTTCTAGAATGCACTTATAAAGGGTAATTGAGATCTCATACCTTTTCTACCTGGCCCTCTCCTAATATAATTCTTGGAGATGTGAAAGCATCTTGTAGGAGTCCTCGTCCTCATGAATTTTTTGCAATTGGATGGACATGAATGACAACATGATGCATTGAACATCAAGTGAAACGTCTACATGCTTTCTCTATATATCTTTTTTGGCCTTACTTTCTCCCGGAGGAGGCTCAGTAGGAACTAGGGATCATATAACTTCCTTTCCTGGCATAATACTATGTGCAACCACCTGTACCACTCCAACAAGTTATTGCTGGTCAGGATATTTTCTTTATCCAGAATTGATCACAGTGATAAAATACTTGTGCTGTTGGTGATTTACATTTTAAATATACATCATATAAACATTTTACAGTTATCAATTAGTCTTGATTATCTTTTGAAATTTGTGATTAATAAATTATTATATCATTTTAATGTCTCCCACTATTTTATAAAACCTTAATATTTCTCACTTTTAGATTCAGAATACTCTGTTTCTTGAGTATTATAGTGGCAAGGATCCTATAAACCTCCCTCATAGTCTACAATCTATGGCTACGCCACTGTTCAGAATATTTCAAGGTAGGCACTAGGCTGGCCAACCACTTGACTCATGGTTCCTTGTTTTGTTGAGTAAAGTCCCAACTTTTGAAATCTGAACCTGATTCCCTCAACATATTGCCTCTAAAGTGGTAGCAAGTTAGCTATGACTAATCCTTGACTACTTAATTTAGTTAAGTAAAACTAGTTCTCTCATGAAAAAATGCCCCGATAGTAAGAGGCACTCTCAACTATGGCTGATGAGCATCTTAAACACCCGATTTTGTGTAGATGTGAGAAATGGAAGGCATTTGGACTTAATATATCATTGAAGGATTTTATTTATTGATGAATATAATCCTTTTTATATCTATATGATCAAACTATATTTCCACACTCACAAATGAACATGAAATATAAATACATTCATCACTTATTTATGCTTTTTTTATCTTGTTTACTATTCTATGTGATCAATAAATAATGATGCAATCACATAAAACAATAAAAAGTGCATAAAATTAAATCATGAGATGTGACTAGTATTGAGCATTATATTATGATTGATCTATAAATGGATCAATATTGACCTAGGGGAATCCATACCTTAGAATACACTTGACTCACGTTGCAGATAGCCCTAGTGCAATGCTCTTAGCTTGTATTTGGATTACCACCATGAATTGGCGAGGTCTACATCTCGGATCATCCCTATTAAATTACAAATATACTCGCACGTAGGTGAGGGGGTATAAGTGAAAAAAATACAACTTGTGAAATGTACATGTAGGCCATTATACATATTTGAATTAAATGATGATTCATATACCATTATTTATCTAATTACTTATTATAATCATCACATGCATTGAATAAATAATTAAATAAACTAATAAACCAGACATGAACAGTTCTATCAATTTCTCAAGACCAGTCAGTATAAGTAATGCGTAATTAAAAATTAAACTACAATAAAATTTAAATTGTACGTGGGAACTCTAATAAATTATATGAATTGAAATAAATTCAATTAATTTTTTTTATCAGTTCCAACCACTTAATTTAATTTTAACTCCAAAAATTAAAGTAAAAATTAATTGAATTTTAATTGTAAAAATTAAATTAAACCATTAATTTAATTTTAAACTTATTTAAGTTAATGTTAAATATTTTTAGTTAAACTTAAACCCCCAAAAAATTATAATTACTTTAATTTTAAAAAATAAATTAATTAAAATAAATTAAGGAGGTTACCTCTAGCCGGAGAGGGACTCTAGCTTGACTGCGAACTACTGCGAGGGTGTGTTACTAGAGCAATGCCAAATTGCGACGCAACCATGATGCGAGAGTAGCGTGGAAAAAATGCAACCACAACATGACAAAAGAGGGACTGCAGCATGACCACGATGTGTACGCTCAGTCCAGAAACACCATGCGTTGGCAGCGAATTCTGGCAAGGTGAGAAGGTGGCGGGGCACCGCTCCAACCAGCCGTGAGGGCAGCAGCTTGTTGCTCCGACCAAAAGCACGGGCGACGGCCCAGTTTGGCGCGGCCTAGTCTGGCGGCGGCGAGCCAGAGGCAGTCTGGGGAGGGAGAAGAGTGACGGCTGAGCCGGGACCTCTGGGATGACACGAGGCATAGGGGAGGCCGGTCTTGAGGAGGTCTTACAGTGGCGGCTTGGTCCGATGATGCATTCCTGCAGTGCGCGCAGGTAGGAGGAGGCGAGGGGGTTCGATGAGCTCGGTGGGACGCCGGGTGCGGGACAGGGGTGGCACGTGAGGGCTCCAGCATGGAATGGGAGGAAATTCAGGGCGACGGGGGGTGGTGTGGATGCAAGGGAGGCACGACTCAAGTTTTTTCATGCTACCCCCATAGAAGAAGACACTTTGGGTCTCTTTCTTCCTTTTTTAAATTTGATTTGTCTTTTTAAAAAAAAATCCCCAATACCTTTCCTTTTTTTTAATTCGAAATTAAAAAAAAATAAAAGGATAAGACCCAACTTGGGGTCTTGGTCTCCTATTTTTTTTAATAAATTTAAAGTCTAAAAAATTTAAATAAATAGAAAATGACTTGACCCCAAGTCCTCAAAGACCCCCTCTTTTAATTTTATTTTTTAATTTTTATTTTTTATTTGAGAAAAATAAAATAATATTATTGTATAATATATTTTATTTATCTCCTAAAAAATAATCTTACTAGATTAATTCTGGGACTAAATTCCGATACTTTTAAGAATGCATGAATAAAATTAAAATGTGTTCTTCATAAAATAATAGTCTGAAAATTTAGAATCTGGGTGCTAGCACTGTACACCAATGAGCTCTTCGACGCAATGATGATCACCGCAAGGAAAGATACTTTGATCCAAGAAGGATGATATTGAAGTTCTTCCTACCTTGAGAGAATCTATCTCTAGATTCCAGGAGGAGAGAGAGGCTCTCAATTCTAGCACATGAATAGTTACATGGAGAGAACCTCTCTCTTACTTATATAAGGGATATCTAAAATACCTGGTATGGATTACCAACCCTCGTGAAATAGATATTCTCTGTATATGTACTATAAATAATTATTTATGAAAAATTAAATTATTCCATAAATAATATTTATAATTTTATAATTTTATCACTAACTGAAATATATATTAAATATATATCACATGATAAACTTGAGTATATAACTCGACTTACTTCTCCTGCAAATATTTAATGAACCCTGGATATTTAAATCCACTCAAATAATATTTTATCTTTGTATTTACTAATCACATGTAAATACATGTTATAAATAAATTCAACAAAGTATTCCAAACATTAATAATTAAAGAATTTATTTATTAATTAGTGATCCATAGAACTTGGATAATACTAGAACCCCTTGGAGGTGCCCACCAAGTTCTATATTCATATTCCCAGAATAGGGTAGATTCTGAAAGCGTTATAGTGTGTGATTCTCTAGTCCCTTATCTCAATAGTAGTGAATAATATAAATCAACCAAGAGTGGGGTCTAGCAACCCATAGAATCCCCTAGAGAGATAAGGTAAAGTCAAAACAATAACTACCTTCCTACAAACATAGTATGTGTAATATAATTTCTTCGTCATCGATATCTTAATAACGAAAAATGCACACTAGTGTCATCATCCTTTATCTTGATTTTTTTTGATATATATAGATGATCATACCTTACACTACCATGTCCATTGATGTAATGAAGTTGCAACCATCCTAATCAACCAGGACTAAGATAAATCTTCCTTAAATCAGAAGCGACAAATCATATCTTGATCATTCAATCAATGTCATGTCACCAACGACATACCCAATACAAACTACCTTACCATGACTTAATTTCCATGATTTTAACCTTACATCAAAGTACACAATTAAATTACATACATTGATAATGATTTAAAGTCTGGAGACCATTACACATGTCCATAGATAGTAATGACCAATGACACCTGAAACACGTGGTGTTCCTATTATGCAGGTCTGTCCTCATGATATCAACTACTAGAGATCATCAAGTGAAAAATTTATGAGAAGAAGTTTCAATTATTATGAGCCCCCAGCACTTTATGGTCACAGATCATCTGTGTCCTTTCAAAATGATGTAACTGGACCATAGAACATTACTTACTGTCATTGCATCTCGAGGTTATCATTATAGAATGGTATCTGCTATAACCCTTTGATACAAAATGTAATCTAAGGACATTTTCATAAGAAAAGTGGATGCAGAAGTATATACTCTATTATGGAAAGATAGACATATGTATATATAAAAAATCCATACATGTAGTGGTAATCAAAATACAATACAAGTTGGGATAGGGACCCTAATTTCAACACTCCCACTTGCACTAGAGCCAACTTCTAATAGGTTTCAATCCGCTAGCTCTCACATGAGAATAATGATTCTACTAATAAATGGATTTAGTTAGTGGGTCTACCACATTGTCCTATGTGGCTACTCTTCTAACTGCAACTTCACCTATTTGAGTAAAATCCCTCAAGAGATGAAAATTATGATGAATATGCTCTGTCCTCTAGTGAGACCTAGGCCTGTTGGAAAGCACCACTGCAGCAGTATTATTGTAATATACTAGAACAAGGTCTGCACTATTAGGCACAACACCAACGTGTGAGATAAAGTTGTGTATCCAGACTGATTCCTTTGCTACATCAGAAGCTGCAATATATTTATACTCTACTATAGAATCAGAAACCACAGATTGCTTCAAGCTTCTCAAGATCACTGAACCAAAATTCAAGAAAAATATATATCTTGACTATGATTTCAGATCATCATGATCTTTTTAGAAACTAGCATCAGTGTATCCCCTCACTAATAGTTCCCCATCTCCTCTATACACTAGGAACATATCCTTTGTACGTCTCAAGTACTCTAGGATAGTTTTATCAGTTTCCAAATGCATTTCGCATGGATAGCCTTGATATATACCCACCATGCTTAAAGAAAAGGCGACATCAAAAATAGTACATAGCATGACATACATGATATAACCCACTGTCAAGGAATAAGGGACTATACTCATTCTGTCAATCTCCTCCAGTGTTTATGGACACGTTTTCTTAGAGAGATTTATACTATGTGACATTAGCAACAATCCTCTCTTACATTATTCCATATTGTGCCTTTTGAGTACCTTGTCAATATATGTAATTTGACTTAGCCCAAACAACCTTTGAGATCTATCTTGATAGATCTTGATCCCTAGAATTTAGGCTACTTCACCTATGTCTTTCATAGAGAAACATTCATTTAACCAAGTATTAATTAACTGTAAGACTTATACCTTGTTTCCCATAATTAATATGTCATCAACATATAATACTAGGAAAACAATGACATTCCCTTCAGTATTTTTATAGACCCAAGGATGGATTTCATTTTTGACAAAACAAAATTCTCTTATATTCTCATAAAAACAAACATTCCATGACCATGATGCCTAATTCAATCCATAAATGGATCTCTATAGCTTGCACACATTATTAGAATTATATGACTTCAAAAACCCTTCAGGTTGAGTCATATAGACATATTCAACCAAAATTCCCATTTAGAAAACTAGTTTTGAGATCTATTTTCCAAATTTTATAATCCTGAAAGGCTACTATTGCAAGTAGTATTATGAGTTATTTAAGAATTGATAATGGTGGGAAGGTTTCATCATATTCGATGCCTTGACATTTCCTGAAAACCATTGCAACCAGTCCTTTAGATTTATTAACCTCACCATCTATGTCCATATTCTTCTTGAATACCCATTTTCATCTAATGGGATTTACATTAGCTAGAGGGTCTTCCAAAATCCAAACTTGATTTTGGTATGGGACTCCGTCTCAAAATTCATAGATTCTTTCCATTTAGCAGCTTCTTTGCCTTCGATTGATTCCTTGTAGGTTAAAGGTTCATCTTCCTCGAGGACTAATGTGTCATGTGACTCGATGAAAAGAAAATCACAATGCTTTGGTTCTCTAACCTATCTCATAGACCTACATAGTATTTGTGTCTCTGGAACAACTTCTTCTTCCACTTTATCTTGTGGAGATTGTTCCTCTACCAATTCTTGTGCATCCAGAGCATTAAATTCCTTGAATTCAATTTCTCTCTCACTATTTTCAATATAAATGTGTTCCATTTCTAGAAATATGGCATATCTTTCCACAAAAACTTTTATATCTAAGGGTTTATATAGGTAATATCTTCTAGTTTATTTAGGATAACCTATAATGATGCACTTTGTGCTTCTGGATTCTAATTAGTCACTTGGTAATGTCTTAACAAATGCCTCGCACCCTCATAAATGTATGTGTATTAGACTGGGTTTCTTTCCATACCATAACTCATATGGAATCCCATCTGCAGTTTTAGTTGGTACTCGGTTAAGGGTATATGCTACTGTCTACAAAGCATATCCCCCAAAGGATAATGGAAGAGTTGCACGAATCATTATTGGTATAACCATATTAGTCAAGGTCCTATTCCTACATTCACTAACACTATTCCATTGTGGTGTGTAGGGAGGAGGGATTTTGGAAACTATCTCACACTACTTCAAGTGATCAATGAAAGCTTGTTTAAGATATTCTCCACCTCGTTCTGAGAGGAGTTCTTTTATCTTCTTACCAAGTTAATTTTCTACTTAATTTTGGTATTCCTTAAAAAAATGAAAGGAATTATATTGATACTGTACTAAGTAGATATAAACATACCTACTATAGTCATCGGTAAAAGTAATGAAGTATGAAAAATCACCCCTTGGCTCTACTAGAAATGAACCACATGCATCAGTATGTATTAATTCTAGTAATGCATTTCCTGTTTATCCCTTTCCTGAGAAGGGTGATTTGGTCTTATTTCCTTTTAAACAAGCTTGAAATACATCCAAGAGTTTTAACTATACCAAGTATATATACCCTTCTAAATGTAATCTTCATAATCGCTTATTGTTTACATGACCAAGCCTGAAGTTCCATAGGCAGGTGATATATGAGTCATGTTGGTTGTTTTTGTCATTGATTTCTATTATGGGGTTCTTAAGTTCCATCATGTATAAACCATTGTTAAGATGTTTCATACTATAAGATATGTTATCTATATAAAAGTGAAAAAACTTATTTACAAACTTATAAAATCCCATAGTGTCTAAACTCGACACAGAGATAATATTGTTGGTAAAATAAGGTACATAATAGCAATTTTTTAAAACTAGAATCAAACCAGTTGGCAAGGTTAAGTGATAGTCTCCCACTACCAAGGATTCCATACTTGTACCATTTGTATCTCAAAGATCCACTTCACCCTTTTCAATCTTCTTGAACCTACTTGGTTCCTGTATATGAATAAAAATGTGTAATCCACATGTCGTATCCAATACCCAACTTGTAGATAAAGATAGATTGCATTCATTGACCAAAATACCTAAAGTAGAAGCATTAGTTTGCTTCTTCTTCCCAGCTCTGTAGTTCCTCTTATAGTGTCCTTTATTGCCACATCCAAAGCAGATAGCTTCCTACTCATTACTTTTCCTCTGAATCTTTGGATTATTTGCAGAATGATGCATTGGTGTCTTTAGTCTTGACTTGGAGTTGGACCCCTTTTCCTTGCCCTTGTTTTTCTTGTTCACCAAAAGGACAAAAGAATTGATATTTTTCATATCCATGTCAGCATGGTGAACTAAGTCCAAAAGGTCCTGGAGAGACTTTTTCACATCATTCATGTTATAATTGACAATAAATGTTGAGAAGCTTGATGGTAAAGAGGCAAGAATGAGATCCACTGCTAGTTGTTGGTTCAATTTAAACCCTTGAGCTTCAAGCCTCTCAATATACCCAATCATCTTAAGTATGTGAGTAGTGGCTTAGTGCCCTTCTTCTAGCCTGCACTTATAAAGGTCACTTGAGATCTTATACCTTTCTTTCCTGGCTATCTCCTGATATAATTCTTGGTGATGTGAAATAATTTTCTAGGAATCCTCATCCTCATTCATTTTTTTGCAATTGGATGGACATGGATGAAAACATGATGCATTGAACATCAAGTGAATCATCTACATGCTTTCTCCATTTATATTTTTTTGACTTAATTTCTCCATGAGGAGGTTCAACATGAACTAGGGATTCCAACATATATAACTTTATTTCTTGGCATAATACTATGCGCAAGAGCCTGTACCACTCCTTAAAGTTACTACTGGTCCGGATATTTTCTTTATCCAGAATTGATCACGGTGATAAAGTACTTGTGGTGTTGGTGATTTCCATTTTAAATCTACATCAGATAAATATTTATTAGTTATAACTTTTTCTTGATTACCTTTTTACATTTATGATTAATAAATTATTATATCATTTTAATGTCTCTAACTATTTTAGCGAGCCATAATATCCCTCACTATTAGATTCGAAATACTTTGTCACTTGAGTATTATAGTGGCAAGAATCATCAAAACCTCCCTCATAGTCTACCAGATATTACTACGAAACTACTCGGAGGGTTTCAAGGTTGGCACTAGGCTAGCCAACCACTTGACTCATGGCTCCTTGTTTTGTTGAGTAAAATTCCAGCTTTTGGAATCTGAACCTAATTTCCTCAACATCATTCCTCTAAAGTGATAGCAAGTTAGCTATGGATAATCCTTAACTACTTACATTAGTTAAGTCAACCTAGTTCTCTCATGAGAAAATGCCTCAGTAGTAAGAGGCACTCTCAACTATGGATGGTGAACACCCAAAACACCCAGTTTTGTTTAGATGTGAGAAATAGAAGGAATTTTAACTTAATATATCATTGAGGGATTTTATTTATTGATAGATATAATATCTTTTCTATCTATATGTTCAAACTATATTATTTTACTCACATCTAAACATGAAATAGAAATACATTATTCACTAATTTATGCATTTTTTATCTTGTTTATTATTCTATGTGATCAAGCAATAATCATGCAAACGGATAAAAAGATAAACAATACATAAAAGTAAATTATGCAATCCGAATAGTCTTGAGCATTCTGTTGTGATTGATCCATAAATGGATCAATCTTGACTTAGGGGTATCCATACATGAGTAGACACTTGACTCACATCGTAGATAGCCACAGTGAAATGTGCTAGGCTCCTGTATGGATTACCGCCTCGACTTGGTGGGGTCTACATCTCAGATCATCACCGTTTAATTACAAGTATACTCGCACACGTGCCAGGGGGTATAGGGGTACAAAATACAACTTGTGTAGTGGACACGCAGGCCCTTATATATATTTTAATTAAATGATGATTCACATAATGTCATTTATCTAATAAATTATTACAATCATTGAGTGCATTGAACAAATAATTAAATAAACTAATAAACTAGACATGAAGGGTTCAGTCACCTGCTCAAGACCAGTCGGTATAAGTAATGCACAATTAAAAATTAAACTGAAATAAAATTTAAATATTACGAGAGAACTGTAATAAATTAAATGAATTTAAATAAATTTGATTAATTTATTTTTATTAGTTCCAACTATTTAATTTATTTTTAACTCCAAAAATTAAATCAAACAGTTAATATAATTTTAATTCAAAAAACTAAATTAAACCATTAATTTAATTTCAAACTTAATTAAGATAATGTTTCATATTTGTAGTTAAACATAAACCCCAAAATAATTCAAATTAATTTAATTTAAAAAAATAGATTAATTAAAATTAATTAACTGGGATACCTCTAGCTGAGGAGGGACTCCAGATTGACCGTGAACCACAATGAGGGTGTGTTACTAGAGAAGAGCCGAATCGCGGCATGACTGTAGTGTAACCTTGACATGTCCTATCGGTACAGCAACACCCTACGGTGGTAGAAACTTCCAACGAGGTGAAATGGTGGTGGGGAACTACTCCAGTGAGATGCGAGGGCAATGACCTATTGCCCGAGACAGCTGCAAGGATGGCGGCCTAATCCAGCATGGCCTGGTCTGGCATGGGTGAGCCAGAGGTGGTCCGAGGTAGGAAAAGAGCAATGAAAGGGGTGGGACCTCCAGGATGGTGCTAGGCAGAGGGGAGGCCAGGCTCGGGGAGGTCTTATGGCGGCGACCTAGTCTGGCATGGCACACTGGTAGTTCGAGTAGGCGGGAGGAGGTGAGGGGGTCCGATGAGCACAGTGGGAGGCCTAGTATGAGATAGGGGCGGTGCATGAGGGCTCCTATAGGGAAGGGGAGGCAACCCAGGGCGGGGGGGGGGGGGGGGGGAGGGGTGTGACTGTAAGGTAGGTGCGACTAGGATTTCTATGCACTACCCCTATAAAAGAAGACCCTATAGGTCTATTTCTTCCTTTTTTTATTTTGTTATCTTTTGAAAAAATAATCCCCAATCCCTTTCCCTTTTTTATGTTTTTAAATAAACTGAAAGGAGAAGACCCCACATGGGGTCTTGGTATTCTAATTTTCTTAAATAAATTTAAAGTCTAAATACTTTAAATAAATAAAAAATAACTTGACCCCATGTCTTCAAAGACCCTGCTTTTAATTTTATATTTTATTTTTTATTTTTTATTTGAGAAAAATAAAATAATATTATGGTATAATATATTTTATCTATATCCTAAAAAATAAACTTACTGTTTTAATTTCGAGACCGAATTTCGTTACTTTGAAGAACATATGAATAAAATAAAAAGGTTTTCTTCATAAAATAATAATCTCAAAATTTAAAACCAACGACGTCGATCCAATTAATATTTTAGAATGGACATAACTTGGCCATTCAAAAATGGATCGACGTGAAGTCAAATCCATTGGAACTGATTTAATGCACTGTACATAAATTTAAGGAAATTTAATTTTTTTCCTTTGAATACGGGAAATCACGCATCCCTCTGATACCACTGTTATGTACCAGGACAAGAAGAAGAAGCCGATGAACTATGAATTTAAACTTTTTCACACCACCCTAGCAATGTTACATTGTCAACTTCAGTGAAATATCCCGGTACGTTCTGAGGACAATGCGTGGATTTAATAGAGAACAAAATAAAATCAAATGAGTACCTTGATCAGATCTGACATGTGAAAGTCTATCTAAGGATGCCGATGACTGTTTCTCAAAGACTCTGATGTCGAATCCCTCTAGATCGTCCACTCATACCTCTCGAATCTACTCGCCCATCATTCCTTTGGAATCTAGGTACTAGAACGGTACACCAATGATCTCTTCAACACAACGATGATCACCAAAATGTAAGATACTTTGATCCATGAAGGGTGATCTTGAAGTTATTCCTTTATTGAGAGAATCTATCTCTATATTCCTGGAGGAGAGAGAGGTTCTCAATTTTAGCAAATGAATAGTTACATGGGGAGGGCCTCTATCTTACTTATATAGGGGATATCTAAAATACCCAGTACGAGTTCTTAGCCCCAGTGTAATAGATATTCTCTATATAATTACTATAGATATTTATTTATGAAAAATTAAATTATTCTATAAATAATATTTATAATTTTATAATTTTATCACCAACAACAATATATATTAAATATATATCATGTGATAAACTTGAGTCTATAATTTGACTCACTTATCCTTCAAATATTAAATGAACCCTGAATATTTAAATCCATTCGAATAATATTTTATCTTTGTATTTACTAATCACTTGTAAATACATGTTATAAACAAATTCAACAAATTATTCCAAACATGAATAATTAATGAATTGATTTATTACTTGGTGATCTATAGAACTTGGATAGTACTCATACCCCATGGTGAGGCCCACCATGTTCTATATTCCTATTCCAAGAATAGGAAAGATTCTCAAAGTGCTATAGTGTGTGACCCTATAAGACCTTATCTCAATATAAGTAAACAATATCCACCGACCAAGAGTAGGGTCTAGAAACCCATAAAGGCCCCTATAGAGATAAGGAAAATTCAAAGAAACAACTACCTTTCTACGAACATAGTCTGTGTAATATAATCTCTTAGTCATCAATTTCTAAATAAAGAAAAATGTACACTAGTGTCAACATCCTTTATATTGATTTATTTTATATATTGATATGTCTGGACGGTCTTACTTTCCACTACCATGGCCATGTATTTATTGAAGTCTCAACTATCCTAATCAACTAGACCTAAGATATCTCTTCATCAACTCAGAATAGACAAATCCTATCTTGATCATTTAATCAATGCCATGTCACCAATGACGTACACAACACAAACTACCTCGACATGACTTAATTTCCATGGTTTTCGCCGTGAATGAAAGTACGCAATTAAATGACATACATTGATAATTATCTCAATTCTGGAGACCATTACACATTTCGGTAGATAGGAAAGAACAATGAAACTTGAAACACGTGGTGTTCCAATTATAAAAAGATATTTTAAAAACATTATTCAGGAAAATATTCTTTTTATTTTTAAAAACATTTTGAAAATAATTTTCTTTGAAAATAATTTTTGAAAACATTTTGTTTAAAAAATAAACTTTTAAAATTTCAAAGGAATCTTTGAATAAATGACAGTGGGTAAATCCATATATGTCATACAATGTAAAAAGAACATTCCTTTTGTATGATAAAAAGTTTAGAAAAGAAACTTATTAGGAAAGAGACAAGAATATTTCTATGAAATTGTTTTGAAAATAAAAAGGAAAAAATATCTTTAATAAACTAATTTTTATTTGTTAAAAACTATTTTGAAAACCTTTTTAGAAAACATGTTTTTAGAAGAAAACATGTTCTCTGACTAAAGAGATAAATGATGTCGGGTTTTCTTAATTTTTTTTCTAAAACATTTTGAGTACCAAAGAATAAAAATGGTACTATTACTTTAAAAGGGTCATAAATAACTAGAGGAGATGAAAATTAAAGGGTTTATAAAATAATTTAATCTAATGGAAATTCAAGTGTAAATAATCCCGAACAAAAGGATATTGTAAATTAAACCCTTGGAAAGACCATAATGTTGATGTGATAATCAATCAATGAATATATTATGAATTTAAAATGTAAATACACATAAAACAAGTGGAAATAAAAAATATATATTAAAAATTCCTTACACACACAGTCTTATAATATTAACAATAATAGCGAAGTATTATAACCCAATGAATAAGAATCAGGTTATGAAATTCTTTACCACTTAGAAAATTTTAATTCAAATCTAATTAAAAGAAATAATTAAAATTGTTAATAAAAATACCATGAAGATAAAATAATTCATTTATAATATATATAAAATGGGTAGTATATACCCCACATAAAAAAATAAGTGGTGAATATGACATTTATCTCACAGATGTAAAAAGTGAGATGAAAATCTCTTACATTGTGTTTTATTTCTAGTGAACATAATTTAACCTTATGTATAATGATTTTAAACATGTAAATAACTTATAAAAGAACCATAATAATATTTATAATATCACATATTATCTTCTTATAATATATTATTACCCGTTTTTTAACAATCTTTCATTATTTTCACTATTTAGGGTGTTAATTCCCTAGTGTTTTGAGTATGTTTTGACTTGTTATTCTTGTTTACATAGAGAATGATTTATTCATATAAATAATGTAAAAATGATTTAATTATTATATATATTCATTATATATTTATTTATAATAATCCATAATATTTTGATATAGGAAATAAAATGCACAGTTCATGGAGATGGTAGGCCGTATATATGCTTGAACACTACTTCCATTTCTTTTTCATATTAAAAAAAGATTTAAAAGTAAATGATATATATATATTTATATTATAATTCCAGAATCCTATTTATTATATATATATCAAAAAGTTTTATCCAAACCATTATTTATATATCTCATGCATAGTGTTAACGAATCACATTGCTTTGGGGAGGTGGTAGTCTACACTTCCAAAAAAGTTGTTATCATATTTCCAAAAAATGGAAAATATAATGGTAAGTTTTATATATATATATATATATATTAGATAAGCATATATAAATTATAAATATCATATATATCACATATAAAAACAACTTCCATCATAATTGCCAACCATGATATGTGGTAAAGAAAAAATGAACAACATTATTTTACAAGGTGGTAGTCCTCCGTATTTGAATAAGTAAGTTCATTACCCATTTTATGGAAGTGTGTGTAAGTGTAGGTATAACCCTTATATGAAAAAAATATTTTTATATTTAGGATATTTAGTTTATTATATATTCATGTAATAATAATATTTTAGGGGGTGGATAAAAAAATAAAATGAAAGTGATTGTTGCAGAATTTTACTTCATTTTTGGGTAACTCCTTTTGGTTTATACCAAAAGACTTCCTCGGTTGGATTTATTTCCAAGGTGACACATATTTGTTGATGGTAAATGTTTTGGGATATTATTTTAGTAGTTTTTTCATGAGAAAAATGGAATTATAGTTGGGAATAAATGGGATGGGTGAGTTCCTTTTTACAGTGGAGGAGGAGTGACATTCTTGTAAATTTTTGAAAAGATAATTACATACACATTTTTACCATTTAAAGTGGATCCAATAATGGTAAAATTTCTATAAAATGTAGTATAGGTTATAAATATGAAAATACAATATATTTTTGGACAAGTTTATAGGCTATTTTGTCAGTTAAGTTTAAGGTTTACTCCATTGTTAAGATTCATTTTACCTTAATCATTGTAAATAATTTTAATTACTTTCAAAAATATTTTTGGTAAAAAACTAAGTTGAACTTATTATATAATATAAATTATTATGATTAAAAATATAAAATCCATTTTTATAAATTATAATCACATAAGTGGCATAAATTTATTTAAAATTAATCCCATAGATAGAACGATAAAGTAGGTTTTTAAAGTAAAAATATTCAAATGTTTATTATGTTTTTATATACAATTTCAAAATGAAATTAATTCCAATGACCTAAATTGGATTAATTGACGTAAAATTGATATAATATTACTTTAGAACCAATTTAAAATATTATTTAACCTTATAGATAAATTATATTAAAAACAGTTTTGAATTAAAATTCAATATTTTTCACTATTTATTTAAAAATGAAATATTTTATAAAAATTACAAAAAATTTAATCTAAACTTATTCTGATATTTTTATTTTAAAAATTATCATGTTTATATATAAAATATATAAAATTTACAAAATTTATATTTAAAATTGGTTCACCATTAAGATGTGGTAGAATTGTCTTTAGAAAAATATTGCTTTTTATGCATAAAATTGGGTTTATTATTATTTTATACCTATCAGATATATTATATAAATGTAATAAATATTTTATTGAATATATAACACATATATTTAATTATTATAATTCACTAATATTAATTAATTTAATTTATTAGGATGAAACACCTTTGTGAGCATAAAAGAATTTCCTTTATATTCAATGGATTTTTATATTAATATATAATTAATTGGAAACCTTTGAATTAATTTAACTTTTTTATAAACCATATATTTTAATAAGTTAGTTAATAATATCCATAAATTTTATTTTAAGGTCTAGGTTACACCTTATTATATTAAATAATAATATTTTAATAATATTTTATTGTTTGATAAAAATCGGTCTTGCGTATAGCACAAGCTATTAAAGAACTTATTTATTACGTGTAATGAAAGAAAAATAAATATTTCATGCATTGAAATCTATAAAATATATTAAATTTATTTAATATATTAAATATACCAAAAATTATTTACAAGTTATATTTACTTCTACATTTAGTGTTGCGTGTCATACACACCATCGAATAAAAGTTACTCTTTTAAAATTTTCGAAGTTTTACATTCTTCTCACCTTAAATAAATTGTGTCCTTAAAATTTAATCTTGATCTTGGTAATATATTGTTTGATATTTCCTATGTTTCTATCCTACATTCTGAGAAGATTTAACAAAAATATATTCTTAATAAGAGTGAATGAGAAGTAAAAAGATCACATGGATTAACATATAACTATGTCTCTAAGTAAGGGAAAATTAGTGGAAAGTGAAAATATAAACTTGGATGAAAAGTGTAAATATTTATAATAAGTGATTGTGGTCATCAATAAAAAAAATAAACGATCAATGGAAAGCTAAGGGCCTCAAATCCATAAATCTATGATGATTTAAAAGACCCCCGATTCAACAAAAATTAAGTTGTTGGGAAAACACTTTTTAGATCCTTTTCCTAATGTTAATGAATTATTTTATTAACTAAGTATATATGGAAATATACTTACTGATATATTTATATTTCATCAGAATAATTTCATACTTTTATTGTGATTTTATCAATGTCCAATTTTTCCATTACTTTAAGAAATAGATATCCAAAAATTATCTTTGATGCCCGATGTAATAAAATATACTTTTAATAGATCTTAAGTCCTCCAAAAGAGTTAAAAATACAAATATTCATCTCTAACTATTCTCTAAAGTCAATACGATTAATATATTAATATCTAAACCTAAAAATTAACTCTACTGGTTCATCATTAATATTTATTCATCAAAATTTTTAACTAAAAAAATAACATATTAACCAAGACACTGTGTAGGCCATTGGTAGGTGTGAAACCCTTATTGTTCTTTAGTCACGTTTTCAAGTCCCATGACCTTTACAAACTTGATAGTTTTCCACCCAACATACTGGTTTTATTTTTCTGAAAATATATTGGTATAATTTACATAATAAATATGATGGATATTCTTGAAATAAATTTAATCACTAAATATCATTTGAACTAAGGTTTTTAATACAACCTGAATAATTTATCTATTTATTTCTAAATAGGTCCTTCCTTGGTATAGATTTTATCCTAGTTCATTAATTTTAATTATCTATTCAAATTACATATAATGGTTTTTAAAGTAAATTTGAATTATCCTAAGCATATCCCCTAAGAGTGTAAAACCAGGTGTGCAGTAAGGCATGTTGTCACATACCAGGTTACGCTCGAGTCAGGACTGACACACCTTTTTTGGGATGTTACCTTTAAGTATATCTATTTCAAAACGTCATCTACTTGTAGTAACTAGAAAATAATGAATTGCTTAGAAAACCACATAATCTCTATCGAACAAAAAATTTAGGTTGTTATTAAATACTTAATAAAAAATATATCTTAGGGTTGTGTTATCAAATATAATATTCCCTAAATCTAGTTCCTAAGGTTGTTACTAAATATACTATGATACCAACTATATTCACACAACCCTAAAGATCCTGGATCCAGTGTCATGTTACCATTACATTGGAATAAGATAAAAGTAAATCATGTCCCAAAGGACTGAACAAGTTAGTAGTCTTGGTATACTTGATAAATACATGAGTCATGTATTATAAATTAATACACAAATAACAACATAATTTTTTAAGGAAAATAACTTAATTATATAAAGAGTATCCTTTCATATCTTTCTTAGTACACTTATTGTATTCCTAGGGAAATAAATATAATAAGGGAGTGATCAAATACTTAATAAGGATAAATAAAAAAGAAGGAATAATGAGTCAATGAGAACAATCAATAAGAAAAGGTAATAACTGAATACACATGCTAGGAAATTAATAAACTGATAAATAAGTGAGTAAAAAATATTGAAAGAAAAATAAATGAATAAATATTCCATATAATCAATAAAATGAGTGAATAAAAAATATATAAAGGAAAATAACTAATGTACATTCCATTGAATCAATTAACTAAGAATGAAATTCATCCATAGGTAATTTCAAAGAAAAAATATCATGGATAATAATAACTAAATCTAAATTAAGGAAATGCCAAATTATTGGACACCATGTTTTCTTGGTACATGGTACCTTTACCATCAAGACCTTTCACAATACTATTTATCATACTACTGCCAAGACCTTTCATAAGATAGTTTAGAATGTGATTGGTTACAAACTCAAAGGGGTTGTTACCAACCGATTTCATATCATGAGTCTACCGATTCATTTAAAGGATTACTTTAAATGGTCCCCAACCTGTGTTGTACCTATCCAAATTATTCCTCATATACCGAGTAATTGATTTAATTCAAAAAAATGTGCCTTAAAAATATCCATATTGAGTAAAGGATACATATTTATTAATATTTCCCCAGTAAATCAAATAAAATTCAAATTAGACACCGTATGAAAAAAATGAAATATTTTTTAGGTAATGAAAATATCCTTGATTAATGATATGTATAATTAGGGGAAATTCAATGTTTAATGATCATAATAAATTGAATAATTCATTGGGACTAAAAAAGAATCAAGGAATTAAATTTCAATACTATCCAAATTCAAATAATTAATAAAATATCTAAAGGAATAATAATTATTGTATCAATAAAACATATCTCAAGTGGATTAAAAATAATGGTTTGTTGTCTTTGATGAATTAAAACATTATAAAATGATCTTTTAAAAACATTATTGAGGAAAAAATCCTTTTTATTATTTTTTTGAAAATACTTTTATATGAAAATTGCTTTTAAAAAAAATTTCTATAGAGAAATATAATTTTAAACTTGAAAAAGAATCTTTGAAGAAATGATAGTTGGTAAATCCTTATATACCTTACAAGTTAAAAAGAATATTTGGTTTCCTGGTAAAAATGTTATAAAATTTTCTTTTTTGGAAAGTGACAAGAAGATTACTTTGAAAAAAATTTAAAATAGAAAAAGGGTAAAAATTTATTTAATAAATAATTTTGGAAAAGATAATAACATTTTTGAAAGCCTTTATATAATTTTTTTATAAGAAAATAAGTTCTCTGACTAAAGAGAGAAATGAAGTCGGTTTTTCTTAAAAATTTTTTTCTGAAACATTTTGATTACCAAAGAATGAAAAAGTGGTTATATTACTTTAAAAGTGTCAGGAATAACTATATGAGGAGAAAATTAAATGTTTTATCAAATAATTATCTCTAATGGAAATTCAAGTGTAAACAATCCCAAACAAAATGAGATTGTGAAGTAAACCCTTTAAAAGTCCACAATATTGATGTGAGAATCAATAAATGAATATATTATGTGTGTCAAATTTGAATCCACATTAAATAGTGTAAATACAAAAATATATAGTAAAAATTTATTATAATCATAATATTAGAATATTAATAATATTGGGAAAGTATTATAACCCAATAAAAAGGAATCCAGTTATGAAATTTTTTACCACTTGATAACTTTTAATTCAAATACACCTAGAAGAAATAATTCAAATTTAAAATCATAATACCATGAAGATGAAATAATTCATTATATAATACATCAAAATGGTCAGTATATACACCACACAAAATAATTAAGTGGAGAATATGCCATTTATCTCACAGATGTAAAAAATGAGATGAAAATCCCTTACCTTACATTTCCTTTCAGGTGAACATCCTTTAACCTCTTGTATAATGGTTTTTAAAATTTCAATAACTTATAAAATGACCATAATTATATTTTTAATATCATATATTATCTTCTTATAATATTTTATTACCTATTTGTTAAATGTTTTCATTATTTTCACTATTTCGGGTGTTAATTGCCTAGTTTTTCATGAATGTTTTGACTTGTTATTTTTGTTCTTATTAAATCGATCATAATTTAATAATATACATAAATTAAATTATGATTTAATTACCATATATATTCTTTATATATATATATATTTATAATAATCCATAATATTTGAAGATAAGAAATGAAATTCACCATTCATAGAGATGGTAGGCCGTACGTATGCATGAACGTTACTTCCATTTATTTGTCATATTAAAAAAAGAATTAAATGTAAATGATTTATATATATATGTATATTATAATTAAATTATCATATTTGTTTTCATATATGTCATATAGTTTTATTAAAACTATCCTTTATTTGTCCCATGTATAGTGTGAACGAATCCCATTGCTTTGAGGAGGCGGTAGTCCACACTTTCACAGACGGTGTTATTGTATTCCCAGAAAATGAAAAACATAATGGTACGTTTTATATAAAAATTAACGAAGCATAAAGAAATTATAAATATCATACATATAATATGTAAAAATCATTTCCATAATAATTTCCAACCATGAGAGGCGGTGAAGGAAAAAAAACGACAACGTTTTATGAGGTGATATTTCACCATACTCGAATCAGTAAGTTCGTTACCCATTTGATGGAAGTGTATGTAATTTTAAGTCTAACACTTAGAAAAAAATATCTCGTTATATTTAGGATACGAATTTTATTATATAAAAATGTAATAACAATAGTTTTGGGGTTGGAGAAGGAAATAAAATGAAAGTGTTCATTGAAGGATGTTACCTCGTTTTGGGTAACTCCTTTTAATTTATACGAGAATACTTCCTTGGTTGGATTTATGAACAAGGTGAGGATTATAGTATAACAGGATGAAAGTTGGGTGATTATTTTAGCATAATTTTGGTGATCCAAATGTCTTAATATATGGGAGGGGTTAATGACTCTTTATAGTGGAGGAGGAGTTATATTCTTGTAAATTTTTGAAAAGGGAATTACAACCAAGTTTTCCCCATATATATTGGATAAAATAAGGATAAAAATTTTATATAAGAGATTATATGGTATAAATATGAACATAAAATGGATTTTTAACAATTTTATAATTCATTTTATCTCTTAAGTATAAGGTTTACTCCCTTGTTAAGCATAATTTTAGATTAATCATTGTAAATAATTTTAATTAATTTAACTAATTTTTTTGGTCAAAAACTAAGTTGAAATTAAAATAAATTATAAATTATTCTTATTACAAATATGGAATACATTTTTATAAATTAAAAACATAGAACTGATAGAAATTAATTAAAAATTAATCCCGTAGACAGAACGACAAAGCGAGTTTTTAAAGTAAAAATGTTCAAAAGCTTGTTATGTTTTTATATCCAATTTCAATGGTAAATTGATTCCAATGAACTAAATAAGATTAATTTATATAAAAATTATCAAATATTATTTTAAAACAAATTTTAAAAATAATTTAACTTGGTAAATAAATTAGATGAAAAATGAGTTTTGAATTAAAATTCAATGTTTTTCACTTTTCATTAAAAAATAAAATATTTCAAAAAAATACCAAAAATTTACCCTAACCTATTTTTGATGTTTATAATTTAAAAATTAACTTTTTTAAATATAAAAATATAAAATTTCCATTGTCTAGATTTAAAATTGTTTCATCATTAAAAGGTGGTAAAATTACCTTTAGAAAAATATTGCTTTTAATGAGTAAAATTAGGCCTGTTCTTATTTTATGTCTATAAAATATATTGGATTAATGTAAATAATATATTTTTTGAATATATTACATATATATTTCATTAATATCATTAAAAAATAGTAATTAATTTAATTTAGTATGATAAAACACATTTTTGGGCATTCAATGTTTCTTTTATATTCAATTGGTTTTTATATTCATTTATAATTAATTGGTAACCAATGAATACATTTTAAATTTTTATAAACTATATATTTTCATCAGTGAGTTATTACTATTAAAAATAAATATTTTAACTTCTAATTTATATCTTATTATATTAAATAATAATATTTTAATAATATATTGTTATTTGGTAAAACTCAGTCTTGCATGTAGCACAAGCTATCAAACAAAATTTGTTACGTGAGATGCAAGAGAACTCAATATTGTGTGAATTTAAAGATATATAATATATTACATTTATTTAAGATATTAAATATACCATAAAGTCTATATAGGTTATATTCATTTCTAAGTTTACTGTTGCGTGTCATACACACTCTCAAATAAAAGTTACTCTTTTATAATTTTTAGGGTGTTACATAAGTCATTAACTTCACAATTGTTTGTTTATTTTACTTTTTTACATTAGTTTGAATCTATTTACACCATAATTGACTAGATAATATTATACACATTTCTAATCCTTAATAGGGAGAGGTATTTAGTTTGGTGACATACTAGGATGTTGTGCGGGACATGATTCCATCGCAGCATGTTCTACACAATAGTATCTTCAATAATCCACCTCAGATAGATATGTTTCCTCCCCAGGAACCTCTTCTAGAAGCTTATAATTTTGTTTATCCATGGTGACTATGATGTATACCACGTTGAGTTAAAAGTGAGGTGTCACCTGTTCTATATGAAGAGGCATCACATCTAGTAGACGATCCTCAACCTATTATTTATTCGTACTAATAACCATGGGATCCATTTATTTTGTCAGAATATCCATAATATTATCCTAGTAGAATATATGAGCTTGTATCAGGAGTCATTTCTCATGCCTTCTCCTTTTATGACCAAGCCTTTATAGGACATATTTTCCCCTCATCAGATATCAGTTCCCTCAACTTATATAATGGGGGAAGGATTAGGTACACATCTCAATATCCTAATAACATCTCCTCCTGATGATTCATAGATAAAGAAGCAGATAGGTGAGGTTACTATACTTGAAGAAGCCCTCTACATCTCAACATACATCACCACATCATAGAGGTTGATGACCTCAATATGGGAATACCATTCACACTCTATATTGTGGAATGGGACCTCATCATATATATTAATGAAAAAGTATACTCATTAATTTATATATTTTCTATGACTTAAATTATTTGAGATTACATTGAGTGCTCTATATTATTGATAATGGTAAAATAATTATACAAACATCTTTCAAATAATTAACTATCATAAACATATTTAAAAAATATTAACATCTATATAATAGTGAAATTATAATTAATAATATCAATTTTAATGTATACACTTTCTTTATTATAATAAATCTTTAACAAAATCATTTATTTATATTTTTTGAATACATATAAATAAAATTATTTTGTTTTATAATTAATGTAATTATTTTGAAATTATATTTTTTAAAATAATTATTATTTAATATTTATTAATATTTTTATATCATGCTGAGCCTTATAGGCCCCTTTATTAAAGTGAAAAAGATATATAGAGATGGAACACACAGGATAGAAAATGTCCACATAAAAGATTGAAAAAAAACTGAAAAACATCAAGAAAATAAAGATCAAGTACTCATAATATGGTTATAGGATCATCCAAACTTACCATGAGTATTTCATCCCCTCCTCCATGACTTGACCTACATCCATAGCTCGCCCCATCATTTAGAGGTCTGATATCAGCATCATCCCTCATATCTTCTACTCCAGACACACCATCACTTTTTTATCCATTCTTCTCACTACTTCTAGATACAAGACTATAAAAGTAATTATGGATTCTTATATTTATGTTAAACTTGTACTTAATAGGATTATTAGTATAAAAATTTATTAGAGAAGAATCAATATTTGGTATATCCAACTTGAATTTCTCTAATGTTAAATCATCTAATCTATCGTTGTTAATAACATAGGATATAATCAAAAACTATTTTTTAATAGAAAAAGAAAATTTTCCCAACCCCTTAAGGATCTTCCATCCTTGAAGACAAAATATATATGGTATAGGAATGATAATCCTCCTATTTATGAGTAGAGTATGTCACTAACCCAGCTCCCAAATGGACCCTTATTTCACTGGAAAAAACAGTAGGAATTTTCTCATCATATTTTTACCATTGTACATAGTATTTGAATTATAATTTAATAAAACCAAATATGGAATTTTGCCTCCTAATGACTATCCTCTTTATTTCCAAATTCATGGGAAGGAGAAGAAAATAAGTTTGATTCACTATAATCTAGTTTTTTATTCAAAGACCCATAAAAGTTTCAATAGGTTTTGGTTAAATGGACTAACTTAGAAGAGTTAGGACATACTCATTTCCCTTATAAAGAACACAATTTTATTTTATATCATTCACCTAGTCAATAGAAATAATTTGTCTCATATATTTTTATTTCACTAAGTTGGTTTCTTCCATTTTTTCCTTCCCTTTTGCGACTCTTGGAAAAAATCATCTTCTATTCCTACCATAGATTGAAATCCACATCATCCTGTACATAAAATTCCTTGGTTGCTTGACTATCATTAGATTCCTCATAATTATTATTATCCACGGTTCCCTTAGACAAGTCATATTTAAATGAAACTCTAGAATTATCCAACTGACTCTCATCCTTAATGAATTTCAAAGGCTTAATAGGATTAGAAAATTCCATATCGACAAAAGGAGTATACCTAGATGCATCTCGATGTTAAAGAGAAGTGATAGGATTATGAATCTCTTTACACCCATACTTCAAAGGAGAGTATTCAGAATTAACCCATTTCACCCAATGATAAGAACCTTCAATATTATCATGGATTTATTATATTGAGGGATTTAAATTTCTAGTAGCAGAATCATGGACAAAATCATCTATAACATGATCTTTAGTATGATTTTTAGAGAATTGGATAGTCCTAGTGTTTTTCATTCTTTGAAAATGATGAAAGTCATAACCTATTAATTAAAAGTTATAGAAAACGAGATCTCCCCTATAAAAATAATTAATAATTCCACAAGAGTTGTAAAAATGTGGTGTTGTTTTATACTAAATTCTAAGATTGACCTCATCCTATATTGTAGAGAGAACAAATTTATCAATTAGAGTATAACTTAGATCACCTTGAAACAATACCCTTGAAAAGTGTCCAAATAGAACCAATTCAGTGTAGTTATCGTTCCAAATTAGAATTACAATCTTAGTAGATATTCATACATGATTTTTAGATTCCATAAGACCCAATTGAAACCATGGATTTTAACCCATACCAATGAAAAAGTTTCTTTAAAACATTCATATTAAAATTAAAATTACAATCATAGATCCTCAGGGTTCTTGACCTTATGTTGAATGATCCCAAACCCCAACCTCTCCAATTAAATTAATCAAAAGGGAAGATACCAAGGAAGAATCCATGAATGAGGGAGACACAGTTGAAATCCAATGATATTAAAATTGAGTGTAAATGAGAAACTAGTTCAAAAACATTCTAGGGCTTCATACCTTTTGACAGAGAAATACAAGAAATGAATGAATGCTTTCAAAACTCAATCCTTTCTAATATAGTGAGATCAGATAAAATCCAGATAAATATGAGAATCCATTAAAAGCTTCTCCACCACGTTCCTGATATTCTAAGAATTGGACAACCCCAGATGCCCAACACAGTGATTCCAAACATAAGAGAATAGCTTCAGGCTCCTTGGATGTTCATGGGTGACACTATTAATGAGCTAGTAATTAATAATTAGTAAATACATAAAACTAATTCATAATAATATCAATAAAAATTTATCTAATAATATAAATTAATAATGAGTTAATACTAGTTATCTAAATAGTTTTTATTTAATTTATAATCAATAAACAATTAATTAATTAATTATTAGGTAATAATAATTAATAATAATTATAAATAATTACTATTTAGTTTTTTATAATTCATGGTATTAAGTTACACATAATTTGTAACTAATAACTATTACAATTTAAAATTACTATTAATATATATTAATTTTTCAAGTTAAATATTTATTACTATGAAAAATCAATAATTATTTACTTATAATAAATTCAAAAAATATTAATTAGTAATACTATTTATTAATAAATAGATATTATTTAATTTATAATTGATAAGTAATTTATTAATTATTTATTAAGTAATAATTATAATTAATTACTATTTAATTATTTATAATTAGTTGTAATATGTTAAAAATAATTAGTAACTAATAATTATTACAATTAAAATATATTAATTTTCTAAATTCCATATTTATTACTATGAAAATATAAGATAATTATTAACATTAGTTATTTTCGACTATTTTTAATATTTTTTTCTAGATAATTATTTATCATGGTATATATATATTTAAAATAGATAAATAAATAATTATTTAATAATATTTATTTATTTACTTATAATTAATTATAAATAAAAATTATTAATTTCTAATAATTATTTCTAAATAATTAATTTATGAATTTTTTTATTTTTTATTTTGTTATAAATAGAATGAATGAGGGGCTCTCACACCATCTTAAAAATTGTATTTGATAAGGTTTCAGGAGCGTTAATGAATTTTTGGACTACTTTAAAGAAAATAAAAACCTATAACTTTTTGAAATATTTTTTTGTGGAACCAAGAAAAATACCCCCTTCTAAGAAGAGTACCACATGCACGCCTTTTTCTAATGATGTTGAGACATGTATGTGTTTTCTATGGTGATAGAGGGAAACAATGAATAATTTGGATGAATTTGGATGTGGTACAGATGGTTGGCTGAGAGGGGGAGCTCTGTTGTGAGGTGGTGTTTGAATGAGGATGATGAGTTTGGGATTGGGGTTGATGGTGGATATATTTTTTTTTTTAAAATAGGTTAGTATTTATAATTTTTTTAAAAACAGGTTTATAGAAATCACATTCATGCTTCCACATTAGAAAGGAAGCATGAACACACTTCATGCTTTCTACCACACCCTACATGAATCTTGAATGTGGTTCATGTTTCTTAGTTTATTTTTTATATTTTTTATATATTTATTTATGTTTTGAAATATAATATACTTATTAGTTAATAAAATAATTAGTATAATACATTTTTGATAATATACATGTTCATAATACATATTTAACTAATTAAAATATATAACATATAAAAATTAAAGTTAATTAATTAATAAAATTATTTAAATAATTAATAAATATTAAATGAAGACATAAATAATAATAAAGTTATTAATATAATTATCAACTAATAATATAATTAATATAATTAGTAAACATTCATAATATTTTTAATAAAAATAATTATGAATATAATTAATTAATAATAGTTATTAATATCCGTAATTATCTAAATAATTATAATAATTAATAAAGAAAAAACACATAATAGTTTTTGAATTGTCAAAATTGTAAAATTAATTAAATAGTGATTTTATAATTACTTATATTGTTTACTGTATTGTTTTCTATAATCAGTAAGTGTATTAAGAATTAAACTATAAATAATATGATAATTATAATCATTAAATATTAAATATGATGGTAATAATTATTATTAAGTATTAATTATAATTGATAGATTTTAGTTATTTTAATTAATTACTAATTATATAAATTTCTTTGTTAATTGTTAATAAATGAAATATATTATTAGTTATTAATTATTTTAATTTATTACATAATCAATTATTAATAATATTATTAATTAGTAATTTTATATATTTATTAATTATTATTATTATTTATTTAGGTGGATGAGATTACAATGAAAAAAATATCACTCTGGTTTGTATCGTTGTGTCAGATACTCCTCCATACCACAAACTAGTGTGTAGATAATGCATCTATGCCATGCCCGTTGATGTCTATGCTATGGGATATACTCATCCTATGTATCATCTATTACAGTTTCCTCCACATCATCTTTTGTGATATGCGGAAGATCCGAAGACTCCTCTTCCATACCTCATCCTTTTTCGAAGGAAAATGAATGATGGCTAGAACCCTCTCCCATGTGGGAAGAATATAGAGGATGTGTAATGGGTATCTTTTCACTGAAAAAAAATATAGACTCATGTAGGAACTAGTAACCATATAACACTATATAACAATCTAATATAGTAAGTTAATGTGTAACAAAATCACTAAAAAATAATCATGGAACTCTGTAAGAATAAACTGTGGTTGTGGCCCATCTACAATAGAAGATGGATGAATATCTAGATGATCATTATAGACATTCTCCTCATGTTTCATATCATCTTGTGGCATATCCATACAAGGTTTGTGCCCCCATGGAACATTATCTAAGGGCTCAACATCATTTGACAAATCAAGTAAAATCCCATGATAAATCTTAAACATGGTACGAACCATTTCTTCTATTACTCCTTGAAAATAGTCCTATCCAAATGTGATCCCTCTATGGGATCATAGATATGTAGAAGGTGTGTGGTACGCATATCATAAAAAAATATTATGCTTCTATTCATAGTTAATAAAATATCGTTTCAAAGGTATAAAGAGTCATTACTAAGTCATTATGGATTCACCCATTTCACATATGATATAACAATGAGTTTATGCTGCAAAATGGATCATAATATAGTTACTATGATAGATGAATGTTCACTGTGTATGCCCCTATAATCGAGACTCATGAAATATATCCCATATCTCAATATATATCACATGATATATCCTTTATCCAAAGACTCACTTTATTTATATCTTCAGATAATTATGTAAAGGAAAATGTCTAGGTGGTTCTGAAATGGGATGAAAGATGTTAAGATACCTCATAAATCAATCGATATAGCACTACTCAACCATATAGAAATGAATAAGAGGCACCACACATGTTTTTGAAACAAACACCATCATGGTGTAAGACATAAGACTACATATAACAGGTTTGACATATGATATCCATGGAAATTCGAATAATACAAAATAAATATATAATTAATAAAATAAATCACATTCAATAAAAAATAATAATTAAGTATATAATTAATAATCACATACATCATTAGACTGAATACTATTAAACATAAGTCTATAAGTGTGAACATCATGTCTGGAAATATTTGAATGTCTAAGGGTTTGGATCCACCTATAGATAACATTATTTTAGTTATAGTTTCATAATAAAAATTTACAGATTTGACTTTTAAATAATAAGAATGGATATTCATACTATTATCCACATAAATAGTCTTATATAATATCCGTAGTTAATGGTGCGTGAACATGTGGATTGGAGTGAGGGATGCACCCCTATACACATATCTAAATAAGAATAACACATCCTATAATACACATTTTATAGATGTGACTTGTGGTGTATAATACTCTGTATGTATAAGAAATACATGATGTCCCCCAGCAGTATGTCCTTATTTTTTCCAAGTCCTCAAGTAAAGGTAAATACATCATATGAAAAAATTTCATAGAATGATCAATAAAGATCATGCCTCCAATATGTTTCAAAATTTATGTGTGTGAAAATATTATGATAATGATCTTATTAAAATCATTGTCTATATGGGTGAAGTGATCATTTATCCATGGAACGAGTAGTTGAGTTTCGATGATATAAATTCCTTAACCCTTGACCTCAATGCCCAGTATCCTATAAAGTAAATCAAACCAATTAATAATAACTTGTCCAGTCACAACTATACCCTTGATTGAGAGGCCTAACATAATGGATACATCCTTAATAGTAATGGTAGTCTCTCCCTCAGGTATGTGAAAAGTACTTATATTCGACCTTCATATCTCCATAAGTGCAGTGATGAGCTGGTGATCGACAAAGGTGAAAATATATATCACTACACCACAAATCTGTCCACATCAGAGATAAGGGATGAGGAGGGGGTGAAATTATTTTAAAATTAGGATCCCTATACCCAACTTTAGTAGTGATATTTTATTACCATATCATGTTTACAAAGAGTTACTCATGATTTAATCTTACCAGAATGGTGTTGAAACTTCTACATCCACTATTTATATAGTAATGTCCTTAGATTATTTATCAAATAAATATGTTATAGAAATTCCAAACTATAATGATAACCTCGATAAAATATTATAGTAATCTTAAAAATATTTCATATGTTCTAGATTCATCATATTGACAAGACATGAATGTTGTTTGACTATTAAGTTTTGTGGGATCATAATCATTGAGACTTCTTCTCATGAAGTTTAAATTTAGTGATCTCAAGTGAAGGAGATTATGAGGACTGTCCTACCAATAGAAAAACTACATGTGTCATCTGTCATTCATTATTTTTATCCACAAACGTGTGTATTGGTCTCCTGAATTGGGATCATTATAATGTGTACCATTTGATCACATAATTTAATGAAATACAACAACCATGACATTTATGTCTTGATGAAGTATCCTTCACTAGGTGGATCATCTATGGCATGGAATTAATTTAATGAGAAAGACAAGATTTATCACTTTCAAAAGGAAGAAATATCTCAGGTCCAATTGTCCATGATGAAAGTAACATCACTAAATTCATGGTCATGGTATAATAATGTAAGTTCTTCAAGTAAGGTTATAAAACAATAAATCAAGAAAGGATGATGAAACTATGCATACTTCATTATTTATGAGATACCATGAGACAAAGATATTATATTACACGATGTGTGTCTGTAAGAGGGTGTTGTTTCTATGACTAAACATTATCTTCTTATGGGACTTGATGGGTTACTAGACTTTTCTCTTGGTCTATGAGTATCACTCACTAAAATCGTTATATTATCCTAGAGGTTAACACACTAATCATATTCAGAAGTTTGAAAAATTCTATTGAATTTTAGTTTAGGACATGGTTGGACCTATTTTGGGGGTTGGGTAATGTCCATGTTTAAATGATCACAACAAAATAAATAAATAAATTATTGTTAGAGTTTAGAGTAAAGGTTGAATTTATTTGTTCAATGTATTAAAAAGAGTTTTTAGTGAATAAATGTAAATATATTTAACATATAGATTATTAGTTATTCATGGTTTGTTAAATATTTTCAGGAGAAGTGAGTTGAGTATATAACTCATATTTTATAAAGTAATGATATTTGTAATGTAAGTGATAAAGTATCCATAATTTTTATGAAAAGTGTTAAGTGAAATTAGTAATGTTTATGATATTATTTATTATTTCAAACTTATCCTAGGTATAAAGTTAAATTTCAGTAAGTTTAACCTACCTATATAATTTGATAGGATATCACTATTCATGGTAATATTCATACCTTGAATTTGAGAGCCCCTCTATCCTCAATCCTTCTTTCTAGATAGAGAAGAAAATGGTTTGAGACCCTGATCCAAGATATTCCTTCCGAATTAATGGAATAGAGTTTTGATGATCCTCAGTGTGTTGAAGGTGTTTTTTATTATTTATGTTAGCACCCGAAGATTGATAATCAGTGTACCAATAAGCCTTTAGATCATGCATGGATGATCTAGAGGGAAACTGGTTTGGAATTTTTTAGCAGTGTTCCCTGACTACAAGTATAACATGCGATTGAATGAGGTATAATCTGATTTTAATTTTTGTGCTTAATTTATATAACATGAGATACTTAGGTTGTTTACTGAGTCTACGTTATTGGAGATGATGTTTTGACATCGATCTAGTGGTGTTTTTTTATTTCTCCTGGATTACATGTTTCCACCGCATGCTTGGTAACAAAAAATGGTATATGAGAAAATGGGTGTTTGATTAAGTCAAATTAAAATTAATTTTTTAGAAATTCATGTAGATGGAATCACAATAGTCCCAACACCATTGTTGATTCTTCGATTTGAGGTTAAATGGTCAAGTTATGGCCATCTGAAGGCCAAAGAATATATTTTTCATAACAAAAATTAAAAAAATAAATGATGAATAGTAATTAGTGAATACTATTCACATAAAAAATACTACAGTACTATTCATGTGAATTGTAACCGTGTAAATAGTGATTCCAGATTGGGTATATGGTTCAAGTATGATTCATTAAAAAAATTCAAGCACCTGCAATGACATAGATAAAATTATTAAAAGTTATAAAAAAATTTATTTTGGTGAATAATACCCACATGAATAGTACAAAAATAATTATTCATCCACATGAATAGTACCCAAAACCTTAACTTGGAGTTTTTAAATTTCTGGGATGCCTAAAAAAACCTTAAAAAATTACTGGAAAATTTTAAAAAAATTAAGAATTTATTTAAATTAGTTTTGATACTATGTGAATTTTTTTAAATTGAAATTAGTGTCATTTATTTTAATTTATAAAAATTTACCTAAAGTATAGATCTACACAAATTTAATTTAATTATGTGAGTTTAATGTATACTGACTGATCATGATCATATAACGACGAATGAATGTTATGTTTTAATTTATTTATTTATTTAATTTTGTGTAATAATTGTAATAATTAATTAATTAATGATTGTTTGCATATCATTTATCCCCTCATTATATGTATAAGGGTTTCTTTGTCCACAAGTGCTATTCTGTATGCGTATTTTTCATTCTTGAGTACCCCTACTCTACATAGAAGTATTTATGTAAAATGATGTGGTTGAAAGAATGCACTACTCGTGCTGAGACTTGGTGAAGTACCAGATGAGACATGGATTTGTTAGATGAGGTGGGTATAGTAACTTAAGATAGTGTAAAACTCAAGGATATTCTCCTAGGGTCTAGGTCGATATATTATTGATTAATAGATAAACCAGAAGAAAATATATTGATCAAGTCATTTATATTTATTTGTTTATTTATGCATGGTTTATTATATTATAAACATGTTAAGTTTTTATGATTGCATAAAATTAACAATCATGCAAAGATAAAATGAACACACACAGAAAATGCTTACTATTTATATATTGTTCAATTTTGAGTGAAATCACATAGAAAAATAATATTAAATAAAAAATTATTTCATTCTATAATATCAAAAGCTATTACAATATATTAAAACAAATATTAAGTCATGAAATGCATTCCATCACTATAGTTTAAGAAAAGACATAGTAAAAAGTTATTTTTAAACCTAGTTGATGGTACCTCCTCTTATTGGATAATTCTAATAGTATTCATTCACCAATTTAACTAAAATCAGAATAAAATAAAAATCCATATCTATCTTGGTACAAGTTTAGAGGGGAAGAGTTGAGTAACACAAAGCTATGATTTTTAGGAGATGATACTCCACTCAAAAGATTAAGGATCAATGAGTTAATGTGGTTAGATATCCAAAATACTATCTTGAAACTCTCCAAGTAGTTTCATAGACATAAATTTGAAAATAAGGAGTGGTTTTAAGGATCATTTCCACTAGAATACTCAACCGACAGAGTATTCCGAATCTTGTAGTTGAGGGATACTAGGATGTGATAAAATTTTGGGGAATAATTAAGATTAATAAACCAATAATGTCTAATAAATAAAAATAAAGTTAAAATTACAGGTCTACTTATGTTTTATTTTTAAGAAAAATGGCGTGTAATACTATAGAAACCCTTCAATAAATGTTGGACAATGAACACGTCCGTACCAACACTAATTCCCAATTTTAAAACATGATCTTGCACATATTATTAATAGATTAAAGATAATAAAATATGTCAAAGTCCAACTATCTATTTAGGTACATCACCGAGTGAGATATGGTAAGAAGGGATTCTTACATAAGGCCCATGGTAATTCACCAATAGTCAATTTCATTGGGAAACAAGTTATACCCAAAGAACTGATAATAAAACATTTGGAATTGGATGCCAATACCATGATATCTCATCTATTATCTATAGAGAATGAGAAATAAAGTATTTAGATAATTGATAATATTACTAAACTATAATATTGTAAAATATAATATGTTGATATAACTAATTATCTTCTATTCGTTGTATAAAAGTACAATGATTAGATAACGATGTTGGACTTCTATATAAATAAGAAATTATCCGTCATTTTCATTTTATCATCCCACCTTCTAGGTTATACTTATTTAATGATGTGTTATGAGATGAAATGTATGGATGAAAAACTCAAGGAATATCTGACTAAGCTTCACCAGGTAAATAGGGGTTGTAGTGAACTTGATTCCACAAACTTATGGTGAACAAGATTAAAGGAAGGGTTGAAAATACAATGATTGATTTAAAGTTGATGGTGCCTTTACAACATATTTCAAAGAGAAATTATCCAATAACAATACTGTAAACCTGAGGTTATTTTCTTCACATGTGATAAGATAAGTTACTATAAGAGATATTTAAATGAATTAAAAAAGAATAAAGTAGATGATTCAACATTAGATATATTCATCATTGGATTTAATATTTTTATTTTATTTCATGGGTATTAGATACTATATGCATGCTACAATTTTATATCTAAATATAAGAACCAAGGAAATTTATAAACCTTTAGAAATATAAGGTAAATGATCCATGTGGGTTAGAAAGGGAAAATTCCTATGTTATCAATAAGAAACAAATATCTTTATATTGTTCTGTGGATAAATTTTCATTGAACAATTGATTGTATGTGTATTTTCAAAACCATTACCAATATTTTGAGTTTATACATAATGAGACTTAGTTTTATGTTTTAAATAAAGTTGTTGCAGTATACCATACTTAATAAATATTTGAATTAATTATAAGGGTAAGATAAAATTTAATACTCATACCTAGTTGTGGTAAGATAAATATTTTTCAAGAAAACTAAAATTAATTATAAGGGTATACTAAGTATGGTATTTATAAACTTTTGAGAAAAATACTTTCATTATTATTGAAAAACATAGTTATCATGTTTTTGAAAAATAAGCCTTTTTAAATAAAGGTAATCCAAAAATATTTTATAATTAGTTCAGCTAGAGAATATGAAATATTCTAAAAAATAATTTAAAGGTAAATTCACATACCTCATGAGATTCATTTTAATGATTTTAGGAATGTAAAAGTGAAGTGTGGAATGGGCTTGGTAAGAAGACATAAGAAATTATTTAGTCAAGTGTCTTAATTAATAATTTAACCAAGAATTCATTGATTATAAAAATGTGGTGTATATTTATTCTTAAACTCACATTTCCATATTCACATCAGAGTCATGATGTTAGTAAATGGATGATTGATGAAGGGTCTTATAAGAATTCATTGATCATTAAAATATAGTACGAAGCAATTCCTAAATTTAAATTTCCTTATTGAAATGAGATTTATGATTTTGGAAAAGTATGATAAATGATATAACACCCCAAAAATTTGGTTTAAAATAATAATAATCTTGATATCTTGGATAACATGCTACACTGAATTTTAAACGAAGTGTGATATACTATAAAAAATATTATTATTTAAATGTGACCATTATAACATAGTCATTAAACTGGAAGGTATGAATATGAGTAGATTAATTATAAAATAAATCTACAATATTCATAATCAATACTATATTATTGATTAATACTTATTAAATAAGCACTCATTTTTAGCAATGTCATTTTATGCTTCAAAAATGCATTTTCTTCAAAAATGATTTTACTAAACTTTGTACATGGAAATTATAATTAATTTGTACCAATTATAGAAATTTTATTTTATATAATGAATATAATTTTCAAATAAACTTATCAAAATCAACATAGGGTTAAATTTTGGATTTTTTATAAAATTACTGATTTTCAATGAATATTGAAAAATACATTTTTTTCAAATAATCTCATTTCTTTTCATTAAAATAAAGTAATATAAAATTATAATTATGCCTTGGATTTATTTAAATATAATACATTTTATTTATAATAATCTAATTAATTCTATTTTAATTATAAATATTCACGATTTTGACATAAGTTAATTTTAATGTTTAAAAACACATTTTTCTAAAAAATATTATTCTTTACATTTTATGCATTTACATTAAAATTAATTCCTGAAAAATCTTTAAATTTAATCATGAAAAATGGTTACCATATTTGGAATATTTAGGATTCATTTTTAATAATAGGTCCCTTTAATTTTTGGTCATTATGAATTGTAATTGTGGTAAATATTTGTCACCTTAGTAAGAGTAAAATGGGTAAAATAGGGTTAAAACCATGAAATAAGGTCACAAAATCAACCTAAATAGTTTAATTAATTTCATTTTATGGGATAAATTCGACCTTATCCATATGAAATTCAGACATATAGAGTTTTGGTGTGATTTTCTATTGATAATGGCTTTTATATTATTTTAAGTAAAGAAAATTCCAAAATGCTACTCTCTTAACATTAATATCTATAATCTTTTCAATAACATAAAAGAGGATAAGTTCAGTTATAATTTTTTATTTTAAATATTAATTAATAATTTTAATCATATTAATTTTTTTTAGTTTTAGTGATGAAATAATTACCTTAAATTACTACACAACGCCAACACAGTGCTTATGCATGTAGTAGAAAAATCATGTAAATGATTTTAAAAACTAAAAAAGTAATATTTTTTTTGTGAGTTATAGTGAAACAAAAATTTTATATATGAATATAACATATTATGGATGTGTTAAGGGTTAATATTAAAATTTTAATTTCTATATTTATTTCATTAATGTTAAATTAAATGAATTACTTTAAAAATGACATTAATGATATTTTATGAAAAATAATATTTCATTAAATTATTTAAAACCATAAAAATCATAAAAGAGTAGAATTAGGATAATAAATGGTCTAAAATATTATACCCTGACCATTTATGAGAAATTTTTTAACTTTTAATTAAAATTATATGCCTTTAATATTGCAAAAGTCATTATCATAATTAAGGTTAAAAAAAGTCATTGAAGGGGTTAAACCAAAATATAATGGTTAAAATGACCTAAAAACTCACATAAAAAAATATTTTAGTTATATTTATATATTTACCTTATATCCTAAGAATATGAATCATTTTGGATCCTTTTTCCCAATAATGATTCTTAACAATATTTTAAAACTTTGAAAAATTATAAGTGTGCCACTCACCTCAATTATAAAAGTCAACCTCCTCCCCTCATTTATTTAAACCTATTGAGCTATTTATCTTGAAAAAACTATTATAAAATCTATCTCCTAAATTTTTATACAATTTATATAGGTAATAGTCTTCCAAAACACCAACCCAAGGGTCCTTATGAAGATATCTAAAGGAAGTCTAACAAAGAAGAGGTTATCATCTTTACCGATTTTTTCAAGAATATTTATTCTTATACTTACTTTAAATATATTTAAATCATTTTAAAATAATTTTTAAATTATCATAAATATAAATATATATAATTATGATTATTTTAAAACAATATTCTCCCCATTTACTTCTTATAAAAACTGAAAATTGCGCTTGTGCGTACATACGAATTACGGTCTTCATATAACAGTGTGATTCGTTTATCATCACAATTTTTTAGATGGTTATAAAGATGGAAATAATGAGTATATTTTATATTTATTGAATAATTATAGTATGGAAATATAATATATCATTTACCTTCTTACCTTTTCACCTATTGGAAAATGATAATTTTGCTCACGCGTACGTGTGGATCACCACCTCCACGATAAAATGTGATTTATTTTATTTCTTATTTACATGGATGGTAACAAAGATATAATTAATATATATATATATATATATATATATTATAATTATTATATAAATTTAAATTATTATTTACCTTTATTTCATTCTATATATCAAAAAGTAAAAACAGTATTCATGTGTACGTACAACCTATCGTCTCTATGAACGGTGTAATTTATTATTATATATTCACATTTAGTGGATGATTATAAATATGTATAGAATAAATATATATGATATTTATATAATGATTATAATCAAATAGATGTTGAGACCTTTATAAAAGTAAAAATATTGGAATTTTCATACCAAATCTTCCATGAAAAATAAAACACTTAACCCTCATAAACGATGATTTTAAAGTAATTATTATTAAATGGGAATTGAATTATTACAACATAATCAAATATGATATTATAATTTTTATAATTATTATTTTTTATAATTATAAAAAATTTAAATTTATTATATATGTGTAATTCCCTGACCCTAAATACCCAGAGTCGGTGCATTATTACATAACATTAGCATGATCACAAAGGATCAAGTCTCGAAAGACCTATTAGTTTTGTAGTCTTGGAAACACTATATATATTCATAAGCCTTATATTAAATCATAAGGTAAAAAAACTACAACAACATCTTGTCTTCATATCCCCTCATACTATCCCTATAGGTCATTCATAAATTACTTCTTCATAATCCTAGGAAAATAAAACATTGAAAGGGGTGAGCTCAGGTGCTCAGTAAGGATAACATTATAGCAAAAGCTTTCATAGATAAGCATAAACACTTAAGGCAATTTATAACTAAAAAAAAGCCTTTTAAACATGAACTTTAGCATAAAATGGAAAAGTTAAAATGAAATAATGCCATTTACTTACTCACATGGATATTCTACTAGTCGAATGATCACATGCAATATCAATAACCACTTTCATAATGATGGGATGCATAATTCCTGACTATCATAACCACATAGCCAAGGCCTCGTGCCAAGACTACAAATAAGATTTTGCCAAGGCCTTGTGTCAAGACACTAGTTTGTCTCATGAGACCTACCGATGCATCGAGGAGCTATAGCAGGCTCCACCCGTCACTTACTAAGTCCAATGCATTCCCATATTAAAAGGTTTAAACATAACATAAACATTCGTATTAAAACTAGAATATGAAATGTCAATACTCCATAAACCATGAATGGTATAAAAGTAGCACATCCACAGTCAAACAAAACTCATTCGATACAATATGGAAGATTGTATTGTATCACATTTACCTCAATCAAGAATAATGAAGGATATTGACATAGATGAAAATAATCATCAAAACTATTTGAGAGAAATATCCCCCTTTTCTTGAAATCATTAAAAGTCACACTATTTGTCAAGAAGCCATTTAAAAATAGATTTTTGAATCAAAGTGTCCCATACCACTTTGAAACTTTTTAAAAGGAGTTTTAATTTCTAAACTTTAATGTCCATATAAATAAATCCTTAAAACCATTTTTAAAACATGGTCATTAATTAACAAGATTTAGATGAATAAGTATTTAAAACATTTTAAAAAGGTATTTTAGTTAGAGATTATAACCAAAAGAGAGACACTTGAATAGATATAATTGAGGTAATAAAAACATTTTAATATCATGAGAATAAATTAATTCATGATATACTATGTCAAAGTACATAATATACACCATATAAAAGTGATTTTGTGTATAACAACGAAGAAGTCTCAATGGAATGTAAATTGAGATGAAATCTCTCATAAAGGCCGTATCCTTAGGTTAAGGATAAATCAACGACATAGTTATGTGTGACAAATATCAATACACTAAATATGATTGGATATTCAGTGTAAAACTATCAAAGGATATTCACACATATTCTTGTAAAAACAACACCAACGAATTAGATGTTTAACTCAACAAATGGTGAATGAGTTAAAATTACTCTTATCAAATTCATATCAATGACTTGAGAATTATCAATGGAGTTATTATGTGTATCAAAAGTATATCTATAGTAAGGGGAGTGGAAATTATGACATAATCAAATGAATAGTGATTCCACACATAATCTTGGGGTAAAATAATCAATGGAGTTTGCGTAAAGCCGAATAAATGGAAATTGAAATTTCAAATTCCCTTATCGATTTGGTAACTTATGAAACATACACCCATGAAAGAAGGATCATAAAATGATGATTTAAATACCCATAAATGATAGTATAATACACAATGAATACAATTATGGGTAGTACACATACACCACATGCAATAATTAAGTGGTGAACAATGGAATTCTCACGAAATTAAAAGTGAGATAAGAAACCCCTTACTTTGTACTTTTTCCTTGGTCGACGGTAGTTTAACGTCTTTTATAATGGTGAAATAATTATTATTGAATTATACAAGAATAATTTACTTTAATATGATATGATATATGATCTTTTAACATTGATTTGTTAATAATATCTTAGAATTATCATCATTTTGGGTGTTAACAGGTTCATTTTACTTTATATTCATTGTTATGTGATCCATATTCTTTATTAATGGGATATATATTATTCTTATCCAGAATTATATCAAGTCCTTAGATACTATTTTTAAATCATAAAATTATAATTATACTTGCATGGATATGATGGAGAATGAATCTCATCGCGTTCGTGGAGACGGTAGTCCGTACGTACGCACGAGCGACAATATCATTCTTTTGATATTAAAATAATATATAATTGGATGGTATATCATATATAAAAAATCATTATCATGTTATATTTATTATTTACATGAGTTACACATCATTATTATACCCATTCAAATAATAATATATTGAATAACAATTACACCACGACGTGGAGACGGTAAGCCGTACGTACGCACGTATGGTGACATGTTATTCAAAGGATGGATAGGATAATGAATATGGTTGTACCATATTTATAATAACATCACAGTATATATATGATAATAGAGTTATTATTTTATAATAGTAATAACAATGAAAGAAGAAGTGGAAGAAGAAAGGAACTTGAAAATGGGTGGTGAAAACATTACCTCTTCTTCGGCTTCTTCTTTTTGATTTGATCAAAAGGGCTCCTTAGGTTGGATTTCTGATCAAACTAAGGCCTCTAGGTTGTAGTGAGGGAAGTTTAGAGAGTATGTGGGCAGGTTTTGGCCGAACCAAAAGGCTTTGAAGGTGTGAATAAATGATAAGTAGGAGTGCCCTTTTATAAGAGGGGTGAGGGGCACCTTTGGAAAAGCTAGAAATATTAATTTATTATAAATTCATATTCGGTTTCTAATGGATCCAAAGTTGATTATTCAAAGGATAAGGTGGGGATAGGTCGAAAACCATTCATCCAATAGAATTTAGACAGGTTTGGGTCATTATAGTAACCTTATCTTTAAGTATTAACTATAAGTTAATTAGTTTCACTTTTACAATGTCTCTTTGTATTTTTATATTATATGGTTAATAAACTTACCATATACATCCAAGAGACCCCAAATTGGTCCATTAATGATGAACCTATCATGATATAAGTCTCTTGGCCGAACCTTAGATTTTAAAGAATTTAATATCAATTAATAATATAATATTTGTTTTAAAAACTCTTTTATGTAAATTTTGACACTATTCAATAGTTGATTTTTGTGAAACACATAACAGAATGATTACGTCAAAAAAAGTTAATTAAATCAATACGAATATGTCATATTAACCATGAAAATTAGTTTAATTCAATAAAATTCTCAAATTATATTTATTTGGGTATTTATAATATCAATTATTCTAATTGTTCACTATTATGGTAATTACTGCATCATCATTGTGTCATAAATATATTAACTTATTTAATGTTTAAAAATTATAAATAAAATAGAATTACGTAGGAAATCTTATTATCTTTCTAATTAATATTTAAAATCTAATTTATCATATGTATAACCCTATATTAAAAATGTTTTAGTAAATAATATTTGATTTTAACTCTTTTAACTCTTCTTTGAATTAAATAATAATAAATGTCCTAATCTAATCCAAGTGGACCTAAATGATAATATTTTATTCCTAAGGTTGTTTTTGGTCGAGATACACTTGTCCAATAGAATTAGGACATGTGTTTGGGTAATATTAATATCATTTTTACCCTTAATTATCCTATTTACTTTTAACCGTGGTAAATAAAAGTAAAAAGTTACTATTCACCAAAAATTATTTTCATCTCATTGAACCACATTTTACTTCTTGATATTAACCGTGTCTCTCAGATTTTCGAAATTACATTTACAGAAGAGGTAAAATTATGTTTTATGAAAAATTCAGTTTTTTAACTACCACTTAGTAGTTTCACTATTCGTCAAAAATTGAAGTTTTTCAGAACAATGCCAAAATTTAACCCTAATCTATAATTGATATTCCAAATTCAAAAATGATTTCTATTTTACAAAATTCTAAACATATAAGTTGCATTAATTAATTTTATAATTAATTCCCGCTGTCACAACAAATAGCGTGTTTTTAAGAAACAATATATATCAAAAGATTGACAATTGTTTATGTCTGGTTTAAATATGAAATTATGTTCAATGACCCACATTGTATTACATGGTAAAAATATATTCTAAATATAATTTAAAACCACTCAAATTCATAATTTATCACTATTAATTATTTTTATTAAAAAGTTGTTTTTAATTAAAATTTAGTAATTTTCACTATTCATCAAAATATGAAAGTTATCAGAGAAGTACCAAAATTTCACCCTAGGATAAATTTGATATTCCGAATCCAAAAATGAAGTCCATTTTGAGAGATAGAATTTATAAAATTTCAAAAAGTAGGTATTACTATTCATAACGGCTAGTTTGATTGGTTGTGGTGTGTTAGAATCTCGAAGTTGCGTACAATGCACGCCATTGCATTATTCGAAGGGAAACATACCATGGAAGCTTGGGGTGTTACATTATCCCCTCATTCAATAAACTGCGTCCTCGCAATTTTTAAAATTGTGCTTGGGAATATAATGGAAAGTCCCACATCAGAAAAGAGTCAATAAAACTATCACTTTAAAAGAAAGAAAGAGAGGTATAAAGGTCAACCAAGATAACCCATACTCGGATTCCATGTAGGAAAACATGGATATAGATGATAAACTAAGTGTCAAGTTCTGATGGAGAGGGATAGAAATCATGATCAGGAGAAAGTTAACAATAAGAAAACCACAAACTTGTGTTGGGACAAACAACCATTAGTCTCCTAGTAGGAAAGTAAACGGACAAAATTTTTTTGTTTTAAGTTTCATTACATAAGGATGAGGAATTAATTTATGATATTGACTAAGAATATAAAGATATATACTTACTTTTAATTAGAGTTTCATTCTTTAATAAATTTCCACCACTAACTCATTTTTTTTAAAAGATGATTATTCAAGAAGACTTGGTCACACTAGAAGGGCTAGAATAAACTTCTATAGAATCACATGATCCATGAAGGATAAACTATATATTTACATTGTCTTTTGAGAGAAATAAACACTAATCTTAATTTCTAAAACTAAACCAACAATATCCCAAAGTTAAATAAATACCATTCAATAATCAATTGTCCTTAGAATCCTTTAATATAATCAAAACTAATATTGAAAACCAAAACTTTTTAAGAATGTAGTCTTCCATGTTAAATTGTATCTCCAAATGACATTAATTACTCTTAAAGTCACATACTTAAAAGTAATTAACCTAATCATTTCAATAAATAACCCAAATCATTATAAATCCACAATAAAAACATAGATAAAAATCCACCATTACTCCTCTAATGACATCCCATAGTATTCTATTTTCCTTGGACATATAGTGTTCCCAACAAAGTGAACATCTTCCAAAATAACATTTATCACTTAATCGCCAAATCATTTTCCTATACTAAGGGTATTCATTTGATAAGACATAAGAACCCAAATCAACATATTATTGATCAATAAAATCATTTAACTAAAAAAAATAGTCACACTAACCAGGGACTTCACGTAGTCCAGTGGTAGGCGATAAATCCCAATCGCACTTTGGTTGTGGGTTTGATTCCCACAGATTTGTCCGACATGACGGGTTGTCACACGGTCTACGTGTTGTCCTTTTTCAAAAACTATATTTTATAATATTACCAAAATGAGATAAATTACTCAAAATAATATAATTTAACCACAAATGTTATATCATACCTTGCATTTTCATCCAAAATTATAATAACTTATAATTATCTCAAAACCCAATGATCATATAAAACCAAATGGTTATTTATACCAATATCCACAAGATAAGAGACAATTATTCCTCAAATATCATTCTCACATGGCAAACTACGGGGTTACAAATACAAGAGAAAATTATTCCAAAGTAAACCCATCAACAAGTAGTGATAATACTTTTTAAACATTTCTCCAACCATTTATTTCCACATAGCTTCTTCTTTGACCAAGAAAATATCCTATAGAATAGGACATTCACTTGGGTAATGGCCAGGTCCCCTACATTTACGGCAAATGACTATAAATGGACTCTTGGGACCATTTTTATCTTCTTCCATAGTACTCTTAATTTTTCTTCAGCAATTCTTCACTTTATGCCCTTCCTTCCCGCACGTAAAGCATTTCGTTGTCCCATTGAGACACTTTCCTGGGTGTCTCCTTCCACATTTCCTGCATGATGAAAATTGAGGGTTCTTTTCTGCATGGTCTCCATTGCTGTAGCTCTTATCATTCATCACTTTTCTCTTCCTTATTGAGTCTGGGAGTTGGTTAATATATATGTTGTTGATCATATTTTTGGAAAACTGATTTGGCATAAAGATGATATCTTTTACGCCTATCAACATTCCATTTTGTTGCTCATTGCCACCACCATTCCCACTTTGTACATCATTCTCAAAGTCACTATGAATTCCTTGGAATCCAGCTATTGACTAAAACCAGAAAGCATTGTGTGAGTAACAGTAGTCGTAAAATCATTTAGAGATTAAAATGTCACCATATTCTCAATTTGAAACATATTAAGATTAACCAAGGTCATTTACTCTCATCTTATATATATATTACTTAAATCGGTTTGTAAAGAAAATGTAAATTATCCTAAGCATATCCCCCGGGAGTGTCGTAACAAAGAGTGCAACAAGGCCCGTTGTCGTGCACCAGTTCCCGTTCGAGTCTAACTCAAAGCGGTGTTTTCGGGTTTTACCCCTAGGTACATCTGTGCCAGAGCCGCCTCTACCTGCTCGTATCCAGACAGGGATGTATTGCTCGGAAAACTCACAAAATCTCTACAATACCAAAATTATAGGAAGTTCTTCTATACTAAACCTCAAAGTTCATCTTAGGTCTACGTGCTCTAATTAGAGTTTTTCTAAATCTTACTTCCAAGGTTTGTACTAAACCTCCCTCTGATACCAAATGTAACGCCCCGACCCTAAATACCCAGAGTCAGTGCATTATTACATAACATTGGCATGATCACAAAGGATCAAGTCTCTAAAGACCGATTAGTTTAGTAGTATTGGAAACACTAGATATATTCATAAGCCTTATATTACATCATAAGGTAAAAAACTACAACAACATCTTGTCTTCATATCCCCTCATACTATCCCTGCAGGTCATTCATAAATTACTTCTTCATAATCCTGGGAAAATAAAACATTGAAAGGGGTGAGCTCAGGTGCTCAGTAAGGATAACATTATAGCAGAAGCTTTCATAGATAAGCATAAACACTTAAGGAAATTTATAACTAAAACAAAAGCCTTTTAAACATGAACTTTAGCATAAAATGGAAAAGTTAAAATGAAATAATGCCATTTACTTACTCACATGGATATTCTACTAGTCGAATGATCACATGCAATATCAATAACCACTTTCATAATGATGGGATGCATAATTCCAGACTATCATAACCACATACCCAAGGCCTCGTGCCAAGACTACAAATAAGATTTTGCCAAGGCCTTGTGCGAAGACACTAGTTTGTCTCATGAGACCTACCGATTCATCGAGGAGCTATAGCGGGATCCACCCATCACTTACTAAGTCCAATGCATTCCCGTATGAAAAGGGTTAAACATAACATAAACATTCGTATTAAAACTAGAATATGAAATGTCAATACTCCATAAACCATGAATGGTATAAAAGTAGCACATCCACAGTCAAACAAAACTAATTCGATACAATATGGAAGATTGTATTGTATCACATTTACCTCAATCAAGAATAATGAAGGATGTTGACATAGATGAAAATAATCATCAAAACTATTTGAGAGAAATATCCCCCATTTCTTGAAATCATTAAAAGTCACACTATTTTTCAAGAAGCCATTTAAAAATAGATTTTTGAATCAAAGTGTCCCATACCATTTTGAAACTTTTTAAAAGGAGTTTTAATTTCTAAACTTTAATGTCCATATAAATAAATCCTTAAAACCATTTTTAAAACATGGTCATTAATGAGTAAGATTTAGATGAATAAGTCTTTAAAACATTTAAAAAAGGTATTTTAGTTAGAGATTCTAACCAAAAGAGAGACACTTGAATAGAAATAATTGAGGTAATAAAAACATTTTAATATCATGAGAATAAAGGAATTCATGATATACTATGTCAAAGTACATTATATACACCATATAAAAGTGATTTGGCGTATAACAACGAAGAAGTATCAATGGAATGTAAATTGAGATGAAATCTCTCATAAAGGCCGTATCCTTAGGTTAAGGACAAATCAACAACATAGTTATCTGTGACAAATATAAATACACTAAATATTATTGGATATTCAGTGTAAAACAATCAAAGGATATTCACACATATTCTTGTAAAAACAACACCAACGAATTAGATGTTTAACTCAACAAATGGTGAATGAGTTAAAATTACTCTTATCAAATTCATATCAATGACTTGAGAATTATCAATGGAGTGATTATGTGTATCAAAAGTATATCCACAGGAAGGGGAGTGGAAATTATGACATAATCAAATGAATAGTGATTCCACACATAATCTTGGGGTAAAATAATCAATGGAGTTTGCGTAAAGCCGAATAAATGGAAATTGAAATTTCAAATTCCCTTATCGATTTGGTAACTTATGAAACATACAACCATGAAAGAAGGATCATAAAATGATGATGTAAATACCCATAAATTAAATTATAATACAAAATGAATTCAATTATGGGTAGTACACATACACCACATGCAATAATTAAGTGGTGAACAATGGAATTCTCACGAAATTAAAAGTGAGATAAGAAACCCCTTACTTTGTACTTTTTCCTTGGTCGACGGTAGGTTAACCTCCTGTATAATGGTGAAATAATTTTTATTGAATTATACAAGAATCATTTACTTTAATATGATATCATATATGATCTTTTAACATTGATTTGTTATTAATATCTTAGAATTATTGTCATTTCGGGTGTTAACGGGTTCATTTTACTTTATATTCTTTGTTATGTGATCCATATTCTTTATTTATGGGATGTATATTATTCATATACATAATGATATAAAGTCCTTAGATACTATTTTTAAATCATTAAATTATAATTATACTTGCATGGATATGATGGAGAATGAATCTCATTGCGTTCGTGGAGACGGTAGTCCGTACGTACGCACGAGCAACAATATCATTATTTTGATATTAAAATAATATATAATTGGATGGTATATCATATATACAGAATAATTATCATGTTACATTTATTATTTACATGAGTTACACATCATTATTATACCCATTTAAATAATAATATATTGAATAACAATTACACCACAACGTGGAGACGGTAAGTCGTACGTACGCACGTATGGTGACATGCTATTCAAAGGATGGATAGAATAATGAATATGGTTGTAACATATTTATAATAACATCATAGTATATATATGATACTGGATTTATTATTTTATAATGGTAATAACAAAGAAATAAGAAGTGGAAGAAGAAAGGAACTTGAAAAGTGGTGGTGAAAACATTACCTCTTCTTCGGCTTCTTCCTTTTGATTTGATCAAAAGGGCTCCTTAGGTTGGATTTATTATCAAACTAAGGCCTCTAGGTTGTAGTGAGGGAAGTTGAGAGAGTATTTGGGCAGAGTTTGGCCGAACCAAAAGGCTTTGAAGGTGTGAAGAAATGAGAATGAGGAGTGCCCTTTTATAAGAGGGGTGAGGGGCACCTTTGGAAAAGCTAGAAATATTAATTTATAATAAATTCATATTCGGTTTATAATGGATCAAAAGTTTATTATTCAAAGGATAAGGTGGGGATAGGTAGAAAAACATTCATCAAATAGAATTTATACATGTTTGGGTCATTATATTAACCTTATCTTTAAGTATTAACTCTAAGTTAATTAGTTTCACTTTTACAATGTCTCTTTGTATTTTTATATTATATGGTTAATAAACTTAGCATATACATCCAAGCGACCCCTAATTGGTCCATTAATGATGAACCTATCATTATATAATTCTATTGGACGATCCTTAGATTTTTAGGAATTTAATACCAATTAATAATATAATATTTGTTTTAAAAACTCTTTTATGTCAATTTTGAAACTATTCAATAGTTTATTTTTGTGAAACACATAACAGAATGATTACTTATAAAAACATTAATTAAATCAATCCTAATATGTCATATTAACCTTGAAAATTAGTTTAATTCAATAAAAGTCTCAAATTATATTTATTTGGGTATTTATAATATCAATTATTCTAATTGTTCACTATTATGGTAATTACTGCATCATCATTGTGTCATAAATATATTAACTTATTTAATATTTAAAAATTATAAATAAAATATAATTATGTATGAAATATTATTAGCTTTCTAATGAATATTTACAATCGAATTTATCTTATGTATAACCCTATATTAAAAATGTTTTAGTAAATAAACTTTGATTTTAACTCTTTTAAGTCTTCTTTGAATTAAATAATAATAAATGTCCTAATCTAATCCAAGTGGACCTAAATGATAATATTTTATTTCTAAGGTTTTTTTTGGTCGAGATAAATTTGTCCAATAGAATTAGGACATGTTTTAGGGTAATATTAATATCATTTTTACCCTTAATTACCCTATTTACTTTTAACCATGGTAAATAAAAGTAAAAAGTTACTATTCACCAAAAATTATTTTCATCTCATTGAACCACATTTTACTTCTTGATATTAACCGTGTCTCTCGGATTTTTGAAATTTCATTCACAGAAGCGGTAAAATTAAGTTTTATGAAAAATTCAGTTTTTTAACTACCACTTAGTAGTTTCACTATTCATCAAAAATTGAAGTTTTTCAGAACAATGCCAAAATTTCACCCTAAGCTATAATTGACATTCCAAATTTAAAAATGATGTCTATTTTACAAAATTATAAACATATAAGTTTCATTAATTAATTTTATAATTAATTCCCGCTGTCACAACAAATAGCGTGTTTTTAAGAAACAATATATATCAAAACATTGACAATTGTTTATGTCTGGTTTAAGTGTGAAATTATGTTCAATGACCCGCATTGTATTACATGGTAAAAATATATTCTAAATATACTTTAAAACCACTCAAATTCAGAATTTATCACTATTAAATTTTTTTATTAAAAAGGTTGTTTTTAATTAAAATTTAGTAATTTTCACTATTCATCAAAATATGAAAGTTATCTGAAAAGTACCAAAATTTCACCCTAAGATAAATTATATATTCCGAATCCAAATATGAAGTCAATTTTGAGAGATAGAATTTATAAAATTTCAAAAAGTAATTATTACTATTCATAACGGCTAGTTTGATTGGTTGTGGTGTGTTAGAATCTCGAAGTTGCGTACAATGCACGCCATTGCATTATTCGAAGGGAAACGTACCGTGGAAGCTTGGGGTGTTACAATATGAGGTTGAAATCACTTACGAATAAAGTCGTACCCATGGTAAGGAGTTTCTTAACTCAGTTTTCATTAATTGAGGCATACTTCTACTTTATTAACTATGCTATTCCATGATTTCTTTTGAAATGACCTCTAATTGTATTATTATTTTTATATCCACTTATTTTTTATGGGTTTTAATTTTTCACACATAATCATTTAATTGATTAATTATCAATTCAATGAAACGATATTTGAAAGAGATTTCTTAACTAAATTTCCAATCATTAATTTATACTTTGACTTCATTGAATATGTTATTCCATGATTATGTGTGAAATGACCTTGATTTTATTATTTTCTATTTCCACTTATTTTGAGATGATTTAAATTAGTCACAAAAAATCACTTCATTAATTAATTCTTATATAAATAGTAAAATCTTTATAGTGGATTATTTCACAATCTCATCCTTGTTCGATATTGTTATGTTTAAGTTTACATTGAGGGAATTTATATGATATTTATATCTTTAACCCCATATATTTCCTTAACATTTTGTTATTTATTTAGATTACAAGTTTTCCTTTAATTTTATTATTTTTTAGCAGTAAAGAGACCAAAATAATGTTTTTAAAGAAAACTAACTTTATTTTCTATTCAGTAGAGAATCATTTTCTTCCATGTCCATTTTTTTCCAAATTATTATTCGAAAATAATTTTTATATATAAATTAATTATTAAGGACATTTTAAGTAATACTTGACATTTTTCAATGTTTGAAATGAATGTTTCTATTTTTTTTGAAAGGGTAATTTCCCAATTTCTTTATAAAAAGTCAAAAGGATTGCTTCTTTTTAATATATATGAAGTTAATGGATTTTCTCATTTCCGTAACCATTTTAGGATGTTTAAATTATTATATAAGTTTTCAATTATTTTTTAAAATTAAAACATTAAAAAAAACATATTTTGATGGTTCTCGTATATTTTATTTTATTATTAAAGGACCTGAATTTATTTCAAAACTAATATTTCTAATGAATTAATAGTCATATTTTATCTCTTATTAATTTTTTTATTATTAACTGTCTCTTGAAACATTCATTTTCTTATGACTATATTTCAGTGGAAATTACATTTCTTTTAAATATAAATATTCTTTGTATCATGTATATTATTATTTCCTAAATTGTATATGATTTCTATATAGAGTGTTTTGATATGAAAGTTATTATGTTTACTGGGGTATAGTCTTTTGATATCATCTTTTATAATACTCCGGATGACATATGATCATGTTAAATTTGTTTATTAGGGAAAATATTAACTTTTCATATACATGGTTTTTTAATAAGAATGTTTATTTTGATTATGTATTTAATTATTATTCACCCATTTCATATGATGAATGAATTGGGCTTATTATGTGACATGCATGACACTTTATTTCCCCTCAACGCATCTGTAGGTCTCATGATACATACTTGTTTTTGTATTTGGATAAGGCCATTCCCATTTATGTAAGATATTTTACCTTGAGAAATTGATGATAATTTTATAATGTTTTACATTATGAATTCTATAATTATGAAATCAGTTATTTATTTCTATGTGATTTTTTGAATAGCTATGATATTAATGTATAAGTTTTAAGCTCATGAGATTATTTATATGCTATTATTAGATCATCCTTTTTTTTAAAATATTATTCTTCATTCTCAATTTATTGATTAAATGATATTTGTTTTTAGTTATTTACCTTTTCTTATTAATCAAGCCTTTGTTAATCATGATAGATTATATTGTACATGAACCATACTGAGTATTCAATCCCACTCTTATTTTGTTTTATTTCCCTAGAACATAAATAATGAATCTTTGAATGAGTTCAAGGTTCTAGAATATTTATTTTTACTATGTTTTATATTTAATTTCCAATATATTATGGGAAACATGTTGGTATTTAGTTTTCCTAGACTAAGAAACTATTCAATCCTTTATTATATGATCACTTGTATTAAGTGTTGATGTAACAAAGTAACCACTGACTCTAGGATAATGAAGTTCGAGGATGTTACAATTGATATCATATGAAGGTTTAATAGAAACCTTGGGAACTGTATTTAGGAAAACATATATTATTGAACATAAACCTATGATTAAGTTTTATTAAATATTTAATTATAGAATAATATCCTAAAATATTTGGTAAGGTAGAAATTATGTGGTTTCCCCAGAAATACAACCTTGTCTGGATGCTATATGCGGATGTGGTTTTTGAATAGATGCATATAAGGATACTAACCTCAAATGATGTTGGTCAAATATATCTTAGCAATAATTCTATTTCATGGTGAGTGAACCCTTACTAAACACCTATCTTTACACTCTTAGGGGGTATTCTTAGGTTAACTCATATTTCAATTTTGTGTCATTCGGAAGGATTTGAATATATAATAACCAATGATGAACTTGGTTAAACCAAAAGTGTCATAGATTGGAAATAAGTTTTTATGATTTATACATTCTATAAATGATTTTCCATGATCTATCACTATGATTATTGTTTCTTACACTATGGTTTCTGGTTTTAAACAATGTCTGGAACAAGAAGGATTCATAGTAATGGTGAATGTGACAAATAATGGAATGATTTTCCTCATGATGAACTAAATAAAATATAAACTTGAAGGATAATCCTTGAGATTATTCATAATCATAAATCGTGATATATGATTAAAAATGTAATATTTTGAAATTTATTAACATATAAAAGAACATATATATGGATTTTCAAGGAAATTTAGGTGAGAAGAACCACAATAAGAAAAGGATTAAATATCCTACATGTCAAGAATGTAAAAATAGACACTTAGGGAAATTTATTACAAGAATATAAATATATTTTTCAAGTAAAGAAAGGGGGAATCACGCAATAAACTTCCCATTGAAAAGTTCATAGGATGAAATATTTGGATAAGGATTAGAAAGGCCATGTAAATAAAGGATTAGGAAATTCATATTCTATATATCTAAAGATAATGAATCTACGAGTAACATATAAAAGGTATGAATTATTTTAACAATTACCCTTAAAATAAAATATGATTAGATTTAATTTCAGATAATTTGATATATTATCTTTATTTCTAATTATCGGAAGTATTATGGAATAATAAAATATAGCATTTTTAAAAGTTTATACCTAAGTATTTAGTTTTAAAAATTATTATGTATTGGTATTTATTAATGGTATTTGGACATCAAAGGATTATTATAAGTGTATTTAATGTAATTAAGGTGTATAGTAGGGTTAAAATATATGAATTTTGGGAATATCTGTTGAAATAAATTGATTACTTTAATGGTTAATATTATTTTTGATGTTGTGGTAATTATGGGTTATTAAAATTAAGGAACATATATTTTATCATATAGATAACTATGAGATTGTAAAGTGATTTGGTGAATAAGTGATTAAATTTATTTCAGAATTAGTTCATTATATTTTTGGGGAGAAATATATTGTTAAGGTAAATAGAATATAATTTTCTAGGATGGTATTTTATTTTAGGTATAATGATTAAGTTAAATCATAGAAGCATATATGTTTTTAGTGTTTTTCTATTTGTTATTAGTATGTTTTAAGAAAATATTTGATCAAGGTATTCACATTTTGTTATATAACATTAAGATATACTTTATGTTTTTTTGGGGATTAACGGTAATTTTACTTTGAAAATTTATTGACATTCATTCTAATTTTTTTAGTTTTGAATTTGGTCAGACATATTTTGGAGGATTCAAAAGTTTAACTATCTATGAAATAGATTAAGATGAACTTTGGGTGTTAATGTATTATATTTATCTCTATTGTGTAACTTGTGACAAAGTTTTGGTTTTGTTAAATACTTAGGGAAATAATGAATGAATTTTCATTCTTTTATGTATCTTATTTCCTATTAAAATTTAATTTTTTTAATTTAAGAATGAAAAATTCATCTTCAATATTAATTTATTGGAATAATAAATAAATTGTAAATTCATCAAAGCATAACCAAAGGATGCAATTGTGATTATGAAATGAAAAAACAATCAATTTAGTTTAATTTATCATGTTCTATATCTTTATTATAAAATAATACATCAAATTTTGGAAATGGATCCTAAAATAAAAATGTTACCATTTTACCTTAATATTCGATGAATTGATTGTCTTTCCACCCCATACTAGTTTATTATTTTTTGTTCATTAACATTCTCATGACCACATTCTCTATCAATATATATTATTCCTTGGATGATATATTATCCTCCATTTATATATTTTATCACCCTAATAATGTTTTCCTTATTTGGGAAACTGGTTAAATATCATTTCAGAAAATATTTATCATTCTCACTTCCCCTTTTTAGAATAATTTTTATTATCCCAGTCTACGATGTGTGTTTTCAATAAATGTGTTAAAAAATATTGAATATTTGATGACTGAGATAAAATTTATAGGTAACAATTAATTTAAGGTAGGGGAGAATTTAACACCCCATTTTTTTAAAATAATAATAATCTTGATAGCTTTCTTAATATGCAATTATGAGCTTTTAAACAACTGTGATATACTATAAAACATATTATAATTTAAATTTGAGAAATATAACCTATTCATTAGATTAGAGAGTATAAATATGAGTAAAATAATTTTAAATAAATGTATAATGTTCATAATCAAAAACAATATTTATTAATACTTAGGAAATAAGTGATTATTTTTTAGTGAATTCATTTTATACTTTTAAAAACCATTTTCTTAAAAAGTGATTTTATTAAATTTTGGGTATGAAAATTATAATTAATTTATTAAAGTTTTTGAAATTTTATTTTATGAAATGAAAATATTTTTTTAAATAACTATATGAAAATTTACATACGGTGAACTTTTGAATTTTTCTGAAATGATTAACCTTTTAGTGAAAAGTGAAAAATTCAGATATTTTAAATATTATAATTTATTTTTATCAAAATAAAGGAATTTAAGAGACAAATTATTCTTTGGATTTATTTAAAAATTATCCATTTTATTTATAATAATCTAATTAATTCTTATTTAATCAGTAATATTCATGATTTTGACATAATTTAATTTTTATGCCTAAAAACACATTTTTCTAAATGCTGTTTTTATTTGAGTTTTATGTATTTATATCAAACATAATTTATACCACTTATAGAAATTGAATATTAAAAAATTTATACAATATTTTGAATTAATAGTTTCAAATTTGTGAAATATTTCCTTTTAATTTATGATCATTATGAATAGGAACTGTGGTAAATATTTGTCACCTGAGTGAGAGTAAAATGGGTAAAAAAGGATAAAACCCTAAAATAAAGACTCAAAATCATCCCAAAACATGAATTAATTTCTTTTTATGAGATAAATTATACTGTATCCATCCCAAAATTTTAATATATGTCATTTTGGTTCCTTTTTCCCATGATAATGTCTTATATTTTCTTAAGTAATGAAAATTGCAAAATGTCACTCTCTTGACTTTAGTGTGTAATACCCCGACCTCAGTTTCCCAGAGTCGGTACATTATTAAATAACATTGGAATGATCATAAGAAAGATCATGTATCGAAAGAACGATTAATTTAGTAGTCTTGGAAACACTAGATACATTCATAAAGTTTACATTACATCATAAATTGATAACTACAACAACATCTTGACTCAAAACTCATAACCCCTTATACTATCCCTACAGGTCATTCATAAAATACTTCTTCACATCCTAGAAAAAATAAAACATAGAAAGGGGTGAGCTAAAATGCCCAGTAAAGATAACAATATAGCAGAAACTTTCATAAATAAGCATACACATTTAAGGAAATGTATAACTAAAACAAAATCCTTTTAAAACATGAACTTCAACATAATATGGCAGAAATAAAATGAAATAATTCCATATACTTATTTACATGGATATTATACTAGTCAAATAATCACATGCAATATCAATAACCACTTTCATAATGATGGAATGCATAATGCCAGACTATCATAATCACATATCCAAGGCCTCGTGCCAAGACTACAAATAAGATTTTGTCAAGTCATTGTGCCAAGACACTAGTTTGTATCATGATACCTACCTATGAATCGAGGAGCTATAGTGGGCTCCACCCATCACTTATTAAGTCTAATTCATTCCCAAATGAAAAGGTTTAAACATAACATAAACATTCGTATTAAAACTAGCTTACGAAATGTAAATACTTAATCCATAGACCATGAATGGTATAAAAATAACACATCCACAGTCAAACATATCCCAAAACCTTCAATACAATATATAAGTTTTATATCATAATAAATCAAATTCAAATAAGCTTAAAATCCATCAAAGGATGTTGACATAGATGAAATCAAAACTATTTGAGAGAAATATCTCTTTTTTTTGAATTCATTTAAAAGTTACATAATTATAAAATAAAAGATTTACTTTGAAATTTTTTTATAATCTTGTAAGGGAATCTTCGAAGATTTTATAACGGAGTAAAATAGCCACACCCACCGCATAAGTTAAAAAAAAGCAATCTTACCTTAATTCTGTCGAAAAGGTTAAAAAGGACCTTATTTGGAAAACAACGGAAAGATTCCTTTATAAACCTCTTATAAAAAGTAAAAAAAGGGTATAAATGACTTTAACCCATATTATAGTAAATAATAAAAATGTTTTGAAATACTTTTTTAAGAAACAAGGATGTGGATGATAAAGAAGTCCCGGTAGATTATTACGTATAAACAACCTCGAATAATGAAGAGATTGCGAAATAAACCCTTAACTTGTACTTTTCCTTGGTTGAGGGTAGGTTAAACTGCTGTATAATGGTGAAATAATAGTTATTATGTTATAAAATAATCATATACATTAATATGATATCATATATGATCTTTTAACATTGCTTTGTTAATAATATCTTAGTATTATCCTCGTTTAGGGTGTTAACTTACTCGTTTTATTTTATATGTTTTGTTACATGAGCCATGTTTTTTATTGATAGGTTGTATATTATTCATATCCAGAATTATATCAAGTCCTTAAATATTATTATTAATCATCAAATTATAATTATACTTGAATGGATACGATGGATAATGAATCTCATCGTGTTCGTGGAGACGGTAGTCCGTACGTACGCACGAGTGATAATATCATCCTTTTGATATTAAAATAATATATAATTGGATGTTATATCATATATATAGAATAATTATCATTTTATATTTATTATTTACATGAATTAAAAATCATTATTATACCCATCCAAATAATAATTTATTGAATAACAATTACACCACGACGTGGAGACGGTAAGTCGTACGTACCCACGTATGGTGACATGTCATTCAAAGGATGGATAGAATACTGAACATGGTTGTAAAATATTTATAATAACAGAATAGTATATATAAGATACTGGAATTATTATTTTATTATGAGAATAACAAATAAAGAAGAAGTTGAGGAAGAAAGGAACTTGAAAAAGGGTGGTGAAAACATTACCTCTTCTTCGGGTTCTTCCTTTTGATTTTATCAAAAGGGATCCATAGGTTGGATTTATCATCAAAATAAGGCCTATAGAATGAAGTGAGTGAATTTGGGAGGATATTTGGGCAGGGGTTTTCCAAGAAAAATGGCTTTTAAGTGTGAATTAGTGAGAAGGGGGAGTACCCTTTTATAAGAGGGGTGAGGGGCACCTTTGGAAAAGCTAGAAATATTATTTTATAATAAATTTATATTCGGTTTCTAATGGATAAAAAGTGGATTATTTAAAGTTTAAGGTGGGTATAGGTCTAAAACCACTCAAAAAATAAGTTTTAGATAGGTTTGGGTCATTATATTAACCTTATGTTTTAGTTTTAACTCTTAGTTAATTAGTTTGACACTTACCATGTCACTTTGTATTTTTATATTATATAGTAAATAAAATTACTATATACCTCCAAAAGATCCCCAAGTGGTCCACTAATGATACACCTATAATGATATAAGTCTCTCGGATGAACCTTATATTTTTTGTAATTGAATATAAATTAATAATATAATATTTGTTTTAAAAACTCTTTTATGTCAATTTTGACACTATTCAATAATTGATTTTTGTTAAAGTCTTAACAAATTTATTAATTCGAACAAAATTCATTTAATAAATCATATAATATCATATTAAGAAATAAAATTCATGGATTTCATCAAAAATTTCAAATTATATTAATTTTATCATTTATAATACCAATTATTTTATTCTTTCATTAATAAGGAAAATACTGCATCATTATTGTGTCATAAATAATATTAATTATTAAATGTCTAAAAATTATAAATAAAATACAATTATGTATGAAATATTTTTATCTTTATAATTAATAATTATATTAGAAAATAAAACATATATAAACCAATGTAAAAATTGTTTTTCTAAAAGACATATGTTTATGTCATTTTTGTATTTATTTTAACTTAATTAATATAAAGTGTCATTATCAATTAAAAGTGGCTCCATGGGGTCGCAAAATCAACCCAAATATGCCCATGGTCGGACATGTATCAACCAATAAGGTTAGGATACGTTTTAGGTCAATTTATTATTAATATAATATTATTTTTAACCCTATTTACCGGATTTACCCTTTAACCATGGTAAATAAAATTTTTACCGAAGTAATTATTCAAAATGTCTAAAAATAAAAGTTACCTATTTACACAATTTGGACATCCTGATTCTAAATATGGAACCAATATTTCCAAATTCAAAACATATAAGTGGGATAAATTAATTTAAAATTAATTCCCATTGTTAAAACAAAATGCGTGTTTTTAAGAGATAATAACTATCAAAAGATTGACACTTGTTCATGTCCGGTTTAATTGTGAAATTATGTCCAATGAACAAAATTGTACTAACTAGTAAAAATATATTCTAAATATAATTTAAAACCACTCAAATTCATAATTTATAACTATTAATTATTTCGATTAAAAAAGTTGTTTTTAATTAAAATTTAGAAATTTTCACTATTCATCAAAATATAAATGTTATTCGAAAAGTTCCAAAATTTTACCCTAGGATAATTTCGATATTCCAAATCCAAAAATGAAGTCAATTTTGAGAGATAAAATTTATAAAATTTCAAAAAGTGGGCATTACTATTCATAATGGCTAGTTTGATTGGTTGTGGTGTGTGTGTGAGAACCCGAAGTTGCGTACAACACATGCTACTGTATTATTCAAAGTAAAGCGTACTGTGGAAGCTTGGGGTGTTACATAGTGCCTATAAATTTTTTATATATGGATAAAAAGATAATAATTTTGGTTATAAAGGTGTATTTGAAATATTAATTAATTATTTTAATCGTATTAATTTATGTTTAATTTTTATTGAAGAAATAATTACTTTAAATGCTTACATAACGCCACCACAATTCTTGTAGAAGTGGTAGAAGAATCATTTAAATGATTTTGAAACCCAAAATGTAATATTGTTTAGGTGATTTATAGTTAAAAAGGAATTTTATAGAAAAATATGACATTATAGGGATGTTTTAAATTTTTATATTCTAATTCCATTTCTATATTGATGTCGTTAACGTTAAATTGAATGAATTGTTTCAAAAATTACATTAATGATATTTTATGAAATATAATATTTTATTAAATTATTTAAATTTCAATAAAATATTTAAATAGGAAAATTAGGATTATAAATGTACTGAAATGTTATCCCTTTACCATTTTTTATTCAATTATTACATTTTAAGTAAAACTATAACCATTTAAGAATGAAAAAGTCATTATCGTAGTAAAGGTTAAAAATGGTCAATAAAGGGGTTAAAACCAAATATAAAGGTTAAAATGACCTCAAAACTTAATTAAACCTCATTGGTTGGTTTTATTTCTACATTAACCTTATAAAAGTTTAATATGAGTCAATTTGAATACTTTTTTCCCAAGAAAGAGACTTAATAACATTTTAAAACATTGAAAAATTACAAGTGTGTCACTTACCTCAATTATAAAAGGGAACCTCCTCCTCTCACTTATTCACACTTATTGAGCCATTTATCTAGACCAAACCATAAAAAAATATCCACAAAAAATTCTTATCCATTTTATATAGGTTTTTGTATTCCTAAAAGACAAACCTATGTGTTCTTAAGTAAGGATCTAAAGGAAGTATAGAAAACAAATGGTAATCATCTTTACCACATCATTCAAGTTTACCTCTTCTTATAAATACTATAAAAATTTTGTAACCATATTAAAATAATATGTAAAATATCATAAATATATATATATTTTATTATGATTACCAGAAAACTATTTTCCTTCTTATGAAAAGAGGGATTATCATTTTTGCATAAGCATGACTTACCGTCTCCATGTAGCGGTGTAATTAGTTTTGCATCATGATTTAACTTGTATGATTATAAATATAGAAATAATGATTATATATGACGTTTATAAAAAAATTATGTTTATGTAAATATAATATAAAATTTAATTTCTCACCTTTCCATCTTGGGTAAATGATAACATTGCTTATGCATATATATTGACTACCACCTCCATAAAGAAATATGATTCATTTTTTTTCATTTCTACTTTACATGGATGATAATAATGATATATTTAATGAATATATATATAAATATATATGGTTGAATAATCATTATTTAAATTTTAATAATTACTTACCTTTCTTTTATTCCATCATTTGAAATGTAAAAATAGTATCCATTCAGACGTACGACTTACCTTATTCATGAAGAGTGCAATTAAATTTTCTATTTCTATATATAATGGATAATTATAAATTTTTCTATAATAAATATATATAAGATATTTATATAATGATTAAATCCTAGATATTTTTTAACCTTGATTAAATTATAATGACTATAAAAAAAAATTAAAACTTTCCTAAAAAATGAAATAGTTAACACCAGGAAATGAAGATTTTAAAAGAATTATAATTAAATGGGTGTTGAAATATTAAAATTGGATCATATATAATATTATAAATATGAAAATTATTTTGTTATAAAAATATAATAACTTTAAATTTATTTTATACGAGGTTAAAATAAATTATGTTGAAAGTCGGACCTGTGGTAAGGGGTTTCTTAACTCAATTTACTTTCATTGGGTTATACTAATACTTAATTGAATATGTTATGAAATAATTATATGTAAAATTACATATGATTTTATTATGTTTTTTTTCTAATTGTTTTTTTATTTACATTTATCACACATAATAATTTCATTTATTATTTTTTTCTTCAATGATATGATTATTGTAAGGGATTTCTTAATTCAATTTCCAATCATTGAGTTATACATATACTTATTTGAATATGTTATTCCATTATTATGTGTGAAATGACACTTGAATTTATTATGTTATATTTTCAATTGTTTTTTTGGATTTACATTTATCACACATAATCACTTCATTGATTAATTATCTCTTTAATGATAGGATCTATGTAATGGATTATTTCACAATCTCATCCTTATTTGGGGTTTTTTATGATTAAGTCTCCATTGAGTAAATTTATATGATATTTATATCTTTAAACCCATATATTTCATTATCCTTTGGTTATTTATTAGTACTACGAATTTTATTTTCATTTTCCTCTTTTCAAGTACTCAAGAGGTTCAATGAATGTTTTTAAAGAAAACTGGATTTGTTTTTATTCATCTAGGAATATTTTTCCTCTATACAGATATTATTTTTTTTTACAAAATCACATTTTATTTAATTAAAAAATTTATTAAGGAAATTTTAATTTATCCTTAAAATTTTACAAGGTCTGAAAGGAATCTTTATAATTTTTTCTAAAAGGGTAATTTTAAAATTTCTTAACAAAAATTCAAATTGAAGGATTCTCTTTAATATATATAACAATAATGAAATTTCTTACAACCATAACAATTTCATTCTAATTATATTACTCTATATGTTTTATAGGTTTTTTTAAATAAAATTATTTTATAAATACATATTTTAATGTTTCATTTATATTTTATTTTATTCTTTAAAATACACGGATTTTTTATAAAACCAATATTTTTGATGAATTAATAGTCTTTTTATCTCTTATTAATTATTTTTCGTTAACTTTCTCTTAAAACATTCACTCTCTTATGGTAAAATTTTATTGGGCATTACATCTCTCATAAATATATGTATTATTTTGATCATGGATATTCTTATTAACTAAACCATATACCATTTATATATATGATGTTTTACTATGGAAGTTATTTTTTTACTGGAGATATATACTTTTTATATCATCCACTAATTACCCTGAATTACTTATTATCATGTTATTTTGATTTATTGGGGAAAATATTAACATTTAATATTCTATTTTTTTAATAAAAATGTTTATATTGATCAATTTTTGAATTTTTATTCTCCCCTATTATATAATGAATTCATTGGACTTAGTAAGTGATGGGCGGGGTCCATTATAGCCTCTTGATGCATTGATAGGTCTCATGAGACAAACTATTTTGGGTATTTGGATGAGACCTTACTCATTTATGTAAAATATTTTCAAACAAGGCCTTAGAGGTAAGTTTACGATGTCCAAAATTATACATTCCATCATTATGAAGTCTGTTATTTATTTACACATGATTATTTAAATAGTTATAATATATATAGATAAGTTTCAAGATCATGTGATTATCTATATAGTATTATTTTATCATCATTTTTTACTTCTATATTATTCTTCATGCTCAAGTTGTTGATTAAATAGAATTTGTTTTTATTTATTAACTATTTCATATTGATCTTGCCTTATTTACTCAAGATAGATTCCACTGTATGTAAACCTTACTGAGAATTTTATCTTACCCTTATTTTGTTTCCTTTCCTGGGATATAAAGAATGAATCCTTGAATGAGTTCAAGGATCCTGAATATTTACTGTCACTATGTTTCTTATTTTATTTTGAATATAATATGGGAAGAAATTTTGGATATAGTTTTGCAAGAATACTAAACTATTCAGTCCTTTGGTATGTGATCACTTGTATCTAGTTCCAATATAATAAAGTAACTTCCAACTCTAGGATACTGGAGTTTAAGATTATTAAAAATGATTAGTCTTATAAATCCTATAAATCCTTCCATTATATTTTCATGACACACTTCACAAATTGTAGTTTTAACCCATAAACACATGAAAAATAAAATGAAAATTGATATCATATTTGTTAAAAAATTAACTAAATACATTATGTCATAGAAATATGTGTTTAAATGAAAATACTTTGTTTAAGAAAGTTCAATAAATAAACTTGCATAAGAAATAACAAAAGTGCATCCAATGTAATTATCCTAAAGGTTTATTAGGATATTACATAAATACCTATGATAGAAAATTCATATTAAAGTGATAGACTATGATTCTATAAAAGATTAAAAATCACTATTTTTGATAGTGGGAGTAAGGTTTACTTGTAATAGTCACGGCTTGAGATGCATAAGTAGTTTTTAGAGGAAAAAATTCCAAAAGAGTTCATGGAAAAGGAATGTTTTAGATACACTTACCACCTAATATGATTAAAACCAAAAAAAGATTTTATATGGGTAATATATTATTAATATATAATACAGTTAATCTATAATTGGAAATAATCTAGATTGAAAAGTCTATATGAATTTATAAAAACGGATTTTTTTACCAAAACCAAGTCTGAATTTTGGTAATTTCACTATTTGATATAAAACCGTTAGTGGGTATTCAAGAGAATAAAAACATTGTTGGTCCAGGTGTGGTACCAATAATACCTGATTTGATATAATAATTCATTATGATATAATAAACTAAAATTATACATTTCATAAAAAATTTCAAGGATCATTTTATTAATCATTATATGCCAACACCACGTTCCTTGAAAGGTGTTTATAAAACAAAACTAAAATGGTAGGTGGAACCATAGAATGAAATTAAGGAATACATATTTTAGATACCCATTTATGGATAAATGAAATCATCATAATCATATAATATTCCTTTTGAATGAATAATTAACATGTTTCTATAAGAGGTTAGTTGGATCACCACTATTTTCCAAGTGAGATATGTTGAGAACATTTAGAAAATAGTTGATTGTCTTATAGTTAGTTAAGAATGGGTTGAAAGAATCTATAAAAATATTGACTTAAATTAGTATCCTAAGTTCTAGGTAATAATATATACTACAATAGATCTATTGTCTTCTTATACCAAGTCAAATCACATATAATGGAAAAGTATTGAAACATAACTGTTGTAATATTTTAATAGATAATTATTGCTAATGTCACATAGAATAAATTGATCTAATAAGACATGTATAAGACATATGAGAAGATTAATATGATGAGCATAACTCCATATGATATTATGATGTATTTTTTACATATTCCATTTTATGTACTTGTGGGGTCTGGTAAAGTTCACACGGAATATCAAAATGATTTTATGAAATTAGAAAGGCCAAAATAAATCAAGAGAACCACTACATGAAGTTAAAATCATTAAAGGACCTAGAGCCACAAAGGAACCACTTTTACACATAGCACACCCACTATGAAGGTCACCAAGCCACATGTAACCCTCACAAATTAAATTTCATTTATGGAGATAGGCATGAAGTTTAGGCCCCATACAACGAATTTTTATTTATTCAGTGAGGCGTTACCTTTTTCCCCCTCCATACAAATGAAATTTATTTGCAGAGTGAGTCCTGACCTTTATCCCCCCCTAAAAAACAAATTAACATTTTCATAGTGAGGAATTACCTTTATTCCCTTGCGAATGAAATTTCATTTGTGGAGTAAGGCATCACCTTATATCCCCTACAAAAAAATTTTGTTTTGGGGTGATGCATCATCTTTAGACAACCCACAAACCAAAATACCTCATGGGTGATGGTTTTTTTCTTACTTATGGCCAACCTAGTAATATGGTCACATTCATACCCCAATAAAAACCCTACATAGGGGGAATATGATAAGGAAATGGAGAGATATAGTCTAATAAAGAAATTTCAGAAAGCAATCACATACCACATATCTTAAAGAAAGAAAGTGAACACACCTGGAAACTCTAATTGGGTGACCACTCACATAAGAACCCATCCAAATATATAATAATTTGAGGAAAACCTTATGTATAGAAAATACTTTGTATAAAACCATCCACATAGAAAATCCTCTGTAGACCACCATCCTGTACAACAAACAGTATGTAGGATGAAGTCTTTTCATGTAGTATTTGGCCTTACCTCCACCCCTCATTGAACTACAGTACATGAGATGGACCCTTATACATAGAGTTCCTATTTACCTTGGCCCATCCATGAGCTATCTAGTTAACTTTCTCTTTTAACCTCTCTCTCGAAGTGCTAGGCCTCATATGGTACCCTTCATAAACTAGTCAAGAATGTCATCCACGGAGGCTGCTACACTTTTATGATCATGGAAAAGGATACATCTCTATGTCTCCCATTTGATTGTGCATTCCCACAATAAAAAGTTTTCAAAAACATACCCTACCTAATGGGTATGGTCCTTAGGTTTTTGAAAATTTTTCTTCTCATAGGTAATGAGGACCCCGACCTTGGTGGAAGTCCAGGGACCTCTCTATTTCATACAGTGATGGGAATTACTTACCTTTCCATTTTATGAGGGATAGTTCTTTATCCTTCAATAATATTCTCTAAATAAAATAATAGGGAACCCCTCATGGAGTAAACCCTTAGTTTTTATTATAGTGTTTTATACACATCCTATCTTCCATACCCTAAGGATTAAGAATAAAATACATGCACATCAAATCCTTTTCTATCTTTTGTAGCCCCATCCTCATCCATCAGTAGATGAAGGGGATAATGTGGTTTTGTAGATCATCTGCTTCCCATTTTCTCTCACACTGAATATTAATCTTATGGGATTTTAGGTTGGTAATGATCATGAAATCCACATGATCAAATACCAATATCAAGAGAAGATTCCATTTCTAGATGTTTTTCTAGTATTACCTATAGTTTTCTATCTAGTATAAACCCTACCCATGTTATCCTTACAAAAAAGGTCTATATTCCCAATGAGGAAAAATGGGCCTCCTCTATAGGTTTAATCCCCAACCCTTTATAACTACATGGGATTTTATTACTTCCAAGTGGGATACATAGGAAGCCACTTTGAGGTTCAAACCCAATAACTCAAAGTCACTATTGTCATCTCTAGTCCATTTTCTCATTAGGTTTATATCCATCATGGGAGGCTATATCCCTTCCAGGTCCCGTGGTCCACTTTGAAATAAGTCCCACACTATCCCTAACTAGGTACCTTTCGCCTAGAATTAATTTCCAAATTATGTTAAACTACATAGCTGTCCTCATCACATGACCTTAAAAGGTATGATGTGTCCCATTAAGGGGAACCAAACTACATGGGTTTTGATTCCTTTCACAAGGATACATAGTAATCCGATATCATGGTCCCAATCCTAATATCAAAACAACTCCCTTCTCCCTAGATAATGATAAGGTTCAGAGTTCCCCACTGAATATCTTAAAACCACCATCATAAGAACAAACAACAAAAGAATCTCTAATCCATACATACAAAAGGGTACCATCAATGGGAAACTTAGATACATAAAAATGTCTCCGTTAATGAAGAAAGTCATATACAAAAATAAAATTCTAAACTCTATATATGCTAATGATTGATTTTTAACTCAAGGGTGACTTTTTTTTTCATATTTTGGATTTAATAAAGGATTCACGAACATGTATCAAATCTATAAGAGAGTCCTAGAGTAGGAAATAATTCCCCCGAAAAGATATGATGATCCCAAAATCCTATCCTCTTGACCAATGTGAGTACCCAATTGTTATTAGACTATTTACCAATAACCAAATACCCATGTAAATGAGTTTCATGAAAAATTTTAAATAAGGGAACCATTGGGTGTTTCCGATTAAATAAAAAAACCATTAGAAACTACCTAAAAATGATGTGGACATATGTTTCTGATGTGAATTTTCATGCCACCAGCACCAAAATACACCATTCAAGACCAATGTGGTTTTCTGGGATGAAAAAAAATGGTGAACCTGATTTGAAATATTTTTTAACCATACTAAACCCTCCCAAAATAAATCAACAGGTCAAATTTTCATAAAAAAATAGTGAACCAAATGTGAATCCTTAACAAAGATGACTATGTCGCCGACATGTTAGGTCCCCTTTGTGCCTAAAATGAGGGAGATACAAACATGGATCCACAAAAATTAATTACTCATGTGTTCATTTATTGACATGTTTCTTTGATGGGGATTTTGTGTTTGTATTTGTCATATGTATCTATACACTTTTGTTAAGAACACCCTTATATCAAATAGAGTACTTTCAAATGACATGAACTTGTACATCGATTGTCATAAAAGTAGGGAACTCATCAAATAAAAGGAAACTATCACTGATCCATCACCTTCAGATCCTGGTCTCAAACATGCTTATTTGAGAGTACCATTGCAATGTTACTATAACTACTCTATAGGCTGCACAATAATCCCATCAGATCACAAAGCACCACTAACCATCCACTTAGTGATGGATGGTGGCCCAGAATTCAATGAGACCAATTTGAATTTCAAACAGTTTTGGGAGTCTATCCCAAGAACATAATAAAAATTACCCCTTATTATAGAGAGACTAATCAAGAGGTCACTAACATCCTCCTTCAAACAACATAGGGTTCCCACTAAATATATCCTTCTGAAAGCCATTTCTTCTAACTCAACATAGCATCAAACCCATAACAAGATGAGAGTACCTTCCTCGGGAGTCTAGTATAGGTCACTCAAGGTCGGGAACTCAGGACATCCTACTGAGGGTAACAAACAAATAGTAAGGAATATAAACCTTCCACTATTCCATCCAGATAATCCAACCAACTAAATATGGTGGAAAACCATTAGAAGACACAAACATCTAACCGCATCCACCAAGCACACCCACATAGTTTAGATGCATCCAGAGAAACTAGCTGGTAGATCCTAGAAACAAACAGGGGAGGGACTATATCTCTACCCCTAAACATGATTATTATTAGTATATCCTAGTAATAAATAGAGGATAGTAGTAGGAATATATCTCTTATCCAGCTACTGAATGGACATATATTTTCTTTGTAGTAGTAGAAGTCACCCCTTACATCCTGGAAATAATGGAGGGACACACATCTATTCTTGTCCATATTCTACATGTTTTCTAGGACAAAATGATCGCATCGGTGATGATTAGGAGTATGAAACACAATTTGAATTCACATTTGAAGTGACCCATCAAATTGATATGATGGTAACCTAGAAGAAGACATGTATTCCTACTCCCATCTAGTAGGGTCATTAGAAAAATTCTATGATAAACAAACAATCGGATTAGGCCCATATCCCTATTCCAAATGAAGGATATCGGTCCACTCTAATGGATATTCTAGGGAAATCATATGTCCATACCAAAATTACATATATCTATATGAAAATTCTGATAGAAACATGGGAGCAATGAAAACTTGAACTTGTATATGAAAGATATCACCCACAACAAGTTACCCTAATCACGCATAAGAGATCATCTAAATGGAAGCATAATTAAAGAATATTGGAAAACAAAGAGTCGATCTATTACCCAACTATGATAAATGATGGTGTTTTTAATCCCTAAGATGTTTATTTATGTCCCATCAAGATCATACACATATGTTAACAAATAATAGATATAGTGGATCCAATTGTGTAGGTCCTCCTCAAAAATTTTCTACCACTAGTTCCATAGGTCCTCCCCAAACATCTTACCTAGAAGGATTACTTCATGTCTAGAAAATGACCGATCATTAGGGCATATCTCTTAATGATTACTATGATAACCCTTCCAATATCCCAAATATAAAAAAAAAATAAGGTCCTACCCTTACTAACATTCGCGTTGAAGGTCCTACCCATGGTATACACTACATCCATTCTCCTTGCAGTCAGATATGAAGTTGTGATGGTAGTCTTCCCCATGATGACATTTGTTAGGAATGTTCTCCCCAAAATGAATCATCATTTCAAATAGAAGGTCCTCCCCTGTCTGAATCAACTCTAAGAAATCCCTCCCATCATGAGGATCTTGAGAAAATGAGTTCAGTTATGCCTGATTTCTCACAATTAACAAGCAATATTACTTCCAAATCCTAAGATAGCCTAAAGAAACAATCATTCTATGAACCACCCTTGGATCACCTACCTTCTAATAAGATAGTTTAAATATATAACAACCCTTTTATTTACAATAAAGGAATGAGAAAACATCCAATTTGGTCAGATGTTTTTTGTGGAACCTATTGAAAAAGAAGAAGAAGACACATTTCACATGAAGAGACACTTTTCTTAGGAAAATATACCAATAATGTTCTGCCTTTAACCACTCCCCAATACATCTCTACAGATTAATTTTTAGAAGAATGTGTCTAAGAAATTAGGCCAAATATAGGGACTAATATTCTTCACATAAAAAAAATTTCATTACGATGAATATCCAAGCCACGTCAATGTAATAAAAGAGATGGACTATAAAATTGACTTTGAGACCCTCTTAGCTACAAAAAACCTGAAATTGAAAAAATAGTAGGGATCCCTTATACACACATGTATCAATGAATTAAAATATTTGAATTAGATGATCAAGGATTCCCCATCTGGTGTTCATATTAGATGATGGGGTGAACATAGGGAATTTCATTTTATATTTGCACCCAATAAGAAAATCCTATAAAAAGTGACATCATCTAATAACATAGCCTCAGATGAAATTTTAGAAATAAGATATACTCATAATAGACGTTATGCTCAGTAAGAACCAACTGATAACAACTCTCAAAGAAATCAGGCTATAAGGGAGAAATCCATCAAAATACTCTTGCATCAATAATATAAAAATATTGAGCTAGCCTCCTATTTTAGGGAAGTTATCATCATACGACAATAATATATTTAGAAGTAGATGGATTGGGTAAAAATAATACAATGGTCCCAAATTTTTTTTTAACAAAGTTTTATAAAATCAAAAGATCATCCTAATAGCTGAAGCTGTGGAAGTATAGGAGCCACCCTAGCCTGCAGGGTTGGGGGAATTTTTAACTCAACATTTAAGGCCAAATAATCAATCCCAAAATATTTTAAAAGTAGAAAAAAGTACTCCCATACCCTAGGGTTGGGTTAATTCTTAACCCAACCACCTAAAATAAAATTTATTCTTTTCTCAGTTAGGAGGTGTCATACAATTTTTTTCCTAGTTGGTACCATCCCGTGTAATAGTTTCTTATTCAGGTATGCAAACAAAAAAGTATCAAGAGGTTCTATTTAGATTAGCCTTAACTAAACAGATTCAAAGGGATCCTTTAAGGAAAGGATAAAATCTCATGAAAAACTCAAACAAAAAAACCATCAAGGGTACATCTGATCTCAGTAATCACAACAATTCTAGTGGATTATCTTGGAGTGAGTAGTTTTCCCATTATTTAGACACTAATGAAATGATCACAATGTATTTAACATCATTAAACATCATTATCACCACTTTGGACAATGCTTCAAAACACTAGGTCAATATGGGAGAATAAGTGGAGGATATATCCATTTGAAAAAAAATCCACACCAAAATGACTAAAGAGGGTGTTTATAATATAAATAAAATTAATTCCCAAAATTAGGGAACTCCTTAAAATTATTTATTACCTCCCCCTTGATAGGAATCAACCAAATAAAATTGTAAAGTTATGATTCAATCCCACCTATTACCCAAGTGTGTCAATCCCATCACACTTGAGGAAATATTAGCTCAATATGTGAAATAAATGGTATAATTGAAAATGATTAATGTAGAAATAATTTTGGGGAGTATTATTTCTGGATATGTTCTCTAAAAATAACATCATTTCACTACCTTAGATGACGTCTCTTAATAGGAAGATATTTTCATACCAGAAAAAATAGATACAAAATTTCTACTAAATGAAAGATCAAAATAACCAATTTATTTGGAACCAGTGACAACCAAACACTGATATATCCCTCCATTTTCAAAAAACTATACCAATGTATATCAAGTTACAATCAACCAACTCAATAACAAGTGAAGATTAGAAAAATACATATGATTCAACCTTTTGTGCCCCGGATCCATCCCCTTATCAGTTGGTAATTCCCTTATGACTTTTTAATACTATTGAATCATTGGTATCCCAACTATAAGATATGGAGGGACAATGTGCACCAGTGAAGCTGGAAGGAAAACCTTACCATGAATAAGTAGACGCTACACTTCCCCTAATTTTGGAAATCATAAATTTCAAACATTAAATAGTTCAGAAGATTTGGAGAATTATATAATGCATTATGTATCTCAATGTTTCCCAGGATGGGAAATTTATTTCAACAAGAAGATAACAAACTATGGTGTTTTGTACAAAACTTGTAGGGACTAGCCTTCATTTGGTATAATATTTTACCCATAGGGTTGATCAAAGGATGGAAAGACCTATTCCATAAATTTATTTATTATTTTAGCTCAACACTATAGAAGACAACGATCCTCAACCTCTCAAACTGAAAATAGTGAGAAAATGAGATCATCTAAAACTTCATTTATACATGGAAGGGTCTAAATTACTCCTTGAATTTTCAGTTTCCATAGGAATATTTGTTGGGTCTCTGTATAGAAAAATTCCACAATGAGTTAAGAACATCACTCATTCCCATAAAATGTATGATGGGGGTTCTAATACCTTGTTAGATTTTCATAGAGAATAGAAGACTCTATCTTGTGAAGAAAATCTAAATCTGAACCAGTATTGGTAGCTGAGAGAAATAAGATAGGCAACACAAAAACTGAAACCCTCAGTCTAAAACCAGATCTTACATTGGTTCCTTCTCCAAATTCCACACCTTACCATGTGGAACCCCCTATAGGGTGGAAAATAAAAAAATAACCTCTTTAGTATGAAAGGAGAGAATCAAAACACTCATAGTTTGATGACTAAAAAATAAAGTTCTATTTCCTATGAGATGAGAATGTTCCCAGATACTTCTTAGAAGCCTTGGAAAATAATTTTTTAATACTCCCAGAACCCAAGAGTCGCGATGAAGACAGTCTTAATGATCAACCTAATAATTTTCCCTTTTATCAAATATTGGGTCACACCATACTATACTATTTTATTTTCAAGTTTTTCTTAGAAAAATGGTTGATTTTCAGAAGGTGAAATCGGGTAAACTACCAGCATAGGTAGCATGTGTTTCCACTACCACTATGGAGGAAGAGGGTGAATGGAATAAAGTTACAAAAAATAATACACAAAATTTTAGTGATTGGATGACTATAAAAACAATCAACCAGACTCATGCTATTCTTTTAGCACAATTAAAACAACAAATTGTGCTCCCAGTCACTTATTTTATGGAACTATAGGATATTTCAACCCCAAAACCCTCCAAAAGAAAATATTCTAAAAAATGGTATGGATGGAAGGGTGGGAAAAAACACATGAATATGGACATACACATAAGAAAAAGTTATCCTTGACACTATCAGACTTCATGCCTTCAGTCCCAAAAAAATGGGCACTGCCCCTATAAATGGTACAATGAGAACCAAACCAACAAATGAAATCCTCATCAAATAAGGAATTTATTTTTGGATATATCAATGTAATTTAATTAATGGATCCCTTATCATATTATGAGTGTCATTTTTAATTTTAGATTCACAATTTTTTTTGAGAGATATGAATTGAGGTCGGAGGAGCTGAAGAAACAGAGGGAGGTGCAATTGTGGCTGAACACAATACATCAGCCGCATCCCTACTGGAGATATCTATGCTACTGAAACTCATGAGAAATACCTTTTAAAAACCTATAAGGAGTAGGAAGATTCCTCCAAACAAGTTAAAAATCATTTGGAATATATAATTTTTGAAAATTGATTAATGAATAGGAAACAAGATAAATAGCCTAGGCAAGTGGACATGCTAAGGTAGTCCATTCCAAATGTAGAAAAAATATCCTTCAAATCTAATCAACAGCTGAATCATATTCCCTAGAAATGTTAGCTCTAAAAATTTATTTTAGGGGATTTTTCCCACATGGAAACATAGACTGTTGACTGAAATTTATCTCATCCTAAAATAATTGTCCATAGTTCCCACAAAATTTTTAATTATGGATGCTCTCAATCTCGGAAATGATCTGCTGAAAGCACTTGTAGAGGCTTTACTATCCTCTCAAGAGTTAGAATATGATTTTTCTACCATGGAGGTGTATCATGAAAATATTGACCCTGTAGAATTTCATGTAGTTATATGTTTCACCAAGGAGGGAATAAATGATTTTATACTAGGACATATCAGGCCCCTTTATATATCTAACTAATTATATGAAATTGAAATTCATTGAGACTTCATTAATAATAGTTCAAGAGTCTACCAAATTCCAATCATAATACATCATTGATAGGTATACACTAAATATGATTCCTACCTTCAACTGTAACACCCCAAGAGTATGTTAAAAGTGAACAGAAACCCCTTAAATGCATTAATCTCAAAGCTCAGTTTGGGGATCTGATGTCTGAATCTGATTTTTTGGTTGTTCAACATGATATAGATTTAAATTTTTTTCTATGATGGCCTTATTTACATCAACATGAAACAATTCATTCATCATACCATCAATGCCTTAAATACTATAACAATGGGAAGATTGGGACATTACATGGTGTAAAATCTCTATTCAATTCTTGTGAATATAAATATATTGATATAGGATTATACCAAATAGAATGGAAGAAACCCATAAATGATGGTTCCACTCAAGTTACTACTCCAAGTGGTCTAGAAATGACCCTAGCTAACCCATTCAGATACCTCAGTGGTGAATATGTGTTGGCCATTATTATAGTTGAGGGAATCACCTAAAATTTAGAGATGTGCTCACCGATCTTCATGATAAAAGCTAAATCAGTTGAAATCAAGGTAATTGAATAGATCTTTTATTCCTTCATGAGTGAAAATACCTGAAATAGAAATACTCCAACTTCATCATTATAAATTTATTAGGCCACTGCATAATCCACCAAATCCGAGAAAGTATTGTTATCACTGTTGGAAGCTAGATTTTAGGACACTAACATTTCCACTAACCTTAATGATTCCCCTTCATCTCCCATCCATCCTAACATGGAGAAAAGGAAGATAAAGAGAAAAAGAAATAAGAGGATTAAAAAAACTCTAATTTGCTCCTCTAAAATTTTAGGAAGGTGTATTCATGCCTATCGATGAATTACAACAAATAAATCTTGGTATAGTGGAGGATCCGCGGCCAATGTTGATCATTATAACTATTACCTTTGATGAAAAAGAAATGTATAAATATTTTATAAATAATAAATGGGACATGTTTTTTTATAATTAGAAAGTGATTCTATAAATTGATGTTTATGTGGATACCGATCACTTAGGATTTCTAGGATACAAATGTGGTTATAAGCATACAACAAAAAGGACACATATGACTAATGTTTCCATGGTTGAAGTCAAAATTGACAAACTCATCAAATATAATTTCATTCGGTAAGTGAAATACCTGAAATCGATCACCAACATTGTCCCCATCAATAGAAATAATGGGTAGATCATGGTTTTCACCAATTTCATAGACCTCAATCATCACTTTTTGAAAGAAGACTTCCCTATTCTGATTATATATATTTTGATCGATGAAACAACTGACTATCAATACCCCTCCTTCATGGATGGTTATTCATGGTATAATAAAACTAAATGGACTCATAATATGAATAATCCACCGCCTTTAGGGGACCCTATGGTGTATTATTCTACCAGGTGATGCCTTTTAGTATAAAGAATAATAGCACTACATATAAAAATGCCAAGCATTAAATCTTCAAACCCTTCCTATAAAGGCCAGTGAAGTGTTATGTTGATGATTGGTGGTAAAATAACATTAATGTTCTAATAAAATTTCTAATTTAGAAATCATTTTTTAAAAAATTGACAACACAATTTAAAGATGAATCCCCTCAAATGTTCTCTTAGTTTTACATCCAAAAAAATTATCACCTTTTTTATATTCCATCATGGCATCAAAGTCGAACTTGAGAACACTAAGGAAATTTTGGGTATGTCACCTCCTCAAAATTTCAAATAGGTGAGAGGAATACATGGTCTCCTTGCCTACATTTGATGATTTATAGAAATAATTTTAGGAAAGTGTTTTTTCTTCACAAATTTGATAATGAAATGATTCTTATTTAAATTAATTCCAATAAGCATTAGATTACCCCAACAAATATCACATAATACCAACAAGGCTAATTCCACAAGTTAAAAGGGTATCTTCTCATATTGTATATAACGACCCTTGAATTGTTAATGGGTGACTTCCTCATGAAATAATGATAATAGTAGTAAAGAAAAACTTTATTATATTAGTCTCACTAGGATCAAGACTGAGACTCAATTTATAGATATTGATAAGAACTATGTGGAATTGATTTTTGAAATTTAGAAATTAAGACATTACCTACAACAACATGAGGTCCATTTTATTTAAAAAATGACCTGATCAAATATATCCATATTATTTCAAGGTTTAATGGATGTTTTTTATGATGGGTAGTTATTTTGAAATAGTTAGACATACTGTTCATACAGTTGAGGGAGATAAAAGGGTAGACCTTAAAAAATTTCTTGGAATAAAATCCCTCTATGGAAGAAGTAAAAATGAGTACCATAATTAAAGATGAGGAAATCATGGACTTTACCCAAATTATGGGAAAATGTTTGTTGATGGTTCATCTAGAAGCCCAAATGAAAAGATAATGGAAGAAAAAAAGCACAATAAAGTTGGGTTAGGAATTGTTCTCATTTCTCTAGTAAAGGAAGTTATTTATTCTTACTTTATGACATCAGAAGCATATAGTAATAATGAGTATGAATAGAAATCCCTAATAAAAATCTTGGATTTATATATAAAGATACAAGGGAATCACCTAATAATCAAAGGAAATTCTGAGTTATTAATTAACCATAACAACAGTGATTATACCATTGGAAAATAAGATATTTACCTTAATTTAATTATGTTTTAGGGTTGATGACATAATTCTACTACCAAATAACACTAACTCATGACCCAAATTCACAAAAAGATCAAGAAAATGCATTAGAAAATTATACTACAGCCTTAAAAGATATGTATTGAGATGAAATAGTCATCAACATCACCCATCATAAAATAATATCACTATTTTTCATAGTGTCATGGAATAGATCAATGAGATCAGTCATACCCATGAAACTGATAATGCTAAAAATGGGTGCATGAAAACCATCTTGGAATACCTCCAAAACAAATCCCATTTTCTAGGAAGAGTTTTAAATGTATAGATATGATGAAGGGTGGTCAATTTAACCCTTTATGATATCTTAGGTCATCAGAATGTTCTTTATAAAAGAATATTGTATGTAATTATCCTCAGATTCATTGATAGTTAGGAGACTAATTCTACCATGGAATAATTTTACATTGGCTCTTGGGGTTCCCATCAACAAGGAACCAAGATTTCTCACCAAATCACAAGGCTTGGGTACTCTTGGCCTTTAATTGCATATAATTTCACACATTTAAAAAAAATTAATTCCTTCCAAGTATATTCTAACTTCATCCATCAACCCCCAGTGTTTTTCATATTTTGAAATACTCATTGATGTTCATAGTATGGGGAATCTATTTTTTAGGGCCATACCCTCTAGCTATTGACATGTAGTTCAAATACATCATTACTACTACTAAATTCTTCTCTAAATGGGATAATAGAATACCTCTTTTTGAAGTTAGGATTAAAAGTATCATCAATTTTGGAAGTCAAACATCATCACCAGATTTGGTTTCCCTCACATAATATTGAAAAAAAACGACACCAAAATTTATTCTTATGAATTGAAGAAGTTTTACTTGGAGTACAACATCAAATCCGACCATTAATTATACCACAATTTTATAGAAAATGGATAGGTACAGGATTTAAATAAAACTCTATGAAACATTCTCTATAAAATGCTGGATAGAGGAAAGAAATCTTGGTCCGACAAGATTTTTCATGCCTTGTGGGCCTAAAAAACCATAACCCACACTACTACCCAAGAAACCTCATATTTTCTGGTTTATGGAACAGAGGTAGTGCTACCCAGTTTGGTCCAATTTACCTCACTCAGAGTAGATATCTATGGATTACACTCGTATGATAAACAATCACATAATTGATTTTATAAGTTAGAGTAACTTGATTAGAAAAGGTTGTATACCCTGTATAATTTGGAAATATACAAAAATCGGATAGAACGAGCCTTAAAAAAGAAATTTTATCATTATTTGTTCCTTTAAGGTGATTTTTTTTTGTTTTAAAGACTCCAATGATACCTAGAAAGAAACCCCCAAAGATTAAACCAAAGTGGTTAGGACCTTACATCATACATAAAGTCCATCACAATGGAGATTACTCATTAATCACAATGGATGGAGAAAACACTACCCCCAATAGTAATAAAATATTTATTAGTAAATACTTCATGTGATAAAGCCGTAATGTAATCCTCATCACATGATGATAAAGTGCGCAAAATTTGGTCATGAATGAAAGAACTAAAACGGCATGACATTTGGTTATATTCGTATGGCCTAAAACTACAAGACTTCATAGTCAAAGTTGTAATAATCTAAAATACAATGACTAAAATCCTAGTCAAGATACATTAAAATATAAATGAATATCATTGATGTCCCAGACTCGGATTCCACTTAATAAGTTCCCAGAGCCTGATATGAGACATGGCCTCAAGAAAATCTCCTCAAATCCCAGAGGCTTCTGACTAGGAGCAAGGGCGTAGGGTGTGTATGTGGGGAGATAATGACCTCATTACCCAATTATAACACAATATATAAGTGTAAAAATGGGTAAATAGAATAAGTATTATAAGTAAATAGAAGTCACAATAGAAAATAGAGTCAATAACAACAACAATAACTAAAATCATTGTAATAGAATTCAACTACTGATGATATGTCATGTCACTAGAAAAATGGAAAACATGGATAAAATATAGGAGGCATAAAATATTCCAAAAATGTATGAAGGAAATAAAAGACTATCCCAAGAATCCTGAAATCCAAATCGGTCCTCTGTAATCTAGATCCTTTCTAAACAACAAAAATCAAGTGTTCAAAGCTGTATGATTTACTTTGTCAATTCATGCAACCATGTAATCTACTTTAGGTATGAAACGACACTCATAGAGGGTGTGAGATAAATTATAGTGGGCCACCACCAATGGTGTCTATAATATATGGCATGTGTAATTGTAATGTAATAGTGTGAAAGCATGGATATATAAAGTAAAGTAGTAAAATGTAAATAAATACCCATGTACCTAATTAAACTCTCATATAGAGTCTGAACATGTCTACAATTGATTATTTGATTATTACCAATGTGTTAATAAGTCACATGTTAATAATAGAAAAGGTTTCTATATGTAACAAGGGAATCTATAATGATCATTAATAGTGAAGTCCCATGGTAATAACCAAGGAGAAATAGAACTCAAGTGTTTCCAACTTAGTAATAACTGTAGCCTGGAATGGGTAAGAGTGTAATGCAAGGAGCATGTTCAAAGGCATTGCACAATAAGGAGACTACCGAATCCAAGGTTATCATCAAAGGTAAAACCAGACTAAGTAAAGATAGGGCTCTATGGGTTGTAACCATGGAACCTACTTGTCAATGCTGGATCTAAGGAGTGTATCCAAGGAATCCTGTAATGATATTGGAGGGATCCTACTATGTCATACCGAGTATCCAAATAATAGAAAAGGATTGAGATCTAGGAGGGTATGAACCTAAGCAAGAAGAATCCTTGAATTAGAATGGGGTTCCCGAGTGCTCATGGCATTCTCCAATCAGAATCCAAGGAAATCTCATGTTAGGTCATTTCTATTTAAGCATGAAGTCATCTAATATTTAATTCAATTCAAGCCTTTCCTTTCATTAGTGTGATAAGGTCAAGTAGCATACAACCTTTTAATAAATTCATTTGGTTCATGACTTTCCTTTCATTAGTTTTTAAAGTTCAACTATCATGAAAAAATTAATTTAATCAATTTAAATCACATTTCATATTCAACGATCAATACACTACCTTCCATTAATATTGTAATTGGTGCTACAGATATGAAACCTACAATTAATTTACATTTAATGCTAAGATATATACTTAGTATACTTTGAAATTCGCATCTCAAATTTAATTATCAATTAAAGAACATACTTTAGTCGATTGAAGTGGTCAAAATACATGGTACTTTTCCATTATTCTAATCACAATATAAATCAATCTATTTAATATATAAAAGCTTACCCTTATAATTTTCAGGACAAGGCACACCCGAATGGTGGATCAAATGTGTTAAAACACTAAACAACAATTATGTAATAACCTTCAACATGGAAAGGATTGAGTTTTGTGTGTAAAAATTAACAACTAATAACATATTTGGAAATCCCATAACCATACGGTTCTAATGATTATAAACATGGCATATAAATTCTATAAACGACAACCGATGAAATCGGTGGGCCCCACACGACAAATCCAAAATCAACAAACATGAGGGATGAGTTTTAGAACACACACCTTAGGCCTGTATGACTCTCTTTTTTTGGTATTAGCCCTTTATTTGGCTCAGATCAGAGTAGATCTATGAAAAGGAGAAAACTTATCATAACCCGATAACTCAGTTAAGAGAAAAACGAAGGAGAATGGCTCAAGAGGACTTGAGTGTTTACCATTGCGCATCCAACATGATGAAAAAAATTCGATCAGATCCTAGAAAAAGGATATATCTTGGTTTATACCTTAGATCTTAAAAGGTATTTAAAATTATAGGAAATTAGTTTAATCCTGCTGGTTCTTGGATTAGGGAGGTAGGAGGAGGGTTAAAGATCATTAAGGAAAAAATTGTCAAATTACTCATAAAAATGGCTTGTGCACAGTTTTTTCACACGGTTTGAAAAACATTACACAAACCATGCATGGTTACTTTGTAAGAAGGGGTACTTTATTGGTTAGGCTGCACGGTCCTATGCTAACTATGTGAGGTAGATCTGTTTGGAAGAAGACCATCTGCACTGTTATGAAAACAGTTCACCAACCATGAACCAACCATGAATCTTGGATAGTTTCCCCAAAAATATGGGTTTCAGTTCCGAACAAGCCCCATACACCCCTAAAACCTTTTCTAACCCACTAGGAATCCATATTAGGTATAAATTAAAGATTTAGACCAAAATTTAAAGGATCCATACCTGAGTGAAAACCTGGGTTCTTACAATCTTCCCCAAATCATCCTCAAGTTCACATTCCAAGGGTTTAGAAACACTGTCTAAGAACAAATATAGCCATTGGGATGTAGGTCTACATCCCTATCCAAGTTCTCATCTTATACTTGGCCTTGATTCCATAACACTTGTACTATAGGGAAATATCAGCCTCGGGGATCCTTCGTGCTCCGGTCGATGATGCATATTAGGTGCTCTTAAAAGGTAGCATAAGCATCTAACTACACTTCCTCAGGATCAAAGGTATGAGATGGATCAACATGATATTGGAAAATCTATGGAACATGGAAGACTTCGTGCATGGAATGGTACCACTAAGGTAGTAGAAAATGATAGGCTACTGACTTGACTCTCTCTAGAATTTCAAAAGGCCCTAAAAGACAAGGTGACAAATTTCCATTCTTTTGTAACTTTATATGACCTATCCTGGGTGATACCTGAAGAAAAACAAGATCCCCGACCTCAAACTCAAGAAGTCATCGATGGTGATTGATATAATATTTCTATATGGACTGATTAATAGTCATACACTTTTGGATCAACTGAACTTGATTTGAAGTCTCATGAACTAGATGAGTACCTAGTAGGGCTACCTCACCTTCCTCTAGCTTGCATAGCAGTGAACGGAATGGACTACCATATAAGGTCTCAAAAGTATCCATTTAAATTTTCTACTAGAAGCTATTACTATAGGATAACTTGACAGTAGGGATGTGCTTCTCCCATGAAATTCCAAAAGAAAGAAAACATGATCATAGCATATCCTCTAGAACCTGTATTGTTAATTTTTATTGTCTGTTGGTATAAGGGTGAAAAGATGTTCTTAGAATCACCTGAGTACCCATAGCCTTTTGGAAACCCTACCAGAACAGTGAAGTGAAATGAGAATCCCTATCTAAAATGATAGTACAAGGGACCTCATGGTGTCGTATGATCTCATAGAAATATAGTCTTCCCATATAATCAACTAAAAAATTTTCTTGAATAGGTATGATGTAGGATGATTTCATTACTTGGTCAATGGATACCCTTATATCATCAATTCCCATCAGAGACCCAGGTAAGCCGACTTTGAAATCCATGGAAACATCTTCACTTTTACATTCTGGGACTAGAAGTGGCTGGAGAAAGCCTGAAGGTCTCTGCTTCTCCACCTTCATCTGCTGATAGGTGTATGTCCTAGTGATAAATCCTACTATCAGACATTTCATCTGAGGCCACCAATACTAGAATCACATGTATAAATACATATTCAATATTCCTAGATGAACTACCCACTGAGAAGCATGGTAATCATGAATTAACTTCTCTCTCACGTCTGTAAGAACCTAGGCATGTCCACATAGACATAGGATGTCGTCTCTATCAATAAAATAATCCAGATTTGGGTTATCTCTTGATATACTCTCATGGAGAACCAAGCCTTCATGATCTGAAAATTGTCTACCTTCCACCTTTACAAGGAGGTAAGAGGTAACTGTTAATAATGATAGATAAGGCTACTCATGAGTTTCATGAAAATCTAGATGCTTCTAAAAAATATGGTCATTAACTTCCATTCATCACTGTATTCCGGTTCAACCTGTGTTTGAGTTTTTCTATTCAGTGCATCTGCAACTACATTTCCCTTCCCAGGAATATAGGCAAGCTCAAAATCAAAGGATTGTAGATATTCTACCCATATCTTGTGTCTGAGGTTAAATTCATGACGAGAAAAGATATATTTGAGGCTCTTATGGTTCATGTACACCACAAAGTGCTCACCCAATAGATAGTGTCTCCAGAAACCTAAGTCATAGACATATGCTTCTAGATCAAGGTCGCGTGTTAGGTAATTTCTCTCGTAAGTCCTCAACAACTGAGATATGTATGCAATAACTTTTTCCTCCTATATCAGCACTACTCCTAAGATAATTCTTGATACATCATAGAATATGGTATAACCTACATCGGGATATGGAAGAGTTAGAATAGGTGCCGATACAAGCATCCCTTTAAGCTCCTGAAAGGCTTTCTCATTCTCTTTGGACTATATGAAATTGAAAACCTTCTTTGTAAGACTAGTAATAAGTGAAGAAAGATGTGAGAAGTCCTATATGAAATGATGGTAAAATCTAGCCAACCTCAAGAAACTCTTAATATAAAATACGTTCTTGGGATACTCCTAGGAAACTAAAGCACTAACCTTTTATGGGTCAACAAATATGCCTGATTCTAAGATAATATGATCCATGAAGTGAAGTTTATTGATCTAGAAGTGTCACTTTGTAATCTTGGAGTAAATAAAATGCTCTATCAATGTACTACGAATGATCTTAAGATGTTTTTCATGGTTACTATGAGTGTGAGAATACACCAATATGTCGTCCACAAAGACTACAATAAATGAATCCAAATAGGGGTGGAACACCCTATTCATCAAATCCATGAAAATTATTCACGTGTTTTTAAGACGGAAAAACATAAAAAGGTACTCATATACACCATGACTACTACAGAAATTTGTATAAGGTATGTCTGATGGTTAGACTCATATCTGATGATAACCTGATATCAGGTCGATCTTGGAGAAGAACTTGGATCCTCGAGCTAGTTAAAGAGATTATCTATTTGAGGAAGTGGATACATATTCTTGACCATAAGTCAGTTATATTTTTTTTAATAAAAAATTAGATGTAATGTTTTATTTGTATTATTATAAAAAAGAATTGGTGAACCCCAAGAGTATATACTGGGCCGTATAAATCCTTTGGCCCCTAAATCTCTTAACTACCTCTTGAGCTCTTGAAGCTCAGTAGGTGTCATTTTGAAAGGAGGAATGGACACTGGGGATGAACCTGGAAAATCTTAATTGTAAACTATACCTCTCTCTTAGGAGGTAATCTAGAAAAATAATCGGGAATGACATCATTGAAATGATCTACAACTAGAGGTAAATCAACTTTTTGTAAACCTTGATCCTACATGAAGAGATTTTCAATCTGAATGGTCACTCCACCTATCCCATGATGCTATGGTCTAGCTCTACCATCTTGGACATCCCACTCAACCTTATGTAGATAACTGCTTCCCTCTGGTGATTTAAACAATACCATGTGGTGGTAGAAGTCTAGAAAATCATGGTAGTGAACTAACTAGTCCATCCCAAGAATGACATCAAATACTGTCATCTCAAGAAAGAAGAGGTTCCATAAGAAAGGTTATCTTCCTACCTCAAGTGGGAAATCCCTACATTGGTGTATGCCCTCTGTTCATACCCCTAATGGTGTATCTAGGGCCATTACACCATAGTGATACTATATCTCTTGTACAAGAATTTACACTATAGATATAGAGATAAAATATTTATAAGTACCTATATCAAATAAATTAGATACTATAGTGGAGGCTACTAGAATAGTACCTCGTACTATAGATGGTCCCACAACCTGATCCTCGTGTATCGAATGTAGTGCATTAAACTAGTATGTTCCATGGCCCTGTGCAATAAATGGGATACCATGATCATAACTAATCTTCTGGCATTGCTGGTGATCTAGGGTCTGGCTACCATGGCCACGAACTCCTCCTCGGCCAGACCTATAAGTGTTTTTCCAACACTCCACCTGACACGGTGTAAAAGAACCCACTCTTGAAGGTGGATCTGGCACAGATCATTTTCCACTCAAAGCTGGTGGAAAGGTCCTACAGAAATGCTGAAGATTCCCCATATGACCACAAGACGGTCACTCCATTGGGTCTCTATCACATTGAGTCTTCTTGTTCCCTCATCATCCACACTAATTAAACTCTATAGAGCTATCAAAATAGGAACTATGGTTGTCACTACCCTGATGAGAAACCTCAAGGGAACTATTCATTCCATGGGAATAACTAGTGGCCTGCCATGACACTGATCCTCTATAACTGGTACTATTTCTGTCCCTCAGGTTTTGCTCCGTGATAAGAGCCTAATTGAATATCTCATAAAAAGTAGGTATGTGAAATACATTCACCTATTAATGGATGGCGTACTAGATCCCAACCTCGAAGTGTCTAGCAAGCTAAAGTTCATCACTAGATAAAAGTGGTGAAAAGTGTTGAAACTCCATGAAACACACTGAATATTCCATAAATAACATAGAACCCTACCCGAGATGCATGAAATCTATGGCTCTATCAAGTCTCTGCATCTGAGGAAAGAACTGATCATTGAATGTAGTCTATAAATCAACCCATAACATACCATGATGAATACCAACCTCGGTAATAAAATACCACCAATTCTTGGACGAATCTCAAAGAATGTATATGGAAAGCATGACTCTCCTCTATGGATGCATTTCAAGTTTCTCAAAAATAGATATGGTGGACTCTAGCCAAGACTCAGTAGTATACGAACCGCCATCCCCTAAAAAAGTTGTAGGATGCTGCTTCTGGGACCCACGAGTCAAATAAAAAATCATAGGTTCAATATATGGAGAACCATGTATGGACTGCATCAGATGTATGAAACTATCATGAACTTGGGAATAAGTGCCCAGATTAAGTACAATAGGTGGTGCCTTAAGTGGAACTCCTAGAGGTATGACTGGTGGCTCAGGGCCCACCAGTTCAATAGCATGGTCGTCGCCACCCTCTTGGTGTACGATATGAGGACTTCATGGGGACATTGGTCTACAAGTTCTAATCACACACCTTAGAACAAGATTAATCATAAAGATATCACCACTAGAGGAAGATGAATGTAAGAAAAATCACTACCCAAGGTATACTACCCAAACATCCTACTTAGAAATCCATCTACCGGTATGTTCTCAAGTGTAAGTTTCATTTAATTTTACATTTAATTACTAGTTTTACCCATTTAACTATCATAAACATGATAATGTGGGATAAGGATGTGAAGCCTATTAATTTTAGATGTTGTGATATATATTATAATGGATAAACATTTATGGATAATCAGTTACCATGCACCTTATCACAAAAATGACACCAATTTATTTATATCATAATGGATTGACTCAGTAAATTACTCATCCCAACCCATGAGGGATCATAAACCTTATCAATTGAGATAGAAAATCACTCAATCACAACCAAAAGTAATACAAGAATAAGGTAACTATAACTGCATCACTCAACAATCACAGACAGATCAAGCAATGAAAAATAGTGAAATGAACCTATATGGAATGGAAATATGCATGACATGTGAATTCTAAGAGCCTATAATGATGCATGCAACAATGATCCTTACCCTTATATCATAGGACCAAGAATTAAATAAAATCCTAAAACAGAGTAATAATCAACAACACCACAAAACATTTTCATCATACAATTGTGAAATAATATCAAATATAATGAGAAAAATAAGAACAATAATTATAATTTAGGAAACATGGGTTTTACCCCAAAAATTGATTCACAACACCCAATAATTTCTTATGACCAATTCCCAAGTGTTCCCAATATCCAATTTATTATCTCAAAATAAAAAAGAAAGAAAATAAACATCCTATGATATAACTTTGTGACATCCCGGACCAAGATGCCACTTAATACCTCATGCCTAGTGGGCCACATGGCCTCAAATGCATCTTCCTAAATTCTAGAGACTTCTGACTAGCAGCGAGGGCCTAGGGTGTGTCTATGGGGAGACTATTTTCTCATTACCAAAGTGCAATGTAACAGATGAATGTAAATGTGGGTAAATAGAGAAATCAGTATAAGTAAAAATAAGGCAAAAAAATATATAATAAAAAAAAATAATTGAAATCACTGTAATAAAATTAGACTATTGATGATATGTCATATCACTAGAAACTAGAAAACATGGATACAAGAAAACATGCATAACATGTTCCACAATGTTATAAAGAAAATAAAAGACTACCCCAAGCATCCTGAGATCCAACTCAGTCCTCTCCTATCAAAATCCATCCTAAATAACAATCAATCAAGTTTTCGAATCCGTATGATTCCTTTTGTCAATACCTACAACCATGTAATCAACTTCAGGTACCAAATAGAGCCCAGAGAGGGTGTGAGATAAATCTCAATGGGCCACCACCAACATTTTCTATAACATACGACCCATGTAATGGAAATTTAATAGTATAGAAGCATGCATATATAAAGTAAAGCAGTACAATGTAACTAAATACCCATGTACCAGCTTCATCCCTTATCTAGTCTCTGAACAATTCAATAATTAATTATTTTATTATTACCAGTTTTTAAATAAGTCTCATGTTAATAGTAGAGAAGGTTCCAAGATGTAACAAGGAAATCTGTAATGATCTTTAGTAGTGAAGTCTCAAGGTAAAAAACAAGGAAACATAGAACTCAAGGGTTTCCAACTTAGTAATAAATGTATCCTGCCATGGGTATGAGTGTATTCTAAGGATAATTTTCTAAGTCATTTCATAATGAGGTTTCTACCGAATGAAAGGTGATCATCCAAGGTAAAATAGGACTAAGTAGATATTAGACCCTATGGGATATAACCATGGCACCTACTTGTCAATACTAGATCTAAGGAGTGTATCCAAGGAATCCTGTAATGATATTTAAGGGATCATACAATGTCATACTAGGCATCTAAAGAATATACAAGGATCAAGATCTAGGAGGGTCTCGACCTAAGCAAGCTGAATTCTTGAATCAGAATGGGGTTCCCAAGTGCTCATGGAATTCTCCAATCAGAATCCAAGGTGAGCTCGAGTTAGTCCATTCCTATTTAAGTATGAATTCATGTAATATTTCATTCAGTTCAAGCCTTTCCTTTCATGAGTGTGATAATGTCAAGTAGCATACAACCTTTTAATAAAGTCATTTGGTTCAAGCCTTGACTTTCATTAGTTTTTCAAGTTAAAGTAGCATGAAACCATCCATTTCATCCATTTAAAGAACATTCCATATCCAAGGTTCATTCTAATACCTTCCGTTAATGTGTTAAGATGTTCTATATATATGCAACCTACTATTCATTTACATGTAAGGCTAATTCATATACTTAGTATACTTTCCAATTCTCATCTCACATTTAATTATCAATTGAAGCACATAAATTTGGAAATTCAAGTGGTGATAATACATGGTATTTTCCATTATTCCAACCATAATATAAATCAATAAATTTAATATATAAAATCTTACCTTTATAATGGTCATGACAAGGCACACCTGAACGGTGGATCAATTGTGTTAAAACACTAAACAATAATTATAGAATAACCTTCGACATAGAAATGATTGTGTTGGGGGTGTAACCATTAAAAAATACTAAAATATTTGGAAATAGCATAATCATACATTTCTAAAGATTATAAGCATGTCATATAAATTTTATAAACATCACCCGATGAAATTGGTGGGCCCCACACAACACATCCAAAATCAACGAACTTGTGGGATGGGTTGTAGACCACCCACATTAGTCTTGTAAGACTCTTCTACTCTAGTATTGTCCCTTGATTTGTCTTGGATCAGATTATATCTAAGAAAAGAAAAAAAATGCTCATACCCAGATAACTCGGTTGAGAGAAAAAGTGAAGGAGAATAGCTTAAGAGGACTCGAGTACTTACCATTGCACATCCAATGTGACAAACAGAAGCTCGATCTGATCTCAAATGAAAGAGATATCTTGATTCATAACTTAGATCTTCAAAGGGATCCAAAATGAGATGAAATTAGGTTAATACTATTGGTTCTTGGATTAGGGAAAAAGGAGGGCCGTTAAAAGATCATTAAGGAAATTTTTTTCAAATTACAAAGAAAAATGGTATGTGCATGGTTTTTCCACACGATTACCTAGGAAGAACGATCACTTGGACGGTTAGGCTATATGGATATGCACCAAGTGTGTGAGGTGGATCTATCTAAAAAAATACCATCCAGATGGTTAGGAAAACCGCGTGCCAACCATGTGCCAACAATGCGACTTGGACAATTTCCTGAAAAAGATGTGTTCCGGCTCCAAAAAAGCCCCAAACACCCCTAAAACCTCTGCTAACCCATTAGGAATCCATATTAGGTCCAAAGTAAAAAATTTAAACTGAAATTTAAATGATATATACCATAGTGAAAACTTATGTTATTATAATATTCTTATAAAATGACATAAAATTCATGGTTTATTTCCTTGTTGCATGACATAAAACTCCATAACATTTCAATTTATGCTTGAGCGGATCAAAATTCTAGGTTCTGGTATCCCACAACACATATAATTCAAAACTAAAAATGGATTGATTTCCATATCCATGGAAAACATAGTTACATCCAGACCTCATGTCTGGGTCCTATCCATAAGGTAAAGAAATTGACCCCTCTTATGCATACAAACAAGGACCTATGAAGTGGACTTCAAACTTCATAATAAATTCTAGTCTAAATTATTATTGTTTTCTTAGATACATCCCTTCCACACATCATATTACTTATCCCAGGTAAATTCATATCTACACAAACATTCTTTGGCCATCTGCAATGGAATTTCCAATTCTAGAGGAAATATTTGTTTTGACTATGTTGAATGTTCCCTAGTTTGGATCTTTATATGTTTCCCTCAAAAAGTTTATCAACCATAGGTATATTAATTCTTAGTAGAAACCTATTTTGTATCCATAATCCCCAACAAATTCATTCTAGGAAAGTAACTTTTTAACATGGTCCATAGTTATTCCTTACAAACTTGTCCAATATCACTCATCCCAATCTGAGAACCCCCATGATCGTTGTTTACAATTTCCTTACTCACATCTAAAGCATGTCATAAAATCCATGGACCGGTAATACTTATATCAATAAATTTTTCCATGAAATTAGGTAACCTTTTCCCTTTCTGTATGTTGTTAAACTACATGGTTTCCCCTAACTACATATGATTTGATTCTCATTCCATTAAGATATGTAGTGATGTTTGGATCCAACATTCTATTCCAACCACCAAATGTTAGAGATTCCCCTGTAATTTCTTTTTATCAACTCTATGTCATGAAATAAAACTTTTCCTATCATTTTTTATCACACTGAGAACAACTCATGTGGGATGTGGAGTTTTGGTAAAGAATTCCCTACATGATTGAGATTCATCAGTTCACATCACGTTTAACATGGTCCTAGATAAAACACCTTAAAAGGCACACCAAACATTCATACCAAAAGGAATTAAATATAACTGTTGATGTATCTTGAATGGTGTAATGTTTTGCATATAGATGGATCTCACATGAGAGGACCACTATCTGGGGTGTTGGTCTCCCACCACCCTCCATCCAAGAACTATTTGTGTATTCATTCTGGATTTTATGAGATATGTAATGAAACCCAAATCCTACATCCTAGTCTAACCACAATCTAAAAATTCCCCAATCTATTATATATGAACTAGGTCTTCATATTAAGTCATAGTACAGGATCCTACCCTAATCATGAGCCCATATTCAAAAAAACAATTCCCCTATGCACATAAAAATTCAATTAGTGTGGGGAATCTTTACCATAATTACACGTGGCTGATTACTAATTTAACAAGATACATAATGATGCCCATACACAATGTCACAGAACCAGAAACAATAAAAAATAACCTCCCTGCATATGGGCCAGACCCATGTAGGAAACATTATACCTCATTTTGAATGATTTGGGCACGTAATTATGCTCACATACTTAGTCACCTTCTTTACAAAAATCAAACTCTCTATCTTGAAAAATAAAAATCTCTATAAGCTTTCCCCATCCATTGATAATGAAATGTCCAATTCCTAAAGACATATTTGTTTTGACTATGCATAATATTCTCTAGTATAGTTCTGCATATGTCACCCTCAAAATCCCTATCATCCAGAGGCACATTCATTCTTAGTAGAAACCTCTTCCATCTCCATAAGCCCTGATAAATTTATATTGAAAATTAACTTTCGAACACGGTCTATTTTCATTGGTTGAATAATTTTCCCATATCACTTTTTAGATTTTTAAGTCCCCATATTATAGGTTACAACCTTCCCTCTTCATGCCTAATAGATGATAGAACGTTTTTGGGCCATATCACCATGGAATAGAAAATCAATAATCTATCCATGAAACCATAAAATTAAAAAATCACACATCCTCACAAAATGATGTTAAAATATGTTTTAGGTGTCATTTTCATAATGATATTAAACTATATGACACACATCTAAGATATAAGGCATTAAATTGTAATTCAAGGTCCTTATCACATGACCCTAATTTATAGAACATCTGAGTCATTGTAGCATGGCATTTAAACTGCGTAACATACGATCAATTCTATATGACCCATTAACTACATGAGAGACAGATCCATGAAATGGTACCTGGTATTTAATCCCTACCTATATATTAATAGTATTACTAAATACCATATTTCTATAGAAACCTAGTCCTACTATATTAGGTTCTGGATTTGGACACTCATGTTATTCAAATCCCATATAGGGATGAAATATGATTTTCCCTACTCTTAAGAATTTTATCTATATAGAGGTCACATAATTTATCAAAAATTTCTTGGTTATGGATATTATTCCTAAACATGAGTTTTTATTGACATCAATCATATCCCTCTATGAAATCTAATTGAGGAAAAAATATCGCCACATGTTACTTATAATGCATTACCTTGTGGATTTTGTAAAGAACCAAAATTTTATCAATGGAAATTCCATTCTTAAAATTATTAAACATTGTATAAATAATATAAAATCCCCTAGAGAACACAATACAAAATTTATAAATGAAGAATGAATGAAATAAGAGGTATTTTTAGAAATTAAGGAACCTATACCAATGGAATAATAACATGATATTTTGAGTATTAATGGGAACATTAGGAATAATAATTTGGAAAATAGATTAATAACCTCACCTATGAAAGTATAAATTAAATGTAGGCATCTTATAAATTATAATATGATATATTTATATCATAGTATAAGTAAATAAATGTTTAAAAATTATTAATTAAGTATTGGTATTTTTATAAATCATAAATGTTTATTTACAATTTTATAATTAATATAATGATTTAATAGAAAATTTATTTTCATAAAACAGGTTCATAAGTTAATATTTTGTTTTTATGATTATATTATTAATTTATGAGACCTTAATCATTTTTTCAAAATGTTATAAAATCTGTTATAATTTTAAAATCCGTATTTTCCAAGTAAATGATGATTTTAATTAAAAATTAAATTTAACATATTTATAAAATTATTTGCATAAAATGGAGTTTATTTTTGAGGTCTACATGTAAAAAAATGGTTAGGGTGAATTTTTTAGATTTTTCTAAAATAGTTGAATTTTTGGTGAATAATGAAATACATTAATTTATTGTATTTAAAAAATACATGAATTATTGAGTCATAGATGATGTATGTATAATTTAAGTCCAAAATCTCAAACTAGAATTCATTATTTTAATATATATCCTTATAAGGGTCAACATATTTATAGTCTATAGCAAAAATAATAAACTAATGAATAAAATATTCAAAAAACACCCCTCTTATAGTATAAATACAACACCTCACCACCCCTTCTCCTGACACAGAAAAATCCTTGAATTTTGATCAATTTATACCTAATACTATTACCTTGACCCTCCCCCATTTAATTATACTTTGGTTTTAATAAAATATCAAAACAATTCTCCCTAAGAAGGTTCACAAGGATAAGAATTTAAGAGGTAAATCCTCTTTATTTTCTTTTAATTTCTTTTAGTTTAATTTTATTTTATTATTCTCTCATCATAAACCATTATCCAGGTGGCCTGATAAATATATAATATTTTATATACTAAAATTTTATTAAATTAATAGAATAATCTATCATTAAATCTCTTCTCCTCTCCCTTTTATTCTAAAAATGGAAACGTTGTCCATGAGGTGTTGTTTTATTTCCTTCAAGGATGAAAAGTTTTCATTTTAATTTACCACATTCAAGTATGGTATTAAAAGAATTATAATGGTTAAAAAGTATTTTAAAATGTGTTTTATGGCCTTTTTTATGTTCTATAACTAACTTATTTACATAATATTAAATAATAAAACAGAACAAGTTCGTTGTGATCAAAAACCACCAAATTAATCTAAACGATTATCATTAACATTATATCTAATGAATCATCCTCATATCCAAATAAAATAATATATAATACAAATTAAACTTATTTAAGTTCATTAATAACATATAATATGAATTTTGGATAACTATCCCCATTTTATATGATATTTCATACATGTATACAAGTGAACTGGTCATAGAAACCAAGAAAAAAAAACTCCCTAACGATGAAATTAAACAGTATAACTAATACAAATTACTATAAATGAACTTAATAAAATTATAATTAATAAAATACAAGTATAATATGTTCTGGATTTATTAATTAATGAATCTAATTTGATCATCAATGATATGAAAGTAAAGAAATCATTCATACATATGGTAAGGGGCTTCTCAAACCCAATTTCATTTTGTTGGGTTATTCCTCTTTCATGCCAAATTTCAGTTTGGATGTTAATTTAATATTAATTAATTTTTTTTCTTTATTCTTACCTTTCCTTTTATAGTATAAACATGTTTCCAATATGATTTTATGAAAAATGAAAATATTCTTCCAAAAGAACTCCTCTTTCTAAAAAACACATCTTTTATTCCTATTGTCATTATTTATTCTTCACTCAAGGTTTATAATTCTTATAACAAGTATGTTATTATATTTTTAATTTTGCAACCTTATTGTTTATTCATGATAGTATTATCTATAAAGGTATCATGAAACCTGTTTCAATTACATGGGTTCTTTTATGGAAAATATTTTTATATGTTCTATGTGGCATGCTTGATATAAAAATTTTATAAAAGTGACAGGTGTTCCCAGAATTATACATATCTATAATGAATTGGGTAATGTTCTGTATATCATGATATAATCTATAATATGCATGAACATGATGCAATATTGTTTCAAAATGATGATGTTAAGATGATGAACGTATGTTATGCATGAAAATTATTCTAGATTTGTTCACAACAATGTGTGGTAGTTAAACACTAATACATGATGTTTCATTTTTATACATTTCCACATTCAATTCCTTTATATAATGATTCATCTCATGATTATAATGATTATACCGTGATTATGTTATGATGATGATGATTATACTCACCCATGTTATATTGATTCATGTTCTTATCTATCCTTTTACTATGCTTTTAACTAATCCCTTTCTTTGATGTATATCCTCAAGTGGAAACTTATACTAAGGATTAAATGAGGGACAATAATAATCTAAATAATAAGTGATTAAATAATTTTTATGTTTTATTATTTAAATTTTATGTTTGGTCCTAGTTTTCCCAAGACATTATACCTCTTGATCCTAGTTTTGTCACATTTTATGTTGTTTATCTTTAAATTGATGTAGTATTCATGTTTGGAAATTAGGGTCGCTATAGTTATCATCAAATCATGGTTTAGTTAATTTTTGAATTAAGATTATATAACATTATTAAAACCCTTAATATGAGAATAAGTATACGCAATCACCCAGAAATATTTTTTTAGAAAATATTCTAAATATATGGACCCCACAAGATATGACTTTAGAGTTAATTATGCAAAGGAATAATTTATTTATTCATGAATTTTTTACTTATGTCTTGTTAAAAAAATTTCTATTTTAGAAAATGGTGGGAACCAAGATAAAATAGGCCAAAATCCATGCAAGGGACAATATAGTGATTTTCTGTAAAAAATCCCCAATGCCATGGGAGGTGGAGTTCAAAATATCGTTGAAATTATTACCTAGCTGTCTTAGGATATGAACAATAACCTGAATAATGTGGTACATAATCCTTCACCTAAGAATCAGGAAATGGATATAAATTATTTTATGTGGCAAAAACCACAAAATTTCTTTGGATCTTCCAAGCCACTAGTCATGGAATCGTGGGTTAACTCAATGTAGAAGATATTTTTTGTGCTTCTCTGTTCTGAGACAGAGAAGGTGAATCTATAAATTTACTATTATGATGTAGAGGCTAATCAATGGTGAGAGTTGATTAAGAACACCAAGCTAAAGGATGAAATTTAAGAGATGGAGTTGGAAGAATTTAGGAAAATATTTCTTAACAAATATTTACCTAAAACTCTCTGTAAAAAGATATATATAGAATATATAGAGTTGAAGAAAAAATAAGGTGAATATGTCATGGATTAAAAATAAAATTTAACATGGATGGAAATGTACACCTTGGGTTTTTTTATAAAAAATAATATAAAAATAGATTGATTATTTAGTTGTTTAAAATCAATCCTTTAAAAGGATCTTAAAATTCAAGACTTTGGGAGTTAGGAAGAAGTTGTTCGATGCACTCTCAATGTGGAGTTGTAGTTTAGAGAATGGTCCCATGTTTATGAAGATAAGAGAAAAATTATGTATTTTCCATTTAATATATATATCAAAAAAGTTGGAAATAAAACTCAACCACTCACATGTAAAAAAATGTAAGAATAAGAATCATGGGAATTTCTTCAAAGGGATAGAGAAATGCTTCAAGTGTGGGAGAGAATCCCACCAAGCTCATGAATGTTGAAAAGAAAAGAGGAAGTATGAAAATTGGGTGAATTAAAGGAGACCACCACCCATGGTTAAGTGCTACAACTGTAGGAAGAAAGGTCACTATACTATTCAGGGAACTAAACCTAGAGTCGTCGAGGGTAATTAGCATTAGCAACCACCAAAGAAAAAGGATTAATGGAAAGTTCTTTCCATAACTACTACTAAGGTGGGTATCGATAATAATGTCTTGATAGTTATGGTAGTTATTCATTCATGAATAGTGAACATACTTTTATATTTTGGTTCTAATCATTCTTTCATATCTTGAAAGTTTAGTAGAAAAATTCAAACACCACCTTTAAATATGGAGTTTGAGTTATCTATGAGAACAAAAATGTGGAAATTATTTCTTCCAAAGTAAATAAATCCTCCCCAATTAATGTTTCTAGACTAAAAATCATAAAAAATATTGTATTACTTCTTTAGGTGAATTTTTATGCTATATTGGGAATAAATTAGATATATTTATATAAATCCAACATCAACTATCAGGAAAGGGAGACCACTCTTCGCATCCTGAGGCATCCTCTAATTCTTTATAACTGTAAGGATGGTGATGAATCTTCTTTAGAATCATAATCTAAAGTGTGGATATTATTTCCCTATGATCAAGTATATATAGATCAAACGATTGAGACAAATGAGAGAATCATGATCAAAGAATAGCGCACTGTGAGGGACTACACTGATGTGTTCTTTAAATAATTTCTTGGTATTTCATCTAACTGAGAGGTTGAGTTATTAATTATAAATATTCCTGGATCTCTACTTATATTAATGACACCTTATAGAGTGGACATCATTGAGTTAGAGGAACTGACAAAACAATTACAAGATAATTTGGTCAATGGTTTTATATACCCGAGTGCTTCACCATGGGGTGTGCCAATCCTCTTCATCAAGAAGAAGGATAGATCAATGCGCCTCTTTATTGAATATTATGAGCTCAAAAAAATCATGAAAGAGAAAAATATCCCCTTACACTAATATAACACATGTTTAATTAACACTGAGAGGCCAATTATTTCTTAAAGGTGGACCTTCGGTTGGGATATCACCAATTAAAGGTGAGGAAGGAAGATATTCCTAAGATTACCTTTAGAATGAGGTATGGACACTTTGAGTTCATAGTTATGCCTTTTGGACTCCCTAATTATCCAGAAATATTAATGGACTTAATGAATAGAGTCTTTAGAGATTACCTTAATAATTTTTTGGTAGTCTTTATAAATGATATTCTAGTATACTTCAAGAGAAAGGGGGAAAATGAGGAGCATTTGAATACTATGATAATGACTTTGTATAGGTAGAAATTTATTCAAAATTATAGTAAATGTGATTTCTAGAGGGAAGAAGTATCATTTTTGGGGCATGTTATCAACAAGAAAGGAATATCTTTAGATCCTTTCATGACAAAGGAAATCGAAGAGTGGTCTAAAACAACATAAGAAATAGAGATCTGTTGTTTCCTTGGTCTAGTTGGGTATTACTGGCGATTTTTGAAGAACTTATGACAATTTTTAATCCCACTAACCAATTTGACTTAGAAGGGAGAAATGTTTTTCTGGACTTGTGAATGTGAAGAATACTTCAATGAGTTAAAAAAGAGGCTTATCACCATGTTATTACTCACACTTTTTACAAGTGGGTAACCCTTTTTTATATACATCGACACTTCAAAGAAGGTACTAGGCCATTTATTGATGTAAAATGATAAATTGATAGCCTATACCACAAGTTAGTTGAATATTTATGAGACAAAATATCCCATTCATGATCTAGAACTAGAATCTATGATCTTTGCGATTAAAATTGAGTGTAATTATCTATATGTGGATAAGTGTGAAATATATACTAATCATAAGATCCTAAAATATATATTCACACAGAAGGAGATTAATATGCACCAATGAAGATGGTTAGAGCTCGTTAAGGATTATGACAAATCAATACACTACCATCCTAGAAAAATGAATAAATTGAAACATGATCTATGTAAAAAGGATCTTGCAACATTATCAAAGATGAGAATTGAGAAGGATCTAGTATTCTTAGATTTTAAAAGAATAGACATGGTAATCATTAAGGAAGGAACACAATCAATAATTCATCAAATGATTGATCAACCATCCCTCACAGAGAAAATAAAGGATGATCAAAGAAATGATGTTGAAATTCAGAAGAATGTGGAAGCCACAAGAATGGTGAAATCCTTAGAGTTAAAAATCGATGAGTAATGAGTTATAAGATTTGGGTCATAACTATGTGTACCATCAAATCCAGAGATAAATAAAGAGATTATGAATTATGAACATAGCTCAACATTCTCTATTTACCCCGGATGCGCAAAGTTGTATTTATATCGATGAGAGAATTATTGGTGGGACAATATGAAGAAGGATATCACTAAATATACATCAAAGGGCCTCGTATGTTAGAAAGTGGAGGATGAAAGGAAAAAGTATAAGGGGATGATGCAACAATTACCTATACCAACATAGAAACAGGAAAAAATAACCATGGAATTTGTCACTGGACTTCCAAAGACATCTAGCCGAAATAATGTTATATGGGTTTCTATAGATCATCTTACAAAGATAGATCCCTTTGTCACAATTCGATATGACTTCTCACTGGATCAATTTGCACAGATATACATTAGAGAAGTGGTAAGGTAGTATGGAGTACCATTATTGATTATATATGATTGATATATGATATTCACCTACTAGTTTTGGAAAAGTCTCAAACACACTCAAAACATTGAGCTGAACTTCAGTATGTCTTATCATCCTCAAATTATTGTCCAATCTGAGCAGAAAATTCAGAATCTATAAATTGTTTTGATAGCATGTTCTATGGACTTAAATGAAGGATCGGACTAACATCTATATCTATTTGAGTTATCTTAGAATAAAAATTTCCAATAGATCATCCAAATGGCTCCATATTGAGCCATTTATAAGAAAATATGTAGATCACTAACATGATGGGATGAATTTGGTGAGTGTAAGATGCTTGGATCTGAAATGGTTGATGAAATGGTGGATAAGGCGGAAACCATTCTGCAGCACATCAAGGCATCCCAAAGTAGATATAAGATCTATGTAGATAATATTTGATGGAACCAAGAGTTTAAGGTTTCATACCTAGTATTATTCAGTGTATCACTATGGAATAGGGTGATGTGATTTGGGAATAAGGGAAAGTTAAGTCCCAGGTACATCAGCCCCTTTGAGATTCATAATCATGTCAGAGTTGTGGCCTATCTACTAGAACTCCCCCCAACCATGTATCATGTACATGATGTATTACATGTCTTAGTCTTGAGGATGTACAGACCAGATCCCTCAAATATACTAAATCCATAGGTGATACAGTTGGAAAATGATGTATCTTATAAGAAGCATCTAGGGAAGATATCAGAAAATAAATATAATGGTGTACACAATAAGAATACTCACTTGGTAAAAGTAAAATAGAGAAACCATAAGTACTAAGAAGAAACATGGAAACTAGAGAAAGTGATGAAGGAGAAGTAACCTAACCTATTTTCATCTTAGAATGTAAAACTAAATTTCAAGGGGGAAATTTCATAATGGGGGAAGAGTATGATGAAAAAAATGTTATAAATGGAAATTAATCTCTTATAATTACTCCACATACTATAAATCACATAAAACCACATAGATTACATAATAAAAAATTTATAAACAAATAATGAATGAAATAAGAGGAATTTCTAAAAATTAAAGAACCTATACCCGTAGAATAATAACCTGACATTTGGAATAGTAATGTGACCATTAGGAATTTTAATTCAAAAAATAGAATAATTACATAACCTAAGAAAGTATAAATAAAATTTAGAAATCTTATAAATGAAAACATGATTTAATTATATCATATTATAAGTAAATAAATATTTTAAAAAAATTTAATTAAGTGTTGGTAATTTTATAAAACATTAATTTTTATTTAAAAATTTATAATTAATATAAAAAATTAATATAAAATTTATTTTCATAAAATAGATTCATAAATTATTATTTTTGTTCTTATTATTATAAGATAAATTTATGAGACCTTAATTAATTTTTGAAAATGTCATTAAATTCGATATAATTATAAAATAGCTATTTTCCAAGTAAATGATGATTTTAAATAATAGTTATATTCTCATATTTAAAAAATTATTTTCATAAAATGAATTTCATTTTTCAATTTTACACATTTAAAAATCGTTAGGGTGAATTTTTAGAATTTTTCTAAAATAGTTGCATTTTTGTGAATAGTGAAATACAATAATTTATAGTATTTAACAAATACAGAATTACTGAGTCATAGATGTTTTATAGATGATTTAAACCCATAATCCCTAAATATAATTTATTATTTTAATATATTTATTGATAAGGTTCAAAATATTCATTGTCTTGAGCCAAAATAATAAACAAATGAATAAAATAATAAAAAACCCCTCTTCTCCACTATAAATACCACCCCCTCACCACCCCTTCTCCTCAAAGCTAAAAAACCTTTAATATTTTCAGATTTATACCCAATACTCTTCTCAATAACCTCTCCCATGTCTATGTGGCTTTTCTCTAAACAAAAGACAAAAATCAATCTATATATGGCAGTTCTAAAGGAGAAAAATTCAAGAGGTAAAATCCACTTTCTTTTCTTTAAATTTCATTTCATTTTCTTTTATTTTATTATTCTATACTTTTATTCCCTTATACGAATGGAATGATAAATCCATTATATGATATATACTAGAATTTTATTATATTAATAGAATAATATATCATCAAAATACTTCTCCTCTCCATTTTATTTTAAAAATGGAAATGTTTTTAATGAGGTGTTGTTTTATCACATACAAGGATGAAAAGTTTTCATTTTCCTTTACCACCTTCAATGATGGTCTTAAAAAAATTATAAAAGTTAATATATATTTTAATTTTTTTGTTACCTTTTTTATGTTCCATAACTAACTTATATACATTATTCGAAATAATAAATAAAAATAATTTTGTTGTGATTGAAAACTGCCAAATTAATGTAAACAATTATCATAAACATTCTTTCTCATGAGTCATACTCATAACTGGAAAAAAATAATATATAATAACAATTAAACTTTTTTAAGTTCATTAATAATATATAATATCAATTCTAGATAATTATCCCGATTATACATGATCTTCCATACATGTATAAAAATGAACCGATCATGGAATCCACGAAAATGAACACTCATAAACTATGAAATTAAACACTATAACTCATCAAAATGAAAATAAAAAAAATTATTAAAATTATAATGAATAAAATGAATTTATAAATGGTTATATATTTATTAATAAATAAATCTTAATTGATTATGATGGATATTAAATTGAAGAAAGCATTCAAACAAAAGGTAAGTGGATTCTCAAACCCAATTTTCATTCTTTGGGTTATTACTCTTTCATAAAAATTTTTAGTTTGGATGTTATTTTAATATTCCTGGAATAGAAATTATTTTTTATTACCTTTAATTATCTGGTATGTACTTGTTTCCAATATGATTATTTGATAAATGAAAATATTTTTTCAAAAATAACTCTTCTTTATAAAAAACACATATTTTTCTCCTATTGATGTTATATCTTCATAAATCAAGATTGATAATTATTATACCAAATATGTTATTCAATTTTTTATTTTTGGAACTAAAATATTTATTCATGAAATTATTCTCTATAAAGTTCTTATGAAACTCTTTTCCATTCCAAGGGTTATTTTATGTCAAAGATTGTTATACCTTCTACGTGGCATGCATGATTATGTAAATATTATGATGTGATGTGCACACCCTGAATTGTAAAACACTCCAATAAATTGGTTAATGTGATATATCTCATGAGATAATGTGAAATATGCATGAAAATGATTCTAACTTTGTTCACAATGTTGATGTTATGATGATGTACATATCTTATGCTTTAACAAGATGCAAGATTTGTTCAAAACTTTGTGTGGTAGTTGACCACTAAGACATGATGTTTCATTTTTATGAATTGAGACATTAAATTCCTTTATATAATTATTCCTATTATGATTATGATGATGATTCCATTCTTATGTTATGATGATGATTATTCTCACTCATGCTATATTGATTCATGTTCTTATATATCCTCTTACTAGGATTTTATCTCACCCCTTACTTTGATGTTTATACTTAGGTGATTACTTATACTAAGGAGTACACAAGGGACAATAAGAAGTTTGATCATAATTAATTAAATAAGGTTTATGTTTAATTATTTAAATTTTATGTTTGGTCCTAATATTCCCAAGACACTAAAACTTTGTATATTGGTTTTGTAATGCTTTTATATTGTTTATATTTAAATTGATGTAATAGTCTTGTAAGAAAAGTAGGGTCATTATATATTTATATTATTTTCTAAGTTTCCTCTTGGTTCTCACATAGAGAATGAATCTTGCGAGTTTAGAGGAAATGGAGTGTTACTTTGATTATAAAAATTGAGTTTCATTTTCTATTCAAATATAAGAAACATTTTCCCATGAAACGACCTTAAAATGAGAGGTATAAGACCACCCCACATGACTCAAAATTGCTTAATTGGACCATTTATTATGACCAATTCCTTCCCTAAATGAGAGATCTATAAATTTAGAAGTATTTATAACATAAAACATATACACCTTAGAATCTTAATACTCCATTTCCTATGTATGATTTTGGGATACATAGAATATTTTGAAACATTTTCTTTGGTTTATGAACACATGCTAAGAATAAAATTCCTCTTTCTATATGTGAGTTAGATCTATGTAAGATGTTTTATATTAATGGATTCCAAGACTTTTTTGGGATTATTACCCTCAAAAATATTGGTCAAATATGTTAAATCTAAAGCATCAGTTGTATTGGTCAGTCTTATAACACCCTAATATAGCAATGAAAATAGCTATATCAATTATCTGGTTAAAAAACCACAAAGGGATACCTGAGGAAAAGTTGATTCATTGATCTATAGGTCATATGTTTTAAGAAATATTTTGAGAATTTTTAATATTCCCATTATTAAAAGTTAGGAACATTAATACATGGACATTATAACAAAAAATCAAACACCAGTATTATTGTTAAAATTAAAATGAAAATATGGAACGAAGATAAAAATGATTGAGAATAAATACCCTTTAATTTCATATATTAAGGAGAAAGAGGAGTATCCACAACTTGGAGTATCTCTATAGAAGTGAATCATTTTTTTTCATGGATTGTTTGATGGGTTTGTAGGGTTGAATCATTGCAAGATCATCTTCCTCTACTGCTTGACGTAACTCTGAAAACATTATAGCCTCATTTTCTATATCGTCTCATAAAAATTCCAACATTTTAATAGCATCAATCCCAACCTTATATTCCTTTTAAAAAAATTGATACTCTTTATTATCCAATTCATAATCAAGATCCAATTATTGATTGATATAGTCTAACACTTGATGGATCTATTCTTGCAAGGTTCTATGTTCTATAACTCAGCTTTGGTGTCAGGATACCACTTCAGCTTGTTCAGAAGCCTCATTAAGCATGATATTTATGGTAGCAGAAAAATGGGACATAGAATTCATAGTTGTGATATGAAACTATAACAAAATCTATCTCTCTTGAATGGAAACCACCTATTTTACCTTTCTATGTATGGTGTGGTAGTCAAACCCCCCTAACCAAACATGTAGAACATGTGACGTAACCTGAGAAAGTTTGATGGAAGATTTGACAGAGGGGTCTAGGTGATCAGTTTCCATATACCCTCCATAATATTTTCTAGGTGATTTTGAAATTATCAAGGGTCTCCAGGTATTCTTCAAAATTTCTCTTAGAGGGAAGAAAAAATTTTGGGACTAGGTCAACAACATAATTCCTATCATCAACATTTTCAAAATGACCAGGCTCTGTAATAGTCAAAGTCCTTGTAACCTTATTTGGTTAAAAATTTAAAGCATATGAGATCTCAAATACCCGTAACAATGTTCCTAAAATGAGTATACAACTATCAATATCTGGTAAGTAAAGAGATTACATAATCATGAATTTGGGAGACTTACCTTCATTTTCTAAGGCACCAACCTCCTCAGTCATCATCAACTAACTTGAAGATGTTATAGGTGTTGCATCTATATATTGTCATTGAACTTATGAGACAAATCTTTTGGGGAGGCACACACAATGTGTGTATGTTAAAGCAGTCCAGTAACCTCCAAATGGTTTTTCACTTTCACCGTTCCTATAGGGATGACCATTAGGGAACTTAGAGCAGCAGTTTAGCTCAATCCTTATTGGGATTGTATTTCTAATTCCTTTGTAATAATACCTTATGAAGGAATGATATCATTGTGTCTGGAATAAGTGTCAATAATTTTAATTCACTCTTCTAATGGTATGAACATCATTTGATCTAGAGAAATTGACACCCTGGAGCTCAGAATCTCCATAATGTCACAAGACAGCCTCAAACCCTTATATGATATAGACCTCCCTAGAACTGCCTGCTCCCAAATGGTTAGTATTTTTAGAATTTTGTATCCTATTTCTACCCCTGAAAAATATTAACAATTAACATCACTAGATATATAAGATGAAATTTAAGTGATAAGGGTACAACTATTAGTTTTTGTCCATGATCAGATGTGGATAACCATATTCTTTACTTTTCCTATGCCTTATAATTTAACATGAATAAAATATCACATGTAATATAGTAGGTGGAGGAGGGGTTGGGAATACTCTTTTTAGGTTTAAAATAACCACCTACATATGTTTTGGGTCATATGGAAAACCCTCTTAAACAATCATTTCATCCATAGGAACATCTATTCCAACAAAAGTTCCTCCCTTCATATATTATGGAGAATAAATGGTTGATATCTCAAGACTTGCCTCCAAAAAATGTGTGTTGGGGGTGGGGGGTGAAGAGAAGAAGGGTTAAAAGATTACTGTTAGTGTTGAAATTGAGTAAAAAAAGATCTTATATTACTTATTCACTAGAATCATCCATTTTCTTCCCATCCACCAGTATTTACCACACTCTGTCAAACCAATTGATCATACCATTCAATAAATAGATAGGGACATCCATCTCCTTAAGATAAAAACTGAACACTTCATGATTTTCTTGAAAAGAGATATTTTTAGATGTGGTAATTATCCTGTATATTGAAAAATCAATTTCCTCTTCATGAGGTAGACCCCTGATTTCCTTGGCAGAAACATACATTCTCTAAGAACCTCACCCTCTCAAAAATATGATAAATACTTCTAGGATGGGGATGAACAATGAAGAAGAGGCCAAACTCATTGGTGGGGTGGGATCAAGTCACCATATCCATTTCTTTGGAATATTGGATACCACTCTACTTGGAGAAGGGTCCTTATGAGGCCTCATTTTTCAGGAAGAAAGAATATCAGTGAGTTCACATGGAACTATAAAATATGTCTCATCATTCCCTTGTGAACCACTATTTCTATCATCACTCTTTCTTTCTTATGGTCTCAAAATTTCAAGTACCCACTCAAAAAATACAAATCGAACCTGGAGAGAATGATTGGAGGATCTACGGTCCCAAATATAAGCTTACACAAAGTTAGGACACTCCTTATAGGGAATGATTTTTGACATAGATATGCCACTATAACCAGTCCAAATAATTTCGCTCCCCTGAAGAAAGTGCCAAATCCCACCAATAGGCATAGAATTACACCATTTGTACCACTCGCTCTAATCCATGAGATATAAATCCTTTTTGGGGACATACACTTGGGAAGATAGGTCAAAAAGTTATTCCACAGGGGTGTAACTAGTGTTTTGAGGGGTTAGACCTAGAATGTTCAACCTCTTCTTCTATATTTTAGAAATGAGGGGTTTCCTTAGTGAAATCCCCTTCCACGTTCTAGATTCCTCTATTACACACTCCTCACCCTCTCCAGAATCTACTACATAAGGACCCTTAACAATGGACACTAGATTTTCTAGTTTTGCATTTGTTAATGAGCATATACAAGCTTCAATACAGGACTTTACAAGCCTAAGATTGATTTATGTGGGTATAAGTTGAATCCTCAAGACTGCGTCATCTCATGTTAATTTAAACCAAATCTGAAGAGCAACCATAAAATGATTTTTTCTTGAAACACACTTTTAATTGACGGATGGTACCTTTTTTTGTTGTAATGGAATTGATTCCCAAATCAGTAGGGTGAATAACATTCACAAATCAGCTTTCCATCAATTTCAAAAACCAAAAAACCCTACATCTAAGAAATGAGGTACCCTTATATTGTGTTATTTCTAGATGTGTCATTTACTTGGGTAACGAAAGAAGAATAATAAGGGGTGTACAAAAAAAGATCATGATAATTGAGCCTATTCATCACATCGCATGACCCCGACATCAAAGGGATTCACCCCACTTATACATTGTATGTAAGGCCTGAATCAAGAATATGCAATATTCTAGAAATTGCTAAATTCACAACCCCTAATATGACCTTATACCTACCTAGAAGAGTTGGAAGGGGCCTGAAAGCCCATCAGGAGTCTCCCCTACTAATTCATATGAGTAAATGATATATCTATGCTAATACAAGGATCACCAGGTTGACATGTCTCTCAGTCACCAACTAGGATTCCATTACAAAGGTTGAAAATCTAACACCCATTATTGATTCATTAATTGAAAGAAACCATACACTTAACAAAATTGCCAACAAAGCTACCAGTTAAACCAATGGAATATCTCTAGTGGAAAATTTCCAACCCCATTGACCAAAATGACCTTACTTTATCATTTCCTAGTAAGTGATAGCATGTCTCCAAGTTCTATGATTAAGACATGTCATAGGACTCCTTGCATGAAGCTCATGATTTTTTGGTGTAAAAAATATTGAATCTTTTCAAAAAAAGGACATTCATCATGGGGTAAGGCTCGACCTCTTGAAGATTATGTGTTATGTTAAGTAATTCCCTTGAAATTAGAGGGGTTATCTCATGGTAGTACCAAATTAAAAGAGGAAAAAATCATCATAGATATAACCCAAGATGGGTTCCCCCATGATCATCCAAACATACCAAAGACTAATGCCAACTTCCCCCTAAACTAGGTAGAACTTATTAGTATATGGTCTCCACAGACAGAGAAGGTAAGGGATGATGGATCTATTTCGATGAAAAAATAATGTGACACCTAGTCAGACTTATAAAGTCCTACAACCTTTAATTCAGAATTAAACTCATAAAATCTCTAGAAAACCCAAAAAGGGAACCATCATTCCAGATCGAATGATCCTCTAAGATGAAGATTGAATTTCAATGAACATCTTAACATATCATCATCTATTTATTTCTTCATACTATAATGATATATATATATATATGATTCCAGTGATCATACTATTTCCTCTAATAAAAAAGAGGTGTAATACAAAAAACCCCTTGAAGTACATATCTTGAATAAAAGACCCATTCAAGGAGATATTTTCCTGAGGTCTGTTGCTTCACTTGATCATCTAAGCCATCGATTAATTTTTCCAATTTTTTGTTAGGATAGAGACATCTGATGGAAACCCAAACCCTTAAAGAGGCAGTCTATCTAAGACATGATACCCTCAAAGTCTCTTACCCGTGACTATGGATAAAAATTAATGTCGTGGGACAAAATCACATTTTGATATATTTTTAATGATTTCAAAAATGGAATTCCTCTATTCATCAGTAGTTGTATCAGATTTTTTAGGATCCATTTATTATCTTTTGAAAAACCAAAAAAGTAAATGTTGGATATAAACATGTTATGAAAAGCATAAATACCCTATATTGAAAAGTCTAGTGAACAACATAACATGCTGCATGGGTCACAAAGAACATAATACTTCATATTGAATACTTTATCACTATATAGGAATGAGTCGAACATAAAGGAATATGGACAGTTTGAAAACAATAATGATTCACGAAAGATGATCCTTTGCTATATGGGAAAGTTTATCTGCAATGGAAACTGCTATATAGTGAAGGATGTTATGCAACAAGCTTGGACTGGACAATGAAGCACTTGATTCACTTGATGAAAAATGAGTTAATAACTTGACAACTTTTATAGACATGACCCCTTATTTGGGCCTACATCCACCCCAAAAATCATCCAACCATATTGAATTCATTTTTAAAGAATTGAATCCTCTTCATGTCGATCGAACCCCATTCTGATGGGGGTATTTTTTTTGGTCCAAAAAAGTTCACATGGATTATCAAAATAATTTTATTAAATTTTAATGTATTGAATAAATCAAGATAAAAATATCATAAAGTTAAAATTGTTTAATGATCTGAGACATAAAGAAACCCCTTTTCCATGTATCATTCCTTCTATGTGGGTCCCCACTCCTCATGGTTCACCCATAAACAAAATTTCATTTGTGGGGTGAGGTGTAACCTTTATCCCCCCACAATGTTATTTGCGAATATAAGAATTACCTTTTTCCCCCCAAAATGAAATTTTGGTTATAGATGAAGGCATGACCTCTAGGAAACCTTCAAATTCATTTTTACTTGTGGATCAAAACATTACCTTTATCCCCCCTTATAAATGAAATTTTCATTATAGATTGAGGCATCACATTAAGGTCCCCTATAAATGATATCTTGTGGGGTGAGGTGTCACCTTCAGGCTGTTCGAAATCCAAAATACCTCATGGGTGGTAGTTTTTTTATTAATTTTGTATAACCCAAGAAGTTTCTTACATATTTACCCCTATAAAAACCCAACACATGGATAGATGAGGAGGACTAGGTTAGAAACAGACTGAGAAAGCGATTTCAGAAGTCATTCACTTACTGTATATCGTAATGTAATTAAGGGAACTCACTCGACCACTTGTAAAGTGTGACCTCTCACATAAGAACCCATCTGCATAGAAAATCATTTACAGACTACCATACACATAGAAAATAATTTGTGAAAACCACCCATATAGAAAACACTTTGTAGACCACCATCCAGTGCAACAGAAAATATGTTGGATAGAGTCTTTGCATATAGAATTGTCCTTTCTTTATCCCCTCCACAAACTATAGTATATGGGATGAACCCTTCAACATAGCTTTCGGCCTTACCTGTAACAGCCCGAGATTTTATGAAAAATATTCTTTTTAATTTTATTAATGTATTGTGTTGTACGCTACACCAAAATGATCTTGCACAACACGCATCTTTGACTTGCCTTGTATTACACGCAATCACGACCTTCCTCGATAGCGTGTGTAATACGCAATACCGAGTTTCACTAAACAACGATGTGCTATTAAAATATTATTAAAACTAGCCGTTATGAATAGTAATAACCACTTTTTAAAATTCTGTAAATCTTATTTTTCAAAATGAACTTCATTCTTGTATTCGTAGTATCGAATTTAGCCTAAGGTGAAATTTTGGTACTTTTCGGATAACTTTCATATTCTGATGAATAGTGAAAAATTACTAAATTATAATTAAAAACAACTTTTTTAATCGAAATAATTAATAGTGATAAATTATTAATTTGAGTGGTTTTAAAGTATATTTAGAATATATTTTTACAATTTAATACAATGTTGGTCATTGGTTGTAATTTCACATTTAAACCAGACATAATCAAGTGTCAATCTTTTGATATATATTGTTTCCTAAAAACATGCTATTTATTTTAACAGCGAGATTTAATTATAAAATTAATTAATGCAACTTCTATGTTATGAATTTGGTAAAATAGATTTCATTTTTGAATTCGGAATATGAAATATAGCTTAGGATGAAATTTTGGCATTGTTCTGAAAAACATCAATTTTTGATGAATAGTGAAACTATTAAGTGGTAGTTAAAAAAAACTGAATTTTTCATAAAACTTAATTTTGCCGCTTCTGTGAATGGAATTTTGAAAATCCGAGAGACACGGTTAATATCAAGGACTAAAATGTGGTTCAATGAGATGAAAATAATTTTTTGGTGAATAGTAACTTTTTACTTTTTTACCGCGGTTAATAGTAAAAAGGGTAACTAAGGGTAAATATGATATTACTATTACCCTAACACATGTCCTAATTCTATTGGACAAGTGTAATTCGACTAAAAACAAACTTAGGAATAAAATATGACCATTTAGGCCCACTTGGATTAGATTAGGACATTTATTATTAATTTATTTAAAGAAAGGTTAAAATAGTTAAAATCAAAGTTTAATAAGTAAATCATTTTTAATATGGGGTTATACATAAGATAAATTCGATTGTAAATATTCATTAGAAAGCTAAAAAGCTTTCCTACATGATGGTATTTTATTTGTAATTTTTAGACATAAAATAATTTAATTTAGTTATGACACAACGATGATGCAGTAATTATCTTATTAATGAAATATTGACATAATTGATGTTATAAACACAAAAATAAATGTAATTTGAGAATTTTTATGAATTCCACTAATTTTATAGGTTACTATGATATATTAATGTTGATTTAATCAACTTTTTTCGAACATTTAATTCTTTTATGACTTTCACAAAAATCATATATCAAATAGTGTCAAAATTGACACAGAATAGTTTTTAAATCAAATATTATATTATTAATTGTTATTGTATTCCTAAAAATCTAAGGTTCGGCCAAATGACTTAGATAAGGATATATATATTAATAATAAACAATTTGGGGTTCGTTTGGCATGTTATAGTAAGTTTATTAACCATATAGTGAAAGAAAACAAAAAGACACGGTAAAAGTTAAATTATTTAACTTAGAGTTAAATTTAATTGATAAGGTTAAACTAATATCCTAAACTTGTCTAAATTCTATTGGTTGATAGGATTTCGACCCCTCCCCACCTTATCTTCGAAATAAGACCCTTTGGAACCATTATAAACCGATTTTGACTTTAATATAAAATAATATTTTGAGATATTCCTAAGGTGCCCCTCTCCTCCCTTATAAAAGGACACCTCCTCCCCCTCCTCCTCACACCAATTTGAGCACTCAAGCTCGGCCAAACCCTGCCAAAATCCGTTCTCCACTTCTCTAGCAACATCCTAGAGGTTCTGGTCTTCCTCAAAGACCAATTCTAGTGCCCTAAGAGGAGGTCTCAAAGAGGCACTTCAAAGAAGAGGTAATTACCGTTACCAATTCTTTCATCTTTATTTCTTCTTCCACTTCTTCTTCTTAGGTTGTTTCATTATGAAGTAATAACATCAGTATCACTCATATACTGATATGTTATTATAAGTATGAAACAACCCTATTTCACCATCTATCCATCCTACGGAAAAAGAAATCACCGCGCGTGCGTACGTACGGAATACCGTCTCCACACCGTGGTGTAATCTATTTTCCACCACCAACTTACATGGATGGGTATAATGGTGTAAAGAATAAATATACATAGTTATTACAACATCATATTGATTCTGATATATTGTATAATCCACTCCAATTCAATTCAATATTTATAGAAATGATATCATCGCTCGTGCGTACGTACGGAATACCGTCTCCACGACGCGATGAGATTCATTCTCCATGTTAACCATTTAAGAATAATTATAATGTATATATAAGAAATAATAATGAAATATATGACATTATAAAGCTACTGGATTTATTTATATATATACATATGTATGTCATCTACTTACTTCCATTTCAAGACAATAAGGAAAGGAAAACAGCGTTCATGCGTATGTACGGACTACCGTCTCCATGAACGGTGTTTTTCATTTTATTTATCTACCTATTATATATATATATATATATACTGAATATATATGATATATAAATCATATTTTATATTCTGGAAGTAAGTAAATCATGATATAAGTAATAATGATGTCAAGAACAACAAGTCAAAACACCTACGATAAATGAAACGATTTTACCCAAAATGCTTCTTTAACATGGAATTTACAAAAGAACGGGTAATATAATGTCATAAGTGAACCATATATGATATCATAACAATGAATATGATTCTGTAATAAGTCAATAACATGATTTAAATCATTATACAGGAGGTTCGGACACTTACAAAGCAAGTCGGACCTAAGGTAAGGGAAATATCACAATCTCATTTTTATCCGAGATTGTTTATTCGTAAGTATTTACTGGGGTGTATTTTCTCATCCACATCCATGTTCCCTCAATATGTAATATTGTTTCCATCCACTTGCAATAGTTTAAATCCAATTTTACCCTTAGGTGAGTTTTTAGTAAAGAATATGAAAGGAATCTTTTGTCGTTTTTCCGTACGAGGTACTTTTTGACTTTTCCGACAAAAGTACGAGAAGAATGTTTTTTTTAACTTATACAGCACGAACGGATTTTTACGGTTTTATAAAGCCTTATTTTCATGAAGCTTACTCTAAAAGATTTCATGACTATTTTCAATAAAATCTCTTTTTTTTAAAATTGCATGATGTTTTGTGAAAAGAAATTTATTTTGAAGAAGAAAGGATATTTTCCTCAAGAATTCAATTAAAGTGTTTTATCAAAATTATTTTCCATCTAAGATAATAAAGGGTTCTGTTTCTATCCATATTTTTACATTGATTTGACTATGTTGTGATGGAATTATGTTTATGAATTCCTTTATCTTATATGAATTGATTTATGATGTCATGATGTTTCAAGAATCCCATTTTTGTTACATGTGTTATGCGATGATGTATGTTTTATGATTATGTGGCACACATAAGAAAGGATTCATTATAAGATGGGTGGGACCTATATATCCCTCCAATTCATTGGGTAAAGATTTTATATCTCATGAGATAGACATGGCTGGAACGGAAGGTTATTTCGGTTCAGTGATACAGGACTGAAACGAGGAGTGAACTCGGTTCAGAAAGGGACTTTGTCCACTAAGATAGTCTTGGAAATGAGTCATGACTAACAAGAAATGATTTTCCATGATTATGTGTGCATGCCACAAAGTTTCAAGTTTTATGTTATGATTTTGGGGATCTCATTTTCAATTCTATGATTTATCCCATGTTATGAAATTATGCTCTCTTTTGCAGGTTAAGATTTCCAAAAGTTATGTTCTTATGAATATTATGTGATTGATTTTTCTTTTGTATACCATTACTGAGCATTTGAGCTCACCCTTTTATGTTTTCTTTTCCCCAGGATATAAAGAATGGTTTTAGGTAAAAAAAGGGGAAGATCTTTATGAGAGATATTGAAGATCTTTCACCACGATTAGAAGATTACGTTCCGAGTTTCTAAAGACACTAAACTATTACGATCCTTTAGTGTGTGTTTTTGTTATATATTAAGTATTCCGCAAATGTAATGTAATGTCCATGTACGTCAAGCTTCGGGTCTCTACAGTTGGTATCAGAGGAAAGGTTTAGTCAACCTTTGGAAACTAGGATGCGAAAACGTTAGTGAGATCCCTAGAGATATTTCTAAGGTATGTCTAGGGATGTCCCTAAGGATAAGTATACGTATAGGATATAGTCCTAGAACTATGGTAACGATATTAGATTAAACCTAAGATGTTAGATATTGAAGTTACTCCCCCTTTATTGTGATTTTTTCCTCTAACACTATTCTTTTTGGGTTTTAGAAAATGGATGGAAACAAGATGATTCACGATAATGGAGGATATGATGGACAATGGAATGATATTATTCATAATGAAATGGGATTTGGAAGTCCAAACATAATTATTATGCCGAATCAGCAATCTCATAATATGATCAATAAAGTAAAATTTGGTAAGTTTCCTGACTCGGCTAATAAGAGAAAGATGGAGTTTCATGATGATCATAGAGGAAAGAAAGTTCAATTTCCCCTATGTAATTCATGTGGGAAGAGGCATCAAGGAGAATGTTTCAAGGGAACTGGAAGATGCTTTGGGTGTGGAAAAGAAGGACACAAAGCAAGTAAGTGCAAAGGAAAAGGGTCGGTTAACACCATGGATGAGGATAATTGTATTGCTACGACATCAAAAATGGTTAAGTGTTTTAAATGTGGAATGTATGGGCATTATGCAAACAAATGCCCTAAGGGAAAGACTCATGAAGAGAATCAATATGGTCATATGGGTAGTATTTATGTGGATGATGATGAAGAGACTACAAATGATATGTGAGATGAAAGAATTTTTGAAGCTCGGTCAATGGTTTGAGAATGTAGTGGAATGATTACATGTTTATCATGTGTAATTTTGGAATAAAGAGACATCTATGGATTGTTACACTGTTGTCTTTCCTTGTTATTTGAAAGTGTATGATTAATGTTACCAGTATCCATGAAAGGTTATTCAGATATTTTTGGAATGTAGATGATATGCGCATAATGAAGGGATAAGGAGAAAATTAAATGTTTGATAGTATTCATGAGCTCATGATTGATATAAGGACTAAGTGATATCATGGTTTGAGTATAAATAATTTTGAGGATTTTGGTATGTGTAAAGTGTTAACTTTTAACTGCATTCAAGTTTTCACTAAGGTTCAATTGGTATTCAAGAGTATACATGATTAAGGACTTTGAATGTTTGGAATGTGACCAACAAAACATATCTTATGATATATGGGGATCAACGACAGTATTAAATCTCTGGTAATCGTTTTCACTATATTATGAGAGTGGACTGCAGTATTATGGATAAGCCTAAAGATTACAATGGATTATGTTGGACATAAGTTAGTATTGTTTAAGGATAGAAGTTTTTTTTTCGATATTATTGATGGGATGTTAAAGTAATATAGTTTTAGAAAAAGGACAACCTGCAGGACGGGCGACAGCCCATCGCGTCGGACAAAGCTGTGGGAATCGAACCCACAACCGAAGTGCGACTGGCCTTTATCGCCTACCACTGGCCTACAGAAAGTCCCTGTTTAGTAGAAACTAGTTTTCTTATATTAAGTAGTATGATATATGAAGTATAAGTCCATTTTAGGAACCATATGTGATTAATCTCACTATAGATCGACTTATGTATATAATTTTTGCTAACCTTTTGTTTGAGACAGATGGAATGACCCGTCATTCTATCACATGATCTGCTAACACTTCACGAATAACAAATTCAACTTCATTTATTTAAGAGATGAAGTGGAAATTGTTAAAGGCACGAACAACAGTGAGGTTGTACCAACATAAAGTAAGTATTTATTCTTTAACTTTAGGGAAACGATCTTGAAAACCAAAAATGTTGTCCTAGTGATCTTATATCTGATGAATCAGATGGTACCTTAGATCATCACAAATTTATGGCTTTGTGATTACTGGATTTTCCATAGCCATGTTCTCTACCACTCTCCATCAGAACATGATGGTTAGATTTCTCTTCCATATCCACATTTTCACCTATGTGGAAACCCAGTGATTAGTTTATTTGGGTAACCGTTACGTTTCACACTTTTGTTTTTAAAGATTGGTTTTGATATTTCTTTTTAAGATGTGGGTTTCTATTAAATAAACTTTCGAATAGTAAACCATTTATAACCCCGACGAATTTCGAGGGTGAAATTCATTTTAAGGGGGGTAGAATGTAACAGCCCGAGATTTTATGAAAAATATTCTTTTTAATTTTATTAATGTATTGTGTTGTACGCTACACCAAAATGAGCTTGCACAACACGCATCTTTGACTTGCCTTGTATTACACGCAATCGCGACCTTCCTCGATAGCGTGTGTAATACGCAATACCGAGTTTCACTAAACAACGATGTGCTATTAAAATATTATTAAAACTAGCCGTTATGAATAGTAATAACCACTTTTTAAAATTCTGTAAATCTTATTTTTCAAAATGAAATTCATTCTTGGATTCGGAGTATCGAATTTAGCCTAAGGTGAAATTTTGGTACTTTTCGGATAACTTTCATATTCTGATGAATAGTGAAAAATTACTAAATTATAATTAAAAACAACTTTTTTAATCGAAATAATTAATAGTGATAAATTATTAATTTGAGTGGTTTTAAAGTATATTTAGAATATATTTTTACAATTTAATACAATGTTGGTCATTGGTTGTAATTTCACATTTAAACCAGACATAATCAAGTGTCAATCTTTTGATATATATTGTTTCCTAAAAACACGCTATTTATTTTAACAGCAGGATTTAATTATAAAATTAATTAATGCAACTTCTATGTTATGAATTTGGTAAAATAGATTTCATTTTTGAATTCGGAATATGAAATATAGCTTAGGATGAAATTTTGGCATTGTTCTGAAAAACATCAATTTTTGATGAATAGTGAAACTACTAAGTGGTAGTTAAAAAAAACTGAATTTTTCATAAAACTTAATTTTGCCGCTTCTGTGAATGGAATTTTGAAAATCCGAGAGACACGGTTAATATCAAGGACTAAAATGTGGTTCAATGAGATGAAAATAATTTTTTGGTGAATAGTAACTTTTTACTTTTTTACCGCGGTTAATAGTAAATAGGGTAACTAAGGGTAAATATGATATTACTATTACCCTAACACATGTCCTAATTCTATTGGACAAGTGTAATTCGACCAAAAACAAACTTAGGAATAAAATATGACCATTTAGGCCCACTTGGATTAGATTAGGACATTTATTATTAATTTATTTAAAGAAAGGTTAAAATAGTTAAAATCAAAGTTTAATAAGTAAATCATTTTTAATATGGGGTTATACATAAGATAAATTCGATTGTAAATATTCATTAGAAAGCTAAAAAGATTTCCTACATGATGGTATTTTATTTGTAATTTTTAGACATAAAATAATTTAATTTATTTATGACACAACGATGATGCAGTAATTATCTTATTAATGAAATATTGACATAATTGATGTTATAAACACAAAAATAAATGTAATTTGAGAATTTTTATGAATTCCACTAATTTTCTAGGTTACTATGATATATATGAATGTTGATTTAATCAACTTGGTTCGAACATTTAATTCTGTTATGACTTTCAGAAAAATCATATATCAAATAGTGTCAAAATTGACACAAAATAGTTTTTAAATCAAATATTATATTATTAATTGTTATTGTATTCCTAAAAATCTAAGGATCGGCCAAATGACTTAGATAAGGATATATATATTAATAATAAACAATTTGGGGTTCGTTTGGCATGTTATAGTAAGTTTATTAACCATATAGTGAAAGAAAACAAAAAGACATGGTAAAAGTTAAATTATTTAACTTAGAGTTAAATTTAATTGATAAGGTTACAATAATATCCTAAACTTGTCTAAATTCTATTGGTTGATAGGATTTCGACCCCTCCCCACCTTATATTCGAAATAAGACCCTTTGGAACTATTATAAACCGATTTTGACTTTAATATAAAATAATAGTTTGAGATATTCCTAAGGTGCCCCTCTCCTCCCTTATAAAAGGACACCTCCTCCCCCTCCTCCTCACACCAATTTGAGCACTAAAGCTCGGCCAACCACTGCCAAAATCCCTTCTCCACTTCCCTAGTAACATCCTAGAGGTTCTGGTCTTCCTCAAAGACCAATTCTAGTGCCCTAAGAGGAGGTCTCAAAGAGGCACTTCAAAGAAGAGGTAATTACCGTTACCAATTCTTTCATCTTTATTTCTTCTTCCACTTCTTCTTCTTAGGTTGTTTCATTATGAAGTAATAACATCAGTATCACTCATATACTTATATTTTATTATAAGTATGAAACAACCCTATTTCACCATCTATCCATCCTACGGAAAAAGAAATCACCGCGCGTGCGTACGTACAGAATACCGTCTCCACGCCGTGGTGTAATCTATTTTCCACCACCACCTTACATGGATGGGTATAATGGTGTAAAGAATAACTATACATAGTTATTACAACATCATATTGATTCTGATATATTGTATAATCCACTCCAATTCAATTCAATATTTATAGAAATGATATCATCGCTCGTGCGTACGTACGGAATACCGTCTCCACGACGCGATGAGATTCATTCTCCATGTTAACCATTTAAGAATAATTATAATGTATATATAAGAAATAATAATGAAATATATGACATTATAAAGCTACTGGATTTATTTATATATATACATATGTATGTCATCTACTTACTTACATTTCAAGACAATAAGGAAAGGAAAACAGCGTTCATGCGTACGTACGGACTACCGTCTCCATGAACGGTGTTTTTCATTTTATTTATCTACCTATTATATATATATATATACTGAATATATATGATATATAAATCATATTTTATATTCTGGAAGTAAGTAAATCATGATATAAGTAATAATGATGTCAAGAACAACAAGTCAAAACACCTACGATAAATGAAACGATTTTACCCAAAAAGCTTCTTTAACATGGAATTTACAAAAGAACGGGTAATATAATGTCATAAGTGAACCATATATGATATCATAACAATGAATATGATTCTGTAATAAGTCAATAACATGATTTAAATCATTATACTGGAGGTTCGGAGACTTACAAAGCAAGTCGGACCTAAGGTAAGGGAAATATCACAATCTCATTTTTATCCGAGATTGTTTATTCGTAAGTATTTACTGGGGTGTATTTTATCATCCACATCCATGTTCCCTCAATATGTAATATTGTTTCCATCCACTTGCAATAGTTTAAATCCAATTTTACCCTTAGGTGAGTTTTTAGTAAAGAATATGAAAGGAATCTTTTGTCGTTTTTCCGTACGAGGTACTTTTTGACTTTTCCGACAAAAGTACGAGAAGAATGTTTTTTTTAACTTATACAGCACGAACGGATTTTTACGGTTTTATAAAGCCTTATTTTCATGAAGCTTACTCTAAAAGATTTCATGACTATTTTCAATAAAATCTCTTTTTTTTAAAATTGCATGATGTTTTGTGAAAAGAAATTTATTTTGAAGAAGAAAGGATATTTTCCTCAAGAATTCAATTCAAGTGTTTTATCAAAATTATTTTCCATCTAAGATAATAAAGGGTTCTGTTTCTATCCATATTTTTACATTGATTTGACTATGTTGTGATGGAATTATGTTTATGAATTCCTTTATCTTATATGAATTGATTTATGATGTCATGATGTTTCAAGAATCCCATTTTTGTTACATGTGTTATGCGATGATGTATGTTTTATGGTTATGTGGCACACATAAGAAAGGATTCATTATAAGATGGGTGGGACCTATATATCCCTCCAATGCATTGGGTAAAGATTTTATATCTCATGAGATAGACATGGCTGGAACGGAAGGTTATTTCAGTTCAGTGATACAGGACTGAAACGAGGAGTGAACTCGGTTCAGAAAGGGACTTTGTCCACTAAGATAGTCTTGGCAATGAGTCATGACTAACAAGAAATGATTTTCCATGATTATGTGTGCATGCCACAAAGTTTCAAGTTTTATGTTATGATTTTGGGGATCTCATTTTCAATTCTATGATTTATCCCATGTTATGAAATTATGCTCTCTTTTGCAGGTTAAGATTTCCAAAAGTTATGTTCTTATGAATATTATGTGATTGATTTTTCTTTTGTATACCCTTACTGAGCATTTGAGCTCACCCTTTTATGTTTTCTTTTCCCCAGGATATAAAGAATGGTTTTAGGTAAAAAAAAGGGGAAGATCTTTATGGGAGATATTGAAGATCTTTCACCACGATTAGAAGATTACGTTCCGAGTTTCCAAAGACACTAAACTATTACGATCCTTTAGTGTGTGTTTTTGTTATGTACTAAGTATTCCGCAAATGTAATGTAATGTCCATGTACGTCAAGCTTCGGGTCTCTACATTACCTAAAAACCTCTATGAACTACCCAATTAACTCTCTCTGTTAACATATCTTACGAATTGCTAGGCCCCATATGGGCCCCTTCAGAACCTAGGAAAAAATATAATCCATTGAGTCCTCACTACCACAAAAACAGTTTTTCCTGGAGCTAACCTTTATCAACGCTAACAAAAAAGCGCTGATAAAGGGGTGTACCTTTATTAGTGCTAAAAAACCACTGATAAAGGGACCCCCATTATCAACGTTTTTTTAGTAGCGCTGATAAAGGGTCGACTTAAAAAAATAATTAAAAATAATATATTAATATATAAATATATTTATATAAATATAATATATAATTTTTAAATATATTTTAGATATGTATAAATATACACTTACACTTAATATACTTAATATATAAGATATTTTGTGGAAATGGTTTATAAAAAATTAATAAAATATTTTTAATTTATAATTTTCTAATTATTATGGAGGAATAGTCATTTCATAACAATTTTATGTCCTAAATAATCAAAATATTAAAAAAAAACCCAAAATATGTTGAAAATGAAACTCGAACTTCAAACGACCATAACTTTTGATCCGGGTGTCCGTTTGAGCTCTACCACATATCAAATCGAAGCCTGCGACGATGTATACACCCTTATAAGTTAGGGGAACCCCGTTTAAGGTTTTTAGGATTCCAAAAAAGGCTCATAAGTCCTCTAAAACTGAGTTTTTAGATAGACTACCCTGATTTTTTAACATTTTGTGGATTTTCAGCCTCGTTTAAGGGGGTATTATTGCTTTTTTTGGTGGGGAATGAATTTATTTCAAGGTATTACATTCATATTGTTATAATTTCTTTGAAATGTTATCATTTTTTATAATTAACTACTATTTATAATCAAATATATAACTCTATGTACATATTTTTTATATATTCACACCTAAAAATTTAATTTTTGAAATAAATATTTTAAAATATTTACATATAAAATTTATTAGCTTCATCTAAATAATAACTAATATCCATTCTATTTAATATACCAATATATGAATATTTATATAACTATATATTAATATAACTATATATATATATTAATATATATATATATATATTAATATAACTATATATATATATTAATATAACTATAAATATATATATATTAATAAAACTATAATACATATATTTACAGAGACATGGTACTATTATATTCAATGAGTAGTATAGGATTGGTTCCCCTTACTAGATAGAGGGTCATCAGGTTCCACGAATCATGGTGCATCGAGAACACCATTTTTATTTTAATTTTCCTCCAACTCCCAGTATACCATACCTATGTCGTGATGGATTAGATGAAATTGTTGTTTCCAATATATTAGCTTTATCTAAATAATAACTAATATCCATCTTATTTAAAATACCAATATATGAATATTTATATAACTATATATTAATATAACTATATATATATATTAATATAACTATATATATATATATTAATATAACTATAAATATATATATTAATATAACTATAAATATATATATATTAATATAACTATATATATATTAATATAACTATATATATATTAATATAAATATATATATATTAATATAAATATATATTACTATACAAATAAATATAACTATATATATAAATAAATAGATATATCATAAATAAGAGAACAAATCAATATAGGGGAGTGACAAAGGCTTACAGTGCACATGAGGGAGGTATCGAGATCAAATCTGGGTGGAGGCAGGGGCACGCGTGCAAGGTTGAATTTATGGGGCCAACACTGATAAAGGTGGTGTATAGTGCTAAAAAAGGGTATAGGCGCTGCGTGTAGGCACTGGATGTGCGGGAAAGTGCTGATAAAGGGGGGTTCATGCACTGTAAAAATCCCCCCCAGAGATTGGCATTATTATTATTTTTTTTAATTTTTATTTCGTTTTATCATCGTTAGAAAAAAGCACTGATAAAAGAGGAATTTTATCAGTGCCAAAAAGAAAGTGCTGATAAAGGACCCCTTATCAGCGCTTTTTTTGCAACGCTGATAAAAGACCCCTTTTATCAGAGATTTTTTTAGCACTGATAAAAGGGGTCTTTATCAGATCTTTTTAGAGCGCTGATAAAGGGGACCCCCCTTTATCTTCTCCGGCTTTAACAACGCTTTTCTGGCGCTGTTAAAAGCCATTTTTAGTGTTGATAATAGGTGTATTTGTAGTAGTGCCTCCAGACTTACATGATTGAAGAAAAAACACATTATCATGTCTCCCCTTTAATTGTGAATTCACTTGGAAACAATTTTACCACACTTATCCTAGATAATGGATAAGGTACTTGAGATGTATATAACTGTGAATCCACTTGGTAATGAGGACCCTAATATTGGTGGAAGTGCTAGGGACCTACCCATTTTAGAAAGTGAGTAGAATACCTTGCCTCTCCATTTTATGAGAGATATTTCCTTATCCTTCTCTCATATTTTCCAAAACTGAGAATATGAAATCCATCCTAGAGTAACCCCTAGTTTTTATTATAGTATTTCATACCCAACCTACCTCCTGTACCCCAAGACTTAAGAATAAAAAAGGAGAAAAGTACATCAATTCACTTTCTCTCCTTTGTAGCCTCAAACTCATCTACCGACTGATGAAAGAGAGAGTATATTTCTATATATATATCTCATTATTCCTCTTATTTCTCCCACCAAGCATGGATTACATGGAATTAGAGGTTTGTAGTGATCATAACACCAATAAGATCAAATACCTATCTTAGGTGGAAATTCCATTTACATATATTCCTCTCATATTCCCTATGGGAATCTTATTCTGTATAATACCCAACCATGTTATCACCACCTCAATGTTTCATATTTCTAATGAGGAAAAGTGGAAATCCTCTATAGGTGTAATCTACAACCCTTTAAAAATATGTGGGCTTTGATTCCTATCCAAATGGGATACGTAGGAAGCCTCCTTAAGTTTAAACCCAACAACCCAAATTCACCATAATATTCTCTTAGCCATTTTTCTAGTAGGGTCATATCCTTCTTGAGAGGATACACCCCTTCTTGTCTCAGTCTCTTTGGTGTAAGTACTACACCATCCATCGACTATATATCTTTTACGAAGACATCCTTACAACATGACGTTAAACTGCACAGTTTGGTCATCATCACATGATGTGTCCTATTTTGTGGAACCCAAATAAATGGGTTCTAATTCCTTTCACATGGATACATAAAAATTACATCTCATGGGCCAAATTATGATATAAAAACAACTCATGTCTTCTCGAATGAAGATAAATTCTAGAGCACCCCACAATATGGAATAAAACTAGTATCATAATAATAAATGACCAAGGATTCTCTAATCCATACATACAAAAGGCAACCATCGATGGGGAACCTTATATGTATATATATTTTATCTTTGAAGAAAGACCAGATATACATTCATATGATTCTAAACTCTATAACTTCTAATGAATGATTTTTAACTCAAGAGTGACCAATTTTCTTATTTGGGATTTAATAAATGATTCATTAACATGTATTAAATCTATAATAGAGTCCTCGAGTAAGAAATAATTCCCCTCAAAATGGTTTAATGATCACTACATCCCATCCTCCCGACAACTTTCTGTCCCCATGTTTTTTATTCCATTTTCCAATAACTATCTTTCTTCAGAAATAAGGTTCATGAAAAATATCAAATAAGGTAACCATTGGGTGTTTCTAGTTCCATAAAACACCCACTAGAAGCCTCTTAGAATGGATGTGATTATATGTGTCTGACATGAATGATCACGCCACCACCGCAAAAAAACACCATTCACACCCCATATGGTTTTCTAGGATGAAATAAAAATGGTGAAGTTGACGTGAAAGATTGTTCAACTACACTCAATCCACCAAAATCAATTTTTTGTAATAATTTTAATTGGGAACAGTTATAAATATGTTATTTACAACACATATGTTATAGTAGTAAAATATCAGATTAATAAATAATAACTTCACTAAAGTATTCAGAACAATACAAAAGTAATTGTGACAATACAAGGGTTATGTACTTGGTTCTTGGAGAGGAAGGAACACTATTTACCATAGGGACACAAACAAGTATTTCTAAGTATCAATATGATCTTATATCACAATGAGGATAAGTGAATGAGAAAGATAATCTCATTGGATCCAGTGGTAGCCATATATAAAACACATAACATGTTTTATATTTTTTGAATAGGTTGGGGGGAAACCCCATTTATTGAACATAAAAAAGAAGTCCACTTTTGATAATTGGGAAAAAATAGAACCAATAAAAATTTTAGTATCTATAATTTTACTAAAGGTACTATATAATATTGTAAGAATATGAATTTTACTAAAAATAGTTGTACTCGAGGATATAATATCTTTGGGAAGATTTAATCAAAGAGATGAAGTCACATATTACCAAGTATTCATGTAGAGAAAACATTAAAGACCCATTTACTACAACCATAAATCATTAGAATAATTATTTAATCATGTGATATAAAACAAGGGGATAGTGAGAATGTTTTCTCTAGTGCAAGTGGGAGTGTTGTAAAAGTGGGTTTCTTTGAACCAACATGGGTTTTACATTTTGATTACCATATCATGTGTACATAGAGTTATGCATGATTTACTCTTACAATAATATTGTTTATAATTACGAATCCACTATTTAAATATAAATGTCCTTAGATTATTTATCATATCGATATGTTATAACCATTCCTAGCTATAATGAGAATAGTAATATTAATGTTATGTATTATGGTTCAGATACATCATAATGATGGTACATGGATAATGTATAACAATTAGGTGTAGGGGGATCATAAGTATTGATACATATTCTTGTCAATTTCATACATGGTATTATCAAGTATAAGAGATCATGATGACTAACCCACTAAGGAACACCACATGTTTTGGGTATTATTGTTTTTCCTGTCTATGAACACTCGTATTGTTCTCCTGACTTGAGATCATTATCAATGTGTACCACTTGATCAAGAAATTTTATGAAAAATGAAAAAAATGAAATTTATGTCATGGTGAGGTATCTTGTATTGGGTGCATCATCTATGGAATGAAATTGATTTAATGATCAAGACATGGTTTATTTATTTCAAAAGGGAATGATATCTGAAGCTTAGTTGATAATGATAGTAGTACCTTTACTAAATTTATGGCCGTAATATAATAATGTATATCTATTCAGTAAGTATATAAAATAATAAATCAAGAAAGGATGATAACATTAAGTGTTCATCCTGCATTGGGAGATATCATGAGACAAAATGATTATATTATACAACATGTGTTCATAGGACATTGTTGTTTCTATGAATAAATTTTATATCATTAGGGGACATGATGGGGTTCTAGACACTAATCCTAGTCTTTGACTATAAATCCCTTATATATAGGTAACATCCTAGAGAGTATCACATAAAGAATATTTAGAAGTTAGACTAATTATAGTGAATTGGAGTATAGGACATAGTGGACCCTGCAGTGGGTGCTGGGTAATGTTCAAGTTGATATGATTGAAATAAAATAAATAAATTCATTATTATTAATGTTTAGAATAAATTTTGAATTTATTTTCTCATTGCACTCACATGATTTTAAGTGAATATGAGGAAAATTATTTAACAAAAGGATATTTAGTTATTAAAATTTGTGAAATATTTTCAGGAGTGAGGATTTAAGTTAATAACTTGTATTTTATCACATAATTTTATTTTTAATGAATGTGATAAAATAGTCATGACATTCATGACAAGTTTTAAGTGTCATTAGTAACATTTATGATATTATTTAGTATTTCAAACTTATTTAGGGGAGAAAGTGAAATTTCAGTAAGTTTAACCTTCCTATATAAGCTAAGAGGAGCTCACTATTTGTGGTACTATGGATACCATGAATTTGAGATTCCCTATGTCTTTCCTCTTTATTTCTAAATAGATAAGTAGTTTTTCTAAGACCTAGATCCAAGTTATTCCTTCCCAATTTATAGAAAAATTTGTGATGATCATTAGTATATTAATAAAATCATAAATTCTCTTGGATATTAAGCATTAAATTATGATTAATATTACAAAAATGATTAGGAGTGCATGTGGATGATATTGAGGGAATATAGTTTAGAATATTTGAGAAATGATCTCTAGATATGAGCATAACATTTTATCGAATGAAATAAATTAAGTAATGTTTTTATTTTACTTTTAATTCTTAATGTAATTCAAATGAGATCCTTGGGTTTTTAGAAAAATGTTATTATCTAGAGATTATATTCTTATATAGAAACGGTGGTGGAATTTTCCCCCTGCAACACACGCTTCTTCCACACACCCATTTGAATTGGAACGTGATGAAAGTGATGTGACCTTCATACCCTTATAGGTAAAACATGTTGAACCTATATGATAGAACATGAAAAATGAGTATCCTATTAGGTGAGAAAAGGAATGTACGCTGCATTTATATATGATATAATCATTATTATATATAGTAAGTATAATACATTTTCTAAAATATTTTGTATAAGTAGAACAATTAGGTATATAGTTAACATTTATAATTAAAGATCAAACATTCCAAAATGAAATATGTTTTAACTAATAATGATAAAATATATAAAAACAATCAACATTGATGTGAACTAAATGTCATCCCAGTCACATTAGGATGTTTTTTTCAGTATGACCTTCTGTGTGACATATGGTGCATCATAGTCCGACCCCCATTCTCAAGGTTATACAATTTCATTTATAATATAAGTATATGTTAGACTTCAATGAGGGTTAAACCTGCTAATATTAAAGACCACAACTAGTTGATCAACATGCAAGGTTAACTAATGAAAATGAAAAACATTTATCCAATGAAACTATAGCTGTCAACTAGAGTTCGCAATAGATATACTAGATCAATATAGGCTTACCATGGTAAGTTAATCGATTGAAAACTATAATGACATGTGAATAAGGATACCTTAGTTACTAAAAATAACCATAATCACAATACCTATGTTCTAGTAAGACCACTAACACTTGATAAAAAATTTATATGAGTGGGTTGTGACACTCTGTTACCTCAAATAATCTACCTTCCTATTAATACTCTGAACATTAAGTGATTATATGTCTTGTAAAATCTTCTCAAGGAATATTTTATTGTTTTGACCAAAGTGAATCTGTTGTTTCATCCCATTATATTCCTTTTGGGAATATTGAATAAATTTCTTATGTATTGAGCTCATTATTGGTAGTTTACAAAAATAATAAATGAATTAGTTTATACACTCCTTAATATTAATGTTAATATGTATATATTCCCTCACAAAAAATATATTAATGACTATAACTCCTTTTAAATCCACATCATGTAATCATACATGTCTAAATTGTCCCTTTGAATTCTTTTAATAAACATATAGAATTTTCCTTATTACAACATGTAAAATGAAACATGTTGATATAAACATATTTAAAATGATAGTTCAAATTATTTGAACAAATATAAGTTTAAAGAAACAAACCCAACTTGATTATCACATTATTTATTGATTTATATTTAAGATAGTTATGGAAATTACCTGAAACATGTAAGATCATGTATCGATCATACACATTAGGTTCTCACTATGAATGTCCATAGCTATTAAAAACCTCAATAATCACATGATGATGATTATATATCAAGAAAACTCATTGTATTTTCATAACATGTGTGCATATATAGGTTAAGAACCAACTATATGATTAAATGTTTTTATTTTAAAAAATGAATAATTCAATTGATATAGAAGAATGATTACTATTTCCTGAAGAAAAAATGAGTACTACACCTTTATACTGTTCATAAAGGAAATTTCAATCCACATAAATAATATTTTTTTCAACAAGGAAATGATTTTACAAATGACATAAATTCCCAAAACAACCTATAAAACTTCAACTTTTGGCAATTAACCCAATTATCCTGGGAGATATACTTAATGGTGTCAAGATGATAATAATTTATTTTTTAAGAAAAAAAAAATCTCATTATCTATGAAAAAAATTGTATAATTCATCCCAATCACCATATACTTTTAGAATTTGCTTTTTTTGTATTATAATCTTGACTATATGGAGTCATATTTTTAAAAAATGGTTGTATTCATTCCTAGATTGGGGACTCAAGAGTTATATGAAATGTTGATATCATCTTAATAATAATAATATAAAATATGAATTCTATATATATTATAGAATGGTCAAGAGATACGGTTGGGTGCACACAAGTACACAAGACTTCTAACTTAGATATCTCCCAAAATGAAAAAAAATTATCATATATTTTGAAAATGTGAAATTTATATTCTACACCATATTTATCACACTGAGTGATTTATTTTCCCTTTTTGGACTCATTTAACATGAATGGAAAATGTTTATTTATGTGGTATTTATTAACCACATTTTTTAATGAACATTTAATTTTAGAAATATTTTTCTAACATATAATGTTTTATTTATTGACGCAGATGTGTTACCTATAACTCTTAGGAATTCACTATATGGGTTAATGACATCCTAATAAAACCATTGTGAAAGTGAAATTCCATTCACTAAGGAAGAAAATAGTGAAATATGGTTACAAATTTATGGTTATTAGATACTTTTCAAAGGAATATCAGGCTATTTATTGGCCACATCTTCCCCACCCCTCACCCCTCATCACAATATCACAAAATTCCTCATTAGAGAAACTATCAATCATTAAATCTAGAATATTTATATAGATTTCTTCTAAATTTATCTCGATATTCCAAGAATAATGTTCATAATTAGTCTATATAACTATAGTATTATGATAATATATTAAATTATATTGTTTTGAAGGAGATACTTCAATAGATCTCCCATAGTAAGGTTCAATAGTTGCAGGATTCACCTTATTAATAAAAAAATGTCCACATATAGTTCCATTAAAAAAATATTTCACTATTGATTAATCATATATAATACTTCCACCCAATACTCATAATCAAGAAAAGGATACACAATGTTCCATAAGTGATCAATATATTAAAGATGCTGATATGTGATTAATGTAATTATATAATCAACCCTCAGTTTTAAGAAACCATGAATCCACATATGAAATTCTTCAAATGTCATAGAACCATAAAGATTAAAAAAAATTTTGTGGTAAACTTTAGCTAAGACTCTAATCAGTATAAATTACTTATTCATTTCCTTATATGGATAGAAACTTGATTACCAGGAAATTAAATTTAGTAAAAAATTATATATATTTATAGTACATCATGAAATCCATTTTTTAGTTGTTTCTAGTTAAATAATTGTGAATTGAACTTGAATATTTTTCTATGGATTGGTTTATCATGGTATTATAAACCAACCATGACCTATGGAATTGTTTTGAGCCTCTATTATCTTATATTTCAACAACCATCATTCAATTTTATTTAATGGAGTAAAAATTCAGCATTGAGCATAAAAATATCTTATGGAACATGATTTTATTACAATATTACTCACATAGAAGTGAGAGGTTCAAGGTATTTGGGAAACATAACAATTTACTATGGAAAAGTTCGTCATTACATTTTTAGATAGAGGTATGAAACATAGGTCATCAATTGATAAATTAAATGTAATTATTAAAAACTATATAACCAATTACAAAAAATTACAATATAAAATACCAATCAAACATTGACCGGTCATCTTAGGATCATTAATCATCAGGTCACTTACTATGTATTTTATAGATAGTTATTATTTTTTATATACAATAACATAAATAAAACTATTGTTGAACTAACTTCATTGCATATAGGAAATTTTTAAAAAAACCTTATAATAATATTTACTTTTCTCATGTATTGAAAAATATTACTATGTAATGTAAATTCAATATATATATTTAAAAATTATAAATTATTTTAAAACTTTCAAAATCAACATATGTTATACATTTTGAAAACATTCACAACATGGGAAATGGTGCATGATATTAGCACTCCTCAGACACCCTATTCACTACTAGTGCTATGTTGAAAATTTTATTTACTATTATTTATAAAATAAATTTTATTATATTTTATAAAAATTTACTGTGATAAAATTTTTATAAAAACATAGAGATATCTTGATTAGTTATTTTATTTCGATTATTTTTTATTCTCGAAGATATATTGTTTTATTAAATCTATTAAAAAAATTAGAATATTTTATTTATTTGAATATAAAAAAATTAACCCATCATTTATATTATATATATATATATAAGATTAATGTGATTTTAAAAATATTTTTTAAAAAACATTTAAATTAGTATTTTAATTATTTTGAAAATATTAATGTATTTATGTTTCTTTCAAACCATTATTTTAAATGTGTACTGATTTATAATCAATTAAATATTTTAAAAAAATTAAATCTCATTCAATTATATTTATTATTAATTTTTTACATACATTGACATTAAGAAATAATTAGACATCACCATTAAAAATAATAAAATGATAATGAGATATATCATGTGAGTTTGGTTTATAAAAAAATGATAAACCAATCACATCCTATGGGTAAATCCTCACATGGTTTAATCAAATCAACTACCAAATGGTAGTCAATTTTCTTAACCACCATGTATAAATTTAGTATCGAACATCCTCAGCTCATTTGGAAGATTCATTTTTTTTACAAAATTACTCACATAAAAGTGAAGGGAAATGGGGGATTGTGATACATTAAATTTATCACGGACAAATAAGTTCAATAAAAAAGTGAACTAGATGATACATAGATCATAACAAATAAAATTAAAACAAATCATTTTAAATTATAGATAGAAATAGAAAAACCAAATGTATATTGTTCGGTCTAACCCATGGTTATTCTATATTTTTTAGAACTATTGATGAATTATATTTCATAATTCCTTACATCTTTGAAATAACTTAATTTTACATAAAATAATCAATATAAATTTAATAAACTAGTAAAAATATTAAAATAATCTAAATATCATAATTTAATTCACTAAATCATTAAACACAATTTAAATCTTCTGAAAAACATAATATTTAAACCATAAACTAATAGAATATAAAAAATTAAATCATCTAGATAGAAAAAACAAACCAATTAGAAAAATAAAAATTTACCTTTTCAAATAATGTAAATAATAATTTATGAAAGTGATTTCAATCTGTTAGATCTTCACTATAAAATAACATGGGAAGAATGAATAAATTTTATGTGTGTGTGTGTGTATGGGGGGGGGGGGGGTTATAAATTTTCATTCATAGGAGGAATGAATTGCATTCATGCCTCATTTATGCGAATCACACCTGAAGCATGAACGTACTTCATGCTTTATCTGTCGCCTCAGAGGAATCATGAACCATATTCACACATCATCACTAAATTTGAATGATGAACATGTTTCACATTTATGAGAACCTAGTTTGAAAAATATTACAAACATCAACCCTTTTTAATTATTTTTCAAAAACTTAAAAAACTCAGGGTGATACTTCGAGGGAGGGGATAAATGGCTAGTGTTCATAGTGGGCTCCTTATTCATAAATGTGATAGATTTATTATTACACTTAAACAAATAAATATCTAAAAAAGTAACAACAATAAAATTAATAACAATGAAAATAATTTAAATTAATACATAATAAAAAATAAAAATAAATAAATAATAATTAATAAAATTATAATAAATACTAAATAAAATATTTAAAATAAAAATAAATAAATATAAAATCTAATAAGTATAATATATATTAAATTGAAACTAACTAAGAATAAATATATAAATAATAAATTATTAAAATAAATTATAAAATTATAAAAATGTCTAAAATTACTACAATATACAAAATTACTAAAATAAATGTAACACCATGAAAAATTATATAAAATATTTAAAACTATAATAAAATAATTTAATGTTATGTGAAAATTGATGTGTATTAAACCTCCATACTTGAAAATTTTCATTCATAGAAAAAAAACATAGATACACCCTTAGTAAAATTAAAAATATAATTACAAGTTCAAATTATTTGATCCTTTTACCCTAAAAACTATCATGGTTTTTTTTTAATTTTAAAATTTCAAAAAAAAAACAATTCCTTCAACATTAATTATTTTGAATAGAAAAATATACACTCATGCATTATTTTGATTTAACTCACCAACACTCTCATTGCTCAAGAAAAATTTATTGAATGTTTTTAAAAATTACTAGACACATGCATGCTTACTATATTATATCCATAAATTTCACATCTCAACTAATTTTAAATTAAAGGACATTAATCTTAGCAATTTTAAATAAGTATAAAATGATCTCTAAGGTGGTGAGATGGTGGGTAATAATTTTTTCTGTCAAAAGGGTTAAATATGAAAATATAAGCGTGATATATATATATATATATCAATCTATCTGCCTTATAAAATCACTCCCCCATAATTAATTTTTTTATTCCCCCTTTAAAAATTCTGATATAAATATTCCCAAGATATATACTAGATATAATCAAAATTAAATAAAATAACAATGAAATAATACTAGGATCTACTCTGAAACCAAGAAATAAAACAAGGGAAAATAGCCTATAAAAATACATAGAATTATCATACTTTTAAAAGTATCAATATTTAAATGTGTTATCCATGAATGACGATCCTGAAATAAAAAATATAAAAAAGTGATTCGCTCCAATATTAATGAAAACATATCAATTAAATGTTTTCAATTCATAAATTAATATGTGACTACTTTTATAGGTATCCTAAAATTTGAGAATTATAGTGTAAAAGCAACTAGAATTAAACAATTTTGAAACTAAAAAATATATATTTTTTTAAAATAAAGTGTGTATAAGACATTGATATAACAACAATGGGAAAAACACTGGGATAATTTCAATCCATATACATACAATTCCTCACTGACCCTCAAATAAACCTTTCTATGGTATAATACCACCCCCAATATTATATTGAAATATAATCATTATTATATTTAAGATATGGGTAGGAATTGATAAAGGACATTGTATCATATTAAAGAGGTTTCTTCATATTCTATAAGTTCTATATGATGGTGAACGCATAAGAGTTGACCATTAGTTAAAAAGGGGATAAATAAAACCAACAAATACCTCAATTATTTTAACACAACTTTTAATATCCCTATAATTTTGATAAAAACAGAGAATGTTCTTAGCCACACAATACTCCAAGATTATCCCAAAAAATAATCAAATGGGAGGTGGTGAAAAAGGTTCTAGATCAATATTAAGTATGAAATCATATTGTTAGACTAGAATAATGTGCATGATATATATAAGACTCAACAAAAATAATCAAGATTCATAAAAGTATTTTTAGAAGCCTTCCATAATATTTTAAATCATACTAAATTTGGGTATAAAGGATTAAATTATTTAAAATAGGTAATCATGTTCTCTAACTATGATCAAGGAAAATAGTTTATGTTAATAATTGGATTACTACATAATTATAATTAGTTTTTATGTAATTGATAATATATAAATCATTTTTACAAATTTTTAACGGGTTTTATATGTGTAGATAAAATATGAAATTAAATTTATCACTTCCTTTATAATTTCTAACAGATGTAGATATATTTTTCTTATTATGTGAAGAAAAATAAATGATATAACCTCTTAAATATACAAATCATCATATCATTCATTAATTATATCATAAAAACAATACTATAATGATTGAATCATTTGGATAATAAAAATATATATAACAAATTCAAATCCATAGTAGTTTTAGGAGAAAATGTTACAGATCAATGAATAATATTTTATTATATAAAAGATAAATTCAATGAAATAAAAACTAGATAATGATGGTTTCCCTACTATTAAATTATATACTTTTTTATTATCCATATAGAGATTGATAACACTAAGCTATAATAAAATAGATGAATATCCTATGATATGCTTCATTATCAATAGGTATGTTACATATATTCATCGAGAAATTAATTAGTTAAAACTACGTATCAATGAAGACCAGTTAGAGAAATGAATTAGTGAAGTAAAATAAAAAGTTAAGAGGTCAAACAGATGTGACAAAATCTTATATAAATAAATATTTACTAAACAATAGAAATTTGAGTAGATAATAATAACATGAAAATAAAAATATTACCTTATTGAATTTATATAAGAGAAGGAATGTTTTTACCATACTCCATTAATAATAAAATTATATGAGTGAAATCCTTTAATGTACCATCTGGGTAAATTACATATCCCAATTACTTCCCATCCATGAAAACCAAATATAAGGAAATCCATTGGTTTCAAAATAAATTAAAGATCTATGTTATTATTAAATTATTCCAAATCAAAAATAATTTTTTTATTCAGTGTATAATAAAAGTGGGGTGGTAGAAACCTCAATGCATGGTAAATGTGGGATGAGATATAGTTGAGAAAAGAGCTCCTTTTTGTGGGAATGATGAATTCTCCCAAATATTCTTCTATATTGATGTCATTGTGTTCAATCATTGGTGTATGTGTCACCATGATCTCATAATTATGATGGGAATCTAATTTTTATTACATTTAAATAATTTTGTATGTATCCTCTACCACCATTTGTAAATTAGTGTATTTCCGCAAATTTTTTTTTTCAGATGTTACCATTTTAAAAAATTTTATTCTCTCATAATGATTCTCAACTAAAGGTAAAAAAAGATAATTTGTGGTGATGTAAACTAGAATATCTAAATCCATGAAATATTAATTAAATTATGATTCTATGAAACATAATAAGGACCCTAATTCATTTTCTCCTCACCCTCTAATATAGTTTCATCCTCACAATGTCTAATATGATATAAATTAAATTATTTAATTTTCACCTTATAGGAAAAGGTTTTTGGACTCAAAATACAAGAATATGAAATTAAATTGTCTAATGTTCCATTTTATTTTATAGAATAAAGGACATGGAAATCAAATTATTTAAATCTGATCAAAATTAGATAATCAAGATGTGATATTGTGGAGTCATTGACCGTGTGATAGGCAGAATGTGTAATCAAATCAAGCTTATATATAAATAGGGAAAATAATTTCATTTATATGAAAACACTATGACACTCACCTAAATATATTTTTTATATATAAGAGATGTAAATTGGTGGTAAGGAGGCTGCAAATAATTTTAATAATTTTAATAGTTAACTTATTTGAGTTTCTAAAATTTTCATCGTAGAATCCAAATTATTTTTATGTTTTTATAGGAGTTACAATCTAGTACCTATATTAGTTATCATACTAATAATCAATTACTCCATTATTAATGTGTTAAGTGCACACAATTATGGATCAACTTTCGTATTTTAATCAAATGTTAAAGGTGGTAAATATTATATAGAGTTTTGAGATTATGTAATAATGATGTTAAATATCTCTTAAAGGTCTCTTAAAACAGGTTTATAGTAAAAATAATTAGACAATAAAATAACAAGAATATTTTGACTCTGATATTAATTACATAATGGGTATAAAATAATATTTTAATATGATAATTCATTCTATATTGGATAATAACGTCATATGAATTTATAATTAATGTAATAATTAGAATTTCACTGAAAACCCTTGAGAAAGGATATTCTTAATACATACCATGCATAATGGGTAGGTAAGGTGGTCCCAAATTGTAAATTTATTATGACAAAATAACCATTTTTGTATTTTAACTATCCTAAATTTGGACTAAAAATACCAAAACATGGATATTAGTATTATTAAATAATTCCCAAATCATCCTCTACAATGAAGTTAATAAAGTTATAATTATCCTTGTAAATGATAATATAATTATATATATAATTTTGTAATACATCTAAATCATAAATTAATAAACATATGAATCACTATAGAAGTAAATTTATGGGTTATCACCCAATGAGAATATAATTATTTAGAGATTATATAAATATAGCGTAGGGGTGAATTTCCATTTTAGAAATTAAAGCGGAATAAAATTTACATTCAAAATTAAAATTATTAAGAAATAATAAAGAAAAAAATCGATTATGTGATAATTGATAATTTCGATTCGATTTTATAAAGAAAATATCAAATTGATTAATTCAAAAAAATTATCAAACTATATTTATGAAATTAAGTGAGTATATGTTAAATGATAGAATACAAAAAAATAAAATAGAAGACAAACACAATTAATAAGGGATTAAATAAAAGCACTATGTGTTCTCCTATGTCTCCACCCCTCGACCAAAGAGTTGAAAACTAAAAATAAATTGATCTTAATTGTTACCAAGAAACCCATACCTAACAATCTGTTTTTATAAAAAGCCCCTTAAGTTTCATCAGTAGCCACACAACCCATCCCACACTTTTTTAGACTATGAATCATTAGAGGATGGATGTTGAGGAGAGAGAGGTTTGATTTTGGGAAACCCATTTAATTTTTCTCACAAATCTCTTTGTATAGATTTATAAAATTGAGGAAGATAGATTTGAGAGTAATATAGAGAGACTTTGAATGAATTGTGGTCCTAATGTTTTCCCTTCAATAGGATTGCTAATTATAGAACTTTTCCATCGATTTGATCTTGAGAGAATCGATGGTAACCAATGTTATGATTCAAGGGGAAAAGGGAGTACATTTTTTGGATCCAAAATTACCAAGAAGGTTTTGGAATTTGTGGGGGTTAATGAAGCCATAAAAGACTGTAATTAATTTCTTTTGATCATAATTAATGCTCCCTTGATGGATCCTGATTGATAAACTAGATACCCAATAGCCTCCACTGGGTAGCCAGTGGGATGCATGGAGCCGAGAGCTACTGGATAAACTACACCGAACATAATCTATTATCTAGTGTCTCTCTGATATCCTTTAGGAATATTCCTTATTCATTGGATAAGCCACCATCTAATTGGCACTCCTCCACCATGTTTCTAGTGGTCTTAATACACATCTAGTTTGCCGCCATCATGGAACTGATTGGTCGGTTCCCTACAATAGTGAGCCGATACTATCTGTACTTGCACATATTTATGAGTGGTCACATACAATTCTACCTTAAACCTTATTTGGATCATATAGTTTATTTCAAAGGTCTCAAATAATTTTAGAGATATGTTGAGACATTTAATAATATTTAAAATTTACTTGAAAATACCATGAATTTCATAAATTTTAATTCTATAAAAATATAGAAACTTACTTAAATGAAATAATTATAAGCATAGGATAATATTTTTTATCATGAAAAAACCATGGTAGAAATAGAGATTGGTACAAAAATCTCCCCCTTTTTGATGATCACAAACACTTAACTAAAAAAGATAAATTAATAATAAAGATAAATAAAAAGTTATAGTAAATAAATTCATGATTTTAAAAAGATATTAAATGATATAAAGAGTAAAAATATTAAGCATGATATTAAAACAGAATAAATTTTGAAACCCCCCCCCCTAAAAAAAATTAAGCATTGGATAAGAGTAAAAGAAATTTAATAATTTTAAGAACTACCCCTCCTTTTTGAAAATTAATTTTGAAAATTTACCCCCTGTGTAAAAATAATATTTTAGGAAATATCTCCCCTTTTGTGATTATCAAAAAGTGTTAAACATAAATAATATAAAAAATATATAAATGATAATTTTTTCTGAATAAAAAATCAAGGGATATTTGGAAAACCAAAAAATAATTTTGAAAAAGAAGATTAAGAGGAAAAATATTTTGAAAAGGGAAAAAATATTTTCTTAAATATAAAAAAATATTTTAAATAAAAATTTAATTTTCAAAATCCCCAAATAATATGATTATTATATATTTATTGAGTTTAAATTACAGTAGAATAGATAAATTAAATAAAAAGTAAAAAAAGAAAGAAAATGTTCATAAAACCATCTCTAAGCATATAAAATACTCAAATAATATAACTATTTGAGAGAGATATTAAAGTGTTAAAGATAGGTAAAGAATAAAGAAGTATCAAAAGAAAAAGATAAGATATAAAGAAAAAAGAAGAATAAATAAATATTATGAGATAAGAGATAATAAAAAAAATGAAAATTAAAACTGGTATATAACTTTTCCACTACATCAGTTTTCTTCAAGGATTGGTTTCAACTCAATTTATTTATTTCTCTATTGAAATATCTTGAGGAATTAAATTCCTTTGTAAAGTGAAATTATAAATTGTAAACAAAATTCAATTTACATTAAGGTAAACACAATATTAATGTCATAGAACAAGTGTATATGATATTTTTACTCATCATTATTCTTATTTAAGAGTGATAAAAATAAAAAATTGTCTTTAAAGGAAGTATAAACTTAAATACTTTTATAAACATTGAAAAATAAATTCTAAAACAATTTTGTTTTTTTGGAAAATTAAATGTATAAAATATATTTTTTAAAATAGAATTAGTATTATAAAAAAGTGCAGATTATTTTTAAAAATATGATTTTGAAATTTTGAATATAAGAAAAAATATTTTAAAATAAATAAATAAATAATTTATTTTTTAAAAAATATCTCTCAAATAGAATATTTCACAATTTAAATAGATATTTATCCCACTTAAATGAAAACATTGATGAGATAAAAGGATTATAACCATTTATTAAATTAAAATAAAAATAATAAAAATTCTAGTTTTTTAAAAGGTCTTTAAAAAAAATTTTACAAAAAGAACTTAAGAAAACCATAAATAAAATGAATAATTTCACATGTGAACCATTAATAATTCACTTTTAATAAATTTTAAATGATGAAGGGGTAATGGATTGTTGAAAATAATTACAAGTTGACATTCCATTGTTACAAAATCTAATAAGATATCATATTTTTGGAAGTGATATCTTAAAAAATGGGGAGAAAGATCAATGTGATTAGTGAGAGAGTTCTGGATAGGTTTTTTAGAGATATTTATGTAACAAGTATCATCTCACTTGATAGTGATATGATCAAAAGTTATTCTAAATTACAATAGTGTTTGTTTCATTTATATAATTTGGGCCCAATAACTTCAATTGGCTATATATTTCACTTCGGCTATAAAAAGAGTTGAATAATAAAGCTTCTTACTACTCCATGATATGATGGAGTTTTCTAGTAGGTGTAATGTTCCACTAATACATTCAAATGTAGTTGTAATACATTTAAGTCAGCATCATAAAAATAAGTGAATTTAAAATAGGTTTCTTTTAGATTAAATAAACTTGGATTTTTAGTCATTTTGAATTTCAAAAAAATATTTTTTGCAGATTTGAAATGATATTACTTATGAATTTATTTAAAATAATCCCAAAGAAAAAAACTGAACATGATATAAGTCCGGGTTGTGGGATTTTAAATTAGACTTCCAATCATACTTTTATAAGGTTTGTTGTTATCCATTTTACTTGATTCATCAAATATTAACTTAGATGTTTTACCTATGGAAAAGATAATTTATTTAGAATGATCTATTCCAAATCATTTTAACAGTTCATTGGTATATTTTTTATGGTTTAAAAACAATCCATCATTTCTTTTAGAAATTTCAAAATTGAGGAAGAATTTGATTTCACCCATAATTCTCATCTCAAATTTAGTTTTCATTAAATTAGAAAATTAATTTTTATTTAATTATTTAATCTAAAAACAACATCATAAACTAAAATTTAAATGAGTAAAAAATCATTTTAGATTTTTTTTGATAAGATATTTGATTTACCTTTTCCTATTTTAAAATAATTTGAAAGAAAATAATTTGAATGATGTTCATTCCTAGAATTGGGATTGTTTTAAACCATAAATATATTTTTAATGTTTAAAAATATAATTAGGAAAATGGGATTTTCAAAACAATGTGGTTGTTCCACAAAAACATTTTTAGAAATAAAACCATTTTGAAAACCATTTTTTTCATCCATTTGAATGGGTTTAAAATTTACATGATTGGTGAATACCAATAAGTTTATTATTGATTATAACTAAGAAATGGGTTAAAATGTTTTAACATAGTTGATTAATTATTATTGGTTATAATTTTTTTAATTATGATCTCTGTTTCTAGTAATATTATTGGATTCATCTACATTATTTTTAAAAAACCATTTAAGGAATATTAATTGATGATCACTCAGCCTTTCACTAAGGGTTTATATATTATTTCGAGTGTACTAATTATGTTACTATTGTATAGAATGTACCAAATTTTTATCATTATAGGAACTATTAATGTTTTTGGGTTTATGATAAGATTCAAATGCAAGGTGTTCAATCTCATTTAAAACTAATATACATATATGAGTTCTCATTTTTAAATCAGTGATGAAAATTTCAAGGGAATGGTATTTGATTTTTTTTAAAAAATAATAAATTATTTTGAATAATATTATTATTCTTATTAATATTATAATGGTGGAAAAGGTTTATTTAAAACATCATTTAAAAAAATTGAAAGGATGATTTTGGAAAACCTTCTTTAAAAAACAACGAATGATTATTCCACTATTTTAGTCTTTTTTAAAGAAAGCATATGATTTTATTGAGTTGGATTACCCATGAAAGATACCTTAAGAAAAATGAGAATCAAATTTAGTATGATTATATTTGGTGTTTAAGGTAAGACTTTTACAACCAAAAATTTGAAAAAGATGATGGATGTTTTTTCATTAATACATAGTTAATAAGGGGTTTTATTATTAATAGGATTTATAAGAAATTGAATAATGATATATCATTTCGTATTAAAATCCTCATACCAAAAATATTTTGGAAGAGAAAATTCATTTAAAAGAGATTGAGTGATTTATTATATTATAATATTTTACCTCTTTACTCCCTGATATTATTGAGGGGTTTGAGAAGCAGGAAAAGATTTATTATTGCCTTAAAAAGAAAAAAAATCTTTAAAATAAGTATAATTTAATTCTATACCATGATCAATTATAATATAAATAATTATAAAATGTTTTAATTTCAACCATTTTTGAAAACATGTTAAAGTATTCACAAGATTCTCTTTTATGAGATAAGAAATAATCCAAAGTTAATCTTGTAAAGTATTTGACATTAATGGGAGTATAGGTTTTCCCCTTATAAATTATATTTGAGAATAAAAAAATCTCAATATGAATTAATCAAATATATTTTGAAGTGGAAATATACTTTTTATATATAAAATTAGATTTGGGTTTCTTACCATATTGACATGCTTCATAAACTGTGTCAACTTGGAAATGAAAATTAGGAAGACCTCATACTAGATGATAATGGATTAATTTGATAACAAATTGAGAGATAAAATGATTGACGTGTCTATGAAAAATATACAACACACTCACTTGGGAACATAAACATTTAAAATATATTTCTAAAAAGTTATTTTAAATTAATTTTATAAAAAATTTAAAATCTTGAAGCTATTAATAAAAGTTTTCCTTTTAAATAAAGAACATTAAAAAAATTATTTATTGGATGAGATTTAAAACTAAAATCACACAACTGAAAAATTATTTGTAAAGTATTTTTAATAATTTTATAAATAAATAATTTTCAATTAAATTTTAGGTAGAAAATAGATGGTTCCTTAACCGATTATCACACCCTTATAATTATAATTGAAAGTGACGTGATCTCCAAATTTATTGATTTGATTAAATAAATAGAGGCATCTAAATATGTGTCTCTATAAATTGTTATCAAGGTACCAAATTGATTCTTAGGTTTTTCTATGAAGGCACTTTTCCAAAAAAAATTAAACGATTGATGGTTTTTTTCACTTGATAAAACTTTGGTCTGCTTCTATTTTTAAATAAAGATTCTAGAAATCAAATTCTCTTATGAGGATTTCTATTGAAAAATTGGAAGAAAGATGAATTGAATGTTTTATTCTATATAAATCATTTTTAAAATCAAATTCACAGATTAAATGACAAATTATTTTAAAATAATTAAAAAAATTAACTTGTGAAACACGTTTATCAAAAGTAGTTTTCATTGGATTTTTAGAGGCACTTGCATGATTAGATTAACCAAAGTTGACCCAGTATTTTATAGGTTTTTGAGAACACATTTTTTTTAATTTTATTAACCTCAATTAAATTTGAAAAGATATTTTTTGATATATTTATTGGTTGATTTAAGATTATCAACATCTTGTTGTTTTTTATATTTTCTAGATGAGATCATCTATTTATTTTATGAGAATAAACTTTTCTTTTTTAATATTTTCTTTATCTTGAATTTTTTGATATTATTTATTTTCGGTATCTAAATATAAATAATCTAGTTGATGATATCCATTTTCAAGATGATATTGGGAACATATTAGGTCTTAATAATTTAGAATATTCAAGGAGAAAGAAGAAAAGGAAAGTGGAGAAAAAGTATGAGAATATAAACAAGTGGGGAAATGGGAAGATGGCTACTAAACTTGATGTATTTATAAATATGTGCCATAATACACTTAGGTATTGATTCAATTTAAATGGATAATGATGTTGAATAAATAGATTCATGACTTGAACTCCATGTCATGACTTTGAAATACTATTTACCTTATTTATTTTCTTTTAGATTCTTATTTATATATGGCACTCCGGTTTGATGTGACCATTATTTTTTACATTTATAAAATTTCAATTGTGGTTCCACATTTACCTTTAACTTTTTGGATAGATTTTGGAAGTTATTTTTATGGAAGTAATTGAATATATTTTTAATGAGAATTTAATATTTAATTTACTCATCTCTAAATTTTTTATCATTAAAAAATTTGATGGTGTTGATTTTATTATGTTCTTTGAATTCATATCCCTCCTTCTCTATTTGTTGTTTCAGCATTACTTCACATGTCATAAAAGACCCGATGAGTTCCACAACCACTATATTTTTAAAAATTTTCACTTCTTGAATGGTCATGAAATTAGGTTACTTGGAGTTTGGTAAAACCCAAAGTATTTTCTTTATGAGAATTTTTGGAGAAAACTCATTACTAATAAAATTTATACCATTAGATATGTCAGTAAATATTTATAATTGATGTATATAGATCATAAAATTAATGGATAAAGATTTAAAATATATCTTAAACATATCCAATATTGTATCTTTAACCTTATTGGTTCCTTTATGGTAAACTTATAATAACTTCCAAATTTCATTAGTAGTTTTTAATGTGGAAATATGACTAAACTCATTATGATCAAGAACACAATGTAATGAATTCATATATTTGTTATTTACATCATAATTATCAATATACTCATGAGTCCACTTTTATTCAGATTCCTTTGTGAGAACATAATCATTCATAACTATTTTCTAAAAAGGATAATAAATACTACTAAGGAAATTTCATGTCCATTTCATCCAATAGAAATAATCAATTCATAAAAAAAAGAGAATAAATATTGGAATTAGATTCCATAAAAAATATCGTGAAATCTGTTATAATTTGAAAAATAAAATTGAATTACCGTTTTGAATATAAGATATTTTTGAAAAATTTGAAAACCAAAAATATGATAAAAAATTTAGTCATAGATTATGGTAAGAGATGGGGTGAACTTTCTTTTTAAAAATAAAATAATAATAATAGTTTAATTTTAAATTAAAAAATTTAAGATACAATAAATAAATAAATCAATTACATGATTGTTGATAAATTATATTTGAGTTTATAAATAAATTTATAAAGTAATTAAAGTGTGTAAGAGATCAGACAGAATTTATGAAATTATCTGAGTCGATGTTAGATGAATCAATTCCTAAAATAAAATAGAATAAAAAAAATAATTTTCCAGAAGTTTTGAATCTGAAAAATGTGTGCCCCTACATATCCTACCTTATACTCAAGAGATGATTTTTATAAATCCCTTAATCTTAATTATGTCTAAGAAACTCGCCCCTTATAATTGTGGTTTGTGAGCACCATTTTGATCTTCTTCGGTTTCCAAGTAACACATACCACACTTTTACAAAGTGTGAACTATTTGAGAGTGAATGTTGAGGATATAGATGATTTATTTAGGGAATACAATTATAAGTAACTCATAACTCTCTTTATATTGATGGATATAATAGATAATGAGATATTTAGGACGAAGGTAGAGATTATTCAATGTAATTGAGAAATCGAAGTTGACACTTTGAGAGTATTGATAATTATATAACTTTTCCATCGATTTGATCTTGAAGGAGTGAATGGAAACTAGTGTTATGATTCAAGGGTCCAAGGGAGTCATTTTATAGTCTCTAAAAGTACTAGGAAGGTTCTGGAATTTTCTAGGGGTCATAAATCCATAAAAGACCATAATTTTGTTTTTTTGACCATAATTAATTCTTCCTTGTACTATAATGTTAGACGCAACCTGATACTTGTTAGCCTCCATTGAGTATCCAGTGGGTTTCCTAGAGTTGCGAGATATTAGATAAACTCCACTAGCTAGCCGCTAATGGACAATGACTGGCTAGTTTCCTTTGAGCATATGGATTCTTCATTAGATGATCCACTGGATAGCTGGTGATCCTATACCAAGTAGCTAGTGGTCCTACTTCACATCTTGTTTTATTTCATCATAGGACTAGATTTGTGGTGATCTTCACTAACAAGAAGATTATATCTACACTTTCACTTCCTCAAGAGTGGTCACCTACACTTACACCTATAGACTTATTTTCTTCTACTAGGTTTCTTCTAATGTATTAAAGGATATAAAGAGATATATTGAATCCTTTAATAGTAGTTCAAAATAAATTGAAAATTACATTAATTCCACAACTTTGAATTAAATAAAAATATTGTAACTCACTTAAATGAAATCATTAGAAATATAGGTGAGTGTTTTGGATTATTAAAACACAAACAGAGATAGAGAGAGAGGTAAAAAAATATGTATAGTCACCATTAAATTTATACATTGATTAGGTTTTGGTAGTTGAGTTTTGGAATGTTTAAAAGTAAAATTATAGAAATTAATTAACTCAAAATAAACGAAAATGACTAATAGAAGTTAAATAAGTAGAAAAAAATAGTTTCAAATTCTTGAATCAAGTTTAGGTTCATGCATAAGTAACTATATTGTTTATAATTTTGAATAATTATTTATTTAATAATAATCAATTCAAAATTAATTAGATTATTATAAATTATCATTCAATGATGCTGTATGATACATCTTATTATCTTAAAAAATAACCAAAAGTCACATTCTCTAGTATCATGGATAAATTTCAAGGCATTTTAGAATATAATCTATTAGTGAAATAAATTAACATGATGCTCTCAAAATTAAACTATCTATTTGTGTTTTTTTCCACTGTATATGATTACTTATTAGGTTTTACACATGTATATAGGAATGAGATAACATAAAAACAATGATGTTCATCTCTCCCATTATTACCTATTAGGTATCACATGACTGAGAAATAAATCATGCACTAAACCTCAAATATAGAAATTAATCAAACAAGATCACATAAAAACATAAGAAACTCCACATTCATTTCATGTGGGTGTACCCTTAAGGTTATCTTAAAAAGAAATTAAAACAAACCTACTTATTAATTTTTCATTTATATTTAAAAATATCATAGATAATATTTTCTAAAATTTTAATGTGGAAACTTCTTTGTTTTAGGAAATATAATCTTCTCCTATTTCAAACTGGTCAATAGAATCCTCCATTTTTATCTTGTTTAATCTTTTTTAAAACCCTAAAAAATATCACCATTTAATTCACCATGAGTCTCAATATTATATTTCTAAAACCTTTTATTATATGTGAGATATTTTAAACTTTCTTCCCATTGGTATGCCTGTATACATGGATAGATTTTTGTGGCATAAAAACTCCTCACAATACAAGTATTTCTCTTTTTTAGTTCAACCTTAGGCTAGTTATTTAATCTCAACATGAATAAAAACACTTCTGAATATTTTTGATGTTTATTTAGTGGATACGAACACAAAATAACCCAATTTTAGTTTTCAATTTTTTTTCTGAAAAATATCATATTTTTTAATATATAAAAAATTATGTAAGATATTCATATTTTTACACATCACGTTTGAAAGATACAAAAATAATACATAGTATATAAGATGAATCCTTTTTCCAAATCACCTGTGAAATCCATATAATATATTACTTATGCTCATAACATGTTATATATAATCTTCCAAATAATCATATTTATTGTGTAAGATATTTATATTTTTTTAAATTGTGATCACCTCTTATGATAACATATTATGTATCAATTCTAAATTCTTACACATCCAAAAAACATATTACATATCCATTTCCTTATTAATTTTATTCCTTCTCTGAATGGAATATCATTCGTAATACTTTATTAAATTTGTCCCTTATTTTATATTCACATCTTATGTATCTATTTCCATTTTCGAAATTTCATTATCTCAACCGAAGGAATATTATGTATTATATACTTAAAGTAGTGTTTAACAAACCTATAATTATAGAATTACAGAATTGTACTATAGCATTATAAAATCATCTTGATAAAGTTTAGTATATATATAAAAACTACTTATTCACATTCTAATGTTTCTTACACATGTTTGAAAAAAATTACAACATTTTTTAACACTATCATTGGGTACTTCATTCTCCCCCTTTGAATTTGTTGTCATTCTCAATATCACAATTAATGAAATAGTAATTCACAACCCTGCTCAAAGAGAAATATATTGACACAACAATACATGATAAAATAGTTGTTTTGAGAGAGTTATATCACCCAGTGAAAAAATATTTTTCCCAAGTGATCTAGATGATCTCTCCCTCATTTTAGAAATTCATGAATGATTTCTCCCCCCTTTTACCATAATAGCAACTATTGGTTAATATAATAAAAAGAACTAATTTTTTTACATCTTATCCTCATTTGACATAAAAATAAATATAATAGTGGGGGGGGGGGGGTTGTCCCAAATTCCATAAAGAGAGAGGTAAGAGATGAAAATACATGTTTATCTTGAAAGTATAAAATATATTCTTTTGCATTACCTTGACAAAGATATCAACATATTGATCAGTAGTAGGAATGAATCCAAACTTTATATCTCAACTAAAAAACCCTTATTAAAAGAAGTGGAACCAAATATAAATGTACTTATACCTATATTGTTGTAATTTTTTAGAGAGATATATAACACTTTTATTATCACATGAAATTCTGAGTGGTTTGTAAATCTCCACCCTCAAATATTCAAGAGATTCTTTCATCTAGATAATTTGGATACAACCAATTATAGTAACCAGATATTCATATTCTATGATGATTAATGTTAATTAAATTTTTTTTCTTGTAGTACTAACTAACACAAATTCCTCCCAAATGAAAAGTTTCACCTGAAGTAGATTTCACATCATCACAATCACTTGGCCAGTTAGAATTAGTAAATCTAGATATATTAATGTCACAAACTATCCCAGACACCCTGGTACCCTGATACATAGGCCAACTATGATATTTACTAAAGGGTGTTCCCAATCCCTATAGGTTGGTGACTAGTACCTAACATCATACTATATTAAAGAGTGAACATTTTTTACACAAACACGACAGAAAAACAACAAATCTCTGTATGATCAAAAGAAAAATACACTAAGAGAAAAATATCATAGGTCAAATAGGTATATCAAAACCCAAAAATATATAAAAAAGTACCATAAAACAAGATAAACAACCCAATTCCTAACATACGTAGCACTCTATGCTTAAATGATAAAAAACAACCAACTCCGAGTGGTGCTTTTTCCATGCTCGAACCTAGAAGAAAGAAATCTAAAAATTCCCAAAGGAAAAGGTAGGGTGTGAGATAAAATCCCAGTGGGGTCTCATTAAGTGTTCCATAATAAATTTCTATAATAATAAACAAAATAATACTTTCAAATTTAATAAAATAGGAATAAAAATACATGTGAATATTTTAAACAAATCAAACCTTTTCCCTTAAATTGATGGAAACCTTTTAAATAATGTCTTAATCAACATTTTATATAAATTATTTTATATAAATTCACTATGAATATGTAAATAAATTTTATAACCAATGGAATATATATCAAAATAATCAAAAACAAGAAACATGTTCATCTTTCAAGAGGTACAACAGTTTCAGGTTATGGGATCCTCACACACTCATATAGTGATAATGAAAATGTGAATACACATCCCTTATAAAGTATTAAAAGAAGAATAATAAACATCTTATTGAGGATAATACCTATCTATGATCATTTTTTTGAGTTTTAAATCATTATTCTGTTGATAGGAAAATTAAAATCTAGGATTTTTGTCCAAAATAACTCACTAACTTCCTAGGCTTTCACTTTATAAAAGAATAATATATAATGGGAAATTATTTCAGAAATTTTTAAAATAAAATTTCCTTATTTACAATTACAATATACCAATTTCTCTTTAAAAATAAAAAAATAGATTTTTAATCAATTCATGCCTTTTTAAGGATAAAACCAATCAAGGTTCTTATAAAAACAATTTAAGACATTTTCTAAAAAAATTCACAAACCAATTTAAAAAATCAATTCCACAAATCAATTGAAAATTTCCATCAAATCAAAATCACACCAAATTCATTATAATTAGTGGATTCCCCCAAATTTCATTAAAAATTAATTTGAATAATAAATTCTCATCGATTTGGGGTTTTCATAATCCAATTAAAAGAAATATGATTTAAATAAAGCCCTTATATTTTAAATCAATAGTCCAATACTAAATGTAACCACCTACATTGGGATCACAGGATCATGAATAAGAACATAAATATCGAGATTCTTTAACAAAGAATGTTGATAATATAGATTAAGAAGTCAAAAACCAAGATCCAAGATCCAAAATAAAGTAGTTCAGACCCACCTACAACATGATGATATTCCAAACCATATGGTGGAGAGAAGAAGAGAGTGAGAGATAGAGAATGAGAGTAGAAATATTACTAGGAAGATATCAAATCATGTTCTACTTACTTCAATCCACCTTGTAAAGGATTTGGAGGAACCAAAATGGATCCTTGATAGATTATAAGACCTATGAAATCGATCTAATATGATTTGGGAATTCCCATGAGGTATAAATATGGTTAATAATTTTTTTAATAATTTTCTGAAATAAAAGACACCACTTGCATAGTTAGATGTGTAGGGATGCATGGTTTGTAAAACTATATTCCCTAACCATGTGACCCTATAAAGGGGAAAACTATTTATACTAGGTGGGAACATGATTTTTCAAAGAATTTGAAAACCCTAAAAACCTTATCTATTTTGGTTTTCATGATTATAACTATCAGGGTGAACATTTTGGGAAAACTGTGTGCCAACGATGAAAAACCCAAGAGCCTTTATCCTTTTTTTTAAAATTTCTCCCAAAAACCCTTAAATGAACCCCAACTAAAGAATTAATGAAAGAGGGGTTGAGGAGTACCTAAAAATAGTAAAAGAATGTTACAAACTCCCCACCATATAATCTTTCTATCCCTATAAACCCTATCAAGAAGTCTCTATACCAAATATTTGAGGCCACTTCTCTCTAATAAATGCCCCTCTATCCTATGTCTCATGAGTATCAAAATAGTGATACTATAGAACTAAAACAAAAGGTATCATCCTCCTAAAAAAATACCTTGGTTTTAAAATCAACAATCATGACCAGATGCTTAGTCAAGGATAAATCTGGATGAACATTAAGATCATTCCTACTCAGAACATGATATGGATTAGAAAGATAATTTTGTAGCTGTGATACATGGAAAACATTATGTATCGACATCAACATTGGTAGGAGTTCAAAATGGTAATAAACTTTCCTGACATTTTCAACAACCTCAAAAACCTCCCATAAAATTAAAAGTAGGATTCCCTTTCCTCCTAAGCCATCTGTGACCCAAACAAGGTGAAAATTTCAAGAACAATGAATCACCAACTAAAAATTCCATTGGTCTATGAAAATGAACAACATATGGTTTATAAAATATTTGTGTAGTAAATATTTTCTAATGAATCAACTGAATATATTTTGTCATTACTCAAACCAAGTTCAGTCCAACCAAGGAACATTCACCGATCTTCAACCAACATAACAGAGACTTACAAGGTTGAACATATAAGGTCTCAAAAGGATACATTATGACCACAAACTAGTATCTATTATTATAAGAAAACTAAACCATCCCCAAATGGTCATACCAATCTCATCCAAAGTTGAGAATGTAGGTACAAACCATATCCTTAAGAATATGAAGAGATATTTATATCTTCTCATATATTTTTGGATGGTATTCCATACTCAAAAAACCTGAGATCCCAATGCTTCTTGAAGGCCTTCCCAAAAGAAATAAGTAAAATAGGATTCTCTATCCGAGACTATAGAATATAGAACTCCTTGAAAATAGAAAATCTCTTTCACATAGATATTTTTTAATTCCTTGAATTTGGTTGAATCATGAATTATTATAAAGTGATCCTATTTGATCATCCTATTGATCAAAACCCATATAAAATTATTTCTTCTCCAGGTAAATTGAATACTAAAAAAAATACATAGATATATGATCCCACATCCAACCAACACTAGAAGTGGATGAAGCAAACCCGAAGCTCTCTAATTCTAGGCCTTGACCTTTTAGATAATATAAAAATGGGAGACAAAGTCAGTAATACACCATCTCATACATAGCCACCATAATTGAAATCACATTTCATAGAACAAATTTATGGTTCATGGGTGCACAAACCACTAGGAATTATGGAAAACCCCATCACATATTTCCTGAAAGATAATGAAAAAAATGACTCTGATAACATTGAATTTTCTCTATGGAGAATGACCACTCCACAATGGTATACCCATAATAAATAGATTCTTGAATTCTATAAAACTCATAATAAATCTAATATTATTGAAGAATCATCTTGAGAATAGTTGATGTCAAAAAAACACTTGCTAATGAAACCTTAGCCCATAATTCATGGACTTCAATATTAAACCGTGCAAAAAGATCCATCAAGTTCCACTCTTTCAATGATTCCTTCATAGACTGGATGGGAATTTTACTTCTCAAATTATCTGAGATGAAATTCCATTTCTTTAGAGCATAAGTAATGAAAAAATAAAAATATTTTAGGTACCCAAAACAATGCCTCTATAAGAGATTCAAATGTTTTCAAGAGAAAATATAACTCAAGATTTGTTTGTCAGAAAACACAGTAAACCTTTATCCGAAAAGGTAATGCTTCTAACTATAAAGTGCATGAATCAAAGATAAAAGTTTAAGGTCATGGTTTAGGTAATTATTATCATGTGTCCTAAGCTATAGAGATCCGTAAGAAATGACATGATCACCCTACATAAGAACAAATCCCAAACCCGAATATGATATGTCACAGAAGAACACATACCCCTTCCTAGCCCCTAGAAGATTCAACACCAATTCAGTAGTCAAAATACATTTCGTATTAATAAAAGTACTCAAACATTTCTTATCCCATAAAAACTATAATACCTTCCAAGTTATGGAAGTCATCAAAGAATCCAACTTCGATAAATCCTTTATGATCCAGTGATAAAATCTAGCTAAACCCAAGAATATAAAAATCTCAAAAAAATTTTTAGGGATGTTCCCATGTCATAATAGCTTTCACCTGTTCAAGATAATATAAAATAAAATGTTCTGAAACCATATTTTCTAATAAATTAAATTTCCAAATCTAGAAATCACATGTTTTTAACTTGAAAAAAAGTTAGTGATTTCTCAACAATTTTATAACTACTCTCAGATGATGTACAAGATCCTCCTTAGACATAGAGTAAACAATGATTTCATCCAAAAATACCAAAAATAAGTATCCTAACACTCATGGAAGATCCTATTCATAAAATCCATAAAGATTACAGGATCATTGTGTAACATCCCAGATCCCTATGCCACTCAAAGGTGGCCCATACCTAGTTGGCCACATAACCTCAAGCACATTTCCCCAGATACTAGAGGCTACTGACTAGCCGCGAGGGCCGAGGTGTGATAGTGGGGAAAATATGCCCCCATTGATAGAGTGTAACATAGAGAAATAAATAATAATATAATAGTAGAAATAATAAATAGAATACAACTGAAATAAACAATGGAAGACTGATAAGATAAATAACCAATCATCATTCCATACAAAATATAACCCAAAATTCTATGTTATAAGAAAACAAAGGAATCTAAGAAGCATCAGAAGACTCTACTTAGTCCCATGCTCTCATGCTCCTAAAAAATATATCAAGAGCTAGCAGAGGGGTACTTTCCCTAATCAATACTTACAATCATATAATTTGTTTGGGACCAAAAGCATGGCCCAAACAGGGTGTGAGACTAAATCCCAGTAGGAAACCACCCATGATCTGTGTGGATCAATCAGTGAATGTATATATATATATATATATATATATATATATTACAGGCAACATACAATAGTGAAAGTTGTAACAAGAAGATACTCAAAAGTAATTAGTTCTATAAGAAATCACAACAAATGCCTCAGAAGACTATCTAATCAAGTATAAGTAAAGACTAAATCCATGTTTATGATTTGGCTTGGAAAACGTGTCATTTATCATTCCATTTCATTATTTAGTTCAAAGAGATACTGAGCCCATCCATTACATCATGGATCACTTATGACATGGTAACATTATGTGAACCCTCTCCCTCATGCATAGAAAAACCTATCCCTTAGTAATATCAAAAACTCACCCTCAAGAATAGAAAAACCTCACCGTTAGTAATAGAAAAACCTCTCCTACAGGAATATAAATACCAAACCAAAGGCATCCAATATAATCAAGTAATTACTAACCTTATAAGGCTTTTCCTTTAAAATACTCACATGGGAGAGGTTTATAACAATAAACAAGTACATTAAACCATTACATGGATTCCTTAATAATAACTCACCCAAAAAGACATTTAATTAACAAATTTTCATTATAAACAACCCATAATAGGGAATCAAAGTCTTGACCATAGGCATCCGAGGCCAAATGCGTGACATTGGTTGTCCAAGAGAAACACACCAAAAAGGTGTCTCTTAATCGAGGTGATCAAAACAAAACATGGCTTCAAACATATAACCAATCACATAATAAACAATAGGAAATAATAATAGACAAATATCAATAAAGTGACACCTTAAAAGTGGACACAAAACACTCCAACATATATATTCAACTTGACAACTAGAAAAGGGAACAATACCACATACCTCATGCTCGTACGACTCTCCTCATCCAACGTTGGGATTTAATTCAACCTTTAATGGAGTAAATATACAAAAAGAGAATTAACTAAAAACCTTGGATAACTAAGTCAAGAGAAGAAATCAAGAATAAGAGAAGAATCGAGCACTCACTAAGGGGATTTCAATGGATCCTACAGTGTTTGAATTGGGCGTCGAATGATGAAATGAGAGGAAAATTACCGATTGGATTGATGGGGTGCACTGCTCGTCGAAGGAGGGATCAATTCTATCTATCTGCAAAAAATGATACTACTACCTGATTTAATAAAAAAAGTACATGGAACATAATAGAAACTACATGACGTGTCCATAAAATCGTGTCCTAGTAATTACATGGTCATGTATTGGGACCATACAGCATGAAACCCTCATTACACGACAAATCCATAGAAATACATGGAATGTAATTCCCATTAATGTCATGTAACAGGCTTTTATCCATCCTTTGATCTATTTTTCAATTTTATTAAGTAAAAACTAAAGTGGAAAGATCCATACCTCAAATAAAGAACCTAGTTCTTACAAACTTCCCACCATAAAGCAATTCATCCCTAAATTTCCCTCCCAAGTGTGGTGAAGGAACAACTGAGAATAACTCTGGCCATTGTGATTGTACATTCGCCTCCCTCTCCCATGTCTTGTCCTGCACAAGGTCATCCTTCCATAGAACTCGCACTAAAGTAATAGATCAGCCAAAAAGAACCTTCGTGCTACAATCCAAAACAAGAATAATATGTTTATCAAAGGATGCATTTTCATGAAACATAACTTACTTGGGATGAAAAGAATGAGACTGGTCTAAAAAGTGATGTCACCATTGAGAGACGTGGAAGATGTCGTGCATAGCCATGTACCTATGAGGTAACTGCAATTGATAGTAAACTAGCCTAAATCTCTCTATAATATCAAATGGTATAATGTATCTTGATGAAATCTTACCCTGTTTCCTGATCCTCTTGTGTCCCAACCTCGGGGAAACACATAGGAAAACAAGATGCATGACCTTAAACTCCATTGGTCATTTAAAGTGATTAAAGAAAGATTTTTAATGAGACTACATAGTAGTCAGCTAATTCCGAATCACCTGAACCTATTCAGTGGTCTCCTAGACAAGACGAGGTCCCAACATAGCTACCTCTCTTGCCTTCATCCAACATAGGGGTGATCAACATGGTCTACTGTACAAAGCCTTATATCCCGCCATCTGAAAGGTAGCCTGCAAGATATTTTCATAGGAGAATTAAACTAGGGGGATGTGTCGTTCCCCAGAACCCAAAAATCTAGGATGCATGCCCACAACATGTCCTCCATAACCTGAATCGTGTGATTTAACTATCCATCTATCTGAGGGTGGTAAGTTGTGCTCAAAAGCACCTGTCTACCCAAATCTCTCTTTAGACCTTGCTAGAAATGAGAAGTAAATTGGGAATCCCTATCTAAAATGATAGATTGCGGTACCCTAAGAAATCATACAATCTCACAGATGTACAACCTCCGAAGCTCATCAACACTAAAGGTTTCTTTGATCAAGTAGGAAAAGTGAATCCTTAATGAGATTTTCAAGAAAAAATCAGATGTCATCATTACCATGACACCTCCTCCATCAGAAAACCCAAAAAACCATGCCCTAGAGAGATCTATCAATGCTATTAGTGTGGTTTTCCTTTAATTGGGAGAACCCAAACACAACTCAGGTTATAATAATGGCCTTATAGAAAAGAAAAATCAATCCAAAATCAATTTCATTAAAACTAGCCACACAATATTCTCTCAAAATACATTGAAGACTCTCACACCACACCCACTTTAAACTGGTCGAGTTCTCAAATTGGTTCACTTGAACCATACATGAGGAACATGAAGGATAACGAGTCAAACCATTAATAGATGACCTATCTTAGAAATTCATATCTTAGAAGGTCGGAGTATTGCAACAGAATACAAAGCCTTCTCCCAAGTCACCACACATCCACAATGAGAAAAAGAACAATTTCAGGTCCATCTTACTGAAATCATTAACTCATTTTAAAGAATCATATTAGAACCCAAATATAAGTCTGATATAACCTCAGATTCATCAAATCAGAGTCCAAGAAACTCACCAAGGTGGTCTATAATCCCTGTTACAAGAGAGACATTGGTACATAACCAAAAGTCCACATAATAACACTGATAGAACCCAGAGCGAAATCCACTTTGCAATAAATTCAAGAAAAATAGTATACATCCATAGTTTATCCAAGCTGTTTCTACATAGTTACCCATTTATCACTCAGGATTAACCAAGCCTCAAATGAAACCACACATTCTATGCATAACACAATAAATATCATGAACTAGCCTAACAATGTTCAACTATAGTGTGACCTATAACCGATGCTATCTTAGTTAATCTAGGACAGTGTAAATATAGGGTACATGATTGTCTCTAAAAAATATCACACTAAGATAAATCCAATAATTTATAGAAAAGGGTAACAGAACCATGATTGGACGAACTATTGAAAAAAACTCATCTACACTTTCTGACACATCGTCATTTAACTGACCACAATGACTTTATCCCAAGTCATTTATTTGATAGATCACAGGTTAACCATTGAGGTCCATCTATGATCATTTTTGCCTCATAAGGGATACACTCATAGATAACCACAAAAATTTCATACTACCAAGAAATCATCAACATAAAACAAGACTCAAAAGTTTCAAAGTCATTCAAGTTGAACCGACCATTTATAAATGGTCCCTGATTGTGATTTTTCTTCCTAGAAGTTTATATTTAAACAAAATTGACATGATTCACCCCTACCTAGGAGTGTCCTATACATCAAGAAAAAATAACAGTCACACTCAGACATGCTAGTTCAGAACCAATTTAAACCCACGCGTGTCGTTCCATGAACCATGATCACTTCATCATATCACTTATCATGAAAGTCGAAATTAAGCCAACCGACATGTAAAAACACCAAAGCCCCAGAAATTTCTCCTGAGTAGTAGAAAAAACTTGGTTCCATAAATATCAGGTCACTCTACTCTGTAGATATCCTAAGAACATACACAACATCTCAAATCTCAATGATGTAAAATGAACTAAACAGTTTATTTTAGAATTTTACACTCGATAGGAACCACATAAGTTAACATATACTACCAAGAGTTTATAAGAAAAAAAGACACATTCTAGGTATTATTCATAGGTTTCCACCCAATTAATCCTAGTACCATATGAATCATGTAGAAACTAGCTCCAAAGCACATCATCTACACAACCATTTACACAGATTATGATTTACTAGGTTATTATCACTTAAAGAAATAGAGGTTCACATGACCTCCTAAGTAGTTGACCATGCTTGAGGCATGTCTAACCTATTGAAATGAAAATTCATTAATGATAATTCTCACATTGAGGTTTAAGACACAATAGTCACCCATCCCAACAAGAGTATCCTCCTTAAAATGAAACATCCTTCCAGGGAAAATTGTACCTGAGACGCACCAACGTCAAAATGTTCACAACTCAAAAGGGAAGATATGAAAATATGGTAGGTCATCACCTTCCTCTAAGCATTGAACCCTCTTCATGCCCCATGGGTTAGTTATATTTGTCAAAGATGAGAGATACTACCAAAATCCCACAAATAAAATTGGGTATAGTCAACTCAAACATTGAGAGTCATCCTACCTGAGATCCTCAAAGTAAACATGAGAGAAGGCATCCTAATCAGGATCCTTAGATGAAAGGCAACAAAGGAATCCTACACGGGATCCTCAAATGATAAAAAAAGGCATCCTACATGGGAATCTCTATATCACATATAAAAAAATGGATCCCTCAAGGGATCCTTGGTATCCAGATAAAAGATAGAGGCATCCTACTCAGGATCCTCTAGGTCGAAATATAAGCAAAGGAATACTATAAGGGATCCTTAATAACAACCAGTCTCACAACATCATAGTCTGGTAGGGCATATCTCACAAGGTAAGTTTCCTATATATAATATGTCATGAAAGATAGCTCACAACTCAACTCAGATCATAAGTTTCATATAGGTCAATCCAAACACCCAACCGATCAAACACCTAATGATCTAACTCTCATGAGACAACGAAAAACAATAACTGGAGGAAGAACCTCTCTATTTAGATAAAAGACTCAAAACACCCATTAAGAGTCATTAGAACACTCCAAAGGTTTCACCATTGAGATATACATGGAAAACTACTCAGAAAGGACTACCCATAGGTCCAAAACTAACCACGAGCAACAAAAAAGGAAAATAACCTCAAAGGTTACCAAAGGATGAGTACACGATGTGTAGACACCATACACAATGTGTAACCTCAATATTTCACAAGGTCTTATATTCCCACTTTCCTGGGCATATAAACACCCTAGGTACATGGAATGTAAGAATCGTACATGGCATGTAAACAAGTCGCCCCTCCTGTCCATGTACTTATACATTACCATATTTACATGGGGTTTGCCTGTGTAAAACTACACAGTGTGTATAAAAAGTACATGGCCGTGTAATTTTCCAAGACCATTATTCTGTGATTATTTCTTACACAGCTAGACACATGGTTACTTACTACATGGTGTGCACACATAGTACACATCATGTACTAAATGTTTCCCCCAAACATAATAACACTTGGGTGTGTTCATAATACCACACACGGTGTTGTCTGGGTTTCTAAACAGAAAATCCAATAACTCCCTAGAACTTCCCCATAACCTTTTTTTTGAAATTTAAACCAATGGTATGCCAAATTCTGATCCGTGGGGGCCCATACTTTCTGAGAATCAATGTCTGGAATCATATTAAATAATATAGTAGCACAATCCAATTTAAGACAACAACATCATCCACCATATTTCAATCCAAGAGGGCCCATATACCTCAGGGACTAAAGTTTTGTGTAAAATCAATTTGAACCATAACACGTACCAATACACCTATCACAACAACATGCATATCTATCATTATACCTATCAAAATAGTATGCAATCAATAATTATATCTAAATGGAATGATAGGAATGCATGGCATGTGATTTCTAACAAGTGCCTATATGATGAATGAGATGGAATACCCTTATGTAATCAGATTGAAACAAAATAAACCTACAATGATATCAATAATAATAGTACAATACAAGTTCATTGCCCAATGGTAAAATAGAATCAACTGTAATATCTCAAAATAAAAAAAACACAATTCAATTTGAGGCAATTTGGATTTTCCCTATATAAAAGGTTGATACTCCCAGGAATAGATGATTACCATATTCCATTACCTTTCAATACTGATCTAATGTCACAAAATAGTAAGAAAAACTAGAAAAGATATTGGGAAAAAATCCTTCAAGGCATCATTGAAGCATTTTTTAGGTGATTGTGTTTATTGAAAAAGTGGACATCTAAGTGGTGATTGTTGACAAAGCAAAACAATGACATAAAAATTTGTTGAAAAAGTGGATTTCATGATGGAATGTCGAGTTCAAGAGCTGAGTTCAACGATCCATGTTTGATTCAAGAATGTTGACAAAAGGAATGGACAATTTGGAGGCGGTACAAAAGAGCAGTACAAGGTGGCGCCGATTTCCAGTGTTTGCCAAATTTTTGGGGTAAGAAAATTTGAGGTTGGTGAGCATCGTGAAAAGTGCATTTCCATGAAGATCATATTTTAATTTGGAAAAGGCATGAATTTCGCGAGGAAAAGTGTCATGGTTTGGATTTCGCGAAGACCAGAAGAATGGAGGCAGTGATTTTTCACGATTACGACAAGTTTTGCGAATGGAAGAGGCTGAAGCGCATCACGACAGTGAAGGGATTTGCAAGGGAGATTTTCAACGATGAAGGGAATTGGGAGGGAGCTTCGCGGTGAAGGATAAAAGTAATTGATGGGATTCTCCATGATTACGACGAGCTCTGTGATCAGAAAATTTTCGTGGTGCTTTGTGATTTTGAGATAATTCTATCGGGAACTTCAGAGCATCATGATTTGAGATGACGTGGCTTTGACTTCACGTGGAAAGATGGAGGGTCGGTGGAATTTCCTATAAATAGAGGCCGACCCCCTCGAGAGAAGTAGAGAGAATTTTCAAAGAAGATCTTTTGCTCTCTTTTTCCAAAAGTGGTTCGCATAGCCAGTGTGCTTCACAAAAGAAGAGCTTCGCGGCAGTTATTGTAGCTCCGCAAAAGGTGCGAGATTCGCATTGGCTCAGTGAGCATCGCAAGCGAAGTTTCTCTATAACGACTTGAGCTTCGCGGTAGTGCTTCATGGTAGTGCTTTGTGAGAGTGATTCGCAAAAAGACAAGAGCTTCGTGAAGGCTTATTTGAGCTTCGTGAAATTGGGAGCCTCGCGATGTAGGGTTCTTTGCAAAGCTGTTTCCAAAGGAATTGACCAGTGTTTAAGAGGCAAAGGGGTATTCATCAGTGGATGAAAGTTGGACTTTAAAAGAGAATCTATCTACAGTTGAGGATGAATGCATTCATGCAAATGAAGAGACCTATAGGTCTATAAACTGTGAGTGGATTCCTTCCAAGAGCAGTGAGCAAAGGAAGAGAAAGAAGGTGATCCTCTCCACTGGAAGTGAGCCAGAGAGAGAGAAACATGGAGTGACCCTTGGGAAAAAAGGGAGCTAACCATAAACTTGTAAAGGTAGTGATACTGGTTCAGAGTGACTGTGCCCGAACATTTTAATCCACATCTAGTGAAGTTTAGTGGGCTTGGTACGACAGGAAACCTATCGGCGTATACTCCTTGGACGTAGCCCTTATCGGTGAACCAAGTAAAATTATTGTGTCCTGTTCTTGCTTTACTTTCTGTTTATATTGTGCAACAGGAAAGAGAGAGAAGAGTGTTTTTCTTAATAGTGAAACAAGATCAGAACATGCTTTAATTTTAAATTAGTCATACCATGATTCACCCCCCCTCTCAGGGTATTCAGCCTTGTGGACCTAAAAAAATAAATAATCTAAAACTAATTTTAATGACATAGATTCATATGCTGCTCAAAGGTACCCTGTACCGAGTTGGCCCCATGACCTCAAGTGAATTTTCCCAAATTCCAAAGGATGCCGATTAGTAGTTAGGGCCTAGGTGTGATAGTGAGGAAAATATTTTCTCAATAATAGAGTTTAACATAATAGAATAAATAATAATACAATAGAAAAAAAAGTAAAAAACATACAACTGAAATAAATAGCAGAAGACTGATTGGATAAATAACCAAAAATCATTCCATACAAAAGATGATACAACATTTTATGTTCTAAGAAAACAGCCAAAATTAGTACACTTCTGAAATCAACAATATATGTTGAAAAATCACAAAGAAACAAAGAAATCTAAGAAGCATCACAATCCTTGGCTCAGTTCCTTTCTTTCTTTCTCCTAAACATCATATCAAGAGATAACAGTAGGGTGTTTTCCCTAATCAACACCTACAATCATATAATATGTTTGATCCCAAAAGAATGAACCAAACAAGGTGAGAGACTAAATCCCATTAGGAAACCACCGAAGATCTATGCCAATCAATCAGTGAATATATATATAACAGGCAGGGTACAATTGTGAAAGTAGTTACTAGAAGATAATCAAAAGCAAACAGTTCTACAAGTAAGCACAACAGATGTCTCAGGAGACCATATAAGAAAGTATAATTAAAGACTGAATTCAATAATGTGATTTGTATTACTAGATGCATCATATATCATTCCATTTAATTATTTATTTCAATGAGATATTGAACCCATCTATTACATCATGTCTCACTCACAACATAGTAATAGTAAGTGAACCCTCCCCCTCAGGCATAGAAAAACCCCACCCTTAGGCATAGAAAAACCTCTTTCTTAGGCATATAAAAACCTCTCCCTTAGGTATAGAAAAACATTTCCCATAGGAATTGAAAAAACCAAACCAAGGGAATCCAATAGAAACATGCAAGGAACAACCTCATAATTCTTGGCCTTTTAAATACTCACATTGGCAGGATTTATAACAAGAAATATGTAAATTAAACTATCAAATGGATTCCACAATAATACCTCATGAGGAAAGACATTCAATTTACCAATTTCCATTTTAAAAAACCCATAATAGGGAATCAAAGGCATGCCCATAGACATCCTAGTCCAAACTACTAACATTGGTTATCCAAGGGAAACACACCAATGGGGTGTTCCTTAATCGAGGTAATCAAAACTAAACATTGTTTCAAACATAAAATCAATTTCTTAATCAAAAGTTCACAATAGTAATAGAAAAATATCAATCATGTGATACCCTAAAAGTGGGCGCACAACACTCCGACATATATATTCAACTCGACAACTAGAAAAAGGCACAAGACTGCCTACCTCTTACTCGTACGACTCTCCTCGTCTAGAGTTGGGATTCAATTCGACCTAGGATAGAGTCGATGTAAAAAAATAGAATAAATGAAAAACCACTGATAACTAGGCCAAGAGAATAAATTAGGATGGAAGGATAAAGTAGAATCGATAACTCACCGAGGGGATTTCAATGGATATGACAGTGTTCGAATAAGGTGTTGGACGATGAAATGGGAGAAAAAATCCGGATCAGATTTCTTGGATGCGCTTCTTGTCGAAGGAGGGATCCTTTATGTCCATCTAACAAAAAAGATGATACTAGAAAATTTAATGAAAAAAAGAAAAGTACGCGGTGTGCTATAAACTACATATCGTGTCCATAAAAATCATGGACAAGTAATTACACGATCATGTACTGAGATTATACTCTGTGCAACACTCATCACATGGTGTGTCCCTAGAAATACATTGCATCTAACTCCTAGTCCAATAATGTAATAAGAAAACAACCAGCCATTATTCTCTTTTCCTCCATTTTCGTAAGTAAACACTAAAGAGAAAAGATATGTACCTCAAAAGAAGAATTAGGTTTGTACACATTGGCTTGACCAATTGGTCTGGCAAGGTACTTGTATTGGCAATAATTTCAGTGAAAGGTGTTTTTATGAGTTTTAGATTCTTTTATTCTCAACTGATGATAACCAGTTCGAAGAACAATATACAAGAACCAATTTTCCCTATTCAAAATTTCAAAAATATCATCGATCTATGGAAATATATACTTTTTCTTTACCATAACTCAATTGAGTAACATAAAGGTGAAGTGATCGTCAACTTTCTTAGAATACAGAACAGGCTCCTCCAAAGGTGACACACTTAAGCGTATAAATAATTTCTCTAAAATATCATCTAATTGAGTATCCAATCCCTTCATTTAATCTTGTTCCATGTGGTAATAAAGAATATTTACCAGCTAAGTACCCAAAAATAAATCAATAAATAATTATACCTCCCTTAACAGTGGTAATCCAAAAAAGTCATAAGGGAGAATATTGGGAAACTTGTTGAAAACTAGGAGGAGATCACCACTCAAAGATTATCACTCCAATTCAAAAGAAAAAACTGATATTATATTCCCCAATAATAGATAATAAGGTTCAACTCTACTCCACCTCAAATCTCATTCTCCTTGAAAGATATGATACACTTCATCAAGTGATGTAAAGGAGACCCATCAAAGATAACAATAAATTCAAGATTTATTTTTAATATGAAAATCCATCCATAATATAACATCAATAGGTTTCATGTAGATAAACAAAAAGTCCCAAATAAGATAAATTTATGATAATAAGAAAAAACAAGCATGAAAATGGAGACCATACTCTCTCTTCATTCCAAGGGGTGTAATAATATCCATCACATATGATAAAAGCTCCATAATATGATTTATAAGATTAAAAATATGAGTTTTAATGAATGAATGAGATACACCTATATCAAATAAAGTAGATACTAAGGATGAATCAATAGTAATGGTACATATCACAGTCATTGGACCCGTATCTTCTTCCTCTAGAGACTCTTCCATAATGTTAGGAAGCTTCATTTCAAATGATTATGGATGGAACCTCTTAGTTCACGAAGCATCTAATTTAACCAAAGTAATTTTTTTTGATTATGATCACATTACACTACATGGATTATAATATATATTATATAACTTCTTCAAGTTGCTCAAGCATCTATAAGAACCACATATATTGGGTGGCTTAGTGAAAACCTGTTTTGAGTGCCCAGGCTTACTGCACTAGTTGAAAATAAAAGGGATTTTGCTTGGAACTTTTATTTGTCTAGAATGATATAAATAAATTATATGGGAATCATCTTAATTTATCTTTCCATTGAAGGAAATCATATAATTTACAATAAAATAAAAAGGAATTCCCATCAACCCTGACTTACTAGCCAGGTCAAGATCGACCAACAACGCTCTATCCAGCACTTTAGCATAAGAAGTCAACTCCCACAAGAAAGCCTACGAATTAATATCATATCAAAGTAAAATATCAAACTATTTAGTCTTAATATTATCATTTGATAAAATCTTAGGTGAAAAATTTAGAAGAACAATAATGTTATTTTCATAATCAATAATAGTTCTATCAGCCTGCTAGATTTTGAAAAACCCTATAGCCTTGACCAACGACATAAAATATGGATAGAAATGTTCTATGAAAATATATTTAAATTCATTACACTCTAAAACCCCATTATTTTCACCATAACCATTGTTTCCCACTATCTCATGATAGGTCCTTCTTGCTTGAAGGTGGAACATTTCACCTTGATATCAATATGAGTCTCCAAGAAGTAAAACAAAAGTTCAATTCTCCTCATCCAATCCTAAAACTCTTGATTATTGTTAGAGCCTTGAGATGTTTGATGATTCTGAAGAATGAAATCCTAAGAATGATTACAAAAAACATCAATATGAGGGTCCAAAAATGGTGCCTGAATGGGAACATGTGTAGGTTCCTGTCCCAGAGATCGAAAAACATCAACCAAAAACCCCAACAAGATTCTGGTCCATGAGAGTATTTATTTTCTATGTTTCATCAGTAGATTCCTCCTAGATCATATTCACATGTCTTATCAAAGTAATGATGCTACAAAATATTAGTTGGAAACATTAAAGACCTCATATTAACACTCAAATAGTATGAAAAGGGAAATTAATCCCATCAGATTGATAAACAAGGTTTGGATATCAACATATTTAAATAAAAATAATGGATAAGACAAAAAATAATCCTCGAGATGTCTCTCCTAAACCACCCCTAGTGACTTAAGGATCACTACGATGAGATAAAACCAAATAATCAATCACAACTATCTTCTAAGTCCTAATAATATTACACAAATCCATATCGACATCAAGGAAATAAGATTAACTAGTACCTTTGATACCACTTTGTCATGAACCAACTCGTACAACTTGGTACCTTGATACCCAGTCCGACACTAACATAGCACAAAGGTAATTCCCAATCCCCGCGTATTGGACACTAGAACCTGAAATCATATAATAAGAAAGTGGTAACTATTTTTATACAAACACAACAGAATAAACAACACATATCAATATGCTCAAAAGAAAAATCTACTAGGAGAATAAAACTATACGCCAAAAAGTTATTTCAAAATCCAAAAGTACATCATAAAGTACAAAAAAACAAGATACAAGATCAATTCCCAGTGGAAACATAACTCTAATCTCAAACGATCAACAACCATCACCTTTATGTGATGATTTTCTATTGCTCGAACATAGAAAAAAGAAATATAAAAACACCCAAAGGAAAAGGTAGGGTGTTATATAAAATCCAAGTAGGGTCTCACCAAGTGTTCTGAAATAATATTCCATAATAATCAACCAAATAACTGTTTCAATTTTAATAAAACAAGCATAAAACTTATGATCATATTTTAAAAAAATCATGCTTTTCACTTCAATTGATTGAAAAATTTTAAAAAATATATTAATAAAAAATTTATATAAAATAGTTTATATAAATTTACATGAAATATGTAATGTACTTTTACACACAAGGTAATATATATCAACATAATTGCAAATGAGAAACATGCTCATATGAAAATAGGTATGATATTTCCTAATTATGAGATCCTCACACACTCATATATTGATAATGGTGATGGGAACACACATCCCTCAAAAACTGGTGAGAGAGTACTATTCAACATACTATTGAGGAAAAGACATAACAATTTACATTTTTTGAGTTGTAAAGCATAAATACATTGATAGGTAAATTCCAACCTAGCATGTTTGTCCTAAATAAATAAAAAATTACCTAGGATTACATATGCTCAAACAATAATAAATAATTGGAAAATTATTTCAAAAATTTTTAAAATACAATTCTTCTATTTTTAATTTTAATGTGCCAAATTCTATTAAATAACCAAAACATAGGATTTTAATCAATTAATTTATTTTTTTGGATAAAAAATATAAGGTTTTTATCAAAATAATTCAATCCATTTTCTGAAAATAAATTTCACAAACCAATTTCACAAATAAATTCCACAAATCAATTTCACACATTTCGTCAAATTCAAATAACCCCCCAATTAATTGAAATTAGGGGGTTTCCAAAAATTTCACACCAAATTAATTAATATCCCAATTAATAAAAAATTTTATTTTTCATAGTAAAATTGAAAAAAGGAATTAATTTGAATCAATAAATTATTGGTCAAATAAATTGGACAATCTTAAATGGACCCACCTACCTCAGGATCAAAGGAATGAGATTCACTAATGAGGAATGATGACAACAGAGATCAATAAATCAAAACCTAGATCTAAGATAAAAAAATGATTTTATATCCTCTAAAAACAGGTATATCTAACATACCCTAATTAATAGAGAACATGAGAACACGAGATAGATAATTAGAGAAAAACTCTTACCAAGAAGAGACCGAACAAAGTTCTCCTTTCTTCATCCTCTATGGAAGAGGATTAACGGAGCCAAAATGGGACCTTGAGAGCTTCCAAGACCTAAGAAATTGAGATAAGAGAATTTTAGGTCAATAAGGATGTCTAAATAAGGTTTTGAGATTTTTAAATAATTTTTTAAAATAAAAAACACCGCTCACATGGTTAGCTGAGCAGGTCTGTAAATTTTTTCAAACTATGCACCCTAACCGTGTACCCATATAAATGGGTGAAAAGTTTTAAATAGGTGGGGGCATATTTTATAAACTATGTGTTAAACTTGAAAACCATAACTATCTATGTTTTCATGGATTTCACTATCAGGGAGCACGGTTTGGAAAAACTATGACCCAACCGTGCACACCTCAAGAGCCTTCCAAAATTTTTAAAATTTCTTTTAAAGCACACGTAATTGAACTCCAAGAAAAAACGATGTTACAATTAAGGTTTTAACTTATTATTTAGATCATTACAATGTTTAAGATTACATTTATGCAATTAATAACTTTTTTATAGATATTAATTGTAATTTCTTAGGTCACTTTGATACCTTGAACATTGGTTCACTGGATAGAAAAAATTATGTCTTGATACAGTAAGATAAAACCAGATACCAATAAGTATTCTATGATAATTTTTATTCAAACTTTCTCATTCCTCCCCATTTTCAAGATTCATTCCTAATTTTATGGGCATGGGTGCTAGTTTGGAATCTTCCATTCCAATTTTCTTCAACAATTATCTCACATACTATTATTGGAGAAGAAAAATAAAATCTTCCTTTTATAATGATTTCAATCCTTGAAAATACCTCAATTCACACATAATAGACATATCAAACCAATTATTCCATTTTGGTAGAAAATTATTTTATGGCACTATCATTTCCACCTATAAAAAATAATATTATCAATGTTGATAATTATAATAAGAGCACCTGATTCCACCCCCTTCACATAGAAGTTTCTGTCAACCTTTCCTTTATTGAATTTCATTTCTCTAAATTATCCATGAAACTTTTAATATCATGATATATGGAATTATTTAGACTATAGAGATCGTTATTAAGCTTTAAAGCCTCTGTTCAGTCTCTTTTAAGGATATATCCATCATCCTTCTCAATGAAAACTTATTCTTGTATCCCTTTATTCAAAAAATGAATATTTTATATACATTTTATTTACTTTTTTTATGTGAACTACAATGAATTTTTTTTATTACTTTGAGTTTTGTAATAAGTGAAAATCTATCTTTAAAATTAACTCCTTCAATCAATGAATTTCCATTCCATTAAAGTTGGAATAATTTTTTTGAGACATACCCTTTATCAATCAACTTATTTCTAAATACCTACTTAGTCCCAATCATACATTTGGATTTTTGTTCAGGTGAAAATATCCCAAGTGTAATTATTCTCAATAAAATTTTTCTCATGATTAATATAATTAAACTATTCTTTATTTTTTATATCTTCAATAACTATATATGGCTCAATTTATGAGATATGATCTATTTGATTGTCAAGTCTCAATATCCTTCTGTTCGAAACTAGGGGCTTCTTTCCTCCCATTATATTATCCACTTAGACATATATTTTTATATTTTTATGCTTATATTTTCTAATTATAGTTTCCTATTATTCATTATTTTTCTTATTAGAGTAAATTTATTCAACATTTAGTTCATTTCCGAAAATTCTTCTCTGACCTTCTCAAGGGCATGATTAATGTCTTCATCAGAGTCTTCACATACTATTTAATATTGAAATTTATGTTTGGATTTATTTTCAATAACCTTAATATCATAAATATATACCACCTTAGGAATATTTTTTTTCTAACATATAATGTATTATCTATTAGAAAAATATCCCTTAAAGATGAATTCCTCATCCTTATCATTAATCATTAAAAAAATTTATTTTTAATTCTTATCAAATAAGTTTTATTAGAGACTCTAAATTAGTTAAAAATTGATTTTATTTTGTACCACATATCATAAGAAATTATATCATATTGAGGTATCAATGAAATAATTTTTTTGATTTTGGACACCTTTACATACACCTAATCTCTAGAAAACCATTGACTTGTTCAAATCAAAAATAATTTTTATTTTTATATCATCAAGAATTAGATTCATTTGATCATTAAAAAATTTATTCTAGAGATTTTATGGAGTATTATATTTATTATTTATTCAATTTTTAATAAGATAATATTTAATGTAAGTCTTAGTAAACTCTCTTAAATTTAATTTTGTCATGTTTTTATAGAAATTTCCAACACTTTCTCAGCCTACCTTTTGAAAACATTAAGCATATCCACTACCTCTGACTTATGTTTCATAAAGAGAATATTGTTCATTTTTTTAAAATAATTATTAAATTCAATGAAGTATAAATCACCTTCAGTGGATTTTTGAGACATTAGTCCACACAAATATGAGTGTATTAATTCAAGAGGCATAGTTGATGTGATTTCCAATCCTGTATGTTTTCCTTATATTATATTTTCTTCTTTAAAATAATTTAAAATAATATCTTCATCTCTAATTAATTCTGGGAAAATATCTTACATTATTTTCTCTTTAAATTTCACTAAATCACTTTTTAACGTGATGGAAGAGTCTTATATGATAAATATTATTTAATTTTTTTCCACTAAATCAATAGAAATTACACGGATAACTAATCTAAAAAGTATTTCCACTTGTTTACTCACCTTTTGGGATGATTCATATATATTTAATTATATGATGAGGCATGTAATTATATTGAAAATAAACTCATTTTCTTAATCAAAGTGATGATAGTCACTCACTTGGTTTTGTTTGAGTGTATCAAAAGACAAAATTGCTTTAGGTTTCAAATTTTTAGATTCAATTTCAACAGAACCAATTCCTTTAATATTCTAAGATTTTTATTTTCTAAAAGTAACCCCAATATAATTATGTTCTTTAATTTTATTCTGAACGTTAAAATATCCAATAATATTTGAGGAAGAAACAGAATCAAGAATCTATATATTGCTTCTCTCGTTGTCTTTGAGATACACATCATTAAGAATTGACTATTTTTCATATTTAATTTTTAAATATTATTATTTACAACATTCTATTAATTTTTTCTATAATCATGGTAATACATTTAATAGTATAGTGAAATTTTCATCTACACATTCTATAAATATTATCTAAAGATTCAATAATTTTTTGGATGTGTAATTGTGAAAATATTCTTTTTATTTCTTGATTCTCCTCAAACCTACTTTTCTATTCATTAGATAGGACCCCCTTATTTTCCACTATTATTGATTCCATGGATCTAACATTTTATATAAAAAATCATAATATTTATTCCCAAATAATCCACAACACTAATAAAAGACTTTTAATCTAGTTCTATATTGGAAATTTTTATTCTAAATATTAATTACAACTTACTATATTGGTACATTTATATCTTCCATTTTCTTTAGTTTTAGGGAATATTTAATTATAAATATTATTTGAAATTTATTGAGTGTAAAAGATATTTTTTATAGTTAATCTAAAAATATTTTTTCCAAAATTATATTTCAAAACCTATAATGTTATATGGAAAATATTTATCCTCTTTAGAGATACAGGTGAAATCTTTACCTGATATATTTTATCACACATCTCAACACATTTTGTTTGATGTGAATTTATTTAAATAGACTTATGATAGCCATATATAATTTTTACTAGTGTTTTCTACTATTTAATTTATTTAATCAAAGTCCTTCTATTTTATATTTATTTTGTTCATGTATTTTAATTTCATTTTATTCATATTTTTTTTGAACATATGCCCCTTCCTCATTAAATTTTTGAGAAATTTATTATGTAACTTGTATATGGATAGGTTTTGTTTTTCTTAAAGGGTAAAAATATTTTGGTTAAGATTGTCCATAAAATTTTTCATTAAATTTTTAACAATGGTTTAGTCTTTAGGAGTATATCTAAAGCCTATGATATGACTAACTATCTCATTTACCTTGGTAAAGTAGTCATAAATTTTCCAATCTTCATTCGTCATGATGAATTCAAACATAGACATATATATTTGTAGTTTTACTTCCTTAATCTTAAAATTTCCCCCATACATGTTCTCAATCTTGTTCAACATATCCTTAGATGACTTTCATCCCATTAAATTTGTATAATCTTTATCATATAAGGATTATATAATTGAATTTATGGTTTTCCCATGAACTTATATATTTTTATTTTCTTTGAATGTCATGGGAGAATCTCTAACAAGGGGTGAAATACACACTTTTACAATATTAATAACTTCTAGGACTTCTTATATATTATAAGAGTATCTAGTTCTTCTATTTATAAAATCTATTTCCATAAATTATTAGAACACCTATGTTGTTGGCATAGTTCATATTATATGTTCTTCAATATGATTAGAGTAGGATATTAGAGGGAACTTGGTTAGATCTACCACCAATTGAAGAGAATATGTGAATAGTTATACCAATGTGGGGGTGGGGAAGAGGTTAATCACTTTACTATTTATTGTGTCAATAATCCTTTATGAATTTTTAGGTTGGGATCCACAATTTATCAATCTATTCCTCCCCCATATGGAACCTCAATAGAAATGATAATCACATAATTATTTTTACAAGGATCAACTATAATAAGGAAACATATTCTTTATTGTGATTGGTTGGTTATCAATATATATATTATATAAATATTTAATGTTATAGTGATTATATGTTCTTCAAAATTTCACACAATATTTGGAAAGGTATAATCCACTTCCCAAGGTAGGAATCATCCACTTCAAAAAAGTAGTAGGTCATTGCTTATACTGGAATCACAAGTCTTCAAGTATAATATTTTATTCTTGGATGTGAAAAATATCTTCATTTGTGTACTAGGAATCCCATAATTAAAAAATAACATATTTTTCTTCTATTTTGGTATTCGACTTCCAGAATAATATACAATGAGAAGCATGCATGCCATCCTCACTTCTCAAGATTTCAAAATTATTGAAGCTTGAAAGAGAGCATGAAAATAAAAAATTTTCTTCTTCCACCTCACAAATAAACCAAAAAAGAATAAAAAACCATCTTTCCATTAAACTAGAAATCAATATAAGTAGTAAGCACTGCTTGATGTTTTTTTAACTCTTAAATAGAGATGTTTTGTAATTTTTTATAGTATCAACCTCTCTATTCTCAATACTAAATCAATAACCTAATAATTTATTTTCTCTTATATATTATAATTTTTTTGGAATAATATTTTTTATAAATATAATATGGAAACTCATTTGTTTTTAGTAGCATGATATTATCATATTTCAAACTTGTTAATCGAATATTTTAGTTTTTGTCTCATTTAATCTCTATTAAAATCCTAGCCAATAACTCCATTTAATTCACCAAGAGACATAGTATTATCTTTATCAAACCTTCCAAAAAAATACATTGGATATTTTATACTTATTTTACACTGTCATAGATTATTTCTTTCACAATGTTTCATAGTGGGACAAAATTTTCATGGTGTAACTAACTCTCTTTTTATTGAACAATGTTCAACTTATTTTTCATTATTAGCTAGAATCAAAATACTAAAAAATATTTATGATTTTTATTATTGAATATAAAATCACTATCATCCTAGTTGATTTTTAAAATTCTTCTCAAAATCTATCATTTTGAAAAATGGTAAAAAACTTATGTAATATTTTTAACTTCTTATATATCACCTTTGTGATAACAAAACATAATACATACTATATAAGATAAATCTATTTATAAATATCTTGTAAACTATTAAAACAAATTATTTATGATAAAATGATTTATGTATGATATCACAAACCATATTACGTATTATGTAAGATATTCCTTATTTTTAAATTTTCATTACTTCTCAAGATCACATATTATATATTAGTTTAAAATTATTATATATTGACCAAAAATCTTATTTATAAATTTCTTTTACAAATTTTATTCCTTGGATCATAAGAACACATTAAATATGCATTTATAAATTTTTTACCTTGGCTATAGACACATATTACATATCATTTCCTTTCAAAATTTTCACTATCTAAACATAAGTCTTATTATGTATTATATACTTAGTAATGTTTCAAAAAACCTACAATACCATAATTCTTGAATTGAACTTCATAATTCTTAAAAAATATTCATAAAATATATGCCAACTAAAAAACCTACCAAATAACCTTCCAATTATTCTTACATGTGATTGACAAAAATTATAAATTTTTTTAACAATTACATTAGGTTTCTCCAATGAGGAGCTTATCAGCCCCCAAATCTCTATTAATCTTATTGATTTGAACTGAAATAGAGGAACCAAAAATATTTGAACCACCTTATAAATGTTCAACAGAAGGAATGATTAAGTCATGAGAGATGAGTCTTAGATGTAATAACCCTAGGGTATCCATGAGATTCATGCTAGGTCCTCTTAATAAAATATAAGTGAGAAACTGACCTATGTAGGGTGAAGTTCAAACTCAATGTCAAGATAATGAACCTTTTGTGAAAGATTAAATGATCCCTGAATTTTGAAATTCAATATACCTATGATGTAAAATTAAATGAAATAATATATATATATATATATATATATATTATATGTGAGAATAAATAAATGAGAAAAATGAATCGCATCAGGGGAAACTCAAGTTAAGTGAAACCTTTCCCATATGGGATTATCTCACACAATTCACTGCTAATGCCAAAATAAATAATTATTTTATCAGGTGAGAATAAAGGTTACACATAAGGTAAAATTAATATATAATATAACCATGTATGATTTTCCAAATCTCATGTAATAATGGACATACATATCATTGAAGGTAAATCCAGAACCAATGAAATATTAAAAGAAACTCTTTTATGAATAACTATAAATACCATGCAAAATAAAATTAACACTAAATAAGATAATAGATTTTACTATGAACATTTTAATCCTATAAATTCGAATAGAAAACCAAAAGGAAATTAGTTCCATTTGTAAATTATAACGACCTAAAATTTCATTAAATTTTTTACTTAAAAAGAAATAATGTTTATAGATTTTCCTACACACAACACAAAACATAAATAAAACCATTATATTTCAATTTTTTTTTTACTATTATATTAGTGCTATTAAATTTATGATTATAAAAAATAAGGAGCTCTATTATGAAATCTAATAAGAAATGAAATGGCATCGAGTAGGGAAAGTATCCGTTATAAAGATCATTTATAAAATATTATAAAGAGGTAAATTTGATATGGTTTTATATTAAATAATTATAAGATGAACTCAAATAATTATGTTATGAGTAAAATAATTTTAAAATAAATTGAATATCATATAAATTTCAATGAGATCTATGCTAGTGGAATCATTTCCCTTGACTGCTACTAGAGGATACTTTATGCTTAGATATTATATGAAGATATTGAAGGGATTTATAACTAAAAACTATGATGATATAAAAATGTAATTATTAATTTAATATGGTATTTATTTCATTTATTTTACATATTTATCATTTTTAATTTTAATGAAAAACAAAAGTTTATTTTTGTATGAAAATAACTTTTATTCATATTTCATACATAAAAACTAAAATTTTAAATTTTAGAATTTTAATTTTATGAAATGAAATTATTTTAAAAATTGAGAATTTTTAATATAACCCTAGGATTATTTTTTTGTGAATTTCTTACATAATGAAATTTTTATGTGAATAGTGAAAAATATAGTTTTTACCAAAAATGTAAATTTTATGAATTTATATGAAAAACTTAGAAGTTTATAAAAACATTAATTGGTCAAATATTTATTAAATAATTAATAATATAAATTTTAAAAAACCATTTTTAATTTATAAAACCAATTATTTATATATTAGGAACATAATTAATATTTTATAATAATTTTTTGGGTATTTTATTTTAAATAAATAATATTTTTGTTAAATTTGGTTTTTACTTGATTTTAAAGTCACATAAATTTTATTTATTTTTTTCTAAAAAAACCAATTTATAAAATAAAAATAAAATGCATGTGTAATTTGAAAATTCAAGTAAATTTTAATCTTAAAAATATACATTCTAAAAACACATTTTTACACTTTACATGTGCTAATGTTAATTTTTTATGAATATAAATTTTATTAGAGAAATTTGATTTCATATTTGTAACCATTAGTTACAAATTATAAAATAAGGGCCATTTTATTTTTAGGAAAAAAATTAAATTACTTATGTAATAATTATTCAATACTATAAAACCGAAGATAGTAAAAGTGAAAACTAAAAGAGTAAAGGACTTAAAAACATGTTTCAAACATTTGTAAAAATTAATGGTTGAGATATGACTTACCTTATATCATACCAACTTCATTATTATCCATTCTGACCTAATTTTGGCATGCATAACATGTGATCCATGTTATATTAAGGTAAAATATTTACAAGGATGCATATCTCACCACTTATAAAAGGGGCCTCTCATTACCCCTTAAAGACTATACTAATAATTAGGTTTCCTCCTGAAACTCTAACCTTTTTGCATCCTATAGATTCCAATTTCTTCTACTTGAACATCAAACATAATATATTGTGTTAATACTTACATTTTTAAGGAGTCTTCCATGGGAAATACGAAGTCCTCAGTGTGTCTAGAGTGCGACCGAGGAAGTTGAGATAAAAGGTAAGGGTTTCCATCTCAATAAACCTTCATTGAGTCATGATTTGATATTATATACCGATATTAATTTTAATTATTTAACTACTTCCAATTAGAATTATAAAACCAAAAATAATTTTTAAAATTATAATTCCACTTCTAATCACGATCTTCTTTGTTGTGGGATCTGATTAATATATTTTATAAAATATAAGGGTTTTTACACAACTCAATCTATTTTATTGATTTTTAATGTTTATCCTTTAGTTTCATATTTTATTTAATATTGTATACCCTCTTTATATCGTGTTATATCACTTTTTATTCATATATTATTTGTTTAGGAGTTATCTTCCTTCTTGAAAATGAAACTATGTTAAGAATAGTCCCCATTCTGTTATATGACGGTTCCCCATCCTTATCCATAATTTTCCTTCCCCTAAAGATTAAAATTTTTAATTGGAAACCAAATTATTTGTTATCCCATGTGAAATTAATAATTTCCATCTCCTATTTTCAAAATAAATACTTATTATACTTTTTAATATGTGGTATTTCAACAAATTCATTTTAAAACAAAAAAAAAAGAGATCTTCCAAAACTACCATCATTACTTTTGAGTCTTATATTCTATTTCATTTTTATAACTTTTATATATCTTATTATTATATATTTATTATATATTAGGTATGTATATTCCTTAAATTTATACCTAGTATACTATACCCATCTTTCGTGGAGATAATACATATTTTAAGTTCCCTTTGAAACTCCAACTTTTAAGTAAATATAACTTAAGGGAACATTATGAATTATTTTTTCCTAAAGGTTACACATCCATACAATATCGTTCACCATGAATATATTATGGAAAAATAATTATTTTATTTAAAACCATATTATTTCAATTCTAGTTTAATGGGAAATAATAAGCTATTTCATTACTTAAAAGATCATATGCTCATTTTAGAATGCATCACTTATGAAATTCATTTTGTATTCTAACATCTGCTTGATATTTCTCATGAAATTTCCTACATTAGAAATAAATGTTCAAGACATACATTTATTTATTAATATTTTAACATATAAAATGATATAATCCCTTATTCTATTGAAAATCCTTATGATATAACCTTCAGTTATGCTTTGAGACAAGATTATGAAACCCACTTCTTTTTCATGAGGTTTATCATGCTTATTCTTTATGTATGGTTTATTTTCCTCATTTATAACATTTATACATGAACATATTATCATTTTATTCATGTTATTAGTGATACTAAAATTATATATCCCCCCAATGCATTGGGTAATGTTTTCATCTCATGAAATATAAGGTATGGTGAATGAGCGATTAGCCTAAACACACTATGTTATGGGAGGTGTGGGCCCATAAATACATAGACCATTAATTTATTGGGTAATTATTTATATCTCATGAGTTATTATATATGGAATTAAGGAATTAAACTAATCTACTATGAGACATTTTCTACTATGTGATGATGGTGTTTGATGTGGCCCTTAACTTATATTTATAATGTCATGTTTTTTTTGTTTCCATATATTTATGATTCCTTGAACTTATGATATCATTTCATTATACCATGTTTCCATGATTTTATCACATTTTTATATCCTAGTACATGTTTTTTCATTTGATATTACATGTACTTTCTTAATTATTTATGGATGAATCTTATTGTCCCTAGTTACTTTTAATAAGAATTTTCTCTCAACTCTTATTTGGTTATATTCTTATAATCTTAACCTTGATGACCTGTTGATATATTTTTCCCTTACTAAGATTTTAAGATAACCCCTTTCTTATGTTTCCTTCCATAGGTTATCAAGAAAAATATAACTTATGAGAAGTCTAAAAAAGGCCTAGAATAGTTTGATTATGGATACATGTTCATAAGTTTTGTAAAATAATTTTCCCATGTAAATGTTTATCAAAGACACTAAACCAAATGGTTCTAAAAAATACGTAACAGTTTTGGGATTTGTAATGTTTAAATTTTGGTAATGATGAAAAATAAATAAATGTTTAGCTTGGGACTCTTTAATTAGTATCAAAGGAGGGTTTAATTATTTTTTAGGATTAAGTTAATTTTATTTGGGATTGGGATTAGATAACTTTAGGGAAAACCCTAGGGATATGTATAAGGTATAATTACATGCATAATATAAAACACTAAAATTTTGGTAAAGATTATTTTGCATGATTTTACTAGAAATTAAATCCCTATCGGGATACTACAAATGGTTATAGGCTCTGGAAAAGATATACCTAGGGGTAGTAATCCTGAAAGGGTAATATTTCATATTAACTTAATTATCACCTGGTGTGTGATAGAGGCCTAACATCACACCTAGTTTAACACTCCCAGGGGGGATATTATTTGGTTAATAAAATTCAATTTACAATCCATTACGAATTATTATTTATGTTAAGGAATTAGGATTATAATTATGATAGAGAAAAACATAAAGAAAACTATATTGATCTAAGGGTGATTTAGGTTGAACTAAAAGATATTTTTATCATTTTAATGAGTAATAAATTTTTATGTTGACTTTTCATGAGTTCTTTTATTATAATTCTATTAGTATGTTAATTTTTATCACTCACACTATCTTATTTTGGTTTTAGTAATTGATTAATCCCAAAGGATCCAAGTTAAAAATGGATTCCATTGATAATATATATATTGTACCAATGATAAATCTTACAGGAAATGATTTATGGTAATAAATATTATATTTATACCTATCTATATACCAAGAATTTGATTAACAATATGAGAATATTTTAAATCCAAAAAAAAACAAAGAATATAAGGATGGAGTATTAAAGATGTCCAAGTGATAAATATGATGAAGGAAATAATTCCCAATGTCAAAAATATTGGAAAAGACACCCAAGAGAATGTACCAAAGAAAATAGAAGTTGTTTTATCAATGGTAAAGGTGAGAATAGTTTAACTAATTTATAATTAAAAATAAAGAGCTTAGTGTAAATAGGTAAAGGAAAATGACTTCTCCCTAAGGTACAACTAATAGTTTAATGTCTTAAATGAGGGATAATTTGGAATTATTAAAGATAATTTCAAAATACCAGAGTTAAAAAGAATGATAGGCATCCAAAAAATTTAAGTCCAAGGGAATAAGGGAAATACTATATAACTATATATACTATATTAATTTCCAAAAATGATGTGGGGTGAGGAACATTAATCATCCACTCAAGAACTGTGAGTGTTGTATTTATATCTTATTCAGCCACCTTTATTGGTATCTATAATGTTTTCTAAGGACATGACATAATAACCTACATGATTAGATTCTATTTTTTTAATAAAAAATTCTAGTGTTATAATTATTATACCCTAGTATGTAAATCCTCCGAAATATATGTTTCTATAAATTTTCTTTTTATAAAATCCTTTTATATTTCCTTTAGTAAAATTTAATGTGATATTAGTCTTGGATTTTCCCTCTCTACATAAAGACCAAGATAATTCACAAGATTGAGAAACATAATTAAAATACTAAATCAACCCATGATCTCCTATTTATAAAATGTTTATTAAATAATTATTATGAAAAATTACTCCCATTATATTAGGGTATCTAACACAAATGGTTAGAGAAAAATCAACAATAGTTATATTGTCATTACAAAGGAAAAGATGAGTTCACTAGTATAACATAAGATATTAAGGATGGAACCTCACTAGAAATAAAATCATTATATGTGTTAATCTTTTAGACACCCTTATCTATTTAATTAGTGATTAGTAATAAAAATTAAAAGGTCATAATTTATTTAAGGGAGGGGGGAGAATGTAGCCGACCAAAATTTCATTTATTATTTCCATTAAAAATATTTTATATTAATAGATTGTTCTATATGAAACACCAAAAAATGAAACTATTATTTATAAAAATAATATCTTAGAATTATATTATAGCCTACAAATTAGTATTTATAAATGGAAGTAACCATATTATGAAATATATAATATAAAGAAATGGCATCAAGTAGTGGAAGTATCCCAAATGAACAAAATATATCTAATATTTGAAAGAGGTTGTCACAAACCATCCCCCAAGGCCCGAGCCATGAATACCCCAATCCCACTTTCCATACACCAAGGGTTGGTGACTAGAATCGAAAATGAGTATCCCTAAAATGAGAATGCATTACCTTTAAACTTGTACAAACACATAGTCCAAGGACACAACAACATGTAACCATGAAGTAAAAACTGCAGTAGTAAAGGTGTGTACTAAAAGTAAAGGGTCCAAAATACAAGACCAACTAAAAAGATACAACATCAACTTAAAATAGAGAATAGCTTCTAAGATCATCCACCAAGGATTGTACCTGAAGGGTAGGTACAACTCGTCTCAATACCTCTCCATATCAATCATCACCGCCATCCACCATCAGGTCCTTACTCCCTGAGTCTCAATCAAGGTTTCCCGTCATCTGCACAAGACACAACAAGGTGCAGGTGAAGCCTATGCAGGGGTGAGTGTAACAAAGCCATGTAGGGACCCCAAGAACCCTGAAGGTCTCTTAGAATTCTAAAAAGGAAAACCACAGAGAATGAAATCAAACACAAAGCACAAAGAAAAAGACTCATCTCAAAACCAAGTATAACTAATTTACTGAAGTACATATGATTAGTTGTAAAGTTTGATCATCTTATTCTATCAAGAGGCACTACTACAAACCATATGGATTCTGAACCACACAGTATCTATAGGTACTAACCCCTGCTGACCCACACAGGATCCGAACTGCCCAAGATCGATAGGTACTAACACCCACTAACCCACACAAGATCTGACCCACCCAGGATTGATAAGTACTACCCCCCGAAAGACCCACACAAGATCGATAGGTGATGATACACATTTTATTGCTAGGTGTGGATCCACAAAGGATCGTTAGGTACTGACCCACACAGGATCGCTCGGTACTAACCTCCGTATGATATGTCTCTAACCTCCATCTCATAGCCAACCACTGGATTCCCGCTCATAGAACACTTGATTCTAATAAAAAATCCTCCTCAATCCATTATTCCTTTTTCAACCAACATTATTTCCAAAAAATAAGTAACCGAAATATCTATCACATTATAAGGGGTCCAACGCAACAGATGGAGCGTCAACCGGATGCCCGGTCTGTAAGTTATTGGCATTTTAGTACTGAGGGCCCGGTTGGATTCGGGGTAGATCCAATCCGGCCGTAATCCAATTTTACTCAAAACTATTGTGGAGTATATAAAAATTGTTGTCTCACTCCAAGGATCCCAGCGTCAAAGATGGTTCATCAAAAAGACGTCCGGTTCGTAAGATACAACCTTTTAAGCATATTAGGGCCCGAGAGGGTCTGAGTCCGGTCCGACCCGATCAGGGATGACCCGACCCGGTTTGGCTCTAACCCAACCAAGCTAAAACCAAACTGAACCAGCTTTAGTGTGCTAGGTCATGGCGGACTCAGCCCGCTGGGCGGCGGACTGGCCTGGACCGGCCCTCCCCGGCTCAGCCGGGTCACGGCGGCTCGGCCCGCCGGCTGGCATGACCCGCGTGGGGGTCATGCAGTCCGCCTCCTGAATAGCTCTTTGAGCAATTTTTATTTTTAAATGGTGGCACCAGGTGGTGCTTCCTTGTCACTTGTGAGACCCGTAGGGAGCAGTTCCCCTCCTTAACCGTGACTTCATAGCCGCAACCTTCTCACCGCAGCTCGCAACGGTGCACCCCCTCTCACATCTACGGTCGTCCGAGCGTTGACTACCAATTCATCTGCCGCAACACTGAGAGGCGTTGCCCTAATCCGTGGCTTGAGAGCGTTGGCCTCCCCCTCCTACTCTAGCACCGGTCACCAATGTCGCACTAGAGAATCTTCCGCGGGCCACCCGGTGAGTTTCGTTGGTCTGGTTTTTCGTCCTGGCGTGCCTACGACCCTCTTGGGATGCCATTGTCCTTACATGCCACCCAGTTTCCACTTTCCTTCAAGTTGAAAATCATCCCATGATGCGAGCATCAAGAAACTAAGTAGTGGAGGGTCCGACCTTGTTCGTTTGTCCCCCACCATTCACATTAGCATTATAAAAAGCATCAGATTATTCAATTAATCAAATATAATCTTTAATAAAACACCCCTACATCGGATTTCATTGGTGGTATCACGATGGTGGAAGAAGAATCCACGCTTGATGAAGCCACAAGCATTCTTCTTTCCCTATTCTATTCCTCCGACATTGCTATCCAATCTTCTGTTCCTCGGTGAAAGTCACTGCAACACTTCCTTAGAGGTTCCTCATTTACGTGCCAAAATCCCATTCTTGAGCTTCTATTAAATAGACGGAGGATCCAAACATATTGAATGACATTAATGAGGTTCATTTATGAACCACATTTAATGTTACAATGTCGAGGTTACAAAACAGAAGAGTGAAGCCATCAAATGGCATGACAAGTCATGGGTCCCACCACTACCGCTCAACATTTACAGAAATGAAATAAGATAACTTTGTTATGTTTTTTTATAATGTCCAAATTTTATGTTTTTCTCCTGAACTACTACAATCGAAGTGAATATTCCCTTAAGTGAATCTTGGCACTGTAGATTCAATGGTGATCTCATATTATAATTTCGAACACTGGTTCAAAAGTCTGAAAACATCACCTGTACGTTTACTAATCGTACATAAAAAAAGTTCAAAATTCTGTTCTGGGAACACCGGGCCTCAGAATGATGCACCGTTAATTTCCAAAGACTATTAAAAATCCCAAATAATTTAAAAAAAATTACATGGAATTTCTAGGTCTTTATATTCTCCCCATCTTAGGGATTTTCATCCCTGAATGCTATAACACTATTAGGGGAAAATGGGTGTACTAAGCACATATCAGAGACTCCCGCTCCCATGTTCTCTCTTAGAGATTCTCGTGCTGCCAACGATCTCGAACCAAAGGAATAGACCACCCATGAAGGACCTGATCCCATAGATCCTCTATCTCCACCAGGAACTCCACAAACATCAACCCATTGTAAATGTCCAGTTCGCTCTATTAAATCACCTACGATGGATCATGTATGTATCTCCTCAGCTGCAACACATGAAAAACATTATGCACTCAATGAATTTGTGGGGAAGAGATAGATGGTACACCACCTTGCCAACTCTGCCGAGGATTAGGAAAGGTCCGATAAACCTCCATGATATCTTGCCTCCCCAACCAAACCTCTATAATCCTCATCGTTATGAGACCCGCAAGAAGACAAGGTCTACCTACTCAAACTCCAAGGGTCTCCGTATCCTATCATCATAAGACTTTGTCCGGCTATGGGAAGTATTCATATGCTCCTGGATGATCTGAACATTCTATGTGGTTTCCAATACTAACTCTGGACCCATAAGTACTGACTCCCCTTGGTCTGTCCAGCAAAGAGGTGATTTACCTGATCATCCATACCAAGCCTCCAATGGGACCATGTTGATGGTGGAGTGATAAATATTATTGTATGAAAACTCCACCAGTGTAACGCCCCGACCGTAGTTTCCCAGTGTCGTTGAATTATTACATAACATTGTTATGATCGCAAGGGATCAAATCCCGAAATACCAATTAGTTTAGTATCCTTGAATTTACTAGATACATTCATAAGTTTTACATTACATCATGAAAGAAAAACCTCAACTACATTTTGTCCCCATTGACCACACTTATATTCTTAAACTATCCCTACAGGTCAACTATATACTATTTCTTCACATCCGGGGAAAAATAAAACATAGAAAGGGGTGAGCTCGGATGCTCAGTATGGATAACAATATAGAGGAAACTTTCATAAATAATCACAAACAATTAAGGAAATATATAAGAATAAAACATAAGACTTTTAAACATAAAATTATGTATAATATGTCCAATATAAATCAAATAATTCTATTTACTTATTCACATGGATATTTTATTAGTCGAATAATCACAAGAAATATCAATATCCAATTTCATAATGATGTAATATATAATTCCAGACATTATAACCACATAGTCAAGGACGTGTGCCAAGACTAAAAATAAGATTTCTTTAAGGTCTTATACCAAGACACTAGTTTGTCTCATGGGACCTACCAATGCATCGAAGAGCTATAGCGGGCTCCACCCTTCACTTACTAAGTCCAATACATTCCTCATGTGAAAAGGTTTTAATATAACATAAAAACTCATATGAAAACTAGCATATGAAATGTCAATACATTATCCATAAAACATGAATGATGTAAAAATAACACATCCATAGTCAAACATATCACAAAACCTTCAATAAAACATGGAAGTTTTGTATCATAATAAATCAACTTCAAACAAGCTTAATACCCATCAAAGGATGCTGGCATAAAAAAAATCAAAAAAAATTTAGAGAAATATCTCTTTCTATTTTGAAATAATTGAAAATTTATATAATTATAAAAGAAAACATTTATTTTTAATATTTTAGGGGAAGCTTCGACGATGTTATAATGGCGGAAAATAACCGCACCCGTTGCATAAGTAAAAAAAAGACATTCTTACCTTAATTTTGTCGAAAAGGTCATAAAGTACCTTGTTTGGAAAACAACGGAAACATAAAGATTAATTTCAAAACATATATGGTAAAATAATGGTATAAATGACTTTAAACCATAGTCTAGTAAATAGTAAAAATGTTTTGAATTACATTTTTAAGAAAAAATGGATGTGGATGATAAAGAGGTCCTAGTAGATATTTATGTATTAACAACCTCATATAAGTAAAGTGATTGTATAATTAACACTTACCTTTTACTTTTCCTTAGTAGATGGTATATTAACCTCCTGTATAATAGTTAATTTTTTTATTAAATTATACATGAATCATATACATAAATATGATATCATAGATGATCTTATAATACAGCTTTGTTAAAAATATTTTAGTGGTATCATTGTTTCAGGTGTTAATTGATTCGTTTTACTTTATATATGATGCGTTAAATAAGATATGTTTGTTATGAATATGATGTATTTTATTCATATAAAGAATTATATTATGTTCATAAACATTACTTTTAATCATAAAAAGACTATTATTCTTGAATTATTACAATGGGGAATGAATCTCAACGCGTTTGTGGCGACAGTAATCTAAACATACACACGAGCGACAATATCATTATATTAATGGTAAAATTGTATGTAATTGGATGGTATATCATATATAAAGAATAATTAACATGTTATATTTATTATTTACATCATTTATACTCATTATTATACCCATAAAAATAATGAAGTTTTTGAATAACAAACTACACCACGACGTGGAGACGGTAAGCCGTAGGTATGCACGTATGGTAACTTTTTCATTTATAGGATGGATAGAATAACGAATATAGTTGTAACATATTTATAATAACATCACAATATGTTTAAGGAACTGGATTTATTATTTTTTATGGAAACAACAAATAAATAGGAAGTGGAAGAAGAAAAGAACTTAAAAGAGGGTGGTGAAATTATTACCTCTTCTTCGGGTGTTTCCTTTTGATTTGATCAAAAGGCTCCTTAGGTTGGATTTCTGATCAAATAAATGACTCTAAGTCTAAGGGAGGATAGATGAGAGGATATTTGGGTAGGTTTTGTAGGAGAAAAATGGCTTTGAAGGTGTGAATTTAAGAGAAGGGGAAGTATCCTTTTATAAGAGAGGTGTGGTTCACTTTAGGAAAATATTGAAAAAATATTTTCTAATAAAATTATTTTCGGTTTATAATGGCCCCAAAATGATTTATTTAGAGGATAAGGTGGGGATGGTTCAAAAACCTTTCAACCAATAGGTTTTAGATGGGTTTTGGTCCCTAAATTAACCTTATCTTTTATATTTAACACATAGTTAAATAGTTTGACCTTACCACATCTCTTTGTATTTCTATATTATATGGTTAATAAACATACTATAAAAATCCAATAGAACCCCAAGTGGTTCATTATTAATATATATAACCTTATATAAGTTCTTTGGCCAAACCTTATATTTTTAAATATATTATATCAATTAATAATATAGTATTTGTTTTAAAAACTAAATATATTCAATTTTGACACTATTCAAAATATTGTTTTTGTGAAAATTATAAAAGCATTATTAATTAAAAAAAATATCTAATCAACCCTAAAATGTCATATTAACCAATAAAATTAGTATATTTTATCATAAGTCTCAATTTACATTTATTTGGATGTTTATAATATCAATTATTTTAATATTTTATTAATAATGTAATTACCGCGTCATCATTGTGTCGTAAATAAATTAAACAATTTAATGTATAAAAATTATAAATAAAATACCATTACATAGGAAATATTTTTATCTTTCTAATGAATATTTATAGTTGAATTTATATTGTGTGTAACCCTATATTAAAAAAGGTTTAGTTATTAAACATTGAATTTAACACTTTTACCTCTTCTTTAAGTAAAATAATAATAAATTTCCAAATATAATTTAAGTGGGAAAAAAGGATCATATTTTATTCCTATAGTTGTTTTTGGTCTAATTACACTTATCCAATTGAATTAGGACATGTTTTAGGGTAATTATAATATCATTTTTACCCTTAATTACCCTATTTACTTTTAACCGTGGTAATAAAAGTCAAAAGATACTATTCACAAAAAATTATTTTAATTGTATTGAAACAAATTTTACTTAATGTTGTTAAACATGTCTCTCTCAGTTTTTAAATTCAACTCACAGAAGTGGTAAAATTGTGTTTTATGAAAATTTGTAAATGCTCATAGAAGGTGGGTAAAAGATGATAAAAAGTTCGACAAACTTTTATATATCTAAACTTATTGTAAAATGAATCCAATGAATTAAATTGAACATATATAGGTATTATTTATCTATTTTGACCTAAATTAAATTATAATAAAATAACTAATTATTTAAATAAATATTCGTTATTAAACAATAACACAGTGTTTTTCACTATTTATAAAAAATTGAAAGTTCTTAGAAAAATACCAAAAATTCACCTTAAGATAATTTTGATATCACAAATGAAAAAATGAAGTCCATTTTTAAAATTAAAATTTATAAAATTTCAAAAATTAGGTATTACTATTCGTAACGGCTAGTTTCATTAGTCGTGGTATGTTAAAACTCCATGTTACGCAAAATGCAATCTACTGCATTATTCCAAGGGAACCGTACTGTGGAAGCTTGGGGTGTTAAATTCTCCCCTCCTTAAAATAATTTTGCCCTCAAAATTTCTAGAATATTACTACATAAAAAGATTCCAGTGGTTTTTCCTCATAAGTTCCCCGGGTTCCGACGTTGCCTCTTCCATATTATGGTTTCTTCATAAAACTTTTACCATAAGAGTTATCCGGTTTCTAAGAACTTCTTCTCTTGTATTTAGAATTTTGATAGGATCTTCACAATAAGACAGATCAGGATCCAGTTCAATATTCTCATAGGTGAGTAAATGCATTTGGTCTGGCATGTATTTTCTCAACAGTGATACGTGGAACACATCATGAACTTTGGAGAGACACAGAGGAATTGTCAAATGATAAGCTACTACTCTAATTCATTCTAGAATTTCAAGAGGTCCGATGTACCTGGGACTCAATTTACCATTCTAACCAAAACATATAACACCCTTCCATGGAGATACCTTTAAGAAAACATGGTCTCCTACTTGAAATTATAAATCCTTCCTTCAGTTATTGACATATCTCTTTTGCCTACTTTGGGCTGCTTTGATGTGGGTTTGGATAACCTTTACCTTTTCCATTGTTTCCTCAACAAGTTTTGGGCCAACGAGTTTTATTTTACTAACATCATCCCAACAAGTTGGTGGGTGACATCTCTTTCCATAAAATGCTTCATATGGTGCCATCTGAATAATTTAATGAAAGATACTATTATAGGAAAATTATACCAGAGGTAAATATTGATCCCACAAACCTTGAATGTCAAGTAAGAAAGATCTCAAAATTTCTTCTAAGGTTTGAATAGTCTATATGATTGTCTATCATTTTGAGGGTGGTAGGCAGTGCTCAATCAAAGTTTAGTATCTAGGTCCTTCTGAAGACGTTTTCAGAATCGTGATGTAAAACATGGATAATGATTAGAAACAATCGATAGGGGTACTCCATGAAGTCTTATAACTTCATTAATATATAGTCTTGTCATACGTTCAGGTGGTAAATATTCTCTTATAGTAATAAAATGTGCTGAATTGGTAAGACGATCGACAATGACCCATATTGCCTCATTCCTTCTAAGAGTCTTTGGTAGACCCATGACAAAGTCCATCATAATATCATCCCATTTCCACTCAGGTATGAGAAGAGGTTCCATGAATCCTCCAGGATATTGCCTTCCAACTTTCACTTGTGGACAAACCATACATCTTGACAGAAAATAAGTAATCTCTCTCTTTATGTTGTCTAAACAAAAATGTTCTTTCAAATCTCTATACATCTTGGTGCTCCCATGGTGTATATAGAAATTAGAGCTATGAGCATCATCCAACCATTCCCTTTTTAGATCAGGTATGTTAGGAACACAAAGCCTCTTACCAAATTTCTAAATTCCATCTTCATATATGAAGTCACTCAATCTTCCATCATTCACCGCTTTAATCTTCTTTCGAAACTCCTCATCATTATAATGAGAACTCTTTATCATTTATAGTAATGATTGTTTGGCAACCATTTGATAAAGTTTCGATGTTTCACATTCTATGGATATTCCCATATCCATATTTACTAGATCCATGAAAATAGGATCCCTTTCAACTCTCATTTTGATCAAAACTCCCTAATCCTTTCTGCTCAAAGCATCTTCCACCTTATTTTCCATCTCCTCTTGGCAGTGTATAGTGAAATCATAATCCTTGAGTAGCTCAATCCATCATTTTTTCCTCGCGTTGAGTTCTTTCTATGAGAAAATATACTTCAAACTCTTGTGATCAGTATAAATCTCATATTTTTTACCATAGAGACAGTGTCTTTATATTTTCAGAGCAAGTATTATAGGTGCTCACTCAATATCTTGAGTAGGATAGTTTTTCTAATGAATTTTTTGCTATCGTGATGCATATGAAATTACTCCATCATTCTGCAAAAGGAAACAACCATGTCCTTTCTTTGAAGCATCACTATAAATTATAAACCCATTGTTCCCTGATGGTGGAGTCAAGATAGAAGCATCAAATAATCTTCTCTTGAGTTCTTCAAAACATTTTTTACACTCTTTTACCCAAACAAATTTAACCCCTTTACGTGTAACACCCCAATCTTCTACGGTACGTTTCTCTTTGAATAATGTGATAGCGTGTGTTGTACGCAACACCGAGTTCTAACACACCATAACCAATCAAACTAGCCTTTATGAATAGTAATACCTACTTTTTGAAATTATATATATTTTATATTTCAAAATGGACATCATTTTTGGATTCGGAATATCGAATTTATCCTAAGGTGAAATTTTGGTACATTTCGGATAACTTTCATATTTTGATGAATAGTGAAAATTACTAAATTTTAATTAAAAACAACTTTTTAAATCAAAATTATTAATAATGATAAATTATGAATTTTAGTAGTTTTAAAGTATATTTAGAATATATTTTTACCATTTAATATAATGTTTGTCATTGGACATAATTTTACAATTAAACCGAACATAAACAAGTGTCAATCTTTTGATAGTTATTATCTCTTAAAAACACGCTTTTTGTTTTGACAGCGGGAATTAATTTTAAATTAATTTCTGCAACTTCTATGTTTTAAATTTAGGAAAATGGATTCCATATTTTGAATCAGGATGTTCAAATTGTGTAAATAGGTAACTTTTATTTTTAGACATTTTGAATAATTACTGCGGTAAATATATTATTTACCATGGTTAAGGGTAAATCCGGTAAATAAGGGTTAAAAAATAATATTATAATAATACTAAATTACCCTAAAACGTGTCTTAACCCTATTGGTTGATACATGGTCGACCATGGACATCTTTGGGTCGATTTTGGGACCCCATGGATCCACATGTAAGTGATAATGACACTTTATTTTAATTAAGTTAAAATGAATACAAAAATGACACAAGCATATATCTTTTAGAAAAACAATTGTTACATAGGGTTATATATGTTGGGTTTTAGATTATAAATATTCATTAGAAAGATAAAACTATTTCCTACATAATGATATTTTATTTATAATTTTTATACAATAAATAATTTATTTTATTTATGACACAATGATGAAGCAGTAATTACTATAATAGTGAAAAATTAAAATAATTGATATTATAAATACACAAATAAATATAATATGAAAATTTTAATGAATTAAAATAATTTTCTAGGATAATATGACATATTAGGATTGATTTAATTTACTTTTTTCGAAGTAATCAATCTTTTATGAGTTTCACAAAAATCAACTATTGAATAGTGTAAAAATTGACATAAAAGAGTTCTTAAAACAAATATTATATTATTAATTGATATTAAATTCCTAAAAATCTAATGTTCGGCCAAGAGACTTATATCATGATAGGTTCATCATTAATGGACCACTTGGGGGTCGTTTGGATGTATATAGTAAGTTTATTAACCATATTATATAAAAATACAAAGAGACATTGTAAAAGTGAAACTAATTAACTTAGAGTTAATACTTAACGATAAGGTTAATATAAGTACCCAAACCTGTCTAAATTCTATTGGTTGAGTGGTTTTCGACCTATCCACACATTAACCTTGGAATAATAAACTTTTGAGCCATTAGAAACCGAATATGAATTTATTATAAATTAATATTTCTAGCTTTTCCAAAGGTGCCCCTAACCCCTCTTATAAAAGGGCACTCCTCCTTCTCATTTCTTCACACCTTAAAAGACTTTTGGTTCAGCCAAACTCTGCCCAAATACTCTCCCAACTTCCCTCACTACAACCTAGGGGCCTTAGTTTGATCATAAATCCAACCTAAGGAGCCCTTTTGATCAAATCAAAAGGAAGAACCCGAAGAAGAGGTAATGTTTTCACCACCCCTTTTCAAGTTCCTTTCTTCTTCCACTTCTTCTTCCTTTGTTATTACCATTCTAAAATAATAACTCCAGTATCTCACATATACTGTGATGTTATTATAAATATGGTACAACCATATTCAGTATTCTATCCACCCTTTGAATAACATGTCACCATACGTTCGTACGTACGGCTTACCGTCTCCACGTCGTGGTGTAATTGTTATTCAATATATTATTATTTGGATGGGTATAATAATGATGTGTAACTCATGTAAATAATAAATATAACATGTTAATTATTCTGTATATATGATATACCATCCATTTATATATTATTTTAATATCAAAAGAATGATATTGTCGCTCGTGCGTACGTACGGACTACCGTCTCCACGAACGCGATGAGATTCATTCTCCATCGTATCCATTCAAGTATAATTATCATTTGATGATTTAAAAATGATGTTTAAGGGCTTGATATCATTATGGATATGAATAAGATACAACAGAAATGGCTTATGTAACAAAACATATAAAAGAAAATGAGTAAGTTAACACCCGAAACGACGATAATTCTAAGATATTATTAACAAATCAATGTTAAAAGATCATATATGATATCATATTAATGTATATGATTCTTGTATAATTTAATAACAATTATTTCACCATTATACAGGAGGTTAACCTACCCCAACCAAGGATAAGTACAAGTTAAGGGTTATTTCACAATCTCTTCATTATCCGAGGTTGTTTATACGTAATAATCTACTGGGATTTCTTTATCATCCACATCCATGTTTCTTCGAAATGTATTTCAAAACATATTTATTATTTACAAAAATATGGGTTAAAGTAATTTATACCCTTGTTTGAATTTTTATAGGAGGTTTATAAAGGAATCTTTCCGTCGTTTTCAAAACAAGGTCCTTTTTAACCTTTTCGACAGAATTAAGGTAAGAATGTTTTTTTAACTTATACGGCGGGTGCGGCTATTTTCCACCGTTATAAAATCTTTAAAGCTTCCATTACAAGCTTATAATATTATTTTCAAAGAAAATGTTTTATTTTATATGGATCTTAAATGATTTCAAAATAAAAGGAGATATTTCTTTAAAAAGAATTTTGATTTCATCTATGTCAACATCCTTTGATGGATTTTAAGATTATTTGAAGTTGATTTATTATGATATAAAACTTATATATTGTATTGAAGGTTTTGTGATATGTTTGACTGTGGATGTGCTATTTTTATACCATTCATAGTTTATGGTGAAAGTATTTACATTTCGTATGCTAGTTTTAATACGAATGTTTATGTTATGTTTAAACCTTTTCATATGGGAATGCATTAGACTTAATATGTGACTGGTGGAGCCCGCTATAGCTCCTCGATGCATCAGTAGGTCTCATGAGACAAACTAGTGTCTTGGCACAAGGCCATGACAAAATCTTATTTGTAGTCTTGGCACGAGGCCTTGGCTATGTGGTTATGATAGTTTGGCATTATGCATTCCATCATTATGAAAGTGGTTATTGATTTTGCATGTGATTATTCGATTAGTAGAATAACCATGTGAATAAGTAAATGGAATTATTTCATTTTATTTATTCCATACTATGTTAAATGTTCAATTTTAAAAGGCTTTTGTTTTAGTTATACATTGCCTTAAATGTTTATTCTTATTTATGAAAGTTTCCGCTATATTGTTATCCTTACTGGGCATTTGAGCTCACCCCTTTTCTATGTTTTATTTTTCTCAGAAAGTGAAGAAGTAAATTATGAATGACCTACAGGGATATTATGTGGGGATATGAGTGTGTATTATGGAGACAATATGTTTTTGTAGTAGTTTTTCATTTTATGATGTAATGTAAGACTTATCAATATATCTAGTGTTTCCAAGACTACTAAACCAATCGGTCTTTCGAGATTTGATCTTTCTTGTGATCATACCAATGTTATGTAATAATGCACCGACTCTGGGTAACTGGGGTCGGGCGTTACAGTTGGTATTAGAGGAAGTTTAGTACAAACCTTGGAAGCTAGATTTAGATAAACTCTGATTAGAGCACGTAGACCTAAGATGAACTTTGAGGATTAGTATAGAAGAACTTCCTAGAATTTTGGTATTGTAGAGATTTTGTGAGTTTTCCGAGAAATAAATCCCTTTCTGGATACGAGCAGGTAGAGGCGGCTCTGGCACAGATGTACCTAGGGGTAAAACCCGAAAACACCGCTTTGAGCTAGACTCGAACGGGAACTGGTACACGACAACGGGCCTTGCTGCACTCTTGGTTACGACACTCCCGGGGGATATGCCTAGGATAACTCTCATTTTCTTTACAAATCATTATGAAGGGTTTATGAGTATATACTTCCTCAAAGAAAACATTTTTATGATTATGGATTATATCCATAAATAGTTCAATTTATGTTAAGTGTTTTATAAGTATGGGATTATGTATTTTGATTCATAAACTGATCTAGTTTATGCCATTGTTTAGAAATGGCGCCTAGTGGAAGAAATGGAAACTGTATCAATGCATGCACTCCATGTAGGGATTTCCCTCCTGCTCAAGATAATTATAGTGGGGCTGGTGATGCAACTGGTGTCAATCAGCTAATCACCATACTGGGACAACTTACTCAGGTTATGAATAATAACCTTAACCGTAGGGAGCAACCTAATCCGCAGCGTGGAGGATCAAGGTTAGATCGATTCATGAGGCAACAAACACCAACGTTCAATGGGAATACAAATCCCTTAGTAGCTGAGCAATGGATATTTTCCCTAGAGAAAATATTTCAGGCTTTGGGGAGCAGTGAAAGGGAAAAAGTTATCATGGCAGTTTACCGCCTCACTTGAGATGCTGATCAATGGTGGTCATTGATTCAAAACATGAAGGAAGATGATGAAGTATCAAATATGGAGTGGAGGGAGTTCAAAGATCTGTTTTTAGAAAAATACTTTCCTCGCGACCATCGAGAAGATATGGAAAGGCAATTTCTGAGTCTGAGACAAAAGGAGGATGAGAATGTCACAAAGTATGAGGCTAACTTTAAAAGGTTAGCAAGGTATGATAGAGATTATATTCGCAACCCAAGAAGTAAGATTGATCATTTCTTTGATGGGTTAAAACCATTTCTCCATCGAGCATTAGTCTCACAATCCTTTTCATCGTACGAAGACATTGTCTCATGTGCTATCAAGACCAAAAAGGAATTCTCTAAGTCTTATGACTTTAAAGCAAAGCAAGAGAAGAAGAGACCTGCTGATAAATCTGGGAATGGAAATAAGGGGAATAAGGGAAAGGTTGAATATCCATCTTGTGGTAAATGTGGGAAGAAACACCCCGGTGCTTGCTTGAAGGGAATGGGAGTCTGTTACAAGTGTGGTGAAAAAGGCCACCAAGCTCGTGATTGCAAAGGGAAGAAGGAAGCCACCAACGTTCAGTGCTACAATTGCAGGGAGATGGGGCATTATGCAAATGCATGTCCTAAGCATCAGGAGAACTTACCTCAGAAAAGGCCAAGGGATCAAGGCCAGGCTTATGCTATCACTACTGCAGAGGTAGAAGCTCCAAAAGACGTGGTGGCAGGTAATTTATTGGTTTCCTCAAGTTTAGCAAATGCATTATTTGACTCTGGATCGTCGCATTGTTTCTTATCTTCCTAGTTTCCTAAGAAAATTAGATATTTCAAATTTGATTTAATAAGGGAGTTTTCAGTTAAAACTCCTAAGGGAAGTATCATTGCAACAAAGTTTTGTGAATCAGTCCCCATTAGAGCACATAAATTTTCTTTATCTGCTGATCTCATCGTCATACCTATGATTGAGTTTGATATAATCCTCGGTATGGATTGGCTTTCGGACTATCATGCGAAGATTTATTGTAAGAAGAAATAGGTTACGATTCTTGATGATAATGATAAGGAACACCTTATCTTTAGAGCAGAATCGTCACCACCTAATTCTTATTTAGATCCACCCCCAGTAGCTCAACTTAATTCAATTATTGGGGAGGAAGAGAATGAAATAACTGTCGGTGAGGAAAGGAATGTTCAAATAGAGGATGTAGCTGTTGTGAAAGAATTTGTAGATGTATTTCCGGAAGATTTACCTGGACATCCTCCAGAATGAGAAGTTGAGTTTTCCATTGATTTGATTCCTGGATCAAGGCCTATATCGAAGACCCCTTATAGAATGGCCACTGTAGAGTTAGTCGAACTAAAGAAACAACTAGAGGAATTGAGTAATAAGGGATTTATTCACCCTAGTGTTTCTCCATGGGGAGCCCCTGTTCTTTCTGTTAAAAAGAAAGACGGATCTATGAGGTTATGTATCGACTACAGGGAGATCAATGCTATAACGATAAAGAACAAGTATCCCCTACCTCGTATTGATGATTTATTTGACCAACTGCATGGAGATCAATACTTTTCAAAGATTGACCTTCGATCTGGATACCATCAGTTGTGTGTGAAGAAGGAAGACATTCCGAAGACAGCATTTCGAACCAGGTACGGGCATTACGAGTTTACTGTAATGCCGTTTGGATTGACTAATGCACCCTCTGTATTCATGGATCTGATGAATAGAGTTTTCAAGGAGTATCTCGATGAATTTGTGGTGGTATTTATTGATGATATATTGGTATACTCCAAAACCTACGAAGATCATGAAAATAACATGCGCATTATCTTGAAGACTCTGAGGAGGCATGAATTATATGGGAAGTTTAGCAAGTGTGAATTCTGGCTTCAGGAGATTTCTTTTCTTGGCCATATTTTCTCTAAAGATGGAATCTCTGTTGATCCTTCTAAGACCAAGGCAATCCAAGAATGGCCAGCACCTACGAGTATAACTGAGGTACGCAGTTTTATTGGTTTGGCAGGTTATTATCGACGTTTCGTCCAGAATTTTGCCCGATTGGCTAACCCATTAACGAAGCTCACACGTAAAGGGGTTAAATTTGTTTGGACAAAAGAGTGTGAAGAATGTTTTGAAGAACTGAAGAAAAGATTAGTCAATTCTCCTATATTGACTCTACCATCGGGGAATGATGGGTTTGTTATTTATAGTGATGCATCGAAGAAAGGACTTGGTTGTGTCCTTATGCAGAATGATAGAGTTATTGCCTATGCATCACGACAGTTGAAAATTCATGAACAAAACTATCCTACTCATGATCTCGAGTTAGCAGCTGTGATCTTTGATTTGAAAATATGGAGGAACTACCTCTATGGTGAAAAATTTGAGATTTATACTGATCACAAGAGTTTGAAGTATATTTTCTCACAAAAAGAACTCAACATGAGGCAAAGGAGATGGCTTTAATTACTCATGGATTATGATTGCACGACACACTACCACCCGGGGAAGGAAAACAATGTGGCAGATGCTTTGAGTAGAAAAGACCATGGAGTTTTGAACAATATGAGAATTGAAAGGGATCCAATTTTCATGGATCTAGTGAAGATGGACATGAGAATAACCAGGGAAGGCGAAACATCATTTCTTTTTCAAATGGTTGCCAAACCATCTTTAATACAAAGGATTAAGAGTACTCAGACCGATGATGAAGAATTTCAAAAGAAGATTAAAGCTGTGAATGATGGGATATTGAGAGACTTTGTGTATGAATATGGAATTTTGAAATTTGGGAAGAGACTTTGTGTTCCCGATATACCTGATCTAAAAAGGGAATTGCTGGATGATTCTCATAGTTCCAATTTCTCTATACACCCTGGGAGCACCAAAATGTATAGATATTTGAAGGAACATTTTTGGTGGGACAACATGAAGAGGGAGATTGCTGATTTTGTGTCAAGATGTATGGTTTGTCAACAAGTGAAAGCTGGAAGGCAACAGCCTGGAGGAGTCATGCAACCTCTTCTCATACTGGAGTGGAAATGGGACAATATTACGATGGACTTTGTCATGGGGCTACCAAAGACTCCTAGAAGGAATGATGCAATATGGGTTATTGTTGATCGTCTTACCAAGTCAGCACATTTTCTTGCTATAAGAGAAGATCTACCCCTGGAACGTCTAGCAAGACTATATATTAATGAAGTTGTGAGACTTCATGGAGTACCCTTATCAATTGTTTCTGATCGTGATCCCCGTTTTACTTCAAGATTTTGGAAAAGTCTTCAGAAATCCCTGGATACTGAACTTCATTTGAGCACTGCTTACCACCCTCAGACAGACGGACAATCAGAACGGACTATTCAAACCTTAGAAGACATGTTGAGATCTTGCTCACTTGACTTTTAGGGTATGTGGGATCAATATTTACCTCTGGTAGAATTTTCCTATAACAATAGCTTCCATTCGAGTATTCAGATGGCACCATATGAAGCGTTATACGGAAAGAGATGTCGTACACCAACCTGTTGGGATGACGTTGGTGAAAGAAAACATGTAGGCCCAGAACTGGTGGAGGAAACGGTGGAAAAGGTGAAAGTAATCCAAAATCACATCAAAGCAGCTCAAAGTAGGCAGAAGAGCTATGCCGATAATCGAAGGAAGGATTTGGAATTTCAAGTCGGTGATCATGTTTTCCTGAAGGTATCTCCGTGGATGGGAGTCATACGTTTTGGTAAGAAAGGTAAATTGAGTCCCAGGTACATCGGACCTTTCAAAATTCTAGAACGAATTGGGGTTGTAGCTTACCGATTGGCAATGCCGCCAAATCTCTCCAAAGTTCACGATGTGTTCCACGTATGTCTGTTGAGGAAATACATGCCTGATCCAACGCATGTACTCAACTATGAGGAATTAGAACTGGAACCCGATCTTTCCTATTGTGAAGAGCCCGTCAGGATTCTTGATACGAGAGAATAAGTACTGAGAAACCGGACGACGCGTCTGGTAAAAGTTTTGTGGAGAAACCATAAGATGGAAGAGGCAACGTGGGAACCCGAGGAACTTATGATGAAGAACCACCCGAGTCTTTTCATGTGATAAGTATTCTAGAAATTTCGAGGACGAAATTATTTGAAGGAGGGGAGAATGTAACACCCCAAGCTTCTACGATACGCTTCTCTTTGAATAATGTGATAGCGTGTGTTGTACGCAACACCGAGTTCTAACACACCATAACCAATCAAACTAGCCGTTATGAATAGTAATACCTACTTTTTGAAATTATATATATTTTATATTTCAAAATGGACATCATTTTTGGATTCGGAATATCGAATTTAGCCTAAGAGGAAATTTTGGTACATTTCGGATAACTTTCATATTTTGATGAATAGTGAAAATTACTAAATTTTAATTAAAAACAACTTTTTTAATCAAAATAATTAATAATGATAAATTATGAATTTTAGTAGTTTTAAAGTATATTTAGAATATATTTTTACCATTTAATATAATGTTTGTCATTGGACATAATTTTACAATTCAACCGAACATAAACAAGTGTCAATCTTTTGATAGTTATTATCTCTTAAAAACACGCTTTTTGTTTTGACAGCGGGAATTAATTTTAAATTAATTTCTGCCACTTCTGTGTTTTGAATTTAGGAAAATGGATTCCATATTTGGAATCAGGATGTTCAAATTGTGTAAATAGGTAACTTTTATTTTTATACATTTTGAATAATTACTGCGGTAAATATTTTATTTACCATGGTTAAGGGTAAATCCGGTAAATAAGGGATAAAAAATAATATTATAATAATACTAAATTACCCTAAAACGTGTCTTAAACCTATTGGTTGATACATGGTCGACCATGGACATCTTTGGGTCGATTTTGGGACCCCATGGATCCACTTGTAAGTGATAATGACACTTTATTTTAATTAAGTTAAAATGAATACAAAAATGACACAAGCATATATCTTTTAGAAAAACAATTGTTACATAGGGTTATATATGTTGGATTTTAGATTATAAATATTCTTTAGAAAGATACAACGATTTCCTAAATAATTATATTTTATTTATAATTTTTAGACATTAAATAATTTATTTTATTTATGACACAATGATGATGCAGTAATTACTATAATAGTGAAAAATTAAAATAATTGATATTATAAATACACAAATAAATATAATATGAAACTTTTAATGAATTAAACTAATTTTCTAGGATAATATGATATATTAGGATTTATTTAATTGACTTTATTCGAAGTAATCAATCTGTTATGAGTTTCACAAAAATCAACTATTGAATAGTGTCAAAATTGACATAAAAGAGTTCTTAAAACAAATATTATATTATTAATTGATATTAAATTCATAAAAATCTAAGGTTCGGCCAAGAGACTTATATCATGATAGGTTCATCATTAATGGACCACTTGGGGGTCGTTTGGATGTATATAGTAAGTTTATTAACCATATTATATAAAAATACAAAGAGACATTGTAAAAGTGAAACTAATTAACTTAGAGTTAATACTTAAAGATAAGGTTAATATAAGTACCCAAACCTATCTAAATTATATTGGTTGAGTGGTTATCTACCTATCCCCACATTAAACTTTGAATAATCAAATTTGGAGACATTAGAAACCGAATATGAATTTATTATAAATTAATATTTCTAGCTTTTCCAAAGGTGCCCCTCACCCCTCTTATAAAAGGGCACTCCTCCTTCTCATTTCTTCACACCTTAAAAGCCTTTTGGTTCGGCCAAACTCTGCCCAAATACTCTCCCAACTTCCCTAAATACATCCTAGGGGCCTTAGTTTGATCATAAAGCAAACCTATGGAGCCATTTTGATCAAATCAAAAGGAAGAACCCGAAGAAGAGGTAATGTTTTCACCACCCCTTTTCAAGTTCCTTTCTTCTTCCACTTCTTCTTCCTTTGTTCTTACCATTCTAAAATCATAAATCCAGTATCTAACATATACTGTGATGTTATTATAAATATGTTACAACCATATTCAGTATTCTATCCACCCTTTGAATAACATGTCACCATACGTGCGTACGTACGGCTTACCGTCTCCACGTCGTGGTGTAATTGTTATTCAATATATTATTATTTGGATGGGTATAATAATGATGTGTAACTCATGTAAATAATAAATATAACATTTTAATGATTCTTTATATATGATATACCATCCATTTAAATATTATTTTAATATCAAAAGAATGATATTGTCGCTCGTGCGTACGTACGGACTACCGTCTCCACGAACGCGATGAGATTCATTCTCCATCGTATCCATTCAAGTATTATTATCATTTTATGATTTAAAAATGATGTTTAAGGACTTGATATCATTATGGATATGAATAAGATACAACAAACATGGCTTATGTAACAAAACATATAAAAGAAAATGAGTAAGTTAACACCCGAAACGACGATAATTCTAAGATATTATTAACAAATCAATGTTAAAAGATCATATATGATATCATATTAATATATATGATTCTTTTATAATTTAATAACAATTATTTCACCATTATAGAGGAGGTTAACCTACCCCAACCAAGTAAAATTACAAGGTAAGGGTTATTTCACAATCTCTTCATTATCCGAGGTTGTTTATACATAATAATCTACTGGGATTTCTTTATCATCCACATCCATGTTTCTTCGAAATGTATTTCAAAACATATTTATTATTTACAAGAATATGGGTTAAAGTCATTTATACCCTTGTTTGACTTTTTATAAGAGGTTTATAAAGGAATCTTTCCGTTGTTTTCAAAACAAGGTCCTTTTTAACCTTTTCGACAGAATTAAGTTAAGAATGTTTTTTTAACTTATACGGCGGGTGCGGCTATTTTCCGCCGTTATAAAATCTTTAAAGCTTCCCTTACAAGCTTATAAGATTATTTTCAAAGAAAATGTTTTATTTTATATGGATCTTAAATGATTTCAAAATAAAAGGAGATATTTATTTAAAAATAATTTTGATTTCATCTATGTCAACATCCTTTGATGGATTTTAAGATTATTTGAAGTTGATTTTTTATGATAAAAAACTTCAATATTGTATTGAAGGTTTTGTGATATGTTTTAATGTGGATGTGCTATTTTTATACCATTCATAGTTTATGGTTAAAGTATTGACATTTCGTATGCTAGTTTTAATACGAATGTTTATGTTATGTTTAAACCTTTTCATATGGGAATGCATTGGACTTAATATGTGACGGGTGGAGCCCGCTATAGCTCCTCGATGCATCGGTAGGTCTCATGAGACAAACTAGTGTCTTGGCACAAGGCCTTGCCAAAATCTTATTTTTAGTCTTGGCATGAGGCCTTGGCTATGTGGTTATGATAGTCTGGCATAATGCATTCCATCATTATGAAAGTGGTTATTGATTTTTCATGTGATTATTTGATTAGTAGAATAACCATGTAAATAAGTAAATGGCATTATTTCATTTTATTTATGCCATACTATGTTAAATGTTCAATTTTAAAAGGCTTTTGTTTTAGTTATACATTGCCTTAAATGTTTATTCTTATTTATGAAAGTTTCCGCTATATTGTTATCCTTACTGGGCATTTGAGCTCACCCCTTTTCTATGTTTTATTTTTCCCAGGAAGTGAAGAAGTAAATTATGAATGACCTACAGGGATATTATGTGGGGATATGAGTGTGGATTATGGAGACAATATGTTTTTGTAGTAGTTTTTCATTTTATGATGTAATGTAAGACTTATGAATATATCTAGTGTTTCCAAGACTACTAAACCAATCGGTCTTTCGAGATTTGATCTTTCTTGTGATCATAAAAATGTTATGTAATAATGCACCGACTCTGGGTAACTGGGGTCGTGGCGTTACATTACGTGTGAGCTTGGTTAATGAGTTATCCAACCAGGAAAAATTCTAGACGAAATGTCGATAATAACCTGCTAAACCAATAAAACTGCATACCTCATTTATACTTATTGGTGTTTTCCATTCTTGGATTACCTTGGTCTTTAAAGGATCAACAGATATTCCATCCTTAGAGATAATATGGCCAAGAAAATAAATCTTCTAACGCCATAATTCACACTTGTTAAACTTCCCATATATTTCATTTTTTCTAAGAGTCTTTAGAATAATGAACAAGTGATTTTCATGATATTCATATATTTTGGAGTATACCAAGATATCATCAATAAATACCACTAAAAAACCATCAATATATTCCTTGAAAACACTATTCATTAGATCCATGAAGACAGAGGGTTCATTAGTCAATCCAAAAGGCATTACTGTAAACTCCTAATACCCGTACCTGGATCAAAATGATGTCTTAGGAATGTATTCCTTCTTCACGCACAACTGATTGTATCTAGATCGAAGGTCAATCTTTGAAAAATATTGAGCTCCAAGAATTTGATCAAATAAATCATCAATGTGAGGTAGGGGACACTTGTCATTTATTGTTATATCATTTATCTCTCTATAGTCAATACAAAACCACATAGATCCATCTTTCTTCTTAACAAAAAGGACAGGGGATCCCCATGGAGAAACACTAGAGTTAATAAATACCTTATTACTCAACTCATCTAATAGTTTATTTAGTTACACTAATTCCAAAGTGTCCATTTTATAAGGGGTCTTTGATATGGGCCTTGAACCAGGAATTAAATCAATGGAAAACTCAATTTCAAGTTCTGAAGGATGTCCAGGTAAATCCTTTGGAAACACATCAACATATGATTTTATAATAGGTACATCCTATATTAGAACATTATTTTCCTCACCCATAGTTATTTCATTATCCTCTTCCCAAATAATTGAATTTAGTAGAGCTACTGGGTGCGGATCTAAATAAGAATCAGGTGGCGACGTTTGTGCACTAAAGATAAGGTACTCCTTATCATCATAAATTTTTTTAACCTTTTTCTTCTTACAGTAAATTTTCGCATCATGGTCCAAAATCTAATAAATTATGAGGATTATATCAAATTAAATCATGGGTATGATGATGATATCAGTAGATAATGAAAATTTATATACCCTAATGAGAACTGATTCACAAAACACAGTTGCGATGATACTTCCCTTAGGAGTTTTGACTGAAAACTCCCTTGTTATGTCAAATTGAAAATATCTAATTTTATTAGAAAAATGGGAAAATATGAAACAATGGGATGATCCAGAATCAAATAAATCATTCTCTAAACTTGAGGAAACCATTAAATTACATGCCACCACGTCTTTCAGAGCTTTAACCTCAGTAGTAGTGATTGTATAGGCTTTTAATTTCTCCCTTGGCCTTATCTAAGGTAAGTTCCTCTTGGATCTTAGGACATTCATTTTAATAATTCCCCTTTTCTCTAAAATTTTAGCATTGAACATTGACAGCCTCTTTCTTCCCCTTGCAATCACGAGCCTAGTGGCCCTTTTCACCACACTTATAATAGACTCCCATTCCCTTCAAGAAAGTACTAGGGTGTTTCTTCCCACATTTACCACAGGATGGATATTAAAGATTTCCCTTATTCCCCTTATTTCAATTTCCAGAGTGTTCAATAGTTCTATTTTTATATTTATTTTCTTTAAAGTTGTAATACTTAGAGAATTCCTTTTCTGTCTTGATAGCGCATGCGACTATATCATCGTATGATGAGAAGGATTGTGAGAACAAGGCTTGATGGAGAAATTTTTTTTACCCATCAAATAATCGATCAATATTACTCCTGGGGTTATGTATATAATCTACTTCATGCCTTGATAACCTAGTAAAGTTAGCCACATACTTTGCGACATTCTCATCCTACTTTTTCCTTAGACTCATAAATTGTATTTTCATATCCGCTCGATGGTCATAAGGAAAGTATTCTTCTAATAAGATATCTTTAAACACTATTTATTCCATGTTCAATACTTCTTCATATTCCTTTTTGTTTTGTATTAATGACCACCATTTATCTGCATCTCCCATGAGGTGATAAACTTCAATGAAAAATTTTTCCCTTTCGCTACTCCCCAAAGTATGAAAAATTTTCTCTAAGGAATTTATCCATTTCTTAATTAGTAATGGATTTGTACTACCATTTAATGTTGATGGTTCTTTCCTCATGAAGTGGTCTAACATTGATCCTCCATGTTGTGGATCAGGGTGCTTCATATAGGTAAGGTTATTATTCATAGCCTAAGTGAGTTGTCTGAGTACGGTGATAAGCTGATCAGCACCAGTTGCATCACTATCTCCACTATAATTATCTTGAGTTGGAGGTAAATACCTAAATGTATTACGCACATTGATAATATGTCCATTCCTTACACTAGGCACCATTTCTAAATAATGGAATATAGTATATCAGTTTATGAATCACAATACATAATTCCAAACTTGTAAAACACTTGACATAAATTGAACATTTTATGGATATAATCCATAATCATAAAAATGTTCTCTTTGAGGAGGTATATAATCATAAATTTTTCATAATGGTTTGTAAAAAAATGTGAATTATTCTAAGAATATCCCTTGGGAGTGTTGTAACCAAGAGTGCAAAAAGGCATGTTGTCGTGCACCAGTTCCCGTTCGAGTCTAGATCAAAGTGATGTTTTTGGGTTTTACCCCTAGGTACATCCGTGCTAGAGATGACTATGCCTTCTCATATCCAGACAAGGATGTATTTCTTGGAAAACTCATAAATTCTCTATATTACCAAAATTCTAGGAAGTTCTTCTATACTAATCCTGAAAGTCTATCTTAGGGTAATGTTCTCTAATATGAGTTTTTCTAAATATATCTTCCAAGGTTTGTACTAAACTTCCTCTGATACCAACTGTAATTCCTTGAACCCTGTTACCCACAGTTGGTGCGTTATTAAATAACATTGTCTTGATCACAGGGGATGAAATCATGAAATATTGGTCAGTTTATTAGCCTTGGAAGTACTAGATACATTTATAACTTTTACATTACATCATGAAATAAAAACATCAACAAAATTTTGTCCCCATTTAACAAACTTATATCCTTATCCAATCCCTACAGGTCAACTATAAAATATTTCTTCACATCCTGGAAGAAATAAAACATAGAAAGGGGTGATCTCAGATGCTTATAGAAGATAAAAATATAGTGGAAACTCTCATAAATAAGCATAAACAATTAAGGAAATGTATAATACTAAAACATAAGACTTTTAAACGTTAAATTATACATAATATGGACAATATAAATCAAATAATGCCATTTACTTATTAACTTGGATATTCTACTAGTTGAATAAACACATGCAATATCAATATCTAATTTCATAATGATGGAATGCATAATGTCATACTTTTTTACCACAAAGTCAAGGACTTTTTCCAAGACTACAAATACGATTTTGTCAAGGACTTGTGGAAAGACACGAGATTGTCTCATGAGACGTACTAATGCATCAAGGAGCTATAGTGGGCTCCACCTGTCACTTATTAAGTCCAATGCATTCCCCATATGAAAAGGTTTTAACATAACACAAACATTCATATTAAAACTAGCATATGAAATGTAAATACATTATCCAAAAACCATGAATGGTGTAAAAATAACACATCCACAGTCAAACATATCAAAAAACCTTCAATAAAATATAGAAGTATTGTATCATAATAAATCATCATCAAATAAGCTTAAAATCCATCAAAGGATGTTGACATAGATGAAATCAAAACTTTTTTAGAGAAATATCTCTTTCTATTTTGAAATAATTAAAAAATTATATAATTATAAAAGAAAAAATTTATTTTTAAAATATTTTTATAAGCTTTTATGGGAAGATTTGACGATTTTATAATGACAGAAAATAGCCGCATCTGGTGTATAAGTTAAAAAAAAGACATTCTTACCTTAATTTTGTCGAAAATGCTATAAAGTACCTTGTTTGTAAAATGACAAAAAGATTCATTTCAAAAAAAATATGGTAAAATAAGGGAATAGAAAAAATTAACATATAGTCTAGTAAATATTAAGAATTTTTTGAATTACATTTTTAATAAAAAAACGGATGTGGATGATAAAGATGACCCAGTATATACTTACGTATTAACAACCTCAGATAAGTAAAGAGATTGTAGAATTAACCCTTACCTTTTAATTTTCCTTAGTCGATGTTTTTTTAACCTCATATATAATGATTAAAACATTTTTATTAAATTATACATTAATTATATTCATAAATATGATATCATATATGATTTTATATTATTTTTTTGCTAATAATATTTTAGTAGTATCATCGTTTCAGGTGTTAACAGATTCGTTTTCCTTTACATGTTTTGTTATGTAATCCATGTTTATTATGGATATGATGTATTTGATTCATATACAAGTTGATATTATGTTTATAAAAATTATTTTAAATCAGAAAATGAAAATTATTCTTGAATTATTATGATGGGAAATGAATCCCATCGCGTTCGTGGTGATGGTAATCTATACGTACGCACGAGCAACAATATCATTATATTGATGGTGAAATCATATATAATTGAATTTTATATCATATATAAGGAATCATTAACATGTTACATTTATTATTTACATCCGTTATACTCATTATTATACCCATCCAAATAATTAATTGTTTGAATGACAAACTACACCACAACGTGGAGATGGTAAGTCGTATGGACGCGCGTATGACGACTTTTTCATTTATAGGATGGATATAATAATGAATATGGTTGTAAAATATTTATAATAAAATCAAAGTATGTTGAAGGTACTATATTTATTATTTTTTTATGGAGAAAACAAAGAAAGAGGAAGTGGAAGAAGAAATGAACTTGCAAGAGGGTGGAGAAATTATTACCACTTCTTCGGGTGTTTACTAGTGAGTTGATCAAAATGATCCATAGGTTGCATTCATGATCAAATTAAGTCCTCTAGGTATATGGTAGGATAGTTTTGAGGATATTTGGGAAAGTTTTGTTCGAATCAAATCGCTTTGGAGGTGTGAATTTAAGAGAAGGAGAAGTACCCTTTTATAAGAGAGGTGAGGGTCACTTTAGGAAAAGCATGAAATATTATTTTATAATAAACTAATTTTCGATTTATAATGGATCAAAAATAATTTATTTAGAGTATAAGATGGTTAAGGGTTGCAAAACTCTCAACCAATAGGTTTTAGAAAGGTTTAGGTCACCATATTAACCTTATCTTCTAGATTTAACTCTTAGTTAAATAGTTTGACATTTACCATGTCTCTTTGTATTTTTATATTATATAGTTAATAAACTAACTATAACAATATAAGAGAACACAAAATGGTTCATTATTAATATATATAACCTTATCTATGTATTTTTTCCAAACTATATAATTTTAGGAATATTATATCAATTAATAATATAGTATTTGTTTTAAAAACTCAATTTTTTCAATTTTGACACTATTTAGTATTTGGTTTTTGTGAAAATTATAAAAACATTATTAATTAAAAAAATTATTTAATCAACCCTAACATTTCATATTAACCTATAAAATTAGTAGAATTCATCATAAGTCTCAATTTACATTTATTTGGATATTTATAATATCAAATATATTAATATTTCATTAGTAAGGTAATTACTCCATCATCATTATGTCATAAATAAATTAAATTATTTAATGTATAAATATTATAAATAAAATACCATTATGTAGGAAATATTTTCATATTTCTAATTAATATTTATAGTATAATTTATATTGTGTTTAACCTTCTATTAAAAATGGTTTAGTTATTAAACATGGAATTTAACACTTTTTACTCTTCTTTAAATAAAATAATAATAAATGTTTTAATCTAATCCAAGTAGACCAAAAGGATCATATTTTCTTTCTAATGTTGTTTTTGGTCAAATTAAATTATCCTATAGAATTAGGATATGTGTTAGGGTAATTATAATATCATTTTTACCCTTAATTACCCTATTTACTTTAAATCGTGGTAAATAAAAGTCAAAAGTTACTATTCACCAAACATTATTTTCATCTTATTGAACCTCATTTTAATTACTAATGTTAACAGTGTCTCTCATATTTTTTAAATTCAACTCACAGAAGTTGTAAAATTAAGTTTTATGCAAATTTATAAATGCTTTTAGAAGGTGTGTAAAAGACGGTAAAAAGTTCAAAAAAATTTATATATCTAAAATTATTATAAAATGACTCCAATGAATTAATTTGAACATATATAGGTATTATGTATCTATTTTGACCTAAAATAAATTAATATATAATAACTAGTTATTAAAATAAAATGTTGGATTTAAATAATAACACATTGTTTTTCACTATTCATCAAAAATTGAAAGTTCTCAGAAAAATACCAAAAATTCACCATGAGCTAATTTTGATATTCCAAATCCAAAAAAGAAGTCGATTTTGAAAATGAAAATTTATAAAATTTTTGAAAGTAGGTACTAATATTCATAACGGTTAGTTTCATTAGTCATGGTATGTTAAAACTCCATGTTGTGTACAACGCAAGATACTACATTATTCGAAGGGAAACGTACTGTGGAAGCTTAGGGTGTTACATTATCCCCTCCATAAAATAATTTCATCCTCAGAATTTCTAGAATATTACTACATAAAAAGATTTTATTGGTTCTTCATCATAAGTTCCTCGAGTTCCCACATTTCCTCTTCAATCTTATGGTTTCTTCATATATCTTTTACCAGAAAAGTCATCCAGTTTCATAGCACTTATTCTCTTGAATCAAGAATTTTGAAAGGCTCTTCAAAATAAGACAGATCAGGTTCCAGTTCAATTTCCTCAAAGATGAGTACCTGCATTGGGTCAGGCATGTATTTTCTCAACAATGATACATGGAACACATCATAAACATTGGAGAGACTTGGAGGCATTTCCAAATGATAAGCTTCAACTCCAATTCATTCTAGAATTTCGAAAGGTCTGATGTACCTGAGACTCAATTTACCATTCTTACGAAAACATATAATGCACTTCCATGGAGATACCTTCAAGAAAACATGGGCTCCCACTTGAAATTCAAAATCGTTCCTTAGTTTATTGGCATAGATCTTTTTTCTACTTTGGACTACTTTGATGTGGTTTCGGATAACCTTCATCTTTTCCATTTTTTCCTCAACAAGTTCTGGTCCTACGAGTTTTCTTTCACTAATATCATCCCAACAAGTTTGTGTGCGACATCGCTTTCTGTAAAACTCTTTATATGGTACCATCTGAATACTTGAATGGAATCTATTGTTATAGGAAAATTCTTCCAGAGGTAAATATTGATCCCACATACCTTGAAAGTCAATTGAGTAAGATCTCAACATGTCTTGTAAGGTTTGAATATTCCATTCTAATTGTCCATCAGTTTGAGGGTTGTAGGCAGTCCTGAAATGAAGTTCAGTATCCAGGAAATTCTGAATACTTTTCTTGAATATTGATGTAAAACAGGGATCTTGATTAGAAACAATTGATAGGGGTACTCCATGAAGTCTTACAACTTCATTAATATATAGTTTTTCTATACTTTCATGTGGTAAATCGTCACTTATAGCAAGAAAATGTGCTGACTTGGTAAGACGATCAACAATGACCCATATTTCATCATTCCTTCTAGGAGTATTTGGTAGCCCCATGAAAAATTCCATCATAATATTATACAATTTCCACTCGGGTATGAGAATAGGTTGCATGAATCGTCCAGGCTATTGCCTTCCAGCTTTCACTTGTTTACAAACCATAAAAATTGAATCAAAATCAGAAATATCCCTCTACATGTTATCCCACCAAAAATTTTCTTTCAAATATCTATACATCATGGTGATACCAAGGTGTATAGAAAAATTGTAGCTATGAGCATCATCCAAAAATTCCATTTTTAGATCAGGTATGTTAGGAACACAAAGTCTATTCCAAATTTCAAAATTCCATCTTCATTTATGAAGTCACTCAATCTCCCATCATTCACAGCTTTAATATTCTTTTGAAACTCCACATCATTAGTCGGAGAACTCTTTATCACTTCTAGTAAAGATGGTTTTGAAACCATTTTAAAAATTATTGATGTTTCACCTTCCATGGTTATTCCCATATCCATCTTTACTAGATCCATGAAAATATGATCCCTTTCAACTCTCATCTTGTTCAAAACTCCATGATTGTTTCTTCTTAAAGAATCTTCCACCTTATTTTCCATCATTGCATGGTAGTGTATAGTGAAATCATATTAATTAAGTAGTTAAAGCCATCTTATTTTCCTCATGCTGAGTTCTTTCTGTGAGAAAATATATTTCAAACTCTTGTGATCAATATAAATCTCACATTTTCACCATAGAGATAGTGTCTCTATATTTTCAAAGCAAAGATTACAGCTTCTCACTCAATATCATGAGTAGGATAGTTTTGATCATGAATTTTTATCTATCGTGATGCATAGGCAATAACTCTATCATTCTGCATAAGGTCACAACCAAGTCATTTCTTTGAAGCATCACTATAAATAACAAACCCATTGTTCCCTGATGGTAGAGTCAAGATTGGAGAATTGACTAATATTCTCTTCAGTTCTTCAAAAAATTATTAACACTATTTTTTCCAATCAAATTTAACCCCTTTACGCGTGAGATGGGTTAACGGGTTAGCCGACCGGACAAATTTGTAAATGCTCATAGAAGGTGGGTAAAAGATGGTAAAAATATCCATAAAATTTTATATATCTAAACTTATTATAAAATGACTCCAATGAATTAAATTGAATAAATATAGGTATTATGTATATATTTTTACCTAAAATAAATTAAAATAAAACAACTAATGATTTAAATAAAATGCCAGTTTTAAACAATAACGTTGTGTTTTTCACCATTCATCAAAAATTAAAATTTCTCATAAAAATACCAAAATTTCACCCTAAGCTAATTTTGATATTCCGAATCCAAAAATAAAGTCCATTTGGAAAATTAAAATTTATAAAATTTTAAAATGTGGGTATTTCTATTCATAACGTCTAGTTTGATTGGTCATGGTGTGTTAAAACTACAAGTTGCATAAAACATAAGATCATGTATTATTAAAAGGGAAACATATCGTGGAATCTTGGGGTGTTACAAACAGGGGAAGGTGGTCCTCCCTACCGTGGCCTAAATTGAGGACACAATCACAAATCATGTCATTGTGTGTCTATATGGTCCACTCCGTCTGACGATCTGTCTGAGGATGGAAGGTGGTGCTCAAGCCTAGCTGAATCCCGAATTCCTCCTATAATCTCTTATAAAAATGGGATATAATATGTGTCATTATTTGATACGATCATTGATGGAACCCCATGTAGTCTCCCAATCTGTTGCATGCAGAGGCATCCCAAGCCCTCTACTAATCCCTTCTCTCTGATGGGTAGGAAGTGGGACAACTTGGTAAGTTGGTCAATGATCACCCAGATGGAATCATGGAACCTAGACATACGTGGTAGCCCTGTCACATAGTCCATGGATATACCATCCCACTTCCACTCCGGTACCTCAAGTGGATGAGATAAGCCCATTGGTACTTGATTCTCGGCCTTCACTTACAGACAAGTGAGGCATCAGGATACAAACTCTACCACCAGTATCTTCATCCCAGGACACTAGTACTGATGTCAGAGGTCATGGTACATCTTCTACACTCCATGATGTATCGCTAAAGGGGATTTATGGAATTCCCTCAACAACTCATCTCACAGCTTCACTAGTACCATGGTGCGTCCTCCTAAGAGGAAGACATGCTCCCTACCTTTAGAAAATACTTCAAGAGATTGTCCTGAGGAAATCTGAGTACATCAGGCCTCATAGTCAACGTCCCCAAGCTTTGCCTCCCAAGATTTCTACTGAAGTAGGGGAGTGACAGTCATAGTCTAGAGGTAAGATTCTCTAACTCTATCCACGAAGGATATTTGCAACACGGCTGACTGCTCTGTCGCCTAACTCAGTAGTTGTAGACCAGACCTCTGGCTGAGTGTATTTGCTATTATGTTCCCTTTCCTAAGAGTATAGACTATCTCAAAGTCATAGTCCTGGAGGAACTATATCAATCATCATTGTCTCAGGTTCAGGTCCTTCTATGAGAATATATACTTGAGACTCTTGTAATAAGGGTAAATCGTAAACCGTTCACCCATCAAGTAGTTCTACCACATCTTTAGCACAAAGACCACTACTACTAACTCCAGGTCATGGGTAGCATAGTTCTGCTCATTCTATCTCAACTTCCATGAGACATAGGAGATCACTTCTTTCTCTTACATCAGGACACAACCTATTCCAATCCCTGATGTGTCATAGTAGACTACATACCTAATGACCTCTTCTAGTAGCCTCAAGATAGGTCACTCGTCAGTCTCTGCCTTAGCTCTTAAAAACTCTGTTGGCACTTCTCCGTCCATAATAAATGTTTACCCTTCATCATCAAGGCTGAAAAGGGTGATTCTACCCTAGAGAAGTGTGGTATAAATCCTCGGTAGTACTCATCTATTCCTAGGAAACTTCGCACCTCGGTCGAACATCTGGGTGGCTCCCAAGAAAGCACTGACTCTATCTTTTTTGGACCCACTGTGACTCTAGCATCCGATATAACATATCATAGGAATTAGACTTTCCATATCTAGAACTGGCACTTCAAAATCTTTCCATAAAGATGGTGCTCTCGAAGTGTGTCCAGAACTATCTGCAGGTGCATGGCATGTTTCTCCTATGACACCGAGTATATCAATATTTTTTCAATGAATACCACTATGAAGAAATCGAGGTTTGACTAGAATATCCTATTTATGATCCCCATGAAAATTGCTAGAGCATTGTTCAATCTGAAAGGCATCACCAAGAACTTGTAATGGACATACCGACAAATGAAAGCTATCTTCAGTACATCCTTGTCCCGTACCCTGATCTGGTGATAGCCTAATCATAGGTCTATCATTGAAAACCAATGAGCTCCCTTCACCTGGTTGAAGAGATCATCGATCCTCGACAGAGGAAACTTGTTCTTCATGGTTTCCTAGTTCAGGTTCCGATAGTACACACAAAGCCTTAGACTCTGATCTGCCTTCTTGTAGAACAAGATCGGGGATGCCTATGGAGAAACACTGGGCCTTACGAACCCCTTCTCTGCAAGTCCTCTGACTATACCCTCATCTCACAAAGCTCTATGGGAGCCATCCAATATTCTGGTGTAGATATTGGTGATGTCCTGGTGTACAGGTCAATGTAAAATTCTACCTCTCTACGAGGAGGTAGTGTCAAAACATCATCATGGAAGACATCAACATACTGTTCCACCACTACAGGATAAACCAGACTCCCCATGACAACTGCTTCGAGGGTGAGGCAAGACAACTGATGAGTAATCGGCTGCACCCTCCTCCAAGATAGTCCATCATGTGCCGCAAAGGCTTCCACTTCACTAGTGAAGTTATACCTGATCCCATCCTCAGGGACACACTACACTTTTCACCTAAAATAGACAATCTGATCATGGCTATTGATAGCCAGTCAATACCCAAGATGACAACGTAATGCCTTGATGGTGCTACTAGGAGATCCCATCCAAACCTCTCACCTCCTAGAGTGACCTGACCTTTCCTTCACCTATATGTAATCGTCAAATCATCTCTTGTAGAAGTATCTAATCCCAAGGATCGAGCTAACAACTCTATCGGAATCTCTGAGCTCTGAATGAGTTCCATGGAAATGAAATAGTGACTAGAACCTGTGTCTATAAGTACTACAAATATGGTGGAATAGACACATATCACATCTCTAATCATCTCTAGAGCATTGTGTTCATAGGCCTCTACTGACTGTAGCTGTGCTCGACCCTTTCCACCTGCTCCCTGTGGTCGGGGTGGACCACCTAGTGTTGGTGGCAGTAGAACCTCAAATTGCCGCCCACTGTCTGCTACACAGCCTACTTCTCTACCACGTCCACTACCCTATGGACATACTCTCTTGAATCTCTACCTCTTCCTTAGAAGTCCCTTAACTGTATGCTAATCGTCAGTATAGAGGGTCGGGCAGTCACGAGCCATGTGGCCCTTCCCACCGCACGCGAAGCACACTCTGCCTCTCAGATGGCCTCCTCTGCCTCGTAAGCTCTGTACCTTCGACCCCGCATCTTGGGGTTGTCCACCAGAGGGTCTAGACCACTTGGTACTTTGTATAATCTTTCTACTGTCTCCTACATATGAATCGAATGCCTATCATCCTATTGTGGCTCTCACTGTCGGTGCCTACTCAACTAAGATTTTTTCCACCAACAATGCTCGCTCGAGCACTGCAGCCTGCCTTAGGATATTCAGTAATATCATCGAAGCTATGATATCTAGTTGGAGACCCTGCTCAAAGGTCTATACCCTAAATAATGGGTCTCGTACTATGATAGTGGAGTAACACGAGAGGATAGTGAATCTCACCACGTACTGGGATACTGTCAGGCTGCCCTGCAGTAAGTGCAACGGATCTTGAAAACGCACAGAGTGTAGTGTCTCAAGGATGAATTCCACCCTAAAGAGGCTCTAAAAGTATATCCAGGTGAGGGTCACCTCATTATGTAACTTTAGAATCAGTCTCCACTATCTTTCTATCATGACCAGGGAAATACTTGTAGCTAGGATCACCATCTTCTCTGCCAAGGTACCAACTAGGTGAAAAACTCATGCCATAGCCTCCAGCCAGTGCTCAACTGCCTGAGGATCTGTCTCACCGTAAAACCTCAGAGGCTTTTTCCTATATAACTCATGAAACATGCTCAGTCGGTGTGCACCATCCACCAATGGGGCTGGTCGAAATTTCTTCCCAATGGGTGGTGGTGGTGCTGGTGCAGCACCCGAAGGTGCTAACATAGTAAGAGGGCCCTACACCAAAGCCTCACTGATTAGTGGGTCATCATCATGTACTCTCTTAGGAATCCTAGCTGGTTATATACATGATAGCATCCTAAATAGAAAAAGGTGCGCCATGGTTAATAAGTTATACCTAGTGAGATGACTCAAAATAGATCAAAGAAAAAATATTTCCAAAACACAAACAATCAATGTTTTTGTGCGTCAAGTTAGTAATCAGAATTCATGGTCTGAGTGTATGGATATGTCAGCTACCACACTAACACTATACTCATCAAACTGAAAACTACACTCAAAACTCTTGAGACTATTGCTCCTTTGGAATGATCAAAGTCCTAGTTATTCAGTAGAACTGACTCCTTTGATACCACTTTGTCATGACCCATCCCCTAGGGCCCGAGCCATGACTAACCCATGCCCGCCTTCCATAGGCCAGGGGTTGGCGACTAGCACTGAAAAGCCATATCCATAAAATGGGAAGGCATTAACTTTAAACCTGTATAAACACGGTTTCCAAGAACACAACAAGATGTAACCATGAAGTAAAACTATGGTAGTAAATGTGTGTACTCAAAGTAGAGGGGCCGAAATACAAGCCCATCTAAAAAGTTACAACTACAAATAAAAACAAAAAATAGTTCCTGAGATTTTCCACAAAGGATCCTACTTGAAGGGTAGGTATAGATCGTCTCCAAAGATATCTAGGTCAGCCATCACCACCATCCACCATCAATTCCTAGATCCACTAGTCTCTATTAAGGCTGCCCATCCTCTGCACAAGACAGAACAAGGTGCGGGAGAATCCTGTGCAGGGGTGAGTATAACAATACCCAGTAGGGACCTAGAGACCCCCAAAAGTCTCTCAGAATTCCACAAAGGAAAACCACAAAGCATGATATCAAACACGAAGCACAAATCCAAAGACTCAACTCAAAACTAGGCATAACTAAAGTACTAAAGTACAGATGATTAGTCATAAATCTTGATCATATTATTCTGTCAAGAGGCACTACTGCTGACCAAACAGAGTCTGACCCCAACACGATTGATAGGTACTAACCCCAGATGGACCACACAAGATCTAAAACACCCAAGATTGATAGGAAATAACCACCTCAAGACCCACACATGATCGATAGGTGCTGATCCACACATGATCTCTAGGTGATAATCCACACAGGATCGATAGGTGATGATCCACACAAGGTTGCTAGGTGCTGATCCACATAGGGTCGCTAGATGCTGATCCACATAGGGTTTCTAGGTGATGATTCACATAGTATCGCTAGGTGCTAATCCACACATGATTGCTAGGTGCTGATCCACACAGGATCACAAGGTGATGAACCACACAAGATCGCTCAGTACTAACCTCTGTATGATCTATCTCTAACCTCAATCTCACAGCCTACCACTGAATTCCCACTCATATCACGTTTGATTCCAGGAGAAACTGCTCCTCAATCCATCAATCCTTTTTCAATTGGCACGAAGTCCCACAAAGAAATTACCCAAAGATACGTCACATTATAAGGGTTCCAATGCAACATAAGGCACATCAACCAGACGCCTGGTCTGTAAGTTATTGACATTTTAGTGTCGAGGTCCCGGTTTTTATTTGGGGTCGATCCAACACAACCATACTCCAATTTTCTCCAAAATTCTTGTGGAGTTTCTAAAAAGGATTGTCTCAATCCAAGGATCCCAATGTCGTAGATGGTTTTTCAAACTGACATCTGATTCGCAAGATATGACATTTTGAGCGTATTAGGTCCTGAGAGGGGTTCGGGTCTGGTCCGACCAGGTTTGGGATGGCCGGAATCAGTTTGGGTCCAACTTGGCCTGGCCTAAACTTTATTGGACCGGCCCGGGTGGGCCGGACTACGTCTAGGTTGGCCAATTCTGACCCGGTGGGGTGGGGCCGCGGTGTGGTCGGGCCGGAGCGATGTGGCCCACCGACAAGCTCAACCTGTGTGAGGGTCGCTAGTCAGCCTCCCGAATGGCTCAAAGATCTATTCTGCTCTTTAAATGGAGGTCCCAAGTGGAACCACCTCATAACCCGTAGGACCCACAGGGAGCCGGTACCCTACTTTGCCGCAGCTTTGTAGCAACGGCCTGCTCACTGCAGCGCGAGACGGTGCGCTGCCTCCCACCTTCGTGGCCGACCAAGAGTCGGCCGCATGTTTGTACACCGTGGAGCCAATTGGAAATGCCCTCATACGTGGCAGGTGAGTGTCGGCCTCCCCCTCCTCCACTGACATTGGTCACCGGTGCCGCATTGACGGTCCTTCTGCGGTACAATGGGTAAGTTCAGGTGGTCCGTTCTTTCTTCTGGATGCGCCTACACCCCTCTAAGGATGCCACTGTCGTTGTGTTCCACCTGGTATCCACATTCCATCGAGCTGAAAATTTTCCCATGAAGAACACATCAAGAAATGAAGCAGCGAGGGTTCGGCCTTTTTCGCTTGGCCCGTGCTCTCCGCGTTAGAATTATAACAATGGGGAGATTATTAAATTCGTCGAAGATAATCTTTAATAAGTAAATCCTATACCTGAAGTTTTGTTGGAGATGTTGTGGTGCTGGAAAGAGAATCCGTGCTTGAAGAAGACACCAGTGTTCATCATTCCCAATTCAATTTCTCCGATGTTACCATCCAAGCTTCCATTCCTCGGTGAAAGTCACTACAACACTTCGTCCGAGGTTCCTCACTTTCATTCCAAAAGCCTACAACCGAGATTCTATTAAACAGATGGTGGATCCAAATGTGTGGCATGACTTTAATGTGGTTCATTTATGAACCAAAATTAATTTTATTACATCGAGGTTACAAAACAGAAGAGTCAATCCATTAAATGGATTGACAAGTCATGGGTCCCTCTACCTCTGCTCAATAGTTACATAAAAGAAATAAAATAACTTTGTTAAGTTATTTTTTTATAAATTCCAAAAGTTATCTTCTTCTCCCAATATACTACGGTCAAAGTGAAGCTTCCCTTATGAAAATACCGGTGCTTCAGATTCAACAGTGCTCTCAGATTTAAATTTTGAGCACCAATTCCAAAGTTAGAAAACGTCGCTCGTACGTTTACTAAAAGAACCTTGAAAATAGTTCAAAATTCCATTCCGGTCACACCAGGCCTCAAAATCATATTCCGTCAATTTTTACAGACTCATAATAATCTCAAATAATTTTTAAAAAATTACATGGAATTTTTGGGACTTTATAGAGGTAGATTCATTATTTTTTACTCTAAACCAATATATAACCAAACTGAAACAATTATGGTATGAGTGAAATTATATGTGAGAGCAATGCACACTTAGGTAAATTTCCATGAGATCTATGCTACCAAAATCAACACCCTCAACTGTCACCAGAGCAAACCTCAGGCTCAGATATTACAAAATTATAATAATGTGATATATTACTATAAATTAAGATGATATAATCATGTAATTATAAATGAAAAATGTTATTTATTATATGTATTATATATATTATATATTTTTAATTTTTAAGAAAAATAAAGTTTATTTTTCTATAAATATAGAATTTCTTTATATTTCATGTTTTAAAGATAAATTTATAAATTTATAAATTTTTTGATTTTATAAAATTAAATTCATTTTAAGATACAAATTTTTAATATTTCCTTTGGGTGTTTTTTTATTTTATGAAACAATTGAATTTCCAGGTGAATGGTGAGAAATATAGTGTTTACAAAAAGGTAAAATTTATAGCTTTATTAGTAAGATATAGAAGTGTAAAAAATATTTTAATTAATAAAATCAGTATTTAAGAAGTAAAAATATAAATTTTAAAACCACTATATTGAATCCATAAAAATTGTGATTAATATTATAGGAACTTAAATAATATTTTCCAAAAAAATGTTTTCTGTATTTTATTTGAATTAAAATTATTTTTGGTATAATTTAGTTTTTGATGTATTTGAATTATGAGTAAATTTAATTTTCTTTATAATACACCAATTTATATCATGAAAATAAAACACATGGATAATTTTACTCTATAAATAATTTTTTATATTAAAAATAATATTTTTTTAAAAAATGGGGTTTTATGCGTTACATGCGCAAATGTTAAAATTTATTTTTAATACACAAAAAAATTTTATATGATTAAATTGATGTCAAATTTGGAATCATTAAATCCATATAATTTAACAAGATCCATTTTATTTTTAAGTAATAAAATTAAATTATCGAGGTAAAAATAAGTTACAATGGTAAAAAAAGTTATAAAAGTGAAAATTCTAAGAGTGATGGACTTTAAACCTGATTAAAACAAGTGTAAAATGAATGGTTTAGGGATGATAAAACTTATCTCATTCAAAAATTAATTTCTATTCATTTTTAATTCTTATTGACTTGATAATCATGTGATTTATTTTTATTAAGTTCAAATATATAAAAAAAACCCATTCTCACAACTTATAAAAGGGACTTCCCACCACCCCTTCATGAACAACCTAAAAATTTATTTTCCTCTTCAAAATATTCCCATTTTCCTTCCCCTATAATCTTATTACTTATCCATAATAATCATGTAAAAATAAATTGGTATATAACCTCCATTTACAAGAAGTCTGATAAGGAAAATCCCAAGTCTACAATGAGATTAGAGGTAATTTGAGTAAATTAAGATACATAGTATGTTTTACCTTATAAATCATGCTTCATTAAGTTATTATTTGATATTATGCCCCAATATTCATTTTTATGGTGTAAATAATTCCCCATTTACTTATAATATCATAAATTATTATTGAATTTGGAAACTTTATTCAATTATTACTCTTTCTTACTATGGGGTACTATTGATATACTCCGGAAAATATATGGGTTTTCACAACATAAGTTTTTTTCTTGAGTTTTAATGTTAATCATTGAGATTCAACTTTAATTTCATATGGAATACCCTATTTCTATCTTAGAACATAAAATTTTTATTCAAATATTATTTATTGATTAGTTGTTTTCCTTCAAAAAAATGAAAATACATTAAGAATAATTCAAATCCTATTAACTACTTCTTTCCACTCATTGTACATAATTAACCTTCCATCCAATTTTCTCCTTTTAATTGGGAACATAATTATAATAACCCTGATCATTATTACGCATTTAAATATGATTTATTATATAAACATGCACTTAATACAACCTAGAAGATTTATAGGAATAGTGCCTTTATGGATTAGGAACATTATATGACAACTTAAGAAATAAAAATACAACATATTTATTGAAAACGTCTTTTACATGGCCACAACATTCATTCATACTTAGTATTACATGGGATAGACTGAGGACATACATAAGAAAAGGGTGAGCTATAAAGCCCGATAATGGAGTAGACAAGGAATAACATGAAGAATAAAATACATGTTAGGAAATAGGAATATCAATGGAGAATAATGGAAACATGAACATAAAGTAATGATATATCATGGTTATCATAACATGAAAATGTGGAAACAACATTTAACATGATATTAGCTTGAACCAAGGCACATTTAACATAGAGAATGAATAAAACCTCATTTCACTTGAATTATATTTAATAAACCATAATTTCACTTGAATTAGCATGATAAAACTCTCATTTCTCATGGCGTATCATGTTACTATTCTTTACCCAATGCATTGGAGCGCTATCACAACACACCCTTTAAAAACATTTCATTTCATGCATAAGTGTTCCACATGGATCATATAACATGGAATCATTCAACATCATAATTTATTCTACGATTATGAATGTGGAATACATAAATTTAAGTTCCATTAAATATTTATATGTTTATAAAGATGAATACCCTTGATAGAGACATGGTTATGGTATTCACTACACAATGATTTTGGCTTGGAAAATCACAGTGCAGTTTCGGCAGCATAACGACATAACTTAAAAATTCATAAAAATGGTTGATGAGAGAGGAAGGGGTATCTCATCATATATACATGAAATTGAATGTAATGTGGTAATATATATGCATGTCCCAAAAAATGGAATTTTTAAATAGAATGTGTAACATAATAAAGAAACTTGAAGAAAAAAGGAGAAATGAAATAACTCTTATGAAATTTCAGCACGGTAATGGGTGTACATGGGATGGATTAATGAGAGGGGGAGAGGTATATAATCATCCAAACATAATGAGATCAGTATGGTGGAGGTTAAAAATCAAACCCCAACATTTTTAATATAAAATAATAGGGATTACCAACATAAAGAAACATGGACAAAAATGAGAAAGGAAGAAATCCCTTACTCAGAAGTGTGATCCCAAAGGATTGGGAGGGGATTGAGAGAGGATTATTGGGAGAATGGGGAGAATTGTGTGAATTATAGATATATTAGGTTAGATTAGAGACTTTATCCAATGGTTTCTAAGGGATTAAAAGTGGGAGCTTGGGTGAGTTTATATAGGAAAAGAGAGGGAAATCATTATTATTTAGGTTTTGGACACTACACATTAAACTAATCATAAAAAAACCATCCCATTGTTTTTTCCCATAGATTTTTCCAAAGTAGAGTGAAAAAAATATTTTATATGGCCAATAGAATAACTTATTAAAATATTATGATTTATTACGTGATTATGATGTCATGAAACACATTATATATTTAAAAGGTATTTAATTTTTACCGAAAAATTCGACTATCTGAAAAAATTATGAAAAATTAACCATTGGATAATTTTGATGTCCTGATTCCAAAATTAATATTCATTTAATCTAAATAATTTTATAAATATGTTCATTTAATCTTTTAAAATAAAAACCAACATTTATTGAAAATTCATGGGTTTTGACCAAAATAGTTTTCAAACCATAATAAAAATTACAATTGTATTGATAAAATGTATAAGATCATTTATATTTAATAAAAAGTAATTTGGTAATAATATTTTATTAAAATATTATTTAATACAAAAATAAATTAATTTATAAAAAATGTATTTCCTATTTAAATTTAAATATTATCTAAAAATAATATTTTTTCTTTAAAAACAATTTAAAAAGTAACAATAAATGAATTTATATTATTTATTCTATAAAACTATTATACACATAATTATAGTTCTAGGTTCTTGTTACCTAACCCCTTATAAAACCCACATAAGACCTAAGGGTAAGGTGTGCGATGGTGACAAACTCTTGGGGTGACTCAGATAACATCGCTCGGGTAGTAATCTCTATTAACATCGACTTCTTCCATAGGAGTTTCCATTAAAGATTGACATGTTGAAGCTTGGATTGGTCTTGGTCAAGAGAGAATCCTAGTGACACTAACTCCTTTTTGATCTATGAAAAATGGGCTATGTATGGAGCAATTCTACTAGATGAGGCCATCTCTTCCTTTTTCTGAGTAAATTGGATGCGTTAAAGCCCTATATTTATACTAATCATGTGATCACTATCCAATGAAAAGATTATAAATAGTAAAAATTCTTAATGGTATTTTAAAATTAAAAAACATAAAACCAAGGAAGATCATATATTTTATATAACTATTTTACATAATAATACATTTAATTATATTAAGTGGAATTTTCATTAATAAGATTTTTAGTCATTACAATATTTCCACCATAAGAATTTTTTCCCTTGAAATTTCCTTTTTCCACACTAAAAGGGTTGAGGGTAACTATTCTTCATCACTTCCTCCAATTCCCACATTGCTTCTTCAAACGTCTGGTTTTTCCACAAGACCATTACCAGGGGCATTATATTATTTCATAGAACTTTTTCCCTATATCGAAGATCATCAATGACTTCTCTTTATAGAAGAGGTCATTCTCCATTGGTACCACCTATGGATTGAGTACATTATATGGGTCTGGTATGTAATTTTACAAGAGTTATACATGGAATACATCATGTACTTGAGACGAGTTCAGTGGAAGTTTTAGTCGATCAGCCACTGCTCTAATGTGATCAAGGATCTCAAAAGGGATGATGTAACTTAAAATATGATTGACCTTATTTCCAAATCTCATAACTCTCTTACATGGTGATATGTAGAAGAATAACATTTCTCCAACATCAAACACTAGGTCTCGTTGATGATTATCAATATAACACTTTTGTCGACTCTGATCAGCTTTAATATGCTTCTAGATTGTCTTAACCTTCTCCAAAATTTCTTTGATCATTTTTAGACTAAGGTGTTTTCTCTCCCCAACTTGATCCCAACATGTCAGTGTTCTGCACATCTTTCCATAAAGGTCTTCATAATAAAGCATTTGAATGCTTGAGTGGACACTATTATTGTAATATAACTCATCCATATGAAGATATTGATCCCATCCTCCTTTTAATTCCATTGAGCATTCTCTCAACAAGTCCTCAAGTGTTTGGATAGTATGATTAGATTAGACATCAGTTTGAGGATGATAATCTGTATAGAAGTTCAACTCAATATTAAGAGAATGTTGGAGACTCTTTCATAACTTAGAGATGAATCTTGGATCTCGATCAGATACAATAGATAGTGGAACTTCATGAATACTTACCACATTTATGATGTATATCAGTTCCAGTTGATCAAATGATAATTCATCACGATTTGAAATGAAGTGTGTAGTTTTTGTCAGATGATACAAAACAACTTAGATAGCATTGTTTCCTTTGGATGTATTTGGAAGTCCTGTGACAAAGTCCATGGTGATGTTCTCCCATCTCCATGTTGGTATGGGTAATGGTTGCATCATCCCCTTAAACTTCTGACTCTCAACCTCTACTTTATGACATACCAGGAACTTTAATGTATACTCAACAATCTCTTTCTTCATTTTATTGCACCAATAATCCTATCTAAGATCTTGATACATCTTTTTATTTCCTAGGTCAATGGAGGAATTCAAACTATGTGCATCATCCAAAAGATATTTCTTTAACTTTAGTTTTTATAAAACACATAGTCTTGATCCAAATATTAAAATTCCTTCTTTATTAACATTTAACTCCAAGTATTTACATTTTTAATAGTTTAAACTTTCTTATGAATTACCACATCATCCTTTTGGGCATCCTTTAACCGTTCCAAAATAGATTTTTGAGCAATCATTTGTCAAAGGATTGATTATGTTCTCTTATTTATGATTACCATGTCCATGTTCATCAAATATAATAAGACTGAATCCTTTTCAATTCTCATCAATGATAGGATCACTAGTTCATTTCTACATAGGGAATCTTTCGCGTTGTTCCCTTCCCCAGGGTGGTAATAGATTGAGCAGTCATAGTCTTTAATAAGCTGTAACTATATTTTTTGGCACAAATTCATCTCTTTCTATTTGAATATATACTTGAGGATTTTGTGATCCGTATATATTTCACAATTCTCCTCAAAGCGATAATTCCGCCATATTTTTAAAGTGAATATTACTACAGGAAACTCCATATCAAGTATTGGATAGTTTTTCTCAGGAACTTTCAATTTCCTTGAATCATTTGCAATGATTTTGTAATTTGGCATCAACACACATCCCCAACCATTTTTCGAAGAATCACTGAATACCACAAAAAAGTTCTCCACTTGTGGGTAGTGTGAGAACGAGCGCAGTGATAAGACTACTTTTCAACTTCTTGAATCTATCTTTGAATTCATAACTCCAAGAAAACATGACTCTCTTCTGAGTTATCTTGGTAATAGGGTTTGAAAATTGTGATAAATTTCTCGCAAATTGACAATAATATCCTACTAGCCTCAGGAAGCTATGAATATATTTCATCTATGTTTTCCTTGGCCATTCCTCAATTGCATCTATCTAGGAGGGATCCATAGATATCCCATTTCTTGTCATGATATGACCCAATAATGATACCTCCTTCTACCAGAAATCACACTTACTCTACTTTTCATAGAGCTTATCCTTTCGCAAGGTCTCTAGTATAGTGATTAGATGCTCCTCATGCTCCTCCTTTGTTTTAGAGTATAATAGAATATCGTCTATAAAGACTACCAAAAATTTGTCTAGGTAATCTCTAAAGACTCTATTAATCAATTACATTAAGATTTATAGTGAATTAGGGAGCCTATAATGAATTACTATGAATTCATAGTTCCCATACCTTGTACGAAAAGTTGTCTTGGGTATATCCTCCTCCTTCACCCTTACATGGTAATATCCAAACCGCAGATCCACCTTGGAGAAGTATTGTTTTCCACGTAGATGATCGAACAAGTCATTAATTCATGGAAGAGGATAATTTTTCATTATCTTGATTTTGTTGAGATCACGATAATCAATGCAAAGGTGCATTGAACCATCCTTCTTCTTGATAAAAAGGACTAGCACCACCCATGGTGAAGCACTTGTGTGTATAAAACATTTATCCAGATTCTCATGTAGTTGTTTCATTAGCTCCTCAACCACCACTATAGAAATTCTATACATAGTATTGGTTATTATAAATTACCTAGGTATAAGATCAATAGATAATTCAACATCTATTCTAGGAGGAAGACCAGACAATTCCTTGAGAAATACTTCAGTGAATTCCCTCACAATAGGAAGGTCATATAGAATGTTTACTTCCTTAGACTCAATCATCTGAGATGGATATGCATTCTCATAGGGAAGTAATATCCATGATTGAGATAATAGTGATAAATAATATTCATCCTCCTCCTTGCACTTATACCGAATCGGGGGTTGATTTTCTATATGGAGAGTGATTTCTCTCTCATGACAATTTATGTTGGCTCTTTATAGGGAAATCCAATAAATGCCAAAAAAAATGCATCAAATTCCACCAGTGGGAGTATGATGAGGTTCCCTGAGATGTTTAGTCCAAAAATCATGATAGGGAAGGAGTTATATTCATGGGATGCAATGATTGCACCATTTTCTATTGTCACTGACATCTTTACATCAATGATTTGTGGTGGTGTTGGGATTGTTCTACTAAACATTTGAGATATTAAATAATGAATTAAACTAGAATTAAAAGGTAAGTTTTCTATTCTTGAATGGATAACTAGCGTACCTATCACCACTTCATTATTGGGGGTTTCTTATGTAGTAGTGATGGAAAAAGATCACCCTTACTAACTTGGAGGTTGTTGGTTTCCTCCGAAAACTCTTGGCTTATGGAATTGGTTTGAAAAGTTCCCTAGTTCTTTGCAGTTGAAGAAATGAATAGTGCGTTGAGGTTCAAATGAAGTGTTCCTCTCCTCTTTTATAATAGTGGGTTTTCTTATCTAAAATTAATCTCCAGGTTCCCTTCTCTTCCATACCTAAATAATTTCCTCATCCTCTTCAGGCAATTTCTAGGGTCCTACTCTCCACACCTTTGGAAAGTGTGGTGCTGTAATTTCTTAGAACCATTGGATTTATCCATCAGACCACCAGGATTAAATTACACTTTCCTGTTCTTATCCCCATTATACCCCTGAGATTCTCCGATCTCCATTTACACTTTGAGGGAACATCAAACAGTTTCCTCATAGCTATCGAAGTCATGGATCTCTAGGGATTTCTATAGGCTAGGTTTTATCCCACCAAATAAGTGGTCAACCTTGAATTTGGGGGTAATGACAAAGCTGGAGGCATATCGTGCAATATTTGTAATGTTGTCCTCATACGCTCTGATGGATTCATCATATTTTTGATTGAGGGTAAGGAATACCCTTTTTATCTCAAGTCGGAGGGTGCATGGAAAATATCTATCAAAAAATAGTTTCTAGAAATCCTTCCATTCCAACATCTCGATGTCTTCCTCCAACTTCATATTATTGATCAATGTCAACCATTGATCAGCTTAACCCTCAATATGATAAGAATCTACAATAACCTTATCTTATTCGGAACATTGAAGGATGCGTATGATCTTTTAAATGGAGTTGATTCATTATGCGATGATTGAGGGATCAGATGATCCATTAAAAGTAGGAGTCCTTTGTATAATTAAGCTCATGATTACGAATTGTTCTTTATTGTTGGGTGGGGGGGGGGGGGGGGGTTGAACATTTGGTATTAACCCATGTTTATATTAAAAACATGAGTTAACTGAGAGAGTATCATGATAAAGTTTGCGATGCCCACTCCCATCAGATCGAGCATCTCTTTAGAATATCCATGACATTGATCTTCGCCTTAGTTGCTAGATCGAGTCCTCCTATTACTAGCCATTAGATGAAATAAAATGAAAGTTAGGGGTAACAAATAAAGGTGAATCCAATGACAAAAAGGGATAACTTATATATTAGATTTATTTACATAACAAATGAATTTATAGGCTTCAATAAATGTTATCCATGATCAACTTCCCAACATATATTATTAGGGGATTTTTTTAATCCCATAATAATGGTTCATAATAAGATTATGAATTTACCAAAGCATTTACCCTTAGAGTGTCAAACAAAGAGTGCAGAAAGGCGCATTTTTGTGCACTAGTTCCCATTTGATTCTAGCTCAAAGTGGTGTTTTCATGTTTTACCCCTAGATGCATATTTTCCAGATCCACATCTACTTGTTCGTATCCATACATGGATGTATTTTTTAGATAAAAAACTTACTCTATACTCACCAATATTTAGGGATATTTTTATTATAATTAGTCTTATCCCTAAGGTGTTCACTATGATTTTATAATCCTAATCCCAAAAAAACTAAACTTATCCTCTAACACTAACTATAACAACCCTATTCTTAATTACACAAGTAAACATGATTTATTATATAAACATGAACTTAATACAAAACAGAAGATCTAAAGGTATAGAGTATTTGGGGACTGGGAACATTAAATGACAACTTTAGACATGAAAATACAATATCGTTATTGAAAACTTCTTTTACATGAGCACAACATTCTTTCATACTCAGCATTTCATGGGATAACCTGAAGACATATATAAAAAAGGGTGAGCTATAAATCCCAGTAATGGAGTAGACAAGTAATAACATTAAGAATACGATACTTATTAGGAAATTGGAATATAAATGTAGAATAATAGAAACATGAACATAAAGGCATGATATATAGTGATTATCATAACATGGAAATGTGGCAACAACATTTAACCTAATATTAGCATGAGCCAAGGCTCATTGCACATGAAGCATAAGTAAACCCAAATTGAACTTGAATTAGCATGAGTAAAACCTCATTTAACTTTAAATAGTATTATTAAACCCTAATGTCACATATAATATCATGATACTATTCTTCACTCAATGCATTAGAGTGCTATCAGCACACACCATTTATAAACATTTCATTTCATGCATAAATGTTCGACATGAATAATATAACATGGAATCATTCAACATAATAAGTTATTCTGCAATTAAGGAATGGGGAATACATAAATGTAAGTAAAATTAAATATTTGTATGTTCATAAATGTGATCACCCTTGATAAGAAATAGGTATGGTATTCACTACATAATGATTTTAGCTTATAAAATCGCGGTGTAATTTTGGCAGCAAAACGACGTGACATAAAAATTCAAAAAAATGGTTTATGAGAGAGAAAGGGGTATATAATCATATATTTATGTAATGTAAAGTAATGGAGTAATATATATACATGTACCAACATATGTAATTAGGATATAGAATGTGTAACATAATTAGAAACTAGAAGAAAGAGGAGACATGGAATAATTCTTATGAAATTTCGGCATGCTAACGGGTGTACATGGGATGTAATATTGAGAGAGAAAGAGGTATATCATCATTAAAACATAATTAGGTAAGTATGGTAGAGGTTATAAATTATAACCCTACATTTTTAATTGAAAATAAAATGGAATAATGATATAAATAAACTTGGACAAAAATGAGAAGTGAAGAAATCCCTTACTTGGAAGTGTGATACCAAAGTATTAGGAGGGTCTTGAGAGAAGTTTTTTGAGATATTGGGGAACCTTGTGAGGATTATAGAGAGATTAAGTAAGGTAAGGGACGTACTAAAAGGTGTTTGAGTGAATATAGGTGATATCTTGGGTGGGTTTATATAGGAAAAGTGATGGAATTCTATATTATTTAGGTTTTGGACACTACACATTAAACTAATCCAAACCACATACCATCCCATGGTTTTTTCCCATGGTTGTTTAAAAATTGGAGTGGAAAAAATTATTTTATATTGCAAATGGACTAATGTATTAAAATATTAGGCTTTTTTTATGTGGAGGTGAGTCACATTCTCAATGAAATCATTTTAAAAAGCTAAAATATTTTATAAGTCTTTGAGGGTCCACTAAGGCACCATAAAATTAATAAAACAAATATAAATCACATTAATTTTAAGTTAATGATTATATTGGACGATTATACATTTTATAGTATTTTATTACCTCACAATTGAGTCATTATAATGTCATAAAACACATTACATATTTAACGATATTTAATTCTTACCCAAAAATTCGACTGTCTCATAAAATAATGAAAATTTCACCATTAGATAATTTCAACATCAAGATTTAAAAAATAATATTTCATTTATCTAATTAATTTATTAAATATGTGAATTTTCACTTATAAAATAAAAAATAACATTTATTTAAAATTCATGGGTTTTGACAAAAATAGTTTTCAAACCATAATAAAAATTACAACTATGTTAATAAAATTTATACTATAATTTATATTTAATAAAAATTAATTTGGTAATAATATTTTATTTAAATATTATTTAATTAAAAAATATATTAATTCATTAAAATATATTTTTTAATTCAATTTAAATATCAACTAAAAATATTATTTGTTCTTTAAACCCCATTTAAAAAATAAGAATAATAAAATGAATGTATATTTTTTATTCTATATAAAAATAAAATACATAATAACAGTGGTATGGTCTTGTTACATAACCCATTATAACACCCACATAAGACCTAAGGGTATGGTGTGTGATAGTGGAAAACTCTTGGGGAGGCTCGGATAACATTGCTTTGGTTATAATCTATAATAACATCCACTTCTCATATAAGTTGTTCCATTCAAGATTAACCAATTGAAGCTCAACTTGATCTTGATCAAGAGAGAAGCCCAGTGGCTCTACCTCATTTCTTAGCTTAAAAAATGGGCTTCTTATGAATCAATTCAACAGGATTAGTCCATCACTTCCTTTGTCCGAGTAAAATAGCTTTTTTAAAGACCAATATTTATACTAATTATGTGATAATTGTTCAATGGATTTATTAGCAATGGTAAAAATTATTAATGGTATTTTAAAATCCAAAAAACATAAAACCAATTAAGTACATGTGTTTTATATAACCATATTATATAATAATACATTTGGTTAGATCAAGAGGAATTTTCATTAATAAAGGTTAGGCTTGTTACATTAATTATGTGTTAACTCATGTGACCTTGATATTTACCTTCTACTATTCTCAAAATAATGTTTTATTTTACTTTTTTTATTGTGGGACTTCATTAAAGGTTCTTTAAAACAAAAAAAACGAATCTTTCAAAAACACCTTTTTTTTACTTCTGTGTTACACATACTCTTTATATTTAATGTCATTTTCTATCATATTCTAAGGTATTTATTCTATATATTGTATATATATTGCTTATATATATATATACCTAGTTTACCATACCTTTCTCTGTTGGTTTTAATACATGTTTTATGTTCCCTTAAAAATTTATACTTTTTAGTAAGTCCGACTTAATGGAACTTTCCAACCTATTATTTCATGAAATTCAACACCTCCATAATTTTTTTGACAACGAATAAATTCTAAAAACCCTCATTATTTTATGTAAATATATTTAAGTTCAATTTTGATATAAAGGGAAATAAGAATACATTTCCTTAAATGATCCTTTTCTCATTTAAAAAATAATAACTTATTGGTTTATTTTTTATTCACACTTCTCCTTGATCCTTCTCAAAAAAATTTAATATTGGTACTAAATGTTTAATACCTAAGTTTCTTTATTAAAATATGAAAATCTGAAATTATTTAATTAATTATTATATTAGTTATCCTTAGAATATATACTTTTATTGTACTTTGATAAAATATTACGAAACCAACTTCTTTCTCATGGGTTTTATCATGATTTTTCATTATATAGGGTTTTTTTTATATGCCACACAATTTACTATACATATTAAGATTTTAATTATTTAATGGGTGGGACTGGAATTAGGTATCCCTATAATTCAATGGGTAATGTTTTAATCTGAGAGATAACATGTATGGTGGATATGACGTTAGCCTAATAACACTATGTTATGTGACAGGTGGGACCAAAATTACATATCCATTCAATGCATTGGGTAAATCATCATATCAATTGAGTTTTTATTTATGGTATTAGTTAGTAAACCTAATCCACTATGAGACTTTGACCACTATGTGTTTATGTTCTTGGCAGTGAGCCTTGGCTTATACTTATGATATCATATTTTATGTTGTTTCCACATATATATGATTACTTTAACATATGATATGATTTCTATATTACATATTTCCATACTTATCTCACACTTTTATGTTATATTACATGTAATCCATTCACGATTTATTGAAAACTATTATCACCCCATGTTTATTTTATTAATAAATTTATACCTACTGATATTTTCTCACATGATTATGATCTACCCCTTGATAAAATATTGATAAGTTTTTACCATTATGATTGTTGATCTCACCCATTTATTATGTTTTCATTCCTCTAGTTATAAAGATAAGTATAACTTATGAGAAGTCTAGAAGAGGGTATATAAGAGTTTGATTATGAAGAAGTGTTCACAAGTTTTGAAAAATAAGTTTCCAATGTGACTAGTCCATAAAGAAATTGAACCAAAACTTTCTCCAAGACATGTGATATTTTTATGAGATTTAATGTTCAATTATTTTCAATGATGTAAAATAAATATATTTTTATCTTAGGAAACCTTATAAATAACTTAAATAATTATAAATTCAAAAAATATCCAAAATATATCATATAATCTTCATGTGATGTTCTTGTACATATTATTACTAAAGTTGAAATATATTTATAATATCTAAACAATGACTTTATTTAGAAAAAGAAATAATCGTAGTCAAACTATTAGTAGGGTTTTCATTAATGTGTATCTTATTGACAAACAATATTTCACATTAAATAACCTCTCTAATGAAATATAACCTAATGTATTGATTCATAAAACTACCATAGAATACTAAGTTTTTAGACTAATGTAAATCTAATTATGAATCAAAATGAACTGCAAAAACATATTCACTTAAAGAAATCTTGTAAATCAAACCCTGGATCTAAATAGATTAATGTATAGCCTTTTTAAATGCAATACACTCTATATTAATGATTGATATTATAATAAAAAATTAAATTTTGAAATTATTGGAAAATTTCCCCCGACAACTAGTAAATTAAAGACTTGTTATAGAATTTTTAGTATCAATATTTTTTTGTATAATCACATTCCACATAATCAATCACTAAATTTATTGAATTTAAATTCCAACCATAAAAAATCAAGACATTAAAATAGAAGAAATATAACTTAATAACCACTTCAATTCATTACAGTTTCGATTAACCTAATTTTCTATAAACCTTCTCAATATAAAAATAAATAAGGCAGCATCTAGTCTAGTAAAAAACATAATAGAAAATTTTCAACCCACAACATTGTCATCCTAGTATAATATTCTTAATAGGGGTAAATTAAAGTCTAAAGATAACTTATAAATTTATCATAGTTATGTTATTTAACTTTATAGAAGTTATAATCTTTAAATATACCATAGTATAACAAAATTAAAGTAAATTGATACACATAGTGGAAAGTAAATCACTTGGAAGTTGTGAACTTGAGATAAAAAATGACCCATTTGAACAATACAAATAGAAACAATTCATGGAGTTTAAGATAATAATATTTAATCTCTTTTAAATAATATTAATATTAGAAATTACTAATCATTATGATCATGATAAATATTTACTTCTAATCTAAATTGGTAAGGATTATCAATGACCAAATCCTAAGAATATAATTTTTGAACATAAACCAGCATCAATAGTTATGATCAAAAGATAAAAGTTCCACACATTAAAACTTCCTCAAAAAAGTTTAGTACCAGGTTTATATATTACCAATAACTTATTCACTCAACAAGTTCAAAATCAATTCCTTAAATAGACTACATCAAATAAATAGTTCAAAATATATATATTCATATCCCTAGAATTTCATCAATCATGATGGATTGGAAAGGAAACAATTATAATAGAAAATAATTAATGATTTTATAAAAATAATCTCACACATTTAATCTCTAAGTATCACAATAAAATAGACCAAAAAAGAAAGATATCAACACTATGTTAGTGTTTAAATCAATGCAAAATTTTCAGAATATTATGTTCCTCAATGTTTCTTCTAATTTTATAGCCATTGAGTATACAAACTTATCTATGTTCTTTAGGTGAAGTTATAATGAAATATAAGGTGTACTATCTTACATTAAAATTATTTACTATAACTTCATAATTTTTGATAAGATATGTGCATCAGAATATTCTTATCATAACTTGTGAATCAAAAATTTAGTCTATATAGAAAAAATAACTAAAAAAATTTCATGTAATTACATGTAAAACAATGAGTGTGTTGTGATTGATCAAAAAAATGGATATGAAAGATGTAATTTTAGGAAACATTATCAACAAAAATTATCATATTTAATTATAATCATATATTCAATGTCCATAGTAGTGGTTAGTGATTAGGAGATTAAAAATTTAAAATGTTGAAAAAAGGGAATACTTATAAATTCTAATTAATCAAATATATAAATTTTAAGTACCTTAATCACACCATCATGCAAAGAGAAATAAATTAGTCTTTGTTTTCTATCCTTTATATTTACATACCTAAAATACTCTTAGTACAACCTAATTATTTTATTTCAAAATATGTTTTCAATTTCATTTTAACATTGGAAATTTATCTCATATAAATCTATATAATAAACATATCATCAATTTATAAAATTAGATAAAGCATAAAATTATAAGTAGATTTCAAATGAACACATGAATCAAGATTACAAATATTGGAATTATTCTATACCATGAATGAGTCAAATTTTATATACCATTTTCTAAAAGCTTAATTAATACCATAAATATATTTATTATTTAATCAATTTTAATATGACATGAATTCATGATCAAAACCACCAAGATTATTTATGTATTGTATTTCATCAATATCACCATTCATGAAATAATTTTTAACAATAAAATATTCTCTTTGAAGATCAAAATTAGTAGAAAAATAAAGAGTCTAATAAAATAATTCTTAATTACATGGTAATTTTTTTTGAGTAACCCAATCCTTTTACTTCAAGGAAACCCTTGGACACTAATACGTTATTCTAATTAATTTTATTCTTTATTATGTTATATTATTTCCTTTGAAAGGTCCATTTATTTCCTACAAATATAGTAGTGTGTGGAATATTAACAATGCACCATGTATAGTTATTTTTAAGGGAATTTATTTAACCATACATGGAATTAATCTACTATTTTAAATTTCATTATTTAATAACCTACTTAAAACATTATGGATCCTCACTAGTAAGATATTGGTAAACATGGAAAGAAAAGGTATCCATATCAATATGGTTAAGCCTATATAGAGGTTTAAGATCTCTCATCACTTTATCCCCAATTAGAGAGTAATTCATAATATCATTTGGTGGATTCGTATCTGAACTACTATTAAAATCATATTGATATTGAGACTAAGATTGAGTAATGGGATGAAATATATGTGGAGTAGTCTAAACATAAAACTAAAATTATATTATTGGATCAACCTCAACAACCTTTTCTTAGGGTGTGATGCCACTTTCTTGAGTGGTAGGATTTTCTCTAAGAGAAATTTACTCATGGAATAACGAATCCCAACTAATGATTCTTTTCTAAAATCAAGGTTTTTTTATGAAAATATTATAGCCGCACACCTTAAAAGGATAATATTTCAAAATACACTACAAATACCTAATAACAAGATTATCAATCCTAACATGGGCATAGGTAGTGCATCAAAATAACTTTATATGTTCATAGGATGGGTTTAATCTACTCCATATTTTTTCTCGATCCTTAAGATGAGAGGATGGTAACTGAATAATAATATATATTTTCATAGTGGATGCCTTAGAATAAAAGTATTTGAGTTAGACCAAGCTTGAATACATATTGTAAACCCACTCAAGAATAGTGTAGGTCATTCATTCCTTGAAACCATTCTACAAGGTTTTATAATAGATAGTATGATTCATAATGATAAACACAACCTCAATTATTTATATAAACCTAGTGGATAGTTATTCAAGGTCATTATCAACTCTTTAAACCTTACATTTTATCTCAATCTAGTTATTTGTACATTAATTCAATGTCTTAACCACCATAAAGACATTATAATTTATTAATGAAATATATATCCATAATTTCATAGAAAAATAATATATAAATGTAATGATCATTGATCCTACACTATAGGGGGCTGTACTAGAAGGACCCCACAAGTCATAGTGTACATACTGAAGTGGTTGTATAGTCATAAAAAAATATTTATGTAAGATGAATATTTTATACATACAAATAAAACATTATTTATAGAATAGTATGTTACTTGTTATAACATGGGTAAGAATCCTCAGTAGAATAAAATGTTCTAATCCATTAGCACTCACATACCCCAACCTCTTATTCCAAATCACGGCATTGATAGTGTTAGTGACATAGTTTATACCTAGACACTTTATTATGAATTTTAATATTTAAATCATACATCCCATTAAGTTGGGATCCATTAACGATCATCTGAGAACCATTGGAGACCATAAGTAAACCATATTAATATTTGATGTTAAATCTGCTATGATGTAAGATACCTAATGAAATGATATTCCAATGTTACCAGTGGATCCATACCACATCTAAAAAGGTTAAAAGTGAATTATAATAAGTTTTAAAAGAACAAAACCTTAAATATGACTCAAAATACATTATTATTACCTAACACAACGACTCATGCTCCATTGATAAACTTTTATATGAAATGCCTATAAGGGAACATATGGAAATAAAAAACTTAGTTTAAAATCCACTCATCTATAGGAAAGTGATTAGAAATAGTCAAAACCTCAAAATTATCATATCCTAAATAAAAAATAGTGAATTATCCTTATATTCTTTTAGATTCTCACTAGTATTTAGTTTACGAAACTTGGGTTTGACATGTCCAGGTTTCCCATAATGTAAATGGGTAACATATCTTAGATTATACCTATAATACTTATCCATTGAATTATAATGGTTCTTGAAATAATTTCTTTCAATTACCTTTCTTTTTACCGCAAAACTCAGATAAACCCATAACAGTTAAACTCTTATCCTAGTTCATAACATTAGACTTACCATATAATTCATGCGAATGTAAGTCATATTTCACATTCTCTAAAGCCAATAGTCCTCTACCATAAATAATAGAATTAGTAATAATATTATATGAATTATATAAGTAAATAAAAAATATTATTTCTTGGTCATCATCCTTAAAATTAACATTATTATTAATTAAATAAATCATCTTTTTTAAAATCATCAATATGTGCATGGATTATATTTCCATACTCCATCTTGATGTTATATTGTTTATGTTTCTTATGAATATGACTTATTAATAAAGTGTTCATATATAATTTATTATATTTAGACCATATACCAGTAGAATATTTTTATTAAGTAACATGTCACAAGAATTTATCAACCATATATGTTGTAAGAGAACTATGTAATTTCCTCAATACATCAGGTAGGACATCTGTATGGGTGGTCATAGTATGTCTATTAGTGTACTGACTAATATGAGGTTTCATGGGTTCATAAAGAACATCTTGTAGTACCTATTGGATTTATATAACCTTTATATTGATTTTACATAATTTAAAGTCATTGTAACCATTTAATTTATAAATTATTAACATGTATGAGAAATTATCATAAGAAGTATGACATATTACCAATTTTGGATAAAATCTCATGTTTACACCCTCACAGAATGACCAAGATCACTCTATAATTGATTTTTATAACACACTAACTCCATTATGCCAAATATGATTATTATTTTTTTACATTGGAACAAGATACAAGCGATCACATCACAATAAACTGAATAGTTAGCAGTCCTTGTAAATTATATATATTCTTGAGTCCAAAATTTTGTTAGAAAACATGAATAAAAACATAATATTTTTTTTGAGAACATAATTATTCTGTCTATAATATCATTTAATATCATTAATAGTATACTTCTTGAATTTATAAGGAAAAGAAACATAAGAAAGGGGTGATATTAGACTATTAGTAAGGGAAAACATACAATAGAATCTATCATAAAATAAATAAAACATGAATAATATAGATAAGATAAGAAATAATAAAATAGTACATATAACTAATATGATAAAATGGGAATAAATATATGGATAATATAAAAACATAAATAATCACATGGATAAAAATAACTCATTTCATAATGATAGAATGTGTAATTTCAGACATCATAATATTACCACCAAGTACATTAACCAAGAAACATACATAAATAAGTAAGGAAAATTCCAAATATCCAAATTACTTTATTTCATGATACCTAATAATACATCAATGGGTTATAAAGGACCCTTACTGTCACTTACTAAGTCCAATTAATTCATAATATGAAATGAGTTAGTAATAATTTTTTGTTATCCTGTCTTTTTATTACATAAATTTTCATTACATGGTACAAACATAGGAATTGAATAGACGGGAAGAGGATGAGAGAGACCCGCCGCGAACCACGAGCGAACCCGCCGCCACGAAATGCGAACCCTAACCCTATTCCTCGCACCTTTGCGGAAATTGTTGCTGGTAAATCTTTCGAGTGATCTTCTGAACACGATGTTGTCCAGAACTTTCAAATCAATCCAAAGACATATAGACATCGAGGACAACTCGCCATCGCATTCTCAACCGAGGAGGTTAGCTTTCTTTCTTCGGATCTTTGGTATGTTCTGGTTGGGAAATTTCAGAATAGAAGGCCTTCATTAAAATTTCTTCGATCCTCACTGGAAATCATTGGCTTTACGGGTTTTCAATTGGGTCTCCTTAATACCTCTCACATTGTGATACGATTCGATTCCGTTGAGAGTTATTACAGATTATGGGCTAAATGGATTTGGTCCTTTGGGGGCTGCCAAATGAGAATCCTTAAATGGACCCCTGACTTTGATCCTCAGGCTGAATCACCAATTGTTCCAGTGTGGGTTGGTTTTCCTGGATTACCTCTTCACCTTTTTAAGCAAAATGCGTTGTTTTCTATCTCTTCACTCATTGGCTACCCGATGAGGCTTGATTATGCCACAAAAACTCTCTCTAGGCCCTCTGTTGCAAGAGTCTGTATTGAAGTTGATGTATCTCAACATTTTCCCTTGGATATTTGGATACAGAGTGGTGATTTTGGTTTTTCACAGGAGGTATTTTATGAGAGTGTACCGGAATACTGCCATCTATGTCATAGGCTAGGACATATTTCAAACAACTATGGAAAAACTCATAGTTGTCCCAAAAATTTAACATCAATGTGGATAGAAAAGGATAAAGGAAAACAAGATGTTGTGGATGAGACCTCTAAAGGTGTTTGCAAGGAAGGCGAAGATGAAAATAAAATGAGTTTGAATTTTCAAGCCCCTAAATGTCAACCTTCAGAATTCGTTCAGGATGATCCTAATGTCTCCAAACAGCAAGAGCCCCCTGATTCTGAAAACCAGGTGATTAGCAACGATAAGAAGGTGAACAATGAAGTTCCTCAACAAGATGTTGACGAATCTGCCCATATGAATTCTAGTAAGATCCCTAAGGTAGAGAAATATTTGCATTGGAAGGAAAAAAAGGGGAAAAAAATCATCGTTGACCCTGATGGTTTCATCACCCCAATTCCTAGGAAGAATAGGAAGCATAGAGAAAATGCCAGCCATGAGAGAACCATTATCACAAGATCATTTGCAGCTAAAAGCTCTGTCCTTGATATTCCTCCACAGCCTTTTCCATCTGAACCTCTACCTGATTACTCACAATCCTCTGATTGTTCTGATGAAGATGCCCATGACAAATACTGACCATTCTCTGTTTTCATGATCCTTGATTGAATAATTTCTGCTCCTTGTTCCCTTCTCTCTATGTTTAAATTTTTATGAGTTGTCCTTGTCTTTGTGTGCCAAAAAAATGGTACAAACATAGGATATTTTAAAGTTTATTTTATTTGAAATAACGTATATAGTACATGAAAACTTAAAAATTCATCTAAAAACACCTGAAATACATCTTCATGATTTCAAAATAGGTTAATTTTAATACATATCATATCCCAGGGACATACATATATTGAAAGGGGTTTACATGAAGCCTAATAAGAGAATTGTAAAGAGAGACATATAACTTTTGATCTTGAGAAATATCAAAAATAACTTGAGTCATGATGATAATTTATGATCAAGAGATATATCATAAAAATAAGAACATGAATTATAGTAAGGAAATGCAGTTACAACATTTAAATGAGGTGTTCTTAAGCATATCACTAAGGTGTCATAAATGAAAAATTACCATGGTAATACATCAAGGTATCATAAAACATTTCCTCTCTAGAGATTAATTTTTTTACCCAATGAATTTTATAAATATCATGGTGAATACTTATTACGTATTAATTTCATGTGATACAAATATATCATAATAAAAAATTTATTGATAACCCATTTATAACAAAGAATAAGTTTCTTATCAAAATCTTGACACAAAAAAGATCTTAAAGACATGATCATTACATAATTTTTTACCCAAGAAAGAAAATGCGAGTTTTATATATGTAAATACATGAATAAAAAAGTAATTTTTAAATATATTTTAATAACCATTTAAAATAAAATAGTTTTTGATATAAAAATAAAAATTAAAAGAGAATTTCTCATGTAAAAGATAAGAATTTGAGATGTAAATTCGGCAGTGTGATGGGTATAGAAATGGTTTTAGATAATGGTAAAATGAGAAAGGAAAATGGTATAATATTCATAAATAATATTATTTAAATAATAAGATAATATAAATTGGAATAAAGTACTTATTTTGGTATTTATAAGACATACCAAAAAAGGGAACATGGATAGAAAAGCGAAGTGAACATTTTTCTTTACCTTGAGGAGTTGTTCCTAAAACATGAGGACGTAACCATGGGGGATTTAGAAAACATTGGGGAGACTATTTGGTAGGAAAAATAACTACAACGTAATGGAATATTTTTTTTTAATGATTGTAAATGGTGAAATATTTTTTCATTTATGGGAGAAGTAGATGAATTGTTTAATAATTTCCAAATATTGGTCTTGGAAATCTAGGTTGTGGAAAATGAAAAACCAGTGGCTTACCCAAGGTTTTTGCTCATGATTTTGGACATTTGACTTTGATTTTATGATATTTTAATCCAAAATAACGAAAAAGAATTTTTTAATACCTCTTTTGGCGTGGGAAAGTAAAGATTCCACAAAGTAATGTTTTTGTAAACCAAATTTTTTATTTTAGACTTTAGAAAGTCACTTATTGTTTCAGAAATTTATTAAAATCTATTTATATACGTAATATTAATAAAATAAAATATATTAGGGAGTATATTGAGTTTAATTATTTATCACATAATTATTAAATAAATATAATGTCATAAAATATACCAAAAACCCCAAATTGTATTTTGTTTTTACTATTCATGAAAAAAATTATATTTTAGAAAATTCCCTTAAATTCACCCTAACCTAATTTCGATATGATGATTTCAAATATAGTGTTTATTTTTAAAGAATAATTATATAAGTATAATAATTTTAACTTTTAAATATAAAAATCCTTAATTATTTAAAATAGATGTTTTAAGGAATAATCAAATTTCTTACACTTATAAAAAGTTTCCTAGGACATTATAAAATTGCGTAATAAGTTTTTTATATAGGTGAGAAGTGTATTGAAATTATATTTTATTAAAAAAATATTATTTCAGATACTATAGTTTATTATAAAAATGTATATATTTCATAGAAAAATACAATTATGATTTATTTGCATCTAAAAATCAATTTATCCAATTCATCTCAACTAAACATTTTTTATTGAGAAAAACTATTCATAAAAGGAATTTATGGAATAATAATTTTATTTATACATAGTAAAATACACTTTAAGTAGATAATTCCTGGAAAAATTACCCCATTTTAAACTTACACACACCCTAAGAATAAGGTGTGTAATGGTTGTAGTTTTATGGGGTCGATCAACTAACATTGATCGAGTGGTAATATCTAGTAAATTTAAGTTCTCTTATAAGTGATTTAATTCAAGATTCACTTATAGAATCTCAGCTTGGTCTTAGTCAAGGGTGAACCCTAGTGACACTACCTCCCTCCCATGTTTAGACAAATGGCTTTAAACGACACAACTCTATTATTAAGGACATCAATTATTATTTATCTATCAATTATCATTTGTCATTAAAAAATTTAAAAACTAATTATAATGGTAAAATAATCAAAAAATGGTGTATTTTTAAATTGTAATATTAAAAAATTATCATATTGACAAGTGGTCATATAACAGTTGAATCCCACTGGCCACATTTCCCTTTATACCCTACAAATACAGCTTCATTTTCCACTCAAAATTTACTACAATATCTCTATAAGGTTATATTTTTTACTTCTTAATATGTTGATTGGTTTAATAATATTTGTTGTCATTTATTTATAATTTATTGTGAGGGAGATTATTCTACTAGATTAGGGATTTCTTTATTTTTACATTTTAGACATTCTATTTTATATAATTTGTCCAGTTGTAATGTTTGTTATTTTAATTGGTTTTATAAATGAATAATGTGGTGATATTAATTAACGATATAAAATTAGTTTGTTTCTCTTTATTTTTTATGTGTATAATATTTTATAATATGTTAATAAAATTATTTAGGAAACATATATCATTTTGAAAGTCTTTGTCATTACATTTTTTCCCCTTAAGTAATTTCATCCCCAAAATTTTTGATCATTACCTCCATTGAGAAAAGGTGAGGGTACTTCTATCTCATTAACTCCTCTAGTTCTCACATCTCATCTTTATATATATGGTTCATCCAAAATACTTTGAAAATATGGGTAGTTTTGTTTCATAGTACCTTTCCTCTACGGTCTAAGATCTCCATCTACTACTCCTCATAAGAGATGTCCTGTTTCAATTATATCACCTCTGTATTCAGTACATGTGAGGGTTCATGTATGAAATTATTCAAGATAAAAATGTGGAATAAACCATGAAAATGAGCTACATTTTGTGGAAGTGATATCCAATAGACCATTTCTCCTATGATATTAAGGATTTCATAGGGGATAATGTACCTAGGGATAAACTTCCCTTTGTTCCCAAACAGCTTGTCTCTCTTATATGGTGATATCTGAAGGATTGTGTTTTCTCAAAAATCAAACTCTATGTCCCTTTGAAGGTTTTCAACATATCTCTTCTTGTGACTATGAGAAGCCTTGTATGTTGTTGGATGTAATGAACCATTTTTTTCATCTATTGCATAATATCATTATCAAGAAGCTTTCTCTCAAAAAATTCATCCCAACATGTAGTAGTTCTACATCACTTCCCATATAGAGTTTCATATGATTCCATTTGAATACACAAGTGGAATATTTTGTTTTATGAGAACTAAACTAATGGTAGGTGGTTATCCCATCCCCATTTGAATTCCATTGATCATGTCCTCAATTGGCCCTCAAGTTTTTTAATAGTCCTTCCTGATTGTTCATCAATTTGGGGGTGATAGGATGTACTAAAATTCAATTCATTATTTAGAGCATGTTATTGATTTCTCAAGAATTTTTATGTAAACCTTGGATCATTATCCAAAATTATAGAATGTTTCACCCCGTGCAACCCCAACACTTCCATTATATATCTTGGAAGGTTGGTCAAGAGAGAAATATTCGAAAATAGTGATGAAATGGGCAGTCTTGGTGAGTCGATCCACTATAACCCATATCAAATTGTGTCTTTTGGATGTATTTAGGATACTAGTGCTGAAGTAAATAATGATATTGTTCCACTTCCATGTTAGTACAAGTAGTGGTTTTAATACCCATTTATAAATTTGTCACTCCACCTTAACTTAATGGCACAACAATCACCTTTTAGTGTAGTTGGAAATCTCGCCGTTAATATTATCCATCTAATAATGATTATGATGGTCCCTATACATTTTAGATCTTCTAGGACATATAGTGAATGTAGAGCTATGATATTCATCCATCGGATCCTTCTCTATCATTTGGATATATGAAACACATAGACTCGTATGAAATTTCAATACTACATCTTGATCAATATTGAACTCAAAAACATCTAATTATTCACAAACTATATCTTCTTAAAAAAGTATATTATCCTTAGATTTTTTGATCTTCTATAGTAATAATGGTTGAGAAATCATTTATTATAGGGTTGATTATGTCCATTCCCTTAAAATTACCATGTCCAATTTTAATAGGTCCTTGATCAAAGGGTCTCCTTGAATCCTCATTATTATTATCACAATAGGATATTTCCTATTTAATGCATTATTGAATTTGTTTTCACTTCCATGGTGATAATTAATTAAACAGTTATAGTCTTTTAGAAGTTCCAACCATCTCCTTTATTTCATTTTCAATTCATTTTCATGAAAATATACTTCAAACATTAATGGTCTGTGTATATATCAAATTTATCCCCATAATGATAGTACGTAAATATTTAGATAGAAAAAATAATTTTAGCTAATAGTAGATCTCAAATAGTATAATTCTTCCCATGAGGATTTAACTATCTAGATGCATAATCAACCATATTTTCATTTTTCATGTGGATGCAACCAATCCCTTTTAGAGATGCATCACTATAAATAAAAAATCATTATCGAATAAAGGATAGAGTTTAGATAATATTAATATCCAATCTATTATTTATTTCTTAGAAACATTATTAAAACTTCTTTCTACAAATGAACATATCCCCTTTTCGAGTTAATATGGTTATTGGATTTGAAAATCATGAAAAGTTTCTCACAAACCTCTTATAATATCCTAATAAACCAAGGAAACTATGAATCTCTGTTACATTGTGTGATTATTCATATCGTCTATAGAGTTTGTATTTTTACGGTCTATTGAGATTCCTTCATTGGTTTTAATGTGCCCCAAGAATGTTTTTTTTGTAACCATATTTCACATTTTCTGAATTTTCCAAAAAAATATTCTCCTTCATCAAAGTTTTTAATATAACCCTTATATGATCCTCATGATTCTCATTAATTTGGTAATATATCAAAATAAAATCAATAAAACTACCATGAATTTATCAACGTAGTCCTTAAAGACTATATTCATAAAATCCAAAAATATATAAGGATCATTAGTCTAGCCGATGGGTATAATGACAAACTCATAATTCCCATATCTTGTTCAGAAGGAAATATTTGTAATGTATTCTTTATTCACCCTCAGTTTATGATACCCAGATCAATGATCAATCCTGGAGAATAATTGAGCCCCATAAAGCTAGTCAAACAAACCATCAATCCTTGTTAAAGGGTACATATTCTTTACTATAATCCCATTAAGTTCTCTATAATCAATGCATATCCACATTAATCCATCATTATTATTTATAAATAGAATATGTACTCCCCAAGGATACACACTTGGTCAGATAAATACCTTCTCTAAAATATTTTGATGTCATTTATTTAATTCCTCTAATTCCATATTTTCTATTCTATATGAGGTCTTTGATATGGGTTTGGATCTAGTTATGAGTTTAATGAAGAACTCTACCTCTCTTTCTGGGGGAGGTCTAGGTAACTATTATGAAAATATGACAATGTGTTTATAAATGATGGGGACATTGAAAATATTTTTTACTTTAGTTTCCTTCTCCATATAACTGATCATATCTATAAATAAGTCTCTGGGAGGTGCTTCTAGACAAAGCTTAGGTCAGGATATCTCTCATTTGAAAATGACTGTAGGTTTCTATGCAATACAAATAAAATTTCACATTCTCTATAGTTGATCTTATCATTATAATTTGAGATCCAATCCATCACTTGAATGGTGTATAATTACAACTTGGGAATGTATACTTTATTTTTTATGATATTATATTTTCCAAAGTTAATACTAGAGTTTCCATAAATTGTTGATGCTAGGATAATCCCTAAAAGAGTCCTGAATGATAACCCTACTTCAAATAGTTCCGGGATTGAGTCTATATTTTATCAAACTTGGATGAAATAATTTAATGCATAGAACCAGAATAAAAAAAGTTCTTGCTATATTTGAGATAAGAATGGGAGTACCTTCTAAACCATCATTTTAAGCCTCTACTTCATCCATCACAATAGAAAATGACTAAACTTGTTCAATTTTCCTATGATAAGGCTGATGGTGATTCCCCTATATTATCTTCTTATTTGGTCATTGATCATAAAAGTTCCCCAGTTGTCCAGACCTAAAGTATTGAACTTCAGGATGAGCCTACACCATATTCCCTTTTTCGTTAGCATTGAGATGTTGGGGCTTCACCTCACCAAGATATTTTTGAGATATAATCCGGTATCATTTTCATTTTTAGAACATTCCTCTCCAAATTAAAAAGTTCCCAAATGCTTCTTTCCACATTTTTTGTATTTCAGAAGTTTCACTTTCTTTCCCCATATTTCTTGATCAGTGTTCCTATCTAAATTTGGCTCAATTGATCTCTTCATTTCATTTGATCTATGTGTCCACTATGTCACTCCAAAATCCAATTCAACCTTCATAACACTCTACACTATCTCCTCAAATCTTTCAAATTTAAAATTTTCTATATTTCTCTATAGATGGGTTCTCAATCCACTGAAGAACCTATTAACCTTTTCCTTAGGATACATAATAGAGTTAGAGGTGTATCATGAAAGTCTTGTAAAGTTCATCTCATATATTCTAACCAATTAATTTTTCTCATACTCATATTATAATAATTAATCCTCTATTTTCATTCACATCGAATAGAGGAAACATTTATTAAAAATTATTCCCCTAAACTATTCTCAATCCATAGTATTAATATCCCATATTGACATCTTTTTTTTAATCAGTGTCTACCACTAATAAGATTCTACCTCTAGGAAGTATACTTTTAGGGTGAATTTTTCTTGATCTAAATAATAGAGTACATAAAATATTTTTTCTCTAGATAATATCCATTGTTTAAAAATTAATGGTTTTATAGATATTCTAAAAAAGGTGGTTGTTGACACATAATGGACTAAATGGAAAGTAGTTCATGTTGAGGTGAATATGGTACTTCAAATTGATTAAAGTTATTGTTAAAAAATTGAGTTATTTGATTCAACATCCTCTTGAAGTTTTCTATTCTAGTTTCCATCAAAACTCCATCATTGCATCATCCATTACACTCATCATTTTCGTGGATCCTCCAATTTCCCACCATTTTTATAAAAGAATAAAAAATTAATGAGAAACATGGAACTTTTACAAATTTTTCAATTCTAATGCTATTTTTTGTCTTAAAAATCATTCTTAAATATGTTTTTAATATCCTATAATAATTAGTACATTTTCTATATATCCTTCATAATGGTTCATAAAAAGATTTTAATTAACCAAATATATCATGTAAGAGTGTCAAACAAGGTGTGCGATAAGGTCCATTGTCATGAACTAGTTCCCAATTGAGTCCAGATCAATGTGTTGTTTTTTGGTGTTTCCATTAGGTATATATGTTTTAGATCCACATCCACTTGTATTATCTATACAGGGATGTATTTTTTTTGGAAGCCACTTACTTAATACTTACCAAAATACCAAGATTCTTTCCTATATTTAGATTTGTCCCCAGGGTTCTTCCTAAAATTTTCAAGCCCTAATTTCTATAAATAATTTAACCTTTCTTTGATAACAAACATTTCATACTACTTATTTATTACATAACATGTCATTACATGGTATAATCATAGGGTCTTTTAAAGTTTAGTTTCTTGGAAATAAGGTACATAATATATAAAAACTTAAAAATTATTCTAAAACCATTTGAAAGTCACCTCATGGGTATAATCTTGGTTTCTTTTACTATATCTCAAATCCTAGGGATATACATCAAAGGAAATGGGTGATCATGAATCATGGTAAGAGAATAATCAAGAGAGACTTATAAGATATGATCTTGAGGCATATTAATAAGAGTTTGATGCATAACGATAAGGAATGATAAAGAGGAATATCAAAATAATAATAAATTGAATCATAATTTTGAAATATGGTTATAACATTTAATTGATAAATTAATAATTATATCACCAAAATTTATCATTAAGGTTTCTTAAATTAAAAATTACCAAGGTTATTATCCAAGGTATTGTAAAACATGTCATCACTAGAGATTATATTCTTTAACCAATGAATTAGAGAAGATAATTTTTCACTTTTCATATGTCTTAATTTAATGCTAGATATATATATCACAATAAATCATTTAATTAATAACATGTGAAGAATAAAGAATGATTTTCATATAAAAATACTGGTACACAAAAGAGGTTAAAGACATGATCATTATGTCATTTTAACCCAAGAATGAAAATATGAGATTCATATATTTAAATAATAGAATGAAAAATTAATTTTCATATATATTTGAATACCAATTTAAAATAAAATACGTTTGGTTGTTAAAATAAAAAGTAAAAGATAAATCCTCATTTAAAAGAGGGAAATTTGATAAGTATATTCAACAACATGATGGGTATAAAACATGGTTTTAGAAAATGATAAAATAAGAGGGGATAAGGATATACCATTTAGAATAAACTCTTCATAAATTAATGGGAAAATAAAAAGTGTTAAAAGAATTTAGTTTGGTATCTATAATACATACCATGAAAAATAGAACATGAATAGAAAATAGATGTGAAGATTTTACCTTACTTTTATGTGTTGTTCCTAGAACTCAAGGATTTAACCTTAGAGGCTTGTGCACACCATGGGGGAATCATTTGGAGTAAAAAACACCATAATTATTTGGAGGGTGGGTCTAGAGTGAATGATAATGGTGAAATGGGAAGGTATTTATATGAAAAGTAGAGGAATTGTTTAATAATTTTAAAATATTGGTCTTGGAAATCTAGGTTATGGGAAATGAAAAACTATTGTATTAACCATGGGTTTTGTTCACAGTTTTGGAAATTTGGGTCACATTTTATGATATCAGAATCCACCCGGACCAAAAACCATTTTTAATACTGTTTTTTCATGTAAAAGATAAGATTCCATAAAACAGTGTTATTAAAAACCAATTTTCCAATTTTAGTATTTCGAAAGTCATTAAGAGTTTTAGAAATTGATTCTATTATATTATAATACTTATTATTAATAAAATAACATATTTTTAGTTTTTAATTATGTTTAATTAATTATTACATAATTTTTAAATAAGTATGAAGTCATAAAATATATTAAAAACCCAAAATAGTATTTTTTTTTACTATTCATAAAAAATAATGTATTTTAAAAAATTCTATTAAATTCACCCTAACCTATTTTCAATGTGATTATTTCAAATATATTTTCTATTTTTCAATAATAATTTTATAAGAATTATGAATTTAACTTTTTATGTACAAAACCCTTATTTATTTAATAATAGTAATTTTCAAGGCACATTCAAATTTCCTTGGACATTATAAAATTATTGAATCATTTATTTTTAGGTGAGAGTGTTTTAAAATAATATTTTATTAAAAAAATATTATTCATAATTAATGATTTTATTATAAAATTGGATTTATTTTATAGAAAAATACAATTATGTTTTATTTGTGCCAAAAAATCAATTTATCAAATTCATCTCAATTAAGCATACTATTTTTATAAAAACAAATATTCATAAAAGTAATTTATTGAATAAAAATTTTATTTATACAGATGAAATTATACTTTATGTGACTAAGTTTTGGACACATCACCCCTTATTACACCCACATACATCCCAAGAGTAAGGTTAGGGAAGGTCTTTGTTTCATGGGGTGGCTCAGATAACATCGACTGAGTGGTAATCTTCACCAACATGAACTTCTAATATAGTATATTTCGTTTGAATATTCACTTTTTGATGCTTAACTTGGGTTTGTTCAAGGGTGAAACCCAGTGGTGCTACCCAACCCCCCCCCCCCCCACCCACCCAAGTTTGGACAAATGGGCTTCAAATGACATAAATCTACTGTTTAAGGCCACAAATTCTACTTTATGTATCAATTAACCAATTTAATTACTACTTATAACCACTAATTATATTGGTAAAATCATTAACCAATGGTATTGTTCCAATGGTCATATAAAGGTCGAATCCCAACAGTCACATTTTTCTTTATACATAATAAATACCACTTCATTCATTCACACAAAATTCACTACAATATCTCCCTAAGGTTATATTTTAATTTCTTAAGATTTTTATTAGTTTAATATTATTTTATTTCATTTATATAGAGGTTTAAGCAGGGGAGATGATTCTAGATGACTATTACAATTCCTATTTTCCCATTTTTGCTATTATATTTTACATTCTGTATTTAGTAGTAATGTTTGTCATTTTAATTAGTTTCATAGTTGACAATGTAATGTTATTTATTAATGATATAATTTTTTTCATTTCTATTTATTTTATTTGTGTATAATATTATATAATATTTAATAACATTTTTAAGGAAAAAAATATCATTTATAATGTCTAGGTAATTACAAATTCATTACATAATCAATAGAAACATTTTAATTAACAAACTAACATAAAAAATGTCAATAATCTCCCGAATCAAAAAATATAACATGATCCCAATCCATCTAGATAAAAATTGTAGATAGTATCAAAATATTATATCCCTATTAAATCATAATATTCATGAAGAAATATTAATATATATATATAAATACTTTAAAAGATCGCTAAAATATTTCTTGATGAAAATATCATTTTTATTTTTAAATCACTAAATTTAAATAAAAAATATTTAGAAATATTAAGAATTTTTTTATTTAAATTGAAACAAGAAATTTTTTAAATGAATATTAAAATAATTTAGTGGTAATGATAGTGGTAAATCCTATTTATGTTGTGTCCATTAAAAATAAATATTCCATTTATATTTTTAATAATATCAAAAAAAATTCAAAAAATATATAAAAAAGATACCTTTTAAAACTTTTTATAAAAACTAAAACAAAGGTAAAAATTAATTTAATAGATAATTTTATAATACAAAGAAACTTCTTGAAAAAACTTCAAATAAAATATGGACATGGAAGAAAAATATTCCTGACTAAAGTAAAACAAGGTCATGTTTCCTAAAAAACATTATTTAATTCTCTTGAGTACTTAAGAGAAGAAAATGAAAAGAAAATTTTTCATTTAGAAAAATATCCCAATAATATGAAAATATATTAATCTTAAGACATAAAGATCAGAAATGTTCTTGTAGCAGACACATAAACATAAACATAAACAATCCCAAATAATAACGAGACTGTGAATTAAACCCATACTCAACTCTGAATTATTATGAATGTGTTTTTCTTCTTGAATAATAAAATTAAATTTATTATAAAACTATAATAGAACCATATACATAATTATAATATCATGCATTATCTACTTGTAACATTCTAACACGTTAACACTATTTTATTAATTATTATTTTTTAAAATATTTGTTTACTAGTGTTATCTATCTCACTTTTCATATAAATTTCATTTTGTTAGTTCAATACTTTCATATTTATCAAGTTTAAATCATCTCAAGAATTATAATAAGGATATAAAAATAATATATATTCATTATACAAATATTTATAATCATCCATGAAAGGTAGATATAGAAAAATTAATTATATCATTCATGGAGACTATAGGATGTACATATGCATGAATCTTATTTTAAATTTTAGATGGATGAAATAGAAGGAAGATAAATAATAATTAAACTTTATATAATCATTATTATATAATATATATCATATATAATCATTAAATAATTATTTTTTACCATCCATTTAAATAAGAAATGTAAAACTGATCACATCGCTTCATGGAGGTGGTAGTCCACATGTACTCATGAGTGACATTATTGTTTTTTAACTGATAGGAAGATAGAAAGATAAATGATATATTATATTTGAAGCACAATAATAATGTCATAAATATCATATGTACTCATTAGATACAACTTTATATCAATCTAAGTAAAATGGTGATGGAAAATGAATTACACTACTACATGGATAGGGTAAGTTGTTCATATGCATGAGCGATGTTTTTGATTTCCACAGGACATAAAAGAGGTGAAAATAGTTTAAAAATAATAATAGTTATATATTAGTATATTTATGATAATTTATTTGTTATTTTATTATGGTTATAATATATTTAGATGACGTATAAGAAAAAATAATTTAAAAGAATCGATAAAGATAATTACATCTCCTTCGGCAGACTTCCTTTAGATCCCTTATTAAGGACCCTTGAAATGGTATTTTAAAAATAAAAACACCTATAATTAATGGATATAGAATTTTATGAATTAATTAGTAAGGTTTTTGTCAGGAAAGTTTTCTCAAAGTTGTGTGAAGAAGAGAATGGATGGGTTTCCTTTTATAATAAAGGAGAGTGGTAGACATGTAATTTTTCAAATCTTTAAAATATTATTAAGTCACATTCTTGAATAAATTGATCCAAAATGGTTAATATTTGAATTTTTTAAGGTTATGGTTGAAATAAAACCAACCAATGTGTTTTAGGAAAGTTCTTAGGTCATTTTAACTCTTAACTTTTGGTTTAACCCCTTTAATAACAATTTTTATTCTTAATCGTAGTAACAACATTTTCAATATTAATAGGTTATAATTTTACTTATAAGTTTAAAATTAGCTCATAAATGGATAGTTTATTAAATTTTGGTTTATTAAATATTTTTATAAATCTTAAATAATTTAATAAAGTATTATTTTCTATAAAATATATTTAACATCATGTTTACTCTATTTATTTAATTTGACTTTAAAGAAACCAAGATAACAAATAAATTTGAATATAAAGTATTTAAAAATAAATTATATACTATTATTAACTGTAAATTTTTATGACACCATAATCTACCCAAAAAATTTTATTTTTGTGTTCTAAAATCATTTACATTGATTTTTTGCCACTTACACAAAGACAATTTCAAAATTGTCTAAGAGTTTAAGGTAATTATACAATCACAAAAAATTATAAATAAATTACCATCATAGTATTTTTATTATTATCTAAAAAAACTTTAATATTTATTAAAAACTTATTTTTATCCCTATGTGAACTTATATGATATTTTTAAATGCAAGAGAGTGACATTTTATGTTTTTCTTTACTTAAATTATTATATAGGTCACAATCAATGATAAATAGGAAAATATCACATTTTCAAGTTATTAATGATTATAAATGAAATATAGTAATGTTTTGGGAAGATTTTGAGATATTATCTAATCATTTTAACTTTATTTTTCCAATTTTACCCTTACTAGGGTGACAAATATTTAATGTTCTTACTATTAATTATGACTAAAAATCAAGTATACCTTAATAAATAATATGAATTGTGATTATTAAAAATATAGAATAAATTTTACCAAATTCAGTCTCTATAATTGATATCAATTTATTATATAATAAACTTTCAAAGTTCAATGAAAAAATGGTTTTATAAAAAATCAATTTTTAATTGTAAATTAATTTTTTATACAAAGATCATGTATAATGTTGATAAAAAAGGTATAAATAATTTTTTAATAACAATAAAATAATTTAGTTTTAGAACTAATAAAAATATAATCTATTCTTTTAAAAAACTAGAAAATAAAAAACAGTTTTCTTTAAAATATTTTATTTTCAATATTGACCAAAAATAATTTTTTTATAAAAAATTCCAAACAATTTACCCTATGATAAATTTTATATGTTTATTTGAAAAATTTTATTTATTTAATAAAATAAAAAATTGAAATTTTTTAGATATTAATTAAAATTTCCATGCGCACTCTAACACCCCAAGCTTCCACGATATGCTTCTATTTGAATAATACAATAGCGTGTGTTGTACGCAACTTCGAGTTCTAACACACACCACAACCAATCAAACTAGCCGTTATGAATAGTAATACCCACTTTTTAAAATTTTATAAATTTTATCTTTCAAAATGGACTTCATTTTTGGATTCAGAATATCAAAATTATCCTAGGGTGAAATTTTGGTATTTTTCTGAAAACTTTCATATTTTGATGAATAGTGAAAATTACAAAATTTTAATTAAAAAAAACTTTTTAAATCAAAATAATTAATAGTGATAAATTATTAATTTAAGTTTTTTTAAAGTATATTTGGAATATATTTTTACCATTTAATGCAATTTTTATCATTGGACATAATTTCACAATTAAACCAGACATAAACAAGTGCCAATCTTTTGATAGTTATTATCTCTTAAAAACATGCTTTTTGTTTTAACAACGGGAATTAATTTTAAATTAATTTCTGCCACTTCTGTGTTTTGAATTTGGAAAAATGGATTCCATATTTTGAATCAGGATTTCAAAATTATGTAAATAGGTAGCTTTTATTTTTAGATATTTTGAATAATTACTTCGATAAATATTTTATTTTACATGGTTAAAGGGTAAATATGGTAAATAAGGGTAAAAAATAATATTATAATAATAATAAATTACCCTAAAACGTGTCCTAAAATTATTTTTTGATACATTTCCGACCATGGGCATCTTTGGGTCAATTTTGGGACCCCATGAAGCCACTTGTAGATGATCAGTACACTTTATATTAATTAAGTTAAAGTAAATACAAAAATGATATAAGCATATATCTTTTAGAACAATAATTTTTACATAGGGTTATATATGTTATATTTACGACTATAAATATTAATTAAAAATCAAAAAATATTTACTACATTATGGTATTTTATTTATAATGTTTAGACATTGAATAATTAAATATATTTATGGCACAATAATGATGAAGTGTTTTCCTTTTTAATGAAAGAATCAAATAATTGGTATTATAAATGTTAAAATAAATATAATTTGAACGTTTTTATTACATAAACGAATTTTATTTGTTAATATTACATGTTAGTATTTCTTAAATAATTTTTTTTCAAATTAATAAAGATTTTAAGACTTTAGAAAAAATCAATTACTAAATAGTGTCAAAATTGACATAAAAGAGTTTTTAAAACAAATATTATATTATTAGTTGATATTCTATTCCTAAAAATATAATGTTTGGACAAAGGACTTATATCATGATATTTGTATCATTAATGGACCACTTGAGGGGTCTCTTGTCTTTATATAGTAATTTTATTAACTATATAATATAAAAATAAAAATTGACATGGTAAATGTCAAACTAATTAACTAAGAGTTAAAACTAAAAGATACGGTTAATATAATGACCCAAACCTATCTAAAATATATTGGTTGAAAGGATTTAGACCCATCCCCACATTAGACTTTGATTAATAAACTTTGGATCCATTAGAAACTGAATTTGAATTTATTATAAAATAATACTTTATGTTTTTCCTAAAGAGCCCCTCCTCACCCTTATAAAAGGACACCACTTCTAAACAATTGTTCACACCTTCAACGACTTTTGGTTCAGCCATCCTCTGCCCAATTTTCTTCCCAACTTCCCTCAATACAACCTAGATTCCTTTTTTAGTCATAAATCCATCCTAAGGAGCCCTTTTGATCAAATCAAAAGGAATAACCCCAAGAAGAGGTAATGTTTTCACCACCCTCTTTCAAGTTCCTTTCTTCTTCCACTTATTCTTTCTTTGTTATTTCCTTTCTAAAATAATAAATCTAGTATAATATATATACTTTGATGTTATTATAAATATGGTACATCCATATTCAGTATTTTATCCATCTTTTGAATGGCATGTCACCATACGTGCATACGTACGACCTACCGTCTCCATGTCGTGGTGTAATTGTTATTCAATACATTATTATTTGGATGGGTATGAAAATGATGTTTAATTCATGTAAATAATAAATATAACATGATAATTATTCTTTATACATGATATAATATCCAATTATATATTATTCTAATATCAGAATAATGATATTGTCACTCGTGCGTACGTATGGACTACCGTCTCCACGAACGTGACAAGATTAATTACCCATCGTAACCATTAAAGTATAATAATCATTTTATGATTAAAAATAATGTTTAAAGACTTGATTTCATTATGTATATGAATAATATACAACCTATCCATAACAAACATGGCTTATGTAACAAAACATATAAAAGAAAATGAGTATGTTAACACCCAAAAAGACGATAATACTAAGATATTATTAACAAAGCAATGTTAAAAGATCATATATGATATCATATTAATTTATATGATTCTTGTATAATTTAATAACAATTATTTCACCATTATACAAGAGGTTAACCTAAACTAAACCAAGGAAAATTACAAGGTAAGGTTTTATTTCACAATCTATGCATTATCCAAGGTCGTTAATACGTAATTATCTATTGGGACTTCTTTATTATCCACATCCTTGTTTCTTGAAAATGTATTTTAAATCATTTTTAATATTTACTAGACCATGGTTTAAAGTCATTTATATCCTTATTATGATTTTTATAAAATGGTTTGAAAGGAATCTTTCCATCATTTTCCAAACAAGGTCCTTTTTAACCTTGTCGACAAAATTAAGGTAGGAATGTTTTTTTAACTTATACAGTGGGTGCAGATATTTTCTACCATTATAAACTCGTTGAAGCTTCCCTTAAAAGCTTATAAGAATATTTTCAAAGTAAATGTTTTATTTCATAATTATGTGACACTTAAATGATTTCAAAATAAAAAGAGATATTTCTCTAAAAAGGGTTTTGATTTCATCAATGTCAACATCCTTTGATGGATTTTAAGTTTATTTGGAGTTGATTTATTATGATACAAAAATTCCATATTGTATTGAAGGTTTTGTGATATTTTTTACTATAAAAGTGCTATTTTTATAAAATTCATGATTTATGGTAAAAGTATTGACATTTTGTATGCTAGTTTTAATATGAATGTTTATGATATATTTAAACCTTTTCATATAAGGAATGTATTGGACTTAGTAAGTGATGAGTGGAGCCCGCTATAGATCCTAGATGCATCGGTAGGTCTCATGAGACAACTAGACGTGGAATTGGCTAAGGCCATTTCCCAATTTGATTTATGGTTTTGGCCAAGGCCTTAATCATTTTTAGACGTCTTGGCTGAGGCCTTAACAAAAAGTTTCAGAATGTATGGCATTATACATTCCCTCATTATGGAAATAATATTGATGGTTCATGAGGTTATTCGACTAGTAGAATACCCATGATTATGTTTTATTATGGAATTTTTTACTCATCTCATATTCTTGACATAAAAGTATTCATGTTTATTATTAGTAAAGGAATGTGGTTTCAATTATTCACCATGATTAATATTTATGTTATCTTCCACAGTATTGTTTACCCTTACTGAGTAATTGAGCTCACCCCTTTCTTATGTTTAATTTTATCCTGATATGAAGAAGTTAGTTATGAGTGACTTGTTGTCATAATATAGGAGGCTTGGATGTTTCTAATAAAATAAATTCATGTTGTATTTCTTTTCAAGTTGTAATGTTGAACTTATATATACATCTTGTTTCCAATAATACTAAACAGATCGGTCTTTTGAGACATGATTTCCTTATGATCATTCCAATATTATGTAATAATGCACCGAATCTGGGTAACTGGGGTCAGGGAATTACAGTTGGTATCATAGGATGTTTAGTACAAACATTGGAAACAAGATTTAGATAAACTCTGAATAGAGCACATAGACCTAAGATAGAATTTGATGATTAGTATAGAATAACATCCTAGAATTTTGGTATTGTAAGGATTCTATGAGTTTTTTGAGAAATACATCCCTGTCTAGATACGAGCAGGTAGAGGCGGCTCTGGAACAGATGTACCTAGGGGTAAAACCCAAAAACACCGCTTTGAGCTAGACTCGAACGGGAACTGGTGGATGACAACGGGCCTTGCTGCACTCTTGGTTATGACACTCCTGGGGGATATGCTTAAGATAATTCTCATTTTCTTTACAAACCATTATGAATGGTTTATGAGTATATACTTCCTCAAAGAAAACATTTTTATGATTATGGATTATATCCATAAACTTTTCACTTTATCTTAAGTTTTTTGCAAGTTTGGATTTATGTTTTGCGATTCATAAACTAATCTAGTGTATGCCATTGTTTAAAAATGGTACCTAGTGGAAGAAATGGAAACGGTATCAATGCACGCACTCCTTGTAGGGATTTTCATCCTGCTCAAGATAATTATAGTAGAGCTGGTGATGCAATTGGTGTTCATCAGCTAATCACCATATTGGGACAACTCACTCAGGTTATGAATAATAACCTTACCCATATGAAGCACCCAGATCCACAGCATGGAGGATCAATGTTAGATCGCTTCATGAGGAAACAACCACCAACATTCAATGGGATTACAAATCCCTTAGTAGCTGAGAAATGGATAAATTCCTTAGAGAAAATATTTTATGCCTTGGGGAGTAGTGAAAAGGAGAAAGTTATCATGGAAGTTTACCGTCTCACTGGAGATGCTGATCAATGGTGGTCATTGATTCAAAACACAAAAGAAGATGATGAAGTGTCAAATATGGAATAGAGGGAGTTTAAAGAACATTTCTTAGATAAATTCTTTCCTCATGACCATCGAGCAGATATAGAAAGGCAATTTCTCAGTTTGAAGAAAAAGGAGGATGAGAATGTTGCAAAGTATGAGGCTAACTTTACAAGGCTAGCAAGGCATGCTGCAGATTATATACGTAACACAAGAAGTAATATTGAACGTCTCTTTTATGGGTTAAAACCATTTCTTCATCGAGCTTTAGTATCGCAATACTTATCATCATATGAAGATATTGTATCATGTGCTATCAAGACAGAGAAGAAATTCTATAAGTCTTATGACATTAAATAAAATCAAGAGAAGAAGAGATCTATTGAAAACTCTGGGAAAGGAAATAAGGAAACAGGGAATAAGGGAAGAATTGAATTTCCACCTGGTGATAATGGTGAAAGGAAGCACCCATGTGACTGTCTAAATGGAAAAGGAGTATGCTACAAGTGTGGACAGAAAGGCCATCTAGCTGGTGATTGTAAAGGAAATAAAGACACTACCAATGTTCAATGCTACAATTGCTGTAACACCCTGATATTTTATGAAAAATATTCTTTTTAATTTCATTAATGTCTTGTGTTGTACGCTACACCAAAAGGAGCTTGCACAACACACATCCTTGACTTGCCTTTCATTACACACAATCGTGACCTTCCTCGATAGCGTGTGTAGTACACAATACCGAGTTTCACTAAACAACGACATGCTATTAAAATATTAATAAAACTAGTCATTATAAATAGTAATAACCACTTTTTGAAATTTTTTAAAATTTATTTTTCAAAATGGACTTCATTTTTGGATTTGGAATATCGAAATTAGCTTAGGGTGAAATTTTGGTACTTTTTGGATAACTTTCATTTTCTGATGAATAGTGAGAATTACTAAATTTTAATTAAAAACAACCTTTTTAATAGAAATAATTAATAGTGATAAATTATTAATTTGAGTGGTTTTAAATTATATTTAGAATATATTTTTACAATTTAATACAATGTTGGTCATTGGATGTAATTTCACATTTAAACCAAACATAAACAAGTGTCAATCTTTTGATAATTATTATCTCTTAAGAACATGCAATTTGTTTTGACGACGAGAATTAATTTTTAAATTAATTAATGCAACTGATATGTTTTGAATTTTTTAAAATAGAAATCATTTTTGATTTCATAATATCAAATATAGCTTAGGTCTAATTTTTGGTATTTTTCTGGAAACATTCATTTTTTGATGAATAGTGAAACCACTAAGTGGTAGTTAAAAAAATGAATTCTTCATAAAATTAATTTTACCGCTTCTATGAGTGGAATTTAAAAAAATTTAGAGACATGGTTGGTGTCAGTAAGTAAAATGTGGTTCAATGAGAAGAAATTTTTTTGGTGAATAGTAACTTTTTTACTTTTTTTACCACGGTTAAAAGTAAATAGGGTAATTAAGGGTAAAAATGATATTATTATTACCCTAACACATGTCCTAATTCTATTGGATAAGTGTAATTAGACCAAAAACAACCTTATGAATAAAATATGACCATTTAGGCCCACTTGTATTAGATTAGGAGATTTATTATTAATTTATTTAAAGAAGGGTTAAAATAGTTAAAATCAAAGTTTAATAAGTATATCATTTTTAATATAGGGTTATACATTAGATAAATTCGACTATAAATATTCCTTAGAAATATAAAAAGATTTCCTACATAATGATAGTTTATTTGTAATTTTTAGACTTTAAATAAGTTAATTTATTTATGACACAAAGATGATGCAATAATTATCTTATTAATGAAATATTGATATAATTGATGTTATAAATACCCAAATAAATGTAATTTGAGACTTTTTATGAATTACACTAATTTTATAGGTTAATATGAAATGTTAGTATTGATTCAATTAACGTTTTTTGAACTAATCACTCTGTTATGATTTTCACAAAAATCAATTACTAAATAGTGTCAAATTTGACATAAAATAGTTTTTAAAACAAATATTATATTATTAATTGTTATTTTATTCCTAAAAATCTAAGGTTCGGAAAAATTACTTATATAAGGTTATATATATTAATAATAAACAACTTGGGGTTTTTTTGTCTTTTTATAGTAAGTTTATTAACCTTATAGTGTAAGAACACAAAAAGACATGATAAAAGAAAACTTATCTAACTTGAAGTTAAAACTAAATGATAAGGTTAAAATAGTAAACTAAACTTGTAAAAATTCTATTGGATGAGAGGATTTCGACCCATACCCACCTTATCTTCGAAATAAATCAATTTGGGGCTATTTAAAACCGAATTTGGCTTTATAATAAAATAATATTTTTAGTTATTCCAAAGGTGCCCCTCTCCTCCCTTATAAAAGGGCACCTACTCTCCCTCTTCCTCACACCACTTTGAGCCTTCAAGCTCGTCCAACACCTACCCATTTCTCCTCTTCACTTCCCTAGAAACATCCTAGAGGTCATGGTATTCTTCAAAGACCAATTTTAGTGCCCTAAAAAGGATATCTCAAAGAGGTGCTTCAAAGAAGAGGTAATGTCGATTACCAATTCATTCAACTTTATTTCTTCTTCCACTTCTTCTTCTTTAGTTGCTTCATTATGAAGTAATAACATTAGTATCACTCATATACTGATATGTTATTATAAGTATTAAACAACCCTATTTCACCATCTATCCGTCCTACGAAAAACAAAATCCCCGAGCGTGCGTACGTACGGAATACCGTCTCCACGCCGCGGTGTAATCTATTTTCCACCACCACCTTACTTGGATGAGTATAATGGTGTAAATAATAACTATATATGATTATTTTAAATTGATATTGATTCTTAAATAGTATAAATACACTCCAATATAATTCCACGATCATGAGAACGATATCATCGCTCGTGCGTACGTACGGACTACCGTCTCCACGACGCGATGAGATTCATTCTCCACGTTAACCATTCATGAATGATTATAAAGTATATATAATAAGTAATCATGAAATATATTACAAAATAATGATACTGGATTTATTTGTATATATATTTATGTCATCTAATTAATTCCATTCAACTCAATAAGGAAACGAAAACAACGTTCATGCGTACGTACGGTCTACCGTCTCCATGAACGGTGTATTTATTTCCATTTACTGATCTATTATATATATATATATATTCGGAATATATATTATATATAAATAATATTTTATATTCTGGAATTAAGTAATCATGATCTAAGTAATCATATGAATAATTACAAGTCAAAACACGGACGACAAATGAAACAGTTTTACCCAAAACGCTCTATAACATGGAATTTACAAAAGAACGGGTAAAATAATGTCATAAGTGAACCATATATGATATCATAAAAATAAGTATGATTCTGGAATAAGTAAATAACATTATTTAAATCATTATACAGGAGGTTCGGACACTTACGTAGCAAATCGGACCTAAGGTAAGGAAAATATCACAATCTCATTTTTGTCCGAGATTGTTTATAATTCGGTATTTACTGGGGTGTATTTTATCATCCACATCCATGTTTCCTAAATATTTAATATTTATATCCTTCTAAAATATTTTCTATCCAATTTTACCCTTCGGTGAGTTTTTAGTAAAAGATATGAAAGGAATGTTTTGTTGTTTTTTGTACGAGGTACTTTTTTACTTTTCCGACAAAAGTACAAGAAGAATGTTTTTTTAACTTATACGACATGAATGGATTTTTAAAACATTATTTCCAAGAAGCTTTCTTTACAAATTTTAAAGTTTATTTTTAATCAACTTCGTTTAGTTTAGAATGGTATGACATGTTAAGAAAGGAGATGTGTTTTTGAAGTAGAAAGGATATTTTCCTCAAGAATGGAGGTCAAGTGTTTTATCAAAATTATTTTCCATCTAAGATAATAAAGGGTTATGTTTCTATCCCTATTATTACATTGATTTGATTATGTTGTGATGCAATTATATTTATGAATTCCTTTATCATATATGAATTGTTTTATGATGTCACGATGTTTAAGATTCCCATTTTTATTACATGGGTTATGCAATGATGTATGTTTTATGATTTTGTGGCACACATAAGAATGGTATCATTATGAGATGGGTGAGACCTATATCTCCCTCCAATGAATTGGGTAAAGATTTTATATCTCATGAGATAGACATGGATGGAAAGGCAGGTTAAACAGGTTCAGTGAAACAGGACTGAAACGAGGAGTGAAATCGGTTCAGAAATGGACTTTGTCCACTAATATAGTCTTGGAAATGAGTCTTGACTAATAAGAAATGATTCTCTATTATTATGTGTGTATGACACAAAGTTTCATGTTTTAAGTTATGATTATTTGGATTACATTTCACTACTATGATTTATCCCATGTTATGAAATTATGATTTTTTTGCAGGTTAAGATTTTAAAAAGTTATCTTCTTATGTATATGATGTGATTGATATTTCTTTTGTTTACCATTACTGAGAATTTGAGCTCACCCTTTTATGTTTTCTTTTCCCCAGGATATAAAGAATGGTTTTAGGTAAAAAAGGAAGATCTTTATGGGAGATGTTAAAGATCTTTCACCACGATTAGAAGATTATATTCCGAGTTTCCAAAGACACTAAACTATTACAGTCTTTGTGTGTGTGTTTTTGTTATGTGCTAAGTATTCCGCAAAAGTAATGTAATGTCCATATACGTTAAGCTTCAGGTCTCTACAGTTGGTATCAGAGGGAGGTTTAGTGAACCTTTGGAAACTAGGATGCGAAAACATTAGTGAGATCCCTAGAGATATTTCTAAGGTATTTCTAGGGATGTTCATAAGGATAAGTATACATATAGGATATGGTCCTAGAACTATGGTAACGATATTAGAATTTAACCTAAGATGTTAGATATTGAGGGTACTCCCCCTTTATTATGTTTTTTCCCTAGCGTGATTTTTTCCTCTCACACTATTTTTTTTGGGTTTTAGACGATGGATGGAACCCGAAGGAACCGTGTTGATCAATGTAATGGACAATGCAATGATTGTCCTTCTGATCAAACAAATGTTATGGGAGATGGAGTGAAAAATATTATTTATATACTTACACAAGCTATTAATCATTCTGGACTTCCAAATGAGCAGAGAAGGGAACAATATTCTATTGAGACCTTCATGAGGCAACGTCTTCCTTCTTTCAGTGGGTCTTCTGATCCACTTGTTTCTAAACAATGGATCAGTACTACTGAAAAGATATTTTTAGTTCTTCAATGTTTTGAACATGATAAAGTCATCTTAGCAGTGTATCGTTTATAAGGTGATGCTGATCAATGGTGGAATCTTATCAAGAATACGAGGACAATAAATGAAATTGAGTCCATGGAATGAGACGAGTTCAAGAACTTATTTTTCAATAAGTACTTCCCCCGTATTCTTCGAACAAAGATGGAGAAGGAGTTTCTTGATCTAAAGAAAAAGGATGATGAATATGTTGGTATATACGAAGTGAATTTTACAAGGCTTTCAAGGTATGCATCTGGCTTTATCATCCAACCTAAAAGTAAAGTTGATTGATTCTTTAGTGGCTTAAAACCAAATCTTCGAAGGGAATTAGATATAAGAGACTTCAGTAGCTATGATTAAATTTTGCGTTGTGCTATCAAGGTAGAAATGGAAGTTGGTGTTACTTATCCATCTCAGGGTTTTGACAAGAAACGAAAGATAGAGTTCAAGGAGAAATCTCAGAATAATGGTGAAAACAAGATGAATGTTTCCTTATGATCAAAGTGTGGAAAGAAGCATGGTGGAGATTGTCTTAAAGGGACTAGAAAATGTTTTAAGTGTGGAAAAGAAGGTCATCGAGCAGCTGAGTGTCAAAGTAATGGAAAAAGGCTTTCTAATGATATGAATAAAGAAAAGACTGCAGAGAACGCACCCCCAACACTTCAATGCTTCAAGTGCAAGGAAATGGGGAATTATGCTAATAAATGCCCTAATCCAAGGGTTAGTGATGATCGACATGAGAAACCACTTAAGGAAAAGGACAAAGGAAAGTCACATGCGATCACTATTGGAAATGTTGAATATGACAACAATGTGGTGGAATGATTAAGTGTTTATATAACGAGATTCCAAAATAATGTTGTATATACTATCGTGAAATATTGGAATATTTATTTATTAGTCTATTGTGGTTTTCAGGGGTACCTGTAACCATGAAATGTTATTGATATATTTTTGTTAAGTAGATGATATGCGCATAATGAAGGGATAAGAAGATAATGAGATGTTTTATTGTATTCATGATCTCATGATTGATATAAGGACTAAGTGATATCATGATTTGAGTATAAAGAAATTTGAGGATTTTGGTTTGTGGAAAGTGTTAACTTTTAACTGAATTCATGTTTTCACTAAGGTTCAATGGGTATTCATTCTTCAAGAGAATACATTATTAAAGTATTCACATGTTTTTAATTTGACCAACAAGATATATCTTATGATATATTGGGGATAAATGATGGCATTCACGTGATTGTTATGTGACATTTCAATTAATCATTTTCTTTATACTATGATCTTGGGCCGAAGTATTTTAGATAAGCCTAAAGATTGGAATGGATTATATTAGACATAAGTTAGTATTGTTTAAGGATAGAACTTTTTTTCGATATTATTGATGGGATGTTATAGTAATGTAGTTTTAGAAAAAGGACAACCTGCAGGACGGGCGACATCCCATCGCGTCGGACAAGGCTGTGGGAATTGAACCCACAACCAAAGTGTGACTGGCCTTTATCACCTACCAATGGCCTACAGGAAGTCCCTGTTTAGTATAAACTAGTTTTATTATATTAATTAGTATGATATATGAAGTATAAGTCCATTTTAGGAATCATATATGATTAATCTCACTATAGATGGACTTATGTATTTTTTGATAACTTTTATAACCTTTTTTTTAGACAGATGGAATAACCCCTCATTCTATCACATGATCTTCTAACACATCACGAATGAAAAATTCAACTTCATTTAATTAAGAGATGAAGTGGAAATTGTCCAAAGAATGACCAACGGTGAGACTATACCAAAATCACGAAATTATTTCTTCTAATTCCAATTTCATCAACTTTAGGGAATTGATCTTGAAAACCAAAAATGTTGTCCTAGTGCTCTTATATCCGATGAATTAGATGGTAAATTAGATAATCACAAATCTATGGCTTTGGGATTGCTGGATTTTCCATAGCCATGTTCTCTACCACTCTCCGGTAGAACATGATGGTTAGATTTCTCTTCCATATCCATATTTTCACCTATGTGAAAACCCAGTGATTAGTTTATTTGGGTAACCGTTACGTTTCATAATTTTTTTTAAAGATTGGTTTTGGTATTCCTTTTTACGATGTGGGTTTCTATTAAAGAAACTTTCGAGTAGTAAACCATTTATAACCCCGACGAATTTCGAAGGCGAAATTCATTTTGAAGGGGGTAGAATGTAACACCCCGAGATTTTATGAAAAATATTATTTTTAATTTCATTAATGTCTTTTGTTGTATGCTACACCAAAAGGAGCTTTCACAACACACATCCTTGACTTGCCTTTCAATACACGCAATCGCGACCCTCCTCGATAGCGTGTGTAGTACGCAATACCGAGTTTCACTAAACAACGATATGCTATTAAAATATTATTAAAACTAGCTGTTATGAATAGTAATAAAAACTTTTTGAAAATTTTTAAATTTTATTTTTTAAAATGGACTGTATTTTTGGATTCGGAATATCAAAATTAGCTTAGGGTGAAATTTTGGTACTTTTCGGATAACTTTCATTTTCTGATGAATAGTGAAAATTACTAAATTTTAATTAAAAAAAACTTTTTAATCAAAATAATTAATAGTGATAAATTATTAATTTGAGTGGTTTTAAAGTATATTTAGAATATATTTTTACAATTTAATACAATGTTGGTCATTGGATGTAATTTCACATTTAAACCAGACATAAACAAGTGTCAATCTTTTGATAATTATTATCTCTTAAGAACACGCTATTTGTTTTGACGATGGGAATTAATTTTTAAATTAATTAATTAAAATGAAATGTTTTGAATTTGCTAAAATAGAAATCATTTTTGAGTTCATAATATAAAATACATCTTAGGCCTAATTTTTGGTATTTTTCTGGAAACTTTCATTTTTTGATGAATAATGAAACCACTAAGTGGTAGTTAAAAAAATGAATTCTTCATAAAACTTAATTTTACCGCTTCTGTGAGTGGAATTTCAAAAATCCGAGAGACATAGTTGATGTCAGTAAGTAAAATGTGGTTCAATGAGATGAAAATATTTTTTGGTGAATAATAACTTTTAACTTTTTTTACCACAGTTAAAAGTAAATAGGGTAATTAAGGGTAAAAATGATATTATTATTACCCTAACACATGTCCTAATTCTATTTGATAAGTTTAATTCGACCAAAAACAACCTTATGAATAAAATATGACCATTTAGGCCCACTTGGATTAGATTAGGACATTTATTATTAATTTATTTAAAGAAGGGTTAAAATAGTTAAAATCAATGTTTAATAAGTATATCATTTTTAATATAGGGTTATACATAAGATATATTAGACTATAAATATTCATTAGAAATATAAAACTATTTCATACATAATGATATTTTATTTGTAATTTTTAGACATTAAATAAGTTAATTTATTTATGACACAAAGATGATGCAGTAATTGTCTTATTAATTAATTATTGACATAATTGATGTTATAAATACCCAAATAAATGTAATTTCAGACTTTTTCTGCATTCCACTAATTTTCTAGGTTAATAGGTCATGTTAGTATTGATTTAATTAACTTTTTTCGAACTAATAATTCTGTCATGATTTTCACAAAAATCAATTACTAAATAGTGTGAAAATTGACATAAAATAGTTTTTAAAACAAATATTATATTATTAATTGTTGTTTTATTCCTAAAAATATAAGGATTTGACAAATGACTTAGAGAAGTTTATATACATTAATAATAAACAACTTGGGGTTCGTTTGGATTGTTATAGTAAGTTTATTAACCTTATAGTGTAAGAACACAAAAAGACATGATAAAAGTAAAATTATCTAACTTAAAGTTAAAACTAAACGATAAGGTTAAAATAGTAAACTAAACGTGTCAAAATTCTATTGGATGAGAGTATTTTGACCCATACCCACCTTATCTTCTAAATAAATCAATTTTGAGCTATTTAGAACCGAATTTGGCTTTATAATAAAATAATATTTTTAGTTATTCCATAGGTGCCCCTCTCCTCCCTTATAAAAGGGCACCTCCTCCCCTTCTTCCTCACACCACTTTGAGCCTTCAAGCTCGGCCAACCCCTACCAATTTCTCCTTTTCACTTCCCTATAAACATCCTAGAGGTCCTGGTCTTCTTCAAAGACCAATTCTAGTTCCCTAAAAAGGAGTTCTCAAAGAGGCGCTTCAAAGAAGAGGTAATGTCCATTACCAATTCTTTCAACTTTATTTCTTCTTCCACTTCTTCTTCTTTAGTTGTTTCATTATGAAGTAATAACATCAGTATCACTCATATACGGATATGTTATTATAAGTATGAAACAACCCTATTTCACCATCTATCCATCCTATGGAAAACAAAATCACCGCGCGTGCGTACGTACGGAATACCGTCTCCACGCCGTGGTTTAATCTATTTTCCACCACCACCTTACTTGGATGGGTATAATGGTGTAAATAATAACTATATATGATTATTGTAAAGTGATATTTATTCTGAAATAGTATACATAAACTCCAATACAATTCCACGATCATGAGAACGATATCATCGCTCGTGCATACGTACAGACTACCGTCTCCACGACGCGATGAGATTCATTATCCACGTTAACCATTCATGAATGATTATAAAGTATATATAATAAGTAATCACGAAATATATGACATAATAATGATACTGGGTTTATTTTTATATATATTTATGTCATCTACTTAATTCCATTCAACTCAATAAGGAAACGAAAACAGCGTTCATGCGTACGTACGGTCTACCGTCTCCATGAACGGTGTATTTCTTTCCATTTACTGATCTATTATATATATATATATATATATATCTTCTGAATATATATTATATATAAATCATGTTTTATATTCTGGAATTAAGTAATAATGATCTATGTAATCATATGAATAATTACAAGTCAAAACACGGACGACAAATGAAACAATTTTACCCAAAACGCTCTTTAACTTGGAATTTACAAAAGAACGGGTAAAATAAAGTTATAAGTGAACTATATATGAAATAATAAAAATAAGTATGATTCTGGAATAAGTAAATAACATTATTTAAATCATTATACATGAGGTTCAGACACTTACGAAGCAAATCGGACCTAAGGTAAGGAAAATATCACAATCTCATTTTTATCCGAGATTGTTTATAATTTGGTATTTACTGGGGTGTATTTTATCATCCACATCCTTGTTTCCTCAATATGTAATATTTATATCCTTATACAATAGTTTATATCCAATTTTACCCTTCGGTGAGTTTTTAGTAAAATATATGAAAGGAATCATTTGTCGTTTTTCGTACGAGGTACTTTTTGACTTTTCCGACAAAACTACGAGAAGAATGTTTTTTTAACTTATACGGCATGAATGGATTTTTAAAACATTATTTCCAAGAAGATTCCTTTACAAGTTTTCAAGTTTATCTTTAATCAACTTCTTTTAGTTTAGAATGGTATGACATGTTAAGAAAGGAAAAGTGTTTTTGAAGTAGAAAGGATATTTTCCTCAAGAATGGAGTTCAAGTGTTTTATCAAAATTATTTTCCATCTAAGATAATAAAGGGTTCTGTTTCTATCCCTATTGTTACATTGATTTTATTATTTTATGATGGAATTATATTTATGAATTCCTTTATCTTATATGAATTTTTTTATGATGTCACGATGTTTAAGATTCACATTTTTATTACATGGGTTATGCAATGATGTATGGTTTATGATTTTTTGGAACACATAAGAATGGTATCATTATGAGATGGGTGGGACCTATATCTCCCTCCAATTCATTTGGTAAAGATTTTATATCTCATGAGATAGACATGGCTGGAACGGCAGGTTAAACCGGTTCAGTGAAACAGGACTGAAACGAGGAGTGAACTCGGTTCAGAAATGGACTTTATCCACTAAGATAGTCTTGGCAATGAGTCATGACTAATAAGAAATGATTCTCTATGATTATGTGTGTATGACACAAATTTTCATGTTTTAAGTTATGATTATTGGGATTACATTTCACTACTATGATTTATCCCATGTTATGAAATTATGATTTCTTTTACAGGTTAAGATTTCCAAAAGTTATGTTCTTATGTATATGATGTGATTGATATTTATTTTGTTTACCATTATCGATCATTTGATCTCACCCTTTTATGTTTTCTTTTCCCTAGGATATAATGAAAGGTTTTAGGTAAAAAAAAGGAAGATCTTTATGGGAGATGTTGAAGATCTTTCACCATGATTAGAAGATTATATTCTGAGTTTCCAAAGACACTAAACTATTGCGGTCCTTGTGTGTGTGTTTTTGTTATGTACTAAGTATTCCGCAAAAGTAATGTAATTTCCATGTACGTTAAGCTTCGGGTCTCTACAATTGTAGGGAGATGGGACATTATAAAAATTAATGTCCTAAGCATCAGAGAAACTTACCTCAGAAAAGGTAAAGGGATCAAGGCCTAGCATATGCTATCACTGCTGCTGAGGTAGAAGCTTCGAAGGATCTGGTGGCAAGTAATTTTATGGTTTCCTCAAGTTTAGCCAATGCTTTATGTGATTCTAGATCATCACATTGTTTCATATCTTCCCAGGTTTCTAGGAAAATTATATATTTCCAATTTGATTTAACAATGGAGTTGTCATTAAAAACTCCTACAGGATGTATCATTGCTACAAAGTTCTTTGAATCAGCCCCCATTAGAGCATATAAATGTTCTGTATCTACTGATCTCAAAGTCATACCCATGATTGAATCTGATATAATCATCAGTATGGATTGGCTTTCAGACCATGATGCAAAGATTTATTTTAAGAAGAAGGAGGTTATGATTTTTTATGATGATGATAAGGAACACCCTATCTTTAGAGAAGAATCATCACCACTTAATTCTTATCTAGATACACCCCCAATAGCTCAATTAAATTAAATTATCAGTTAGGAAGAGTATGAAATAACTATGGGTGAGGAAAGGAATGTTCAAATAGGGGATTTACCTATTGTGAAATAATATGTATATGTGTTTCTGGAAGATTTACCTGGACATCCTCTAGAACGAGAAATTGAGTTTTATATTGATTTAATTCTTGGTTCAAGGCCTCTATCAAAGACCCCTTATAGAATGGCCATTGTGAAATTAGTTTAACTAACTAAAAAACAAGAGGAATTGAGTAATAAGAGATATATTCACCCTAGTGTTTCTCAATGGGGAGCCCCTGTCCTTTTTGTTAAGAAGAAAGATAGATCTATGAGGTTATGTATCGACTACAAGGAAATAAATTCTATAACAATAAAGAAAAAGTATCCCCTACCTCGTATTGATGATTTATTTGACCAACTGCCTAGTGATCAATAATTTTCAAAGATTGACCTTCGATCTGGATACCATCAGTTGTGTGTAAAGAAGGAATAAATTCCGAAGACAGCATTTTAAACCAGGTATGGGCATTATGTGTTTACAAGTAATGCATTTTGGATTGACTAATGCACCCTCTGTATTCATAGAACTAATGAATAGAGTTTTCAAGGAATATCTCGATTATTTTGTGGTGGTATTTATTGATGATATCTTGGTATACTCTAAAAGCTATGAGGATTATGAAAATCATTTGCGCATTATTCTGAAGATTCTTAGAATACATGGATTATATGGGAAGTTTAGAAAGTGTGAATTCTAGCTTTAGGATATTTCTTTTCGTGCCCATATTTTCTCTAAGGATGGAATATTGGTTGATCCTTCTAAGACCAAGGAAATCTAAGAATTTCCATCACCAATGAGTATAACTGAGGTATGCAGTATTATTGGTTTAGCAGGTTATTATCAATGTTTCGTCCAGAACATTTCCCGATTGGCTAACCCATTAACAAATCTCACACACAAAGGGGTTAAATTTGTTTGGACCAAAGAGTGTGAAGAATGTTTTGAAGAACTGAAGAAAAGATTAGTCAATTCTCCTATATTGACTCTACCATCAGGGAATGATGGGTTTGTTATTTATAGTGATGCTTCAAAGAAAGGACTTGGTTGTGTCCTTATGTAGAATGATAGGGTTATTGCCTATACATCATGACAACTAAAAATTCATGAGAAAAACAATCCTACTCATGATCTTGAGTTAGCTGCTGTAATTTTTGCTTTGAATATATGGAGATGTTATCTCTATGCTGAAAAATTTGAGATTTATTCTAATAACAAGAGTTTGAAGTTCATTTTCTCACAGAAAGAACTCAACATGAGGCAAAGCCGATGGCTTTAACTACTGAAGGATTATGATTTCACGATACACTAACACCCAAGGAAGGCAAAAAAGGTAGAATATGCTTTGAGAAGAAATGATCATGGAGTTTTGAACAAGATTAGAATTGAAAGGGTTCCTATTTTTATGGATCTAGTGAAGATAGATATGGGAATCACCATGGAAGGAGAAACATCAATACTTTTTCTAATGGTTGCAAAACCATCTTTACTAGAAAGGATAAAGAGTTCTCAGACCAGTGATGAAGAGTTTCAAAAGAAGAATAAAGTTGTGAATGATGAGAGATTGAGAGACTTTGTGTATGAAGATGGAATTTTGAAATTTGGGAAGAGACTTTTTGTTCCCAATATACTTGATCTAAAAATGGAATTGTTGGACGATGCTCATAGTTCCAATTTCTCTATACACCCTGGGAGCACCAAAACATATAGATATTTGAGGGAACATTTTTGGTGGGACAAAATAAAGAGGTAGATTACTGATTTTGTGTCAAGATGTATGGTTAGTCAACAAGTGAAAGTTGGAAGGCAATAGCCTGGTAGAGTATTGCAACCTCTTCCCATACCTGAGTGGAAATGGGATAATATTACGATGGAATTCATCATGGGGATTCCAAAGACTCCTAGAATGAACGATTCAATATGGGTCATTGTTGATCATCTTACCATGTCAGCACATTTTCATGTTATAAGAGAAGATTTACCACTAGAACGTCTAGAAAGACTATATATTAATGAAGTTGTGAGACTTCATGGAGTACCCCTGTTGATTGTTTTTAATCGTGATACCTGTTTTACTTCAAGATTCTGGATGAGTCTTTAGAAAGCCCTGTATACTAAACATTGTTTGAGCACTGCTTACCACCCTCAAATAGATGAACAATCAGAATAGACTATTCAAACTTTATAAGACATGTTGAGATCTTTATCACATGACTTTAAGGGTATGTGGGATCAATATTTACCTCTGGTGGAATTTTCCTATAACAATAGCATCCATTAAAGTATTCATATGGCACCATACGAAGCATTATACGGAAAGAGATGTCACACACCAACCTGCTGGGATGATGTTGGTGAAAGAAAACATGAAGGCCCAAAACCGGTGGAGGAAACAATGGAAAAGGTAAAGGTAATCCAAAACCACATCAAAGCAGCTCAAAGTAGGCAGAAGATCTATATCGATAACCGAAGGAAGGATTTGGAATTTCAGGTATAAGATCATGTTTTCTTGAAGGTATCTCTATGGAAGGGAGTTATACGTTTTGGTAAGAAGGGTAAATTGAGTCCCTGGTACATCGTACCTTTTGAAATTCTAGAACTAATTGGGGTCGTAGCTTACCGTTTGGCAATGCCGCCAAGTCTCTTCAAAGTTCACGACGTGTTCCATGTATCACTATTAAGAAAATACATGCCTGACCCAATGCATGTACTCACTTACGAGGAATTAGAACTGGAACCCAATCTATCTTATTGTGAAGAGCCTGCCAGGATTCTTGATACAAGAAAACAAGCACTGAGAAACTAGACAACTCATCTGGTAAAATTTCTATGGAGGATCCATAATATGGAAGAGGCAACGTGGGAACCCGAGGAACTTATGATGAAGATCCACCCAAGTCTTTTCACGTGGTAGTATTCTAGAAATTTTGGGGACTAAATTATTTGAAGGAGGGGATAATGTAACACCCTATGGTTCCACATTACAGTTCTCTTTGAATAATACAGTAGCGTGTGTTGTACGCAACATCAAGTTCTAACACACACCACAACCAATCAAACTAGCCGTTATGAATAATAATACCCACTTTTTGAAATTTTATAAATTTTATCATTCAAAATGGACTTCATTTTTTGATTCCAAATATTGAAATTATCCTAGGGTGAAATTTTGGTATTTTTTGAAAACTTTCATATTTTGATGAATTTTGAAAATTACAAAATTGTAATTAAAAACAAATTTTTTAATCAAAATAATTAATAGTGATAAATTATTAATTTAATTGGTTTTAAAGTATATTTGGAATATATTTTTACCATTTAATACAATGTTGGTAATTGGACATAATTTCACAATTAAACCGGACATAGACAACTGCCAATCTTTTGTTAGTTATTATCTCTTAAAAACACGCTTTTTGTTTTAACAATGGGAATTAATTTTAAATTAATTTCTGCCACTTCTATTTTTTGAATTTGTAAAAATGGATTCCATATTCGGAATTAGGATTTAAAAATTATGTAAATATGTAACTTTTATATTTATACATTTTGAATAATTACTTCGGTAAATATTTTATTTACCCTGGTTAAAGGGTAAATCCGGTAAATAAGGGTAAAAAATAATATTATAATAATAATAAATTACTCTAAAACGTGTCCTAACATTATTGGTTGATACATTTCCGACAATGGGCATCTTTTGGTCGATTTTGGGACCCCATGGAGCCACTTTTAGGTGATAAGGACACTTTATATTAATTAAGTTAAAGTAAATACAAAAATTATATAAGCATATATATTTTAGAAAAACAATTTTTACATATGGTTATATATGTTATATTTTCGAATATAAAAATTAATTAGAAAGATAAAACGATTTCCTACATTATGGTATTTTATTTATAATTTTTATACATTTAATAATTAAATATAATTATTGGACAATAATGATGCAGTATTTTCCTTATTAATGAAAGAATCAAATAATTGGTATTATAAATGTTAAAATAAATATAATTTGAAAGTTTTTATGACATAAAAGAATTTTATTGGTTAATATGACATTTTATTATTTCTTAAATGAATTTTTGTCCAGTTAATAAAGATGTTAAGACTTTAACAAAAATAAATTACTAAATAGTGTCAAAATTGACATAAAAGAGTTTTTAAAAAAAATATTATATTATTAATAGATATTATATTCCTAAAAATCTAAGGTTCTGTAAAAGGAGTTATATCATGATAGATGTATTATTAATGGACCACTTTAGGGTCTTTTGGATATATATAGTATTTTTATTAACAATATAATTTAAAAATACAAAGTGACATGGTAAATGTCAAACTAATTAACTAAGAGTTAAAACTAAAAGATAAGGTTAATATAATGATCCAAACCTATCTAAAATATATTGGTTGAAAATATTTCGACCCATACCAACCTTATAATTTTAATAATCCACTTTTTATCCATTATAAACTGAATATGAAATTATTATAAAATAATACTTTAAGTTTTTTCAAAAGAGCCCCTCCTCCCCCTTATAAAAAGACACCCCTTATAACCAATTCTTCACACCATCAAAGATTTGTTTTTGGAAAAACTCTTCCAAAATATCCTCCCAACTTATCGAAATTAAACTTAGAGGCATTCCATTAGTCATAAAGCCAACCTAAGGTGCCCTTTTGATCAAATAAAAAGGAAGAACCTGAAGAAGAGGTAATGTTTTCAGCACCCTCTTTCAAGTTCCTTTCTTCTTCCACTTATTTCTTTGTTATTTCCTTCATAAAATATAACTCTAGTATATTATATATACTGTGATGTTATTATAAATATGGTAAATCCATATTCAGAATTCTATCCATCCGTTGAATGATATGTCACCATACGTGCGTACGTATGACATACCGTCTCCACGTCGTGGTGTAATTGTTATTCAATACATTATTATTTGGATGGGTATAATTTTTATGTGTAATTCATGTAAATAATAAATATAACAAGATAATTATCCTGTATAAATGATATAATATCCAATTATATATTATTATAATATCAAAATAATGATATTGTCGCTCGTGCGTACGTACGGACTACCGTCTCCACGAACACGACCAGATTCATTCCCCATCATATCCATTCAAGTCTAATAATCATTTGATGATTAAAAATAATGTTTATAGACTTGATATCACTCTGTATATGAATAATATAAAACCTATCCATAACAAACATGGCTTATGTAACAAAGCATATAGAATAAAATGAGTAAGTTAACACCCGAAACGACGATAATACTAAGATATTATTAACAAAGCAATGTTAAAAGATCATATATGATATCATATTAATGTATATGATAATTTTATAATTTAATAACAATTATTTCACCAATATACAGGAGGTTAACCTACCCTCAACCAAGTAAAAGTACAATGTAAGGGTTTATTTCACAATCTCTTCATTATCTGAGGTTGTTTATATGTAATTATCTACTGGGACTTCTTTATCATCCACATCCTTGTTTATTGAAAATGTATTTCAAAACATTTTTACTATTTAATATACTATTGGTTAAAGTCATTTATACTCTTGTTATGATTTTTATAAAATGGTTTGAAATGAATCATTCTGTCGTTTTCCAAACAAGGTCCTTTTTAACCTATTCGACAAAATTAAGGTAAGAATGTTTTTTTAACTTATAAGGCGAGTGCGGCTATTTTCTACCATTATAAACTCATTGAAGCTTCCCTTACAAGATTATAAGAATATTTTCAAATTAAATGTTTTATTTTATAATTAGGTGAGACTTAAATGATTTCAAAATAGAAAGAGATATTTCTCTAAAAAGGGTTTTGATTTCATCTATGTCAACATATTTTAATAGATTTTAAGTTTATTTGGAGTTGATTTATTATGATACAAAACTTCCATATTGTACTGAAGTTTTTGTGATATGTTTGACTATGGATTTTATATTTTTATAACATTCATGATTTATGGTTAAATTATTGACATTTCGTATGCTAGTTTTAATACTAATGTTTATGATATGTTTAAACCTTTTCATATGAGGAATGTATTGGACTTAGTAAGTGATGGGTGGGTCCTGTTATAGATCCTCGAAGTATCTCTAGGTTTCATGAGACAACTAGACATGGAATTGGAAAAGGACCTTTCTCAATTTGGTTTATGGTTTTGGACGAGGCCTTAATCATTTTTAGACGTCTTGGCCGAGGCCTTGACAAAAAGTTTCAGAATATCTGGCATTATAAATTCCCTCATTATGGAAATAATATTGATTGTTCATGTGGTCATTTGACTAGTAGAATACCAATGATTATGTTTTATTATGGCATTATTTACTCATATCATATTCCTGACATAAGAGTATTCATGGTTATTATTGTTAAAGGCATGTGGTTTCAATTATTCACCATGGTTAATATTTATGTTATCTTCCACTGTATTGTTTACCCTTACTGAGTATTTGAGCTCACCCATTTCTTATGTTTCATTTTACCAGGATATGAAGAAGTTAGTTATGAGTGACTTTCTGGCATAATATAGTAGGCTTGGATGTTTATAATAGAATAAATTCATGTTGAATTTCTTTTCAAGTTGTAAAGTTGAACTTATGTATGAATCTTGATTCCAATAATACTAAACTGATCAGTATTTCGAGACATGATTTCCTTATGATCATTCCAATATTATGTAATAATGCACCGACTCTGGGTAACTGGGGTTGAAGCATTACACACATAATGTAATAAAATAATTTTTGAAATAAATGAATTTTTGAAAATAAAAATTGAATTATTATTTTCAAATAATAAATGACTACATTTGTATTGAGTATCATTGTTATAAATATATTTCATAATATTATTATCCTTATTCATATAATATAATTCAACAACTTGTTCACATTTAAATAATAATATTTTTATAATCTTTCTCAATTTTCTTAAATCTCGGTGTTTCATGTTAAGAAATATAATCAGTTTATTATTCATTGAAACTAAATTTTAAGGTTTGTATATTTACCCCCGTAAATAAATTTAAGCTTCCCAATTTTATATTGGTTATAAAAGGTTCAATATTTGAAAATACATTTACTAAAAACATAAATCATAGATAGAGATAATAATTTTTTTTAAAAAAAGTGGATGTGATAAGGCTAAAGGTTACTTGAAATAACACATAATCAGTTTCCTAGATAAGGATAAAATTGATGGGAAGCTAAAATATATACATGGAGGAGAAAAATACCATATAAAGATAAATAGGGAGTAACAAAGTTCATGGTCCTGAGAATGTAAATTATCACACAAATATAAATTAGTGAGTGGTGAAAAGACCATCAATTCATCAGAAATGAATGGAAAAGGATAACATTTTTTTAAGATCCCTTTCTTAAAGTTGAGTGATTCTCATATTATCAAGATAGAGAAAACCAAAACATTTACTTACTCAATTTCTTTTCATTTAAAAAGTAGAATTTAATCATTTTCTTTTTATTTGATGAATTTACCCTTTACCTATTATTTCAGGAAATGAATATTCAAGATGAATTTTTCATGTCTCAAATGCTAAAGATAACTTTTTTTAGATCACAATTTCTATATAATAAAGTTAATTCATGCATCCTTTCTCTAGATCTTTTCCAAATCCAAAATTCTTAGCATATATTATCCAATATGGATAAATATTAATACGATGAAATATTACATTAGTCAATAAGTCCTTAATAGTAACACCTCAATATCAAATTAACCTTAAGAATCCTTCAAAGTATGCCTGACTAAATTAAAATCCCAAAATCTAAAATATTTGATCATATATTTTCTTAATATCAAACTAACTATTATTTATAGAAAATATCAACTACTTATAAGGTTTTATACAAAAAATTTATATACCCTAATCATATACTTTCCAAAATATTCTAATAACTTCCATAAATATCTTGAGTCACCATAAACCCACAATAAAATCATATATTATTTTAAATAATTACATAATCTTCCGTTTTCAAATTATGATTACCATAATCATATAATATTCCCAATACAGTGTAACTAATATTATTCACCTATTCACTAAATCAGTTTTTAGTCCCATGATTATCTATACGATATATTCTACAAAATATACTATATATTTTTTTCTAATTAACCACATTTTCAACGACATCTATGATCATATTAACCCTAATGTTTATCAAAATATTTAAACTGATGTCCATAAAATATAAAATCATTATTCATCAAATAACTTCTTCAATAAATCATATAGTAAACCAAAGGGTTCTATTCCCATAAATGTCTCCCAAAATATCATTTCATGTAGAACTTCCATAATATAAAACGTCAAAATGGGTATCTATGCCTTTAAACTTATGATCAACCTTAGACATATCAACCTAAAACACTTTAGGCTTATCCCATATCACTATGGAAGATCATAGTTTTCAGTAGTAATTGTTCTCTCATTAATAATAATGGTTCACAAATAAAATGTGAATTAACCCAAGAATATCCCCCATGATTTCCATATTCAGGGCACAGTAAGGGCATACCCATCGTGAACCAGAATGATGGACAAGATATATTTTAAAAGATGAATCTATTAAAATACCATATCTACTTATTGTTTCCAAAAAGAGATGTATCTTTAAGAAAACTACATAGTCTCTACCTTACAAAGATATTATCCTATAATTAGATATATACTCAAAGTATGTATAGGGTTATATACCCTAATCTATATTTTCCTAAGTATACTTCCCAAGGATTCTATTAACCATACTATGATACCCATTTTAACATCCTAGAACACCGGTATCATAGAGTTGGTGGTTACTTTATAACATTTTCACCAAATACAAGTGGTCACATCCCAAAGTATTTAATAGTTTAGTAGTATTGATAAGTTAGACACACGATAAAATCCCAAATTATATTTTCAAACATTAATTAAAATGTAATATATTATTTGAGAATATAATTATTTAATATCCTTTAATATCATTCGTAGTACACTTCTTGACGTCCTGAGTAAAAGAAACATAAGAAAGGGGTGAGTTTATATTCTTAGTAAGGGAAAACATGCAATAGAAGCTATCATAAATAAATGAATAATATGGATGAGATAAACAATAATCAAATAAGATATATAAATAATACCATAAAAGGGGAATAAATCAATGGATAAAATAACAACATAAATAATAAAATTATTTAAAATAACCAATTACATGATGATATAATGTATAATTTCATACATTATAATCTTATCGTGAAGGGCATGTTGTAAGACAAAATACATATACAGGTATGGCGTATGCCAAATAACCAAAACAAGTTTTTACCATGAGACCTATCAATGTATCTAGGGGATGTCAAATCATATAACAATAACTTTTTAAATCTAATTCATTCATAATATTAAAGGGGTGTATAAAAATTCAATACTTATTCAACATAAACATTTGTATTAAAAAAAGAATATGAAATATTAATGTTTCCCCAATAAATAAATATACCAGGATCATAAGCCATATAGAGTATTATAGAAGTTGGTATCAAAAGATTATATCCCCAGTAAATCATAATATTCACTAAATAATGTCGATATCAAGGAAAATACTTTAAAATTTATCTATAATATTTCTTGAGGAAAATACCCTTTTTTATTTGGAAATCACTAATTTAAAATCCAAATATTTAAAAAATATTAAGGTAATTTTTTTATTTAAAATGAACCATGGTAAATTTTAAAAGAAAATTAAAATTATTTAGTGTTCATGATTGTGGGAAACCCTATTCATTACGTGTATGTTAAAAAAAAATATTCCATTTTATATTTTTGGTAAAGATTTAAATATACCATTTTATAAAATGATCTTTTTCATTCTAAAACTTTTTTACAAAAATTAAAAAATGGGTTAAAATGACTTGAAAAAATAATTTTATAACCTTAAAAACAATCTTGATAACATTTTAAATAAAATATGGACATGGAAGAAATATATTCTTGATCGAAGAAAAACAAGGTCAGTTTTCCTTAAAAACAATTATGATCTCTTGAGTACTTAAGATAGTAAAATGAAATGAAAACATGTAATTTATATAAGTAAAAATAAGATAGTAAATTATATTTTCTATGATAGAAAGATCAAATAATTCTCGTTGTGGTTACCTAATCATTAACAATCTCGAATAATAATGAGATTGTAAAATAAACCATTACCTCAAGTCTAACTTTCTTAAAAAGTTATATTAACCACCCTTATAATAAATTTAAAATTATTATAATTCAATAAATTAACTATATACATACTAATAATTTCATATATGATCTAATTATAATATTTTAACACCTATTTGTTAATAATTATTTATTAAAATCATAATTTTAGAGTCTTAATGACATCATTTTTCATGTATGATTCAACTTGATAGTTTATGTGATTTAATATTTATCATACTTATATGATATATAGAGTTATAATAATGATATAAATATCTTATATATTCCTTATATAAATATTTATAATCATCCATGAAAGGTATAGATAGAAAAAATGAATTACACCTTTTATGGAAATGGTTGGCTGTATGTATGTATGAATATTGTTTTCACATTTCAATATGTGGAATAAAAGAAATAAAAATAACAATTAATCATAAAATCATAATAATTATGTAATATATGTAATATATATTCATTAAATATATCCTTTTTTACTATGTATGATAATCAGAAACATAATACAAATCACATCGCTTGGGGGAGGATGTAGTCCACACGTACACACGAGTGACATTATCATTTTCTAATGGATTGAAATGAAAGAAGGTAAATGATATAATATATTTATTAAACCATAATTATTTCTTAAATATAAGATATAATCATTATTTTCATCTTATAACTATCCAAGTAAAAAGGTGATGAAAATTAATTACACCACTTTGTGGAAACAATAAACCATACGTACACACAAGAGATGTTACTTTCTATAGGATGAAAAGTGGTAAAAAATGGTTATAAAATTAATATAATATCATATAAATATATTTATAATACTGGATTTATTATTATATGATTATTACATAAAATATATAGGAATTAGAAGAATAAATAACCCGAAAGAGTTCATAAAGATGAATTCCTCTTCTTCGGTAGAATTCCTTTATATCCTTTCATAATGATCCTTGGAATGTATTTTTAAGAATTAAAGAACCACTAATTTGTGTTTATTGAAATTTATAAGATCATTTGAAATGGTGTTTTTATATATTATTATCAATGTGTTGTAAATAAGAGAGGGTAGGGGTGTCCTCTTATAATTTAGGTGAGTGACACCGTTATAATTTCTCAATGTCTTAAAATTTTATTAAGTTAATTTCTTGAAAAAATGGATAAAAAATGAATAATAATATAATATTATAATTTTAAGGTCAAAATAAAACCAACCAATGTTTTTTAGAATGTTTTTAGGTCATTTTATTCATTATATTTTGGTTTAACCCATTCGTTAACCAATTTTAACCTTAATCGCAACAACAATTTCTTCAATATTAAAGGGTTATAATTTTAATGATAAAATAAAAATTGGAAAATAAATGGAAAATGGATGAATATTTATACCCTTTATCATAATAATGTTTATATTTTATTATATTTTATGATTTTTAAATAATTGAATAAAATGGTAATTTTCATAAAAAATCATTAATTATATTTTTTACAGTATTCATATAATTTGTTTTTAAAGACATAAAGATGAAAAAATTAGAATATAAAATCATCTAAAAAATATTATAAATTATTTTTAACTATAAAATTCATGTCACACAATAATTAATCTAGAAAATATTACTTGTGTTGTTTTTAAAATAAATTACTTTGATTTTTCCACTCTTTGTATAATCGCTTTGTCAACATTGTATAAGCATTTAAGGTAATTATATAATCACAAAAAATTATAAATAAATTACTATCATTAAAATAATTTTATTATTATAAAAATAACATTTAATATTAATTCAAGACTTGATTATACCTATGTGAAAATTTAATATATTTTTAAAAGTAAGAGAGTTGCATTTTTTTTCTTAATATGAAATATTATATAGGTCATAATAAAAGATTAAAAAATTGCCAAATTTTATAAATTTAGATGAAAAAATAATAAATATACCCATTAAATACAATATAGGTATGTTTTTTGTTGATTTTGATACCTTATCTCATAGTTTTGACTATGTTTTACCCATTTCACCCTTATTGGGGTGACAATTGTTTTACTGCTTTCACTATTCATAATGGAAGAATATCAAGTTTTACTTATTTAGTAATATTAATTATTTTTATTGAAAATATTAAATTAATTTGAAAAAAATTAAATTTCTATAATTGTTATAAATTTATAATATAATAATCTCATAGAGAGTGATGAAAAACCTTTTTTCATAAAAATGTATTTTTATGTGTAAAAGTATTTTTATACTATGCTCATGTATAATTTTGATAAAAATGTATAAATTGAAAATATTAGAAATGAAAATACTGTTTTCTTTAAAAAAAATTATTTTCACTGTTGACTCAAAAATTAAATTTTTTAAAAAATTACAAATAATTCAAACCAATATAGTTTTGATATCCAGATTACAATTTTTTATTTTATAAAATAAAATTTCTCAAAGTTTTAGAAATTAATTAAATTTCATCGCAAAAAATGCATTTTAAAACAAAAAACTGAGTGAATTTTACCTAATAATTAATCAATAAATTCTTATTGAGTGGAACCATTATATATATATTTCATAATGTGGTTAATCATATTCGTACCCACTAATTCAATGATTATTTTACATTTATCCAATAATATTTTATATTATATTTAATTCCTCTTGAAGATCGGTATTACGTGTTAAGAAAACTATCGAGATTATTATTCCTTTAAGTTAATTTTTGGGATTTTTTTATTATTCTCTAATAGATTCATGATAGTTTGATTAAATATTTGATGAAGAAAATGTATGTGAATGGAGATCCAAGATTAAGGACAAGATAAAAATGAAATCAAAAAATAAAGAACTATGATATAATGTGGTTTAGACAAGTTTAGTCCTACTTCATACCAATAACACCACCATATTAATAGATTTTATTAATTTTAAAAAATAGAATAAGAATTTGAGAAAAAAATCTCAAAGAAGATTAGAAGAATAACCCAAAAGTGTAAAAACATTAAAGAAGAAAATGAGATAGTAAGAACATACATTCTACTAATTGAATAGCTACCCAAAACCTTCAATAAATTTTTTTAAATTCACAATCATATGTGTTACAGATCCTTATAAGTTGTATCAAAAAATCTATATCAAACTCTAGCTATGGGGTCTTTTGTGCACTCTAATAATTAGAACACAACAACACAATCCTTTAGTGGATGATTAAATCTATATTTGGCAATGAACATTTCTTTCTCAAGAACTTTATTACACTATATTGTTTCAAATTAAATGGATGAATAAAATATGACTAAATCACCCTAAAACCATACTTCTAGGAAAAAAATTAAAGCACAAGATATGATGTTTAGGTGTAACAACCTAGGGTAAGGGGATGAGTATGATAAATAGTTTTGAAACAATTCACATCTAAGGGTATCTATGAGAGAAACATGGTAGAATCCTATGAAATGATTAGAGAGAACATGGGATATATTGGGATAATCTTATGAACTATGTCAATATAATAAAACAGCAATGTGAGATTAAATGATATGAAATATGTGAGATTAAAGTTACATATTAAATATGATAAATTAAAAAAATATATGTCTAATTACATCATATAAGGATAAATATCCTAGAAAAGCGACTCATTAAATATGAAACCTAATTCATGTGTCATAAACTCCTATAGTTGGAATGAGCCTGTAAGGGGCGTTGGAACTTAGGTTATCCCCATGTCGCCGCCGCCCCTGTCTCGGATCGGCTCATCTTCCCTCATCTTTGTTGATCGACTGGCTTGTGGAAACTCACTCTCTCGCGGCGTGACCTCGTGGAATTGTCTTCCTCAACATCCTTCATCGGTGTTGGCCTTCCTCTCGCCTCACTCCACCTACACTGGATAGGACTCATTTAGGCGGCATGGTGAAGTACCATTAGTCAGTTTCCATTTTTTGTGCTTGAGGGTTGCATCCTTATCGTCAATGTATGCGCTGGATGGTCTGCTTCGGTCTACAAGTTTTTGGATGGGGGGGACGAGACTTATGTTCTAGTTTGTATTTTTTCTTTCAGAGTCTTCGGTGCTCGGGTGGGCTTCCACATGGCGAGGGGTTCTCAATCTGGACCTTTTTCCATATCTTTTGAGTTTGGATTTGTTTATTTCTGCTCGCGTGGTTGTTTGGTGTGTTGTACGACGGTGGGTTTTTCTCTTCTAGAGATCAGGAGATTCAATGCTTGCTGGTTTTTCATCTCCGCATTTCGGGTTTACGTTTGGGTTCTCTTCCAGTGTTTTTGTGAAGGTTCTATTTGGTCTTCATTTTTTAATATGTTTCCTATTTTGGATGGTTTTGAGATGGCTTATGTGATTTTCTCCGGTGTGTTTTGGTCTGGCGGTGGTGCTACGGCGAAGGCAGAGATGATCAATGAAGCGCATGACTCTCGAGAAATTTCTGTTTGATTAATAGGATTCTGGTTTTGGGTGAATTTGTGGTTGGTTCAATCTTCTGTTTTTGACGTATGGTTCTCTTGATGATGTCCTACAGTTTACGGTGCAAGGTGCAATGTGTCGATAGAGGATGAAGCTTAAGATTTCTTTTATCTTGACAAAGGTTGATTTGGTTTATGTTTCTAAGTATTGATGAGATTTTGTGGCCGGAATTTTGTGTCTTTATTTGTGGAACTGCAGCCTTGGCCCATGAGGATAGGCTTGATGGTCTTGGTTGTGGAGGCATGGTTGTGTTTTATATCTTTGATGTCATTCTGGTTTCCCACATTCTCCTCAAAAGTGCTTTTGAAATAAAAATTTAATTTTCAGCCAACTCTTTTAATTCACCTCTCATGTTAAAATAAACGATTATCAGATCAGATAAGGATAAATGATCAATGTAAGGTAAAATTAACAAATAAAAACCCAATGTATGATTAAAAAAATCGCACATAATAATGAATATAAATATAATGGAAGGTAAATATGAATTCCACATAAGATTTAGAAAACTCGTGTATGAAAAAAAGAACGATCTTGATAAAAAAAATTAATTCAAAGTAAGCTGGTAAATAAAATTTTGAAAATGTGAAGATTTAAAATTCAAATTTAAAACTAACAATAAATTAGTTTCATTTTTAAATTATAAAAAGTATGTTAATTTCAAAAGCTCCCAAGAAAATAATAATCACTCCCTTTTCAAATTAATCCATGAAATTCATGTCCTATAAGAAGGACTCTTGTGAGATATATTTATCTACATGTAGTGTATAAGGTTGGTTGGTATGGAAATATAGGTTTCAAATTTAGGTCTATATGAGTATGGTGATCTTACGATTGGGTTGGATGATTATTAGGTTATTCTAGTTCATGTTTTACTACTTAGGATGGGATGCGCAATGGGTTCTACTCATTATCCGGTGGATATGGTGAGACAATGTGACTATGAGGCCAATGTAGTCTATTACACATAGTGGGGTTAATGACAAGGTGAGTCATTATTGGTTTTATATTTGATGGATGATATGCTAAAATCATTTGAGGGTGGTGAGATGTGATAAAAATGGTGGAAATTATCAAGGTAAGGTGGGTAAGAAGATAAGGTTGGCAGAGATACCCATGCTCATGTATGTGATTGATTTCATATTATATTTCATAAAATAAAAATAAAACAATCAACAAAAACAACATCATAAATAAATACAATGATTACTGTAACAAAAAAAAGAGAAAAATAAAATAAAAAACAATTATAAATTTTTTTGAAATGGTTGATTAACAAGTAAAAAAACAGAAAAAACGACACAAAACATAATAATAATAACTAAACACCATTTAGGGATGGAGAAATAAAAATTCAAATATAATCTTACACTATAAAAATAAGAATACCTTAGTGAGACTCAAACTGAAGACCTGACCGAGACCACCCAGAGATGTAGCCAACAACCATGATCCTTGTGGAAAATAATAATACTAGTAAATAGTGTGGTAAATGGGTCATAAAACCACAATAAATAAAATTTATTAAAGAAAATATGATAGTGGATACAAAAGAAAAAGATATAGATGAGTATACATGTCCCCAAAAAAAATCTTCTTATATAAACACATAAAATCATTAACTGAAGAGTATGACCAAGAAAATAAACACTCTTATATATAGTTCTTAGATAAATAATCATCAAAAATGGTTAATTACAAATAGATATGTGTATTCTTGAAATACATCCCCTCTAGATATTTTATACATTTGATTCAGTTTGTAATAATTATAGTTTTAAGAAATATAGAGAAGTTTTCAAGAATATAGACAACAACCATGGAATCATTATCTATGCTTCGATTTTTCTAAAACGTTTTATTATAATACTATATCACATGTGCAATGGATAATATATATGCTTCATATAAAATAAAATACCTAATAAAATGAGTGGATGAACTTTTAATGAAGCCCTAGATATTCTTAAAGATGGCCATGCACCACAGAAGTCTTTCCACTCCTATATCTACACCACAAAAATTAACCTTGGATCAATTCGTAAAAGGTGGGATCCATTTAACATATTAGAACCAAGTAGGGAGCCTTATAATTTTGGGAACTCCAATAGTTTTTGAAACCATTAACTATATAAGGGTGTTATTTATTTTCAATGTTTTAACCTTTCTAGCCAACTAAAAATTGTTAATGATACTGTCATGGATCATTTTAATGAGTGTAATTTTCTATTAAAATACTAGTTTATTCCTAGAATCATTAATAAAATGAAGTCACACAATAATGGATATTATAAGTATATTATATATCTTTATTCTCACCTGAATCCCATAAAATGTTCTCCATGAAATAGTGTAGGTTATTGGGAATCAGTTATTTCAACTGGAACCTTCCAAAGATGGTCTCCTATATTTTTAAAGAAAATGATAACTTAAGTAAAAGTTGAGGGAAACTATCATTGTTTTAAATAAAGTGATAAAAACCAAAATTTAATTACATACCTATGACTCAAAGTCAATATTCAGCAACAAGCATATTAAATAAAATTTTATAGATGAGAATCACTCTATTAGGTTAAATGTTTTTCTTCCTAATATAATTTATTGATTTTAGTGTTGAATTATCCATGACACACATGTATATATAATTTATCTTTTAATTAAGGTGGACCCTATAAGTAAGAATATATATCTTTAGGTAATTCTCAGAGAATTGATTTTTTTTTTATTTTTTTAATGTGGTGTCAGGAAAGTAAGTAGGCATGATTTCCCACCATTCCAATGAATTTGAGATAGAAATATTAGCAAGACCCTAAGGAATAATACATAAATATAAGATAAAAAATTAATACCATTTAACATTATATAATTTAATTTGGTAGTGCATTGTGGTGATCCACAATTTGTACTTATTTATTTCATGAAAGGAAAATCAAATACATTTCTAAATTATATATCCTTTATGAAACCTATTACCCATCATGAGTTTATTTAGAAGCCTAGATTTTTTGAAGTTTTTTTATTCATCAATTTTACTACTAATAAAGGAAACAAGAAATGATATCTTCATTGAACTCTCTTAGTTATTTTATTCTAATACGACATAAGTCCATAGATTTGACACACTTATTACAAGGCACAATATTGTATATTCTTTTAATTATAGATCCAATATATAAAATTTAATTGTTATACCTGTCAGGCCACTTAATAATACCAAGAGTATATTTATAGATCTAAAAATAATTTACAAATTCAGAAGTAATGATAGAGTTAATGATACATATCTGACCTTTATAATATATTTTTACCCTACCAAGAAGAAATATGTGATGAGATTTTAAAAGACACAACATCCATATATATATCCTTGATTCTATAATAGGATAATTGGACCCCCCAAATATTTAAATATAATTTTTCAATTATTGACCATAAAAAGCGTGATAAATATGATTTTTACTAGAGGGCCCTTAGTAAAGAAGGAAAATGAATTTCTTCTATTTATAACTTGTCATAAAAAATTCTCATAGTTTTTGAATATATCATTTATAATGTGTAAGGGTGTCATCCCATTTATAAAATAGAAGGATTAAATCTATGTAGAATTTTTATATTGGATCATTTAGGTTCTTAACTACCTTAATGAGTGAAAGGAGTTTCGTTGTTGATGCTTTCTACAAGCATTTACTCAATTACTCCTCTACCATACAAAATTAAAGGTCCAAAGGGAACCCATTTCCTTAAAATTTAGAACATTTGAAGTATTCATGTGTATAAACATTCACAAAAATAGATGCACTAGATATTTTAAGGAGGAAATCAATGATTATGAGAAATATTTCTAAGATTCTATACCTCATGGGGATATTCATGATGAATTCCTATCTAAGTGTGTTAAAAGATTTTGAAATCCTCAATTTAACATCTAGGTTACCTTGATTGTTTAATTACAAGGAAGTTCTATACATTCTTATAATGAATATAAACATTAATAGATCGTACTACTAGAAATAAATCCAAATTTATTACTTAAAACCAATGTTTCTAGGAAAATATATGTATTATTACTGGAATATTACCGATAAATGTAAGAATTATGTTACAAAAAAGATGTCTTAATTCCATAATATCATGTAATTTTTTATTTTTAACAATAAAAAAATGAAAAATAGAGTTAATCCTTACTATCCATAATTTAGTAGAGAAGAATCCCCAAATTTCTAAAAGACCTTTTTATGAATAATATCCAAAAAATGAATGAATAATTTACTTGTCAAGCCATTCGGAACAGAAGTTCCATAATCATTTAGAGATTATAGGGCCATGTTTACCCTTTCCTTTGCAGGTAATATAACTATAAACACATTTTTAATTTCCCAACACTATGATTTGATAACTTCAGAATAGAATATTTTAGTACCAATAAGAGTATCCTCCTTGAAAAGATGAGAGGAGTATCTAGAAAGAGCCTAGATAATCTCATCCTCATTGCTGATATTGTTTCAATTAATACTCAAGGAGGATATGTGGACCTAAAAATTTCTCTCCTAATATATAAGATGAAATAATTTTGAGTTACAATCTCCATCCTTTAACTAACTCTGATGATAATATTCATTAAAAAGACTCTACTTTAAAAAAATAAGTTCATTATATTTTCTTTATTTTGTATCTCATTCTGAGTGAGTGTGTCATTGATATTTAAATAACTTTAAAATTTTGGTTTCACATGCTTAAATTTTATGATGTCCTCATTCATATGGAAAAAATTTAACTTCACTCTATGTTTTGAGGGTGAGTTTAGTTCAATTAATTATTAAGGCTTACATCTTACAAGCACTTTTGTGCCTTTCTTATTCTATCCCCATGAGTCAATGTAAAATAATTCATCCATACCAAGATAAACATTATTAAATTTGAATGTAATGGGAGAGGTTCTTATTTCATCAATCTTGATGGAAATGAAAAATGTTGTATGATTTTAGTGAATTATAACATGTTTTTGAAAAGAGACACTAATAATGTTTCCTACCCATCATAGAGAAAAAACCCTATCAATATTTGTATATTTTTCCACATTATTGGTATTCCTAATCCAGGTGAAATTAGAACCGTTGTTAAGAACCAACCTATTTCAACTTTACACGTCACCCAATTAAGCTTGTGATAAGGAATCACGGGAACCTCCCTATATTCTAGAGGATACCAAAAGGAAACAAAGTCATAATTAGATATAGTGGGGAGACAATTTCCTCAGATCCTAGTGTAATTAAAGTTAAAAAATAACCAATAAATATGCACTTTTAAAAAAATTAATGTATATATAAATAAATAACATAAATAGAAATGTGCTATATCAAATGGAATACCTCATAAAAACTCAAATAGACTCTCAATCATATAAAAACTAATCAACCAATAAGAAAATTACATATTCATAATGAAATAAATAAAATAAATAAAATAAAAGGGTTTTATTTCCAAATTGAATCTAAAAAACATTCATGGTCTCCATGATGGTTGAACCATTTAATACTGAACCTCAAACTCCACATGATCGATCTAGATCATTGAAACAACACTAATACTCTACATAATACACTAAGAATACTATAATAAACCTAAAATTATACAAATGGTCTTCCAACATTCCAAGGTGAACATATAAGGGGCGATAAATAAATCTCTATAGGACACACCCAATAGTGGTCCCAACATATTTCATCATAACATTTTCATAAAAGGCATGATATTTTCAACATATTTGATAAATAATAATGGATGGAATAAATGAAAATAAAACCTAAAATAAAATAAAAAGGGTTAAACAAAAAATAAAAATAAGTAACCTCATGTTATAATCTGAAAACCAAGGTGAAACTTTCCCAAATCCAGACAAAGAAACGGGATTTATAACATGTGGCTCACCCAAACACATATCATCTAGAATTTCATCCAGAGAAAGAAGTATAACATTAGGACTAGAACAAATATAAGACCCTAGGATATCATATTAGGTATCTAAATAAATGAAGCATATCTATTAGGATATAGGAACCTAATAGAATAGTCTAGTGATAAGAACCTCTAGGTTGAATCATATAGATAAATTGTTAATTCCTAGAAGTAAATAATAACTTGATATTATAATATTGGTTAACCCAGGTTAACAATTTCTACAAGACATAATCCTGTATCCAAGAGTCCCATGTCCATAGGCCCCTATCCAGGAATTCCATGACCACAAATATCAACCCTATGAAAGATCTCTATGTCCATATCAAATGGGTGCACTCATACTGATCATCCATTAGATCTCTATACTCTCCTTTCGCCAACTAAAAAACCGATGGAGAAGATTATCCAAATAAATATCATTGATAATTCTTAATTAATAAATTTCTTAAAGGTCACCTCCCAAAAATAAATCTTGGGTAAGCAACTTTATCAATGTAGAAACAATAGAACTCATGGGTCTATCAAATCCTGAACCCATCACCCAAAATTTTTGAAACTAGCACTAACTAACTCAGTGTCAACACTTAATGAGGCATCCTCATTGGTCTTATAAACTATGGAAATAATAGGATAACTTTCAGGGGGATATTCTAGAAAATAAATTCTTAGGAAAAGACTATCTAGTAAGAACATGACACCCTATAAGGGGATCCTTTATCAATGAAAACCTTAGGATGATCCCATTTAAGAAACCTCAATCGACCGCTCTGGCACAAAACCTATCCTTGAGCAACACCATTCCCACAAGGGAGTCCAAAGGAAACACTACACCCTCAATTGGAGCATCAAGATCACTATTCCCAAATGGGAACTCCCAATAGATCCATTAGAACTCTCTAAAATCATCTTGAAAACACCCTATGATAACAATCCCAAGACATAAACCCAATCCAAATGCAAAAAAGAATCTAAAAATCATTAAATATGTATAAAAACTCAACTTCTAAAATAACAAACAAGTAGTCCTTACACCCATGGAACATCATATCATCACATCAGAGATACTACTTGATCCCACATGTTGGGAACTATTCAAGGAACCTCAAAAAACATGATTGGAATATTTAATATAAGAAAACCATCAAGATCAGGATGCTCATTCAGGCCTTAAATCTCCCAACCCCACTCTTTGGAGGATTCTAAATTGAAACCTTAAGGAAATCATCTCACTAAATATCACCCAATCCAAAAAACCATCTAGATGGTCTCTTATGTTAAAAAAGTATTCCACCTTCATGATCTATATGGAAAAATTTTCAAAATAGACTACTTGTATGTCCCATTCTACTTAGAGGATAAAACAAGAATATCTCATCCATGGAGAGAGTACCCTGTATATACATTCGATACATGATGTATTCCTCAATAAATTCTCTTTTTTCCATGTATCCTAGCCCAACCTAGTGTGTACATTCTAAAATACATGTCCAACCAACTAGGTTTATGGTCTGTACATTAACTGTGGTTCTTTTCCACGAACTAGGACATGTACCCCACACAAGGTCATACCATATACACCACATTTAATATATCCATGTAATGAACTTTTGCTCTGGACATGTACCCTAAAAGACCATGTTCTATAACATTGGGTGTCTATTAGCTCCCTTGACTACACCCCAAGTCGCTCTATATAGTGTATCCCAAAAATTAACACCATGTGGTATTTATTTTCAACCTAACGTCCATGAAGAAGAACACATGACACGTGTTCTTGAACTATATACCATGTGATCATGAATAGAAAACCCTTATGATCATGCCAAAACCCTTAATTCACCCAAAAACCATCATATCGATCCTCATGGTGTCCCCAAAAACAAAACAAAAAAATTAATACTAAAGAACAATGATAACTTGGGGATTTGGGGAATAAAAAAATAAATTTATATGTTGGTGTTTAAAATTAAAAAGCTTCAATCTTGGATCCACACCACATAACCAATGCAACTTTATCCACTCGAATAACGAAGTCAACAGGAAACCCTCCTCCATCTTCCTCTTTCTATCTCAAATAAAGAAAATAAAGGTGAGATTCCCTCAAGTGTGCATCAGAAGCCAAGGGGAAATGAGGGAACTGAAAATAAAAAAATAGAAAATAAAAAGGAAAAGAAATGGGGGATCAAGATTTACCCTTACACCTGTTACAATGTTATACCTCACCTAAAAACCCCTTTATTTAAAACACAACCATAGTGTCCAAATCTCTATATTATTCTCCATTTAGTTGATATTGCCGAATAAAAAAATGTAAAAAAATATTATTTTATTTGTTAAATATCATTAGGCCATAAAAATTCAATTGACTGAAAATTCCAAAAAAAAGTATATCCTAGGGAAAACACCCCATTTTGGGACCAATAGAGTATTCATAAAAACTATCAGAGATATTGCGATAAGATAAATTACCATTTTCCCTACAAAAGAAGTTCAGTTCAAAAACCCAAATCACCCTCAACACCCCTCTTAAAAAATGAGGCATCTTCCTCATTCCATGATCAACCACACGACCACCCTCCACTAGAGTGTTTATCAAAAACTATAATAACCTAGCCATGATCTCATTGTGACACCTAAAGTAAAAAAATGAGCAAGTCTATGAATACAAGTAATAATAACCTCTCCAAGAAACTATAAAATGAAAATAACTTCCATCACTTATCTTATCAAGCCTAAGGAATCCTCATGCCTAATAATAGAATACCATACTACAAAATAATCTCTTTATGATGGAAGACCCTAGTGGGACCCACCAATTATAATTTCTCCCATTCCCAACCATTCTTCCAAAACATATAATTCACTTGAGCCTCTAATGAGAGACATTGTAGACCCCATGTGGTAGGAGAAACGCCCTCAATAATGGGGTCTTAAGACACCACCCCTGTAACCCAAAACTAAATGATTATAAAAGGCACATCCTTAGGGAAACTTGATCCTGATCTAAACACCACTATGTATTCCTTGACCTTATCAATAAAACATAAGTAGTAGTAGGGAATTCATTACCCTCTTTGACCCACTTGGGTCTCCACACATTTCTCGATGAAGGGACTGTATTTCCATCACCTACAAACATATTTCCAAGTGATCCACATGAACAATAATCATAATAAAAGAATAATAATTTATATTATTAAAATAACAATAAGGAGAAGTATGAGGTAACCCCATATATGTAATTATAGATATATTAAACAACTGAACCTCCATTTTTAGTGGAAACACATACAAGCACTTATATTCCCTGTGATCCTATATGATTAAAATTATTAATGTAAAAAATCAACTTATTAATGATTCAAGATCCCAAAACAATAAAATATAAACCAATAAATCCCAAAATACTAGCGTATCACCCCATGATAGAATCATACAACTATTAAAATGGAAACCAAGAACAAAAATCTCATAACTTTGGTAACTTGTAATTCCTACTAGAAAAGGTGATAATGATGCATAAGTCAAATATCCATCACAAGATCCAAAATGATCATAGTCCTCCAATCACCACCTCTCTAAATAGTAAGAAAAATAAAAAAAATCCTATGATATAATTGTTTCATAAACCAACACATATTGACTTGACCCATCACTCGATCTGGATTATGAAAAGTCCTCAAGTTGACCTCCTCTTATACTAGAGGAAATTCAATAGAGGAAAGGGCCTAATGAGATATAGTGGGAAGATGGTTCTCTTATAATAAAGTGTAATATAAATGGAAAAAATAACTAAGAGACTTCAACATGTGTAAAACTCAGAGTATGTATAAATAAATAACAAAAAAACATTCTAGATAAAATTGAATGCAACATAAATATTAAAACATACCATCATGCATACAAAAAATAATTTACAAATAGGGCTATCATATAAAAAATTAGAATAAAAAAATAAATAAAATACTAGGGATATACTATTAACTATGATAGAAAACCCCAGTATCCACAATGGTAAAACTAACCTAACTCAAACCTCAGACTCCACATGACCGATCCAAATTGATTAGGTAAAATTGGTCCTATGAGAAATCTACTTTGCATCCTATGTAGGTACATGAGGTTAATTATAAATCATAGTAGGAACCCCCAAACAGTGTTCTTAACATCTGATATCATAATATGTGCTTGAAACGTTTCATATGCCTTTCCTAGTCGAGAACTAATAGTAACTGACCTAAAAAATAACAACTAAAATATAAAAAAAATGTTGAAAAAAAAAGAAAATGCTGAAACTATGGTTTTAGTCTAACATTTGAGGTAAATTATCCACCACTTTTTCTTAAGAAATAGAATTTATAAAAGAAGACTCACCCAAACAAATATCATCAAGTGTATCCTCCAGATCAAGAAAGTGCTCCAAATTATATTTCACAGATATACATGAATGGTAGACCCTATGATCAAATTTTAGAAATCTATATTAAAATATTTAATTTACCGAGATATTTAAATCTAACAGAATGATTTGGATTGGTGTTAGTAACATATATGATATTCATCTAGAGGGCCATCCAAGCCTTAAAAGATCTTCAAAATAAGCTAGGATAATATAGGTTACTTGGGAGGTACATGAGCATGGAATGTAATATAGGATCTAAGAGTGCTATTCCCAGATACCCTTTTCGATAAAGCCATGAACATTAATATAAACTAGAAACAAGATATCCATGTTCAACTAGATTGGGTTACTCTTATTTAGATCATTCATTATCTACCGAGACTCGCCTAGAACTAACCAACCAATTGACAAAGGATACCATCCATATCAAAATTTGGGCCAATTACAGGTCCATAAATATCCTAAAGGACTCATCCCATAATAAAACCTAAGAATGTAATTTCATTAATGTACACTCTATATTACTCATGGGCCATCCAACACCTAAAACCATAATCCAAAACTACTAAATGAAGCACCAACCACCTTAGAATAAATAGATCATAAGGAAACCTAAGTGGCCCTTATAACCAAGGAGAGAACATGATATCCTATAAGTGGATCCTATAGAAAATAAACCTCATTCCAAGCCGATACAAGAAGAATAAGAAACCCTATATTGTGTTCCTCAAGAAACCCAAACCACAGGACAATATTATTAAAGAAACCTCGGCCGGACTCTCGACACATAACCTATCATTGATAAATGACACTCATACAAGGGTATACAAAAAAACAAACCCAATAGGGTATCCTTAAGATCCCCACGCCCATAATGGAATCCATAATAGGTCCCTTATAACTAGCTCAAAATAATTTTGATATCATTTGACCGTTCTCATTATACCATGATGTAAACCTATCCCAAAGTCTTCAAATACTCCAAACCTCTAGTGAACTATCTAAGATATTAATCAATCAAATAATGAATTAGTGGCCAAAAAACACATTGACTATCATATGATCTCATCCAAGACAGTACTTTATCCCACCTTCTGGGAACTATTTAAGGAAGATCAAAAAACATTTTTGGCATCCTCAATATGAAACAACTAATAAGCTCATAACCCTCACCCATGCCTCAAATATCACAAACCCACCCTTGGGAGGATTACAAACCAAAACCTCAAGGAAATCATCCCAAAAAAGATCAATCAATCCAAAATTACATCTAAATGACATCTTCATGATAAAAGTATTCAACTATCACGATCTATGTTAAAAAATGATTCGAATAGACCATCTAAAAGTCCCATTATACCACTAGGGTGAAAAATAAATGAAACTCTACCAAGGAGGGAGTACATGACATAAAACTTGGTTAAATGATGTGTACCTCAAGAAATACTCACTAGAAGTGTATCTTGGCATGACATGGAATGCACTTTACATGGTATATGATGTTCCTACCTAGTATATAATGTATAACGCACATGAGGTTCCCAAACATGAACATATCCATGTACCACACATTAGGTTAGTCCATATATTCCACATAGCCACTAGTTGTGTACTTCTCCTAGGCATTTTTCATGTATCGTAGACGACCATGTGACCCTGAACACACCTGAAGTCACTCTACAGAGTGTTTCTTTAAAATAAACATTGTGTATCCTTCATCTCTAACCAAAATCCCTTAAATATAAACACACAAAGTATGTTCTTGAACTATACTCCATGTGATTAGGAACTCAAAAACCTTCTGATAACCCCCAAACCCCTAATTTGATCAAAAAATCATCAGATCGAGCCTCAATGGGTCTTTGACAACCCAAAACAATATTCAAACTAAAAAACTAAAATTCATGGATTTTAGACATAAAAAACAAAAGCCTACGAAAATCATAAAATACTAAACCTTCTATCCTAGATCCACACCACACTACTGTTGTAGCCTGATCTACCTCTAAAAGACAAAGGTAGTGAAAACCCATCCTCACACTCCTTATTTTTCTCTCAAAAAAATTTAGAAAAGAAGATAACTACTCAAGTGTTTATAAGAATCCAATGGGAAGTAGAAAAAAAATAAAATAATAAAGAAATAAAAATTAAAATGGAAATAAAATTAAAAAAATAGAAGAAAAATTGGTCCCAATTCATGATGAAGGGTTTTACCTTGCTAAGGAAAAACACCATTCTGAACCCAAACACTATATCAGAATCACAATTTGATGCTTTTCTCAATATATATCATTGAATGAATGTGTGAAAACAATTAATATTTAATTAATTAAATATTAATATTCCATGAAAATTTTAATGGCATTGAATTACACCAAACCCTGGTCATAGAAAAAACTCTATATTATAGGACTAAAAAAGTGGTCAAAATATTATATATGATCTTATTAGATGATATATTACCATTTACCCCCTAAAACACTTGAGAAAAAAATATTTCTCATGAATTTTCCCAAAATTTTAGGATAGGGTTTGTGAAACCCCAACGATTTGATCTTAGTGAGTGATTATAGATGAATTTACTCATATAATGAAATTCTAAAAAATACACTCCCATTTATTTAGACAGATTTAAAAAAACATTGAAATCCCCAAAAAGGATCTAGTTATGATTTATACCATCATAGATAGTAAGAAATTAATATTAGTTATCCACTACATTAGTGTAATTTTTATTACCATAAATGAAATAAACAATACACTTTATAGAGGAATATACTAGGAACATAAAAATCCACTACTTTCCAACCAAGATAATTGATATGTTTAGGTTCATCTTAATCAACAACCACAAGGTCTCAATATCATTTGATTTGATATTATTTATAAATAAAATTTATCCCAAATAATCCTAATTAATTATTCTATAAATATTTCACAAAATAAAGGGATCTAAAATTCCAGTTATGTCATGTATGTTATCATTAATGAAAATATTTAGGATTTAATAGGTAATTTAATAATTAATCCCAAAATAATCCCAGAATTGTGTTTCATTTTCCAGATGTTTTTATCCTTTGATTAGATTTTGAGTGATTTATATAGACCAAATTCCCCCTCTAATCATTCCCTGATCCCACTCGATGTCTACCATATTATCATCATCCATTTTTTAAAGAAAATAATTAGATTTTTGAATCTCATTATCCCATATTTTTAAATAATTAAATAGTAAAATGAATTTATTATTAGTAATTTTTAGATTAGTTATTACTTGGACCACATTCTTGGGTTTTGAGGATTTGTTTTGGGAAAACATAGTAAAGGAGGAACCCACATTCCCCTAACTATGATGTTTTTCTTTATATTCACCATTATCTTTAGAGTCCATTGATATAGAGGTATCCTTTTTAGCCTCGATGTCATATATTATTGACACATCATGTTCATTTGTATACTTAGTTGTGTTTTCATTACTTTTTAGCATCCCATGGAATGTTCAAAAGGTGGATTATGTTTATTATTTCAAAACCTAAATCATATTTCTTACTCATTATGACAATAGTTTTGATATTAAAAACCAAAAAATCATTTATAATTCTAGGGGTGAGGTTTATTAATTTTATAAACACCAAAATCCCATAACTTATTCATCATGAGTAGTGGATCTTGAAAGTGACTAGCTTTTTAAGCTACTCCATTTTTTTTATTAGTGATCATAATGATTACTTCCTTAAAGATTACATGATTACCAATATTCCATTTATATTTCATTTTTTCAACCTTAACTCTAAATAAGAATGAATTTACATCCCATATTAATTTCTTGAAAAAAAATTCCATCCTAAAATTAACTTTAATGTGCCCAATAATTTTTCAATGAACATTAAATACATTTAAATTTCCATAATTAATCTTCTGATTTTGGGTTTTCTCTAGAGTTGTAACACCAGAGTTACTACTAAAACAACTTTGACCAAAATTTGAGAAAAAATAATACCCCTACCAATATATGTTTACATATCCAATTTTATATAAGCACAAGTAGAAGAGGCCATTTCCCATAGGATTTTAGGATTCCAATATAAATAATTTAGATCTTAAACTCGAATAAAAAGTTGAACATGAGGGTCTCTGACATTGAAGGGATCAAAGTTATTATCCAATTCTGATATTTAAAGAATCCCAAGTATTAGGGATATCTAACCTTGACCACAATTCATTCTCTTTAATTATTCATTTGGGAAAAAAACATGAAAATAACCATGATCGATGTAATTCATTATAATGTTTTAAAAAACCCATATCAAAGAGAATATTATCACAATATAATTAAATTTATTATGGTTCTAACATTTGATAATAATAATCCTAACCAAAATTTAGGATTTAATGAGATCTAACCTCTCATAATTTTCATTATAATTGGAATTGGTGTGTGAAATTGATCTTTTCTTAATTATACATCCTGAAGTGGATTTTTGTAGAGTTGATAAAGATTCATTGACCTTATATAACACCAAAATCTACTCATGAATGAATCCTTATTTATAAAAAAATATAATCTCTTTTATGAATTACAAAATTCAAATAGATATTTGTTCCCTATAGGCTAAGAGACATCTAGAATCAAATTTTCATAATGAGTGTAAAGGCCCAAACCTCCCTAGACCATTACTTTGTCAAAATACAATGTTTGGGGTTTTCTAGAAGGAAATGGTATCTCATTTCAAGAGTTTTACAAAATTAATTTTTTTTTCTATTGGTAGGATGTGTCGGTGACTCAGTGTTGGAAGCCTTGTGTTAGTTGCTCATCATTGGTATCTCAACATCAGTGATTCAGAGTCGATAGCATAGCGTCGATAGATTAACATTGGTGGCTCATTTTGGTAGCTCAGAATCGCTAGGTCAGGGTATTGGTTTGTAAAGGGTGTTTGTAGGTCGGGTGTCGGTAGGTTGGCTTTGATAAGTTAGATTCAGCAGGATGGCACCGGTAGGTCACATCGTTGGCTCAGCATCAGCAGTTCATGTTGGTTACTCATGTCAGTGTTTCATGTCAGCGACTCACCAATTAGTGACTCATTTCCATTTTTTCCTACTTTTTCTAGTCATGCTCCTCTTACATTTTATTTGATGTAATTCTAATTTAAATACTTTTTTGAGTGTTTCTAATGGAGTTTCAAAGGATTTTAATTATATCCTTAATATTATAATGCTCCTGGAACTTTGAAAAAATAAAACCGCATAATATTGATTGTGATCCGAATTTTAATGACTTTTGAAACCATTCTTCCATTGATATAGGATCTAGATCCTCTAATATGAGATCTTATCTTCCCAGTCTGTTTCTATTTCCTCTTCATGTTCCCAGAAACTTTCTTCCGGGAGGATTCGCATCTGTGATGTAGCCATGAAACCTATTTTTCTTAGCGTCTTTCCTACTACTTGTGCAACCCTCTATTTTTAGGACACAGAGGAGTTTTGGATCATCTATTGTTCTATATAGGTATTCTCTTTATCTCTCTTTTGTTTTGTATCATGCGGGGTGGGTGTACTCATTTCCCATTGTGAATATAATTTCACCCAAATTTAAGAAGATAATAGGAAGTGATAAATGAGGCTTTGGAAAGATGATGACGATGGTCACTTTTTTTATACGTTATCCTTGATCCATGTTTTGTTTTTAAGAGTTGTACACCTTCTGAAAATCATATTTGTTAGTGTCCTCTATTTGCGCACCTATATGACTTGTGAATATTTGTTGTTGTTTCATTTTTGAACTACTACTATTTTTAAATTGATTAATGACGTACACCTGGTTAAATATATGGATTCTTCAAAATCAAACTTGTTTTTTTATCACCCATGAATTATCAAAGTGTAAATTAAAGAAATAGGGTTTCTAAATATAAATACGCCCCTCTCTTTGGCATGTATTTTTGTTGTGTATGGTTCTATTCGACCTTTTTTTTCTATCTGGTCATTTGGTGTTGTGGTTGGGAGTGTGGTTCTATGTATGGGGTGGTAAATGTAGTGAAATAGAATTTTAGGCTGTGAGATTAATTTATTTTGTAGTGGATGAACTTGTTATGCAATGGGATTTCATCTGGGAAGTGGTTGGGTAGTGGGGCTACATTTTTGGGTTGTGCTATATTTATTTTACTCGGTGTGCTGGGTGTGGTGTTTTTATGTAGCAGGGATGTCGAGTGTGATTCTGATGTGGTGTGTTTGGGGTTTTATTATTGAGGGGAAGGACATAGAGACATTACTTTGAAGAATGATGATGGAATTGGTCATAAGGGTGTTCATGAAATTAGAGTATATAGTGGGTTGTTTTAAATTGGTCCTTATTCTTGGTGTGTTATGGTTAACTATGTGGCTGTTTCCTATGCTATGTTTCGTAGTTTCTTGGGTAGGCATGGAATAAATGGATGGGTAGTTAAATAAATAATGACAGTTGGTTAAATGGATTGGATGGGGGTTGTGAATTGGGTTTACAACTGTCTGTGTAGTTGTGCATTTAGAGGTATCAAAAAAGGAAGTTTTTTTGTGGGTAGTTGTTGTTTTGAAAACCCATAGGTTGGGTTGAGTGTTTGGTACCTATATATATACATGTAGTTCCTTGTGTTTTCTATATGCACCCCACCAGTGTTTAGCAGTATGTGATGAACACCCCCAATGTTATAGGGGAGGGTATACTTTCCCAACATCTCATTGGAAGGATGGATGGATTGTTATTTGATATTCTCTACTCCCTCTTCAAGGCATTTATAGTCCAATAATTTTTGGGTAGGTTTTGGAGTAGTAGTGAAGCTCAAGTGTCTGTGGGAAAGGTGTGTTTCCTAGGTGTCTTTGGGAGGAGATATGTTGTACTTTCTTGGGTGCCTTTGGGACAAGATTGTGGTTTTTTTGCCCATGTGTCTCCAGACAAGATGTGATGTGGTATGTGGCCTAGTAGCGTGTAGGAAGGTTGTGACAGTGGGGCTTGTGGAAGAGCATGGTAGCATCAAGACATTCACCATTAGGGGTGAACAGTTAACTTGTTAGAAGTGGTGCAGGGTATCCAAATATCGATGTGCTTATATTATTACCTTACTTGAATTATGTTATTTGGTGAGTGCGCCTTGGTGACATTGGGGTGGATAGTATTCCTTGTTAGGTGATTCAGAGGTTCTTTTGTTTTATCACAGGGGCATTAATATGTTTCACCCAATTGTGCATGAGTGACTTTGGATTTTACTAATGAGTATTCTTGTATGATCACCATATGTATATAAAACTATTTTTAGGATTATAAGAAGATTATGTAGACCGTGCGGGAACATACCAGCTCGAGCTTTGGGATAATTGATGATTCAATTTGTTCTTTCAATATTTAATTTACAATTTTTTCATTTTATTTCTATTAGTTTTAATTTAAACATGCTTGTGGGATGAATTTTTGATTTTTTTTATATATAGGTCTTGGAGTTATCTTGAGGTTGATACATCTTATCTCCCGATCGTGGTTACTAAAAAAGTGTAATGACTCCCATTTTTGTGAGATTTTTTATACCCTTAGTGTTGATCTCCACCATGGGGCCTACGAGAGTCAAGAATCATAGTTCATTATCTCTTTTTCATCTTGAAGAAGGAAGGTCATGACACATTTTCATACCTTCCCTAATATTGATGAAGGGGGTCATGACAGAATCCTATCATAGATAAGTTCATAGATATGATGGATTTCGGAGTTAGGCATAATGAGGACAACAAGGGATGGTAGATAAATAATGTTTGGTGATCATGGTGCATGACATAGGCCATGGAAGACTAGCTAGGACATGGTATTTAAGGCCCCCCTAGTGATCCGATGCAAAGAATCTGAGCCTACCGAACGACCACATGACGCTACACCATTTGTAGGTTATAGACCATAGGTAAATTATATGTATCATAATGAATTTTTTTCTTGTTTATCTTGAGAGTTTTTTGGAAATTAAAATAAACAATGAGTTAAAATTAACCTTAAATAAAATTCCACCGTACTTGGGATTATAATTTACTTGAATACCTTTCAACTATGGAACACATACTTCATCCATGAGTGGCTTGGGAAGTTGAGGCTTAGCAGGAGAATATGACCGATCAACGGAGGATTGATTATGTAGAGAAGGATGACCAATGGAAGAAGAAACTCCATTTATTCTAGAGACAAACTCTGGTGAAGTATGAAGGCACCATTTTGGACAAGATGATAGGGAGATGGATCAAGGAGCTTGAGATATCTTTCATCCTGATATAGTCTTTGAGAGAGTTCTGGGTTTCACTGAAAGTTAGTCAAATGTGGGGAGCTATGCATTACTAGTGGATGTTGTATCTAAAGGAGGGGAGGGAGACTAATTTTCTGTGGGTCAATTTAGCGAAGGAGTTCTGGGTGGAATTCATTTCTTTGAACATGAAGGCGGAGAATCAGTAGAAGATACTCTCCCTCCAGTAGAGGGGTATGTTAGTATGGGAGATGGGGATAAATTTCCAGGATTTCTTTCACTTTGATTCAAATATTTTTTCAGATGAGGAGTCTCAATAGGGACGCTTATAGGAGTTACTTCATCCCTCTCTCTTGTTTGAAATTACTCCCTTGACATTTCTGACATACCTAGAGGTACATAAAAAGGTATATATAGTTAATAGAATTATCTCATGAGGAGGTCTACTATGAGGGAGGATCCAGCAGGTTTATTCAAAGAGGAAGGCTACCAACAGTACGTCTCAGGCACAAGGGCCTCTGAGGTTTTGGTCAATGGGGATTCGACTTCAGTAGTTTCAGTTTCGACCTTCTAGTCCTCATTATTTCTCTATAGGATTTAAATCAATATTTTTATCTTGTGGAGTCCATGAAAACCTTCAGAGTCAGTGCCCAATGACCATTTGAGATTAGTATAGTAGATGTGTCCGGGTTCAGTGCCCGCCTCAGCAGGAGTTGTCGATTAGGCTATTTCAACAGTTGGGATAGTAGGATCCTTCTCCCTCAAGGGGATACGAAGTAGGTATAGGATATCCTCAGTGTGTTCCTCAGGGACCTCAATACGGATATGGTTGAAGATGTGGTTGATGGGAGAGGGGTAGAGAAGGTGGGTGTGGTTAGTTGCATGACACAGAGGCAACAATTCTTGTGGGGATCGAGATCATTTGAGGCATGATCAGTGTTTTTAGTACTCTTTCTTGTGCTTTTATTTGATTCAAGATCTTCAAACTCCTCTATTGCACACGGTATATTCCATGCTCTGGGACTAAACATACACAGACTTTATATTCCCTTGGTGTTGAGATCATCAATCGAAGGTCAGACCATCTTGTTTGATGTCTTCAAGGGATGTAGACTGATAATAGAACCACATTAGTCATGTTGTGATCTTTTCCTTTTTTAGATGCAACCATACATTGTCATCCTTGGTAGTAACTAGTTTTACTCTGTGCATGCTATTATTGACTACTTCAAGATAAGGGTCACATTTTCAAACATAGATGGCCAGCGTGTGGCTTTTTTTGTAGAGTGGGGTTGTTAGGTGGGTAGTCACCATATAGAGTCCCTCCTTTACTTATTGGATGAGCTATTAGTGTAATCAATGGATGCTGAGATAGTGGTGGTTTTGAGAGTTTTCATTGAATTCTTGGATTTTTTTCCCAAGGGGGTTTTCACTCTACCTCCTCGACATAACATTGAGTTTGGGATATAATTACCACCCGGTGCCACTCTGATTTCGATAACTCCTTATTGGATGGAACCTTCTTAGTTGATAGAGTTATAGATTCATATCAATGATCTAATGAATATGGTCTTTATCTGACTCAGTGTGTCACTATGGGGTTCTCCGGTCTTGTTTTAAAAATTGTCACATAGTGCTCTGAGGCTATGCATAGATTACCATGGATTGAATCAGGTAATATTCAAGAACCGTTACACTCTCCCAAGGATAGACAATATTTTTGACCAGATGAAGAGAGTATATTGGTTCTCTAAGATCGATATGTGGTCTGGGTATCACCAGTTAAGGGTGAAGGAGGGTAACATTATAAAGATAGCTTTCATATGCAGGTATGGGAAATTTGAGTAAGTGGTTATGTCGTTTAGTGTTACGAACACACCAGCCATGTTCTTGGGACTTATGAACTCCATCTTTCATGAGTTTCTAGACTTGTTCATCTTCATATTCAACAATGACGTCCTAATCTACTCTATGATAGAGGAGGATCACATCAAGCATATCAAGACTATCTTGGAGGTTCTTCGACACCACCGTCTATAAGGTAAGTTATCCAAGTGCATGCTGTAAACACGAGAGGTGCACTTCTTTTGGCACATGGTGTCTAAGAAAGGTGTTTCAATGGACCTATCAAAGGTCATGGTAGTTTCTTCTTGGGTAGCACCTGAGAATGTGGTGGAAGTTCATATATTTCTCGGCCTGGAGGGTTATTACCATATATTGTTACCTAATTTCTCTTGAGTTTCATATTTATTGATAGATTTGATCAGCAAAGGATAGCCATTGCATGGAGTGAGAATTGTATGGAAACATTTGTCTATCTGAAGGTGAAGTTGGTTAGTGATCCAGTGCGTTGGTTACTAGAGGAAGGGGTGTTGTTTGAGGTGTTATGTGATTCTTCCAGTCTAGGATTAGGGTGTGTGATGATTCATCAATGATAAGTGATATCTTATGGGTCTAGGTAGTTGCGTCTCCATGAATATAACTATAACACACATAATATGAAGCTTTTAGAGGCCATGTTTTCACTAAATTTGTGGATACATTACCACATTGGGGTGACCCTTGTGGTCTTTATGGATCACAATATATTGAGGACATATTTTCCCACCAAGACCTGAACTTGCGGTAGCAGAGGTGGATGGATATTTGTAGGATTAGGCTTTTGATATCTCTTACACCTTAGGAAAGGGGAATGTTATAGCCAATTTCTTGAGTAGGAAGTTGCAAAGAGAGGCGGTTCAAGAATATAAAGATGTTTGAAAGGCATTGGAGGAGTTGGATACCTCGCACCTAGATACATGGATGGATAGTGGAAGAGGATATTTTTCAGATGATAGTAAAATATTCTCTAAATTGGAATGTGTAAGAGTCTCAGTGGAATGAATCATAGGCTAAGTGACACGTGATCATGTTGACCGGGGTGGTGCTCCAAAGGTATGGTTAGAGGATGGTCTGAATCGGATGTTGTTCCATGGGAAGATGTTTTTCATAGTGGAGATGCTTGAGGGGGTTCTCTATATGTTCCAGAGATCAACCCTGGAAGTACACCCAGATGTTTCCAAGATGTACTAAGGAATGAGGGAATAGTTTTGGTGGCCCGAGATGAAGATGGAAGCGGCATGGTTTGTGGAAAAGCTATTAGTGTGTGAGTAGGTTACGGATTGGCACCATGTTCCAAGCGGTTTTTAGAATCCTTGAGATGTCCCCAAGTCTAAATGGGATGAAATGTCAATGGATATAATCGCATTAGTTCCCAGGTCCTAGGGAGGCTGCAATGCTATCTAGATAGTGGTAGACCAACTGACGAAATCGATTCACTTCCTAGAGATCAAGTAGTCAAGTGTAGTGGATTCTTTGGCAAAGAGGTTTTGGATAAGGTGTTGCATATACATGAGGTTACAAGGTCTATCATCTCAGATTGGGACGTGTGGTTTACCTCATGATTTTGGAGGTGATGACAACATGATTTTGGAAGTCAGTTATGCCTTAACACTACTTTCCACCCCTCAGATGGATGAGAAGATGGAGAATACCATCCAGACGTTTAAGGATATGATTACGACATGTGTTATAGTCATATAAGGTTCATAGATATGACATTTTACCTTGGCATAGTTTTCCTACAATAATAGATATCACTTTTAAATTGTTATGGATCTATTAGAGGCTTTGTATGGGAGACTGTGTCATTCAAATTTGCGTTAGATTAAATATGGGGATGCAGTTATTCTTGGACCAGGTATAGTTTAGTGGATGAAAGAGATGTTTTGGATCATTTGTGAGAGGATGAAGGTGGCACAAGACCAGAATAAGTTGTATGCCAATTGTAGGATAAGGCCCTTAGAGTATGAGGTTGGGGACCATGTGTTCTTAATGGTTTCCTATCGACATGAGAAGTATATTTTCAATAGATGGATAAAACTTTATCCTAGGTTTATTGGACCTTTCAACGTTTTGGGGAATGTTGGTGAGTTGACCTATCAGTTGGCATTGTGACTATAGTTATAGAGGATCCACAACATCTTTCTTGTCACCAAACTTATTTGGTATCTTCATGATGACTCTCAGGTCATTGACTTGATAGAGTTAGATATAGAGGATGAAGTGGCATTAGTGGAGTAGCTAGTAGAGATCCAGAATCATTGGGAGAAGGTGTTGTGTTGATGGATGATTCTTTTTTTGTTGTTGTGGAGGTATGGTGGTCTAGAGGAGAGTACTCGGGAAAGGGATATGTTGATGAGTTCCCAGTACCTAGATTTTTTTTAGTTTTACTTATGTGAATTTCTTATGATATAGTGCTTGAACCTTATTTTCTATGAGATAATTTATTTCTTTATTAGATAATGTGTGATGTAGTCATGTTATATAGAAAGGATGGAGGACCTAATTCCTCATAGATACACATTAACTGAGATGTGATTCAACTTGTGCGGGCAATTCAGTGCTTCCCAGAGTGGATAGTATCTTGAAATGGAGGAAGGAATTCCTTAATTAGTGTGTCTGGATAGTTTTTGCTGGTGTGGGGTATCATGGGAAGGTTTGGGTTAGTAGAAGTGGGAGGAGGTGTTCTTGTATGTAGAGGTTTTAGTCCAAATTTAGAACTACACAGGGTGGTTTATCACAAAGAGGTATCTTGCGGGGTGGTTGTTCGGACCCCTCTTTATTTTGGGTTTGGTTATGAATTATCAATGGTGAGAATAGTTTGAGAGGTACATGATGTAATTTCCTAGACCTACTAGGTCCATTACTTTGTCAAAATCCAATGTTTTGTGTCATCTAGGAGGCAACGATAGCTCATTTCAAGAGTTTCCAAAATTCTAGTTTTTTCATCAGTATGACACATCAGTGACTTAGTGTCGGTAGCTTAGCATTGGTTGCTCAGTGTCAGTAGATCTACTTTAGTGACTCAACATCAGTAGCTCAGTGTTGGTAGCTCAGCGTCAGTAGCTCGACGTTGGTAGATCTGTGTCAGTGCCTCTATGTTGGTAGCTCAATGTCGGTAGGTCAGGGTTATCAATAGGTCAGGCATCGGTAGTTTGGCGTCGGTAGGATAGTATTGATGAGTGAGGTGTTGGTAGGTCAGATCGATGGCTCATTGTCAGTAGATCGTATTAGTAAATCACATTAGTGAATCGCTTTTGGTGACTCACATCGGTGGTTCATGTCGGTGACTCACCCATCAGTGACTCATTTCTAGATTTTCCCAGTTTTTCTAGTCTCACCCATCTGAAATTTTATTTGATGTAAATCAAGTTTAAAACCTTGTTTGAGCATTTTTAAGATAATTTCAAAGGATATTAATTATATCATTAATATCATACTGCTTACAAAACATTGAAATAGTCAAACTATATAATATTGATTCTGATTTGACTTTTAATTACTTTTGAAATAGTTATTCCATAGATACAAGATATGGTTCTTCTAAGATGAGATCCTCTCTTCCCAGGATTTTTCCTTTTTCTCTTCATTCACCCAAAACCTTTCTTCCCTAAGGAGTCACATTTGTGTTGTTGTCATGGATCCAATTTTTGTTGGAGTCTTTCCTACTACTTGCATGACCCTATATTTTTAGTGTAAGGAGGAGTTGTGGATAATATTTTGTTCCATTTAGGGATTCCCTTAGTCCCTATTTTATTTTTGTATCATGTGGGGTGGGTGTACTCATGTCCCCTTATGGATAAAGATGGCCCCAAATTTAACAAACATAATAAGAAGTGATAAATTAGGGGTTTTAAATATGTTGATGATGATCAATTAGTTTAATATGTTATCCTTGATCCATGTTGTGTTTGGTAAGGGTTGTATGCCTTCTGAAAATCATGGTTGTTGGTGGCCTATCTTTACACACCTGTATGGTTTGTGAATATTTGTTGTTGTTTCCTGGTTGAATGGTTGAAATTAAAAAATTTATTAACGATATACACCCATCTAAATATATGGATGAATTAGGATCAAAATTGTTTTGTGGTAACCAATGACTTATCAAAGTGTAAATTAAAGAATGGGGGATTCTAAATCAGTATATTCATTTCTATTTATTGTGGATATGTGATGTGTATGGTTCTGTTTGACCTTTTGTTTTGTGATGGTAGTGTGGTGTTGTGGTTGGGAGTGTGGGTGTGCGTATGTGTTGGTACAAGTAATGAAATGGAATCTCAGGTTAAGATATTGGTTGATTGTGGAATGGATGAACTTGTTATGTAATGGGATTGCATCTGAGAAGTGGTTTGGCAATAAAGATTTATTTTTGGGTTCTGTTTTGTTTATATTACTGGGTGTGCTATGTGTGGTGTTATTATGTTGTGGGGATGAAGAGTGTGGTTGTGGTGAGGTGTGTTGGGGTTTTCTTATTGAGAAGAAGGATACAGAGACATTAATTTGAAGAATGGTGATGTAAGTAGTTATATGGGTGTCTAGGAAAGGGGAGTGTGAAGTGGGTTGTTTTACCATGGTTCTTCTTCTTGGTGTGTTATGGTTGACTATGTGGATTTTTTTATTCTATGTTTGGTACTTTCCCATGTAGGGATTATATAACTAGATGGGTTGTTAAATAAATAATAATAGTTGGTTAAATGGATTGGATGGGGGTTGTGAATTGTGTTTATGTACATTTGTGTGGTTGTACATTTAGAGGTAGATGAAATGGTAGTTTTGTGTGGGATGGTAATTGTCTTGAAAAAACATAGTTTGGGATGAGTGTTTGGTACCTATGTATATACATGTAGTTCCTTGTGTTTTCAATACTCACCCCACTCGTGCTGAGCACTACGTTACGAACACCCCCAAAGTTATGGGGAAGGGTTTTTTTCCAACATATTAGTGAGAGGATTAATGTATGTTTACTTGATATTAAATTCTCCCTCTTCTAGCCTTTTGTAGCCCATGACTCTTTGGAAATGTTGTGGTGTGGTTGTGAGGCCCATGTCACTCCGAGAGAGGTGTGATTCTTTGGTGTCTTTAGGATAAGAGATGTTGTACTTTCCCAAGTGTATTTGGGAAGAGTTTGTGGTTTTGCGGCCTATGTTTCTTTGGGTGGGATGTGATGTGGTATGAGGTCCAAGTGTGTGTGGGTAGGTTGTGACAGTAGGTCTTGTGGAAGAGTGTGGTAGCATCAGGATGTTCGCCATTTGGAAAGAAGAGTTAATGAGTGGGAAGTGGTGTAGGGTACCAAAATATTAATGTGATGATATTATTACCTTAATTTATTTATGTTATTTGGTGAGTGTTACTTGGTGAGGTTGGAGTGGTTAGTATTCCTTATAAGGTGTTTTTTAGGTTCTGTTGCTTTCTCATAGGGGAATTAGTAAGTTTCCCCCACTTGTAAAGGATTGAATTTTTATTTTCCTACAAAGTATACTTGTGTGATCACCCTATATATATAAAAATTATTATAGGTTTCCAGTTAGATTACATGGACCATACTAGACCTTACTAGATCTGGTGTGTTGATAGTTTCTGTGTCGCAGCTTAGCTTTGTTCTTTCAGTATTTACTTTGGAGTTTTCCTCATTGAATTTCAAGAAATTTTACTTTAAACATCAATGTTGGATGGATTTTGGATTTATTTATATATATGTATTTAATTTTTCTTAAGTTTGATACATCTTTTTTCTTCATCTTGGTTACTATAAAAAGGGTAATGCGTCCAATTTTTGTGTGATTGTTTCGCACCCTTGGTGCTAGTCATCACCTTGGGGCCTACTGGAGGCTGGACTGGGAGGTCATTATCTCTTTTTCATCTTGAAGAAGGAAGCTCAAAGAAAATTTCCATCCCTTCCCTGATCTTGATGATGGAGGGTTGTGATAATGAGATATATCAAGAAGTCTAGGATTTCCTAGTTAAAATATGTCCTTTGAATCCACCCCTATTCTGAGAGTAAATGATAATAATATTAATAATAATATACATAATATTAAAAAACATTATCAGTGGATTACAAAAAAGGAAACACCCACAACACACCCATAAGGGAGCCAATTGGATTGAGTTACACCCCCTAGGAGTTCACCAATTTTCCACATGAACAAAATTATTTTTTCTTGGAAAACCTAAAATGTATTATAGGACAACTATTTTATAACTATTTTCCATCACTTTATTTTTAAGAACTTCCCATGCATAAGTAGTTTTTTTACCCTAATGTATTCTCATGCATGCATCACAAAAACATTGGGGGGTGAATCACTATGGGGAAATTTTTACCAATTTATGTTTTCTCAAACCTATATACATGTTAGGATGGATGAATATCCTATATCTTGATTTAATTCATTAAATATATTTTATTCATTTTTATGAAAAAACTTTTTATGGTTGAGTAAGAATTTGAATAGTTAATAACCATTTCAAGGTTGTTAATCTACATATGACATGACAATATCATTAAAATTATTTTTAAAATGTTAGAGATGTAAACAAATGAAAAATACAATCATTGGAAAATTTCATCTATTTTAGTTTATCTTTTATGATATCTTTGAAGTAAAAAACTATCTTTTCCCATGTATTCATGAGTTCATCAAACTAATCCTCCCCTAATTAAATGAACATGTCAAAATGAGGTCATGTTTAGTGATCCATGACATATTTCATCATTGGTGTCAAAACATAGTTTTAATTTTTTGTATAATATTTTTATCCTTCATTAAAGAAATTAATTTTTAAAATGTATCCATAATATCTTCCTTGGAATAAATAATAAGGTCTAATTTAGTTTTATATTTACTTACATCATAATTTTTATTTATTTTGGCCCCTATATTACTAATATAAGGACTGATACAAAGAGTGTCACCATCTACCATTGATACATGTATTAATGTTAATATATCATTGAAGTCCTCATGTTTAGATGTTTGGGGATTAGTTCTTTACTTATGGTCCCCTCTCCAGCTTTTCCTCCTCCACCCTTGTTAATTCCACTTCATAAATTGGTTATTGAATACTTTTTAATTTTATCATATATACCAATTTATTGAAATATCTATTACATGTATTTTATCCTAGGTTATTCATTGATGATCTAGTGAGGATTGGTTTGGGGGTATTTTAATAATCCTTCATATTTATAGTTTTCTTAACATTATTAATAGGATATAATCTAGGATCTAATCAAACCATTTTAATGTTTATTTCACATGAATGGAAGTTTTTCGTAATGTGATGATCCAATTCACAATCACATTAGTCCTATATAGAATGTTCTTCCCCTTGATGATCCATAGTAGAACTTGTGGGTCATTATGTATTACACTGCACTTTTTTCTTATCCAGTGTATCTTTTTCTACAATTTTCATCTTCTTCCTATTATAAAATTCTATTTTCATTCCCCAGACCCTTCATTACACATTCCATCCCCACAAAAGTTGAAAAATATATTTTTTATTTACTTATAAATATATTTTGTGTACATAAATATTAGAAATTGAGTATGGATTAAGACCCTTCATTAGATCATTAAAACAGAGACCCAAATTATAAACATTAGTTTCAGATCCATGAGCTTCATAGACCGTCATATGATTAGAGTCTATAACAAGACACGCCACATCCATAAAAGGATTCTAAAAATCTATACTATCCTTAGGAACCATGGGAGGAAATAAATTCCTTGATTCTTTCACATCAGTTATATACACTAAAGGGGTGGTCCTCACAACATGAGTATAAGTTGAAACACCAGCTGATTGAAAAGGAAGATAGTACTAGTTATAGAATTACCATTTCGAGATGCAGTAATGTAAGCCTTATAGAGCCTATTGAACTTGTAACATGAGTTTTAGAGAGTTTTAATCAACATCTCCTTCTTCACTGGGTAATGATAAACCTACTAAATATGTCCCAATAAGTTTTTGGATAAGAATTAGATTCACCATGACTCAAAATTCACTATCTAAAGGCATCTGAAATATTCCAAAACCGAGATCCACATATATTTAACTGGGGTCTTGGATACATACACTTACAGAAATATATAGGGATCTATTGGGTGATATAGAGAATTTGTTCTATTATCAAAATCATGGAATCTACCTACCAAATTTCCTAGAATTTGAAGAATTGAGGGATTTTTAAAAGGGATGGGAGATACCAAATCATATCCAAATTTCTATAGATGGAAGATCCTTCTTAATTTGGAAACCATAGTCCCATATAGACATTGAAAACAAAATTCCATCAACAAGATACTAGAATTTGGAAAAATAGAATGCAAGGTCATCTTTTATCACACTGATAATGAGAAAATATTGAGCATCCAATAACTCAACCAAAACATAGTCCTAAAATTAATACGAAATTTTGATGAATCCATAAAAATAATAGATCTATGGGTGTCTCTATCTGAATTAGTAAACCAAACAAATACCATAAAGGGACAATACCTCATTGAATATTATAAGCTATAGAGGTTGTTTCAAAGACCCTAAATGAATATAAGGAAATGTAGTGTTAATAGATATGTGGGGAAAGTTTGGCAGAAAAGTGAGGTTGGTAGAGGGGGAGATGGTCATATGATATTCTAATAAAGAACCTCACCCCCTGTGAGGGTGGGGGTCAGAAAGAGTATCCATCACCGCACACTTTGGACTTACCATTGTGAGATAATGAGTGAAGTGGAAATGAGATATATTAATAATATTTCTATATCTTTATTAACATACACATATCACATGTAATCAAATAAGAAATAATTAAACACATTATATTTTTATAGGGATTACCTCTAATGTGTATGAGTATTTCCTTTCTATAATTGATAAAGTATTATTAAAAATATACCAATAATATCATAAAGTTATTAAAATACATGGTAATGTATAATCTTTAACCTAATGAATGTCCCTTGATAGACATCTGCTAATAGTTGTACATGATTCCACCTATTTACAACTGTTATGAAAAAAAAGTTCAATTGTTTACTTTATTCTCGATGATATTGTTATATAAATAAAAATATATTTTTTTTTAATTATGAGAGTTCAAAAATAGCCTTTAATGTACTTAGAAATTCATTAAATATAAATTCTATCAATTAAATCTTTCCTATGTGCCATTAGTTCTTTAAAATAAGTATATGAACTAACTCATATTTTAATGCATACATTAAATAATAGTTCCACAACATATTATTTTTCTCAATAACTTGATTTTATAATTTATTTTATATATTAAATTAATACAACGACTTATAAAATCATATCTTCAAATATCACATTTAATGTTCATAAATATCTCTAGAATTTTTGAGTTTTTATTTTTGATAAAACGATATATATAAAAAATCACCGTTGACCTGAATATTTGGATGCCAATTCCAAGATCAATGATAATTTATGGCATTTCACGGTTGGAATGTCAATATATATAATCAATTAAACTATATCATTACATATAGACCATATGACCCAATAACTTGAGATAATGATCAGATGCTAAATGGCATTTGAATGTGTTGAGATTTACTCATGATAACGATGTTGAACGGAAGTCCTTAAGAGAGCCAAAAAAAATTATCTATAATGTATATAAAAATGTTCCATAAGAAGGCTACCTAAGATCCATTTAGGAAAACATGGAGTCTGGTTTTTTATACATTGAAATATGAAACATTTATATTTAGATTCTAGTGGGATACCTCACTATTGAATAATATGATGTGTTGGTTATGATCCTTTATTGAAGTGTCACAATAAGAAACTATTCTTCTAATTATCCTGAAATTTAATAAAGTATTAACCAATCACACTTCATCATGTGTTTCATTCCTTACACTATGAATGGCACTAGTACTGAAAGAACTGATCGTTCAATTTCTAAGCCCAATGGGGTAATTTTCAAATGAATGTAATATGTTAGTGAACTCATTTTTGTATATTTAATCAATGATAACCATAGAGAATGATTTATATTAACAAAATTTTCTTAAATATAGGATAATTTCATGATAATTTGGGAAGAAAGGGGGACTTCTAGCCTATTCTTCCATCCAAAAAATACCACCCCTTAACAAATGATCCATAGAGAATAATATAAAAAGAGTGAAAGGAAGGTAACATGAATCCTCCAATGCAGGGAAGATATACAACCCAACCCTATAGAAAATATATTTATATCCATCATATACTTATCATAAAAACCTACCTCTGATATAAAATTTTAATAAAGTCCCAAACTATCTTCACCTAAAAGGATTGTATATAGTCAATAAAACTCCAAAGGTTTATCCCCCCACATCAAATGAATAATCTATATTTTATATAAACAGATTAAAATTTTAAATATGAAATAACCCTTTGGTCCATGTACCCCTAATGAATTCATTAATAAAATACATTTTATAGAAACTTAACCACATTTTAATAAGTTTCAATATCTTTTTAGCTATTTTAGAGAAACAAACTACTTTGGATAATATTCAACTTTAGAACACTATATTTTATAATATGTTAATAAATCCTTATATTCCTTGATTAAATATTATTTTATATTAAGATTAACAAATATGTTATCCATAAAGAATACGTAATAAACTTCTACTATTCCAAAAAAAACATGGAAGTAACTCACTCTACCCCATAACTAACTCTAGTACTTATTCATGAAAATCTTTTGGTTTATCCTTATGCACGATTATGATATAACTATATATTCTTATAAAACTTCACACCCTTGAATTCTCACATAGAAATATTCAAAACTAATTTAAAAATACACTAGGTTTCATCATTCTAATTTATAAAGTCCCTCACACATTTTATTTACTTCTGTTATATTTTATTCTTCACTCAACCACTGTGAAACCTATTCTTAGAAATATACCATTAAAATCTCCACAATAAAAATATACTAACATTAAGTATCAATCATTGCTAAAATATTTATTCCACTCTAATTTAATATCATAAAACATCATACTGTCACTAAAAATTATATTATTAAATTTCATTATTGGCTATATTCTTTATTATCTATACATTATATAGTAGCTCAACAATCATTAGTCTACACAAACTCAATATATTGAATATCAAAAAATAACAATAATAGAAAAATTATATCCATCGTAAATATTGAAAATATAAAACATATATTTACAATAAATATAACACTAAAAAATAATGAAATATTTGGACTAACAATGCACACTTTGAATTTTTTATAAATATCAATTCAAAATTCAAAATAAATACTTTCTTCCTTATTTATTTTTCAATAAATATTATCTTCATTCAATAATATTAAAATACTTAATTACCATAATTAAACTAAATAAAAATAAAATTTCCATTGTGTTATCAATTAACCAAATTTATGTATAGTGGATATGGTTCGATGTAAAAAAAATTTGATTATTCAATATAAGAATTATATCCCTAATAACAATGTACTTATCATTTACTTTTCTTATTTTCTTCATAATTTTTTTTAAAAACCAATGTCTCCTTGTTTAATTAGAAATTGATTCATTAAAAAATTATAAATATTATCATCATACCTTGACATATTCTTGAGGTAAAATTTTAAACATTCTAGAACCTACTACATTCTCCCTTCATAAAAACATCTTCTACAAGCTATTGAAAATTAAAACTTCCTCTATTTTTCTTGGAAATATTGTAGGATTGTATCCAGCTTAATGTTAGTAGACTCTCACTCATCCTATAGTACCCATAATTTAATAAATAATTTTCCACTTAAGTTCTCATTTCTTTAGGTATATTTTCCTCTATAGACATGATCTTTAAACTACTCTATTCAATATGTTTATTAAATTAAACAATATATAAATTTATATCAAATTTTTATATTTTTTTAATATAAACATAATAACTGTAATTAATATCATATTTAGTATTCCCCCTCAATAAAACACCTTAAATTATCTTTATAAAATAACAATTAATTATTTGTAATAATGGGGATTTTCCCTTTCATCTTCAGAGTGAGTAAAAATTTTATGATTTGTTTCTCAACCAATAAAATCCTTTTTCTTTAGGTTAAGGTCTGTAAAAAATATATTTTATTGAATATCATATATTTATTATATATTTTTTCTTAGTGAACTTGTTCCTCTTAATCATTTCATCGTTCATATTTCATGCAATTTTATTATTTATCTTACCTTTTATAGCACATTCATTTCCTTATTCTTGGTTAATCTCCCCCAATATCTTTTATGATGTCGGTATCATGATAGGAAAACATTAACTATTTTTCCAACTCTATTCAATATTCTCAATAATATCTTAGGTATATTTATGTTACCATATTTTGGAAAATTAAAAATAATTTTCAGTTCATTACACTACTCATTCTCTTAGGTTCCTTTTACTAAACTAATTTATATATTTATTTATTGGAAAATTTATTACTTTTCTCTGACTTTATTCCTTCATCAATAATAATCATGGATTATCGATACTGATCTATAACGCTTATTTTATTATATAGTATAAGAATATTCATTTTAAATTTTGTGTAATACTATATTTTTTATTCTTTAGTGTTTTTTATAAGAAACTTCTTTTAACACAAGTTTTATAGCAAACTCATCATAATTTTTCCATTACCTTTTCCCTCATATTTTGTGGTAATATTTATTCAATTTTTTCACTCTAATAGTTGATCTAGACTATATTTTTTCATGAAAATGATCAATTATTTTTCATTTTCAACATGTTTATTTTAAAAAATAAATTTTTTTGATTTATAGATTCTTACTCATTGTTTCCAATGTATTAGGTTTAAAATAAGAAATTTTTTAAATAAAATCATAATTTATCCCCTTAATATTGGTCATATATAACTTAAAGGAATAAATATATTATATATATTCTCAAATACATTATACGTAAAACTTTCAAATAGCCTATATTAGTCGTGAAACCTTTGTTTTTTATTTTAAAGTAGATCGTGGGAATCTTTTTTACCTATTTATTGTGAGCCAAATAAACTACTAAACTTTTCTTATTTTAGGGAACTAATATTTCAATGATTTATTATATTATTCATTGATATAGAGGTATATATCTCAAAAATTTTATTTAGACAAAATTTCTTTGAATATATATTTAAAATTACACAAATAGTAAAAATGGTTCAAGTTACTTTCAAACATTATAGAGAGGATTTTACTTATTTTTTCTTTGATATTGTTGCTAATATATCTCTAATAAGTCTCAAAACATACTTAAAAATAATTCCATATCATTAAATGATAAGAAACTCTTTATATTTAATGATAACAATACATCTTTCCCTAATATTCTATGAATATTCATCTTGAAATTCTTCTTTATTTTTATTATTCACTTCTAACATATGATATTTCAAATTGAGTGTGCTTTTATAATCTTATACATGCTTTACATTTTTCTAAAATTATCTTATAATCATTTTAATATAGACATAATAATCTTTATTAATTTTATTTATTTTATACAATTTGATTGAGGATTTTAAGCCCTTTTTTATTTAATTTCCCATTAAACATTATTTTATTAAGAAATGATAATTCCTTTTTCATGAAATACATAAATATATTTCTCAATATATTTGTTATCTTAGATCATTTAATCAATTTATTCAGGTTATTTTTTTCATTATTTGGGTATTTTTTTCAATATCTAAAATATTATTATCATAGTCTTTAACAATATTGATGAGATTATTTTTCACAAAATGATATTATTATCCAATAAAAGTTTTAAAAAATTTGAATCCATATATAATATAATTTTATTTTTTTTAATATATACGGAAAACTTATAAATACAATTATCAAATTTTTTAGGAACCTTATGCTTAAATTTCATCATAAAAGTTATTAAGTGATTCCATTTTCACAATCTCAATATTACTTATACTTGATTATTTAAGAGAGTAACCTTCAAAAAATATTTTAGTATCCCATTAACTTGATTTATTTTTATTGAGTGATAAATCCAATTTATATTTCTCATTGATAATAGCTTCATAATCACCTTTGTTTCTTCTTTATTATGTTATTAAAAGTTATTGTAGAAAATATCACCATATTATATATATAATAGTTTTTAGATAATACTTCAAATATACACTTCATATATCACATAGAAGTATAAAAACAAATATAAAATCAAGATATTCAACCAGAGGTAGAAGCAAAAATCTATTACTAATTGATATACCCAGTCAACATATGCAATAAAACTGAGATAAGGGAAATCAATGTGGGGTATTTTTTATAATTTATTATCATTAAATACTATTCACCTATTAGAATGAATATATATCTTATGTCTTGATCAACTTAAACATTTTACATGTAATCATACATAAAATAACAATAAAATAATATATTTTAATATGGTTCTCCCATAATGTGGGTGACTACATCGTTTTTATTATCTTTGAAATCTGAGACAAAGACTTACTAATAATAATATACAATTATTACAATTTACTAGAAGGTATCTTTCTTATCTCATTGAATTTATCATAGTAGATGGATCCTAAAATTGATACAAAACCCCTATTTATAATTTAATTCCAATAAAATTAAAATATAACTTTTTCCGTTCATTATGCCACAATATTAATAGAACAATATTCATAGTGTCATGATAATAGATCCAAAATAGCCATTAAAACACTTAAATATTGCTTAGATAAAAATCCTATTGATTACAATGATTTCATATTACCTATAATATTAATAGTAAAAACATGTTATCACTCAAATATAAAATACATATATGCAATAAGAATTCATTATAATTTCTTTTTTCTTAAAAAATAGACTTTTCAATATATTCCATAATTTAAATTAATAAAATTTTATATAAAATTATATCTTCACATATTAATTTTACTAGTCTTCAATATCCCGATAAAATTATTATTTTTATATAACAAAAAACACTCAAAATAAAAAACTAACATTCGACATGAAGGTATGGAAATTGAAACATCGGTATTTAATCCCTTTAAAAATATGTCCCAAACACTTTTTAAAATCTTCCATTAATATTAGAATTATTTGAATCAAAAATATATTTCAATAAATAGGGTTTTATTTGACCATAAAATTAAATTAATAAATCATCAAAGAACCCCACGCAAGACTCCCTTAAAAATATCTCATGAATGTTATAAAACTTAAAAATCAGATTTAAATCAAAATATATCAAGATAAATATAAATTTATTTCAACATTGAATAAAAAGAATATATATACTTATTTAAATATATAAAATAAGTATCAAATAATTGTAATAAAATTACCTCGATCAATACTGATCAACTCTATGTCATCATCTTTAAGTCCCTTGTTAAAATTTTAAAAAGGAAAAAATATGGAATTAGAAATAATACTAAAAAAAGAATAATTTTATTTGAAACACCTTTTTATTAAGTATATATATCCAATAAATTTTGAAATGTATAAAATTCATTGTCACCTACTAAAATAATATGGTCGAATTTTTTCCCTTTTGGTTTGTTCATTCTTTGATAAATTTCATATATTATTTTCTCTTTTTTTTTGTGGTCCTTTATAATCCCTTAATAATCACTTTAGTTATTATACATGGGAAAATATAAGTTGATTTTAAATCCCTCTATTTTTTCTATGTATTTTACTTTGAATCCTTTATGGTTGATCCATTTGTTCAACATTGTCGAATATGGACAATGCCTTTACCGAATTTTCAACATTTTTTGTCAAAAACTCAAAACCTCTAGAATACTTATAAATTATTTCAAATCCATAAAAAAATTACAAAAACATTTTTTCATCATTTATAAACTCATTTATGTGTTAAAAAACCAAATAAAATTGATAAAATGAGAATTTTCTTCAATTATTTATTCACTAACTTATGATTTATCACACATTAAACTACCTATTTATGAGAGGATTATGTTTATAACGATTCAACACTACATAAAATCTACAAAAAGTTTTAAAAACTCACATTTATGTATTCTCAGTTATATAGATCTAATCATCATTTACTCATACTGTTAATTTCTTCATTCCCATTTACACAGTTCCTCAATTTCCATCTTTAGTTTATCATACCTTCTACACGTATCCACTATTAAGCCCATATCAAGACTCTTCTAAGACACCACCAATTAAAATAAAATTTTCCAGATATTATAAAATTATGTATCAATCCATTAGAAAATAGTTATTCGAATCCAATTTACCATTAGAAAGTTTCATGACATAATTACATATCATGACATTGTATGTCAAATGTGCCAATATTCTTCATTATGACTATTTTTTTAGCTAAAAAACAATATTCTATCCACTCAATTATTTTAAATTTACCAACATTATCAACATAGATAAATAATAAACCTTATTAATATTAATAATAGACATGATATAATAAAAATAAATATAATAATATAAACTAATCTATATTTTGGATTAAAAAAAGTCTCTTATAGGATGATTATTTCATGATTCATTGGGATGATTGTTTCCTCATTTTAATAGATTATTTATGCTTAAGGGATTCCATTTTAATTTACTTGTTACTAAATAATTTATACAATCCAAAAATCATTCATGTTTTAATAATATGTTTTCAATTTATTATATTACTATTAACTCAGATTTTACGCGGGATAAAATGGAATATAGTCAAGGAGAAGATCCAACATTGTGGTTTTTAAAGCACAATAGCTAATGTAAATAGTAATTAAGGTCTATTTTGTATATTTTTTTATCACTAGTATTGAAAATGTTTCCTTTAAGAGGCACAACCTATTATTGGAGTGTAAAAATCTAAATAAAAAATGCACATCTCATAAACATGTTTTTTTGGTTGGAATATTTATTTATCATAGGGTCTAGGTCTAATTTTAAGTAACAATACATTATATGAAATGTTATGAAATTTCATTTTTAACTTTTTTATATATATATTATATATAAAGTATAATTATATGAGTATTATATATGGATCTAAATTCTATGAAATTGATGAAAAATTTTCATAGGGGAGATAATTTTTTAGAGGCATGACCATGTTTGTTTTACCCAACTATACATATATATAAAAATTCATTTTAATGAGAAATATTATATTTGAAAATTTAAATGGGATGAATGAAATAAAATATCACAAGAAACAAAAAGTTTCATTATATATTTATGGAATTATGTAAAAAGAAAATGAAATATTTTCTTTAAAATTTTAGTTACTACCACATTTCTTTATGTAAAAAAACTGAATGATTGGTATGAGGTATAACCTTGAGATTTCATATTAAATACATGATAGTCTCTTGTTGGATTAATTATTTGATATTGGAAGTTTTGAATAATTTATCAAGGAATAATAACAATAATATTTGTTACAAAGGACTGGAAAATCGACTCTCAATGTAATGTTAGAGAAAATAACAGTGGAGGATTTTTTTATCGAAGGGTCACACAATATTTACAATAATGAATTAATTGTTTTCATGGTCAAATATATTTATATTATTTAAAAAATTATATAAATTCAATAAAACTCTTTTGGAAATGTGTTTCATCCACATTATATGGGTAAAAAACAACTACTAATAGTTGTTGGGTCATAATATAATTAGTTTTTTGTTCGTTAGACTAGTCGTTATTTTAAAGTTAATCCAAATAAATGTTTATGTCAAATATTTTTGTGTAATATATTATTTATCTAGTTTTATATATCAAAGTATATTTTTTTAGTCATGAATATATGAGATCCATCTTAGTTATTATTTCATTAAAGTTAAAAATTTTAAACTATTAGAGTCATTATTAACCCTCTCTCATTTCATAGAATTTCCAAGACCAACATTTTAATATAAATAATAATTATTAGTGTCCATGGATCAAGAAATATTTTAATATTTTTCCTTTTACAAATTTTGAGTAAATAATAAAAATTCTAGTTGGGTATAAGGGGATTCTAATCTTAATTTCCAAAAGCTTCTACAATATAAAATTGTACCTCTTCACTATTTTTAATTATTTGGAATGGATTTTCTTATTTTTGTTATATGTGGAGTGAATTTTTATTGGGAGAACACTTTAACACTTATTAAATTAGATAATCATGAACTAGAGGTTGATAATAAGGTAGAAATTTCCTTAGGTGGGGCTACATTATATGAATTATATATAAAGGAGATCATACACAAGACCTCTAAAACTAGTATGGGAAAACTCATTAATATATGTGAGGTTGAATCAAAATTAAGGGATAGAAATATTCATTCCATTTATTCATTATTTAATAGAATAATTAACGACTTTGTTATGTGAATTAACTTAGAAAAGTGACTGATCCTTTAAGTATTTTTAATAATTTATATCTTGATAAATCAACTGGAGTTTAGTTAATTACTAGAGACTTATACTGAAAACTAAACAAAAAACATTTTTTAATCAACCTCTATAGTTTGGTCATTGGTTTTATATTGAAAAAAGGACCCTGAACAAAATTTGGGGTCATCATAGCATGTTTTACAATGATGAAATATTTGACTAACTATATCAATCTAATAATATTATAGCACTATAAACCATTATATTGATATTGGTACTATAGTAGATATATACTTTATTAATGAATTTTTTATTATCTAGAACATTTTTATGAAGGGTTTAAAAATAAATTTTCACTGTTATATTCATATTCCTAGAAATAGTTTTGGCATTCTACATCTCTATAGTCATATTGATTCTTCAGAAACCATATAAATAAATATATTCCTCATTATCGCAAGTAAACTTTTATTACGAAATAAGTTAGAACTCTAAACAAGAACCACACAAAGACCAAAATGAATAAGACCTAGGGAGACCTAATGTTATGAATTACATGTTCATATCCTCTAATCATGTTCACCCCTTCCATCTTAAGAAAGAGAGTTCAAGGGAAGCACGTGACACTGGGGCCCTGATCCACAACAGTCATGGATATGAGATTGTCCAAAAAACTATTCCCCTCCCTCCATGTATGGACAACCGAAGTGTGTTTTCTGAGGATGTATTTTCATTTTATGATGATGTATGCAATAGAATATGAAATGTAACCTTTTCCATGAATAGAGTTATGAATAATCATAGAGTCAGTATCAACACGGGATAGAGAAAAATTCCCTTGTTCACATAATTTCAAACTTGTCAACATCACTTTGGGTTTCACTTGGATTAAAGTCCCCTGACCATAGTATGTAGAAAAAGAAGTAATGATGCTACCCCAAAAATCTCAGACAACTCCTCAACTATGAATGAACCCCTCCATGCATGAACTATCAAAATTCATCTTATAAACAAAAGTTGGAAGATTACACAAAACCCAATGTACACTAATCCCCCCATTAATAAGGGATTTCAAGGATTCACTGCCCTATAGAAAACTCAGGGAGGGTACATCACACCAGTTGATGATATTGATAACCATTTCAACATGGATGACTTAGTTTTTATAATTATGGATCTTCCAGTAGAAAGAATTACCTTATACTTTTCCTTGTTCTCATAATTCCATATTCACCAAAATGCTAAATTCATAATGATAGATCTATCCATTCCTTCCAAAGTCGTTTCATTTGTACCAGGAAACCACTACTCCAGGAAGTTTTTGCCCAAAAGGATCTATCTTTGAAGCATAGAGAAATCCCCAAAAAATATTTATACCTCCTTGGCCCATGCACTATAAAAAGGTGATGGTGTGTATTCTCCTCCTGATGAATAGTGTAGTAGGTGAATTTATAGGAAATATTGATTCCCACCTTTTTAACCTTATCATCTTTTAGAACAATAAGATTCCAAATTCTCAACATTAAAAAGTTATACTTAGTTGGAATATTATTTGACCATACAATGTCATTCCACATACCAGGGAGCCCCTGCTGAACAAAGGCCCTTAGGAAATTCCTTGAAGTGTAGAACCCTGAGATGGAGGGGGTGAAGACACATCTGTCCGGTTCAGAGTTGATTATAATGAGACTACAAACCTCCTATTGTTTCCCATCCAGAACAAATTGAAGAAGGATTGAATGCATAATAGCCTACTTGAAGGAAATATGAGGGGTAGAAAATCTCCTGAAGCCCACTGTGGACCCCACCCAATTATGGTGATAGAAGAGAACGTTTCTTTCTCCCATGATCCATCGAGAGTAAAGATAGAGGGTTGAGATGAGAGGGGAGATCATAGCCAAGAATAGGTACATGTGGCTGCCCCTATAATCCATATTCCCATCATCTTTTGAGGACATGATATTAGTCCAAAGAGTGCACTCTTCCAGGACCTCAAAAGTGAGATTCACATGCAAGTAGTGTGTGGAATCTGATATATTCCAAATGTTAACACCAAATTCATAATTGGGACTTCCCATCCTTCTCCATGAGGTCCAGTAAAGTTTTCCTTCTACAAAGGAATCCCAAATGAAACTCTCCAAAATTTTATCAATGGTAGAAATGACCCCTTTTGGCACTTTGATGGATGAAAGAGCGTGGATAGGGATAGATGAAAGAAATCTATTGACCATAGTTATATATCCCCCAATGGAAAGGTATTGATTTTTTCAGTCAAGTACATGGTTCTTTATCTTGTTAACAATGAGATCGAAGTCTTTAATTCAAGTTCTACCTGAGGAAATTGGGAGACCGAGGTACTTCAGAGGAAAGGATCCTTTCTGCATGTTTAACACACTACACAAGGAGGAGACCCATCTTGTTCTTCATTTGTTAGAGATGTAACTGTAAATCTTGGATCAGTTGATCATCTAACCACTCTAGTGAAAGTATTAATCTAGAGTTTTTTTTGTTTCTGTGAATCGATCTCCTACTATAATTGGGGAAGACATTAGATTACTCAGAAAACATCAAATGAGAGACTAGGGGAAGATTCAATTTCTTGTAGAAGGGAAGAATACCCCTAATAGAAAACCATATATTGAAAATATGGATGAGTGTGTCTTGAATCATAATGAAGATAGTATGGGAACATGGGTTACCCTACCTAAGCCCCCTGAGTAGCCTTGAATATTCCATGAGATTTAACCATAAGAGACACTTCCATTCATGGGGAGCCAACACACCTAAAAATGAATTCAATAGTCCATTGAGAGAAAACAATACTCGAGAGCACCCTGTTGATGAATCCCCATTCCATTCTATCATAGGATTTATTGATATCCAATTTAATAGGCATATTTGAGCCATGAGTCATGAAATTAATATCTCTAATCATTTCTTATGCCAAAGAGATAGCCCCTTGACTCAACCTTCCTTTCACAAATCCATGCTACTCAATTGGAACACACCAATGAGTTTACTTGGAGAGACTTGAGTTGATAATACTTGAGAGAATATTATAGGGTAAATTCCACAAACATACTAGCCTATAATGAAGGATAGAGTATGGGTATTTGATCTTTGGTAATAGAACTAGTGTTGGGGAACTTGCAATCCTTGGAATATGGCCACCATGAAAGAATTCATAGACGGATGGAACGATATCAACCTTTACCACCTTCCATGACCCCCTTTAAAAAGATCCATAAAAACCTTCAGGTCTCGGGGAACTATTTGTTTTGAGGTTCTATATAGCCTCAAACACCTACTCCTTAATAAATATATCTTTAAATAATTAATTGTCATAGAAGTAAAACTACACAGGGATCATCTCTACGAGCTTTGTGTTCCATCTTGGATATCCATTCCTCATTATCAGACTAGGGAATTCTAGAAGGTTCTGAAAAAAAGAATTGCCTATCTGCTAAATACATCTCTGTCATTTGAGTAGGAACAGTCCTCCAGCCTGATGTTTGGTTTAACCAGCTGACTTCTATATTTAATACACACATGAAAATCGGTTGTGTTACTATCTCGTTCATGTATCCATTTTACTCTTGAAATGTCTCTTGAAATGAATTCCTTCTTAATAATAAGATCTTCAATGATGGACTTCTTATTATACAATTCCTCAAAAACTGATTCATTCCATGATACTCTTGGCTAAGATCCAGTCTCTCCACATCTTGCTTGATGGTGTTCATGTCCTGATCCATAGGGGGTCGGCCTTTCACCAAAGCCTAAGGTTTTTGTTTAATCGCCTAAATTTATTATGGATGGACACCGAAGAGTGCCCTTAGTATGATTCTTCATAGAACTCTAGAAGTATTTGTTAGAAAAAAAAAAATATAGATCCAGTAATCAAAAAACCTAAAACATGTGGTTACTTTATTATAGGAAACCAAGGAGACTAACAAGGGATTGTGGTAGGATAAGACACACACCAGATAATCAAACATGGCCTCAGGGTATTTGGTGATGTCATGAATATTGTTCATGGACTGATCTAAGCGGCTTCAATAATGTCTACTACCTTTTTAATTATTACACTAAGTGAAATGGTCCCTAGAGTACCCCATGTAAAGAATACCGTTACCAGCCATGAATTGAGTAAAGTCAAGGCTGGACACATGGGTAAAAGAACCCCTTATTTGCTTCTCCTTTGGGTATATGATGATGTTGAAATCACCACAAACAAACCTGGGGGAATCCATTGGATCAAAGATGTTGAGGTCCTTCCACAAGGTTTCTCTTTTATGTGAATCGCATATCCCATGAACAAAGGATAATAAGAGGGAATAAGTACTGATAGAGACCTTCACCATGTTATATTGGTCACCATATTAGACCATGTCCACTGTAGCCTCATTGTTCCAGAAGATCCAAATACGATTATTGACTGGGTCATCGTGAATAGAAGCATGCATACTAACTTTACAAGTAAACTCATTGAATTTTTTAGGATTCTATTTGTTCTCTAAAACTGTAGAAATATATACCTTATGATTTTTTTTCTCCATGGATAAAAAATATGATTTCACCTGGGGATCGATTCCATGTGGATTCCAAATGAGTATAGGTATCATTGGCACCTCAAGGGACTGGCTTTGGCCCCAGGAAACTTAGTCTTCATGCTGTGGGAGGGAGAAAACTCCTTGATAATTTTGTACTGTGCTATTGTGAAAACTTTTGTGCACGGTGATGGGTAGGGTTCGGCTGGAGAATCCAAAAGTGAATTAATCCTAATGGACTTTCCTCTCCTCTTTCTTGGAGGGGTTTGATAGTTAGGAACCTGTTGGATGGGTAAAAACAAAGCCTCTTGCAAGTTACCCTCATAGTCCACATGGGGGTCCGGGACTAAATAGGATCGAGGGAAGGGTGGGATCTTTTTAAAATTAGGGGGACACCAGTAAAAACAATATAGGAGGAGTGGGGGGTGGAAAGTGGGTAAGGGACATTGTCCAATCCATTGTCCCCTTCATTAAAAGAGATGTAGGATTTGCTTCATGATGAGAGAGACCAAGTTTGTTGTCCTGGACATTTGTATTGAAATCTCCAAATATTATCCACCCGGGAGACCTTATTCAGAAAGTGAAAAGTGGTGGAAAAACTAATCGCTAAAGGATCCATGGGAGAAGAGGGAAAATGAGTAGAAATAGACACCATAGAAAAATACCAAGATCCCATTGAAGAGGTAGCCCTAGGGACAACCTCGGGGGATGAAAAGAAAGATGAAGATAAAACCTACCCATCTACATGAGTGACCACCAATTGGGAGACTGGGTGGGTTCTTCTAGCTAGGGTACCCTTATGATGACCACTATGACCCCTCTCACGGTGATACTGTAGGCATGATGTGGTTGGATGTCTTGGGGAGGCTAACATGACAAAGTGTATGTAATTTTAGAAATAATAGTAAGACTATGTTCATCCATATATAAAATTGGGAGGCACTTTATGCAATTGTATTGGGTATGACCTCTATAGGCCACCAGTGAAGCTGAGTGAAGAACATCATGCCATGGAAGTGACCATTTTATAGGGTGTGGTGAGACATCCATGGGAAGAAGACATCACCACCCCATGGGAACTGTCCTTTCAATGGGTGTGTTGAGACAAATATGTGATAGGAATTCATTATTACATAGGGCTAGGAGTTTCTATAGTCATGGTACTCAGGAAGTTTCCAAATGGGAAATAGAAAAACTAAAAGGCTCGGGTGAGTGGGCATGATGGTTGTGTGGGATCGGCCACATACGGGCAATTCAAAATGGTACAGGAGACCCAAAACCCATAATAATATGAATTGGTTTAGTCTTAGCCATGAAATATGTTCAAAATGGATTGGGATAATTCACCACACTACGGTCCAAGGTGTGGTTTTAGTAACCTCAATTTTTAAAAGTTTGAAATTCCCAATATGTTTTATGGGGGGAGTTAGATGTTTTAAAATTAAACATCGGGGGGTTCTATAATGTTTTTTGATCTAATTATCTCCTTAAATATAAAAACTCTCCATCTCCTCTCTTGGTCACTCAAACCATTAAATCTATTAGGTAATTTAGAAAAATTCTTTTCCACTAAATTTTTATTCTTGGAATCAACTTGACAAGTGTGGTCATTTTAGGTGGATTCTCTATCCAACTAATATATTTGTAACTCAAACACTATGATTTTTAATATATAATGATTATATTTATTTCCAAAAATTATCTTGATAGTTGTGTTATAAATTATTGACATGTTTCAATCCAATTTAAACAATAAAGGGTATAAGAAGCACCCATAACATGTTTTGAAAAAAAATGTTTTGGTTTTATGGGAAAGTTTTTTTATATTTTTCAATTGGGAATGTACATCTTTTGTTGTACATAGATACAAAATTTATTGGGGCCTTGTTGGAAGAAAATTGGATATCAATTCTGTTTAGGTGGACACATTGGTTTTCGTTAGGTAGGGGATGTGTGTGTACATGATACATATGGATAAGGACTTATTGGTTAAAACTTGGATTACATTTTTTTTATTGGTATCATTGGTTTTTACTATCATGTGATGAATAGGGTATGGGTTAATGGGTTTCAATTTAGGATTTGGTCAATTTAGGGCACCTATATTAACATTATTTTTATTAGTTCGATCCCATTTCATTGGGTGTGTGTGAAAATGGATTGTGTTCATGATTTTTTATTTGTTTTTTTCTAGGCTCAAAGGCCTATTTATTAGAAATAGAAAAAGAAAAGAAAGAAATTTCATAGGAACAATCCAATACACTTACCCATGATAGGATCTCAACCCATTTTTGAAAGGGTACTCATATTATAAAAAGGGAGTCTTCCACCCCTACGATGGGGATGTCATCCCCTCTTCGAGGTCATGGCTTGTATCCATGGACCATCACCGTGATCATCTCTAGGTTTCTCAACACCAACATCAGTCTTTGTGTTTTCATCTTTAGACACTCCATCATTTTTCTTTCCATCATCATCCCTGCTAACCAGAGGAAGAATATCAAAAGGGTTATAAGTACATACATTTATTTTTTGTCCTGGTCTTCAAATCTTGGGATGGGGTTCTATTGGAAACTATCCTCCCAGGATCATATAGAAGTTGAGTATGAACACTTGGAGCAGTATGATCCTTACTAAGAGGATCCAAAATCTGCAATCCTAATTCAACATCCTTCACAGTAGAATGTGCCTCTCTTAAAATAAGATCTAAAGGAGGCAATTTAGGTGGCACCATCCCATTGTACCCTTTTCCAAGTGACTTAGAATCATCCAAATAAGAACTGTATATTGGCAGGGGATGACTGAAATGGAAGCACCCAAACCAGAACATGAGGCTGGCAGGGGTCCATGTGACTTGGATAAACCCAAACCAGAACTAAAAATGTTGGTTGGTAGGTTTCTAAGTGAGATGGAAGCATCCAGACCAGAACTGGAGGCTGTTAGGGGGGCGAGAAACTTAGAGGCATCCAAATCAGTACCAGAACTGGAGGCGGACAGGGGTCCAAGTGACTTAGAGACCCCCATACCAGAACTGTAGGCTAGCAGGAAAATTCTTGGAGGATATTCCTTCAAATTTGTACAAGGTTTGACCTTAATTATAGTAGTAGGTAACTCTTTCTCAGTAGCAGGTTCAAAACTCGTAAGTGATTCAACACGAGCCTTGTCCACAGACATTGTTCCTTCATTTGTTTTTTGAAAAAAAGTCATACATATGGGAGGATTGAACATCCCTTATGGGTTTATACCTCCTTGATATCACCATATCTTTCTTTTCTTTACCTTTATTACTTCTGGCAATAGCCAAAATCTTCTCTTGTCTTATATTGTAATCAAATTCCAGTTGAGAAGAGAGTTCTTTTTTCCCTTGGATATCATCTAAATCCATATCTTATTCACCTAAGATTTCTCTACATAATATATCTTTAAAAGAAAATACATTTAGAATATCATTAAATTTGATTCCAGAAATTTTCAATTGGTTTTCATCAGCAATATTCTCCTAATTTAGCAGAGTATTTCCTCTCATATTAATAGGGGAATAGGTGAAGCAACCTCTGCAGCACTGAGACCACCTTTTTGGGAGTGTTCATCTCTAGCCTCTGGATTAATAGAATCCTTAGTGGAGTTCACTTCCATTTCATGAACCTGACTGACCGGATCTTGCACTATTTTAGGGTCCTCATTATTAACAACATGATTCATTAATCTCCCGTGATGTTGCAGATCATGCCCTTTTATCTGACACTTAGAACAAACTATGTCACTCTTACTGGTTTCAGTTGAATGTCCTACAATTTGAGAATGTGTACAAAAGGGGGGGGGTTATCATACTCAGTCCTAAGGCATATTTCCTCCTGTGGTGTTGATAGAACCACCATCTCAATTTTTAAGGAACTAAGATCGATCTCAACTAAGACACGTGCATAATGACTATAAGTATCTGACTCAGTAGAAAAGTCCATTATTATAGGAATTCCAATTGTGGAAGCTATATCATATAGAATTTCATCATGCCATAACACCCAAATATGTCCATGTATTCTGATCCATACTTGTGCGTAGGTATCCTTGAAATCATGTAGACTGAAATTGAGCTTCCAATCAGGGATCCAGAGAGTTCCTGGACTAAGATTAATAGAACCATTACCCCATGATTAACTTTTTAACTATGCATAGGGGAAAAAATGTAGAAGAAACACCATCTAAGGGAGATGCATTTTAAGTCATTAAAACCCCAGATTTACACAAGAAGAGAAACAAAATGAGTAAGTTTCCAGGGTTTCATGCCTTTCATTAGAGAAATTCGGGCGATGATTGAGTGTTTTCAAAGATCTATCTGGGCCAATATTAAATCATCCATGGTTGTAACATGCACAGTCGACCCCTTTCGTATGATACGATGTGGATCTCCATTTGAAAGAGGGGAGAACGAACCCCTGGAGTATCTGAATAAATAGGAGAACCACTCATTCTTTTCTATTTCTTTGTTTCTATCTAGGTTAGATGAATCGGACGGATTAACACAATGATTAGAGATGAAGGAGTGTAGGTTCACACTTCTCAGATGAAGAAGGTAAAAGTCATCATTGTCATCGGGAGGTAGAAAACACCGCCTCTCCTTTTGTGATTTGTGTTTCATGTTAAAATTATAGACTCTATGTAGGATTATTTTTTTGTGTAAGTTAATTACATGTGTTTCTTTGGATTTGGTGGTTATCTTATAATCATATTTTTTATATTAAAAATATGATCTGACATGTTATTTTTTATATGGATTGTCTGGGATGTCTTTGTATGATTTCATATTGGGTTTTTATAGTCACCAGTTTCATTTGAATCATGTTGCATATGGAGGAATTAATCAGTATGGTGTTGATAAGGGGATGAATCTAACTTTTAAAGTAGAGAGAATAACTTCTATGGTCCTTCATAATGTAGTTGGGATATTAGAGTAGTGGTCTTATGAAGAATGGGGGAATTTCATATTGGAAATATCTTATTCCGTTTATTATTGTTTCTTCTGTCTTAATTTTTTTATTACATTGATATACATTGTGACATTGATCAGTTTTATGTTTCATATATGTTTGGATGGTCTTTTTTATTCATAAATCATGTCCATATTATGTTAAAATAATTTGTTTCTACAATTTTTGAAATATATAATGTTAAATCATCCACTATTGATATTGAATACCCTTGAAATTTATTTCCAACCTTTGGTTTCTACGGGATGCACATATTGTTTGTGGAATCCTAGTCCTTTCTAAGCGAATGGTTTGGGGTTGAGATATTAAAAATGGAATCAGAGAAGCATAATACTTTATGTGGTAAGGTAGGAATGCAGATAAGATGTCTTTGAATAAAAAATTTAGAGTATAAATGACAAAACAAAATTATTTATACTAAAATTCATGTTATTAGGGTGATATAGTAATGAAAAGTGTTATTAAGAACATATAGGCATGTTTCCACCTCATCATCACTGGTTTAGCTAATGAGAGTTGTGTATCATGTAATAGTAATTAAACTTTCCACTAGGTTTGTAGCATTAATATGGTTTTTTATTTATTATTCCCTGGTTAATGATGACATGGTAATTTTTTTACAGGAAAGGGTTGTTTTTTTAGGAAATTGAAATAATTTATGATATGGCATTTAGAACATGGTAAATATGAGTTGTCTTTGTATTTTCTACTAATTCATGATATTATAGATTTTTTTTGATTTAATTATATAATATAGATTAAAGGAATATGAAATTTGTGTGTAATTATAATATAAGTTGTTAATGAATGTGATTAAAATAAATTTTTTAATGGAAATAAAAATCTGTTAATATTTAATAGAATGATAAAAATTACATAATGAGTACTTAAATACATAATTAAATGTTTATGGTTTTTTCTTTATAATTGTTTCAATATATATAATATAGAGGACACTTTAACCTAATATAATAATTTTTTTACATCTCATTACAATATTTCATGATATTCCATTCTTTGATTTAAACCTCACAATTTAAAATTATGTAGCATATTGACTATGATTAGAAAAATATAATTCTATAAAATTGTGTTATTATTATTTTGGTTATATTGAAGATACATTTTAAAGAGAATAATTTTTTTTTGTTACTCCATGATATGCACATAATTAGTTAAGTATTCTTAACAAAATGACTCAAATTACAAGTAGAATTATTTTATGTTAAATGGGGATAACATATGGTAATGTTTAATATGTTTTTAAATATTTCAATAGATTTTTCATTGGTGATGAAATAATTTTCAATGATATGATAAGTTAACGATAGTTGATTAATTTTTTTGTAATTTTTAAATTCATGATTGGTAATAGAATATTTTTTGGTAAAATTATTAATCTACGAACATAACGGAATGAAATAGGGTAGTAGATTATGTGTTACAAAAATTTATTTTCATCTTGGTTGAAAATAATTTCATATGGTTATGATCTTTGTATTTTAATTTTTTTTTATTAAACTGCTTTATTGATTATGATTTGATAATGAATTTGGTAACCATTTCTTGTATATAAAATGACCATTGTATTTTGTTTAATTTTTTTATTAGAACTTACATTATTTATGTTGTGGTGTTTATGATATTCTAATTGATGATAATGTGTTTATTGATAAAATGGTTTTCAAATTAAAGAATACTTATATTATGTTTTATTTTATAAATGTGTAATTTTTTCATGATTGTTTAGAAAGATATTTTATAAAAATGGATTTTATGGATAGTTTTATCAGTGCTAAGATTTTAGAAATATTTCATTAATTTATTTATAAAATGAAAATTTTAATGAAATCCATGTCATTGTTTTGGGAAGTTGTAGAATTTTCATGTGATTTTTTTGGATAGTTGTAACATTGTAAAGTGGTGGGTGGAAACATTTTCATGACTTATTAGAATGGGAATAAGAGAGTTAATTTTATTATGATATATGTGGTTGGATATTTTCATGGGGGAATTTATAGTGTTTTTTGAGTTTTTTGTGTCAGTTATTCTTGTTGTACTTTTTGTACTAGTTTTTATTTCATACTTATTATCCTTATTGTATTGAATATTATAATTATTCTTATTATATAATAACATGGAACAAAAGGAAAAGGAATAGATTTTTTGAGAAATGATGGCTCATGGGATGAGCATCAAGATATCTCATGGGTAGCGAGATATTCTAGGATCTTGATTATTCAATATTCTTAATTCTATTAACACGATCTATATTTAGTGTAATTTACCATATTTTAAGTGTCTTTTATATAATATGGAAAATATAGTGGTTCCTATCATTCAATTTCATATTGATTTCTACACCTGGTGGGTCACTCTCTCATCACCTAAAGGGGTTGTTTATCTCTTAAATGGGGTTGGGACATGAACCATACTTGAGTAGTTGAGATAGTTTGGAACCCCATATTATATATTTCTAACCAAATTGTGGATAATAACTATCATGTTATGTGGGGGGGATCGGGAAATAATTCTCACCTTTTTTTAGTAAACAACCCGAGTCCAATTTACCAGTTAGATGTAGTTATCTAAGAGTTTTTTAGGAAAGGTATCCTCCCTTAAAGTTTTCTAGGATATGGTTGAGTATATGATAATTTTTCTAGATTTAGAGATGTGGGATATGTTTTCATAAAATAGTTGAACGGCATGAGTTCTAGATAATTCATGTACTCTTACTCTCTATACTTAGTGGGTTATTTCTAGATCATTGTTCATGTATTATCATGTATGATCTACTTAAGAACTACCAAAATAAGGTTTTAATGTTCATGATTAATTAATTATAAGATGTAATAACTTTTATTTATATGGGTGATGCGTTTTTAAAATAAAGGATAAATTAAAACACATGGGTTAACTATTAAGATTCACTTGGGTTATACAGAATAAGATGATGTTTTGGATTCCTATTGGATGAATTTAAATGATAACATGGGTAACTAAGTTTAAGGATGTTTACTAGTCTAATTATGATAGGAATACCATTAAGTTAAACCTTAATGTAAGGGAGATATAAGTGGTTGGGAAGATAATGATAATTCTTTATTAAATCTTGGGATTTGATTACATTTCTTATTGATGTCTTTTTATGTAATTTATTGGAGGTTGATCACCAATGATCACTGGGAATTTTGAAATGTTACATATAAGATCAGTCTAGTGGGAGAGAATTTTCATGGTATATGATATTGGATGTTTGAAGATATTTTTAAAGTATTAAATTTCTAGGTTAGTGGTTGAATGAGTCACAAATTTTGAGCACTTAATTCCAATTCATGGGATTATGTGTGTAAAGATCTCGTAGTTGGGTGAATTTTTAAAGTCTTTTTATTTTAAGATAATTTATTTCCAATGTGTCAGAGAAAGATAATATTTTTATCTATTATTGGGTGGTAATTTTATGTTTATGAATTATTAATATTTCATATATATGGCTTCATGAATTTGGTATTTTATTGGGATCATTGTGGTATTTTATTATCATTGGGAGTGAGTGATCAAGTGTTCTTATAGGTATTCCATGACCAGGAAGCTATTTTATTGGTAATAAAGGGTAGTTAAAACCATGGTTCTTTGGAAAATTTAGTATTTTTAAAAAAATTGTAAATATTTCTTTTCTAGAAGAATTAACATAATGATTTGGAAACATGTGAGTCTTTCACATATTTCATCTCATGAGGTATGATCCTTACTCTGTTGTGTTCTTTTTCAGAATCATTTTCTCTTTATTTGGATGATTTTTTGTGTCAAAATTATTGTTTAGATCTTGGTATATGAATGATAATATTCTATGAAGTCCATGAATACCTTTGGAACATTTTTCATAAGAATATGGTTGGTTTTTTAGGATTCCTAGGAATGGGAAACTGTTTTTCTGGGCCAATGCCTCTGGGTTTTGTCTAGAAACCACCAAACACCATATTTATAAGGATGAAAATCCAAATATTCTAGATATGTGGACCCTATTTTTTATGTTTTCATTTTATTATTCATTTCTAGGTTATGAGATGGGTTTTTTTAGATTTAGGTGGTTTTGGAAGGTTTCGTGGTTGGATCGGGAATGTTTTAGTTCTATGGTTTCACCAAGGCATGATGGTATCCATGGTGGAAGATGTGTTCCCTTTCATGGTAACGCTATTAAAGTGGTGTTGTTGAATGTATAAGGGGATTTCACCAAGTCATAATCAATGGAATTTCAGTTATAATGGTGTTACTAGGTATATACATGTATAAAATGATGTGTAACTTTGTGTTGTAGTGTTTGGAGTCACTTTTATATTCCTCTAATGAAGCATAGTGAAGACCACCACACCATTTTAATGGTTATTTTAGAGGGTGTGGTGAGCCAACCATGGAAATAAGAAAAAACCGCACCTTGGGACTTATCTTTTTAGTGATAATGATGATTTGGATCAGTGAAACGATGTCACCAATCCATAGGGTTGTGTATTTTGGGTGTCATAGAAATCGAGAGGTTTCTCTATGGGGAATAGGAGATCCAAAATTACTAGATGAGTGAGTGTGAAGGTTGTGCAGGGTCAGACCACACAGGTTGTTCAAAATGGATTAGAATAGCCAAAGAAAACATTGGTCTGGGAATTTTGGTGGTATAATGCATGTGAGATCTTCAAAGTTTCTTAAGAGAATACAAAATGTTGTGGAACAAGGTGGGGTTCAATTCATCTCATTTTAAAAATGGCAAAACTACCACTAGGATGGGGGGGTTGAATGTTTGAAAATGAAACCATGCGGAATATTTTATGGGTTCATGACCAATATTTTGACGCAATTATCTCCCTAAAAATCATTATTCTCTAAGTCCTATTTTTTCTCTCAAACTAGACACCCCCCTGGGGATATTTTGGGAGGTTCTTTTTTGTGGAAGATTTGTTCTTGGACTCTTATGGATGAGCATGGTATAGGTATATGGACTATCTATCACAAAAATTTATTTGGAACTTAAGGGATTTGGTTTTTAAAGTTTAATTATTATTTAAATTTCATAAATTATCTTGATAAATCATTTTTAAATTATTATCATGGTTTTATATATTTTTGAAAATAATGGTTGTAGGAATCACCCACAACATGTTTTAAAAAATACATAAGTATCTTTTTTAGATTAAACAGAAATGTTTTTAATGTATGAAAATTGATAATGGGAATGTGTTGGTTAGTGTTCATACAATATTTATTAGGTACTTCTGGTACAGTCTTGGATTCTAATGATGTTTGGTTAGACACGTTGGTTTTCATTGGGCATGGGAGATGTGTGTAAATGATTCATATAGATCGGGCCATATTGTTCAATACATGGATATCAATTTCATTTCTTGGGGTACATTGGTTTGTAACGCCAAGTGAAGAATTAGTTCTAGAGGAGTGGGTTTCAACTCAGGAGTTTGTCTATTCTAGAACTATCACTTTGACAGATGTTTCATTGTATTGGTTTCATTATAGTTGGTGTGTATGAACCTGAACTGGGAGCTTGATTTGTGGTGTGGTTTTCTTGTACAGATTATGGAATCTATGAAATTTCTTGTTTTGGTGTGAGTTATTTACATTAATTTATTTGGGATTAGTTATTGTCTTATGATTATATTTAGTTTTATACTAAAAATGTGATTTAACTTGTTATTGTTTTATGTGGTGTTTCTAGAAAGTCTATGGGGGGATTTCCTACTAGGTTTGTATACTGACCCTCCAATATTAGAACCATAATGAATATATTTTCAATTTTTTAAATGGTGTAGGTAAGGGGAGATAACATAATTTTCTATTAGAGAGAATTATTGTTCTGGTCCTTCATGATAGTGCTGGGATCTTGGAGGTGGAATTGTTGTGGTGTAACAACCTGGTATTTTTAGATCTATTAAATTAATATTGTCTTTAATAGATTGTGTCATAACCAAATTTAAACTAAAATGAATCCATGATATATTTATACCATTAAAACCTTTCCATTTAAATAGTAATTATAAATATGAGTTATAAAATATAAATATATATATATATATAATATTATTTTATAGAAATTTACTTAATTAATTGTTCTTTTCAAGAATCTTATTTTTTATTCTCTATATTTTTTTTATTAAATAAAACTAAGTATAATATTTTTAAAGGAAAATTTCAATATAATATAACATTTATTTATTAAATTTATATTTATTGTTTTTTATATAAATTCTGAATATGAACAACTACTATTTTATAAAAACTTTAAGTTCTTATAATTTTTTTATCATTCTATTATAATATTTTATTTAAAAGATAAAATAAAAAATTATATAATTTTAATTTTAAAAAAGGAACTTCATTTTTGGATTTAGAATGTAAATAATTAATTTGTGATTTATATTGTATTTTTTCTAATAGATTTATTTTTATGTGAAAAATGAAAAATACCGATTTTACCAATACTGTTACTTTTATGAAATTATTCCATGAATGTTTTTAGAACCATTTTCTAAAATAAAAAATATATTTTAAGTGTAAAATTATTTATTTTAATATACTTTTATTATCGATAAAATCATCCCTCAACATTTAAGAAAATTATGGCAATGTTTTAATGAAAATTGTTTTTCGTCTATTTCATCTCACATGGTGAAATCATGTTTTCAAATTCATTTTATGTTAATAAAATATTATTTGAATAATAATAAAATTTTAATTTAAATACAATCAATAAAAATTATATTTTTATTCTAATCATAATTCTTATTCTTAAAATACACTTTTTTTAAAACATGATTTTACTCGTTATATAGACTAATATTGAAATTAATTTTCTAAATTTTAGAAATATTATTTTATAAAATTATTTAAATATGTAAAATAATAACATTTAAATTATTATATTATAATAATTTTAATTTTTTCTATTAAAATTTGTTTCCAATGGTGATAATGGAGTTAACACGGTAAGGGAAAATTAAGTTAGAAGTGGTTTGACATTGGTAAAAATGTTGGAAAGTGATAAAAACATGTTTAATATTAGATTTGGAAGGAATAATGGCCTTATATATTTCTCCAAAACATTATAGGACATTTCTAGATCTATTTACATTGAATAATAGAGTGATATTTTTGATAAATATTGATTTTTTACAAAAAAACATTCTTCACTAGTAAAAAGAGACCACTTCCTCTCAATTTATATAGCAATTGATATGACCTGGATTAACAAATACTATACCCTAGTCGATAATAAACACCCAAAACTTTCATGAGAATAATTTTTCTCACCAAAATACCAAGATAAAGAGTTTTAAGTAGTTATCCAAGGGAGAACTTCCAATGGAAAGGTAATAATCTCAACCCAACTGTTATAAATTATTTTCTACTTATACAAACTTAAATACCCTATACCCATGAGGTTATTATAACATCATAATTTATAATATTTTTTAATTTTATTATACTAATTCAATATACATTTTTTACTTTCCTTCAAGATCATTGAGAAAAACAAAAACGTCAGCATGTGTGTGTTCAAACTACCACCTCTATGAATGAAATGTTTTGTTTTCCAGGATCACTAAACATCAATAAATTTATAAATATATTTTTTAAGAAAATGTAATATTTTGGTCACTATTGATATTATTTAACGATAATATATGATAATATATAAGTAATTAAGATAATAATTAGTTATAGTAACTTTAATCTCCATTAATGGACTTATCAAGGCATATTTCTAAATTTTATATTTTTTGGATAACATTTAAAAATATATAATTAATACACTAATGGAATAATAAATAGAGAAACTATAAAATTATAGAGATAATTAGTTTATTTTACAACACATTTTACCATTAGAAATATACCAAAAGTGCTATGAAGAAATTAACCAACCAACCATGAGTAACCGACATAAGTAAAAACTGTATTAAAAATAATAAACAACTTAATATATGGACCATATAAAATTACTTATATATGAATAAGGTTATTGTTTATACATATAATTAACTTAATTTAATTATTCAAAAATTTACGTGAAAGAGCATAATGAATTTGTACAGATAATAAGGGGTTTTCATCTCAATTTATCTTCATTGAGAAATGTTTAATGTTATGTAATAATTTCTTATTTCTACAGGGTATATAATTAAAAATAATAAATTTTGGAATAATCCATGACTTGATACATTTAATTTATAGAATCATATTTATTTTTAAGCTTCAAATAAATTTTTAATCAAAAATTACTAAAGACATAAAGGCTTCATATCAAAACATCTTTATTTGAGACACAAAATCTTTTATGAAATTCATTTCATTTAAATAGTGTGTATTCTAATTATTTTATAATTAATATATTGTTTTATATTTATTAGTATAATTTTAAATTCAAATACAATTTTTCACTCTTTCAATGGGTTTTTATCCTAATGTATCTTAAGTCTTAAGGGATCTATCTTAATCACTATTCATTGAGGCGTCCTTTAATATTTTTCACCAATCCTAATATTTAAAGTATATATACTAACCACATGAATTATTATATAATAAATTATTATTTAACATTGAAACATCACTTCCATTCATGATATTCCTTGATATGGGAAATGATTTATGTTTCCCTAAAATATAAGCATCCTTTATAACTCAAACTAATTTCTTAACATAAAAATTTTCACCTTGAATTTCATCTTTAATTTCATTTAGTATACCCCATTTATATCATGATATATCAATTTTGATTCAAGTATTATTTAATGGTGATTTATAATCCTTTCTAATAATTCAACTATATTAAGAATAATTCTTTTCCACTTAAATGATGATTTTCTCTCCTTGTCCATAATTTCCCTTCCCACCAATGTTATCCTTTTTAATTATAAACCTTATTAAGTGTTATATAATGTTAACATGATATTTATATTACCATATTTTCGAATGAAAGTTTTATTATCTTATTTAATGATGTGTTATTTCCAAAATTGCATTTTAAAAAATAAAATGAGATCTTTTATACATCCTTTGTCACTTACTGGTTATACATTCCCTTTATCTTTCTACCTTTTCATTACATATTCTAATCATGACATTTTATATATTTTTTGTATATATTTACCGTACATATATAAATACATGAATATATTATTAATTTATGAGGATTTAACTTTTAAATAAACTTGATTTAAAGGAACTTTCCTATTTTCTATCTTATGTCAGGCACCAACCCTATCATTTGTTTTCAAACCTTGTACAGCTTTGACAAACCATCATTATTTTATAGAAAAACGAATTTGTTCAATTATAGTTTTATATACAATATTCTGATATTTCTTTATTTAAAAGGACTCTATACTTATTTCATAAGGTAATAACCAAATGGTTCATTTTTATTGTTTCATCTCCTACATCCTTCACATGAATTTTTTATATTAGGACTCCATGTACAAGACCTATATGATTTTCTAAAGCATAAATGTTCAAATTTTTTTAATTTTATACAATCTTGTTAATACTTATGATTTAAACTCTAGTTATTCCTTAAATCAGAATTTTGGAACCCACTTTCTTCTCATGCATTTTATCGTGCTTATAATTTATATTCCTCTTATAGAACACATATACATATATATATTATGATGTGACTAATGGGTATTTTACCACCGTCCAATTCACTAGGTAATTTCAATGCCTCATCGAATACCTCGTATGGTGAATAAGTGGTTGGCCTAAGTATGTAATTTTATTATGGTTTTTAGCCTGAGAATACAATAATTATGATGATAGTTAGCCTATATTACGTGTTCATGGTGGTTATCATTTGAAATATTTTTATGTTGTCATGGTTTATGACGTTACAAAATTATAATGATTCCATGATCTTATGCTTTAATTTTCATATTCCATGTTTCCATGTTTATGATCTTTCTCTTTATGATATTATATTATGAATCTTGATTCCCATTTCAATATTTATATTTATGTGTATTCCCTTACGGGGATTTTTTGCACACCCATTTCCTAATGTATTTTACCTAGGGTATTCTATGCAGTTTAAGAAGATATAAGGGTTTTTTGAAAACAATTGGGGGAATTCTACGGTATAAAGATAAGTATAGTAAAACATCCAATAATTGTAGTAAAGTAGACACTGTTCGGTTTTCCTTATTATTACATCCATATATGGATACTAGAAATTAGTTTCGGGATTTGGAAATTTTGTACCCGATGATAATAACCCTATTAAGGGTGTGTTGGTTATTTACTGAAACATGACCTGATTCATGAAAATTAATCCTAAATACACACTTGGATATACACTCCCAAGGGATAATCTTGGATCAATCACTTTCTCTCTAAGAACCGCTATGAAGGATTAATTTTCTAATTTATTTAAGGGATTAGGTTAATAATTATGATAGAACAAAACATAAAGTAACCTAGGTAGAACCAAGAGATTTATATGGTTAGTTAAGTATTCCATAATTTAAATAAAAGTATTGTAGGATGAAATGAAGGTGTTATTAGAGAATTTACCTTAGGATTATTATTTCATATTCATTTACTCTCATTCTTTTGGATACTATCATAACTAATTAGGTTTTATTATTTGGTTAAAACAAAATCATGAAGATAAAGTTGATAATATTATGTATATAAATAAACCACTATGTTTTAAAACATAATAAGGGAGAATATTTAAATGATTTAGAATATTATAATATTCTTATTATGATAGAATAGTGGTGTTTCTAAGTCTTACTTAAGGTAGTGAGGTTGATACTATATTAGGATTTTATTATTGATAACCAAGGATATTTTCATTAGTTATAGATACTTATCGATTGAATTTTGGTATATTTTAAAAGTTATAAGGGTTATAAGAAACATATAGTGATTCTTCATCAATAGTTCCACAATAAAAGATTTTAATTATTTATTAAATGTAATGAATATCCTTAGAAAATGACTTTATAGAAAGGATACATTTTTTTTGGAAAACATTAAAGAACACATGACCGAGGTATATATAAATCTTATAATTAATATTGATGATTGAGGTAACAATAAGTTTAATATTTTTGAGAAAATTTAGTTAGATATTATTGAAATCCTTTTAATTTATTATTTAAAAAGTGGTCCACAATATTTTTAGTGAAGTTTAGATCATTTATGGTATTATGATATATACTGACTCAGGAGTGACCTTATGAATTAGTGGTTAATACCATTTTAGTATTAAATATAAATTAATTTTTTGGAAAAATATTTTATTCCACTCTTATTTTTTTATTTGGATACCTAAGTAGTTTTTTGAATGGTATACACTAGAGAATATATGATTAGGGTATAAACAGGAAATGTTTTTCGAAGAATGATATGTATGATAATGTGGTTTAATATAGTATGTTAGATGTCACATTGGATGATATAAATAAAATAAAAAATATGTTAAGAATACCATCTCCTAATTTTAGCTTTGGGTAAAAATTAATATTTTGTGGTTAAATTTTTTTTATAGAGATAGAATGTAACAAACTAAGATTTTGGATCTATTAAATTAATATTATATTTAACAGCTTCTGTCACATGTAATTCAAACATAAAATGAAATATTGATATTTTTAGAACCTTAAAACCTAGATGGAAAATTATTGAGTATAAACAGGGAAAACTAAATTATGATATATATATATATATATATATATATATATATATATATATATTTGAAATTATAAAGGCCATTTCATATAAATCTATTCAATTTATTATTTTGTTTAAGAATCTAACTTTTTAGGTTATGTAATTTTTATTAATTAAAAATATGTATACTATTTTTCAATAATTATATTATTAAAATAATACATTTAATGATTAATTGTATCTTTATTAATGTTTTATATAAATTTAGAATAAAAAATTAGTATTTTAAGAAAAGTTCTTCTCCTATAAAAAATGTGTCATTGTATTTTAAGATTTAATTTAGAAGTTAAAATTGAAAATAATATGAATTAAATTTTAACAAATAAAGTTCATTTTTTTTATTTATAATATGAATAATTAGTTTAATAGGTATCTTTGTGATTTTTCTAAAAGATTGGGTTTTAGGAGAATAGTGAAAAATAACCATTTTAATAATAATATAACTTATATGACATTATTTCATTAATGATTTGAAAAAAATTTAAAATAGAAAATATATTTTATAATGTAATATTGTGTATTTTAAAATAATATGTTTATATATAAAACCCACACTTAACATCTTTGAAAGTTTTTGTAATGTTTTAACGAAAACTATTTTTCATCTCTCACTTTTTACATGATGTAATTAGGTTTTAAACATAAATTAATTATAATTAAATATTATTTGAAAAATGTTAAAAATGTTTTTTTAAATATAATAAATAACATTTTTAATTATATTTTATACATAAATCTTATGATTAACTACATTTTTTCTTCTAAAAATAAGTTTTTACGCTTTATGTGCCCTAATACTCAGATTAATTTCTTTAATTACTAGAAATTTTATTTTATAAAATGATATAAATATTTAAAATCATAATATTAAAATTAGTAAATATTTTTTATTTTTTATTTTTTCTATTAAATTTAGTTTTCAAGGGTGTAAGTAGAGTAATCATGGTATGGGTAAGTTAGGGTAAAAATGGATTAACATAGTGAAAATGGTTGAAATATGTGAAAGAAGTGTTTTTATTGGATGGTGGATCGACTATATACCTTATATATTTCTTGAAACCATGATTGACCATTTTTTTGAGCCACTTTACTTGAATAATGGAGTGATATGACTGAGAAATAACGTGTTTTGACCAAAGTTCCCTTATATTCACTTATAAATATTGACCACATACTCCCACATTTCCAACCCATTATAAATACTTGGATAACAAAACCATACCCAATTATCTCCACAATTCCCTTTTTATTTATTTGAATTCATATACTCACCAAAATACCAACCTAATGAGTCTTAAGGAGTTTCCAGAGTGAGAGCTTCCAATGGGAAGCTAATTTTCTCAACTATACTTTTCTATACTGTTTTCTTCTTCTACACCCATGAAGTACCTCCATCTATGAGTTTATAGTAACAAAATAATTTTTAATATTAATAAATGTTATTATAATAATATAATATTCATTTTATAATTTTATTGAAGATCAATGTGAAAAATGAAAACGTCGGTGTGTGTGTGTGTGTGGACAACCACCTCAATGAACAACATGTTTTTTCATAACCACTCAGTATATATAAATTAGAAATTTTATTTTGTATGAAAAAATTATTATTTTTAAACTATTATTATTCTATAATAATAATATATGGCCACATATAAGTAATAAAATAATAAATGGATATATTAACTTTAATCGACTTAAATGGACATATGAAGGGACCTTTCTTAATTTGGACCCTTATTGGGATGAACTTAGAAACTATATAACTATTATACTAATGGAATAATAAAGGACATAAAATAACATAATTATTATTATCATGATTTTATTTTACAAAAAATTAGACAATTAACAAAAAACAAAAATTATTACAAAGAAATCAACTGAAAACCCATAGTAACAAACATAAGAAAAATTATATAAAAATTAATTACCAAAGCATAATATATAAAAATTAAAAAATTAAAAATATATGGATAATTTTATTTTATATATATATATAATGAACTTATTTTATTTACTCAGAAAATTATGATAAATCACAGAACACTTTTAAATATGAGTTAAGGGTTTTCTCCTCAATTTCTCTTTATTGAGAAATGTTTAATGTTATGCAGTAATTTATTATTTATATGGTGTATATAATTCCCAATATTTTATTTTGGAATAAAAAAATATTTAATTCATGGTATTTATAGATACATATTATTTTCAATATTCTAATGAATTTTTTATTCAAAAATTACTAAGGATACATGAGCCACATCTCAAAACATCCTTATTTAATACACATGTTCTTTTACACACCTAATTTATTTTCTATAATGTGAATACTTATAATTGGATATTTAATATCATATAATATCATTATTCATGGTATTATATCTTTAAATTAAATATCAATTACTTTTAAGGGGTTTTTATTAGAATTTATCTTAATCCATAAGGGTTTAATTTCAATCACTATTCATTTAGGAATTTTTTGATATTATTCACCAATATTTAATTTTTTGGTGTACCATGTAACTACTTGAACCCATATGCTCTAAGTTGATACATTATTTTATTACATTGGTATGATTATAAGTAATATAATCCTAAATGACTGATTAGTATATAAATTTTATAAATCTAGAGTAGATACATGATACCCATAATACATTAGAAAATAAAAAACACAAACATGATACCTAATAAAATGAAATATACAATATACTTGAAATATTATTCAAAATTTTATTCTTTATAACATGGAAAAAGGAAACATAATAATAGTGATAACAAATTCTCATTAAGGGTAAGTAAAGTGGAATAAATAGTGAATTGATGGGAATAATGAAGATGGTAAGGAAAATAACTAATAACACATTCCTTTAAAATGACTAGATAAGTAAATATCAATATAAAAAGGTAAGAAACTGAAAATAAACCATTTAATAAATGAATATAAATATGAAATTAATCCATATATATTTCAAATAAAAACCTAATGGATAAATAATAATCGAAGATAAATGAGTGATATTCTTAATAATTAGATTCCATGTTTCCTAGGTACATGGTACCTTTACCATCAAGACCTTTCACAATGTGGTTTATAAAATTCTAAGTAGAAACTGATTTGGTTTCTCTAACCTTATCTCTACAATCAATACCTTTAAAAATGTAGTTTATAAATTATTGTTTATAAATTGGAAGGGGTTTCATAACCTAATTTTGTCCCATGAGACTATTGAATCATCAAGTGTCTTAATTTAAACAGCCCTCAACCCTTCTCATATTTGTCTAAAGAATTCCTCATATGTAAAATATTATATTTAATAAATAAAAAATGTTCCTTATCATAAATTTTTCATATTGAATAAAAGATAAAAAATATTAATAATTTCTTAGTGAAGGATAAGTAAAAAAGGGTTGTTGACATTGATAAATGAAAACACCATTGAAATATCATAAAAAATTTCTTCAAGGAAACAATATTTAAACATTCCAAAGTGTCCCATACCAATTTTAATCATTTTAATCATAATACCCATGAAGGGTAAAAATTAAATAAAACTTATAATAACATGAGATTAAGTATATGCAGGATAAAACATGTCAAATATAGTCTATACACCATATAAAAGTGAATTAGTGTATAACAACAAATATATCTCAATGGAATGTGAATTGAGATGAAATGACCTACCTTGAGTCTAAATTATCACATGTGTATTTATATTCCTAAATAATAAACTTATTTTAAATATTTACTTTATTAAGAAATTTTTTCATGTTTTTCATTTTTTTCACTTATTTCAATGTTATAAAAACTTCTTAACCAATTTAGTTTACGTAGGGTGGTTTGACTAAATTTGTTTAATATGTTAAAACAACTTTGGTAGGATGAATATGGTCAAAGGGGTCATTATATAAAAATATCTAGAATAATAATATTCAAAAAATCATTATATATATACATCAATTATACGTTTATTGTGAATGATTCATATCACTTTGAGGGGGCGATAGTCGACACTTCCACAAACAACATTATCATATCTACACAAAATGGAATTCATAAAGTTATGTGTAATGAAATAATTAAATAAATACAAAAACATAATATATATCCTATATATTATATTTTAACAATGTGTTCTTCATAATTACCAACCATGGTAGGTGGTAAAGAAAAAATGAACTACATCTTTTTGTGAGGTAGTAGTTAGTCGAACATACAAATAGTTGGTTCGTTTCCCCCTTAGATAGATGTTCTTGTATGTATAGGTAAAAACCTTAACATAAACAAATCTCAGTATATTTTTGAAAAATGTTTTTTATAAACATGTAATAAGGATATTTTATGGGGTGGATAATGGAAATCAAACTAATGAGTTTGAGGTATGAAGTTACCTCTTTTTTGAGTAACTCCTTTTGGTTTGTAGAAAAGGGATTCCTTGGACGACTTTATTCCAAAAAAGAGGCTCAAAGAAGAAGGGGATGAATTTTTTGAGACTATTTTTGTATATTTGGGAAGATCCAATGTTACATGAGAGGTGTGAGGAAGGGGAAGAGTGAATGATTTTTTTACAGTGAAGGCGGAGTGGTACTCTTTTAAAAACCAAAATGTATACATTAATGAGAGGTATCATTTATCTTGTCTTCCTAAAAATGAAAAAAAAAATAATGGTTTAAAAGGGAATAATGGTTGATAAAAACCTTTAAAAACACAAAAATAAGGGCATTTTTATAATTTGGTTTCATTATATCTATGTTTCCTTAATTTTATTATTTTAGTTTTTATTAAAGAAAACTGTTTTCTAACCTATGTAACTTAACCATTAAAAATAAATTAACGTGATATTTACTAAAAAATATATAGAATATAAATTATAAATATTATATATAATTTTTAAAATTAAAATCCTACGATTGTTGTAAATTAATTTTATAAAAAGTACATGAAACGTGAAAAAAACTATTTAAACCCAGATCGTGATAATATTTTTTTTAAAACTATGGGTCAATAGTTTAATTTTAAAAGATAAATTTCTCCATAAATATAAAATATTTAATACGTATTAACACTTAAAATTCACTGGGTAGAATATAGGGGTTTTATTATTTTTAAAACAATTAAAAAAATATAATTTAGTATAAAATAACATTAATGTCAATTTTGATATTATTTAGATAATTATAATTTAAAATTTTAAAAATAATGGTAAAATTTAAATATATTAAGTCAAAAATGTTTAAAATTATATATTCATCTATAAAAATAATTATAGATAATAACTCAATCAATTTTCTTCACTTTTAATATTTAATGTATCATGTATTTTAGTTGATTATTTAATAAATAATCACTATGTTGGTGTTTCTTAAGCATTTTAATTAACTAATTCTTCCCTAAAATTGAATGATAAATCATTATAGTAAAACAAACCCATTTATATTTCAAAATTATATGTGTAACTAAAACTTTGATGTTCTTTTACATATCTCAATGTTTTATAAATTTTAAATGTAAGGAAGGGCCCCTTTTTGTCTTTTTCCTTATATAACTTATCATATAGAGAAATTTCATGCAATATTCTACCAATAAAATATAAAATTATAACCAATAGGTGATATGGTAGAAATATTGGTAGCTAATGGTTTTTAGGAATGTTTTAGGTCATTTTATCCCTTAAGATTAAAGTTTAGTCCTTTGTTAAGTTTAATTTTACCATAATCACTACAATTAATTTTAATCACATTCACTAATATTTTTTTGTGAAAAATTAAGTTGATCTTATTTGACCACAAATATTATACTAATTAAAACCATGTATTTCCATTTTTGAAAATTCAAATCACAGAATTGGGAATATTATGTTTAACACTAATCCCACGGACGTGGTGAGAAAGTCGGTTTTTCTTGTAAAAACATTCAAATGTTCATCAACTATTTATATCTAATTTCATGGTAAAAAAAATCTAATGACCTAAAATGGATTAATATATAAATTATTTATCTATTTTGAATTTAATAACCAATTTTAAACATAATTTAACATTAATAATTATTTAATGAAAAGGTATTTTTAAACTAAAATGTAGTATTTTTTTCACTATCAATCAGAAAATGAAACTTCTGAAAACATACAAAAAATTCACCCAAATATAATTTTAACATTAAGAATTAAAAATTGAAATTTAATTTTTAAAAATAAAATTTATAAATTTTATAAATTTTAGTTTTAAAATATGTGTGTCATTAAAAGGCGGTAAAACTCAGTTTTGGGAGTAACATAAGATAAATGAGTGTTGTTTGTAGTGTAAGATTAAATTATTGTTACATCTAAATCACGATATCAACCAAATTAAGTTTATTATAATATAAAAATATATTAAAGTCTTGGGGTGTTACATTCTCCCCACATTAATTAAAATTTATCCTCATAATTTAAACATGATATTGGTAAACAAAAGATTGATATTTGAAAATAATATCGTTTAAAAACCCCCATAGAAAATACGATCAATAACACATATCATTAATAAGAGGGAAAATGAAATGTGAAGTTCACCAGAAAACTAGTCTTTAAAATATGAGAACATTATTTATAACCTAGACATGGAAGAGAAATCTAACCATAATGTTCTTATGGAGAGTGATAGATAACTTGTTTTGTTGAAATGTATTGACCAAGATACCATAATATAGAGGCATGAATAAATTTTATTGATATCATCAAAAATGATGATAATAGGTCAACTTTTTTGTTTCGAAACCCTTTTCCTAGAGTTGAGAAATTCTTCCACAATCCTTTACTTTGATTTCTCCTTGAACAATTTATTCTTCATATTCTAATAAAATATTCTTTATATAGTGAAGTAATACAACATTCTCTAAAACCACATTCAATGATCAACATAAAACCTTTCATTAATTTTTATCCTTTTGAACATTACTTGTATAATGATCTGAAATATTATAATAAGTTATAAGGTAGTTACTAGTATCCAATTTACTTTATCCCTATCAATCATCATTAAATGAACATTAGGAACATATTAAGGGTTTTGTTTTCCTCAACCATTTTTTAAAGTTTAACATTATACTTATTAAATTTTATTAGAAACATTAAATATATGATCTCAAATCCTTATTGAAATAGTATTTCAGTTAAATCCTAACATATTTCATAATTATTATAACTCATACATCGCTAATAAAATAATATTACAACATTACTCAAGGAACAAAATACATAGGCACATTAATAATTCCATTTCAGTAGAACCAATAACATAATCGTGAACATGATCATTTGGCTTCTTCTGAGGTATATTCCCATGATGTTTGGGGAATTCATTTTCATAGTGCCCAATCTTCTTACAATGGAATCATTTCACATTTTAGTTTTCTTTCTTTCTTTTGAAATCATTAACATGGTGGCCTTTTTCTCCACACTTAAAACAAACTATCATTCCCATCATGCATGCACCTGGGTGTTATTTTCCAACATTATTACATCTAAGAAAATACTTTGTTATCTTCCTTCCCCTATTGATTTTATAATCTATATTCCTTTTATTCTCCAGCTTCTCATTGAAGTCATAACACTTATATAATTATTTCTCTATCTTGATGGCACATAAAACTATTTCATTATATGAAAAAAAAATTATGAGGCCAGTTCCCCTTAGAGACATGGATTAAGACCTTCAGAAAGTGATCAATATTTTACTCCATTTTACATATTTAATCCATATCATACCTAGCTATCCATATAAAGGTAGATTCGCACTCTACAACACATTATTCATATTTTTTATTTAAGATAAGGAACTTCCTCTTCATCTCAATGTGTTACACATGGGGTAAATATTTTTTTAAGAATGTATCATAAAAATATGTCCATTCCATGAGTTCAACTTATTTATCCTATATAGTATTCTGGATCAGAGACCACCATTGATCAAAAACACCTCTGAGATAATACACTACAAGTGTAACCTTTTCCATTTCACTTCACACCAAATCCATAAATACCTTCTCTAAAGACTTAATCCATTGCTTAGATGCTATTGGATCCATAGTCCCACTAAATGATGGCATACTATATCACATAAAATGATCTAACATCAGAGAGTATCATTGTGTAATAGGTTTCTCTATTTGGGAAAGTTTATATTTCATAACCTGATTATGATTCTTTAATATATTCAATACTCTCTCAGTTATATCACTAGCGATATCATATTTCTTGGATAGGAAACCTCTATATTGTTCAAGAGTGATCGTAAACTTCTTACTTATAGGTTCAATTTATAATCAATAGAATTTACTAGATTAGATCATAAAATTATGAAAATTATATAACTCAAAATATGGTGTAATACTTAACAGAAATTGAAATGATTATTCATAACTGATCTCATTATCATAAACATGGTTTCTTTAGAGATATAATTAATTTCATATCCTTTAAAATTGTTTTTAAATAATATGTTAATTATTCTAATTTTATACCCCGAGAGTGTCAAACTAGGTGTGTGGTAAGGCATGTTGTCATGCACCAGGTTACGCTAAATCTGGACCAACACACCTTGCATGTGTTTTTACTCATAGGTACTTCTATTCCAGAACCACGTCCACTTATAGTATCAATACAGGGATACATTTATAGAAATAACCAAATAATATCTACCTTACCAAGATTTTGGGCATTCTACTACACTTATCCTCAAATTATATCTTAGGGTTATGTTCGTTCATATATGTTTTCTAAATCTAGTTTTCATGGTTTCTGCTAAAATTAATTTGATACAAACTATAACACCCAGACCACAGAATCCTGGATCTGGTGCATTATTTTATTACATTGTCATTATTACAAGAAATTAAAGCCTAAAGGACCAATTATTTTATAATTTTTGGAAGGATATATTGCATACATAATACTAATAATACATTGAGAAATATAAACTACAACATTATATCAAATGAAAATACTTTTTGTATTTTTTTAAAACACTTTTAAGAGAAAGTGAGAACCCATTAAATCAAGACTTAAGCACATTTAAATAATCTCCAACAACTAAAAACATTATACACAATAAAATTAAATATAAATAATACTTGGAATCTTATTTGAATATTTCTTCTTCATAACTTAGGGAAAAGAAACCTAATAAGGGTGGGCTCAAATTCTCAATAAGGGTATATAAAGGAGAAGAAATAATTAATTGATGTGAATAATCTGCATGGTAAGGTAAATAAATTCTAACAAATTCCATTCAAATAACAAGATAAGGTAATATTTATATAAAAGGTTAAAAAAATGAAAACACACAGCATTTAATCAATGAAAATGAATATCAAATGAATCTGTAGATATGTCAAGGAAAAAACTCATGTTTAAATAATAACTAAAATTAAATCAGAGAAATGATAAATTATTGGATTTCATTTTTCCTAGGTATATGGTACCTTTATTATCCAGATCTTTCACAATAATGTTTATAACATACTGAGTACAAACCGATTCAGTTTAAAAAACCTTATCTCTACTATCAATAACTTTCAAAAGAATGTTTATAGCATACTGGTTATGAATGTGAATTGTTTTTACAACCCAATTACTTCATATGAGACTACAAATGCATCTAGATCCTTACTTTAAATTGTCCCCAACCCATGTCATACTAGTCCAATGAATTCCCCATATATCGAATAATCAATTTAATAAAAAAAATGCTCCTTATCATGAAATATACATATTAAAAAAAATTGATTTATAAATAATACCTCAATGAAGGATAAGTAACAAAAATGTTTCTGTACATTTATGAATTGAAATACTATTTAAATATCATTAAAACATTTTTGGGGAAAATAATCTTCAGACATTCCAAAATCTCTCAAACCACTTTCAAACAGTTGAATCATAATCCACGTGAAGGAATAACATTAAATAAAACATATAATAACATGTGAGTATGGATATTCATGATATTACATGTCAAAGGAAAATATATAAAAAATATATAAGTAAATTGGTTTATAACATTAAGTCTTAATGGAATTTAAACTGAGACAAATCCCTTACCGTGAGATTGAATTTTTACGTGTGTATTTATATTAATGAATAATAAACATATGTTAATTATTTGATTTATTCATAACATTTATTATGTTTATCATTAATTTTATTTCACTTATTATAATTTTGTAAATAACTACTTAATCAATTATGTTTACATTTGGTGTTTTGACCAAATTCAGTTCACATGTTAAAATGCCTTTGGAATGTCAACTATGGTCAAAGTAGACATTATATAAACATATTCAGAATAATAATCATGAAATAATTATAATATTTATACATAAATTATAATTTTAAAACTAATAATAAAGTTTTGTTATAAAAAATGAACCAATGTTATAATCATGGAGACGACAAGCCGTACGTACGCATGAGTAACATTTCCGTTCTTCAGTGATCATTATGGAAAGAAGGTAAGGAACACTATAAATTTCCATAATGATAATTATATTAAAAATAAATTTTTATTTAAATATATATTCTTATACTTATAATTATTGTGATATAAAAATAAACACATCATGTTGGGGATGTGGTAGTCTACACATCCATGACTCACGTTATCACTTTTTAGTGCGTGAAAAGGGTAATAAAGAAAATGACATATTATGTTTAGAAAAAGTTAATTATGTAATAAATATCATATATATATGTATATATATCTAATTTATATTATATATTTTTAATTAAATTTATCTTATATACATTCCATGTATAGTGTGAGCGATTCACATCGCATTGATGAGGCGGTAGTCCACACTTCCACAAAAGATGTTATCATATTTACAAAAAAAATTAATTCATAATAGTATGTGTAATAAAATAATTAAAGAAGCATAAAAAAATAATAAATATCATATAAATCATATATTAATAGTGTTTCCATCATTGTTAAAAACCATAATATGTGGTAAAAGAAAACGAACAATACAATTTTTTAAGGCGTTAGTTCTCTGTACACATAAATTTTATGTCCACTAACCATTAGATGGATGAGCGTGTAAGTTTAGGTCTAAAAATTAACATAAAAACATATTAGTATATTTAAGATACTGGTGTTTTTTATAAACATTTAATAATGGTATTTGAGGGGATAGATAATGGAAATGAAACTAAAGATCTTGGGGAAAGATGTTACCTATTATTTGGGTAACTACTTTTTATTTGAAAAAAAGGTCTTCCTTTGATAGATATGTTCAAAAATGGAGTATTAAAATAAAAGGGGCGGGATTTTGGGTAACTAATTGGTTATATTATGGATGAGCCAAAGTGGATTTAAATGTGTGAGTAAGGGGAAGGTTGAATTCAATTTTATAATGGAGGAGGAGTGGAACTCTTATAAAAACCAAAACTTATACATTAATAGGGGCTCTCCAAAAACTAATGTTTCAAAAAAAGTTTAAATACTGATTTAAATTGGAAATATGGTCTATAAAATCCTACACCACACATAAATAAGGTAATTTTTATAATTTGGATACTTAACATCTATGTTTTCCCCAATTTTATCATTTTGGTTTCCATTAAAGAAACTAGATTTCTAACCTATGTAAATTAAAAATTAAAAATATATTAAAGTGAGATTTATTTTAAAATATAGAGACAATTAATTATAAATATTATATCAAATTTACAATATAAAAATATCAAGTGTTCTGAAAATTAAATTTAAAAAAATCGCATGCAACGCGCAAAAACACTACTTTAACCGAGATCAATCTATTAATGTTTTTACAAACTATTGGTCAGTAGGTTAACTATAAAAGATAAATTAGTTTATTAATAATAAATATTTTTTATTTTTTAACACCTAAAAAATCACTTGGAAGAATATAGTTTTCTTATTTATTTTAAATCAATGAATAAAATATAATTTATTATAAAATAACAATAATGTCAATTTTGTCATTAATTATTTAATTTTTTTGTAAAAAAAATTTTGGAATAAATATATATGAAGTTAAAATTTATTTAAAATTATATATAAATCTAAAAAAAATAATTAATTAAAATAATTCAATAAATTTTATTCACTTTTAGTATTTATTATATCACATATTTTAGTTTATTACTAACTAAGTAATCACTGCGTTGGCGTTTCTTAAGAATTTTAAGTAACTAATTCATATCTAAAAATTAATGATAAATTATTATGATATAAATAACACATTTATATTAAAAAAGTATATTTATAACTAAAAATATGACGTTTTTACATATCTCAATGTTTTATAAATGTTAAAGGTAAGGAAGGTTCTCTTTTTGTCTGTTTCCTGACTTAACTTATCATATAGAGAAATTTCATGAAATATTATCCCAATAAAGCATACAATTCTTACCAAGAGGGTATATGGTAGAACTATTAGTATAAAATATATTTTCTACATGTGTCTAGTGAATTTTATCCCTTGTAATTAAGGTTTTGTCCTTTGTTAACATTTATTTTACCTTAATCAACAAAAATTATGTTAATCACTTTCACAAATATTTTTGGACAAAAATTTAGTTAATATTATTAGAAAAAAACATTATAATGATTACAACCACTTAGGTTCATTTTTCATAACTGAACTCATTGAAATGGAAATATTAAGTTTACCATTAATCTAACAAATGTGGCAGGAAATCAGTTTTTAATATAAAATCATTAAAAAGATCAATAAGTATTTATATCCAATTCAATGTAAAAAATATTACAATGACATACATTAGATTAATATATATATATATATATATTATTGACCAATTTTGAATTTAATAACCAATTTAAAATAAAATTTAACATTAAAAGTCATTTTAACTAAAATGTTGTTGTTAACTAAAATGGAGTACTTTTTACTATTAATTAAAAAATAAAACATCTAAAAAAAATAAAAAAATCACCCTAACATATTTTTAAAATTCCTAATTAAAAAAATGAAGTTTATTTTTACAAATTAAATTTAAAAAATTTAAAAAATTATTTTTAAAATAGGAGCTCCATTAAAAGGTTATTAAACTTGGTCTTGTATATAACGCACGCTAACTTAGTGTTGTGTGCAGCATATGATTAACTTGGTGATGCTTATAAAGAATGATGGAAAAAAATTAATTTTATTATAAATTGAAAATATAGTAATATCTTTGGGTTTTACGTACCAAATTTCCCCATGGATTATGATATCTTAAATTTTTATTTAAATTAGAAACATCACTTTAATTCAAACTCTTTCTTATTATAGGGTATGATTAATATATATTCCCTTAAATATAAGGGTATTTCATAACTCAACTAGATTCCATGAGTTATAATGTTTCTTCTTTTATTTCATCTTTCATTTCATATGAAATAACATATATCTATCGTGGGATATATTGTTTGTCTAATATATTATTTACTGGTGAGTTCTAATCCTTTATGAGAATGAAACTATGTTATGAATAATTCCCAGCAATTTCAATGTTGGTTCCCCCAAAATTTCCATAGTTTCCCATCCTTCCAATGTTCTCCTTTTTAATTAGAAAACTAATTAAGTGTTATATAATGTTAAAATCATATATACATTCTCATATTTCCCATATTTAAGTATTATTATCTTATTTGATGATGACTGATTTCAATAAAGGTGTTTTAAAATATAAAAGGGATCTTTAATGCCTCCAAAGTGAATTTCTGATTATGCGCTCCCTTAATTTTTATCCCTTTTTATATCCTATCCTTTTAATGGACATATTATATTTTTTAAAATATTTTACTTACATAATACCCAGTTGAATGTCTTTAACATTTTTATTATTTTACAACATTTTAGCTCCCTTCAAAATTTCCACTTTTAAGAAAACCAGATTTAATAAAACTTTCCTATTTATTGTCTACTTCTTAGCATCACCCCCATAAATTTTTTAATAAATGTTTATATTTAAAAACCATCATTATTTTATGAATAATAATCTTAGTTCAATTTTGGTTTTATTTAAAATTTATTCCCTTTCCTTATTAAAAAAATCTATTTTCTATTTCATTAAGTTTTAACCAAGTAGTATATTTTTATTCTTTTTCCTCCTGAATCCTTATCATGAATTTTCTATATTATAAATTCATGTTCAAGAACTTTTTTACTTTTTTAATTATTAATATTCAAAATGATTTAATTCCATCTTCTATTGAGAGTCCTTATAATTTATCCTTAACTTATGACTTAAATAAAAATTATGAAACCCACTTCATTATCATGGGTTTGATCATGCTTAAGGTTTAACTATGGTTTCTTTTCTTCTTGTGGCACACATATGCATGCATATATTATTAGTCAACAAGTGGGTCTATTATATACCTCAACTGAATTAGGTTACGCTAATGTCTCATGAGATAATATGTATATTGCACAAGTGGATATCCTAAGTACACTATGTTATATAGACAGTCAACATGAGCATACAATAATTTTGATGGATTTTTTCCGATGTTATGTTTTCCTAGTGAATATCCTTGAAATACTATTATGATGGAATTATTTATGATTTTTCTACATGATTATGATTTTATGATTCTATGATTTTATTTTTTTTATTCCAGGTTTTCATGGTTATAATTATTCTATTTATGAAATCATGTTATGCCTATTGAATATAATATTATTCTTTATTTCCATGTCTATTCCCTTAATGAAATTTTTATCACAAAATTTTCTATTAATATTTTTCCTAGGATATTCTATATAGTATTATAATATATATGAGTGTTAGGAGAACTATGTAAAGTTTTAAATAAACATGTTATTTTTACATTTAAGATAATGTATTCATGTATATAATCTTGTAATTATACTAAACCTCTATATACAGGGGTTGTATTGTTAGAACGTTATGTTATAAATATTTAAATAATATATATTTAAGGTCTGAGTTTCTATATTTGGATCATGTGAGCATGACACATTGGCATAATTTTAATTAATTGAGCCTTAGTTTTTTTCCATACATGGTCATATTATTTTTTAATATTATGTGACTCTAATCAATTTTATATTTTATGTATACGATTTTGGTCTTATATTATTTATTAATCATGATCAAATTTTTTCATTATCATTTTATGTTGTAGGTTATATACTCTAAAAGGTAAAATCTTCCCCAATGATATTGTATAGCAATAGAATTTATTGTAAGAAAATAATTTACAAATGGATTCATTGAAGGTTAGTGGAATCCTAGTCCTTTCCAATCAAATGAGTTTAGGTTGGTATGTTATATGGAAGAATTGGAAAAAAAAAATTGAGAATAATTACACATATAATAAGGTATATTTTATGATATATTTATTTAACCATAACATTGATGATGAAAGAACCCTTATTGACCATACCAAAGAATTTAACATAATTAAAATTTAGTTGATCTCAGTAGATATAAAAATTGTTGATGATTTAATAAATATAATTTAATTATCATCATTATATAACAATGGGGAGAAATTATGATAGTCCTGAATAGTTTTTATAGAAATATAGAATTGAACGTAAAAAATATGAAATATCTAGTACTTAGTGATGGAAGTGTTGGGTCAAATCAATTGTAAAATCAATAAATAATTTACCAAATATTGGTAATGTGTGATGAAAAGTCTAAGTGATATTGCCATACTTTATGGAAAATTTTTTAGAATGTATATTATGAGGAGTGGAAATTTAATTGTAAGGAACTTGAGAATAACTTAATAAACATAATAGATGAGAGAACTAATAATATTTTGTTGTTTATTTTGGGTTGTCTAGTATATTTTTTGACTTTATGTTGAAGAGAATATTTTTATTCTATGATATATAAGGATTCCATGAATAATTATATTTTAGGGGATTTCAAAAATATATATCATACTAATTATGAGTCTTTAAATATTATATAAAAGGGTTATACACATATAAAAATAGTTGTTTGTGTTTTAAACTTGTTAACAATGTGTAAAATGTTTATAGGCTTATAAAGAATCATAGATTAGTTGGTTAACATAATGATGTGTGCATTAAAAAAAACATTTACTAGTTGGTATTGGAAGATTTCCAATGTATCTATGTTTGTAACGCATAGGGTTAAGAATAATATATTCTAAATATGGAAGGAAATTCTATATATATGGTTAATAAACAAACATGGGGATTCAAAATTGATGTTTTAGGTTTAGTAACATGATATAGAAGGGTATAAAGGTATTAACAATTAAACGAATACTACAAGAGTTGATGATTTCAAATACTCTACCAGGTGAATATTGTATATTTGGAATGCATAAGAAGGATTATTTTATATAAGAAGTAAAAAAATTAATGATAAAAAGTTGGATTTGATACAAATTGAAAATGTTTGTCCCACAAAAGTTAAATTACCTATCAGGATAACTAAGTCAAATAACATTTATTGATGATTTTATATGAAAGGTATTAGTGTACATTTTTTAAAATAATTTTCGATATTTTTTCTGTGTTTCAAAGTAGGAATCCTCTAGTGGATATTGAGATGAATCAAATATAAAAAAACTTTATTTTTAAAAATAGTAGATAATATCATGGTGAAAAGTTCAAGTTATTATATGTATTGAATATAATTTAATGGGAGACTAATATTTTAAAGACCAAGGTAATTTTAATAGTAAATATATTTAATAACTTATTAATTTCCATTAATTATATTTTATAGAGTTATATTAACTATAATAATATTAAGTAATTTTCCAATAAAAAAGGAAATATTTTTATTCTTACTATTTGTTTACATATATTATTTGTTTTATTTCAAATATTGATTTCCAAGTTTGAGAATTTAAATTTGATAAAATGAACTTTATTTTATATATCAGCAAGTCAAAATTATCTTACAGTGATTTTTGGGGAATTTTCATAAAAAAATTATTTTTGGTTGAATAGTAGAAAATACTAAGATCATTAGAATAAATTTTATCCTTTACATTGGTATTATAACTTTTTATAAATGAGAATAAGTTTTTTTAGCAAATAGATTTTCATCTCATTGTAAGGTTTAATTTCAAATTAAATTACAAAACATTTTTAATAGAATTTTATAATATTTATTACAGAATAGTAATAAAAATAATTAATATAATTTAATATGAATGACTTAATTTTATGTCATTATGAATAGTAATTACTGTTAATATTTTTCCCTTTCTAAAGGTGGTAAAATTGTGTTAAAATTATAGGGAAAATATTTAAAATCTATCTAAAATTTTACATTATCATATTTTATTAGTGTTGTTCAAAAAAATAAAATTTAAAGTTGAAAAATAATTAATTTTATAAAATTATATTGAATTTGGGACCCCAATCTTGACACTTTTGATGATAAGTTTTATTTTATTATAATAAAAAAATTCCTGGTCTTTTTATTTAATGATATGGTTGAAAGGCTAAATTCAGTTTTGTAAAGATCCAAATGTATAAAAACCCTTATTTTTTGTTAGATAACCAAGAAAATTTATAGAAACAAACTTTCTAATTTATTTCACTCTAAAGTGATTTTTACTCTTAAATCATGTATTTTCCTCAAAGCTATTTTTTATACAATTTATATTTTTTAAAAGACATTTTTGATATATATAGAAATTTAATATGATAAAATAAATTTTAATTTTTTAATTGTCATTGATTTTTTTGTAATCCCCTTTTATTTTTTGTCATATATTTATGTTATCATGGTAAACATTTATGTTATCATTTTTATGGTTAAAATAAGTTTTAAATTGTTTAACTAGAAGATAAGGCTTAAAATATATCCAAATATTTTATAACTATAATTGTTTGGGTTTATTTATACCCAATAAATTATTATATTTTAATTTTTGGGTTCCATGGTTCCAATTGGCATTATTATGATATATATTTTATTTAATATTTTAAGTAATTCAAAGTGTATCATTTCCCTCACTTATAAAAGTGTATCTTCTCTCTTCACTTCCTCACACCTTTTCAGTACTATAGTTTAGAAAATTACTAAAAAAGTTACTACCTAACATACCTACCCATATCCTATATTCCATGGTTTGATCAAAATACCCACCTTTGGAGGCCAAGTGTTTAAACCTAAGGAGCTTTTCTGAAGAAAAAGAAAAGAAATTAACTAAGTGTTATTTACATTATCCCTCCGTTCATATCCTTAAAACCTCTCTTAACTATTAAAATAAAAAAACATTTCAACAATATAATAATATTTTATTATTTTGATAAAATAACCTTAGTTAATATCGTATTCCAACAAATGATAAATGAAACCATCATTTGTGTGTACAATAGACAACCGCCTCATGAACTGATTTAATTCATTTTCCATCACCACCTCCCACATATAGTTATAATGATAGAATATATATATATATATATATTAATTAAATTATTGTTAGTAAAAAAATAAAATATATAATTTATTTTATTAACTTCCCATATATTGAAAAATCATAATGTTGTTCATGAGTACGTTCAGATTACCACCTTCATGAAGTGAGATGATTTTTTTTTGACATAAAAATCACATGGATAGTATTTATAAGTTTATTTTAAGAAATAATATTATATTTATTATATAATCATCATTATGTAACTAAAATAAACTGATACTTTTCATCTTTCCCTTATGTTCATTGAAAATTAGAAAAAATACTCATGTACATATAGGACCTACCGTCTCCATGATTGTTACACAATTTATTTCTTATAAACATATAAAATAGTTAATTATAATATTATAATTTATGTATAAAAATAAAATTTATAAAATTTTTAATATTCTAGAAATTATATAATCATGATCTACTTAACTGACGTCAACATACCGAGGTTATATTGGACTTATGAACCAAACACTCTCAAAACGTTTGAAGTAAACTTAATCAATTATGTAATAAATTATCACATAAATATTAATGAAATTTAATGAATAATAAAATTAAAAAAAGTTTATTAATCAAGTAAATTAATAAGTTAGGTTTATTATCTAGTAAGATAAATAATTTACAAGACAAGTTAGACACATGGTAAGGTACACTTTACTATAAAAACATCATTTTAAATGTTTTAAAGTTTTCAAAATATATTTCTTCAATGTAAATATTATTTTATAGATGTATTTATATGTAAATAAATGAATTCAAATTTAAATTTTATTCCTCCTTTTAATTCAACTCAATGGGTTTCATGATGAATCTTTTTATGTATTTTATATGGGTTGTTTTTACATTATTTACAAATTAAAAAATGAATGTTATATTTTAACATATACACCATCAAAAGTTTTTTCATCCACCAAAACAATTATTTTATATATGTATTAATTAATAATATTCCATGTTTTATTAAAAGTAAAACCCTGCTTCCCACCATTATTTTTATTTTAGTTTTAGAAATGATTTTTTGAAGAAAATGTATATATCAATATTCGAAAATTTTTACTCGTGGTTTCTAAAATATTTTTTATTAGTTTGATAATGGAAATGTAATATATTATGTGTCTCATAACTATTATTAAGATATATCTCTAATAATAGGTGTTCTCTATATAGACCTCCAATGCATTAGTTAATTATTATGTTCTTAGAAGGATTATATTGGAATTAATTGTCTAGGTTATTTCATTTTTAATGGTTATTTTATGGTTTATATGAAGATGATGTCCCATGGAACATAAATGACTTTTCTATTATTATAAATTATTTTTCAATTTATATATATTTATTTTATGATGTATGATAATACTCCTTTATTTTATGGAATTATTATTCCCCTTTAGAGTAAAAAAACTAAGATTTTATGATTTTTTTAAGGGTTGTCATATTTTTTAAGAATCCATCATGATTCATATTATCAATTTATGTTTTCATATAATGTTTTCTATGAAATAAATTTGATATTAAATATTATGCATACTTAAATGATTACTTATGATTAATTTTTATTATGTTAAATGAAAACTCAATTTTATAACCTCAGGGTTTTGAAACTGACCAATATGTGTATTAATTATTTCTTTTTATATATATCTTACCAGGATTTCTGAGCTCATAACTTTTTTTTCAAAAAAAAATCATATGTTTTAAGGATGATTTGGAATAATGATTAAGTCAATTTGGTAAGAATTTTTTTCATGAAGTAAAAAAAGTTTCATTTTAAATGTTTTATATTATGAAAAAATGGACACTAATAGGAAGTATCTAGATTTTAATCTACGGGTTTTTTATGTAAAAGTTATAACCTAATTACTTAAACTATAAAATATAAAATATCTCTGAGAATGTAAGAAAATAAATTCTTATTTTAAAATTAAAATTTTGGGTTGAATAAGGACAGATTACTCATAGATGGTATCATAGAATTTTTTAGTGGTGTTGAGATCTGGTCCCTCATATTCATCTTTGTTTCGCACAGCAGATGAAGATCTATTTTTCACAGAAACCGTGTATTGTTGTTTCTGTGTGAAAGGTTGGTTTTGGGTTTTATTTGTGTTGATCGGAATCCTGATCGTGATCCGGTTGATGCTCTTGGGCTACTCCTTTGGTTTTTCCCTGCCATGGTTTGATGACGATTCCTCATGATGTTGATGCTTGAGTTTTTGTGATGTCTTCGAAGGTGTTATAATGGTACCGAGCTATGGTATCAATGTCGATTCTTCCTGCATATGTTTTCTTGTTTCGCTGCTCTGGTGTCAATATTCCTCTGTTCTCTTCGAGGCGAAGCAGCGCGATGGCCTTATTGATTCTTTGAGATGTTAGTTTTAGCATCCAGATCAAGGAGATCGACAACGATTATCAATTTGCAGGTTTTTTGGTGACTTTTTGGATTGGAAATTTGAAGGTTTTTTGTGTTTCTGTTTGATGGATTTGATTTGGTGGTTGGGTTGATGGCAATGTGGCGTTGCAGCACAGTTCGATCTCCTACTGGTGCTCTCCCCTACTTCACGTGGCTGGCATCGGACTCTGGTGATCGTGTGTATGCAATTCAAATCTGAGCAGATCCATGCCCAGAGCGGCGTTTTTTTTTAGTGTGGCTCGGTCCCCCTCATCGGCGACGTTCCTCGGTGTGGTGTTGGACCATTCGGTCCTAGGTGACAATGTCTCGATTACATGTTCCTTGGTTTGTCTTCTGGCGGCTTCTATGGTTATGGTGGTAGAGGGTATGGATCATGGTGGGGTTTGTCTGGGAGCTGCTCTTGATGGAAGATGATTGTGAAAATTTGGTATGTGTTGGACTTGATTGCATGGAATAGGCTCCAGAGGAGGATTCAGAGCGGGTGGTTCATCTTTTCCAAGCTTTTCGGATTTGGTTATTTGAGAGGGTATGGCGTTTGCCATCGGATCGGGTAAGTGCTTTGACACAGGACACTTGCTTGCTGAACTGCCATGAAAATGTGGATGACTTTTTCATGATCAAATGCTAGGGTGGAGCAACTCCATGTTGTTAGTCTGGTTTTTCTCTCTTAGACCTTTAGGTCATGTAATGTCCAAAGCCCTTGAAGTCCGGGTTCCCCCCTTATTCCCTTAAAAGGGGGTTTATCATCTCTATAATTAAAAAATTTGAAGGCCTTCAGGCCGTTGGATGGTGTTACTACATTTTGGGTACATATGATTTGTCATATTATTGAAAAGTGATATGGTGATTATATGATTAATGTTATTTTTAAATAAGAACACTATTTTTGAAAAATTATATGATTAAGGTAAATGAAAATACAAATGGAAATGACCACTACATACATGAGGAATAAAGATTCAATTATATTTTTAAAGTATGTATGCTTTTATTTTTTAATTATCATACTTTATGCTATTTATAGAAAATATTAGAATATTTTGGATAATATATGAATAGGGAATATAATTTTGTTTCAATATATGAATTTATTATTGAATTAATATTTATTTAAGATAATTGTTAAATTGATATCAAAATAATTTGTGATTATATGCTTCAAATATTTGGGTTTTGAGCATGGGAAAAGATATTTTGAATATTTTTAAGGATAAATAATTTTTGAAATATTTATGATAATATTTTGGGTGTTATTATTAAGGATTAAGGCATTATTATGTTTTTAATCATATGAATTTTTATTTATTTTGGGTATCATATTAACTTTTGAAAAAAAATTAGTTTTGGTAAAGACAGGAAGAAAAGATTTTTATCCTTTTATATACATAATATGATCAATCAGAAGTTGTTTATAATGCTATAAGAAGTAAAAAAACATACTCATCATTTAGTGTAAAATATTTGATAAACATGGAAACTAATTTAAACATAGAACCAAGGGTTGAAATTTCATTTATTTATTTGTAAAAAATCATTTAAGTATATTTTTTTTATGTTCTTAGTCCAGATAGTAAAGGAATTCCTCAAATTTTGGAAGAGGATATTGACAAATAAATGACATCCTATAACCTTTATTTATTATCAATTTATGGTTTTTTCATGTTTAATTGGTTTATAATTTTTTGGTTATTGACTTTCTCATGATCATTCACTTTATTATGATAAATGTTCTTTGCCACTCTCTATAATTATATAAACATTTCTTTTCCCCTAAAATTCCACTTTATTACTTAAAAATAATCTTATCCTATTTTTGGAAGATATTTATGATTTATTATATATTAACTTCACATTTTATTTTACCAATTTTTAAAATTATGTTTTATTAACCTTTTTTGCAGTGAATTTTTAACAATGGTATTTTCAAATGATAAACCCTTAATTTCAACTCTCATGATAAAATTGCGAGGATAAAATTTTAAAAAGTTGGGAAGAATGTAACAGACCATGTAATGTTAATATTAAATAAATTCCATTCCTTATTAATTCTAATTAATTATATTTTATATAATTATATTCACTTCAGAAATATTATGTAATTTTTTATTCATAGAGTAAATATATATATTCTTATAAAATTTGTTTACATTACTACATGTTTTTATTTAAAACATTAATTTAATAAATTAAAAATTTTAATTTTAAAAAAATAAATTCATTTTTGAAATAATAAATTAAAAATTTTCCAATAATTATTTTTTGGGAATCTTCTGAACAAGTTAAATTTTTGGTGAATAGTATAAAATATTGATTTTTTTTCTAAATTGTGTTTTCATTTCATGAATTTAAAATGTTAATTTTTTTTTAAATGGTTAAAAAGTAAAATTATTTCATTTATATTCTGAATAATTTAAATAATAACATGGTAATTCATTTCAATCTTTATTTCAGTATAAAAAACTTTATACTTACGAATACATTTTTTTTTTAAACTAATTTTAATCGTGTATTTTGTGTATAATTTTGAACTAAATTGTGCCAATTATATGAGAAAAATTTATTAAAATGGATTACATATTTTTAATCATTGTGGTTAATATAATTTAATAGGGAAAAATTATTATTTTTTCATTATGAAAAGTAACCATTAAAACATATTTTCCACCTTAGCGAAAGAGGTAAAAATGAGGTAAAACAATGAGGTAAAGCATTAAAAAATATATAAAAAATTAATTTATCTTATTTGATGAATTATTTAAAAATATATATATATGTTTAAAAAGATAATTAATTTAATTTAAATCATTATTTGTAATTTTTAACCCAAGATTGACTTTCTGGAAGAAAAGTTACATTTTTATCAAAATAAAAAATAGTTTTTGGGTCTCTAAATTTAATGGTATGGTTGAAATGTTACATTAATATTTTTCTTTATATTAAAGACTAAAACCTTACTTCATTTATAAAACAAAAAAAATCATGGATGTTTTACTATATTTCACTATAAAATTAATTCTATGTTTAAATAATGTATTGTCCTAAAAACGTTTTTCATGAATTTGGTGTTTTTATTTTAAATATTTTTTTTAATACATATAGAAATGGAATATTAAAAAAAAAATTATAACATTGAAATCAAAATTTTCAAATTTGTTTCTAAGGCCCAATTATTTTTGTTCATATAATTATGTTATCATGTTAAAAATTTAAGATACCACGATTAAGGTTATAACGTGTTTAAAGTGCTTTAACTAGAAGATAAGGCTCAAAATGTATCAAAACATTTTATAAATGTGATTGGTTGAATTTATTTAGACCCTATAACATATTATTTTTTAATTTAAGTTCCTTTGTTCCCTTTAACATTATTATGATATATATATTATTTAATCTTTTTTGTAATTCCATATCCGACCATTCCCTAACATATAAAATGGAACCTCCTATAATATATTTATCAAAACTTTTGAGAAATTTACTACATAAAAAACATAAAATAATCTCTCAATGGAATCCCTAACCACATCCCAGGGCCCTTGTTTTGATCAAAAGATTCATTTTATGAGGCCAAAGGTGTAAGCCTAAGGAGGTTTCCCAAAGAAGTAATAAAGCACTTAACTTAGTGTTTTTATTTTATATATCATTTTATATCCTTAAAATATAATAATATGTTATTATTTTATGGAAAAACCTTTCTATCTCCTCTTCTATCAAATGGGTAATGAAATAATCATTCACTTGAATGACAGATTACCGACTCACAAACCGATGTAATATTTTTCCATCATCGCCTCTCATAGATGGTTCTAATTATGAATTTAATTTAAATATATAAAATTCATGAAATAATTATCATTATTAAATTTTAATATAATAAATATTGTTTTTCATTCCCATATATTGAAAAATTATAACATTATTCATGTGTATGTGTGAATTACCACAACCACGAAGCAATATGATCCTTTTTTCATCACCACCTCATATGAATTTTATATATAAGTATATTTAATAAAATAATATTATATATATGATATAATAATCATTATGGAAATATAAAATGATATGTAACGTCTTTCCTTCATGTCTTTTCAAAAATGACAACTTTACTCAGGAATACATATAATTGATCTGCTAAATGATTGTAAAGTAATTCATTTTTATAACCATCTTCCATAGTTATTTATAACAGTATGATTAATGTTCAAAAATATTTATTATATCATTATTACATTTTTAGAAATAATATAATCATGATCTATTTGACCAAATTCAACTTTCTAATGTCATTTTGGACTTATAAAACTAACATCCTCAAAACGTTCGAGGTAAACTTAATCAATAAATCAATTAATTATAACACGGATATAAGTTAAATAAAAGTAATAATAATCTAAAAAATGGTTAATAATGAAGTAAATAATTAATATAATTTTACTATTCATGAATTTAAATAATGTAAATGAAAATTTAGACTCGAGGTAAGGGACACTTTACATTAAAAACATCATTTTATATGTTTTAAAGATTTATTTTATAAAAATTTTCCATCTATATAAATATTAATTTAGGGATGTATTAATATAGGCATAAATTAATTAATAAAAACAAGTTATTTTAATTTTAATTTCTTTAAAAAAAATTCAAAATAAATATTTTTATGTATTTTATGTGGGATGTTTTGATATTATTTACAAAAAGATAAAGGAATGTTATATTTTAATGAAATATACATTGATGGTTTTTTAAACCACCACAAAAATTAATGATATTAAAATTCTTCACAAGATTCCACATTATCATAAAAACCACTTTCCATTTTTTCATGGTATTTTATTTTTGAAAATGGCGTTTTAAAGAACATGGATAATCAATATCTAAAAATGTTTTACTTATCAGCTCAATATGATATATTTTATTATTTTGATTATGGGAATAAATGATTTAATGTGTTTTATGAATTTTAAGGTCCATGAGAATTAATTATAAATGATGGGTTAGGATAATATAGCTCTAATTATGGGTGATTAAAATATATATCTTTGATGCAATGGGTAATTATTATTTTCTCTAGAAAATTATATTATAATTAAATGTGTTAATTATTACACTTGTAATGGTTCTTCTAAGAGATCTATGAAAACAATGTCCAAAGGAACATATATAACAATTATGTTCTTAAAGATAAATTTTCATGGAAATATTTTGATTTCAAAACGTAAGTTATTGATATTTTTTAAAGGAAATATTATACCCTTTTAAGGTAAAAATATATGTTTTTAAGAAATTGTTTTTCAAGGGTTCTAATATTTTCTAAAAATCACTCAAGATTATTATTTTGACATTATGTTTTCTTATAAACTATTTAATGAAATAAATTTGGTATTAATGATAATTTATTTTGTAAGTATACAATTATTTAAGTTCAAAGTTTATTTTATTAAAGGTATAATCCATTTTATGATATCATGGTTTTGAAATAGACTAACAAGTTTCTTTGTAAATATATATATATATGATCTTTAACATCTGACAAGGTTCTTTTTCATTTAGTTTTTATTAAAATTCATTTAAATGTTTAATAGAATGACTCCTAGGAGTGGGGAAGTATTCATGAGTGTCCTAGGGATACAGGACATGAAAATGGTGGAAAAGAATCCATCTATTGCATAATGCATTTTGGAAAAATATTTGTTCTAAATATTCACTATAACCATGAATCCTAGTGGAGGGTGGATCATGCTTTTAAAATCATTCATGGTGGAATAAGAGATAGTGTGGATTTATCCCCCATTTGAAAGAAGCAACCACATATCGACCACACAGTTTGAAAAACCATGTAGGTGGCCAAAACAATAGTGGATTGGATTTCACATAGATAGAGGGAACCAAAAATATTTTACATTATTTGGAAAACTATACGGCCAAACTATGTTCCTCTTAAAATGTGGTATTTTTACTATTCCCCTCTTGATCCTTAAACAGAATAACATGATTTGACCCCTATTTCTTATGCAGTAGCAAGGGGTGTGAAGAAACCCTCTTGACTCTTATAAGGATCTATATCTTTCTATTATTAGGAATTTTGAGTTCCTTTTAGTGAGTATCAATGGTTTAGGTAAGTATTAAAATATTTTTTCTTTTTTATTGAATAAAAATTATTGGTTGTTTTCTCTTTTTCTAAAGCATATGGATGATATTTATATAGTGTTATACACCCTTGAATTTATGGCTTATTTAGTTATTATAAAGGGTTTTTGTTGGAAAATTGGTTTCTTGTGAGAATAAGTTATGTGGTATACATGTTTTCTACCATATTTTTGGTGCTTTCATTATGTATATATGGTTGTTTCTTTACAATAGCTTTCTACGTATTTGTGTTCATGATAAAGAGAAGTAAAATAAAACTTTGAATTATATTGTAATCCTCTTATGGATCATTTCAGGTCAATTGGTGATCCAGATATTGGACTTAAGAACACCCATGGGGTGCTCAAATTACATTAAAAATTGTAAATGTGTTAAAAATTTTGAGATATATGGTTTATACGATTAAACTAGATACACTTTTTTTAACAAGATAACAAGACATAAGGTGTTGTTTGGCCTAATCGAAAATTTGAGGTGTTATTTAATGGATGGGATATAAATGGGAAATGGTTAAATGGGTTTGAATATGTTGTCAAATAGTATTAAGGAACCATAGTGGTTGTGTTAAATTAATAAATTGTTAAATGACATGAGTATGGATTCAGGTTAAAGATATTGAATAATATAGTCCAGGTAAAAAAAGTTGAATGTAAGAGGTGCAATCATGATATCAAGATATATTGAAAATGACACATAGGTTAGACCTATTTTTTTAAAATATATAATTGGTTGGGATTTATAGACATGACATTCCACATATCCTATATTTGAATGGTGGAATAGATGTTCCAGAAACATGTGTATAGATGTGGGAAAGGAATTAATTATCCATTATGTATGTTGGATAAACAAGATGTTATATACTATTGAATCTATATATTGTACATGAAATTATATATCCTTTATTTTGGTTGTCTATACATGATGTTTGATATCCTTGAATTGATATTATGGACACATAATTCATTATTATTGGCAAGGGTACTAACACGAAGATCCATACACTAATGCCTTTTGTTAAGGTATGGGTATTTTGACTAGTGTACCTTAGTATGTGAAATTTTTGTGATAAGTGAATGACCCTCTTGGTTTAAAATATTCACCCACTTTTATTATTGTCTCAGACTTTTAACAGGGATGAAGGATGTTTAGTGGGTTGGGTCTCAGTAAAACTATGGGGCCGATGTGGCTAATTGATAAATGTTTAATTGGAAAAAATGTTTAATTATTTCCTTTTTTACTATTTATTTTACCTTTTTCATACAATATTAAAAGAATATATATTATTTCAGACACTATTATTGGTGGCCTAGCGAGTTCCACTCACACACTTCTCTATCCATCATTCATACCAGAGAAGCTTTCATTGTTGTAGGTCAGGATAAGGGAAAAGGCCATATGTTATATGGATAATTTGGTATACTGGATAGAACGTTGATGAGGGGACCATATTGATGCCAGATCCCACTTTTGGGATTGTTAGTGTTCTATCATTTTAGATTTTTTCATTGACACATAATACTATTATGACATTAAATATTTATAGTATCGGTTTTTGGGAATTTACCTGGTTTTCAGAATTTATTAAATGATGCATGGTTATTTATTATTATTAGTTTAGTTATTTCTTATTTTGATTTTTTCTATTATGATACTATGGTAAATAGAGTATAGTATCCCTATATTTCTTATTATAACCTAACTACTTGTTGAAAAATTAAGTCATATGGGAAGGTATGCCTGAGGTCATGTATTACACCAGAAAAATATATCAGTTTACTAGAACTCAGGATGAGATGTTATGAAGAAGTATGATAGAGTGTTTTATTTTCTAGTTTAACACTAATTTATAAAGTTATAAAGGGAAATAATATGTGTCAATACTTTTCAATGAGCTTTTAAATGGGATTATCTAACCCATTTGTGGGGAAAAACCCATGTTCTTCGGGTGGGATTATTGTTCTTGATGTTTTGTTGTCACAATTTGATGTTATTTTACATATGGTGATGTTCATGTGGGGTGATGTTCTTATTTTATGGGATTTTACTCATGGTCCAATGTGGCACAAGATTATGTATCAACCCATCAATTTAGTCACATAATGATTTATGTGACCAGTATCAGGTTAGATACCCATGGAATAGAATTTATTGTTGGGTTGCGGGAAATAAATTTTTTTCGATTATTTTTTTCTCTTGGAATTATAGTGCCTAATAAATAAGATGAAATTGTGTAAATTTAACTATGTACATTTATATGGTTTAATTTTTTGTCAAATGAAAATCCTATAATTATGGTTATTTAGTTTAGCTTATATTATCCATGGAACGGGATAGGGATAGATATGGTTAGTGATAATATTACCACTTCTACAATACCAGGAAGGTGGAATGAACGACCCACATTTTCTTCGAAAGTGAATGGGCTCTGGTGGTTTGGTCATTTATAGAGGGATTTTTGGCTCCTTCTTATCAGGATCAGAGGTAGGTGTCTTTTCTGAAGAGGTGGTTCCACAGTGCTTACAACTCTGGTATTTAATGGATGGATAGAGTGGTGATCCTTAGTGTAGGGTGGTGGTGCTTGCGTCAATCCAGGAACCTAGATAGGTTTGAGGGGTATCTTCCCTCCGCAAGGTCCATCATTGTAAGAACCCGCCTCATGCTGGAAGACATTTTTTAGTTCATTCATGACTAGCGGGATGCTCCATCATTACAGATTCTGTAGGGCAGTATCCAAGCGCCTCATCCTTCCAGGGTCATGCTGGGGAGCTAGGTTTGTTGGCGGCCTCCAAAAATTGGCTACATGATGAACACTGTGGGGTCCTTTATAATGGGCAACATTAGATGAGGGGGTGTAGTCCATGGTAAAGGGGAAAGTTTGGTTCTTGCCTTTATGTCATCCTTTTGAAGTGTCACCACGCTGATGGTTGAGGCCAAAACTATGCTTACCGAGCTAACCCTATGCACACAGCATCATGTTTTCCTATCCCAGGTGGAGACTAACTCACTGATTTTGCCTGACTCGCTTATCGGTAAGGGCCCCATTACTTGGTCCATTTCTTACAGAGTTAGGCAATGTCTAGATCTCTTGAATAATATAATACAAGTGTCCCACAAGCGGTGTGAAAGGAACAAGGATGCCTATTATCTTACTTCAGTGGTGGACTAGAGATCCATCCACACTTGTATCCTCGATGCTGACATCTTTATTCTAGAGGGAGTTAATTCTGTTAGAGGGGATGACATCGTGTTTCACTATTTCAGACCCCCCTATCATTGTTGTTTCTTGTTGACTTTGCTGACTTTTTCTTTTATAAAAATATGATTTGATTTGATGAAGACCACCACTTTTGTATAAATGTGAAAGTGATATGTTATGTTTCCTGATACATATATTTATAATTGTAAAGATATGCCACTATTATGGTGGTTTCTTATAGGAAATTATGATGAAATTTATGAGAATTAACCTCTGGTAGTGGGACCAGATCCCCCACTAGTGTCGAGTGATATAAAAGAAGAGTATTTATATGATAATTTCGCCCTCATTTTGTAGTTTGTGGAAAGAGATCTAGTATGTGCTACGTAGATTATGTTTTACTAGACTAAAGAGTTTCAGTAGTAGCATCCTCCAATATTTTTTGGGGAGGGTGGACCATAGGTAGTTGAGTTATAGATTGATTCTATATAGATTATTCAAGATCACTTAAATACACCTCCAAATAAGAGATTCAAGTTAGTATCTTACATGTTTCAAGGATTGATGAATCACTAGTGGTATATTTAGGTTTACGATGAGTTGTAAGATGGTATATCTTGGAAGGATTTATAGGGGATCTTCTTTTATCACTTTTTACCTAAGAATCATAGGTAAGAGGGACCTATGGAGTTTACATGTTTTAACCAGGGGAATATATCATTGATGGATTATATTGTCCACTTCATTGACATGCATCATTTTTCCAGCATTTTTGGGAGATGAGGTTGTTGTGGGAAATTTCTTTCAAGAAGATCATATATGTGATATCAATCCCTAGGTGAATATATTTGATTTGAAGAAGATTATTTAAGTAGTTAATCAGAATCTCATATATGAGGGGAACCAAAAAGAGGATTCTAGTGGTTAGAGGATAGGAATTTTTGGGAGATATAGTGGCATGTTCTTTGGAATTAGGAAGCAATGTTATGAGATATTCCTACAAGGTAGAGGTGGGTGGAGTAGCTAGGGGAGATGGTTGACCTATCAGAGAATTGGATAGTTAGTTTTCTATTAAGGGGGAAATCTGAGTAATATTCATGGTGGATTACTTTAACCTTCAATGGAATCTTAATCTCATGGAATCATGGGGCACTTAAAGTAGTTCTATAGGAACACTCGACCAATGGTAGCTGATAGAGGATCTAGATCGATGCAGATCATGAACAAGGTCTTTTTAACCCTTTATCATTATAGAAATTGGAGTTCTATTAGCTATACTGGTCGCGGTGGAGTATGAGGTGATTCAATAAAATGGAATCCATACCAGCATAGAAGTTTTGTGCATGGTACAAAGACATGATCTTAGGGTTGTGGGAGAGTTCATCTTCATGTAGTTCAGCTTACACATGGTGGTAGATAGGTAGAACCATCGACTATTCGAAGTACAATTATTTTAGATTATTTTCTTTCTAGTGATTTATTTAATATAGGGGCCTCAAGTTATTTTATATGTACTCAAATTTTAAACATTTTTTATATGATGTTAGAGTTCATGTGTTGGTATATGTCAACTGAAAAATCATAGGGGGTGCGATTAGAGGTCATCTATCTTTTTAAAGTGTGTTCCCTTAATTTTGGTGACTATATCTTTTCTCATCAATATTTGAATCCTTGAAAGTACATAAATGATGAATGTATGTAGTCCATTGAATTATAACTAGATTATACACCTTGAAAAAGAAATAGTGGTGTGGATAAGTTGATCCAGAAGAAAAAGACTCAGGTAGTTGGGGAGTCTAATTATGAGTGAATGATGATGACTTTATTCATTGAGATTTAGATAGGTGTTTAGGAGGATTATTAAAAAATGAATTCATGTATTTATTTGTGTTTACCTCTCTTATAAACTGGGTAATGAGATATTAGTATGAGGACCTAGAGTGCATAGAATTGGAAGAATGTTTTAATGTTGGATAGACACCTCCAACATGAATTATCAATGAGAATGAGATTGTTCACATTCATGGCCGCATTTATGAGCCTAATTTTATGTGGGGGGATTTTAGGTGTGAATTTTATACTTATAAGTGTGAGGTACAACTTTGTTTGATAAATATCTATAGTGACATTTTTAGAAAATATTGTAGGATTATAATAAAAAATAAAATTGTTGGTTTTATGACCTGATAATACACCCATCATTAGTTGGAGGCCATGAATCATTGATTTAATGGACTTATACATCCATTTACCATTGTATAATAGAAGTGGGACTATATAACCATGGAATGTTTGGTAAGTATTCTGAGAACCCCAAAAAAATGATATAATATTGGTTATTTTGGTTCAATTAACAATGGTATCCTATTTCATTCCTATATGAGTGAATTTCACCATCATCCAGTTAAGTGAGTTATGTGTTAATTATATAGTATGCTTGGAAAGGGATCCTAAGAGCATCATTTTGAATCATGAACCATATTTTAATTCAATATTCTAGAAATTTGTTTACATGGTGCTGATAATAATGTGTTTTTGAGTAGAAATGTTTACCCATAGATGAATGGGAAATTTGAATTTACTATCAAGGCATTAGAGACCATATTAAGGTCATGCATCCAAGATATTGGTGGAATATGAGAGAATCACATTTTGCTTATTGGTTTAACCTTTAATAATAGTTATTAAGTGACTATACAGATACAAATGTATGAGGTACTATATGGTAGGCCATGACGATCACCATTATATTAGATGGATGTGGGAGTGTCAGATTTATTGTCATGGAGTCTTGTGAAGGAGATATCTGATCATGTCCATTTGATATTGAAGAGTATAGATAAAACACCTAGTAAACAGAAGGAATATATAGATCAATTTATCTGACATCTTGAGTTTATAGTGGGTGACCATGTGTTTCTTATATGGTAATTGATATTAGGCCACCATCAGATTTAAAAACTAGGTTTTGTTGGTGCTTAGGTTTGTGGTGAAATAATATATTGTAAAGAGAATTATATTAATAGAGTATTGGTTGGATCTTTAATAGTGTTATGTTGTTATGAAAGAAACATTTCATGTATAATAGCTTTGATTGTATCACCCAACCCCTCTCATGTGATTATTGTTCGTGATATCGATCATGAGGCTGATGCATCCTTAGAGGAGCATATGATTCATATTGTGGATCATAGTGAGACAATTTAGGGCAATACCATGCCTTTTTTCCAACTAATATGGATTCATGGCCAGGTTTATGTGAAAAATGGGACATGGAAGTTGATAGATGGAAAAATTGGACTGAACGTTTTAAGTTGCAAGCTTTTTGATGCTTCGGAGTGTAACTTGAGGATGGATTTTTTTATAGCGGGGAGGTTTTAAGATCCTAAAGTTTTGAATTGGAATTTTTTCATTTTAATTTTTGATGGACTCCCTTGAAATTATTAATGTAATTCCTCCCAAGATTGGAGATGGCATCAAGAGTTTCCCAGGGGTTTGGAATATAGAAATGTGTGAAAACAGGTCATTCAATGTATGGTGCATGGTTGGTACATAATTATTTCTAACCATGCACCATAACTCCACAACTTGGTGTAGGGTAAATCATGGTTTTAAAGACAAGCATGGTGTCCAAAGACACCATGTTTCTAGAGACTCGTCAGATAGAGGCAATGAATTAGATATCAAACATTTATTCAAAAAAAAATGTGGACTCGAATAATCATACGGATCAGTTTCTTCATGGAGAGTGGAAACAGAAATGTTGGTGAATGGTTTGGAAAACCATGCATCTAAACCATTAACCTCTTAAAATCTAGGATTTTTACCCTTTTTCCTAACAATGCTTATATGATATAAACAAATTCACCATAGTTTCTTACCCACTAGAATGGGGTGAAAACAAAATCCTTCCAAATCTTAACAGGATCTATATCCTTTGATTCTTTGGTGTTTAGAGTTCCTTTTAGTGTGAATCAAATATCCAAGTTAATATTTGACTCATTTTTATTTTATTTTTTGGAAGAACCAGAGTTTTTTATTCTATTATTCTAAATATTATGAACCATATTTCTATAGAGTAATTTTCTTTGATGTTTATGATAATTTTAGTTTAAACCAAGGGTCTCTGTTGGATGAGTGGTTATTTAAAAGAATAAGGTATGTGGTCTATAATCTGTATCCCATAGTCATTAGTTTTTCCTTATGTATGTTATTGTGAATTTATATTAAATTGATGCTTGTTTTTTTCATTATAAATAATGTTATATTGGGCTTTAAAATTATACAATAGGCCTATCACATATCCCATTGGGTCTATTGGTCAACATGAGGCTAGACTTATTTCCAACCATGGGGTGTGAAAATTCCTTGAAGATGGTAAATGGGTTGTTAATGAGGATATAGATAGTTTATATGATTAAACCAGATAAATTTTTTGTCTGAAAAAGATAAAATTAAATAAGGGTGTATTTGGATAGATTATAAATTTGAGGTGTTATGTCAAGGATGGAAAAATTAAACAGAAATCGTTAAAGGTGTAATGACCTTAACTCCAGTATCTTATAGTTAGTTCTTTAATTTATTACCATAGTACTATGAACAAGTTATCGCATCCCAAAGGACCAAATAGTTTAGTATATTTGGAAAACCAGATAAACACATAATTTTTTATATTACATATTGTAATGAAAAAAACATAGAAACTTTATTGGAAGCACCCATAAACTCCTAGATTCTACCTAAAATTCATTCATAATATACATCTTCACATCCTGGAAAAAAATAAATCATAAGAATGTGGTGATCTTAGATACCCATTAAGGTTAATTAATATAGCATAATATTTAAACAAAAACAATAACTAATAGATAATATCTAATAACACAATTCATTAAAACATAAACTTGAATATAATATGGTAAGAATAAAAGATAATCAAAATAATTACATATAAATAATTACATTAGGAAAAAACGTAACCATGGATATTCTACTAGTCAGATAATCACATGTATCATAAATTACTAATATCCTAATGAGGGAATGCATAATAAAGGATAACAAAAACATACCATCAAGGTTTTTTCCAAGAAACCATACATAATTGCGTAAAAACCATATCTACTTTGTCTCATGAGACTTACTGATTCATCGAGGGGATATAAAATGACACAACCATCACATAGTAAGTATAATTAATTTCTCATATAAAAGGGGTAGAACATAATCAAAATATACATTACTATTTAAACTATCCTATGAAATATTAATAACATCCCCCTTACAATAAATATAATCATACACCATCCTGAGTAATATGGAGAATGGTATCAAGACAGTACAACCTCATTAAAAACAATCATAAACCATTCAATAAAATATGGTAGATGGTAACATAAGAGATAAATATCAATTAATAAAAATATTCCACATAGGTTGTTGAAATATATGAGAAATATTTAATAAAATTATAGATAAATTATTGAGATAAATACCCATTTACAGTAAAATGAATTGTTCTTTTGGAAAATCATTTGTATTTTCCATAAAAATATTATTGTAAACATGTATATCTTGGAAACTAGGTAAATAAATTATATTTGAGGAATATTAATATAATATTCATACAGAAATTTTTAAACTGAAGTGAAAACATATAGAAAGAGTGTTTAAGAATATATAGAAATGAGCTACTTCAGTGCGGTTTGTGGGAAAATATAAATGAGTCCTTAAAGGAGAAACTAAAATAGTTATTTAAATAAAACTATAAATGAACTAATATAGATTTTCCTGATAAAATTTTTTATTTTATAAAAATATTGGTAGCTTAAAACCGATTATGATGTGTACTTGAAAATGGTTAAGAAATTGGGAAGTTCCATTTTAAATGGATTTCTTATAAAGAGGAATTAAAAAAAGGAACTTTATAAAACATGTATTTTACCATAAAACAAAGAATAATTGAGATGAGAAAATTTTTATGGATCATGAAAAAATAATTTAAGAGGAATACATACTAATTATTATTAATTAGATTAGGGTAGAGAGAGAGAAAGTGTAGCCCCAATGAGAAATGGAGGCTCAGAAAGAAACCCTGACCCTATGTTCAAAAGTGTTCTTCACTTGAAATTAAAATCCATGATAATGAAATGAGAATCATTAATAATTTAATTACTAACATATGAAAAATTTATTTAATTTATTATAATTTTATTATGTTCATTTGTGTACTTTTTGATGAGTTATAAGATCCAATTTAATCATTTTGGAGTGTTCATTTCCTTGGTTTTTAGGATTGATTCACTTGTATACTTGTATGAAAGATAATGTAAAATGGAAATACTGATCTAAAATTGAAATTATATGATATTAATGAATTTTTATAACATTAAATGGTCTTATATACTATTTTATTCCCATATATTATGTTGATTCATTAGATAAAATGTTAATTATAATTGTTTAGAGTATTTTTTTCGTTTCTTCGATCATCACACAATAGTTTTATTTTATTAATCAATATTATGTTTATATAATGGTTACATAATACTAAATAATTTTTAATATAAGTGTTGAAATCATTTTTAACCATTATAATGGTTTTATGACCTGCCTCAAGGGTAGTATTAGAAAATTAATAATAATCATCCATGAGGGAGATAAATCAACGCCTAATAGATGATGTTTTCATTTTTCAGAAAAAAAGTGGAAGAGAATTGAATTGATGATAGATATACCATTAACGTAATAAAATTATAGTATATATATGATATTTGAGTTTTCATATTTTTTTTAATAGTAAGTTTAAGAGAGGATAATAAAATAAAATAAATTCAAAACAAATACAAAGAAAATGAAATAAGATTTTACCTTTCGAACTTATTCCCCTTGAGAACCTCCTTAAGAAAAATAGGTTCGGTTATTTGTTGAGACCAAAGGCTTCAGGAAGTGGGGTAGATAATAGATAATAAGTTTGCAAATAAATTTAACTAGCTTCAAGGCTTGGAAGGTGTGATGAGAAGAGGTAGTGAGGGTGGTTTTTATAGTATATAATAAGGGTGTTTTTTATTTTTTTATTTATTACTTGATTACTTTGGATCAAGACTATAAATAGTTTTGATTATTGTGGCTAAATATAGTAAACAGATAATTTTATTTCAAGATAATGGAAACTTACATTATCCATGACTCAATCATAAATAAAAAATCATTTATTTACATATAATTTTAAATACAACAAATAATTGTATTTCACTATTTATAAAAAATACATCTATTTTAGAAAAATATAAAAAATTAAAACTAACCATTTTCCAATGTTTATATTTAAAAAATGTACACTATTTTATTAAAATAATTTTACAAATATGGGTAAATTAACATAAAAATTCATCATTTTCTCAAAAAATACTGATTTTAATAATATAACCGATTTTTTAGAACATTGAAATATTAATTAAGATCTCTTAAATTTATATTATTATCATAAGAAAAAAATATTAATTTATGAATATATTTCATGAAAATAAATTTTCATTTATTTAATTACTTTAATTATAAAATTATGATTAAATATTTTCATTTCAAAAAAATACCAATACCTAATTTATCATTTTTGAATTTTTTTACTTATTCCATAATATAAATATATTATATTTTCATTCATAAGATACCTAATTTTTTTGTATGCTTTAATAGGGGATTTTACAATTCTATTGGTTGTATTACTATTTCTGATGGAAATATTACTATTTCTTCGACCATGTTAATATTTTACAGTATATCGTGGTTTAAACGTGGGGTTAAAACCTAAGCAATCAAAGATGTTTTATTTAATAGAGACATACCATAAAATATTGGGGTGTTAAAAATGAGTTTGAATATGTTATCAATTTTTTAAAAAAACATTAGTTCTTATGTGAAATGAATAAATGTTTAAATTACTTGAGTATATATTTGGTTTAAAGATATTCAATAATATAGACCATGTGAAAAATTATAAAAGGAAGAGGTGTACTCTTGATATTAATATATATTGAAAAGGCCACATAGGTTGGACCTATAAAATGGGTAAATAGTGAAATAGTTTGGAATTATGGACATGGAGTCCATATCTACCAGATGTGCATGGTGGAAAAGACACTCCACACCCATGTGTAAGGTTATTGGACATGGTATTTCTTACCCTTGATGTATGTTGGATAAACAAGACGTTCGACATAATTCACAAGATATGTTGGATATAGAGTTCCATATCATTTATATAGGATGGATGTATATGATTTTTGGTATCCTTGACTAGATATGATGGATACATCATTACTTATTATTTTCTAGGGTGATAGTATGACAATCCAAGAACTAATGCCTTTTGATATGGTTTGAGTTTTCTTACTAGTGCACCTTGGTATGTAAAATTGATATGATTAGTGAATGACCATTTCAATTTAAAATATTTATCCTCTTTTAATTTATGGATCATATTTTTGGCATGATTAAATAATTTTTTATAGGTTATGTCTTTATATTATGAAAGGGCCCATGTGTCTAATTAATAAAAATTTTAATTGTAAAAAATTTCATTATTTCCTTGCTTAAAATTTATTTTACCTTCTACACACACAGTTAATAGAATATATATTTAATTAGATTCCATTGGTTGTGTACAATTTGTTTTTAATCACACCCTTCTTTGACCGATGTTGGTACTAAGTAGATTTCAGGGATGCAGGTCATGATAAGATAAAAGTCCCTATATTAGATGGATGATTTGGGATATAGGATGGAGCACTGATGAGGGGAAAAAACTACTATTGGAACCCATTTTAAGCATTTTTAGTGAGTCTCCATTTTAGGATTTTATTTGATAAAAAACACTATTAAGAAATGATATATTTTCATTATTGGTTTGTAGGAATTGTCCTTGTTTTGGGAATTTATTACATGATGCATGGTTATTGATTATAACTGCTTTGGTTATTATTTATGTTGATTTATAATATTTTTATACTCTATTAAAGAGGTTATTATCTCAACAAATTTCTTATTATACCGTCACTACTAATCATAAACCTCTTCTATATAGAGAGGTGTGACTCAGTTCATGTGGCATATTGGATTGAGGCACCTGTTTAGTAGAAACTAGGATGGGATATTACAATATGTCCCTTACTAATATTTTTATTATCATCTCACTTGTTTAATGTTTTTTACTTATTTTAAGGATTATTAGGAATAATGATGAAGAAAAGTTTAAAATATTAAATATATATCATGAAAATAAAACATTTATCATTTAAAAAGTTATTTATTGTTGGAAATATAGATACTATTAAGAAGTGTCCAATTTTTAATTTATTTGTTTTTTATATAATAGTTTTTAATTAAATATCTAAAACCATAAAACTTAAAATAACATCTAAAATTCAAGAAAATGAATTATTTTTTAAAAAAATGAAATTATTTGGTGAATGATGATTGGGTACTTATACATATTCTAGGTATACCAAAATATAATGGTGTGGTTAAGTGGATGAATAAGACACTAAATAAATATTTTAGGAGTGTGAGATCATAATAAAATATACCCATTACTTTCCTAGGGGATGGACTAAATAATAAAGATTATATTATAAGAAATATTACATAAATTAAAATAATAAAACATCTAACTAAAGTTATTTGGTCAGTAAAAGAGGTATGCCTCTCTAATTTATAATTACTTGGTTGTTTGACTTCTGAATATAATGATTCTAATGAAATGGAAAATTTAGATGCCATGTCTAAGTATTTTTTATTTATTGGATATGGGGTTGAGGGGCTTGAGTACCACTTTTAGGATAATGAGAACAAGATGGTCATCAATAGTTATAATTTTATATATAATAGAAGAATTATGTTAAAAAATTGACATCTAATTGAAACTGAAATTGGGATTGATGAATTTTTCTATTAGATAAAATTAAACTTGAAGGCATACATGACCATGAAATTTTAGAAGAAGAGAAAATTATTCCCTAGTGTAGTTGATATTGGGTGGGAAGAATCAATTCTTAGGGAGAAAATTATACTTGAATATGTACCTAGTAATGAGATTTAAAGGCAAGTGGATCTAGTTACTGATGTATAGTCGACATGATCTACTATGGTGTAAAAATCCATGTAGTGGTATTTTTCATTATTATAATATTTACCATTGGTTTATGGTGCAGAGTGATAATGCTTTAATGAAATATTAAAGATTACTCATTCAAACATGTGGGATTTAGATTTAAAGGATAAAATAACATCTTTACCCGATAATAAGTCATTAAATGTAGTTTATGTCAAAATTATAAGAGATAATTGGTTAAAATATCGATATACTAAGTTAGGGAGGAGCATGGTGGTTACTAATGATTTAGGGTGGGAATAGTTGAGAAATGATTTCAATAGAATAAAGGTGTTGTGTTTAATAATATTTTATCTCCAAAGTTAAAGATTATCACTATTAGTGAATTTATAAATATGTTTACATTAGAGGCTTTTGATATGGTGTATCTTGATATGAATACCACATTTCTTCATAGTGATTTTTATGGGGAAATCTTTATTTTTAAAACATAGGGATTCACTGAAAAGGGAAAAGATACATGGTGTGTAAAATCTAGACGGTTTTTTCCACCAATATTTTTTTAAACCACTTATATGGGAAGTATGAAACCTAGAACAAAGAAAAAAGAAATGTACCGTTTAATAAATAATAGGATATATAATCATTCATTAGTGATTAAAAATAACTATAAACTAATAAAAATTATAACCCCACTTCAACTTTATGAGTCATGGATCTAGTCTAGACTTTCTCCAATGTTGTTAGATAATAATCCATCAAAATATAATTATCTTTCTCATTCTATTTTTTATTCTTTTCATAAATTTTTAAAAAAATCGATATAATTTACCTTACCCATCCTTTTTATTAAGAATTTGACATTAGTTCCTAACATTAATAATTTTAAAATTCTTAAGATCCTCTGAAAGAAATGACATGGGATTGAAAATTCCTAAAAACATTGTTAACATTAGTATAAAAATCACACATGGGTAGATTTAATTGGTAAAACCAATGATTCACATTAATTATTTACTAATGATTTAATCGTTGATTCTTTCTTTTTATCACACATAGCATTGGTTTTTCCATTTTTCACTTAGGTAATGAAAATAAAATATTTTTCAAAAACTCAGGCTTGGATAGATCCTCTAAGATAGAATGATAGAGCTGAGCTATGGAGTTTCCAACCATCACTATGAGGTGAAATAAATCATATTATTGGAATATTATCCTTTTTAAACTTTTTTTCTAAATCATCTAAGAATTATAAACATTTTTTACATATCTATAATTTTTTTCTTTAATTCCACCCTAAAATTAGTCTTAAGAAAGATTTATCACCTATGATATTATATATCAATGGATTCATAGTTGAATCACCATAACTTCCAATAAAAAAATAAAACACCAATTACTTCTATAAAATTGGGAATTTTTTGGATAATAAAATAGTGTTAAACCAACAATGATTCCCCTAAAAGGCTTTCTTTAAGGTTCCCAATGCTCAGAAACTCCACACATTCCATTTAATTCCTTATTAAACAGAATCGATAGATCGTTGAATTATTATTATTGAATATGAATATTAGGATTCTTATGTTAAGTAACCAAATCACCCAATATTCTCACCATATTAATTTTTATGGTATGGAATAAACATTTAGTCTCTCTCCTTGGATGTCATGTATAATTGCCCCAAGATAGTGGGCCACAATACCTCAAGCATGCCTCCCCAAAATCTAGAGACTACAGACTAGTAGCAAGGCCTAGGGCATGTCTATGGGAGGAATATTCCCTCATATATTAAAGTGTATCGAAACAAAATAATTATATAAAAAATAATAAATAATAGAAGAAGATGTTATATGACCAGAATAGTAACCCACCACAACATAAGTCATTTCAGAAAACAGATAGCAGTAGAACAATAATAATTATAAAACATTCAAGATAAATAAACAATAAGAGGACTCTGAATAAATTATAGTTACAAAATGATGATAATGATCATTTAGCTATACAAAAAAATTTAAATGGGGATCATGGGACACATGCATATAAAATATTATATAAAAAATTAAAAAAGGATAAAAAGAATATACTAATAGTAATCACAAGCACAGGCTCGATCCATTGCTCCCATTCCCCAACCAAAAAATTGAATCAATCATAGAAAGATATACATTTCCATTTACATATACCTGAAATAATGAAGTATTATAGGGTAATAAAGGTGGCCCAAGAAGGGTGTGAGATATAATTCCAATAAGCCACCACCAATAGTGTCTACCTCAATATAGTTTGTGCAATATAAAATGAACAGTGTTACAAAAAACAGTAACTTGAAGAAATAAATAAATACCTTAGATCAGGATCCTTAAAGGATACCCAAAAAATACCACTTATTTTAGTCTAATATGAATGTTTGATTAATGGAACTGTATAAGTAATAAGGTGAATAAAAGGGTCATTGTAAATTACATAACAAGTGTGGACTGGCCACCATTATTTGGGTTGTCTTAGAAGATGCATCCTACAAATAACAATAAATCATGCTTATAATTTAATAAAGTGGAACCACATACAATCCATTTAAGAAATCCATTGAATTAGGTAGTAACATCCTGAGATTGTCCAGTGATATCCATATGTAATCCCAAGGGTTGTTACAAGAGCCTCTAATATAACCAATACTATAGAGTCCATGCAAGATGACCTATAAAAGATTCTTTTGTATCATTATTGGCATAATAACCTCTATAAAAATACAAGGTATCTCACATAGGGGACCAAGTATCACTCAAGGCATGGTATAACCATATTTTTAATTTTCTGGCCCATTGTTGCTTCACTAGGGAACTAGTTTCACTCAGAAGCATAAGAAATCCTCCCAAAGAGATTATCAAAGGAAAGCCAAGGGTCACTCCAATCCTATCCAATAGATCCAAACTGATCTTGGAAAGTCATTTCATGAGGTCCTTAATTTGGAACACCAATTCACTCTAGGCCTGTAACTAAGTATGAAATAACATTCCCAATCACATATCATTAACACGACATTCAATATCCACATAATAAGCAAGCTGGAAAATTCATTTAATTAAATCCACTCAACTAAGTCATAAGACATATTGCAATAAGCACAAGTATTTTAATTTTTTTCAACCAATTTAACCCAATTCATTTAATTCAAGGTGTTCAACCATGACATGAAACATAATGGAAACTATGTAACCAAATAGGGTCAATTCATAAATAATGAAATATAATTCATAAGGCATCTTTATTAAAGGATTAACTCATGGAATACAATCCAAACCAATTAAAATTATAGAATTTAGTCATTTAACAAAGGTGTAACACACCCTAAAATGTGTGCAATCAATTTATGTTCAAGGGAGTTATGCCTGAAAGGAGGAACTATAGCCATCAGAGAGTAAAAATTCAAGGTGATAAACCAATAGGTTGATTATCCACTCACTAGGGTCATACTAAACATGGTAATATGGTCAATTTAATTTATTTGAAAAATTAGAGGCATCATTGGAAGACTCTGATGCACGTCGCGATAAAACACAATATAAAAAGTGATGAAACATCTGGATAAACACTAAACCACCTACCAACGTCCCTTAGAAGACTAATCATATATTACTTACCATACAATTGAACTAGGATGAGAGATATGGAAGAAATGGTACCAAAACCTAAAAATCTAGAAAATGTGTTCACACCTAAATAGTACAAAATAGGAGAAATTTAATTAATAATGGAAAAAAGTGGTGTTTACCTAAATCTTTCTAATGGATCTTCCTGTGAGATATTTTGAGACCATATGGAGAAGAAATATAAAATATTATAATGTATTTAAGAGGAAACCATGGGTGTCACAGATGGAGAACAAAGAGGGGTAATAAAGGTTCTTACGGGTTTAAAAATTTTATAGGTAAAATTGTAAAAACACACACACAGGCTGGGTAACATGATTTGGCTCCACGGTTGGCCAAACTATTCTCTAACAATATCAGTATACTCTGTCAAAGAGGTATGCAGCCTCATATGACCATGTTCCTGAGGTCGAATGGTTTTAGACCAACTATGTGTCCCCCTACACTGCCACAATCACAAGACAAATTATTTATGGAAATCATTCATGTTTGCATGAAAAGTTTCTATTTATAATTTGGTCCAGTCAATTTCTTCAATTTCTATGGCTCTAGGCATCAAGAAAGACCTAGACGACCCTGTGGCCTCCATAACCCCCTTAGGAATCATTATTAGGTCCAAAAAAGGTAATTAAATATTAAAACTAATAGTCTAGGCCATTGAGAAAATACAGGATGTTACAACATCCCCTATTTAAGAAAACTCTTCCCCGAGTTTCCCTTTCAAGGATTGAAAAACATCATCTGTGAAATGTTTTGCCCACTGCACACATACATCATCCCCCCACTCCTAGTTCTCATCCTGTATGAATCAATTAATCCATAGTACCTAGACTAGAGGAACCAACAAGTCTCAAAGAGACTTCATGATTCCATCAGTGATACATATCATACTCTCCTTGAAGGACACATCTGAATCCATTTCAATATCCTCAAGGTCAAATGAATGGCATGGGTTGGAATGATAATTATAAAGTTGCGATAAAAGGAATACATCATTCATGGAATTATACATTTTATGTAACAACTACCAATAGGCTACTAGTATGACTCGCTCCACTATCTCAAAAGGATCGATCTATCAAGGTGATAACTTTCCTTATCTATTGATTCGTCTATGACTTAATCTAGGTGATACAAATAAAATTAATCAATGTGACACCTCATAATCTCTAAGTTTTTAGTGACTATTGATATAATACTTATTCCTAGACTGAGGTATAGACACACATTTCTAAATAATCTAGACTTTCCCTAAAGTCTACTGAATGAGATAAGGACCTAGTAACGCTCCCTCACCTACCTCTAACTAGCACAATAGTGAATTCTATGGCCTACTGTAAAGGTTCTTATAAATATCCATCTGAATTTTTTCCTGAAAGATGCTATTGTAGGAAAACTCATCAAGAGGGATATTCTTTTCCCATGATCCTCTTAAATAAAGGATGTAGGCCCAATGAATATCCTATAACACCTGTATCATCTTCTTGGACTACCCATCGGTCTTATGGTGATCTTCTATAATCAAGAGCACTTGTGAACTCAGTTCCTTCTACAAACCTTTTTGGAACTGTATGGTGAAATGGGAATCTAGGTCTAAAATGAAAGAACAAGTAACACCATGAAGGCACACTATCTCCTAGATATATGGGCTTCAATGAAAAAATATATATAAAGGTGAATATGTAATAAAATGAAAATATGACCATTTAATTATAGGAAATAGATAGAATATATTTTTAAAAGTGATAAAAAATGACAAACATAGTGATAAATATAATAAAATTCATGTGAAAGAATAATTCTCTTCATCAAGACAAAAATTAGAGAAAATGTGTTGAAGAATATGTTTCTTTATATGAATGCAACAAGATGAGGAATTATAAAATAGAACATACCATATTCAATAAAAAGAAAAAATAAAATAAAAAAGGGATGATTTATTTCAATGTTTAAACTACGAGTTCTTGTGATTTTTATTTCTACCAAACTGAATGAAGTAATAATTGTGAAATATATCTCATGGATTAAATCAATTATTTGAAGAGGTAAATTAAAATAATTCCTCTTATTCTTAATTACATTTAAATTCTGAGGATCTTGAAACAACATGAGATCAAATTGCGGATGGTATTTTAACTTAATCTAAATTTTAAAGAGATTAAAAAAAATATGTTCATGTTAATATTGATGATAATCAACTATTATTAGAAAATGAGGTATTAATTTTAAAATTAAATATCAAACTAAATGTAGATCAATTGAATTCAACTATAAAATATCTTATAAATATTCACTATAAATTAACCCATGTCAAACAAAATCTATTTAAATAGTTTGTTTATCAATATTATGGATAGAATTTTTTTGAATCTGTTTAACAAAAAGGGTTATTTTATCTCTTAATTTCCCATAATATAACCTCATAGAAAAATATGTGCGTTCTAAAACCACTTTTGGATAATATTAGTGGACCAAAATTTATTTGTGTTCCAAAATATTGTTTATCTGAATTATTTTATAAAAAAAATCACTTAAAAATAAAAATCTGATACATGGTATATATACAATGGGTGCTTAAGGAAAATTTATAAATACTGCTTTAATTCCAACCACATAAAAAATATGATAAAGGCATCACTAATTTTTCGGATTACTCATGGAGTAATATCATATAAATACTATATGTTTTATCAATTATACAATTAATAATAATTTATTATATGTTTTTTTATTTAAAATATGTATTTCCTATGATTAGTTAATTATTTTATAGTGATTTCAATGTTTATTTAGAATTATGTCTAAAAATTATTTGATTCAAAAAGAAAACTTGTATTTTCCTTATTGTTATTTTAAAAATGTTTTTATTATTGATTTAAAATATATTTTTATTTGATATATTTGATACTTGACTATTTCAGATAGTGATACTTGACAATAAAAAAAATTGTCATTTCATGATATCACACAGACAAACACACACTGGTTAAACTCGATCATAACCTATTAGTAAAATATTTTCTAAAACTGTTTTTCTAAAAAGAAATTATGTGTAAGCCTTGTAAACATTATAAGTAATTCAATTTTTCTCTAAAACCCAAAATGATGTTTCCAATTCAAATGACCTTGATCTTATAAACCTTGATTTATTCGATCGAACCCATGTTACATTTAAGATATATCTTAGACCATTTTAATTGGTAATAATCATACACATTTTACCTAGGTATGTTTCTTGGTAAAAAAATAAATATTTTATGTATTTTATGTATTTTATTATTTTTCTAATTAAAATGAAAAATAAAAGTGTTATAATATCATATATAAATATATATATATCTATGGATTATTAATGGGTAGATTTTAACGATAAATGTTTGATTAAATTTACAATTCATAAGGGCATAAAAAATATCTTTCACTCTTAAAACTCCACAAAAAAATTAATTATTTAAAAACTAAATCAGAAGCATTAATTGATAATATGAACATTATTGATGAATTTAAAATACATAAATATTTTTTGGATTATGTGGTTAATAATAATTATTATATCTTAAAATATTTTTTCATAATATATTTTCATAATAATATCTCTTATAAAAATTCTATACACTAAACACCAAATACAACTTAGAAATATTTGACCCCAAATTAAATGATGGTATTTTTTCTGGACCTTAACACTCATGAAAATCCAGCTAAATCATCAATAAAATAACAATGATCATTGAGGAATAAATGTATCTTGAATTAAATAATAATTTACCTAAACCTTAATCCTAAATTGATGATATCGAGGAAGAAGATGAATAGTTTACCATTATTGTTCCACTCCATTCGAAGAATTTAAAGTTGATAAAGAATCAATTTAGTGTTAATTTATAAAGGAATGCATTAAATATAAATACAACACCGTATATAATGTTATCCATAATTTCCAAGATGACCCCCATGATAGAACATTGTTTTAAAAGAAGGCTTAACATAAAACCTTTTTTTCATCAACTTTATCCCCAAAATGTCAATGATTCCATTAATTATAAAAATTATGAACATTCTATACAATAATAGATAAACTTATTTACAAGGAAGTATATTTATACTCTTTTTGAAATACATGTTGATCATCCCATTATTAGTATTGAATGGTTCTTTAGGAATAAAAATTATGATAAAGGGAACACAATTTTAAACAAGCCTATACTTGTTGAAAATGTTATGATCAATATTATGTTATTATTATGTGGAAACATTTTCACCTATTAAATGAATTAGTAAAGTATAATCTTATTAGAATTAACCTCCCATTTAAACTTAAATATTTTTATAAAATGACATAAAAAATTCATTATAAAGTGGGTTTATTTCTAAAATTGAATTTATTAAGAAATATCTTAGTTTTATATATTTTTGATTTTGAAATCACTTGTTTATGTTCAGTGAGATTATTTATAGATTAAAAATAACCCCAAAAGAATTATCATTATTGGTTGACCAAATATATATTAGTGAATTAAATCAAATTGGGAAAATCCAATTGTAAATTGTCACTATTTTATTTTTCAAATGATTTATTAATTTTTCAACTTTATGGTTATGGTGTTATTTTATTGTTCTCTAGAATAATATATTATTTATTATCATTAAAATTAAATAAAAATAGAATTTTTAATTAACAATCTACGAGTACAATTTAAATCGATATCTGAGTCGATCCTCCACAAACCCAAAGGGTGTTCTTGATCTCCACAGGATAGCGACAAGCACTTGGACATAATGAAATAACCATTGAGAATGATTTATCCCACAAAAGATTACAATAAATATAATACACTATGGAAACATCTTCATATAAATAAATTAATACATACATATCAGGGTACAATGAGACACTATAAAACTAAAAGAGGAACATTACAACCAAAAGAAATATTTTGGTGGTATATGACCACCCACTATGTCCTAAGTAACCCTCCCTTCGTCACCCTTGAATTAAAACACATAGAGAGATGAGATCACAAGAACATTCTATATGAATGTGATAGATGTAAACACAAAATGATATAATATGGGTGTGAGATATAGAGAAAATATGATTCTAAGAGAGATTCAATGTAGTTACTTTATAAGGTAAATAAAATATAATAAAATAGGAGTAAAAAATTGAGTATGAGGATTAATTTTAAAAATATAGTTTTAAACATTAAAAAATATATTTATCAGACCAAACCTGTAAAATATTTTATTTCTCCATTTAAAATCTAAACATTTTCTTCAATATATTTCAAACACATTTCACAAGATAAAGTTATATAATCAAGAAAATATGATAATATGAATTTGAAATCAAAATATAGCCAAGATAAAATATAATATATTCAAATTTTATATTAACATAAAATAAATGAATCATGATCCATAATCAATCATGTAAGGAAAATCTAGTTCCATGTAGTGAAAACAAACACTGTCATATATCAAGTACCAAGTTTATGGTTTTCAGGGGTAAAACCTAGGTATGGTAGTGATTCCATCATAGTATAGGTAATCAAAAATCTTTATGAATAATTTCCAAGTTTACATCGAGTTTCACAGGTCTCAAGAACACCAGTTCCATGCACACCCAATTTCCAATCTGCACATTTGTCGCATGATCCTTTCACAGTATCGATTGTTCCACTATATAGGGTGTGATTCCACTAGTGAATCATATATCTTGGTTATATCATATAACTATCTAGGTTCCTATGACCAGTCATAGGGAGTGAGATAATAAAGTTGCAATGATTACATGGGGATACTAATCAATATCAATCATGGGATCATGGCATCAAATCACATTTCACTCTCACCACGAGCTCCCTCAAAGAAAATTAACCCTTTTACAACACTACACAATGGGAAGTACAATAATAAATAAAATTTCAATAAGGAATTTATAAGGACCCATCCTTAAAATATTACATAATCTTGAATTAAATTGATAGTTCAAATTGATGATATTTTCAGGTTTAGAGTTTTAGAGAATTAGGCCATAACTATAACATTACATATCAAAAATTTCAAAGTAGACACTTCTACTCATTTTCCATTTTTTTCATAAAATAAAAACTCTTGAAAAAAAGATTCATGTATAGTTCCATGTTTTAGACAGCTTACTTTCCCTTGGTCTCATCCTTGACCCTATTCATCTTTATGTACTGTGAAAAACATTTCAAAACTTGGGATGAGCATAAAAAGCTCAGTAAGGGTTATAAAATAAAGAAGTTAAACATTAGTCCATCTAAAAATTATCTTTTTAACATACCTAATGAAATCATAAGGTTTATGAATAACACTTAGTAATCACGAATCATAAAAATAACTTGTTGCATACATAACATACTTACATTGTAGCTTTCACAGCCACATATGGAGTTACATTTGGAATACCTATAACAGTATATTCCTTAAATATCTAAGGATAAAAATTTACATTTACCTCTGTAACATTACCCAATTAATTATAGATCTATATTGGGATCACCTGGCCTAGATTTATCATGGAACCACCCATATACATAAGCAATTCCCAAGAACCATAACATATTCATAACACATATAACAAATATAAAGGAAACATAAAATTTCTACATTTTAATCACAATATATAAAATATTGAAATAAAAAATTCATTATCAAAACCATTTTCAATACTAAAACATGTAAAATATTATATGGTATTTATTTTCCTTTGAAAAACACTACAGATTGTTAAGGAATCCAAAGATCAAAGAATACTCGCGGCGACAGAAAGGTCATTATTACCGGTTACGTTAAACAAAAACATTCTTTTTTTTGACATTTAGTAAAACACTTCATAGAAAAAGATTATATATTAATGAAATGAAAATTCATTGATTTTTATACACCATATAAAATAATTTCATCTATAAAACAAAATATTCCTCAATGAAAGGAGATTGAGATAAAGTCCCTTACAAAGATCATTCTTTAAATAAAATAGAAAAATTATGTGTATTTACTATAAGTGCACATACATAATTTATAAATACAATATATTACATCAAAATTTATTTATTACATAATCATATCACAACATAATTTTAAAAGTATAAGATTAACCCAAATAATGGGAAATAGGTTAAGAAGTTCCCTTACCTCGTGTCCGACTTGACTCGTTCATTATTTAATCTCCTGAATAATAAACTAAAGTTAATTTATACTTTATTCTGAACCTTTTTCAATATTTTTATTCCTTTCATATCACCTATGACCACTTTATAATCATTACATAATCATTTAGGTTAGTAACGGTCATTTTTTCGATATTTGGTACTTCAGTAAAAAATGAACTTCTTATAATTACAAGTTGCCCATGTGGTCAAACGTGCACTATATACAAAATAATATTCATGAATTATATATCATATATATCATATATATCATATATATCTAGTACATATACGTATTTATAATATTACATAACATTTGGAGATAAGAAATGAAAAGCACCGTTTAGGGAGACAGTAAGTCGTATGTATGCATGAACGCTACTTTAATTTCTATTTAGTATTTTAATGGAATGAAAAAAATAATGATACATAGTCATATTATATTTCTAGTATAAAATCATATATAATTTCATCAAATCCTTCCTTTATATTTTTCACGTATGGCATAAACTAGTGATATCACTTTGAGGGGGCGGTATCCGCACTTCATCAAATGAAATTGCCATATTTATACAACATGAAAAGCATAAAGTTATGTTCTAAAAGATAATTACAGAAGTATAGAGATAAAATAAATATCATATAAAATTTTAGTTCCATCATAATGTCCACCATAAGATGTGGTAGAAGAAGATTGAACAATCATCTTTTCGTGAGGCAATAATTCACCGTCCACAGAAACAATATGTTCTTTACCCATTAGATAGAGGTGTGTGTAAGTGTAGTTCTAATCCTTATCATAAAAAAAAACTTATTATATTGATGATACTGGTGTTTTTATAAAATAAAGTAATAAAAAGAGTTTAGGGTGTTGGAGAAGTAAAATAAAAGAAATGAACATAAGATAAGACGTTACCATTAAATCGGGCAACTCCCTTTGGTTTGAACCAAAAGGATTTATTGAAGTGTCTTTTGCCTAAGGTGGGGCTTATAAAAATAATAGAGGGATTTAGAGAGTTTAATTGGGAAGATTTTGTATGATCCAAGAGGATTTATAGGTGTGAGTAATGGGTTAGAGGTGAGGGCTATTTACAGGGGAATCTTTAGAAAAGATTGAAACTATTATTTTATTATATTATTATCTTTAGTTTATAAAGGTAAAAACACATTAAAGTCGAAGATAAGATGAATAATGTTTGAAATAAAATTTTCCAATAATAATTGGATAGTTTTTGGATATTGTTTTAATTTTTATAATCTTATTTATTTAAATCTTTCATTAATGAGGTAAACACTGCATCATTATTGCATAATAAATAATTTTATTTGTGTGATGTCTAAAAATTATTAAAAAAATACCATGATTTACGAAATAATTTTTTCTTTCAAATGAATAATTATATTCGAAAAGATATCCTATATAACCCCTTGTAAAAGTTTATTTATTAAAAGATATATGTTTATGTCATTTTTGTATTTACTTTAAATTAATTAATATAAATTGTCATTATCACTCCCAAGTGGCTTCATGGGGTTAGAAAATTGACCCAAGGATTTCCATGTTCAAAAATGTATCAATCAATAGGATTATGATACATGTTAGGGTAATTTAATATTACTATAAAATGATTTTTTACCCTTATTTACCAAATTTACCCTTTAACCACGGTAAATAAAATACTTACGGATGTAAATATTCATAATATTTAAAAATATAAGTTACCTATTTTGAAAATTTGGACATCTTGATTCAAAATCTGGAATCTATTTTTCCAAATTCAAAATAGATAAGTGCGGAAATTAATTTAAAATTAATTCTTGTTGTCAAAACAAAAAAGCGTGTTTTTAAGAAATAATAACTATCAAAAGATTGTCACTTGTATATGTCCAATTTCAAGGTGAAATTACTCCCAATGACAAAAATTAGATTAAATGGTAAAAACATAACATAATTACAATTTAAAAGCAATAAAAAATATAATATAACTTTATAAAAAAAATATATTAAAAATAAGTTTTAAATTAAAATACAATATTTTCACTATTCATTAAAATTGAACATTATCAAAAAAATACCAAAATTTCATCCCAAGTAAATTTTGATGTCCTAATCTTAAATAAGAATATTATTTTTTTGAATAGAAAATATATAAGTGACACAAATTAGATTTATAAATGGTTCGCCATCAAAAGGCGGTAAATCGTCCTTCTAATGAATATTAGAGTATTTATGCTTAAAATCGAATTCTATATTATTTTAAGCCTCTAAAATTTATTGTATGAATGTAAAAACATTTAAAAAACATGTATATTCATATTGTAGTTAGTTTGGTTCATTCCATCCATTACAATGTCTAGGCAGTAACTACCATTTAAAATAATAATATTATATTATTATTTTTCAGTATAACACAACATTGTGTCCAACCTAAGATTTCAAAGAAACATGTTGTTGTGTATCAGGTCTTCCATAAAACATAGCATCCCCATTAAAGGTAAAATTAATATTTAATTCAAAAAATTATTATATATGAAAATATCATATTCTTTATTTACATGGGATGTTACATCCTTCCCCCCATTTGGAAATTGTGTCCTCACAATTTTTATTCACTTATCAAATAAATGGGAGTAATTATACCTCATAGAATTTTTAGATTCCCACATTACCTCTCCAACCATATGGTTTTTACACTAAACTTTTACCTGACGAATTACTTTATTCCACAACACTTGATCTCTACGGTCGAGAATCGGGACTGGTTGTTCCTCAAAATAGAAATTCTCTTCCAACTGAACTAACTATGAGCTCAAAACATGAGATGGATCTAGAATATACTTTCTCAACATTGAAACATGAAAAAAATTGTGTACTTGTGATAAAATTAGAGATAAATCCACTCGGTAGGCAACTGATCCAACTTTCCCTAAGATTTAATAATGTTTAGTGAACCTCATACTCAACTTTACTTTCTTACCAAAATGAATCACACTTTTCCATGGAGAAACATTGAGAAAGACATGATCAACTACCTCAAAATAATGATCCTTCCTCCAGTTATCCACAGAACTTTTCTGCCTGCTCTGATCTGTTCTCATGTGCTTCTGAATCAACAGAACTTTTTTCGCCATCTCTTCAACCAATTCTGGTCCCATCAACTTCCATTCACCTACATCATCCCAAAAAGGTGGAGTTTGACACCGCTTCCCATATAATGCCTCAAATGGATCCACCTATATAATGGAATGAAAATTGTTATTATAAGAAAACTCAACCAAATAAATATGTTGGTTCCAACTTCCCTAGTAATCCATTTATCAAGCACGTAACATATCTTACAAGTTCTGAATTGTTCATTCTAACTTCCCATTTGATTGAGGATGAAAACATGTAAAAAAAAATTATTCAGAACCCAACAACTTCTGATGTCCTTCCTAAAAGTTAGAAGTAAGCCTGGGATCATGATCAGATACAATAAAGAGGGGAAATCCATGCAACCTGATTATCTCTTTAACATAAAACTATAAAAGTTGATCTAGAGACAAAGTATATCGAATCAAAAGGAAGTGATTATATTAAGTCAATCGATCAATAATAACCCATATTGCATTATTACCTCGATATGCCTTTTTATCACACAACAAAGTCTGTGGATATATGTTTCCACTTCCACTCTGGCACTGGTAAAGGCTGAAGCATCCCTTTAGGTAACTATCACTCTGCTTTAACCTGTTCACAAGTCAAACATTTCATAGTAAAATCAGCAAGATCTCTTTTCATTCAATTCCACCATTAATAATTATGAAGATCTATGTACATCTTAGTATTTCCAGGATGAACTAAAAACGGAGAACTATGAGATTCACAAAACAACTCATTCTTCAATTGTGAATCATAAGGCACACATAATCACTTCTCAAACCTCGGAATATAATCATTATCAATGTTAAATTCAAGAATCTTACCCTTCTGAATGAACTCTATATTTTTATTCAACTCAATGTCTTCCTTTTACGCTTGCTTAATTCTGTCTTATAGAGATGATTTCACTGACACCTGAAACAAAATAGATTAATTTCATGTACTGAAAACTTTTATTCCAACGTTCATCAAATCAAAAACCAAAGGATCTCATTCCAAATGTAACAATTTTAAGGTAGGATTACTTTTTTGACTCAAAGAATCATCCACTTTATTTTCCTTTCCTAAATGGTAATGAATTGTGCAATTATAATCCTTGATTAATTCTAGATATCTCTTCTATCTCATGTTCAATTCTTTATGAGTGAATATATACTTAAAAATTTTGTGGTCAGTATATATTTCACATTTTACTCTATACAAATGATGACTCCATTTTTTTAAATCCAAAATAATAACACCTAATTTCAAATCATGTGTAGGGTAATTTAGCTCATGTGGTTTCAACTGACGTGAAGCATAAAAAATTACATGATCATTCTACCTTAAGACACAACCAAGTCCTTTCAATGAATCGTCACTATAGATAACAAACTCACCATTTCTAGAAGGCATTTCCTAAACCGGAGCATTCACCAATCTTGTTTTCAATTCCTAAAATCAATCATCACATTCTTTTTTCCAAATGAACTTAACACCTTTTCGAGTTAAATAAGTCAGTGGGCTAGATAACTGTGAAATATTTTCAACAAACCTCTAGTAATAACCCACTAATCCAATAAAACTACGAATATTGGTTATATTTGTGGGTCTTATCCATTCTTAAACAACTTTATTTTCGAAGGATCAACAGTTAAGCCTTATTTAGAAACAATGTGACCAAGGAAAGAAATTTTGTTAACCAAAACTCTCACTTCCTAAAGTTTCCATACAGTTTATTTTTTTTAAGGTTTTAGATAAATCCCTTAAATGACTTTCATACTCCTATTTACTTTTATAATATACCCAAAAATAATCTAGAAACACAACAACCATTTATCACCTAATTCATCTAATCTATCACTGCAACAAACTATTCAATTCTAATTCCTACCATCTCAAGATGATGATTTGGAAGGTCATTTCCCTCTATATGCCTTCCCAGCATAGTTTTCCTATTTCCTCTACAAAAAATCATTATGAACATAGAAATATCTTAGTGAAAAAACATGGTAATCTTTAAATTATATATCATTTCAATAATAACATAAATTAATCTATGGATATTAATTTAACAATATCCCAACTCTTAATGTTATCTAAAATTACCTCTCATACCAACTATAAGAACCCAACCTTTAAACATTACATAATCTTCAATTAAATGGATAATTCACATTGATGATCTTTTCATGTTTAGATTTTTAGAGAATCAGACCATAACTATTGCATTACATCTCAAGAATTACATATTAGACAATTCTACATAGTTTCCATTTTTTTCATAAAATAAAAACTCTTGAAAAAATGGGTCATGTCTAGTTCCATGTTTTAGACAACATGACTTTTCCTTGATTCCATTCTTGACTCTATTCATCTTTATGTCCTATGAAAAACATTTCAAAACTTGGGATGAGCATAAAAATCTCATTAAGGGTTATAAAATAAAGGTATAAAACATTAGTCTATAAAAACATAATATTTTTAACATACCTCATAAAATAAGAATATTTTTGAATAACACATAGTAATCACAAATCATAAAGGTAATCTGTGGCATCTATAACTTACTTACATTGTAGCGCTCATAGCCATATAAGGAGTTAAATTTGGAATACCAATTACAGTATATTCCCTAAATCTCTTAAGAAAAACATCCATGTTTACCTCTTTAACATTACCTAATTCATTGAAGATCTATCTCGATCTCACCTGCCCTAGGTTTATCACGGAACCACCTGTATACTTAAATAATGCCCAAGAACCATAACATATTAATAACACATAAAAAATATATAAGAAAGATAAAATTTACACATTTAAATCACAATATATCATATATTGACATACAAAATCCAATTTAAATCTATTTTCAATAACAAAATATGTAAAATATTATATGATATTTATTTTCCTTTTAAAAACATTGCAGCTTGTTAAGTAAGCCAAAGATCAAATAATACTTGCGGTGGCAGAAAGGTCATTGTAACCACTTACATTAAAAAGAAACATTTTTTTTTGTCTTTTAGTAAAATAATTCGTAGAAAAAGTTTCTATTTGAATGAAATTAAAATTCAAAGGTGTTTATACACCATATAAAAGAAATTAATGCATAAAACAAAATATGCCTCAATGAAAGGAGATTAAGACGAAGTCCCTTACAAAGATTATTTTGTAAATAAAATAGATCAATTATTTGTATTTACTATAATTACACATACATAATGTAGAAATAAAATATAGTACATAAAAATTTATTTCATACATAATCACAGTAGAACATAATTTGAAAGTAGACGATTAACCCAAATAATGGAAATTGGGTTAAGAGGTTCTCATACCTCATGTCTGATTGGACACGTTTGTTATTTAATCTCCTGAATAAAAAACTAAAGTTAATTTATAATTTCTTCTGAAAATTTTTCAAGTTTATTATTTATTTTATATCACCTATTACTAATTTATAAATATTATATAATCATTAATTCTAATAACAGTCGTTTTGTCGATATTTGGCACTTCAGCCAAAAATGAACTTCTTATAATTACAAGTTGTCCATGTGGTCAAAATTACATTATCTAAAGAATGAAATTCAGGATTTATATATCACATATATCATATATATCTTGAATATATATGTATTTATAATAGTATATTACACTGGTAGATAATAAATGAAATGCACCGTTCATAGAGATGGTAAGTCATACGTACGCATGAACGCTACTTTCATTTCTATTTAGAATTTTAATGGAATGAAAAAATAATGATACATAGTTATATTATAATTTTCAGTATAATATCATATATAATTTCATTAAATACATCCTTTATACATTCAATTTATGGCATGAACGAGTCATATCACTTTGAGGGGGTGGTAGTCAACACTTTGTCAAATGAAATTATCGTATTTATACAACATGGAAAGTATAAAGGTATGTTATAAAAGATAATTAAATAAATATATATATAGAATAAATTTCATATATATCATATAAAATTTAAGTTTCATCATAATGGGAACCATAAAGGTGGTATGAGAAGATTGAAGAATCCTCATTTCGTGAGGATGTAGTTTGTCGTCCACAAAAACAACATGTTCTTTACCCCTTAGATGGATGTGTATGTAAATTTAGTTATAATACTCCCCATAAAAAAAACCTAGTATATTGATGATTCTGGTGTTGTTATAAAATAAAGGAATAAAAAGAGTTTAGTGGGTTGGAGAAGTAAAAAATAAAAGAAAAGCAGTTAAGAGAAGATGTTACCTATAAATCGGGTAACTCTCTTTGGTTTGAACCAAAAGGATTTCTTGAAGTTCCTTCTGTATAAGGTGAGGATTCTAGGAGGAATATAAGGATTTAGGGGTCTTAATTGGGTAGAGGTTTGTCGAGCCAATGAGATTGAGAGGTGTAAGTAATGGGTTAGAGGTGAGGGATTTTTATAAAAGAAAAGAGGGTTTCTTTAAGAGTGTTTAAAAATATTATTTTGTTATATAATGATTTTCGGTTTCTAAAGGTCCAAAAATCAATAAAGTATAAGATAAGATGACTCATGTTCAAGATAAAATTATCCAATAATAATTGGACAGGTTATGAAAATTGTTTTAATTTTTATAATTTTTTTTATTTAAATCATTCATTAATGAGGTAAACATTATAGCATTATGGTGTCATAAATAAATTAATGTATTTGATGTCTAAATATTATAAACAAAATACCATGAATTATGAAATTTTTTTAGCTTTCAAATTAATATTTATAGTTGAACTGGTAACTTATATAACCCCATGTCAAAATTGATTTACTAAAAGATGTATGTTTATGTCATTTTTGTCTTTAAATTAAATTAATTAATATAAGTGTCATTATCACTCCCAAGTGGATCCATGGGGTCCAAAAATAGAACTAATGATGCCCATGTTCTGACATGTATCAACCAATAATATTAGGACACATGTTAGGGTAATTAAATAATATTATTTTATTATTTTTTATTCTTATTTACCAGATTCACCATTTAACCACGGTAAATAAATAATTTACTGAAGTAAATATTCATAATTTCTAAACATAAAAGATACCTATTTACACAATTTTGACCTATTGATCCAAAATATAGAATCCATTTTTTCAAATTCAAAATACAGAAGTCGCAGAATTTAATTTAATATTAATTACTACTGTCAAAACAAAAAGCGTGTTTTTAAGAAATAATAACTATTAAAAGATTGACACTTGTTTATGTCCAATTTCAAAGTTAAATTACTTCCAATTACCATAATTGGATTAAATGGTAACAAAAATAATATAATTACACTTTAAAACCAAATAAAAATATAATATACCCTTATAAATAAATTAGATTTAAAGGCTTTTTTGAATTAAAATACAGTATTTTTACTATTCATTAAAAATGAACATTATCAGAAAAATACCACAATTTCATCCAAAGTAAATATGGATGTCCCTTTCTTAAATAAGAATATTATTTTTTCAAATATAAAATATAAAGTATACAAAAACTATATTTAAAAATGGTTCTCCATCAAAAGGCGGTAAATCAACCATTTAATGAATATTAGAGTATTTATGCTTAAAATTGGATTATTTCTTATTTTATGCCTCTACAATTTATTGTATAAATGTAAAAACTTTTAACAAACATATATATTTATATTTTGGTATGTTATGTTCATTTTTTCTATTATAAAAACTAGGCAGTAACTACCATTTAAAATAATAATTTTATAATATTATTTTTCAATGTAACTCAACGTTTTGTGCAAACAAAGATTTCAATGAAAACCATTGTTGCGTATCAGGTATGCCATCGAACATAGCGTCCCCATTTAAAGTAAAATTAATTTTTAATTCAAAAATATTGATATATTTTAAAATATCATATTATTTATTTACTTGGGATGTTAAGAGATTACTATAAGAGAGGATCATCATAATGTGCCAACTAGGCTGTCAAACATCATAAATTCAATTCAAATACTTTTCATCACTTAACCAATTAAAAATGAAATCCATACTCCCTTCTTTTCATAATCTACCTTGTTAATTCAAAACATTCCTTTAAAACCTTAATTTCTTTCAAAATATCCCAATACAATTCAAGTAAGTTTCACAATTTTGAAATGATTAAGGTCAATTAAAAACATGATTGTAAACACTATTTCCATGTGAGTAAATCAATAATTTAAAATAACCCAAGAATTAAAATTTCAAAAAAAAGGAAAAATCATTCAAATGGGGATCTTGTTTAATTCAATAATTTAATCATTTGAAACTATTTTAAAAACATCAAATAGTTCAACTTATTTCATTCAAATCAATAAATATCATTTTATGAGTAAAATTACAAGACAAATCCCTCATATTCATTAAGGTATCCTTCAAAAGTTCATTGAAAATAAATCCAAAAACCATGGAAGTTAACAATTCAAAAAGGGTGAGATAGATCAATATCATAAAAATTTAATTTATACCATATTCGATTCAAAAAGAAGAGATTAAAATAAATATTCACAAGTAATTTAAAGGACAAAATTCATAGAACTTGTTTTAGAAATTAACAAACATGTGTCCATGAATTCTCAAGAAATAGTGAATTACACGATGAAGGAAAAGAATATAAACACATACATTAAAAACCTTGAATCCAACAACAATGAATATAAGATGTTTCACCTTTGATGCTGCAGAATGTAAGAATATATATTGTGGTTGAAGTGAGAATAGATAGCTCATAAAAAACTCTAAATAAACCATCCAGGGAACAAATTGACTACAAGGAAATCATAACATATAAGAACATAGTATAATAATAATAAGAGAGATTATTGACCGAGATCAAAATAACTCACTAAAATTGGATCAATTATTCTATCTATGCTTAAATCCTATAATAGATGACGTTGGGGGAGAAAAAATACCTCAAGAGGGATCCCAAAATCCAAAGGATTATATTATGTTTTAGTGGGAGTAATTAATGTTTAAATAGTGGGTTTGGGATTTTAATTTAAAATTTTGATGTAATAAATATCTTCTGCATGGTTTGTTAGGTTACATCCCCTGATTAGTACTAACCATGAGCATAATTGTGTAATCCCTTCTATTCTGGTCGCATGGGTTGGATACATGGTAAATCCAACGTTTCACCCCTACCCAAGATACATCAATATAATTAAAAAATTGGATGCTTGGTTTATCCAACCATGCGCCAAACATGCAAATTCCTAGAAACCATAAAAAAAACTCCAAAAACACTAGAAAGAACCTATAAATAGATCCAATAAAAGGATAAACAAATAAATGTGTCAAAATACCTAAAATATAGTAACATGATATTATAAATTCTTATCCATAAGACTTTCTATCTCTAGAAAGCTTCCAGTCTGAATGATTGAATAATATGAGACAAGAAGAACTCCCCCACTTGTAATGTGAGGTGGACAATACGATGTCAAGAAGTGAGAATCACTTAATAGATAACAACAAACACACACACACATACACAACTCCAAGATCAATACATCAATATCATCACATGTATCCAAACCAAAGGTAGACTGGTGACTTATCATAGGCCTCCCCACCAAATAAATATTCCTCAAAATGGTGTAATATAAGAACAAAACATCCCTCCAATCCAAAGGAAATACTTCAAAAACTCACCAAGGATAACATATAAGGGACAAAACCAATAACCTTAAAGGAATGAATCATCAAAAATAATAATAATTTATATATGAAAAAACACTCTCATGGTCGATCTATGATCAAACATCCACAAGAAAGGCATATAACTGACAAGGACTTCAACACCTGAGTAAGTGATTGACACTAACCTATGATTTTAAACATTGAGACTCACATCTTAATGAACTCATCTGATAAAATTTTAGGACCTACTAGTGCTTGGTCCATCAAGAAATAACATCATCCTAGTTACATGAGTACATTCTCAAGGAAAACCCAAGTCTAATTGAAAACATATCAAACATTTAGTTGAGTGTAGAACATGGAACTACACTCTCATAATGGGGATCATTCATCACATAAAAATTGTACTCTAACCATTAAATAATTAAGACAAAACCATGGAACAAAAATCCCAAAAAATCTCATGTATTACAAGAAAAACATTCCACTCTATCACTACATCACAAAAAAACATCAAGGAACTAATTTCAATCCAAAATAAGGATAAACATCCAAGAGTGATCATCCATAAGGCACAACTATAGAGGTCACAAGAAAACAAAACCATCCACATGATAAGAAATACGGTCAAAATATATCATGCAAAAAGTTACAAAAAACAAAAAATATCTCTAAGACAAATGATATCTATACATAGACAATTCGTAATAGGAATAAACTCTTGTCGTTTCCACTCTAATATGAAAAATAGTAAGCTAGAATAACATCATCCAGTATAAAAAATTGGAAACTCCTCCCACTGTGTGAAAATCTTCACTCTAAAGCATATATATGGAGAATAATTATCTTAAATCATCTACTATACCATAGCTAGGAGATGATGATCCCATACTGAAACATATTTTTATTTTCATCCAACTTACAGAACCTATTAAAAAGACCCAAATGACCACTCCTCCTATAAACCTTAAGTTTTTTTGAACACAACCTCTTAAAATAACTAGGTTATCAATAAAATAAACGTGTGCGAGGCCTCTAATTTTTATTTTTATATTTTACTTTCTCAACCATTAATGAGAAATTATTCCCTTTATGTCATTTCACTACCTACTCAGATGAAAAAGTCCTATTAAGAGTCTCCAGATAAGAGATCACCAGTCTATAAGAATGATAGTTAAAAGTTAGGGGTTTATAATATTCCAGAAATAGACATCCATATGGAATTAATTTCCAAAAATATTAGTTAAGAATCATATGAAACATGATAATTTCTTGGCATACTCTTCAACTGATCGCTCATCTTGACTAAAACCTAATAACTCGATAAGTTTCAGCTTTTAAATTTCATAGGATACTACCATCAAATAAAGACTGAATTGAATAATTCCTAGGAGATTATTTTATATAGATGAGAGGGAATAATAACTTCCCACCACTCAGTGTGTGTCCCTCAAATAAATAGTTGTTATACCTAACCTTCATATCGTAAGGAGTATTGAGATAATAAAAGATTCCATCAACATCTTAAATCCACTTTAATTCCTCAAGAGAACCTTGTTAACCTATGTAAGAAGTTTGATAAAAATATAATAAGTCAAGGATGGGGCTAAAATCCTTAAAGGTCATTATATCTTTCACTAAATATGGAGTATGGGATGAGTCATCAATAAGACATTCCACTTATGGAAAATGTGAAAGACCACTTTGAAAACCAAACCAAATAATGGATGTTCTATATTTCATGGAAAATATCATGTGGTACATTTATGGCCATTATCAAACACATGTTCATTAAATAATCTATAACACAAAACCTAAAATTAAATAAAATAAATAAAAAAGCTACAAAAAACCCATACACCACTTTATTAATGAATCATTGATTTAAATAGTCACAAAAGTTTTCATTTTTTAAATAATTAGAAAATTTTCAAAAATTAGAAATATTGATATAAATGCTTCACAATTTTGAAAATACTTTACCATCTAGTGGAAATTATTCCATGATTTCAAATACATTAATCCCATTTCATTTTTTTCAAAACCATTTCATTTAAATCCCTTACAAAAAAAAATCTTTTTAAACATTGTTTTATAAAATCACACAAGAGTCTTTGAAAATTAGCTTTACAAACCAAACATTTCAATTGAACAAACCATTTAGTGATTGAAAAATTTTCTCAAAGAACTTACCATAATTTTTTTATGCCACAATCTTGATTTCAAATGGAATTTAATATCATCAACAATGAATTATTGATGAAATAATAAAATGAGATCATGAAAAAAACCACATCTATAACTATCCTTACTAATGTCAACCATGTAAAGTCACTTATATGAAAACAGATAAGGAGAAAATTTTATAATCAGGTTAGAACTATTTATGTATTACTTATACGGGATAATAAACTAAACATCAATGTTACAACTATTCCAGGATGGATTTCTAGAACAGTCACATAGATTCCTCACAATTTAGCGGACAATGAATACATGTTGAGACTATAGTCAAACATCCATTTCTATTCTAAAACTCATAATATATTCCCCAAATAAAAGATATCCTCACTTGGAATCCAAAAATAAATTTTCATTAAAAAACCAATATATAAAAAGAAATAATCAATCCCCCATTTTACCTTGTAACTCAAGTCTCATTATGAAGAGCTGGTGATCAAGAACCCATTCACGAACTACCTATTGAGTCTTGAAACATCCTCAATATCCTTTCAAACCTGAATCACCATAAATTAAATAAGTTAATTCAAATAGAAGTGCTTACTTTCATGTAAATACCTTATCTAATTCCATTTGTGATGAATCATCCTTAATTACTAAAAGAATTTATATACGAGGTGATCCACCACTAACCCAAAGATAATTCCCAATCTCTATAGGTCAGTGAAAAGAACATGGGAATCATGAAATAAAAATTGTGAATGATTTCACCAAAAAAATATTTCAATAAAAAGAGGACACTATTAAAAAATAATCATATAAATAAATCAATACATATATATCAGGGTACAAAAATACACTATAAAAATAAATTTGGAATATAACTACCAAAACCCATCTCTTAGTAGTCCACGGCCACCCACCATGTCCCATGTCACCTAAAATTAGTCACTCTAGCATGAACCCACAATGGAATATGTGTGAAAAAGAACCTAATATATGAATAAGAGAGAAACAAACACCAAACTGTACATGTGGGTTGTGATCTATAGAGTCCAGAAGGATTCCAAAAAGGATTATATACAATTACTTCATAAGGTAAATCAAATATAATTAAAGATAAGTAAAATAAAGATAATATGAGACTTAGTTTTAAAAATAGAGTTTTAAGCATTTAAAAAATAATTTATCAAACCAAACATGTAATACATTCCATTTTGACATTAAAGAAACACTTTCTTAAAAATAATAGAAAAATATTTCACAAGATAAAGTTTGATAATAAATATAATATTAAAATATTTGCATGATATAAAAATCAGAAAAAGTGTTAATACAATAGAATCAAAATGAATAATAACAATAAATAGACCAATAAAGATCCACAATCAACCAATAAAGTCCGATAAAGTTCTTATAAGTGAAAATGAACACTTTCATATATCGAGTATCAAGTATATTGATATCATGGGTATAACCTAGGTATGATATTGATTACTCCATGGTATAGCTAATCAAAAATCATCATGACTAATTTACTAGATTTTAATTCGTCTCATGGGACTTAGGAAAACTAGTACCACACTGACCAACTTTCCTATATTAATGTCCCTAGACTAATCCTTTAATGTTCTCTATAGATCCACTAAACGTGGTCTGATTTCTCTAGTGAAGAATATATCTAGTTCATCAGATCCAACTATCTAGGTTCCCATGACTAGTCAAATATGTGAGTGGGATAATCAAGTTACAAGGATCACATTAGGATCTTTATCAATATCAATCATGGGCTCATGCCCCCAAACCACATCTCAATCTCACCCTCAGTCTCCATAAATATAAATAATCCATTTTTGAATACCTACCAATGGGAAGTACAAGAAACAAGAAAATTAAAACATGATATTATTACAATACGGGATCATTATAATGTTATAACCAGGTCTTTATCAACAATTAAATTAATTTTGTTTCACTTAAACTTTTAAAAAGGGAATCAATGCCAGTATCCATTCAAAAACCAACATTTTAATTTTAAATAGGCATTTAAAAGATTCATTTATATAAAAATAACTCAATGTAATTCAAGTAATATAAATAATTAAAAAAGTATTAAATTAAATTCAAAACATGGGTTTACAACATCTTTCGATGGGAATAAGTCACTCATTTAAAATATCCCAGGAACACCCATTTCAAAATGAAAGTAAAATAATTAAAAGGGTTCACTTGGTAATTTCAAAAATAAAAACATTTAAACTATTTAGAAAACATTAAATATTTCAACTCATTTTATTCAAATTAAAAAATTTAAATTTAGGAACAACAAATTGGGCCAAATCTATCATTTTCACCGAAGTATCATTTACAAATTATTTGAAAATAAATCCAAAAAAAGGAATTTAATACTTCACAAAAATTTGATAGAGATCGATATCATATCCATTTAATTTTTACCATGTTCAATTCAAATAGAAGTGGGTCAAATAATCGGTCAAAAATAATTTAAATGATAATATTCATAGAACACATGTTAGAAATTAAGAAACAAAATTCTCTGAATTCATAAGAAAAAATGACATGTAATATGAATAAAAATAATAGAATCATCTACATGAAAAATCTTGAATCCAACTACAAAAAATCTAAGATGTCTTACCTTCTATAGTGATCACTGGATCTAGGAAGAGAGATCTCGATTGAAGTGAGAAGATATCGAATATCCAAAATTCCACATCTACAATCCATGGAATGAAAAAACAGAAGTCCATAATAAATACTAGGAAGATGGAATCAAAATAAGAATAAATATTTATGGTTGAGATTAAAATAACTCACCACAATAGGATCCCTGAATTGATCAATGCTTAGATATTATAAGTGATGAGGTTGGGAGAAAAAAATTCCTCTAATGGGATCCAAAAATCCAAAGTATCAGATTATTTTTAAATGGGAGGAGTTTAGGTTTAATTAGTGTGGTTTTTGGATTTTAATTAAATTTATTAAGGCATTAAATCCCATGCACATAGTTTCTAAGGTAAAATCCCATGGTTAGCACTAATTGTGAACCTTACCATGTGACCCATTCAATTTAGGTTACAAGGTTTAGATGCATGATAAATATAACCATGTAATAACTGTTTATCCCTCTCCAGGTTACATGAAAATGTTTTATTGGTTGGCTTCATGGTTTTTAAAATCATAATCCAACTATGAATAGACCTAGATACCTATATTTTTTTAAACACAATGGAAACAATCTACGAAGAGATCCAATCAATTGATACTCAAATAAATGGATTAAAATACCCAAAATAAAGTTAAAGGATATTATAGAATTTGAGCTAATTATTATTAGAGAATTAAATATTTTCCATAGTTTGAAAAATTATGAATATAAAGATGGACTGTTTTTTATATTTAAAAAAACTCAAAAGAACTGTTAAAGTTTTTTGGAATAGATATCATTAAAACAAAAATTAAATTAATGAGTACTTGTTGTAAGATAAAATCAGATAAATATGGTAAAATGATAGATAATAGTCATTATAGATGGATTATTGGGATTATTGTTAACATCTCATGACCTGATTGGATAATGTGTTTATTGTATATATTTAAGCTCATTTTCAATAGAATCCTAATGAATCCAATTTAAAATTCATCTAAAGGACTTTAAAATATCATAAAGACAATAAAAATGTTTTTTAATAAAAAGTACATATTTTGAACTTTAATGTTTTAAAATACTAATTTTGGTTGATTTTAATATATAAGAAAACTTGGAATTTGGACTTTTTAATCACTTATAAAATACATAGTCTCACGGAATAGTAAGATAAAAAAATTTAATTACTATTTTTATCACTAAAGAGGAACATATAAAGATGAAAATTCATTATTCCCAAATAATTATGTTGAAAAACACACTATTAAACTTTATGTTAACTTAGGATCATATTCCCTTACAGTATGAAATTATTAATACTATTATAATGTCTAGTAATATGATTAAAATTTGAAAAACTAAGAAAATTGACCTTAGTAATCACTTTTTGAGAGATCACTTTTTAAATGGTGACATAATTCTTGAATTCATAAGAATAGATCCCCAAGTGTCCAATTTATTTACAATAACCCTTGTATGGTAACCTTTTAATTTCATTAAGCGGGATTTATGAATTTTTCATTTGTAATTGTCATATTAACAAGAGTTATCTTGAGTTTTTGTCCGAAATAAATTTTGATAGTATATACTTGTATAATTTAATTCAATTTATTTAAGTATTTACAATTTAATTAAAATATGTTATCCTTATCCTTGATTAATTTAATTTAATATGTTTCATGATATTTAAAATATCCCATAATCATTATATATTTTAAATTTAAAATAAATTAAATTTAATCATTATCTTTAATGATTAATTTTCTTGTGTTTGTTTTAAAATTCTAATTATATTTTAAAATGTTCATTAAAATTTATCTAGTTTTATTTAAACAAAATTTATTAGGGTCTTCTATGTACCAGTGATTAATACAATTCCATCAGGTACCCAGCAGTAAAAAAATATAGGGTTAGTCAATTTTTCCACCATCAGGTGCCCAATAGTGTTTCAACAAGTACCCAATAATGGTGTTGGAATTAAATAAAAGTATAGATGGCGTTTGTGTTATTCAATTATATTACCCTCCCTACATTTTCCTCTCATAACCCTTTGCTCACCCTTTGTTCTGTGTGCTAAGATCTCAGCATTTCCATTGATTTCACCCTTTGGGTTATAATAAATCTCATTTTCTGCCTCTTTACTTCTCATTTGCTTTTTATTTATAGATTTCTCTTATAGGTCCTAATTTTTTAAAATATATAAACCATATTTTTTCTTTAATTATTTAAATCCCCCTTTTGATCATATACATTTATTAATCCTAATGAATCTAAATCATATAAATATCAGGGAAAATAGAAATATTTTTAATCCAATATTCAACCATCCATTAAGTAAATACTTGACATATGGATGAAAAAAATATTCTAAGTAGAATTATAAATATTTATCGGTTAAATAATTTTTATTTGTAATTAGATAGGATTATTTTATTCTAAAATATATAGTGTTTCCTTGAATGTCTAAGAAGGATGTAATTAATCACAATTTTGTATAAGAGTTTTATAAAAACATCTTTTTTATCATATGGGTGACTTCAACACCATTATCACTTCTATAAATGGGTCATCTTATACTTTTACCACTATTGAGATTGAAATTTATCTCAGAATATCTCACTCAATATCATATATTTTTACCATAAATGATTTTAGCAAGATTTTTCATTCAATTTTAATCGTTTCCTTAATCTTATTTCAAGGTTATCAAATTCTACTATGTTAAAGATAAACTAAATTACCCTTAATTATAAAATCATTGATAGAGACATCCAATCATAAATCACTTATTAGATAAGTGATCATGAAACCATAAAATAAAATGAAATAAATATTTTTTATTTCATTATTCTATACATGCACTTAAATCTCACATGTTTTCGTTTTCTAAGGAATTATTTATGCTTCTACCTCTGCCAACTGATCAAAGAAATTATTTTTTGGATATTTAATCTCCTATATATTATATCATTTTTGTTCAAATATTGATTGATACATGGTAAATAGTATATCTATGGAAAAAATAATTGATAGACTCTTCAGAAAAAATATATTTGTTTATTTTCATTCCTAGATCCAATAATAGATTTATGTCACATGGGACATATCAAGGGGTATTCAAAACACATTAATAATGATGTACCCAATATTTATAGTCCAAACTCTATTGTATTGGTCAATCTAATGGATAATAAATAAGAGAAAAATAGATCGAAAAAGAAGAAAATTATATGTTGGTGGTAGAGGGGGTGGAAATTGAATTAAAATAATAGGTGAAGTAAAATGTGAAAAGGTAGTAACAGAGGAGTAGATTATGGTGGGGGTGAAGTTTTATAGAAATGGAGGTGATGGAAGTGGGACACTAGCAATATCCCATAGAGTTATACTTAATATACATTTTTCATAGGTCTATAAACTTAGGGAATGTATGGATGAGAGACTCACATGGATTAAGGAGATAATGAAGGCCACGATTTTTTTGCATGATTATTTCTTAACCATATTACTTACTATCATTTTCCAGGACCCACCAATAAATCATAGTATTAATTTCATATTTATATGAATTTTTATACAATATGGCACATTCTGGTACTTAAGGATTACTTATGATATGTTTGACGATATTACATTAAACTTACACACTTATTCTATTTTTATCAAAAATAGCCTCCAATTTTCTCTAATTTCTAATATATTTATTATATATATATATATTCCAAATATTCTATATTATTTAATCCTTATTAAAATTAAAAAATATGGAAAATATATGAATACACCAATGAAATATAAGTCCTATTTTAAATTTGGCATCAAGTTTCCATTTTAATGATATCAATTCTAAATACAATAAAAAAAAATTGAAATTATTAATTTTTTAAAATATTTAATTTTATAATTTGAATTGTTAATATGTTTTTAAACTCTAAGGTATATTTTTAATTTCTATATTAACTAGTCATTTAAGTTTCACTTACAAACATCTTCATTTTTAATCTTGGTCTTATTACTCTACTATTATTATTTTTATTCAAATTAATTTTTTAAATTTTTTTGGAATGATCCATAAAATATGATTTTAAAGTTAATTGTTTTTAATCATAAACAGTGGGGTGGTAGTTTCTTATATCTCTCCATGTATTTTTTGATGACCATAAACACTATTAATTTCACACTACTTTAATTGAGTTTTATTTTAGGTTTATTATTTATTAATGATTTTAGATTTTATTGAATTATTTGGAACACTCAAAGAAATAATTTGGATTAAAATGGGAGAACTCTTGGTGGAATGATCTAAAAAATACATTGTTTTATAATTGTATGGACCTATTGTTGATAAATAAACAACAATGAAGGATTGTCATGTGTTAGTTAAAATTTTCATTTAAATTAATCCATATTCATCATATATGACATATTTCTATCTCTCATAACTTTCCAATATTCTTTCATGTTGTAATATTATATTTATTATAATATTAGATATTATTGTAATTTCTATTTAGGGTAAACAGTGTTTTTTATATTATTATATATTTTTGTTTCCCACTATCATTAATATGAGAGAATTCGGATTTCTTTCTACGTTAAAAATAATGTGACTTTCTTTTTTATGGGTAACTAGGATACTATTAAATAAAATAGATTACTGAAACCCTCAATTAGTTGCATATAAGAGACATAGAAACTCATAAATGAGTTTTTTATTATAATCCTATCACATAGAGTTCTTATTTTTTATTTCCATCACAAACTCTTTTAAATTATATTTTTTTAATTCTTAATTTCTATTTTTGAAAGTTAATTCATGACCCAATTTTTATCCTCTCAGAATAATAAGTTGTACACTCAATTAATGAAAATACATATATTTATATATTTATTTTAATATTATTTGTAAAAGGAATATTTATATCCTAAATGTTAGATAATTATATAAGTTTCATGTTGTATCCAAAGTATATATCAATTTAAGTATCACATGAAACTTTAATGTAATTTTTTATATTATTCTTACTTAACATAAGGGAAATTTTTTTATAGTGGGTTTCAATTATTCTTGGTGTGAAATATCACAAGCATTATTCTTTAATCCATAGGACCAATTAGAAATTATTTATGTTTTCTTATTACATAAGTTTATACTAAAACCTGAAATTGTCCAATGTGAGTATATGATTAAAGTGTTTAAATTTTTATAAGATAAAAAAGTTAATGAATATTATATAGAATTAATTAATATATATCATATGCATCATACATATATCAGATACATACTCTTGAATTACTAAGAACTAAATCATGTGTTATAATTATGTGATACATATAAATTTATTGATGAAAGTATATAAAAAATTAAAAAATATATAAATATTTGATTTCTTCTAATAAAAATCATATTCTTTATGACCACTATTAATATAAAAGATTATTCATGATTGAATAAACATAATGGAACTATATTTTGGTCTGTGTAAAGGGTATATATTAAAATATATTAAATATTGTGTAATAATAGACTAGTAAACCCCATATAGTTGTCTTTTAAAAGCATGGTTTTGTGTAAATTAATGAGATGAATTGAGGAATATTTTTTTGACTCAATAATATATTAGTTTTATTAATATAAAATAACACCAGTTATCTATCCAAATATAAACATTTTTAGTGAATAGATTAGATATGCTAATACATGTAGAAAAATATAACTTATTCCACTTCAATCTCATTATACAATAGTGGAAATTATTATTTTATTGTAAAAAAATTGAATAAAATATAATATTGAATAATAACTCACATGTTGAATATATTTAAATTTTTGTGTGGATATTTAAGAAATTAAACCCAAACTAAATCTTGTAATTTTGACCAAACCTTGAGAAATTAAAATTTAAAGATAATTATTTTTTAAATTGGAATTATTATTTAATAATTGTTCTCAACCACATATAGAAATTATATTTTCTAAAGTGATTTGATGATATATTTTCTTATATATTTTAAGTGGAAAAAGATGATTATGAAATTATTAGAAGGATAAAAATTACATAATATGTCATATGATATTTTCAATAGATAATATTCTTTTGACGATATATGAAAACATGAAACCAATTCATTTGACTGAATTAATTAAGAATAAGTCAAATAATTATGGGTTTGGGTAACTATGATACTTTGAATTATGGGTATTACATAGAAGAACCACATTAAATATTTATGGTACTATAAAAGTTTTTATAGAAAGTATTAAATATATTAAGTGGTAGATCAACCCAATATTTTGGAATGTATTAAGAGCCTATGAATTATCTACAGGTACTATGAAGTTGTTTTCCCTAATGTGTTCTCACTATTTCTAGAAAAATGTTATCATGCTAAGTCATAAAAATAATTAATTTCCATATCCTCCTAAATAAGATAGTTTTATCATTTGTAATAATGAACAGGAGACATTTCATTTATATTAATGAAAGATTTTATCATCATTCTATAAAATTTATTAGTTTTTAGATATTAGATATAGAAATTTTATCTACAATGAAAATATTTAGAGGGAGATGATCTATGATATGAATTAAACATATCTTTTTCATTTTTACCTAATAAATATAAATTAAAATTACATATTATTTATATTTTCCTCCCACATCCCCAATATATTTTTAACCATTGGTTTTCATAATAAAAATTCATATTTTAATATAGAAACAATTTATTTTTGTGAGCCTTTTTTATAGAATGACCAAATTTCCATTTAATGGTGAATGTAAAAGAGATAATGATTTATTAGAACTCATACATTCTAATATAAGTGGTTCTATAAGTATAGTAGCACATGGTGTGTTGGAAACATTGGATTATGAGACCTAGTGTACCCACAGAGGTGGGGTGGGGGTGAATTAGGGTGCTGGATAGTTTAAACTTATTTTTTCTAACCCTCGCCCTTAAATACATATTTTTATTCTGTTATCATAAAAATATTTTAATATATCACTCTTATTTTCATCTATATTGAATATTTACATCATATTAAAAAATTAAATCACATGAGAATATAAGGATTTACTTCGTTCACTCACATTGGGCTACATCTAAGGAAAATATACCCCAAAATGTGTCAATGTACCAAAAATATGCAACTAAAACACTATTTTAGTGGATACCAAACGTTCTAGGCATTTCCAATCCTAAAAAATTATCATTACATTTATACGATGTTTTGAGTTCACTCACTTCCCATGAAAATATTATTTCCTCTTACTCCCAATGAATTGATTTAACGAGGGACAAAATTAGTTTATATATGTTTAGGTCACTTTAAATTAAATAATAGAAAAATACAATTAATGCATCAATAAGATCCAAATTTGATGTGTCGATTAAATCCATGTGCTTCCTAATTAATTTATATTTGAATTTTGATAAAATAATTTATAAATGATTTTAAATAACTAAATTTATTAATCATCATAGTAGAAAACACTTATCCAATGAGAACTAGATGATATAAATTCCTTGGTAAGGGAATTATATTTCACATGAATATAATTCATCTCTAATTACCCAGATGTGTCCATATACCTCCGTGAATGAAAAAACTTTCTCAAAATGAGTTAGATATATATAGTGTTCTCAGTAAATGGATCACTTATCTAATGAAAATATCCAATAATATTTCTCCATATCCAACTATTTTTTTACTTTATTTTTTCCTTAAAATATTATAAAAATCATTAAATCTCTCAGACCTTAGTCTGATAGTTAGGATAAATTTTAGTCATCACAATATTCTACAATTATTCCAATTATGCCACATGTTTAAGAGGATACAAAACCACCTAATCATGTTGAGTTTTATCTTATAAACTCAAGGAATATATTTTTCTATTTATAAATATATCAAAATATGAAGAAAAAAATAGACAATGCATATACCGTGGATCATTTCACCTAATTATGGAATAGTTTTCTTGGTTAATAATTTTACATCAAAAGAAAAAGGTTGTATATCTCCACAATCCTTAGAGTATATATGTTTTATTATTTAAAATTATATATCCTAAGAATATTAAAATGTGGTGTCCCTTAAAATATATCATGGTTTTTTTGTTTATGACTCAATTGGAATCAAATTACTCTCATTAGAAAAAAAATTCTTTCACCAAAACCTCCACCATGATCAATTTTTTTATTATTCCATACAAAATTTCTCAACAGGGTCATTAAATTCTTATTCACTAAAAATTTTCCATTTTTCCTTCAAACCCATGATCAATATTATGATTTTGTTATTATTTATATTCCAAAAGAAAAAATAAATTTAAAAAATACACTAATACCCTTGAAAACATGATAATAATACTATTTTATGACCCGTGATTTCCCTCATTACACGGTTTAGTTATTCAATGGTATATAATGATTATTTTCATCAAACCACTCAAATATGGTGAAACATATGATAGTGGTTTCTAAAATACAACATGTTTTGTTGAAATACAACATTTTTTATTATCATGGAATCTTGTAATACTTATTATCCTTAAATGTTCATTTTTTCAAGACTGTGATATCCAAAATTCTTCATACTATGATATTGGTATTGTAACCATGATTTGGTTTAATTAATTATGGTGTGACTTGTTCCACATCACCAAAAAAATATAAATTTCTATAAAAATCTCTAAATCTTCTACAACATCATTTATTCACAATATTGGAAAGAATAAATAATTCCTCCTATTCAAACTATCTATAAAATTTAAATCTTTTATATATATTAATCAAGTTATCTTCAACATATAAATGTTTTTATTAGTGTTACCATGTTATTACACTTCCATATTATCTTATTTATAAGCTCAATAGTCATCATGGTTCCAATACACAATCTCTTAACATTTTATGTCATTTTGTAAAATCCACTTCTATAAAGTGAATTTCCAATGTTTTCCTCTATCCGCATGTATGATAAACACTTTCCCTTATTCATATAATAGATAGTGTATAGATATGAAGTCCCTTTCAACACCCATTAAATTTCTTTAATTTCGAATAAAAACCACTAAATCAAAAAAAATTGTAGAAACATTATTATTATATAATAATTGAAATAAATAAGATAATTAATTGACAAAAAACCATGCACATAAAAATTAGTTTAAAATTTATCCTCCATTAGATTTTATTATAAATTATTATATACGTATATCACTACAACCCAAATATTTACAGTGAATTATATTCTCCAACTTATATATTATAAAATTATGGATTTATGGTGGATTCTCCTCCGCCCATTGATAATAAAATTTCAAGGATATCTTTACCTGGTCTGTTTTACTTCCTAGTAATAAAATATATGAGTAATTAAACACCCATTATGACATTGCATAAAAATTATAATATTATCAAATTATTTCAATTCCTAAGGGGGTATTTTCTTTATATTTTCATATACCAGGACCACCATTTGACATATAATTCAAATATGTACCTCATAATTTCATTTCTTTGAACCATAATCCCCATAAACTACTTTTTTTAATGATTTCTTAGTTATGATTTATGATTATGATATGCTACCATTTAAATGTTTAATTTTATCTTATACACTCATTATGAATCATTTTTTCTTTTTTTAGAACACTTAAATTATTGATCAATGCCCTACAAATGATAATATATTACCAATTATACTCATTAAAAAACTTACACTTATAAAATTAATAACATCATATTAATATTTTAATTGATACTATAACACTAATTTCTTGAAAAAAACAAATTTTACAATGTATCTAATAAACCTTATATATAGATATAATTAATAAAACATTTCATCAACAGAGAAAAAAACTTTATAATGAGTCATAATATTATCTTCTAGGCCTACTGAACTAAATTTTAATTTATTAAATAAGAGAATAAACTAATAACATCAATGATATCCATTACACTCACTTTTTTATAAGATAACACTACTTGATCCTTTAATCACTTTTAAAAATCTCTATACATAAAAATAATATAAAATTTACATTAATTTTCAATGTTTGTGAGTAATAACACTTTTTTGAAAAAAGTGTTTTCCTTTCATATGATATCTATCTCATTCCAATGAGCCTAATAGATTTTGAATCATAAAAAACAGTGATCCCTTGTATTAAATATAAAATAATATATTAATAATGATCATTGAAATATAAGTTTCTCTTATTCCTCAGCCAAACACATCCTAATGAAAAATAACATGATTCCACTTGTTAGTTTAGAATAAAATAATTCATGGGTTCTTCATTACAAATTTTCAATACACCATCATGTTTTATTTTTCTAATTCCACACTTTTTGTAATATACCACTCAATAAATTCTTTAATTTTATTCCACTTATAAGAAATATCAGTACCAATTTGAAAAATATATCTCCTATAAAAAGGATATGATTCTCCACATGTATTTATATATTTATATTGATATTAATTGACTTGAATTTATAGTACCAAATTTCTTATTAAAGATTTGAAATTAATATCATGGTCAAAATGAATCTAAAAATTCATTATTCCCTTTAATACACTATGTTTTTTAAATGAATTCACCTGAAAGATTATTTCTTCCCCTTAAACTGTCGTTGATTAAAAAGTATTTCTTAAAATTAAATGAATTAGAAAATGGGAAATTTTAATTAATGTGGTTGTTCATGGTGAATCAACCCTTTTTTAAAACACACTTAAATGTTTTTATTTTGTTTATTAATAGAGAAAAATAATTTGTAAAAACCTCAATATATATTTTAATTTTTATTGTCCAACTTTATTAGCAAGGAATTCAAATTTAATGTTAAATGTATCCCACTAATGATAGTTTTATACACTAATATATTATCAAAAAGTCATTATCTATAAATTTTATTCCATATAAAAGTAATTATTAAAATTTTAATCTCTTTCCTTTTATTGGGGTTTGTGAGTACACTAAATAACACTTACTTCATATTATTTTTATAATTTCCCTTGATTAACTCATATTTTTTTATTATTAGTAAGTATTTATTCAATATTTTCTTCTCTTTTCATGTAATTGGAGAATCATTGTCCTAATATAATCATTATAATTTTACACCTTCCCTCTATGATTCCAGTAGTGAGTATGAAACCAGAGGATCTTAGTGGACAATACTTTTACTCCCATAATTACTTCTTTTCCAATTTTTTAATTCATTTTTAAATTTAATAATTGTTTTATTCTATGCTCTCTTACCTTTTATATTGGGACGGAGTAATTTCCACTTAAGAAAATTTTATCCTTTCAAACAAGAATACCATTAAATATTTCTAAGGTTAGCATAAATTAATTTCCTCAAAAATAAATCAGACCTCATATGATTTTTAATTGGATTATATGGTATAGAATATATTATTAAATTAATAAAATAGTCATCCTCCCAAAATATATCTATATTTTTTTCTTATAACTCCACATTAGAAACATCTTATTTCTAATAAAATTTATATATTTTTTCACATGATATATTAATAATCATATTTTTTATCAATTTAAAATTAAATTATCTATAATATTTACTTATTAGGTCCATGATATAGGGGGTCTCCAATATCATCCTCAACATTGAATATCATTTAAGCTACTAAACATTCATTTTTTTTATTTCAATTATGAATCAATCTGATACATTTTAAAGTATGTAACTTGATTAGATTTAATTATCTCATTGATCTATGTCATAAGATAAATAATTTTATAATTTAATACTTTATCCTTATCCACACAAACTACTACATATGGTATATGTTTTATGATTAATTCAATTTTTATATTTATCTTATCACACATACTTTAAATTAATTATTTTAAGTACAACCTGTTTTTTATTAACATTTTATTTTCAAAATATTTTTTCAGAATTTAAAAAATATATTTTGTGTTTAATTTAAATATGGTAAACTTTTTCCAAAATGGTTTGAATATCCAATTTAATTTTGTAAAATTGTACACTGGTTTGAAAACTAGTTGTTTTAGACTCTTTAAAAAACCACCATCATATTCCATCACTAAGTAAGAATATTCATTTCTAGATTTTAAGAATACTTATAATGAATACTTAGTTTTATATATATTATTAAAATCATCAAATGTTTCCAATATTAGAGTTCCCATTTTATTTTTTACTAATAAAAATAATCATTATTCCATTAATCATTTAACATAAGACCATAATATTCAATTATAATCATAATTTGATTATTGTTTCAAAATTTTAATTTATTATTTATAATGGTAGAATCAACACTGTCTTATTTTATGGGTTTTATATATATTACCTTTAAATATTCCCATACCTCAATTAATAAATGATAAAGAATGGTTTTCATAAATAAAACATTTTTAGTACCCTAACTACAATCTTCAAGACCATTACATCATGTATTATTTTATTGTGCCTTCTCAAATATCCATTCTGATATATATTATTTATATTATTATCTTTAAGAGAATATGGATAAAAAATCATCAATTATTTTAAATTTTTAATGATATAACCCTTACAAATATGTGGATTTAAATCAAAATCATTAAGTACAACAACCATCAAATATTTTTAATAGATTAAAACACAATTAAAAATAATTATTCTTTAATACCATTATTGATACCACCTGTTTATGGTGTGAGATGCAAGAAACTAAAGGAGGTTATAAGATGAATTAACATACTAATCTATTTAAATTTATTTTATGTTACCCTAATGTAATATCAGATCCTTATCTCATGAATGTAAAAACACATTTTAATCTATTAGTCTTATTTACATCTACACCAAACATATAAATCATACAGAAAAATAAAAACACCTAAGTAAACCAATATTTACTTGGTTCACCCAAATTGGATGTAAAATATTAGAAGAATACACAAGATGATGATTCAAAGTACAAAAAATACCCTAATAACACATTTTTTAGTTGATACAAAATGTTTTAGGGAAGGAAACTCCTCATTAAGGATAACAACCATTATAAGGTGTTTGGATTTCACTCACCTCCCAGACAAGTATCACTTCCTCTTAATAATTCCCTATATACTAATTTGAGGGGGAATATTTTAGTTTATAATAATATAGGACCCTTCAAAATAATATCATTAAAACTAACATAAATGAATCAATAAGATCTTTATTTTACATGTTGATAAAATAAAAATGTTGTGTCCTTTCCTTCCAAAAATGTTATGACCAACTATTTATTATGAAATTTTAAATAATTTCATCTAATTATATTCATATTAACATACACGTTTTCAATGGGAACCAAAATATATCAATTACTTATTAAATTTATGATCTTTGACATTTGTAGATTTATTCTCCAATCAACTAGAGGTGTTAATAAACAACCATCAATCATGTTACATTATTATAATGAAGATGATATATCTATTTTGGTGTTCCATTGGAAATATTATCAATATAAAATATATAAAAATATTTCAATCTCACACCTTTTTTCATTCCAGTTACTACATAGCATAATATAAAAAGTATTCAAATCATTAGGTCTTTCAGAAAATAATTAGGATCAATTTGAGACATGGATATCCTTTAAATCATTCTTTGGTTCACTCATATTTAATTGAGTTTGAAAAAAATAAATCACATCATGTTAAATTTTTGATTATTATGTAAAAAAAATATATTTTAAAATCTTTGAAAATATAAAAAATATGTAGATTTCTAGAAAAAAAAGGTGTGTTCCACAAAACCACAACATTGTTCGTTCGGTAAAAATGTTAAATAAAAACACTAAAGTATCTATATCTCCATTATCAGAGATATAAAATAGTTTTCTTCATTAAAATACCATATATATTTTACATAATGGCATGGTTTTCTAAAAAACATGTCATGGATTTTTTTATGAATCCAATTTCTTCTAGAAACTCTTTATAGAAAAAGTTCTTTCACCCTGACCTCCACCATGATCATTTTTTCCATTTTCCAAAAAACAATATATATCTAATACTATAATTTCTTATTTTCTCAATGATTTTTAGAATTAATCTAAAACCATGATCAATATTATAATTTGGTTGATAATGAAATTCCTAATGAACAACTCCAAATAAAAGGACTTATGATATACTTAAAACAATAACATACACCATTTTTTATTAATATGATAACCACCATGGGATTATTTATTCATTATATATTTTTTATATATTTTTTCAATATACTAATCTAAAATTAATGGAAAATTTTATAAATGTTCCCAAACAATTGTGTTGTTCGAAGCCGTTACATGTTTTCTCAATACGTTGTCCTATAATATCTATTTTTTATATTCATTTCTATAAAACTACAATCCATAAAAAAATTTCATGATGTTTTTTTTCATAACCATGATGTAGTTTATTCAATTATGGTGTGGTTGTTTCTTTTTCATCAAAATAACCTCTATAAATCCCTAAAAACACAAAATATTTTTGAACTTCATTAATTTAAAGGATAGGCTAGAAAAAACAATATTAATAATTTGAATCCATTATCAGATCAAAATCTTTTCTCATCACACTTTATGATATATTAAACTTCTCAATTTATCAATTATCCTTACCATGCTATTTAACTTTTAACTTACCTTTTTCAAATTCTCTATAATTATTGTTGTTTCAATCCAGAATCTCTTAAAATTTTTTCTTTTATCATGTTACTAATCCTCTTACTTGATAGATTATCAAAGTATCCCTTTATAAACACCAATGATATATTATTTCTCTTCTCCCCCTCATTACTATAATATTTATAAGAACTCCCATTCAATACCAAGTATAATTTATTGTCTTCCAATACAAAACCCTTGAATAAGAAAAGTTCTCATAGCAATATTATTCTCATCTAATGATTATTAAAAATACTATCATTAATTGAAAAAAAAATATGAAATATTTTTTTGTGACAATCCAGATTTTAGTAATTCATTATCTTCATTACTATTTTCATTAAGAATAGTTATATGTATATTTTTAAACAAAAATATAGGTCCATTTAAATGTTCAATGTGTTCAAAAATTAAGTATAAAGTTAACTAAGAAAATGTATTAAAATAATTTAATCCAATATAGATGTAGAATACATGGGATAATAATATCTTTACCATTTTCAAGATATTTCTATTGTATCACAGAAAAAATCCACTTAGTATAGTAATATTTAATGGTAAATATTAATGGAGAAACAAAAATTTATCATATATTGATCAATTATGGGAAGTCTGGTGGAATTTATTATTTAATTTTAGGGTTACAATTTTTTATCTCTTTCATTTTCACTAAACCATATTCTATTAAAGGTTATTCAAATACACCACCTGTAATGTGGATTGGGATACAATAAAATTTTTATGTCATGAATATTTGGGATTACAAGGAATATATATTTAATATTAAATCAAGTAAACATAAACCCAAATCAGATAAATTTCAATTTATTAGTTAACCAAAAGACATATTGGGTAATTAATTCTATAATCCTTTTGAGCATGATGTATTTGTATATTGATATTTTTTCTTTAAATAATTTAATTATATTTGAAAATAACTATTTTTTGAAAGTATTTACCTGGTGAAGATTAAGATCAATAAGATTATTTTATTCTATGTATGGAAGAGTTGGAAACACAAAAGTTATAGAAAATGAACTAATTTAGTATATATAAAAAATATAATGGGTTAGAATATTTCATCAAGAACCTAAGAGATTGAGATTTTTCATTTGTGAGGAATATAATGTAATGATAAAAAAAATAGATCGGAAATTTTATTTAGAGGTTATCATAATTCACCATTCCTAAAATGGTTTATTGTAATGTACTTTAAAATGGAATAAAAATTTACTTACCACGTCTGGAACATTTTAGACCCACTTGATGGGGGTAAAACAAATTTAGTACAAGATGGACTTTAAAATAATACTAACATGGGTGGTAGAGTGTCTATATAAAAATATTTCTTTTTTGTAAATGGTTTAAAATTATTCTGGTAATAAAAAGGAATATATTTTTTATATTATGTCTATGATCAAATTTGACCCCTTACTTTGAGCCATGAAATCCTATTATAATTATATCATATATATATATATAAATTTCAATATTAGAATCATTTTTTGGAATCATTTTTGTGTATTAATATATGATTCAATATAATAGTTATGAATAAACTTGTCATGTTATATGGATTTGGAATATAAAATGATTCATTTATAATTTTAAATAAAAATATAGAAGTTGAAATATTTATTTTAATGAAACCATCAAAGAATTTTAATTTTTCAAGAATAAAGATGAACATTATTTAAAAAAAATGGTTTAATAGAAGAATGAATATATTTATAGTTTTGTATATGGATGACATAATTTTAATTGGAAATTAGATCCCAAATTTAAAATTGGTAAAATGTGTTGGGGAAATTTATTCTTAATGAAATTATCAATATTAATAAATATAATTTTTTTGTTAGAATATATATATAGGTAATTATAAATCAATTAGTTATCTCAATTAAAACACATACATCTATAAATTGTTAAAAATGTTTAACTTGAAAATTATAAAAAAAGGTTCTTTAATAAGGTTTCATTGAAATGGCCTTCAAATTCAAAAAAACCTAGAAAATTAATGATCAAGATTACATGAATAAGATTCCATATGTGTTTAATATTAGATCAACTAGGTATTTTATGTTATGTTCTCATCCTGGTTTATCTCATGCATTAATTTTAATGATTATATATAAATCAATTCTTGGAGGATATCACTAGGTAGCAGAATATAATATCCTTAAGTACTTGAAAATAGCTAAGGATTTTTCATTAGAATTTGAAAGTGAGGAAGATCTCACTACAATGAATTACACTACCAATACATTCCATACTGAAGAAAAAAACATTAGATCCTAGTCATGTTTTTTATTTTAACTAAATGGATGAGTAGTAAGTTATGAAATTTCTAACAAAATAATATTTTTTTATTTTATAATATATACTGAATATATAAAAACATAATATGTAGATAAAGACGATATTTAGATAAAAAAATTTCTTACCAAACTCATGGTAGTCCCAAGTATCATGCATCTAGTTAAACTATTCCATGATAATAGTAAAGAATATTCATAATATAAGGATCCCAATTGTCAGTTGAAATTCCAAAATATTTTTCTAAAATTTCATATAATTTGAGGTATTTTTGAGATAGTTGATATTAATATGTTCCAAATTACTATATAGGACAATATTTTGGATCTAATAACAAATCACCTTATATGAAAAAACATAAAATTTACACTTTCTCCCAAGGTATTAGACATGTGGTTTACTATAATTTGAGAAAGTTGGAGATTATAAGTGTAGGTAAACTAAAGTGAGTAATATATTGTTGTATTTTTTAAATTATGTATCATTTAGTTCATAATAATGATAATATAGTTGTTCATTTTTTTTATATAAAATATAAGATTATATGATAATTATCCCTTGAAATATATATACTACCATTTTATCTCTGATTGATGCTTATCATGATAGGTTGTGATGATAATTTTATATGTTTATAATTAATGTCACTTGTATGGAGATACAAATAATAACTAAGGAGACAAATTTTTTAACATGTATCTAGATGGACCCACATAAAGTGCACTACGTTGATCATCATTTTTACAATTGGGATTTCTTAAATAAAACTTATCTATGGATAATTTTAATTGAGGTTATCAAAAGGTTTCATACTTTCATGGTGTCATAATTTTATACCTATCGAAATTAATTTTATAATATATCTTAATAGTAGATGATTAATCATGATACCAATAAATAAAAGGGATTTGATTAGACAACATAGGATGTTTTCACCCGTATGATAGGTTTTTTATATAATGATCCTTAATAGTGTTTGGTCTAATTAATTTAAAGATCATTCTATTAAAATTATAATTGATGAAATTAAATTTTTTTTATTTAGATTGAAAGTTAAGGAAAATAGATAAGCTAACAAGGTTGACAATTTTCATGTCTCATTAACGATATCAATATCCAATAAAAAAGATAATTTATAATTTATATGTAATGAATTTGAACGCATAAAAACCCATTGTAATTTGGATAACTATAACATGTTCCAAGATACTACTATTAAATTATGATTATTGATGAGATTTATAATTATCATTAACATTATAAAGTGAGCGTGGGGTTTCACCTAAGATAATTCTAATTAGGATTATTTATTACAATGTGATTGGTAAATTTATTAAAATATTTATGTTTACCACAAACAAAAATTGTATTTATTTATAACATATATGAAATAATTAATTAAATAATATTTTTTTGAATTATTAATTTGATAATATATTATAAATATTGAGTTATTAACATCATTAATACAGAAATATGTGACAATAATAAAGGCTAAATGCGATTTAGGATTAACCTTAATATTATTTGATTCTATATCTCAATATATAAGATTATATGGTAAAATTAATTTATATGGAAATTTAATAACACAAATTGGTAGTATAAATACATTTGGATTATCATTAATGCACCTACCTATATGGATTTGAAACTTATCTACTTTTATAGGAAATTTAATGATCTAAATGGCCTTTGGAGGATCATTATCATATGTTAATAGATTTTATATTATTTATAGTTTATTGAATTACCCTCTAACTACATGTAATATTGATAAAGGGTCGATACTTCATTTGATTATGATAAATAAAATGTCGTGTTAGTGTACTCTAGTTTACTTTAGGCATGAGATTCTCTTGAGTTTCCACATCTATACTTAAATCATTTTTTATTTGGGTAACTATCACCATTACATGGACTATAAGAGCATCCCAGCAAGTAATTAGTTATTATAATTATTTTTTATACTAAAAGAAATGTGAATAATGTAATTAATGTTTGATAAAAATATTTTGAACCATTAAAAACATATATATTATTTATTTTATTATTAAATATTTTTATTTTTATTTATTTATATTTATATTGGATTGGATTTCATTATATTTATTCTTATTAAAATTATTTATATCACTCGGAAAATACCATATACATTACATCACCATGTCAAGTAAGGTAAAATTGGAAATAAGTTTCCCACTCATGATCAATCAATGATCTCAATTGATTTTCCTTCTTATAGTTAAATCACCATCATTTTTCTAAAATCATATTTACTCTACCTCAAGGTAGTATATTTTTTACTATAATTTGATCAATACAACAATTTTTAATCATTTATAAGAAATAAAAAAAAATCAAATCATGGACTATTTTATATTTTTAGTATTTATTTTCCAATTAATTCATAATAACATATTAAACTTATATAATGTTATAAATTAATTTGGATATCCAATTACTATATTTTATTTAACCCTTTTCCTTTATTCCTCAAAAATTATTCTTATTTTCTTTCATTAATATAAATAATCACTAAAAAAATAGCTCACTGTCATTTTTCCATTCATATACTCTTTTATTTGAATATTTTTTTACTTGATGAATATTGAATTTTACCTCTTCTTTACAAACTCAAAATATAATATCCATTATTTTTACATCAACCAAGTCACTTTATATTTAAAAACCATCCTTCCTAGAATGGTGGGATGTTTTATATTCTTTCATATCAAGTACATGAAATCTAAATAAGAAATAAAATTATCCCTTACTATTAAAACATCTTCTCTCATGTAAATCTCATTATGACATCACTTAATTAAATAATCAATATTATGAGTTAGATATCCCTCACACCCATGATTTAAAATATTTATAATGATATTATATTCACACAAAAACCTAAATCATATAATAATTTTATTGATTTATATAATCAAATATGATAAGGTATGGAAAAGGAATAAGCATGCTTTTTTCTTTTGTAAAAATCATAACAACATGAATGATAATTCCCCAATAAGAGAAATTAAACCCATCAAGTATAGATTGTTATTCTCTTTAACCAATTATTTTAGAATTTTTTCTTAAGTTACAATATTTTATAAATCATTTAAATATGAAATGTTCATGCTAATTTTCTTGAAAATTTCCAAAAACATACTTCTCTTTCCTAAAATATTAACTTTATTTATTTTTTATATAAATAGTAAATTTTATTTATTTGATGATTTTTATTTTTCTATATCTTCCTTCAAAACATCCAAGAATATTTTATTATCCAATTATTTTATATTTATTTTCTTTTTAAAATTTTTATTTTGGGAACACCAAAGGTTTTGTGTTGGATTTTTTTAACAATATATCAAATTTTTGGAACCCTATAAGATTATGATCAATTGAAAAGTAATTATAAATTTAAATTATTTGAGTTATGAATTTATTCTTGTAAAAATGTTGAAAAAATGAGCTTATTTGTTGTTGATTTTGTTTTTTTAATAGTACATGTGTATAATCCAAGTAGGAAATAATGGATTTGTTGAAATTGGATTTAATGAAAAATGTTGTCCAATGAAATGGTTTTAGTGTTAGAGGAATGATAAAAAATTTAAAATGAAAAAAATTTATTCCAAATTAGAGATCGAAAAATAGAATTACATAGGAGTGTAAAATGATCATTGTGTGAAGTCCATATCATGGTAACTATCCATGGTGCATGTAAAAGATCTCATAAAAGGTAATAATTTTATATTGATATCTATAAAAAGTTATATTAATACCTATGTAAGGGTTATCTAAATTTTCAAACTAGTAGTAGGTGAATACCACACCATAATATGTGGTGTTTCAGGTTGACATTTTCTAAAATAAGAAAACAAGAAAGTTCCATGTCGTGGTGGTCCCTGTTTCAGAGTTCTAGTTCACCTCGGTGAAATAATGAAACCCAATGTGGGTATATCAGTGGTTGTGGTTTAATAATGAATAACATAAAATATATAGAGATGAAAAATAGCAGATTGTAGTTTCCCACATTGTGGTGGTTAACATAGGATATTGGAATTTCATCTTTTCAAAGTGGGAAGCTCAATATCGAAATCTTTTTGGGAGTAGTGGACTTATGAAGATAAAATAGGGGTTGAATGATGAATGGGTGAAACATGATGTGGTGATAATAATTTTGTAATTTCACTAATTGTTATGATTTTAAGGTCTACTTGTGAAAAACAGTGAGTCCAAAATTTTAGTGGTGGTGCTCTTGGGGATGGTGTTTTTATGGATGGAAGAAGTGATATTTTGACTATTACAACAAAATTCAAAAGGGATAATATGCCATAGATCTGGTATTTTCAAGAGTGTTTCACCAAGATATTGAACATTTCATACTATGGTGTCTATAATAAAGGTGTTTTGGTGAGATTTTATACTACATACACGTAAAAATTAAAGATTCTAACTCAAATTTTGAATGAACCTAGAATTTAATATTTCAAAATTATTTGCCTTGAATTTAGGTCATGATACAAATAAAATAATTGATATTTTAGTATTTTTCATATGGATATAATAGGATAAAAATCCACACTAAAATAAAGAGAGAAATAGTCTATGAAGTATTATTTATTTGACTACAGGTTCGGGAAATCATGGAGGAAGTTAGCATAGGCATTTATAACCCACTATAGCATTGGTGTGTGGAGAATTGATTTCACATTATTATATTATTTTAAAAATTCAGATCGTTAATATCTATAGGGGTTTATAACTGGATTCATTTTATAGACATCAAGAAGAGAATAAGAGGATATTTGATTTTGGGGGGATTTTATAATTCATTATGAAATAGAATCTAATGGATATCAATAGAGAATATAAATACATTTGGGGATAAAATAAACATAATTTATTCTATGATAGTGACTTAAAGTTTTATAAAATATGTAAATGGGGTCCTTTATAGAGTAGTGGGTGATGTGAGGGATGTTCAAGGGAGTGATCCCTGTAAATCATTGAGTTATCCTAATACATGTAAGGAGAGTGACCTAGGTAGGAGTGACCTCACCATAACCCCATCAAAGTGTAGTGATATTTTTGAAATTTTCTACATGAAAACATTATGGATTTCAGGTTCCTTATACAATCTTGTAGTGGTGAACCATGTATAATGACTATTTACTATTAAATTTCTTCTTGCACACCAAAAGTGGCTAAAAGAAAACTTAATGAATATAAATTAAAGGATTGTTAAGAGAAATTATAATCAAATTAATGCTCATAAGAGGATAAAATTATATACCCTTCCTAGTAAAATATTAAGATCTATTGAGTCTATGAAAGGTGTGAGTAAAAGTGTATAAAATTAAAATAATGTTTCATAACCCAATTTTGGTCTCTCTCGGGGTATATATCACTTGTATTATGTTGGGAATATCATTTATACTTACTATTTTGGTACAATTTCAATATTTTTATCTATGGATAATTCTATCATTATAGTATAATACTTAAATTCATAACTTGGATTAACCTCACTATCAATGAATATTTAAAATTTTATCAATTTATTAAATTATATTGTATGTATATTCATTTGAGATTATATGTTCTTTTATTAAATTGAATGAATTATTTAAATTATTGACTATTTTTATAGAAAATTTGGTTATTATCATTAAATTCACCAATATTTATTCTAATGAACTTTATTGATTTCATAGGAAATTTCATTCTCAGTATTAGTAAAATCTAATAGGAGCACCTCTTTGTTGAAATTTTTTTATTTACACTCATTCATTAATTTTATTTTAGTTTCTATCACAAATTTTTTATATTAAAATCAATATAATTTATGTAATCTATAGGAATGCCATTGTTTTACTATGTCGACGTCGTAATGTAACTTTTATTTGTTAAAACATCAAATTATAAAACAGTAAATCAATTAAAATTCACCAAATGCACTTCCTTATTTTGTTTAAATCCTCATTATTTACCTTGAAAACAATCTATATAGATTTCATCTAATAATTTTTATTATAATTTTAATAATTAATTCATCATATATCTTCCAAAAACACAATATATGACCAAAATACTACATTGATACAAACTATTATAAAATTATTAAACAAGAAACAACATCTCTAAACCATGATGGGGAAAATTTATTAAACAAATTTAAACAAGTAACATTATTTGAAAACTAGAACCATTATTGTTAAAATTTAAACTTTTTAGATGGAGGTTCATAGATTTAGAAAGAGTAAAAAATCATGTTTAGAAAAGTATATCCATATAATACTATATCTTAATAAAATATGGGGGTATATTTAAATCAATTATATTTCAATATACCATATTTAATTTTAAAATAATAAAAATATTACCAGATATTTAGTTGAATAGTTCAACCAAAAAAGTATTATAAATTTCAAGAAACATTTCCACATGTGTATTAGGGTATTTGTAATATAGGTTGATGAATAAATATTTTTTATACCATTTATGTAATCATAGACCATGTCTTAATTATTTTTGTATCATGTAGTTGAAATTGGAATCATTGAATTATAAAAAAAACCATAAAGGTAATTCATACTCCATACTTCATTAAATTTTATTTCCTTTAAAATCCTATTTGCATAATTTTAAAAATATGTCTATTTTGATGAACTCCGACCATGTTTGTACCTTATGTTTTTATGATAAAACTTACTAATTATTTTAATAATCAATTATTTTCCTAAATAATTAAATGATTTATTCCAAAATTAAAGGTTAATTAATAACATGATAAAAAATTATAATTCACATTATGAACACACCATGAATAAAAAATAAAAAAAAAATTATGAGTGAAATAATAAAGGGGATATAAAATAATTATACAACTCTATTATATCTAAGATTCCTCTATGTTCCAATATTCCCTTCAAATGATGCCAAATATTTGACATTTCTGCATTAATTATTAAATATTATATATTTATAATTTTATTTTTTAATTTTTTATATATTATAGTGACTGAACCATTGAAACATAGTATAAGTTTATTCCAAACTCAACACCCTAGAGAAATGTGATATGTATGTTATTACCTTAATTCAATTTTTTAAATGTTCTATTCAGAGTGAATTTGTTTTTATCTTAATAAAATTAACTAAATTTTTAATTTTTTTTAAATATACATTTTAAAAAATTATAACTTAGAATATCATGAAATAAATAGATATCTATTGTTTTAATGAATAATTTTTTTATAATAATCATGTCTATTAAAACTGATGTCCTGATATTTTTTGTATAATTATTAAAATAAATTCTTCTTTGGTCTAATATTTAAATCAATTTAGAAATTAAGTAACTCAAAATGATAACTAAAAATAGATAACCAAAATTCGTTCAATGATTATGAAAACACTAAATTCATAAAGTTTACACATTATATTATAAATTTTAAATCACTTAAAAATGATCATAGATGTTGAAAATAAAATATTTTAGTTTTTTTTAATTTACATGAAAACAAAAATGAAATATCATTAAAATAATATAATATAATCATTCATACACTATTCCATTATTATTATAAACTCAAACTGGAAATACTTCAACATATTAGTTTTCATAGAAATACACTACACCATGCATGGAAGAAAATAAAAATAAATATATTAATGTAATACTTGTAGCAAAATTATTCCTAATAATCCATAATATCTAAATGATCCCACTTTTAACATATATTCATGGTTTTTTATAGAGTATGTATCCCATCAAAAACCCGTATGTTTGTTCTTTAAAAAACATATATCTTATCTTGCCTTTATCATTCAACTAACTATAATGGGTATATACTTCCTCCAAAACATTAGTTTTGTTATTTACTATATTATTTTTTAGAAATAAAATTTTCAAAAACAAATGGTGTAACAATTTCCATAATGGTTGTAATAGTTTCATATATTCACATCTCACCCTATATGCATGCAATATTCTATATATATTCTTATCATAACATTACTTATCATTCCCTATGATTTACACCTTCCACCATAACCATGACAAGATCCTTCAAAAATTCTTCATGGTTATCTATTGCATTTATACTTATACTTTAGACCGTTATATAAATATTGAATAACTGTGTGACAATCTTTAAACTTCAACAAAAACTCAGTATAACACTATATTTTATTACATGCACTACTTTTAACCACAATGTAGTTTATTGCTCATCCTATTTCACTTATGGATTAAAAATGTGGTAAAAAAATCCCTGTGATGGTCTTCAATATACTTCTACTCATTTTTTGGAAAAAATGTATCATTAATCACTACAAAAAGTAAAATAATACAATTATAATATATTATCCCTCAAGATATTAGATCAAATGAAATCTTTAGTTATGAAAAAAATTATTTTATATCACTATCTATGATTTTTCTATCACTATATAAAATTGAATTCCATATTATAGATGCATTTCATATTCTATTTTCCATTATTCGATTCTACTCAACTTATCAAGTTCAATGATATTTTTCTATCAAAAATTATGGAAACTCTATCTATTATAGAAAAACAGATATTAAAAGTGACAAAGTAAAAGAAAAATTCTTTTAAATTAAGTTAAACTAATTAAAATACTTAAATTATAATATTATCACTATTAAATCTTATGTAAAATTCCCATGTTAAATGTTTATTTAAAATTTATATATATAATTATAGTTAAAATTTTAATAACATAAAATACTATAATAATTAATAATATTTCCATTATTAGACAAACATATATTAAAACTATGAAAAAATTGATTTAAGAATATTACCTTTAAATGATTGATATTTTCACTTATAATTTATCTAATGAGTTTGAAATAAAAAATATTTGTGAAACTAGCAATATTTTAGGGATAAAGACAATTATACACCATATAGATGTAAACTATATATAATGTCATGACTAAAATGTTTTGATAACTTTGTCTAATTAACCACATCATATTAATTATAGGTATAAAAATAATAAGATGGAATATTACTAAAAATCCATAGACTCCATGAACCTGGTCCAATGATATTTCTATAAGACTTGTATGAAAGAAAAATACATTATATATGTTTCTTTTAACATTTAATAACCCATGTGTCATGAATAAATTTAAAAATATAAACAATAGGAAATGAAAAAACATGCTCAATTCAAGAAGTCACATGATGGAATCATAAAAATCATAACATGGATGATTAAATACACAATAAACATGAAATCGTCAACCCTTTAATTCAATTAATATGATTATTGTTTTAAATAATTATGATTAAAAGATAAATTTAATTTTTAATTTATCTCTCACACTAGTTGATAAAGATATCTGAATAAGCCATGATTAAGTTTATATGATATAAGGGGTTGACTATTCTTGATAGGACACCTATTACTAATTCTAATAACCACCCATAGTTTGGGTAATATTTGATACCTCATACCAAATGTTACCTTACCAATATTAGAAAAGAACTCATAACTCAATCCAACCCTTTAAAAAATGAAAACCCTTAACTAAAATCCATCACCAGATAATCAACACCGTAATATACCCTTTCTATGATCTCTACTGATAGATAAAATTTCTATACAATATATCTTACTAGAAATATCACATAAATAGTAAAGTTGGTTAACAAAAGATTCATATAAATTAAATTCCCTCAACCTAACTAAGACTATCAATTTAATTTTACTCAATATACTCTATTTAAGGAAAGATAATATGCCATAAAACAATACAAGGACATAAAAATGCAATACAAATTCTATTTGATTTTATTGGTTTTGGTTATTATCATATCAACAGTTAGATATAATTAAACGAAAAAACTAAATTGAAGTGTACATCACTAAAACTAATACATTAAGTATGTGGTATGTCCACAATGACCATAAGGATATCTTATTAAACAACACATAAATATTAGAATCCATAAGAGATAAAATCACAGATTACACACTTTCTCTTATTGCATCTCTCCAACAAAACATACATATAAATGAAAATAAATTAAGGTAAAATTTAATGGACCACCTTCAATATTTTATTAGAATTACATTAGTGTATAAACATGGTTCAAATCCCACTCAAATTTCCAAAATTATAAATGAAAAAAGAAAAACATAAAATTTTGGATTTTAAATGGAGAAAAAATGAATAGAAAGATAAACAATAATAGTAAGGGTTTGTGGTCTTAGAATCATATCCAGGAGGCTACTAATTTAGAAAAATAATCAATTATTTGAACTAAACATGAGATTGATATATGATAAAAGAGTGTATATTCATAAAAAGGGAATACATGCTCTCCCCTGGGTAGTTGTCTAGTAAAATGAGAGGGTTGATGGTGTTATTTTTGGAATTATGTGTTAAATGAACTATCAAAAAATATAAGTTAATACCACATCATGATTTACCTTATGTTAAACTATAATATGGTGAGTTTCACCATGTTAGTGTACTTATATGGGATTATCATGATATGAGAAATCATGATGGATTACTCATTATATAACTCAAAATTCCATCTTGTTCAATTATTCATTATATAATGATAGATTTTTCGAGTTCAATCCTCTCACATATTCATTTAAGAATTAAATTATTATTAATTATATTAAACTAAGCATTTCATTAGTTGAAATGTATAAAGGGTTTATGAAACCCTATATTAATATAGAGAGATCATTTGATGTTTTATATTGCTTGTGTAAATCAGTTCATTCCACATGTGAGTTCTTCATACCATAATATTGAGAAACCTATTAAAATTCCTAAAATTCATAAAATGATCGTGTTTTCTTTTCTTTACTACATTTCAATGTGTTTCTAGAAATTTATGGTAATGCGAGAGATCCTACTTGAGAATTAGGTGATTCCCATGATCGATGGATACCTATAGAGTAATTAGCCATTTGATTTCTTCTTAGTTATCTCAATGAAATTCTAGTGAAAATATTTGGTATTCAATATCAACTGGTGCAAGGTATTCCATATTTATTATACTTTATTTATATTTATTAAAAAAATATATATAGAATCCTAAATTTATTAGTTTTTAGACTGTCATTTCACTACATTTTGATGCTATATATCCCTCTAAAACTAATTAGTGTTGGCATCTAATGACTTATCAATTTTTTGTTTGATTTATTAATCAATAATGAAACTAGATTTGCATTTTTTATAGGTATCATGACATTAACAAGTGTAAAATTCCCATTTCAATTATTCAAATGTACGGTCTAAATCAAAATGTAATAATTTTTTTAGTTCATGATTTGAACTAACTATAATTTAGTCATCATGAAATGTCCATCATGTTAAAATATAAAAAAATCAATAAATAAAGTGTCATAGGGAGATACACTATGCTTTGGTGAAGTAATGTTTTCACCATTGTGGCCATCAAAATTATAATTGGTCATGACGTAGGCCAAATGATTTTTGACATAAGATGTCCAACCTAAAATGGGATTATCACTAAAACACTATAATGAAATCTCATGGTTAGGATAAATGGTTTCCCCTAATATAGACACCAAAATGGTCTCAACACATGTCGTTTTTTGAGGACCAAAAGGACATTCATTATACCAGGGTGCAAGACATTTTTAACATGAATTTTTAAAAAAACTATATTTATGTTGAAATTGTCAAAATACTTCTTTAGTATAGACTAGGAGGGACTGTGGTGATTCCAATGGGAGATTTACACAGTACTAAAACATTTTAGTAGATTGTATATTGGTTTAAAGTGTATTTTATGGTTGTATAATATCTAAAATATTTTTAAATTTAAAGGGGTATAATATAGAAGCCTTTATATTATTTTATGAATAGTTTGTATATGAAAAATATAAAATGATTACAGAAATGTCTTATTTGTAAAATTAAAATGATCCAATCAAAAATTAATTTTATATCTTGATAAGATTAATGGTTTAAATAAAATCATATATGATGTATATATTTTATATAAATTATTTATACATAATATAAAATGTTTATTATTTAATAATAAAATTGTTTATTAAATATAACATAATTTTAATATGAAGGGGTTCATTTTAATACCATATAAATGAAAATTTGAAATTCAATTATTATATATAATTTAATTACTAATGTTTATAATTTATTGAATTATTATGTTTTTCTAATTTCCATATTTATGAATTGTTCATAAATTGTTTATCTAATGTTTAAATGTATGAATTATTCATTTATTTTTTATTCCATACTTTATCCATCGATATAAATTTTTATATTAAGAATTTCATTGTATGCTTTAGTTTGCTGTTTTAAAATCATTTTGTGGTTTCAAATATGAATTTAAAGAGTTGTATACTTTGTATGAAAAATGATTTAGTTTTCTTCTGCCATTAATTTTTCTTGTTATTAGGTTGTTAACCTAAATCAAGAAGTTGGTAATATTTTTATACATGTTGGGTATTATAAATATGATGGTATAAAAATATCCTCGGGTAGAGGGACTTTGTGTCTGACTGATTAGTGTCCTAGTAGCTTATACCTTGTATACAAAAGTGGAGGTTTCCTATCTATCACTCAAATATTAATCTTAAAGAAACTTTTTTATCCATATGATTCCAAGAAAGTAAATGTAAGGGTGACATATACCTTATGCATGGGGTATGATTAGATGTTTATAAACATAGTTGGATTTTAATTTGGGTTAGTAACACAAGATATGAGATGTGTAAAATGTATGAACACACTAGTTTAGTGGAATAAATATGATTCCAAACTAAATTGGTAGAATAATGTTTATATATATATAAAGAAAATAACATTATATAATATTCTTAGATAAAATCCCTTTTAAAAATTTTAAGTGTTATAATCCTTAATAAAAGGCATGTCAAGAACTCTTTAAAACAACCAGGAAGGCCAAGACATTACTAGTTCCCCTGGGAATTCTTGTGTAAGAAAACCAAGTAATGAGATGAACCTAAACTTTAGGTTTTTTGGAACTTATATTACATTATAATTAGTTGGGAAAATTTAACACTTAGGATAATAGAGGAATACTATTGAGTTTATCCATTATATGTATTGGATAAATAGTTTTCCAAATGACCATATAAGATTAATATGTGATACGACTAAAAGTATTTTCTAATAGATACAGTCACAAATTATTTATGGTCTCAACTTTTATAATTCATGACAAAATATAGATTTTGTATCCTTAATGGATATAATTAATTTTAAAATGGGGTCATAATTTTAGTAGGTGAACATTTAATAAAAGTTCTTATTAAATAAAAATAAGCATGAATATCATCTAATAAAATACTTTTTGGTAGATATAAATATTATCATAATAATAATAAAAAATTAAATTGGGATAATTTTTTATAAAGGATACAATTAAATTAAAAAACTTATTATACTCATACCAAACATATCAAAACCCATATCTTTTACATACCTTATTTCATGATTTATTATATAATTATACACATAAGATAATCTCAGAAGATCGAGAAGCCTAGTGTATTTTAAAAATTATATATGTTTCATAGTAACATGAAACATGGATATAAGAAATTATTTAAAATTCCATATAATAACCTTAAAATCCATTGATATTATAATATTGCACATGATAACTTGGGGGAAATCATACGAAATGTGTGAGATATAAATAAAAGTACATGAACAATCAAAGCATAGAATGATGAATGTAATACGTGTGAGTAATGAGACATCTCAAGGTAACATAAAAGGGGTCAGAAAGATAAAAATTAACATTTAATCATGATATAATATGAAATCATCAAGGTAATACAAAAATGTGACAATAATATAAAACATGAAATCATATGAAATAGTTAAAGATAAACACAAAGATATCATCAAATAGTTTTATAAGGATAACATATCATGCACCGTACATGGTATTTATTGAGATGAAAACATTACCAAATGAATTTGATGGTTATTAAATTATAGGCCCACCCACCACATACATATAATTCACATGTATTAGTTCACCATATATATCATATAAAATAATAACTCATTTCATCACATTTAATACCATGATGATGGAGTGTGAGTCAAATACATTAAATTCCACAATAAATTAAGGATAAGTGTATCTATCTGAATACCCTAGAGTATAAATGGGTATACGCATTCACTACACAAATGTTTGGCATGATAAATGATCAGATAATTTTGACAGAATTACAGGTGTACATAAATTTTCAAAGAAAATTTTAATAAGAATTAAAGTTAGGAATTAATAACTTTTAAATGTTGAATATAATAAAAGATATTTGTAAAAATACATTCCAAAATGATTTATTGGATATCCAATGGAATAATACAAATAATGTGCTTGAATAAATATAAGGAGGAAAGAATCCCCTTACATAGACATTATAACAACTTAGGTAAAGGTTATAAAGAAAGGGGATAAATGATCTATCATTTATAGGACATTAATTATAAATTATTGGGTTATTTATAAAGGTATGAAAATGTAATAAATTGAGATTAAAATTCTAAATAAAAAAAAGGTTCTTGAATGGAAAAATGTGATAGAAATCCATTACTTTAGGGGTTTCTTATAAATTATAGGGAAGATATTATTAAGATTTGAGAGAACATTGAAAGGTACATAGAGAGTTATATGAATAGGAAATTAAATTTAATTGGGTTTTAGTGAAAGTGAGTGAGATTTTGGGTGGGTATTGAGAGGAAAAGAGAGGGAAAATCTTTATTAACTTATGAACGTAGATTGTAGATTCTATATGACAAGATTATAAAAAGTAAAAACCTTACCAAAGGGTTACCCATATTTTCTACCAAATAGAATTGGTTATAAATATTTCATTAGTATAATAACTTAAATACTTAAAATAATGTCAATGGTGATGTGTAAGTGTGTCATGTTCATAATAAATTAATTCTAAAATATAGAAATATAATATAGGTTTTGGAGGATTCATTAAGGGTATATAAATTTGCTAAAATAACTTCAAAAAACATTATATTAAAGGATACATGTATATATGGTTGTTTATTCCTATTATGGAATTTATTACATCACTTTTGGGTTATTATGATGTTATAATACAAACCATATATTTATATAATATTTTATTTTTACCCAAAAAATTGGTTGTGTCAGAAAATTAAGAAAAATTCCCTATTTTATAATTTCAATGTTTTTATTTCAAAAAGAATTTTTTTATCAAAATATTTTTCTAAATATGATAATTTTAAAATTAAAATAAAAATACCAATTTATTGAAAAATATTAGTTTTTAAGATATTAACCACTGTTTGAACCCCATAATAATTTCATTAGAATTAATTATATTATATTTTAATTATTATTTAAATTATTATTATCTAAAAATATAATTTTAATAAAATTATGTTTATTTAAAAAATTATTGATTTTATCCAAATAGTTTCTCAATTAAAACTATATGTTTCCCAAAAATACAATTTTTATTTATTCATGTCAAAATCTAATTTTTATCAAGTACATTATGTAATAATTGATAAAGTTATAAAAAAGGTATAAATATAATAATTATTTCATTAAAAATAGAACGTAAAAATTTATACTATTTGGGTATAGATTTATAACCTATTATTACACCTACCTACTCCATAAGGTTAATATATGCAATGGTGACACATTTTGGGGTGGTTTAGTGAACATAGTTTGGGATGTGATCTTGATAAGATTTAAATTTTATTTTAAATGGTTTCACTTTGTCTTTAGATTTTGAATTGTGGATTGGGATTGGTCTAGGTAAAAAAACCAATGATTTGATCTCCCTTAGAAGCTTCGACAGTTGGGTTTCATAGGGTATAATCATGTTGGTCAAGACCATTTCTTCTTCTAATTGTGTCAATTATACTTTACCATAACATTTTATATATAGTAATCATAATAGTCTCTATAAAATGAATATATTATGAGATTTTATGATTATTAACAGTTTTGTAAATCTATTAGGCTATATCGGTCCGAATAACCAAATTAGTGGATGTGATTTCTATAACTATATTTAATTTACTAAAAAAAGGTAATTTCAATTATAAATTTTATTTTAATTTAAAACATTAAAAATAGTTTTTATGGGAGAGAATTTTATGCGTTAGAGTAACACCTTCCAGAGTAATTAACTATTAAAGTTGTTTAATATATGAATTCAGATTCTTATGAGAAGTATTATATAATTCAATCAAGGTTTGAAAATCATTATATATAAGTATACCCAATGAACTTTTGAAACTTCTCATATATTTAATATAATTTTATATAGTAATGAATTATTGAAACTAAAGTAATAATTTAAGGTTTGATCTATCTATGAAATTAATTTTATTATTGTTATTGTAAATATTATAATAATGTGAATGATTCTATAAAATATTTACCTTTTTTCTAAAAAATATTTAGAATAGATGCTCAGGATATGTTATGTAAAATATTTTTTGTTCTGTAAACAGTACTAATGGGAAAAAATTTATGATATAAAGGTAATATTGTATTTAAGTGCTAGTTATACCTATTTATTGAAAAAAAATATAATTTCTATGTGTAAGGGAAACATTACAATATGGTGGAATTGTCCATGATATCTAAAAAATATTTTGAAACTCCATTGAAAATATATGTCAGGTATCATTATTATAGAAATCAATTATTTGATTTTGAATATGATTGTATTACCAAATGTATAATTTAAAAATTGTGTGACTTTACATGAACTCAAAATGATGGTAGGAATCTATGGAGGTATAGTTTTTATTTAAATTATGAGGCATAGGGTTACTAAAACATGGTTTTAATGAAAAGTAATAATTGAAGCTCATATTAATCTTAGTAAAATATGTGTATTTTTTTCTCATTCTATTATATGATAAGGGGTGTTATTTAATAACAATTTTTTTATAAAAAATATAATATGTTTAATTTAATACACATGGTTTATGATTCATTAGATTTTATAACATACTTGAATAGAAAATAGAGATAAAAGAAATGGTATTTTGAATAAAGTGATCATCACAGATGTTTATTAAAATATATGAAATATGATCCCAGCACCCATCATTGGAATTAAATAATAATGTAATATTTGTTGAATATTACTCTAACAATAGAGAGTATAAAACGATATATGGTTCACAATAGTATATTTGTTAAATATTCCAACTAAAGGAAAAACATTTTATTTTCTGAATAAAAATGAGTGTGTGTATCTTACTATAAAATTCTAAAGGTAATATAGTTGCAAAGAGGCTAGTTCAAGTTTTTTTTTGGACATAGATAAGTTAAAATTTATAAAATAAAATATTATTCCATTCAATTTTCAATGTGAACATCACTTTATATTCAAAAGAATTTAGGTTGTGATGCTAAAGAGAAATTTAAATGATTACATTTAGTTACCATAAAAAAAGTGAATATCACCTTATATACTAAAGGTGTTTAGTATTTCTTATAAATTTATAATCTAATGAGTTACATTAGTTATTAACATATTCTCAAGGAGAACAATTTTGGTGGAAATGTAACAAAAATCGTGATGATTATGAACATAAAAATATTTCTAAGTAGACAACACAAGTTATTAACATCATAATATATGATTTTGTGAACTAAAGGTGTTTAAATATATTTTAAAAGAAATTAACCATAGTAATATTATTCCAAAATACCATAATTATTCAAATTATCTCACTTAATAAGTGTTACTCAATGAAAGATTTTAGTGTGAGAATTTTATAAAATAGTTACATAGAGAAGTGGACAGAATTACATAGAGATGTAATATGTTTAATAAAACCCAAAATATAAAAAACAAATTAAGGATTGTATGGTAGTATATTATATGGGGTATGATTAGAAATGTACTTTTTTATGGTTTTTTTTAATATTCTTAAAAAATTTTAAGAATATAAAATTTATCATTTTATTCAGAAGGTACAGACAATATTATCCTTATTTCATAGTGGATTAATATATTTCATGAAGTGAAATTTTAATTAACCTCTCTAGAATTGATTTATGCCTAACTTATGTTCATTATATAGTATTATAGCTTCTGATAGAATATTAATATTTTTAATAGTATGATTTTTATCTAGATACAAAATATTCTCATGAGATAAAAAATTATTTCGAAGTGGTTAACCCCCCCAAGTATATGTCACAAGGAGCTCCATACACTATGTATTTTTTATAAAAGGGGTGCATGTATGATATTTGTATTTTAATATAATTGAGGTTATAAAGATACCTAACATTATAACCTTTTTACTCAGATATATATCTTTTTCAAGCCTTGAGAATTGTCTAATTATGAAGTGGTTGGTTGTTTTGTTAATCATCTGTCATGAAATAGCCCAGATACCATGTTACCCTAAAAACCAGGATGACGTAGACATAGTCTGAAGGGTGTTCCCAATCCCCACTGGTTGGAAACTATAACCTGGAATCATAAAATGAAAGTGGGAACAAATTTTCTACAAATAGAACAGAATAAATAAATACAAGTCATCATGCATAAAAGAAAACTCCACATAAATAATTGTACTAGAGGTCAAACAGGTAAAAAAGATAAGGTACAACAATAAAGTACCTAAGAGGAGGATAATTTCCCAATTCCCAGTGTAAACATAATCTCAATCCTAAATATTAACTGCTACTACCACATCCTAGTGGTTTATTTCCCTTGTATGAACTTGGTAGGAGGAAATATACAAACACCCAAAGGCATAGGTAGGGTGTGAGAAAATAAATCCAATATGGTCTCACCAAGGATTCCATAAGAATATTCCAGACATGGATAACCAAATAAATATATTAATTTTAAATAATTGGGCTTCAAATTTCAAAATCAAATTTAAACAAATCATTCTTTACATTTGAAATTATGGAAATAATTTAAAAAATGGATTAATAATTTTTTTATATAAATTAGTTTATGTAAATTCACATAGAATTTTAAAAAAAATTATAAATAATATAATATATTTAAATGATATAATAATGATTAACATGGTTATATTCGAATAGGTATGATAGTTCCAGGTTATGGGATTATCATAAACATATATAATGCAAATGGAAATGTGCACACATGTCCTTTTAACACTAGTCAAAGAGGGATGACTAACATCCCACTAGGGAGAAAACATATAAATTAGTTTATGTTAGAATTGTAAAGCGTCAATCTATTACTAGTGAATTTTCATCTTTTTGTGCTTTTACCTAATAACACACTTACTATATAAAATTTCATGTTATCTAACAAAAATCAATGATGGGGAATTTATTTCAAAATTGATTAAAATAAAATTAATCCCATTTCCCATTTCAATATTCCAATTTTCATTTTAAAAACCAAAATTAATTTTTAATCAAATTAGGCCTTCTTTAGGATAAAACCACTTGGTTTCTATCATATAATTCTATTCCATTTTTATCAAAAAAATGGAAACAAAATCCTTAATCAAATTCAAAATGCATTTTCACAATTTAAATTTCAAAATTTTAAATTTCCACAAATTTCCATAAAATACAAATCACACCCCAAATTAATGGAATCGGGTTTTGTTCTAAATATAACTTCAAAATCCAATCCAAATATCTAATTAAATGGTAGTGGGTTTTTATCTAGTCAATTAAAATAAATTTGAATTTAAATCAAAAATTTAATTTCAATAATGAAATTTAGGGTCAATCAAATTTGAAAATCATAATGGAACCACATACCTCAGGATCACAGGATCATGAATCACAAAGAAAAAAATGGGAAAATCCAATGACAAACATATAAAATGATGATCCAATAATAAACCTATATTTAAGATTAAAAATAGCATGGAATAGATACTCTATCAATACGAATATCTATTATAACCTTGGGAGGAGAGGAGAGGAGAGTTGTAGATAGATAAAAGGATGAGGAAACTTATTAGAGAGAGATTGAGTGAAGATCACCTATCTTCGATAATCCTTGTAAGGAGTTTTTAGAATCCAAAATCACATTTATGGAGCCTCCATGAAAAAATAATTTGAGTTAGGGTCAAATGGGACTGAACAAGAGATAAAAAGTATGGTTATGGAATTTTTAATGAATTTTTGGAATAAAAATGGTAGTGCATGTTGTTTCTTGGGAAAGTCCACATGGTTAGAAAATTAATTCACCCTATTAATGAACCCCTACTGATGGGTTCATATGATTTGTCCTTGGTGGGTGAATGATTTTTAAAACTATGTGCCAACCATGAAAACTTTCTTTGTTTGGGTTTGCATATTTTACACCACCAAGGCACATAATTTGGGTAAACTGTCTGCAAAATGTGAATGGCCCAAAAGACCTTCAAAAAATTAAAAAAGTTCACCTAAATAATCATTAAATAAAACCCAAAAAAAGAGTACAAAAAGATAATATTATAAGTACATTAAAATAGTAGTATAATGTAACAACCTCCCAACAATAGAAACATTATATCCCCCAAAAGTTAGTTATGATTATTCCATGTCAAAAATATGAGGCCACTAATCTCTTATCAATGCATCCCTCTCAAATTAAACATGTGTATCAGAACCATAAATACATAGAACTAAAACCAAAGGTATATTCCTCCCACAATGTACCTTTGTTTCACGATCAATTATCCTGACTAGATGTTATGTCAATGATAAATTAGGTTCAACATCAAGATCACTTTATCTCAGAACATGAGACAGATCAGATAGGTAATTTTGTATCATCGATATATGGAACACCTTGTGTATTGATTTCAATTATAGAGGAAGTTATAAATTATAAAAAAAAAATCCCACCTTCTCAATAACCTTATAAGGTCCCACAAAATGAGGAGAGAGATTCAATTACCTCCCAATCTTTTGTTGAACCAACCAAGGTGAATCTTTCAAAAACACCTAGTCACCAACTAAAAATTATAATGGTCTATAATTTAGATCAGAATAATCCTTATACCGTATTTGTTCCATCAAAGATGGAAACATTAAGTATATCCTCATTAATATGTATTTATCTTTATTTTTTTCTATTCGAATGTGGATGGCATGCCCTCTCAAATGACTATGGATCCCAGTTCCTCTTGAAGGCCTCCCCAAAAGAAATAAGTAAAAGGAGGATATATATCTGAGACTATAATAGATGTAAATCCATGTAAATGAACAATATATTCCAAATAGAGATTTCCTAACCCCTCAAATTTGGTTTTATCAAGAATGGGTATAATGTTAGACGATTTAGTCAGCCTATCGATCAAAACCCATATCGTATTCTTCTTTTAATAGATATTTGTCTGCTTTAACTTGAGGTGACGCGTTTGGGGGAATGAAAAAATGGTCTGATTGGTGAAAAAGAATTTCTATTATTACAGAAACATTCATGTCCCCATTTTTTTATCCTAGTACACATCATTATCCTTTAGGGGGAATTGAATTGACCCTGCGGGGACTGGGATATTTACCACTTTTTGTATTATGATGGAGGTTCCACAGTCTAATGGTCCGGTCAGAAGATTTCAAGGGCTTAAGTATTTGTGAAATCAGTCAACATAGGATTATATTTTCTTAGATAGTCTCCAATGAGTTTATTCGTGGAGCCATAAACACCCAACTACCCTTCTACCCATGATTCATAGACCTTATTTCCTAAGGAATACAATCAGTGGATGACGATTTGTCCAATGACACTTTAGGACTCCACTGGTTGAGAGTATGGGAGGTCGGGTCCTCACGTGATTTTAGGGGGGAATTATTTCCTATTCCATGACTCTCTTATATATTTATGTCTTGTTTATAGGTTCATGAATCCTTGGTTCATTCTCAAAGAGTTTATCCATGGGTTTTCCCTAGGTTGAAAAATCAATCATGGATATAAACAGGTCAAGAATTGATGATACAAAGATGGTGTGAGACATGTGATGAGGTACTCTATAGTTTATCATCATCAATGAGAGATGAAAGGTAGTTTGATGTTGGGATCGAACCGATTAGATTGGATTCCTATGTATCCTCATGAGAGGAATCAGAATCCACATATTTCGGCTCCACTCGACTGGACGCATCACTTGTTAGGGTCATGTGATAAGGACGCATCCATACAGTTTAACATCATGCAGTGATGGCTCCTAAGAAAATGGTGTCTATCCACGATTTGGTGTGGGACTCATGTCGAGGTATCCCGAAGTGCCCACAAGATATGTGGTCTCCTATGTGGACATGACCCTACCAAGCATATGGCCCGTAGAACATTAGAGTTAATTTAAGGGCTAGATTTGGAACTTAGAGACGCTTCCCACGTATCCCGATCAAATGGGGAGTGAAGGTACATAGAGTTTTTGAAGAATGAGAACTTATACTCTAAATAATACTAGCATGAGGGCATGGTTTCTCAGGTCTTACACAGAGGTGCTTCCGATTTGGGGGGACATGATTGGGGATTACACCATAAATGAGGCCTTAGTGTGTTAATTTTATTAGGATTGACTCATGAGACGATCCATTGAGCACATAAAATCAAGAAGTCATCCTACGTATCCAAATTGGATAATGAATTAGAGTTCTCATTGTTCATTTATGGGTTGTGACTTGATTTGGGTATACACATGGGAGCTTCCAGCTTAAGAGAATCGAATAGAGACATACTCATAAAGAGGATTCCCTTTATTAGAGAAAATTATGGGTTGATCCTTTTTAAAAAGTGAACCTCTTTGAGATTGGGCCTTCAAGAAGGCATTATACATATCCTGGTTAGAGAAGGAATCAAAGTTCTCATAGATAATTTATATTGGTCCTTACATCTGGGAGGATGACCATTTGCATGGTTTGAATCAGAACATACTCTAAAAGAGTGTTCCCTTCTGTTGGGGTAATAATTGGGTTAACCTTTGGAAAGGGAACCCCTTTGATCTTGGGCCTTCAAACAAGAATCCTACATATCATGGTTGGAGAAGGAATCAGAGTTCTTATAGTTCGTTTAGCTTGGGGTAACACCTAGGATGAGGACTATTTGTGAGTTTTTAATTAGGACATACTCTTAAAGAGGAAAACCTTTTTTCAAGTTCATAATTGGGTTAACCTTATTGAAGGGCACCCCATAAAGCTTGATCCTTCAAGAAGACATCTTACATATCCTGGTTGGAGTAGTAATTAGAGTTCTTGTAGTTTGTTTCAGAGTTGGATAATTTTGTATCGTTACAAACCCCTAAGACTGTGTAAGTCATGCTCGATGTAAGAAAAAAGAGGATATGAAAGATTCAACAAAAGAATACTTTCTCTTCTCCCCAGATGGTAAAAGAGGATGACAATAGTGGAAGAGCCCATGGATATGATCCCAAAAGAAGAGTGAAAGGGGTTCTTTGAGCATGCAACCCTCACCCGTGTTGATATGTAGGATAGTAAAATCTTGGTGATCTATCTGAACACATCCTGAGATGATGAGAAGATGTTGAAGACTAAAACCTATCAAAAAAGTCTAGGGGATTACATCAAAAGGAGTGCCCTAACATAGGTTTTGGGAATGGGTAGGAACATAAAAATAAAAAGTTAACATGATTCCTTTGACAGATCACTGGCCCTCAAGTGGTCTTCCTTGATCCCTATAATGAGGAGTTTCATGTCAGTATCCCAAGGTAGGACTCTATGTTACCATTTTAATGTGAACCTAATAAAATTATGAGAACCCCTACCAATGTAGGGATTACTTTAATGACTCCACTTTCCATGAGTATGTTGGATCATAGGGGCACGTTGGTGTGCTCGATGATATGATCATACGGGTCAGGTGGCTTTGGAGGAGGCTTTGGCCTGATTCTAGTGGATTGGATTGCAGAGGAGCTTTAAAGTACTGGATGGTAATGGAGGGGCATGATTGGAGCAAGGATGAAGGACACTGTAAGACATCATATTTTGTTTACTATTTTCTTCTATGGGATGGGGGTAGCCCCGAATAGCATGCTTCCATGTGGGTAGAGGGGTCGTCTCTATACCGAGGTGGTACATGGGCCATGGTATAGACCACTATATATCAATGTGAAATGCAGTTATGGATATGATCTATATACTAGAATGTTATGTAGTGATATATATGGTTCACCGCACCATCCTAGGTTTCGTCCACGTACTGATGCAGTACATGGCGCAGGGTTCGATTCGCATAGTGATTCACTATGCAGAGTGCCAAATTGAAGAAGGGTCCTAGATCTAGTGGTCTGTGGGGAATTCATCTGTGAGGGATTTATGGTTATTTATTGCACAAATTAAGTTCTTGGTTCACCAATTATTCTTATTTTATTTTATTTTTGTTGTTCACAGTGGACTATGCCTGTAGGAAAAGTGATTCGTAGTTCACACTTCATCGATAATTCGAAAATAAAGTTGAAATCTTCTCCATATCTGAATTCTTTCTTACAGCCTCTAGGGTCTTCTTTGTTCTCTCTTCCATAGATCCCTTTTCATTTGGTCCCGCACTCCTTTTATAGAGCATTGGGAAAATCATAAATGTGGGCATGTGAAACCATTTGTGGAATACCATGAATATATACCCCAACCCGTAGAAGACTCAGTTAACCAGGGTTTGCGGAGGCTATGGTTAATGAGATGTGGTTTTTGGAACCTACAGGATTGCTTCACCTATGAACTTTTTAGTTGTATGGGTGGTATGTGTTGGAATTTCTCTATTTGTTTCCCCGAATCCATATTGTTTGTAGCATCCTAGGTTTTCTAGAAGTCACCCCATGGACCATCCCCTTGTGGGTTCTTTTGTGTACTGATATTTCATGGTTGATGCACCCTTTGATCCTTTCTTTGTGATGGTACAATGTTAGCCTAAAACCCATTGTGAATTTTGATTTCTTCAAGTTTCTACTCAAGTTTTAAATCTAATTTGAATTCATTTTCATTGATGGACTAATATGAAAGTTTTATTCCTTCTTAAAAGTGATTTTGTTAGTATTTACTTCCATTTTTTTAGTTTTTAGGACATTAAAAATGCCCCAATCAGAATGGGGTCCATTTGAAACAAAGAGGAGGCCATTCTAATAAATAAGTGGTCTTGAACTGAAGTGGTTCATAGTAGAGAAGGTAGGCCCAGTAGGGGGGCATGGCTACTTATAGGGGTGCATGTCATCTTTCCTTTACCATTTATGGTGGTGAAAATAGATCTTAACCTCTCCTTAGTTTCCTTCACATCCACATATCAACACCTCTGTGAAATTTGTGTCTGCAAACTATTCCGTATGTTCTTAGAACTGAATTCCTCACAGTTTCCTTTTTCTGGGAACCGAATTCAAGTCTGTGAACTATTCTGTGGAATTTAAAACCTAATTTTGACCATACGTGTAGTGATATGCTTATGTTGTTTTCCAGTTTTTCACACCAAACTTTAAACCAACAATCTAAACTTTATTCTATTTTAAATTGAACATAAATTTTCAATTGGAAAACATGGTACATCTACATAGCGAGACCTCAGTTCACAGTTTCTTCATTCCACAAACCACTTATTTCAGTGGCCAATGCTCCGTAGTCCAGCGGCTCGTAGGCCTTCCACATACCAAGGCTATACATGATATATGCCTTCTGTGTACCATTGTAGTATGTTGAAAATGGATTTTTTGTACTATTACTGGGAGCAGTATACAAAGACCCAAGCAGACATTGTTTTAAAGTCCCTTGGCCATTTTATGGCTCTTGTCCAACCATTTTCTCATTGGAATGACTTTTTTATGGCCATTTGGATATTTTTTATGCATACTTTAAAATGAGATGGCTCTTCATTTGACCCTAGGGAGTGGAACTGGAAGGTGAGAAACTATTTTTGAGAATATCGAGGAGGACACCAATGCTCTTGATGTATCCATCATCTATGCAACCGCTACTTTACAAATTTGGACTTCTTGATGACATTACTTTTCCACTTACTAACTAAAATACTCACACTATCTGCTTGAAGACAACCCCAATCCATGATTGGGAAAATATTTTTTTGATAGGGGAAATCAGAATTGCTCCTACTCAAATGAATAAATTCTTCTTGAGGGTCTCTGTGTGGTATCAGAATCAATCGTCTCCATCATGACACTTATTTGTAATCAGTAATTTGGGAATATCCTTCCATTACCAAACCCTATTAAAATAACCATGGTGGTGGGTGGTCCACTAAATGGAACATAGTATTTGGAGGATGTTTCTCTGATGAGTAGGCTTATGCCTTCTGGGTGCATCAAATTTTCTTGGAAACCCTTGGCCAGTTAGAAGTAGTGAAGTTATATCAAGCAGTGTGGGTTTCCCATTTTGATATCTATTCACCTGGTGAGATACTACCCTAATTTCTTATTCATTAGTGCATGAGAACTAACACCTTCCATATATGTCCTGAAGATGTGAAGATTAGCTTTTGGGACATCCATAAACTTAGAGGGCTCCCCACCCTCAGAAATATTTAAGAATAATTCATCTCAGCAGCCAACAAATATGGAGTCATGAAACAGGTATCTCCTTTTTCAAAGAACTTATTAGTCATGGAAGGGGTACAAATCGATCAACCCCTCTATGCATGTTCCCTCATTTTATTTGAGGCATGGATATGATTTTTTTGGAAAGTGAACGAGCCTAAACAAAGGGTCTGCCAAAATCGAAATCATCCTACCCAATAGTCATGGAAAATACAAGGTTCATGTTGTGGAACCCCTGAGGTACAAAAATACACCACCTAGGTCTATTGGATTCGATCAGATGTGACCCCTGAAATCAGGTTGGCAGGATTCTTTCACATATTTCTGAGTGGATGGATCTTCCCATCCCAAGATGTATATACTTGTGTTAAAGCTTATACTATGATGATATTATCCACATTGGAAAAGAGATAACCCATAAACTTAGACATCCCAACTCTCTCCTGACTATATGATTTACTAAGGCAGATACAGGTAGGGAGGCCCCTACATCGCATGAGTGGGTCGTTCCAATTTTTATATTGCTGGATGGAAGAACACCTTTTTTCTATGAATATCGGCATACTGTAAGGGTTAATCATTCCAATTTCCATCTAGATCTACTCAACATTGTTTATGTTCACCCTCAATCTATGAGTATTAATGACACAGTCGAATAGTTGAGTGATTTCTCCCACTTCTATTTTTCAATTTAGCCCTGCCCCATAGAGAAATGAAGGATAACAAGAGGGGTTCCCTGGAAGAAAACTCATAACTTATTGCGCTTTAGGATGGAATGTTGGTTGTATTCAAAGATATGGTGACCATTTGTGATCCATATATCCCTTAATGGTTCTCTAGGCAATTTGGATGCCTACAGCAAATCATTCCCCTCCCTGCTGCCCCATTGAAGGAAGAATCTCATCCTGTGATCCTTCACCAATTATGGCTAATAATTATTCAGGGGGATGCAATCATGGAGGTCCTATCCCCCATGGTTTTTGTTCAACTTTTCTATCATTGGATTATTCCTAGCTATGGGTGACTTACTACATTGACAGGGTGATGGGAATGTCGGTTCGATTGGTCCATAGGACACTAACCATTCCTCATCTTATTTTTACTATACTAGATACACCATCAACATCTCTCCTTGTAGTGGGAAGGCACTCCATCCTCTATCAAATTCATTATGAAGGGGCTTCATATGCACATCCCATTTTAGTAGAAAAAGATTCAGACTACTCTCCCCTTGTGGAAACTTCTTGTATTCCTAATGATTCTAGCCCCAACAAAGTTTCACCATATATCCCGGAAGTCACGTCTAGTACACAACATCTAGCTCTAGGGGCCAAACCATCTATTAGGGGGTAAATCCCCCTGCTTGGGTAAAAAATCTTAGGACTCTTCCAACTTCCCCAATAATTTTTCCAATCTATATACCCATTGTTGTGGGGAAGTAACAAGGTCCTTACACCTTGAATAGGCATCAATCCATGTGAAAATAGGTGTGGTGTGAATTATGATCTCTCTCTATAGAAATTACTCTGAATAATTTCACCAATGAAGAGGATAATTTCTGGTGATTATTTTCTAAATTGGGCTCGGGTGGCTTCAATCACTGATGTTTAAAAATTTGTATACATCTGATTGTCATATCCTGAGAAGACCTCTATTTTTGTGAGTAAAACATTTCCAAATTCAATGCTTCACATCATCAGGCAATGAAATTCTAAGATGTTTCAGAGGAAATAGATCATATGTTGGCTGAGGAGATGATATCTCATGATTTAATAATCACCCAGACTGAGGAGATGTGAGAATGTGAGGCTAGTGTGGCCAGGATGAAGGCACATATGGCATTGTGAAATATCAATTACGAAGCCATTAATCATAATAGGAGAGAACTCAGAGCTATTATGAATAGATTACATCTGATGGTTGAGTCCAAATCTAAATAGAGGGATACTTTAGAGCAGGACCTTAATGATTCATGACAAGCAGTTATTGATCTACTAGAAAGGGCTAGCCGAGTTCTGTTGTCATTTCTCCAAATTTTCTTTGTACCATTCCCCCCCTTTTTTATATCATAGAGATACTATAGAATGGGGATGGTTATCACTTTTATTTTATGGAATATAAACTTGATTATTAAGTAGTTCTTATTCTTCATTTTTTTCTTTAACATCAATCAATCACAATTGCTCATATAAATATCATTTCAACTATGTATTAATTTAAACTAGAACCAGTAAAGCAAATCATGATCTATTTTTTTCCTGAGTTGCATGACTCAGTGAGCATAGTTTTATTGATACGGGGGTTATATGTAAAACCTCACAAACGTTGTTCCCTTTTCATCATTACCCTAATTTTTTCCTAATAATTTTTGTTATGGGATTGGTGTTATGGGATTGGTGGGTATAACTTGAATTTTTCTAACACTTCCCTTTCTGGGTTTTCGACCCAACATTCCTTATGTATCTTTTGAATATTTGATTGCTTGACATTTTTTCCTCAACCATACATGGTATAGGTTTAACGAGATGTTAATCATATTTTATCCTGGGGTTCCCATTGCAAATTTTCACTCTGGTGAGTGTTGCAAATTTTCTATTGATAGTTTATAGTCTCGCAAATTAAAATTATTACAGATGTTTTAGTTTGAACAGTTTTGAGTAATATTGAGGGTAAAAGGGCCCCAAATTGGGGTTCATCATCCAGTAATGTCCTAATAACTTTCAAACATGAATGAGTAAATTTTCTTGACTTTGACCTTATGATTTTTGGATGTATATGTGGCATGAGAGACAATTTAGGCATAGAGAGGTAGGAAAGGACTCCCTTGACAACGAATTTTCCTTTGGTTGATGATTGTTTTGTAGTAAATATATGAAGAGCCACTGGGGAATGATGTACATAGTCAAACAAATGTGTTTGTAGAAAATTGGCCATCTATTTTTGATGGCCTCAGATATTTATAAGAATTGTGGATTTGTTTTGTGGCTTGATTACTAGAGTGGTGTCCTATTAAGGGAGCTATGTCTAAAAGTGAAAAAATAATTTATTTCAGTTTTGAATGACAATACTTTCCCACAAGAATTTGTCTTTCATAAAGGAGAGTCGGTGAATGGTTTAATTTAACGTCATACAACTGGGCCACTTCAAACTTATTATGGGGGATAAATTTACTCTAACAAAGACAATATAATTGATTCTTCCGTTAAACTAGAAATGTTTTTCATATTCAATCATTTGAAAGGGGAGATAAATAAACCGTAATCTGGGGGTTTTGAAATATGGGGAGTGACATGGGACACAAATATCATACGGGTATATAGAAACAGGAAAGGACTCTCCTGAGGATGATTTGTCCTTTGGTTGATGGCTGTTTTTTAGGAAACATTTGGAAATCCACTGATGCATTATGTGAATAGTCAAACAAAGGTTTCTAAATGGAAGTGACATTCCACCTCTGATAGAGATGAATGATTATGGGGATTGGGACCTTTATGGTCAAATAGTATGAATTTTGAATGGGGGTGTTCCTAAATATGAAAGGGGACATTTATTTAGATGAACATTACCAAGAAAACCAAAAATAAGTGAGGGTATTTTATTTTTCTGTAGGTGGATTGAGTTCACACATATGGATGAGGTATCTTTATTTTGCAGAATCATTGAGTGACCAGGGGTAAATCGGGCCAGAATGTTATAACTTATCTAGGATATGGGTAGGAAAGAGAATTTAAACCATGAATTTAAGGTTTCTTGAATCGGGAGGGATGTCTCAAGGTTTGAGAACTATTAGGAATACCAAGATAAGAAAGGATTATCTTAAGGATGGATTTCCCTTTGGTTAACAGTCATTTTGTAGGAAACATATAAAGAGTATTCGGGGAATGATATGCATAATCAAGCAAAGGTTTCTGCAGGACACTAGCCTTATATCTTCGATGAACATGGAGGATTATGGGGTTCCAAGATTACTCAAAACACGAAGCTTGATGTGTGGTAGGACTATATCATGATACATTATAAACATTCAGGTTGTGATTCACCCATGAGACCAAATATTTTCATACATAGATTTGTCTCAAACGTAGGGTGAGGAAATTTTTCCATCTTTTGAGTACCCTAAAGTTTAACGTCGTGCAGTCAGGACCTAGGGTTACTTATAATTGTGGGGGTCACAAAAAGTCTTTTAGGGTTGTTCTACTAGGACCAAAACCATGGACTAATTTTATATGAGGACATGGGGGATTCTTTAATGAGGTCCCTAAGCTCAAGTGAGCTATGATTAGTGTGAAAAATAAGGGATGACAAGGATTTTGGGTCACCACTTAAGAATGGTGTGATCAATAGAAGGTAATATTTTATTCTTATACCAACATTGTGTAGTTTAATGTCATGAAACAAGGAAGAATTTCACACAATTTATTTCCATGTGGAGTGGATATAGGTTAATCCCGATGTGAAAGAAGGAGAATATAATTACCCTTGAGAATCCCTATAAATAGGTATTTTCAAGGGATTCTCTACTTTGACACAATTTAAGCATAGAGAAGGGTACATTTTAATACTTTTTCTAGTAGCATTTGGATCATAGGATTCTAGTATCACCACACATCTTATCAGGGGGAAATCGAGTCAAACATAATTCCCAATGAACATACCTTCCAGTGGTCTATCCTACATACATGAAGGAATTTATTTTTTTGGTGTGTTAAAGACAAGATAAGAATATAATAATTTCCATTGTGTTGTGTAGTTTAATTTTGTGTCATCGGGACACTTATGGACTTGTAGTTTAATGTCTTACGGTAAAGATGTTGGTAGTATAGTTTACCTTTGTGTTGTGGGGACAACGTGAAACAAAGACCATAAATAACTAAGGGTTGATCATTTTAGAGATATTCTGATATTCTTTAGACATGAGCAATGAGATAAGGTATGAAACATAGTCTCGGGGGCCCTAGGATCAAGAGGAATGACATGGCACATAGAATCCATTTGGCATATAGAAGTATAAAAATCCTCTCCTAAGGAAACATTTTTCTTTGATTGATGGATTTTTTATAGGAAACATATACAAAGACACCGGGTAATTATGTTCATGGTCATAAAAACATGCTATAAGGACATTGAAATTCAACTTCTGATGGTCGTGAATGTTTATGGGGACCCAAGATTTCATGAATTATAGAGTTGACGATCATGATTGATGTTTCTAGAAATGTAATAAATATCTAGACTGTTATTAGCTATGAAATATAGAAGTTTCTATATAGATATTACTTATAAGCAGGGGGAAGCATGGTCTTTTGACTCCTTTCAGGTGTTGGAATTTAGACTTGGAATTTTCATTATCTCTTTTGATTTTATTGTGTAGGAAATTGGAGGGAATTTTGGGATCATGTAACACCAAGAATTAGGTCACATGTGATTCTTGAGAAACCTTAAAGTTTAATGTCATGTGGTTAGGACCTTTCATGGATTCCCATGTGAAATTCTAACCTATACATAGAGGAAGCTGCCTTTGTTTTTTAAATGGAAGTGTGACACAGATGGATGATCCATGCATCACTACATATCCAACTGAGATAGAAATCAATCCTTACATAGTTTTAGTAGGAATTCCCTACATAGGACAGTCCTGTACATAGGGAAAAGGGTCATTTTTGTTTCTCATGGGATGGAAAAATATTTTGTGTCAAGTTGTAACTATGTATCCTAAATGGTAAGGAATCAAGCCACCCATAGTTCTGGTAGGTTTCCTATAGTTTAACGTCATGCGAGAAGGAATAAGGTAAACTGACATGAATTGTAACCATATAGTGGTTGGGCCTGAAACATGGGTTTCAGGCATCACGACATATCCCACCGAGATAGGGATCAATTAAAACATTTTTTTTGAAAATTACTTCACTTTATAAGTCCAATCTATTCACGGGGAGGTGTAATTTTAATCTTGAGTTGATGGATGGGCCATGGTAGATGATCCCAGCATCACTAGGTATCCTGCAAAAGCAGGAATCAAACCATATGTAGTTCTCTAAGTTCCCTACATGCGTCTGGTCCATGCACTGGGAGAAAAGAGGGAATTTTTATTTGATTGGTGGCTAGGATTGGATGTTAAATATAAGAATAACTACACATCTTTCAAGGAAAGGAATCGATCCATATATAGTTCTGTACACAATATTCTCCCTGTAATGATTTGACTTAGGTTTAGGTGTATGGGAATTTTTTTCATCCTATATGAGTTCTAGGTCTATCATATTCCAATGTGATTTGTATACACTAGGGGACCCTTACCACTAATCCTAAGCTCACCAGAGTTATAATCGATGTGAAAAACAAGGAGAAATAATAATTTACCTCGTAGTATGTAGTGAAAGATTATATAATAGGGGAATTATATTTCATGTGATTCATGGGCCCAAATCGAGGGTCAAGGCATTGTTACGTATCCAACTGATGGATAGGATTCATTCCATACATAGATCTAGAATTCCATTCTTGTATCAGTATAACCAGTGCATAGAAAGGTAGAAAGTGTTCTATCCTTTTCTAGCATGAATTTGTTTTATATGCGATAGATTTTTAGTAGGAACACAACAAATACAATGCAGTTTATTGTTTTGGGGTAAGGTTTATTTTTTCCTTTTAGCTCAACGTCATATGGTGAGGATGATTAATCATGCCTTTTCACATCATGCAATGAAGAAAATTAATGTTGATGTGTAGTTTTATCACTTGTAGCTAGGACAACTTCATTATTATATATAAAATATATCTTCAAGAACCTTGTGTTGGTTGGGGTTGTGGTGATCCACACATCCATTGAACTCAATGTGTATTCTCTACTAGAGTTGACCATGTGTACGACATATGATCCCTCCCATTTGGCCCCATTTTTGGCGGATGTTTTCTCAAGTATCATCAGAGTTCTGTGAAACAAAACCATCTCTCATTTAAGGAAATTAAAAAGGTGAACCTTCTTATTTAAGGCTCATTAGATCCGATTCTGATAGATTTCCAAATGGTGTAAGCTATGTAACCTTTTATCATCAAGTCTCTACAACCCATCAAACCATTTGTAAAATCGATTATCAATAAAAAATTGACCACAAATGGAAATGTAGAGCGGGGAAACATGAACTTCGATGGGGAAAACTACCTCTGTCCAATGTACCAATGAGTATATGGTCACTTGGGTGGCAGTGCATGTCCTGGTATGATAAGCCCATAAAGTATGGAGGATCTTCTCCAGCGATGATTTCTTATCTCTGTCTACCATTTCTAAAGTATGTTGGACAACGTCTTATTGAAATACTCTAGCTTTATTTTTTCTAATGCATGGTATCGGTATGAATGGTTGGATTTAATTCAATATTCTTGGTACATATTGTCCAACTCAACAGATCATAATTTGGTGCCATTTTTTTTCAGTATTGTATGAGGCACCCCAAATATAGTAATTATGTTAGGTTTCACAAGGCTAATAATGTTTCTTACCCCAAAATCTTTAAGGGGTAAAACTTCATCCCATTTAGATATGAAGTCAGTTGTGTTGAGAATGAACATGAATTTTCTAGTTGTGGTGATGGGATATGGTCCCACAACATCCATCCCCCATACATAGAATGGACAAGAGTACATAGGTGTGTGAAGCAGTTCCAAGGGTCTGTCAATGAAATTGGCATGAAATTGGAATGAATGACATTTCTTGGTGAATGTGTCACAATATTGTTTCATAGTGGGATGATAGTATCCAAGCCTTCAAATTTGTTGAGAGAGCTTCGATTCTGATTAGTTTTCTCTACAGGTTATGGCATGCACTTTTTTCATGATGGCAGCAGTCTCTTCTCCATCAACACACATGAGAAGGACTTTGTTAAGGTCTCACCTTTAGAGAACATTTTCTTAGTTTGTGACATATTATAGAACAAAATTGACTTCCTTGGTGTCAATTTGTTCTCTTTCAACCCTATCTGGTGGGTGTTCCCCCTTCTGGATGTAATTTTCAATGGGATTAATCCATCCGGTGATGTGCCTGTAAAGATTATGAATGGGGATAATCTCGTAGATTTATTCCATGTAACTTTGGAAAAATAGTAAGACCATCTGACAGTGGGAAATGATGATGAATGTTTCGTCCATGTATGGATCATCCAAGGATATGGCCACATTTTCTAATGCATTGTCTTGAGAATTTTGTGACTGGGGGACATAATTCAGTGTTGATTTTGATGTCAATTTTTCTTTCATCTCTCAGATATGGGTTATCAAAGGAACTGATATCTCTTTTTTGATAGAATAATCACCATTGAACTACTTGATGAGAACCTCCAAATCACTTTTTATATTTAGGCACTCATCTTTTGTAAAAAGTGCCAACTCCAGGCCTGCAATGAGGGTCTGGTATTCTATTTTATTGTTTTTTCATCCCTATGAAAGTATGAAAAAGTAAGGTAAGATGACCTTTTCTAGAGGTTTGATTATAACTCCGAACCCAATTTTTTGATCTTGGGGTCTTTTATCCTTTTCCATATCAGGCTTTTGGGGGCACCTTAAAAGTACATTTCCCATTATAGGGGGCCTTCTTGGATGAAGAATACTTCCTTATCGGGATGTTTAGTATCCAATGGGGTCATTTCCACTGAGGGGTTCTCTTATAGGAACTATACTAATTCCCAGCCTTTGATATATATATGGGGAATTTACCATGTGTCATAATTCTATAGGATGACTTCCCACTACGATAGGAATCCAGATATCATAGGATGGATAAGGATATACTTGAGAGGGTTACATCATGAGACCTGATGGATCTCGTGGTGCTATAGGTAGTTCTTGAGTTTCTAGACCACAATGATTATGGCTAGAAATCTTTTTTTTAATATTTTAAAATGGAGTCACAACATTGATCATTATTCGATTGAGGTAATAGTGACTAGTCTTACTGTTGAAATCATTCTTCTGTGAAAGGAATGTTCCCAGTGACTGTTCCAAAATGGTCACATATAGAATGTGTGGTCTTCCCTCGACTGGAGGAATTAGCACCAATGATCTTTGGAGATACCTTTTAATATTTTTGAATTCTTCTTGAAAATTATTATCCTCTACTGTGTGAACCCTTTCTTCATCAACTTGGTGAAAGGAAAACACTTACGTGCAAGGTTGGATATGAAGTGATGAATGTAGGTCATGTTCCCCTGGAGACCCCTCAACTCAGTGAGGTTGTGAGGTGGTGGAAACCTTAGGATGGATTTTGTATTCTTAGGGTCGACTTCAATGTCAAGATAACATAGGATGAATATTCAAAATTTCTCAGACGTAATGCCAAAATCACACTTCAGGGGATTTATCTTTAGACTATATTGTAAGAGTTTTTTGAAGAAAATTTTAAGATCTTTTAGGTGGTTCGAGAATTTTTAGTATTTAACCACCAAGTTGTCGATGTATCACTTGACGAATTTTCCCATGAAGGGCTTGAAAATTCTATGCACAACCCATTTATATTTGGCATCGAAATTTTTCAAATTGAAGGGCATCACCTTGTAGCAGAATACTTTCTAAGGTGGGGTGGAATAAGTGGATTATTTATCCTCTTGATCCATTCAGATCTTGTTGTATCCAGAGTATCCATCCATGAAATATAGGGCCTCATATCTGGAAGTCACATTGATTAGTAATTATGTGATCATGACCAGGAAATCATATTTCGGGATGTACAGATTGAGATCCCTAAAGTAAATATAGAATCTGATTTATCCATTCTTCTTTTTAATAGGGACTATGTTTTCCAACCATATTGGATATTGGACTTACCAAATGAAGTTAGAATTTATTATATTGTCAACATAATCCTCTATTTTGGTAGTATGTGTCGAGTGGGTCCTTATGGAATCCTTCTTATAACCATGATGGTCTTCTAGCAGACCTAGGTGATAAGTGGCGAGCTCTGGATCAAGGCCTGACATTTCTTTGTAGTTATAGGAAAAATCATGATTATTATTTATGAAGGAGGTGTATCTCACTTGATCCTCGAAAGGCATAGCCACACTAATCAGGGTGGGTCGTGGGTCATCTTGGGTGAATAGGTTTATCTTCCTAAGTTCATCGATTGTGGTGAAGATACCTTCTTTGAATATGGGAGAGGAATATCTATGACCTTATTCTTATTCCTCTTTTTCTTCATCCTCTTCATGAAACCCTTTTTCATCTTCCTCCTCTTCTAATGGAGAGACAATTATTGATATGAACTCTCCAGCATTGGTAGAGGAATCACAGTTCTAATTTTTGTAAAGTGATGTAGTTTCTTTTTCCCCGACTGACTCCAGTAAATTTTCTAAAGAGGATGGAATATGGGGAGGAGGAGTGACCTCAAGTTATTTTAGTGATAGGACATCGTATTCTACCTTATTTACTAATGAAGTATTGTTCTGGGGCCCCAAGGATGGGTTGGGGCCTTTTTGTATGTTCAATCACAATCATTATTGGGCCAGTATGCTTTTTAGTATCCTTAGACTCGTCAACCATAAATGAGATCATAAAGCTGGTTGAGTTCATGTTTGACCTTGAAATTATGAATCCAACCTAATTTATGGGTAATAAATACTCTTCCCCATGTTGTTTTAGGGGATGAAATATATACATTTCAAATCCATTTTGGGAAATGATCTAATCAATGTCGTCAGCCAAATACTGCTTCTATTTCAGTTTACAGAATCCTACATCAATATAATGCAACTCACATGATTTGAATAGGTATTTATCAGTGTAAAATGTCCAGTTTTTTTCATTTGAACGATATTTGATTCAATAAAGATATGATGAGGGGATTTTAGTGTGTGGATGTAGCCAAGGCCTCCCTAAAATAGCGTTGAATGTTGTATTTTTCAGCAGTACCAGAAACCCGGAATTAGACACAAGGTCAACAATCCATATTTTAGGATTGATTTCTTCCAATAGATTCTTCTCATTTATTTCATATTTCAGTAGAGTTCTGGTGTAGGGAGTCAAACAGTCATCATCATATCCCAACCGACGAAGTGTTCTTAGCGGGAGGAGGTTAACTCCAGATCTATTGTCGATGAAAAAATTCTAGACGTCAATGCCATTTATCCTTCCAGAAACATGTAATGGTTTTTTGTGTCCCTTTATAATGGTTTATTTATCTTGATCTTTGAAGGAGATGAAAACATTTCATTCTGTGGAGTTGGTCTCCATCTGATAGATTTTGGTGGCAGCCACTTCAGCTTCAAATTCATAGGGGATTAAAAAATATTCATTCAAAACATCTCTAAGGTATTCTGATAGATTCAATGAATCTAGGATCAACAGATTTCCTGGTAAGTTGGATATCTACTTCATAATATCATATTTCTTCTCTATAGATCGACACTTCCCAACTTATGGATGCTATTTCATAGGTTCTTTAGGGACTCGAGCCCAATATGTGGATGGGATGACCTTTGGGATGGGAACTGATGGTGCTACCATGCTTTTTAGATTCATCCAAGCTAGTTGGGCGGCATAATTTGGGAGATTAGATATCTTATATTCCTCTCATGGATACTCTAAGATTATTGGGCTTTGATTTCTTTCGATAGGTTCAGAGAAACACTCTAGTTCCGGTTGTGTCTGTTGGAGGTTCCTTCAATGATTTTTCCTAACATTTACGATTTGAGTTAAGGTGTGGCTGGGAATTTGACTCTTATCATGACCACAACTTCCTAGAATACCTCATCCTCTATAGCCTCTTCCTCTACCTCTCTGATTAGATGCGTGGATTTTGGGTTCATCGCCATAGTCTCTAATAAAAAATGGGTTCATTAAGTGAATGACATTAATGGAGTTGAATATGAGTTCATGATCCTACAATGATTCTGTCTAACTATCTTCTTCTAATGGTTTAACATGGCAGGGCAGTGTATGTTGTTCTATTTGGTGGGGCAGTTCCCATTCTTTCAATTCTTCGGGTATGAAGTCCAAAAGTGTCAAGGTTGACTTTGGTCATAGGGCAAGTTCATTTTCTTTCTCCTTCTTTCTAACTTTTTAATTGGACTATATCCTAGATGGATAAACCTTGGAGGGGTGTGGGGATGATGAAGATGGTTGTGTTTCATCATGATCTATTAGGGAAATGATTGGTTGGTTCATCTATGCTTGGAGGATACCATGATCTCGGTTGATTTTTTTCCGAGTCATACAACTATCAATTTTTTTTCTTGTGACTATTTTCCACTCCCCTTCCTCAATGGGGTATGAGGTAGAAACACACACCACTTGTGCTGGCAGGAGTTCTAACTTGACTTGTCCAGAATCTACCACCTTTTACATGATATCCTTGAAGATTAATCACTCATGGATGGTGTGTCTCCGAATTCGATGGTAGAGAAAATAATATGGACGGTTATCGAGGTCCATTTAATTAGCTCTCTTTGGCTCTAGTAATCAGAACAAGTTGAAATTCATAGTGTCTATGGATTAGCCACATAGTTGGTCATATCATAACATGTAGGATTTATTTCTTTATTCCTTGAACTGATTTTTATGACACTCCTTCACTCATCTTACAAAGGTGGGGTTTGAAATTGGTGCCCAGGGGTCCTGCATGGTTTTGTGGAGGCCTCTCAACTAGATCTGGTGTCGGGGGTGGTTTAATCATGATTGAATCCACTTCATCTTTTTCTGTTCTTTTTTCCTGGGGTTAATGGGACCACACAATACTTGAGATTGGTCTGATACAAGGAGTCTCTTATCCATTTTCCAATAAAGGAGAAATATCAGAACCCACATTTGTACTTCACTAGGATAAGTGTAATCCACAATTCATAACGGGGATTATCGATGTACATAGAGAGAATTTCATCCTGGGGGAGTGGATGTATTGGGGTGTAAATTAGGCCTTTCAATCTGGTGATAAAGTCTAAAACTCTTTAATTATATCACTTCTTGCAAATTATGAGATCACTAAATGTTGTTTCAAGAAATGTCAAACTGAACTGGAAGATAAACTATCACTAGAGATCCTCCCATCCTATGATTGATTCAGCTTACAAACCGGTGTACTACATGAAGGCAGAACCTTGTAGAGTTCACACAAATCATCTGAGCTTCATAGTCTCTTATTACTCCAAAGTTCCCATCACGGGATCACATAAGAAGATTAGTTCATTTTATGTTTATCCGAGTCCCCTAATCCATTTGACACTAGAAATACGGGATTTCTGAAATATGGTGGAGGCGGGACACTGCTCACCTAGTCATGGTAAGACCTCCATTCCAATTTTAATGAAGCGCACCGCCCTTACATGTGTTTTAGTCAATCTATCAATTGCTCGATGGTATTTTAGATCCCTTGATGCATATCTTGTTGGACTTGAGAATGAATAGGAACTTTATGGGGCATGATTGGATGTTTCATTATTACGGGGCCTCTAGGAGGATACCCTTTCAGGTTTATCCTTTATGGATTCTCCTAAATCTATTCTGGTTGCTTCTATAATGGAGGAAAATCTTGATATCCTACCTGAATTGTGTTCAGGTACACTAATGGTCCCATCACCACCATGGATGAGCCTTCTGGTCTTGCTTCATTTTTCAGGATTAGCCCATGAGGTAGAGGGACCTCTGATATAAGTATGTATTAATGCTCCACCTGAGGAACATATCCAATAGAATGATTTGTTCTTAACAACTCAGTGTTCATTCACCTCAACTCTTTCATTTCTTCCTCTTTTTGATAAAATCTCTCCACAAGTTTAGGGAAATAATATTCATGGAGAGGATGAGTTTGGTCATAGACCTTTATCTTATTCTTATCCTTGTTGACGATTAGCGCGAGAGGTAATGGTGGATTGACTGAGGTAGTGACCAGATTTAGTGAAAATCTCTAGTTTTGGGTATGCACACCGTTAGGCTCAGTGTGGGATACATCTTGAATGGAATCATCTTCTCTTTTATCCTCTTTATTTGTACCATTTCCTATGAGTTATGTGGGATTGACATCCACCACATTCACTAATGCATATTTCATTGGGGGCGATGTACCTGGGGCCGAATGGTAGGAAAGCTTTTTAAATCCTTTGTTGGACTTTCTCCATCCATTCTTTGGTATTCATCAGATTTCATGGAGAATAGAGATCTTAATGGATCCTTGATCTAACCTCATAATATGGCTTCATTCACGGGGGTATGATACATGAGACAGAACTGAACGTGTCAACTCTTGGATCATCGTTCTTCCCATAAAGGAGAAGACAGATGTCTACTATGTGGGAGTTTGAGGTAAAAATTCCCCCAGCCTGGTGGGCTCAGGTTTCTCCCATTCTTCTATTGATGTTATATGGTTAAGATTCATTGGTCTTATAGGGGATTTTTGGGTCAAAAATTCTCCCATCCCTTAGGGCTGGGGATGTTCCCATATCATGGTGGTAGCTTCTACTGTTGTTGCCTTCATGAGTTCGCGCACTCCTTCACTTGTGCGAGCCAAGTATGGTAGTGTATTTTCATAGGATTAATTTTCTTCCAAGGAAATGAGAATTTCTTGTTGGTTTCATTCCGTTAAGAGAGAAGACTTTTGGATGGTCGTGGTTGCTTCGCTTAGGAACTCCTCGGTGATTTTACCTCATCAGGACTAATGCTTTTGTGACGTACTCAAGGCCAATTCTTGTTGAGAATTGCACCATTCCTATGTAGTTATTCCATTTTATTACAACCTTTGTGTAATGAAATTGCAAGATTTCACTTCCAATGAGTTTTGGTGGACGTGAAGTGGGGTGAACTATAGGGATCCATGTTCTCCCTATCTCTGAATATGATCTTTGGATGGGGTGTCACCGATAAGGAAATGAAAATTGTGCATCACATGGTGGTAGGCCAATTCCAGATTCTTTCTTAACCTCTCATATTGTGGCCATCGTACAGACAGAATAGCTTTCAAGTTGATTAGATGAAGAATCTCCCTTAGTATGTTAACATGGTATGCATATCCCTCATAGGGTATGAATTTTTCCTTTAGTTGGTGGAGAGTTTCCCATATATTTAGTCAAATTTTATTTGTACATTCTTTTGACAATTCTCTTGGTATGTCAAAATGAGAAGTGTTTGTGGGACAATACATCATTGGTATGTCATCCCTCACTAGTTTTCTTATCAGGAGTAAGATATCCAACTATTTCTCTTCTAGAAATTCCTATGATTGGTCTGCCCAACTTGAATTATCCTTAATTTTGTTCCGAGCAATGGGGATGGTAGGAGCCTCATTGATATGGGAGCGGTACATGGGTGTCTTGGAAGATGAGCGTTGCACTGGGTTATCTTCAAATTGATAAAGGATATCACTCATCATAGACAAAGCATCTGGAATGTATGACTCCATCTTCCTGAGCACCGTATTGTAGGAGGGATTTCTCATATTTATCCCGACAAGGGGAGGACCTTCTTTCTAGGGTGGGTTTTTACTGTGTGAAGGACCTTAGAAATTGGTGATATAATGGTGAGCACTACCATTGTAACTTGATTCCTGACTATAAGGAATGTCCCTACGGCGTATACCCTAGGGAGGACCTTCGGGGTGGGCTATAGTAGGGGGAGTACCTTTCTGCTTCTTGATATCACTGATGGGAGGACCTTCTCGATGACCTCTATAATGGGTAGGGCTACCATCCAAACTTGATATTCGGTTGCAAGAATAATTTCTATAGTGTACATTCAAGTAAGGGCCTAAAGGATATACTATAATAAGGGGAGGTCTTTCTTATTACTTGGTGTTGCTGTGAGGAGGGCCTTCACAACAACTACCATTTCAGGGAGGGCCTTCACAGTGTCTCCCATCATGGTGAGGACTACTATCATGAATCAAAATTCGACTACAAGGTGAGGCATATCTACATTGTATACCCTGGGGAGGACCATTAGGGAATATGACAGCACAGGTAGGTCCTTCTTTTTTTTTAATCTTCTGGTCAAGGGGAGGGTTACCCTGACACACATTAGGATATAGGATCTTGTGATTGATCATTCCTGGACCACAGAGTAGTCCCCCATGGGTGCTTTGGGGAGGGCCTTTAGATCTTCTTCTGGAAACATTATAGGGAGGGCCTTCACATATTCTACTACCAATTCCATAATTTGGTAAAATACTGACAAGATATTGAGATTCTATTGAAATATTCTTGATTGTGTCAACAACTCCAGCTTCTAATAGAGCAAGAATATGAACATGCTCTTCATTTTACGGTTTCCATTGGTCTATTTCGTATTTGGGTACTCTTTTATAGAAAATTGGGGTCATCTACTATTGGTAACATCCTTCATATACGTTTTCCAATTGTTCTGGTTCCCGTGATTCCATTGGGATACACCGAAGAACTTCTTGATTTTTTTCAGGGATATATGCATAACTTGGAGTGGCCACCACATTGGACTGGAAACCCCTAGTTGCAAAGGGTATTTTTTCTAATCTAGTTGTCTGTGTATCTCTAGATATTGCCATCAAATCTCATAGACTATATTGGGGATGCTTAACTACTCCATAGTTACCAACCCATTTTGTGGATGAGTCATTCTATTCGAGGAAACTGGGTCTTGGGCCCGATTCAATGCCTTTTCAACCGATGCAATGTCATATTGACAAGTCTGGTGGACAAGGTCTGGAATCGATTTTTAATATTACCTCATTTCCAGGATGTGATGAGATACATATTTGGTTGGAATGAGTATGAATTCTCATTCTGATATCAGAGTATAAGTTTTTTCTCGCTCCAGTCTTCTATAGGATTACAGTGGATACTCGAAGTTATCCTGTGTTGAGGCAGAGGAATGAGCCTTTTGGCAGTTTTCTACTGTATTTTCAACCATATTTTACTGGTGGGATTCATATTTTTGAGCAAGAATTTGTATCTGTTCACTTTCATCTATATTTTTCTCATAGGATGTTTATGCATCCATATGAATTTTAATCTTATCATATTTTTTTGGTACCCTGTTTTGATGGTCGGATTGATACTCATTTGTAGGTGTTTGTGCCTACCTATAGCTGGTTTTCGTTTTATTTAGATGATGGGATTCTTGATCATTGAAAAATATTTTCATCTTCCTGTAACTTTCCACTCTTTCTACATGGTAGGACTTGTGAGCACTGATTGGAATGTGCACATTCTCGTATTGTGCCACTCTATTTTAATGGTGGGCTTGAGTAGAGGGGGGATAGTTGTATATCTTCCCATTTAATGATGCACGTTTGTATGATAGATTTACATATTGAGAATCAAGGTTATTACAAGTTCTTTACTATACATTTTCTACCCTCAGCGAACATCTCGAGTGGCCCATGTCCAGTGTACATTGGCAGGTTCCCTCAACATAAGATGCTCTTCAGAGTGAGGATGTTTTTTAGTACACGTTTTATGGTGACATATTCAAGTAAGATTCTTTATGTAGATCTCTTGAATATCTGGAATGAAGTTTATAACATCTGCCTTATCTTTCTCCCTAAGATAAGGGAGGCACATGTTGTCGTGTTATGGGGATAGGCTCCCGAAATGGTTTGAGACACCCCTGGGGCCGCCTTCTACTGGGTGTTGGCTATAGTTGGAGAGGTGGCTGGTGATATTTTGCAGATTGGAGGACATTTCTTGTGTCTTCTACTATGGGGAGAGTACCATTTTGATGGTACTATCTAATCAGTGTGTTGGATACCCAGTAATGAAGGTGTTGGGTCGGTGAGGGGGTCCTTCTCTTCATCTGCTCCCCAACTGCCTATGGTATCACTAAGGTACATGTATACATTGGTTTTTGAGATTCCATTTGGATCGAATGTTGTAGTGCAAAACCTACAATATATATAACATATACATATAACAAAACCCCACCAAAGTAGCATATCTTGATCACGTGAATAATTGATGATTCTACTAAGCCCCCTTCGTTTTTATGAGGTGAAGGGGCTTGAGTGGGATAAAACCGAAACATTGGTTGTGGAATCACGTCAAGTCCACTATTTTTTGGCCCAAGGTGACACGTTTTGGGGAATCAAAAAATTTCTAATGCGTGACAAACATTTGTCTGTTATTATAGAAAATTTCACATCTCCAGTTTGGTTTTGTCCTGATCTGCACCATTATCCATTAGGGGGAAGTGGATTGACCCCATGAGGACTGGGTAGTTTAACCATTTTTTTATTACTAAGGAGGTTCCATAGTCTAATGGTCCCAACATGTGATTACATGGGGTTAATTATTTGTGGAATCAGTCCACTTAGGATAATATGTCCTCAGATAATCTCTAACGAGTTTATTCTTGGGGCTAGAAACACCTAACGACCCTTTTATCCCTGATTTATGGACCTTTTTTTCCAATGTTAGGAGCTCGTTAGATGAATATTTTTCCGATGAAACTTCATAACTCCATTGGTTGAGAGGATGGGAGGTCAGGTTCATCACACCCTTTGGGTGGGGAGGGGGGATTATTGCCTATTTTAGAACTCTATAATAGATTTAATTTGTGTTTATATGTTCGTGAATCCTTGGTTAATTATTAAAGAGTATATCCATGGGTTAACCCTAGGTTGAAAAATCAATTAGGGATATGCACGGGTCAAGAATTGTTGAGACAATGCTGGTGTGAGCTATGTGATAAGGCGCTCTAGATTTTATCACCGCCTAGGAGACAAAGAAGGTTGTTTGAAATTGAGATCAAACCCATGAGATGGGATTCCAACATATCCTCATAATAGGAATTAGAATCCACATAGTTCTCTGCCACTCAATTGGACTCATCACCTTTTAGGGTTGTGTAACAAGGACCCATCCATGCAATTTAACGGCATGCAGAGAGGACGCCTCAGTAAAATATTTATAGCCAAGATTTGGTGTGGGACTCATGCTGAGGGAGCCTAAAGTTATTAGGGGATATGTGGTCCATTGGGTGTACATGATCCTTCTAAGAATATGGCCTGGAAAACATTAGGATTTATTTAAGGTTTAGATTTGGACCTCAGGGCGTCTTCCCACATATCTGAGTCAAATAGGGAATCAAAGTATGTGGAGTTCTAGAATAACAAGAACTAATACTCTAAGTATGTCCAGCATGAGGGCATGGTTTCTTTGGTATTATGAAGAGGTGTTTCACATTTAGGGGAAAATTATTGGGGCTTACACCATAGAGGATCCCTTAGTGTGGGAATTTCATTGGGATTAACTCAGGAGACTGTCCCTTGAGCTTAGGTCGTCAAGTAGGTTTCCTACGTATCCTGGTTGGAGCAGGAATCAAAGTTCTCAGAGATCATTTATGGGTTATGAGTTGATTAGGGATTACACATGGGAGCTGTCCATTTGAGAGAATCGAATCAGGAGTTAATCTTAAATAGGATTCTCATTTTTGGGGACATTTTTTGGGTGAACCTTTTGAGAAAGGGTACCCCTTTGAGCTCGAGCCTTCAAGTAGGTGTCCTACGTATCCTTGTTGGAGCATGAATCAGATTTCTCATAGTTCATTTATCTTGGGGATTGAAACTAGGAGGAGGCCCATTTGTGAGTTTGGAATGGGGACTTAACACTAAATAGGGAACCCTTTTGTTAGGGGCATAATTGGTTTAACCTTTGGGAAGGGAGCCTCTTTGAGCTCACGCCTTCAAGCAGGCATCCAACATATCCTAGTTAGAGTAGGAATCAGAGTTATCAAAGTTTTTTTAGCTTGAGGCTTATGCCTAGGAGGAGGAGCATTTGTGGTTTTTGAATTGGAACGTAATCCAAAAAGGTAACTGTTTTTTGGGGGGCATAATTGGGTAAACCTTTAGGAAGGAAACCTTTTTGAGGTTGGCCATCAATAACGCATCCTACTTATCCTGGTTGGAGCAGGAACTAGAGTTCTTATAGCTCATTTATGAGCTGTAAATGTTGTATCATCACAAACCCCCAAACCTATGTAAGACATGCTCAGTGTGTAATGACCTAACCCTAGTTACCCAGATTCGGTGCTTTATTTTAATACATTGGCACGATTACAAGGAATCAAGTCCAGAAGGACCCTTCAGTTTAACAGTCTTGGAAAATAGATTATATACATGAACATTACATTACATTATAAAATGGAAAAGAATAATAACATTGTCTCCATTGACCACATTAATATCCCTTATACTATCCCTGCAAGTCAGTCATAATATACTTCTTCGCATCCTGAGAAAAATAAAACATATAAAGGGGTGATCACAGATGCTCAGTAAGGATGACAATATAGTGAAAACTTTCATAAATAAGCAAAAATATTTAAGGAAATGTATAAAACTAAAACAAAATCCTTTTAAACTTAAACTTTAACATAATATGGAAAATTTAAATCAAATAATGTCATTTAGTTATTCACATGGATATTCTACTAGTTGAATAATTGCATGTAATATCAATAGCTAATTTCTTAATGATGGAATGCATAAATCCAAACTTCATAACCACATAATCAAGGCCTTATGCCAAGACTACAAATAATATTTTTTCAAGGCCTTATGCCAAGACCCTAGTTTGTCTCATGAGACCTACTGATTCATCGAGCAGATATAGAGGGATCCACCTGTCACTTACTAAGTCTAATGCATTCCTCATATGAAAAGGTTTAAACATAACATAAACATTCTTATTAAAACTAGCATATGAAATATAAACACTTTATCCATAAACCATGAATGTAATAAAAATAACACATCCATAGTCAAACATATCAAAAAACCTTCAATACAATATAGAAGATTGGTATTATAATAAATCAGCCTCAATCAAGAATAATATCTCGTAAAGGATGTTGACATAGTTGAAATTGATCAGTAAAAATCTTTGAGAGAAATATCCCTTTTTTCAGGAAACCATTTAAAAGCCATATAAAGGAAGTAATTGAAAAGATAGTTTTCAATCAAAGTGTCTCATAAAGCTTTGAAACTTTTGAAAGGAATTAACATTTTAAAAAATTCATTTCTATATAAATAAATCATTAAAACCATTTTTAAAATATGGACATTAATGAGAAAGGTTTAGAAGAATAAATATTTAAAACATTTAAAATGATGTTTTAGTAAAAATTACCTTAAAAATAATCCCTTTGAAAACACTTTTATGATATATGGACATGGATAATAATTATTTCCCAGTAGATACTTACCTAAAAACAACCTCGGATAATAAAGAGATTGTTAAATTAACCCTTAACTTGCACTTTCCTTTGGTTTAGGGAACGTTTATCCTCATGAATAATGACCATAATATGTTATTAAATTAAACCAGAACTATATTCATATTTATTATATCATACATGATTCATTAAAGACTTTATAATACCCATTTAATATTGATTTCCATGTTAAATTAACATTTTGGGTAATAGTCGCTTTCTTTATTTTATGTGTTTTAACTTGTTATTTTTTATCGTATCATTTAGATCATGATTTAAATAATTCCATAATATAGAATGTGATTTATATATAATATATATTTAGAATATAAATATAATATATATATATATATTAAATGGAAGGCACCGTTTATAGAGACGGTAGGCCGTACGTACGCATAAATGTTGTTTCTGTTTTCATATCGTATTAAATGGATGTAAGTGAATAAGATATATGTAAGTACATATATATATATATATATCCAGTAGAATTATTATGTCCTATATTATATACTTATTAATAATTTATATATATTATAATCATCATTTAATGGAGAATGTGGGAATGAATCTCATCGCGTCGTGGAGACAGTAATCCGTACGTATGAACGAGCGACAATATCATTATATTGTTGGTGAAATATTATGTAATTGGATGGTATATCATATATACAGAATAATTAAAATGTTATATTTATTATTTAAATCAGTTTTACTCATTATTATACCCATCAAAATAATAAAGTGTTTGAATAACAAACTACACCACGACGTGGAGACGGTAATCTGTACATACGCATGTATGGTTACTTTTTCATTTAGAGGATGGATAGAAAGGTGAATATGGTTGTACCATATTTATAATAACATCACATTATGTATGTGGTACTATATTAACTATTTTTTTATGGAAACAACAAATAAAGAGGAAGTGGAAGATGAAAAGAACTTAAAAGAGGGTGGTGAAATTATTACATCTTCTTCAGGTGTTTCCTTTCTAGTTGATCAAAAGGGCTCTGTAGGTTGGGTTTTTGATCAATATAAGAACTCTAGTTTTATGTTTGGGAAGTTGGTAGGAAATTTTGGGAAGGTTTTTGATGATCCAAATCGATTTGAAGGCGTGATTTCGAGAGAATGGGAGGTACCCATTTATAAAAGAGGTGAGGGTCACTTTAGGAAAAGCTTGAAATATAATTTATAATAAAATCATTTTCAGTTTCTAATGGCTCCAAAATGATTTATTTCTATGATAAGGTGGGTATGGGTAGAAAACCACACAACCAATAGTTTTTATACAGGGTTAGGTCACAATATTAAAATTAGATTTTAGATTTAACTATTAGTTAAATATTTTAACTTTTACTGTGTCTTCTTATATTCTTACACTATATGGTTAATAAAATCACTCTAAACTTAAAAGATAACATCAAGTGGTTCATTATTGACATATATAATATTATTTTATACCTTTATCATAACCTTGGAGTTTTAGTAATATTATATCAACCAATAATGTAGTATTTGTTATAAAAATTAATTTATGTCAATTTTGACATTATTTGGTATTTCATTTTTGTAAAAGTCATCACAACTTGATTACTTCAAAAAAAGATACATTTAATTAACACTAACATTTCATATTCACCTATAAAATTCGTGTATGTCCTAAAAACTTTGAAATTATATTTATTTTAATATTTATAATACCATTTATTTGATTCTTTCATTAATAAGGTAATTACTACATCATCATTGTGTCATAAATAAATTAAATTATTTAATGTATAAAAATTATATATAAAATACGATTATATTGGAAATAAATTTATATTTCTAATTAATATTTATAGTCGAATTTATATTGTGTGTAATATTATATTAAAAATGGTTTAGTTATTAAACATTGAATTTAACAATTTTAACTCTTCTTTAAATAAAATAATAATAAATGTTCTAATCTAATCCAAGTGGACCTAAATGATCATATTTTATTCAAAAAAAATTTTGGTAGAAATACACTTATCCAATAGAATTAGTACTTGTGTTAGGGTAATTATAATATCACATTTACTTTTAATTACCCTATTTACTTTTAACCGTGGTAAATAAAAGTCAAAATTTATTATTCACCAAAAAATTATTTTCATCTTATTAAATCAAATTTTACATACGAATATCACCTGTTTCTCTAAAAAAATTTACATTAAACTCACAAAAGTGGTAAAATTATGTTTTATGCAAATATGCAAATGTTCCTAGAAGGTGGGTAAAAGAGGATAAAAAGTTCAATAAAATTTAATATATCTAATTTTATTATAAAATTAATCCAATTAATTACAATGAACTTATATAGTTATTATATATCTATTTTGAATTAAAATAAATTTAAATAAAATAAATAATTATTTAAATTTTTAAATAATAACGCAGTGTTTTTCACTATTCATCAAAAATTGAAAGTTTTCAGAAAAATACAAAAAAAATCACCCAAATATAATTTTGATATTCCAAATTAAAAAATTAAGTCTATTTTACAAAATTTAAAACATTGAAGTTTCATTTATTAATATAAAATTAATTCCCGTTGTCAAAACCAAAAAACTGGTTTTTAAAAAGTAAAAAACTATCAAAAGATTGACATGTGTTTATGTGAAATTTAAATTTGAAATTACTTATAATGACCTAAATTGTATTAAATGATAAAAATATACTCTAATTACACTTTAAACCCTTTCAAATTCAAAATTTAACACTATAAAGTTTTTTTATCAAAAAAAGTTGTTTTCAATTAAAACATAGTATTTTTCACTATTCGTCAAAATATGAAAGTTATCAGAAAAGTACCAAAATTTTAAAAAAAAAATTATGTCATGCTTCTAAAGGAGAATTTGAGTTCATTAAATTAAATATATAAAAGTGTCAAATATTTGTTTTAAAAAGGGTTCACCATTAAAAGGTGATAAAATTTCATTTTTTGAGAAATACTTCTTTTATCTGAAAAAATGAATTTGTTCTTATATTATGTCTAAAAAACACATAATATGGATGTTAAAATTATATAGAGTATATAAAATTTAAAATCAAGTTAATATTATTCATAACCACTTTTTGAACGACTATTTTGGTAAGTTGTGGTGTGCTCGAACTTGGTGTTGCGTGTAGCGCAAGCTATTGAATTACTTTAATGAGATAGCGTACTATGAAATCTTGGGGTGTTATATTCTACCCTCCTTCAATAAATCGCATCCTCTCAATTTCAAATTGTTCTTCGAAAATAGAAGTCTAAAAATGGAAAAAATACCTTTGTAGAAAACCCACATCCCAAATTGGGTAAATAAAATTTAGTCTTAATAGGAGAAAAAGGGAATGAAAAGGTTACCACCAAATTATGATTGTAATTTAGAGAATATTGGTGGCAATTAGAGTCACATAATTGGAGGGAAAAGGTAAATATTTTTAGAGTGATTGAAGTCATCAATCACAAACAAGTGTGAAATTGAGGGCCACAAAGTCATCAATCTATCATGATTCAAAATATCATTAGTTCAACAAAACATAAGGTATTATGATAACACATTTTGGGTTTTAATATCCCTTTCCTAAAGTTTAAGAATTAATTTATTCATAAAATAATAGGAAAAAAATATAATTTACATGTAGAGTATCATCCTTCAACTAATTCCTACCACAAACTAATCTTTCACTCCAAAAGATAGTAGAATTCGAAAATATTTTATTTATCCTAATCATAGAGGGTTTAAAAAATAATGAATTTATAATTCATTTGGTAGACTATTTAAAAAAACTACATCATACAAACCAGGACATCCTGTATTTCAGTGGTAGGTGATCCACACTTGTCTCCCTTCAGTTGTATATTCAAGTCTCGCGGCCTTTCCGGACGCGACGGGTTGTCACCCGACCTCCGGGATGTCCTTTTTATGACAATCCAAAAATAATATCAAGAAATCATTTAACCTTAATAATAGTATCCAATGTCAAAATTAATCAATTCCATCCTTTGGACTTATCCAAAACACTTCTATCCAAACTCACAGTCCAAAATTTATAAGTAAGGTAAACACAATGAAGACCCTTTTTTCCATGTAATAACATGTGAATACCTTCATCATGTATTCTTTTAAAACACTATATCACCCTGAATTACCATAAAACCTTATTTATTACATTCATGCTCCCTTATTCCTTATAGAATACTAGATATACTCCTTCTATCCAAAAATTTTGTAAACTCTAACAATGATGGAATATAAAAATCATTAATTAGTTTCAAGGTAGTCAAGAATATTCAATATAATTTATCCAAATCAATCACATATTATTCCAAAGTCACTACCTCGGTATCAGAACTATATTATGGTTTATGTTTTTCTAAACCATATATTTTCCAAAATATTTAACCTGCTATTGAGTCCTATTTCTTGGTTCCACAAAATCTCATTTCCTTAATGAAATAGTACTGCAGTACAATCCTTTTATACTCTATAATTATTAAAACATGTACATCATTAATACAATACTCAAATGACCCAATACATTAATAACAACATAAAAAATGTAATCATTACCCTTCATCTTTGTTAGTATCATAACTTGATTATTATCCAATAGAAGAATTTGGGGTATACTCTAATGATTTGGACATCGTTTCGTGTAGTGTCCCAACTCCTTGTAGCTGAAGCATTGAATATTGAAACCTTTTTCTTATCCTTTCAATCACGTAATTGGTGTACTTTTTCTCCACACATATAACAAACTCCCATTCCCTTCAAGAATTTACCAAGTTAGTTCTTTCCATAGTTATCACATATGGGGAAAATCCTTCTTTCCCCTCATCCCTTTATCCATCTTTCTCTCTTCCATTTATTTCTTCTCTTACTTCCCTTCAAATCAATAGGACTCAGAGAATTCTTTACTTATCTTATTAACAAATGATACTATTTCTTCATATGATGACAATATGTGAGAGGCTATTTCCCTTATAAATGTTGGCCTAATACCATGAAAGATATGATCTTTATTAATCTTTAAATCAGGCGTATTGTTGAAATTTTCATTCCTTCTACTAGGAGCTATTTCAAAAAAATATCATACACTATGTTTTGTTATAAATCGCAATGCATAATTCCAAACTTGTAAAATACCTACCATAAATTGAAAAGATTATGCATATAATCTGTAATCATAAAATGTTTTCTTTGAGAATTGTTTACTTATAAATCCTTCATAATGGACTGTAATTAAAATAAGAATTATCTTAAGCATATCCCCCAGGAGTGTCGTAACCAAGAGTGCAGCAAGGCCCGTTGTTGTATACCAGGATAGCTTGGGTCAAGCACGAAACTCCTTGTTGGAGTTTTCACTCTAAGGTAAATCTATGCCAAAGCCTCCTCAACCTGATCTTATCCAGAAAGAGATGTATTTCTTGTAAAATACACCAAATCTCTATGTTACCAAAAATATAGGAAGTTATTCTATACTAATCCTCAAAGTCTATCTTAGGGTAATGTTCTATAATCAGAGTTTATCTAAATTTATTTCCAAGGTTGTTGATAAACTTCCTATGATACCAACTGTAACGCCCCGACCCCATTTACCTAGATTCGGTCTATTATTTTAATACATTGGCAGTATTACAACGAATCAAGTCCTGAAGGACTGATCAGTTTAGCATTCTTGGAAAATAGATTACATACATGAACGTTACATTACATTATAAAATGGAAAACAATGACAAAATTGTCTCCATTGACCACATTTATATCCCTTATACTATCCCTTTAGGTCATTCATAATATATTTCCTCACATCCTGGGAATAATAAAACATAGAAAGGGGTTAGCTCAGATTCCCAGTAAGGATAACAATATAGAAAAAAAATTTCATAAATAAGCATAAATATTTAAGGCGATGTATTGAACTAAAACAAACACATTTTAAACTTAAACTTCATCATAACCTAGAAAAGATAAATCAAATAATTCCATTTACTTATTCACATGGATATTCTACTAGTCAAATAATCACATGTAATATCAATAGCTAATTTCATAATGATGGAATGCATAATTCCAAACATCATAACCACATAGTCAAGTCCTTGTGAAAAGAATACAAATAAAATTTTCTCAAGGCCTAGTTCCAAGACACTATTTTGTCTCATGAGACCTCCCAATGCATCGAAGAGCTATAACGAGCTCCACTTGTCACTTACTAAGTCCAATGCATACCTCATATGAAAAGGTTTAAACATAACATAATCATTCATATTAAAACTAGCATAAAAAATGTCAATACTTTATCAATAAACCATGAATGGTATAAAAATACCAAATCCATAGTCAAACAAGTCACAAAACCTTTAATACAATGTGGAATATTGTTATCATAATAAATCAACCTCGATCATGAATAATATCTCGTAAAGGATGTTGACATAATTGAAATTGATCATCAAAAATCATTGAGAAAAATATCCCTTTTTCATGAAATCATTTAAAATTCATATAAAGGAAGTCATTTAAAATATAGTTTTTAATAAAAGTGTCTCATACCACTTAGAAACTTTTGAAATTAATTAACATTTTAAAACATTCATGTCAATATAAATAAATCCTTAAAACCATTTTGAAAATATGAACATTAATGAGAAACGTTTAGAAGAATAAATCATTAATACATTTAAAATAATATTTTAGTAAAAAGTACCATAAAATAATCCCTTTGAACACAATTTTATGAAACATGGACATGTATAATAAATATTTCCATGTAGATACTTATGTAAAAACAACCTCGGATAATAAAGAGATTGTGAAATTAACCCTTACCTTGCACTTTCCATTGGTCGAGGGTACGTTTAACCTCCTGTATAATGACCATAGTTTGTTAATAAATTATATGAGAACAATATTCATATTTATTATATTATAAATGATTCATTTATGACTTTATAATACCCATTTAATGATTATTTCTTTGTTAAATTAACATTTTGGGTAATAATTTCTTTCTTTATCGTACGAGTTTTAACTTGTTATTTTTGATCGTATCATTTAGATCATGATTTAAATAATCTCAGAATATAAACAATTATTTATATATCATATATATTTAGAATATAAATATTTATAATAGATATATATATGAAATGGAAGGCACCGTTTATGGATATGGTAGGTCGTACGTACGCTTAAACGATGTTTCCATTTTCATATCGTATTGAACAGAAGTAAGTGAATAAGATATATGTAAGTACACACAAATAGACATATATATATATATATATATCAAGTTGAATTATTATGTCATATATTACATACTTATTAATAATATATATTTTTATAATCATCGCTGAATGGTGAACATGGGGATGAATCTCATCGTGTCATGGAGATGGTAATCCATACGCACGCACGAGTGACAATATCATTATATTGATGGTGAAATTTTATGTAATTGGATGGTATATCATATATAAAGAATCATTAAAATGTTATATTTATTATTTAAATCATTTATACTCATTATTATACCCATCCAAAAAATGAAGTGTTTGAATAACAAACTACACCACGAAGTGGAGACGGTAAGCCTTACGTACACACGTATGGTGACTTTGTCATTTAGAGGATGGATAGAATAACAAATATGGTTGTACCATATTTATAATAACATCAAAGTATTTAGGAGGTACTAGAGTTACTATTTTGGTATAGAAACAACAATGAAAGAGGAAGTGGAAGATGAGAAGAACTTGAAAGAGGGTGGTGAAATTATTAACTCTTTTTGGGTGTTTTCTTTTGAGTTGATCAAAATGGCTTCTTATATTGGCTTTATAAAAAAAGTAAGGAATATATATTGATTTGATGGAATTTGGGAGGATATTTGGTCAGGGGTGGCTGAGCTAAATGGCTTTGGAGGTGTGATTTTTAGAGGAGGGGAAATACACTTTTATACGAGAGGTGAGGGTCACTTTAGGAAAATCTTGAAATATTATTTTATAATAAAGTAATTATCGGTTTAAAATTTCTCAAAAATGATTTATTTCAAGTATAAGGTGTGTATGGGTCTAAAAACACTCAACAAATAGGTTTTAGATATGTTTAGGTCACAATATTAACCTTATCATTTAGATTTAACTCTTAGTAAAATATTTTATCTTTTATTGTGTCTTCTTGTATTCTTACACTATTTGGTTAATAAACATACTCTAAACTTAAAAGAGAACTTAAATTGGTTCATTAATGAAATATATAATATTATTTAATCCCTTTTTCTGAACCTTAGAGTTTTATAATATTATATCAACCAATAATATAGTATTTTTTTTAAAATTAATTTATGTCAATTTTGACATTATTTGGTATTAGTTTTTTTTGAAAGTCATCACAACTTGATTAATTCAAACAAGATACATTTAGTCAAACATAACATGTCATATTCACCTAGAAAATTTTTGGATGTCACAAAAACCTTGAAATTATATTTATTTTAATATTTATAATACCATTTATTTGATTCTTTCATTAATAAGGTAATTATTGCATCATCATTGTGTCTTAATTAAATTAAATTATATAATGTGTAAAAATAATTAATAAAATAATATTATATAGGAAATTATTTCAGCTTTATAATTAATATTTATAGTCTAATTTATATTGTTTTTAACCCTATATTAAAAATGGTTTAGTTATTAAACTTTGAATTTAACACTTTTAACTCTTCTTTAAATAAAATAATAATAAATGTCCTAATCTAATCCAAGTGGACATAAAGGATCATATTTTATTCATAAGGTTTTTTTTGGTCAAAATAAAATTATCCAATATAATTTGTACATGGTTTAGAGAAATTATAATATCATTTTTACCTTTAATTACCCTTTTTACTTTGAACTGTGGTAAATAAAAGTCAAAAGTTACTATTCACCAAAAAAAATATTTTCATCTCATTGAATCACATTTTACATATTGATATCAATTTTGTCTCTCAGATTTTTGAAATTCAAATCACAGAAGTGGTAAAATTAAGTTTTATGCGAATTTGCAAATGCTCCTAGAAAGTGGGTAAAAGAGGTTAAAAAGTTCAATAAAATTTAAAACATCTAATTTTATTATAAAATAACTCCAATGAATTAAATTGAACTTATATAGGTTTTATATATCTATTCTGAATTAAAATAAATTTAAATAAAATAATAATTATTTAAATAAAAAAGTTGTTTTTAAATAATAACGCAATGTTTTTCATTATTCATCAAAAATTTAATGTTTTCCGAAAAATACCAAAAATTCACCCAAAGATAATTTTGATATTATGAATTCAAAAATGAATTCTATTTTTCCATATTCAAAACATAAATGCTTCATTTATTAATTTAAAATTAATTCCCATTGTCAAAACCAAAAAGTGGGTTTTTTAAATGTAAAAACTATCAAAAGAGTGACATGTGTTTATGTCAATTTTAAATGTGAAATTACTTATAATGACCCAAATTGTATTAAATTATAAAAATATAATCTGATTATACTTTAAAACCTTTCAAATTAATAATTTAACAGTGTAAATTATTTCTATTAAAAAAGTTGTTTTCAATTAAAACATAGTATTTTTCACTATTCGTTAAAATATTATAGTTATCAGAAAAGTACCAAAAATTTATCCAAAAAAAAATTTTATGTCCCTATTCTAAAGAAGAATTTAATTTCATTAAATTGAATATATAAAAGTGTTAAATATTGGTTTTAAAAGGGGTTCACCATTAAAAGGTTGTAAAATTGAATTTTTTGAAAAATACGTCTTTTATCTAAAAAAATGAATTTGTTCTTATATTATGTCTAAGAAACACATAATATGGATGTTAAAATATTATAGAGTATATAAGATTCAAAATTTAGTTAATACTATTCATAACCACTTTTTGAATGACTAGTTTGGTAAGTTGTGGTGCGCTCGAACTCGGTGTTGTGTGTAGCGCAAGCTATTGAATTAATTTATTGAGATAACGTAATTTGAAGTCTTGGAGTGTTATATGGTGTGAGAAACAAGAAGATGTAAATGATTCAACAAAGGCACATGTTATCTTCTCCATAGATAAAAAAGGATGATGACAATAGTGGAAGTGGTTGTGGCTATGAGCCCAATGAGAGAGGGAAATGAGAGATTTAAACATGAAACCCTCATTCAGGTTGATATCTCGGATAGTCAAATCTTGGTGATCTATATATAAACATCCCTAGTTGAGGTGAAGATGGTGAATAGTGAGACTTCTTGCAAAAGGATAGGGGCTTACCACAAGAGGAGTGACATGACACATGTTCTGGGAAAGGGTTGGAATGTCAAAAGGAAAATTGATCATGATTCCTTTGACTGATCACTAGCCCTCAAGTGATCCTCCTTGATCTCTAGAATAGGGATTTTCAAGTCAATATCACAAGGTTGGACTCTGGGTTACCATGAGAGTGTATACTTAAGAAAATTCCAGGAATCCAAACCGATGACGAGATTACTTTGGTGACTCCACTTACAGTGGGAATGTAGACTCATAGGGGTGTGTTGGTACACCCAATGATATGATCAAACATGTCTGGTGGAATTAGAGGAGGATTTAGCTTGATGCCATTGTATTGGTTCATGGAAGAGTTGTGGAGGAATGGATGGTAATGGAGGGTCATGATTGGAGCTAGGACGAAGGACACCCAAAGAAATCTTATTCTACATACTATTTTCTCCTGTAGGATGGGGGTAGCCCAGCATAGCGTACTGCCATGTAGGTAGAGGGGTCGTCCACGTACCAAGGTGGTACGCAGACATGGGTATGGACCATCACGTATCAAAGTTGTACTATTTTCTAGAAATGGTCTACATACAGTAATGTTATGCCAAGATATATATCGTTCTCCACGCCATCCTAGGTTCCATCTGCGTATTTATATTGTGTGTGACACAGGGTTCGATCTGCATAGTGATTCACTATGAAGAGAACGATATAGATGGAGGGTCCTAGAGACTGTGGTCCATGGGGAATTCATCTGCGAGTGATTTATGGTTTTTGATTGCACCAATTAAGTTCACAGATCACCAATTACTATTAATTTCCAAAAAAAAATTCATGATGTGTTATACCTAGGGGAAAAATGGACCACGGTTCGCACTTTGTCGATATTTTAAAATTGAAGTTGAAATATTTTCTGTATCTACATTCTTTCTTCCAACATCTAGGGTCTTCTTCATGCTCTCTTCCACTGGAACCTTTTCAGTTTGTCATGTGCTCCTATTATAGATAATTGAGGAAATCATATTTGTGGGAATGTGGCACCAATTGAGGAAGCCCATGAATATATACATCACCCCATGTAATACTCAGTGATTCAGGGTTTGTGGAGGATGCGGTTCATGAGACATGGTTTATAGAACTCACTATTTTGCTTCACCCTTGAGCTACTTAGTTATGTTGGGTGATATGAGGTGGAATTTATCCATTTGTTTCCACAAATCGACATGGTTCCTGAAATCTAGGGCTTTCTAGCCATCACTCCACAGGCTAGTGCCTTGAGGGTTCTCTCATGTACCAATGGTTATCCATTTATGTGCCTCAAGAACCTTTCCTGGTGATGGTATGCAGTAAGCCTAAACCCCTCTTCCAATTTTAATTTCTTCATGTTTTTTCTCAAATTTTCAATCAAATTTGCATCTATTTGACTTTCTGGACTTGTAAAAATGTCTGCTTCCTCATAAAAAGTTCTTGTGGAAGTATTTACTTCCCTTTTCAAAGTTTTTAGGACCCTACAATTTCAACCAAACCACAAAGTCCATATAGATCTCATCCCACTTCCTTGCAAGCACTGGATGTGGATGAACCAAAACCAAAAGTCATTGGTTCTCAGACATGACCTACTAGCATGTATTACAAAAAGAGAAAAAATAATCAATGCTTCATCTCATACTTATCCACCAAAATTGAATTCCCATATTATAGAAAATATTCATTGATCCTGAGTTCACAACCCACTGGCAATTATGGAAATCCACCATAACAGCTATCCTTGCTGAAAACATGACAAAAAAATTATTCTGATAGTATAAAATTACCTTCGAGTGGAACAAACTATTAAAAAATGGTCTACCCACCATAAAGAGAGTCTCTAATGTTATGAAACTATTCATCACGTTGCTGCTCTTTAATAATTATTTCTAGAAGTGAAAAATTCGACTAAAAATTGGCCAAAGTCACTTCATCCATGGATTATCAAAATCTAATCTGCAATTGTGAAAAATGAATCATCATGTTCCGCTCTTCTGATGATTCCTTCATGTCATGAGTCAGATTTTGCCTACTGAAAGCTTCAGTGAAGAAATTCCCTTTCCAAAAGGTATATATTATGTTAAAGTCAAAAATTTTTACGTATTCCACCCAACACCTATGAAGGTGATTCAAATATTTTCATGATAATTTATAACTCTAGATCTTTTCATCGAAATACATAGTAAAACTTGATCTAAAACTGTAGTATCGCTAACAATTAAGCACACGCATCACAACTGTAAGTTTAAGGTCAGGGGTTAGATAATTATTCTCATGTGACCTAATAAGTTTAGATTCATAACCAATGATGTGATCCACCTACATAATAATGTAGCCCGAACCTAAAATCAATGAATTATAGAAGACCACAAAATCCCTATCTGAACTGATGAAAAGTCAAAACTGGTGCAGTAGTCAATATAATTTTCAACTCAAAAAAATAATTCTGACATTTTTCACCTCAATAATACTTTACTCTCCTCTGAGTTAAATAATTCATTAGATAATCCATCTTTGGGAATTCTAGTATAAACTGTTGATAATATCCAGCTAAACCAAGAAGCTTTGAATATAAAAATAATTTCATGGTTGTTCATATTTCATAAAATCATTCTCCATTTCTATATCAACTAAAATACCATGTTCTAAAACTACATGTCTCAATGCCTTTACATTCTCAATCCAAAAAATCACATTTTGAAAGCTTGGAATAAAGTTGGTGATTTCTCAAAAATTCTAGAATTGTTCTCAGATGAAACACATTATTCCCCTCAAACATAGAGTGAACAAGGATGTAGTCCATAAAGACTACCACAATAGTATCCACATAATCATTTAAAATCTTATTAATTAAAGACATAAAAACTACAAGAGGAGTGTTTAGAAAAAATGGAATTACAATTTACTCATAATGACCATACCCGCTCTGAAATTTGATTTAATGAATGTAAAATTATTTTATTATCAATAGATGGTAACCAGAAAAAAGACATTTTCTTAGAACATATTCACCACTTTCAACTAGTCAAACAAACCATCAACATATTGCAACAAATATTTTTTCTCTATTGTTACTCGATTCAATTTTTGATAATCTACACAAAGGAAAAGTGAAACATCAGTTTTCTTAGAAAAAAGAACCAACATCTCTCAAGGTGACACAATCGGGAATATAAATACTTCTACAAGATCATCCAACTGAGTCTTCAATTCTTTCATTTCAGCTGGAGCCATGTGGTAAGAAGGAATAGACACTGGTTGAGAAACATGCACTAAATTGATAGAAAAATATACCTCTTTTACTAATTTCGAACCCAAGAATCCATTTGGGAAAATTTCATTAAAATCAATGAAAAATAGTGTAATATCATCAATCAATGATTATCACTCCATATCAATAACAAACACTGATATTAATTCTTCCAGATTTGGGTAAGAAGTTAATACTCTACTTAACCTTAGGTCACATTCTCTTTTAAAGATACGACACACCCCATCAAGTGTAGTAAAAGAAACCCATCAAAGATAAAAAACAATACATGATTTATTAGAAATGATCCAATCCATACAGAAAATGAGGTCAATTGGTTTCATGTCAAGAAAAAAAAAATCCAAGAAAGCACGATATTTGATAATGAGAAAACACAAGAAGGACTATATAGACCTTTCTCTCTCTTCATTCTGAGAGGCATAGTAATCTCCATTACATAAGAAAAAAGCTTTATAGGATGATTAAGAAGATTAAAAATGTAGTTGATATAAACAAATGAGATGCACCAGTATCAAATAAAGAAGTCACTAATGGAGAATCTATAATGATGGTACATCTCATAGTTTTTGGACACATATCCACTTCATCTAGAAAATCTTCTATTTTGTGAATAAGATTCAGTACCAATTTAAAGGTTGTTAGGAATTCAATGGAATATTTGTAAAGGTAAATGTGAGTCTATTTAAACGTTTTCATAGGGATGTTGTGGCATAGGAGATCATTACATGATGAAAGTACTTGATATATAATAAATGATGGTTTTGGGATCATAAAGATTTGTGGTGTATGGTTTCATTAAATTTTGGAGGTTTGGATTTCAGAAGTAACTTGATTTTAGGGTAAGGAAATCATATTTTTTAGTGCTTACGCCATGGTGTAGTTGGTGTTGAGGGGTTTTTTCTACACCACAAGAAGAGCATTATGTCATAGGAGTTATTTCAACACATATATTCATGGTTGATTGTTTCTCCCCATGAATGTGCCTATATATATGTATAGGTAATATCTATAGTAGTATATATATAGGGGTTCAATCATATCCACATAGAGTTGAAGACCAATTTAAATAAGCTAAGTCTGAGATATTCATAGATTTAATGGAGATATTAGTCATGGATGTAAAAGGTATAAAACAATATTTTATGAATCTCTCTCTCATGGGTAATAGTATATATAATAAGAGATATATAGAAGGTATTTTCATACATGTACTTCATGCCTATATTGGTATTTTTAGTGTAATTTAAATTGAAAAAAATATATTTAAGATAAGTTACATGAGAAGAGATATATAGAAGAGAATTATGTTTATAAATATAAGGAGACGTTGTTGTTCACTTACAAACTTTCTCCTTATGAAGGATAACTAGCTGAGTAGTAGAGAAATATATAACCTTTAAATCAAGAGTATAAGTAGAGGTTCTCTATCAACCATTGTTCTTCATAGTTTGAATTTCCTTTTTTCCTTTTGATTTTCATTGTGCACTGAAAGAATTAGTATGTTGGTTGTAAGAGAAATACTCATAGGGTTTGTTATAAGTGCATGAAATCTTTGTTTTAGTTTAGTAATTTTTCCCTAATTCTATGATTTATAGTTTAATAGTGGATAAAAAATAATCAACTATGAGGGTCTAGTGTCATGGGACATGGTTGAATAATTGGAAGTGGATTCATACATGTTTTAAATTCTCATATGATTATGATATTTTTTTATTATTTAATATTTAATTAATATTATTTTATTATAATATTTCCTAGTCTTTGAGTGAAAGTGATTTTGTTTAGCAGATGAAACTCAATATGGTAGAAGGTAGTGGAGAGATAGAGCCAAAATAACTCCATATTTCACTTCTGAGATTGATTTTAATACATCAAGTTTAGTTATAGAATACCTTGTACAAAAGTATTTTAGGTCTAGGAATTTTTAGTTCGCATTGTCCCAGGAAGAGATAAATACCCCAAGGATTCTTATGACTAATGATCAAAACTATCTTGTGAGTATAGTTGAATATATTATTATTATGAAATATTATCCATGGGTATCTATTTCCCTCACTTAACCCTTTTATTTTTCATCTAACATGTTTACTTTATCAATTCAATTTTCTTAACTAGCTTAGTTTTAGATTTAGTGCTAGAGTCGGATCTATGGGTTTATAGTTTTTCATATTTCTCATGGGTTTGTCCTTACAACATTCATATCCTATATTAATTGTTAGTAGTTATAGTGATTTTTAGTTTCATGTTTTTATAACCAAAACTAATTTGAGACTATAGGAAGAAACAACACATGAAGTCCTGGTCATTTCCCCTAATACTAAAACCACTATAATACCATTTTGATATGATCTGGACCACTAAGATCCCACTTGGTTCGATAGTGGGACTAGTTTTCCACTGTAAGCCCACCTCTAATAGTAAAAGGGATATTGAGTAGCACCAAGAAGTCAAATCACTTTCATTGAATTCCTTAGCCTATACAACTTGCATGCAAACACATGAATCTATAATAATATATAATAATGAAAAACGAAAATATATCCAACTATAAAGTAACATTCATCAAATTCCTTCTAAAATAAAATTAGTATAACAATGTAGGTACGAGAAAAAAGGGAAAATACAAGACCCAATATCCTATGATAAATTCCGACATCAAAAAATGGTAAAAAGTGACTTTATTTCTTTACAATACTAACCCAAGATTCATTAGTAATGATCACACTTGAGAACCACTAAACTCAATCTCCATCAACACCATGTCCACCGAATTCACCACAAAACATTTTTATTTTCTTCATAGAAACAACATGTTTCATAATGAGTCCCATTCAAGGGTATGTATAAATATAACCTATAAGACTCCCCAAAAACACAAAGGATAAATGAAAAAAAATATTAGTTCAAACAATATATAAATATATAAATTATTTAAGGGGATAATTAAACCAAGGTTAAGCAGAATCTCAATCCTCATAACTTATCTATATAAATATTATACATCTAAGATAACCTCAAACACTCAGAATAACACAAGACCAATAACACCCATAACACTTAGCTTTCATACTTCTAAAAAACCTTATTGGAATTATAATGGGGGACCCACACCTCACGAAGGAGTGTAAGTCGGTCAAGGGAGTTTTGAACATAATGCACAACATACACCTCCTTGAGCATAATAGGGGGTCAATAAATGGATTACCAACACTATAAATAAAGGACCAGCACCTTGTATTATGGGGGAGTACTGAATCCATCTGATGTATGGAGGACTCATGCATCGTGGGAATCTGGGAAGTACCAAACCTATTTCCTACTTTTTATGTCTCACCCACACTCTGACTCAAACACTATGAATCTATGGAACTTTGTCTACCTAATACACCTTAAAAAAATTTCCCTAATAATGATTAAATATACAAGATTACATATTATTTATAATAATTCTACCAATAGATGACTCACATCTCTCAATCAAATAATTTGGTAAGAAGTAATGGAAAGAATCGTAGAATACCCAATACATAAAATTTAATCTTATATACAAAAATTATAGGTATTGGAAGTAGTCATTCATGTGTATTTTCAGTCTAGTCCATGTGGTTTAAACCAACATGATGTGTCCTATAAAGGAACATGTTGTGTGGGACCTATGAAATATCTAGTCATGTACTGTCACAGGAACTTGTATCATGTAATTAAAGTATAAATTATATCCTATATGAAACATAGTGTGTTGGTCTAAGTGAGTAATATGATGTAAATTCAGGGAAAATTCAAGGTGTGTCGTATACTATACCTGGAATTTTAGTAGATTCGGACTCCATGTGATATTTTATTCCATACGCAATCATTTGTCCTGAAGGTATACAAAATAAATGACACGATACCTTAGAGTTAAAAGACATGAGATATTTATAACCCCACCTAAAACCAAGAACTATAAAAATATATATAAATAACTTAAGTTTCTATGATTTCATTCTATGTTGTCAAGAATTTTTCCAATATAAAATCATTATTCTTCAATGATTTTCATTTCTCCCATAACTGATTTTTCCATCACCAACCAAACCTCAACCATTGACCAGGCTTGAAACCCCTGAAGGTCACTCTCAAACCTTGATGTATATTTTTTATTTAAATTTATTATCTTCATATATTCAATATTAATTATTACTTCCCTTTATTTAATTCATTCCCAAGACCCAATAGACCCGATTTTCACTTCCATAATCCACCATGATCACGAATAACCATAAATTGATCATCATTATATTGTCTTGGGTTGTTACCGCTTCCAATTAAAATATTTCCACATCACTCACCATCAATAATTCCCAAGGTCAGGTCATATAATATTGAGAATACTAAAAATAAATGTTCACTAAAAAATCAGTATTTATTCTGAAAATAAGAGTAACATGAGACACTAGAAGTGATCATTCACTATTGAAAAAAATTCTTTAATATTTTTATTTATAAAAATGATTAAATAGAACCATCATTATAGTCACCATTGTAAATGGGTTTTTTTACATTGGTTATTTTAAACCAATGTGAAAAAATCCTTTTACATCAGTTATAAAATAACTCATCATATAAAATGGGTAAAAAGTTCAGAATTGGAAGGGATTTTTATATAAATTATTTTATAATTGATATGGAAGACTATTTATGGCATCAGTTATTTAAAATAAAAAATCTAAAACATATTTTTTTCATGTCAATTTTATAATTATAGATGTGAAAAATTACATTTATTTGATTTTTCAAATCATTTATAAAATAACCAATGTTTATGTTTTAAAAAAAATCATGAACCTAACAATAAAATAGTAGTTGACAGAAGTATAAAAAAACAAAACACAACTAGAAAACATAATCACAAATACAGTGTCACAAAAAATTACATATCACATTTTTTAAACCATTTTAACTTTATAATTTTAAATTTAAACTTCAAACAATATATTAAAAATAAATTAAAACCAAATCAAACCTGTGAAATAATCTATCCATGCTCCTTGAATGTGATTTTTCTCTTTTTAAAAATAAGTTATATTGACATAAAAAAGATAAAAATTAAAATTCAAATCATTTAACATGTATTCATAATATAATTATAATAAATATTATAAGAATGGTTATAATAAAATCTAACCTTATGGAATTTTAGATCTTTCCCAATTGAAATTATTTCAAACATAAATTTTAAACATAATTTCCACATTAATTTAATCTTTATTGATGATTACACTTCTGTTTCAAAAAAAAATTAAATCAAAATAAAATTGTAAGTACTTAGAGACAAAATATAGTAATTATAAATTTGAGTTATCATTTTTTAACATATAGTTGATATTTTATTTCCTTTTTCATATTATCTCTTTAAATTAATTCCATGAACTTTTTGAAAATGATATGTAATAAAAAAATAAATTTGTTATGATATATAAGTTTTAAAATAATCAAACTTACATGTTTAACTATAATTTTATAACACATCATCATGTATAGATCATAACTAGTAAGTTTTATTCTTTTTTGGATAAAAAACACAAAATATAATATAAAATAATATATATATATATAATAATTGGAGTGGTTTTTCATTTAAGATATGTAACAATTTAGGAAATATATGTTTCATAGCCTTCAATATAATGAGGAATCCAACATTAAATTACATTATTTTGAATTATATTAAAAAAAATATTTTTATTTATAAATCTTCCAGTTTCTTGGTTATTGGTGAAATAAATTGTGGGTCCAAAACTCTATATATTGATGTCGTATCATACTAAATACAAAGTGTATAAATATATCTAATATAAAACAAACATAATTATTTAATTTTATTAAATTAAAATAATTGAAAGAAATAAGTTAATCATCTTACTTGGAAAATACTTTCATCATATTGATGCATGAAAAATATCCAGTTACATGATCCATGATATCTCACTTTTAAATTATCATTCATATCATGATCAAAAATGTTGTCATCCACTAGTGGCTCATAAAATCCCAACAAAAAAATATGAATATATTAATAATCGGTCAACTCTATAAGAAATAGTATCTGAATTTATTGTGGTTTGTGTTTATTTTTTGTATATTAATTAGGTATTTAACTTTAAACTATTACTATAAAAACTATATATATATATATATATTAAATTTCTCAAACAAATTTAACACCAATATAAAATAAATTTTATAATCTATACATAAATCATTAGTAATTTATCAGAAAAGTCTATATGTCTAAAGTAAAGAATATCTGATATTTTGTCCAACTTTAGTGACCTAAACTATAGAAAATGTTACTCTTACTGATCTATATATAATATCATGTACTAATACCCTAATTTGGTCCATCTCTATTTACAAAGGATATATAGTATCCCAACTATCATATATAATCCCATAAGCAACAATATATTATGGGGGATCATTAAATATTAACTGAGAGTATATGGGAATATTTGGAGGAGAATATATTTAATTTATATTTACAGGTATTGGTGGAGGAGTAGGATATGCAGATAAATTTATAAGAGTGTGATATATGGTATGAAACATTCTTTTTAGAATTTTAAACATTGACTATATTAAATCTCTATTCCTTTATTATATCATCTCACGTATCTCCTAAACTTTATCTTATAAAGATTCTATTTTTCCTTTATATACATCCTCCTTTGAAGAATCTACAAAATAACCAAGCACATTTAAATGATACACCTCATTCATATCCTCATACATGACCTGGGTGTTTGGTATTTCCCAATTTAATAGCTAAAATATCATTATTACACTCATGTATGAAGGTCTACCATGTGCTCTACTCCATAAGGGATTCACATATTGATTATTTAAAAAATTAAATAGTGATTCACAAAAAATAAAGACTTGAAATAACTTAAATAAGACAAATAAATTAAGTAAATCCTTCAATCATCTCATTTATATCCCTTGACTCTTTTATAAAATATGTTTATTTTTTTCTCATTCAGGACCTCTTCAGTTTTTCATGTATTATTTAGGGGGAGGAGGGTCAACCTATATAGAGTATGAAGTCATGTCACTAATTTTTTGAAAAAAAAAATCTATCATTTACTCTTATAATAACTTATACCCCCCATAAGATAAAGTATGATGGTATTTGTTTTTTAGATCAAATATTCTGATGATACCTCCTCGGTTGCTATAAATCAATTACAAAAAATCATTAATATGACCATTATTATGTAAAACAATTCTAAAAGATAACATTTTACTTACCAAAAATGTTTTTTATCTAATTTCAGTAACCCCATTCTATATATATTCATTTGGAAAGGATATGTATCTCATGGCTTTAATTTTTTATTTCCTCCATAATGAAATCTAATGTAAGGATTGATTTAAAAGTAATCTATCTCCTATAATTCAAATAAAAAATTTATTCCGGACTTATTTATTGTCATGAATATCATATTTTATTTGATAATAAGGGAAAAAATAAATTTTAGTTAAAAAATCATGATAAGAAAAATAATAATAAATGATCTAACCAAAATTTTCTCTCATAACTATGATATAGTCTCTTTTTCAACAATTTTCCAATCAAAAAAAATGTTAACTTTTTCTTGCGCATGAATTTCAATAAATGTCTTAAATTTTATATAATTAGACCCCTGGGATTATAAATACCATTAAACTCAATATATATATCTTCTATTCCTAGCTACAGGGAACTAATAATTTTTGTGAATGTGTTCTACCATGTTTACCGACCTTGCAAGCCTTATCTGACCCTAAAGAAGTAGAAGTATCCGATGAAGAAAAATGAGGAGGATATTCAGTACAAGTATGTATATGGTCCTCCCTAAAATATCAATGTGAATAAGATTTTTGATCTCACATTATCTGATAAATCAAATTAACAAAAAATGAGTACAAAAATATAAAAAACCAACTATTACAAATAAATTTAAATTAAAAATGAAAATGACCCAACAAAAAGTAAACATAAAGAAATAGATTTTATTCATATATGTTAAAGTAGTTAACTAAAATTATGGCACCATTAATGAGATTTCAAATGATATAAATATAGGAAAATAGAAATTAACTAAATGATTATACAAATATGACTATTATAAAAAAATTGAATAGATTTTCTCAAATGATACATTAAAAACAAAAAAAATGAAATAAAAACCACTCTTTATCATATTAATTTGCATAGTTAGTAATAATGTGAAAAAAAATACTTATAAATTTATATGAAATCAAATTAAATAGATAAAAGATAAGAAAACTACAAAATTATATATAAATCCCACTATTTCATATAAATTTAAAAAAATAGTTGGAAAATGATATAAAGTAAACTAAACTAAAAACATATTTATGTTATATATCAGTAATTAATAATGTTAAAATAATATTGATAATATTTATGAAACATAAAATGATATAGACTGATTAAAAAAATGTTAAGTAAAAAAATTGTACAAATCCTATAGTTGTATATAAAGTTAAATAATTGGAAAATGATACAAAAGAATAAAATAATCTAAATAAACAATTTATCATATTTTTTAATAAAAATATTTAATTAAAAAATGATAACTAATATATATAACATTTTACAAAAATTTAAAATATGAATAATAAATAAATTAATGTTTCCTATAATATTAGAAAATTAATAAAATCTTGTTTTCCCATATTCATTCCTCATGGTAATTATATGTGGAAAACCCCATGTCTTTGATATGGTTATCAATATTCTCCGATAATCGTTCTATAAAGGCATAGATATCACATAAATCATTATCTTTATGAAGTTTTTCATTGCCAAAATTCTATTTTTTCTATTGCAAAATTACATAACATTGTACATTTGACTGATAAAGAAGATATAAAAAATCGTATGTTTCTATGATAAATGAATCAATTTTTTATTTAAATATAATCATATTAACTAGTTTCATACTAAATTCATCATGTTTGACATTTTTTATCGATAAAACACTATCTTTTAAACACTAGAACTCAAAATTTAATGTAATCAAAATCTCATATTCTTCAATAACTTGATGGTATGCACTTCAAATAGAGATTGGGTTTTTGTATATTTCACTCAAAAAATGAATTGCTTCTATGAACACTAATATAATAATATCCTAAAATAAACTTATGTTTTCCTAAATGTTGATATAAAATATATGTCCACTAGTGTATCAAATGGACCATGTTATCAAATTTAAACTTGGGTCACCTACTAATCACCAAAATATTTATAATGGATCTATTATGAGTTTCACAGTCTCTTTAAACTATATAAAAAAGATTATACTAATTCAATATCCACATATCATTCTTCTTTGAGTAAATTTGTTTTATCAAATTGATATGAAATATTATATATGTTTGAGCATCATCTATGTTATCAAATATAAATAAATGTACCCACTTTATTTATTTTCCTATCATCAATTTAACTTTAAATCATCATATCCCATTTCATCTAAAAAAGACTAATTCATGGTGAGATTCATGTAACCCAATGTGCCCCACTATAGAAAATTGGTTTTTAAAAAACACTACAACCACCTTAAAATATCCTTCTCAAGAATAGAGGATTTTGGTCAATATATATTATTAATATAACCATTCAATATCTCCATATACCTTTCAAAAGGATACATCCTGTATAGATATACATGACTATAAAGATTTATTTGTTGCACCAAAGGAACCATTAAATGTTCGATAATATCAAAAAAATATTTCAAAAATTACATTTCCAGTTGAAAAGTTATATTATCTACATTATTCTCCAAATTTTTCAATAAATCATGATCAATCACTTTGTGAAAAAATAAAATTCAAAAAAAAGACACCTTCATAATGTTCAATCTAACATGTATGAGAAGTATTATACATGATGTAACTGGTAAGAGTTGTTTCATAATGACATAAAAATCATTAGATCTCAATACTATTAACTTCAAATATTTCAATGAAACAAAAAAATAACATTTGAAGAATAACCCTATGATACTTTGATACCATGGTGGAATGTGAAAAAAATAATTTTTCCCTCCTTTAATAATATATTAAAATCCAAAGATAGGTATTTTCATCTTTCATTGGAAGTGGGGGATTACTCCAAACATATTCCAATTGATAGTAAGTCCAATATTTCATTCAATCCATTGTTCGTATTTCCTCTAATATCTATTAACATTCTAATCAAACTATTAAAGATATTCTTCTATATATGCATGAATTTAAAGTTATGTTTTAATTCATGATATCTCCAATATGGAAGATCAACAAATATTAATTGTTTATTCTGTATATTTCTATCATTAATATAGTTTTGTGCCTTTTTTGAATGTGATGTAAATTATTTTCACCCTCTCAAAATACTGATCAACTGATAAAGGTTTTGGAGAAATATCAAATTCTTATAATCTATTAAATTCATTTTTTTAATTTTTGATAATGGTGATCTATATACAAATACCCTTAATGAACCATGTATATTATTTTTCATCCATGTTTTAGTTTATGATACGAAGTCACTTATTCATAAATTAGACAAATTTATGCCCCTTAACCCTATATCTAAATAAGTTTCCATATGATAGGAATTTATGTATAGTGATCATAATATTTACATACAAATGGAAATATTATATCTTATAAGAATCATAAACATTAATATCTTCCTCATATAAAAATTTCAAGTCACTAATTAATGGTGATAAGAAAACATAAATATAATTTCCAAGCCATTTTAGTCTATAAATCATTAAACTCACCCTGATATATTTCATCTTCATTCCAAATTCAGAAGATAATATATAAATTGCCAATAAAATAGGTCATAAATTTTTTTTATTATGATACTAATATGGATTCATTTCAATTGTGAAAAATACAAGTATGATATTTCTAACTTCATTTATGAAGTCATAAAATTATGGATCAATTTTATTATAGGGAGGACAATCCATTTGATAACGTAATTTTCCATCATATATTCAAACATCTAAATTAAATATTAACAATTTTTATTACTTGAATATAAAAATAAACATTTTAAGTGAGGAATTATAAGAAGATAACAAATTTATTTTGTGTGATTCATGGTAACTACTAAATCAACCTTTTATTTTTCCTTTAAATTATATCATGATGTCCAATATTTAAGAAACTTTAACAGACCTTTGTGTTCCTTCGTATATAGCATGTAGTCATTCAGTCATGGATGTATCTTGTAGTACCCCAAAACACATGGGCATAATATTTTCTTTACATTATAATATGAATCAATAATATCGTTTTTATTTAGAAGTATGTATTTCAATAGTTATAACAACTTTGTAACACTATTGTCACTCCATCCATTTTTTAGACATTAAGTTAATCAATCATAACACTGCTAATAAAATTATAAATTTTAGACAGCCTGGATATGATGGGTTTTTAGAATTACCATATTGGTTCCCGATCAATGATGATTTATCATTTTTATCTACTTTAATATCATGAATCATTTATGTAATTTAACAAACATATCATATTGAAAATATTCATCAACAATAGATTTTGAATTCTTCCCAATTTCACCATTTCAAATCCAAGTAATTTAACTCTGATTAAAACAAAAATAAATTAAATAATCATTGATTTCATAACTTTTCAACTTTTTCATATTTAAATATTTCAACTATGGAAGGAAAAACATTTCATTTTTCAGAACATTTTCTTTGTAAAATTCTAAAAAAAAGCGTGAACTCCTTTCTCATATTCATTAATGGTTTACCTTCCTTTAATCAAACTATGAATCATTATTACCTATAATAAATTTAAATTAATAAATATAAGTTACATTATAGTAAAAGTTTAATTAAATTTTTCTTTTATAAATAATAATAAAAGCATAAAATATTTCACAAATGAAAGAAAAAAAATAAATTTTATAATGAAAACAATGAAAAAAAGGATGGTATAAAAGTAAAAATCTTATCAAGAACTTTAAAAGTGTCACCACTAATACAACACAGTTTTTCATTATTTTTATTATATAATTTGGTAACTATATATCAAATTTTTTCATAATATATATGTAAATATAGTAACATAAATGGAAAAAATGATTTCTAATTGCCAATAGTTTTTTTATAGTATTATCATATTTAATGGGAATCTACACACATATTTTAAAATTAAAATATATAATTGATAAATAATTTTCTATATATTATAGAAAATATATTAAAATATAAAATAGGATTGAGAATGTATAATGCACTAAATTCAATAGTTTTATAATGTTTAATAGAGAAAACTTCTACCATATATCAAAAAAAATCCAACAATAGTTTCATGCATAATATTTATTCAAAAATAAAAAATTTAGATCCAATGTTTTACATTGTTCAATATAACAATGTTTCATAGTGATAGTTCCATGGATAATATTGAATTCACATTAAAAAAATTCATTGACAAATTTTCAACCATATAACTTTTGAAACATCCTGAAATAGACTTAAAACGTGATAAAATTATTTGTAAATGATACCATAACATTAAAAAAATAAAAATAAGGAGAGAACCAAATTTCATTGAGTAAAAAATAAAATAGAGGAAACAGAAGAAGACAATAGTGGAATATAATCAAAATGATGAATAGGATGGGGAACAGTGACATCAATGGTAATAGTGATGGCATTGAGGGGTGAGGTCAGTAATGAAAATGGTGATGGAGAAGAAGAAGAATAGAGATTGGGGTCAGAAGTTTTAGAGAAGATATATTAAGGTTCATATTAGGGGAAAATTTAAGAGAGTTTAACTAAAATTAAACATCAGTATCAACTAAATATTATTTTAAAATATTTTCTACATCATTTATTTTATAATCGGTTTATAAAACATATGTAGAAAAAACATTTAAACTGTTATATCATAAATGATGTAACCAATAAAATTTCTATATTGGATATTCTATAACCAATATAAAAACTTTGGTGTGATGATCTTATACGTTAGTTATAATATAATTGACCTAAAAATTCATCATAATAAATACCTTTTTCACAACTGGTGCCATGTGAAATGGTAAAAGAAATAGAAAAATATAAGGGGTTTTGTGGGTGGAAATTATTTTTTGTTCATTGTGTTCTTTGATCGTAAAGAATGACTATGGGTGAAGAACATGGGGGATCTAATTCAATGAATAAAAAATATCATATATTAATTATATTTTTATATAAATAGATTAAGATATATGGAATCAATAATTATTACCACTCAAAGAATTCTCAATAATGAATAAGCAATAAATCATTCTATAAAAATCAACTGAATAGAACCATTAAAATTTATATGGAATGAATAATTTTACATGAGATTTTATAACATAAATATTTTAGAATATCATTAATCATATTCACCTGTGATTTCAAATATTACATCATGAAGAATAGTGATTATTCTCTTAAATAAATAAGTTATAAAACACCTAAAATTACTCTACCAAGAGGCACTAAGACTTATGGTTTGATGATCATGTCTTGATTCACATCCATCATTAACACCACCATAATGAAATCTCCTCAAAATCACAATGAATGGTTAAAATATCCAATATGTTTTGGGTTTGGATTTGATGAATAATATGCATGGTAGGAGAAATAAAAATATATATATAATAAAATATTACGTTAACTCATGTTTTAAATAACAACCTGTTAATCCTTGGTCCTAAGGGTCAGAAGCCTAATCATGAAAATTATACCTCTCTTAGGTAAAACTTCCAATTCTGGACATAATCATGGAATCAAAATTTCCATTTTAGGATTCATCTAATATGATATATTTATTTCATTATATAATTTTCAAATTCATGTATCCTTTTATAGAAAAAATTAACTTCATAATGACCATTATAAATATTATTTAAAATAATCAAATGGATTTATTAAAAAAATAAGTGTTGTCATACACAACTATCAAGAATATTACCTCCATAAACTATAGTATTAAAATATGACCTCATCATTATCATACAAGTATTAATAATAACTACACTTTCAAAAATAACTGGTGTGCACATATCCCTCATAGATTTCATAAACTACTCATTGGTATTTTAACTTATTTGGTGCTCTTTCACTACAATTTTCATTTCTTTTATTATTTTAATAATGTCCTCCAAAAAATATTATTCAGTAGTATTAATAATATTTAAATTGATTTAATAAAAAAATTAAATAGAGGAAATAACAGTTTTTCATAGTTGACTGCAAACACATGATGCAACACCATATGTTTCCTTAGTTCTTTTCACCCGACACCTGAGTAAAATGTTCATTTGGTTCGAATCAGAAATCTTCCTTCTCATAAAGATATTTGAGAACATACTTATAATATAATGAATGAAATATACCACCCTAAAGCTAAATATTTATTAAAAACACTTTTAAGGAAAAAGTGTGAAACCATCTAGTTTAAACGGAGTCATAAAACGTAATAGTAGATCACAAAATTATTAAACACCAACATAAACCCATTATCTATAACCTATATATATAATTTATAGTAAAGATATATTACCTATTTGTTCTAATCATCTTTGATAATAACTTCAAATTGATCATTCAGTTTGTCCCATTCTTGCAAAAACTCCTCCACTGTTATCTTATTATCATTGAAGCCTCTGGTTAGAATTAAATGCTACTTGAAAATCTAGTCTTCCTACTCAATATTTGTGTCCAATTGAATTTAATTCCCATTTATCCATTACATATACTCCTAAGAAGAAAAAATAATCAACAAGTTTTCCTGAATCTCTTTTTCAAAGTATATAAGAAGGTTCTAATATTTATCTGAGTCTTTTGCATCTACTACCCGCTGCAGTCTAGCAAAGATAACAAATAAAGCTACACCTAAATCAACCTCATTTTTTACCATCCCCAACATTCCTTCCTCAGAATTTTTAAATGGTTTCATATTTTCTCCCTCTATGCTCTCAATTCCCCTCTATCCCTATCTGAGCCTTCAACCAATGTTGAACGCTCCGGCACCTCAGCTACACCCATAGGGGTTTTTCAAATCTCCAAATAAATCTACTCGCATGTCTTTCCAGAGGATGATTTCACACTTTTAGACAATGGAAATTCTCTCATCTTAACTTTTGTATCCTTATATGTTGTTTTACCAAATGATCTAGTTACTATTGTCTTTGGGGTGTTTGATTAGTATTTCCGATGTCTTGATTTTTTCTACCCCTTGAAATCTAGAAAATTCCCAATCATGATGTTCCCTTATTTCCCTTTCCTTGAGATAGTCACAACTAATACACCATACTCATAGTCTATTTTTAGCTGAGAATCTCCATCATTGTCACTTAGTTCTCCATGTTCTGAATGTCTAGACCTGACCTGTTTGTGCTTCCATTTTGGAATGACATTTTTTCATCCTTTAGTGTTATGTGCTGTCATATTCAAGCTAGCAGGCTGCACAAAACCATGACCCATGAATTGGGGATGTGTATTAGTATCCTAAAAGACCAGACATAGCATTTCATCACCATTGGTATGTCCATCACATGCTACCTACTTTACTGAAGCTTCACTAATTGAATCCAATTATTCCCCCCTCTCATCATACCCACCATCCTCAAAATCTTGTTCCATATTATCATTAGAAAATTGTCCAAAATGATTTTCCATCTCAATAGTTTCCACTTCTCTTAGAGGACTTGTCACAATTGGAGGCTTCAATTCAAGATTGAGCTCACTGCCATCCTTGGGATCCCTATGCATTGGAAGTTCATCAACAACACATGCTCTTCCTTGAGAGTCACATAAAATTGGAACATTACCCGGACTATAATCTTCCCCTGAATGTCTCACCACCTGCAAATCCAGATTTATCCTATCAAAGATTGTATTAACATTTGGATTAGTGGGAATAACCTTTTCTTATTGCAGCATTACAACATCAACCTAGCTCTCATGACACACTTCCTTACTATTGCTTCAATCAAATCCATCACAAACCCTATCCTTCACATAATCTACTACAGAACCAACACAAGTAGTAGGGAATTCCTTCCTCAGTTCTTGCATCATCATGTTTGGTGGCCTACTTCAACAAACCAAAGCAACATGTCCTAACCGGTTTCACAATAAACAGTAATGAGACCATGACTCAAAATTCACATCCTATATCTGCCATAATTAATTACCATTTATTATCCACAACTAAATTACTAGTGCCTTGGAGACATTAACCTCCACATAGAGGCGAGGATAGACAAGATGACACACTATATCTATTCTACTATTGGATAATAGGTAACGACAAACCAAATTCCCAGGAAGATGAAAAATAGAGGGGTTCTGGAAGGGTAAAAGGAGAGAAGGGAAGCTTACCCATATAGTCGTAGTTGGATTATTTTGTTTCATATGAAATTCAAAATTCCACTGAAGAAGGTAGAATAAGGAATCACTGCATCCTCGAGGATCCCTGGACCACGCAATAACAAGATCTTCCATCGATCCAAAATGAATCACGGCATTCCTTCGATCAAGAAACCCAATAATCATGAGTATTTTTAATCCCTGGGAATTGAAGACAAAGAGATAAAAATGCATCAATCGAAGGTCGGGGATTAGATAATCAAGCCACTAGCGTTAGGGAGAATAGATTCGAGGTATTATTGAACTCTAATGATGACAATGATATTTGAGTTGATCCATGGTATAGATCTGGGACATTCAGGCATATCATTATCGTCGGAAATAAGGGAAGAAAATCTGGAATTGACAAAGGAAGAAAAGGGGGAAGGATATCCTTAGTGTATGAATGATCATGATAAACTTCCCCCTTCAAGAGGGAGGGGGGATAGAGTCTCTATCATGGGGGTTTAGGGAATCTCCATGAGTCACCAATGAGGATGAGAGTTAATCATTTACCTAAATCCACAATGGTATATAATAAATATGACATTATTTTAATAAGAATATTTTGAAATATTAAAGGAATATAAGATTTATTATAATCTTATCATGTGTCTTAACATTAATTTTAATTCCATATTTCTTTTCTCAACTTATGAAAACAAATTTTATTGAGGTATATGACTATAAGAAACTCAATACCAACCATATAAAATAATTTAAAAACATTAGGTTTACATTATTAACAAAATAAACAATTTTAAAATTTAAATAGTGAGATAATATTAAATTATTCATTCTCAAGAAACCATGTTATTTTTTCAATAAAATTATCACCAATATTCTTATAATAAAAACATAATTAAATAAAAGAAAAAATATTTTATTAATAAAAAAAAATATTTTCATTACAATGATAAATATAATTTTTTTATTTAATATTTAAAATCATAAATTAACTACATAAAAAATAAAAAAAATAATTATTTATTACATAATCATTTAAAACTTATTTGTTTTTATTATCATAAAAAACAAAAATCATAACCATTTTAAAGAAATACCATCATTGTAATTCTTGTGATGAATCCATTTTTTATATGATATAATTGGGTTTTTATTCATGTAATTATTTATATTTTTTAACAAATATAGTTCATTGATGTTATAACACTCTTACTACAATTATTTCAATGTTGGTTTGAGTTCAAAAAAGTCATATAACACCCAGAACCTAAGGACATGAATACCAATACTTGAATCAGAGTGTCCCGTAGTCTCAAACATGATCCCCCACTCACCATTAGTTAGAAAATAGTTTTGAGAGAAAAGGTAAACTATTATGGAATGATTATCCCCTACATCATGAACCAAAATGAGTAAACATGCATATGGAACTAAAACTATTTTACGAAAAACCCACTACTGGAAATGAAGGATTTCCCAATGGTTTAGAACCGTTGGGAAAGGCTGCAGAACTGTTGGTATATGTTATACCAACGGATCTTCAACCCCTAGGGAAGTAAGCCGTTGGGAAAATTTTTTCCCAAGGGTTTACAGTGAACCGCTGGGATAGGGTGCTGAAAAATTACCCTATCCCAACGGTTTTCAAGAACCATTGGGAAATCTTTTTCCCAACAGTTTACAACCGTTGGGAAATAGTGCAAACATTTATCATGTTTTTTCCAACGGTTCTATGAACCATTGGGAAAACCCCAATATATTCTCTTTTCCAATGGTTTAGAACCATTGGGAAAAGTGTTTTACCAATGGTTCATAGAACCGTTGGTAAAACAAGGCCTACACATTCTATGACAACGGTTCAAAACCGTTGGCATAGCCTCTGCTGGGAAAATTGCCCACCAGCTCTGCAATTTCCCAGCACAACAGCTCTGCAATTTCCCAGAAGATATCCAATTTTCCCACCAGGTCTCATTTTGTGGTTCCCTCTCATTTTCAATCCAATTATTGTACCTGCAATAAACTAACACATACATATACAATTATTGTACCTGCAATAACCAACTAACAATTACATATAGAGAACAAATTCAAACACATTTAACATATAATGGTGGAACTATACACATCCATAATTAAATTAGAATTCATAACGTAATTATAATTTATATGACAATTATATGTGGAATCCGGAAGTCAATTCATAATTTGATTGGTTTTTTGTATACCATATATTTTTACATGAAATAATTTCCATTTTAAACATAATACATACACCTGGGGAGATACCGGCCACAACACGCCCCGGATGGAGGCGATGTTGACTTGTACACGTCACATATGACCCATGGATCGTTGTGCTAATGTATCGACACAATTCAAATGCGTTTAGTAGGTTTTCCATATGTCAGTTGATGTTTTTCAATTAAAATGACGTACTTTTGAAACAAAAGGCAGACACTTTGAGTGGTGCTAGCCACACCGCTCCTCATATTGAGGAGGCGTTGACACATACACGTCACATAGGACCCATGGATCATTCTCCTAAAGTTTCAATGGAAACCGAATGTGTTTGGTCGGTTTTCCATATGTACTTAAATTGTTGTCCATTTTAAGCAAAAGACAGACACTTTGAGTGGTGGAGGCCACACCGCGCCTCGGATTGAAGCGGGGTTGACTCGTACACATCACATATGACCCATGGATCATTGTGCTAAAGTATCGACACAATCTGAATGCATTTGGTCGGTTTTCCGTATGCCAGTTGATGTTTTTCACTTCAAATGACGTCCTTTTGAAACAAAAGACATACACTTTGAGTGGTGGCGGCCACACTGTGCCTCGGATTGAGGCGGGGTTGACTCTTACACATCACATATGACCCATGGATCATTCTGCTAATGTATCGACACAATCCGAATGCGTTTGGTCAGTTTTCCGTATTCCAGTTGATGTTTTTCAATTAAAATGACGTACTTTTGAAACAAAAGACAGACACTTTGAGTTGTGTCAGCCACACCACGCCTTGGATTGAGGCGGGGTTGACTCGTACATGTCACATATGACCCATGGATCTTTGTGCTAAAGTATCGACACAATCTGAATGTGTTTGTTCATTTTTCTGTATGTACTCAAATTGTTGTCCCGTTTGAAACAGAAGACAGACACTTTGAGTGGTGGTGGCCACACCGCACCTCGGATTGAGGCGGGGTTGACTCGTACACGTCACATATGACCCATGGATCGTTGTGCTAAAGTATCGACACAATCTGAATGTGTTTGGTCGGTTTTCCGTATGCCAGTTGATGTATTTCACTTCAAATGACGTCCTTTTGAAATAGAAGACAGACACTTTGAGTGGTGGCGGCCATACCACGCCTCGTATTGAGGCGGGGTTGACTCGTACACGTCACATATGACCCATGGATCGTTATCTTAAAGTTTCAATGGAAACCGAATGCGTTTGGTTGGTTTTCTGTATGTACTTAAATTGTTGTCCATTTTAAGAAAAAGACAGACACTTTGAGTGGTGGCGGCCACACCGCACCTCGGATTGAGGCGGGGTTGACTCTTATACGTCACATATGACCCATGGATCATTGTGATAAAGTATCGACACAATCCGAATGCGTTTGGTCGGTTTTCCATATGTCAGTTGATGTATTTCACTTCAAATGACGTCCTTTTGAAACAGAAGATAGACACTTTGAGTGGTGGCGGCCACACCACGCCTCGGATTGAGGCGGGGTTGACTCGTACACGTCACATATGACCCATGTATCGTTCTCCTAAAGTTTCAATGGAAACCGAATGTGTTTGGTCGGTTTTCCGTATGTACTTAAATTGTTGTCCATTTTAAGAAAAAGACAGAAACTTTGAGTGGTGCCAGCCACACCGCGCCTCGGATTGAGGCAGGGTTGACTCTTACACATCACATATGACCCATGTATCGTTGTGCTAAATTATCGACAAAATCCGAATGCTTTTGGTCGGTTTTCCGTCTGCCAGTTGATGTATTTCACTTCAAATGACGTCCTTTTGAAACAGAAGACAGACACTTTGAGTGGTGGTAGCCACACCATGCCTCGGATTGAGGCGGGGTTGACTCATACATGTCACATATGACCCATGTATCGTTCTCCTAAAGTTTCAATGGAATACGAATGTGTTTGGTCGGTTTTCCGTATTTACTTAAATTGTTGTCCATTTTAAGAAAAACACAGACACTTTGAGAGGTGGTGGCCACACCACGCCTCGGATTGAGGCGGGGTTGACTCGTACACTTCTCATATGACCCATGGATAGTTTTGCTAAAGTATCGACACAATTCAAATGCGTTTGGTAGGTTTTCCATATGTCAGTTGATGTATTTCACTTCAAATGACGTCCTTTTGAAACAGAAGACAGACACTTTGAGTGGTGGCGGCCACACCACGCCTCGAATTGAGGCGAGGTTGACTCGTACATGTCACATATGACCCATGGATCGTTCTCCTAAAGTTTCAATGGAAACCGATTGTGTTTGGTCGGTTTTTCATATGTACTTAAATTGTTGTCCATTTTAAGCAAAAGACAGACACTTTGAGTGGTGGCAGCCACACCACGCCTTGGATTGAGGCGGTGTTGACTCGTACACATCACATATGACCCATGGATCATTGTTCTAAAGTATCGACACAATCCAAATGCGTTTGGTCAGTTTTCCGTATGCCAGTTAATGTATTTCACTTCAAATGACGTCCTTTTGAAACAGAAGACAGACACTTTGAGTGGTGGCGGCCACACCACGCCTCGGATTGAGGCGGGGTTGACTCGTACACGTCACATATGACCCATGGATCGTTCTCCTAAAGTTTAAATGGAATCCGAATGTGTTTGTTCAGTTTTCTGTATGTACTTAAATTGTTGTCCATTTTAAGCAAAATACAGACACTTTGAGTGGTGGCGGCCACACCGCACCTCGGATTGAGACGGGGTTGACTCATACACGTCACATATGACTCATGGATCGTTGTGATAAAGTATCGACACAATCCGAATGCGTTTGGTCGGTTTTCCGTATGCCAGTTGATGTATTTCACTTCAAATGACGTCCTTTTGAAACAGAAGATAGACACTTTGAGTGGTGGTGGCCACACCACGCCTCGGATTGAGGCAGGGTTGACTCGTACACGTCACATATGACTCATGGATCGTTCCCCTAAAGTTTCAATGGAAACCAAATGCGTTTTGTCGGTTTTCCGTATGTACTTAAATTGTTGTCCATTTTAAGTCAAAGACATACACTTTGAGTGGTGTCGGCCACACCGCACCTCGAATTGAGGCGGGGTTGACTCGTACAGGTCACATATGACCCATGGATCGTTGTGCTAAAGTATCGACACAATCCGAATGCGTTTGGTCGGTTTTCCGTATGCTAGTTGATGTATTTCACTTCAAATGACGTCCTTTTGAAATAGAAGACAGACACTTTGAGTGGTGGCAGCCACACCGCGCCTCATATTGAGGCGGGGTTGACTCGTACACGTCACATATGACCCATGGATCGTTCTCCTAAAGTATAAATGGAATCCAAATGCGTTTGGTCGGTTTTCTGTATGTACTTAAATTTTTGTCCATTTTAATCAAAAGACACACACTTTGAGTCGTGGAGGCCACACCGCGCCTCGGATTGAGGCGGGGATGACTCGTACACGTCACATATGACCCATGGATCATTGTGATAAAGTATCGACACAATACGAATGTGTTTGGTCAGTTTTCCGTATGCCAGTTGATGTATTTCACTTCAAATGACGTCCTTTTAAAACAGAAGACATACACTTTGAGTGGTGGCGGCCACACCATGCCTCTTATTGAGGCGGGGTTGACTCGTACACGTCACATATGACCTATTGATCGTTCTCCTAAAGTTTCAATGGAATCCGAATGTGTTTGGTCAGTTTTCCGTATGTACTTAAATTGTTGTCCATTTTAAGCCAAAGACAGACACTTTGAGTGGTGGCAGCCACACCGCGCCTCGGATTGAGGTGGGGTTGACTCGTACACGTCATATATGACTCATGGATCGTTGTGATAAAGTATCGACACAATCTGAATGCGTTTGGTCGGTTTTCCGTATGCCAGTTGATGTATTTCACTTCAAATGACATCCTTTTGAAACAGAAGATAGACACTTTGAGTGTTGGCGGCCACACCGCACCTCGGATTGAGGTAGGGTTGACTCGTACACGTCACATATGACCCATGGATTGTTCTCCTAAAGTTTCAACGGAAACCGAATGCGTTTGGTCAGTTTTCCGTATGTACTTAAATTGTTGTCCATTTTAAGCCAAAGACAGACACTTTGAGTGGTGGCGGCCACACTGCGCCTCGGATTGAGGCAGGGTTGACTCGTACACGTCACATATGACCCATGGATTGTTGTACTAAAGTATCGACACAATTCGAATGCGTTTGGTCAGTTTTCCGTATTCCAGTTAATGTATTTCACTTCAAATGACGACCTTTTGAAACAGAAGACAGACACATTGAGTGGTGGCGGGCACACCGCGCCTCGGATTGAGGCGGGATTGACTCGTACACATCACATATGACCCATGGATCGTTATCCTAAATTTTCAATAGAATCCGAATACGTTTGGTCAGTTTTCCATATGTACTTAAATTGTTGACCATTTTAAGCAAAAGACAGACACTTTGGGTGGTGGCGGCCACACCGCGCCTCGGATTGAGGCGGGGTTGACTCGTACACGTCACATATGACCCATGGATCATTGTTTTAAAGTATCGACACAATCCGAATGCATTTGGTCTATTTTCCGTATGTTAGTTGATGTATTTCACTTCAAATGACGTCCTTTTGAAATAGAAGACAGACACTTTGAGTGGTGGCGGCCACACTGCGCCTCGGATTGAGGCGGGTTTGACTCGTACACGTCACATATGACCCAAGGATCATTCTCCTAAATTTTCAATGGAATTCGAATGTGTTTGGTCGGTTTTCCGTATGTACTTAAATTGTTGTCCATTTTAAGCCAAAGACAGACACTTTGGGGTCCAAGGAAGAGGGTGGGGGGCTGTCCGGGGGCTGTCTGGGGGGCTGTCCATGGGGTTGTCCGGGGGGTTGTCTGGGGTCCAGGGAGGAGGGGGGGCTGTGCGGGGGGGCTGTTCGGGGGGTTGTCCGGGGTCCAAGGAGGAGGGGGGCTGTCTGGGTGGTTGTCCGGGGGCTGTCTGGGGGTTGTTCGGGGGGCTGTCTGGGGTCCATGCAGGAGGGTGGGGGGGCTGTCTGGGGGCTGTTCGAGGGGCTGTCTGGGGGATGTTCGGGGGGCTGTCTGGGGCTGTTCGGGGGGTTGTCCGGGGTCCAGGGTGGAGGGTGGGGGGATGTCCGGGGGGCTGTCTTGGGGGCTGTCCGGTGGGGATGTCCGGGGTCCAGGGAGGAGGGTGGGGGTTGTCCAGGGTCCAGGAAGAAGGGGGGTTCCCAAACACACAACCACTAAAAGACAACAACATCCATAAAAACAGATAATATATAAAAATAACTCAACTACAATACTATACTACGAGTCTAGATAAAACCAACAACTATAATAGATTATATATCAAATCTCAGTAATATCTATCAAAAATGTAATGGATCAACTTGTCTCACATCACCATCACCATCATCATCATCATCATCATCACCCTCATCCTCATCCCCATCATCGTCCTTGCCCCCGCCCTCCTCCTCGTCCTCTCCCTCCTCCTCACCCTCGTCACCTGCCTCACCCTCCTCCTATCCCTCCTCTTTTGCGTCAGACTCCTCGCCATCAACATTGTAAAGTTGTACATTGTCCTGAACACCAATAGAACTGCCACCAGGTGCACCTTATATAGAACGTATCGACGACATATACTCATCAAAAGCTGGGTTGGCCTCTGCTGGAAGTGTAGGATATAGAACCTCAATAAATTTCATAAACGCACTGTTTTACCTAGCAGACTGTTCTGCCGTCTCTGTGGCCCTTTTCTCAGCCTGTTCTGCATGTGCCCTAACTTGCAGCAGCTCGGTGGAACTACAGCTCGTACCTGAGGAGGGCCAATACCTCGTCGGGGCTATCATAGGTCTACAGCGTACTCTTCCAGAATGCTTCTCTCCCAACACCTGATGTAAGTGATCTATTGGCCCAAAATTGTCTGATTCTTGGTCATCGAGGGCCTCTAAAGCATCCTGTTACAAATATAAATATATCATTAAGTTACAAAGTAGATATTAAAAAATAAATTCAACATATTAAAACTTACAATCTGCTGCTGAGTCGCTTCGTTGACGGCACTTCCATCCTTTTTTCGTCTACTCGAGCAAAACAGTTTTGCTCAAGGCACGCGTCCTTCAATATTTTGTATTTTCCTCTACAATGATATTGAAAACTAAAGTTATATGAAAACTTTAGAAAACTATTAAATAATTGAAGAAACAAAATAAAGTGTAAGCCATAAAGAAAACTTATAAACAATTGTTATACCTGCTTCCTCTCATGATCAGGCATCGTAGTGCGTCCTAGTGTGTGGATGTATTTTTTTGCATCAATGTTCTTTTTATTTTTTCCAGATGATTCCTAAATAAAATTCGAAAACGCAACAGATAGTATTAATGAAAAACATGAAAGTTATTATTTAAATAACTCAAATGTTATTAATACCTTAAACAGGGTACTCATCCAATGATTAATCATCTGATGATACTGCTCTATAGGACAATCATCCACAACTGGTACCGCCTCTAACTTAGTTCCAACTCTAGCACGCCATCCCATATATAACTCATTCTTGTAGGCTCTCCAAAGCTCGCCTAAATCCTTTAGACGTTCTGATCGTGCACCCTCACCATCGGGAAAATTAAATCAAAGCTGAAAACAAAATATTAATTCATATAAATATAAAAATAATTCATGGCATTAAATAGAACAGATTTTTTTACCCATATCTCTGCCCAAGCACTATCCTTGACCTCATGGAACAAATGTCTCCACGATAGCGGGCTGACGGGAATGATATCGGAGTATTTGGCAAGGGTCACCAAAAAACTCTGACATTGCTGCCCTATTTTCTCAACCATTTGGTTTTCTTCATTATAATCCACCATAACCTATGTGCGGTGGTTCCACACCGAACGCATGCGTGTATGCCCCCGCCCACGCCTCCTGTCAGTAGATGTATCTTTCATGAAATAAAAACAAATATTTTATCAGAACATGTTATAATGAAAATAAATATTTCTATAAAAATTTGTTAGGGTTATATAAATATACTTGTGCCGGTCTGATCTCAGAGTGCCGCTGGATCCACAAAAACTGATGGAACACCCTGTGGTGGAACAGGAGTCGAAGACGATAGAATATAGAAGCTTGGATAGACAGAAGTAGAAGGAAAAGAAGATGGGACAGCTATCTGACCGGATGCTGACTGAGGAGTGGGAATCATCATGGGATGTGAAAATGATGGGCCAGAAGATGCAGAAGGTATAGAAAACATGGGAGGCCTAAATATGTCGTGTGTCTCTAACGACACACTGGGATCAGAATGTGGGAAGGATGACATGTCAGTGGGAGGGGTAGGGTCTAGTCGGGTACGCGCAGCTGCTCGTCCACCTCTGGTACAAACCCTCCTCGTACCACCGGCCTGAGTACTAGGACCAGTACTAGGCTCCTCGTCGAATAACTGTCGACGTATAGGTGGATCCTACAAAAATGTTTACAAAAAATTAATCACATGACATTATGTATTCTTTAAATATATCAATTTGAAATAAAGTACTCACTGTAGACACTAATGGTGGAACACCCATCTCCGTCATTCGATGATTGTTCTCCATCATTTTTTTCCTTTGTCTCTCTTCAATTGGCTTCATTTCCTGCTTTTGAAAACAAATATGTAATTAATTAGAAAAATAAAACTAATGTGTAACCCAAAAAATGCAATTCAAATAAAATTGCAACCAATAAACATTGAAAATTCACATAATGGTCAATTAAGCTATCAATTGTTTTAGAAGAGCATGAATGGATTTAATAAATCATACAAGTTGTAATGTTCACCAAGTTAGAAATATTTTTTGACTATGTTTGAATACAGTTCAATTACATATTAGAAAATGCAATTCAAATAAAATTGTAACCAATAAACATTGAAAATTCACATAACGGTCAAGTCAGCTATCAATTGTTTTAGAAGATCTTGAATGGATTTAATAAATCATACAAGTTGTAATGTTCACCAAGTTAGAAATATGCTTGAATATGTTTGAATACAGTTCAATTACAAATTAGAAAATGCAATTCAAATAAAACTGCAACCAATAAACATTGAAAATTCACATAACGGTCAAGTCAGCTAAAACATATTTGTGATCAATACTAAATAAATTTGAATATTACCAACCTTAACAACCCAACTCGAGGTAAACCAAAAGAATTGAGAACTTGGATGAATGATTCTATATATTTTCAACCACAACTTTAGGTTCACAATCAACTCTGACAATTGAGCTATTTGATTCATCAAAAGAAATAAATGGATTGGTTCCAATGGCACTAGGGACAATGTCAATTCCATCATCACCATCATCAAAAATATGTCTTGGAATTACTTCAACTATGACACCAAATTCAGGTCAAAGTTGGTATTTGATATAAAAAACTTGTTTATCCATTGATTCCAACACATATGGTTCTTCGGTAGCAAGAGTGCGAGTCATATTAATTACTCGAAATCCACAATCATCAATAAATGTGCCATGTCTCGTCATCAAATCAAACCAATGGCATTTCATCATTGTGACTCGTCCATGAGAGTAATAATCCAATATTATTATTTTCTCAACAACTCCATAATAACCCACATTTTCAAATTGCGATCTACTATCTGATGCACTGGCATAAAAATCTGTTGTGGTAGTAACCATAACACCATCATGTTGTGTTCTTGTGTTTTTTTCTCGTTCAGTGACAATAAATTTGTACCCATTGATAAAAATTGATTTACAGTCACGAACCACGGTATTAGGACCAAAATCCAAAGATCTTATTTCCTCAGAGATAGAGTCAGCAGACAAACTCAATACCTTCAATATAAATGACTATTAAAGTTAATTAAATATTGATATAATTATTTTAAACATTAATTTTTTTATACTTTCAATTTTAACCAAGAAGAAAACTCTTTTCTATGAAAAGTCTCTCTCCTTCTCAAAGATAAAGAATAATTCTTCCTATTTATCATTATTTTATGTTCCCTGTAGATAAAAAATATTAATAGTTTAACAGATATATATTTAAGATATACATAATCAATTTAGTTACCTAATATAGTCATCGAACAAATCACAGTTGATCAAAACTGTTCGATGTGCCATCTCCCGCTCTTCATGGCTTAAAGTCTTCAATGTATATGATCCAGGAATTCATCCTGTTTGAGGAAGTGATGGAACACTAGGTTCAATTTGCTCATACTGTTCTTCTTCATTTCTCATTGGTCTGTTCAATCTTGTAGTAAGATCAGACAAATACATCGAGTAGAAATACATACATTCTTGATCCAAGTAACCGTTCACGATAGAACCTTCGGGATGATTTCTGTTTCAGACATAAGACTTTAATGTGAACATATTTCTTTCAGTTGGATACATCAAACGAAAAGAAACAGGTCCTCTGAGAAGTATTTTAGTGGGAATATGGATAGTCAGATGAAGCATGCATGTGAAAAATGATGGAGGAAATATTTTCTCCAACTCACACAAAATTAATGGGGCATCTGTCAACATTTTTTTCAAGAAAGACTTGGACAACTTTTTAGCACGAAGATATCTAAAAAAATGGCACAACTGAATAACAACCACCCTTACATTATTGGACAAAAGATGATGGATTGCTATTGGAAGCAACTCATGCAGTAGAATGTGATAATCATGAGTCTTCAAAGATTTTAGCATCAACTCTCTTCTGTTGACCCATTTAGATATGTTGCTTGAATAGCCATCAGGAACTCTAATAGTCTCTAATACTACCAATAATTGTTTTTTTCTGCAGGTGTCATTACATAATAAGCACATGGAAGTTTCCATTTATTTTCACTGATACGTACAGGATGTAATTCTGGTCTGATTCCCCAATCCACCAAGTCACGCCGAGATCGTAAATCATCTTTTGTCTTCCCCTTGACATTTAGAAGAACCAAAAGCAACATTTCGCATATATTCTTTTCAATATGCATTATGTCTAAGAAATGACGTAAAAAATTGGTTGACCAATAAGGAAAATCAAAAAAGATACTCTTCTTCCTCCAATTGTAACAGGTTTCAGTGGAAACATTATTTCTCTTTCTATATTTCATTTGACCCTTCCCGAATGAAAAACTGAAATCTTTCAATTCATTAATCATGTCAGTTCCAGACATACGCTGAGGTGGATCATCAGTATCTATGGTATTATCAAATCTTCGACGATTCATTCTATATGGATGATCCTTTGGGAAGAATCATCGATGTCCCATAAAACTAAAACTGCAGCGATGTTTCAGTATTCTAGATCATGTATTCTTCATACAAATTGGACATGACAGTTTTCCCTTCGTGCTCCATCCAGACATCATTGCATAAGCCGAAAAATTATTGACCGTCCACATAAGTGCAGTACGCATCTGAAATATGTCTTTCGAACATGCATCGTATGTGCGCACACCCACATCCCAAAGAAGTTTAAACTCTTTTATTAAAGGTTGCATGTATACATCAATATAAATGTCGGGATCAGAAGGACTAGATATGAGTATACTCATGAAAGTGAATGGTTTTTTCATAAACAACCATGGGGGAAGATTATAAATGTGTATAAAAACTGGCCATGTGATATGTGAAGTAAGCATCTGCCCAAACGGATTAAAATCGTCGCATTAAAGACCCATCCTCACATTACGCACGTCAGCTGCAAAATCAGGATGTTGAGCATCAAATATCTTCCATGCAAATCTATCTGCAGGATGAACCAACTCATCATTAGTCTTCTTTCTCTCGGTATCATGCCATCTCATTTTTATTGATATGTCATCAGACATAAAAATATTCTGAAGTCTGGGGATCAATGGAAAGTGCCACATTACTTTTTGTGGAATGCGGTATGGTGTTCCATCAGATTTTGTCTTCCAGCGGGATGTGCCACATTTTATATAATCATTTAGTTCAGCGGTTTCCTCCCAGAATAAACTGAAATCTTTCGGGCAAGCATGAATTTTGTTTCTTGAAAATCCAAGTTCATCAACTAACTTCCATACTATATAGTGGTTTGAGGGAATATCTGCATCATCTGGAAGTAAATCCTTCAAGAGGGTAAGAATGTAATCGATTGTTGTATTAGGAATTCCATACATAGTTTTCCCATGAAACAATCAGATTAAAAATTCCAGCTTTTTCATTTTATCGCATTGTCGATATACTGGAGTCGTGGCAGCATCATTCAATTTTTTCACCCTATCGATATCATCATTTTCACTAGATGCATCAGTTGTCCTCATATCGATGTCTTCTTGAGTCGAAATCCTTTCTTTTTCATGATGACGAATAAACGGAAACCGATCATCTAACAAATTCTCCATTCTAGTCCTTTCATTTTGATCATCACCAATTTAAGATTTCATTTTGTCCACATTGTGATACCACACAAGTAGTTTGCTTGAAAACCATTTTTGGTTATGTGGTAGCAGACTTCTTCACGGCTTAACCAAGGTCTACCAACACAATTGGAACATGGGCAGTGTATGCGACCACTATCTGAAGCATTGTGAAATGAAAAATCTATAAAGCTCTCCAAATTGTTTTGACAATCGCTTGAGATCCGATCGGTTTCATACATCCAACTTCTGTCCATTCTGTAAAAATAATTTATATAAGTCATTTTGTCATAAACAATTCAATAGGATTGAACTTTAATAGAAAATATATTTCGAAATCCATTTTAAATAATAAAATCCCTTTGATCATTTTTAACAAATATTTGGAGTATTCTCAAGGCACCCCCATTTGGAAAAGTCACATTAAATGCCCAATTTCCACGCCAAACCATTGAAAACAATTAACATTAGACAATCATCGACCAAAAATAACTTAACTGGAAATTAAAAAATAGAACCCAAATGTGATATAGAATTTAATGTTAAGTTAGGGGAAATGAGATTAAATAGAGACAACAACATCATAAATGGTTCCAACATCATAACTTTTGATTAAAACCACCCATAATAGGAATGAGAATTCCTCATACACCTAATCCCTAATAAAACAAACCAAATCTCCAATTAAAACATTGAATTTAGGGTCTCCACCCCACTTGGACAGCCCTACCCCCACCCCACTTGGAGAACCCAGCACCCCCCACCCCACGTGGATAGCCCTACCCCCCCCCCCCCCCACTTGGAAAACCCACCCCCCCCCCACCATACCTGGACACCCCTACCCCCCACAACCCACTTGGATAACCCATCCACCCCCCCCCCCCCGCATCCCACCTGGACAGCCCTACCGTCACCCCACTTGGACAACCCATCCCCCCCACCCTACCTAGACAGCCCCTCCCCCACCCCAACCGCACACCCTCCCCACCCCACTTGGACAACCATGCCTGGACACCCTCCCCCACCCAACCTCCACACCCTCCCCCACCCCAAACAGCCCTACCCCTACCTCATTTGGACAACCCAGCCCCCTCCCCCACCCTACCTAGAAAGCCCCCTCCCCCACCCTACCTAGACAGCCCCTCCCCCACCCCAAACAGCCCTACCCCCACCCCATTTGGACAACCCAACCCCCTCCCCCACCCTACCTAGACAGCCCCCTCCCCCACCCTAAATAGATAGACCCCTCCCCCACCCTACCTAGACAGCCCCTCCCCCACCCCAAACAGCCCTACCCCCACCCAATTTGGACCACCCATCCCCCTCCCCCACCCTACCTAGACAGCCCCCTCCCCCACCCTAACTAGACAGCCCCTCCCCCACCCCAAGCAGTCCTACCCCCACCCCATTTGGACAACCTAGCCCCCTCCCCCACCCTACCTAGACAGCCCCCTCCCCCACCCCACTTGGAGAGCCCTCGACATCCTCCCCACTTGGACAGCTCTACCCCCACCCCACTTGGACAGCTCTACCCCCACCCACTTGGACAACCCAGCCCCCCCCCCCCCACCCCACTTGGAAAACCCAGCCCCCCACCCCCCCCCCCCCACCCCACCTGGACAACCCTAACTGTATTTATGTCTAACCAACAAAATCAAGTCAATATACCTTAAATTTAAAATAAATCAAAGATAAAATAACTCGAGATCATATTGACCTCTTCAATATCAACCAAAATTATTCAATACAGATAAATCACAAAAAAACCACAACCTAAAATGATATATTGATTGTGTTCATAAGGGAATCATAATACACAATACATTGTAGAAAAATGGAACGAAAAAATCTAAAATAAATGAAGGAACACCTCTCAATTTAGAATGGAAGAACAAAAATTTCTTGAATCAAAGATAGATGTCCCGTTGGAAATTAGAGTTAGCACCCTCTAGAGCAGGTTGTGAAGTAGGGTTCCAACTATAACCAAAAATTATATATGCCTTATTTTCATAAGGGGATCATAATACAAAATAAATTACACTAAAATAGAATGACAAAATCTAAAATAAATTAACACACACGAACTAATTTAAACAGGAAGAACAAATCTAAAATCAATGAACTCACACATACCTATTTAAACAGGAAGAAAAAATCATTGAAAACCAGACCTATTGTGTTGGGAATTATCGTTTGTGTCGAGATTTAGAGGCAAACCTTGCAGATGAATAAGGTTTTGGGAAAAAATTCCGAGATGGTGCGTCCAGGTCACAGTTAGGGAAAAATTTTCGAGATGTCTGGAGTTGCAGATCGATGGTATTTGTGGATTTTCTTTCCCAACGGTTTTAAAAAACTGTTGGGAAAGTTATGTTATCCCAACAGTTTCAAAAAACCGTTGGGAATAACCTCTTAATTCCATATATACCAACGGTTATGATAAAACTGTTGGTATATGGGTCTTCATCATTCCCAACGGTTCCACTAAACCGTTGGGAAAACTCTTTTTTACCCATTTTTTCCAACGGTTTTATCAAACCGTTGTAAAAACACAATTTTTACATATCTTTACCAATGGTTTCCAAAAACCGTTGGTAAAGCTTACCTATACCAATGTTCTTTGAACCGTTGGAATACTAGCGTTGGGAAAAACATGATTTCCAGTAGTGACCTTGAAATTCATAGCTAAAACAAATTATTATTTACAATATCCAACAACAAGGTAAAAAATAACATGTTGATACTAGGTAAATAAAATTAAATCAAGTTAATTCCCTTGAAATATCCTTACATGTCTCTAAATTGGATCGAATGATCCCCAGTTTTTAATTATGGGACCATTTCATTCAATGCATCATGACCAATAATATTTGCATGTCCATCAACGTGCACATACTGGGGTGAGTATGAAATTTTTAGAATTTATTGAATGAATCTAATAAATATCCATACATGAGAAAACCCAATAAGCATAATGCTAATAAAAAATTAAAAATTAAAAATCCTTTAATACAAAACATTAACTTAACAAAAAAATAAAAAAATATTATTACCATTTATTTCAAAAACTTTTTTTTTAACTACCTACATTACTTAAATTCAATGAAAACTTCATATTTCTAAAATTTCATTGGAAACTCTCTATTTTTCAAAAAAAAACATTGAAAACTCACCATACTAAAGAAATACTTCTATACTAATTTATACTATATCTCAATAAAATCAAGTCAATTAATCACAGTCTATTTCTCCTATGTATTAACCAATTCATCATCCATTAACATTTCAAAACTCCAAACCATCTACATTACTATGATAATGTGCGGTGTCTCATCTTTCAACCCCATTCCTTCTAATAATTTCTCACCTTAATACTCATTTTCTATGTATCAGTTTTAAAATGGTATAATCTTAAATACATTCAAAGAAGGCCTCACCAAAAAAACCCTTTTTATGCGTGCACACACAAATTCAAAAATACTATGAGAGAATATCTAATAAAATACATTTAAATCATTTGAAAAAAATAAACCCTTCCCAATGGTAATTTATACAAGTATTGTATCAAAAAAATATAATTTTAAAAAAAAAATTGCAAAAATATGTCAATCAAAACAATTCATGAAAGTAATAAATAAACAAAACATAAATAAATTTTCTAATAAAATAAAAATTATTGAAGTTTACAAAAAATATTATCTCTCTTAAATCCTATATAAATTCTCAAATTGGTGATCCTTTCAAAGAAAACCATTGATTCCTATAGTCAAAAAAATCATAAATCTTAATTCATGAACAATAAACTATAACCCTCTATTTAGAGATGTATGATATGGTCATTATACATTTATAATGGATTTTACTATTTGGGAATGGCCTTTTGATTCTCCCTATACAATATTACATGTCCTATAATGAGCTATATATCCCATGTGAAACGTTTCACTACACCATGTAACTCTTCATTATTGAATTGTTAAAGGAGAATATTGTGAGTGAAAAAAATAGAGAGTGGAACAACACCATGATGATTTACCATAAAAAACATTTAATGTTAAATTTATGAGAAAATAAAAAATAATGGTTTATGGAATATTTATATCAATGAATACTTTAAATAATTTAAATAAAATATTTTACATAACTAAATGCTTTGACATATCTCCCAAACATTGATCACCTTATGTTTATCTCATCATCCACATTTCCACTATCACTATAAGAGAATATTGGGAAATAATAGAGAGAAAAATGTGTTAACACTTCCCTATATATATAGATAAATCCATAAAATTTTTCCATAATTATAACATAATTCTCCATTTAATCACTATGAAAAACTTTTAATTGGAGGAGTGAGAACTCATATTTTATCGATAATATCTCTTCTCACTCATAAATTTTACCATATTAATAACTAAATTAATTCCCTTATATTATCACTTTATCATAACCCATGGAAAATTTCTATTTCAACCACAATAAATTCATAAATGAATTATTAAAATACCATTACACATAATTAAATTCACCCAATCAATCCTTGATGATTCTCTAATTACTCTAAATTGACTATCATAAATTCCATAATGTATGTCATTATAATTTATCCAATAAAGTCTATTGATTATTGTTAAAGATAATATACCCTAAATTAATCACCATGAATTCGTTCATTGAGTCATGTTAATAAAAAAATCATCATCAATCCCGTGATAATAAAAAGGGATATACCATAAATAAATATTAAAATTTTATCACATTGTTGTGTTAAATACAGTACAATCAAGAAATAGAATTCATAATCATTATCATCAAATAAACTTAAAAACATCAGTGTTACAAATCTCCCCACTATATAACTTTTCTTCCCTAAAATTTAATTGGGTAACTTAACCATTGAAAAGATCTAGCCACACTTTTCATATTTGAGCTTCTCTATTCCAAGTCTATTCTTGAATGTTTAAAAGTTTATATAAAAGCTTTACCAAATTTAAATTTAAGAGACATTAGTTTCTAGATTAACTATTTCCATGTTCAAAACATAATTATCAAGAGAAAAATATCTTTAATTTGAAAATAAGGAAAACATTAGGAATTATAAGATAATGTTTTGATAATGAAAATATATGAGAAACTTCACTAATCCATTATACAATATCAAAAAAACCCACATATTTTGGAATTAATTTCCTTCTCTTTCAAAACATCTTATGTCCTAACTTCATATACACTTTCCAAAACACACAATCACTAACGTTAAAGTTCAAGGGTATCGACGATGATCAGTGTAATCCTTTTACTAACTATAAGAAAAAATTATATTTTTTTTAATAAATTTAACTTATTTGTTATATTTTTCTCTAAAATATATCACACCATAGTATTTTCACCAATCTTGATCCAATATAATGGTTGTAGATCCCAAATGGATCATGAAGGGACACTGAGAGGAGGGTGAATTAGTGTACCCAACTTTTAACTGAATTTACTTTCTTTTAAATTATCCCCTCTTACTCTCAAACCTATTCCCTAGTTAAGATAAATGGATATATTGGTTTCTATTAAAAATTATATACACATGAAATATAGATAATAAAACATACCATAGCTCACTATGATTTTTAAAAGGTTTGGTACTAAGGCCTAATACTTTTTGTGATCAACCTATAGTTATTTCATGGATTCTCTTATCATTATAAATATCAATGATTAAAAATTACTATACCAAGTGCATAATGATTTTATAGGAATATATTGATCTTATTGAGTGAGAGGTGTTATTTATACTGGTACCACCAGTCTTTAATGGTTTTGTTTATATTGGCCCCACCATTTCTTAAAAGATATTCAATGAACACACTGAACAAGAACTCTTTATTACACTGGATGACACTACATCAACTGTATATTATTTTCCATTAATCATAGGTCTTCTAATGATACTAAATCAATAATATTATATGCATGTCGAACCACTGATCTTCAATAATTAGAAGATTCTACTTCAACTTCAACTCACTACTTTTTTAGAATGAACAACTGAATAATTTATTAATACACTACAAGTTGACTTCTTCATCACCTTATCAAATGATTGAGTATATATTCTTTCTGTGAGGAAGTTATCAACTTCAATTATGTGTTCAAGTGAAACACATGCTATTTTTTAATATTATATTTAAGAACAATAATTTTACACCTTCAAATCAATTTCACTTCAAGCATGTTTTCATAGAAACCAAAAACCAAGCACATTTTGTTTAAACATTATTATTTTATGTTCTATTATTCACTATTTTATTTCAAGAACCACACCGCCTTATAGTTAATAATTTTCTAGGTATGTCAATGGGATAAGAGTGCATGTATGAATGTACTTAATTATTTACATATCCCATTGTACTCTTATTTTTCAATTTTTACACATATTGTATGCCTTAATTTTTACTTTCACATATTCATGAGTATTCATTTATGCATGAACTTTTCCTCTACTTCTAGCATGCTAACCCAAATGGTTGAAAGATCTTAATGTGAAAAATATCTTAATGAGACATAGGGTACGTATGCACTTACTTGAAATTTTATCAAACCCTTCACACAATAGCAATGATGACACTATCTAATTAGTGCAAGGCTATCATGTCTTTCATGAAATTTTATCTTAAGTGTGTCTGTTCTTATATCCTTCACATGATGTGTATGTGTGGTGTCTCAAAATAGTTCTCATAATCTAAGATAGTAACATGTATAGGTATCACAGTATCTAAAAGTGCTTCATTGAACAAGTTCTTCATGAAGATCTATGATTTTTTCAAGTATAAGTCGAGTGCTCATAGGATCTTACCTTTATTTTGCAAGCAGAGCTGCATGGAAAATCCTCCTCAGAAAATAGGATTCATTCGCATGGCTCTATTTTCCTCTAGAAAAATGAGAGTTCTCTTAATGTAATAGCATCGCTTCTATCAGAAGAGGGATTCTTTTATTATAGGTGATGATCACCTCCTAAGATCTAGTTTTCATTTCATTTCAATCTTCATTTGAAATTTCAAAAATAATTCAATGTTATTGGTATTTTGAATGAATAAAAATATATATATATTTATCAGATGTCTGTTTCATTTTATCATGATACTTAGAATAATAGATTCATATTATTCCACGAAATAATCATATCGTTCATGAAAAAAATTATTGTATGGTTATCCTCTTTGAAGATCGTATTATATCAATAGTGATCGGATAACTAAATGGCCACCTAAAACTGTGTTTGTAGTTGGCTAATAACATCTTATATTTATTCCCATTCATACAAGAAAAATATTTCATTCAGGACTTTAGTTTAGTTTGAGCAGTCTCATTTTCATGAGATGGTCATTGGAGATGGAAATCAGCTTTTTTGAGATCGAAAGGAACTCACTGCCAGAAGAGATCTATGTCGAAAGTCATGGTAGGTTTAAGATGATCAGCAGCTCAATCAAACAATCGGGATTAAACATATCAGATGGCCGATGTTATATATGGCCTTTTTAAGTCAGATAAATATTGTGAGGCATGCACTTCTCCCATATTTTTATTCCCTTATGTTTTATCTCTACTTTATCAATAATACACTAACATTTCCATGTCGATCTAGTGGAGGGGGATCAAGGCCCACACTTCACCTTCACACACTACAGGCCTCGACCCTATGGGATTTTTGTCTCTACTATGAGATCCCACTATGTGCATGATCTTTTTTCCTTATACATGGTCCCACATACACTTCTATCACCCCTATAGAATGATATTTTCTCTAGTTGGGGAAGACACTAGTGCCCAATGCAGTAGTGGTTTTACCTGATTCCCTTGGTTGGCTCAGCAATTGGCCATGTTTTTTGAGTAATCCCAAAATATATGCTTAGGAAAATTCTAAGTATATAATATAAAAACCTCAATACAATAAAACCTAAAATATCTTCTTCAAATTTTATTCATGAAAATTACATATTTATTTTTAATGGAAATCATAAATCCCCTACTTCTCTTTTTGAAAAATGATGATTTTCATGATCTTCAAATATTTCTCTTTGAAACAAAATTCTTATGAAAATTAATACTTTCCTAGTCTTGATACAATTAGAAACCCCTCATGTAATAATGTTTATATTTCATTTTATCCAATTATTTCTTCCAATATTTTAATAATGTGAAATCTCAAAACAAGTCTTTCACATATATTTAAAAATAGGAATAGTTAAACCATCACCTGATTGAACATAGATAATTTCCCAAGCGTGAAATCTAATTTCATTAGATATATCTATAACAATTCTGAAGGCATCATCACCACTCCTGGAGAATTGTGTTACCAAATGAAAATCAATGAGTTGAATACAATTATCTAGACATTATCACTAATCTTATTGAATATATCTGAAACTCGTTCCAACTTTCTTATTCCACGATTAATCACTAATCATATAGGACTTCATCATACATTGACTTTTGATTACTTTATATATATTGAAAATAAATACAACTATACACATCAACCATCCACATGGGCTTTTCAATCCCCCCTTTGGCTTTGATATCAATAAAATTTCCTTAAATTCAATATCCCTTATCCCCCTTATTGAAAATAAATTCAAAATATTAATGCATATGTTTTTATCTTTCTTTAAAGGCATTTATAAATCACTTATCCTTTTTTATGAACAGAGGATGGTACCATATGGTTCACTTAGCTTAGAGTCTTTATTTGGTCGCCTCTAAGTCTACATGGGATAACCCAGTGTAGAAAACAATAATGATACAACCAAGGTTGTATATCCCATCCATTAACAACCATGCAAGTGATACCATGATCATAACATATTTATTTCTCAAAGTGGAGGCTGTATAAAACACATTTTTCAAGTAATATATTCTTCTACGCACTTAAGAAGATGCATTATAAATTTCAAGTGAAAGGATGTTTTACTCCCCCTTTCTATGATTTTACTTATCAACCAACACTCCCCCTTGATGCACATATTTTTTATAGTCAAGATAAGGGAAAGAAGAGTAATTAGGTTACCTCCATTTTCAATATCTGTTGAGATGACATGAATTTCTATATTTTCTTGAAATAAGCCATGATATAATATCTTGTATGCTTCTTCCCTTAAGGGGTTCACTACCTTCTATTTGACCTAGTGTAAATTTTTTATCATATAGTCTTTAAGATGTTCAAGTTGATAATACACCATTATGGAATAATTAAATTTTATATTGTGTCTTAAATAATATTTCCAAATTTTTATCTTCCACTTTTTTCATTCATTTATCATCTTAAGAATTAAAATCTCATTCAATTCACTAAAATTTAAGAACACAAATACAACATAAGAAGTAAGGTAATAAGGTGGAACACATATGTGCTTAATAATAAGAGAAATAGGGTTGAGAATTTTCTCTCAACCTAGAGACACTTTTCCTTGTAGTTATAACGTGTTCGGACTCTTCATGCTTATTCCTGATCTAAATTTCACATTATGATATTTATTTTACATCATAGATACTTTAATTCTATTCAACTTCATCTTTTTTGGATTATTTATCCTCACTTATTCCAATAATGTAGTATCTTCTCCTAGTGGTAGTTTTTTTATCTTCAACATCTTCCTTTGAGATGGTAAAATAGTTATACGATTATTTTCATTATTTCAAGACTTCTTTCACCTTCTGCACAATTTTTATGAGACAATTTATTTTTCATGTGTTGAAAACCTCTTAGTAAATTTATTATCTTCATGTGTGATTACCTATTTTCCTTTTTTCTTTACTCTAGCTTGTGCTTCATCTCCATCTTTTTATATTTTAATATAAACTTGAAATTGATCAGGAAAGATAATTAAGTACTCCTTCATAACATATTTTATCTTAGAGTTTCTACATGGATTCTTCAATTATTTTGAGTAACCATTATTATGTAACTTATCAGAATATTCTTCGGGAATGTCTTCAATCAATAATATCTTCTGGTTTCTTACCTTTATTGATTATCTTCTTAATTTCATATTTTTTCCATTCATTTTGATGGCATGTTATTAGTTGTCCATGGTATGACCTATCTTTCCATACTAGAAGAATATTTTATTTCTTGACATGACTTATTGGATTCTAGCTTATCATTCTTCTTGTATGTAGATTTCTTCCTAGATTTCTTGAATTCCCTGTTTTTTATATACCCTAAGGAAGACTTTTCAGCTTTGGTTATTTGATTCTATATCTGTTGTGGTCTTTTTTTCTCATAAATATATATATAATTCATGGTTTGCATATACCATCACTCATCATGATTATGACCTCTTTTTTTTAAAAAATCATATAATTCTTCAAGACAACCAAATCTATTCCTAATAAAAATATTCTTCTTCATCTTTGAATTTTGCTTCAGTTTTTCAGGTCTCTTCATTTCTTCTCATATACTCCACATGAATTTTGTCCTTATTTAATTTTAATATGATGACACATTATTCCAATAATCAATGGTCTTATACCCAAATTTTTAGAAGCACCAACAATAGCTAAAAGATTCTTTCTTTTTCTTACAGTATCATTCTGACAAGATTTAGTGCCTTTATCTATTTGGAATTTAATTTACTTATTTGGAGAATCATTTTGGGATTTGTTTTTATTAATCATAATAGTATAAAAACTTGGTGTTATGGTGGATTTTTCATCAATTTTATCAACCCATATATTCCAAGATTTTAGTTTAAACCTATATAAGAATATGTGACCGCATTTATAGAAACTTTATTAACTGGTTTATGAGTTACCTTCTTCCATGCTCTTATACAAGGTTGATGAAGATATTATTTTAAGTTTTTATTTTTAGCAATAATATTCTCTTCAGATACATGAGTCTCATCAATATTTTGTATATAAAAATACCTTTTTGATGTTTGACTCTCTTTACATGTTTGGGTGGAAAAGTTCTTCTTCTCAGCAACTTGGAAAGTTACAGAGTGTGCCTCCTTCAAATTTATCAATTATATTTGTATTTATAGACATTTAATGTTCAGTAAAAACATTTCATTCTCAAAAAATTTAAATTTTCCTTCCCATTCACTTATCAATTTAATAATCTAAACTTAGTTTTCTTTATGACCTTTAATAACAGAGTTCTCAAGTTCTTTTATTATTCTAGATTTAACTTAAAATTGGCATTCCTAGATATTTATTGTATATGTTGTACCCTTTGTGAGATTTTTGTTTTAATAATCACAAATCTTTACAATTTACAAATCATGATAATTCACATATTATGTTTTAAGTAATGATAATTGTCACAAACTGAATCTGGTCGCCGCCAAAACCGACACAAATCCTAGCCTGCGACAAGGCCCTAAGGTCATTCCTGATATGCATGGTCTAGAAAAAGTTATCGGGTATCATAAAATGATAATTGTGAATGATTTACCCAAGTTTATAAACTTAAATCAACAAAAGAATCCAATAAAATGAATCTGGATTTTTCAAACCAAACAATCTTTTACAAAAATTCAGAACACAATTACACATTTTAAAACAACTCAATAAGACTATAACCAAGGTACAAAACCAAAAGGAAACATCACAAGAACCCTCATGGCATGGATCACTTCCCTCAAGCCATCCCTACAAGACTTCACCACCAAGGACCTGCTAGAAACCCGAACCACTGGAACAATAAAAATTGTACCCAACCTGAGACAACAAAAATAACCAAGTCTACTTACACCCAAAGGTGTAAGTAGGGTGTGATACAATGAACAATAGGATACCACCACTAAGAGATTCCATGTGATAAACATTCAAAGATGAAAAGCATGCAAGTTTTCAAAAACATGTAATTTCTAGTAACAATTTCTAAAGGATGCAATTTAAAACAAAGATTAGTTTTCATGTGGGATAATTTAAAGAATCAACACTTTTAAAATAAATACCAAAGCTACTTAATTTTCCATCCAAATATACTGTATTCCGATTGTAAGTATAAAGGATCTAATGAGCACAATCAATAGGAAATAACCCCTAGGCACTAGCTCGTTGTGGGTCACAGGTACCTCATATCTCGGTGAGAATAACTATCAAAAATATATGTTCTCGTGCACGATCCACTAGTAGGGAAAAAACCCATAACCTAGTGGTCCCAAATAATCATCATCATAGTTTAGTTTGTGATTTTAACATCAATACTGCTAAGTGAAGCTGAGGCCAAACCCCACCGATTCACTAGCGTACTAGTACACGTCCACCCACCTAGATACACGGGTTTTCCATTTGTGCTCAAACAAGTTCAACTAGTCAAAAAATACACTTTGAAAATAAAAACATCATTTACATATCCCAAATTCACCAAAAATATCACATGTATACCACACAAGTCAGAAAAGTCCACTTTTCATTCAAATAAATTTTGAAACCTGACTCACACAAAAACAGCCCACAACACTTTTCACATTTCGTTAAAACTTCCACAAATCCTTTAAAAAAATTTATAAACCATTAAAATACATTATAACTCACATAACATCCCACTAAAATATCAAATAATACCTCTTTCATAAAAAAATTCATTTTTCACAACACACTCACACAAAACAGACCACAACCATGTTTTTCAGCACTCTTTCCATTTTCTAAAACATTTCAGCACTTTATAAAACATTATTAAAAATATATTTGACTTCTTAAATGACCACCTTACCTTTCAAAAACCCATATTAGGTGAAAAAACCCCCCAAACAGTACATATACACGCTTTTACCCACTTTTTTTAGCCAAACAAAACATTCACAATTTTCATAAAACAAACACAAGGGGTGTAACTATGTCTTGCACACAAAACCCATTTCAAAACCCCCATTTAATAAAAAAACCATATCAATTTCTGTCCAAAATATAATTTTCATCCCCACATACATTTATAAAACCACATTCAAGTGTTATAAAATAACCTTGAATAATACCACAAAAGATACAAATGAAAACACACATTTTCATAAAATGATCTCAAGAAGTATAACAATGTTTTACACATAAAACCTATTCAAAAACCTTATTTTTAGGAAAACATGAAACTAATACATTACCAAACAAGAATTGGCCAGACAAGAAAGATTTAATAAACCAATTCCATAATTTATAAAATACACCCAAATAATACCCCATGAGTTACACATGAATACACCCAATTTCAAGTTAAAAAGAAACTATAAAATTTAACACATAACCAAATAAATCATAAACAGTTTCCACAACACACCCAACATATGATTAATATATAAAATTAGTAAATACAACTAGATAACTCATCAATAATTGTTTACACATGGAACCACCTACCTTTTGAGTCAAAACATATGAATCTTGGTGTGAAACCTCAATCGCAGCTCCGCCGCACAACAAAGAAGTGAAAAAGAACCCTAAACCATACTATTTCACCGAAAATACCCCAAATAAAACCCTAGGTAAGAAACCTAACTTCTGAAAACTCTATAAATTTATGAAAGATGGAGGAAACCCTAGGGAGAAGGAAGGAATTGAAGAGAGAAACACTTACCCAAAACAATCTTGAAGAAAAAGTCCCAAAATCCACCAGAATATGAATTTTAAAACAGCTAAAAATTTAAGGGAGTTTAGAAAAATATTGATGAGGTCATGTAGGAACTGTATTGGGGGAAAAGGAGTAAAAATAGGAGTTGTGAAAGGATCAATTTACCACTTCAAATCTGGGAGATTTGTGACATCTAGAGATGTTTCGCCCAATTTTGCGATCCTATTTAGCTCCAAATTGTTGGAGGAGATAATGGGGGCTCTCCTTAGGTAAGTGGTCTCGGGTGGGAGTTGGAATACCCGAAAATTTTTAAAAATAGAATGATTTATTAAATAAATAAAAATTATTTTTAATGTAGGAAATGGACTTTCGGGCAAGCCCAATCCCTTAAATAAAAACTAAAATCCACCATGATTAAAGATTTATAAATGGTCCAAATTACTTTTTTGGTGCTCATATGTCAGGGGATGACAAGTAGGAATTGGAATGGACAAAAAATATTGAAAAATGAAGGATTTATAAAAGAATCAAAAATTATTCTTAAATCTAGAATTGGGGTCACGGTTTGGCCCAATTCATGAAAACTCACCCATTTCTCCATAAAAGCTTGGTAAAACCCCAAAACAAATCTTGAATGGAAATTAAATAAAATTTAACTTTATAATAATTCATTTATGTAAAAATTATCTCCACCATGAAAATGTTCCATCCCCGGAAAGCCACATCAAGACCAGATACCAAAACCAAACCCAACCAATAAACCAAGATGTACTTCTTTGCCAAGCTTTTCCCCCAAGGGCCAAAACACCTCCAATGATCAATTAAGGAAGGATTAATCTCACAACCCAAACTTACACCACTTTCCTTAAATGATAAATCACATTCTTACTTTATCCCAAAAGAAAACTTTTTATATACCATCTGAACAAGACTCAAGTAATTCACCCAAACGAACAACAACTTCGAACAAGGTTACACTTACTTTACTTTAACTACACCATCGGGTGCTCTCAAATCCCAAAATTTAATCAAGAAATATGTTGGTAGATAGATAGTTCTGAATGATACTACCTAATACCAATCCAAAAACATTGATAAATTTGATCTATTGGTATGGGGGAACACAAATAGGCACCCTACCATAAGAGACAACCTATATTTTTTCGAGACGGAATCTGGACACTAATAGGGGGAGGCCTGAATGGAATTCCTGGTGCAAAGGGTATAATTCCAGTAAAATTTTATGAAGGAACAAACATGATAATCATAGTGGGTCTCCCCACCATAAGAACCAACCATCTCAACCGACCAGCATGGGTCGACACAGAAAGACCCAAAAAAAATTAAAGATTTGGGAAGGGAATAGGGTTAGTCCGCATGGTTTGGGAAACTGTGCACTAACTGTGAAGATCATTATTTCTATATGTCTTCCTAGCACACGACCACTACTAATCATTCACAAATATGCGCACAACCATGAAGACACCAGAGGTTTCAAATATTCCCATATTTCATACTAATGATAGGACTTTGTGTAAAGGTTTAAACGACCATGGGATTTCCCCTTACTATGAGCCAGCTTCTCTCCGAGACCTATGGCTGGTGCTCAATGATTGAAGCATCTTTGGCCTCACTGTTAGGCTTTAGAAACCCCATGAATGAGAATTCTTCCTTCAGTGCAACCAACCACTACACCGCAATCCCTGATAAGATTTCCAAGACATAACACATTTCAAATTCACATTACCCTTACCTAATATTTCACTAAAACAAGGGATTAGAAGATGCACACACATCACACCTTGTTTCTTCAGGTGAGAAACAATAGAAGTAAAGAACACCAATAATCACCATCCTCTAAAATGGAATATTTTATGTTTTCTTCAAGGGATACATTCTCCCAACATAACAGAGACTTTCAGAGGATTGCACGACTTTCACCTTTATGGTCAATCGAGCACATGACATAACAAGGCATCACCGAACATGACCATTGCGACTGATATAAACAATGCATGGAGAGGGACCTTATACAAAATCCCAAAACAACACAAAATTCAACAAAGTGGCCACAATATCCTCTCATGGCCAGATTTCCCACACTTGTAGTTTAATTTGAACTCCTTCCTTTAAGAGACTATGAAGGAATAAGAGGACCTCTAAGACACTATCTAGATACTCATCCATGCAAACAACCCCAGACCACTTCCACCTTCAGCAAATCATGAAACTTAAGAATATAAGGTCTCTTTCAATCTTCCATGATCACTATCCCGGTACAAGAGGATACACAAAACCCTGAAAGGAAAGGGTGTAGACTCAATCTAAAAATTTCAAGAAAAAGATTCCCTATATTGATCAACTGGAGGGTATTAAAATGGAAAAACAATCTGGGTTTCACTTTAGTTGAGCACTAACCCTTAATGGGGAGTAACTTATCCAATGATTGAACCCAAGGACCCAACCAATATGGTCCATTAGTCAAGATATACCGCAAACCATATACAAACACAGAAGGCAACCACCATAAAGGCATCCCAAAACATTTTTATAAGATACCACTAACCGGTCCTTCAACACAGATCACCGACCAAACACAAACCTAAAAAACAGTTCAAACAGGAGGGATTCTTGGACTCAAAACATCCCAAAACATCAACATTTTCAAAAACACATAATATGCACCATTCCAAACTAGTCATAAAGACATCAATTTTTTCCTTTAAATCATTTTTTTAAATAACAAGTTCAGCAGTTAGCGTATCCACCAATGGTACCCCATGGGCCTCACACATGCATGTTTTTGTGCCACACTAGGCACCCTCCTCATATCAATCCCGAAACTCATCCAGTCATACCATTAACCATACACCATCCCATATAACCCCATGCATGTGGTATCTCACAAAAATACCAAAGTTTAATATAAAAACTCATTCCATTTTTCAAATCCAAAAAAAATCAACCAATAATTTCTCTTTCTCAAGAATTCTAACCACAAAATCAAACCAAAATCACCGCATAAAAACACTTTTCAGAAAGGCACAATCATTACAATGAAAACTCACTTTCAATTTATCCACATCAATTTCCAAACATCTCATCCCATTAAAACACATTTCAATAGTTTAGAAAACCTTATTGGATATACTTTTTCAAAACCAACCTTGACATAGTTCATGCTTTCAAAAGAGGTGCAAACACACCATTTTCCATTCCAACAAAATTCTGAAAATTCAGTTATCAATTTTCAAAAATCTAACCATTCCCTATTTATTAGATAATTATTTCACAAAAACATTATACTTCTTAAAACTAAGTCAGTTTAAAACCAAAGTTCCAAGATTTCAAAGCTAAAGAACACAAGACAATGCGATAGAAAACTAGTTTCAGTGGGTGACTTGGACCTATGGTTGGAGGACATATTAGAATCACTTAACCATCATAGATAGTGTTCTAGAGAAATATATCTGGCTCCACATGGCTTTCAAGAACCTGTGAGCTCACTAAGACCATCAACCCAACTATCTTTTCATTTCCACTAATCATCATCAAACCAAGAAAACCAAAGGACTCAGAAAAGTCATGACTTCCCCTAGAAACATGAATCTGATCATGAGGTGTGGTGATCAGCCACACTAATCCTAACCAAAATGACCAAGTCCTGACAATCCTAACCCTATACTATCTCGATTGTTCAACAATTAATATGACCCAAAGAGAGCGAACCTCCTTTGATACCATTTTGTCACGAACCGAATCTGGTCACCGACAAAACTAGCACCAAACCGAGCCTGTGACAAGTCCTGAAGGGTGTTTCTGATCCCCACAGGCTCACACAAGCTCTCGAGTATCAAAAAATGATAATTGGGAATGATTTACCCAAGTTTATAAACTTAAAACAACAAAAGAATCCAATAAAATGAATCTATATTTTTCAAACCAAACAATCTTTTACAAAAATTCAGAACTGAATTACATATTTTAAAACAACTCCATAAGAATATAAAAAAGGTAAAAGACCAAAAGGAAATATCCCAATAACCCTCATGGCATAGGGCACCTCCCTCAATCCATCTTCACAAGACTTCACCACCAAGGACCTGCTAGAAACCTGAACCACCAGAACAAAAAAAATCGCACCCAACCTGTGACAACAAGAATAACCAAGTCTACTTACACCCAAAGGATTAAGTAGGGTGTGAGACAATGCCCAGTAGAATACCACAAATAAGATATTCCATGCGATAATCATTCAAAGACAAAAATCATGCAAGTTCTCAAAAACATGTAATTTCAAGTTACAATTTCTAAAGGAAGCAACTTAAAACAAAAATCAGTTTTCAAGTGGGCTAATTTAAAGAATCAACACTTTTAAAATAAATACCAAAGCTACTTAATTTTCTATCCAAATATATACTATGCCGATTGTAAGTATAAAGGATTTAATTAGCACAATCAATAGGAAATAAACCCTAGGCACTAGCTCGTTGTGGGTCCCAGGTACCTCATATCTCGATGAGAATAACTATCACAAATATATGTTTTGGTGCACGAGCCACTAATAGGGAACATAACCATAACCTAGTCGTCCCCAATCATCATCATCATAGTTTAGTTAGAGATTTTAACATCAATCTTGCTAAGTTAAACAGAGGCCAAACCCCACGGATTCACTTGCATACTAGTACACGTCCACCCACCTAGATACCTGAGTTTTCCCATTGTGCACAAACAAGTTCAACAAGTCAATAAATATACTTTTCATATGAAAAATCGTTTCCAAATCACAAATTTACCAAAAATCCCACATGTATACCACACAAGTCAAAAAAGTCCACTTTTCATTCAAATTGATTTTGAAATCTGACTCACACAAAAATAGCCCACGACACTTTTCACATTTCTTTAAAACTTCCAAAAATCCTATAAAAAAGTTTTATAAACCATTCCAAGACATTCTAACTCACATAACATCCCACTCAAATATCAAATAATACCTCTTTCATCAAAAAAATCATTTTTCACAACACACTCGCACAAAACAGCCCACAAACATGTTTTTCAGCTCTCTTTCCATTTTCTAAAACATTTCAGCACTTTAAAAAATATTATAAAAAAATATTTTACTTCTTAAATAACCACCTTACCTTTTAAAAACCCATATTAGGTTAACGCACACCCCCAAACAGTACATATACACACTTTTACCCACTTTTTTTGACCAAACAAAACATTCACAATTTTCATAAAACAAACTCAAGAGGTGTAACTATGTCTTGCACACAAAGCCCATTTCAAAACCCCCATTTTAGACCAAAACCATATCAATTCCTATCCAAAATATAATTGGAATCCCTATATACATTTATAAAACCACATTTAAGTGTTATAAAATAACCTTGAGTAATACTACAAAAGATACAAATGAAAACAAACATTTTCATAAAATGATCTCAAAAAGTATAACAATGTTTTACACACAAAACCTATTCAAAAGCCTTATTTTTAGGAACACATGACACTAATACATTACCAAACCATAATTTTCAGGCCAAAAAATATTTAGTAAACCAATTTCATAAGTTATAAAGTACACCCAAATAATACCCCATGAGTTATACATGAAAACACCCAATTTCATGTTAAAAAGAAACTATAAAATTTAACACTTAACCAAATCAATCATAAACAGTTTTCACACCACACACAACATATGAGTAATATGAAAAATTAGTAAATACAGTAAACTAACTCATCAATAATTGTTTACATATGGAAATACCTACCTTTTGAGTCAAAACCCTTGAATCTTGGTGTGAAACCTCAACCGCACCTCCGCCGCACCACAAGGAAGTGAAAACGAACCCTAAACCATAATATTTCACCAACAATAACCCAAATAAAAACCTAGGTATGAAACCTAACTTCTAGAAACTCTATAAATTTATGAAAGAGGGAGGAAACTCTAAGGATAATGAAGGAATTGAAGAGAGAAACACTTACCCAAAACAATCTTGAAGAAAACGACCCAAACTCCAACAAAATATGAATTTTAAAACAGCTAAAAATTTAAGGGAGTATCAAAAAATAATGATTAGGTCATGTAGGAACTATAATGGGGGGAATATAGTAAAAATAGGAGTTATGAAAGGATCAATTTACCTCTTCAAATCTGGGCGATTTGTGAAATCTAGAGAAATTTCGCCCAATTTCGTGATTATATTGAGCTCCAAATTGGGGGAGGAGAGAATGGGGGAGCTCCTTAGGTAATTGGTCTCACGTGGGATTTGGAATAGCCTAAAAACATAAAAATAGAATGAGTTATTAAAGACTAAAATATTATTTTTTATGTAGGAAATGGGCTTTCGGGAAAGCTTAATCCCTTAAATAAAAACTAAAATCCACCATGATTATGGATTTATAAATGGTCCAAATTAATTTTTTGGTGCTCATAGGTCAGGGGATGATAAGTAAGAATGGTAATGGACAAAAAATGTTGAAAAATGAAGGATTTATAAAGGAATCAATAATTATTTTTAAATCTGTAATTGGGCTCACGGTTTGGCTCAATTCATGAAAACTCACACATTCCTCCATAAAAGCTTCTTAAACCCCCAAAACAAAGAATTAATGGAAATTAAAAGAAATTTAAATTTAAAATAAGTAATTTATGTGATAATTATTCCCACTATGAAAACTTTTTATCCCCGTAAAGCCACAGCAAGGCCAGATACCAAATCCAAACCCAACTGATAAACCAAGATGTACTTCTTTTCCAAGCTTCGCCCCCACGGGCCAAAACACCTCCAGTGATCAATTAAGGAAGGATTAATCTCACAACTCAAACTTAGACCACTTTCATTAAATTATCAATAACATTTATACTTTATCCCAAAAGAAAACTCCTCATACACTATCTGAACAAGACTCAATCAATTCACCCAAACGAACAACAACATCGAACAAGGTTACACTTACCTTACTTTAACTAAACCATTTGGCACACTCCAATTCCAGAATTTACTCAAGAAAGATGTTGGTAGATAGATAGTTTCGAATGAGAATACCTACTACCAATCCAAAACCATGGATAAATCTGAGCTATTGGTACGGGGGAACACAAATAGGCACCCTACCATAAGAGACAACCTATATTTTTCCGAGACAAAATCAGGACACTAACAGGGGGAGGCCTGAATGGACTCCCTAGTACAAAGGGTATAATTCAATTAAAAGTTTACGAAGTAACATACATGAAAATCATAGTGGGTCGCCTCTCCATAAGAACCGACCATCTCAACCGACCAGAATGGGCCGACATAGAAAGACCCAAAAAAAATTAAAGATTTGTAAAGGGCGTAGGGTTAGTCTGCACAGTTTGGGAAGTTGTGCACTAACTGTGAAGATCCTTATTTCTACATGGCTTCCTAGCACACTACCACTACTAATAATGCACAAAATATGTGCACAACCATGAAGACACCAAAGGATTAAACTATTCCCATCTTTCATATTAAGGATAGGACATTGTACATGGGTTTAAACAACCTTGGGATTTACCCTTACTACGAGTCAGCTTCTCTCCGTGGCCTATGGTTGTATCTCAATGATCGAAGCATATTTGGCCTCACAGTTAGGCTTTAGAAACCCCATGAATGATAATTCTTCCTTCGGTGCAACCAACCACTACACCGCAATCCCTGATAATATTTCCAAGACATAACACATTCAAAACTCACTTTACCCTAACCCGATATTTCACTAAAACAAGGGATTAGAAGATGCACACACATCACACGTTGTTTCTTCGTGTGAGAAACAATAAAAGTAAAGAACACCTATAATCACCATCCTCTAAAAAGGAAGATTTTAATGTTTTTCCAAGGGATACATTCTCCCAACATAACAGAGACTCTCAGAGGATTGAACGACTTTCACCTTCACGGTCAATCGAGCACATGACATCACAAGGCATCACCGAACATGACCATTGCAACTGATATAAAAAATTAATGGATAGGGACCTTATACAACATCCCAAAACAGAACATATTACTAAAAAGTGGCCACAATATCCTCTCATGTCCATATTTTCCACACTTGTAGTTTAAGGTGAACTCCTTCATCTAAGAGACTACAAAGGACTGAAAGGACCTCTTAGAAACCATCCAAATACTCATCCATGCGAACAACCCCAGACCACTTCCACCTTCAGAAAATCATGAAACTTAAAAAGCTAAGGTCTCTTTTAACCTTCCATGATCACTCTCCTGTTACAAGAGGATACACAAAACCATGAAAGGAAAGGGTGTAGACTCAATCGAAAAATATCAAGAAAAATATTCCTTATATTGATCAACTGGAGGGTCTTCAAACAAAGAAACAATTTAGGTTGCACTTTAGTTGAGCACTAACCCTTAATGGGGAGTAACTTATCTAATGATTAAACCCAAGGACCCAACCAAGGTGGTCCATTGGTCAAGATATACTGCAAACCAGATCCAAACACAGAAGGGAACCACCGTAAAGGCATCCCAAAACATTTCTTATAAGAGACCACTAACCGTCCCTTCAACACAGATTACAGACCAAATAAAAACCTAAAACGTAGTTCAAACAAGAGGGGTTCTTGGAATAAAAAAATCCCACAATATAAACATTTTTAAAAACACATAATACACACCATTCCAAACTAGTAAACAAGACATTAATTTTTTCCATTAAAATCATTTTTTTAAAATAACAGGTTCAGCGGTTAGTGTATCCACTAATGGTACCCCATGGGCCTCACACATGCATGTTTCTATGCCACACCGAGGACCCTCCTCATATCCTTCTCGAAACTCATCCAGTCATACTATTAACCATCCACCATCCCATATAACACCATGCATTTGATCACTCACAAAAATACCAAAGGTTAATTTAAAAACTCATTCCACTTTTCAAAACCAAAAAAAATCAACCAGTGCTTTCTTTTTCTCAAGACCGCTAACCACAAAATCGAACCAAAATTACCGCATAAAAAAACGTTCATAAAGGCACAATCATTCCAATGAAAACTCACTTTCAATTTATTTTCTTCAATTTCAAAACATCTCATCCCATTAAAACACCTTTCAATGGTTTAGAAAACTCTATTCGAAATACTTTTTCAAAACCAACCTTGACATAGTTCATGATTTCAAAATATGTGCAAACACACCATTTTTCATTCCAATACAATTCTGAAAATTCAGTTCTAAATTTTCAAAAATCTAACCATTCCCTCTTTATTAGATAATTATTTAACAAAAACATTATGCTTCTTAAAACAAAGTCAGTTTAAAACCAAAGTTCCAAGATTTCAAAAATAAAGAACACAAGACAATGCAAGAGAAAACTAGTTTTAGTGGGTGACTTGAACATATAGTTGGAGGCCATATTCCAATCACTTCACCATCACACAGAGTGTTCTAGGGAAATATTCTCGGCTCCACATGGCTTTCCAGACCCTGCTATCTCACTGAGACCATTAACCCAACTCTCTTTTCATATCCAATAATCATCATCAAACTAAGAAAACCAAAGGACTCAGAAAAGTATAGACTTCCCCTGGTGACTAGAATCCTATCATGAGATGTGGTGATCAGTCACACTACTCCTAACTATAATGTCAAGTCATGAAAATCCTAACCCAAAACTATGCTGATTGTTCCCCAAATAGTATGACCCAAAGAGAGGGAACCTCCTTTGATACCATTTTTTCACGAACTGGATCTGGTCACCACAAAAAACCGGCACCAAACCCAGCCAGTGACAAGGCCTAAAGGGCGTTCCCAATCCCCACGGGCTAGAACAAGTTCCTAGGTATCATAAAATGAGAATTGGGAACAGTTTACCTGAGTTTATAAACTTAAAACTACAAAAGAATCCAATAAAACTAATCTGAATTTTTCAAACCAAACAATCTTTTACAAAAATTCATAACTAAATTACATATTTTAAAACTACTCAATAAGACTATAACCAAGGTGAAAAACCAAGAGGAAATATCCCAAGAACCCTCATGGTATGGGGCACCACCCTCAAGCCATCTCCACAAGACTTCGCCACCAAGGACCTGCTAGAAACCCGAACCACTGGAACCAAAAAAATTGTACCCAACCTGCGAACACAAAAATAACCTAGTCTACTTACACCCAAAGGTGTAAGTAGGTTGTGATCCAATTCCCAGAAGGATACCACCACTAAGAGACTCCATGCGATAAAAATTCAAAGATGAAAAGCATGTAAGTTTTCAAAAACATGTAACGTCTAGTTACAATTTCTAAAGGATGCAACTTAAAACAAAATTCAGTTTTCAAGTGGGATAATTTAAAGAATAAACACTTTGAAAATAAATACCAAATAAACTGAATTTTATATCCAAATATAACATATTCTGATGGTAAGTATAAAGGATATAATGAGCACAATCAATAGGAAATAACCCCTAGGCACTAGCTCGTTGTGGGTCCCAGGTACCTCGTTTCTCGGTGAGAATAACTATCACAAATATCTGTTCTCGTGCAAGATCCACTAGTAGGTAACATACCCAAAACCTAGTGGTCCCAAATCTTCATAATCATAGTTTATTTACAGTTGTTATCATCAATCTTTCTAATTAAAACTGAGGCCAAACCCCACGAATTCACTAGCATACTAGTACATGTCCACCCACCTAGATACCTAAGTTTCCCCTTTGTGCTCAAACAAGTTCAACAAGTCAAGAAATATACTTTGCATATGAAAACATCATTTCCATATCAAAAAATCACAAAAAATACCACATTTATACCACACAAGTTACAAAAGTCCACTTTTCATTCAAATTTATTTGGAAATCTGACTCACAAAAATATCCCACAACACTTTTCACATTTCTTTAACACTGCCATAAATCCTTTAAAAAAAATTTATAAACCATTACAAGACATTATAACTCACATAAAAGCCAACCCAAATATCAAATAATACCTCTTTCACCAACAAAATTCATTTTTCACAACATACTCACACAAAACATCCCACAACCATGTTTTGCAGCTCTCTTTCCATTTTCTAAAACATTTCAGCACTTTATAAAACATTCTAAAAAAATATTTGAATTCTTAAATAACCACCTTACCTTTAAAAACCCCATATTAGGTGAACACTCCCCCCACCCCAAATAGTACATATACACCCTTTTACCCACTTTTTTTAACCAAAGAAAACATTCACAGTTTTCATTAAACAAACTCAAGGGGTGTAACTATGTCTTGCACACAAAACACATATCAAATCCCCCATTTAAGACCAAAACCATATCAATTTCTATCCAAAATAGAATTTTCAGACCTATATACATTTATAAAACCACATTCAAGTGTTATAAAATAACCTTGAATAATACCACAAAAGATACAAATGAAAACAGACATTTTCATAAAATGATCTCAAGAAGTATAACAATGTTTTACACATAAAACCTATTCAAAAACTTTATTTTTAGGATAACATGACACAAATACATTAAAAACCCAGAATTTTCAGGCCAAACAAGATTTAGTAAACCATTTCCATAAGTTATAAAATACATCCAAATAATACCCCATGAGTTATACATGAAAACACCCAATCTCAAGTTAAAAAACAACTATAAAATTTAACACATGATAAAATCAATCATAAACAGTTTTCACACCACACCCAACATATGAGTAATATAAAAAATGAGTAAATATAGAAAGATAACTCATCAATAATTGTTTACACAATGAACCACCTACATTTTGAGTCAAAACCCTTGATTCTTGGGGTGAAACCTCAACCGCACCTCCGCCACACCACAAGAAAGTGAAAATGAACCCTAAACCATAATATTTCACCAAAAATACCCCAAATAAAACCCTAGGTATGAAATATAACTTTTTTAAACTCTATATATTTATGAAAGATGGGGGAAACCCTAAGTAGAAATAATGAATTGAAGAGAGAAACACTTACCCAAAACAATCTTGAAGAAAACGAAACAAAATCCACCAGAATTTGAATTTTAAAATAGCTAAAAATTCAAGGGTGTTTCGAATAATAATGATGAGGTCATATAGGAACTAGAATGGGAGAAAATGTGTAACAATATAAGGAGTTATGAAAGGATCAATTTACCTCTTCAAATTTGGGAGATTTGTTAAATCCAGAGAAGTTTCGACCAATTTCGTGATTCGATTGAGCTGAAAATTGGGGGAGGATAAAATGGAGGCGTGCCTTAGGTAAGTGGGCTAAGGTGGGAGTTAGAATCACTAAAAGAACTTAAAAATATAAAGAGTTATTAAATAATTAAAAATTATTTTTAATGTGGGAAATGGGATTTCAGGCAGGCCCAATCCCTTAAATAAAAACTAAAATCTACCATGATTATAGATTTCTAAATGGTCTAAATTAATTTTTTTGTTCTCATAAGTCAGGGTATAACAAGTAGGAATTTTAATGGACAAACAATGTTGAAAATGTTGGATTTATAAAGGAATCAAAATTTATTTTTTAAATCTGGAATTGGGCTCACAGTTTGGCCCAATTCATGAAAACTCACCCATTCTTCCATAAAAGCTTGGGAAACCCCCAAAACAAATAATGAATGGAAATTAAATGAAATTTAACTTTAAAATAAGTCATGTATGTGAAAATTATCCCCACCATGAAAAATTTTGGTCCCCAAAAATCCACAGCATGACCAAATAGAAAAACCAACCCCAACCAATAAACCAAGATGTACTTCTTTGCCAAGCTTCACCCCCAAGGGCCAAAACACCTCCAGTGATCAATTAAGGAAGGATTAATATCACAACCCAAACTTACGCTACTTTTCATAAATGATCAATCACATTAATACTTTATTCCAAAATAAAACTCCTCATACACTATCTGAACAAGACTCAAGCAATTCACCCAAACGAACAACAACTTCGAACAAGGTTACACTTACCTTACTTTAACTTAACCATTAGGTGCTCTCCAATACCAACATTTAATCAAGAAATATATTTGTAGATAGATAGTTCTAAATGATACTACCTACTACCAATCAAAACCCATGGATAAATCTGAGCTATTGGTATGGGGGAACACAAATAGGCACCCTACCATAAGAGACAACCTATATTTTTCTGAGACAGAATCAGGAAACTAACAGGGGGAGGCCTGAATGGAATATCCAGTACAAAGGGTAGAATTCCATTAAAAGTTTACAAAGGAACACACATGAGAATAATAGTGGGTCACCCCAACATAAGAACCAACCATCTCAACCGACCAACACGGGCCGACATAGAAAGACCCAAAAAATTTAATGATTTGGGAAGGGTGTAGGGTTAGTCCACACGGTTTGGGAAACTATTCACTGACTATGAAGATCATTATTTCTACATGGATTCCTAGCACATGACCACTAATAATCGTGCACAAACTATGTGCACAACCATGAAGACACCAGAGGTTTGAACTATTCCCATCTTTCATACTAAGGATAGGACTTTGTACAAGGGTTTAAACGACCCTGGGATTTCCCCTTACTACGAGTCGGCTTCTCTCCAAGACATATGGCTGGAGCTCAATGATTGAAGAATCTTTGGCCTCACAGTTAGGCTTTAGAAACCCCAGGAACCATAATTATTCCTTTGGTGCAACCAACCACTACACTGAAATCCCCAATAAGATTACCAAGACATAACACATTCCAAACTCACTTTAACCTAACCCAAAATTTCACTGAAACAAGGACTTAGAAGATGCACACACATCACAACTTGTTTCTTCGGGTGAGAAATAATATAATTAAAGAACCCTTATAATCACCATCCTCTAAAATGGAATATTTTGATGTTTTCCAAGGGATACATTCTCCCAACATAACAGAGACTCTCAGAGGATTGCACGACTTTCACCTTTATGGTCAATCGAGAACATGACATCACAAGGCGTCACATAACATGACCATTGCGACTGATATAAACAATTCATGGAGAGGGACCTTATACAACATCCCAAAACAACACATAATTCTAGAAACTGGCCACAATATCCTCTCATGACCAGATTTCTCACACTTGTAGTTTAACGTGAACTCCTTCTTCTAAGAGACTACAAAGGACTGAGAGGACCTCTTAGACACCATCAAGATACTCATCCAGGCTAACAACCCCAGACCACTTCCACCTTCAGCAAATTAAAAAACTTAAGAAGCTAAGGTCTCTTTCAACCTTCCATGATCACTCTCCTGGAACAAGACGATACACAAAACCATAAAAGTAAAGTATGTAGACTCAATCTAAAAATCTCATGAAAAATATTCCTTATATTGATCAACTAGAGGTTATTCAAATGGTGAAACAATCCAGGCTTCACTTCAGTTGAGCACTAACCCTTAATGGGGAGTAACTTATCCAACGATTGAACCCAAGGACCCAACCAAGATGGTCTATTGGTCAACATATACTACAAACCAGATCCAAATAGAGATGGAAACCACTGCAAAGGCATCCCAAACCATTTCTTAGAAGAGACCACTAACCAGCCCTTCAACACAGATTACCGACCAAACACAAACCTAAAACACAGTTTAAACAGGAGGGGTTCTTGGACTCAAAACATCTCACAACATCAACATTTTCAAAAATTAATAATACACATCATTGCAAACTAGTCATAAGGACATCAAGTTTTTCCTTTAAAATCATTTTTTTAAATAAGAGGTTCAAAGGTTAGCATATCCACCAATGGTACCCCATCGGCCTCAGACATGCATGTTTCTGTGCCACACCGGGCACCCTCCTCATATCCATCCTGAAAGCCATCCTGTCATACCATTAACCATCCATCATCCCATATAACCCCATGAATTTGGTCACTCACAAAAATACCAAAGGTTAATATAAAAACTCATTCCACTTTTCAAAACCAAAAAAATCAACCAATACTTTCTTTTTCTCAAGACTGCTAACCACAAAATCGAAAAAAAATTACCGCATAAAAAAAACATTCCAGAAAGGCACAATAATTCCAATGAAAACTCACTTTCATGTTATTCACATTAATTTCAAAACATCTCATCCCATTAAAACACCTTTCAATAGTTTTGAAATCTCTATTGGAAATAATTTTTCAAAACCAACCTTGACATAGTTCATGCTTTCAAAAGAGGTGGAAACACACCATTTTCCATTCCAATACAATTCTGAAAATCCAGTTCTCAATTTTAAAAAATATAACCATTCCCTATTTATTAGATAATTATTTCACAAAAACTTTACGCTTCTTAAAATGAAGTTAGTGTGACACCAAAGTTCCAAGATTTCAAAACTAAAGAAAACAAGACAATGCGAGAGAAAACTAGTTACAGTGGGTGACTTGGACAAATGGTTGGCAGCCATATTCCAATCACTACATTGTCAAAGAGAGTGTTCTAGGAAAATATCCATGGATCCACATAGATTTCCAGAACTTGAGAGATCACTGATACCATTAACCCAAATCTCTTTTCATTTCCACTAATCATTATCAAACCAAGAAAACCAAAGGACTCAGAAAATTCTCGAATTCCCCTGGAAACCTAAATCCTGTCATGAGGTGTGGTGATCATCCAAACAACTACTAACCAGAATTCCAAGTCCCAACAATCCTAACCCTAGACTATCTGGACTCTTCCCCAAATAATATGACCCAAAGAGAGCAAAACTCCTTTGATACCATTTTGTCACGAACCGAATCTGGTCACCGCCAAAGTCGGCACCAAACCCAGTCTGTGACAAGGCCTGAAGGTCATTCCCGATCCCAACAAGCTGTAAAAAGTGCCCGAGTATCATAAAATGAGAATTTGGAATGATTTCCTTGAGTTTATAAACTTAAAACAACAAAATAATCCAATAAAACAAATCTGGATATTTCAAACCAAACAATCTTTTACAAAAAATCATAACTGAATTACATATTTTAAAACAACTCAATAAGACTATAACCAAGGAACCAAACTAAAATGAAACAACCCAAGAATACTCATGGCATGGGTCACCACCCTCAAGTCATCTACACAAGACTTCACCACCAAGGACCTACTAGAAACCTGAACCAATGGAACAAAAAAAAATTTACCCAACCTGCGACAACAAAAATAACCAAGTCTACTTACACCCAAAGGTTTAAGTAGGGTGTGAGACAATGCCCAGTAGGATACCACCACTATGATATTCCATGCGATAAACATTCAAAGATGAAAATCATGAAAGTTTTCAAAAACATGTAATTTCTAGTTACAATTTCTAAAGGATGCAACATAAAACAAAAATCAGTTTTCAAGTGGGATAATTTAAAGAATGAACACTTTTAAAATAAATAACAAAGATACTTAATTTTATAGAAAAATATACCATATGCCAATGGTAAGTATAAAGGATCTAATGAGCACAATACATAGGAAATAACCCCTAGGAACTAGCTCTTTTTGGGTCCTAGGTACCTCGTATCTTGGTGAGAATAACTATCACAAATATCTATTCTCATGCACAAGACACTAATACATTACCAAACCAGAATTGGTAGGCCAAGAAAGATTTAGTAAACCAATTCCATAAGTTATAAAATACACCCAAATAATACCCCATGAGTTATACCTGAAAACACCCAATTTCAAGTTAAAAAGAAACTGTAAAATTTAACACTTAACCAAATCAATCATAAACATTTTTCACACCACACCCAACATATGAGTAATATGAAAAATTAATAAATACAGAAATCTAACTCATCAATAATTGTTTACACATAGAACCACCTACCTTTTGAGACAAAACCCTTCAATATTGGGGTGAAACCTCAACTGCACCTCCGCCGCACCACAAGTAAGTGACAACGAACCCAAAACCATAATATTTCACCAACAATAACCCAAATAAAACCCTAGGTATGAAACCTATCTTCTGGACAGTCTATAGATTTATGAAAGAGGGAGGAAACCCTAAGGAGAATGAATGAATTGATGAGAGAAACACTTACCCAAAACAATCTTGAAGAAAACAACCTAAAATCCAACAGAATATGAATTTTAAAACAGCTAAAAATTTAAGGGAGTTTCAAACAAGAATGATGAGGTCGTGTAGGAACATGAATGGGGGAAAAAGAGTAAAAATAGAAGTTATGAAAGGATCAATTTACCTCTTCAAATCTGGGTGATTTGTGAAATATAGAAAAGTTTCTCCCAATTTTTTGATACTATTGAGCTCCAAATTGGGGGAGGAGAGAATGGGGGAACTCCTTATATAAGTGGGCTTGGGTGGGAGTTGTCATAACTGAAAAAACACAAAAATAGAATGAGTTATTAAAGAATTAATAATTATTTTTAATGTAGGAAATGGGATTTCGGGAAAGCCCAATCCCTTAAATAAAAACTAAAATCTACCATGATTATAGATTTCTAAATGGTCAAAATTAATTTTTTGGTGCTCATAGGTCAGGGGATGACAAGTAGGAATTGGAATGGATAACAAATGTTGAAAAGTGAAGGATTTATAATGGAATCAAATATTATTTTTAAATCGGAAATTGGGCTCATGGTTTGGCCCAATTCATGAAAACTCACTCATTCCTCCATAAAATCTTGGGAAACCCCCAAAACAAAGCATGAATGGAAATTAAATAAAATTTAACTTTAAAATAAGTCATGTATTTGAAAATAATCATGTTAGTGAATATTTATAAATGAATAGATTATCTCACATGGTATAATACATTTTAATAAGTCAATAAATTATGGATATTTTTGTTTAAATATATTTACAAGTGTATATTTACATGGAATTATGAATTTCACTTAATATGGTATTGTTCTATATAAGATAAACACTTTTTAAGATTTTCAAATTCTCTAACACTGATTGGTTCAAAGGAGTCCATGATGGTTGACTCAACGTTGAGGACTCACCGATCAAAGAAGAAATAGATGCAGGAATCATCGATAAAACAAACAACACACTGATGGACAAGTCACTGATGATCAGTCACACTGATAGTTCAACTGACTCACTGATGGGAGACTCACCTATGGATGACACACCAATAGTTCAAAAGACTCACCGATGGGAGACACACTGATAGAAAAAATGACACATCGATGGAAGAATCGCTGATGGGTGATGCACTGATAGTTCAAAGGACTTACCAATGAATGATTCACTAATGGGAGACATTCTGATAGTTCAAAAATTTTCATCGATGATGACTCACTGATGCCTAGATAGACCGATAGTACAACTGACTCACTGATGCCCAAATTCATTAATACCAATGAAAAGTACTCACTGATACAGAGAGTTATCGATGCCAATAGAGCGATGCTAATGACTCACAAATACTTAAGACTCACTGATAATCATAAATACTATTTTTATTTTATTAATTCAACTTTATATCTAACAGTAATATTTAGATAAATTAATGCTTCTAACATTAATTAATTTTGTTTGTAGAATATTCATAGGACATTACGAGGTACATACACCTCGGGAAATCATTATGTTTGCTGGACCTCAAAGGATAAAAGGATAACAACCTAGATCATTCAAAAAACAATCAGAATAGTAGCAAGAAAATAAAACTGAAGAACTCTTTCAAATCTTGAGCATACATCTAAAACCCAATAACACAAAAGGAAGAACATACGGGGAGATCAAGAAATCCAGCTAAACCTATTGAGCTTACCTGAACATCTTTCGAATAAGAAGTTGAGCATCTCATACTCCTAGAAGCCAAAACAAAGAGCCTTGACACTCTGTTTTAGAGTCAACTTCTAGAAGGGGACTCAAAAATCAATTAAAATACAAAAAATGGGTCCATATTTGCACTACATAGCACACAAAGCCTTCTAAACCTAAATCTACATATTTAGCTCTGTTGTGATCATTTATTTATATTTAGGAGTAGTGTGTGTATATGTCTGTTACAGACACATTGAATCTTATTCATAACTAAAGGATACTTGATATCATCAATCACACACTCTATTTATCCATATGTATCCCACATAGAACTGTGGAAGAGGTTTTGTGTAGCCTGTTTTTTTTTCAATGAAGAACTGTGGTAAAGGTCAAGGGTGACCTGGAAAACCTTGTGTGCTATTGTGAACCCTGATCCGGGGTGTGTATCAAACTTGTTTATTAATTTAAACTTGTTGGTGGCAGGTGATCACCAAGTGGAGATGAGTAAGTCTCCTCTTGAGACTGAAAATCTTATTTTAAATTCAGTTGTGCCTTTTTTATTTTCTTTTACTGTGTTTTATAACAAATCTCATTCACAAAAAAAAAGTCAAACTCTAATAGTTAGTTTAAGAAGTGTTTATAACTTTTTTGAACTGGTAGGTTAGTTTCAAAAGTTATAGTAATATTTATATTAGTTTGGCTGAGAACTAATCAATCTCTTGAGAAATTAATTGAACATTCAGGACTCTTATAAATTCACAATAAGCTGACTTGAATTATATTTTTAATTGGAGGAAATTTTAATAAACCAATTTTTAACAGAAATTTTTATAGGGACTCAATTCACCCCCCCCCCCCCCCCTCATGAGTACTCTAATATGAAAAACATTTGGTATCAGAGGAAATAGTTTAGTTTTCAAAACAATCTGGTTTTCAAAATATTTTCTCAAAAAAAATTAACTATGATTTTAGTTGTATTTCATGATCTTAAAATTTCTGTTACTTCTAAATTTTTATCTCTTGAAATATTTTCCAAAATTATATTATGGATAATAGATTATAAGGAGCTGTTATGATTAGACAACCTTTTTTCAAAGGAAAAAGTTATTCTAAAAGGAAACTTAAAATGAAAATACATCTAGAAAGCATGGGATTTGAAATCTAGACTACTATTGAAAGTAAAAATGCACTCCATGATACTGCTAGAAACACTTGGGATGAAGTTTCGAATATATCCTATAAAAATAACTATAAATATATGAATGAATTATAATGTGCACTAGGATATGAAGAATTTAATCACATTTCTTCCCCTAAAACTACTCATGAGATTTGGGACACTTTTTTTGTAACCCATGAGGGAATAACTAATGTGAAAGAGATGAGATTAAATATTTATACTATTAAATATGACAATATTATAATGTAGCCTAATAAATCTATTTCTGATATGTATCTCAGGTTCAATGAAATTGTGAACACCATGACTTCTTTAGGAGGAGTAGTCATAGAAACAGAGAAGATCATGAGGATTCTACGATGCTTACCAGAGAGATGGTGAGGGATATCAGTATCAATAAGCGAATCTTGTGACATTGATAAACTTACAGTGAAGGAACTAATTAGAAAATTAATTATTAATGAAGAGAAAATAAAGGTGAATCAAGAGGAGGAAGATATAAAGAGAAAATATGTAGCCTTCAAGACTACCACTTATATGAGAAAAGAAGAATATAAAGTTAAAGATGTTGTTGAGAGAACAAGTAATGAAGAATCAGCTTTAGACCATGATGAAGAAATGGCCCAGTTGGCCAGGAGATTCAGAAAATTTTATTAAAAGAAAATGTTCTTCAAGAAAAAAATACTATAAAAGAAAATATGACAATAAAGGAAATTGGAAAAGGTATTAGAAGAAGGCTGAAAAATCAGAATAGATAGTTTTCTATGAATGCTAAAAGAGAGGGCATGTCAAAGCTAACTATCCTAAATTAAAGTATACAAATAAGTATGATTATATAGATAGGAAACATAATAAATCAATGAAGGCCACATGGAATGCATCTCAGGATAAATCTAGTGAATCTGCTTCTTCTTAGAATGAGAAAGAAGATATAGAGAACATGTGTTTTATGACCAATACCATGGAGGTACTCTTAAACTCTCATGTACCTAATGACTATTATTCTAGAGATGAATCTGAATCGTAAAATATGGCAAATGATAAAATATTTGATTATTGTAATATGCTATAAGAAACTTGTAATGAACTAATAAAAAAGTATAAATCATTAAAGAAACATCATGCACTCTCTTCAAATATTAAATCTGATCTTACTATTGAGAAAAGGAAAATGCACAACTGGAAAAGAAAAATAATAACCTAACTTTATCTAATGATCAATAAAAAAGATCTGGAAAAGTTTAACAATGGTAAAAACACACCTACTCTGTTATTGGGTAAATAGACAGCTATTAGGCATACTACTGGAATAGGATATCAACTAGGACCAATAAATTTATCTAAAATACATTTTATAACTAAATTTGAAAAATATTCTTCTCAGTCCAAAAATCAATATTTTTCTGCATGTTCTAGTTCTGAAAAATATTTTACTACATCAAGATTTTTGGGACCAAATACATTTTATTTTTAAAATACTTTGCATTCTATATATAGGAAACCCATAATAAAATTGTGGGTTCCAAAATTCTTTATTACTAATGTTTCTAGACACAGACAAGTATAGGTAACAAAATCTTTTCTTGGATGAATTTTTTTGTACGTAAACTTCCTAAAGAGTTCCTGTAGAAATATTTGGTACTTGGATAGTGGATGATCAAGACACATGATAAGATATTACTCAAGCTTCAACAATCTCATCAATATTGATAGAGGACATGTCACATTTGGTGACAATGGTAAAGGAAAAATCATCATCTTAGTCCATATTGGTGACCCAAACTCTATTTCAATTTCAAAAATATTATATATTGATAGATTAAAATATAAATTTCATAGAATATATCAACTATATGATGATAAATTTAATGTTAAATTTGAAAATGATTCATGTCATGATTTTTATTCCAAAAATAACTTAGTATTTACTGCTCTTAGAAATGATAATGTATATGCTGTAAACTTAGACACACTAGCATCACGTAATGTTTCCTGCCTAAGTGCATTTCACAAAGATTCTTGTCTCTAGCACAGAAGACTATTACATTTTAATGTACACTCCCTTAAGAAATTAACCAAAACAAATTTATTTAAGGACCTACTTGAACTAGAGTTACTATAAAATAGAGTGTGCAGTCCTTGTCAAACAGGAAAGCAACACAAAATCTATTTCAAACCAAAGAAAGAAGTTAAAAATTCTTAACCTCTAGAGTTGGTTCACATGGACTTGTTTGGACCATCTAGAGTTTCAAGTCTCAATAGTAAGCACTATGTTTATGTTCTTATAGATGACTTCTCTAGGTATACTTGGACCTATTTCTTAACTCACAAAAGTGAATCTTTCTCTCATTTTACCAACTATTCTAGGACTGTAGAAAATATTAATGGACTTAAAATTAAATCCTTAAGAAGTGACCATGTCCGTGAGTTTAGAAATCAAGACTTTGAATATTTTTTCTCAAAAAATGGATATAGGCATGACTTCTATTCCCATATGACACCTCAATAGAATGGTATAGTATAAAGAAGAAATAGAACCCTATAGGAAATTTCCCAAACTATGCTCAATGAATATGACCTACCTATTTATTTTTGGGATAAAGATATTAATACAGCTTGATATATAATAAATACAGTCTTAATCAGAACTATCCTTAAGAAAACTCCTTATGAGTTGTGGAATAATAGGAAATACAACGTAAATTATTTTAAAGTGTTTGGTTGTAAAATTTATATTTTAAACACTAAAGATAATATTGATAAATGTACCTCTAAATGTGATAAAGGAATATTCCTTGGATATTCAACATCAAGAAAAGCATATATATTCTTTAATAAAAGAACCAAATGTGTGGAGTAATATGTATAAGTAAAGTTTGATGAAATAGATCCACATTAACCTAAGACCTCTATAGAAAATATTGAGGAGTATATGTCCAATCTGGACATTAATGATAAACCATCTGACCATCCTATAAAAGAATATGTTAAAAATTCTAGTTTTGGAAATTCTCTAAATTCTATCCATAATGGATCAGAAAGAAGTGATGAACCTGAAATAATTAGTCCTACTTTTACTAGACCAACTAGAACCCTAAAAACCATCCCTTAGATGTTGTAGTTGAATATTTAGATAGAGGAATAAAAAATATGGATTAATTGAGAAATTAAGTTGAACATCATGCATTCTTGTCACAATGTGAACCTAAAAATATCAATTATTCAATAAATGATGAATTTTGGGTGATGGATTTGCAAGAAGATCATAATCAGTTTGAGAGAAATAAAGTCTGGAAGATTGTTGATAGATTGAAAGATACCTAGACCATAGGAACTAAATGGGTGTTTAGTAATAAAGTAGATTAAGTTGGAAATATAGTTATAAAAAATCTAGATTGGTTGCACAAGGCTGTAATCAATGAGAGGGAATTGATTATGAGGAAACATTTTCACCAGTATCTAGGCTTGAAGCCATTATAATCTTACTTTCCTATGCATCACACTTTTTCAAACTTTATCAAATGTTTATAAAAAGTGAATTCTTAAATGGTTATATAGTTGAGGATGTTTTTGTTGAACAACACCCAGGTTTTAAAAATTCACATCTTCTAAATCATGTTTTCAAATTAACTAAATATTTATATGGTTTGAAACAAGCTCAAAGAGCTTGGTATGATATGTTAAGTAACTTCTTATTTCTAAAGTTTTTACAAAAGGAGTTGTAGATCCTATATTATTTATAAAAAGAATTTATAAATATATTTTAATATCTCAAATATATGTAGATGATATTATTTTTGTATCTTCTAAACATTATTTATGCAATGATTTTTCAAAAATGATTCAAAGTGATTTTGAAATGAGTTTGATGGGTGAGCTTAAATATTTTCTTAGATTTCAAATATTTAATAAATATAAGGTATTATTTTAAATCAAAGTAAATATACTGAATATATTTTTAAAAGATATGGATTTTATGGAATTAAGAGTAGTGAAACACCTATGAGTTCTACATGTAAGTTGGATATTGATGAAAATGGGAAATATGCTGATAAAACTACTTACAGAGGAATGATTGGGAGTTTTCTTTACTTAACTTCTAGTAGGATAGATATCATTTTTATTGTGTTTATGTGTTTAATATTTCAAGAAAACCCAATAGAGTCACATTTGATTGATGTTAAAAGAGTTTTCAAATACCTTAAATATACAACTAATTTAGGATTGTTCTAACCTAGAGGAAAACCTTTTGATATGGTTAGTTATTCGGATACTGACTTTGGTAGGTGTAAATTAGATAGAAAGAGCCCCTCTGGAACATATCATTTTTGGGGAAATTCTCTAATTTCATGGTGTATTAAAAATAAAAATTTCAATTCATTATCAACTACTGAAGAAGAGTACATTACTGCTAGTATTTTTTGTGCACAAATTTTATAGATGAAACACACATTATTAGACTATGAATTTCAATTCAGACATATCCCCATCAATTGTGACAACAAAAGTACTATTAACATTTCGAAAAATTCAATTTATCATTATATAACAAAATATATTGATGTAAGGCATCACTTTTTGAGAGATCACTATAAAAAATGTGACATAAATCTTGAGTTTATTGGGACTGAACATCAACTTGCTGACATTTTTACCAAAACCTTAAACTCTGAGAGAATGAGCTACATTAGACATGAAATAAGAATGATAAATTTATAAAGACTCTATGTCCTTATCCCCTTTAAAAATTAATTTTTTATGTCACATTGATCATGTGAAACTGGTCATTTGAGACTAATATTTTGAAACCAATCGAGTAAAAATGATCGGGTGAAACTGATCGTGTGAAACGGATCGTGTGAAACTGATCGTGTGAAACCAATCATGTGAAACCAATCGTGTGAAACCGATCAGTATGAATCCAGTTGTATGAAACTAATCATGTGAAACTGATCATGTAATCCTAATCAGGTGAGACTGATACCTTTAGAGTGAAACCGATACTTATAGGGACATTTTAGTAAATCTTTCTTTCTATATATTTTAAGTAAAACGACACAGTTTCGTTCTTCTTTATTTTACTGATATTCTATTTTATGTTTTTTAGGAAGCATATGTAACACCAATAGATTTTATGAGATATATTCTTTTTAATTTCTTTGATGTCTTTTGTTATATGCTATACCAAGATTATCTTGGGCTATACGCAACATCGAATTATCTTGCGGTATACACAATATTATTTTTGGCTTTCGTAACACACAATTTCAAGTTCTTTTGATAGAATTAATTTCACACAACATTGAGTATATATTTTATTAGATATGTAAAATAACTATGTTTGGACTATGTTATATGAAACACTAAAGGAATCCTTCACTACACGTAACACTGACTTGGCTTATTTTACATGCAAGAGAGACCTTCCTCGATAGCTTGCGTTGTACGCAATACTGAGTTTCACTAAACAACGACATATTGTTAAAATATTATTATTTAATGGGATATAAACTACCAGTTATGAATATTATTAACCTCATTTTTAATTTTATATATCATTAAAATTCATCTTATATATTTTCTAGAACATGATATAAGAACAAAATAAAATTTTTCAGATAAAAAAAGTACTTTTTAAAAAAATGGTGTTTTGCCGCCTTTTGACGGCGCACCTAATATAAATATAGTTATTAAAAATTTTATACATTCTATTTGACACAATAAACTTCTTATTTTGAAGTGGGACAAATAAATTTACTTATGTTGAATTTTTGGTAATTTTCTGATGAAGTTCATATTTTTAATGAATAGTGAAAAATACCGCATTTTAAGTCAAAACTGCATTTTTATCTCATTTATTTATATTTTTAGATTTTAATTTTAATTGTTTTTAAAGTTTAATTGGATTATATTTTTATCATTTAATCCAATGTTTTTCATTGGATGTAATTTCACTTTTAAATTGTACATAAACACATGTAAATCTTTTTATAGTTATTACTTCTTAAAAACCCCATTTTTTGGTTTTGAAAACAGGAATTAATTTTAAATTGATTACTGAAAATTCTATGTTTTGAATTTGTAAAAATGGATTCCATATCATAATGTTCAAATTTTTAAAATAGGTATCGTTTATTTTTTGACATTATGAATAGTAACTTCAGTAATTATTTTATTTACCATGGTTAACGGGTAAATCTGATAAATAAGGGTAAAAATAATATTATAATAATATTAAACTATCCTAACACATGTTATAATAATATTTTATGAGATATTTCTTACCATGGGCTTCCTTGGGTCGATTTTGGGACCCCATGGAACCACGTGGATGTGAAGATGACATTTTATAAGAATTAATTAATGTAAAGTGAAATATGACCTAAGCTTGTATCCTCTTAATAAAACAATTTTAATATGGGGTTATACAAAAGATAAATTTGACTATAAATATTAATTGTAACTATAAAAATATTTATTACATAATGTTATTTTATTTATAATTTTTAGATGCCAAATAAATAAATTTATTTATGACACAATGATGTTGTCGTGATTACCTTATTAATGAATGATTTAAATAAATGAGAATATAAATTTTAAAATAAATTTATTTTGAAAATTTTTATTCCATACACGAATATTATGGATGATTATGACTTTTTATATTTTAATTAATGAATTTTTTTTTGAAATAATCAATTTGTTATAGATTTTCAAAAAGTCATTATATGAATAGTATAAAAATTGACATAAATGAAAAATACTATTTTATTAAATGATATAATAGTCCTAAAAATATAATATTTTCACAAATTAATTATATAATATTTAAAATTTCATTAATGAACCACTTTAGGTTCTATTGGCAATTAATAGTAGCAATATTAACCATATATTATGAATATACAAGAAGACATGGTAAGAGTTAAACTAGTTATCTAAGGGTTAAAGCTAAAATACAATGTTAAAATTGAGACCTAAACTTGTCTAAAACCTATTGGTTGAGATTATTTATAACAATACTCATCTTATATTCGAATTAAATGAGTTTTGGACCTTTTGAAACTGAAAATCATTTTATAATAAAATAATATTTCAATACCTTCCAAAAGTGTCCCTCCCCCTCTCTTATAAAAAGGATTCTCCTCCCACATTTTCTCAAACCACCTTGAGCATTCCAGATCGACCAAACCCTTATCAATTATCATATAAAAATTATCATCTAACTTCTGGAGGTCCTAGTTTTACAAAAATTCCATCCCTAGTGTCCCTAGTAAGAGATCCAAAGGAAGTCCAATGAAGAAGAGGTAATTTCTTTTCCAATTAAATTCAATTTATTTTCTTATTATACTTCTTCTTTCTATGTTTATTATGTACTTAACTAATGAATCCCATATATTCTACATTGTTATATGTAATTTTAATTATTTTATAACCTTACAACTCCTTTTTTTCATCCTATGAAAAATAATATTACTATGTGTGCATACGTACGGGTTACCGTCTCCACATCGTGGTGTAATTTATTATTCATAAATAATTTATTAATGTAATGATGAGTATAATGGATTTAAATAATTAATATAATATTATAATGATTCTTTAAAATTAATATACCATCCAATTACATACCATTTAACCATAAAGATAATGATATCATCCCTCGTGCGTACGTACAGCCTACCGTATCCACGCCAAGGTGAGATTCACTCTCCATATTAATAATTAAATAATGATTATAAAATTTATATTATGAGTGAAAATTATAATTATTAACTTAATTTCATGGGTAAAATAAATCCTTTTCCTAACAAATATGAATTACACAACAAAATAAGAATGGAAAAATGAAGCAGTTAACACCCGAAATAATGGTAATATTGAAATACTATTAACAAAATGATATAATAGGATCTTATAGAATCATATATGATATCATAAATATGGATATGGTACTAGTATAATTTATAACATGATTTAACCATTATACAGGAGGTTACCACACCCTCTACTAACGAAAAGTACAAGGTAAGGGATAATTTTACAATCTCATTTTAATTTGAGATTGTTTATTCATAAGTATTTACTAGGGACATATTTATAATCCATGTCCATTTTTTCTAAAAAAATAATAAATTTTTTACTTTTCTTATATGTATGTTTAAATTCATTTTTACCCATTTCTAACTTTCACTACATGGTATGGAAGTAATCTTTATTTTGTTTACCATGCGTGGTACTTTTTGACTTTTCCGGAAAACGTATGAGGAGAATGGTTTTTTAAATTGAACAGCATGAATAGATTTTTATGGTTTCATGAAAACTTATTTCCATAAAGATTTATCTACACTATTTTAAGTTTATTTTCAACTAAATTATTTTCCTTTGAAATTACATTGCATTTTAAGAAAAGTAAATATTTTTTAAGAATAAAGGATATTTTCATCAAGAAATAAGTTCAAGTGTTTTATCAAAATAATTTTCTATCTAAGATGACACTCTTTAAAGAGTGTTATTTTTGTATTCCTATTACTACTATTATTTGATTATGTTCATAATGGAATGATATTTTATATAAATTATGTTATGATATAATGATGTTTAAGAAACCCATTTTATTTATTGGGTTATGATATGATGAATGATTTATGTTTTTTGTGGCACATGTAAGAATGATTTCATTATGAGATGGGTGGGAACTAGATCTGCCTCTAATGCATTGGGTAAGATTTATATCTCATGATATAGACATGAATAGAACTAAAAGTAAATAAGGTTTAGTAATTCATGGTTGGAACGGAAACTAAACCAAGTTCAGTAATGGACTTTGTCCACTATGATGGTCTTGGCAGCAATGCCTTGGCTACTATGTAAATAATATTATGTGCTTATTAGTTTTCCACAATTATATATTTTATTTTAATGTTATTATATAATGGTTAATGTTCCTTTATGATTTATTCCTTAAGTACTACCAAGATTTATTTCATGACTCAATATTTTGATGTTTAAACTTTAGGTTCATGTTTTTACATTCAAATGTTTATGGTTTGTTTTATGTTCTCCATGTTTACACTTACTAAACATTTTATATCACCCTTTTCTATGTTTTATTTCCCCCAAGATATAAATAATGTATTTATGTAGGAAAACAAAAGGGGAAGATCTTTATGGGAGATGTTGAAGATATTTCACAAAGTTAGAATATTATGTTCCAAGTTTCCAAATACACTAAACTAATATGGTGTTTGGGTGTATTTTTGTGTCTTTTTTTATGTATTATGTAAAATTAATGTAATTTCCATGTACGTCAAGCTTGGGTTATTATATTTGGTATCAAAGGGAAGGTTTAGTTAACCTTTAGAAACTAGGATTTGATAACTTTAGGGAGATCCCTAAAGGTATTTATAAGGTATGTCTAGGGATGTCCCTAAGGGTATGTCTAACTATAATTCATAGTCCTAGAATTATGGTAATGATCATGAAAAACCTAGGATTAAACCTATGATGTTATATATTGAAATTACTCCACCTTTATTATGTTGTTTTCCTATTATTATTTTTTCCTCTCACGCTATTCTTTTTGGGTTTTAGACAATGTCTAGAACCCAAAGGAACCATTTTAATGCTGGATGAGATGGTCAATGCAATGATTGTCCTCCTGAACAACCAAATTTTATGGGAACTTGAATAAATAATGCTATTTCTATGACCACAAATCCTGCTAGGCTTCCAAATGACCAAAGGTGGGAACCACATTCACTTGAATCTTTTTTAAGGAAACATCCACCTTATGCTCTAAAGGTGTTAGATAGAGCAACCCCCTTTCTGTCATCCTTTTTGTTATCACTGAGGATTACCTCAGTAGGCTTCTCAGCAATCTGGTGGATCAGGGTAATATTAAGCCTATTCAAGTTACCAGAAACTTAATGGCCCCTACTCATATTTTATATGCCGATGATATTATTCTGTTTCTTAAAGGGGATCAAAAAAACATTCAAGTTTTCAACAGAGCCATAACCCACTATGAAGAAGTTTCTGGTCAAGCTATCTCTTGGAATAAATCTCATATTTTTTTTGGTAAGAACTTTCCGGTTAGAAGAAAATCTACCATTACCACTTATTTGGGTATCAAAGAAGGTCTCTTACCTTTCTCCTATTTAGGTGTTCCCATCTTTTGGGGTAGACCCAAAGTTAGCCACTTTAATAATATCATAGATCAAATCATTAACCAACTCTCTAATTGGAAGGGTAAATATCTTTCCATGGCTGGGCGAATATGCCTGGTCAAATCCACGATAGTTTCTAAAATGGTTTACGCCCTCATGATTTATAAATGGCCTATAAGCATCTTCAAAAAAATTAATACCTACATTAAAAACTTTATTTGGACTGGAAGTATTTTTGAAAAGAAGATTGTCACTATCTCTTGGAATTCTTGTTGTAAACCGATTGATTAAGGTGTAGTTGGCATTAAAAATCTAAAGTTGTTCAATAGCGCTCTGCAAGCCCGTCTAACTTGGTGTATTATCAATTCTACTTATAAAGTTTATGATTTTTTAAATCATAGATTTCTACATAAAATTTTAACAGGTAATTTTACTTTCATCAACTCCTCAATCTGGCCTTCTATCAGAGACTCTTACCGTAAGATCATGGAAAATGCTAGATGGATGGTCAGTGCTGATTCTTCCATTAATTTTTGGTGTGGAAAATGGTGTGGTAACCCCCTGATCTCTCTATTACCACCCAATGACATTCCTGCTGATACTAGTCAGTCCATAAAAGATGTTTTGTAGTCTCATAGACATGACCTCCCGGAACATATTGTGCAGACTATTGATAATTATCCCTTTTCCTCTAATGGGGACTTCCTTGTTTGGGAACCTTCTCCAAATGGTATGCTTGACTCAAAAAACTTTTATAATCATAACTTTTCTAATGAGGATTCTAATTATCTTTGGGTGAGTCATTTCAATAAACCTTGGATTAAACCTTCTAGGCTCACCCTTATTCGGCGCATTTCCCATAATAGATTGCCCACTGAAATTATTCTGCAAAAGTTCACCATTCAACTTTGTTCTAAATGTCTCTTGTGTAATCAACACAGGGAAGAAGCCGATCGTCTTTTTCTTTCTTATGCCACGGCCTCTGCTTTATGGAATTATGTTTTTGAATTATTCAATTGCAGATGGATTTTAACTGACTCTATTTCTTCTTTTTTTTTAAACTGTATTAGACATGAAACTTCTTCACAGGTTAAGAATATTTTTCTCGCGGCTGTGGTGGAACTCCTGCATGAGATCTGGTATGTTATAAATGATCTCATTCATAATAATCACTCTTTTAGTCTCAATGCAGGAAAATCTCAGATTCTTATTGCAATCCATGAAGCTGCCTCAATTCAAAAGTATTGTTGCAACAACTCGGTTGGTGACTTTGAGATTCTTCGTCATCTCCGTGTTCCTGGAATCTACCCTACACCCAAACGCTCCTTTGAAGTTTTCTGGAAATCGCCGATACCGGGATGGATCAAAGTGAACGTTGATGGTGCTTCTAAAGGCAATCCAGGACCTTCCAGTTGTGGTGCTATCTTCAGAGACTCAGCTGGCCAATGTCAAGGTTGCTTCTATGTTGGTTGTGGTCACTCTTCATCTCTTGAGGTGGAAATGCTTGGAGTCATTCACGCTGTTGAGTTTGCGCTTCAAAAAGGATGGAGAAAGCTTTGGATTGAAAGTGACTCTACCACCATCATTCATGCCATCTGGAATGGCATCATTTATCTGGTCTGGCCTCTCACTACACACTGGATGAATTGCTTGAAGACTCTCCATGGGATTGATTACATTGCTACTCATGCCTACCGTGAAGCAAATGTTGTTGCTGATGCCCTTGCTAACAAAGGATTCCATCAAATCATGACTTGGTTTGACACTCTGCCAGCTGACTTATCTTATATTTTTGACAGAGATTGTAAAAAAATCTCATCTTTTCATCTCTTGTAACCTTTTTTCTTAATATATTGTGCTTTGACCTTTTAAAAAAATTCAATGACTAAAAAAACATTCAATAACTATTGGTGATGTTAAGTATGACAACAAAGTGGTGGAATGATTAAGTGTTTATATAATGGGATTCCAAAATAGTTTTGGTGAATATATTTTATAGTATTATATAATATTGTAATATCTATGTATTGGTACATTGTGATTTTCTATAAGTATATGGTACCGGTAACTATGAAAAGTGATTAAAATATTTTTTTGGAAAGCACAAGATATGTTCATAAAGAAGGGATAAAGAGATATTGAGATGTTTGATAGTATTAATGACCTCATGACTAATATAAGGAAAAAGTTATATCATAGTTTGAGTATATATAATTTTTGAGATTTTTGGTATGCCAAAAGAGTTAACTTTTGAAAGCATGCATGTTTTCACTAAGGTTCTATAGTAATTAATGTTTCAAGAGAATGAATGATTAAGGTATTCACATGTTTCGAATGTAAAAACCAAGAACTGCTTTCTGAGATATGGGATACAAATGTTGAGTTGATTTAGTTCACCTCTTTCTAATGACTTATATTTTCAGTTTTTTGGGAGGATTGTAATGTTATCCAATGATGTATAGTATAAGTTATATTAAGTTTGAAGTTTGTTATATTAATGTATTATCTCACTATAGGTGGACTTATGCATATTTGATAACCTGTTATAACCTTTTTGTTGAGACATATGGAATGACTTATCATTCTATCACATGATCATATAACACTTCAATAATGAAAAATTCAAATTCATTTCTTTAAATAAGAGATGAAGTGGAAATTGTTCAAGGAACGATCAATAGTGAGATTGTACTGAAATCAAGTAAGTATTTCTTCTCATGAAAAAAAATCATCAACTTTATAAAAAATATCTTGAAACAAAAAATTTTATCCTATTATCTTCTTACCAGATGAATCAGATGGTCCCTTAAGTCATCATAGATTTATGACCATCTGTTAGTTAGCTTCCTTCAAACCTTAATCTCTATCACTATCCATCAGAACTTTATGGTTAAATTTCCCTTCCATATCCATGTTTTCACTTCCCACCTATGTTATCCTATGTGGAAACCTAGTGATGAGTTACTTTAGGTAATCGTTATGTTTAAAACTTTCCTTTTTAAAATCAAGTTTTAGTATTCCTTTTTACGATATGGGTTTCCATGAATGAAACTTTCAAATAGTAATCCTTTTATAAACCCAATGAATTTCAAGGGTGAAATTAATTTCAAGGGGTGTCGAATGTAAAACCCAGAGATTTTATTATATATATTATTTTTAATTTCATTGATGTTATTTTTTTTACACTACACCAAGATTAGCTTTCTCTATAAAGAACACCTTATTAGCTTGCAGTATATGCAACACTATTTTTTGATTGTGTAACATGCAATTTCAAGTTCTTTTGATAGAATTCATTTCATGCAACATTGAGAATAGATTTTGTTTGATGTATAAAAGAAATATGTTTAGATTATGTTATAAGAAACACAAAAGTAATATTTCACTACACAAAACACTAACTTTCCTTTCGTTACACACAAGGGCAACTGTCCTCGATAGCTTGCATTATACGCAATACCGACTTTCACTAAATAATGATATATTGTTAAAATATTATTATTTAATGGGATATAACCTAGACATTATGAATAGTATTAACCACATTTTTAATTTTATATAACATTAAAATTCATCTTATATATTTTATAGGACATGATATATGAAAAATTAAATATTTTCATATAAAAGAAGTACTTTTAAAAAAATGATGTTTTGTCGCCTTTTGATGGCGCACCAAATTTAAATATATTTTTAATAGTTTTATATATTATATTTAAAAAACTAAACTTCTTATTTAGAATTTTCACATAAAAATTTACTTATGTTGAATTTTTGGTAATTTTATGATAGAGATCACATTTTAATGAATAGTGAAAAATACCGCATTTTAAGTCAAAATTGCATTTTCAACTAATTAATTTATATTGTTAGATTTTAATTTTAATTTATTTTAAATTTTAATGGGATTATATTTTTATCATTTAATCCAATGTTGTTCATTTGAAGTAATTTTACTTTTAAATTGAACATAAACACGTGTCAATCTTGGGATAGTTATTACTTCTTAAAAACCAACTTTTTGGTTTTGACAGTATTAATTAATTTTAAAACAATTTTTGCAAATTCTGTGTTTTGAATTTGGAAAAGTGGATTCCATATTTGGAATCAAAATTTTCAAATTGTGTAAATAGTTACCTTTTATTTTTTGACATTATGAATAGTAACTTCAGTAATTTTTTTATTTAACATGGTAAAAGGCTAAATTTGATAAATAAGGGTAAAAAATAATGTTGTAATAATATTAAACTATCCTAACACATATTATAATAATATTGGATGAGATATTTCGGATCATGGGAATCTTTGTGTCTATTTTGGGACTCCATGGACCCACTTGGATGTGAAAATGACATTTTATAAGAATTAATTTAAAGTAAAGATAAATATGACATAAACTTATATCTTCTTAATAAAATAATTTTAATATGGGCTTATAAATAAGATAAATTCTACTATAAATATTAATTGGAAATATAAAAAAATTCCCTACATCATGGTATTTTATCTATAATTTTTAGACACCAAATAAATAAATTTATTTATGACAAAATGATGATGTAGTGATTACCTTATTAATGAATGATTTAAATAAATGAGATTATAAATAATAAAATAAATTTATTTCGAAACTTTTTATGCCATAAAAGAATTTTATGGATGATTATGTCTTTTTATATTTTAATTAATTATTTTTTTAGAAATAATAAAGTTGTTATGTATTTTTAAAAAGTTGTGAGATGAATTAAATAAAAATTGAAATAAATTCGTTTTTTTTTAAATACTATTTTATTAAATGGTATAATAGTCATAAAAATCTATGATTTTTCCAAATGACTTATATAATATTGAAAATTTAATTAATGAACCACTTTAGGTTCTATTGGAAATATATAGTAACTATATTAACCATATATTATGGATATACAAGAAGACATGGTAAGAGTTAAATTAGTTAACTAAGGGTTAAAGCTAAAAGATATGGTTAAATTTCAGACCTAAACTTGTATAAAACCTATTGGTTGAGAGGATTTAATAAAATAAATATCTTATTTTTGAATTAAATTAGTTTTGGACCTTTTGAAACCAAAAAAAACTATAATAAAATAATATTTCAATACCTTCCTAAAGTGACCCTCCTCCTCTCTTATAAAAAGGAATCTCCTCCCACATTTCCTCGCACAACCTTGAGCCTTCTAGATCGACCAACCCCTGACCAATTATACTATAAAAATTCATAGTTAACTTTTTTAGTTCCTAGTTTTCCAAAAATTCCATCCCTAGTGTCCCTAAGAAGAGATCCAAAGGAAGTCCAATGAAGAAAATGTAATTGCTTTACCAATTCAATTCAATTTATTTTCTTCTTATAATTCATATTTCTATGTTGATTCCATAATAAAGTAATAAATATAGTATATTATAAATTCTAAGATGTTATTATAATTATTTTACAACCTTATACCTCCTTTTATCCATCTTATGAATGACAATATCACCATGCATGTGTGCGTACGACTTACCGTCTCCACGTTGTGGTGTAATTTGTTATTAAAAAATAATTTATTAGGATGGGTATAATGATGAGTATAATGGATTTAAATAACAAATATAATATGATAATTTTTCGATATAATTAATATATGATCCAGTTACAAACCATTTAAACATCAAGAGAATGATAATGTCACTCATTCGTACGTATGACATACCATCTCCACGACGTAGTGAGATTTGTTCTCCATGTTAACGATTAAAGAATGATTATAAAATTTATATTATGAGTGAAAATAATAATTATTAACATAATTTCATGGATAAAATATATCCTATTTATAACAAACATGACTTACACAACAAAACAGGAATGGGAAAACGAAGCAGTTAACACCCAAAATAATGGTAATATTTAAATACTAATAAAAAATGAAATAATAGGATCATATAGGATCATATATGATATAATAAATATGGATATGGTCTTGGTATAATTTAAAAACATGACTTATCGATTAAACATGTGGTTACCATACCCTCGACTAATGAAAAGTACAAGTTAAGGGATAATTTTATAATCTCATTTTTATCTAAGATTGTTTATTCGTAAGTATTTACAGGGGATATATTTATCATCCATGTCCATTTTTTATAAAAACATTTTCATAAAATGTTTATTTTTCTTATATGTTTGTTTAAAGTCATTTTTACCCATTTCTAACTTTTACTACATGGTATGGAAAGAATCCTTCTTTTGTTTACCGTATGAGGTACTTTCTGACTTTTTTGGTAAAATAACGAGGAGAATATTTTTTTTAATTATACAGCATGAATGGATTTTTACGGCTTCATGAAAACATATTTCCATGAAGATTCCTCTATAATATTTCAAGTTTATTTTCAACTAAATTCTTTTCTTTTGAAATTGCATGGCATTTTTAGAAAAGTAAACATTTTGAAGAAGAAAGGATATTTTCCTCAAGAAATAAGTTCAAGTGTTTTATCAAAATTATTTTCCATCTAAGATGAAACTCTTTAAATATATTTATGTTTCTATCCCTATTAATACTATGATTTTATTATTTTCATGATGGAATGATATTTTATCTTGATTATTTTATAATAGATTGATGTTTAAGAAACCCATTTTATTTCTTGGGTAATGCTATGATAAATGATTTATGTTTTTGTGGAACATGTAAGAATGAATTTATTATGAAATGGGTGGGACCTATATCTCCCTCAAATGAATTGGGTAAAGATTTATATCTCATGAGATAGACATTACAAGAAGTGAAACTAAATCCTATTCAGTAATACATGGCTGGAATGGAAGGTAAACTCAGTTTAGTAATGGACTTTGTCCACTAATATGGTCTTGGTAGCAATGCATTGGATACTATAGAAATCATATTACATGATTATTAGTTTTCTACAATTACATGTTTTATTCCAATGATATTCTATCATGGTTAATTTTCCTTTATGATCTATTCCTTAATTACTACCACAATTTAGTTCATGAATCATTATTTTCATGTTTAAACTTTATGTTCGTGTTTTAATGTTCAAATGTTTATAGTTTTTTTTTCTCCATATTTACCCTTACTAAGAATTTGAGCATACCCTTTTTTAGGTTTTATTTTACCCGGGATATAAAGAAAGTTATTAGTTAGGAAAAGAAAAGGGGAATATATTTATGGGAAATGTTTAATATCTTTCACAAATTTAGAGGATTGTGTTCCAAGTTTCAAAATACACTAAACTAATACGGTCTTTAGGCATCTTTTTGTGTCTTGTGTTAAGTATTCCACAAAATTAACATAATTTTCATATACTTTAAGCTTGGTTAAAGTTGGTATAACCCCTAAAAGGTAAAATTAAATCGATCCATAACACTTAACTACCCACTCTACCTTCGAAACTTTTACCTTTGGACTTCCTTCTTCAAAAATAAACCTTCAGAATAGAGAGGAAAAAGCGTGTGATGGAAGAACCAAGTGAATCGCAGTCGGCCAAGCTCCAGAAAGTATAATCAAGAAATATTGCAAGTTCTGTGAATCTAGAGTTAGGAATCCACTTATTAAATCTTGATAAATAAGTGTCTATCGAGTGGTTGTTGTCAATAAAGTCCATTTTGCAGAAAGTTTTGGAATCACAAGGGTGGATTAACTGGTTTATAGACAATGAGAGACCTTTATATCCCAAGTTGGTACAACAATTTTATCTCTATTCAGAAGTGTTTCTTGAAGGATTTAAGGAGGCTCAAATAAAATATGTGGTAAAGGGAAAGGGTATTTTGTTTTATTCAAGAGAGTGGGATGAATGCTTGAAAATGTCGCATGAGGGAATATTTTATTACTACCCGAGTAAAATTCCACCAACTTCAGATTTATTTTATTATGAAAATACATTAAAATTTTTAACTAGAAATGAGGAATCAAGGAGATAAATAGCTTCAAAATTAGATGGAGAGGCCAGAATTCTATAAAAATTTATCCAACACCAAATCTTCCCATGGGAGATTTTGCTGCCGTAAAGTATCATGATGTCTTACTGATTTACTTGTTGAAGAATTAGGTGAAAGTGGATCTGTGTAGGTACCTTGTAGTACATATTTGTGAAATTATCAAACCATCTCTAAAATAAAATTTTCTATATTATCTGAGGATGATTTCTACAATGTTGAATATGTTGGGGTGTGTGGAGGATAAAGATGAGTTGATTACTGCTTGTAGTGGCTTATGCCTGCGCAAAGACATATACCAAAGGATGAAAATATTTTCTAACCCATGGAGGGTAAATTGGTTAGCATATGAGGAGAAATTGTTTGAGGATTATAATCCTATAGATCATTCTACCAGACAAAGGGATCAAGTTGATCTAGGTTTTAAACCTGGTGAGAAGATTGTGTATTCAGATGAAGAAAAAGATGAGCCTAAGCTTCAAATAGATGAGGGGACTTCTATAGATGATGGGAGTGACCTAGATATCTATGAAATCCCTAGAGAAATGTTATATTCACCAACAAGTCCACCATTATAATTACCTTTGAATAAACCTTTATTAGATTATGATGAGGAAGAGACTGAAGTCTCTGCAGTTGAAGGTTATGTGAGTAGGACTGATGATGATGATGAGGATGGTGATGATGATAATGATAATGATGAAGATGGTGAACATTTGAGTAACTCAATTAAATCAAGACAATAATCATTCAGTTATTTTGAGGAGTCTATGAATAGAGATGAATAAGAACCAAATGATATAGTTAATGGATATGATGATGTTAATCCTGATGGATAGGATGTTGTTGATCATGATGGACATGTTAATAGAGATGTTATAAATGAGGATAAAATTGACCACCCTGATGATTCTCAAGGAATAATTTAGGAACTTGCTAATATCATGGATAGAGGTCAAGAGGAAGATGCTGAAGTTCATATGGTACATATGCCTCAGAATGAGGGCGAGCCTCAAGTGGATGGAGGTCAAGAAGAAGAAGCTCAAGTTCAGACTGTACATGTGCCTCGGAATAAGAGAGATCCTCAAGGTTGAAGACTAAGAATTGATATTGTGGAGTCCAAAGATTAGACTTGTTCTGGTGAGTGGAATAAATATCCAAGATATCTCCTGTTTGGGATGGATTATGGTTTAGATGAGGAGATAGTATCTCCTCCTGCTCTATTATCTGATTTGGAACTGATTGCTCCTAATTCACCTGCTTTTCCCACCAGTGATGAGCCTTTTGTACCTTCAGTTCCTAATGACTATGTCACCAAGGCTGATCTCGAACAATACAAGGATGATTTGTGTGAATCTATGAGATTTTTTACTCCATTCAAAAATGTAACTTCAACATCTAGGAGTATTTCATAGTCAGATGCTTATTGGATTTCTATAATGGTAATTCAGGAAATACAGCCAATTATTATCACTACAGCTGAGACAATTGTAAAAAATAATTCAATTCTTGGAGAATAAGTGAAGAAAATGAATCATGAAATTGTATCTATACCCAATTATTTCATAACCACACTTGGTGGTGTTATAGAGGTTCTTAGGAACCTTTTTCCACATATACTAAACGAAGATTTAAAAAAATTAAAGGAGGATATTAGAAAGATGATTTCTAGAGAATCTAGTTCTAATATTACCATACATGTAGTTAATATTGGGTCCTTTAATACTGTGATAGGAGAAGAGTTGAGGTCCATTCAGAATGACTCTAATAAAGAGATCCTTTCTAAAATTCAAAGTAATAGTGACCATGTATATAACATGGTGTGATAATGTGCCAAAGAGGCAACTACTACTCAAAAGGAGATCAGGGATAAAGTGGGCAAGTATTTTTCTAAAATATACACAAAGCGTGAGTTGAATAAAAACTTCAAATACTTGGATGAGGACCTCAGGTTACCACTATTGACTAAGGAATTCAATAATTAAGTGAGCCAGTTTAAATATATTACACCCACTTTGGAAATATTCATGGAAAACAAGGAGGATTTTGAGAAGGCCATGCGGTATGGGGGTTAAATCATCACTGATTTTATTAAGCTTTTGAATCCCTACCTACATGTTTAGTCTGAATCTATAGTGGTCCCTGTAGATGTATCTATCAAACCTACTTCACTACCTCCTACTCAGATGTTAGTGTCTCAATATTTATCTCAGATCGGGCCAGTGATCCAAGAGAAGCCTCCTAATCGTGTTCTGTCAGAGTAGAGACCAAACCTTGCATCTATTGTTCATACATCCATTTCTTTACCTGGTGTAACCATTCAATCAGCCCTTCCTAAATCCACAACACCACCTTCTAACCTTACTATTGAGCCTTCAGACAAAGGGAAATCTCTTTAAAATCCCTATCTTTAGGTGTTGATCATTCTTTGAGAGGGATTAATACTTTTATTTTTATGAATTTCATTAGATGTTTGTACATGTTTTTAATTTCATGAATATAAGTTTTCCTTAATTGTATTTCAAGTTTCTTTCTATTATTTTTATTTATCCTTTATGTTTCTTTTCACCTTTTTTCTAATCCCAAAATGGGGATAAATCTATGGATGGAATCAACTCTTAACCTAAGGGGGATAACTTTTTCATAGGAAAGATGGAATGTAATCAATAGAAAATATATATATATATATATCCTAGTTTTAATGTAATAATGCTCTACTACAACTTACTAAGGGGTAGCATGAAAGCTCTCTGATATAACTATCTTGTAAGAACCTTCTAAATATGATCTGCTTCAATTATTGAGGGGAAGAACAAAAGGAAAGACCTTATGGTTATATTGAGAATTCGCACTCATTGTTGGTATGATAATCCAAGTAATTTTTATTCTTTAACATCTTTTATAACTCATTCACGCCCTGATTTGTGATTATAAAAAAAGGGGTAGATTTTTGGACCCTTTATGAGATAGTTTTTTTAATAATCACAAGTCATGCCAATTTAAAAATCATGATAATTAACATATTATGTTTTAAGTAATTATAATCATGTCAGTGAATATTTATAAATGAATCTATTATGTCACATGGAATAATACATTTCAATGAGTCAATAAATTATGGATATTTGTGTTTCAATATATTTATAAGTTTATATTTACATTCAATAATGAATTTCACTTAATCTGGTATTGTTCTGTATAAGACAGACACTTTTTAAGATTTTCAAATTCTCCAACACTGATTGGTTCAAAGGAGTCATTGATGGATGACTCACTAATGAGGACTCACCGATCTAAGAACACATCGATAAAGGACTCACCAATAGAACAAACGACACATCGATGGACAATTCACTGATGATAGGTTACACCGATAGTTCAACCGACTTAGTGATAGGCGACTCACCAATAGGGGACACACCGATAGATCAAAAGACTCACAAATGGGAGACGCACCGATATAAAAAATGACACACTGATGTATGACTCACTGATGGTTGATGCACCGATAGCTCAAAGGACTTACCGATGGACAAGTCACAGATGGGATATGCACAGATAGTTTAAAATGAGTCACTGATGATGACTCACCAATGCACGGATAGACCGATAGTACAAATGACTCACTGATTCCCAAAGTCACTAATACTAATGGAAATGACTCACCAATATAGAGAGTCATTGATTCTGATAGAGCGATGCTAATGAATAACTGATACTTATGACTCACCGATTGTCTTAAATACTATTCTTATTTTATTAATTCAACTTTATATCTAATTGTAATATTTAGATAAATTAATTCCCCTGACATTAATTAATGTTGTTTGTAGGATATTCATAGGACATTTCAAGGTACATGCACCTAGGGAGATCATTATATCTGTTGTACCTCTAATTATAAAAGGATAACAAGATGTATCATTCAAAAAACACGCACAAGAGTAGCAATAAAAGAAAACTAAATAACTCTTTGAACTCTTGAGTATACTTCCAAAACCCAAGAACTCAAAATGTAGAACATATAGGGAGATCAAGAAATCAAGATAAACCTACTGATCTGACCTGGACATCTTTTGAAAAAGAAACTGAACATCTCGTACTCCAGGAAGCCAGAACACAGAGGCTTCGAAACTTTGTTATGGAGACAACTTCTAGAAGAGGACTCTAACTTCAATTACACTACAACAAATGAATACAGATTTGCACTGCATAACATACATAGCCTTATAAACCTAACTTTACATATTTAGCTCTGTTTTGTTCATTTATTTACATTTCTGAGTAGTGTGTGTACACGTTTGTTATAGACACACTGACTCATGTGAATAACTAAAGGATACTTGATATCCTCAATCTCACACTCTATTTATCTCTTTGTATACCACGTAGAACTATGGAAGAGGTCATGTGTGGCCTGTATGTTGTTTTCTCCATGAAGAACTATGGTAGAGGTCAAGGGTGACCTGTAAAGCCTTGTGTGTTATTATGAACCTCGATCCAGGGTGTGGATCAAACTTTTTTATTAATTTAAACTACTTGGTGGCAGTTTCTCACCAAGTGGATAGGACTAAGTCTCTACTTGATACTGAACCTCTTGTTTTAAATCCCATTGTGCCTTTTGTTATTTAATTTTACTCTGTTTTATAAAAAATATCATACAAACAAATTCAAACCTAATAGTTAGTTTATCAAGTGTTTATAATAGTTTTGAAACAGTTGGTTTGTTTCAAAAGATATATTGATCTTTAGACTAGTATAGTTGAGAACTAATCAATCTCTTAAGAAATTAATTGAACATTCAAGACTCTTATAAATTCACTATAAACTAACTTGTATTATATTTTTAATTGGATGAAATTCTAAATTTTTAATATAAATTTTTATAGGGACTCAATTCACCCCCCTGAGTACTCTACTCCAACCAATAGTATATTTATTGGATTCATCCAGATCATGGATCTTTTACATATACTCATCATGAACTTTTCCTTTTCCTCAACTAACAAGTCAAAATATTTTACCTTACATGTTTTGTATTCAAGTTGAGCACCTATGAAATTCCTGGAAACATTGAATAATGTTTTAAGTTCATTTATTACTTCACCATAAACATTTTTACTCATAGTTCTCCCATAATAATTCTAACACCCTAAAAATTATAAAAGAGTAATTTTTATTCAGTACGTGTATAACACATAATACCAAAGATAAAAAGGAATATAACCTATCAAGATTTATGGTATATTTAATATTTTAAATAAAATTAATATATTCTATATCTTGAAATTCACTCAAAAATGAGTTAGATTAAATCTCACATAACAAATACTTTCTTCGATATCTTATGCTATATGCAAGACTGAGTTTTACCAAACAATAATATATTAGTGAAATATTCTTATTTAATATAATATGATAAAACCTAGATGTTAAATTAGAAATTATGGATAATATTAAATAACTTATGAAAATATATAGTTTATAAAAATATAAAATGAATTAATAGGTTACTAATTAATTAGATATGAAAATAAAAACTAATTGAATATAAAGGAAATTTTTTTATCCATACAAAGTTGTTTTATCCTAATAAATAAAATTAATTACTATAAATGAATTATATTAATAAAATAAATATGTTACATATTAAATCAAATATTTTTTACATTCATCCAATAAAATTTATAGGCATAAAATAAGAACCCCAATTTTTATGCATAAAAATAAATATTTTCCTAATGGAAATTTTGTCTCTTTTTGATGGATAAAATTATTTTAAAAAAAATTAGAAATTTAATAAATTAATATATGTAAAAATAAAATTCATTTTTTAAATTGGAATGAAAAAATTATCTTAGGGTGAATTTTTAGTATTCTTCTATGAAGTTTCATTTTTTATGAATAGTGAAAAATACTGAATTTTAATTGAAAAATTATTTTTTTGTATAATTTATTTATAAGATTAAATTAAATTTATTATTGGTTTTAAAACTTAATTAGATAAATTTTTCATCAATTAATCCAATTTAGGTCATTAAAATTGGATTAAAAAATTTAACAAAACTTTGGAGCATTTTTACTTTAAAACCCCACTTTCTCATTCTGTCTATGGGATTAATTTTAAATTAATTTCTACCACTTATCTAAATTAAATCTTAAAAAATGGATTCTATATTTGGAATATGAATAATTTATAATAAGTTTAACTTAGTTTCTAACAAAAAATATTAGTGAAAGTGATTAAAACTTATTACAGCGATTAAAAGAAAAAATAGCTTAACAAAGGACTAAACCTTAAACTTATGAGCGAAAATGACCTAGACAATTGTCCAAAATCCATTTTATATTAATTATATGATCCTATAGTACCTATTATATAATGTTTTTCATTATTGTTTCTACTTTACATGGGAGAAACATGGGTGGAATTCCCTTTTCAAAAATTTACAAGAAATCCACTTCTCCTCCACTATAAAAACACTCTCACTCATCCCACTTATACAAACCACTAAATACCTTTAGATCATAAAACATCTTCCCAAATAAGTTAACAACATTCCTAAACTCATCCTATAATCCTCACTTTGTGCATAAATCAACCCAAAGAAGTCTTTTTTTATAAACCAAAATAAGTTACCCAAAAACGAGGTAACATTCTTAAACAATAACTTTCATTTTATTTCTTTCTCAAACCATTAAATTATTCTTATTCCATGATTATATAAAACCATATATTAATTAAATATTATTATATATTGTTATGATAATATTTTTACATACACTTTCACACACATCCATAAAATGGGACTCACAATCATCTTTTGTGTGTACGGTGGACTATCGCCTCACGAACCAATGTCATTTGTTATTTCATTTACCACATTTCATGGATGTAATAATGATGGATTTATTGTTAATGTATTATATATATTATATTTATGTTGTATTTATTCTTATTTAATTATTCTATAACACATAACTTCAGGGTTTCCATTTTTTTGGAATACAATAACATCATTTGTGGACATGTGGACTACTGCCTCATCAAAGCAATGTGATACGTTCAGGCTATAAATAGAATGTATAAAGGATGATTTTAATTAAAATATGTGATATAAATGATAAAATTATTATACTTGAATTATAATATACATATATACGATTTAATTTTCATTCTTTTAATATGAAAAGAAAATGAAAACAGGGTTGATGCGTACGTATGACCTACCATCTCCATGAACGGTGCACTTCATTTCTTTATAAAAATATTATGGATTAATATAAATACATATATATTGAATATATATTATATTTATATCAAGGTATATATATTTAGATTATAAAATCATGATCAACGTAAAAAGAACAAAAAATAACAAGTCAAAACTTACTCGAAAAACTAGGCAATTAACACCCAAAATAGTGAAAATAATGAAAGGCTATTAACAAAAATGTAATAAGATATCAAAATAATATCACATAAGATTTTATAAAAATAATTATGGTTCTTTTATAATTCAATAACATGTTTAGAACTATTATATAGTACGTTAAAGTATTTTCAACTGAAAGTAAATGCTAGGTAATGGATCCCTATCTCACTTTTCTTTCCATGAAGCATACACCATTTTAACCAGTTAATTATTTTGTGAGGGGTATATAATGAACCTATTGTATTTTATATCATGAATAAATTTATCTTAATGTTATTTAGTACTTAATTTTAAATTTTTTTTTTCATGGGTATTATAAATCAAAAGTTACCAAGTAGTAATGGACTTTATCTCAATTTCCATTTTTTATGCCATACTTTATTGTTGTGCACCTAATTTATTATATATGGTGTAAATAATTCCACTTTTAAAAGTAATATCATTATTCATTAATTATTTTTGATATTTTCAGTTCCATTTTTAATTATTTCATCAAAGGGTATTTACACTTAAAGCTACCAAAGTGGTAAATAAATTTCATAACCCAATTCTTTTTCATTGAGTTATATTTCTTTCTCATTATAGTTAATATTATATGATTATGTGAACAATTAATTTGACTATATTTTATTTATCTCCATGTATTATATTTGGATTTATAATTTATACCCATAATAATTTCCACTACTATAAATCTAAGCATTTACGCCTTCTGGAGTGGAAGAGTATTAGAGACCGCCATTTGGCATTCGCTAACGGGTGTATTATCGACTTCCACATAGTGGTATCTAATACTGAAATGAAAACCGACGGTATTTTTCATGCCTTACACTTTCCTTTCTCTTGTCTTATTTGGCCCACCTCTGCAACATAACCCAGTCTCCCCCACCACTGCCCCCCCCCCCCCCCGCCACCCCCACTATCGCCCTTGTCACTCACGGTCATCCCATACACACCACACGCACCTCCAGCATACTTCCTGTATCCCTCCGGTATCCCGCTGACATCCCTTCACCAAACCCCGACCACCCCTAACATACCTGGACACTCCCCGACCACCATTCATCTTCTATGGCCAGTGAAGCAAGATTTTATCAAACTTCCAATGTTAGCATCATGTCACTTGAATCGCCCAATATATCACCTACATCGCCCACTACGTCCAGGGCCAAAAATCCCTGTATTTTGGGGTGGATCATTAGTGTCTGCCAAACGGTGGATGCTAAAGCCTTTAGTGATAGGCCAAAAACATCCACTATTTATAGGAATCTAGGCGGACACTAGGGCTTTAGCAATGGATTTAAGTGGTCTCAAAATCCCTTATTTCTATTAGTGTTCATTGATTAATTCTCACTTCAATGTTATAACCATTTTTAGGGTTTGTTGCACAATATCATTCTAATCAATATTGCTTATTCTTGAAATTATTTTGAAGAAATTTATATAAAAATTATTCAATAAACCCCTTAATTTTATTCTCCTATGTTTATTCATGGAATGTTTAAAGTAATAATTTCATTTTTACACTATTTGGGACTCAAAATATTTTAGATAACGTTTTTAGGAAAACCCAACTACATTTTTCTTAATAGTCGGAGAACTTGTATTATTCTAAAAATCTTGTTTTTTTTAATTTTTTCAAAAATGTTTTAAAACATTAAAAAATGAATTATTAAATACATATTTAATCCTTTTGTTTTTACATATTTTTTAAAAGGAATCTTCTTGTATCTTTATGAAAAAGGCATTTTTCAAACCTTTTTAACATGAAAAAGGATTTTTTTTACCTTCTACAACATGTATATATTTATACACCATCATTTCTTAAAATATTTATTTTCAAGATTTAAATTTTAATTATTAAAGACATTTTTTTTAAATGTGATTTTTAAAGAAAAGGAATTTCAAAATGTTTTTCAGAATAAAAAGTACATTTTCTTCCATAATTATTTTTAAAGATATTTTATAGTATTTATATTCATCAATGACAAAAATCATTTATTTTTACTCCAATTAGGATTTGTTATATTTATACAATAATTATTCTTCCTCTGGATTGTTTATGATTTATTTGGACAAGGATAGTATTGACATTCATTTCATTAATTATTTTGTTAGTTGCCTTCAAATATTCTATTTCTTATGATCATTAGACATTAAATATCCTATAATTATCCATGTCATTTATCATGGATATTTTTATTTCCTAAATCTTATATCATTTTTACATACGGTGTTTACTTTTTCATTTATTTGATTTTATAGGGAAATATTGATAAATTTGTATCCTTTATTCCATATGGATATTTGATATGGCATATCATTTATTAATTGAATATATTATTTGATATGAGTAATGTTTTACATAGGCTATGAGGGGTGGGAACCTAAATTTGTATATTCCCTCGATGAATCAATAAGTTCCAATGAGATAAATTAGTTGCTCAAGTTAAACAGGTTTCTACCAGTAGTTTTAAATCGTCTTGTGAAAGGTCTTGGTGGTGTATGTTTTCATGTGCCTCATACATGACATCCAATAATAACGCATTAACTTAATTTTGATTCTATATTTATTATCCATGAGATTTCACTATGAAAAAGTCTATATATCAATTTTATTGTCATTTTATTTATTAAATTTCATGTGTTTTCATTTTATTAAATTTCTATATATTTTATGTCTTATCAAGTTATTTTAATGCCATGTGTTTTCAGTTATTTACCTTTCCATATTTTTTATGCACTACTTTCTTAGTTTATTGATTACATGGAATGTATTTTTAGAAATTTACCTTTCTATAATAATTATGCTCATTGATACATTATCTATTCCTATTTATTTACCCTTACATAGAATTTGATCTCACCCTTATTATGTTTCCTTTTCCTAAGATTATCTAAATTGTGCTAAGAAAGATATGTATGGATACTCTTGATGGAATAAAGTTTTTAGCCTTGAAAAAAATTATATTGTAATATTTGTGTTCATTTATAATACAAGACTCATGTATGTTTCTAGTTTACCAAAACTACTAAACTGTTTGGTCCTTTGGGGCATGATTTACTTGTATCTTATGCCAATTTAATGAAAGTGGGCACTGTCTTATGGATTTGTAGGATCAGGTCACTACATTTGGTATTAGAGTAGGTTTAGTAGGGACCTTTCTAACAATATTTAGTAAAAAATATATTAGATAACATATATCTAAGGTATAATTTTAGGATAAGTATAAAATAACAACCTAAAATTTCAATTAGATAGAGATTATGTGTTTTTTCTAGCAATATATCCATGTATTGATACTACAAGTGGAAATTGTTCTAGCACGGTTTTACCTAGGGGTAAAAACTCTACAAAGGTGTATCATGCCTGACTCAAGTGTAACTTGGTACACAAAAATGTTCCTTAAAATGAACTTAGTTTGACATTCCTAGGGGATATGCTTAGGATAATTCACATTTTCTTTACAAACCATTTTAAATGATTTAAATATGTGATAAAAATAAATAACCTAGGTTTAATATAAGTTATTTTAGATAGAAAATAAATTTTCATGTTTTATATATCCTATAAATGATTATATATTTTTCTCACTATGATTATTATTACTCACACTATACAACCTACTTTTAGTCAATGGATGGAACTCAAAGGAGTCATGTTAAAATTTAACATGAAGAAAAATGTGGTGACAATGAGAAACCAAATGAGGTGTTGATATGAGTGAACGATATCATGTTTATTCCTAATGATTTTTCTTGGAATATGATTAACAACATATTCCTTAACTAACTCTTGAACTCACCAAAGAAAAGAAGGATAGAGTTTTTTAAGAACTTAATTGTTGGAGACTATGGAGATAAGAAGGCTCAATTTACCTCGTGAAATAAATGTGCAAGTAGACACCTAGGAAAGTTTCTCAACAGAAAGATAAAATTTGTTATGTGTGGGAAAAATGATATAAAGAAAATAATCTCTGAGTAAAAATGAATAGTATGGTGGAAGGAAATAAATCTCATCCTAAGGATCCATTTATAGTTCATTGACTTAAATATAGGGAACCTGGGTGTAAACCAAGTCAATACCCTCTTCAAAAGGATAAACTCTAGACTAAGGAATGACCTATGTGGAAATTAACTGATGATGTATTTATGTATTGAGGTTTTATTGAAAGTCTTAGTTAAAATGATATTTAATCATTAAATTTCAAGAATGTACATCATATTTATTTTAAAAATTATATTATTATAGTATATGAAAAGTAAAACCCACATGTTGAGTAAAAACCCATCAAATTTGGAAAAGAATGGGGGCTTGAACCCATGATCTAAGAACAATAAGGGTTCTATGTCTACCACTGTACTACGCGATGTTCTGGTTAATGTGTTATTATTTTTAGTTAAATAATTTGAAGAATAAATATTAATAATTAACCATTAGTGTGGATTTTTAGTTTTATATATTAATGTATAGGCCATATTGGTTTTTAAAATAGTTAGATACAAATATAATTACTTGTTTTATAGTTATTATGATCCGTTAAAAGAATATATTAGTACTTAAAAAAGATTCTTTCTAGGATATCCATTTTAGGGGGTAAGGGATGAAATATAATTTGACTGAATAAAAACAAAAATATGAAATTGTTCATATGAAATTGAAACATATAAAGTAATCAAATTCTTAGTCAATTAAATAATTCCTCGATATTAGGGAAAGTATCTTAAAATAAAAAATTTATCCATATACCTTCATTTTTGTTGAACTAATTTCTATTTAAATCATCAAATATTTATGGATTTGATATCCTTGAATTTATATTTATTATTCACTTGTTTTTTATTGATGATCATAATCACTCTATATAAATATTTACACTTTTCCTCTATGTCCATATCTCCACTTTCCACTAATATTCTCCTACTAAGAGACCTAGTTATATATTAGCCCATGTGAACTTTGTACTTCCCATTATCTCTTTTCTAGAGGATAATTTACAAACCATTATCATGATGTGAGATTTAAATATATGAAATATCAAAAAATATATTACCAAGGTTGATTTTAAATTTTGAGAAAACAATTTATTTTAGGTAGGGATAATGTAACACCCTAAAAATTATTCAAGAGTAACTTTTATTTGATAGTGTGTATGACACAAAAAACCAAATATAAAAAGGAATATAACCACTTGATAATTTATGTAATATTTAATATTTAAAATAAAATTAATATATTTTATATCTTTCAACGCATGCAATACTGAGTTATCTTTCTTTTCACACAACAAATAATTTATTTGATAACTTGGGCTACCCGCAAGAACAAATTTTACTAAACAACAATATATTATTGAAATTTTATTATTTAATATAATAATAAAAAATGAAATTATAAGTTATTAATATTATTAACAAACTTATAAAAATATAAAATTAATTCATTGGTTACCAATTAATTAAAAATGAATATATAAGAACCAATTGAATATAAAGGAAACGTTTTTATGCATAAGAAGGTGCATTATCCTAATAAATTAAATAAATTACTATTATTTAATGATATTAATGAAAACTATATGCTATATATTCAATAAAATATTTTTTACATCCATCCAAAATATTTTTTATGAATAAAATAAGAACAAACCCATTTTTTTACATAAAAAGGTAATATTTTTCTAAAGGTAATTTTTTCACCTTTTAATGAAGATTCTTCTTCAAAACTAAATTTTATAAATTTTATAAATTTTATACATAAACATAAACTTAATTTTTGAAATATTAATGCCAAAATTTTCTTAGGGTGATTTTTTCTGTAAAATTTTATTTCTTGATGAATAGTGAAAAATACTGAATTTTAATTGAAAACTTATTTTTCCTATAATTTATTTATAATGATACATTATATTTTATATTATTTATAAAACTTAATCAGATAAATTTTAAATCAAATAATCCAATTTAGGTCATTTGAATCAATTTCACATTGAAATTGGATATGAAAACTAAGTAAACTTATGAACATTTTTACTTTAAAACCCCACTTACTCATTCAATCTGTGGGGTTAATTTTAAATTAATTTATACCAATTATGTGATTAAAATTTAAAAAATGGATTAAATATTTTTTAGTAATAATAATAATTTATAATTTATAATAAGGTAAAATTAGTTTTTGTCCCAAAATATCAATAAAAGTTATTAAAATTAATTGTAGTGATTAAGAGAAAAATTAGCTTAACAAAGGACTAAAACTAAATATTATGACCAAAAAAGACCTATAAACTGGTAAAAAATACATTTTATTTTCATATTTAGACCCTATAGTAACTTTTATAGATTATTTTTTATTGGATCCACTTTATAAGGGAAAAATATGATTGGAATTCTGTTTTCAAAAAATTACAAGAATACCACTCCTCCTCCGCTATAAAAAGGCATTCACCCCTCCCACTAATTCACACCTCTAAATACATTTTTATCATCCAAAATCTACCCAAATAATCTCTCTATATCAATAAATTAAGCCTAGAATCCTCTCTGGGGTAATAAATAAAACCAATGAGGCCTTTTGGTATAAACCAAAAGGAGTTACCTGAAAATGAGGTAACATTCTTCAATAATCACTTTCATTTTATTTTTTCTTAAATCATTCAATTATTCTTATTACATGATTATATAATGAACTATGTATAATTAATATAATGATATTTTTTTGTGATAATATTTACACCTAAACATTCACACACATTCATAAAATGGGATATGCAATCATTGTCTGTGTGTACGATGGATTATCACCTTGTCAACTGATGTCATTTTTTCTTCCATTTACCACCTTTTATGGTTGTAATAATTATGTATTTATAGTTTATATATGATATTTATTATATTTAATATGTATTTATGCTTCTTTAATTATTTTATAACACATACTTTCATGATTTACATTTTGTGGGAATGTGATAACATCGTTAGTGGACATGTGGACTAACGCCTCCTCAAAGTAATATGATCCATTCATGATATAAATGTAATGTATAAAGGTTTATTTTAATTAAAATATTTTATATATATGATAGAATTATTATATTTTAATTATACTAGGTCAATTAAATCTTCCACCACGGAACACAACATAATGAAGAAAATTGCATTAAATCATAGGCTCGGGGACTTGACCCCATGACTTGGCCCTCACACCCCAAAAACCATACCACCCCACCAAAAATGTTGATTATTATTATATTATAATTATGATATACATATATAGTATTTACTTTTCATTATTTTAATACAACAAGAAAATGAAAACAATGTTCATGCATACGTATGGATTAAAATAAATACATATATAAAGAATATGTATTATATTTATATCATGGTTTACATCCTGTATATAATGAAATCATTATTGACTTTAGAAACAAAAATCAGTCAAAACATACTCAAAAAACTAGGAAATTAACACCCAAAATTTTGAAAATAATGAAAGATTGTTTAACAAATTGTAAATAATATATTATAATAATATCACATATGATATTATAAAAATTATTATGGTTATGGTATAAGTTAATAAAATTATTAAAACCATTATACATTAAGTTAGAGTATGTTCACCTAAAACGAAATGAAAATGGATTCTTGTCTCACTTTTCCTTCCATGAGACATACACCATTTTCACCACTTAATTATTTTATGAATTGTATATATTGAACCTATTATATTTTATACCATGAATGAATTTATATTCATGGAATTTATAGTTTCATTATAAATTATTTCTTTCATGGATATTATAATTCAAAAGTTACCAGGTAGTAAGGTACTTCGTCTCAATTTCCATTATTTGAGGCATAATTTATTTTTATATACCTAATTTATCATATATGGTGAATATATCACCAATTGGACATGTAATATCATGATTCATTCATTATTCATGATATTTTTAGTTTTAATTTTAATTATTTCATCTAAGGGTATTTACACTTAATGTCACCCAAGTGGTAAAGAAATTTCATAACCCAATTCCTTTTTTATTAGGTTATATTAATTACTCATTGTCATTAATATTATATGATTATGTGTATAATTAATTTGAATATATATTGTTTTATTTTCACTTATTTTATTTGTATTTATAGTTTACACACATTATCAATTCATTAATTAATTCTCACTTCAATGTTATAACCATTTTAAGGGTTTATTTTACAATCTCATTCTAATCTAGATTTCTTATTCTTGAAATTACATTAGAGGGATTTATAGGATGATTATTCAATAAACCCTTTAATTTTATTCTACTATGGTTTTTCATGAACTTTTTCAAGTAATAGTACCATTTTTTCACTATTTGGTACTCAAAATGTTTTAGAAAATGGTTTTAAGAAAACCTAACTTCATTTCTCTCTTTAGTCAGAGAACCTATTTTCTTCTAAAAACCATGTATTATTAAAATTCATACAAAAAAGTTTTTAACATTTTCAAAATTATTTATTAAATATATGTTTACCCCTTTTTACCTTACAAATTTTTAAAGTAATATTCTTGTCTCCTTAAAAATAAGGAATTTTTCTATCTTTTTTATCATGCAATAGGAATGTTCTTTTATTACCTTGTATAGAATGTATGAATTTACCTATTGTAATTTCTTTGAAGATTCATTTTCAAGTTTAAAATGATGATTTTTAAATAAAATGTTTTTGAAAGTTTTTTTCATAGAAAACTATTTTCAAAAAAAATTTCAAAATTAAAAGTATATTTTCCACAATAATGTTTTAAAATATATTTTTATAGTATTTATATTCATAAATGATATAAACCCTTAATTTTTACTCCATGTAGGATATTTTGTATTTATATCACACTTATTATTACTCTGGATGGTTTGTTATTGATTTATCCAAGGATTATATTGATATTCACTTCCTTGATTCCTTTGTTAGTCCCCTAGAAATATTTAATTTCCTATGCTCATTAGACATTTAATATCCCCTAATTATCTATATAACTTATCATAGATATGTTTATTTCCAAAAATATATATCATTTTTATATATGGTGTTTACATTTATAGTTATTTTATTTTTTGGGGAAATATTGATAAATCTGTATCCTTTATTCAATACGGATATTTTATAAGGAATATTGCTCATTAATTGAATCAATTGTTCTATATGAGTAATTATTTAGATATGATATGATGGGTGGGGCCCAAACTTTATATATCCCCATGATGAATCAACAAGTTCTCATGATACAAATTATTTTATAAAATCAAATATGTTTCTACCTGTAGTTTTAAACCATTTTGTGAATGGTCTTAATGGTATAGGTTTTCATGTACCTTAGACATGACATCCAATAATTAAGAAGTGACTTCATTTTGATTCGGTATTTATTATCCACGATATTTTCACTATGAAAAAGTCTATGGATGATTTTCATCCTCAATATATTGATAAAATGTCTTGTGTTTTCAATTTTATACCTTGATATATTTTTTATGCCTTATCTAATTATTTAAATGACATGTGTTTTCAATTATTTACCTTGTCATAATTTTTACGCATTTCTTTATTAGTTTATAGATTACATGGCATGTGATTTTATATATTTACCTTTCCATAATGATTATGCTGATTGAGTCATTATTTTTTCTATTATACTTACCCTTACTGAGAATTTGAGCTCGCCCATATTATATTTCTTTTCCTTAGGATTCCCTGAAGTATACTAAGAATGATATGTAGGGATACTCTAAATGGAATAATGTTTTTATCCATACAAAAATTATGTTGTAATTTGTGTATAAATTTATAATACAAGACTCATGTATGTATCTAGTTTACTAAAATAACTAAATTATTCGGTCATTTGGGACATGATTTACTTGTATATTATACCAATGTAGAAGTAGTAGGCACTGAATCTAAGATTTCTAGGGTTAGGTCACCACAAGCATGCCATTGAAATTTTTTCAATTATTAAATTATTTTTATTATAGAGTAATAGATTCTTATTTTATATCAATGAGATCTATGACAACATTTCACCTTTTGAATTTCTTTTCAATTACATCCTCTAGTGTATTAATTTATTCTTCAAGTTGTGCATTGTTATAAAAAATATTTTTTAAAGAATAAATTATATATGAAATCAATTCTTCCGGAACATTATACAAATACCTTTCGAATTGAGAGTAAAATTATTCAACAATTTTGATAGATTCGTCTTCCTCATACTCTCCATAGCTTGGGCTATCAAAAGGATCATTGTTAGATGATTTGATAGAAGATAATTGATACATCTCTTATTCCTTTGAGATTTTTCGCAATCTCTTTCCTTCCCTCATATTCTAATTTTTCAGAGTCTTGGAAGATACCTTCATGTTTTCTTCAATGGGAGTAGAGATTAAAGTTTCCACCTAAGGTGATTCAGAATTGGATTCAAATATACACTTCAATTAAACCTTTAGAAAACAATTATGACTGAAACATTGATCAAATAATAGGCATACCTATACTATGATACAACTTATGAATCCTAGATAGATCATGTGGGGACACTAAGATGGGGGTGAATCAGTGTACCCTTATTTTTATAGAATTTTCTTTATTTTGAATTATACCCTCTTACTCAGGAAACTATGCCTCGGTTAAGATGAATGGATATTTTGTGTTCTTCTAAAAATTACATGTACATATATTATAAATAATAAAAGAGAAAGAAACACAAAAGGATTTTTATAAGGTTTAGTATTAAGGCATACTCCATTTCATGATCAACCTGTCATTGTTTCATAGATTCTCTTTTATTGTAAACTATAATGATTACAAACACCTATAACTGGAGCACAATGATTATGTAGGAGTAAATTTATCTTCTTGAGTGAGAGGTGTTATTTATACTGGTACCACTAGTCTTCAATGGGGTTATTTATACTAGCACAACCATTTCTTCCATGATTTTCAATGAATAGACTGGATAAGATCTCTCTATTGCACTATATAAATTTACATCAAATGGGTAATATCATCCCTTAACTGTAGTTATTTGAAAACTATTGAATCACAAAGATTATATACACATAATCCTACTATTATTCAATAAGTGTAAGATGCAACTTCCATTTCAACTCACAAATTTTCCATAATAAACAACTAATGAATTTATAAATGAACTACACATTGACTAGTTCCTCACTTTATCAAATGATCAGGTAGATATTCATTATTTGATGAAGTTATCAGCCTTAATTATGTATGAAATTAGTTCACACGGTCTTTTTTAATATTATATGCAAGAACAATACTTTCACACCTTCAAATAAATTTCACTTCATGTATGTATAGCATATTTTTTTATGCCTTATTATTTTATGTTCTATTATCCACTTATTTATTTCAAGAACCACACTTCCTTATTTTGAATAATGGTTTGGGTATCTCAATGGGTTAAGAGTACATGTATGCATGCACTTTATTCTTTACACAACCCACTAACCTCTTTTTCTTTGCACACACATTGTCAATCTTAATTTTACCTTTCACATATGAATGAGCATGAATTTATGCATACACTGCTCCTCTATTTCTTTCACACTAACCCAAATGGGTGAAATAAATTGATGTGCACAAGATCTTATTCAGAATAAACATTATATTCATACACTATCTTGTGATTGTCTCAAACCCTTCATGTAAAATCAAATATTACACTATCTAGTTTGTGAAAGGATTCCACATCTTTCACACAATTGTATCTTAGGTGTATGTCTTCTTATCTCCTTAACATAATGTGTATGTGTGGTGTCTCAAAATATGTTGTGAAATATAGTATAGTAACATGTAGGGGTATCACACTATCTCCAAGTGGTTCATCTATCAAGTTCTTCATGAACAAATATGAGTGTGAAAATCACAATTTGAGTTCTCTAAAGATCTTCCCTTATTCTTGCAAGCAGAGATGTGTGGAAACTCCTCCATGTGAAATAGGATATGTTCATCGTGATATATTTTTCTCCAAAAAATGGATATATCTCAAAGTAATAGTATCAATTCTCTCTATTTAGTGCTTTTTATTTTATATTCTTTGAGAACTACCTAAGATATAGTTTTCATATCATGTCAATCTTCACTCAAAATCCTAAAAATAATGTCATGTTCATGGAATTTTAAATTCTTGAAGATATATTCATTTACTTAATGCTTTTTTCCTTTTAACGTGACACTAATAATAATGGAATCACATTCTTCCATAACATAATCCTCTCATTCAAGTGAAAAATATCACATAATTCTCCTATTTAATGATTGTACTACATCAATGGTGATAAGATAGCTGAATGGCATCCCACAACTATGTTTGTAGTCATCCAAGAGTGTCTTTTATTTATTCTCCTATATAAAAGATATAGATTTCATGCATGGGTTTGGTTTGTTTTGAGCAGTCTCATTCACCTGAGATAATCACTGGAGATGGTCATTGGCTTTCATGAGCTTGATCGTAGCTTGTTGTATGAAGAGATATTCATCAAAAGTTGTGGGACATTAAAGATGATTGGAAGCCCAATCAAATTAATGTGATTAAATAGATAAAATGGTTGATTTTATATTCTTCCTTTTTAAGTCAAATAAACTGTGTGTGGCCCTCAATTTTCCCATATCCGAAGTCCCTTATATCACCACTCCACTTTATCAATAAACTACTACTATTTCCCCGCACACTATGGACCTTATACATATATAATTTTGGGCCCAACTATCCATTTCCACTATGATCATGATCTTATGGCCTTATACATCGAACCACATATAGTGTTCACGCCCTTATACACCACTATAGTGGCTGGATGGGATTGACTCCAGTGCCCACTTTAGTAGTGGTTGCACCTAAGTTCATTATTTGGCTCAGTAGTTGGCCATATTTTTTGTGTAATCCCATAATATATCCTTAACAAAATGATAAGTATATAATATAAAAACCACAATCCAATTCAAATTTAAATCTATTATTCAAATATTCTCTATGTAAAATATATATTTATTTTTCATGGAAATCATAAATACCATTCTTCTCTTTATTTATATTGATCATCTGTATGATCATCAAATATCTCTCTTCAAAAACATTTTTTATGAAAGTTAATACTTGAATGGTATTTATCCAATTAGAAAACCCTCAAGAAATAATGTTCATATTTCCTAGCCTTCACTTCTTTCTTCAAATGTTGTAACAATGTGAAATCTGAAAACTAATCTTTCACATAGATTTGGAAATAGAAACAATTAAACAATCTTCTGATTGAACATGGAGAATTTTCTAAGTGTGATATCCAATTTCATTTCATTATGACATAAGTATTCTCTAGGAATCATCACTTCTCAAGGAGAATTGTCTTACCAAATTACAATCAATGATTCCATAACAATTATATAGGAATCATCACCAGTCTTCTTGAATATATTTGAAACTATTTCCAACTTTATAAATACATTATTAATCACTAATAATAGATAACTTTATCATAAATTTACTTTTAATTCAATTAAATATATATTTAAAACAAATAAAACCATACACATCAACCAACCACAAGGTCTTTTGAATGGTGACTGACATGGATGAATATATAACACTTTGAAGGGTGGAATATAAAATCATAAATGACGATTGTTATTATAAAAACATCATCAATCATAAATGATCTTCCTAATAAATATTAATGTTATTAAAGTTAAAAAATGGTCAAAAAATATCCTATAGAATTTATATTATTCCCTCTATCTGTAACACCCCATCCCAGATCACCAGAATGAAACCCAAGCAGTGTCATCATAAGAACTTAAAAGCACCTCCCCTTATACCAGTGGATCTTAGCTAGAATAGAGGTCATAAAACATATGTGTGCAGACTATTTTCTCTAAAATAAATTTTAGGGTTATGAATGAATCTATCAAAAAAAATTCATGACCCGACCACACAATAGACATCCCCAAACACCTGTAGACATAAAACTGAGAGCCAAACAGGCCTTAGTAGTCCAAAATAAAATGAAGTAAATGCATAAATATAATTAAAAAAATCATAATATATTATATTAATATAAACATGTTGTCTTTATATAAAAAAATAGTGTCACATTGTCCAGTACAAGATGAATAATGACTAAAAATAAAATTCATCGACCTCCAACTCAACTAACATAATCCAAACTATCAAATCTTCAATCTATATAATGTAATATAATTGTACCTTATGTCCATATCCAAGAATTACCTATACCCTAATATAAACATATATATTTTACAAGAAACCTCACATATAATAAATCTCATGATTACACTAAAAAATTAAAACAATTGGATGTCTCAAGTAACAGTGGTAGTGAATAGCTATCAAAAGTTATCAATTTTTTGTGATACAACATCTGTACTTGAATCCTTGGACTTCTATTTATAGGATTTAAGTGTAACAAAATTGTATTAATAAACTTTGGTATCTTTAGGAATAATATTCACCTCTAACAAACTTATAACCTCTCACATGATGATCCTCTGATTGAAGTAGTTCAGCTAAATTCATGATATTATAAAAGTTCATCGTTTAGAATCATATAATTCATAAAATATAAGTCATAATTTAAAACAAAAAACAAAAACTAAAACCCTCAAGTATATTAATTAGGTTGTGATTCATCAAAAAAATGGATTCAAAATCAGTTATTTTAGGAATGACTTAACAGTATCCCCCTTTTTTGATAATCACAAAACACCAAAAACATGTAAAATAGGATGAAACAAAAATAAAATAGAAATTTTATTATTATTTTATGAAACTTACTACCCCTTGATATATGAAATTTACTAATATTTATCCCATTACTAAAAAATAATATCAATCCATAATTCTCTCCATACTTAGCCATTCTCCCCATTTGTAACTCTTCTTCTCCTTGGTTATACATTCTCCCTTTTTATACAAAAGAATATGTCTCCCTATTTGGTATCAAAAATATAATATATGAGAGTTAAGAAAATTAAAATAAAAATATGGCTAAAACCTAATTAGAGTAATATGGACTTTTATAATAATAAACATACTCCATAGCTTCAATATAAGAAGAACTCAAATAACAAGTATAATATTTTTATAATATTAAAAATTTAGTTACGTAAGAATAGATTAGAAAATATGATATTCATATAATAATTACATTTAATTTAATAAATATACATAATAATAATGTTAAAAATTGAGCGTCTTCATGAGAAAATCCATTAGATAAAAAATTAAACAAAAAAATTCCATCAAGAAGATAAATTATAACATGTTGAAAGAGAAACATGTATCTAAAAGGTGTGTTTCTAGAAGATGCATTAGATGTATCTTTAAATTTCATTTAAAAATATAATTTAATTTAATTAGTACTTGTATAAAGAGTCAGTAAAATTCTATATAAACAAATAATTTTGTCTCCCTTTCTCGAGGAGATTTTAAATGTTAGAAGAGAGGTCAATAGGAAACAAAACATGGTCACTTAATACTAATCATACCCATATTATATTTAATATATTTGAATATTTAAAAATTCAAGGATTTTTCAAAAATATAAACAATCTTATTTTTAATTCTTATAAACTCGATAAAAATATATCCTTTTTTCTAAATAAATGATTTATAAAAAACAAAGTATATGGAAGACGGAAAAAAATATATTACTTGTTTTTAATTATTTTTTAGAGTAGTTATTTTTTATCTAACCCTTTATTAACTATAATTTATAATAAGTATATTAAATAAATAACATCTAGAATATGATTAGTACCAAGATTTTATGGTGCTAGTACCCAGAATTTTATTCAGGGTGGAAATTAATAATTTTGTGCCCAAACTTGTTTGGGTCCAGAAATGTTAGAAAACAAGACTTTTAGAAACCACATATTTCCAACCCTATAGTTTTGAATAGTTTAAAGTTAATTAGAAACATAATCCCTATGTATTTGGAAATATTGAACTATATTCATGGAACTTAAATTTTCTAGTGACCTCCCCTTTGATATTTAGTATAAAAGGGTGCACTCCTCGGGAAAAAAATAGCTCATTCAAAAATGTGCTTTATTAGAAGAGTATATTCAACAATGAAATATTTTTTAAATATATTAAACTATAATAGAATCTTATAAAAAAATTCCCTTTAAAAATTAAAAGTAGAAAGAAAATTCTGTAAACATTCATCTTCATACATAAGTTTTACAAAATCATTAGGATCATTAGAAGTTGAAATATAAACAGCTATTTTATTCAACATGAAAATAGGAGTTTAAATACTATTACTATCCTTATAAATTTCATCCTTATCATGATTATATTTTTCATAAACTAGTTATATCTTTTCTCCATATTAGTCACATATTTAGACATCTCCTCAAATGATGGAGTATCATCCTTCTAATCCAAACAATGAAGATAATCATAGTATATATACATATTAGTATGATAATTATCAGTTACTTTAACTATATATCATGATTAATTATAAAGAATATTATCATATAATCTAATTAATTTCTAGTTATCATCACTTTATGAAGAACTATCATAAGATAGGTCTTCATTGTTGCTCCAGGAATCCATTGATTTTAGAATTTTCATTCCTTTACATTCAGAGAATATTCTAAATTCTATATCTTTCCTCTTTAAACGTGTACATTCTAGTATGATATTACATATATTCTTACATTAATATCAAATAATATCAAAAAAATCCTTCTTATCTTCTCTTTTTCTAGAATTTACTTTTCTATCCTTCCAATAATCATTCTAGAAATTATTATTTCCAATTATAGGGTTCCTATGTATTTCTAGTTGAGAAAAATATACTTAAATAAACATTTTATTTTTTATCATTAAATTGATTCTTAGAATTATTATTCAAAGTATATATATTAAATATAATTATTTAAGAAGTTATAGTAGAAAAATCAACTCCATTCTTTGAATTATCCTTCTCCACATCAAGATTAAATAATTTATTTAATTTCATTAATGTTCTAATAAGATCATCAAGACACATATTTTTTAGATAATTTATGTCATCAATAATTATACTGTTATATTGTAACTCATTTAAAATTATATTAATATTTTTATCAATTAATTGACCATTATTAATTTCATTCTCACCTATAAATTTCAAGATATTAATAATAGTCATAAATCATATAAGCATTTGAGCAACTTCTTCTCCCAGTAGAAAATAATAAACTTGATAATGTTCATGAAACATCTCTTTTCTAGTATTTAGTACTATAGAAGTTTCATAATTAGTAATATAAATTTTCTTTTAAATCACATTATTCATCTCACAATAATATATATTACTATGATTATTCTAAGTCATGGAACAAAGAAGCGGATTCCAAAATTTATTTTTATCCTAATACTAAGCTATATTTTCATGAGTAAAATTTGGAAGTTATTTCCATAGAATATTGTGATTTTTAACTACCAATTGGTAATTATAAATTTCATTATTGATTATAAAACCCTTTATTTTATCCATATGGTACTCATAATCCGCACAAGTAATGATGAGTGGTTTTCTAAGATTTAGTTTCTTCAAAGTTCTGATATGTAAGTGATCATCCAAATAAAAATAATATTTTAAGTTATATGCATTAGTATAAGGAAAAAATATAATTTTTCTAATACAAAATATTATCCCAAAAAGTAATCTTAAAGAGGTTGGGTGAAATGAAGTTTAAATAAACTTAATAATTTCGACCACACTATACAAAGTGAAGTTCAGAATTTATATGTTCCAAAAAATCAAAGTAAATATAGGTAATAAATGAAATGAAAATTAAATTGCTCTGAGGATAACACTTAATTGAATATAGAAATAGAAACTAAAAATAACAACACAAAATGTAAAAGTGCAATGGGGTTCTGAATAAAAATCAATATACCTATCATAAAATATTATTAAATGATATTATAAATATTATAATTGGAACTCTTCCACTATAATCCAATGTGGTAGGAGAATAAATACCCACATTGTAAAGACTCTAACTTTAGTATCCTAGATACGATTCCTTACTTTATTACATTGGAAAAGATCCAAGAAATCACATCCCAAAGGATCGAATAGTTTATAAGTCTTGGTAAACTAGATACATATTTGAAATTAAAATTACACTTTAAACATAAAATTTTTAAAAATATATATTATTTGAGAATTCCATTTTTACCCTCAGCATAACCCTTCACATCAATCGTAATAAAATTCTTGGAAACCTGTGGTAAATAAAATATAAGATATGTGTGATCTCAATTTCTTAGTAAGGGATAAGTAGAGCAGAAGAAATAATGAATCAATGATCATAATTAATATAACAAAGTTACTAACTGATAAAATATTCCAATTAATTAATAACTTTAACATAATATGGTAGTAATTAAAGATGATCAAATAATTCCATATAAATAGTCACATGAGCTTAAACTTGACCATTTATAATCTGACTAATCAATTAATCACATGGGATAACAATAATGATGGAACACATAATATAGGACGTCGAAAATATCAAAATATAAGCTCTATATAGTTACTATAAAGATCAATCCTATTTACAGTTTAGGTTTGTGGGTAGAAACCCATCTGATCATCTGAACTATCTATATATATCCTCTAGATAGTTACTTTCAAGATCAATCCTCTTTCCAGTTTAAGTCTGTGAGTAGAAACCCTTCTAATTTGGACAACTGATTTGTCCCATAATTGAATAACATTTAACAAAACTTTAAATATCATGATAATAAATTAATTCAGTATATACCATCTCAAATGGGTGTTATATACACCTCATAAAATAACATAGGTTCATAACATCAGAATATGACTCAATGAATCAAAATTGAGACAAAGTTCCATACACTTCTGATTAGTCGAATCACATTCCCCATAAAATTAATAATTAAAAAAAGAAAAATTGAATAACATGAAGATAAATATATTTATTATATGATATATAAAAGGATAATTACACCACACAAAATTGAATAAGTGGGGAATAAGGAATATATCTCACTGAAATTAAAGTGAGACGATAAAAAACCATCACATTATTCTTTTCTTTCAGATGAACATGATTTAACCTCATGTATATTAGTTAAAATAAAGTTATTTATTTATTAAAAAACCATATTCATAATTATTATATCATCTATTATTCCCTTATATCATTTTCACACTTTTTTTCAATGATATTTCGTTATTATCCATATTTCGGTTGTTAGCTGCTTCATTTTCCTATACTTGTTTTTTCAGGTAATCCCCGGTTATTGTGCATAGTATATAGTTACATCATATACATAATGATATTAAGGTAATATATATAATATATATTCATTATATATATTTCTATAATCATTATTTAATGGTGATCATGAAAAATGAAACGCATCGAATCGTGGAGACTGTAGGTCATAGGTATGCACGAGCGATGGTATCATTCCATTAATGGTGAAATGGAAAGGAAGTATATGGTATATTAATTTTTTTCATAATCAATATAATTTAATAATTATAATATATATCCATATTTACATCATTATACTCATCCAAATAAAGTGGTTATGAAAATAAATTACACCATGGTGTGGAGACAGTAAGTTATACGTACTCACACGTGGTACTTTCATTTTTCATAGGATAGATAAAAGGTGGAATATTGTTGTACCATAACAATAATTAAATCTCAATATATATCATTCTATATTTATTACTTTATTTTTTAAACAACACATGAAGATTAAATGAAAGAAGAAGAAAACAATGAAGAGTCGATAAAGATGATTACCTCTTCTTCGGCGAACTTCAATTAATCAATTATTAATGGATCTAGGGTTGATCTTTTTGAAGTATAAGAACATCCAGAACTTATATAAATATATTATGAAGATAAATAAATATTTTTTGGTCAATATAGAGGGCCCAAGGTGGTGAAATGAAATAAAGGAAGGAGTGTCCTTTTATAATTGAGGTGAGGGGAAACCTTGGAAATCCCCAAAATATTAGATTATAATATTTTCATTTTCTATAAAAATACAACCAAATGGACATGCACTCTAATATATAATTAAATAATATTATAATATCATAATACAATAAAATTTTAACTTCTTTTAGTTTTTTTTAAACATTATCCTTTTTATTTACCTTAGTTAACCTAATTTAATTTTAATTATGGTAACAAATTATTTAAACTTAAGAGTGGTATTTTTTACTTATAAAATGTAAATTGGTACAAAAATGAATAATTAATGAAATTTCAGATTAAATAATAATAAATTTTTATTTTTTAATATATTTTTTTATTTTTATATAATTTTATAAATATTCTTTTTGATAAAATATCATTACTATCAATTTTGGGATAATCCATTACTTTGACCTTAATAAAAAAAATAAAACAATATAAATTTTAAGAAAACATTTAATACACCCCTAATATGACATAATAATCTATAAAATTTTTAGATCACTTTAATTATTTCAAATTATATTTATTCTAATATTTTTAATATAATTTATTTGATTGCTTCATTAATAAAATAATTATTTCATCATCATTGTATAATTATTTAACGTAATTATTTATTCCAAAAAAATTAAAAATAAAATACCATGATGTAGATATATTTTATATTTAGAAATAATATATGTATTATAATATATTTTCTAAATAATACCATATTAAAAATTATATAGTTATTAAAAATATAAATGTGAAATCTTTTTCTTTTTTTAATTAAAAATTTATAAATATCATAACCTCATCTAAATGACCCCAAAATGTCATAAATAAAATTATTTCACAAAAATAGGTTCATTAAGTTCAAAATATACACTTATATTCATTCATAACATTCCTTTTTCTCCATGTGGACTCATAAGATATATTTAGGACAAAGAAAGTGACATTTTTGGGATTTCTTTCATTTTAATAATATCAAAGTCAATTTCATGGGAACGTGTCCATTAAATAACTAAAACTATAACATTAGGTGTTAATGTTCTAATATAAATCATCCAATAAATTTTTGGAAAGTTTTAGGTTAATTTTTTAATCCTTATCATATTACTTTTACCATAAATTACCTTATTTACCCATAACTATGGTAATAAAAAATTAACAAAGTTAATATTCATAATAACCAAAAATAAAAGGAACTTGTTTAGAAAAAATTAAATTTTTCTTAAAATTATGGTATCTATTTTTCAAAATTAAAAATATACAATTGATGTAATTTAATTTAAAATTAATCTGACAAAGTGCAACAAAAAACCTTTCTTGAAAATACACTTTTCTACCCAAAAATATACTTATATTAAAATAGTATATAATGATGATTACAATAAAATAAATTATATAATTTATAAAAAAGTAGTATTTAAGTTATATTGGGACCAAATTCAAATCTTAAATATAGTTTTAATATTAGGAAATTGGCACTTTTATAAAAATAGACATTTCTCAGTTTTCACTGGATAATAAATATTTTAAAAAAAATACAAAAAAAATCTAAACTAATTTTTAAATTTACCTTCTAAAAATTTAGTTTAATTTTTTAATTGAATTTATAAAAATTTAAAAATTTAGTTGTAAAAAAAGTGTGCCATTAAAAGGTAGTAAAATTACCTTTTTAAAAATATAGGCCGTTTATGTGTAAAATTTGATTCATTCTTATCTTATAACTAAATAATATTTTGGATGAATTTAAAAAAAATATATTAAATAGATAATATATAAATTTCATAATTTGGTTAACACTATTTATTCTTAATAATTTAATAGCTATTTTATAATGGACATGTTAAAATAATAGTAAGACTAGTATATCATGGTTTGTTTAAGAATGGTGTTGTGTGAAAAGTAAGCTATCTGTAACATCCCAGGTTTTCATAGAATAATAATTTTTCATATATATTAATATTTATTAATTAGATATTAATTTTATATTCAAGGGTATTCTTTTTTCTGATAGCGTACTCGACATGCAACAACAGGTTTCTCCGAAATCTTACATTTCACACAACATTGAGTTATACCAAAAAATAATATGATATTATTATTCTTATTTTAAATGGTAGTTAAATACTAGTCATTGGATTGGTGGGAATGAATAATATCAACTAAATTATAAAAATATGGTTTTAAAATGTTTAAATTATGATTCGTTGTTTACCAAATTTATTAGAAATAGAATTAAAACCAATTGAATATAAAGGACGTGTTTTTATGAAAACCTATTTAAAAGAGAATAATTGTGTTTATAAAATCATATCACTCTTTAGAGATTTTTATTTAATTAAAATTTTATGTTATATATTAAATTTAATATTTTAAATTTATCTTATATTTTTTCTAGATATGATATAAGAACAAATGTAATTTTTCAGATAAAATAATTGTTTTTCTAAAAATGCAGTTTTACTGCCTTTTGATGGAGAACCCTTTTTAAATATTGTTTTTGTCACTTTAACATGTTATATTTTACAAAATCAACATATTCTAAAGAATAGGTATATATTAATTTATTCTGGTTAAATATTTGGTAATTTTCCAATAAAGTTCATTTTTTAATGAATTGTGAAAAATATTGCATTTTAATTCAAAACTGTCTTTTTATATAATTTATTTATATAGTTAGATTTTCATTTTAATTGGTTTTAAATTTTAATTGGATTAATTTTTTATCTTTTAATCCAATTTTTTTCATTTTAGATAATTTCACATTTAAATTGGACATAACCACATGTCAATCTTTCGATAGTTTTTACTTTTTAAAAACCCGCTTTTTGGTTTTAACAAGTGGAATTAATTTTAATTTAATTTATGAAAATTATGTGTTTTGAATTTGGAAAAATGTATTCCATATTTTGAATCATAAATTCCAAAAAAAATTAATAATTACCTTTTAGTTTTGGACATTATGAATAGTAAATTTAAGAATTATTTTTATTTGCCACGGTTAAAGGGTAAATCTAGTAAATAAGGGTAAAAATAATATTATAATAATATTAAACTAACCTAAAACATGTTATAATCCTATTGTATGAGATATATCTGACCATGTAAATCCATGGGTTGATTTTTGTACCTCATGGATTCACTTGGGTGTGATAATGACATCTTATAATAATTAATTTAAAGTAAAGAGAAATATAACATAAACATGTATCTTTTAATAAAAAATTTAATATAGAGTTATATAATTTATATATTTGACTATGAATATTATTAATAAATCTAAAAATATTTCTTAAATCATGATATTTTATTTATAATTTTTATACATTAAATAAATAAATTTAATTATGACATAATGATGATGTAATGATGGCTTTATTAATAAAGGAGTCAAATAAATGATATTATTAATATTAAAATAAATATTATTTGACATAATTTATGTAATACACAACTTTTATAGGTGAATATAACATGTTAAAATTGATTCAATGTTTTTTGTTCAATGTAATCAGGTTTTTATAAATTTTTAAAAAAGTCATGTATGAATAGTGACCAAAATTGACATAATTCATAACTTAAAATATAAAATAGTTTATTAAATGATATTAAATTCCTAAAAATATAAGATTATAAAAAATGGTTAATATAAATCCAAATATTTCATAAAGGAATTTTTTTTAGGTTATTTAACAATATATGGTAATTACATTAACTCATAATGTGTAAATAACATGATGTCACTATAAGATTAAAAAGGGTAAAATAAGGGTTAAACCAAAGAGATATGGATAAAAAATATTCCAAAATTGTCTAAAAATTATTTAATGATGTTTATTAGAACCAAAATCATACTATCTTATAAATAAATGAGTTTCAGGCCATTTTTAATTGAAATTAAATTTATAATAAATTAATATTTCAAGACTTTCCTAAAGTGCCCCTCCTCCCCCTTAAAAAAGACCACCACCTCTACCAGAATACTTTGACCTCTATATCCCCTTGGATCATATAAATTATTCTCAAATGATAATACAACATCCCTATCTTACTCTTACAATCCTTACCTTTGGCAGAAGGAAATTCAAGAAATCCTTTTGGCTCAAATCAAAAGAAGTTACCCAATTTAGAGGCAACGCCTTCTCTCAAGTTCCTTTCCTTTATTTCCCTTATACACTCCCTATATTCTCCTTATTATTTGATTAAATTACAAAACCAGTATCCTAAATATATTAGTATATTTTTATGTAAATTATTATAACTAAACTTACACACACCTTCATCTAATGGATATGAACATATCGTTTCTGTGTATGGAGAACTACTGCCTCATGAAACGATGATTGTTCAATTTTCTAGTAACACCTCTCATGGTGCTAATTATGATGAAACTATATTTATATATGATATATATTATATTTATATTATCTCTATACTTCTATAATTTTTATTTACAATATAACTTTATTCTTTTCATAATGTGTAATTACGATAATTTCATTTATGGAATTGCGGACTACCACCCCCTCAAACTTATATGACTCGTTCATTCCATACATGGAATTTATAAAGGATTTAATTAATTATTTAATGTAACATATATAACATAGATATTATACTAGTATTACAATATACCTATTTATCATTTAGTTTTTATTCCTTTAATATGACAACGAAATGAAAGTAGTGTCTGTGCGTATATACGACCTACTGTCTGCATGAACAGTGCACTTCATTTCTTGTATAAAAATGCTATAGAATATTATAAATAAATATATAATGGATATATATGATATTTAAATCATAAATAATATTTTTTAGATAATTTAATTTTTACTACATGGACAATTTACATCAAAACAAGTTCATTTTCGACTCAAGTACCGAATATCAACAAAACGACCGATATGAACTTAAATAATTATATAATTTTTATAACATGGTAAAAGTGATATAAAAGAAATGATAAAATTTAAAAAAATTCTAAAGAAATTATAAATTAACCTAAGATTATTATTCAGGAATATAAAGAACGAATAAGACAAGTCAGACTCAAGGTAAGGGAACCTTTCACCCTCATCTTTTAGTGAAAGACTTTTATGCCTTTTAATTTAAATTTTATTATGTTGGGTTATGTTCTTATATATACTTATTTATATCCATTTTATGTAAAAATTCTTATATACCCTTTTCTATGTCATCAACTCTTTTTATGAATTTTTAATTAACTTCATTAAGCTGCCAAATTTTTATAAGAGAACTTCTTAACCCAATTTCCATTATTTGGGTTGATCTTATACTTCTTGACTATGTCATTATATGATTATATGAGAAATGAATTTTGATATTTTATCTTATATTTATACTTTCTTTATGGGTATTTATAGTTAATACACATAATTGATCTATTTGATTGATAAAATGATCTTTGTAAGGGAATTTCTAAACTCAATTTCTTCTCATTGGGTTTTATGCATACTTTGTTGATTATATTATGACAAGATTATGTGTGGAATAACTGTTTATTTATTTATGCTGTAATTTTCACTTCTATTTTTTTGGATATACTATTTCTACACATAATCACCCCATTGATAAATTCTTATGTCATTTATATGAACTTTATAAGGGAAATCTTAACTCAATCATCATTCATTGAGTTAAATATCCATGTCATTGGTTTTGTTTTTTCAAGAATATTTGTTGATGACCTCTGATTATTTTACACTAAATATCCAATTATATTGGGTGTATTTATATTTTCACGTATAATTATTTCATTGATTTGTCCTTAATCTAAGGATACTATATTAGTAAGGGATTTCGTTTCAATTTACATTCCATTGAGACTTATTTTTTGTTATTCTCCAATTAACTTTTATAAGGTCTATATACTTCCATTTGACATATTATATCATATATATACTTATTCTCATGATATTATAAGTTTTGAATAATTTTATTCCATAATTATTTTTATTCAAGTATTTTATAAAGTGGTAAGGGACCCTTTAACTAAAATCTCATTTTAAATGTTCTAAATATTTATTCTTATAAATATTTCTCATTAATTTCCATGTTTTCAAAATGGTTTTAAGGATATATTTATATGGAAATACATGTTTCAAAATTTTAATTCTCAAATTTCTCTTATAAGTTTCAAATTTTTATGGGACACTTTGATTTAAAAATCTATTTATTAAATGTTTTAAATAGTTTAGGAAATGGATTGAATATTTCAATATCTTGAATTGGTTTCTTGTGATTGATGAGATAAATGTTGATAATTTCAGTCTGTTATGTGTTCTGATTATGTAATGGTACGTTTAAATTTGATGGGTGGTTACGTGATAAAAAAATATGGGCGGTTCCTTGATAAACCTAGGGAGGATGATCTCGTGATAGTTATCTAATATATTTGTTAATGTGATGGGGGTAAACGTTAAGGTTTATCCTAATAGATTTTGGAAATATACTATAATGGGTATTCTAAATGTAACTATGAAGGTTACTCCATATGTATATGTGTAATCTATAATGTAACTATGATATGGATGCCACAAGTTACCTTTTTATTTTATGATTTATATGAAGTTTTCTGGAATCTTATGATTATATGATATAAGCAAAGTAATTTATGTTTTATGGGTAAAAAGTATGATTTTGTGAAAATGTTTTCATGGGTTTTAAATATTCCTTGACTAATGGTTTTATCCATTATTTTATATTCCTTATTGATCCTTTTAAACTCATCCTATGTTTTTGAAATGTTTTTTAGAGGGTATAAGTAAGGATAATAGAAATTAAGAATTTAAGAATATTTTTTATCAAGAAATTAATTCTTGTTTTTTAAGGAGTTTTATTATTGTGAAAAATTAGATAAAGTAGAAGTTTATACTTTGTAATATTTGAGATTAAATGTAATATTTATGGACTAATTCTCTAAAACTCTAAAACTAAAAATATACTCAATGTGAAAGAAAGTAAATTCTTGATCAAAACTCAAGATTATGTAATGTTTAAGGACAGAGCCTTATAGTTGGTATCAGAGGATGGTTTAAGCAACTTTGGATATTATGATGTTTTATTTAGGGTTAGGGATATGATCATTGTTTTATAGTTTTAAGGTATATTATAATTTTAATTACTTATAAACCCCTTTGGAGGATTATGTTATTTCAAGGTGATTAACGGTATTTTTAGAGACATTCACCTTTGAGGAAACTATGGGTTATTAGTTTTTGGGATACAAAATGTGAGGTATGAAATAACCTTTAAGGTTAAAACATGTTATGGTTATTTTTTATTAATTTATCTCATTTTTTCATGTTATTTGAATTATTCAATTTTTTGAAAAGGAAAACATGCAGACTGTGTGATAACCCATCGTGTCGGACAAAGAAGTAAGAATCGAACACACAACCAAAGTGCGACTGGGATTTATCACCTAGCACTAGCCTACAAGAAGTATCTAGTTAATATGACTTTTTATTTTTAGTTAAATTATTTTATGGATCAAGAATAAGTTGATTTTGGGAACTTATTTTTTATCAAATAGATATCCTTGGTATAGGAAAATATTTGGTGATTATGTTGTAGATGTTATTTTAGAAGATGTTCGCTCATTTGGGAACACTATATGCCTAAGGGAAATATAATACTATGAGACTTAATTTGTTTAGTAATTGTTTAATTTTATTTTGGAAAAATATATGTTTTTATTTTGTTCATATAGCGATTTGGGTTATTTACGGAAATGATTAACCTATCATAGAGAATATGTGATTAGGTTAATTAATTTTATGTATGAGACTTTAAGAGTAATCAATGTTATTTGGAGATAAATGTTATGATTTATTATGGAAGATTAGGTGATCAAATCCTTATGAAGTTTGGGTTTCAATCATAGTTTGGATTACTTTGAATAATTTTAAGGATAGTTTTTTATTTAATGGTCATTATTGAACTTTGGGTATTCTTTGTTGAATTTTAGAGATTAAAAGTAGTATTTCTTTTTATAAAGGATTATTATTTTTGGGGTATTATCAGATCTTATACTAACCATTTGGGTTTTGGTTAATATATAAATACAAGGGAAATATATGGTTTATCTTTTATGTATTAAGTGATTCTCTAGAAGTTGATTCCAATTCTCCAGGTGTTACCAAGTCATCTTGAATACTCATCATTTGGAGGACAGATGAGTTTGTGGTAGATATTTATTAAATAATGAAACTCTACTTAAAAATTAAGTATATTTCCTTATGTTATTATTCAATATCATAAATAAATTCCTCAAATTTATGGAAAGGAACTTAAAATAGAAACATTATCCATTTACGTTTCCTATTAGGGAATCAAAGACTGTTTAACCCATCACGAGTTTATGATTTTCTAGTTATTAACATTCTCCTAATCATGTTTTCTATCACTCTCCATCAGAAATTTATGGTTAGTTTCTATTACATATCCATGTTTTCCTACATTTAATCTTAGTATGTGTTATCTCATGTGACATTTTTACTTCTCCTTATTTCATTTAAAGTGGTATTTTTATTAACTCTTTTTCTGATGTGGTATTTTCAATGAAGTTATCGAGCCAAATTTTAAAATTGTGAGGACGCAATTTTAAAAATATGAAATGATGTAAAATACTTGGTGTTTATGGAATAATAATTTTTAATATATATTAATATTTATGAATAAGATATTAATTTTATGTTAAAGGTGATGGTTTTTTACAATAGCGTACTCTACATGCAACAACAAGTTTCTCCAAAATCTTATGTTTCACACAACATTGAGTTATACTGAAAAATAATATAATAATATTATTATTAATTTAAATGTTAGTTAACGCATAGTCATTGGAATGGAGTTAATGAATAGTATCAACTAAATTATGAAAATATGGTATACACATGTATAAGTAATGATTCTTTTGTTACCAAATTTATTAGAAATGGAAATAACTTCTAGAATTCAGTACTTCAACTTGAGCTAACAAAAATTCCATAAATATTATATCATTAAATTATAGTAATTGATACTACGAAAACAAAAAATGGTAAACTATTAAATCTTAGATCATAGTTGTAACCTCTAACAAACTCTGAATCTCGCATATAATAATCTAGAAATTTAAATAGTTCATGTGAATTCATCATTTTCTCAAAGTTCATGGTTTAGAATCAACACATCTAGAACATGTGATTCAGAAGTTAAAACTTTGAAAAAATGGAACTAAAAAACATTATTTAAGTAGAAATAATATATTTATCTTGTTGTGATTCATCAAAAAAATTGATCCAGAATATGACATTTTCGTAAAATGACTCAAAACATATTCCTTGAATTTTTCTTTTTTATCAATTTTCTTCTTAATACCAGTCCGAAAGTGTCAAAAAACACCTCATATGACACTGTGAGTTAAATAATAATTATAATAAGATATGATGTAATTTTATTATTAATTTCCATAAATAATTCTTGATACTTCATATTCTAATCAAACCTCTCTCCTTTTTGGGAAAAGGATGTCATAGGATAAGCTAGTCTTGAAAAGTTATAAAATAATCTTTAATAATATCCAACCAATCCCAGAATATTTCATCTCTCAAATAAATTTTTGGGTCCTTCCAAGGAAATCACTACTTTCACATTCATGAGATCAACTAAAATTCCTTTACTAAAATCAAAATGACCAAGAAATTTCACTTCTTGAATCTAGAGGTGAAATTTTGAGAATGTGGAATAAAGATTATACATAGGTAAGTTTTATAATATAATTACAAAATACTTACCATGATATACTTATAATATTTATTACCTCAAAATGTTATCCCAAAATACCACCACAAAGTTATCAACAATATTTTGTAAGACTTGGTTTATCAATACCATAATCATAGTAGGTGTGTTAATAACTCCAAAAGGCATGACTAGAAACTCATAATGGAAATATTTACATTAAAATGTTGTTTTTGGAATACTATATTCCTTTACCCTCAACTTATGAAACCTATACTGAAGATCAATCAAGTAAAACTAACAAGATCCCTTCATATAGATAAAGATATCATTGATTAGTGTTAAGGGATATTAATTATTTATACCACCTGACTTATCTTCCAAAAGTAAATGCATAAAAAAAATTGTAGTCATATTTATTGGAAAATAGAACTAACATTACCCAAGGATAAACACTCTTTCGAATGATTACCATTTTCTATGGTTCATCTAGCTACACCTTTAATTCACATAATTCTAGTAATGTTATATGATACAGTGGTAAAATAAATAAGGTGTATCACAAGCACAATGTCACTAGAAAATTCATTATTACTTATTAGTGGAAATATAGAAAAATTCTTATGGAAAATATCTATATATAGATCCACCATTATATAAAGTATAGTTTATTTCTTTCCCTCTATTGATTCAAGTGATATCCTTTCTAATTGATAGAATATTGATCCAAAATAACTTTCCATTGGACCCACCCTTCTAATATAAACATCTCTCTCTCCCTTGAAAGTTTTAATAGTACTATATGGATGTAACACCCCAGGTAAATAAAGAATATGACATTTTCATATTTATCCATATTTGTGAATAAAATATTAATATGACTTTAAAGGGGACGCTATGATCGATGGCGTACCCAACACGCAACAACGAGTTTCTTTGGAATCTTACGTTGCACTCTAATAATAAAATAATATTATTTTAAATGGTAGTTAACATGTAGCTGTTGTATTGGCAGGAATGGATAGAAATAACTAAAATATGATTATATATGTTTTTAAATGTTTTTACATTTATCCAATAAAAGATAAAGGCTTAAAATACGGAAAGAATTCAATTTTAGGCGTATATGCCCCAGTTTTCACTAAAGGTTCACTTATCGCCTTTTGATGGTGAACCGTCATTAAATATAGTTTTGTTCACTCTTATACATTATATTGGACCAAATAAAACTCTTCTTAAGAATTGGGACATCAAAATTTACTTTGTGTAAATTTTTGGTATCTTTCCGATAAAGTTCATTGTTTTAATGAATAGTGTAAAATGTTGTATTTTAATTCAAAACCTATTTTTAATATAATTTATTTATATGATTAGATTATATTTTGAATTGGTTTTAAAGTGAAACTGTAATATATTTTTACCATTAAATCCAATAGTGGTCGTTGGAATTAATTTCACTTTGAAATTAGACTTAAACTAGTGTCAATCTTTTGATACTTATTGTTTCATAAAAACACGCTATTTGCTCTGACAGCGGGAATTAATTATTAAATTAACTAATGTGACTTATATATTTTGAATTTTGTAAAATAGACTTCATTTTTTAATTTGTAATATCAAATATATCTTAGGGTTAATTTTTGGGATTATTCTGAAAAACTTCAATTTTTGATGAATAGTGAAACCACTAAGTGGTACTTATAAAAACTGATTTTTCCGTTTAAATGAAATTTTGTCATCTTTGTGTTTTGAATTTTAAAAATCCGACATACATGGTTTTCATTAAGAAGTAAAATGTGGTTCAATGGGATAAAAATAATTTTTTGGTGAATAGTAACTTATTAAGTTTTTAATCGCGATTAGAAGTAATTAGTGTAGTTTATGGTAAGAATAATGTTTTAATAAAATGAAATGACCTAGACACATGTCCTAACCTCATTGGATGTGTGATTTCCGACCAATACAATCCATGGGTCAACTTGGGGACCCCATGGAGCCACTTTGGTTGGAAAATAAAATAAATATCTTTTTATTTAATGTTAAAGTAAAAATGACACAGACATGAGATGTTTTACTAAAACAATTTTTACATGGGGTTATACAAGTCCTATTTTTGACTATAAATAGTAATTGGAAAGATAAAAAGATTTAATAAATCATAGTAATTTTTTAATAATTTTTAGACATTAAATAAATTAAATTATTTATGACATCATGATGATGCAGTGATGACCTCATTATTTAACGATTTAAATAAAATGGAAAGATAATGTAATATCTAAGACCTAAACATGTCCAAAACCTATTGGATGAGTGGATTTAAAACCCTTATCACCTTATACTCGAAATAAATCAATTTGGGACCTTTAAAATCCGAAACTCTTTTGAAAATAAAGTAACATTTTGTAACATTACAAGAGTGCCCCTCCTCTCCTCTTATAAAAGGCCCCCACCTCTACCTCCTTACCCACAATCCCAAATCCTTTGGCTTAGCCAAAACCTGCCCATTTTATCTCTCCACTTCCCTCTATTACTCATTGAAGCCTCAATTTGGGCATAAGTCTTCCCAAGGAAGCCTTTGAGCTCAAACCAAAGGGAGTTACCCGATTTTAAGGTAATGTCTTCACTTGTGTCCTTTTGTTTTATTTTTCTTCTCCAACCCCCTAAACTCTTTTTATTCATTTATTTTGTAACAAATACAGTATATTAAATATACTAGGATTTTTTTTTAAGAAGGATTCGAGCTACACTTACACACACCTACATCTAATGGTTAAAGAACATATTGTTTCCGTGGATGGAGAATTTCTGCCTCCCGAAACGATGATTGTTCAACATTCTTCTAACACCTTCAAAGGTATCCATTAAGATGACACTATATTTATATATGATATATAATATTTTTATGTTTTACTTAAGCTTCTGTATTTTTCATTTATGGTGTACCTTTATGGTTTCCATTATGGGAAACGTGATATCTTCATTTAAGGAAGTGCGGACTACCGCCCCCTGAAAGTGATTTCATTCGTTAATACCATATGTGATACGTATAAAGGATATATTTAATGATATTATATATGATTTTATACTGTAATTAAAATACTATTATGTATCATTATGTTTTAATTCCATTAAATATGAAATAGAAATGGAAGTAGCATTCATGCGTACGTACGGCCTACCGTCTCTATGAATGGTACATTTCATTTCTTATCTCAAAATGTTATGTAATATTATAAGTACATATATATAATGGATATATATGTAATATGTTACATATAAATTATGGATATAATTCTGGAATTATAACATATATATATCTCTCTCATTTTGTTTTAATTCCATTAATATGAAAAAAAATGAAAGTAGCGTTCATGCGTACGTACGGCCTACCGTCTCCATGAACGGTGCTTTTCATTTTTATCTCCAAATGATATGGAATAGTATAAAATGAATATTTACTGGATATATATGATATTTTAATCATTAATACTATTCTGGAAATTATTTACATATAACTACATGGGCAATCTTTTTTCAAACAAGTTCATTTTTGACTCATGTACCAAACATTGGCAAAAACGTCTGATATGAACTAACATTATTAAAGAATTATTATAACATTATAATATGTGATATGAACTGAATAATAATCTCTAAATTAGGTACTTAGGAAATTATTAATTGACTAAAGTTTATTATTCAGGAATATAAAGAAACGAACAAGACAAGTTGGACTTGAGGTAAGGGATCCTACACCTCTCTTTCTTTTTAAGTACACTCTTTTATGTCATTCCTTTTAAAGATCATTTTTCTTGTTATTGGGATGTTATTTTATATTAATATTACTGTAATTTTTATGTTCATATTATGAGAGACCCTATTCTCTCTCATCAATCCATTTTGGATGTTTTGAGTGGCACCGTTAGGTTGCCGAATTTTCGTAAGAGATCTATCCTCTCTCTTTCTTTTTAAGTACTCTCTTTTATGTCACTTCTTTTAAGCTCTTCTTTGTTATGTTGGGGGATGTTCTTTTATATTCCTATTTCTGTAATCTTTATGTTAATATGATGAGAGACCCTATTTGATCTCATCAATCCATTTTTGGAAGTTTTAAGTGGCGCCGTTAGGCTGCCGAGTTTTCGTAAGGGATTTTTCATCTCACTTTTATTCCCGTGAGATTTACGCTACATTTGCCACAATTTCATTTTAGTGGTTTATGTACTTCCCATTATTTTACTCATTGTGTAATATACTTTCTTTTATGAGTATTTACATCAATGTTGTATTGTCCTTCTTTCACGAGGTGTATGTTTCGAAAGATACCCATGTCGGTAAGGGAACCTTTCACCCTCCTCTTTTTAAAAGACTTCTTTTGTTGGGTCTTTTAATTTACATATTGTTATGTTGGGATATGTCCTAATATATCCTTATTGATGTAAATTTTATTTCCAAGTGATGAGATACCCTTTTTTTATCTCTCATCAACTCATTTTGATGTGACGTCGTTAGGCTGTCAAGGGAACTTTTTAACCCAATTTCGATTTCTTTGGGTTCAACATGTAGTTATTGAATATTTCATCCTTTGAATATGTGTGAATGACCTTTGATTATTTTACACTTAATATCCACTTATATTTTGTGTATTCGTTTGTCACACATAATTATGTAATTGATTTATCCTTAAACTAAGGATATCGTCTTTGTAAGGGACTTCGTCTCAATCTCCATTCATTGAGGCATATTTTGTTTTATACACAACCTTCTTTTATATGGTGTATAAACCCCTTTGACTTTTACGTTTATCCAAAAGGAATATTTTTATATGAATCATTTTACAAAATGACAAAAGGGAGTGTTTTTGTCATACGTATGCGGCGACAACGACTTCTTCGCCGCCGTGACCATTATTTGAGTTTCGGCTTCCTCTACAAGCCATACCTATTTTTTAAAAGAAAAATAAATACCATGTTTTACTTTTCTTTTATTTTGGTATTGAAAATGGTTTTCATAATGTATTTATATCAATGTGTTGTATTGATATATTGTTATTGAAAGGTGTAAATGTTATGTTTCCTTTATGCATGATTTATGTGATAAGATTATGTTATGGTTCTTGGGCATTGTTATGAAGACGGGTGGTTCCGTGATAAACTAAGGGCGGGTGAGCCTGATATAGATCTCCAACGCATTGGGTAACGCGAAGGAGTGAAACGTTAAGGTTTCTCCGAAAATATTTAGGGAATATACAGTGGTGGGTATTCCAAACGTAACCAAGAGGGTTACTCCCTACGTAAGAATGTTATGAATGCCTCAAGTTACCTTTTATGTCTTATTATTTCTATGATTTATTCAGGATTTGATGAGGTATGTTAAAGTGCCTATGTTTTATGGGTAAAGTATGATTTCATTCTTATGTATATATGAACTCATGTTTCCTTTCCATATTTTTATAACCCTTACTGAGCTTTTTATGCTCATCCCAAGTTTTTGAAATGTTTTTCACAGGTCAAGGGAAAGGTACATGATTTGATGATAGTGTCAAGGATGTGTCAAGAAAGAATCCATGTGTTATTTTACATATGTTTCCGTTGATGGGAAGAATGAATACTATCTTTTATGTAACCATTTTTTTTAAATGTGGAATGTAATGCAAGTTTCATGATCTAATTCTCTAAAACTCTAAACCTCAAAAGATCCTCAATGTGTAATCTTGTAATAACTCAAGATTAAGTATGGTTTAAGGCTGGGGCCTTATATTTGGTATCAAAGTTTGGTTTAGATAACTTTAGAGATTAGGGTATTCTTTAATCATAAGTGGCATTACCATAATGGTTAGGATTTCAGAAAGAGTCCTAGTTTTAGATAAAGTGAATGAGTAAGTGTATCTTAGTGTTTACCTTCCTCATTAGTACATGATGGTTTTGTTGATATACTCACACTGACATTTCTGTTTTTAGTGAATGGATGGGTCTAGCAGGCACTAAAGAGGCAATAGGTTTGAAGGAAACTGTGGTGGTTCTATGATTAAGATACTAGATAAAATGGGGGATTCAATGAGGAAACTCGTGGTTGTTCTAAACCAACTATCAAGGAGTCATGATCAACCACTTGAACCTTGGTATGATCTTTAATTCATCATGTACGAGATGACCAATCGATGTGGAATTTCAGGTAATAATTATAAAGGTAACCATTAGAGTTTATATGATCCTTACTTTTGAGGTAATTATGGGTTACTATATGTTATGATAGAAATGAAAGGCATGAGATAAAATTGAGGTTAAATTATGTTATGGTTATTTTGATGATTTTATCTCTTTTTGGGGAATGATTTGAGAATTATATAGTTTTGGAAAAAGGACAACACGCAGACCGTGTGACTACCCGTCGCGTCGGACAAAGCTATGGGAATCGAACCCACAACCAAAGTGTGACTGGTATTTATCTCCTACCAATGGACTACGTGAAGTCCCTGGTTATTTTGACTGATTCTTTTTAGTTATATGATTTTATGAATTAAGATTAAGTTGATTTTGGGTTATTTATGAAAATGATTAACCTATCATAGAGGATATGCGATTAGGTTAATTACTTTTCAATACGAGACTTTAGGAGCAACTGATGTTGTTTGGAGATAAATGTTACGATTTAACTTGGAAGACTATGTGACTAAATGCTTCAAATATTTGGGTTTCAATCTTATATTGGTTTACTTTGAATAATTTTATGGAAAAATTGTTTATCGGATGGTCCTCGTTGAACTTTGGGTTTTGTTGGACAAATTTTGGAGATTAAGCATAGATTTTATTTTTAAAGGGTTATCCTTTTCTGGATTATCTGACCTTGTACTAACCTTTTTGGTTTTGGTTTTGGTTAAATCCAAAGACATGGGAAGTATATAGTTCTCTTTGTTGTATTAGGTGATTATCTAGAAGTTTATTATAGTACTCTTAATGCGAACAAGTCTCCCAAAATACATGTCTTTTGGAAAAAATATGAGTTTGATTAAGGAATCTAGTAAAAGTTGAAAGTCAACATGATAAGTGATTATGTTTCCTTATGAATAAATCTATCAATAAAAAGTAACTTAAAACAAAAATTTTGTCTATTAACTTTTTCTACTGTGGAATCGAATACCGTTTAACCCATCACAAGTTTGTGATTTTCTTATGGTTAACTTTCTCCTAGACATGTTTACTATCACTCTTTCTCAAGAACATGACCCTTTGATTTTTCTTCCATGTCCATGTTTTTCTACATGGAATCCTAGTATGGGTTAACTCGGGTGACCTCTGTACTTATCTTCCTTTATTTTAAAGTGATTGTCTTACCGACTCTTGTTCCGATGTGGGACTTTCAAGGATGTTTCCAAGCTCAATTTTAAAAATTGTGAGGACGCAATTCCCAAAAGGGGGGAAGGATGTAACACCCCAGGTAAATAAAGAATATAAAATTTTCATATTTATCCATATTTGTGAATAAAATATTAATATGACTTTAAAGGGGACGCTATTCTCGATGGCGTACCCAACACGCAACAACGAGTTTCTTTGGAATCTTACGTTGCACTCTAATAATAAAATAATATTATTTTAAATGGTAGTTAACATGTAGCCATTGTATTGGCAGGAATGGATAGAAATAACTAAAATATGATTATATATTTTTTAAAATGTTTTTAAATTTATCCAATAAAAGATAAAGGCTTAAAATATGGAAAGAATTAAATTTTAGGCGTATATGCCCTAGTTTTCACTAAAGGTTCACTTATCGCCTTTTGATGGCGAACCGTCATTAAATATAGTTTTGTTCACTCTTATACATTATATTGGACCAAATAAAACTCTTCTTAAGAATTGGGACATCAAAATTTACTTTGTGTAAATTTTTGGTAACTTTCCGATAAAGTTCACTGTTTTAATGAAGTGTAAAATGTTGTATTTTAATTCAAAACATCTTTTTAATCTAATTTATTTATATGATTATATTATCTTTTGAATTGGTTTTAAATTTAAATTAGAATATATTTTTACCATTAAATCCAATAGTGGTCATTGGAATTAATTTCACTTTGAAATCAGACTTAAACTAGTGTCAATCTTTTGATACTTATTGTTTCATAAAAACACGCTATTTGCTCTGACAGCGGGAATTAATTATTAAATTAATTAATGTGAATTATATGTTTTGAATTTTGTAAAATAGACTTCATTTTTGAATTTGGAATATCAAATATAGCTTAGGGTGAATTTTTGGGATTTTTCTGAAAAACTTCAATTTTTGATGAATAGTGAAACCACTAAGTGGTACTTATAAAAACTGATTTTTCCGTTTAAATGAAATTTTTCCATATTTGTGTTTTGAATTTCAAAAATCTGACATACATGGTTGTCATTAAGAAGTAAAATGTGGTTCAATGGGATAAAAATAATTTTTTGGTGAATAGTAACTTATTAAGTTTTTAATCGCGATTAGAAGTAATTAGTGTAGTTTATGGTAAGAATAATGTTTTCATAAAATAAAATGACTTAGACACATGTCTTACCCTCATTGGATGTGTCATGGCCGACCAATATAATCCATGGGTCAACTTGGGGACCCCATGGAGCCACTTTGGTTGGAAAATGACATAAATATTTTTTTATTTAATGTTAAAGTAAAAATGATACAAACATGAGATGTTTTACTAAAACAATTTTTACATGGGGTTATACAAGTAATATTTTTTACTATAAATAGTCATTTGAAATATAAAAATATTTCATACATCATAGTATTTTTTTATAATTTTTATACATTAAATAAATTAAATTATTTATGACATCATGATGATGCAGCGATGACCTCATTATTTAACGATTTAAATAAAATGGAAAGATAATGAAATATCTAAGACCTACGCATGTCCAAAACCTATTGGATGAGTGGATTTCGAACCATTATCACCTTATACTGGAAATACATCAATGTGGGACCTTTAAAATCCGAAAATCTTTTGAAAATAATGTAACATTTTGTAACTTTACAAGAGTGCCCCTCCTCTCCTATTATAAAATGCCCCCACCTCTACCTCCTTACCCAAACTCCCAAAGCCTTTGGATAGGCCAACCCCTGACCATTTTGTCTCTCCACTTACCTCTCTTACTCCTTGAAGCCTCACTTTGGGCAGAAGTCTTCCCAAGGAAGCCTTTGAGCTCAAACCAAAGGGAGTTACCCGATTTTAAGGTAATGTCTTCACTTGTGTCCTTTTGTTTTATTTTTCTTCTCCAACCCCCTAAACTCTTTTTATTCATTTATTTTGTGACAAATACAGTATCTTAAATATACTAAGATGTTGTTATAAGAAGGATTCGAGCTAAACTTACACACACCTACATCTAATGGTTAAAGAACATACTGTTTCCGTGGATGGTGAATTTCTGCCTCCCGAAACGATGATTGTTCAACATTCTTCTAACACCTTCAAAGGTGGACATTAAGATGACACTATATTTATATATGATATATAATATTTTTATGTTTTACTTAAGCTTCTTTATTTTTCATTTATGGTGTACCTTTATGGTTTCCATTATGTGTAAACGTGATATCTTCATTTAAGGAAGTGCGGACTACCGCCCCCTCAAAGTGATTTGATTCGTTAATACCATATGTGGTACGTATAAAGGATATATTTAATGATATTATATATGATTCCATACTGGAATTAAAATACTATTATGTATCATTATGTTTTAATTCCATTAAATATGAAATAGAAATGGAAGTAGCGTTCATGCGTACGTACGGCTTACCATCTCCATGAACAGTACATTTCATTTCTTATCTCAAAATGTTATGTAATATTATAAGTACATATATATAATGGATATATATGTAATATATTACATCTAAATTATGGATATCATTCTAGAATTATAACATATATATATCTCTCTCATTTTGTTTTAATTCCATTAATATGACAAAAAATGAAAGTAGCGTTCATGCGTACGTACGGCCTACCGTCTCCATGAACGGTGCTTTTCGTTTTTATCTCCAAATGATATGGAATAGTATAAAATGAATATTTACTGGATATATATGATATTTTAGTCATTAATACTATTCTGGAAATTATTTACATATAACTACATGGGAAATCTTTTTTCAAACAAGTTCATTTTTGACTCATGTACCAAACATCGGCAAAAACGTCTGATATGAACTAACATTATTAAACAATTATTATAACATTATAATATGTGATATGAACTGAATAATAATATATAAAGGAGTTAATTAGTAAATTATTAATTGAACAAAGTTTATTATTCAGGAATATAAAGAAACGAACAAGACAAGTTGGACTTGAGGTAAGGGATCCTACTCCTATCTTTCTTTTTAAGTACACTCTTTTATGTCATTCCTTTTAAAGATAATATTTCTTGTTATTGGGATGTTATTTTATATTACTCTTACTGTAATTTTTATGTTCATATTATGAGAGACCCTATTCTCTCTCAACAATCCATTTTGGAAGTTTTGAGTGGTGTCGTTAGGCTGCCGAATTTTCGTAAGAGATCTATCCTCTCTCTTTATTTTTAAGTACCCTCTTTTATGTCACTTCTTTTAAGATCTTCTTTGTTATGTTGGGGGATGTTATTTTATATTCCTATTTCTGTAAAATTTATGTTAATATGATGAGAGACCCTATTTGATCTTACCAATCCATTTTTTGAAGTCTTAAGTGGCGCCGTTAGGCTGCGGAGTTTTCGTAAGGGATTTTTCATCTCACTTTTATTCCCGTGAGATTTATGCTACATTTGACACAATTTCCTTTGAGTGGTGTATGTAATTCCCATTATTTTACTCATTGTGTAATATACTTTCTTTTATGAGTATTTAAATCAATGTTGTATTTTCCTTCTTTCTCGAGGTGTATGTTTCGAAAGATACCCATGTCGGTAAGGGAACCTTTCACCCTCCTCTTTTTAAAAGACTTCTTTTGTTGGGTATTTTAATTTACATATTTTTATGTTGGGATATGCCCTTATATATCCTTATTGATGTAAATTTTATTTCCAAGTGATGAGATACCCTTTTTTTATCTCTCATCAACTCATTTTTATGTGACGTCGTTAGGCTGTCAAGGGAACTTTTTAACCCAATTTCGATTTCTTTGGGTTCAACGTGTAGTTATTGAATATGTCATCCTTTGAATATGTGTGAATGACCTTTGATTATTTTACACTTAATATCCACTTATATTTTCTGTATTCGTTTGTCACACATAATTATGTAATTGATTTATCCTTAAACCAAGGATACCGTCTTTGTAAGGGACTTCGTCTCAATCTCCATTCATTGAGGCATATTTTATTTTATACACAACCTTCTTTTATACGGTGTATAAACCCATTTGACTTTTACGTTTATCCAAAAGTAATCTTTTTATATGAAGTTTTTTACAAAATGACAAAAGGTAATGTTTTTGTCATACGTATGCGGCGACAACGACTTCTCCGCCGCCGTGACCATTATTTGAGTTTCATCTTCCTCTATAAGCCATACCGATATTTTAAAAGAAAAATAAATACCATGTTTTACTTTTCTTTTATTTTGGTATTGAAAATGGTTTTCATAATGTATTTATATCAATGTTTTGTATTGATATATTTTTATTGAAAGGTAGAAATGTTATGTTTCCTTTATGCATGTTTTATGGGATAAGATTATGTTATGGTTCTTGAGCATTGTTATGAAGACGGGTGGTTCCGTGATAAACTAAGGGCGGGTGAGCCCGATATATCTCTCTAATGCATTGGGTAACACAAAGGAGTGAAACGTTAATGTTTCTCCGAATAGATTTAGGGAGTATACTGTGGTGGGTATTCTAAACGTAACCAAGAGGGTTACTCCCTACATAAGAATGTTATGAATGCCTCAAGTTACCTTTTATGTCTTATGATTTCTATGATTTATTCATGATTTGATGAGGTTTGTTAAAGTGTCTATGTTTTATGGGTAAAGTATGATTTCATTCTTATGTATATATGAACTCATGTTTCCTTTCCATATTTTTATAACCCTTACTGAGCTTTTTATGCTCATCCCAAGTTTTTGAAACGTTTTTCACACGTCAAGGGAAAGGTACATGATGTTATGATAGTGTCAAGGATGTGTCAAGAAACAATCCATGTTTTATTTTAAATATGTTTCCGTTGATGGGAAGAATGAATATTGTTTTTTATGTAACCATTTTTTTTAAATGTGGAATGTAATGCAAGTTTCATGATCTAATTCTCTAAAACTCTAAACCTGAAAAGATCCTCAATGTGTAATCTTGTAATAACTCAATATTAAGTAAGGTTTAAGGCTGGGGCATTATAATGGAACCACAAAAAATAACTCTTACCCTATATTAGTATATATGAGCTTTGATTCTAGATATACTATTTACTATGATAATAACTTCATACATTTACAAACCAAGTAGTAAAAATTCCTATGAGATTTCTATGTTGCCTTATATTATCATGTTGAAAAGTAAACACTTGTTCAACCCTTTCAAATAGTACAATATCAATATTCATGGAATACTACATCCACTTCTATCATAATCCTAATTTATCAACCAGACATATAGAGATAAGTGGATGTGATACTCTAGTATCCAAAAAATTGAAGTAATCATAGAAGCAATTATAATGGTACCTCACATTGTAAAAGGTTCTACATTAGTCTCCACCTCCTAAAATTTCTTCTCAATAATAAAGATATTTACCTAAATCTTTATATAAACTAAACTTTCTTCCTAATGAGCTCTTATTACTCTACCATGATTTCCCAACTGTGTCTACTTTAGCTCATTGACTTACATCCTCAATACATTAACTTTATTTAATTTTTTACCAAAATTTCCCTATGATAATATCCCAAAATACTTCTTTAAATAACTTAAATTCCAATAATAGAAACATATAATGGGAATTTATGGATGTTGTGACTTCAAATTTCCCACTTTTCCACACTATAAACACTCCATTGGGCTCTTCACATGTGATAAGTGAGAAGATAAATTTATGGTCGTTATTAAAAATTAACTTGTATTCCCCTTCTATAAATCAAATTTATTTGTTACCCTATATAGGTAATGAATAAATGTAATTTACTTATATGTATCCACCACATCATTCTATATAGGTGGTGGTGTACTTACCACCTCCTCATAAGTAGTTTCCCTCAATAATATTATCATTTATCATATTTATAGTCACATATATATCTCAAACCTTTTATCCCAAATGTTTTCCTTCTCCAATAACTATATTATGTGCCAAAAAATATAAAAAAACATTAATGAATACTCAATCATTAATATATTTATTTAATCAAATTTTAAAACACCTAAGCCATCTCCAACTCCAATTCTAGAAAGTAATCTCTATTAAGAATATTTTTGAAACCCCTATAGTGGAGATACTTATGAAGTTTAACTTCGAAAACTATATCCCACTATTTAAATGATATTCATTACCATAAATAGAATAAAAACTCAACCTTTAGTGTATCTGGATTCCATGAATATGAGAATGTATGGTTGATCTTCCCCAACCATTCTTCTATCAACTCTAGTTTAACGTAACCTCAAAAAGATTGTTGATTTTTTTTATAAAACATTTATACCCAATATGTCTCCCTATACCTATATTTTTTGGATTATCTATCTAATACATGGATAGTTTGCATAGTTGTGCTCAAAAACTATGGATATATATGAGAAAATCACATATATCCTCTAACTCTTCTAGTGAGAACTCTTCTCGATTTCATAATTATACAACATATAGAACAGTGTAATCAAGATCAAAAAATATTACAATTTACCATCATTATAAAAATTATATTCCATATTACTTCTAGGTGTATTATAATCCCATTATTTTAGATAATGCTATTTATCCATGAATATTAATAACAATTCATGTATGTTATTTACATTTTTTTTCAAAACTACTTTTGAACCAAAAAATAATATTCATTGAAAATACATTTATTTTAAAACCATTATCAGTAATAAAATTCCTTAACATGCCTATCATGATTCATGAACTCTTTTTCATTATAACCCCTATAGGGTCAATATGAAAAAAAATAGCCTATATTTTCATCGTCAACCTATACTTTATTAAGAAATTTTTAGTTACTTGAGGTTTTTCTTAAAAAGGTTAGAAACATATTTTTGTAGGTATATTTTAAATTCCAACCATTCTATTCCCCACACCAACCAGAATTCTCAAGAATAAAATTAAAATTTATGTTTTGATACCATTTCATAACACACTGGTCAATGGATCCAATTCCTAAGACCCAAATAAAAGTGTCACAAAGCCTTAGACACTTGTAAAGGATCACAAGATACTAAAAACTAATGACTAGGTATAAATTACACTATTTGGGAATGAATTTACCTCAAATCATGAACAAAAATGAGTAAACATTCAAGTGAATACAAAGCACTTTTACTAAAAAACTTTTAAATCCATGACAAAAATAAAATAAGTTATATAAGATCTAATACCAAGTTATAAAAATAACATGTATATATTAGGTAAATTAAATTATGTCAAGTCCAAGATATAGATTCCTCCTAAAATATCTCCAAATTGAATCTATGGCTCTCAACTGATGAAGTATTACATTTGTTCCTTTCCCTACATCATGACCAATCATGCATATAAGTCCAATTAAGTGCATCTGTAGGGGCGAGTATAAACATAGTAATATTTATTTAATAAATTGAATAAATATCCATCCATGAGGAAAAAATAATTCAATGCTAATAAATAATGATAAATCAAAAATAGTTTTTTATAATACACTGATTTACCAATAAAATTCATAAACACATATATTAAATTTTATTTACCACCCCCATTGCGAACTCCTATTGGATTAATAGTGAAGATCGGTTTGACCCCTCAGATCCTTCCTTCAATAGGTCACGGTTTTGTGACTAGAATCAACGGAATAAAACACACAAGTGGTAGAAATTTTCCTCATAAATCCAAGGAACATAAAACAAATAAAAAATTAAATCCATAATATAAAATAAAAACATGGTTCAAAATCCATGTAAATTTCTTACATAAACAAGGTCCCAAAAATAAAAGACCAAAAAAGGAACTCTTATAATAGCGGCACTACTAGAAACTCCAAGGCCTGAGCTAGTAATGTCCAACCTGATTAGAAACTCCATCCTAGAAACCTAAAATCGAGATTTATATAGATACAGGGGTGATAATGAAAGTATAATCAGTGGATCCTCCAAAAAAACTGTCTTTTAAATTTGGAAGATCCATACTAATGCCTTTATGAAAAATCAACAAAACTAACACGCACATATTCTAGGTAAACCGTCATCCAAAATCACAAATTCTCACACAATATCATATTAGAGTATAACAATATAACATCAACTGAAAATATTACAATAAGATACCTCTAAACCACTTCCCTTCTGGGTTTTCACTCTCATGTCCTAATAAAAAACATCACAATGCTCACATACCTTCTTCATTCATGCCATCACACATATTAACCCATATAAAAACCATACACCACATACCAAAACCACATCATAAAAATAATCACATATCCACCACCACATATTAATAAATGGACATAACTTTATAATCACCACATAACACACTAAAAATTCACAACACAACCATATCATAGTAAGGTAATGTGAACATAAAGTGCATCAACCTCATTCCCTCATCCTACCAGGCATTTCACCCACCATGAATCACCATCAAACTATAACCAAGTTATACATTATATTATATACTAAAACCATAATTCATTATAACCCATATGTGTATACCTATTGGGATCCATCACAGCCTATACTGCACCTATAAGGGGAAGCTAGGAAGAGGTAATAGTCATCTATCCATTATATATAAAACCTAGATGGTAGATAAAACACCCATAACCCAAACTATATGGGAATTAGTGAGGTTATTCAAAACCCATTGGGAACAGACTGTAGAAATATTGTAGCAGAGGTGGCATTGTAGCAACGGCAGGCACTATAGTGGTGGTAGGTTACTGTAGTGGCGGTAGGTCACTGTAGCAGCGGCGGGTACTATAGTAGTACTATTCACAAAAATGGGCCATGGGCCAAACAATTGGGCTTATGTTCCATGTAATGGGACAAATGTCCACTGGTCCTTTGGTCTATGTAATGGGTCTCCCTCTACCTAGTTAAAAGAGTTCTTTCTTTTGCTTTAATAATAAATGAGGCTTTGGCCCCAGCCTTTTAAAAAAAGTAAGGTTATTCAACTCAATTTGTATTGTGTAATAAATAATAATAAAATATCATGTATAATAGTCACACAAAAATCCTAACCTAAAGGTTTCACACCAAGCCAATACATTCATATCCTATATTAACCTTCAAATAACTACTACCACACACTAAGTGTTGTGGTCCTCACTATATCAAAAACCTACCCCATTCCTCCAGAAAAATACATCACAATCATAATTAAGTTATAATTTACTCATATAATCATTAAAAATTCTATAATTAACATTTACCATCCTCATTACATTCATTATATCATATATTCATCCATATTTAATGTTAACCATTCATTGGTCATTAACCATATTTACTTTAACCATTCATACCTCATTGTACACATTAATTTCAAATTTTTAACCCAATGACAACTATTTTTTAATTAATTACTTCAATTATTAATCCCAACTATGATTAGTTACCTTTATAAACCCATCATCTGTTGAATACAGCTATCTTATCCATTACTATTGACTAATTCATAGCCAATCATTACTGATTACATGATGTTACCCAATAATAATTTTGAAGTTACCAATTGGATTTATGAATCTAGAGTTGTATTTGTTTTCAATGTATTTTTTGGAGGAAATTAAATTTATGTAGTATCTAGGTAATGTAGAGTGATTCCACCCATTGAAGGAAGAGTGAAGATACTTATGTTGTATATGTAAACGGATGAAGAAGCTTCCCTTGAATAACTGTTTAGACGGATCCAAGTGGGTATCCTATATATATGATACTTAGAGTATTGGTCCTCATGTCAAATACAAGCAGTGATGTTGGAGAAAAAAATTATATAATAGTTACAATAATTGAATAATTTTAAAGGATCTGGTTTCTAAACTATCAATAGAGATTTTTTAAATCAATATCTAAAAAGTACAGTATAGGTTTGATGTATTGAAGAGGAGTTATCTTAAAGCTAAATAAACCATCCTTGGAGTACATAGAATGTGGGCTACTAAAAATTATTATTGACTAAAACTTGGATGATATTTTGCGGAGTTTGGAGAAGTAATGAATATGTTTGAAGAGATTATAAATTCATATGAGGAAGTTTATACAAAACTTTTAAAAATGGTTATGTCATGGAACTTATAAGGTTGATACATCCACTTCATAAGGTTGAGACAACCAACCTCTTAATGTTTAGATAAATGCTCATAGGGTTCATAAAAATAGCTTGTTAGGTTCAAAAAGATATCTCTTAAGGTTGAGATAACCATTTTATTAAGGTTAAGACAACCATATATGCAAAGTTGAGACATGTCATCATAAGGTTGGGATACATGTACAGAAGGTTTATATAAGCATAGATATGTCATCATAAGTTTCATACAAAGCAAAAAAGATTTATAAAAGTCCATATAAGGTTAAGAAAACCCTTTAAGGGACTTCATAAGATTATTTTTATCGAAAATTTATAAGATTTATAGATTTTATCTTATAAAGTATAAATGAATTGGGATGATACCAAAAAATGAGCTTAATGGTTATAAAAATAACAAACGCCTAAAAGGGTGAGTGATTCAATACTGAAAATTATGAGAAAATGATCTTTGATAGGAAAAGGATACGATCAAAGAAATTATATTTTGTGATACTTTTTAAAGTCTAAAAATAGAGTTTCTATAATTAAATATTCCGATGAAAATGGAATCTGATGATGTAAGATTTGTGCTCTAAGACTCTAAATATCATATTGTTATTTATAGACATGTTTCAAGACTTTTTAAGAAATGTTAAATAATATAAATAAGGGATAGATAATTTCCATATTAATTCTATGTTTTTAAAATAGGATATTTGGAATCAATATTTTGGGGATCATAATTTAACCTAAACATTTGAGTTAGATAATGATCTCTAAACTGATGAAGGTGATCAAGGATAAGATTATTTATTAAGATGAAATGAATTTATTATATTTTAAATAATAATTCATATATAAAATATTTTATTCTCAATATATTCTTAAATTATATAACTATCATAAAAGTGTTGTGATTCAAACAGGGTTGTTTGAGAAAGAAAAGGGAGGGTAGAGTTGTAGTTATTATTTATAGAACTAAGAAATATTATGTATAGGTAACATATTAGTGGTCTCATGTAATAAATGAGTTCTCAAATATTCAGATACAAGTTCTAATGTTTAAATTTTTATACATACTGGAAGAAAAATAAATAAAATTCACTATAGTTTTTTTTAAGAAGAGTTCATAGAAACTATAATTTATCAAGATGAATTTAATTTGGAAAAGCGAGAAATTATAAAAGAAAATGAGAAATTTAATTTTTTTTAAAACTTATAGATAAATCAATTAAGAAAATCATGGTACACACCGATGAGATTTTTTTAAAGAATTAGATATATAATATAGTGTTATATCCAATTTCATGTGACAATTATGTCTTACACAACATTAAATTTATGCAAATGTGAGAGAACCCCATGAAAATTATGGGGTGGAATGTTTAAAAGTGGTTTCCAAGTCTCTTAAGGATGAGTTTTTTGTTCAGTATAAAAATAATATCATCAATAAGAAGTGTGATTTACTATTTTTGGGAAATTAATTTATCTAAGAGAGAAAATCCTCTCAAAGAATAAGAAGAATTTTAAATTTTATTTATGTATTAAAACCAAGTAGGTTTTTAAGATGAAGAAAAATAATCAGTCGATTGAAGTATATCTTCAAGATATAAGTAAAATCAAACTCAATATTTCAGTTTTTATCATCTAATTGATTCGTTATGTAAGAATATCTAGGTTGTGTTTATTGAATAAGTGATCAAGTCTAATAAGAATGGAATTATACAGAATATTTATAGATTTTCAAATATCATGTGTATTTTATTTGAGTGAATCTGACAAATGGATTCTTTAGAATAAATAGGAGCATGAATTTTATAGATATCAAGTTTCATGAGTATTCTTGAATACCTATATGAATTTGAGGACTTTTTGGTTTGAGGAAGGAGATCATTTTTTTTTGATGTAGTGTTATCCCTTCACATACCTAGTGATCTACTTCAAATGGGTGATAAGTTGGAAGACTCTTGTGGTTCCAATATAATGGGGAGTAGCATTCATATGTTGAATATTTTTGAAATTTCACCTATGTAATATGGTTTCCACACTTGTGTAATATAGTGAACCCAGTTTTAGTAGAATCTATTTCTTAACAGGAGATGAACATGGAAAGGAGTAGGTTTCCTACAACAAGGCTAGCCATTGTAAAAACACATGTATCATACTTTACTACTTTATTTTCATTTCATATAGGTGTGTGATTTTTTAGATAATAAAGTACCCATTATTCTAAACCAGTGACAGATGTTCAAATTTCAAAGGGATTTAGTACTTTGAAAAATAAATTAGAATTTGATAAAAATTTGACCATACAGGACTCACCCCCCACGAGGTGTCTCTATACTTATCCATTTGTAAAATCAACTGGTATCCAAGAATAGGTTCCTTATGGTTGTTTATAAATTCTTCTATTATAACTAATATTATAACAAATTGTATATTTGATTTTATTGAAAATTTTCTTACCCGGTAAATTTTACAAGACTATATGATGTGAATATTTGAAACAGAAGTTCCTCAAATGTAAGAATCATGTTACATCATTATAAAAACTAAAATAGAGGTTTTTTTCAAGACCTTGAAAAACAAAAAGAAAAGGAGGACAAAAAATTAAAGAAATTCTTAAAAAAGGAAAGAGGATCAACCACTAGATTATAATAGTCAGAGTGGTATATGTTTAGGAAAATTAAATGATTATTATTCTTCTAATGATTCAAGTTCAATATATAAGAGTGATTATATAAAATCTAATGAATACCTATACCTTGAGGTTAAGTATTACTTGAATTATGTCATTGTTTAACTAGTTACATGTATATTAAGATTAGTTAAGGGGATACATGATGAAAATTCATAGATGGAGTTATAATCTGATCCTAATGAAGAATTATTAGCTAATAATATACAAAAATGTTACACCCTAAAAAGATTTTAAAATCTAAATAATTATTTTCCAAAAAATGAAATAAAATAATATATTTCATTGATGAATAATTTCAATGAAATTATTCTGAGAATGTTGTATTTATAGAATTGATCTATGCATTTAAAAATATATATAATGTCTCCCTGAATGAAAAGGATGTATATCTATATGTTAAAGTAAAGAAAATAAAAGACCTCGAAATTTTTTTAAATCAAATTATCAAGATACATGAGGAACAATTTCAAAATATAACAAAGGAATATGAATATAGATTAAAATCTATTGATGCTGATAAGTTTTCTATCAATATAAAGTTCCTTGAGATCAAAGTTAATTTAAAAAACATAAAAGTAACATAATTAGGAAAATTTCATACTACTGAGAAAAATAATTGTTCCAATAAACATATAAATGGATTATTTATTCAAAAAAGACTCAAAATGGGGAAAGAATATTTTTGAACCATCTCAAGGACATCCCATAACTAGATCATGGAAAAAGGTATCCCATTTTCCAAATATAAAAGTTTTCACTTAATATATTTTTTTAAAAGTGTAGGAAAAAACTAAATTTCTATAAAAAATAGGAAGGAAAAAATCCAAGAAATTTACTACATCCTAAAGTGTTAGTGAAATCATATCAAATAAAATAAACACTCCAACCCAACCCCAAAATAGTTGAGAACCTTCTCAAAAATAGTAAGCATTCCCTTCTAGAAATACTTCATGAAAAGTGAAAAAAAAATCATCTTATTGAAATATGTTGATGTTTTTTGGGGTTTATACATAGATCTATGGACATTTGGAACAAAATTTCAACCTATTCAAAGTGATAGAAGGCATGGATTAAGGGGGAGAAGATCCAAAATTAAAACAAATACTTCTGGAAAAAATTAGACTTCATGGATGAAGAATAATCTATCTTTAAAAAATAGATTTAAAAGTCTAGATAACCTCTGTGATTATTAAAACACTTATATCAACTTATTTGATGATTTTTAGTATATACCACCCCAATATAACTCCCATATTTATGATAATAAAAGGCCATAATGGCGGGTAAGGAAACAAAATAAAGTAAATTATACCTTGAGAAGTAAACCAGAGGAGGAGTCAATTGAAACTCCAAATAAGATAGTGATAAAGGCTGATAAAGAGGGTATAAAATTAAAGAGAAATGATTTTTTTGATAATATAGGACACATCATTGAACATTGAAAAATGACCATGAACATAAAAGTAAAAGTGAATAAGTTAAAATCTATAAGGAAATAATTAATTTAAGAGATAGATTGTAGGATTAGCTTGGTGGTTGACACTCTTAGTGAAGAGATTGAAATGTTTCCTATGAAGGGTAACATAAAGAATATTGAAAGTGTGTATAGAATATGAAAAGTGTCTGAACACCATGATAATAAATCAATGATTATTTTTCTATGAGTAATGAAGCCATTAAATAATAATGGAAATAAACTAGTGATCTCTATTGCTAAAAGTGCAACCACTAGAATGAATCCAAAATTAACACTATGCCAAAATTTGTATTTAAGGGTGGTTTTTTTCGTTTAGCGGCGGATTAAACCGCCACGAAATCATTCTACAATGGTTTTGGAAAATCGCTGCTAAATCATGCGTCGAGAAATAATTAGCGGCGGTTTTTTAGCAGCAGTTTAAACCACCGCTAAATCGTTTTTAATTTTTTTAATTTTTTAATTAAACCGTCGATAAATCATTTTTAATTATTTTTCAATTTTTTCAAATTTTTAAATTTTTTTAATTTTTTAAATTTTTTTAATTTTTTATTTCTTTATTTTTTTATATTATTAATTTATTTATTTATTATTACCACACACATGTTCATCCATCTCCATACATAAGTCTATGTCCATGCACATGCTCATGCACATGCCCATGCTATATATATAAATTCTGCGTTGGATGAGATTTGAACCCCTTACCTCTTGCTTATTCTCCAAAAACTTTACCACTACAGCAGGCTCTTCATGTGGTCAATAAATCGAATTTAATATACTTATATATATATATATATATATACTGGAAAAACAAGTAATACATGACAAATAGATACAAACTAATTAATTATTAATCGATAATTATTAATAAATTATCAATAATTAATAATTAATCATATATAATATATAATATATAATATATAATATATAATATATAACATATAACATATAATATATTACATATAATATATAATACATAATAGATAATACATAATACATAATATATAATATCAAATATCAAATATCAAATATATAATATATAATGTATTATATATAATATATAATATATAATATATATTTTATATTTTATATTTTATATTATGTATTATATAATAGATAATATATAATAAATAATATATAATTGATAATATATAATATATAATATATAATATATAATATATAAAATATAATATAGTATATATATATATAAGTAATTTATAAATATTAAATTAATTAAAAAATAATTTAATATATAAAAAATAAATAATAAATAATAGTTAAATAAATAAATAAATAAATTATAAATTATAAATTATAAATAATTAATAATTAATAACTAATAATTAATAATTAATAATAACTAATAACTAATAATTAATAATTGATCATTAATAATTAATAATTAATAAATAATAATTCATATTTATAAATTTATAAATAATTAATTAATAATTAATAAATATTGAATAAAAAATAAATAAATAAATAAATAATAAATTAATATTTAGGAAAATAAAAATAAATAATAAATAATAAATAATAAATAATAAATAATAAATGATGAATAATAAATAATAAATTAATAATTAATAATTAATAATTAATTAATAATTAATAATTAATAATTAATTAATAATTAATAATTAATAATAACAAATAATTAATAATTGATAATTATAAAATTAATAATTCTTAATTAATTATTAATATTTTAATTTTAATATTTAATATTCAATATTCAATATTTAATATTTAATAGATAATTAATATTTAAATAATATTTTATTTATCAATAACTAATCAATAATAAATAAATAAATACATGAATTAATAATTAATAATTAATTATTAATTAATAATTAATAATAATTAATAATTAATAATTGAAAATTATAAAATTAATAATTCTTTATTAATAAGTAATATTCTAATTTTAATACTTAATATGCAATATTCAATATTTAATATTTAATAAATAATAAATAATTAATTAATTAATAATAAATAAATAATAAATGACTAATAAATAATTAATAATTAATAAGTGAATAAAAAATATTAATAAATTAATATTTAGTAAATTAAAAATAAATAATAAATAATAAATAATAAATAATAAAGAAATAAATACATAACTAAATAAATAGATAAATAAATAATTAATAATTAATAATTAATAGTAACTAATAACTAATTATTTTTAATTTATAATTAATAAAAAATAATCAATCAATTAATAATTAATAATTAATTAATAAATAATGAATAACGAATAAATAAATAAATAAATAAATAAATAAATAATAAACTAATAATCAATAATTAAAAACTAATTAATAAATAAATTAAAAATAGATTAATATTTAATATGTACATAATAACTAAATAATAAATAAATGAATAAATACCTAATAATAAATAATATTTAAATAAATAATTATTAATTATTAATTAATTAATTAATTAATATTAAATAAATAAACAATTAATTAAATAAATCATAAAACGTAAAGAACCTCTGTAAACCCAAAAAACACTAAAATGCTCATAAAATATGATCTGATACTCATTTTCAAGTGCCACAACCTGTCAAATTGAAGATCGTGAAATGAACTTCGATGTGATATGTGGTACAGGCCGAATGGACACATGGATCGAAAGTTATAACCGTTTGAATTTTAAGAAATCGGTGTCTACGACTAAAAACTCTATTTCGGAGGCCTTCTTGGCCTTTCTAGTGGAATAAAAATGGGAACAATACTCAAAGAGTTGGTACCAAACTTAAGCGGTGTAGATATCGTCACAAGCTTCGATTTGATATGTGGTAGAGCCCAAACGGACACCCGTATTAAAAGTTATGGTCGTTTGAAGTTCGAGTTTGATTTTCAACTTTTGAATTTTGAATATATATTTTTCCTTTGATTATCACACCATTTAAATCTCACTTGGTTTTTTCTCATTTGATAAACTTTGATTTGACTGGTTGTTGAGCTGAAAAGGACTCTCGGATAAGAAGTTATGGTCATTTGATGCCAAAGTCTGTTCTTCTACTTATTTAAGATTTGCTTTCTATTTAAAAATAATATTAACTAATAATTATAAATATTAATTAATTGACACATTATAAATATATAAAATTATAAATATAAAAATATATTTAATTGTAAATAATAAAAAATAATAATTAATAATTAATTTTTTAAAATTTCTCAAAAAAATTCTTAAATTTTGCGGTAGTTTTCAAGAAACCACCTCTATTTTGCGGTGGTTTCTTAAAAAAACTGTCGTTAAAAAAAATAAAAATCTTTTAGAAGATCTTTTTTTAAAAAAATAGCAGCGATTTTTTCGTGGCGGTTTTTAAAACCGCCACTAAAACATTGTTTTCTCGTAGTGTAAGAAGAAGGTTGACCTATTCCAAAAGAATTTTTAAAAATGTGGCTATCCCATTTGGAGTTAGATTAGAAGATAAAGTAAGTATAAAAATCACAAAATAATGAAACTGATCTATTCACTAAAGTATATAAAACTACTCTGACTAAGAAGAAAGATGTGAAATTGAAGAATCATATACTTTCCAAATATGGATTGACTTATAAAATCAAGGTTGAAAGCATAAAGAAAAAAATAACTAAATTGACGAGGGTTCCTAGGTTGAAAAATTTTCATTAGTCCTATCACTCTATTTAAGAAATAGAGGAAGTCTGAACCACACTCTTATTTATATCTTTCAATTCTACCTTGCATTGAATATTTAAATTAATGAAGAATGGAGAGTATACCTTGAGGCAGATCCTTCAAAAAGATTTAATATTTTGTAGATTTATCCATTATTATTGAATTTTGAACTCTAGGGTACCCCTTAAACATTAAAGGTTGAGTGTGTGGGGGTTTATACATTTCTTACAAAATCTATTCAGACAACCCCAAAAAATTGGAAGTTTGATTTTATATATAATTATAAATATTTATAGACATCTTTATTTTATAAAATAATTACTATTGTTTACTTAAAAGGGTTATCCCATGTGAACTTAGAGTTTATGGGTTGATAGAACATTGCTAAGATGAACATGGTTCCACCCTTCTCTCGTGGAGTTGATTAACTCTCTCTAGAAAGGGGGAAATTATGAAAATAGATTAACAATGGGTGGTGATAATATGTTACTTGGAGATAAAAAGATCCTTCTATACACACATGGTGTCAATGAGAGAGAGAAGACCCAGCATTGACCATTTCATTTATTATCAATAAGGGTGGGATAAATCACATTTAATTTGTATGAAATGTATATTTACAAAAAATCCAAAGGGGGAGATTAAAGTTCCCAAGTGGATTTTTAAAGCTAGAGTTTTTTTTAGTGTTTTAATTGGAATAAAATAAATGTGTATTGGTGTTTGGTGATGGAGTGAGATTCCACCCAATGAAATAAGATTGAAGCTACTACCATTATTATTGAAAAATATAAAGAATCTTCCCTTGAATAACTTGTTAAAAATATTCAAGTGGTTATCCCAAATTTTTTATGATTGTAGAGATATTCCTCAATTCAAAGACAAGTACTAAAGGTGGAGAAGTACTTTATACAAAAATTATAAGAAGTTGAAAATTTATAAGGAGCTAGTTGTTTAACTTTAATGGAAATCTTGTAAATATATATTTAATAAGTAAAAATATATTAGATAGATTGAAGAAGTGATAGCCTAAAGTTAGAAAACCCATCCTTGGAGTACATAACATGTTGAATATTTAAATTACTGTTGAATAAGTCTTATATGATGACTTAAAGAGTTTAGATAAATCATAAAGATGTTTTAAATGGTTCTAAATTCATATAAGGAAGTCCATAGAAAATTCTAAAAAACTTCTATATCATGGATCACATAAGGTTGAGATAACTGCTTCATAAGGTTAAGACAACCCTCCTTATAAGGTTAAAATAGATACTCAAAAGTTTTAAATGGACACCTCATAAGGTTTGACCAGGCATCTCATAATGTTATGAAAACCACAACTAAAAGGTTGAGACAACAACTGTTGTAAGGTCAGGACACATACTTTTAAGGTTTGTAAAATTGCATACATGTAATAATATGGTTGAGATATGATATTTAGGGTTCATAAAATTCCATGTAAGTTTGATATAAACCTTACAAGGACTTCATAAGGTTTCTACTAAATAAATTTTTTTATATTTCTTGAATTTATATTTTAAAGTAGAAATTAATTGGGATAATTTCAAATGACGATATTTATGTCCCTAAACACCACAAACACCTAAAAGGGTGTGTTATTCAAGCCTAAAAATTATGAAAAGATAATATTTAATAGGACTGATATAATATAAAAGTAAGAAAATTTTGTGATACTTTTTAAAATTTATAAATAGAGTTTTCCTAATTTAATATTTTGATGAAAATGAAATCTAATGATGCAAGAGTAAGGATTTAAAGTTATAAATATCATGTTATTATTTATAGAAACAATTAATTTTTTTTGAGGAATATTAAATAATATTAATTATGAACATATCACTACTCTATTAATTCTATGATCTTAAAATTTTATATTTTAAATAAACATTTTGGTGAACATAATTTAAGAAGAATATTTGAGTGAGATTTTGATTTCAAAACTGGTGAAGAAGATCAAGGATCAAATGAGTTATTATGAAAAAACTAATTTATTCTATTTTCAATAATAATATAGATATAAAATGTTCAAGGAAAAATACATTCTTAAATGATATAAATATAATATAATATTTTTTATTCAAGATAAGTGTTTAGATAAATAAATTAAATGGATGAGATGCTACTGGTGTGTATAGATATATGATGGAATCTATACAAGCCTTATGTTAATTATCTCATGCCAAAAAAGAGAGATCCAAGATTCAACTACTACTAATTTACTATATAGTAATTCCTAAAGAAAATTTAAATGTTTTTTTATGGTTTATTTTGGAAATAATATTTCAAAGTTTCTATAAGTTCTCAAGAAGATTTTAATTTGGCTAAGAGAGAAATTAGAAAAGAAAAATGGAAAGGGGGTTTTTGTAAACTTTATGGGAAAAGAAGTTTAGAAAATCATGTGACACACCCATGTTATGAATTTAAGGAAATAGATATGGAATAACATGCTAAATATTAATAGCTGAAACTTTTATGGCTTGCACAACATTCATTTTATAGAAATGTGATAGGGCCCTGAGAAAATTATATAGAAATGCATACATAAGTGGTATGTGATTCTCTTGAGGATGAATGTGTTGCACTATAAAAAAATAAAATACTCAAGAAGAATTTTGATGTTTTTTTTAGAATAATATATTATCCAAGAGAATAAGTAATCTCAAAGAAGAAGAAGATATATGTTATGATAGAACTATAAGGTCTCTCAAAGAGAAGAAGAAGAAGAAGAATTCAAAACTATGATTAAGTAGATATAAGGTTCTGAAAAATAAGAATAAGTATAATAATAAAAAAATAAGATGAAGAATAAGAAAAAAATAAAAAGAGAAGAATAATAAAAAAATAGTATATCAAAGTGGATCTGTAAGTTTTGAGAAAGAGTAGACCAAATCATTTAGTGTTTATATTCTATGTGATTTATTGGGTAAGAATTTATAGGTTGTGTTTCATAAATAATTGAGGAAATATTAAAAGTAGGTAAGTATACTAAATATTTATAGTTTGTTAAATATTTTTTGTTTTTGAGTTGATTAAATCCAGAAAATAAATTCTATAGACTAACTATGAGTTGGCATACTACAGAGACAGACTTGCATATGTGTTCTTGAAGACCTATAGGAATTTAATGAAACTATGGTTTGGGGAAGATGATTAGTTTTTTTGAATGAAATTTATTCCCTGGAAATATTTATTGATCTACTTAAAAATTGTGATATATTAGAAAAATATTATGAATCAAGCATAAAGAACATGTGGGAGTAGTAGAGTTCATATGCATAAAATTGTGAACAATCGCCTGTGAAATGTGGTTAACATGCTTATATAATATGGAAAACCTGGTTTCATGATAATCCCAAACCAACCCACTTATATTTTATGATAATATTAATATTTGATAATTTTTGTCTTAACAAGAGCTGAATAAAGAAAGGGTTAGGTTTCCCAAACTGGGGTCGAACATTATAAAAAAGCATGTGACATACTTTACAACCTTATTTTCACTAAATATAAGTGTATTCTAGGTTATAAAACTAAATATACATTAGTATTATCCATCTATAGAGGATAAAATTTCAAAGTGTCTATGAAATTAAAATAATAAATTATAATTTGATAAAAAGTAGACCACACCTGATTCACCCCCATTTTAGGTATATTTGCACAGATCCACTGGGAATATCAATTGGTATCAAATTGTATGTTAGATATTACTGTATATAAATCATTCTATTAAAACTGATACCTAGAAAAAATGGTATCTATGATTAGATATAAATTTTTCTATTATAATTGATATTATAAAAAATGGTATCTCTAATTGGATATAAATTGTTCAATTACAACTGATATCAAAAAAAAATTATATCCTTGGTTAGATTCTAAATTTTATTGTATTTTTATTTTTACAAGACTGGATGAAGTGCATATTTGAAATCAAGGTGTCTCAGATGTAAGAATAAGGTTCCATCCCAATTAAAACTAAATTGGAACTTTCATCCAAGTCTATATAAATAAATAAAAAGAAAAAAGGAGTTCAAAAATCATAGAAAAGTTTCATAAAGGAAAGAGGAACAACCACTAGGTGAAGGAAGTCAGGGTATTATATATTTAGAAAAATTTATTGATTATTATTCCAATAATGATTCAATTTCAAGCTTTGAGAATGGTTTCATTAAATCTATTTAATACCTCTACCTTGAGGTTAAGGATTAATTAAATAATGGCCCTATTAAAGTGGTGGAATATGTATTTAGATTCATTAAGGGGTTACATGATGAAAATTCACAAGTGGAGATATAATTTTATGTTCTAGAATAATCATTTTCTTAGAAGCAACAAAAGTGTACACCCACACAAATATTGTTAAAGCCAAAGAATAATTTTTCTATATTTATAATAAAATAATATATTTGATTAATGAATAATTTCAAAGAATTTATTATAATAATGATGTGTTTTTAGAAGCGATCCATGCATTTTAAATCTATATAAAGTCTCTTTTAATGTCAAGGACTCACAGTTAGATATTAAAGAAAATAAAATTACAAATCTAAAAATTTCTATAAATGTAAGTATCAAGATACATGTAAAAAAATTAGAGGACGATAAGGGAATGGTTAGATAGATTAAAATAATTTGAGTATAATAAATTTCCTCTCAACATGAAGTACCTTGATCTGGAAGTTAAATGGAAAAATCTATAAGCAATGCAATTTAAAACATCTCATGTTGATGGTAAAAATAATGATACCAAAAAAACATATGAAAAGAGTTTTGATTCTAAGAAAAATATAAATTGTGGAAATAATAGTTGGGAATAATATAAAGTACATCCCATAACTTGATCTTAGAAAAAGTTTCTTATTATTCAAGGTGTCATATTGTTCATATACAATTTTTTCATTGAATCTATTTTAAAGAAAATTATTGGATGAAACTCTATTTATATAAAAATTCAAAAGGAGAAAAATTTAAAGAAATTTACCATGTCATCAAGGGTTATTTAGTATTTTTAAAGAAAACAATCACCCTAAACCCAGACCAAAATTATGGATAAAATATTCTAAAAAAATCAATCATGTCTTTCTGGATAGACTACAGCTTAAGTGAAAAGAAAATAGTCTTATTACACTTTATCATCCTTGTTACATTTTTTATTTACTTCATTTTCTCATATTTAACATCCAAAAATTAATTATTCATTATCCAAATTCAATTTAGCCTATATTTCCTCATTGTACTCTTCATTTAAAATTATCGTCCCACTTACAATTATTCATTAATTATTTACTTCAATTATTAATCACAACAATCATCAGTTACCATTATTAACACTAAATTTATTAACTAAAACCATCTCATCCATTACCAATAACCATTATGAATACCATCATTAATAATTCTTGAACATTACCCATTACTAGTTTCATTTATTTCAACTAGAACACAATCTCAACAATATCCAAGCCTACTGCCACATAAAAAACCTCACAAAACATGAAAAACTCCACCACTAAAACCATAAAACCAATTTTTTCACACAATCATCCATGCCACCACTATCATAACCACATAATAGCTCATCCATCGCCAAAGTAACCATACCACACCATAGCCTCATAACCATCCAATGTACCTCTAATCACAATAAGAGGGATTATATATACATAAGTAAACAAATAAATCATAGCTTCAATTCACTTTAGATTCCTTCTTATTAATATCCCTTTCATATTAAATCAAAAAACCATGTTTGAACATCATCACTATAATTTGATATTTCTACACAAACAATTTATTTCCATCTTTATGTGATTACACTAGTGGAAACACAAGTTTCCTTATTGTTTTATTTTACTTTTAAACATCGCTTTTTAACCAATGTTTTTTAGGAGACATCTTAAATAATAGTTTTGATGTAGGTTTTCATAGAAATTACAAATAAACATTTACTAAAATCAAATTTAAGGGGTGTTCCAACATCGGTTTTTTTAACAGAAAGTGAAAATGTATTTCCACATTGTTTTTACTATAGAACCAATGCAATTTCAACGTCGATTTTTAGAAACAATAACATTAAAACGCATATTATTTTTATGATTAAAGATTCTATTAGTACTTTAAATGTTAGTTTTTACCAAAAATCGACATTGAAGGTCTAATAATTTTGATTCCACGTAAATTTTAATAAAAAAAACTAACATTGATAGCCACTTTCAATGTCAAATTTTTGTTAAAACACACATTGAAAGTCCACATGGAAAATTTCTATTAGGAATTTCAATGTCAATCTTTAACAAAAACTAACATTTAATGTCCAAATATTTTTATTCTATGTTGGTTTATAGATAAATAGATGTAGAAATATAAAAAAAATTAGAAAATAATAATAATAAATTACATTCTCAATAACAATATGAAAACTTGTAAAAAGAAAAAGAATATAACAAATAAAATAACCTTATAAAAACAAATATAATATACCAAATTAAATTATAAAATGATTTTTTAAATAAAAATTTTTAACTATAATTAAAAGAAACGTACTTAATAATCTTTAATTTAATCATACTTAATTTTCAAGAAATATTTGAAGATGGTCAATGTATTCATTCATATACAACTTGACATTATTAAAAATATATAATAAAAATTAATGTCATATGATTAAAAAAACAGAATATTTTAATATAAAACATAAATTGAAAGTTATATATATAAAAAACATAACAAACAAACTTTAAGTAAGTTGAAGTAAAATAATAAGCATGATATGATTTATCAATAGAATGGATTTAGAAAAATTCATATAAGAAAAATGACTCAACATTACTTACATGGATTTTCTTGGAGTTTGGTGACTCATTAATTACGGGATGGATTATTTAGTTATGAAATCTTGTATAATGGTTAAGAGGGTCCATTTGGTTTTCCTTATGGAATTCCTTGGAGAAAATTAGGTTGATACAGCTTTCTAATGAGTAAGGTAGTGGGTATCAAATCATCGAGTGAATTTTCATGATACACCTGGGACATGCCTACTGGTTGGCTACCCAAATGAATGATAAAAATAAAACTTTATCTTCAGAACTATTAATGGATTGTTTTTAATTATATTTTGATATATCTAATAAATTTATTTTCAAGGAGTTGTTACATAAAGAGTGTAATAGTTTTAATTTATATTTCTCTTTAAAAACTATTTATTTATAGTTCATTGAAATTTTAATTTAAGAAAAAAATTTAAATTCAAATTGATAATTAGTTTTAAGGTATGATTGGAATGATTTTTATTTTTTTTATATTTAAATATTTAAACATTCTTATATATATAAAATATAATATGAATTTGGTGGAGATATGTTTGTCTGACTTTAATTTTTTTAAGTTGGTTCTTATGTCTGAATTTTTCTAAAAAGTTAAGTATGTACATTACATTGATTTTTTTATATAGGTACATGAATTAAAGGATTTTCATGTATCATTATGTCATTGATTTTATCTCACTCTTATGATTTCATGGTTTGGTTAATCAATTCCTTTGGTATTCATGATGTATCTACTAAATTAAAGGCATTTTTAGTGTGGTGATTGGTGTATAAATCCATAAATCTTTATACAGCAGATAAAAACCCTGTAAAAACAAACAAAATATTCCAACATAAACCATAATACATACCTAATATATATTTATAAATTAAAGTCTTCTGTAGTGTGATGATTGTTTTATAAATCCATAACCCTTTATACAACAGAGAACAAATCTGAAAAAAATAGAATATACCAACTTAAAGAAGAAAATCATTATCTAAATACTCATTTTTTAACTTTAATTAAAAGATACCTACCTGATGAATCTTTCTAAATTAAAGGTTTGTGTAGTTTGATGGTTTTTTATAGACCCATAACTCTTTATACAGTAGATAAAAGCCCTGTAAAAATAAAAAGAATATACCAACTTATAATAGAAAATTATTGTCTAAATGGTATTTTTTTAACTTTGATTAAAGGATAGATACCTAAGGGATATTTCTAAACTAAAGGCTTGTTTATTGTTATGGTTGTTTTATAAATCCATAACCTTTTATATAGCAGATAACAACACTATAACAAAAAACGGAATATATCAACTTAAAGAAGAAAATGATTATCTAAATACTAATTTTTTAAACATTAATTAAAATAGAAATACTTGATGTATCTCTCTAAATTAAAGAATTGTATAGTGTGAAAATTGTTTTATAAATCCATAACCAATTATATAGAAAAGAAAGAGTCTATAAAAAGAAGAATATAACAACTTAAAGTAGAAAATTATTGTCTAAATAATCATTTATTAAAATTTAATTAAAAGACACATATGTGATGTGTATTTTTAAATTAAAGGCTTATATAGTGTTGTGATTGTTTTATAAATTCATAACCATTTATGCAGCTGAGAACAACCCTGTAACAAAAAGAAGAATATACCCACATAAAGAAGAAAACAATTGTTTAAATACTCATTTTTGAAACTTTAATTTAAATAGATATACCTGATGTATCTTTCTAAATTAAATTATTTTATAGTGTGTTGATTGTATTATAAATACATGACCCTTTTATATAGTAGAGAGAAACTCTTTAAAAAACATAATATACCAACTTAAATCAGAATACGATTATCTAAATATTCATTTTTAAAACTTTAATTAAAAGGGATATATGTGATCTATCTTTCTAAATTAAAGGCATGTGTAGTGTAGATATTATTTTATATATCAATAACCCTTTATATAGTAGATAAAAACCTTGTAAAAACAAACTAAATATAACAACTTAAAGTAGAAAACAATTATTTAAATACTCATTTATTAAAATTTAATTAAAAGATACATGCCTAGTCTATCTTTATAAATTATAGTCTTGTATAGGGATTTGATTGTATTATATATCTATAACTCATTATAAAGTAGATAAAAACCTTATAAATGCTAATTTAATATACCAACATAAATCTAAAAACAATTTTTTAAATAATCATTTTTTATATTTAATTAAAAGATACATTCCTTATAATTTAAATTTTAATCATTCTTAACAAATAATTTGAAAACAAACTTTTAATGTGGGTAAGGTATTCATTCATATAATACTCCACACCATTCAAAATATACAATAAAAAATAAATGTTATAATATTAAAAATAGAATATTTTCATATTAAATATAAAATAATTAATATAACTCATAAATTTCATTTCATTTGGGCTAATTGGGTTATTATAATCCTCAATATAAATATTTATTCACTAGTCACCACAAGTAAGTGAAAGTTTCAATAAACATGTAAATCCCTATCTACAAACTTTATAAATCATTTTCTCTAGAGAAGAAGAAGAAGACACATCCATAGGATAATAACCTGTATTATTGAAACTAATTTATGTAAATTAAACATTTACTTTAATTTAATAATGTTTATTATTATTTAACAATATGATTGAAAATAGAGATATACCTCAATAAATGTTACTCTAGATCTATTTTTTTCATTAAAATAGAGGAATGTAATGATATTCTATATACCTAAATATTATTAGAAAATTGAATATTTAAAAACAATGATTAAAAAATATGAAATTAAAAAAATAGTGTCATACATGTGTAAGTTTCAAAAAATAATAATGATTTCTGGATTCTTAACAAAAGAATATGCAAGTTAAACTATTAAATATAAACATTTATTTTAAAATGAAATAAATGATCAATATTTATAAATTTAAATGTCATAGTTACAAAAACAATTATATGTGTAAATTTAACCAAAACAAAATGATGTACATTGGGTTTTTCATGAAAATTTCATTTAACCATAGTTTTTTTATAAAACATTTAACACAAAAATATTTTAAATAATCAATATATATATAATTAAACATAAAAAATTTAAAAAAATGAATTGTTTTCAAAATGTAAATTAATATATACATATATATATGAATAATTAGGAGAGTAATTTAGTATTTTCTCATATCCCTTCAACTAGACCATTTCTTACAGCATAGAATATATATACATTATAGTCATTTTTATAATCCATAAATCACATAATAGATGAAGAAACCTCACATAAGTTCATAATATCATCATCATCGATATCACCCAAATTAATTCTTTTCCCTTACAAAATGATAGACCACTAATCATTCGATGGATCAAGGATAAAAAATATTTTCTTTATAAGTGACTCTATGATAAATGGTTCCTCTTTTCAACTAAATCCTTTCAAATAATCCAATGTTAACCCATATCATCACATTTCACATCAACATTACTATTAACCCAATTAAACTAAAATGCAGTTAATCAAAATTTAGTGTGATCAATTTCCCATATATCCTAAAGAAATCCAAAATATGTAGTTGGTATATAAATTCGGTTTTTATCTTCTAATCTCAAGAAATAAAGTGATTTATCAATGGTAATTATACCCACTATTTTGAATGGTACAGTTTTCATTATAATTTTTTGTGTAAAATGTGTGCCCATTAGTATCAAAACTAGACTATGTGGTCGCATTAAGAGGCAGGACCATTTCAATTTTCCCAATATAGATATATTTGTGTTGACATTTTCTTGAAAGCATTTAAAAAATGTATTTTTATGCTCAATCATCAACCTATTTTCATTTAATTTTGGGATATTTTACCTTTAATTAATAAATATATGATGATATATAAGGTTGAGCCTCATATATGTTGTTCAAAATGAATAAATGTTCCTATATCACTTTATATTCTAGAATTAACTTTAACTTTAAGCCAAAAATCCCTATAACTTCATTATCAACTATCAAATGTCGAGATATAGAGAGACTAATATTCTCTACTTCATATAAATAATCAATACCTAACTCAATCAGCTCTTCCAATACATATTTTTGAATAATAGAGGCCTTCATTAGATGAGTATTTTTAACATATCCCTTTAAAATTTTATATATATTTTAAAATGACTCTTCCAACATAAATAAACATGCTCAAATATTCTTATCTCATGCACAAAATTAATCACTTGATTGACCATTATATCAAAAAATTAGGTGGGAAATACATTTATAGATAAAAAATTATGAGCACAACTTAATTCTCCAACACATATAACAAATTTGGATCAATGAATTTGCTACAAATAGATTTTAAAAAATTACCTAACCTAATGATGGTCATTTTGACTAGTGTTAGAGATATAACACACAGTGAGACCAGTAGCATATGTTACATCAATACATGACAGTAATGATATTTTAAACCTATTAATTTACAATTCTTTAATGAAACAAAATTCTTCAAATTTAAAGAATATCCACTAGGTACTTTAATTCCATGAACACACTAAAAAAATTCATCTTATCACTCTTACTTAATTTGTGACAAGTTGAAGTTAAATATTCTCTATTTCCTTTTACAGTGGTAGCTAAATAAAAATGTATTCACATAAATATCAAGTCCAATCTTACATGAAATCCATTATTTTTCCTTCATTTAATTTATAATAAAGTTCCAATAAAACTTTCACATTTGTTTTTATCAACATGTATAACATAAATGTTATGTTTTATCTCCAAAAATATCCAATAATTTAGCTTGAATAAGATATACTATTTCTTCCATATATTTTTTTGACAATGAGAACCTCCTTTAATTCTAAATGTTCAATCAATATTTTTCACCTTATCATAATATTGTTCAGAAAAAAATAGTTATGGGGGAAATTATATTCTTGTAAACTATTAAATTCCTTCTTCAATCTATAATAAAGATGATAAATTCTTAAAAATATTTATTTTCCCATGTACACTATCTTTCTTTCATTCTGTAATTCATATTGTTAATTCCCTTTTTCACAAATTGGACATGCTTTATGTCCCTTAACACCATATCCAAATAAGTTTCCATATATAGGAAGGTTTTTAATATTTAACATTATCATAGAATATAAAATAAAATACTTTTTCTTATATGCATAAAAAATTGTAACATGTGTATCCTATAGAAGCTTAAAAAAATCAATCAATTGTGAAAGATACAAACTGATATCTTTTCCTCGTTGTTTTGGACAAAAAATCATCAAGATCATCATAAGGATTGTTTTATTCTTACATATATGTGGGGAAAAGTTTTAAACTTACAACAAAACAGGATAGAAAATATGTTGGCTACTGAGTAACTAATATGAATTCATTCCACCTATGCGTAGTATCATTCTAATATTTCTAACTTCACTTCCTAAATCATGAAAAAAATCAAATTTCTTCCATATTGGGGAATCAGTAGGGTGATGTAAGTTACCATCATTTATGTGATCATTTTTATACAATCTTAACCTTTTTCATCATTTTGATTTATAAATAAATTCTTAAAATGAGGAATTATTGGAATGTAGCAAATTTCTTTAGCTGGAGGTTTGATTCTGGTACCTGATAATGAATCATAGTATAATTTTTCATCCATTTTATATCATGATTTCCTACATTTTTGATATTTTTACAAACATTAATATCCATTCCTATAAAAAACACAATAATTAGGAAAATAATGTATCTTTTTTTACACCGATACCATTGAGAATGGTATTTTTACCTCATAATTAGAATCTAGAATCTCGTTGCCTTCTGAAGTATCTCTTTTAAAAGTTTAATCAATTAAAAGAAACTTTTTTCAATCCACCCATTTCATTCTATCAGGTTAACTAATATGAGAATTGCTGATAACACTATAAATTTAGTAAAACCTGATAAGAATGGTTTCTTATAATCTCTATAAAATCATTCAATAGTCGTTGTTTTCTCGATGGTTTCAATTCCCACACCGTGAATTAATTCTTCAATATGTTCCTCTATCTCATTTTGAATATTTTCAGTAATATTAGATATTTAATTTTCTGTTCTCTCTCCATTCTAGATCCATCATGTATTATTATGGCTAAAACCATAAATAATGAGATGATCCTAGAATTATATGGAAATTAACTTTGATTTATTCAAACACTTCATTCAAGGAAAAAAACCAAATATTTATTTTGAAGATTTAATTTAGAAAATTCCATGAAATCATCAACCCCTTTTTCATATTCATCTGTTTGTCTTTGTAAATTTATCCTATTACAATTCATTAAATACTTAATATTACTATAAAAAAGGTGAATAAATTAAAACATATAAACAATTAAATATATATGAAAAATAGATAAATTTTAAACATAAAAACATATAATCAAAATATCAAATTATAGACAAATATTTGATCATAAAAAATTATACATAATCATCAAAACATATTATACATGATTTATATCCAAAAAATTACATATGATTTGACTTCAAAAAAATAACTTATGAACACTTATACATAATTTATAAAATGTAAAAGCATTTAATAACAAACAAATAATTATCATAAGAAACAATTATCATAAAAAACAATTATCATAAAAAAATACTATAAAAACAATTATCATAATAAAAAATTATAATAACAAAAAATTATACATTATTTATCTTATAAAAAATTATCCAAAAAAACAATTAAACATAAAAAAATAACTTACAAACAATTATACAAAATAGCCCCTGAATTTAAAAATATTATAAAAACAATAATACAAAATTAAATTATAAAATAATTATCATAAAAATAATTATATGAACAATTATACAAACAACTATACATAAATACATTGAAAATGATTATATAAAAATTTATAAAAATTGTAATAAAAAATATTTTACAAACAATTATCATAAAAAACAATTAACTTAAAAAACATTAAACATAAAAACATATAATAACTTGAAACCAATTATCATAAAAAAATATAAATTATTTATTTTAGAAAATAAAAAAACATACTAAATTTGGAACTTGATAATGAAAAATACCTCCTCAATTTGGATGAAATAAATCTATTTTCGTGGCAACAGGACGAACACAACAAGATTAAATAAAAATGAGTACAAAAAAGAAGTAAAAAATAGAACTAATAAAACCATAAATCACTATTGTGGGTTGGCCATAACAGCTTGAGAATTGTGAAATAAAAATAAAGTATTGTATATTAAATAGAAATAAAATAAAAATTGGATGAAAATTGAGTCCAAGGATAATCGAAGGTTTTTGAGGTTCTTTGAAGCCATCGAGTGCCATAATTGGTTGAGAGTGAGGGTTTCAAGTGAAACAAAAATAATGTTTTGGGTAGTCAGCATATTTTTTAAAGAATTTTAACATATTTTTTCTTAAACACTATCATTAAAGAGTTTTTTTAATGAGTTTTAACATCGGTTTTCTTGAAAATCGATGTTAAAGAGTTTGAATTTTAACATCATTTTTCCTGAAAATTGATATTAAAAGGTTTTTTAATGACATTTGACATTTTTTTAATTAAAACTGAAGTTAAATAGTTTTTTAATATCTATTATAATTGGTTTTTTTAAAACTGTTGTTAAAATTTCCCCCCATTTCTTTTAATGTTGGTTTATGAAAAACCAATGTCAAAATACTAACACCAAAGCCTATATTTATACTATTGTTAACCCATTATGGAATTTTATAGATACATATCCATAGTAATAAACACATATCATAGTTTCAAACAAAATTCTCTAACAAAAACAACAATATGTCCATAAGTAATATCATGGAAAAATCATAAATCACAAGTGAATCTCCTCTTCCCTTAAATTTACTTTGTTCTGGCTCCTTATCTAAATATGTTAATCCAAAACATCTAAACAAAGAATAAAAATAATAATATATATAAAATCAACACATAAATAATGAATTAGAGGTCTCAAATATCCTACCACAATAAAATCTTCAATAATCATTTCATGAGATGGAAATAAAATTACAATAAAAACCCACCCAATGCATGAGGATTGACCATAATGCCTTAGATAACAATGTAGTTGATTGAACAAATTTGAGGTCTAAAACCAACATGATGGTAGATATAGATCTCCAAATACACACCTCTAGTCACCTGGTATTCAAAGGAAGTCAAAGTATTTTAGAAAAAAATAAAAATGTATTTCGAATTTATATCATAACTATAAATTTAAGGAATTATAGTGTGATTATTCATGATGATGCTATAATGGGGATAATTAAAACACACATTAAAAACCACATTGTGATTTCCTAGTATATTTTCTTGAAACTCGTGATTTAAATATACTTTATTCCATACATTTAATAAATTTCATGATGAAACTAAGGTGGGAATTCCACAATACTCATTCCTCTGAAAAATGTGGTGTAATACCTATCATACTCAACTGATACCTAAAGAAACCCAAACCAAAACATGGTGTAATGATAGGAACCATAGCGAAATGAACCCTATATAGAAAAAACTAGGAAATAATCTACGCAATACTTCATTCCATAATGTGTATATCATGCCACAATTACCACTCACATGGGATTAACCAATATCCCACATAATATTAATCCTAAGGACTTAAAGTGATATCCAAAATGAAAAAGGTAAAGTCAAAATGCCTCTAGATCAGCACGTCACAACCTAAAAAATCATGAAGAATCAAAACTCACAAGAAGTTAAAAAAAAATCCATATATTAAAATAATCCAGAGACTCAACTTATATAAGAATAATCAAGGAACTAACATTCCATAATCAAAAATATTCATATCAAAACTAGGATCCCACCTCAATTAGTGTGGAACCAAACTCTCACATCTTATACCTCATGCCACATAACAATAACCATATCATAGATCAAAAATTTATGGTGATGCATGCCAAACTATAAAAAACCATTTCCCCAACCAACTCCTCATGGTGCAACACATATAAAGCATGCTACAATGCACCTATATAGCTAAAATTATAGATATAACTCCATATTATCCCCTATAACATTATCTCAACACTTCTACCACTTGAAAGACATAAAGTAACAGTTTGGGAAGGTTCAGACCAATACATTAAATCCATTTATTTCAAAAACCAAAAAACCTATGAATCATCAAATCAATTTCATGTTTAATGAAATAGTTTATAAAAAATGTTTTCCTTGTAAGAAATTATTTTATAAAAGCTCACCATTTCACCCAAAATAAATGGAAACTCCATGTTTCTCCAAAATAACTAAAAACTTTCTATTTCTAAAATATTATAGGAAACTCCCCATATCCTAAAAATCCACCCATGTTATTTCAAAATAAAACATAATCAAATAAATTCAATTAATCTCTAGAAATTTGTTTCATGTGTAAACCAATTAATATCTTATTCACATGTCAAATCCCTAATCCATTTAATTTACCATGATCCCTAAGCCATTTACTTTACCATTATAAGGAGTAAAATTTCACCTTTTCCCATATTATTCAAATTATTCTCTCCATAACACACACTATTTAAATCTATATTATTCCATTCTATAATCTTAGAGGTTTTTAAAATAGGTATCAATAAAAACAATTTTTATCCATTTTAGGATATTGATCCTCCTATCACTTTTGATTGAAAGTAAAGAAGTTCTCGGGGTAGGAACTCATATATCCTCTTAATAATATTTTAGGGTTATTCTATATTATTTATATAAAACCCAATTTACTTTCTTTTACAATTTTTATTTTTGATACAATATTATCTTTTTAGTTCCATTTATATAAGTGATATTTTGGAGTGATCAAAAAATTTAAATTATATATTTTTTCATTACATTATTATATTTATCTTTATAATAGTTTGGAGCTACCTTACTATTGTACATCATAATTATTATTATATAAGTTATTTATTCTTCAATGGTTTTTAATCCTTAAATTATCCTATCTTGAATCTTCCCTTTTGGTATAACACTTGGCATCAAAGTTATTCTCTATATTTTCATTATACTAATTTATAATAGAGAAAATTTATTTATGCAATCTAATATTTCATTAAAAAACTTAATGGATTGAATCATAACTAGATACTAGTTTTTAATTATATGGATTATGAATATTAGAGATAAATAATGGAAGCTTACATTATCAATATTATAGATAACAATCACTTACTATTTCTTAGTGATTATAATATTTCAGATAAAGATATTGAAAATTTCACTCCTAATAAAAAGTATTGGTTTATGTTGAACAAAAAATCTTGGAATACTATTTTATATGCAATGAAAAGTAATATATACAGTTATATTTCATCTTGTGATATAGAAAAACAAATTTGGAAGAAGATGGAAGTTACACATTTTTGGAACATCTAAAGTTCTAGAAACCATAAGAGGAATGCTCATAATGTAATTTCAAGATTTTAATTTTTTAACCAGAGTGTTAGATTTTAGATATATAAAATACTCATTAATATTGTAAATATTCTAAGATATTTGGTAGAAATATATATAACTGATCAGAAGATGGTTTATAGGATCATTGATATCCTTTTGAAAGAATGGCTGCCTAAGAGAATAGCATTTGGAGATACTAAGAATATTATAGATCATAAAGTTGATAAACATATTGAAATGTTAATGAAACATGAAAATTTAATTAAAATATATATATATATAATGATAAAAATATGGAGTTTTTTACTATTTGAACAAAACATTATTTATAAGATTGTAATATACAACTAAATGATAATGGATCTTTCCAAATTGATGGGAATGTTTCTCTAGAGAATAGAACCTCAAAACAAAAACAAGAAAAAGGAAATAATTATGGATATTAAGGATTTGATATATGAGAAGAAATAAAATATTCAAATTATTTAATTTGATATAATTGTATGAAGCAAAGGAATAAAAATTCGAAATATACTATATTGATAGAGAAAGATTAGGATTCAAGAAGTAAAAAACGAAATATAGAAGGTAGAAGGTTTTAAAGGTTAGAAACACTTGGAGTTCCAATAAATATTCCTCTTATAAAATTATAAAAAATAGTTATTAAATTAGGAATATGTTGTGCACCTAAAAGATATTGTAATCACTCTAAGAGGGGGTGAATCAGTGTGACTTTATTTCCGATGTTTTTTTCCCTTTAAATTGTCCTCTCAGATTTCAATCCTCTATTATCGATTAAGATTTATATAGATATTAATAAGATCACCCAACACACAATTACCAAATATAATGTAATAAGAAAATAAAGAGAGTATCATGAGGTATTTTTACAATGTACACCCCCAGTATGGGTGAATACACCCTTAGAGTGATCAGGTCATGTCATAGACATAGATATCCAATAATATCATATGTTGAATATAATAGGATAATTATTAAAAACACTATTCTATCTCCTAATAGTTTCATATTAACAAAACTATATTATTTATACTGGCTCCTGTAAGTTTACGATGGATTCACCTAACACACCTAACGAAAAAGATCTTCAATCTGCTTAGGAATTTATTAGATCAAAATAACAAGAACTTATTTCGCATCCAGATTATTTGAAAACCTATGGATAATATGATAGAGTTTTATTTAAATCATTATAATTAAGTAACCAAGCCTTTAAACCTTATTCATGATTGGGATCTCTATCCTTACGGGGCCCAATCTGAGAGTCTTGACACGAATGATGACTAGAAATGGCATCTTTCAGTATCTCTCTTAGCTCTTATCTTCTTACTTCTTAATTTTTTCTATAATATAGTTATATCATATTAAAGGACTTACAAAATTATCCTACTTATTCTTACTTTCTTTATTATTTATTCCCCCTACCTTTTATGATAATGAGTATGCAGTAGAAACACCTTCATCAGCCTTCTTCTTCTTCTTCTTCTTTGATACACAATATGTTCAGTAGTAAATAATTATCATATTTATCTCTATGTTTCATTAAAAAATAATATCCCCCTTTGATACATGGTATATGTATATCAATAAATAATTATCAAGTTATTAACTATTAATAACAATCTTAATTCTCTTACTTAATTCTCAAAATCACATTATCATTATTTATATTTTTTGAATATATAAATATTCCCTCTAATTTCAAAACAATATTTTTATTTATCTCAACTAGATTACCAAAATACCCATTTCCTCATTTAATTTTTTCAAATATATATATCGATGAATCCTCCATCTTTGATCACCATAATTAATTTCAAATATTAATATTTGAAGCCCCGTAATAATATAGCAATGAACTTCTCAATCTTTTCTTGGCATCTTCTTCTCCATGAAATCTGCAAGTATTCAATCTTCGTGATTGGATGAAAAAATATAGTATAATTATCATGGTGCGACACTCATTCACATTTTAGAAACCTTTTTCACAAAAAAACCTTCTTCTTCAAAAATTATCTCCTTAATTTAAGTTTCAATCATGAATTAATCATATCATTGTGATGTTTTAATCATTAAAGAACACCTCAGTATCATCTAATTTCATATTGTTCATAATAAATCATTTTGTAAATCTAAAATAATTTGGTTGATTATGGAACCCTTTAATATCACTATATATTAAAGAGTTAACCATATGTATCTTGGGAATGACTCTTATGTATCGAGAACATTACCTTTATGTATAACAGGTGGCTCTTTGAATTTTCCAATTTTATCTATTTAACTCACTGAGTACGCTTACATATTTCTTTTAAAAAATTTGGATGACCTTTAAATATTATGGAACAAACCATCCATATCATATTGAGTCACAATACTTATACAATTTTCTATTAAGATGCACTTATATAAGAAATTATTAATCTTAATTGTCATAGTGTACTATGGGACTTTTTAAAATCTAATTCCCTCTGTGTAACCCTTACACATTCACTGTGATAACCTTTACATATTCTTACATGTACCTTTATGTATCATAGAGTACCTTTAGACTTTTCCAATTTTGATCTTATATGGTCTGTATTACCTTTATGTATTGACAAACTTATATTTACACATCATAGGGGGCTTCCAACACTTTTCCAATTCCGACTATGACTTAGAAAGTTACTCTTATGTATTGGGAATACTCTTGGAGTTGCTTTATTTTATCTTCCCAAGTAATTTTATATATCATAATGAGTTCTAAATTTTTTTAAATTCTAGTATAAAATTTCTCAACTACCCTTGTGTATTGTAAAAAGATTCAAAGTTACTCTTATATATTCTTTGTAATGACCTTTTTGTCTTGATTACTTTTCTAAATTTAAACTCCCACATAAAATTACATAACTTTTAAAAATAATCATAGAACTTATTCAAATGATCTTATGGATTCCTTAATTAATAAAATTCACCTAAAAAACTGAAATGACTTTGTGAATTTATCAAGCCTTATCAATCCTATTTATCACAATTACCAAACCATCTTACGGTATATAAATAATCTTCCTGAATATTTCATGAAACTTTGCTACCTCAACAACTCCATGTTCAAACTCAGACATATGCAACCATCATCTAAGTGTGTTAACCAATATTAACAACGTCCTTCATGATATATAACACAAGGATAGTTTCTCACAATTTTAGACATATTTTCTCTTTAACTCTATAGCTCTATTAGATTTTTAATATCTATCTTCCTCAAAAACCATAAATTTGTTGTAGACAATGATCTTCTCATAAATCAGAACTTATCACTAAATCATAACAATATTAACTGTATAATTATTATATGTGTTTACTTATTCCTACAAAGTAGTATCAAACCTTACCCACTATCAAGGGAATTATCTTATTCATATTTATTTCTAATATATAAATAAATATTCATTAGCATATCCAACGACATTAAGATTCAATAAAAGTGATTGAAAGGAACTCTAAGCTTCATATCAACTTCATTTCATGTATTGTACTCTTACTATATCACCCAATTCATATTAATAGTTAGTTTATTCATTGAAAAAAAATATTATCATCACAAATCATTAGGCTCTTAAATATCCCCCTTTATATTTGTTGGAAATACCCTTAATTTCCTCATATAAATCAAAGTCAATATGTCTTTAACAGATCACATTTAATCTCCACCTTAAAAAACAAAAATACAAAGATTCAATAATAAGGGAATGGCATACACATCTCTTAATTTGATAATTTTTTAATCTTATACACCTTTTGAAACTAAAAATGATACATTTAAGAGAACAATATAATTATACTTGAGTGATCTCAGTGTAGAAGACAAGAGTGATTAACCTACACATCAAATATTTCCATAAAATTATCAGACATGTGATACCAACACATTTTTCTCATTCCATGGGTTTCTCAAACATATTTATAAATAAACACTTACACTCATATTTAAAAAATTAACTAAAAAATAAATTGTAAGAATGTATCTCCCACTTCAAGTTATCTTATAACTTTAAAAACCCTCCCCTTAATAATCAAATTTGACTCAATAAAAAAATTATAACAAGGTGTGATTATCATACCTCAACTTCAACATTTTCTAGAAATTCAAAATTCTCATACAATAATTATATTCTAGTACCTTTATCATCTCAACTCCCCCTCAAGGTATAAACACCATTATTATTCATCATGGATGATATTCATGAACACCAAGCATTTTTTTATAATCTCACTTAGAGTTTTTTAAGGAGTAAATATAAAACCATCTAAATCACTCTATGATGGATATATTTTCTAACTATAAAATGTTTATATATTTCGTTATCCCCCCCCCCACATTCATCACCTTCAATTTCTTATGAAAAAAATTATAAAAAAACAAATATTTGAGTATAATATGAGTTCTCCATTAACTCATTACAGAGATAAAAAAGGAAGATATTTTTTCTCAAATTAAACTCTTTTATTTTTAGCTCTATTTTATTTATAACTATCCATTATAGTTATTTTTTTGACTTTACAAACATTATCTTTCATAGGAATCATTGAATTCATTTTGTATTCAATTTTCTTATCATGTAGAATTAGCAATTTTAGTTCTAATAGTAATACACATTCACTCTTTTTTGATTTCTTTATTTTCCTTTCCATTTCTAGTTATTCTTTCCATATGTTTATAGATTCCTTGGGAACATTATTAGATTTATTCTTTTATGAACACTATTTTTTTATAATAGCATTCTCGACACATAGAGTTAATGGTGATTTTACATTAAATTCCATCATCTCCTTCTATCATGGTAGCCATGTCAGGAAATTATTATGAGTGTTTCTAGTTTTTTCACCATTCACATAACTTTTAAATATCATTCAAGATAACCTTATTTAGAAACAACTCATTAAATTCATTTCCTTCATCTTGGATTTCTTTCACCAAACCAATGCTTCTATTTCTATCTTGGATTGATTCTATTATTAGTTCTACTTGCATCCCTCAAATTTGATGTTCATGGAAAGTCATTAATAGTATATGCTTTATCCTTTTCTACCATAATAGAATCATATATCTTGAACTTATTATTGGGTGTGCATTTTTCAAAACTCTTCTTTTCTTTACACCCCAAGGATAAATCACCTTCTCTTATAACTTATTTATTCAACTTTTGTGGTTGTATATTATCATTAGCATATGAGTTGTGTTTGTTTGGAATAAATCAGAACCTTTTTTCATAGATACAACTTATGTTTTAAATCCCATAGAAATTTTCAATAATTATAAATAATTTTTTAGTTAAAATATTTTTCTTTTTATTTGTGCTTTGATTCTATTCATATTTTCTACCCATTTAAATAGACCATTTATAGCCTCCATAAATTAAAATATTATTCCAAACTTTCACAGAACTATTCCCAAACCTTAAAAAACTAAAAATAAATGATGAACTTTGATATTTTTACTTGAATCAAAGTATAACCAAATTTTATAGAGTTTTATTTTTGGGTAGAAACACCATTATTTTGGGATCTTCTTAGGGAGATGCTCTTAATTTACATGATCACATCCACCTTTGATGTAATGTTGGATTTATTATCATTTTTTTACCCTCATTTTCTTATTTGTAGTGGATTGAACATTAGATGTAATCAAACTCTCTAAAATTAGTGTGATTATTTTTAGAGAAAATACTTCTTTCAAAAACATATATGGTATATTTTATTATTTTCTATGTATCCTGGGAATATTTATCTTGTGTCACTTCCATGTTTCTCAATTTGAATTTTAGTTTAAGAAAACTAATGTTGAAGGTATTCTTCTTATCCTTAACTGGTCATAATATATCTTCACATTCACTGTTCATATTATCAATCTACTCCTCATGGTCCTTTCTACTTTCTTACAAGAAATTGTCAAGTTATTTTATTATTTTTATTGATCCCGTGTTTCATTTTTTTTAGTCAGTCAATATGAGGATAATGTGGGGATTTTTAAAGAATTGTTATGGATTAATCTAATGGAATTGGATCTCACTCTTGAAAATTTATCCTTTTCAACATTGAAAATTTTTGAAGTTAGTGTATAAATTTTGAAGAGATTTACTAAGGAGATAGAATTGAATACAATAATTGGAAGACCATGAAAATGATTATTTTCATGAATTAAATAAGATTAATGAAGTTCATGAATTTTTATGGATTAATCAAATTTGTGCATTAAGGGGTAGCTTTGGTTGATGAGTAAGCTCATAGAAATGGGGAGTAAAATATATTTTCGCTTGAACTTTCTAATTTTTTTGATGAAGTATGTGCAGGATTTACCATTTTATTAATAAATCTATTTTCTTACATCCCTTAAGATGATAATTGAGAATTTGTTATTAGGATTTCACATGATTGGTTATTTATGGAGATCTTAGAAAACCTTGGTTATATCTATCTTATTTTCTATATCGAGTTATCCCATATAGATTTGGAGTTTATTAAATAAATTCTATTTTCTCAGAGAACCGTGTTAGATCATCTTCTTCTATAAGTGATCAAGATATTTTCATATAATGAAGAAGATGATGTTTTTTAGAGAAAGATGAGATAAGAAGACCCCTGAATTATCATTTTCATTTGATTTATAATAAGGGGGAGAAATTTTTATAACACATATTGACTTTTAAATATGTGAAGATATATTTAAAACAAAATAAAAAGGGGGGATTATTCAGCCTATGTTTCATTTTGTCTCAATTAGTCAATATGTGGATGAAGTGGTGATGTTTATAGAATTGTTATGGATTAATCTAATGTAATTGGATGTCATGCTTGGAAAATTCTCCTTATTAACTCTAATGATTGTTGAATATAATCTTTAAAAGTAAAATACAAGTTCTAAGGAGAGAAAAATATATACAATAAGCAGAAGACTACGAAAATTATTATTTTCATGAAGTGAAGAAGAGTAATAAATTCCATGAAAAATATAATTTCATAAAGAAAAGTTGAAGTTGACTTAATTTAAGGCCATGAAAAAACATAATCATATATTTTTTCATGATGATTTTGTGGAGAGTTGAGAAATGGTTTTCTTAGCATATATTTTATAATTATCTTGAGGTAATAAATATAAGTATGTGCATATGCCTCATATAAAAATTAGTCCAATCGTTGAAGCCCGTAAGGGATATACCTCAACCACATGTAGGGGGCCTAATGGTTAACCACCATGGGAGAGTCTACCAAGGAGTCCATGCATGGTGGGATACATATTAGTAGGGCCCATGCATAGGGAATGTGGAAAGTCTGGTGTGTACGGCCCATAAGAGAGAGTGCATGGGAGTAGTAGTGGAACCACCATGTGGGGTGTCATGGCAGTGAAGAGAGCTAGAACAAGGTGGTTCTTGCGAGTGTTTTAGAGTGAACCCTGGTACTCACTTCTGGATAGATGAAGGAATGCCTTGATTGATAAATTTTGGCCTCACCCAAAGGGATTTTTGAAGTAGGATATGAAGATTCTGCATACTGTTCCCACATCATTAAAATATTCTACATAACCACTATTTTCTAATCATATCTGATCCATTTTATGGATTCCATGCCATGAGTTATAAAATCATCCATTTTCTTATACCTCATCCTTATTTTGAGGTCCTATGCACTAAAGGAGATGGTCAGACCATCATCGATCAAAGATACAGTCACCATGGATTTTATGTTATTGAAATAAATATACGATGAGAATAAGAATATCCATGCATACAATATAAATCTCACATGAATGCAGAAAACTTGAAGATGAGCCTCGAATGACTACAAATGAAGTTGCAGAGAACCTTGCGATGTGTGATATATTTGATCTTAATTTGAGAGAAGCATGTGATCCTCGTCATATTCAGGTGAGGTTTTACAGTAAGGAATAAATTAAACTCATGATTCCCTTGACATATACTGAGATATTTGGTGTTTATGAAAGTCATGGCTCTACATAATTTATAGATCCTTGAAGTGGAAATCTACGAACAGGGTGGTCGAGTCTTCATGTGATGAGATTGGTATTCAAAGTAGGATTAAATGTAGGTTATTAATACTACATTAGTAGGTGGTAACCCACCGTTCATCATAAGAATGAGTGATTTTATTTTTCCATGTGAAAAATAGACAACTCATACCCATAGGTATTGGATGAGATGCATGAATATACATACATGTAGGGTGGATGCAGGTGTGAATAGAAAGATGAAAAATCTAAGTCCTTAAGGTTTTTAAAGCTAGAAGTTGCACTATCATGTGTATTCTTAACGCCACGTGATAAGGAGATACCTAAACCCTTCAGGTATTTGTAAATGAGATACATGTAGGGGTGAGTCATAGTTATTAACTTCTATGATAATAAATAATGAAAACCCAAAACCTTCAGGTATTCCTCTTTCTTCTATGATAGGGAGCCACAACTGATCACCTACCCATGTGAGAAGAAACAATATCAGCGAGTATTCATTTATTTTAAATACATTGCATGCCACAGGTATTCTAAATATACATTTCATTAATATAAGAAATTAAATACCCAATAGGGGTATTTAAATGAGGATTCATGAATAAATAATACTAATTTGAGTATTATTATTTAAAGGACAAAATAAGGATTTAAATATAGAGAATTTAAATCTTGGAATTATTAAGATCCTATAAACAATTTTTTTAAAAATGTGTGCATACAGGTGACGATAATTGTACACACCAATTGAAATATATTTTTAATATCCCAATACAGACTTTTTAATGATGAAAATGAGCCAAATCCATGTAATTCTTCAAGAATATGATCACATGAACCCTAGAATTTGAAGAGAAGTCTCAAGACCAAATTTGATGAAGTTCTTATGGGAGTAAATAAGAAAGTGTGATCCATAAATCTTATGGAGGGAGGTCAGAGAATCATCTTACAGTGGATATACCTTCAATGTCATTGAAGAACTAGAAGTATTCCAGTATAAAGAAACCAAATCTTTTTTGTAGATATCTCAACTAGCGAGATTCAGTATAAACAACACCGGTAGGATACAATTCTAAATATCTCATCAGTATATAGCCCATAGTAATCATTAGTGATCAGGAATTATGGGTTTTTTCTATTAGGGATTTTGGGAGATTGTATATTCTTGTAATCAATTACCTTTACTAGTGGTAATCCATGTTGTTAAATCTAACCATCATTGACATAAGTAGTTCTTTGTACCAAACATTGTAAATCCTTGTGTTATGTGCCATTTTTATAGAATTATTAGAGGAGAGGATGAGTAACATAAGAATAGTGGATTGAGGCTTTAAATATCCATATAGGTTGAATTTAAATGAATAATTTGTTAAAAGAAAAGGGATCATTGATTCACCCCTCCTTCTCCCTATGATGAAACACTAATCCAAGCTCTACACTTTTAGCTTTGACATCTGATTGGGAACACTTGGAATCGAGTTTAGATTTGTGACTTTCTTCTAAATCATAAATCACATCTTCACTAATTTTTCTTCCCTCTAATTTCTCATCAATTATTTTTTAAAATCATATTCATCTAGGATGTATTTTTCTTTATAAGACTACAAAATATGTTCCTTAGATTCCACATCTACGATGAAGTTTTATGCTTTATTACCTTTTAGTCCAATTATTCTTCTATAACATATGATTCCATTTATAACTGTGATTTATCATCATTTATAACCATGAAAAACTATAATATATATGTATTAACCTCACCAAGGATCATTTTAAAATAATCCTTAATTTTAGAATAAAAACACTATGTGGTTCACTAAACATATATTCATCACAGTTTGAACTTGACTCTTCTAGAGGTTCATTATTAACTGATTTGGAAGATATATTATCACTTTGATTGCCTTTTATTAGTGGATCCTTTAAATTTTTCTCATCTTATTATATTCTATTTTCTTCTTATTTTTTAAGGTTTTAACTAAAGCCTTCGTGTCAGTATTAGCAAGGATGAGAACTGTGTTTTCTATTTGAGGAAATTATTAACCTTATTCAAATATTAACTTAATATATTTCTAATAAAAATGTAAAAGAAATTATATCAAATATAATGAAACCTAGATAGGATCTGATACCACTTTTTATGCCCCATCTTGGCTGTGTAATCACTCTGAGAGTTGAAGTGAATTAGTGTTACTTTTTTACCAAATTATATTTACATTTAAATTTCCCTCTCAAAATTTGAAGCTCTTTTATAACCTAATATTTATATGGATCTTAATATTATTATCCATAATATTATTAAAACGTGAAAATTAGTAAGGAAATAAATAGTGAATCATGTAGTGTTTTTATAAGGTCCCCCCATTGGTGGGTGATTATATCCTTATTGTGTTTAGGTCAAGTTCAAAACATAAATATCCATTAATATCATAAAGTTAATAAAATAGGTTGTCTCTTAAATACCTATTCTATCTTCCGATAGGATCATATCCTTCAAAATGGTTTCTTTATACTAACTCCCACTAGTTTACAATGGATTCTCCCAACACACATAATGAAAAGGATCATCAATCTTCTTAGGATACTACTGAATCACTATAAAAATATTTTCTTTATCAACCAAATTCAACAAAAACCTATAGATAATCTGATAAATTTTAATGAATATAGATCCCTTTAAGTAACCAAGTTTCTATACCTTATTTGAGATTAGTTTTTTGGCCTTAATCAACTCAATCCCAGATTCTCATCAGCGATTATGAATAATAATGGAACCTATCTATCTCTCTATCAACTCTTCTCTTCCTACTTCTAAATCATATTATACAATATAGGTATATCGTAGGATAGTTCTTAGAACCAAAATCTCCTTATTCTTACTTCTCTTCTTATTTATTATCCTCTTCCTTTTAATAAAATGAGTATGTAGTAGAAACACTATCACCCACCTTATTAGGGAAAGTTCGAGCATGATGGTAAAGAAACAGGATGTGTATCTAATGAAACCTTCCTTATATGTGATCATTTTTTACATACACATTATAGTGGTGATGTCATCACTGTGTATAGGAGTTTTGTGATAACCCTCATATGGGGTAGTATGATAATCTGGTTCTCACTTATATGATTTAGATCCCCTGAAGATTTTGTTAGTATGAAACACTTGAGTTTTGTGAGACTAAAGCATCGAGTATTGCTTCATGAATATGATCTATGGTAAATAAAGGGTTCTTGTATTAGTAAAGAGCTTTGAGATAATGAGATATGACTCGTAGTAGTGTGAGTCAATCATTTACATGGAAAAAAGTACATTTTCATGATTCTATTTAGATTGGTTTTAGTTCATAGGGTATCTTGAGATAGAGGAGTTGTCTCAAGAACTAAGGTTCCTTATAAGTAAAAAGTGTGTATAAATATTGTGTTGTGAGGTAGGTGTAGGGGGAATGTGATTGGGTGTTAGTCCAAGTATTTTTATACCCTTGGGTGTGTATGATTTAAAGCATAAATAGGGCTTGTGATACGGAATTGAAGTGAAAGGTCAGCTTTGGAGAATTTGTAATCTCATTAATGAGGCATGTGTACCTATTTTTTATGTAATAAAACTCATTGTAAAATGATTTGAGTTGGTTTAAAGTTAGAACCAGTGAATATACTTTCTTGAGAATTAAATTATATGATTTTTAGGATGGTCCTTCAATAATTAAAACCTGAATAAGATTATGAGAAGTCATGTATGTTCATGATTATGGATTTTTATCACTTGTAATTATTATTAGTAGGTTATGGTTTTGAATTTAAATATTGAAATATAATTATGAATGTTGGGTGTTTTAGGATGGTCATCTTATGGGTAAATGTTCTCTTATAGGGTGATGTTTGAGTAAAAGTAATTTGAAGATCACATATTAGATATGATAGTGATGTCTCTAAGGGGTTATAACCCTATAGATATTCTCCTTTCAAATATTTTACTATGAATCTTTTAGTTTTTTTAAATGATTTTCAAGAGGAGTAGTGGTGGGATTTAGATCCATCCAAACTTATTTTGAATGAATGAATGCTCCAAGAGAGTTTCATATAATCCTAGTGGTTTTATATTTAAGGATGAGTCTCGTGAATAGTGGATGACCACAGAACTAGTAAAGGATGGTGGGATTCCATATCAGAAATACTTTTAATCCCTCTTCCATGAGAGGTTTTTTCTAGAGACAAAGAACCCTAAGAAGTTTCAATATTTTATAAATCTTCAAAATCTTGGGAGGTCATTGGATAAGTATAACTTTTAATACGGTAAATTGTACATCTCTATGTCATCTTTAAAAGGAATTAAATTTATAAAAGATAATTTTTTTGATGTGGGCCTTGATGATACATTTTAAGTGTGTATAAATTCATTTTACCTTGACACTTATTCTGATGTATTCAAGCAATCTTTAGTAGTGGAGGAATAATTCTTCTAAACTCTTAAGGCCACTGTGATTAATGTGACAACTAGGATAAAGCATAAGTGGATTTGAAATCTTGGGGTTGTTGGAGTTTGTTCCATTCAACCTATTTGAGGGTGTTTTCTCCATGTATGATATTGATGTAATAGAAAACCAAATAAATGTCATGAATATAGAAAATAAGGGAACTTGTATAAGATTTTCAAGGCAGTGATTATGGGTTTCCAACAGCCTTGATGCGGGTACCATGTCATTATGGTTGGAGAATATATATTTATAAGGTATTCGATAAGAAATTATGTTATATATAAAATTATAGTATTAGTTAATTTTTTATCTTATTAAGTGATCTTTCTAGGGAATTTCTCATAGATATGGATCTGAGGGAATTTTCTAGAAATTATTATGGATTCTGAGGCCTTGTCTCTTGTGGATTAGGCTAGGTCGGGTTGTGTTCTCAATCGATCCTGGAAAGTTCTAGTTATTTTTTTCATCAATTCTTGAATATATGTGTCATAAATGGATTTGGTTAGTTGGGGAAAATAGTTTTGGGTATCTTCATGTGGTGATTAAGTGAGGTCAGTACATTCAAGATCTAGTCAAGTTTAGGATTCAGGAATCTAGTTGGTTGGAGTGATTGGGCCTAGATATTCTAATACTAATGAAATATTATAATGATTATTTTAGTGCAGTAATTATTTGTGTGATGGATAGACTCAACATGAAACTATGAGATGGGTACAATTGTTTGAAGATTTTAGGATGTTGTGCCAAGAAGATAATATTAAATCTTAGAACATCTACATTATCTAGGGTATTTTGATGTAACATTCCAGACCCATATTCCATTGAAAGGTGCCCCGATCTCGGTGGATCGCAAGGCCTCAAGCACATCTCCACAAACTCCAGATCTTGCAAACTAGCAGTGAGGGCCTAGGTGTGTCTGTGGGGGGACTATTCTCTCTTACTAGAGTGTAACATAGTGGAATATCAATAATAGATAAATAACAGAATTAGTAAACCATAAAAACAATAGATATAGGATAATAATATATAATAATATAAAAATTAATCTCATATAATATGATTATGTTACATGTCATATGTCTCTAATAAATCAGCCAAAACATGTATACATAGTTTGTGTGAAATACATGGAAACAAAAGTAAAAAAAGTTCCAAAGTTCCCATCTAGAATCATGATCCTTAGCTCCTTCCCATGCTACCATGCTTCTAAGAAATACTCAAGAACCTGTATTATGTCACTTATCCTTATCAACACCAGCAATAATATTGTCGGTTTGGGTACACAAAGGCATCCCAAATAGGTGATGAGAAATAATCTTAGTAGGAAACCACCCAAGGTCTAGTGGCAATTGGTCAGTGAGTATATATAATAATAGTTTGCATGAAGAAATATAATAATTAAAGAAAGTAATCAAAAGTAAATATTCTATAAGTCCAGGTTCTCATTTATAAACAAGTTCAACTAATCAAATTTATTTAAAAGATAAGTCTATGATTTAATGGTCAGGATTGTGTTATTATAAGCATGTTCAAATAACCATTCATTCTCATTCAAATATTAAGTCTCAAGACCCAATGTATAGCTCGATGTCCCCTATGATAACATGATCAAGTATTCCTAGATAGACCATCCATAAAGTATAAACAAGACCAAATCTAAGATTTTTCTTTAGCTTGTAAAATGTGTCATATAAACCACTTAATCCATTATTCATTTATGAACCTAATATCATCCTTGGAATTCCTAAGTTTGAATCCAAGTATCACTATAGGTGTAATATAAACCATCACCCTACAAGACCTTCAAAGTAGAACCTCTCAAGAACCTAGGTATCACTCTTGGTGTGGTATAATGCCACTTCCATTCAATTCTATCCTTAGTGTCCCACTAAAGGATCCCAAGTATCAACCATGGAATATTGATCAATAACCTTTGAGTCCATTTATGGAATTATCATATGAATACATGTATAACTTGGAATATAATAGAAAAGCCTCATAATCGATTCTTGGTAGTCTTCTAAGGAATCCAGGTCTCACTCAAGCATAAGCAAGGTACAAGACAATTGAGTCCCTCCATGGAATTCTTCATTTGAATCCATGTGTCACCCAAAGAATATACATAAAAATCAACAATATCATTTAAATATTTTCATTTAACAATGTCAATGTCAAAACCAAGAACATCACAACTCTATCTCACCTCTTATGTGGTTCAAGTCATGGATAATCTTACAGGGCTTGCCTTTCAAATACTCACATGGGAATTTTATTTCCACAAGAATCTCAAGTTTATTTGAACTATTACAAAGAATATTATATATCTATCTAACATGGGAAAACAATATAAAGAATAATTCATGCTTAATCAATCAATTACATAGCAAGGGATAAGACCTAAAGTCTTACCTCTCAAATAATCACACAAACCTTTCAATACAATAAGCATCACATGCATAAATAAGACATTATAAGGCAAGGGCCAGTGGTCCTAGTTAATTCATCACTTCCCATTAATCAATTTAATTCACTTTAAAATTCAATTTATTTTACCATTGAAAATTAATATTTTAACATCCTAGGACAAGGTAAAGGACGAAACTCAAAGGTATTCAAATATATATTCTATCATAATGTCCATTTAAAATAAACAACTCACACAAAGGGGTGGTTTTTGTTTCAAGGTTCTTCACCACTCATCATTTATCAAAGATCCTCTTTAATTATAAAGGCCATTCCTAGAAATTCAAGACATTAATTTAATTTCAACTCAATGACTAGAAATTTGAAACACGACACAATGCAATATATAAACCACTTGACTTCAAATGAAAGTCATGAGACCACATACCTTAGGTCCATAGTTGATATCTCATCCAGTATCAGTTCTTAATTCGACTCAGGATGGGAGAAAATTGAAGAAAGGATGAAGAAAATAATAATTGGTCACATTATATTTCACCTAAATAGTGAAACTAGTATCCAAAATAATTAATAATATCTAAAAAATTGAGAACTCGCCAAGATGAATCGGATGCTTTCAACGAATCTTGATTCCGAGATCAAATGAAGGAATTATCTTGATTCTATGAATATCTACCAAAAAGCTCTCAAGAGAAGGTTGTTGTCCATAGGAGTAAGAAGAAATTAAAATTTAGGTTTATAATATTTTTAATGGTAAAATTTTCAATTTACAAAAAAATATATGGGTTGCACATTTTAGGAACACAGTTAGACAACCCATGTGCCAACCGTACACAGTTAGTTGTGGGATAAGGCACACTGCATGGATTTTTTGCACGGTTTGGATAACTATGATCGAACTATTCCAAACCCCATTTTCAATATTGAAGAACTGATCATATGGCCTTATGGACCTACTCACATAGATTTCACTAACTTTTTTCCAGGCCATTTTACCCCAAACTTGGGTTCTGAGCTCCGAACTAGCCTCGAAAATCCTTAACACCTCTATACCCTCAAAGGTAATTCTTATTAGGATACATTTAAAAATTTAAACTAATATTTTATATAAATAAAAGGATCCATACCTCAAAGAAGAACTAGGTTCTTACAAACTTACCCCCTTAAAGTAATATGTCCCTAAATTTCCCTTCCAAGGGTGGTGAAGCATGATTTGTGAATAACTTTGGCCACTGTGATCATACGTCTTCCTCTAACTTCTAGGTATCATCATAAACTCGTTCATGCTTCAATAGAACCCATACTAGAGGAACAGACCATCCCCAGAGAACCTTCATTCTACAATCCTCAATACATATAAGATGCTTCTCAAAGGATGCATCTACCTATAACTCAACCTCCTCAGGCTGAAAGGCATGGGATGAGTTTGAATAGTAACTTCCTAACTGGGAAACATAGAATAATTCATGCATAGCTTACTACCTCTATGGTAACTGTAACTAATAGGTTATTAGCTCGACTATGTCTAGAATCATGAATGGTCATATGGATCTCGGTGAAAGCATACCCTATCTCCTAATTCTCTTGTGTACCAACCCTGGTGAAACACATAAGAAAACCTAATCCCCGACCTTGAACTCTAGTGGCCATCAACAGAAATAAGTGCATTATTTTCTAATAAGACAGTATAGTAGCCATCCATTTCTGAATCAAATAAACATGTTATGTAGTCTCTTGAACAAGATGAGGTCCCAGTATAGCTATCTCTCCTACCACTAACCAACAAAGGAGTGATCAGCGTGACCTACTGTACTAAGCCTCATAAGGTTCTATCTGTATAGTACCCTGAAAGATATTATTGTAGGTAAACAAACCCAGGGGTATATTCCTATCCCAAGATCCCCTAAAATCTAGGACACATGCTTACAGTATGTCCTTGAGAACCATAATCATGTGCTCTGACTGGACATTTGTCTGGGGGTGGTATGATGTGCTCAAAAGGACTTGAGTACCCAACACACTTTGTATCCCTTTCCAAAACTGTGAAGTAAACCTGGTGTCCCTATCTGAAATGATATTCTATAGAACCCCAAGAATTCGTACTATCTCAGGGATGTAAAACCTCCCAAGATCATCCACACTAAAGGTCTGATTGATCATAAGGAAATATCTAACCATCATGACCCTATCAACAACCCATATAGCATCCTTATCTCGAGGTGAATTCAGTAAACTAATCATGAAATCCATTGTGATGCCAACCCATTTACACTCAAAAACAGGTTACTCTTGTAAAATCCTAGTTGGTCATTGGTGTTCTGCCTTCACCTATTGACAGGTGAGACATCACACGATAAAATCAAAAATTCCACTTTTCATACCTTTCCAGTAGTACTGGAAAGCTTATTTAGCTAGATATGCAATCACATCATTTTCTCATTAAAAATCTAGTCAATAGTGCTCCCCACCATGGATTTTATCATAAAAAGGGGGCAATTCTGAACCAGGGAACCTCCATTGTTGTAATTTCCTTACAAATCATGCCAAAACGCATTTTAGAGATGCTCCTGGTATGACTTCTTTAATGGGGAGAACCCGACTACATCTGAGGTCATATCAGGTACCATACCATAAGGAATGGTCGAATCTTGATTGAATAAAAATAAACTAGTCATGCAAGATTACCTGAAAGACACTGTCAACCTTTTTACCACACCCACCTCAACCAAGAAATGTGTTTAAACCAGTTCCTTACGATCACAAAAAACAAACAAGAAGGATAACAAGTTGAGAAACCCTAGTCGAATATTCTTAAAATACTCAGCTTATATGGTCGGCATGTTAAAAAATAAATCGCAACACCTTCTTGTAAGGAATCTTTCATTTACCATGAAATTGGCCACAAAAGTCTATAACTTACTTTAGATGATCTTCCCTGTTCAACCCATCACCTGAACACTTAAAATTTTCATGCCTCAACACATATAAGGGGTAACCTAGATCTAGCCCACTGAAATCATCACCCCATCTAAACATCACCTCCAAGACTGACATGAGTTTAGTATAAACTCATATTCATTAAACTATAGTATAGGGAATTGACCCCATGTATTTCATACTCCATGTTTATAAGTGAGAAATTGGTAATAGGCCAAGACATCCACTTAAAAACATTGACTGAGGCTAGAGTGGCATCCACCTGGCATTCAAGTCAGAACAAAATGGTTGGTGACCAAGATTCCATCCAAGGAATTCGTACTTCTAAACCAATTTTCACTTAGAACTGATCATGCCTCGATAAGAACCACGCGTCAGCATGAAACACTAATAAAACCAACCAGAAAATACCAATAGGTTTTAAAACATTAGTGCGATGTAAGACTGATGCTCTCATAGTGCATCAAGAATGACGTCAAGATAGGGAACATGCTCATTTATAAACAATATCACACTAAGTGGATACCTAAGATTTACAATAATATTAGTCGAACCATTACTGGTCGACTTACTTTGAAATAATCATAACTTCACCTGCTAACACACTTTCATTAATCAATCACATTCCTTTACCACCTGAGGCATCTGATGTGTTTGGACCAAGATGATCATATTCAAGGTATTGTATTTTTTTGTCATGGAAGTTTAAGAAGAAAGGAAAATTACATCACTTTGTATTTGGTGAAATTTGGACTGACAATCATATTCAAAAGAATCAGACTCACAATCCTTAATAAGGTCCATCGTATTTAGGAGAAGTTGGATGAAATACAAGTCTCATCATATTCAAAATAAATCCATAATTAAAATAATGATCGTATTGAGTAAGAAACTTTCTGGAAGTAAATGGTCATGGGACTCACTTTGAATCTAGTTTGGAAGAAGTAATTGTAATGGGACAATCGAATTCTGCATGATCGGAGTCTACATGACTACAATAAATCAAATGTGATGATTCTTTACTAATCTTGGAGTTCTCATAAATCATAATTAAGTTGTGAAACTTATGATGAAATCTTGAAGGAATAAATAATAAGTGAAATAGATGTTATCAATCTTATTTAGAATGATCGGATTTGTATGGAAAGGAAAAGGGTTCTAAAAATCACACTCAGTCGGATCGTATTCAGACTAATTTAGAAAGAAGAATATGGCTAAAATAAAGTCATGTGTTATAGCATCTGATTGTCAATTTATTCAAATTAATGAGATTTAATTAAGAACATCGATAAATCCATCGTAATGGGCTCATAGGATTAATAAAGGTTGAGAACATTTGTGAAAAATGTGTTTTTTATTCAATTGGGTCAAGGTCCATCATAATCATAGAATGGTTTTCATGAGATCGATGAATGAAAAGAAAAGAAAATAAGATTATCAATAATGTAGTTAATCATTTAAAAGGGTTTGAATTTCTTTTTTCATCAATCAAGTGGATTTAGAAAAGAGATGCAGAAAATAGATGGATGTGTTATCAAGGGGAGTTTGAAATTAAAAGAATGTTTCTTTTCAACTATCATAGAGCATCATATTTAAGAAATAAGATTGATCCAATCAGAACCAATAATTGAAATTGGATTGAGAAATTAGATCTGGACTATAGTTTAAAAAGAAAATTGAAGGAATAGGTGAAGTTAATATAAGATTTAAGACTGATAGAGGGGAGCTGAGAAGAGTTGATGAGGTCAATATTCACCATTAATTCTAGGAAACATGAAAATTTAGGAAATTTGGGTTATCTGGAAAGTTTTTGGGATTCCCACCAAACCATCCATGGGTCACATATAAAATGTAGAAATACTTTTTACTTTTATGGATCACTGACATGGATGTATTTTTCATGTGAAGAGATAGAATATTGAAATTTATAGGGAGAGAAATAAGATTTCCATATTGATTTTTTGTTGAAAAAGGTTTCAATGGAGAGAAGTTAAAGGAGAAGATACAAGATCGCAGCATTGTATTCAGCTAATCATCATATTTAGTATTCATCATATTCAGTTGTCTTTTAGATTCTGTTGATTATCATATTTGGATGATCATCATATCGAGCTGTATTAATCAACTATGGGAGTTTTGTATTGGGATTTCCAAAATAAGGAAGTAAATGTTATGAATTGTATCAATTGTATTCTAGAAAGAGCTACATATATCGTAGTGGCCAATCAGATTTTAAGATTAGAGTGGGTGGATCAGATTGGGAAATAAAATTTAGAGAATCTAAGTGATAAGATCATATTGGACAATAGTATTTGAATTAAATATCAAATTCCTTGAATTTATTACCATATTATGGGTAAGAAATTAAAGAATTGTATTTCAAAGAATGTATTTATGAAATTTTAAAAGAATAATAGGCAACATAATTTGTTACACAAACACTATTTTACCCCATTTGTGCTAAGAGGGTGCACATGTACTTTTGGATTTTCTTCAAGGAACTACATGAATGGAATGGTATATCTAACTCATTTTATTTCAAAGATTTATTTCTATTGGATTTTGTGGTATTGGATCATTTCGAAACCATTCCAAGGACGTAGTTGTTCTTATTGATTATAGAACCTTGTAAATTCTTTTGTTCCTGTGGATGTGTGTTTGAATTTTTTTTAGTAGGGAATTAAATCTTTAATAGGAGGTGAAGTTTGTTTCCAAGAAATATAGAAGAAAAAATTATCACTAATTCACCCCCTCCTCCTATCAATGATACAAATATATTGATTGGGAACTTTTAACTAGTATCAGAGTGAGGTTCCCTTCGCTTATTCTTTATCAATGGAGAATTTTAATTGTTTGAACAGTAAATGTATCCCTATTGTTTATGGAAATAATTATCATATTTGGAAAGATATAATTTTTCCTTATCTTATGTCAATCAGTTATGATGTTATTGAAGCTGCAACAGTTGGGTTTCATCCCATTGATGATAAAGTTCCTCTAACATCTATTGATAAGAAGAATCATAAGAATGATAGAAGGGCCAAGAATGATTTATTTTCATCACTTTATGAAAGTGAATTCTTAAGGTTGAAAGGAGTAGTCATAGACAAAGGTATATGGGATAAATTGAAAAACATATATTAAGGAAATAAAAAATTAGAAACATCAAATCTACAAATCTAGATATTGTAGTATGAAGATTTGAAGATGGGTATATATGAATCTATTTGAGAATTCTTTAGCAGGGTAAATGAAATTTTCAGCACTATAATATTTCTTGGTTAAAAGTTAGATGATTCTATAGTTGTTGAAAATCATTTGAGAATCTTTCCTAATAAGTTTGATGCAAAAGTTCCTTCACTAGAAAATAGAGATCCTAAAACATTATCTCTTGATGAACAAATACTTGAAGTCATAATCTCACTCAATGTTTCTTTCTTTAAACCTAAGGGCCTATCATTTATACGATGGTATACCCTTGTCCTGCATTATTTTAGGCCTCTTTAGACCCAATCTTCCTTCTTTTTTGTCTCTATCTTTCTTGTATCTTTATTTTCATTCAATTAAAAATAGAATCATTGATGATGATGATGATATGAAGAGAAAAACGAAATTTGAGAGATAAATGTCTTTCAAGGCTTAAAAGAAATAAAATTCATAACATATTCTTATTAAAGATGAATCTGATGAATATGATTCTAAAAATGAGCTATGTAAAAAATTTGATGATATGTTATCCTTGTTTTCTAAAAATGTGAAAATAGGTACAGGGAAATAAAAAGGGAAACTTTCTTTAAAATATTTTGAATGCTGATCTATTGGGTATTTTGTGGCTAATTTTCCTCTAATAAATAAAAATAGGATATTTATGAAGAATAAATAAGTACAAGAAGATTGTGGAAGATACAGGGAGATAAATTAAAATTGTATTCCACAGGGAAATATAGAAAATTCTTCAAATACAAAATAATAAGTTTCTTATCTAAAGATGAAGAAGAATAAGGTAGTGAATCTGAATCCATAAAAATATATTGATTATGGTATTGAGAATACTTTTATTATAACAGTAAATGATGAAGAATTCGGATGCAGTAGTTCCAAGGAATAAAAAACTCAATTGGGATTTAATTTGAAGGAAAAGTTGAAGGAATGTCTAAGAAAGATCAAAAGACTTGAAAATTTAAAAAATATTAGAAGATAAATCTTCCCCAACAAAAAATATATAATGTTTTGATGATGATAAGGTAAAGCTGGTAAAAGAAACTGATGATTTGAAAAATTCTCGTAGGGGAGAAAAAAACATAATGATCATTTGGAAGTGAAGTTGAAATCAAAAGAAGAAGAGTTAAAACTTATCTAATGAAAGTTATATAAAGATGAAATGAGGAATAAAAGTTTCAATAAATCTATCTCTGAGGTTGGTAAAATTTCTCTTAATGAGAAACCTGATAAGTTTCAAAAAAAATTACATTTAAAGGGTAATAAGAATATGGGATTGTTTCTAAAAAGAATAAAGTTGTGAAAGTTTTTTATGTGTCCAAAATCAATAAATTTTGGAATTCAGAAGTTTCTAAAATTCCTAAATCTAAAAATTTTGAATCTAGAAAAGTTTATAATACTTTTGGTTCTGATAAATCTAAAAATAAAAGGAATATTATAATTGAAAATAAAAAGTTTGGTGGCTCATAAAATAAATAAAAAATGGTTTCTGAGAAACAGATTTACAATTCCAGTTAGTATGGAAGTTTAAGAGGAAAATACTCTTTCTATGGATACTATTGTTATTGTGGTAGATTCAGAAAAATAGAAAATATGTGTTAGTTTAAACAACTACATTACTATTACCCCATAGGTTATGAAAGGAAAAGTTTGAGGGGGATTCAATTCCCTCAAAAGAAGAAATATGATAATGATGTTCGAAAGAAATATGATAAGGTTTTTGTGAATATTAAAATTGGTTCCAACCTTTAGAAACTAGTAGTGAAATATGCGAACAACCTAGAAACCTAAAACAATTATGTCTTTTATTGTTACTAATATAGTAAAATATTATTAACAATTCTCAAAATCTGAGAGTGAGTAAATAAATGAAAAAAGAAAAGGCTCTTTTTGTTGAAATTGCATTGAAAGATACAAAAGTAGAACAAGCTTAGATTCTTGATAATGGATGTTCTTCTCATATGATAGAAGATTTTAATTTTTTAAATAATTTGAAATACTTTAAAGAATGAATATTGATATTTTTTAATGATGAATCCTTAAAAATTAAAGGTGTTGGATTAGCCATCATTGGGAACAAAAATATGAAATCTTATAAAACTTTATATGTTGATTGGTTGAACAAATTTTTATAAGTGTTTCACAATTGTGTGATGAGGGTAACAAATTTATCTTTAGAAAATATGGGTTTGTTTTGAAAATTGATGAATATTTAACGATTATTATAAGAGTCCAATGTACAAAAGGAAACATGATCCAGGTTGGTGAAATACAAAACTATTGTTACATGAGTATGGTGGAAGATAATCAATTGTGGAATAAAAGGTTGGGAAACATGTTTCAATGAAACATGAGAAAATTATCAAAGAGATATAGTGTATAAAAAATTTCTTTTTTCCAAGAAAAAGATATATGTGTTTCACTATTTGTCAGAAAGGAAAAATTACAAACTCAGTGTATAAGAAAGTTGAGATTTTTTAAAAACAAACCATGGAGTTGATTCATTCAAATATTTATAGTCCAATGAGAAAAAAATAAAATAATATATATAAGTACTTCATTACCTTAATTAATTATTTTAATCACATTACTTGTGTTATATATATGAAACATAAATCAAACTATTTGAAAATGTTTAAAAGTTTCAGAATGAAAGATTAAAACAAATGTGATTATTCTGTGAAGAAGTTGAGAACCAAAAATGGTGGTGAATACAGAAGTGAATAATTCAAAAGTTATCTGGGGAAGCATGGAATTTTTAATGAGTATAGTTCCCCATACAGTCCTCAATAAAATGGGGTTGCTGAAATAAATAATATAATTTTTTTGGAAATGGGAAGAACTATCTTACTTGAACATGGACTTTATCTTTACTTTTGGAGACAAGCCATGAGTAATTCGATTTATATTCAGAATCATTGTTTTTACAAGAATCATTCAGATATGACTTTATATGTATTTATTTATGGAAAAACTTCAAGTTTGAAACACTTTAGAGCTTTTGGGAGTCCATGTATTATAAATAAGAAAGGTGGAAACAATAAAATGTTTGAACAGAAAGGTGAAGGTGGAATCTTTCTTGGCTATACTCTAGAAGGAATATGATATAAATTTTTTAACAAATAAATAGGAAAAAAAATTATTTAGTTGAAGTAAAATTAATTGAAAAATCTAAGGATGACAAGTGTATTCAAACAGATAAGAAACTTAATAATGATAAGGAAAGTTTTGAAAAAAATTCTAATAAGAATACAAACAATTGAAATCCTACTCAAGAATAAGAATTAGACTCATCTATTTCCAGTGATGAGGAAGATACTCAAAAATATCAACCTAGGCTGAGGAAACAAGTAGAAGCTCATAATATAATTGTCGATCAATATCAGAAGGTTCAAATAAGAAGAAAAAAAATGTTATTACACATACTTCTTTGTATTCAAAAGTGGAGTCGAATGATGTGAAAAAAGATTTTGAGTGTCTAGAATGGGTTCAAGCCATGAATTAAGAATTTGATCAAATTGAAAAGAATGATACATAAAACCTCATACCCAATCTAGAATAAAACATTACTAGTACAAATCATTTTTTCTTAAACAAGATAAATGAAGAAGGTAAAGTGATAAGAAACAAAGTAAAATTGGATTGAAAATTGTATTCACAAATTGAGGGTATTGATTTTGATGAAACCTTTTCTCCAGTGGAAAGTTTAGAAACAATAAGAATCTTTTTTGTTATTTATTTATAATGAGGTTACATGATATTTCAAATGGATGTTAAATCCTCATTCTTGAATGGTGATCTTGATAAGGAAGTTTGTATTGAACAACCTTGTGTCTTTGTTGTTGGGAAAGATGAAAGTTATGTATGCATATTGAATAAGGATTTGTATGGGATGAAAAATCTCTGAGAGTATGGTATTCCAAATTGAATACTAGCTTAATGAAAATTAATTTCAAGAAAGGAAGAATTGATAGCAATATTTACATAAGGGAAAGTCAATAGTATTCCCTCATTGTAATTGTTTGTGTTGATGACATTATCTTCTATGGGAATGATGAAAGAAATTGTGAAAAAAAATTTGAAGAGATGAAGAAGGTTTTTGAAATATCCATACCAGTAGAAATGAAATACTTTCTTGGGTTACAAATACTACGAAAGAAGACATAAATTTTTATTTCTCAAGAAAATTATAATAAGTAACATCAGAAGAGATTCGGCATAGAAAAATAAAAAACTATTTCCACACCAATTTCAGTGGGAAATTTTTTGAAAAAAGATGTAGAGGGAAATGAATTTTATCATAAATAATTCTAAAATTTTATAGGAATTTTGTTTTACTTGACTGAATCAAGTCCCGATATAATTTATGTTGTTACTTTATGTTCCCTATTTCAGAGTGCTCTAAAATAATCACATTTAATTTCTAGAAAAATAATTCTAAGATACATCAAGGGAACTACAGAATTTGTAATCAGATATGATAGATCATAAATTATTGATTTGTTTGGGTATTTAGATGTTAATTGCACAGTAAATGTAGATCCACATCAAGTAGAGTATTTTTTCTAGGAAAGAATTGTGTTTTTTAGAATTCAAATAAATAGAATTCAGTAACTCTAAATACAACATAAGATGAGTATGTTTCTTCCACTCAAGCCACTACTCAAATTATGTGTATGAAAACTCAATGAAAATATTTACTTGCTGAAGTGAAATTTCCTTTACTCTTGAGTTTTTACTATCAAAGTATAATCAATATCACCAATAATACCACTCAAAACATATTGATATCAAATATCATTTCATCAAATAGAATGTGTAAAATAATGAATTGAATTTGTAATATGTTCCAACATTGGAACAATTTTCTGATATATTAACAAAACCTTTACCAAAATAATCCTTTTCTAAATTGAGGTTTAGAATGGGTGTCCAACATTTTTCTCGTCAAGCTTAATATATGTGTTTTTGTCCCATATCTCATCTTACCTTTGGATAGTGTTTTAAAGGGGTAGAATTGTATTATTTCATAAATATATCCTTTTATTTTCATGTAAAAAGGGGGAGTTGTGGGTAATCTATGAATTCAGCATTGAATTGTGTGGGAACTATTCTAACTATTTGTTTGAGTGGTTATAGAAAACAAATTGGTTTCTATTCTAGGAAAAGTGAAAAATCAGATAAAGAGAGAAATAAAATATGAGGAAGTTTTAATAATCTCTTTAGGATAACATGGTTTCCTTTTCAATGAGTCTTGTTTCCTACCATGACTTAGCTCACATAGGCTTATAATTTTTTATAAGTGATCCATTTTTAAGGATACAATGTTCAGTAACTAATGAAACTTGGTTGTCAATAAAATCCAAAGGGAAATATTTTTAGGACCAAGATGATCATATTCAAGGTATTTTCTTTTTTTCAAGGAAGTTTAAGAAGAAAGGAAAATTACATCACTTTGTATTTGATGAAATTTGGACTGACCATCACATTCAAAAGAATTAGACACACAATCCTTAATAAGTTCCATTCTATTTGGGAGAAATTGGCTAAAAGAAAAGTCTCATAAGATTCACAATAAATTCATGACGAAAAGGTCAATATTATTGATGAAGAATATTTCTATAAGTAAATGGTCATCGGATTCACTTTGAATCTGGTTTGGAAGAAGTAATCGTAATGAGAGAATTAGATTCCACGTGATCAGAGTCTGCAAGAATACAATAAATCAAATGTCATGATTCTTTGTTGATCTTGGAGTTCTCATAAATCATAAGTAAGTTGTGAAAATTAGGATGAAATATTTATGGACAAAATAGTAAGTGAAATAGATGTTTCCAATATTATTTAGAATGATTGGATCTAGATGGAAAGGAAAAGGGTACTAAAAAACATACTTGGTCGGATTGTATTTAGACTAAGTTGGAAAGAAGAATGTTGTTAAAATAGAGGCACTGTAGCATATGATTGTCAACGTATTTAGAGGCATGTGATTTAAAGAAGAAAGTTGGTGAATCAATCGTAATGGGATCATAATATTAATAAAGGTCGACAAAATTTTTGAAAAATGTGTTGTTTCTTAAATTAGTTCAAGGGCCATCATAATCATATAAATATTTTCATGAGACTGATGAATAAAAATAAAAGAAAATAAGATGATCAACAATTTAGTAAACCATTTAAAATGGGTTGAATTACATTGTTTATCAATCAATTGGATTCATAAAAGATTTTATGAAAAGATATGGATGTGTTTTCAGGGGGAGTTTGAAATTCAAATAATGTTTCTTTTCAATTGGCACAAAGCATCGTAATGAAGAAATCAGATTGAGCCAATTAGAATCAATAATTGAAATAATATTGAGAAATTAGATCCAACCTGTTTTTTGAAAAGAAAGCCAAAGGAAGAGCTGATGTTAATAGAATATTCAAGAAGGATTGAGAAGATTTGAGAATATTTTATGAGGTCAAGATTCACCCAAAATTCCAGGAAACGTGAAAATTTGTGAAATTTGGGTAAGAAGGAATTTTTTTGGGATTCCCACCAAATCCATCCATGGGTCACCTATAAAAGGGAGAAGTACTTTGTACTTTTATGGATCACTGACATAGATGTATTATTCTTGTGAAGAGAGAGAAGATCTAAATTTCTAGGGAGACAAAGAAGGTTTTTGTATTGATTTTTTGTTGAAAAAAGGTTTTGATAGAGATAAGTGAAAGGATAAGAGACAATATTTCAATGTTATACTCAGTTTATGATCGTATTAAGTGTTCATTGTATTCATTTGTCTATAGGATTATACTTTTTATCATATTCGGTTGATTATTATATCGTCCAAGATTAATCGGATCGAGGATTTCCATATTGGGATTTCTATACAGAGAAATGAAGTGTTCTAAATTTTCTCAATCATATTCAATAAAGATCTATATCTATCGTATTGGGTAATTATATTTGAATATTGTAGTGGGAAGATTGGATTGGGCAATCAAATATAGAGAATTAGAGTGAGATGATCATATTGGACAATCATATTTAAATTCTATATCAAAGTCCTCAAAGTTCTTACCATCTTTTGGGTAAGAAATTAATAATTTTATTTCAAAGAATACATTTGTGTAAGTTGAAAACAAGCACAAGTAACATGAGTTATTACACAAACATTTTTTTACCCTATTTGTGCTAAGAAGGTGGACACAAACTTTTGGCTTCTCTTCGAGGTGCCAAATGAGTGAAATGGTATATCCTACTCATTGTATTCCAATGATTGATTTCAAGTGGATTGTTCAGTATTGGATCATTTCCAAACCATACTAATGATGTAGCTATTCTTATTTAACAGTGAACCTTGTAAATTCTTGTTTTTTTATGGATGTTTGTTTGAATTTTTTTCAATAGGAAATTAAATATTTAATATGATGTGAATGTTTTTTCAAGGAAACATAAAATAAAAATGTATCACTAATTCACCCTTACCCCTCTCAGTAATACAAATACATCGACTGGGCACTTCCACCGTGATCATTCAAGCATGACCACTGAATTCCATACATGACTAACAGTGTTCCTCAAGGGTTTCATACCCAACCAACCACATTAAATTAATTCTTCCAAGAAATAACTAACAAATAATCTAGAACCGGATCCATGCTTCCCACTTTAGGAGTGTCTTAGTCTTTGAAATAATAGACAGAACAGTCACTCATAAGCGTGCTAGATCGAATTCAACTAAACACATGTGTGAAAATCCTCTAAGTCACACTCACAATGTCAAGGCGTTTGGAATGAAAATAAAAACCAACTTGATCAGTATGTCAAAACATCTTATTATCTTGGAAGGAATCCCAAGCATTGGTATGAGCTTGATTACTTAAACACCCAGGTAACTCTAATTTGGAGATGACCTGAGTACGTACTTAACTGTTCAAGGCTTAATTATTTCACCAAACTCAACTAGTTCATTATATAATTTAGAAACTCTATAGGTATTACATATATGAAGGCATAATAACCCAAGGTTTCAGAAATAAGATGACAATCACCAATAGTCCATAGGTTATCCTCCCTATTCATCTATGTATCAGGTAGTCCATACAATATATTTAACCCAGAGTCGTATTTACCCATATGACCATTAAACTAGATGAAGAAATACCAATCCATCCATCACTATAGAAACTAAGAGGGTTACAAGACCAACTAAGTGGCTGAACATGCCCTAGGCATGTCTAACCTACTGAAACCGAGCATTCCTCAATGCTCACACCTGTAACAAAGGTCAAGGAAAACATGAACACCCATCCAAACAAGGGTTTTTTTTAGAAAAAGAGATTACTACAAGATACAATTGAACTCAAATGACAAAAAGTGTCGGAAACTCAAATCATTTAGAAAGGAATTTAAGCTCTAAGGGTGTTACCTACCAAGGGATAGACCCTTAAAAAATCATAAGCACTGACCCTATCACTAGGTCACACTAACAGGAAATTCACAAGTCTCAAGAGCCCAATATTTAATCCATTTCTAAAAAGGAAAATTCCTAGAGAAAACACTCATGTTTTCATTCCAAGTAAACCCATGGGATATTGAAACTACCCTTACTAGAGGTTTTAAACAAAGGAAAAGACTTTAGGTTCCACTTAAAAGTTATTCATTGATTAAAATTTAATCTTTAAACACTTAAAAGTTTCAAAACTAAGAATAAAAACCCAATTCATAAAAAAACACTTTATAGATATTTTAATTAATAGTTCAAGTAAAAAATTCAAGTATCATAGAACTTACTTTTTAAACATTAACTATTTATTGGCATCCCATCATAATTAGGAAATTTTTCACATAAATTTCTTTTAACAAATAAGGAAACCTATTATGGTCAAGTTAATCTAACATGGGATTATCATAAATGAAACCCTATAGTAGCCGATTTATTTATCAAGGTCATAAACACCCATAACAGGTCATCTCAAAAAAATAAGCCCCAACTGACCAACTTAGATAGTTTTTCATCTTTTAATCCAATCGCATGCCTCGATTCAAGATCATTATCAAAGTTCACAACTCAAAAGAACAAATATTTAAGCAAGATAGGTAAAATCATTACCCTATAATAACAAACCCCTATTCCTTCTCCATGAGTCAATTCTGGGAAACATACATGTCATAAATAAGAAAGATATACTACCTACTTCCCACTACTAATGTTGGGTTTAGTTCAAGTTCATTGCTACAAATATTTTAATTTTCCAATTAATTTTCACTTGAATTCAAAAATTCACTTTCACTTGAATTTATGTATTCATTCTCATTTGAATTTATACCCATTGTACATTTATATTATATTCACTTTAAATTGGTTGAATCAAATGGTTCTCCAAATTCCAATCCATAAGGGCCCATACTCCTCAGGAACTAAAGTTTAGCATCCACCTAATTCACACCATAACATGTTCCAAAAAACCTATCAGAACCATAGGTATATCTATCATGGAACCCATCACAAATACATGTGATAAGTAATGCACCCTAAATGGCATGAAAAAATGAATGGCATGTGATTTATAGAAAGTATGTAATATGATGAACGAGATGGAATACCCAAATCTCAATGGGTTGAAACACAATATAAACCATAATCATACCAATAATAGCATCACAAATCAAGTGAATCACCCAACGGTGAAATAAAATCAACAGTAATAGTTAAAATTCATAAAATGGCAATGAAATTTGAGGCAATTTGGATTTTCCCTATATATGGGATATCTAATATCGTGCATAGATCATTACAAAACTTCATTTCCTTCTTATCCCATTCTATTGTCATCAAACAATAAAGAAAACTAGAAAATAATTCTATGATACTAATTTGTAACATCCCATACCTAGATTCCACTAAAAGGTTCCCCGAGCTTAGTGGGTCACAAGCCCTCAAGTGTATATCCCTATACTCAAGAGGCTCCCGACTAGAAGTGAGGGCCTAGGTGTGTCCATGGGGAGACTATTTCCTCTTACCATAGTGTAACACAATGTAATATCAATAACAAATAAATAGAAGAAGCAGTAAACCATAGATACAACAGACCCACAACAGGAATATATAAAAATATTAAAAGTAAGCTCATATACTATGATGATGGTACATGTTATATGTCTCTAATAAAGCATCCAAAACATGTATATATAGTAAGTGTAGAATATTTAGAAACAAAAGTATAAAAATTTCAAGTTTCTAGCTATCATCGCGAGCCTCATCTTGGTATCATTCTCCCCTACTCCAAAGCAATCATAAATAAACTATAGTGGGGTGTTTTCCCTTATCAAGACCTAAAATAATATAGTCTATTTGGGTACCCAAATGCATCCTAAATAGGGTATGAGACCTAATCCCTGTAGGCAACCACCCATGGTCTGGTGGCAATCAGTCAGCAAATATATATTTAACGACAGTGTGTTGGAAAAAATTTATTAAGTAATGAAAGTACTAAAAATTAGACATCCTATAAGTCCAGATTCACATTTATAATCAACTTCAATTAATCAAATTCATTTAAAAGATAAGTCTCTAATTTAACAGTGAGGCCTGTGTCATTATAAGCATGTTCAATTGACCATTCATTCTCATTTGAATATTATGTCTCAAGACGCGATGCATAGCACGGTGTCTCTTGTGATAACATGATCAAGGATCACTAAACAGACCATCTATAAATTATAAACAAGACCAAATCCAAGATTGTTCTTTGTCTTGGTACACACATAAAATAAACCATTTCATCCATTATTAATTTACAAACCTGATCCCATCCTTGGAATTCTGAAGTTGGAATCTGATTCTCACTCCAGGTGTAATATAAACCAACACCCTATGAGATCGTCCATGGAGAACCTCTCAATAATCTAGGTATCGCTCTTGGTGTGTTATAATGTCACTTACATTTGATTATTTCTTTTTTTGGTCCACTATAGGAGCCTAAGTATCACCCATGGAATAATTATAAATTCCCCTTAAGTTTGTTCATGGTATTTTCATATGAATAAATGTATCACTAATCATATAGTAGTCAATCCTTAGAGTTTTCCTATAGAATTCTACTAGGGATTCCAATAATAACTTAGGCATAAGCAAGGTACAATCCAATTGAGTCCATCCATAGATTCTTCATTTGAATCCATGTGTCACCCAAGTCATATCCATAAACAATCGACAATACCATTTAACCATTTTCATTTAATAATGTTAAGGATAAAACTAATAACATTAAAACTCTATATCACCTATTAGGTGGTTCAAGGCATGGATAAGCTTAGAGGGTTTTCTTTTCAAATACCCACATAGGAATTTTATTACCAAAAGAATATCAATATTATTTAAACCATTACATGGAATATTATCTATCTATCTCATAAGAGAAAACCAATATAAAGTAAAATTCATGCTTAATTAAGTAATTTCATAGCAAGTTCTAATCATAGAATTCTTTCCTCTCAATTACTCATATGGTCATTTCACTACAATAAGAATCACATGCATAAACAATCCATTAAAAATAAAGGGCCAAGGGGTATGGTCAATTCATCCCTTCTCATTAATAAATTTAATTCAATTTACAATTAAATTGATTTAACCATTGAAAATTTTTAGTTTACCACCCCATGAAAAGGTAAAAGGTGCACCTCAAAGGTATTCAAATACATATGCCATCATAATGTAAATTACAAAAACAACTCATCTGAAAGAGTTATCTTGATTCTTGTAATACGCACCAAAAATATCTCAAGAGGGGTCTATTATCTATAGAAGGAAGAAGTAAATAACCCTTAGGTTTAAAATAATTTTAATCATACAATGTTTATTTTAACCAAAATATCTAGTTCGCATGGTTTAGGTGCACGGTTAGACAAACCATGCACCAACCATGCATGGTTATTAGTGGGAGAAGAGTCGTTTCATGGTTTGTTTGCATGGTTTGACTAACTGTGTGAAAACCATTCTAAAACCAACTATCAAGATTTCAGACATGGTCGCATGGCCTTGTGCCCCAACTCGCATGGTTTTCACTAACCATGTTCCTACCCATTTCACCCCAAACATGGTTTTCAGGCTCTTTAACTGCCCCATGAATCCTTGGCACCTCCATACCCTCAAAGGATGATTAATGAATATGTTTGTTTATGTATGATATTAAAATTAAGGTTGATATATCCTTCAAGTAATAGCTAGTGTGTATCATATCAGAGTGAGGTGATTCTTTGAAGGATATTGCTAACCCTTATACCAGTGAAGTGTAAATACAAGAATATCTAGGAGAAGATATTGTACATAGAGGAGGATATACGAGTGGAGTGGTCATTTTTTTCATCATAAATACTTGGTGAAAAGTATCTAGTAAAGAACCATGGTTATGATAACTTTAGGTTGGATTACCCAATATCTTGGGAGCTTATGCTCCATCTATAAAAATGGGGGTTGAATGCCTATCACTCCATGCTTTATCTTATGGGTATTTTTTTGTTTCATGTGATTTTAATACTTTACATTAAAGGGTTTCATTTATATCATGAATAATATTCATTTAGATAAGTGTAAATAAATTTTGATTTTAATTTGGGTTAGTAACACTAGTTATGAGTTATGTAAAGAGTTACACATCAATATAGTTTGAACATATTGATTTGGTAATAGGAATGGGATTCAAAACTAAATCATTATAATAATTAATACATATAAATGGAATATATGATAAAATATGGAGAGATATAAACCCCGTATAAATATTAAATGCTAGATTACTTTGAAATAAAACACATTTCAATACCTCGATTATCCAACCAGGTGTGCTATTCCCAATATGGGTTCTTTTATATTAATGTGTAAGTGATGCAACCTGGTGGTTGTGTGTTGGATTCTTTGAAAATAATTATTGGATTTAATGATAGTGAATGAAGGTTTACATTATAAGAAATGGAACATTGAGATTATTAGATGAAGAAAATATAGTTTTCATTCATGGGAACCATATTTTTTAAATTATGCATGACGTTGATAAACATGGAAATTGGATGAAAAATCATGTATTGATTTTGTTTTAGTGAAGTAATAAATTTATTATTCTAGTTTTTTAAGGTGTTAGGAGAAGAAATTATTTTTTATAGATTTATTTAGAAAATAATAAAAGCATTTTAATGAAGAAATAAAATCATTCTAAAACAAAAGTGACCATGCCACAATCTAGTATCACATAATATTAAGTAGAATATGTGTAAGGATAAATCAAGAGTTTGTTGTAGTGGTTTCACCTTGGAGTATTGGACCATGTTTGAAGATGTTTCATATATGGATAATCCTAATACTATGTAATATTAACTCTAGAAAATATAGGTAGGAAATTTCATAGGGTAACAGACCATGCCACAATCTGTTTTACATGTGATTAATCTAGAAGTAGTGGAAGGACGTTGTTCCTTAAATCAAAATATCATACCATAAGGGATCTCACATAATAATAATTTGCAATGTTTGAAATCTAAGTGAGATTAAAAAAGAGCAGCTACATCATATTAACTCAACTAATACAAAAGAAAATATAAAGAATATAGATAATAAATTATGCCATGAAGTTGATAACCACACCATAATAGATGCTATGTAAGATTAAATATAATAGTCAAGTAAATATTGTGGGAAAAATTGATGATAAAGTGGGTATTTGGGAGAAAAATGGGTGGTCCTAGAATGTAATGAATTAGAGGAATCACACTGTAGTATATTAATCACACTGAGACTATTCAAGTTTTGATAAGGACTTTACCATGACATATAAGTTGTATTATGGAGGATGTTTACTTAGAAAAAATACCATAATTATCAACAATCTAATGTTATATGGACTTGAATAATGAATAAGTGTGTCATGCCACAATGTGTTTTGTATTTAATAATATTCCAAAAGATTTGGGAGAACATGTCATGATCCTTAGAATAATTTTAAATGAAATTTTGAGTGGATTTTATTTATTGGTTGTAGAATAGAGATCATGATACAGAAAATTAGTTCATCCAAAATATGGATTAATTCTAGGAAGATCATGTTTTAGTATAGAGTATCATGTTGTGATCAAGAAGATTTATATAATATCATGAAGTTTTTTTTAATTTAAAAGGGGAATATTTTGATCTGAATTAGGGAAGTTTATTATAATTATTTGGATTTATTTGACCACATTTATTTATGTAGGTAAATTTCCATGATCATGGAGTTTTAGAGGAATATAATTGATCTCAACCATGGAATCAAGGGTTAGAGACTTAGATTCATTTATAAAAATTACTTAAATTAGTTCTAGAAAGAGATAGAACTGATTATATTGTTATATCTAGTTTCAATATAGGAATAATATTGGAGATTAATTGATAATGAATTTCTATTGATCATATTTAGTTTCATTAAATAAATAAGTTTCTAAGAATAGGACAAAGTTCTATTTATATATTTGACTATTGAAGAAAGAGTGCAATAAGATAATTCAAATGTGGCATTTTCTTCATTTGGTGGAGATTTTAAATAATATGATGATATTTCATAATATATAGACTCAATCCTTAACATCAATTTATCGATTACATGTGGTTTTTTCGAATAAGTCTACAACAATGTGGGGATAAACTAACCATATATTCTATAATTGAATATACAAGGAGATTCAGAAACTGATTCTAATATAGAAGTGTTGTTTATGTATATAAATTATTTAAGAGACCCTCTCATCTATAAACTAACTTTTCCTATATTAAATTTGTATGTGGAGGATAATAATATGTAGTAGTACTTGGATCAACAATGATTCTTTTCTAAACCTTGTAACGGTAGTACACCTAGACACAAAGTAATCGTGATCTAAAAGCTTGTATCCAATGAACAATGTATGATAGTAGATTATAGTACATCAGCACACCACTATGTGTATACTCCTTTGATTATTCCTTAGTGGTTAACCAAGTAAAATATTTGTGTTCTTTTCCTTTACTTTATTTCATATGTTTTTTATATTTTATGTGATCAGTAAAAGATAAAGTGAGATTGAACATGTTCCTTCCAATAAGAGAATAAGATCATTATAGGCAAGGGGAATTTAAATAATAATGGTTTTATTTTATTTTTTTGTGAACACAAATTCACCCCCCCCCCTCCAAGGTTCATATATTCAAATCAGTCCCAAAAAGTGGAATCAAAGCCTAAATATTCTAATTTTGGGTTTTATCTTCAAAATCTATTTTTTGATTTTTTACATACATGTATCAAATGATGAAGCCTATAGTTTTTAGTGTTAAAAAATTTTATATATGGAAAAATGAGATTTATTGGTTTCTATAAGGATGTAATGAAGACATAATGGAATATTTACAATGATATAGTGATTTGAGAAAACATGATGAATGAGTTCATGATGTGAAAACAAAGAAAATTCTGAATGGAGGTATCACTAATAATTTATCCAATAAAACCATTCATTATGCTATTTTTTATGATATTTGGATATTTTTGGAAGATTTATATGGAAAATCAATGGAAAAAAGTATGTTCATATATCCTACTATAATAGATGAAGGTAAATCTAGTTTTTATGAGAGATAGATGACAAAATCTGGAGAAAAATCATTATATCATAGGGAAAGAATAAGAGTGTTATGAAGAACAATCTTGAGAATAACACAATCATTGTGGTAAGTGAGATTAAGATAAATGTCTAATATATTTATAACATTTTTTAGAATATTCTTAAATATATTCAAATTCATATTTACCCACAAAAAAATATACAGATGGTGATTCAATGGAAGAATAAATAATGATATTGATTCATCAATCCATAAAATGTTCATAAATTTTCCAAGATGATATCCAATCCATATATGAAAAGGTGTATAAATTTAATATTATACAAGAAGTAAATTATATATTCATAGTATATTTTTTTTGGAAAAAAATTGAATAAAGAAGAAATTTCATTAAATAAAGAAATTATGAAAATGGTTATAAAGATTAATGATCAAAATAACCTATGAGAATAATTTTCACATAAAGTGGGAAAATAAATGTACATAGATAAATAACTAAAATCAATTATTATCCCTCTCAAACCATAACTTTAATTGAGGATAAAATTAGGAAAGGAAGTTGTCTTGAGGTTGGATAATATGGATTATCAACTAAAGGAGAAGGTTTATAAGACCAAGGAACATGAAATAAAGTTTAAATTATTAAATAGGGTGGAAGAGATACCACTTTTATAAGCCTCAATATGTGGAGAGATCAAGTTTTAAAATCTTAAATTATTAGAAAAATGGAATTTTCATGAAACAATTTGAAGATAAAACTCTCAAAGTAAGGTGGATATAAATTTTTATTATAGTAGATTCATAGTACACACCATGAGTGTCTATCTAGAATCTTAAGGAATCAAAATTAGAATAAAATATGTTGTAATAACATCTCAATCGAGGAATGAAAATCTGAGGTGTGATTTTAAATGGTGATGTCTTATATTCATTAATTGAGGTAATGTGGAAAGAAAATATAGGAATAAAGGAGAAAAAATCATAATGAAATCCTTATTTCCTACAAAAAATGGAAACAAAGTTCTCCCTAAAATATGATGTTTTTTGATGGAGATTAAATTTACCACATTGAAGGAAATAAATGATGGATCTCAACAAAGGGTTCACAAAGCACCAAAGTTGGTTTATTCATATCAAATCTCATAGAGATATTGAAAGATGATATGGAGGAAGAAGAAAGAATCTAATATAGTTATAATAAAGGTGAATAAACATTTTAGGAAAAACTAACTATGTATAAAAAAGACCAATTTGATTCTAAAGGAAATTTAATATGAGAATCATAAATCCAACCTAAGTGGTTTCACAAAATATACCATAAGGGAATAAGTAAAGACTGGTGGAAGATCCCTCTTATGGTGGAAGAAGTTTGATAAAGGATGAAATGATGATGAATCAAGGAATTATTCATGCACTAATGGGATTTATATCAAATTAGAGTTAGATCCCAAACTGAATAAGATGGATAACTCAAAATCATGTATTCATAAAAAAGTTTGTATAAGTGGTGTCACACAAAGGATAACTATTATAAAGGGTTGGAAGTAAGTTTGGAGAAATGGGTTGGTTCGATATGGAAAACTGCATTCCTAAACTTGAGGATGTTTGGGAAGTTACCCTTTCTGCATGGGATTAAATGTTTTTAACTATTTTATTAGAGTGATGTAGATTTAAGGTGGATATAGGATCCATGGTGCATTTATGTGCTTAAAGGATACACATGTTTTGTGCTAAAAGGATATAAATACAATAAGTGGGCTCATAAAAATAAAATTTCAAAATTTGAATCAAGACTAAATGAAATTTCAAATAGTATAAAGCCATTATTTGAATAAACAAGTGGTTTCAAGCAATACTTTGAATATCAAAGTTGAATCTATAATTGTAAATTTTGATGAATAATTTCAAATTATAAAAAGTTTTATTTGGAATTAAATATGTGTCAAAGACGTATCTAAAATATCAGGTAGAATAAATCCAACTATAGTGATCTAAAAGTTATATCAATACATTTTTCAAGTGATATCATGTCACAAAAAGTAAGAATATAAGTCAATTGGAAAATGTAGAAATGTTCATGAAATTCATTTTTATTTTTTATGTTCTAAAAATATGGTATCAACTAATTATTTTTCATAATACTAAAAGATACTGAAAATTAAGTATTATAACCAGTAATTGGTATCCTCATGCTAATTGTCTTATTAATATTTAGTGTCAAGAGTTGAAGAAATTAAGTGGGAGTTGATTAGGAAAATTTAATTGTTGGTTAGCCTGATCTAAGAAAAGATAATCCCTATGAAGAAAATAATATCATGGATATCAAGTGGTATCAAGAGTGTTTTAAAAAAGAATTATCAATTGAAAAAATATGTGATATAACCCAAACACATGGTACTTTATTATTTATTTACTAACACTCTTGTGGAAGTCTGATTGAAATCATAGGGAGAAGTTTTGGAATAAATTAAGAGCTCATGAAGTAAGTGTGCATAGAAGTAATTGAATGATATGGGTAGGTTTGATATTTTTAACTAAGACTCTTGCTTCTTACAATGAGTTCTAACTCATTAGGATTAGGGTATTTTATAACAAATTATTTCCAAGTGGTAAATTTACTCACTAAATTCCTTGAGAAAACACAGTGAAAGTGAAAGTGATTTGAAGCTTAAAAAGGAAAAAATATAGAATTATCTAAAAGGTGGTTTATAAATTGGCTAATAGTTTTATTTTGGTAAAAAGAGCCAAAATTTCAAGAGATTAAGTTTATTTGTAAATTTATCCTTGAATTATATGACAAATAGGGATCCTGGTCTCCCTAAATATGGTGTTTTTACTAGTAGTTTGGTTCAAAGTGGAGTATTAAGTGTAGTAACAAAAAAACGGTTCAAAAGAGGATTGAACTTGATTAAGATACCCATATTTATTTTTTGATAAAGGGGAAGATCACTTGAAAGAAAATTTTGGAGATATAGATGGATTATTTAGTGGGCAGAAAGAATAATATCTTGTATAGACACCATCCTTCCTTTATATAGACAATGGCAGAGACAATGAAAATAAAAATCTAGAAAAAGAAAACACTTTTCATTTTATTGAAGAAGGATGATTCCATATAATGCACTATAAAACCATATATTTATTTTAATAATTTGGATTTAAATAGTAGAGAAAGATTTATGGAAGTATTATCAAAAAAAATACAAAGGGTGAGATATTAAAAACAAGAAGTTGGGTGTTGTGTTTGTTGATAATGGGTGTTAGATTTATTGATAGTGTATGAAGGTTAAAATTATAAGACATAGATATTGTAGATTCTTGGATGAAGTGAAGGTGTTTACTATTTAGGGGAACTATATTTGGTGAAGTATGGATGATATAGATAAACATGGAAAGTGATGACTAAAACATGGATTTATCTAGTTTGGATAAAGGAAGACATTTCCTATTCAGGTTTTTTATGGTGTTGGATGAAGACAGAGTTTTTTATTGAGTTATTTGGGAAATAATTGATATTTTTTATGATGAAATAAAATCACCCCATAAAACTAGTTACCACACCTCAATCTAGTCTAACATGAGATTAAATAGGATCTATGTATGAGTAAATTAGGATTTGGTTAGAGTGGTTATGGTATGGAGTACTGGACCATTCCACATGATGTGTCATATAAGGATAATATTACTATTACATAATATTAAATTTGTAAAAGCTTAGTAGGTCACACCATAGGGTAATGAGCCATGTCATAATCTATTTTATGTCTGATTAATCTAAAAGTTATGGAAGGATATTTCATCATGAATCAAAATATCACACCATAAGGGACATCTCGTAAGATTAATTTTCAATGTTTTAAAGTTGGCTGATATTAAATAAAAAAATCTATGTTAGATTAACTCATCCATTATTATATATTGGATTTTGAATATATGTAATCAATTGTGTTGTGAAGCTGGTAAACATACTTCAATGGAAGCTATGGAAGATTAAAAATAATGGTGAAGTAGATATTATAGGATGAAGTAACATCACAGTGAGTAGTTGGGAAAAATAAGTGTGGTCTTGGAATGTTTTGAATTGTAGGAAACTTTCTATAATACATAAATCACATTGTGGCTACTCATGTACTTATAAGGATTGTATCATGACATAGTGGTTATATCATGGAGGATGTGTTTTTGGTAGAATTCTAGATTTCTCAATTTTATAAGGTTGGAGGGACTTGTTCAGTGAATAAGTGTTTTATTACATAATGTGTTAAATATTAGATCAAATTTTATAAGATTTAGGAGAATACCTCATGATCCTCAAAGTAATATCAAATGATATTTTCAGGAAAAAATTGGATCGGGTTGTTGACTGGAGATCACATCACATTTGAGAATTTCATGCTGAAATATGGCTTAAGTCAAGGAAGATCATGTCATAGTAGATATTATCATTACATTATCAATTAGATTTAAAAATATCTTAAATATATAGGATTTTTTTAAAGGGGAATATTTAGATTAGAATTTTGGAAGTTGAATCAACATATTTGGATGTATTTGGCCATATTTAATTATATAGAACACTTGAAATGATCATGATGATTTAGAGAAATATAATTGATATCGACTATGGAATAAAGGGTAATATAATTAGATAGATTTATAAAAATTACTTAAAGTAGTTCTAGAAAGATATAGAATTGATTATATTTCTATGTTTAGTTTCAAGAGAGGAAGAAGAGTGAAAATCCATTTACAATGGAGTTCCATTAATCATATCCTAATTGATTTAACGAATGAGGATTATGTCACGACCCATCTTCGGGGCCCGTGCTGTGACTACCCCAAGCCCGCCTTCTATAGGCCAGGGGCTGGCGACTAGCACCAAGGCGTAAATCCCGGTAAAAAGGGAAGGAATTTCCTTTGTAAAGTAAACAAGCACCACAGAGTAAGCAAGCGGAAAAGTAAACACTATGTAAAAACAGAGTACAACTGAAAGTGTGGAAAAGTAAATGGGCCAGTATACAAACCCAAACTGAAAGTAAAGTACAACTCGAAAGGGAAAACAGCAACTGTAAAGTAAAAGCCGCTACACCGAGCTGTCCACTGGAAATCCCACCTGAAGGGTGGGTACAGATAGCTCCACTGCTCCTCGGGTCCTGCCGTCCACTCTGAGCACGTCCCGCCCGGTGGTCCACCTCCAGGTACCGTCCTGCTTTGCGAGCCTCACCCACAATCAACGTTGTCCGTCATCTGCAACCAACACAACGTAGTGCGGGCATAGCCCGTGCAGGGGTGAGTATAAGCTACTCAGTAGGGACCCCGAGACCCCCGAAGGTCTCCCAAAATCCACAAAGGATAAACCACAAAGGAAAGATACAATCACGAAGTAACAACCGACACTGCTTAGGTATATGCCCATACATATACCTAAGTCATCAATTCCAATACGCTCCAACCTCCGAGCCCAAGTACAACTCAGTCCTCACAGGAAAGTAAACGTATTCCACACAAGAAAGCAAAACGTAACCCACACAGGATAGCACAACACAATCCACACAGGAAAGCAAACAGGATTCAGCTCACACAGGTATACTTCTTCGAGGACGATAGAGATGATCACTGATCCATCTAAGTTGTCAGACCCACAAAAGATCGATAGGTACTAACCCCCGCAAAGACCCACACAGGATCGGACCCACACAGGATCTGTAGGCGCTGGTTCACACAGGACCGTTGAGCGCTGACCCACACAGGATCGGACCCACACAGGATCGGTAGCACTGATCCACACAGGATCGCTGAGTGCTGAAGTCGTCATTGTCGAATCCACTAAGGATCTCTGCACAGTCATCGTCGTAGTCACAGTAGCAGTCGCAGTCACAGTAGCAGTCGCAGCCAACTCTAGGGTTCCCACACACAGCAAGCTCGTTCGAGAGGGTCCGCTCCACGAGCCGAGAGGCTGATACATCAACTGTCACATAGTCCAGAGTTGATGTATCCAAAAGTACTGTATCGTCAACAGGAACTCAACGCAACAGACGGTGCGTCAATTGGACGCCCGGTCTGAGAGTTATTGGCTTTTTCGTTCCAGGGGCCCGGTTGGTTTTTAAGCCAAAACCAACTCGACCGTACTCCAACTGCGTCCAAACCTCGGGCGGAGTATGCCAAAAGATCCGTCTCACTAATAGGAACTCAACAAAGCTGACGGCACGTCAATCGGACGTCCGTAGCTCAAGATATGAGTGTTTCCGCTCCGAGGGCCCGGTTGGTTTCGTGTACGAACCAACCCGGCCGAACTCAAAGTATTCTGAAACCTTGAGTGCGATATACCAAAACGACCGTCTCGATCCAAGGATTGCATTTCCGCTGACGTCGCGTCGTTTGGAGGTCCGTAGCCCGAGTTATGGGCATTTGAACCCAAAAAGTTCGGTATCGGGGGTTTCGGGCCCGGGCCGACCCAGCCCGAGACCCCCCAGTCGGCCTGAACCGGGTCGACCCACCCCGGATAGGGTCGACCCGGCCCGGCACGGCCCGGCACGGCCCGGCGCCCATCCGGCTCAGCGCAGCGCGCTGGGCGCACTGCCAGCTCGGCCGCAGGGCGCCTGCCCCCCCTTTGTAACCCCCCCCCTCATAATGGGGGGTCGTTGATTGTTGGTCGGGGGAATTTATTTCCCCCAGTTTTCTCCCTTCTGGACGGCGCGACCTGGCCGGCCGGCTCCTCCTCAATGGGACCGGCAGTGTCTGGTCCCTTTCCGGCTCCGACACCGGCGGCCCGGCTGGCCGCCGGTCACCAAGCTCCGCCGCGGCCCGGAACCGACCGCGGCCCTTGTCGTCCGGCGCGGTGCGACGGCACTACGCCCCTCCGCCGCGGCCCCACTCCAGCCGCGGCGCCTTCAACTACCTTCGACGCGACGCGTCGGCGTCGCGTTCTTGAATTTCTTTCCACGGTGCGGAACGACGACGCCGCGCAATACTTGGCGTGTGATTCCCGCGTGTTGCGACGGCACCACGCCATCCAGTTCCATCCACAAGGAAACAAACATGAACATAGGAGGGGGTTAAGTCGTGTTCGTGCGGTCTGGCCCCCTCTCGTTAAACGATAACATTTATTCGATTAAACACGAAGTTCGACATGCTAGAATCAAGAACGGAAAAGATTTAATAAAATAACAATATTCCCCTACCTCGGTTTCAAGAGCGGAGCACGCCAACAAGCCGTGGAAGACAAGCATTGCGGAGGTCGGGCGTCGCGGGAATCGTACGTCGATTCCGTTGACGTCGAGGTCCATCCGAAGAGGTAACGTCGCTGGAGAAGCTTCGCAAGCTGACGGAGAAAGCCCGAGGAGGAAGCGGCGTCTCCTTTCGTTGACACGGGAAGAAGATCGAAAGAAGCGGCGTCGTCGATCTTCAGAAACACACCGGCTGTGAAGAAGAGAAGAGAAGAGACGACACGTCTTTCCCTTCTTATGGTGACGGCGTTCGTCGTCGGAGCCTAAGTGTTCTTCGCGTTCTTCGTCAAGGTTGAAGAAGATGAAGAATGCTTCCCAATCCTCTTAAGGTGGAAAAAGATACTAACCAAAATAAAATAAGTCTAAGCCTTATTTTATTTACACAACCAAACCTCTTTGAAATTCAAAGGTTTGAAAAAAAAGTAACTCATCTTAATTAATAACACAAGTTGTCAAATTAATTAGAGTGGAGTTATTGGGGAGTTTAAGGGAAGTTGAAGAGTTAGGGCTCGTGTGGGCCCCACCACACTTAATCCTCTCAAGGGAGGTTATGTGGATGTGGGTCCCACCTCTAACTCCCTTTGGGAGGAAATAACCAACAAGTCAAAAATAAAATTGTGTTCCACAATTTTATTTAACTTCTTCTAATTTCCCCCAAAACTAACTTTCATCCCGCATAAAACGCAACCTCGGAAAAGGTCTCCTTAAGCGAATATCAGCGCTGCGAGTTCATCGGTGCCTTCGGAATTTGATTCTGGGCACCGGTTCAAAAGTTAGAAAAACCCGCTCGTTCGTTCACTGAACGTACCCGAGCCAAACTTCGGAAATTGATTCTGGGCACACCGGGCCTCGGAATCAGGTTTTGTCAGAAACCGCGCTCTTGTAAAATTCCAAAAAAAAAATTCCCTTGAATTTTATGGTTCTTTACATTACTCCCACCTCAGGGCTTTACGTCCCCATAAAGATACAAAAAAACTAGGGAAACAAATGAGGGTACTGAGCACGCATCTGAGCCTCCCGCTCCCAAGTGCTCTCCTGGAGGTTCCCGTGATGTCATCTGATGTGCACAAGAGGAATCGACTGTCCGCGTAGAACCCGCTCCTGTTGATTCTCGATCTCCACCGGAACCTCCGTAAAAGTCGCCCCATCGTCAACGTCAAGCTCCCCATGGTCAATGATGTGCGTCGGGTCGTGCATGTATCTCCTCAGCTGAGATACGTGGAAGACGTCGTGCACCCGGTGCAACTGAGGTGGTAGAGCCAGGCGATAAGCCACCTCGCATATCCTGCTGAGGACCTGGAATGGTCCGATGAAGCATGGAGACAACTTGCCGCCTCGGCCAAATCTCCGTATACCACGTCGAGGTGAGACCCGCAAGAAGACGTGGTCGCCATCCTCAAACTCCAGTGGCCTCCGCCTCCTATCAGCATAAGACTTCTGTCAGCTCTGAGTTGTCCTCATCCGCTCCTGGATGACTTGGACCTTCTCTGTCATGTCCTGGACCATCTCTGGTCCCACAAGTGCTGACTCCCCAGGGTCTGTCCAGCACAGGGGTGATCTTCAAGGTCGGCTGTACAATGCCTCGTATGGTGCCATCCCGATGGTAGAGTGGTAGCTTTTGTTGTATGCAAACTCCACCAAGGGTAGGTGGTCCTCCCAGCTACGACCAAAGTCGAGGACACATGCGCGAAGCATGTCCTCGAGAGTATGAATGGTCCTCTCCATCTGACCATCCGTCTGAGGATGAAAGGCTGTGCTCAAACGTAGTTGCGTCCCGAACGCCTCCTGTAATCCCTTCCATAGCCGGGAAGTAAAGCGAGCATATCGATCGGAAACGATAGATGATGGAACACCGTGAAGCTGCACAATCTCCTGAACGTAAAGGCATCCCAAGCTCTCTACTGAGCCCTGCTCTCTGATGGGTAAAAAGTGAGACGACTTGGTGAGTCGGTCGACAATCACTCAGATAGAGTCGTGACCTCTGGAAGTGTGTGGAAGTCCAGTCACGAGGTCCATAGATATGCCATCCCACTTCCACTCTAGAACCTCCAAGGGCTGAACCAAGCCTGCTGGTACCTGATGCTCAGCCTTCACCTGTTGGCAGGTGAGGCATCGAGAAACAAACTCTGCCACAGCCTTCTTTATTCCTGGCCACTAGTGCTGTCGTCTGAGATCCCGGTACATCTTCGCCACTCCAGGATGTACTGCCAAAGGAGAAGTGTGAAACTCTCTCAGCACCTCCTCCCGTAAAGCAACCGGTACCATGGTATATCCTCTGAAAAGGATGTCGTGCTCTGCTCCAAAGGAGAAACCATCAGGTGCCTGTCCTGAGGATATCTGTGCACGCCGCGTCTCACAGTCAGCGTCCCCACGTTGTGCCTCTCTGACCCGCTGCAATAGTGGAGGAGTGACTGTGAGAGACTGAAGGAAGGCTGCTCCATCTCTATCCATGAAGGATATCTGCAAAGAGGCTAACTGCTCCGTCGCCTCCTCAAGTAGCTGTCGTCCTCCTGCTGAGGGCATCGGCTACTACGTTTCCCTTACCAGGAGTATAGACTATCTAAAAGTCATAGTCCTGGAGGAACTCGAGCCATCACCACTATCTCAGGTTCAGGTCCTTCTGCGAGAAGATGTACCTGAGACTCTGATGATCAGAAAAGACTGTAAAGCGCTCGCCCATCAGGTAGTGTCACCATGTCTTCAGTGCGAAGACCACTACTGCTAACTCCAGGTCATGGGTAGCGTAGTTTTGCTCATGAAGCCTTAACTGATGTGATCCATAGGCGATCACTGCCCGCTCCTGCATCAGGACACATCCGAGTCTGGTCCCTGATGCATCGTCGTAAACTATGTACCCTACTCCCTCCTCAGGCAACCTCAAGATAGGTGCGCTGGTCAATCTCTGTCTCAGCTCCTGGAAGCTCTGCTGACATCTGTCTGAACACACGAAGGGTTTCCCCTTCTTCATCAAAGCTGAAAGTGGTGCTGCAACTCTGGAGAAATCTGGCACGAATCTCCGGTAGTATCCAGCTAGTCCCAAGAAACTCTGAACCTTCGCCACACTCCTGGGTGGCTCCAAAGCTAACACTGCCTCGATCTTCACAGGATCCACTGCGACTCCCACCTCAGAGATGACGTGTCCCAAGAAGTGGACCTCACGTATCCAGAACTGGCACTTCGAGAGCTTACCATAAAGCTGGTGCTCTCAGAGTGTGTCTAGTACAACCCGTAAGTGGTAGGTGTGCTCCTCCTCAGTCGTCGAGTAAATAAAAATGTCTTCAATGAAGACCACGACAAATCGATCGAGGTATGGCTGAAAGAACATGTTCATGAGGGCCATGAACACTGCTGGAGAATTGGTTACACCAAAAGTCATAACCAGGAACTCATAGTGGCCATACCGACATCTGAAGTTCGTCTTCTGTACGTCCTCGTCTCGAACTCTGAGCTGGTGATAACCTGACCTGATGTCTATCTTCGAGAACCACCGCACTCCCTTGAGCTGATAAAAGAGGTCATAAATCCTCGGTAGCGGATACTTGTTCCTCACTGTCACCTGGTTCAGGCGACGATAGTCGACACACAGTCGCAAGCTCCTGTCCGCCTTCTTGGCAAACAATATCGGGGAAGCCCAGGGTGAAACACTGGGTCGGATGAACCCCTTGCCCTGCAAGTCCTCCAACTGTACCCGTAGCTCTCGAAGCTTGGCGGGGGCCATCCGATATGCTGGAGTTGATATCGGAGCTGTCCTGGGGTACAGGTCAATATAAAATTCTACCTCCCTGTGAGGAGGTAACTCGGGGACGTCGTCGGGAAAAACGTCTGCAAACTATTCCACCACTGCAGGAAAACCAGGACTCCACACGTCAACTGCTCCTAGGATGAGGCTAGCCAACTGATGAGTGATGGGCTGTCCTCTCCTCTGTGGAAGTCCATCATGTGCTGCGAAGGCTCCATTCTCGCCGGTGAAGGTGAACCTGCTCCCGTCGGTGCGTACACATCGCACCTTGTGCCTAAAACAGTCAATCTGTGCATGGACCGTAGATAACCAATCCATGCCCAAGATGACGTCGTAAGGCCTCGACGCTGCTACAAGAATATCCCAGCCGAAGATCTCGCCTCCTAGAGTAAGCTCACACTGCCGGCACCAGTGTGTAATCGTCGAGTCTTCTCTCGTAGGAGTCTCTAGCCGTAAGGATCGAGCCAACGGCTCTGTCAGAATCTTCGAGCTCCGAACAAGGGCAGCGGATATGAAAGAGTGACTCGCTCCTATGTCTATAAGAACTGCAGCAAGGGTAAAATAGACACAGATAGTACCTCGAATCATCTTGGGAGCGCCATGGTTATAGGCCTCTGCTTCCTGGAGTTGTGCCTGTCTCTGCCCACCAGCTCCCTGTGGTCGAGGTGGACCTTCTGGTGGTGGTGGTGGTAAAGCCTCAAAGTGTCTCCCACCACCTGCTGCTCGGCCAACTCCCCTTCCTCGTCCGCCTCCTCCCTACAAACCGCCACGGTCGACCCTATGCCTCTGCCTCGGTGGTCCCTCAACCGTCTGCTGCTCCTCGGCACGGCGGGTCGGGCAGTCACGAGCTATGTGGACCTGCCAGCCGCACGAGTAGCAATGTCTGCCTCTCGAAAGACTGGCACCACGTTGTGTGCCCCGCACTGCTGACCCAGTGTCCTAAGGTCGTCTGTCTGAGGTTCTGCTCTGCCTGGACCCCTGAGTCATCCGTCGACTTCCTGCTGCAGAAGACTCTGCTACGTGCCGCCCTGCGGTGGGTTTCGGTGCTGGTGTAGACTCAGCAAGAAAACTCTTGATCAAAAGGTCCCACTCCAGTACTCCCGTCTGAGTCAGTATGCTGAGGGAGATCAGCGATGCCCTGATCTCGTGTCTTAAGCCTTGCTCAAAGGTCCAGGCCTGGAAGAAGGGGTCTCGTACCATTTCGGTTGAGTAGCGCGAGAGATCAGTAAATCTTGCCGAGTACAGAGCGACTGTCATGCTGCCATGCCGCAGCTGAAGAAGTTCCTGAATACGCACCGCACGAAAGGTGGCTAGGACGAACTCCGAGCGGAAGAGGCTCTCAAAGTCTGCCCAAAGTAGAGATGCCTCATCGTGCACCTGGAACATCAAGCTCCACCATCGGCCTGCTGCTGCGTGCTGTAGACTCGCCGCGAGGATCACCATGAGGTCCGCTGGTGTCCTCACTAGCCGAAACACACGTACTACTGCCTCCAGCCAGTCCTCGGCTGCCTGGGGGTCCGTCTCCCCACGAAACCGGGGCGGTCGCTGGTGATGAAACTCATGCAGTGCGCTGAGGCAACGTGCATCGTCAGCGGCTGGTGCTGGAAGTATCGGGGGCTCGGTGGGTAGAGCTACCGCCAGTGCCACTGCTGACAAAGGGCCCTGCACCGAGGCCTTGTCGCTCGGTGGGCTGTTTTCACGCTCGACTCTCTGAACCCTAGCTGGCTGCCATCATGGGGCCATCCTGAAAACGAAACAGGTGCGCCATGGTCAGAACAGTATACCTGGTGAGCTGATACAAAGTAATCACAAAGAAAACTTTGAAACACACATGCAATCAATGTTTTCGTGCATTAAGTCAGAAATCAGAAGTCAGGGTCCTGGTGTACAGATACGTCGGCCGCCGCACCAACACTGGACTCCCTGGACTGATAACCACACTCAATACGCTAAACACTATTGCTTTACATAGAAAAGATCAGAGTTCGCGGTAGAACCGAACTCCTCTGATACCAATTTTTCACGACCCGTCTTCGGGGCCCATGCCGTGACTACCCCAAACCCGCCTTCCATAGGCCAGGGGCTGGCGACTAGCACCAAGGCGTAAATCCCGATAAAAAGGGAAGGCATTTCCTTTGTAAAGTAAACAAGCACCACAGAGTAAGCAAGCGGAAAAGTAAACACTAAGTAAAAACAGAGTACAACTGAAAGTGCGGAAAAGTAAATGGGCCAGTATACAAACCCAAACTGAAAGTAAAGTACAACTCGAAAGGGAAAACAGCAACTGTAAAGTAAAAGCCGCTCCACTGAGCTGTCCACTGGAAATCTCACCTGAAGGGTGGGTATAGATAGCTCCACTGCTCCTCGAGTCCCCCGTCCGCTCTGAACACGTCCCGCCCGGTGGTCCACCTCCAGGTACCATCCTGCTTTGCGAGCCTCACCCACGATCAACGATGTCCGTCGTCTGCAACCAACACAACGTAGTGCGGGCATAGCCCGTTCAGGGGTGAGTATAAGCTACTCAGTAGGGACCCCGAGACCCCCGAAGGTCTCCCAAAATCCACAAAGGATAAACCACAAAGGAAAGATACAATAACGAAGTAACAACCGACACTGCTTAGGTATATGCCCATACATATACCTAAGTCATCAATTCCAATACGCTCCAACCTCCGAGCCCGGGTACAACTCAGTCCTCACAGGAAAGTAATCGTATTCCACACAGGAAAGCAAAATGTAACCCACACAGGATAGCACAACACAATCCACACAGGAAAGCAAACAGGATACAGCTCACACAGGTATACTTCTTCGAGGACGATAGAGATGATCACTGATCCATCTAAGTTGTCAGACCCACAAAGGATCGATAGGTACTAACCCCTGCAAAGACCCACACAGGATCGGACCCACACAGGATCTGTAGGCGCTGGTTCACACAGGACCGCTGAGTGCTGACCCACACAGGATCGGACCCACACAGGATCGGCAGCACTGATCCACACAGGATTGCTGAGTGTTGTAGTCGTCGTCGTCGAATCCACTAAGGATCTCTGCACAGTCGTCGTCGCAGTCACAGTAGCAGTCGCAGTCACAGTAGCAGTCGCAGCCAGCACTAGGGTTCCCGCACACAGCAAGCTCGTTCGGGAGGGTCCGCTCCACGAGCCGAGAGGCTGATACATCAACTGTCACATAGTCCAGAGTTGATGTATCCAAAAGTTCTGTATCGTCAACAGGAACTCAACGCAACAGACGGTACATCAATCGGACGCCCGGTCTGAGAGTTATTGGCTTTTTCATTCCAGGGGCCCGGTTGGTTTTTAAGGCAAAACCAACCCGACCGTACTCCACCTACATCCAAACCTCGGGCGGAGTATTCCAAAATATTCTTCTCACTAAGAGGAACTCAACAAAGTTGACGGCACGTCAATCGGACGTCCGTAGCTCAAGATTTGAGCGTTTCCGCTCCGAGGTCCCGGTTGGTTTCGTGTACGAACCAACCCGGACGAATTCAAAGTATTCCGAAACCTTGAGTACGATATACCGAAACGACCGTCTCGATACAAGTATCGCATTTCCACTGACGGCGCATCGTTTGGAGGTCTGTAGCCCGAGTTATGGGCATTTGAACCCAAACAGTTCGGTATCGGGGGTTTCGGGCCCGGGCCGACCCGGCCCGAGACCCCCTGGTCGGCCCGAACCGGGTCGACCCGCCCCGGACAGGGTCGACCCGGACCGGAACGACCCGGCACGGCCCGGACCGGCACGACCCGGCACGGCCCGGCCCGGCCCGACTCGGCGCGGCCCGGCCCGGCGCTGGTCCGGCTCAGCGCAGCGGGCTGGGCGCGCTGCCAGCTCGGCCTTCGGCCGAGCTGTTGAAAAAAACGGGGGGCACCTACCCCCCCTTTGTAACCCCCCCCCCCCTCATAATGGGGGGCTGTTGATTACTGGCCGGGGGAATTTATTTCCCCCGGTTTTCTCCCTTCCGGCCGGCCCGACCTGGCCAGCCGGTCCCTTTCCGGATCCGACACCGGCGGCCCGGCAGGCCGCCGGTCACCAAGCTCTGCCGGGGCCCGGAACCGGCCGCGGCCCTTGTCGTCTGGCGTGGTTCGACGGCACCGCGACCCTCCGCCGCAGCCCCGCTCTGGCCGCGGTGCCTTCGACTACCTTTGACGTGACGCGTCGGCGTCGCGTTCTTGAATTTCTTTCCACGGTGCGGCGTGACGTCGTCGCGCAATACTTGCCGTGTGATTTCTTCGTGGTGCGACGGCACCACGCCATCCCATTCCATCCGCAAGGAAACAAACATGAACATAGGAGGGGGTTAAGCCGTGTTTGTGCGGTCTGGCCCCCTCTCGTTAAACGATAACATTTAGTCGATTAAACACAAAGTTCGACATGCTAGAATCAAGAACAGAAAATCTTTAATAAAATAACAATATTCCCCTACCTCAGTTTCAAGAGCGGAGCATGCCAACAGGCCGCGGAAGACAAGAGTTGCGGAGGTCGGGCGTCACGGGAATCGTACGTCGATTCCATTGACGTTGAGGTGTGTCCGAAGAGGTAACGTCGCTGGAGAAGCTTCGCAAGCTGACGGAGAAAGCCCGAGGAGGAAGCGGCGTCTCCTTTCGTTGACACGGGAATAAGATCGAAAGAAGCGGCATCGTCGATCTTCGGAAACACACCGGCTGCGAAGAAGAGAAGAGAAGAGACGACACGTCTTTCCCTTCTTATGGTGACGGCGTTCTTCGTCGGAGCCTAAGTGTTCTTCGCGTTCTTCGTCAAGGTTGAAGAAGATGAAGAATGCTTCCCAATCCTCTCAAGGTGGCAAAAGATACTAACCAAAATAAAATAAGTCTAAGCCTTATTTTATTTACACAACCCAACCTCTTTGAAATTCAAAGGTTTGAAAAAAAAGTAACTCATCTTAATTAATAACACAAGTTGTCAAATTAATTAGAGTGGAGTTATTGGGGAGTTTAAGGGAAGTTGAAGAGTTAGGGCTCATGTGGGCCCCACCAAACTTAATCCTCTCAAGGGAGGTTATGTGGATGTGGGTCCCACCACTAACTCCATTTGGGAGGAAATAACCAACAAGTCAAAAATAAAATTGTGTTCCACAATTTTATTTAACTTCTTCTAATTTCCCCCAAAACTAACTTTCATCCCGCATAAAACGCAACCTCGGAAAAGGTCTCCTTAAGCGAATATCGGCGCTGCGAGTTCATCGGTGCCCTCGGAATTCGATTCCGGGCACCGGTTCAAAAGTTAGAAAAACCCGCTCGTTCGTTCACTGAACGTACCCGAGCCAAACTTCGGAAATTGATTCTAGTCACATCGGGCCTCGGAATCAGGTGCCGTCAGAAACCGTGCTCTTGTAAAATTACAAAAAAAAATCCCTTGAATTTTACGGGTCTTTACAGATTAAATAATAATACATAGTTCTATTTCCATATTTGGATATTGAATAAGGAGAAAAATATGATAATTCTAGTGTTGTATTGTCTTCATCCGGTGGATTATTTTACTACTACGAAGATATTTTGGAATTCATATACTCAACCCTTCACATTGAGTAGTTGGTATCATATTGGTTTTTTGAAGAAGAGTGCTGAAAATTGGATATAAACAAAACATATATTTTAGAATTTAATATTAAAGTATATTCATCACCTTATATGTATTTATAATAGATATTCATGTTTATAAACTATTTAAGAGACTCTCTTGTCTATATACTAACTTTCCCTTCACCTAAGTAGTGAGTAAAGGAGAATAATATGGAGTTTCCATTAGATCAATAGTTAGTATTTTTTGAACCTTGTAAAGGTTGTGAACCTTATCATGGAGTGACGACAACATAAAATCATGTATCCACTAAACAGTTTATAATATTTGTTTTGGTACACTAGTACATCATTGTGTGTATTCTTCTTATATTATCCATTAGTAGTGAACCAAGTAAAATTTTTGTGTGCTTGTGCTTTACTTTTCTATATATGTGTTTGATATTTGGTGTGATTAGAGAGGATATAAATTGAGATTGAACATGTTCCTTCCAATTATGTAATAATATCTATTCAAGAAAGGGTACATTGAATAAAAAATTATTTTTGTGTGTTCCATGATCCCCCCCCCCCTCAAGGTGCTTACATTCAGTTTGGTTCCTACAGTATGGAAAGTATGTTGTGTGTGACCATGATAGTATTATGTGCTTATATATATAATTTTATTTAGGTCACACTTATCTATAAATCCTTAAGAGTATTGAGATAACATATGAATAATTTTGAGTGAATACATGTAATATATTAGGATAAATAGTCATATTCTCATCTATCTAAGAGTCATATCTGATATGATTAAAAAGATTGTATATCTAAACAGCTAAGTGATGGTACAAATTCTAAAGTGACCTAAATATTACTAAAATATATATCTTGTTCCACTAAGGGATATGATGTAATTAAAATGGTTCATTATTTTAATGTGAGTTCATTTAATAAAATCCTTTATTAAATAAATTTAAAACATTATCATTTTATGATAAAAGATTCTATTGTGAATAAAATGGACTCATCGTCATCAAAAAATTATTGATATAAATACTTGAGAAGTATAATATTAATGTAAGTGACTTATTATATTGGTATAGAAACTTTATAACCATTCTTAATTAATAAAGAAAATTCTTTGTGTTAGAGTAATGCCTTCCAGAGTAACCAAATGTTGAAGTTATTCAACAAGTGGATCTAGATGATTTTGAGAATCATTAATATATTCAATTAATATTTCAAAGGAATTTTTTAAATTAAATATCTACAATGGAACATTAGTATCTTCTCATGAACTCAAAACAATTGGGTATGTTGATGTATTTTAAGGACTAAAGTTTTCTTTTAAGTCTTGTTTTGTCTATGGAATTCATTGTGTAATAATCCTTTAATATGTTTTAAATATTTGAATGAGTTAAAATAAAATTTAACCCTATTTTATTAAATTGTTGAGGATAGATGAACTGGGAATGAGATACCTAGGTTTTACTAGTATATTGACAATAAAAATTGGTAAAAATTTAAACAGGAAGAAGAAAATTTTTGTTGGAAATCCAAATAAAGTTTCTTTTTATGGCTATTCAATGTTTTTGAAACTTAAAGAGATATTAATAAGGAGTGGAAATGTTTCCATAGGATTGAATTATCCTTGATACTTGATAGGTCTTTGAGAAACTCTGTGGAGAGTCCACATTAGGTATTGGTGTTGTAGAAATCAATTCTTTTATTTTTAAGAGTAATGATACTAAATATATACTTTACGACTGTTGTAAATATACTAGAGTTCAAAATTAAATAATTAATTAATGATTCTGGTATTTTTCATTTTAATTTAGTAGAAATTTTTTTTATTATGAATATTTTTAATTCAAAAGATTATTTCAATATCATATGGATCTAAATGAAGGTTTTGTAAAGCCATCTCATTTATATTAAGTGATAAGAGAAGTTATTTTTTAAAATACTTATTTTGAATAAAATGATTTGATTTATATAGTCTATGATTCATCAAACTCTATAAATTTTTTTAAAAAGGATAGAATTATAAAAACAATTATTCTCGATAAAAACAATTATCCAATATACTTCTCAAAATGTGAGGGAAAGAGATCTTGTCACCATTAGTTGTATATTTTATAGAATAAAGTCTTATTTTTAGAATAAGTATCAAAACACATGAAATACCATATAATATATAGTTATTAATAGTTTTTTTGTTAAGTATTTCCATAAAATAAAATAAGTGTTATTTCCTCACACAAAAGAGTTTGTGTTTCTTATCATGATATTCTCAAGAGAATATAGTTTCTAACATACTAGTGGGAGTATTCTTCGACTTATAAAAGTTCAAATTATAATAGATAAAGGATTATACCAGTAAATATTCAAAGTGAATTTCACTTTATATACTAAAAGATTTTTTGGTATATTGGTAAAGAATATAATGTAAAGAGTTTCATTTATTTACCATGTTGATCTCAAAGGAAAAGTTTAAATTTAATGGTTCTAATATGATAATGATTAACCATGAAAAAGTTCTAAGTACAAAATAAAAGTCATTAACATCATAAAATTTAATTTTTCTAAGTAAAGAATTTTTAATACTATGTTTAAATAGTTAAACATTCAAAATATGATTCCTAAGTCTCATTTTTCATTATTTTTCAAAAAAAATCTCTTCATAGATGTTACCCATTAAAGGAGTTTAGTGGTTGGGTTTTATTAGATGGTCACATATAGATGTTTAATGAATTACATATATATTTAATGAGTTTAGAAGAATCCTAAAAATACACCAAACATAAGGCATCTCTGGTGGTCTATCATATAGGATATAGAACTTATTTCTAGTTTTGTTAAGTATTCTTAAAAGAGTATTAAAAATATGAAATATGTCATGTTATTCAAAGGAAAACTTTGTTTTTTCATTCTTTCACATTGATAGTATATATCGCATGAATTATAATGATACTTTAACTCTAAAATTATAACTCTGAATTATCACTAACTGATTATTTCCATGGAGTATTAACGGTTGTGATGAAATATTAAGGTTATCATGGGTAGTTTTTATATAGAGATACAAAATATGTTCATGAAACAATAAAAGAGTTATGTGTATTATATAGTATTCTAGGTATACCATATGGAGTTTCATATGCTATGTATTTAGTATAATAAGGGTTCATGTTTCATATTTTCACATTACCAAAGGTTAGAAAAGATACATAGAATGAGAACTTTTATAATTCGATACCTTTATTAAACCATCCTTGAGGTTGAGATAATCAGGGGTTGGGTATGTTTCTGATTATTTATTCAGTTGAATTTAGTTAGTATGGGATTTTTCCTCTTGTATGACAAGAAATTTGGTCCCTCAATTGAGATGCATTGTAAGAGTGTACAACCATAACTAGATAAGTGACATGTGATGTGTTTATCTATTTGATGAGGGGGATATGATTTGAACATACATCAGGGTGAATGGAATGTTATGTGTTCAACTATCTGGTTACTTTATACTCAGATAATGGAGAATATATTAGCATCTATATGGGATTGAAATTCTGTGTCTCATGGTTACTCAATGTCATGGAAAAAATATCCTATGAAAATGTATTCTTATATATGATACGAATTTTGGACATAGGTATTCTGATGCATGTGTTTGATGACGATTGGGCTAAATCCCTTTGTAGTATGAGTAGTATTATTCTTTTTTAGAGGCTACGCTTTTATTAAATTTATGAATTTGGGAATTAATATTTTTTATCAATGCTACAAAGGCCATTAATTCAATATAATGTGAAGTGGCGTGATGTCTATATGGAATTAGTGAAAGTGGGAGATTAATAGATATATTCCCAAAATCCAAATATACATATGATATATTTTGTCCATATTGTATAAAATGATATTATAATGTTCTATGGTATGAAATTTGTGAACTATGGAAAATTTATTCCTTTTGTATATATTGTTAACTATAATATAGTGATATCATAGAATCACTAACTTGGCCAATTATGGTATAAAATATGGTTGTATGATATTCAATTATCATATGTTAATTGTAACTTTTGATAAACAAGGAATTCCTATTTTACATGGACTCAATTTTTTTTTTCTAGAACCCTAAGATTTTGAATGACATAGTCTCCTGTATAGGCACTCCCTTTAAAATTGGTCAACAAACTTTAAAATCTGGGCTAGGCCTATATGCAAGAGTTATGGTGGAGGTCAATCTAGACTCTAAACTCCCAGGTGTTATTAGTTTTAATGCGCAAGAATACAAAATAGAGGTTAGGATCAAGTTTGAGTGTAAACCCCCATTCTGTGAACTATGTAAAATCGTTGGGCACTCCTTTATGAATTGTATGGTTTTGAAAAGTCAAGTTTCCCAGACAAGGTATAATTAATGGATAGAAGTTAGAAGGCATAATAAGGAAAAAAGAACTTTTATTGAGAAACCCGGTCCTTCCAAGAAGAAAAATAAAATATGGGTGAAGAAATATACACCTTTGGGAGATAATTTGGGTATTAACTGGGCTGATCTTGTGGATGATGAAGAGAATTCCACTGATGAATAGGGAATTTTAAAAGAGATTGAAAGGATGGTCTCAGATTCCTTTGAAAATTCCCAAGCTGAAATTATTATAGAGGAACCTTGTAGGGACACCTATACAATTTTGGGGCATCTTGGTTCAGTGCCTGCAGACTCATCTAGTGGGAGTGAAATCATCAAATCCTTGAAGACTAAAGACTCATGTACATAGTAGGTTGTGGATCCTACAAACTCTAAGGGTCCTGCTGCTAAAATAGGTTGTTGCGGTTCAATTGATGATACACAGTCTTAATGTGGGAACAACCTCGTGGTATTGGAAGACAAGAATGACATGGGTACTACTAATTACATAGGTTTGGTTCTCCTGGACACTTCTACAGGTTCTGCTTCAAATTCAAATGCTTATATATCTAAAGATATCTTAGAGACAGTTGGCACACAACATGATACTTTTTTTTTTGAATTATACTTGTTTAAATGATATGAAGACTAGAAAACACTCAAAAGCTATAAGGGATAGCCTAGTGGCCATCCTGTTGTAGGATGAAACACCTGATATAACTCAAGTTGTTGCTAATATAGGTACTCCTAAAAAATCTTCTATTTCCTCTATGAGTAAATAGGGGAAGAAAACTAGTCTGAACTCTACTCAATGGGTCAGAAGATCTAAGAGGAGGAAGCGATCGAGTAGGTCAAAAAAAGGGGTTCAAACCCCAAACTTAGGTTCCAATGAATTTCTTTTTTTGGAATTTCCATGTTATTGCCAACCCTAAAACCTTTATTTTACTTAAAATATTTCTTATTACTCAAAGACCTAAAAAAATTTCAATTGTTGAACCTAAAATCAACTTTTCTTTGAAAATTATACATCATTTCCCATATATTCTTAACTTTTTAGGTGCATGAAAAGATGGTCCCACTGTTGAATATATTTAGTTTTTTTATCATTCATCTTTGAAAATGTGAATTCTTTCAAAGTTTCTGAGTATATTTTTAATTTTGATTTTTTCCTTCTATGTCTTACACATTTTTTATACCATGATTTATTCTAAAAATAGATACCAAGATTTAAGACCTCTTTGGAATGATCTTTCTTTTTTATCTAATAACATCCATGATCCCTAGTTTGGTATTGGTGATTTTAATTCAATTCTATCTCCTAGTGATAAAATTGACCCATCCCATTCTTTTATATCATGAAGATAATTTAAAACTTCCATTGAGGATAGTAATATTTTGTAAATAAACCTCACTAGTTCCAAGTTTACATAGTATAGAAAACACAACAATAGGGTAGTTTCTAGAAAACTTGATAGAGATTTCATGAATATCTCTACTCTAGAAAAATGGGATACCATCTCTAGTATTACCCTTCCTAAGATGAACTCGGATCATCATCCCATCCTTCTCAATATTTTTATCAAAAGTATTAAACCTGTTCTTCCTTTAAGATTTAATAATTCTTGGTCCTCTGAACCTGAGTTTTCTAATAACATAAAAAAATTTGGGGTATCTATGAATTGGTATAATGATGATTTTTCTTGTATCGCCAAACTAAAGCACCTTAAATAGTGTCTTAAAGGTCGGTGTAGCTCTAAATCTAAAAAAATTGACAAGGGCATCTCTTTTCTTGAAAATGAGCTTATTCAAATTCAAAACAACCCTACTAGATCTAATTTTTCTTTGGATCCTCAACACGAAGTCACACTTCTATGAAACTAAACACCCTGATCGTCCTTAAAAATAACATGAATAATAAATTCTTCAAAACTAAATGTCTCTCAGATGGTGATATAAACACTAAGTTCTACAACTCTCTCCAAAGAATTAGGAAATTTTGTAGAAATATTACCTTTCTTAGAGATGAAGAAACCCTCATTGTTACTGAGGAGTCTATTTCTAATCATGTTGTTTCTCACTTTAAAAATATTTACAATGGTAAGGATGTCAACAAAGACCTCTTTTCGGATGTTATTCCTACTATAGTGAATGAATAAGACAAGTCTTATCTTTTAGGCACCCCTCTTGATCATGAAATCAAATACATTGTTTTTAGACTTAATCATAATAGTGCCTGAGGCCCTGATGGCTTCAATAATGGTTTCTTCTAACAATTCTATGAGGTTATTCAAATGGATGTTTTAAAACCATTCAAATACTTTTTTCTAATTGTGTGCTTCCTTATGATTTAAATTCTCAATTTCCTACCTTAATTCCTAAATTGGACAATGCCTCTAAGATTCATCTCTATAGACCTATTTCATTTATTAACACTCTTTACAAAATAATTATGAAACTTCTTGCTAATAGAATTAATTCTATAAGCAATAAAATTGTCTCTTGGAATCAATTTGGTTTTATCAGGGGTATGTCTATAAAAGATTTCATTTTTCTTGCTTCTGAATTCACCAACACCTTAAGCAAATCCACTATGGGAGGAAATATTTCTATTAAACTTGATATTATGAAGGCCTTTTGTACCATTGATTGGAAATTTAGTTTCAAATTCCTTAAAAGATTTATTTTTAATGATACTTTCATCAGTAGGATAAATACCTTATTCAAATCAGCCTCCATATACATCCTTATCAATGGTTACCCTAAGGGTTTCTTTAAATTCAGCAACAATGTTAGACAAGTTGACCCCTTATCTGTTATTATTTTTGAAATTGTGGAAGATTACTTAAGCAGATTACTCACTCACCTTGTTGACCAGAACAAGTGTAAACCTATTCAGGCTTCAAAAAAATTAAATGATCCCACACACATTTTATATGCTAATAAAATCATATTGTTCTTACAAGGTGATAAAAGGAATATTCAAAATCTCAAAATGCCTTGTCTCGTTACGAAGAAATCTCTAGTCAAACAATTAGATGGAATAAATTCTTTGTCTTCTAAGGGAAAAATTTCCCTTCTAATAAAAAATGTAATATCATCAATAATCTAGGAATCAAGGAAGGATCTTTCCCTTTTACTTATCTTAGTGTACCAATTTTTTGGGGAAGGCCTAAATCTAGTTATTATTCCACCACTATTGACCAAATAATTAATCAAATTTCCTCTTATAAGGGTAAATCCATCTCTCTGGTTGACAGAATTTGTCTTGTTAAATCTAAAATTTTCTCTAAAATGGTCCACTCGCTGATGGTTTATAAATTTCATGTTGGTCTTATTAATAAAATAAATGTTTACATAAAAAAATTGTTTGGACCGGAAGTACTCATGAAAGGAAGCTTGTGACCATTACTTGGGATACTTGTTGTAAACCTTTTGATAAGGGTGGTTTTGACATCAAAAACCTTAAACTCTTTAATGATGATCTTCAAGACAGACTCACTTTGAGTATTCTTCACAACAACTCTAATTCCATTTATTTCCTCAAAAATTTATTCCTTAATAAGTTAAAGAAAGGAAACTAAAATTATATTACCTCTTCCGTCTAGCTATCCATTAGACAATATTTTTCTAGAATTATGAATAATTTTAGATGGATGGTTAGTAACAAATCCTCTATGAACTTCTGGTAGGACAACTAGACTGGTGTCCCTTTAATCTCCATGTTGCATCCCAATACTTTTCTAGAGAACACCAATAGATCTATTAGGGATTTTATTAACTCTCATAACATCAACCTTCCAGATAACAATATTAATCTTATTTAAAATTATCCATACTCCAGTTCTGATAACTCTATTATCTGGGAACTTGCGCATAATGGAATTCTAGATTCCAAATGTTTTTATAACCACAATTTTTTAAATTCTGATACTAACTTATTTTGGTTAAATTTTTTTGACAAACCTTGGATTAATCCCCTGAGGCTTACCCTTGTTTAGCATATTTCTCAAAATAGAGTCCCTAATGAGGTTTTTCTTCAATCTTTTGGGATTTAACTTTGCTCTAAATTTCATCTTTGTAACCAGCATAGAGAAGATAATAACCATATTTTTTTCTTTTGTTATGGCCTTAGATCTTTGGAACTATATCATTGAAATCTTTGATTGAATATGGTAACTTATTGATTCAATCAGCTCCCAACTAAAGTTTTGTGTGGATTTTGTAACCTCTCAGCAAATAAAGAATCTTTTTATAACTGTTGTTGTTGAGATCCTCCATGTGATCTGGTATGATAGAAATGTTATTATTCCTAATAATTTCTCATCCAGTATTAATGCAGGTCGGACGTGGATCCTCATTGCCATTCGAGATACTTCCTAGATTCAGATGGCCTATTATGACAACACTGTTAGAGACTTTGAGATCCTCCATCGACTTTGTATTAATGGTCTCTATCATCAACCTAGAATAAATTTTGAGGTGTTCTGGAAAACCCCACTTCTAGGTTGGATTAAAGTGAATGTTGATGGTTCTTATAAAATCAATCAGGGTTCTACGGGTTGTGGTGCTATTTTCAAAGACAACCTTGGGAAATTTCTCGGTTTTTTCTTTGGTAGTTACGGTATCTCCATATCTCTGGAAGCGGAAATGATGAGTTTGATACATGCTGTTTATTTTTATAATCAAAAGGGTTGGAATAATATTTTTATTTAAAGTGACTCAACCACTATTGTCCATGCCATTTGGAATGGTGTGGTGCATATTGTCTGGCCGCTTACTACCCGTTGGATGAACTATCTTACTTCGCTTATGGAGACTAGCTACAATGTCACTCATTCCTTTCATGAAGAAAACATGGTTGAATATGGACTTTCTAATAAGGGAGTCAACCATGGAAAAACTTGACTGGATGACCTTACAATTGACTTACTCCCTCTTTATGATAAAGATTGTAATAATATTTCATCCCTCAAACTCATGTAACTCCTTTTTTCTATATTAATAATTTGTGATCTAGTCTTGGAAAAAGGCACCACCTTTTTTAAAAAAAACATAAAGGATTGGGGAGTGTCCTCAAGGACTATATAAAGATGATAGATCCATGAGGATGGTGTTCATTTGAACTTATGTGTGGTTCTTATTGATTCTCACCAAGCACTATTTCTCCTTCATCTTTCTCTGCTTAAGATACTGTCATATTGGGTTAAAAGGGAATCCCATCCAATTTTTGGGTGATTCAAGTCATCCCATGGATACACCTAGGAGGAAGGAACTCATTGGTTTATCCTCAGTGATCTTTATCAAACATATATTTTAATATATGATATTTTTCTAACATCGGTGTAAGATACATATATATTTTTCATTTTTTATGCATGATTTTTTTCATGACCTAACCCAAGTCATGGCTCGAGCCACCACTACCCCATTCCTACCTCTATAGGACATGGGTGGAAACAAGCACTGAAGGAATAACTAACTTAAGAAGGACTTTGCCTAAAAACCTTTACACATGCACATAGCCTACTCCATGAAAATTTGAAGAGGTAAATATGAAAAGTTGAAACAATGATATAAAGTAAATCAAAAAAACCTCAACCTCTAGACAGTACAAAATTATGTTTGTTTATACTGAAAATTAAAGGGGAAAAATAAATGCCCAACCATAAATGTGTCCCAACTTGATAGAAAACTTCAAATAGTAAATAACTGAAAGAGCTCAACTATTGAATCACAAGCTATGATCACCGTAAGTAGTCTAAGTACCCAGTATCACTAAGATCATCTATCATCAGGGTTGACTTGTCTATCATCTGCATAAGACAAAACATGTGTGGGAAAAGCCCGTGCAGGGGTGAGTATAAGAATACCCAATAGGATGCCCTGAAAGAAGAATGGGGAGATGTAAGAGATACCATATAAGAGTAAAATAGTAGATAGAATAGGGTAAAGTGAAAGATTATAGCTCAACCTAATAAATAGTTACATTAATCTTGTCCAAGCATAAGGAGATAATAATAATGAATAGATAAAAAACTTGGTGAGTCTTTTCCACCCATAATAGGAGAGTAGACTCATCCAACCATGAGACGTTAACATAAAAAGCATGTGGAATACCTTGTGCATCTTCACCTCTCCTGAAATAAGAGTAATAAAATACAAGGAGTGTATACATAAGAAGGATATATCTATATATGTTCTCAGTCAAAGAATCCCAAACAAGAGAGTAAGGGGATCTCCATCTCCTAGATCAGCCCAAGAAGAATAGTAGACAACAATTCCAAAAGTCCAATAACGATGCCCAACATCCCATACATCTACCCAGAACACACAAGTCTAAGAAATTAATTCACCACACCTCAACATTATCCACTTTGGGTATAACTGAATCTCCCACATGTTTTTCATCGCATCTAAAAAATGCATCTCTATGTAGAAATTGTCCCTCTTCCTCATGGGTCCAAAGCTACACCAAACCATGCCTCATCGCTGTTTAAAATAGTTGAGGGGGCACAATTTCTAGGTAGGGGACTCATTCCCTGGAATGATAGGAGGGTTCCACTATGATGGTAGAGGACCCATGCCCAACCCAGCTAGAGGGTTCCACTCTAATCAGTGAGGACCAATGTTCTTCCCTATAGGAGGGTTACACTCAGAAAGTCGAGGACCCATGCCCATCCCACCTAGAGGGTTCCACTCTATGTCATCAAGAACCCAATCCATGACCCATATAAGGGTTCCACTCGAAAATTAGAGGACCCATTCCCAACCTTTCTAGATGGTTCCACTATAGTTAATCGAGGACCCATGCTCTGCCCTGTATGAGGGTTCCACTTGGAAAGAAACCTCTGGTGATATTTTCTAATCACTACCATAATCAAGCGTCACCTAAAAATGTGTCATTCTAGTAAAATTATACATCATATATTGAAATCCAAAACCAAGGGAACCATCGTGATCTCTGTGGAAAACACTCGGGATACGCTTCTCATGGGCCAAAATCTGAGTTCAAACATAGGAGATACGGGTGATCGGAGTTTTATCAAAAGAGATCAAGGGGTACATGGTGTGTGAGGGTACTCACACGGTGTATGGTCCTGTTCCACCACCTATCCCTATCCCTTTCCAAAACACAGATCCATCCCATGTACAAGTACATTCTGTATAGGTGGACTACACAGTGTGTCCTGGCTAATTAGGACTGGGGTCATGTCTTGCACATCATGTTTGTGTACTAGAGTACATGCTTGTGTACCAAACCCCGGGTAATTCCACATGGTTTCCCATCCATGTGACCCATCATATGGTTTTTTCAACTGGTTAATGGTTAATTTCATGTAAGGTAATACTACACGCCATGTCGTCCTTAATTTTTTCATAAACCCTAGTCTCACTAATGAGTAAGCTACACATTGTATGTTCATACTAGAACATGGCATGTAGTTCGGATTTTTGTAGAAAAATATACCTATTATATGAATGGTAGATCTATTATATCACTTTAATTATGGATTTGAATCCATCTGAAACTCCTAAATCTGGACCGGATCTATCGCCTTTAGATGCTGCTCCCGGGAAATTGGATCTCTTTGGTCCTTTGGTGAATCCTTCATTTTTTCTGCATGCACCTGATATTTTCACCATTTATGATTCATAATAAAACCACAAAATTGATCATAATTGAACCAAAATGATCCTAGATTTATGCTTGGTTCATCAAACTGTTCTTGTTTCATTGATCTGTCATGAATTTGGGGGTTCGATCAAACTCAGTACCTTTTGGAAAGGTTAAAAAAGGACTATGGGAACCGTACTAATGAAGAATGTTAATAAAGAAGGGGAAAAGGCACAATAACAAAGTTCAATTGATCAAGACCAAGCGTTCTTGGCCAATCGATCAATAACACAAATTCTAGATTTGAGAAAAAACTGAAAACAGTTTAATTTTTGTACATGGGCACATGTAGGGGTTGTAAAGAGGCACAGATTGAATAAAAACAATAAATATACTCGATATATTTAATAAAGTGAGAAAAAACACAAATTTATGAGTAATACCTATAAAATTGATCATTCACTAATGAATAACACATTCACCAATGATTTGAAGGAAGTCGCTACATCTCGATCTGATCCAATTCAAAGTTCTATCATCATTCAATTGAGATCCGCCAATGGAAGGGGAAAGAGAGCTCTCTTCCGGTGATTTCAAAATTATGGTCCAACCCTGGAAAATTATCCATAATGATATATTTATAAAAATATCATTAGGTCAAAATGAAATAATTAATTAATTTTTATAATTAATTAATCCACTTAAACTTACCGCCAATGAGCGAGGGGTCTGAATTTCTCAAGCTGGCTCATTTTATGTCATGCCTAGAGTAAATATCACCTTCCATACTCAGCTTTGGTCTTATATTTCTAATCCAATCAACCATTTAAGAGTTTTTATATTTTCTTTAATAAGATGCTCATGTGAAATATAAAATATATTTAATATTTTTATAAAATTATTTCTAGGCACATTGGGCCTTAAAGTTGCACACCATCTAAGTGCCTAACTCTTTAAATATATATAGGAATATTTCAAAGTCTTACAAAAAATAAATTAGGTCTCTAAATAATTCCATCCTTCAAGATTTCCATCCTTGAAAAGAAAAATATCTAGATTTTAAGCTCTCACATGGAACTCCCTCTCCTATGAACTCTCTTGCATGTTTCCATGCTGATATAAAATCCAAACCAAAGGGATGTTCCATCCACATAGGGTTTGCTATTATCAATCCTCGATCGCCACTAGGTGCTCCATAAATGTTCCACCATCCTTGATATCTAGTTCACCCCATTCTATGACGTGTGGGGAGTCATACACGTATCTTTTTAGTTTTGACATGTGGAAGATGTCGTGCACCTACTCCATCTATGGGGGTAGGGAAAGGAATTATGCAACCACGCCAACCCTCTACATGATCTTGAACGGCCTGATAAACCTCAAGGATATCTTTCCTCCCAGACCGAAACATCAAAATCCACATCATGGGGAGAATCTTAATAAAACATGGTTTCCCTACTTGTACTCTAAGGTCCTATGATGGTGATGAGCATAGGATTTATATCTACTCTGGGTCATCCTCATCCATTCACGGATGTCTTGGACTTTCTCTGTTGTCACCTTCACCATATCTGGGCCCACAAGAGATGACTCACCAATATTTATCCAACAAAAGGGTGACCTACAAGGTCTCCTATACAGGGCCTCAAATGGTGTCATGTTGATAGTGGAGTGGTAGGTATTTTTGTACATAAAACTCTACCAAGGGAAGATGATCCACCTAAATCCGACCGAAGTCTAACACGCACTCCCTTAGAATATCCTATAGCACTTGTATAGTTTGCTCAGTATTCCCATTGATCTGGGGGTGAAAGGGCGTACTCATCTGAAATTGGGTCTCAAATGCCTCTAGCAAGACACTCCACAATCATGAGTTAAACCAGACATTATGATCAGATACAATCATTGAGGGAACCCTGCGAAGGCAAATGATCTCATGTATGTACAACAGCCCCAAAATCCCCACCAAAATATGTTACCTAATAGAAAAGAAGTTTGAAAAATTCATCAGTCGGTCAACTATCACCCAGATGGAATCATGGATATTCATTTTATGTCAAATCCCTATGACAAAGTCCATGGATATGTCATCCCACTTCCAATTTGGGATCTCAAGGGGTGTAACAAACCTGGCAGAACTTGGTGCTCTTCTTTCGCCTACTGACAAATGAGGCATCGAGGGATGAACTCAGTTGTGCATCATCTCATGTCAGACCACCAAAACTACCATTGAAGGTCTCTGTACATCTTCCCTACATCGGTATATACATTTAGGGGATAAGTGTGGAACTCCCACATCACCTCCTCCCACAATGTGACTGGAACCACTGTTCATCCTTGGAATAAGATGAAATGATTCCCTCCATAAAATCAATATGTTGAGTTACCTATGAATATTTTATCATGTAGGACCTCTCATTTGATGTCTCCTAGCTAATACTATCTCACACGCTCGAGAATAAAATTAGTCAACACCATCGACGGAAGAAAAGTTGTACCCTCCTGCTCCACTGGGTTTAGCTATAGGGAAGCTAAATTCTCTGAAGATTCTTACACTAAATGAGAAAGGGACTTCCTACTAAGGTAATATACTACAACTTTTCACTTCCCCAGATTTTAGACTATCTCAAAGTCGTATTCCTATAGGATCTCCAACCAGCATTGTTATCTTAGGTTTGGGTCACTCTATGTGAATACGTACTTGAAACTTTGGTGGTATGATTGAACCATGAAGAACTCCCCTAGAAGGTAGTTCCTCAACATCATTAGGTAAAATACCACCTCTACCATCTCTATTTCATGAGTCACATAGTTCTTCACATGGTGTCTCAACTTCCTTAACCCATATGCGATAATTTCCTGATGTTGCATCAACACACAACTGAGACTAGATCCTGAGGCATCGTTTTATACTATGAACTCCATTCCTTCTAGCAGTAGTCTCAATATTTTTTTTAGCCTCTTCCTAAACCCCTTAAAGTCCCTCTATTTCTTCTCAAACTAGGTAAAAGTTTGCCCCTTCTCCATCAAGGTGGTCAAATGGGATGTGATTCTGTAGAATTCAGTCACAAACCACCTTTAGTACCCTTCCAATACAATCAATCTCTACACCTATGAGACATTTTTGGGTGACTCCCAAGAAATTAATACTTTGATATTTGTTGGATCCATGGATAAACCATGATCAGAAATTACATGCCCCCAAAAGTTAACATCATGTATCAAGAACTAAAACTTCAAGAGTTTTTCATAAAGATAGTGCTCTCGAATAAATTATAGAACCACTCTCAAGTGGTCTGCATGATTCTTATTAGATCCAGATTATATAAGTATATTTTTGATGAAGAAAAAAAATAAACTAGTCCAAGTATGTATGGAAAACTAGTTCATCAAATCCATAAACATGGTGGGGGAATTTGTCACACAAAATAGAATCACTAGGAACACATAATGTTGGTAGCGACATCAAAATGACAAATTTGGAATATGAGCCTTTAAACCCCTTAGTTGGTGGTAGAAAACCCTAATATATTTTTTTTAGAACCACCTCATTCCTTACAACTGATAAAAGAGGTTTTCAATCCTCACTAAGGGGTACTTGTTCTTTATCATGGCCTAGTTCAGGCGACTATAATTCAGGAAAATCCATAATCTCCCATCATCTTTTTTCATAAATATGACTAGAGCTACCTAGGGGGACACTCTGGGTCTGATAAATAATTTTTCACGTAGGTCCTCTAACTACAACTGCAGCTCCTGGTGCTTGGTAGGTTCCATCTGATATGCTGCAAAAGATATTAAAGCTGTCCCAGGATGCAAGTTAATGAAAAAAACCATCTCCCACTTCGGAGGTAGTCCTGAAACGTCCTCAAGAAATACATCCATGTAATCCTACACAACTATAGGAACCCAGATTCCTAAAGATCCTACTGCACCAAGGGAAGTACTTGTTAATTGATGGAAGATGGGTTACATCCTTCTGCTCGTGGAACCCACTTTTCCTGTCATGAGATCTCTCTCGCCAGAAAATCAAAATCTCATCCCATTAGTGTGTAGGAACCTAAATTGTCTACAGTGATATTCAATCTAGTCTCAAACTATGGAAATTTAATCAATACCCAAGATGATGTCATAATTTTCTATCATGATAAACAAAAGGTCCCATGTGAACCACTCTCCACCAAGAAATAGCTCTCACTTCTAAAAGAAGAAAGATACATAAGAAGTGTTCCCTATTGAAACCTCAAGAAGAATCATTTTTGATGACACCTCAACAGGGAGCTCTAGATCATTCACTAGGAGTATATATATAAAGGAATGACCTAAACCTATGTATACTAGTATTGAATAAAGAGTAGAACAAACACATATCATACCTCTTATCATCTTGTGCATTGTATGATCATAAACCTCCAAAGCATGCAGATTTCCATGGCCCCGACTGCTAGCTCCCTTATCCTGAATGGGTCGCATGGTGGTGGTGGTGGTAAAAGGACCTCATAATGGCATCCACCACCTATATATCCTCCTACACCTCTACTAGATCCACCTCCCTGGGTACCACCTTTTCCATGCCTGGGAGATCTATAACCATGGCATTGCCTCTGTCATGGAGGTCCATAAGCTATGTGTTTGTGCTTATCATCACATCTGGTTGGGTATAACTGTGCCATGTATCTTCTCCCATCACAAGTAAAGAACTTCCCCTCTTTAGGATGCCCTAGTGCTCTATGTTTCCTCTATCTATACACCTAATTATGATCATGGATGGATCTCATGCATCAAGATCTTAGAGTCTTACATCTACTAGCTACTGCAGACAACTAAACTCTATGGTGCCCACTACTAGCTCTAGTTGTCTGGTGTCCCTATAATAGAAATATATCTATCACTAATTCCTTCTCCATCACCCGGGCATAGGTGGGAATGAACAAGGGCACAATTTTTTTCTTGAATATCTCTATGGAGTCCATTCTCAAACTTCCATGCTCAGAAGTAGCTATCTGGGATCATGCAAAGAGAGTAACAAGTAAGTTCTATGAACCTCGAAGCATACTCATCCACTTTCATCCCTCCCTATTGTATCTCCAGAATCTCCTAGATCTAGATTGGGTGAAATCAGGAGGGGTAGTACTCCTCACAAAATAGATACTGGAAGTCGGTTCATTAGAGTGTCGACTCATCGTGCATCTACATAACAAGGCTCCACCAGTGCCCAGATGCTCCATGAAAGTGGATAGCTACCAGTTCAACCAATTGATCCATTGAGGACTAAATAAGCCTAATGATATGGACCACTGACTCTAGACAATCTTATACTGCCTAAGGATATGGCTCACCAGGGAACTTCAACAGTCTATAATGCTATAACTCATGGAGGGTACTAAGCCTGCATGCATCCTTAGGCTACTCTACAAAGATGATGTATTTATTGATAGGTAGAGGTTCTTTTAACTACCCCCGTGGAGGAAGGGGGTCATGGGATAGACCATAAACATAGGCCTCATTGCTTATTGGTTCATCTTCATTAACCAGAGCTAGTATACTAGTTGGTTGTCATCGTGAAGGCATCCTGAAAGTTATCAAGGAGTATCGCAGTCAGAGGAGAATATATATATATATAAACAATAATGGGGAGATGACTCAAAAAGGACAGTAAAAGAATCAATCCTATATGATTCATATACTATTAATCCTTGTAAAAAATGTCTCGACATGCTGAGTCGAAAAGCAGGTAGTCAAGGTCCTGGTGAATGGATACATCGTTCGCCACACCTTCACTAGACTCTCTAGCCTAAGAGCCACACTTGAGAAACCTTGACACTATTTCCCTAAACCCAACCAAATACTCTTAAGGGGATACATCCAAAAAATGTCTCAAGGAATGAACTTTATCTAATTCCAATCTGTCGCGACCCGACCCAAGACGGGGCTTAAGCCACAACTACCCCAAGCCAGCCTCCATAGTCCAGGGGGTGGCGACATGCACCTAATGCATAACTAACTTAGGGAAGAATTTTCCTAAAAACTTACACACACACAAACATCCAACTCCATGAAAATATGAAAAGGGAAAGAAGAAATAATACAACAATGCTATAAAGTAAATAAAGCATGCATAAACCTCTATAAAGTACAAAAATATAGTATTTTATACTAAAAACTAAAGGGGGAAAAATACAAACCCAACTATAAATGTTTCCCAACCTGATAAAATACTATAAAGAGTGTATAGTTGAGAGATCCCAACTCCTTAATCCCAATCTAGGACCACCATAAGCTGTCCAAGAACCCAGTATATCTAATCTCTTATGTATTCACATTCAGACTATCTGTCATCCGCACAAGACACAACGTGGTTTGTAAAATCCCATGTAGGGGTGAGTATAAGTATACCCAATAGGACACCCCGAAAGCTGAAGGGGGAGTTGAAAGATATTCCATAAAAGAGGAAAACAGTATATATCACAAGGTACGGTGAAAGAGTATAGCTTAGACCAAAAAATAGTGATAGTAACCTCTTCTAAGAAAAAGGTGATAAACAAGGTGAGTAGATTAACTACCTGTCAGGTATTCACCACCAATAGAAGGAAAGTAAACTCATCCAACCATGAGAAGCTGAACACGGAAAGCACATGGAATACCTTGCACATCTTCACCTCTCCTGGAATGAGAGTAACCAAATCCAAGGATTGGATATTGAAGAATAATATATATATATATGTGTGTGTGTGTGTGTGTGTGATCAATTAATTAATCCCAAATGATATATTAAAGGGATCTACATCTCCCAGCTCAACCCAAGAAGAAGAGTAGCCAATAGTTCCAAAATTCCAACAATAATGCCCAGCATCACACATGTCTACCCTGAACACACAAGTTTAAAGAACTCATTCACCACACATCAATAGTAGCCTCTTTAGGCGACACTAACTTTCCCTCATGGTTTTGGTCATGTCTCAAAAATGAGTCTCAGTGGGGAAATCATCCCTCTTCCTTGTAAGTCCAAAGCTACATCAAACCACATCTCATCATTGTTCTACACAGTCAAGGGGACATAATTTCTAGGTAGAGGACCCTTTCCCTAGTAAAAAAGGAGGTTTCCACTCTAAGGTTAGAGGAATCATGCCCAGCCTAGATAGAGGGTTCCACTCAGATCATCAAGGACCCACGCTCTACCCTACAGGAGGGTTCCACTCAGATTTTTGAGGAATCATGCCTAGAACGACTGGAGGGTCCCATTATAATACATCAAAGACCCATGACTTTCCCCATAAGAGGGTTCCACTTATAAATTCAAGGACCCATGCCCAACCTGAATGGAGGGTTCCACTCTAGGTTTTCGAGGATCCATGACCAAACCCATAGGAGGTTTCAACTGGGAAAGAAACCTCTGGTGATCTCATCTGATCACTGCCACGATCAAGCATCACCTCAAAAGGTGTAATGCATAAAAATATCTACATCATAACTTGAAATCCAAAACATATGGAATCATCATGATCTATATAGAAAAAAACTCAGGATAGGCTACTCATGGACCAAAATTTGAGTTCAAATGAAGGATATACATGTGATCAAAGTTTAATCAAAAGAGATGAAGGGGTAAACAGAGTGTGAGGGTGCCCACACAGTGTGTGGTCCTACTCTACCACCTATCCATGCCCTTGGATTAAACATATCTCTATACCAGGTAGAGGTACATGCCGTGTAGGTGGACTATATGGAATGTCCTATCTAACTGATATTGGGGTTGTGTCATGCTCGTCCTGTCCTTGTACCGAAGTACGCGGCTGTGTACCGAACCCCATGTGCTTCCACATGGGTTCTCATCCATGTGACCCATCACACATGTTTTATAACTGAGGAAGGGTGTATATAGTTTAAGGTAGTACTACATGCCATTTCATCCTTAATTTTTCTAAAACCCCTGCATCACCACTGAGGGGGATACATGTAGTGTGTTGATACTAGAACATGGTGTGTAGTTTGGATTTTTTCAGAAAACCAGATCCATGATTCATGTTGTAGATTTGGCCTATCCTTTTGATTTATGCTCTAAAACTCATGGATATAGATCAAATCTATTGTCTTCATCCACCGCTCACTAGAAATCATCTCCATTTGGTTTTTTGGTGGATCTTTCATTCGTTACACATGCACCCAAGCCTTCCAAAATTGAAGATTTGGCCTCAAACCATCAAATAGGTCATCCTTGAACTACAAAGATCCCAAATTTGTGCTTATCTTGTCAAAACATTCTAGTTTTTTTATCCTCCAAAAATCCAAAGGTCTAATTGTGCTCAATACGGATAAAGGTCGAACAAGGACTGTGAGGATCCAATAGGTGAAGAACACAAAAAAACAAGGGGAAAAGGCCCAAAAACAAAGATAACTTGATTAAATCCAAGTTTTATTGGACAATAGATCAATAATGAGGATTTCATATTATAAAAAAAATTGAAAAAAAAATCTATACATGGGAACATACATAAGCTGTAAAGAGGCAGAGATCAAAGAACAATAATCAATCTACTCAATATATTTAATCAAGGGCCTAAGAACACTAATTAGTGAGTATTACCATGAAAATGTATCATTCTATGATGAAGAACATGTTATTAAATGATTTTATGGAATCTGATGCATCTCTATCTAATCTAATTCAGTGTTTTTCCATCATTCAATTGAGATCTGCCAACGAAAGGGGAAAGAGAGCTCTTACTGGCAATTTCATAATTATGATCCATCCCTATAAAATTCCACATGAAGATATATTTATAAAAATATAATTAGTTAAAAATTAATTAATTAATTAATTTGGATAATTAATTAATCCACTTAAATGTACCTCTAATGAACGAGGGGTATGAACATCCTGCACCAACTCATTTTATGTCATGATTAGGGTAAACACCACCTTCCAAACTCAATTGTGGTCTTGTATTTCTAATAAAATAAAAATTTGAAGATTTATCTAATTTTATTTAATAATCCTCATGCACACAATATTAAATATATTTAATATTTTTATAAAATTAATTTCTGGCACATCGGGCCTCAGAATTGCATGTCATCTCATCTCCTAACTCTGTAGATATATATAAGAATATCTCAAAGTCTTACAAGGAAAAAACCTGGTGTCTGTACTTTTATTTTCATATCATGGTCGATCTTGTTCTATGTTTTTTTTATCTTATAAATTTTTAATAAGTGTTATTTAATCCAAATAAATCCATTAGAGGGTACACAAAAACCTTGGTGGCTCATTGGAGTTCAAGTGGGACACCAACCCCCAAATTTTTAAATGGGTTTAATTTGGAAATTTTTCACCCTTTTCTCCATTAAATGTATTTATATATTGTCCCTTTTTTAATGAATATAATTCATGCATCACTCCCTTCTTAGAGATATTTTCTCCTTCTCCTTCATTTCTCCATTGATTAAAGTTTTTTCTATTTTTTGGCGTTCTAGCAGTAAAATTAATCATACCTTTCTATATATTTATGGTTTCTTCACAATTTTCACTAATATCTATTATAAATCCCTAAAATATATGGTTTTAATATATATTAATAATTTCAATTGAATTAAGTTGAATCACTTAGTAATATTGGATGAGTAGGGTTTGTTCCTAATGAAAATTGGGTCAGGTGATTGATTGTGGGGTTTGAGTATGGTGGCACAATAATTCATATTGAGTTCACCATTTTTATTTTGGAACATGTTCATGGTGGGTAGTTTTATATTAGGGTTTTTTCATGGAAATTGAAACACCCAATATCTCTCTCATCCATGATGGATCAAGGGCCTACTTTCCAAAGGCAATAAGTTGTTGGGGAACTTAACCAATGACACTTAAGAACTCATATTGATCGATAGAATGATATATTGGGAACATCACACCCTTTGAGTGGAATTATTTCCTACATTAGGACTCAATTATATATTTAATACATATTCAATAATCCCTTTATAAATTTCAAATATGGAACTATTCACCATCTTTGTTTTAACATCCAATTATAGACCTGAATTAATGGGAAACCAACTATATATATCTAAGGTTATCTATAAATGGAACCATATGTTTGTATCATAGTTAATACATCTTGGTTATGTTTTTTTGGTGCTTCTATTTTTAAGACATATTGTTAGGTACTCTAGAATTTATCATCATCTAAGAAGACATGAGTTTTTTTATTTTGGGATTAGGCATGTGATAGAGGCTTCCTACATATCCTCATGAGAGGAATTAGAACCCACATATTTTAGTGTCGCTTAATAGGACACATCATACCTTTTAGGGTCATGTGATAAGGACCAAACCATATAGTTTAACATCATACAGTAAGGGAATCTAGCTGAAAGGGTCTTAATAAAGGATGGTGTGAGACTTAAATCAAAACAACCTGAGGGACCCAGAAAGAATATAGCATCCCAAGTTAGATATAACCCTACTAGGAATATGGACCAAGAAGGATGATGAAGGAGGAACCCAAAAGTAATGTGTCCCTATGGGTTGTATATGACCCTACTATGAATATAGACTAATAAGTATGATGATGGAGGGATCTGTAAGGATTGTGTCCCTCTCGGTTGGATATGAATCTACTGGGAACATGGACCAAAGAATATTAGGGTGATTTTGGGGTGATAGGTTTGAACCTCATGTGGTATTCCTATATATACCATTTGACAGAAATCAAATCCCACATTGTTAAAAGGGGTAGGGATTACCATATGGAGGATGCCCAAAATAATGCTTAATCTAGAATATGGATCATAAAAGATTTGTCACATGGGGAATGTGACCATTTGATAGGATGGTAACATGGTTTTTGGATCTTACACCAAGTAGGATTCCCAAATAATAATATTTAATCATATTGATGACATGATAACAACTAACCTCTAAGACCACATGATTCATTCTTGGTGTGAAAAACAAGAGGACGTGAAAGATCTAGCAATCCACACAATCTCCTTCATCCATTGGTGGATGAGGGTGTGGGTATGAAAGATAGGGGAATGTCCCATAATAAATACTAGGGGCTTAATCCATGAGGGATGTCCATTTAAAGATCCACCCTTTTATCATGTTTAAATATGTGGGATAGAAAAAGAGGTTGGGGATATAGGAAACAAATGCCTCAGTCTAGCTCAAGAATTTATCAGCCATCATCCCTAAGGTTGGGATCCACACTATCATGGAAATAAAATATTGTGAACATTCTGAGGATCTATCATCCTAGGGAGGTTAATTTCAATACTCTTAATACCATAGGAATTCAATACTAGATGGGGGACAAACCAGTGTGTCATATCCCTAGGTTGACTGAATCTGGTGTCTGTGGTGGAGGTCTTAATGAAATCATTCATGGGTTTTGGTATGAGGGATTTGAATACATTTTGGAAATTTCATGAAGGATATGAACACTAAACAGAATTAGGGAAGTAAGGCTAGAAGGTAAAAATATCCTAAGGATACCCCATTCTATATACTGACCTTTTCTATGTGGGGTGTGGGATAACGAAGGGTTTTGTGAAGGGGACTACTTCACAGTGAGATTCATTTTCAAGTGAAAGTTCACTATTTGTGGGTGTACATGTAGGTACCCTATTTCAAAGGATCCCTTTTTTTGGTTTCCCTCATGGTATGAGGTAGGTGAATTACCTATAGGAGTCTTCTATAGTCTTTTCCACTGTATGTACTTCCATCCTCCTCACTTTTCCTATTTTTTTGAATACCAGGTGTTTATAGTCACGGTAAATAACCATTTTCACAAAATAGAAGTTGGTTATAGAGTATACATGACTCTATTTAGTAGAGTAATAAAACCATCATCCATAAAATATTTTGTAGTTTACGGGGCTGTAAGGTGGTCGCCTCACACTAAAAAATGAGAAGTAATTTCCGATCTGGGGAAAAGGATGCCTCATTCTACAGATGAATAAAATAATTTATAGGTGCATTATTTTACCTCCTTCCCCAATAAATTAAAAAGGTCCTTTCATAGTGGAATTATTTCACCTTCTACCCCCATAAAAAAAATTCATTTTTGTGGGGGTTTGGATTCACCACCTTCTCCCACAAAAATATAAATTTTTTTATGGGGGGATACCCTTACCACCTCACCTTGAAAAATAGTTTCTTTTCATTTGTAGGAGTTCCATGTGGATCGGTGATCCTGCATAGTATGAACTATGAGGGAGGGATGGGCTGATTTTCAGTTCTATGCACTTTAACAATTTCAAAATCCACAAATAACATAGATATTTTTATATTTGGATTTTCCCAAATTCATAAGAGCTTTATAAGATTATTTTTGGATTTTACCAGGCCCAACAAGTTCCCTCCATTTGAATGGTGTCCGATCAGTAAGAAGAGGAGTCAATTTCGATGAATAATTCAGACCAGTTGAATGCTTTTTGGGATAAATGAGGACCCATAGGAGGTCCCACACCTATAAAAAGGTGTCAGGATAACTCTTTTTACACCTATTAAACTATAGGTACTTTGGGAATAGTATAATCCTTTGGCTTTATATCCTCTCCCATGTAGTGATATCCCTTTGAGAATGACCTTTTCTGCATACTGAAAAATTTTCATCCATAAATTTGTATCCCCATGAACTAATTACATCACTTTTTGGTAGAATTGTCTTTTCATAGATAGTAATCCACATAGAAATAATGAAGTACACATAGTAATTTGATCAATCTGACATTTTTTCTGATTTTTTTTCATAGTAAAATTATTCATGACTAGAATACTTCATCTAGTTTGAATATCATGATTAATAATATAATTATTAATTTCCGTAAATATCAAAGTTGACCCTCAACACCATTTCATTCCTCATGAAGGTATTCTAAAGTGTCTCCTATCTCTAGTGATTTTGTATTATCCACTGTCTGAATAACTACCTCTATACAACTTTGGGATATAATATGATACTCTAATTCCACCATCTAACCAAAAAAATTCACCTTCTTAGTTTGAGGTGTCCTCATATTATGTTCAAGTGAATGGTTCTATTGCAGGTCACATCACTACTGAATCAATTCAAGGGAAAGTTTTCATTTTTAATGGTTACTTATGGACTCATAGAAACTATAATAATTACAATGTATCCCTGAATTCTTCCATTCAAGATTACCCATATATTATTAATCTCTCATGAAGTGATTCTACTAGAGGATGGAACTCAAAATGGAATTTTTGGTTTAGAGGGAGTTTCTCTAATGAATGGGTCTAGGAATTCTAGGTAAGTTTGAATTGTGTGGAATTTCTTTAATGGTTGAGGGCCATCATCTTATACCAAGAGGTATGGATTTCCCAATTCATAATGTATTCTCCAACCAAGTTCATACCCAAATTAATCAGTTTCTAGTGTTTGAGAACTAACACCTTTCACCTACTGCAAGGAAAATTCATGATCATTTTGTAGGATATCTACTAGTTATGATGTATTATTATTCTGGGTAATATGTATAATGAGTTTTTTCCTAAAACCAACACATGGGTAGAAACTAAATAGGTTCCTCCATTAGTGATAGATCTACTAATTATGGTAGATAAGTCATTGTGCCATCCCCTTCACATTCATTTACTTATTTCATTCAATGATTGGATAAATCTATTATTTCAAGATAGTGGGATGAGAATGAAGGTATATCACACAAGGATTCATCCAACTCAAAAATCTCGAGATATTCTAAATTTATAATGGTCTATTCTCAATGTAGGAAAACATACCATGTGAGGATATAATATGTAGCCCAATATATCTCCAGAATTTGAGCTGGCATGATTTTTCACCATGTTTTTTAGTGGATGGCTCTTTCTGTCTTGTGATTCCTATATTGGTGTTGGGGTTTTCACATTGATGATAGTGTCCCTGTTGGAAGAGGGAAAACCCATAAACCTATTTGTACCCACCCTTGCTCATATTTATAAGTTGGTAGGTCATATTCGGGAGGGAAGATCCATGCATCTCCTTAGAGGACTGATACAATTTTTATATGGTTGGGTAGAGGAACACTTTTGATGTTATGAGTATCAGTATACCATGATGATTCCTTATTCTATTTTTCACCCTAAACTACTCAACATTTCTATTATTCACCTAACATCCCTGGTCATTGATGGTATTATTGAGATGATAAGGGATCCAACCATCTTTTCTTTCATTCCTTATTCATCGTCTTTGGGAGGGGTAATAGATAGTGGTGGAGGAACTTCAAAAGAAATATCTTATATTATCTCATTTAAAGATAGTATTTTAGTTGTTTAGATAGATAAAGTGACAATTTGTGAACCTGGAGATCCCTATAAGTTTACAAAAAAATTAGATTTCTACAACTGGTTGTGTTCTTACCCCTCATTGAGATAATGAGGTAATAAAACCTAGTCATCCTCCCCTAACTGTGGTTGATGTTGATGCACAAGGAATGTGACATGGAGGTCAATTTTCCCTCCATCGATGTTCCAACCAACCTTACATGGGGTTATACTAAAACATGTGTGGAATATTATCAAATTTTCATGTTGGGTAAACTATTTTTTTGGGTTAATAATCCACTAGATTCTACAAGTTTATTTCCCATTATGCCTTTATCACCAGCTTATGAGGAAGAAAATTGTATGTCAGAACATTTGAGGAAATATAGGGGAGTTTTTTATTCAAGTTACCCTTGTGTTGGGAGCGGTGTAGACCCAACATTTTTGGTTTACAATATTGGATTCCCCACTAACATTGGCTCAAATAAAATAGTGTTGGGAACTTCACTTATAGACACCAGACCTACTGGCTTAGTCCCTAAAATGAAACAGGAAACAGTGATGGAGGAATTTTCTGTAACTGCATTGTAATTTGGATCATGCATGTCTGTAGTCAATTTGATCCTAGATTATATACTATAAATAGTGGATGAACAGTTTCTAGATCCTAATTTTTTCCATTGAACATTAGGCCATGCAAAAGTGGTCTTGGAGCCAATTTTACACTGACATCATAGAGACTCATTTAAAAAATATTATTGATAAAGTGGAAATACTTTGTAAACTCTTCCTTGGTTTGGGAATAGGTTGGTTTGATTAATAGAATTTTCATATCCTTATCCATCAATTTATCACTTATTGGGAGGATTTAGATACTCTTAATTTCAATTTTATCTAATTCAATCTTTCTAACCATCATATGGAAGATTTGAAGGATTCTACTACTGAGCTGCAACATTTGGTTGCTAAGGAAGTGAAACTTCATGATTGGATTGTTGTAAAAACTATATAGCTACGAGAATAAGAGGATCGCATAACTAGAGTGAAATCATACTTTTCATCAACAAATACAATTCTAGAATACATCATACAAAAAATTCAAGACCTAGATTCCTTCATTAATAAAATGCATCCAATGTCAAAAGATGAAGCTAGGTAGAGAGCCAATCTTGAGAATTCCCTCGATGAATCACATCAGAAGTTATCCAATTTCTCAAAAAATCTATTCAATGTTCATTATAGTTATTTAATTGATTTCTTATTGCTCAATAATATTAAGGAGAGACTCTAGCATGTGGAAATTTCTCCTCCCAAAATTTTTCCAATGAATGAAAACTTAGTTGTTCTCAATTGTTTTTTTATTGATTTTAATTCAACTGCTTCATATTATCTTGCAGTTTTTCAAAAGGGTTAAGTCAAGATGTCCCAAATTATTTAACTATTGAGTAACAAGATCAGTCGTAATTAGGAACATTTTCTCTGACGTGCTTCATTTTATTTTTATTTTATTTTGTTCATGCCTCAAGGATGGGTATAGGTATAATTACCTTCACCGTAACACTAGAGTTGTCCTATTTGAAATAATGAATAATATTGTATTATAATTTTGAAAATATGAATGAAAATTCCATGAATAGATGGTTTCCATGCTCTATTTTTTTCTAAGTCCAAGGGACCTAGAAAGTGCAACTTGACTATTGATGGGGTCACACAAAGAGCTTTATAAACATTATGAATCTTTTGTTACCACCATAATTTTTTCACAAATATGATGTGAAGTAGAGTTAGTAGGAATGACATGGATTTTACTCAGGTCTCCCTTTGTTGGTTTTCAAACTGATGAGTTTTACATCTCCTTCCCTTGGTAGTTTATGGTCTTGAAAGCTGGACCAATGCAACTAATGTTTTAGGGAAGAAAACTTTGACTATTAATTACCCAAAAAAATATTTCTAGTCAAGAATACTTCATCAAATTTTGGATGTGTGGATAGGAATTGTAAACCATAATCTTGGGGCTCTTAAATCAAGAGAGGATAACATGGGGCGGGTACATAAGAAAGGTCCATGGATCATGTTTGAAAGGCATACTTCATTATGAGGCTATCGAGGCATACAACAATGAAATAATTATCTCCTAAGAATGAATATGAATCTAGTTAATGGGAAACATTTAGGTTACACATTATTTATATCCACATCTGAGTATACTATTCATAATCAAAACAAAGGTGTAATTCGTAGTCTGATGTTCTTACCACTGATATCCAAGGAGGGTTTGTGGAAATTTGAGTTTTCCCAATATAATGGAGTGTGGTTTATGAAATAGGGGATGCATCTAAGAAGTATTATTGTAGGAATTTTGGTCAACATTGGTCATGGGTAGGAATCTTTCTATACAAATTTGATTTGAAGGGAGGGTGGTATTTTTTTCACCATTCATGAGTTTTCTATTCAGGGGAACCAATTCTAGGATTCCTTGCACAGATTAGAACATACATTCATTTATATGGTGGTTTTTCTGAGAATAAAAAATTCATGCACCATTAATATAGAGACCTGATTTTTTCCTTATAAGGATTTGAAATAATTCTATATATGTTTCCAAATCTAGGTACTAAGATGGCATGTGATTCTGAGACCCGGTGATCTCAGAAATAATTTTTAAAAATATTAAATATATTTTATATTTTGAGAGCATTTTTTCTTAAATAAAATGGAATAATGTGTAAATGGAATCTTAAATCATAAATCTAAGACCACTGTTGATTCTGTAACACTTTTTTTACCCGAGGTGTGACCTAAAATAGGTCAGCATAGGGCGTTCGTATATCTCACTCGTTGGTGGTATGTTTAGTTGGTTAATTAATTAAATTAAATTAAATGATTGATTATTTTAACCTAATTGAAATTTCTACAAGAATAATTCCATGTATATTTTACCATGGTTATCATCATAACCCTTGAATCGATGAGTTCTTCTCTTTCCTCCTTTAATTAGATGATCATATCGGACGACGATGAAATTCTGGATTAGATCAGATCAGGACACAGCAAACGTAGTGACTTCCTTCAATAGTTGACGAGCACATTATTCAATATAAAAAATCCAATATCTAGGTAGGAATAATCAATTTTTGTTTTATTTCCTTTTTAAATAAATTGATTGAGCTGATCAATCTCATCCTTTGATCTATGCCAATTGTGGCCTTTGAATGCACCCGAGTACCAATTAAATTGGTTATTTCTTGGGTTTTCTAATCCTAGATATCATCATTCTTGATTATTGGAAATGAATGATTGGAAAATATCTTTAAACCTTTTTTATTGTTCTTTCCCCCTTAATTTCTTCCCATTATTCATTGGTTAGACCTCATGGTCTAGGTTCGATGTTTTCGGGTAGTATTGAGCCCCATCGGACCCCCGAAATCACAGCGAAATCATGTATGAGGGATGGATTAGAGAATCAGAGATAGATATGAGTTTTTTATGTGTTCTGGAAGATATTTTAAATGATCAGTGGAAAAAGAATCGATGGTGGAAGGACCCAAGTCATTCGATTCATATGGAAAAACTTCATGGGTCGACGGAATCAGATTTCCAGCCATCAGATGGCCAGAAACAATGAGAAGTGGCTAGATCCACCTTTTTCATGTGGAAACAAGGCCAGAATTGAAGCAGAACATCTAGATTCAAATCATGGGGTGAAGATCTATATTTTTGGAAAAATCCTGATAGCACTGTGTTTAGTTTGAAGAACACAAGTCATGTCTAGCCCAAGCAGCAACGGATAGGGTTTTGGAAGTTCATAAGGATGGCATGCCTTATAGAATACTTACACACCATGTAGAATATATAAATTCTATATACCCCCTTTCCCATTTAGATGATTCATGTGGTGGAGCATATGGATAGACACACACCATGTTCCTGAGTACACGGGGAGATCCAGAGACACAAGCGGAACCCTATTTGAAGAGGCACACTATGTACTAAAGTAAACAGGCATGGGATGAATATATGGGCATAGAAAAGAACATGGGTGGGACCCCGAGTATCATGGTAATTTTGTGTATATAACTTACACATCTTATATCCCTACAAGGTTGGTGAGTTTTGTACCTCTATGGACACTTCCAAGTGATGGAGCAGGACAACACGTCGTGTGGGTCACCTCACACATCATGTACCCCTTAGCACCTTTTGATGAAACTTCAAGATTCGGTATATCATAATTTTGTACTAAGATTTTAGACCATTGGTATCCTATCCTATGTGTTCTTCTATGTAGAACATTATTGTTCCCTCAGTGTTGGATTTTAGGATATTATATAGAATGTTCTGAGAATGACACTTTGTGAGGTGATGCTTGATAATGAAATTGATCACATAGGATCATCAGAGGAATCCCAAGTGGAAACCTTCAGTTGAGTTAGGCATGGTTCCTCAATGAAATTTATAGTGTAACCCTCTTGTCAGTATAGGGAATGGGTCCTCTATATACTTCTGATCGGAACCCTCCAGTTGGGCTGGGCATGGTTCCTCGACTCCTAGAGTGGAACCCTCCAGCTAGGTTGGGCATGGGTCTTCTATAACTAGAGTGGAACCCTAATATTGGCATAGGTAATGGGTCCCCTATATACTCCTAGAGTGAAACCCTCCAGTTGTACTGGGCATGGGTCATCTACAAACTCCTAGAATAGAACCCTCTAGCTGGGATGGGAAAGGGTCATATACTATTATAGTGGAACCCTCTTGTTATCATAGGGCATGGGTCCTCTACAGACTCCTAGAGTGCAACCCTACATCTGGGTATGGAATGGGTCATCTATAGACTCCTAGAGTGGAACCCTTTTATTGGCATAGGGCATGGGTCCTCTATAAAATCATATAGTGGAACCTTCGAGTCTGACTAGGAATGGGTCCTCTTTGGACTTCTAGAGTGGAACCTTCCAGCTTGGTTGAGAATGGGTCATCAACCACTGAGTGGAACCCTCATTTCATACCATGGAATGGGTCCTCTAACTAGAGATTGTGGCCCCTCAACTGTGATGTACAGTGAAGAGGTGTGGCTTGACGTGGATGGTTACTTATGGGAAGACGGGTGAGATGTTGGGCATTATTAATGGACTTTTGGAAATATTTGAAACTCTTCTTCTTGGGATGACCTATTATATAGATATCCCCTTTCTCTCTCATTTTTATTTTTTTCTGAGTATATATATACATCTTTATCCAAACCTTTAGATTTGGCTACTCTCCTTCTGTGGGTTGTGAAGACACATAGGGTATGCCACGTAATTTTAGTGTTTAGTTTCTCAGGGTTGGATGAGTTTACTCTCCTATTATGTGTGTAAAAGACTCAATTTTTAGTTCATCTACACACTCTGTTGAGTCTCTTGTGCTTGGACACGGTTTCTATTTCTCTTACTTTGGGTTGAGCTGCATCCTGTTTACTATCTAATATCTTTATATTCCTATTTTATCTCTTACTAATCCCCATTAAACATTAGGGTCATCCTACTGGGTATTTATATACTTACCCTTTCATGGGATTTTCCAATATGTTTCATGTCTTATATAGACGACATACAAGTCAGTGGTGAATACAGAGGAGCTTAGTGATGCCTCATACTTTGGACCGCATATGGTGGTCCTATCTTAGAGATAAAGAGATGGGCTCTATCAGCATTTTATATTCTAATTTTTTCAGGCTGGGAAATCTTTTTGTTTGGGCATGTATGTATCCCATTTAATTTTCAATTTGAACAACTATACACTTGTACTATCTAGAGGTTTTACATGCATGGTTATTCCATTCATATTTTTCAAATTTTACTATTATTTATCTTCACTTATGAATCGAGATGACTATGTTTATGCATAATGGTACTTATAAAAAGGCCTCCCTATGTTATTTATGCCTTCGTAACTAGTCTCTAGTCCTTTTCCTATGGAGGTGAGATTGGGTTAGTTGCGTCTCAAGCCCCGATTAGGGTTGGGTTGTGAAATATTGGTATCAGAGGTGGTTTGATCCTTGGGATAGTGTTTGGATTAGTCCCTTATAAATATTTTTTTGGGATTAGGGAAATAGTGTCAAAGTTAATTGAGTGAGGATCTCATTCTAGGGAATCTAGTGATGGTACGGGTGGTTGACGTATCCATTCACCAAGACCTTGACTACCTGATTGTCAACTCGTCATATTGAGACATTGATTGTAGGGATAAATGGTACATGTATAGTATAGAAATGATTCTTTGAATACCCTTCTTGACTCATATCCCCATTATATATATATATATATTCTCATTTTACTATGGTATGTATTTATTAAATTTTAATATGACTCTACAATGATAGCAATCCAGGATACTAATTCTGGATCATGAAAATGATCTGATGAGCGATGAGGCCTTGGTTTAGGGTCTATCTCATGAGATTCTTCTTCCATGTGTGTAGGTAGTATCACTTACACATGTTAATTAATAGGTCATCCTAGCATATAAGGCTAAGGGTGCATACCAACTTAGCACACTCCATGAGTTCCAGTGCCAGAGGCTGCTGAGGTTCTATGGAAAGATAGATCCTCATGAAGTAGAAGATTGGATAGAGTCATTGGCCCATGTTTTCAGCCTAATATGGACACTAATGGATTAGGTAGTAGCATGGGTAGCTGGACTTTTCCACAGATAATATGGGCACTGGTGGAGTCTTATTACCCAGATGCACGATGAGTCGACACTCTCATGGCCCAACTTCCATTAGTTGTTCCCTAAGGAATATTACCCCTCCCGTTTGTAATTAGTTATGATTTAGGAGATTTTATAGATACATGAGGTAGGTATAACAGTGTATGAGTACACTTCAAGGTTCATGGACCTTACCTAGTACTTCATTGACATGATCGATGATGGATACTTCTGATCATGAGAGTTTGAGCAGGGACTCTATCGAGAGATTTGTACCAGCATGGTACCCTTGTGAATTCCCACCTATGTCTTAATGTTAGAGTAGGATCTAGTGATAGATATATTCATTTTAAAGGGACTCTATCCAGCTGGTAGTGGGCATCACAGAGCTGACTCATCTTCAGCAGCTAGTAGGCACCAATTGGCTGGATATCAGTGTAGGAGATACTTTCAAGATCACACTCAAGCGTGTGGTCATGAGGCATAGGGATATCATAGATAACCATTTAATATAAAATAGGGGTATATATATCCTTATGATGGGTGAGTCCACATAGTTCATTGCTTCCTACCTAGACGTGCTAAGAAGTGTAGGAATATAGCAGACAAACCACCACAGTAAAGTCAACATCGTGATCAGGGATCTCCCAGGAAAGGGTAGGGAGGCTCCCAGGTTAGTGAATATAGAAGAGGAGGAGTACGATATATGGGTGGTGGATGATTATATGATATCATTTCACCACTACCAATAGGCATCCCCCATCATGGTTAGGGATATAACGGTCAGGGTTGCGGACAACTGCGGGCTTTTGAGGTTTATGACCCCACAAGGCACGAGATGATTAAAGGTATGATCTATGTTTATTATACTCTATCATCAGTATTATTATACATGTGTTCTAGTTATTAATTAATCTATATACTCCTAGTATAATATCTAGAGCTCCCAATTGAGGTGCTAGCCCAGCATCTTCATCTTGAGGTTCCCATAGGGAACGCTTCTTTTGTATATTTTATCTACCGACAATGTGAGAGATCGATTTGTGGGGAGAGGTTCATGTGATACCTTTTTGTATTCATGATGGAACCCTATAACATCATCTTGGGTATGGTTTGGTTATCCATGGTTCAATCCTAGATTGACTACCACCTTAGATGAGTCAGATGTCATCACACTGATGGGAAGAGATTCACCTTTATGGGTGAGAGAGATCTCATGGGGAAGAGTGGGTTCTGTGATTATAAGGCTACATCCCATAACCCATTAGTTGGTGAGAATATCCCTTAGTGGAGTAGGATCATCAGAAATCTGTATTCCTTCAATTGTTTAGGATTATATGGACGTCTTCCCTAAGGATGTTTTGGGACTACCTCTATAGTGGGAGATGGAGTTTTGTATTGACTTGCATCCTATTACTACTCCAGTATCTTCTACAACATATCAGATGTCCCCTACGAAGATCTGAGAGCTAAAATTGTAGCTGTAAGACCTTCAATAGAAGGGTTTCATTAGGCCCAATGTATCCCCTTGGGTAGCGCTACTGTTTTTTCATGAAAAATGTGTATATGAGATTATGGATTTGTGTGGATTATCATTGCCTAAAGTAGGCCACGATAAATAAAAAGTACCCATTTCTAATAATTGATGACATATTTGACTAGTTTTGAGGCATGATATGGTTCTAAAATATCGATCTCAGGTCCATATACCACCAGTTGATGGATTTCAAGGCTGATATTCTGAATCTGGCATTCCAATATCACTACGGACACTATAAGTTTCTTTTGATTTCCTTTGGTGTGATGAATTCCCCTACTATGTTTATGGATTTGATAAACTAGGTCTTCTAAACATACTAGGACCATTTTTTATTTGTCTTCATCGATGAAATACTCATCTACTCTGTATTAGAGGATGAACATACTGATCCCTTGAGGCTGGTTTCAGATTTTCCTTAAGAGCACCATCTTTATGGAAACCTCTTGAAGTTCCAATTATGAATTCATAAGGTTTAATTTCTAGGGAATTTCATCTCTGAGAATGGTTTAGACATGGACCCATGTAAGATCAATGTTCTGCTTTCTTGGGATTCACCCAAGAGCATGTCATTGGTGTGGAGTTTTCTTGGCTTGGTAGGTTACTTCAGGAGGTTTGTGTAAAACTTCTCTAGGATTTCACCCCCTAGATAATGGATGTGGGATTGGGGTAGTTATGGATCGAGCCCCAGTTAGTTTTGGGTCTTGATGGGGAAGTCTTTTACCTAGATTGAACAGTTCCATAGGGCCTTTGAGGAGTTGATTTTGAGGTTGATGAGTTCTCATATTTTGAGACTACTAGAAGAGTGAGTGGAGTACATAGTGTATTGTGATTCCTTGGGATACTGGCTCAGTTGAGTGTTGATACATCTAAAGGTAGTTATCACATATGGTTAGAGGTAGTTGAGACCCCATGAGAAAAACTATGCAACTCATGACCTATATCTAGAAATAGTAGTCTTCAAACTAAGGATGTATAGAAACTACATTCTAGGAAATCAATTTGTGGTTTACTCAAACCATCAGATTCTTATATAGGTCTTCTTGTATAGAGACTTGAACCTGAGGTAGTAGTGCTAGTTGGAGTTCCTGAAGGACTATGAATTAGAGACAGTCTATAATCTAGGGAAGGGAAACGTATTTGAAGATACCCTTATCAATAAGTTCAAATCTCGCTCGGTGCAGGAGGCTTCTGAGCAGTTAGCTTCCTTGCAGCTAACCCTAGTAGAGTAGTAGGGTATATCTTTTCTACAACCAATGGTCTTGAATCCTATTCTTCTCAAAAAATTGATAAATTCTCAGTTGGGAGACATCGACCCTAAGGTATTACATGACAATATATCCATGGGGGACTCAGCAGATGGATATTATGAAGGATGCAATCACATAATGCTTTCATAGGGATGGATGATGGTCCCAATCATGATGAGGGAGGAGGTGATGCAAGAGTTACAAACTTCTCCCCTAGATGTACATCCTGGTTTGGGGAGATGTAAAGAGACTTTCAGTGGTAGTTTTTTTGGTCTAGAATGAGCATAGCTGAGTTCATATCTCGGTGCATCACCTGTCAGAATGTGAAGGTTGAGCATTAGGTTCAGGAAGGTTTTTTGTTGCCCCTTGAGATCCCAGAGTGAAAGTGGGATGGAATATCCATGGAATTTGTGGCAGGACTTCCATGAACAGTGAAGGTCCATGATTATATCTAGGTGATATTTTACCGACTTATGAAGTCAACACACTTTCTTTCTATCAGGGAGCATAGTTTGGTGGAGAGTTTGGGGAATTTTTACATACAGAAGATCATTCACCTTCATGGGTTTCCCTAAAATATTATCTCTAATCGTGATGCATGGTTTACGTCATGATTGTGGATATGACTCTAATAGGAATTTAGGACCCATATGAGGATGAGTAAATCCTTTCACCCACAGAAATATGGACAAACTGAGTGCACTATCCACGTTTTGGAGGATATACTGAGGGAATGTGTATTAGACTTCAGTTAGAGCTGGGAGTATCACTTACCCTTGTTATAGTTTAAGTAAAACAATATCTATCACTCTAATATCAGCATGGAACCTTTTTAGGTCCTATATGGGAGTCCCTGCAGGTCACCCTTATGCTAGACAGAGATTAGAGAGACATATCTTGAGGATCTCGAGTTGGTGTAGGTGACAACTGATAAGGTTCATGTCATATGTGAGTGGATGAGGATGGCTCAGAGTAAACATAAATCTTATTAATATCATCATCATTAGCCCTTAGAGTTTGAGTAGGGAGATCATTTTTTCCTAATATTATCCCCACAATGAGGATTACAGAGGTTCGACCAAGGAGTAAATCTATCCCGGAGGTTCATGAGGTTGTTTTAGATCATAAATAGGGTTTTTGAGATTTCTTACCACCTTATACTACCCCCATATCCAGAGTGGGTTCATGATGTCTTCCAATTGTCATAGTATAGGAGATATGTTCATGACTCCACACACGTCATCGACTGGGGTGAACTGAACATCAAGGGTGGATCCACCTTTGTGGATCACCCAGTGGAGATCAAGGATCAACCAAAGAAGACTCTATGTGGATGGACCATCCCCTTGTTTTATATGTTGTGGTATTATGGGTATGTATAGGAGAGATCCTGCGGGTGGGAGATCTAGATTTGGGCTTAGTATCCCGATATTTTTTTTTAGTTTGGATTTTCGAGGATGAAAATCTTAAATAAGGTAATGATATGGAGACTCATTTTTTTTCCTTATAATACTTTTAAATATTTTGATATATATTTTTAGAGTCGTGCACTAAGACGGTGATAAATTCTGAGGCCCAGTGATCCTGGAATTAATTTTATAAAAATATTAAATATATTTTATATTGTGCACATATGGTTTCTTAAAGAAAATGGTATAACTATTAAATGGAAGCTGGAATTATAAATCTAATACTATAGTTGAGTCTATAACATGTTTTTAAACCTAGGTGTGACCTCAAATAGGTTAGAACGGGTCATTTGGATATCTTACCCATTGGCGGTACATTCAGCTGGTTAAGTAATTAAATTAATTTAATTAATTGATTAATTTAACCTAAATAATATGTCTATAAGAATTCTTCCATGGATATTTTACCAATTTTATCTTCATAATCCTAGGACTTACGAGAGCTTCTCCTTCCTCCTTGTGTTGGATGATCATATCGGATGATAATGAAACTCTGGATCAGAGAAGATCGGGACACAAGGAATACAAAAACTTCCTTATATTTTTAGTGATATTGTTATTTTATGATGGATGATATAATATCTGGGTAGAAATAATTTTATCTATGCCAATTACGGTTTTTTCATGCACTCGAGTGCCAATTAAATTGATTATTTCTTTGGTTTTCAAACCCTGGATATCCTAATTTTTTATAGTTTGAAAATAACTATACGAAAAAAATTAAAAACATTCTTATTGTGTTTTCCTCCCTCAAATGCTCTCTTTTATTCATCAGTTAGACCTCGTGGTCCTAGTTCGACGTTGTCGGGTGGTACTGAACCCAATCAGACCCCCAGAATCGCAAATAAATAATGTAAAATGGACAAATCGATGAATCAAATATATATTTTAGTTGGTTGTAGGTTGTCTAAGATCATTTTAATAAACAGTGGTAGAATCATCAATGACAGAAGGACCCAATGTGTGGAGAACATATGGTGAAAAATCCACAGGTTAACGGAATCAAATTTTCAGCCATTTTATGGTTAAAAATGACAAGAGGAAACTAGATCCACATTTTCTTAGAAGAAAAAATTTTGGAATCAAAATGGAACAGCTAGATTAAATCATGGGTAGTGGATCTAGATTTTTGTAAAAATCCCAACTACACACTGTTTAGTTCGAATAACACACAACGTGTCAGGCTCTGGCTGTAGCAGCTAGGGTTTTGGGATTTTCTAATGATGGATTTTAATGTATACTCCCAACATTCCATGTACCCCCTTCCCTATGTGGATGATCTATATAATGGAGCACATGAACAGGCACGCACCATGTTCCGCAGTACATAGGCATGTCCAGAGATAAGGGTGGCACCCCATGTGAAGAGAAATAATGTGTACTAAAATACATGGACAAGGGATGAACATATAGGCACATCTAAGCACATGTGTGGTACTTTAAGTGTAATGTACATGTTGTGTATATCTTCTACACACCATGTATCTTTGCATGGTGGGTGAGTAGTGTACCTATAGGGACACAACTATGTGATGGAGCGAGACCACACACCCTATGGTTCCCCTCACACATTGTATACCACTTGGATCATTTTGAGAAAACTTCAAGCTTCCATATCTCCTTTATTTCAACTCATATTTTGTCTTGTGAGTAGCTTATCCTAAAATTTCTTCCACATAGAACATGATGGTTTCCTCGCTTTTGGATTTTGAGATATGATTTGGAATGTTACAGGCATGAAACTTAGTGATGTGAAGCTCGACGATGGCAGTGATCACACAGAATCACCCAAGTCATCCTGAGTGGAACCATCCAGTTAGGCTGGGCATGGTTCCTCGATGAATTTTAGAGTAAAACCCTCCTACTGGAATAGAAAATAGGTCCACTACAGACTTTCAAGTGGAACCCTCCAGTTGTTCTATGCAAGGGTCCTCAACTCCTAGAGTGGAACCCTCTAGCTAGGTAGGGCATGGGTCCTATAACACTAGAGTGGAACCCTCCTATTGGAATAGGGAATGGATTGTAGACAAACTCCTAGAGTGGAACCCTCAAGATGGGCTAGGCATAGGTCCTCAATAGACTCCTAGAGTGGAAGCCTCCATTATATCTGGTCATGGGTACTCTACCACTATAGTGGAACCCTCCTATTGGAACAGGGCATGGATCCTCTATAGAATCCTAGAGTGAAACCCTCAATTTTTTATGGGAATGGGTTATCTATAGACTCCTAGAGTGGATCCCTCCTATTGGAATAGGGCATAGGTCCTCTACAGACTCCTAGAGTGGAACCCTTCAGCCGGGTTGAGCATGGGTCCTCTATATACTTCTAGAGTGGAACCCTCCAGTTGGTCTTGGAATGGGTCCTCTAACAATAAATGGAACCTTGCTGTCATACCATTGAATGGGTCCTCTACCTAGAGATTGTGGCCCCTTGACTATGTGGCATAGTGAAAAGGCATGGTTTGACTTGGATGGTTACTTCTAGGAAGAAGTATGAAATGTTGGGCATTGTTGATGGAATTTTGGAAATGTTGGAAAATTTTCTTCTTGGGATGAGCTGTGAGATAGAGATCCCCATTATCTATTGTTTTGGTTTCCTTTTATTTGGTATATATATACATTTGTATCCATACATTTTTATTTAGATACTCTTCTACCATGGGTTGTGAAGATTTACAGGGTATGCCACATGATTTTCATGTTTATCTTCTCATGGATGGATGAGTTTAATCTTCTGCTATGGGTGGAAAAGACTATATATGTAGTTCATCTACAAACTGTGTTGATCCACCTATGCTTGGATGAGGTTACTATTTCTCTTTATTTGGGTTGATCTTCATCCTTTTTACTATATACTATCTTTTTATTCCTATTGTATCTCTTACTTCTCCCCCTTCATCTTTTGGGGTGTCCTAGTGGGTATGTATATACTCACTCATGCATGGGATTTTCACACATGTGTCATGTCTTATGAAGATGAAGAATAGGTTTATGGTGAATATAGATGATCTTAGGGATACCTGGTCTTTGGACTGCGTATAGTGGTTTCATATTGGAGATCAAGATCTGGACTCTCTCAACATTTTACTATCCATTTTTTTCAGGGTGGGACATATTTTCAGATGGGCGTGTATTTTTTCCATTTACTTTTCAATTTGCACAACTGTACTCTTGTACTATCTATATGTTTTACATGAATGGATTTTCCCTTAGTATTTTTATATCTTACTATTATTCCACTACACTTAAACATCAAAATGTTTTTGTGTGTGTGTACAGGTACTTAGTAAAAGGCCTCCCCATGTTATTTATACCTTTGGTGTTGGTCTTCATCCACTGGCCGATGAAGGCGGTACTGGGGTAGTTATGTATTTATCCTCAGTTAGGGTCGGTTCATGATAATTAAGTATCTCATTGGGATGAGAATCAAGCAACATATATTTCTATGACTAAATCAAAAATAATCACTCAAAAACTCTAATATCATGTGATCCATGATTAGTGTGAGATACAAATGGAGATCAAAGGACTGTTCATATTGTGAGAAAATTATTGTTTTTAGGTTGGTTCCAATGAGAATTTCATGGATTTTTATCTTATAGAGAAGACACCATCCCGCAAACCAAGCAGTTTTAGGGCATTAGAAAAAAGTACATTGCCATAGCCCAAACATGATGGTAAGGAAGTGAAGAAAGTTGTAAATCATGAATTTTTGGATACTTGAATCCAAGAGTATAAGATAGGAAAAACACACAAGGGGTGACCATGGACCAAATTTAAAAATCATCTTGCACATATAATGTCGTTAGGGTGTACAGAGATAAAAAATTCTTCTCCAAAGGATGAACTTTCCTCTGGTTGATGGGCCACATTTAGGGTACACATTTTATAGAGGGTCATCTGGGAATATTATGCATAGTATAAAAAAAGGTGTTCTTTGGAGTCATATGCTTTTATCACTTATCGAAAAAGGAATCTTATAGGGATATAAGTTTCCCAATACATGAAGGTTGATTTGTAAAACAAAAAAAAATCTGGGATATGCTAATGGTATTTAGATTAATGATGGTCATAACCAATTGGAGGGTGTCATTCATATATTTATCTCATATAAAAGATAAAGGGGGTTGGTTTTTTTGTTTTCATATAGGCTTGGAATGAAGGGTCCAAGTGTCACTACATAACTTATTAGTATGATAATCAATCCATGTATAGTTATAATACATAGGTGTTATATGATATCATTACCCTGAGTGATGGTCTTGTCAAGCAAGGAACACAATGATGTGTAGTTTTATGTCATTTGGTGAGGATCTGAACCACGTAGTTTAACATATTATGGTGAGGATATTTCCCTTCATTTTAACATCATGTGGTAAGGATTTTTGTTGTTCCTTTTAAGGTTCTATATCTAGGACCATTTTAACCATGATGTGAATTGATGTATCTCAATCATGTGGGGATAGATCCTTTTAAATTATATCTAGACCTAGTATTTGAGATATGGGTTTCAATACATATCTCATTAAAATGAGAATCAAGAAACATGTAGTTCTTATATAGAAATTTCACTACACATGTCTAGCCTATACATAATAAGGGGATATTTTATATTGTAGTTGGACCCAGGATTTGAGAACTGGGTGTCACTATGCATCCTATGGTAATAGGAATCTTTACACATGTAGTTTTAGAGAAAGTTACCTACACAGGTATGGTCTGTATATAGGGAGGAGCATTTTTTTGTTTTGTTACTGGAACCAGGTTGATCCAGAATCACTACATATCATGTGATAACATGAATCAAGACACATGTAGTTCTAGAATAGATTACCCACACTGATCGAGTTCTTTTTTGAGGAGGGGGTATACTGGGATGTAGTACTTGAGCATCGTTGTGTATCTTATTGAGATGAGAATCAATCAACATGTAGTTCTGAGATATAGGTGTCGTAAGGGTTCAACATTGATAATGGTGGTTCTCTCAGATGAGGGCCACAACAATGGAAAATTTAACATCATGTAAATGTATTTCAACCATGAAATTTAACTTCATATGGAAAAGACATAGGTTTACCATATTTAAGATGAGTTATTAAGTCATTCATTCAATAAAAGCCTTTATAAAGAATTAAACATAGTTTAAGGTCGTGGTTTTTATACCTCAAAGTGACATGAACATGCTAGGAAGCCCTTAATAATATTCCTAATCCCACATGATCTATACTTAGTGTGAGAAATAAGGAATTATGAGGTCTTACCATATTGCATTGGGATGATTCAAATAAATCTGGTGTAGAAACTTATTAACACCAGTGGGTATGGAGTGGCATTGTTAGCTAGTAAGAAGGAACCTGAAATGAATGAATAACATGGATACAAACACTAGAAAAGAAAATCATTCCCGGGTTTATAATTTTTGGTTGGGCCTGATACATAAAGTCAATGTGTTTCAAGATATCCTATGGAAATAGAAATCAATCCGTACATAGTTATGGGTAAGGGTTCTATGCACTGGTCTAACTCATATACAAGAAAGGATGAAGAATTAATGATATTATGGATAGGATAGGATATCGAATTTGGGTGTCACTGCGTATCTCATTAGGATGAGAATAAATCCACATGTAGTTCTAGGATATATGTGTTATGAGATACATGCACCTAAAATGGTGGTTTTTTCTATTGAGAACTACAAAAACATGTATTTTTATGTCATACGATAGGGATGCGAACCATGCAGCTTAATGTCATATAGTAAGGATGTTTCCCTATAGTTTAACATCACTCGATAAGGATGTTTTGTGTATTTTAGTTTTAGTTAATATGACTAGGATTATGTGTTGTTAATCCCATGAAATGTTTCTTGATAAATTTTTCATTGGTAGGGGAATAGTACACTCGACGCCTATGGTGATCAATGAATATGATCCATTGGAATAGACCTTATATGTGTGTGTGTGTCTATGTGTTTGTATATATTTCATTTCTATTTTTGTTCAAGATTAGGTGGTTTCTTCCTATATATCATCAGACTCTTAAGGACCAAAAATAGTTCCCCTTGATGGAATGAAAAATATGAAATTTATTGTTGAAATATTGAGCTATTTGATTTTGGTGAACCTATAAATGATGAAAGGTATATAGTCTCTTATCATCAAGTTTTTTTAATTCATCCAAGTTATTCTAAGAATGCTCGTCTATGGAAAATAGGTCACAAATGTCAATTCCCAATTAAGCAAACTAGAATTCAATGGGAAAATCTTCTTTTATCCCATATACTAGGGAATACAGGGTCGCTAATGTAGTAGTATGAGTTGTGTTACAGTAGTCCCATAGGGCATGAAAATTTTTATTGGGCTAGGATTTCTTGTCTTTTTCCACCATTTTTAGTAGTATGTTCAATAGAGTTTTGTTGAAATCCTCTATCTATCCATTTGTTGTTTTATGATAATGAGATGAATGGTTGGACTCAATGTTATATTCCTTTTACATTTTTTTCAATTCAAAAGAAACAAAGTTGATGTTTTTTCATTAATATTGTATGAGGGAAACCAAGATTGATGATGATGTTAGAATTTACAAAATTGATAATGATTTTTGTCCCAAACTCTTTGATTGGTATTACTTTATCCCATTTGGAGAAGAAGTCAATACCAGTGAGGATGTATTTAAACTGCTTGGCTAAAGTGGGAGGGTATGGTCCCACAATATAAATTCCCTATATGGTGAATGAATAGGAATATTTAGAAGTTTGAAATAACTCTCAGGTTTTATAGATGAAATTATCATACACTTAATAGGGATGGAACCGTTTGGTGAATTGTGTGAAATTATGTGTCATCAAAGGCCAGAAATATCTAAGCCTTCTGATTTGGTAAGAAATATTAGTTGATAACTGGTGGGCACCACAAGCACTAGGGTGGAATTCTTGTGTTCTAGAAATAAAATTTCTCCATCAATACATATAAGGATAATTCCATAAAATCCTTATTTATAAACGTCCTCCATATTGGTTACATTTATTGTCTTGTGATTTTTGTTTTAATACACATAGTTAGGGCTCTATAATGTATCTTTATCCTGAGATATGAGATTTTTTCTGATGTTAGTATTTGGCATGTGATAGAGGATTCCTATGTATCCTTGTGAGAGGAATTACAACCTACGTAGTTCGGTGCCATTTAACAGGACACATCATACCTTTTAGGTTCTTGTGACAAGGACCAGATCATGTAGTTTAACGTCATGTGGTAATCACGTCTAGGAAAAAGGGGCCTAGAAAAGGATGGTGTGGGACTTACCCCAAAATTTCCCAAGGGGCCACGAAGGAATATAACCTCCCATATTGGATATAACCTTACAGGAAATATGTACCAATAAGGATGATGATGGAAGGACCCAAAATTAATGTGTCCCTCTAGGTTAGATATTACTCTATTGGGAATATCGTCTAATGAGGATGATGAAGGAGGGACCCATAAGGAATGTGGCCCTTCGGGTTGAATATGACCATACTGGGAATATGGCCCATAGAATATTAGGGTGGATTTGGGGTGTTGTGTTTGAAACTTGGGGGGTCTTATTACATTTCTCATTTAGAAAGGAATCAAATCCCATGTAATTTGAAAGGTTGGGTCTTGCGCCTATGGACGAGGCCCAAAATGATACTTCATCAGGAATATAGCCCTTTGAAGATTTGTATCATGGGGAATGTGGCCCTTTCAAAGGATGGTAATATGGTTTTTGGGATTACACCAAGTGGGAGGCCCAAATGTTGATATTTTATCATGTTGATTATATGATTGCTACTAACCTCTAAGCCCACATGAGTTATGATCGGTGTGATAAACAAAATAAAATGTAAGATCTTGCAATCCACACAATCTCCTTTTTCAACTGGTGGATGAGGGTGAGGGCATGGAAGGTAGTGGAATTTCCTATAAGAAAAACTATGGGATTACTCTAGGTGAGATTACCTTTTAAATATCCCCATCTCCTCCCCTTTTGAAAAGTGTAAGAGAGGGAGTGGCAGGGCTATGGGAAACAGATGTCGCATCTCAGACTAAGAAGTCATTTGCCAATATCCCTAAGGCTAGGATCCCCATTACTATGGTAATTAAAGATTTTGAACATTATGAGGATACCACCTAACATGGAGGTTAAATGTGGGACTTATATTACCATGGTAATTCAATACTAGATGGGTGGCATGTTGGTGTGTCCTATCCCTAGGCTGGATAAATCAGGCAGTCGTAGTGGAGGTCTTAATGAAATCATTCCTAGGTTTTTGTAGGTGGGAATTGAAGACATTTGTAAAGTTAATGAGTGGGATAATATGGGGTTAATCCCTATGTTTAAATAGGGCACCAACACCTAGTGGTAAAAATACCCTAAGGATACCCCATATTGTATAAAGGTATCCCTTTATGGGTGTCCAAGTAGGCCCTCTTATAAAGGATCCCTTTTGTTGGTCTCCCTCATAGTATCAAGTAGGTGAATTTCCAACAATAGTCTTCTCTATTATTCTTCATTGTTTGTATGCTCATTTTCCACTCTATTTCTCTTTTTTGTAAGAATAAGTTTTTATATTAATGATAAATAATCATCTTCCAAGAATGGTCAGTTGGCCACAGAGTATACCTGAAACCATGTAGTTGAGTAAGAAAATCATCATACTCAAAAGATTTTATGGATTTTAGGGTGGTAACGCAATCGCATCACACTAAAAATGATAAGTGATTTTAGGTCTGGGAAAAATGACTCATCACACCATAAATAAATAAAATTGTTTTCAAGCGCATTATTTTATCGTCTTCCCCTACAAACAAAAAAGGTCATTTTATGGGGGAAATATTTCACCGCCTACCCCTGAAAATGAAAAAGGTAATTTTTTAATGGACATGGATTCACTATATTCTCCCGTAAAATAGATATGAATTTTTGGGGGGCATATCCTTACCACCTCACCCCACAAAGCAATTTCTTTCCATTTTTGGGAGTGCCATGTGGAGCGATGGTCCCACATAGAATACAAATTTTACCAGGCCCAATAGGGTTCTATAATTATGTGGTAGATGATCCCTATAATTTCTCATTGGTTTATATATTTTTCATGTGATATATGATGTACAGGTTATGGTGAGTGTGTTCACATGACCCAAAATGAAACCAAATTGTATTTCTTATTTACTTGAGAGTGTGGTAAGGATATTTAGAGATACTAGTGATCCTTTTATGATATATTTTAACTCTATGTTCACTGATGACTATGCACATAATGGAGAGTGTTGTAAACTTTAATATTAAAACCCAATATAAGTATTACATAGATATGTTATAACATAAAAGACCTTAATATTTTCCATTGATATTACTTTGATGATAGAGAGACTATGTATATAATATTTTGGTATACAGTTTCTATTAGAATGGTACTTTAGTTTAATTGATGTCATTTTAGATTTATTTGATATGGGAAGAGGGTGAGGGTTGTTAACCTTTAAAATAAATGGTCTTAGGTAGGTTATACCTTGGATTTGAGAATGTGATAAGAGTTTTTTTATTTATAAACAAAACTAATATGAATTATGAAAAATAAAATTGGTCTTTATTCTAATCCATATCATGGATATGGTAAAAAGGTTTTAATTTATAACAATTCATGCTCAAAAATGATATATGATGTGTTTTTTATATTTTATATGATATGTTTTCATGTGATATGTAATTCATGTTAGATTTAGAAATTAGAGTTGGATGACATGACACTCCATTAGAATTGGAATTTAAGTGGAATGATATGCTCACTCATTATTTCATATTTACCTATGAATTTGTTTTTGATAATTTATGTTATGAAAATTCACCCTTAATATTATTTTTTGTATGGGGTGTTATTCCCTTTTACCCTTCACATTATTTATGGTATGGGGAAATATTCCCATTCATCATTGATGTTATTTTTAATATGGGATTGTTATACCAATTCACACTTAACATTATTCTTCATATGGGACACTATGCACATTCACTTTTGACTTTATTTATGGTGTTTAATGTTATTCCCATTCCCCCTTAAAATTATATATGGTATGGGATGTTATGAACATTCATTATTGATGTTATTTTTGGTATGAGACATAATTATCATTCACCCCTGACATTATTTGAGGTATGTGAATCTATTACCATTATCCTATAACATTATCTATGGTATATGATTCTATATGTAAAGATCATAGCCCTTAAAGGTTAGTATTTCCCTTAAATTCTAGTGTCTTAATTACTTTTTTTCATAATTATAGGTTTATAATGAATTATAGTATTTAATTAGAGGTTAAAAGAAGAGCGTATAAGGGACTCAAGTGTTGGGAAATCATTGGGTACCCTATTGAGTGGCTCTAGGTACCCAATGGAAACCTAGTGGATATAGAGCCACTATGAGCACCACTGGGAACCCATAAGTCCTGGACTAGGTACCTGATAGAACTTTAGGATATTTTTTTAAACATGGGATGGTATAATATTTTAACCTACAAAACCAATCCATCAAAAGTATAACCCTCATGATTTTACTCCCATTTTTAGTTTGTGAGTCCCCCTTGAAGCTCTTAACCTCTACCCTCTCATCCTAGGTGAAACCTCCATCAAGGTTTATTTGGGAATCCTCTTATTGGTCTTAAAATATTTTTATAATAAATTTAATTGTTTTTTCATCCTCTAATATTATTATTTCTCATTTTTCTTCATAGTAGAAACCTTGAATTAATTATTTCCTAATTTGGGTCTTTTGAGATTTGTTATTTCCTTTGGTATTTCTTCTATCTAACTACTATAGGGGTTTTCCCTAAGTGAATCATTGGTAACACCCATTATTTTCTTACCATATTGATTCTGCTTCAATAGAAGTTATTAATTCCAAAAATTATCTTTCGATTGGTTTTAAATAATAATTTATTTTATAAAAAAATTAGAAAGTTTGTAAGTTTCGTTTCTTACTATGGTTTATGTTTATTATGTTGTCATGTCTAGACTACAAATATATTGACTTGAATTTCATTTATTTCTTCCCTAACGTGTTATATTAATTTTTCATTTTGATAAAAAAAATATAATTGAGGTATTTTATATGTTTTTTTATTATCATCGATGATTTGGATTAAGTTTCTTGTTGTAACATGTGTCATGTCCTTGTTTATTTTCTTACCTAGCATGACTAAATTGTTGTACATGTTGTTCCCATTACAAAACTTGATTGGTAGTATATGAAGAATCATTTTAAGGGGTATTATATGATTATATATAAAGTGGTATGGGATGGGATCACAATTCCCTGACACTTGTATACCCCTTTCCCTATTTCTAAATGGACCGGGAGAAATATTTCTATGACTTGAGTATACATGATCACCTTTCCATGAATAGGATATGTATTATACCCTAACTCTTGTATATTTTTTATTGAATTAGGTATGTTAGGTGTGGATCTTCCTTATGTATTGGGGATTTTCTAAAATCATGGATATCTATGTTAAATGGATTTGTTAGAGCATGTTGTTTGTTGTGTTTTCTATTTCTATAGCCTTGTATTATTTTTGCATACACTTTAGCTTATGAAAAGTGATTATGGGGTGGGGTGGAGACTACCTACTAGGTATTTTTTTACTCATTCCAAGTTTTTTTCCTTATGGGATGTATGTACATGGTTTTTAAATGATTAAAGTATGGTAAAATCACAGGAACATGGGAGTTATTTTAACTTAAATTTGGAGCATGGGTCAATTATTTTGATTCAATTTTTATGTTTTTAAGGGATAGGTTGGGATATAACATTGGGGATATCATTGGAATTATTTATGGTGTTTTTTACCCTTGTGACCTCCATTTTTGGTCTTCAGGGAGCGTTTGGTATGTACATCATTTGTATAGACTATTTTTGTAAAGTTTCACTTTTTAAAATTTATGGATGTTTTCAACCATGGTGGTGTATCATTCCATGTAATTTTATCACCTGAATTTTATTTCACTCTTTTATTATCCATATTCTTCTATATATTTCATTCCAAAATGGGCACAAACCTTATTTAATTTATTACTCAATTTCATGGGGAAAAACTGTCTCACACACATAGATACTTCATCTCTTAGTGTTTACACTTGCCTCTGGTGATCAGGAGGTGCACCTGAGGTATTGTGGAAACCTAGACTGATGTCATTCAGGTAATTATTTCATGGTCATTACACTATGCCTATTTACCATTGATGTTATCTGTGGTATGGGAAATTATTCCCACCCACCCTTAAAATTATGTGTGGTATGGGAATATATACCCATTCACCCTTAACATTATTTATGGTATTGGATGTTATGACCATTTACTCCTGAAATTATTTGTGGTGTGTGAGATTATCCCCATTCACCATTAATATTGTTTATAGTAAGGTTCACAATACTCATTCATCCTTGACATTGTTTTTGGAAAGAGTATGTTATTCCAATTTTCTCTTAATATTGATTTAGGAAATAAATTTTATTACCAATCCAAAATTGTTATTATAAATCGGTTAGATCCCATGCTAACCAAGATTATGTGAACACATATTAATGTTAAATTGGAATAAATTCCAATATAACACTTAAACTTATGGGATATTCATTAATTTATATTTATGCTAAAATTTATTTTTTTGGATTGCTTATGGAAATATACATATACGTTATATCGACCATTGGTATTATATTTAATATATTCATATCAATTTTGGTATGGTCTGGAGTAGGTATGCTCACTCACTAGGTGGCTTGTTCCGCACCTGATTATATGACGGGGATTGTTTTTATTATTTTTCCTTATTTATTATTAGCATATCACATTGTATATGCACTTATATATGATGTATTGTTTTAGGAACACTATCTGAAGTGGCTTATTAAACTATGTTATCACCCTAAACATTCACCTTTTTGGGTGTGAAAACCTCATAATCAAGGATTCAAGTGAGAGAAAGGGTATTATGGTTGATGGATATACAAGTTAGATAGATGGAGTGGGAGATGGGACTAGGTAGACACTCAGACTCAGTTTGTGTAATTGTATCCATTATTTTATTCTTTCAGGAATATTATATATGATCATCCATGATTCAACCCTATTTTTATATGTTCAATTCATGTGACATTATAGTAGTTTCTTATTTTTTTTAGCATGTGGTGTGTACTTGGATGGGTGGATCTTAGTTATGATGTCCTTATTTTTTGTTGTTTATTTGAATTATTATTCATTGTTACTTCTAATATTATTTATGGTTATCTAATTTATAGGTTATAGTCTCTTTATGTTATCGATAAACCCACATAGCTAGTCAGAAGCCTCTGGCATATGAGGAGGTGTTCCTGAGGTCATGTAGCAGCTCTAGTTCAATTACTATTTCGGTGAACCAGGTCATGGATATTACAAAGATGATGTCATAGTATAAAATTTTAAATATAGTTTTTTTTAATTTATTATGAATAGAGAAAAATATAAATATAATTAGACTATAAAAACTCATTAATAATCTAATAAATGAGGAAATAATTTAAAATATTAAGGTGGTGCATGATCCTAAAGAGAGAAGATTTATTTATCTATGTGAAGTGATTCTAATAAATGCCCAATAAAGTGAGAACTCTAAGTATTCTATAAATTAATTTAACTATAATTAATGAAAGGAGTAAAATAATATATAGTTGGATGATGAGGAAATAGAGGGTGCTCTATTGAAGCAAAAAAAGAGAAACTAAATAATGATAAAACAAGAGAAGAAAGAAAATTAAATGAGAATTCCGTGAGGATTAGAACTATAGTTGTAAGAGTAGATTCAGTAGTAGTAATAAAGAAGAGAAAATTAATAAAATATATTATTATTGAAACCATTAAATAAAATTGGAATTGAGAATAAAATAAAAGGTGATTCTTAACATAAAAAATGAAAATCGAATAAATATAATTCTAAAACTTCTAAAGAAGGAATATGAGAAAAATAATTGGGATTAATCAGAATAATAAAAAGATAAATATAGGGATGAGGAGAAAAGGTCCCATAAATCCAATAGATTGAGGGTTATTCTCCCACTATTAACCATCAAGGGTCCCTTGAACAAATAAGACGAACTTCCAAGGAAGAGGCTCTTATATTCACCTTCACCTCATAGAAAGTGAAAAGGTAAATTTATATAAATAAATTTACAAGCATAATTTTATTTATATTTTTATTTTTTTTACACCTATGAAGAAAAATTTAAGTCTCTATCATTGACTGGTAGCTTATAACATCCAAAGTTCTATCATGAAACATTCATCTTATAAAGATTCTTCTTTATAATTTGAATCAAATCCATTTGAATCACCTCAAGTGAACAATAAGAAGTCATATATAGTAATCATTACTTCAAATAAATCATAGAATAAATTTTTTGTAGAATATTCTTCTAATTAGTTAATTATCTAAAAATAAATATGATAAATTTGAAGCAAATAAGTAGATTTAAGTAATTTAAATTGAAAACTAGGGTACAAAAATGATGAAGTTCATATAGAAGAATTAAATTAGAAACATAAATCCATTAGGAATTTATTTTCTAGAATTTATGAAATAGTAATAGAAATTTTTTATAAATTACCTATATAAAATCCAGATCAAATTGATCTAGAAGAGTTTTTAAATGTATATGTATTTTTGAGACTCAAACAAATTTTAAAGGGTTTGGCTCTGTAATCTAAGAGTATGAAAAAAAAATTTGGAGTTGCCTTAGTGATTATAAAAATAAGAACCCACATAAGTATTATACATTAGAAAAACAATTCCTTTAATTTATCCAAGTCTACTATATCTCAAATGGGAATGATTGATCGAAAAATAAAAAATAATGCAGGTTTATTTCACTTTAAGTAATATTTCCATTAAGACTTATGGGTTATCAAAAAAATGGATGAATTTATAAAAACATAAGAAATTATAATCACTCTATTAGAGAATAATAATGAATAGTTTTGATAAATTAAAGGATTCATTGAAGAATAAATGTGATATTATTGAAAATAAAATTGAATTCCTGGAACAAAAGAATGGGGAACTAAAGAAACAAATTGATGATATCAATTCAAAACATTAGTCTTTATTTTTACCCTTATATTTTTTTATTTTTAATTAATGAAACTCTTGCATTAACTATTTTTTACCTTTATTATATTTTAATTTGTTTAAAATTTTCCATTTCTTTTTAAAAATCACAAAGGGGGGGGAGGTTATAAAGGTATTTACTATTATTTTCTGAAAAGGAATATTGGTATACTATGGGGATGATGATTTCAAGAGGAGTATGATTTTAAATGTCTAGTAAGTTTGGTAGTGAAAATATAAAAGGGTTTTTCTTAATTTATTTTCTTATTTATTTTTAAATCACTAAAATTATTTCTTACCATGTCTTTATTGGGTTTCTAAGGATCAAAAATCACTTTTTCAATAAAAAATAATGCATTATAAACCAAAACTCCCAAGGTTAACTATTAATGCACATGAAACCATGTATATATATAAAATGAAGAGCTTGTGTGATTTTCACCATATATGGTGGAACGTTATTATTTATTAAAGTGTTTGATGAAGATCCCTTAGAGGCATTTTAATGACTCCCTCCTCCATGGTGTATCCAAAGATATACTAAATCACTTAATATTTGGGTGGGATTATTCTTGAATCTATGATATACTAGTATCTCTTGGAAGCTAAGGAATGATAAGAAGATTCCTACAAGGAGAGGGATATTTTTAAGGGACCAAGGAAATACTCATACCACCACCTCGATGGATAATTCCTATTTACATAATCCTCAATATATTCTCTATCCTCTCCATGAATTTACTCATACATTATAAAAATGCAAGTAATGTATGTGGTTAAAAACACTTTGAAACTCATTATGTGATTCAATTATCTCATAAGTTTCATCTAATGAAATTATAATTAATCATGAGATAGATCCAAAATCAACACTTTAATATATAATTGTCAATTCTTAATCATAAGGATAAGAATCACCATGTATAAAATCAACATATTTCATGCACACAGAAAACTTAAAGATGAGCCTTGGATGACTACAAATGAAGTTTCAGAGGTCGTTGTGATATGAGATATTTTTTTATCTTAATTTAGGAGAATCATGCGATCCTCATCATATACATGTGAGGTTTTTACCACAATGAATAAAGAGAACTCATGATAAATTTAAAATATACTAAGATATTTTGTGTTTATAAAAGTCATGAATTAGCATAATTTGTGGAGCCTTGAAGTGGAAAGCTATAAACAAGGTGGATGAGTATTCATGTGATGAGACAGGTATTCGAAGGAGGATTAAATTCAGGTTACTAATACTATATAAATAGGTGGTAACCCACTGGTCATCATGAGGATGAACAATGTTTATTTTCTATGTGAAAAATAGATAACCTATACCCATAATTATTTTATGAGATGCATGAATATACATACATGTAGGGTGGGAGTGGGTGTGAATAGAAAGAAGGAAAACTTGAGTCCTTTAGTTGTTTAAATCTAGAAGTTACACTACCATGGGTGTTCTTAATGCCACGTGATAAGAAGACACCTAAAACATTTAGGTACATGTAAATTAGTTTCATGTTGGATCTGATCCATAGGTATTAACATCCATAAGAATAAATAAGTAAGACCCAAAACCTTTGGGTATTCCTATGTTTGTATGACAGGGATTCACAACAGATCACTTATCCATGTGAGAAAAAATAATACCAACGGATATTCATTTATTTGAGATATAGTTCATGCCTCGGGTATTCTAAATATACACTACATTAATATGTGAAATTAAATGCCCAACATGGGTATTTAAATGAGTATTCATTAATAAATAATACTCATTTGGGTATTATTATTTGAAGGATTAAAATGAGGATTTAAATATAGAGAATTTAAATCATGGAATTTTTTAGATCCCATGCACAATTGTTTTGTATAAATGTGTGCATACAGGTGATGATAATTGTATACACAAATTTCAATATATTTTTTATATCCCAATAAAAACTTTAAATTGAATAAAAGGATCCAAATCTCGGTAATTATTCCAGAATGTGATCACTTGAACCCATTCATTTAAAGATAAGTCTTAAGACCAACTTTTCTGAAGTTCTTGTAGGAGTACACAAGAAAGTGTGATCCAGGAAGTTTGTGGAGGAGGATCAAAGAATCATACTACATTGAATATACCTTCAATATAACTGAAGAACTAGAATTATTCTAGTATAAATAACCAGATATTTTTGGTAGATAGATCTACTAGAGGGATTAGTTATAAATATCATTGGTGGGATTCTAGTCTAACAATCCCATCAGGAGACAGCCCATAGTAATCATTAGTGATCATGCATTACGAGATTCCTTTCTATAAGTAATTTTTAAATATTTCCTATTATTGTAATCTCTTTTCTTTACTAGTGGCAATTCGTGTTGTAAAATTGAACCATAATGGAAAGAATTAGTTATTTGTACTAAACCTTGTAAATACTTGTCTTATGTGCCTTTGTTTTACAACAATGTTCAAGGAGAGTTTGAGTAACATAATAAGAGTGGATTAAGGATTTAACTGGATAGAGGGGTTGAATTTAAATTAAAAATAAAATTAAAAATAAAATGGATCATGATTTTCCCCCTTCCCCTCTCAGTGATCTCACACTGATCTGAGCTCTACGCTTTTATCTTTAACATCTAATTTGGCACACTTGGAATAAATTGTTTCTTTGTGACTTTCTTCTAAAGCATAGATCACTTATTCATTGATTTTTATTACCTATAATTTCTCATCAATTATTATTTTTTAAATATTATTCATCTAGGGTGTATTTTTTCATATAAAAATACAAAATTTGATCTTTATATTTCACATCTATGATGAGAGTTTTATGATTTCTTACCTTTTATTTTAATTCTTCTTTCATATCATTTGATTCCATTTATAAGTGTGATTTATAATCTTATATAACCTTCAAAAACTCTAATATATATGTATTAACCACACCAGGTATCATTTTAAAATAATCCTTAATTTTAGAATTAAAAACACTAAGTGGTTCACTAGAACATATATTCATGAAAAGTTGAAATTGATTCTTCTAAAGGGTTGTTATCAACTGATTTTGAAGATATATTATCACTTTGATTGACTTTTATTGGTAGATACTTTAAATTGTTTTCATGTTGTTAGATTTTATCTTATTCCTCTTTTTAAGGTTTTAATTAAAACCTCCATGTCGGTATTAACAAGTATGGGAACTGTGTTTTCTATTTAAGGAAATTATTAACCTTCTTAAAATTTAAACTTAATATATTAATAATAAAAAATGTAAAATAAATGATATCTGATATGATGAAACTTGGATTGGATATAATACCACTTTTTATGCCCCAGCGGGACAGTGTAATCACTCTGAGAGGTGGGGTGAATCAGTGTTACATTTTTACCAAATTATTTTTACCTTTAAATTTTCTTTTCATAATTTTAACCTCTTTTATCAGCTAAGATATATGTGGATATTCATAAGATTATCCATCATATGATTACTACATTAAAATTATTAATTAAATCAAGAGTGAATCATGCAGTATTTTTATAAAGTTCCCCCTACTATGGGTGATTATATTCTTATTGTGTTCTGGTCAAGTCCAAAACATAAATATCCACTAATATCATAAAGTGAATACAATAGTATCTCTCCTAAAAACCTCTTATATATATTTATATGTTTATATCCTCTAAAATGGTTTCTTTATACTATATCCCACTAGTTTATAATGGATTCTCCCAACACACATAATGAACAAGATCTTCAATCAACTGAGGATATTCCTAAATCATAATAATGAGATCTTATTCCTCAACCAAATTCATCAAGAACTTATAGATAATATAATAAATTTTCATGAATGTATATCCCTTCAATTAACCAAGCTTCTAGACCTTATTCAGGATTGGGATTTCGGGCCTTACTTTACTCAATCCAAGAGTCTCATCATAGATTATATACAACAATAGAACTTATCGATCTCTCTCTCAGTTATTCTCTTTCTACTTAAAAATCATATTATACAATATAGGTATATTGTATGATAGTTATTAATAATTACTTCTCCTTATTATTCCTTATCTTATTATTTATTCTCATCTTCCTTTGATGATAATGAGTATGTAGTAGAAGTACTATCACTGACCTTCTTCTTTGATACACACGATGTTTAATAGCAAATAAGTATTGGCTCTCTCTCTTTATTTCTTCAAAAAAATAACCTATATATTTGAGATAAAAGAAAACATATACTAATAAATTAGTATTATTTTCTATACCATTACCAAATATATAACTTATATTACTTTTCATAATCACTTGATCATTATTTCTATATTTTGAATATCATAATATTCCCTCAAATTTCAGCACAATGATATTATTTATCTCAGCCGGTATTATGAAAATACCCATTTTCTCATTTAATTTGTTCAAATATATCTTTTGATAAATCCTCCATCTTTGATAACTGAAATTAGTTTCAAATATTTATATTTGAAACCCCACAAAAATTTATAAGTGGTCTTATCAATATTTTCTCATCCACTTTCACTCTATGAAATTCACAAGCATTCCATCACTACAACATCATGAAAACATGTAGAAGCATTGTTAAGGTGTGATGCTCATTAAAATTGTGGAAACATTAATCATAACATATCCTTATTCTTCACTAGTTATCTTCTTAATATTATCTTGAATAATGAATTAATCAAATCGTCGTGATATTTTAATCCATGGAGAACAACTCAGCATAATCTAATTTCATATTCTTCATAATACTTTATTATATAAATCTCACATAATTTATCAATTTTTTGAATCCTTATGTATTACTTTATATTTTAGAGTGTCCCTTGTGTATCATGTAATTGAAAGTTTCATGTTGATCACTTTACCTTCACATTTCATAGGGTACTCTAGGAATTTTCCAATTTCATATATTTTTCTCACTAAGTACCCTTATATATTTCCTTTAAAAAAATGGGATAACCCTTATGTATCAAGGGGATTACCCTTACATATCATCATGAGTCATAGTAATTTACAAATTTTCTTAGGAAATTCTATTATATAAGAACTAATTATTCTTGTGTATCATAGTGTGTTCCGGTACTTTTCCAAATATCATTCCCTATGTGTAACCCTTAAGTGTTCACTATGATGAACTTTATATATTGATCCAATTACCATTATGCATCATAGTTCACCTTGGGACTTTTTCAATTTTTAGTTTTCACAATATGGATTACCTTTACATATTGAGAAAAATACCTTTACGCGTCATGGGGAGTGTCCAACACTTTTCAAATTTTAGCTCCAACTCAGGAAGTTACTCTTATGTATTGGGAAGACTCTTGGAGTTACTTTTATATATCATCCTAAGTACTTTTAAATATAATAGTGAGTTATAATACTATCAAATTATATTATAAAAGTTCTAGAATACTCTTATTGATTTTCTATATCATCAAAGTTACTCTTATGTATTATCTATAAGGACCATTACATATGGAGTACTTTTCTAAATTTCATATCCAACACAAAATTCCATAACTTTAAAAAATCATCTCATAACTTCTTCAAATGATCTCAGGGATTATCCAATCACTCCAATTCACCTCAAAACAACTTAAATGGATTCAATAATTTATCAAACCTTCTAACACCTCTTTAAAATAATTACTAAAGCATCTTGATGATATAAATACTCTTCTTGAGTATTTCATAAACCTTCACTATCTCTAAAACTCCAAATTAAAACTTATACATATATGTCCATAATCTAAGAGTTTAGATCAATATAAAAAACATCCTTCATGATATATAATAAAAAGATTGTTTATCACGCTACCAGATGGCTCTATTCTTCAAATTTACATCTCCATGAGCTTTATAATATCCAGGTTCCTCAACCTCCATAAATATGTTATAGATAGTGATCTAATCATACATAAATAATTTTCATTGAATCATTACAAGATCATATACACAATAATCATATGTTTTTGTGGCTTCCTTCCAAGAAATATCATTCCTTTCCAATTATCAGGGGAAGAATCTTCTCTGTCCTTATTTCCAACATATTAATGGATCTTCCTTAGCATATAAATTGACTGTCACCTCTAATATAATTGATCCAAAGGAACTTTGATTTGTATATTAACATCATTTCATGCATTGGAATATTTCTCCATCACCCAACACATATTGGCATTCATCTTATTCATTGATAATAAATAAAATCATCAAAATACATTAGGCTCTTCATAATATCTAAATATTAATTATTTATATTCCAAATAATAAAATGTTTTTTATGGACAAGGATAAAGTGTTTTATTCCATTACTAGAAAAAATTATTAAATGGATATAAATTTCTCTAGATACATTACATGAGAAATTTCAACTTTTTGAACTATAAAAAAAGTGGAAAGATGGAATTTAATTTTCAAAGACAATGTATAATATTGGATTATTATTATTGGAAATATATCTACCTAATATGAAATTTTAATTTAAAATGTTATTTTTTTTAGGTATTAAGAATAACTTCATGAGTATAAATCAGTTATGTGATCAAGGTTACTCTATAAACATTAGGAATGAAAATTATACTATAAAAAGTTTACAAATAGTTTACATATATTTTTAAAATTAAAATAATAATGTTTATACCATAGATTTATAGGACTTGAACTACTGAAATTTTCTTTACATGAGTTTAATAGAGGATAACTTTTGGATTATAGATAAAAGATTAAGACACTATAATTTATAGAACATGTTTAAACTTTACAAAAAGGAACTTAAACGGGATCTTTTGAAACTAAAGTTTAATAATTAAAATTTTCTTGATCATTTTTAATATAGAAGGTATCACAAAGTCAAATTTAAAATAATACATGATGTCTCAATATCTTCACCACTACAGTTGGTTCATGTGGATCTTTTTTGACCTTCTCATACCTTGAGTATCAAAGTAAAACGCTATTTCTGTGTCCTTGTTGATGAAAGAACTAGATATAATTTTATTTCCTTTATCACACATAAATCATAAGAACTTAAGTTATTTAAAAAGTTTTATTTTTTGGTTCAAAATGATAAAACACTTCCAATAATCACAATTTGGGGTGATCATGAAGGAGAGTTTTAGAATCATGATTTTAAAACTTTTTATAGTGAGAAAGTAATTAAACATAATTTTTCAATATAAATAACTCTATAATAAAATAGGGTTGTTGAAAGAAAGAATTTAAATCCTAAAGAGATATCTCGGTCCATGTTTTTTGAATATCAAGTTGATAAATATTTTTTGGGTTTGATATAAGAATATTTTTAATTACACTGATAATCATATTTTATTTCATTTTATTTTAAGGGAAACTTATAGAGATCTATGTAATTTAATTTAACCAATAATTGGTTGCTTCATAGTTTTTCAATTCAAGGTATTTATTTTAAACACTAAAGATAAACTTGAAAAGTTTGATTTGAAATATGATGAAATAATTTTTATTAGTTTTTCCATGGTTAGTAAGGATAATTATGTATTCAAAAAATGATCACATTCTATTAAAAAAATAATTATGGTAAAGTTTAATGAAACCAATCCATTTGTAAAATATATTTCTAAACATTTGGATCATGGAACTGATTCAGATATTCTTTTTAAATCCCCCTCAATTTTACAAAATCTATTAGTTGAAACATAAATATCCTATGTCACTAAATTATAAGTAAATATTTCATAAGGTAATAATTTGTTAAAAGTGGTAAAACCACCCTATTTACCAAAAAATCAGATATTTTTTATGAATCATCTTATTAACAATGTTATAGTTGATTTTAATCAATAAATTTAAACCTGTAGTTCCATATAAAATGAACATAAAAATATTTCTTTCTTATCACAATTTGAACCAAAAATGGAAGATGATGTCTTAAGTGATGAAAGTTAGATAATAATTATGCAAGATAAATTTGGTCAGTTCAAATAGAATAAGGTATGGTTTTTGGATAAATATTATGATAATATTTAAATTATAGGAACTAAATGGGTCTACTAAAATTAATGTGATGATAATGGTACTATAGTTTGGAATAAGGATAAAAATTTTGGTAAAGGATATAATCATGAATATAGTACATACTATAAATAACCTCTTTCTATGATATCAAGACTAGAGTCTATATGAATTCTATTATACTTTATAGCTCATATGAATTTAATTTTATATCAAATGGATATGAAGAGTGTATTATTAAATGGTTTTTTTAGGTGTAATTCTATCTTGAACAACATCTTGGTTTTAAAAATTCAAAATTTTCAAACCATGTCTATAAACTTATCAAGGAAGGTTATGAATTGAAAAAAGATGTGAGATCCCAGTATAATATATTTTAAATATTTCTCATTCAAAACAACTTTATAAAAGGAATATAATATACATCACATTTTATAAATAAATTATATAATGACATAATTATAATAAAAAATTATATTAATGAAATTATTTTTGGATTCACCACTTGTAGAAAGTTTTATAAAACTAATACAAAGTGAATTTGTGATGAGTAAAATAGGTGAACATTATTTTATGGTTTCCAAATTTCTCAAAAACTAGATAAAATTATTTTATCTTAGTATTAGTACATCAATGGATTGTTAAAAATATTTGGTTTTGAAAATGAATCTAGGACTAGTACTTTGGAAAGGTATTCTTATAATTATGATCATGATGAATTTGGAAAGCCATATAATCAAAATCTTTATAAAGGAATGATAAAATGATTAATTTATTTAACTAATAATAAAAAATCATGTTTTACATATTTATTTGTGAAATAATTCATACCATATGAATCTATTAAAAATTGGTATTTTAAATGAAACTTTGAAACTTAGACTTTTTTATCCTTATGGATCTGACTTTTCACTTAAATAAATTAGATGAAACTTTGAAGGATATAGTATGGATAAAATGAGTACATATATAACTTTTCACTTATTAGGAGAGTATTTAATCTCTTGGTTTAGTAATAAGAAAAACTTTATTACACTTTCCACTAATTAAGCCAGATATATAGTAGTTAGAATTTTTTATACAAAAATTTTTATAGATAGAGCACATATTAACTGGTTTTATATTTAGTTTTACTCAAAATTTAATTTTTCATGATAACATAAGTTCCATATATATTTATAAGAATCTAGGACATAACTCATGAGAAAACCATATAGATGTAAGTCACTATTTCCTAAGATATCATTCGTAAAAGGGTGACACATTACTTGAATTTATTAAAACAGAAAATCAATTTGTTGATATTTTCACTAAAACTATTACTTTTAAAATATTTTATTATTCTTAATAAAATATGGGAATGATAAATTATAAGTGTCCATATTCAATTTTAGTATTTATTCCCCCTATAGTGAAAAAATATTCAAGAAATGAGGAATAAATTTTTTGTATTGACCATTCTTAATATTTTTAGGTATCAAAATATATAACTAAATAGAAAAGTATCATATTTTTTATGGATGTTGTTCTAATTTTATCAGAACACACAATCATTGTTTTGGAAACACTATGTTTATTTTTTATTTTAAATTTATATATCATGGGTAAACAACTTTAATTTAAAAATAACACCTATGTTTTGAATATATATCCTCAAAATTGATCAATTAGACTAGCCTTTATAATTATGGTGGGAAAAAATTATAACATACATGTGTTTCAAGATCAATGACTGGTATTCATCTACTTCGCTTATATAAATGTATCCAACCCTAAAAACTATTAATTAGATTTTTTTAACTCGTATAATAATTTCACCATAAGATTCTATTTAGGTTTGAATACTTTTAGGTGCTTATGATACTTAGGATCAGGTTTTGATAAATAATTATCTAGTACAATATTCCATATAGAAGCCTCCATAGGAGACAAGTTGATGCTTATATCATGATAAATCAATTATAGAATATTGATAGATCCTAAACGGTAAAAGAAGGATAATTCCTTTCTAAAAGGGTTATAAAGTTTCAAGAATGGGTATTTATTACATTGATACATAATAAATCCTACCCATTTTATACTTCTTTTATCAACTAATTTTATAGAACCTTGAGTTATGATATGGTTAGATATGTAAGAGTGAAAACTTATCAACAAAAGGTCTTGAATCTTCAATCTATATATAATTGTGTACTCATGTAGTTTCACTACCATTAAAAGTTAAATCCTTTTTAGTTTCATAGAAACTTTTGAAAAAGTTAGGGTCTTTTAAAAAATATGAGTAAATGGTAAGATTTTTAACTAAAGAGAAATATTAAAATGATTGATATAAGTCTATAATAATGAATTATGTTCAAGTGGTTACAGAGAGTCCTAGTTCCAAGAATAGGTTATGTAGATACTATAAAAATTCAATACATATACATACTTTAATCTCTCTTTGATATGTATAGTTTTAATATATTTCAGTTTATGTAGGATTACAAAGAATCCATATGCTCTGAAGAAGTTAAGGTGAAGATTTTAATGACCTATATATTTGGAGGTATGGATTTGATTTTATTTTGGTCAAACCATGTGTATTTTCACTTATTTTGGATATAGAAGTGGGTCGAGGAGGAATGAAATTAGAAAATAAGAAAGTGTGTGATGGAATGGTAGTATTAAAAAAATAATATTTCCCTCCAAAATCCTAGAGTGAAGACACTATACATCCTAGTGTCCCATGAATGTTCAATTAACCCTTCTATTGGGGGTTCAGTCAGGATAAACTATAAATCTGGTGGTTTATTAGAGTTAGGGGGCCCAACCCTTAATATTATAAGTAGATATAGTTTGGTAATTTGGTACCATTTTCTAATTTTAATGCCTTTGGATTTTTTACCTTGTTTCCCATGTACAACAATCACACATAGCTCCCCCTTTGGAGTGATTTTGTTCCATATCCTCTATTTCTCCACCGATTTAAGTTTCACATGTTGTGTTGGTTTTGTAGGTAAGGTTAATCATCAACTTACATATTTATGGTTTATTCACTATTTTTACTTCTCTACACTCTAAATATATAAAATATAGAGGTTTAATCAAGATATTATATTTCTATTTATTGAAGCCAAATTATTTTATGATATTAGATGAGCATGATCCTATAATTTTGAGGAATGTAATATCTAGAATTTTATGTTAGTTTATATAAGATTTAATATGATGTATGATGTGTGGGTAATGGGATGTTTTTTTGAATGATCTAAAATGTAAAAAAATTATTATTTCCATGAGAGTAGGGTAAGATCTTTAGGGATATTAGTGGTCCTTTGTGTGATAAATTTTGACTCTATAGTCCCCAATGACTTTATACATAATGGAAATAGTTGTGAACCTTATGCTTGGAACCCAATAAAGGTGTTACTTGGATATGTTATAACATAGAAGAACTTGATAAGTTCCCTTGAGATTACCTTGATGATGGGGATATCATTTATATAAGAGGATATCATGGGGTTATCCTTGGAATGGTTTTTTGGTTTAATTGATTGAATTTTAGATTAATTTTACATAGGAAAAGGGTGAGGCTAATCATTTTTAAATTAAATGGTTTTGGGTAGGTTTTACCTTAGATTTGGGAATGATATAATAAGTTTTGTATTTACAAACAAACATAATATGGCTTGTGAAAAATAAAATTGGATGTTATCCCGGTCTATATCATTGATATGGTATGAGGTTTGGACATTATAACAATACATGATTTGAGTCTCATGAATAGTGGATGGCCATGGAACTTGAAAATTATAGTGGGATGACATATTAGAAATACTTCTAATCCCTCTTCCATGAGAGGTTTTTTTTAGATACATAGAACCCAAAGAACTTTCAATAGTTTATAGAGCTCCAAAATCTTTGGTGTTCGTTAGCTAAGTATGATTTTAAATTTGGTCAATTTTACATCTTTGTGCCAGCTTTAAAAGAAACTAAATTTATGAAAGATAACTATTTTGAGGTGGGAATTGATGATATATTTTGAGTGTGTATCATTTCATTATTCCTTTACACCTATTCTGATGTAGTCTATAAATATTTAGTAGTGGATTCATAGGTTTCATTAACTCTTAAGGTCACTATGAGTAATGTGAAAACTGTGATAAAGCATAAGTGGAGTGGAAATATTAGGGATGTTGGAGTTGGTTCAAATCAACCTCTTAGACCCTAAGGAAGAGACCAATTTGACTATAACCAATGTGGGTGTTTTCTCTATGTATGAGATCAGTGTAATAGAAAACCAAATAAATTTCATGGATATAGAAAACTAGGGCACTTGTGTAAGTTTTTCAAGGTAGTGGTTATGGGTTTTCAATAGGCTTAATGTGGGTACTAACCAAATTGTCATGAAATGTCAAATTGATCATGTTTTCAAAGTTGATTTATAATAAATGGAATACCCTAGGTTGTATATTAAGAAGCGTCGGGTGTTTAAAGTGTGTGTTTTTATGAATATTATTAAAAGAGGGGTGGTTTTGAAAACGCTTTTAAAAATAAAATGAATTAATTAAAGAGTTTAATAGTTGATAAATAAATGTGGTGTTTTAAGAATTATGAGAGAATTAGGTCATTTAAAGTTCACTACACATCATATTTTGTCCATTTTTCTAAAAATTGCACATGTTTTAATGGAATACTTCAGTTGAGGGTAATCAAGATCTCAATTGTCGTCATTCCCTTTAAAACGATGTAAAAAAAACCACCCCTTGACACAACAATCATGTAGTCAAGGTTTGGACCTCAAGAATAGAGTGAGGGCTTCCAAATCATATTGATATCTCATATATGTGTGAGATAAATAGGATGCTTTTGTTATCGAATTAGAATAACCCAATATTACCACTTGAAATCTCAACCCAATTGGTGTTGAGATAAAAAGTGTTTCACTTTATTAAACCAAAACAAAACATTAAAATAAGAATCATGTTAAGATTAAACTTCAATGAAATATTTAAAATAAAAATTATACAAAATCAATAGAATAAAAAGTGTCAAAACTCCTTCTTAAGTGTGTGTAGCTCTCTCGAAATGACCTTTCATCGTTTAGCTCGCCATCGAGAGGAGGAAGAGACTCGAGTGGAACTTTTCCTTCATCCTTGACCCCCCTATGAGGATATAGGCCTCCAGAAAATATTGGGTAAGGATATTAATCCTTTTGGTCTCAAAAATACCAGATATTTTCCTCCTGTTTGAACTTACAAATGAGTTGTTCAAGGTTCCAATTTATAGTTAAAGTGGAACGTGGTTTGGGGCACACATATTTTGTAAAACCTCTAGATCCATGGTTTTGGGTGGGTATAAAGGCTAACTCACTTTGGAGAAAACTAAAGAGTTTTTTACCCACCTATTTAATATATATACTGAAATTTTGGCATCATTTAGAGGCTAATAGCTCTATATGTTGCCAAAATATAGAACATAACTTTTGACTTTGTGCAAATTCGGTTTCTTGGATAGATCATTTTGGTTGGGACTCTTAATGGAAGAATTGGGATTGGGTGTATTAATAAGAGTTCTAGACCACATAATTTTGGATCAGAACACAAAATTTAATCCCAATTAAACACACTTATTATTCTAAGCATTTGTTTGAGTCCAATAGGGTTCTTGGAATCTTGTACAGTTTAGCCCATTTTTCTTCAACTTCATCTTTGGCCCTCCAAATCACCTCTAACTACAATCAAAACATCAAAACAAGTGAATTTTAACTTTTTGAAAGTGATAAATGTTAAATTATTAAATCAAAAATGAAGTTAAATTTTTATAATAATTAAAATTTATAATAAAAAATCAGTTTAATATATTGGTATAAGGGTGAAATAAAATAGTGAATTGTGGTGAGATCACACCCCTACACCTAGACATTTCAACTCCTAGGAAAAGTCACATTTCTAAAAAGTTTACATAGAGATATTCCCAATATAATAAATATTTAACATTGAAAATTTAATTCCTAATAGCAATGTGATCAAATAAAAAAACACACAAAGGGGTTATTCTCAGTGATCATGGAAAAAAGAGGTCTCATAAATTGTATCATAATTAAATTCAAGGAGATGAATGATACCAATTTGAGAAAAAAATTAAAAATTCAATAATTTAACTAAATCACCATGTGTGTGTGTAACAACCATTTCATGCTATTATTTTCACTTTCTATCTAGTAAATATAGGTTATTTTAAAACAAATATCCTTAAATAATTTTTTCCACCAAACATGCCATACATCCTTTTCAATAAAATTTCAAGACCCACTCACTTAAGCATTCCAAAAAGTCAAAACTTAATATCTAAGCCTATATATCCCCATATTTTGTACATTTCATCACTCTCATTTATTATTATTTTTTTTTTCAAAAGTTTAACTTGTAAATAATATCACACTCATTGCTCAAACTTTGTTTGATCTCCTCACGATACTAATTGTAATAGTTATAACATGATCAAAGGTCGAGGGAGATTGGTTTTTGACCTTCCCAAGACACAACCCATGTTTTTGTTTTTGTTTTTGTTTTTATTATTATTATTATTATTATTATTATTATTATTATTATTAGTTTTTTTAGGGTTTACAAAATTTGGATAACAGGTCCACACCTATAGGTCAATCTGGTACAGGAATGAAACAGATCAGATAAGAAACGAATGTATGGAAAAATCATTTTGGAAAGATGATAAATATTAACCTAACTTATATTTACAATCTATAAAGTAATAAATATTCAAACTTCATAATTTGGTGCAAAAATTTGTAGAGAAATTAAGTGGAATAAGTTTCCCATAAACTTCTCACACAAAGTGTAGAATTATTCTCAAAGGTTTAAAAGTGATAAAACCATTTATATCATCAAAAAAATAATTTTAAAGAAAAATACACACCCTAATGTTAAATTCATGCTAAAAAACACATTACATGATTGAAATAATTTTTTTAAATGTTAAAACAATATGAAATAAGGAAATTCTCCATGCATTTTCAATAACTTCCATGATTAAGTGGGAATAATTTTCATTAATTAAGTGGGAATAAATTTACATTATTAATAAGGCATAAAAATGAATATTCCATAACAAAAGTGAGGGGAGGGGAAGTAACAATACTATTTAGAAATCAAGAAAGAGAAAAGGAAGAAGGATGATAAAAATTACTAACTAACCCAGGAATATACCCATCCCCCCACACCTAGAGTATACAGTGTTCTCACTATAAAAAAATGTAATTTAGGAAGGAAGGATTAAACTTGGTGGGTTTCATTTGTAGGTTTCTTCTTGAACTTGGAGTTCCTCCATTTGGGACTCCAGAATAGCTTCGTGGAAGTGCTTCAGCCGCTTCCCATTAATAGTAAAGTTTTTTTTATTTATTATAAACCACAAAAACACCAAATGGATAAATATTAGTAATATTTTATGGTCCAAACCAGTGAGAAAAAATCTTACTTGGATTCAACTTCAACCTTTCATTAAAAAGGAATACCCAGTGAGTAGCCTGTTAGGGACCAAAGTGGCCCCCATAAGCAAGAGTGTGGCAGAATCGAAGGATATACTAAAACTCAGTATCAAGAACACAACGCCTATGGAATTGTTCACTAAATGTGCATCAAAGTTAGGGGTCATACCAAATGTACAAATGGGACTCATTTTTTAGATGGTCAACTTGGTTTTTATTGAAATCATCAAAATGCAAGATGATTCCAAATAATTTACAATTTTGGAATACCAAGGAATAGAATATTTCACTAGGTACAATTTCTCATCAGGAAACACGTAATTTATGGGAATACATGGAGATGATTCAATGTTCGAGGATGGGAGGATCCTGTTGATATGGTCAGCCACCACATTCTCTACTTCTTTTTTATCCCTAATTTCTTGATTAAATTTTTGAAGTTGGAGCATCCAGTGAATGAGATGTGGTTTGGATTCCAGTTACATAAGGAGATACCAGAGGGATGCAAGGTCTGATAACGTAATGACTTTGGACCCTAAAATTTATGATGTAAATTTATAAAAATGAAAACACAATGGAAAGTAATTCTTTTTCAGTTGTGGTGCAGTTTGATTGGGTAGGGTCTAGTTTACATGAGGCATAGTCTATGACATGTAGAGATTGATCAAATCATTGTGATAAGACTACCCCAACTTCATATTTAAAGGAGTCACACATTATCTTAAATTCTAAATTCCACCGAGGTGGTTGGACTACTGGGGGTGATGTGAGACTCCATTTCAATTTTTTAAAAGCTTACTCACATTATTTATCAAAAACAAATTCTTTTTTTTAAGTAAGTGGGATATGGGGAGTGAAATCTTACTAAAGTCTTGAATGAAATGATGGTAAAATCCATCATGACCAAAGAAAGACCACACATCCCATACATTTTTTAGGAATAGTAGGGAAGAAATGAAATATAATTTTAATTTATCTACATGGATACCATCACCATAAATGAAATTTCTAAGTATTATAGATTTTCACACCATGAAATGGAATTTCTTATAATTTAATACAATATTATTTTAAATACATAAATGTAGGATATAACCAAGACTACATAAACATTCATCAAAAGAGGATCCGTAAATAGTGAAATCATCAATGAACACTTCCATGAAATTCTCTAGGTGATCTGAAGAAATACTAACTATGCATCATTGTAAAGTACCTAGATCATTTTACATACCAAATAAAATACTCTTATAGGAAAATGTGTCAAAGGGGAAAGTTAAGGTTTTCTTTTCCTAATCCTTGGGGGAAATATGGGTCTAAAAGTATCCAGAATACCCAATAAGGAAATAGTGGTGGGACTTCTCCACTAACCTCTCTAGTATCTGATTAATGAACAAAAATCAGAAATTATCCTTCCTAGTGTGTTTCTTTAGTTGATGATAGTATATACGGAAATTCTAACTATTCTTCACATGGGTTGGAACCAATTCATTATTTTCATTTTTAATTATAGAAAAGACCAATTTTCTTGGGAACTAACTACACTGGACTGACCCATTGTCTATCAGATATGGGGTAAATGATTCCAGTAGCTAGTAATTTTGTTACCTCCTTTTTAACAACATATATGAGGTTTGGGTTTAGTCGATGTTTTTCCTACCTCTCTAGTTTAAAAACATCATTTAACAATATATGATGTGTGAAAATTTATGCGATAATATAAGTAATTCTATAAAATTTCCATCAAAATGCTTGTTTATACTCTCTAAAACGGTTAAGTATTCGCAATTCATGCTCTATAGGGAGTGAACTATAAATTATGACAGTAAGATTTTTTCCATTCTCAATGTATGAATATTTCAAGTTATGATTCAGTGGTTTAAGTTTCAATTTAGGAGGATTTTGGATTGATGGGAGTGAATTTGAAAGTGAGAGGTCACTAATATCATCTAATTTCTCAATGGTAACATCCTCAGATGAGGAATGAGATTTTATAATATTATAAGTATTATCAATGGTCATGGGATCCTTAGTGTTCAGAAAATAATCAATTAACAAATAGGCATGAAATTTTTCTAAACTGATACAAAATTCTTGGTATGATTCATTTACTAGAATATGTATCAATGATAAAAAGTCAAAAAGGGGTTCAGTTGAAAGAAAATATGTTTTTTCATGGGATGGGAGTACATAAATAAAATTAACTGAAAGTAATGAATGTTCTTCTGAGGGGTGCTTAATGGACTCAAGGATATTTAAGTGGAAAATGTCATCACTATAATCCATAGATAATGTACCATTGTGGACATTAATTATGGTTTTGGAGATTTTTAACAAAGGTTTACCTAATATAATTAGGGCATGTCCATTCATCCTATCATCTTCCATTTTAAGCACATAAAAATTATCAAGAAAATTTAAATTTTTCACTCTCACAAGAGTATCCTCTAACACACCAGTGGGGTGTTTGATACTCTAGTTTTCTAGTTTAACAATAATTAATGTGAGATTCAACTACTCAACCTGTAATGAAGAGAAAATAGAGCCAGGCATTGCATTTAAAGAAGCACTTAAATAAAGCATAGCATTGGAAAATAAATACTCTATTATGGTGCATGGAATTTAGAATGTTCTAGGATCATTGAATTTTGTGGGAATTGATGTCTCTATAAATTCCTAGACTTTATTTCCCAAGATATTCTTTTCATCACCATGATTTCACCTTTGGTGTGTATACGTATCCTTTAGAAATTTGGCATACCATGTAATTTTCTTCACAGTATCAATCAAGGGGATGCAAACCTGTGCTTTTTTAAAATTTTACAAGATTTCTTTATCAGGTTTAATTTCTTTTAATTTCCTTGTTTGGGTGTACCTTTTGTTAAATGGAATAGAAATGGTTTTTCTTAGGGGTTCATTAAATGAAACATTATTTTATTTGGAAGGGATTATCCCAGAATAAGTTTTTTCCACATTTAGACCATTTTTAGTAGTTGGTATAGTGGTTTACTGATGAGGAGATGACTCTAATGGAGGGTTTATTTGGATTTTAAGTTTTGTTACACTCTTAATAGTGATGGAACTATCATTTCCCTTATCCCTAGGGTTAACTAGTGGTTGAGAGGGTAGTTTACCTGACCCATGTCTTTGGATTTCCCCCACCGAGTTGGAGATTTGGTTTAATTGTGTTTTTAGGTCTTGTATGGATGATTGGGTGGTTTTTTGGAATTCTATATTATTTGTAGCCATTTGTTTCATATATTCTAGTCTAGGATCGAGTTTTGGAGGGCTCTGTTAGAAAGACATTTGTGGTGGTTGAGGGTTTTTGGGTGGTGGTGGTGGATGACTACTCTAACTCAGTTAGTTTCATGGTTGTTGAGGTTTATTGGAATACCCCCTTTCCTATGGGCTTTGTTGTCTTTATACCTAGGGTTGGATGGATAGTATGGTTCTTTCCTAATGGGTTGGTTATAAGGGAATCCTGGAAAGATTTCCTCACAAATCTCAGAAGTTTCTCTCGGTTGAGGGCATTGATTAGAATAATGAGTGTTAGTGGAACAGATAACACAATGGATGGGATTATGAGAGTTGGATTTCCATTAGAAAAGATAAATATCTCAAATAAGGGTACTTACCTCTTCAAACTTTTTGTCCACCTTTTTCTCAAACTCATAACTTTTCACCTCATCAACACCTCAAATGGGTACACTGGACCTTAAACCGAATTGTTGAGTTTTTTTTACCATGTTCTCAATCAGGGTCCTTGTAGTGATTGGAGTTTAATATACTAGTGCACCACCTATAGCAGCATCAATCATGTTTTGGTCAATAGGAATTAATCCTTCATAAAAATACTATATTAAAAGTTGATCACTAATTTTGTGGTGTAGAAAACTTGAACAAAGACTTTTAAATCATTCCCAATATTCATGAAGTGTTTCCCCTTGTGATTTCATTATTCCAAAAATATATTTCCTTATAGTTTTAGTTCGATAGGCTGGGAATTATTTTTCAAGGAAAAGGCGTTTAATGTCCACCCAGCCTCTTATTGGGGAATTAACATAATATATCCAATCCTTTGTAGTATATTTTAATGAAAAAGTGAATTCTAAAAGATTTACTTGTTCTTCATCCACATTAGAAGGTTTTAATATAGAACACATGGTATGAAATTATTTTAGGTTATTATGTGAATTTTCTCCCACAAGTCCATGAAATCTTGGTAATAAGTGAATTAAACTGGATTTAAGTTCAAAATTGGGTGACTCGCCTCATATTTGAGCGTATGCGGGATGAATATATACATCAGGTGAGGTTGGTTATTTTAATGTCCGGTTATTTTCATCCATATTATACATGTTTATTTCATTTTTAACATGGTTTCCATAAGAATAAGAAGTATTGAGAAGAGTTTCAATGGTTTGTGTGTCCTCCTTCAAAGGGTTCTCCTGTGTGTCTCAGTGCCACTGACATAGGATCCTCTCCGGTTAAGGTTCAAAAGGTGGTAAATCTCCCAGAGTATAATGCCTCATGAAAAGAACCTATGAAATAAATAGATCATAACATGAAAATATATGTAAAGGTAGAAGATAAAATAAATAATTACTCACAAAATTTATAAAAATATTTTCAAAAAAACACACTAAAAACCAAAGATATCTCCAAAAATGGTGCCAAAATTTGATTGTTTTGTCATGACACATCAAATTTATTGTGTTTTTAAAGTTGATTTATAATAAAGGGAAGACCCTAGATCATCTCTCAAGGATCATTGGATGATTAAAGTGTTTATTTTTAAAAAATATTATTAAAAGAGGTGGTGTTTTTGAAAAAAGTTTTAAAAATAAAATGACTTAATTAAAGAGTTTAATAGTTGATAAATATTGGTGGTGTTTTAATAATTATGAGAGAATAAGGTAATTTCAAGTTCACTACACATATTTTTTGGCTCATTTTTATGAAAATTACACATGGTTTAATGGAATACTTCATATTAGGGTAATCAAGATCTCAATTCCCCTCATTCTCTTTAAAACGATGCACAAAGAACAACCCCTTGACACAACAATCATGTTTTCAAGGTTTAGACCTCAATAATAGAGTGAGGGATTCCAAATCATATTTATATCTCATATATTTGTTATAAAAAGAGTATTCTTGTGTTGTAAAATCATAACAACCCAAGATTCCCACTTGAAATCTCAACCCAATCGGTGTTGTGATAAAAAGTGTTTCACTTGATTAAACCCAAAAAAAATCATTCAAAGAAGATTCATTTTAAGATAAAACTTCGATGAAATGTTTCAAACACAAATTGCACAAAAACAATATAATAAAATGTGTTTTCACTCCCTCCTAAGTGTGTGTATCTCCCTCAAAATGATTGTCCACCATTTAGTTCACCATCGAGAGGAGGAGGAGACTCTGGTGGAACTTTTCCTTCATCCTTGATCCCCCTAAGAGGATAGGGGCCTCTAGAATTTATTGAATGAGTAGAGGAATCATTTAGGTCTCCAAAATACTAGATATTTTCCTCCTAGTATAACTTACAAATTAGGATCCCAAGGTGCCAATTTATAGGCAAAGTGGAAGGTGGTTTTGGGCACATAGATTTTGTAAAACCACTTGGCCCATGGTTTTGAGTGGTTATACAGCCCTATATCACTTTTTAAAAAACTAAAAAGATATTTACCCACATCTTGAATATCTTAAATGAATTTTTGTAATCATTTTGAGTCCTAAATCTCTAGATATTGCCAGAATATAGGACATAACTTTTGACTTTGTCTAGATTTAGTGTTCTAGACAAATTAGTTTGGTTGGGATACATAATGGAGGAATTTTGCTTGGGTATCCTGAAAATATTTTTAGCCCATAGAATTTTGGATCAGTTCAAAAAATATCATCCCAATTGGATGTACATAATATTTTCAGTGTCTATTTGAGTCTACTAGGGTGCTTGGAATCTTTCACAGTTTGGCCCATTTTTCTTCAACTTCATCTCAGGCCCTTCAAATCACCTCTAACTATAATGAAAACATCAAAACAAGAGAAATTTACATTTTTAACAGTTATAAAGGTTATATTATTTAATAAAACATGAAGTAAAATTTATTATAATAAATGGAATTTATAATACAAAATCAGTTGAATACAGTGGTATAAGGGTGAAATAAAATAGATAATCGTGGTGCAATCATGTACCATGTGATTATGGTCAGAGAATATAGATTTATAAGGTATTCACGAATCACTTATGTTATATATAAAATTCTAGTATTATCTAATTTTTTTCTCTTATTATGTGATATTTTTAGGGAATGTCTAATGGATATGTATGTGAGGGAATTTTCTAGTCATGATGATGGCTTTGAAGGCTTTATTACTTGTGGATTAGGCTAGGTAAGGTTGTGTTCTCAGTGGATCCTAGAGAAGGTTGGTTATGTTTTTTCCTCAATTCATGAATACTGGTATTCTAAATGGATTTGTTTAGTTGGGGAAAATATTTTTGGGTATATTAATATAGTGATAAAGTGAGGTCAGTACATTCAAGATCTATTCAAGTATAGGATTCTGGAATCTAGTTGGTCGGAGTGATTTTGCCTGAAGATTCCAATACTCATGAAATATTGTGATTATTTGTTTAGTGGAGTGATGATTTTTTTGATGGGTAGACTCAACATGAAACTATGATATGGGTACAAGTGTTTGTAGATTCTAGGATGCACTGTCAAAATAGAAATAGTACAGCTTAGACCATCTACATCAACTAGGGTAGTTTGAAACCATTTTTTCTACTATTTTGGAATATCATTGGGGTTTAGGAATCCTTATTTAGTTAGGTTAATTGATCAACACCTCAGTGTATGGTTTATCAATTATTAGGATTAAGTCGGTGAAACTAGGTACCAATTGTAATTTGATGTTTTAGTTAAGTGGAGTGGTTCAAATATTAATTAAATCATGTCTCCAGTGGATCATTAATTCGTATCATGGTTCAGGGGTGATGTTGAAATTAATTTTTATATATCCATCGAGGAATATCTAGTTTGTATATTATATCATACTGAGGTGATTATTTGAGGGAAATTGGTACCCCTTATACCAGTTAAGTTGAAACACAAGCACATTTAGGAGGAGATATAGGACTGATAGGATGATATATGAGTGAAGTGGACATTTTTGTTCATTATAAATATTTGTTGACACATATCTATTAAATAAACATGGTTACTCGCTAGCCTAGGTTATTAGGTTCTATCTAGAAAAATGGGGGTTGGATGCCTATCACTCTATGCTTTTTCTTATGGGTATTTTTTTATTTCATATGATTTTAATACTTTACATGAAAGGTTTTCATGTATCTTATGAATAAGATGCATTTAAATAAGTGTAAATATTTTTTGATTTTAATTTGGGTTAGGAAAACTAGTTATGAGTTATGTAAAGAGTTACACATCAATATAGTCTAAACATATTGATTTGGTAAGAGGAATAGGATTCAAAACTAAATAATTATAAGAATCCATACATGTAAATGGAATATATGAGAAAATATAGTGAGATATAAAACCCATATAAATACCAAATGTTAGATTCCTTCCAAATAAAATACATTTCAATACATCTATTATCTAACTGGGTGGTTCATGCCAAAGATGGGTTCCTATAGATTATCATGTGTCAATGATGCAACCTGGCAGTTGTGTGTTGGACTTTTCGAAAATATGTGTTGTATTTGTTGACAATGAATGAAGGTTTAGATTATAATACTTGAAGCTTTGAGATTATTAGATGAAGTAAATATGGTTTCCATTCATGGGAACCATATTTGGTATAGTATGCATGACATTGATAAACATGGAAATTGGAGACTAAAACATCAAATTATTGGGTTTTGGTGAAGGAATAAATTTCTTATTATAGTTTTTCAAGTTGTTAGAAGATGAAATATTTTTTCATAGATTTATTTAGAAAATAATAAAGGTGTTTTGATGAAGAAGTAAAATCATTCTACAACAACGGTGACCATGCATCAATCTAGTATCACATGGTATTAAATAGACATGTGTAAGGATAAATCAATATCTAGTTCAAGTGGTTACACCATGGAGTATTGGACCATGTTACAAGATGTTTCATATAAATATAATCTTACTGATATGTAATATTAACTATATAGAAGCTTGGTAGTAAATTTCATAGAGAAATAGACCAAGCCACAATTTTTTTTGCATGTGATTAATCTAGAAGTAGTGTAAGGATGTTGTTCCATGAATCGAAATATATTACCATAAGGGATCTTAAATAATAATAATTTGAAATTTTTGAAGGCTAAGTAAGATTAAACAACAAAATTTATATCATATTAAATCAACTAACACAAAATATAATATTAAGAATATAGAAAAGAAATTTTTTCATGAAGTTGATAACCACACCACAATGGAATCCATGGAAAATTAAATATAATATTGAAGTAAAGACTATGGTATGAATTCATGCCAAAGTGAGTATTTGGGAGAAAATGTGTGGGCATAGAATGTAATTAATTATAGGAATCACACAATAGTATATGAATCATGCTGAGAATACTCTTGTGTTGATAAGGACTTCACCACGACATAGCAATTGTATTGTGGAGGATGTTTTTATAGAATAATGCCATAATTACCAATTTTCTAACGTTTTAGGGACTTTAATCATGAAGAAGTGTGTCATGAAATAATGTGTTTGGTATTGAATCATATTCAAGAATATTTTTTAGAAAATTTCATGATCCTCAAAATAATTTTAAATGAAATTTTGAGTGTATTTTATTGATTAGGTTTTAGAAAAAAGATCAAGTTGTAGAAAAGGAGTTCATCCAAAATATGTATTAAGTCAAGGAATATCATGTTGTAGTGGAGATTATCATTTTGTGATTAATAATATTTCTAGAATATCTTGAATATTTTTTTTAATTTAAAATGTTGGAGATTTAGATCATAATTTAGGAAGTTTATTATACTTATTTTGATATATTTGACCACATTTATTTATATAGGAAACTTGTCCAGATCATAGAGGTTTAGAAGAAGAGAATTGATCTCAACCATGGAATCAAGGGTTAGATACTTATATAACTTTATATAAATTTCTTAAAGTGGTTCTATAAATATATATAATTGATTATATTTTTATATATAGTTTCAATAGAGGAATAATATTGGAGATTTATTGATAATGTAGTTATATTGATCATATTTGGCTTGATTAAAGAAAGAAGTTTCAAATAATAAGAAAAATTTCTATTTTTATATTTCTCTATTGAAGAAATAGTGAAATAAGATAATTCCAATATGGGTTTGTCTTATTTTGGTGGAGCTTTTCACTACTATAAAGATATTTAGAAATAGATAAACTCAACACTAAACATTGATTTGTTGATTTTATATGGTTTTTTAGAATAATTTTGCAGAAAAGTGGAGATAAACTAGCAATATATTATAGAATTGAAGATATGGGGATATTCAGAAACTAATTATAATATAGAAGATGTGTTTATGTATATAAACTATTTAATATACCATAACATCTATAAACTAATTTTTCCTCCATTGCATTTGTGTGTGGAGGAGAAGAAGAGGTATTCTTAATTGGATCATCAATGACTCTTTTCTAAACCATGTAAGGGTAGTACACCTTGAAAAAAAGTGACCATGATCTAAAAATATTATCCACTGAACAATGTATGATAGTATATTCTAGTAAATTAGCACACCACTTTTTGTAAAATCCTTGGATTGGTCCTTAGTGGTGAACCAAGTAAAATTTTTGTGTTCTTGTTCTTTACTTTATTGCATATGTGTTTGATATTTGATGTGATTAGTAACAAGATAAATTGAGATTGAACATGTTCCTTACAATAAGAGAACAAGATCAGTACAGGCAAGGGGAATTAAAATAATAAAGGTTCTATTTTGGTGTGCACCTTTATTCATCCCCCCCCCCTCCAAAGTGCTTACATTAAAATTATTCCCAACAAGTGGTATCAAATCCTAAATATTCTAATTTGAGTTTTAATATTCAATATATTTTTTTTATTAATTACATGTATTCAATGATTAAGCCTCTATATTTTAGTGGTAAAAACATTTATATATGAAAAAAGTAGATGCATTGGTTTTTATAGGGATGTAGTTAAGAAATCATGGAATATTTCCAATGACATAGTGATTTGAGAAAACACGATGATAGATTTCATGATGTGGAGACGTAAAAAATTATTAATATAGGTATCACCAATGGTGTATTCAAGAAAACCATTCATTGTGCTAGTTCTTTTGATATTTGGATATTTTTGGAATAGTTTTCTTGAAAATAAATAAAAGAAAATATGGTTATATATCCAACCAAAAGAGATGAATATAAAAATATTTTTTATGAGAAACCAATGAGAAACTATGGATAAGACTTCTTTGTATCATTGGGAAAGAATAATAGGGTTATGAAGAACAATATTGAGAAGAACATAGTCATTGTGGTGAGTAAGATTGAGATAAATGTTTAATCTATTTCTATCACTTTTTAGAATATTCATACAGATTTAAAAATTCATATTTCCCTATATAAAATTATATGTATGGTGATTAAATGGAATAATAAATAATGATATTGATTCATCAATCCATAGAATGTTTATGAAACTTCCAAGATGAGATCCAATCCCTATATAAGAATGTGGATCAATCGATGATTATACATGAAGTAAATACATTCATAATACATTTTTTTGTAAAAAAAGTCTTAATAAAGAAGACATGGGCTTAAATAAAGAAATTATGAAAATGGGTACAAAGATTAATAGTCAAAATGGACTACATTAATAATTTCTCATGAAGTGGGAAAATAAATTCCCATAGAGAAAAACTAAAATCAATCATTATCCTTATTAAAACATAACTTAAAGAGAGAATAAAATTAGGAAATTAATTTGACTCAAGGTTGGATAATATGGATTATCAACTAAATTATAAGGTTTATAAGATCAAGGAACTTGAAATAAAGTTAAAATCATTAAATATGGTGAGGAGATCCCTCCCATATAAGCCTTAATATGTGGAGACATCAAGTGTTAAAATATTAAATTATTTGAAAAATGGAAAGTTCATGATAAATTTAGAAGTGAACGCTCTCAAAGGAAGGTGTATATAAAGTTTTATTATTTTAGAATCACAGGAAACACCATGAGTGTCAATATAAAATCCTAAAAACTCAAAATTGGAAGAAAATATATTGCAATAACATCTCAACTGAGGAATTAAAATATGAGTTATGGTTTTAAAGAGAGGTGTCTTATATTCTCTAAATGAGGGAATGTGGAAAGAAATTATAGTAATGAAGTAGAAAAAACATCATAATTAAATCCCTCATTCCTATAATAAATGGAAATAAAATTTTCACAAAAATATAATGTTTTTTTCTAGAGAATATATTTACCACGTTGAAGGAAAGATATGATGAAGCTATACAAAGGGTTCACCAAGAACCAAATATGGTTTACTCATATCAACTCTCATAGATATAATGAAATATAATATGGATGAATAATAAATTATCTAATCTAGTTATAAAAAATTTGAATGTACATGTTAAGAAAAACTAAGTATAAAAAAGTCCAAATTGATTCTAAAGGAAATTGAATAGGAGAATCATAAAGCCTACCAAAGTGGTTTTACAAAATATACCATAAAGGAATAAGTGAAGACTAGTTAAAGATACATATTATGGTTTAGTAAGTATGATGAAGGATGAAATTATGATGAATCAAGGAAGTATACATGAACTATTGGGATTTATCTCAAAACATAGTTGGAGCCCAAACCGAAGAATATGGATAACTCAAAAGCACATATTCATAATAAAGTTTGTATAAGTGGTGTCACACAATGTAGAACCATTATAAATGCTTGGAATAAAGTTGGGAGAAAGTTTTTGGTTTAATATGGTCAACAACATTCCTCAACTTTAGTATATTCGGGAAGTGCCCCTCTCCACATGTGATTAAATTTTTTTAACTATTTTATTGGAGTGATGTAGATTTAAGGGGGAGATAGGATCCATGGGGTGTGTATGTGATGAAAGGATACACAGGTTTTTGTGATAAAAGGATATAAATACAATAAGTTGGGTCATAACAATCAAATTTATAAATTGGAATCAAGCCTAAATAAAAGTTCAAATAGTATCAAGAAATTATTTTAATAAATAAGTGGTGTCAGTCAATACTTTTAATATAAATGTTGAATCTATAACTGTATATTATGAAGAAGAATTTCATATTGTAAAGAGCGTGATCTAGAATTAAAGAAGTTTCAAATACTTATCTAAATTATCCAGTTGTATCAAGACAACTATGGAGATCTAAAATTGATAGCAATACATTTTTCAAGTGATATCATACTACTAAAAGTAAGAAGATAATTCAAGTGAAAATTTAAAAATGGTTATGAAATTTATGTTTATTTTTTATGTGCTAACAATATGGTATCAACTAATTATTTTTCATAATAATAAAATATACTCAAAATTAAGTATTGTAACTAATAAGTGGTATCCCGGTGCTAATTTTTTTCTCAATATTTAGTGTCAATAGCTTAAGATATTAAGCGTGAGTTGTTTATGATAATTCAATGGTTGGTTAGCCTTATCTAAGAAAGGAGAATTTATATGAAGAAAATAAGTTCATGGATATCAAGTGGTATCAAGGTTTTTTCAAAAAAAAGTGTTATCAATTGACTCAATATGTGATATGGATCAAAAACTATGTACTTTATTATTTATTTACGAATGGTCTTATATAAGTATGATTTAGATCACAAGGAGAAGTTTTGGAAGAAATTAAGAGCTCATGTTACAAGTATTCATGGAAGTAATTTAATGATATGGATAGGCTTGAAATTGATAACTTAGGCTTGTGTTTCCTATACTAAGTTCTAACTCATTAAGATTAGGGTATTTTATGATGACTTATTTCTAAGTGGTAAATTCACTCACTAAATTCTTTGAGAAAACATGGTAAAATTGAAAGTGATTTGAATATTGAAAATGAAAAATCTAGAATTATCAAACAGGTGTTTGAGAAATATCATAATAGTCTGATGGTGGTAAATGGAGCCAAAAGTTCAAGAGATGAAGTTTTTTTGGAAATTTAGCCTCGAAGTATATGAAAAATAGGGAGACTCTTCTCTATAAATCTATTGTTTTTACTATTGGTTTGGTTCAAAGATGAGTATAAAGTGTAATAACTAAAAAATTGGTTTTAAGAGGAGTGAACTTGATTAAGATACCCCTATGTAATTTTGTGCTAAAAGGGGAGAAAACTTGAAATAAAAATTTGAAGATATTAAAGGTTAATCTAGTGTACATAAAGAATAATATCTAGTATAGACACCATTATTCCTTTATATGGACAAAGGGAGATATAATTAAAATAAAAATCTAGAATAAGAAGACCCTTTAATTTTATTAATAAAGTATGAGTGAATATAATGCACTATAAAATCATATATTTATTTGAATCATTTTGATTTAAATGGTGGAGGAGTATTTATGGTAGTATTATCAACAAAATACAAAGTGGGATATATTGAAAATAAGAGGTTGGGTGTTGTGTTTGTTGATAATGAGTGTTAGATTTATTGAAAGTAGATGAAGGTTAAAATTAGAAGACATGGATCTTGGATATTCTTGGATGAATTTAAGGTGGTTAACATTCATGGGAACTACATTTGGTAAAGTATGTCTGATATCGATAAACATGGAAATTGAAGACTAAAACATGGATTTATCTAGTGTTGATGAAGAAATCAAATCACACCATAACACTTGTGACCACAACTCAAAATAGTCTAATATGATATTAAATAGACTCTATTTATGGTTAAATTAAGTCATGGTTAGAGTGGTCATGATATGGAGTATTGGACTAGCCACCTGATGTGTCATATAAGGATAATTTTACTATTACATAAGATTAACTTTGTAGAAGATTAGGATTCCACACTGTAGGGTAACAAGCCATGTCATAATCTATTTTATGTCTGATTAATCTCAAAGTGGTGGAAGGATATTTCATCATGAATCAAAAGATCACACTGCAAGGGATATCACTTAAGAATAATTTTCAATGTTTTAAAGTTGGGTGATATTAAATATCAAAATCTATGTTATATTAACACATACAATGTGATAGATTGGATTGTGAAGCTATATAATAAATTGTGTTGTGAAGATAGTAAACATGATTCAATGGATGTTATGGAAGATTAAAAATAATGGTAAAATAGATACTATGTGATGAAGTAATGTCACAGTGAGTATTTGAGGAAAATGGGTGTGGTCTTGGAATTTTATGAATTGTAGGAAGCATACTATAATACATGAATCGCATTAAGACCGAAAAATTACTTATAAGGTTTGTATCATGACATAGTGGTCACGTCATGGTGGATGTGTTTTTGGTAGAATTTTAGAATTCTCAATTTTATAAGGTTACAAGGACTTGTACTAGGAATAATTTTATCATTCCATAATGTGTTAAATATTATATCAAATTTGATAAGATTTAGGAGAACGCCTAATGATACTTGAAGTAATTTTAAATGATATTTTGAGAAGAAAAAAATTGGATTGTGTTTTTGACTGGAGATCACATCATAGGGGAGGATTTCATGCTGAAATATGAATTAAGTCAAGTAATATCATGTCAAAGTGGAGATTATCATTCCATGATCAATTAGATTTCCAAAATATCTTAAATATTAAGTTTTATTTTAAAATTAAAATATTTGGATCATAATTTGGGAAGTTGACTCAACTTATTTGGATGTATTTGACCATATTTAATTATATAGAACACTTGAAATGATCTTGAGGGTTTAGAAGAATATAATTGATCTAGACTATGGAATAAAGGGTTATATTCTTATAAATATTTACAAAAACTACTTAAAGTAGTTCTAGAAAGAGATATAATTGATTATATTTCTATATCTAGTCTCAAGAGAAGAAGAAGAGTGAAAATCCATTTACAATGGAGTTCCATTAATCATATCCTATTTGATTCAAGAAAAAATAATCAAGGAAGAAGACATAGTTCTATTTCCATATCTGGATTTTGAAGAAGGAGAAAAATATGATAATTCTAGTGTGGTATTTTTTTCATCTGGTGGATTTTTTTACTACTATAAATATATTTTGGAAGACATGGACTCAACCCTTCACATTGAATAGTTATTATCACATGTTTTTTTTTTGAAGAAGAGTGTAGCAAAGTGTATATAAACAAAACATATATTTTGGAATTGAAGATGAAAGGATATTAATCACCTTATTTATATTTGTAAGAGACCTTTATGTTCATAAAATACTGAAGATACCCCCATGTATATATACTAACTTTCCCTTCACCTAAGTAATGAGTAAAGGAGAATAATAGAGAATGCCCATTAGATCAATAGTAAGTATTTTATTAACCTTGTAAGGGTTTTTCACCTTAGCACAGTGTGACCATGACCTAAAATCTTATATCCACCGAATAGTGTATAATATTTATTTTGGTACACTAGAACATAATTGTGTGTATACTCCTTATATTATCCATTAGTAGTGAAGCAAGTAAAATTTTTGTGTGCCTATTATTTACTTCCCTATATATGTGTTTGATATTTCGTGTGATTAGATATAATAGAAATTGAGATTGAACATTTTCCTTACAATGAGGAAATAATATCTATATATGAAATGGGACTTTGAGTAAAAAAAGTTTTATTTTTGTCTGTACCATTATCCCCCCCACCCACCCACGCTCCACTTTCAGGGTGATTACATTCAGTTTGGTCCCAATAGTAAGGCAAGTAGGTTGGGTGTGACCATGATATGATTAGGTGGTTATATATAGAACTTTATTTAGGTAACACATATCTAGAAATACTTAATAGTATTGGGATTCCATAGGAATAATTTTGAGTTAATACATGTGATATATTAGGATAAAGAGTCATCTTATCAACTATCTAAGAGTCATATCTGATATGATTGAAAAGATTGTATACCTAAATAGATAAGTGATGGTAGAAATTATAAAGTGACCGAAATCTTACTAAAATATAGATATTTTCCCACTATTGGATATGATGTAATTAAAAAGGGTCATTGTTTTAATGGGAGTTCATTTAATAAAAGTCTTTATTAAATAAGTGTAAAAAAAGAAACTTTTCTGATAAAAGATTCTATTGTGAATAAAATGGCATCATCGTCGTCAAACATGAATTGATATAAATACTTGAGAAGGATAATATTGATGGAAGTAACTTATTATATTGGTATATAAACTTGATAATCATTCTTAAGTAAGAAGTAAAATTATTTGTGTTATAGTAATTCCGTCCTGAGTAACCAAATGTTGAAGTTATTCAATAAGTGGATATAGATGGTTATGAGAAGCATAGATAGATTCAATTAAGTTTTAAAAGGAATTAATTAAATTCAAGATGTCCAAAGGAACGTTAGTATATTCTCATGCACTCGATAGGATTGGGTATGTTAATATAGTAAAGGTACTAAAGGTTTCCTTTAAGTCTTGTTTTGTCTATGGAATTCATTCTATAATAATCCTTTAATATGTTCTAAAGGTGTGAATGAGTTCAAATAAAATTTTTCCCTATTTTATTAAAGTGTTTAGGATAGATGAATTAGGCATGAGATGTCTTAGTTTTAGTTATATATTGACACTAAAAATTTGTAAAATATTAAACTATAAGAAGAAAAATTTTGTTGGAAATCAAAATAAAGTTTCTTTTTGTGGCTAGTCAAAGTTGTTGAAACTTAATGAGGTTTTAGGAAGGAGGGGAAATGTTTCCATAGAATGTAATTAGCTTAGATACCTAAAGGGGTTTTGAGAAACTCTATGGATATTCCACATTAGGTAATGGTGTTGTAGAAAACAATTCTTCTATTTTGAAGAGTAATGATACTAAATATACACATTATGACTATTGTAAATATACTAGAGTTCAAAATAAAGAAATAATTAATGATTATTTTATTTTTCATTCAAATTTATTAGAAAATGTTATTATTATGAATATTTTGAAATCAAAAGAGGATTTCAAGATCATATGGATCTAAATGAAGGTTTTTTATAGTTATCTCATTTATATTATGTGATAAGAGAAGTTATTTTTTAAAAAATATTTATTTTGAATAAAATTATTTGATACATATGGTTTATGATTCGTCAAACTCTATAAAAAAATTTAAAAAGGATATAATGATAAAAAAATTATTCTGGATAAATAAATTTATCTAATATAGTTGTTAAAATATGAGGAAAATAGATCACATCACCATTAGTGGTATCTTTTATAGAATAAATTATTATTTTTAGAATAATTATCTAAACACATAGAATATCATATAATATATGGTTATTAATAGTTTGTTTTTTTTAGTATTCCCACTAAAGGAAATAAGTTTTATTTCATAACACAGAGGATTTTTTGTTTCTTAGAATGATATTTTGGAGAGAATATAGTTTCTAATAGACTAGTGGGAGTATGTTTTGACTTAAAAAAATTCAAAGTATAACAAATAAAGGATTATATCAGTCAATATTCAAAGTGAATTTCACTTTATATCCTAAAATAGTTTAGGTTATGTTGGTAAATAATATAATGTAAAGAGTTAAATTTATTTACCATGTTTATCTCAAAGAAAAAGTTTAAATGTAATGGTTCCAATATGATAATGATTAACTTAGAAAAAGTTCTAAGTAGAACACAGAAGTCATTAGCAACATAAAATTTGATTTTTTAAAGTAAAGAAATTTTAATACTATGTTCAAAGAATTAAACATTCAAAATATTATTCCTAAGTCTCATTTTTTATTATGTTTCAAACAAACTCTGTTTATAGATGTTAACCATTAAAGGAGTTTAGTGGTTGGGTTTTATTATATGGTTTCATAGATATGTGGGAGGAATTACATAGAGATTTAATTATTTTAAAAGAACTCTTAAAATACACCAAACATAAGGCCTCTCTAGTGGTCTATCATATAGGATGTAGAACATATTTCTTATTTTGTTAAGTATTCTTAAAAGAGTATTAAAAATATTAAATTTATAATTTTATACAAATGAAAACATTTTGTTCATTCTTTCACATTGATATTATATATTTCATCAATTATAATGATAATTGAACTTGCAAAGTATAACTCTAAATTATCCCTAATCAATGTTTTTCATAGAGTATTATTTTCTATGATGAAATATTAAGGATATTATGGGTATTTTTCATATAAAGATGCAAAATATGTTCATGAGACACCAAAGGAGTTATGTGTATTGGATGGTACACAAAGTATACCACATGGAGTGTCGTGTGCAATGTATTTAGTATAATAAGGGATCATGTTTCATATTTTTACACTACTTGAGGTTATAAAATACACATAGCATGAGAACCTTTATAATTTTATACCTTTCTTACACCATACTTGAGGTTGAACTAATCATGGGGGTTGGGTATGTTTCTGATCATGTATTCAGTTTAGTTTCATCGGTATGGGACTTTTCTTCTTGTATCACAAGTAATAAATTTGGTCCCTCAATTGAGATGGATTGTAGGAGTTTACAACGATACCTAGATAAGTGACATGAAATTTGTTTATCTATTTGGTGAGGGGAATGTGATATTCCCATCCATCATAATTAATGTCATGTGATGTGTTCTACTATCCGGTCAGTTTATACTTAGAGAATCGATAATATATTAGTGGCTATATGGGATTGACATACTCTAGGTCTCATGGTTACTCAATTTCATGGAAAAAAATATCATATGAAAATGTATTCTTATATATGATACATATTTTGGACATAGGTATCAAGATTAATGTGTTTAATGGATATTAGGCTAAATCCCTTTGTAGTATGAGTAGTATGATGCTTTTCTAGAGGCTACTATTTTCTTAGATTTATGAATTTGGAAATCCATATTGGTTATCAATGCTAAAAAGGCCTATTATGCCACAATTTTTAGTTATATAATGTATATTGAGTATTATGAAACTTATAGATCTAATCTAAAAGTATTTCAGTTCTTATCCAAAATTATTTTTTGGATGGATTTTCACAAGGTATTGAATATGATATGATACAAAGTGAAGATGATGATAGCCTTACAAAAGTGTTTTTAAAGATATCCAAAACAAATTTTAGATATGATTTCATAAGTTATTTTACATTATACAATATAAGGTGAAGTGGCATGAAGTCTATATGAATTTAGTGTAAGTAGGAGATTAATAGAGATATTCCCTAAATCCAAATATGCATATGATATATTTTTTCTATATTGTATATAATGATATTGGAATGTTGTACGGTATGAAATTCATGAAATATGGAATATTTTATTACTTTTTATATATCATTAACTATGATATGGTGATATCATAGCATCACTGACTTGGCCAATCATGGTATACAATGTGGTTGTATCATAGTGAATTATCATACATTAATTGTAACTTATGATAAACAAGGCATTCCTATGATGCATTTAGGAAGTTGAACATTAAGTGTTAATGTTCATATATCTTCCATGTTGGATATCACTAAAGTTTTATATGATTAATTATATGATATATTCTAGGATACATTTATATGATATATAAAATATTTGATTGAGGGTTATAAATAGTTTATAACCGGTGGAATTACTCGAACATTTCACAATGTTTGAGTAAATATATGAAGACTTGGGTAGTTTCCTCAAGGTCTATATAAAGATGGTTGATCCATGAGGATGGTGCTGATTTGAACTTATGTATGGTTCTTATTGACTATCCCAATGCTCTCTTTCTCCTTTATCTTTTTCCACTTAAGATACTAGCACACTGGGTTAAATGAAGAATACCACCCAATTTTTGGGTGATTCAGGTTATCCCATGGATACACCTTGGATGGAGGAACTCGTTAGTTGAACCTTAATGATCTTTATCAAACTTGTATTTTAAGATATGATATTTTTCCAACATAGGTATAAGGTACATATATATTTTTTATTTTTTTATATATTATTTTAGTTTCATATCATGGTTGATCTTGTTATATGTTTTATTTTTATCTTATACATCTTTAATAAGTGTTATTTAATCCTAAGAAACACATTATGGGGAACACTAGAAACTTGGTGGCTCACTGGAGTTCAAGTGGGAACCCAACCCCCAAATTTGTAATTGGGTCTAATTTGGTAATTTTTCACCCTTTTCTTATTTAAATGTATTTTTATCTTATCCCTTTTTTCCATGTACAAAATTTATGCATCACTCCCCTCTTAGAGATGTTTTTCTCCATATCCTTAATTTATCCACTGATTATAGTTTTTTTTATTGTGTTGGACTTCTATCGGTAAAATTAATCGTACATTTTTATATATTTATGGTTTCTACACTATTTTTACTAATCTCCATTATAAATCCATAAAATATATGGTTTTCATATAGATTAGTATTTTTTATTGAATTGAGTTGAATTACTTAGAAATATTGGATGAGTAGGGTTTGTTCCTGATGAAAATTGGACCTGGTGATAGATGGTGGTAGTTGGGTATGATTGAAAAATCATTCATATTGGGTTCACCATTTTTTCGTCACCTATTCATGGGGGTGGGTTTCCATCGGTGCTTTTTTATGGAACCAAAAACACCCAACATCTCTCATAGCCATGATAGATCATGGACCTGATTTCCAAAGTCAGGAGGTAATTGGGGAACTTAACCAGCGGCACTTAAGAACTCACATTGGTCAAGAGGATAGGATATCAGGATCATCACACACTTTGTGGGAATTATTTCCTAATTCAGAACACTATTATAGATTTAATACATATTCACGAATCCATTTTTAAATTCTAAATATGTAACTAGTCACTATTGTGTTTTAATAATCAATTATAGACATACATTGATGGGAAATCATATGAATGTATCTGAGGTTCTCTATCAATGGAACCATCTGTATGTATCAGAGTTCCTCTATCTTGGTTATGTTTGTTTTCTATTGATGTTGGTTTTAATCCACACAGTCAAGCGCTCCATAATTTATCATCATCCAAGGAGACAATAGTTTTTTTGATGTTAGGATCGAGACTATGATAATAGATTCCTATATATCCTCATGAGAGGAATCAGAACCCACATACTTTGGTACCGCTTAATAAGATACATTATACCTTTTAGGGTCATGTGATAAGGACCAAACCATGTAGTTTAACATTATACCGTAAAGACATCTAGGTGAAAGGGGCCTAGAAAAGGATGGTGTGGGACTTACATCGAAACATCCTGAGGGACCTAAAAGGAATATAGTCTCCCAGATTAGATATAACCATACTAGGAATATGCCCCAATAAGAATGATAAAGGAGGTAACTATAAGGAATGTTGTCCTGTGGGTTGGATATAACCCTACTAGGAATATATCCCTAAGTATGATGATGGAGGGACCCATAAGGAATGTGACCCCCAGGTGGGATATGAAACTACTGGCAATATGACCCAAATAGGATTAGTGTGATTTTGGGGTACTAGGTTTGAAACATAGGTAGGATTCCTATAAATACCATTTAGATAGGAATTAAAGTCCATGTAGTTCATAACGTTGGGTATTACCCATATGGAGGTGGCTCAAAAGGGTTATTCATCAAGAATATTTCCCTTAGAAGATTTTTCTCATGGGGAATGTGGCCCTTTGAGAGGATGGTAACATGGATTTAGATATTACACCTAGTAGGAGTCCCAAATTGTAATTTTTAATCATTTTTATGACATGATCACCACTAACCTCTAAGCCCACATGATTCATGTTTGGTGTGAGAAACAAGAGGAAGTGAAAGATCTAGAAATTTGTATAATCTCATTCATCTGCTGGTGGATGAGGGTGGAGGTATGAATGTCAGGAGAATGTCCCATAATAAATACTAGGGGATTATGCTGGGATGTATGCCCTTTTAAATATACCACTCCTCTCCCCTTTAAATATGTAGAAGATAGGAAGAGGTTGGTGATACAAGCAATATATGTCTCAGTCCGACTCAAGAAGTCATTGACCACCATCCCTAGGGTTGGGATCCTCATTATCATAGGAATGAAATATTGTGAAAATTGTGAGGATATATCCTATTAGGGAGGTTAAATTTGGGACTTTATTACCATGGTAATTCAATAATGGATGTGGGAAAACTGGTGTTTCCTGCCCCTAGGTTGAAGGAATCAGGTGGTCATGGTGAAGGTCTTAATGAAATCATTCTTGGGTTTTGGTAGGAGGGATGTGAATACATTTAGACATTTCACGAAGGTTTTGAATGCTACGAAGAAAGAGGGTAGTAAGTACTAAAGGTAAAAATACCCTAAGGATACCCCATTATGCATACTGGCCTTTTCTATGTGGGGTGTGGGATTGCAAAGGGTTTTGTAAAGAGGGACTACTTCATAGTGAGCTTTGTTTGTGAGTGAAAGGTCACTCTTTTTGGGTGTCCAAGTAAGTCATATTGTGAAGGATACCTTTTTTGGGTCTCCCTCATGGTATAAGGTAGATGAATTACTTGCATAAGTCTTCTCTAGTATTTTCCACTATTTGTACCTCTATCTTCCTCCCTTTTTCTCTTTTTTCAAAGAACAGGTGTTTATAGAAATTTTAAATAACTATATTCCCAAAATGGAGGTTGGCTGTAGAGTATACCTGATGTTATGTGGTCTAGTAATAAAACGGTCATCCATAAAATATTTTGTTGTTTATGGGGATTTAAGGTAGCCACCTCACACTATAAAATGAGAAGTCCTTTCTGGTCCAGTAAAAATGATTCCTCATGTTACAAATGAATAAAATCATTGAAAGGTGTTTTATTTTACCATCTTCCCCCATAAATGAAAAATGTCATTTGGAATTGGAATTATTTCACCACCTTCACCCACAAACAAAAAAGGTCATTTTTTTGGTGGTGTGGATGTGTCACCTTCTCCTGTAAAATATAAATTCATTTGTGGGGGTAATATCCTTACCAACTCGCCTCATAAAATAGTTTCTTTTTGTTTGTGGGAGCATCATGCAGAGTGGTGATCCCATATAGCATGTACTATGTGGGAGGGATGGGATACTTTGTGGTTCTATATACTTTAACGATTTAAAAATACATAAATAACTTAGCTAATTTTATTTTTAGATTTTCCCAAATTCATAAGATATTTATCATATTATTTTTTGATTTTAATGGGCCCAACAAGTGCCCCCCACCAAAATGGGGTTTAATCATCAAGAAGAGGAGTCAATTCTGATGAATAATTCAGCCATGTTCAATGATTTTTGGGATATATATGGACACATAGAAGGCCCCATGCCTATAAAAAGATGTCATGATGACTTTTTTTCTCCTACTGAACTACAAGTTCTTTACAAGTAGTCTAAGTTCATGGATTTCCATCCTCCATGTATAGTGATTTCCCTTTACGAACGTCCTTTACTTCATATTAAAGCTTTTTCATCCATGAATTGGTATCCCCATGAACTAATTACTTCACTTTGTGGTAGAATAGTCTTATCATAGAGATTATTAATCCACATAGAAATGAGAATTTTATGTGGCCCGCGTAGTAATTTGATCGAACTGACATTTTTTCTGATTTTATTTTCCATAGGAAAATGAGTCATGACCAGAATCATTCTTCTAGTTTGATGATCATGATTAAGAGGAAAATTACTATTTCCAGAAATATCAAAGTTTACCCTCAACACTATTTCATTCCTTTAGAATGTATTCTAAAGAGCCTAATATCTCCATAGATTCAGGATTATCCATTATCCGAAAAACTACCTTTATACAACTTTGGGCTATAAAACAATACTCCAAATAGACTAACTGACCAAAACCTTCCATATAATTGGTTTTAAGTGTCCTAAAATCATGTTCAAATGAAAATTTTTGTTGTGGGTCACATCACTTCTAAATCGAGTCAAGGAAAATTTTCATTTTGAATGGTTCCTTATGGAATCATAGAAACCAATATAATCATAATATATCCTTGCAGTCTTCCATTCAAGATTACCCATCTATTATTAATCTCTTATGAAGTGATTTTACTAGAGGATGGAACTCGAAATGTGATTTTTTTTCTAGAGGAATTTTCTCTGATGAAAGGTTCTAGACATTTTGGGTATGTTATAATTTCATGGAATTTCTTGAACATTCGGAGGTCTTCATATTATACCATACGGTGTGGATTTCTGAATTCACAATGTATTCACCAACCCGAGTCTTTCCCAAATTGATAGGTCACTAGTTTTCAAGCATCAACACCTTTCACCTACTGTATGGAGAATCTAGGATCATTTTGTAGGATATCTACCAATTAGGGGGATTCTCTTTCTTGGTAATATGTATAATGAGTCTCTTCCTATGGATAACACATGGGCAAACACTGAATAGGCTCCACCATTAGAGATAGATCTACTGATTATGGAAAAAATCATTGGTTCATCCCCTTCACATTTATTTACTTATTCCATTAATTGATTAGATAAGTCTATTCTTGCATGCTAGTGGGTCAAGGATAAAGTTTCATCACAACCGGACTCATCTGAATCAACAATCTCGAGATGTTATATGTTCATAATGGGCCACTCTCAATACAAGCCAACATACCATGTGGGTATATAATATATAGCCAGATATATCTTCAAGATTTGAGTTGGTGGGGTTTTTCACCATTTTTTTTAACGGGTGGACCTTTCTGTCTTGTGATACTTATACTAGTGTTAGGGTTTTCACCATGATGATAGCGGACAAGTTATCAGAGGTAAAACCCATCAACCTAGTTGCACCCACCCTTACTCATATTTATGAGTTGTTAAGTCATATATGGGAGGGAATGTCCCCAAATCTCCTTAGTGGATCATTCTAATTTTTATATGGTTGGGTAGAAAAACACTTTTTATGTTATGATTATTAGTATACCATGATGATTCATTGTTCTATTTTTCACCCTAAACTCCTCAACATTGTTTGTGTTCACCTAACGTTCCTAGGAATCAATGGTATTATTGATATGATAAGGGGTCCCACCCAATTTTCTTTTATTACTTATTTAGAACCTTCTGAAGTTTTAATAGATAATGACAGAGAAACTTTAGAAGAATTCTCCAACGTCATATCTTTTCAAGATAGGATTCGATTTTCTCTGATATATGGAGTGACCATTTGTGAACCTTATGCTCCCTATAGGTTCACACGATAATTTGGATATCTACAACAGGTTTTTTTTACCCCTTATTGATATTAAGATGGAATAACACCCAATCATCCTCCTACAACCATGGTTGATGCTTATGTGTGAGAACACTGGCATGGAGGTCAATTTTTCCTCCACAGATGTTCCAACCAACCTTCCATGGGTTTATTCTAAAACATGGGTGGAATATTATCATGATGTCATGTTGTGGAAACTAATATACTGGGTGAATAAGACACTTTATTCTCTATAATTCTTTCCCATCATTCCTTTTTCACTATCTTCTGAGGAAGAAAATTTTATGTTCAAATGTTTGAGGCACTCTAGGGGGGTTCCTCTTCAAGTTCCCCTTCTGATGGGAGGGGTGCAAATACAACATTTTTTGTTAAAATTGTTGGATGCCCTACTTACATTGGTCCTAGTGAAATGGTGTTAGGAACATCACTGATAGACACTAGACTTACTTGCTTAGTCCCTAAAATTAAACAGGATGTGGTGATAGAGGACTTTCCTATAACTACATCACAATTTGGATCAAGCCCACCCATAGTGAATTTGATCCCAGATTATATACTAGTAATATTGGATGAATAGGTTATATATCCCAACATTTTCATAAAACATCAATCCATATGAAAGTGATCTTAAATCCAATTATACACTAACATCATGGAAACTCATTTAGAAAATATTATTGATAAAGTGGAAAACCTCTGTCAACTATTCTTTATCTTGGGTAAAGGTGGGTTTCATTATCGAAATTTTCATATTGTTATCCAACAATTTATCACTTACTGGGAGGATTTTTCAACTCATGAATGCGATCGTATCCAAATTAATCTTTCCAACTATCATATGTAATCTTTGAACGATTCTACTACTGAGCTGCATCATTTAGTTGATGAGGAAGTGAAACTTCATGATTGGATAATTGAATAAAATGTGGATCTATGAGAATATAAGGCTCACATGGACAGAGTGAAAACATGGTTTTCATCAAAAAATACAAGTCCAGAAGCCATCAGACAAAAAATTCGAGACCTAGATGCCTTCATTAGTAAAATGCATCCAGTAGCCAAAGTTGAAGCTAGGTAGAGAGCCAATATTGAGTAGTCCCTCAATGCCTCACATCAGGAGTTATCTAATATTTTTTAAAAAAATGGTCAATTTTCATTTTATTTGTTTCATTTATGTATCATTTCTCAATAATAATAAGGAGAGACTCTGGCATGTGTAAATTTATCCTCCCAAAATTTTTCCTATGAATGAAAACTTAGTTGTTCACAATTGTTTTTTTATTGATTTTTATTCTACCAATTCATGTCAAATTATAGTGTTTCAAAAGGGTAAAGTCAAGATATCCCAAATTATTTGACTATCGAGTAACAAGATCAGTCTTAATTATGAACATTTTGGATTAAGTACTTCATTTTATTTTATTTTTTCATGGCTCAAGAATGGATATAGGTATAATTACTATCACCATAACACCAGAGTTGTCTTGTCTAAAATAATGAATAATATTGTATCAGACTTTTTAATATCTGAACTAAAATTTCATGAATATATATTTGTCATGATCTAATTTTTTCCAAGGTTAAGGGACCTAGAGAGTTCAATTTTTCTATTGTTGGGGTCACATGAAGTGATTTATAAACCTTATGAATCTTTTTTTACCAACATAATTTTTTCCTAAATCTGATGCGAAGAAGACTTAGAAGGCACAACATGACTTTTACATTGGTCTCCCTTTGTAGGTTTTAAACCTAATGAGTTTCACATCTCCTTTCTTTGGTAGATTATGGTCTTATAAGTTGGACCAATGAAGCTGATGTTTAAGGGTGAATAGCTTTGACCATGAATTACCCATACAAATATTTTCAGTCAATAATACTTCAACATATTTTGGATGTGGGGAGAGGAATCATAAACCATAATCTTAGTGATCTCAAATATAGATATGATAACATGGGGAGGGTATGTAATAAATTTCCATAGACCTTGTTCGAAAGGTGGACTTCATTATGAGGTGTACAAAAATGAAATCATTCTCTCCTAATAATGAAGATGCCTCTTTTTGATGGGCCACATATAGGTCACAAATTATATAGATCTACATTGAATCATATTATCCATAATCAAAAGAAAGGTGTCATTCAGAGTCGGATGTTCCTTTCAATGACAGCTAAGGAGGGTTTGTGATAGTTTGAGTTTTCCAAATAAAGTGGATTGTGGTTTAAAAAATAGGGGATGCATCCAAGAAGTATTATGGGAGGAATTTTGGTCAACATTGGTCATGGGTGGGGATATTCCTATAGAAATTTGATTTGAAGTAAGGGAGGTATTCGTTTCACCAGTCATGAGTTTTTCATTTAGGGGAACAAATGTTGGGATAACTTGCACGGATTGGAACATACATCTTTCTATATGGTGGTTAGGCCTATAATAAGGAATCCATGCATCATTAATGTTGCCTTGTAAGACTTTAAAATATTTATATTTATATTTCCAGATCCAGGCACTAAGATGGTGTGTGATTCTAAGACCCAATGAGCCTGGAATTAATTTTATAATACTATTAAATATATTTTATATTGTGTACATTCAGTTTCTTAATTAAAATGGGATAACTCATAAATCTAAGCCCGGATCAGAAATTTGAGACCACGGTTGAGTCTGGAACACATTTTTACAATTTTTTGGCCTAAAATATGTCAGCGCAAGGCATTTGGATATCTCACCCATCGGTGGTATGTTCAGTTGGATAATTAGTTAAATTAATTCAATTAATCGATTATTTTAACCTAATTGAAATGTCTATAAGAATGCTTCCATGTATATTTTCCTAGGTTTAGACTCATAATCCTAGGACTGATGAGATGTTCTCTTCCCTCCTTCTATTGGCAGATCATATTGGACGATGATAAAACTATGGATCGGAGCAGATCGGGATGTAGAAAATGTAGCAACTTCCTTCAATTTTTGGTGAGAATGTTCCTCAATGAGGAACAATCCAATATATAGGTAGGACATTTAAATTCTTGTTTTATGCCATTTTTTATTAAATTTATTGAGCAGATCAATATCCTCCTTTGATCTACGCCAATTGTGTCCTTTGCATGCACTCGAGTACCAATTAAATTGATTATTTCTTTGGTTCTCTAACCATGGATATCCTTTTTATGATCCTTGGCCAATAATTCTTGGAAAAAATCTTTAAATATTTTTTATTTTGCTTTCTCACGTCAATTTCTTCCTATAATTCACCAGTTAGACCATGTGGTCCCAATTTAACATTGTTGGGCGGTACCGAGCCCGATCGGACCCCCAAAATCATGAAAAAAATCATGTATGAGGGATGAATCAGTGAATCAAGAATATATATGAGTTATTTGTGGGTTGTAGTAGATAATTTTAATGATCGGTGGATGAATCATCAATGGAGGAAGGACCCAAGTCATGTGGTGCATACGGTGAAATTCCATGGGTCAGCAGAATTGGATTTGCGGCCATCCGATGGTCAAAAATGATGAGCTTTGGATAGATCCACATTTTTTGGGAGAAAACAATGCTAAAATCAAATAATAATTTCTGGATTCAAAGTGTGGGGTGTGGATTTGGAATTATGAATAAATCTAAACTACATATTGTGTAGTTTGAAGAACACATGGCATGTCCGGCCCTAGCTGTGGCATCTAGGGTTTTAGGATTTCATTAGGATACAATGTCATGTAAAATCCATGTAATTCATGTACCCCCTTCCCCGTTTGGATGATCTGTGTGGTGGAGCACACGGATAGGCATAGGCCATGTGCTTGAGTTCATGGGGATCGCCAAAGACACAGGCAGCACCCTGTGTGAAGAGGCATGCCATGTACTAAAGTACATGAACATGGGGTGAATACACTGAAATGTCCAATCAAATGGGTGGGACCCTGAGTGGTAAGGTTAAATCATGTATATCCCCTAAACATCATGTATTCCTACATGTTTGGTGATCCGTGTACCTCTAGGGACACATTTAGGTGATGAAACTGGACCACATGCCATGTGGGTCCCCTCACACGTCGTGTACCCCTTGTCTCCTTCTGAGAAAACTTCACGCTTCCATATCTCCTTCATTTGTACTGGGATTTTGTCCCACGATTAGCCTATCCTGGGTGTTTTTTTACTTATAACATGATGGTTCCCTCATTTTTTGGATTTTGGGATATGATGTGGAATTTCTTGGAATAAATCTTGGTGAGGCGACACTCAATAGCGGCATTGACCACGTAGGATCACCAACAACATCATGAGTGGAACCCTCCATCTAGGTTGGGAATGGGTCCTTGATGGATTTTAGAGTGGAAACCTCCTATCAGTATAGGTAATGGGTCCTCTATAGACTTCTGAGGGGAACCCTCTAGTTGGGCTAGGAATGGGTCCTCTACTCCTAGAGTGGAACCCTCCAACTAGACCGGGAATGGGTCCTATGCCATTAGAGTGGAACCCTCTTATTGACACAGAACATGGATCCTCTACAAACTCTTAGAGTGTAACACTCTAGATGGGATGGGCATGTGTCCTTTACAGACTCCTAGATTGGAACCCTCCAGCTGGGATAGGCATGGATCCTCTGCCACTAGAGTGGAACCCTCCTTTTGGCACAAGGCATGGATCATATACAAACTTTTAGAGTGTAACCCTCCACTTGGGATGGGAATGGTTCATCTATATACTCCTAGAGTGTAACCCTCTTGTTGTAATAAGGAATGGGTCCTCTACAGACTCCTAGAGTGGAACCCTCCAACCGGGATGGGAATGGGTCCTCTATAGACTTCTAGAGTGGAACCCTCTAGCTGGGTTGGGCATGGGTACTCTACCATTGAGTGGAACCCTCTTGTTGTACTAGGTAATGGGTCATCTAACTAGAGATTGTGGACCCTTGACTATGCATCATAGTGATTAGGCATGGCTTAACTTGGATGGTTACTTATGGGAAGACACATGAGATGTTGGGCATCTTTGATGGACTTTTGGAACTATTGGTGACTCTTCTTATTAGGATGAACTATGAGATGGAGGTCCCCTTTATATCTCATTTGGGTTTATTTTGACTGGTTATATATATACATCTATATCCATACCTTTGGATTTGGTTACACTACTTCTATGGTTTGTGAAGACATGCGGGGTATGCCATGTGCTATACATGTTTAGCTTCTCATGGTTAGATGTGTTTACCCTTCTATTATGGGTAGAAAATACTAAACGTGTAGTTTATCTACACACCGTTTTGAGCCCCTTGTGCTTGGATAAGGTTACTATTTGTCTTTATTTGGGTTGATCTACATCCTATTTATAATATAATTTATTTATATTCCTATTGTATTTCTTACTGCTTCCCTTTCAACTTTTGCAGCATCCTACTGGGTATGTATATACTCACCTCTTGGCGTTTTATATTCTATTTTTTTAGTTTGGTATGTCTTTTTGGTTGGGTGTGTATTTTTTTCATTTAATTTTAATTTTTTGTTATTATTCTCATGTACTATCTAGAGGTTTTACATGTATGGTTTTTCCCTTGGTGTTTTTCATATTTAACTATTATTAATCTGCACTTATGCATTGAGATGACTATGTTTGTGTGTATATGTACTTATAAAAAGGCCTCCCTATATTAGTTATTCCTTCGATACTATTTTCCAACCTCTGTCCTATGGAGGTGGGCTTGGGGTAGTTACAGCTTGAGCCCTAGTTAGGGTTGGGTCATGATAGATTGGTATCAAAGGTGGTTTGATCCTTCATATTGTGTTTGAAGTAGTAGCCTTATAAGGATTTGGTGGGGATTAGGGAAACAATTTCAGAGTGTCTCAAGTGCAGTTCTCAAGATAGGTAATCTAGTGATGGTGCAGGTGGTCGATGTATCCATTCACCAAGACCTTGAATGCCTTCTTGTCAACTCGACATACCGATAAATTGGTTTTAGGGAGGCCCCTATGGAGGTAGAGTTAGAAGATAAGGAGGAGTGGATATGGTTGGTGGATGAAGCTATGAGATTCTTCCACCACCACCACCAGGTGGCCCACATTAGGCTTAGGGAGCTAGCGGTCGAGGCCGCAGACAGTTGTAGTCTTTAAAGGCTTATGACCCTATGTCGCATGAGATGATTAAAGGTATGATATATATTTATTATAATCTTGTTTTGGTATTATTATATGTATATTCTAGTTATTATTTCATCTATATACTCCTAGTGTGAGATCTAGAGCTCCCAATTGAGGTGTTAGCCCAGCATCTTTGTCTTGAGGTTCCCATAGGGAATGCTTCTTCCATATATTTTATCTTCTGGTAGTGTGAGATATGGCTTGGTGTGGAGAGGTTCACATGATACCTTTTTGTAGCATTATTATTCACCCTAAGGATTTCAAGGCACTAAATTTTGGTAGATCGCTTTTTATTTTACTCATACCATCAAAGTCTTAGGTAGGTCTTCACATAGAGATACTTGAACCTGAGACAGTGGTGCTGGTTAGAGTTCATGCGGGACTGTGACTTAGAGATAGTCTATAATCCAAGGAAGGGAAACATAGTAGTAGATACCCTTATCATGAAGTCTCAATATCGCTTGGTATAGGATTTTTCTGAGCAGTTGGCTTCCATGCAGTTGAACCTAGTGGAGTAGGAGGGTAGAACTTTTCTATAGTCGATGGTGTTGGCTCCTCCGCTTCTTAAGCATGTGAGAGAGTCCCAACTGAGATACATTAACTGTGAGGTATTACATGACTATATATTCATGGGAGAATCACTAGATGGATATTATGAAAGAGGAAATCATGTCATCCTTTTCCAAGGATGGACAGTAGTCCCATTCATGATGAGGGAGGAGGTAATGCGAGAGTTACACACTTCTCTTCTAGTTGCACATCCTGGTTTAGGGAGATGTACAAAGACCTTAAATGTTAGTTTTGTTGGTTTTTCATGAGATGGGGCAAAGCTAATTTTATATCTTGGTGTATCACCTATCATTATGTGAAGGTTGAGAACCAGGTTCCAGTAGTTTTGTTGCAACCCCTTGAGATCTCAGAGTGTAAGTGGGATGGAATATCCATGTACTTTGTGACAGGGATTCCACACATAGCGAAGGACCATGATTTTATTTGGGTGATATTTGACTGACTCATGAAGTTGGCACACTTTCTATCAGAGAGCAGAGTTTGGTGGAGAGTTTGGGGTAGTTGTATATATGGGAGATTGTTCACCTTCATGGGGTGCTCTCGATGATTGTCTTCAATCATGATGTGTGATTTACATCATGATTTTGGAGAGGAATGTAGGATAAATTTAGGACCCATATGAGGATGATTACATCCTTTAACCCATAGATAGATGGGTGGACCAAGTGCACTATTCAGGTATTGGATGATATGTTGAGGGCTTGTGTGTTATACTTTAGTCAGTGTTGGGAGGATCACTTTCCCTTGGTAGATTTTTTATACAACTACAGCTATCACTCTACTATTAGGATGGCACCCTTTGAGGCCTTATAAGGAAGACCCTGCAGGTCACCCTTATACTAGATAGAGATTTTCAAGACATATCTTGAGGGTCCAGAGTTGGTGTAGGTCGCGAAGAAGAAGGTCCAGGCTATCTATGAGCAGATGAGGATGGCTCAAAACAAGCATAAATCTTATACAGATCATCATTGTAGGCCCTTGGAGTTTGATCTAGGAGACCAAATTTTCCTAAGAGTCTTCCTGTAATGAGGATTGTGGAGTTTATTTCATGGATTCGTGTTATCTCTGAGTTTCATCAGACCGTTTGAGATCATGCGGAGGGTTGGTGAGGTTTCTTAACACCTCTCTCTACCCTCATAGCTAGAGAGGGTGCACAATGTCTTCCACATGTCGTAGATGAGAAGATACATGAATGAATCCATGAATTTCATCTATTAGGGTGAGCTTGACATCAAATATGGATACACATTTACAGAGAACACAATAGAGATTGAGGATCTACAGTAGAGGACCCTATGTAGATGGACCATCCCATTGGTTCATGTGTTGTAGCAGTATGGGAATGTATAGGAGAGCTCCTAGGATCTAGAGAGATAGGTGCAGGCTCAGTAGCCCGACATGTTTATTTAGTTTTTCTTTTCGGGGAAGAAAATATTTAAGGAGGTAATGATGTAGAGACCAAGTTTTTTTCTTATAATACTTTGAAATATTTATATATATACATATATATATTCAAAGTCAGGCGCTAAGATAGTGTATGATTATGAGGCCCGGTGATCTCAGAATTAATTTTATAAAAATATTAAATATATTTTATATCATGCACATATAGTTTCTTAAAGAAAATGGGATAAATCTTAAATGGATACTCATATCAAAAATATGAGACCACAATTGAGTCTAAAAGGCCTTTTTTACCCTAGGTGTGACCTAAAATAGGTCTGTGCGGGGCATTCAGATATCTCGCTTGTTGGTGGTATGTTCAGTTTGTAAATTAATTAAATTAATTTTAATTAATTGATTATTTTAACCTAACTAAAATTTCTATAATAATACTTCCATCAAAATTTTCTCAAGGTTAGCCTTGTAATCTTAGGACAGACGAGAGATTATCCTTCCTCCTTTCATTGATGAATCATAGCGAACAACGATGAAACTCTGGATTAGAGCAAATCAGGATGTAGTGAATGAAATTACTTCTTTTGATCATTAGTGAGCACATTATTCAATGATGGATAATCCGAACTCCATGTAGGACTCATAAATTTTTGTTTTACACACTTTTTTTTAAATTTGTTGATTAGATCAATCTCTTCATTTGATCTATGCCAATTATGGCCTTTTCATATGCCCGAGTACCAATTAAATTGATTATTTATTTGGTTTTCTAAACTAGGATATCCCTGTTCTTGATCTTTGTCCAATAACACTAGGAAAAATATCATTAAACCTTTTTTATTGTGTTTTCCTCCCTCAATTGCTTCACGTTATTCACTGGTTGGACCCTGTGGTCCCGGTTTGATGTTATCGGGTGGTACCGAGCCCGATCAGACACCCAGAATCATGAATAAATCATATACAAGGGATGGATCAATTAATTATGGATAGATTTGAGTTAGTTATAGGTTTTGGAAGATTTTTTTAACAATTGGTGGCCAAATCATTAATGGAGGAAGGACCTGAGGAGTGTGGTGTATACGGAAAAACTCCATGGGTTAACAGAACCAGATTTTCAGCCATATGATGGACAAAAACAAAATGTGGAAGATAGATCCACCTTTTTCAGGAATAATTGATGCTAGAATCAAATCATAATGGATAGATTCAAATCATAGGACATGGATCTGAATTTTTGGAAAAATCCCGATTACACTCTATGTAGTTTGAAGAATACACAGTGTGTTGGGACCTAGCTGTGGTGGATAGTGTTTTGTGATTTCATAGATATGGCACACCATGTATAATCCCTATGTTCCGTGTACCCCCTTCCCCATGTGGATGATCCATGTGGAAAAACACATGACCAGGAACAATCCACGTTCCCTAGTACACAAGCACAACCAAAGACACGGGCGGAACCCCGTGTGAAGAGGCATACCATGTACTAAAGTTCATAGACATGGTATGAATAGATGTGAATAGACAAGAACATATGCGGGACCCTGAGTGGCATGTCTAAGCCATGTATATCCCCAATATTTTGTGTATCCCTATATGGTTGGAGAGCAGTGAACCTCCAGAGACACGGCTAGGTGATGGAGTGGGACCACATGTTGTGTGTGTCCCCTAACACACCATATACCCCTATCTCCTTTTGAGGAAACTTTAAGCTTCTATATCACCTTTATTTGGATTCATATTTTGTCCTATTAGTAGCCTATATTGAGTGTTTTTATGCATATAAAATGATGGTTTCCTCAGTTTTGTATTTTGGGATATGATTTGGAATGTTTCAGGCATTAATCTTGGTTAGGTAATGCTCGACGATGATAGTGATCATGGAAGATCACCAGAGGCATCGTAAGTGGAACCCTTTAGTTGGGTTGGGCATGGTTAATTGATGACTTTTAGAGTGTAACCCTCCTACCAACATTGGTAATAGGTCCTCTATAGAATTCTGAGCAGAACCATCCAGCTAGGATGGTCATGGGTCATCGACTCTTAGAGTGGAACCCTCTAGTTGGGTTGGGCATGGGTCATCTAACATTAGAGTGGAACCCTCATATTTTTATAAATAATGGGTCATCAATAGAATCCTAGAGTGAAACCCTCTAGCTAAGCTGGGTATGGGTTCTCTACAGACTCCTAGAGTGGAACCCTCTAGCTAAGTTGGGCATGGGTCCTCTACCACTAGAGTGGAACCATCCTATTGGAATAGGGTATGGGTCCTCTAAATACTCTTAAAGTAGTACCCCTTAGTTAGGATAGGCATGGGTCATATATAGACTCCTAGAGTGTAACCCTCCTATTAGAACAAGGTATGGGTCCTCTAAAGACTCCTATAGTGGAACCCTCTAGCCGGGCTAGGCATGGGTCCTCTATAGACTTCTAAAGTGGAACCCCCCAGCTAGGCTAGGCATGGGTCCTCTTCTACTGAGTGGAACCATACTGTCGTACCAGGGAATGGGTCCTCTACCTAGATATTATGGCCCCTTGATAGTGCAGCATAATGACGTAGTGTGGTTTGACTTGGATGGTTATGTTTGGGAAGATGTGTCAGATTCTAAGCATTGTTGATGGACTTTTGGAACTATTGGAGACTCTTCTTCTTAGGATGAGATGTGAGATAGATATTCCCCTTATCTCTTTTTCAAGTTTCTTTTTACTGATTATATATATACATATGTATCCATACCTTTGTATTTTTTTACTCTCCTATCATGGGTTGAAAATACACACAGGGTATTCCACATGCTTTCCATGTTTATCTTCTCATGGATGGATGAGTTTACTCTCCTTCTATGGGTAGAAAATACTCGACATGTAGTTCATTTAAACACTATGTTGAGTCCCTTGTGCTTAGATGAGCTTACTCTTTCTATTTATTTGGGTTTAATTTCATCCTATTTACTATCTACTGGATTTTTATTCCTATTGTATCTCTTACTTCTCCCAATTCATCTTTTAGGGAATCCTAGTGGTTATTTAATACTCACCCTTTCATGGGATTTTCCTGCACATTTTGTGTCTTATGCTAATTAAGGATAGGTCGGCTATGTCTATAGAGGATCTTAGGTATACCTGTTACTTTGGACCATGTATGGCGGTCACATCTTGGAGATCGGGATCTAGAATCTCTCGGTATTTTACTATACAGTTTTGTTAGGTTGGGATGTCTTTCTGTTTGGGCATGTATTCTTCCCATTTACTTTTTATTTTTCACTACCATACTCTTGTATCGTCTAGAGGTTTTACACGCATGGTTTTCCCCTTAGTATTTTTCATCTTTTAATATTATTACTATGCACTTATGCATCAAGATTGTTGTGTGTGTGCATATAGGTACTTACTAAAAGGCCTCCCAATGTTAATTATTCCTTCGGTACTGGTCACCATCCCTTGGCCTATGGAGATGGGATTCAAGTAGTTTTGGATCGAGCCCTAGTTAGGGTTGGGTCATGACAAGTAATTATATCATTGGGATGAAAATCAAGACACATTTAGTTCTATGATTAAGTCAAAACTATTACTAAAAACCTAAAATATCAGTTGATACGGGATCAATGTGATAAACAAGAGATCAGAGGACTATTTGTATTGTGAGAAAATTATTGGTTTCAGGTTGGTTCCAATGGGAATGTCATGGCTTGTTATCTTATAGACAAGATTCCATCCCACAAACTATAAAGTTTTAGGCAAATAGACAAAACTAATCTTACATAGCCTAGACATGAGGGTAAGTAAGTGAAGGAAGTTGCAAATAATGACTTTGGGGATACTTGAATCCAAGAGGGTGACATGGGAAAAACACACAAGGGGTGACCATAGACCAAATTCAAAAATCATCTTGAACTTATGATGGTTTCAAGGTGTAAAAAGATAAAAAAAAAATTCCTTATGAGGATAAATATGCCTCTGGTTGATGGGACACATTTAGGGAACATATTTTGTAGAGGAATATCTGGGCATATTATATATATTCAAAAAAAGGTGTCCTTTAGAGTCAGACACTTTTATCACTGATAGACAAAGAAAACCTATGGGGATCTAAGTTTCCCAAGACGTGAAGGGTGATTTGTTAAAGGAAAAAATTTTGGGTTATGCTGAAGGTATTTAGATTAATGTTGGCCATAATCAAGTGGAGAATGTCATACATAAAGCTAGCTCATATACAAGATAAAGGGGGTTGGTGTGTTTTTGCACATGGTCCTAGAATGAAGGTTTCAATCATCATTGCATACCTTATTAGTATGAGAATCAAGCCACACATAGTTATGATACAAAATTGTTATAGGATATCATTACCACGAGCGATGGTTCTATCATGTGAGGACCACAACGATTCATATTTTTATGTTATATGGTGAGGAAATGAACCATGTAGTATAACATCTTAAGGTTAGGATGTTTCCCTATAGTTTAACATCATGCGGTAAGGATGTTTGGTGTTCCTTTTAAGGTCCTATATCAAGAACCATTTTAACACTGACATGAATTGATGTATCTTGATTATGTGGGGATATATCCTTTTTAATTATGTCTATACCCAAGATTTTATATCTATGTGTCACTATATATCTCATTAGGATGAGAATCAAGACACATGTATTTCTTATATTAAAAGTTACATACACATTTCTAGCCTATACATAGGGAGGGGAATTTTATATTATAGATGGACCCAATATTTTAGAACTGGTATGTTGATTCAATAAGGTTTTCCTTATGACTTTTCCATTCCTTCATACTTGGGGGAGATTGTTAAGTTAATAAGGTTTCTTTATTACTTTACCATTCCTTCTTGTTTTGAAAATCACAAACACCTTATCTCAAGGAAAATCTCTTTTTACCCTGTGTTTTACTTCTATAAGGAAAATTTTCCTTCCCCAAGGAAATTTATCCTTACCTTGTTTTCTTTGTTCATATCATAATTTTTCCTAAGTGTAAAATTTGTTTTGTAACCAAAACCTTGGAATCCTATAATCACCTAGATATAAATCATTCTATTTTAGGATCCGAATTCTCAGAATTATGGTTACGAACTCTTATGAGTTCTGACTCCAAATTATGAATACGAATTATGGTTATGAACTCTTCTGAGTTATGAATCCGAATTATGAATACGAATTCTGGTTGCGAACTCTTCTAAGTTATGAATCCAAATTCTCAGAATTATGGTTACAAACTCTTCTGATTTCTGACTCTGAATTATGAATACTAATTCTAATTCGAAATCTTATGAATACTGACTTTGAATTCTCATTACGAATTACTCTGAGTTCTGACACTGAATTTAGGTTACGAATTCCTATGAGTTCTGACTCTGAATTCTAATGAATTCAGACTCCAAAATTTGTAATTTCAAGTTCCGAATTCTTGTGAATCCAGATTCTGAATTTCCTTGAAATTCAGACTCCATAATTCTATAGAGTTCAGGTTCTGAATTCCTTATAAAAACAGAATCTGAATATCCTTGTATTATAGACTCTGAATTCATTTTTTGTTAGACTCCGAACTTTTTATTTACTTACATTCCGAATATTGGATTTTAGTTATGTAACCATATTTTTTCTTACACTTGTTTTATTATAAAACAATTTCATGCATTTAGTTACCAAATAACCATTGTTTGAGTGATATGTGTACAAGTACCTCTGAAATTTAAAGAAAAATATGACTGTTGGAGGAGGGAGCCGACCGTTGGAGTTGTGCCTATAAATAGGAGCTCATTTGAAAGAGCATATAACTTTTGGAAGTAAAACTTTTGACAACTGTTATTACATGTTGTTGAAGTGATTTCTAGAAATAGATGCTCTTATAAACTCTCAATATTTGTGCAGAAAGTTTGAACGGATTGTTTAAACTTTTCTTCGTGCAGTTTTGCTTTGTGTAGAGGTGCGATTTCCTTGAAATCAGAGACTTCGGGTTGTGAAGTCAGAGGTGCCGATTTCCTTACAAATTGAGGGCTTGTGTGGATAGCAAGAAAGATACCAATCTTCGTATTGAGGGTTTACCTGGGTTTGGATAAGACAAATTTTCTTGAAAGTATAGATCAAGGGACCTTTATCCAGAGTTTTTGGATACCCTTCTCTTTGGGTTAAAAGAGTTACTACTTGTTACTTGTAGTGTTTTAGTTTTTTTTCTCTGTAATTCTGATTTTTAAGGAAAGTATAACTTTATTATATTTCCTTAAACTTTTACTCTAATTTTATAGGATTATATATGCTTTAAGGTAGAATCTTATTTGTTGTAAACTTTTGTTAAGTTTCATTTCCGGAATCACTTTTTCGAAATCAAGCAAGTTATTAGAATCTAGAGGTTTTGTGAATTACCTTGTTTAACCTTGTTAAACATAATCATCTTTAAAAGTTATAAAGGAATTTTTAAAATATACAATTCACCCCCCCCCCCCTCTTGTATTTTGAGTATCTGCATCATAGTTTGATACTACAATCAGTATCATATTTATCGTATCTATCGATCCAACATGGGAGTCACTATGCATCCTATGGTAATAGGAATCAATCCACACATGGTTTTAGATAAAATTCCCTATACAAGTATGGTCTATATATCGGCAGGATCATTTTTTTTTTGGTTTCTAGACCTAGGTTTATCCAGGTGTCACTATGTATCATGTGGTAACAGGAATCAAGACACATGTAGTTCTAGAATATATTTTCTACACTAATCAAGTTCTTATGTGAGGAGGGGTTATTTTATCCTATTGCAGCTAGACTAGGATATAGAATTATAGAATCATTATGTATCTCATTTATATGAGAATCAATCCACATTTAGTTCTGATATATATGTGTATTAAGGGTTCAACATCGATAATGGTGGTTCTCTCAGGCGAGGGCCACAAAAATTGAAAATTTAACGTCATGTGAAAGGGATTTAAAACATGCAATTTAACTTCATGTGGAAATGACATAGGTTACCAATCATGAATAGGAGTTATAAAGTCTTGTATTGGAAAAAATTATTGTAAATAATTAAACATAGTTTAAGGTCATGGGGTTTGGGCCATGAAGCGGGATAACCATGAGAGTAGTCCCTTACCAAGATTACTAATCCCACATGATCTATGATCAGTGTGAGAAAGAAGTAATGGTGATGGATTCCCTTATTTAATGGGGATGATTCAAATAAAACTGGTGTAGTGTCCAATTAAAACCAATGGGTATGGAGTGGAATCCTTATCTAGTAAGGATGAACCTGACATGAATAAATAAAATGGAGAAAAAAACTAGAAAATAAAATCATTACTAGGTTTATAATTTGTGGTTGGGCCTGAGATATAAGGTCAAGTTGTTTCTACATATCCTATGGAAACAAGAATTAAGTTGTACATAGTTCTAGGTAAGGATTACCTGTACTGATATGACTCGTATGTAGGGAATGGGGAATCATTTATCATACTATAGTTGATATAGGATATAGAATTTTGGTTTTAATATGTATCTCACTAGTATTAGAATCAAGACACATATAGTTCTAGGATATATGTGTGATGAGAGACGGGTGCCTAGAATGGTGGTCCTTTTGGTGAGGGCAATGAAAACATGTAGTTTTATGTCATACAATAGGGATGTGAACCATATAGTTTAATTTCATGTGGTAAGGATGTTTCCCTATAGTATTAAATCACTCAAAAAGGATGTTTTGTGTCTTGTAGTTTTATATCATATGACTAGGAACATATTTCGTTAATCACATGAAATATTTCTTAAGAAATTTTTCATTGGTATGGGGAATAGTACTCTCTCCCTATATGGTGATCAATGAATATTCTCCATTGGAATAGACCTTATTCTAGAAAAAATTCTTCTAATTTTGTTTCAATCTTAGGAGGTTTCTTCCCAAGTATCATCGGGCTCTTAAGAACCAAAACAAGTTTTCCATACTAGAATTAAAAGAGGTGAAATTTCTTATTGAAAGCTCAAGATATTTGGTTTTGGTGAACCTATAAATGATTCAAGGTATATTTTATCTTCTTATAAATTTGTTCCAATTTATCCAAGTTCTTCTGGGATTGCTCATCTATGGAAAAATGGTCGCAAATGGCAATATGCATTGAAAAAAACTAGACTTTACTGGGAAAAACTACTTTTATCCCATATACTACTAAATACAAGGTTTCCTATGTGGTAGTATGGGTTGTGGTATGGTAGTACCACAAGGCATAAAAAATAATTGGGCCAGGATTTCTTATATTTTTCTACCATTTTCTATAGTATGTTCGATAAAGTTTTATTGAAAGCCTCTATCTATCTATTTTTTATTGCATGACAGCAGGATGAATGGTTGGACTCAATGTTATATTCCTGTTACATATTTTTCAATTTAGAAGAACAAAGTTTATTATTGTTGTCCATAAATATTGTATGAGTGACACCAAACTTAGTGATAGTGTTGGACTTCATGAAATTGATAATGTTTTTTTTCGACCTATTTGATTAGTATTGATTCAGACCATTTGAAGAAGTCGTCAATAGAAATGAGGATGTATTTAAACTGGTTGGATTTAGTAGGGGGTATAGTCCCACAACATTCATTCCCTATATGGAGAATGGCTAATAATATTTGGTAGTGTGAAACAACTTTGGGGGTTTATTGATTAAATTAGCATACACTTGATAGGCATGACACCTTTGGGTGAATTGTGTGCAATCCTATGTCATTGAAGGCAAGAAATATCTAAGCCTTCCAATTTGGTGAAAAATATTATTTTATGAATGGTGTGAACCACAAGCACTAGGATTGAATTCTCATGTGATGGTGATAGTATCTTATCCATCAATGCATATAAGTATAATTCTATAAAATCCTTATTTATAGAGGGCCTTATGATGACTATGGTTTTTATAGATGATAAAGTTGATTTCCCGTCATCATATTTGCTTTTTCCTAGCCCTGTATGAAAAAATAATACCACTCTAGAGGTAGTAAAAGATTGGTATCATCTATAAATTCATAGGATTATCCTGTTTAAGGGTATAATTGATCTCATTGGTCTCTTTCATGCTACTCTGAACAAACAGTAATACCATTCTGTGATGTTCAATACTGATGACTATTTCATCTCTATTCAAATCTACCAAATATATATCTATATTTTCCAATGCATAAACCTGATCATTTTTTGAATGTGGGATTTGAGAAAAAAATTATCTCTAAGGGTAATTCTTCCATCAACCATTAGACAGAATCAAGAAGGGGGATTAGTTCTTATTTTCTAATTGCATAATCACTGCTAACCTATTTGATTACCATTTCTAAGTCACCTTTGGCATTCATATGGGTTATAGGTATTTACAGTGTGAGTTATAATCCTTTAATTAGGGCCTTATATTCTACCTCATTATTGGTATATCCTTATAACAACAATAAAGAATAAATCAGGATGGCCTTTGGAAGAGAAAACGAATGAATCCCAAGCCAAATTTGTTGAGCCTAGGGTTTTCTATCCTATTTCTCATTGGGATTTTGGATGTGACATCAAAATACATTTTTCATATTCTTAGGGAGTCTTGTATAGGGAATATTTATTCATTCTGTGGTTCTTTATTCATAGGAATTTCTTCTAAAGAAGGGTTCTCTATGAAGAAGTATACCAAATCTTTACCCTTTATTTCCTTATGTGGCACGAACAAGATGTGAAACTACTGTAATATGATCACCCACTATTCCAAATTTATATTAAAGATAGGATATTTTATTATATACTTGATCATGTCAGTTTAAGAGACTAAATACACCTTGTAATTCTACAAGTAGTTCCTTGATTTTTGAACCACAAAGATTAATTCCAGATTGTTCTTCTTGATATCTAAATAATGACTCTCAGTATCGATCATAGTTATGTTGAGTGTTAGGTCCACTAGGCTAGATAACCTGAGAGGGGGGGTGAATTAGGGTATGACGGATTAAAAAAACTTCCCCTTTTGATCTTGTTTTTCTGTTAGAAAAAACTCTCTTCTCTCTCCTTCCCATTATAGAGTATGAATAAACTTTAAAGCATGCACAATACACAACATTTTTTACTTGTTTCACCCTCACTGGGATACAGCCAAGGAGCATACACCAGCGGTGTTCCGATGTACCAATTACACTATAAGTGCACTGCTGATTACAAGTTCGAAGCAGACTCACTATCCCTCCTAGTTTACAACCACTCACAATTTGAGAACTCATTGCTCTCTCAACTGAAGTGAGCGCACTGATTATTCAGAAGATCCACTCACAGTTTATAGACCTGTAGGTATCTTCATTACCACTAATTAATTCATCCTACACTATATATAGATGCTCTATTGAAGTCCAAATTTCATCCACTGATGAATACCCCTTTGCCTCTGAACACTAGGCAATTCCTTTGGAAATACCTTTGCAAAGCACCCTACTTCGCGAAGCTCCCAATTTCACGAAGCTCAAACAAGCCTTCACGAAACTCCTGCCTTTTCGCGAAGTTCAAGCCTTTGCAAAGATCAGGTTGTCTCAATGATCAATTCTTCAGAGAGAGACTTTCCTCGCGAAGCTCACTGAGCCAACGTGGAGCACACAACTTCCGCGGAGCTAGAATAGCCACCGCGAAGCTCCTTTCTTCACGAAGCACACTGCCTTGGTGAACCACCTTCATGAATCGAGAGCAAAATATTTTCTTCAAAAACACTCTCTACTTCTCTTGAGGGGATAAAGGCATATTTATAGGCAATTTCACTGACCCTAGAACTTTTCGCGCTAAGTCAACGCCACGTCAGCTCAGGTCATGAAGCTCTGAAGTTCCTGCTGAAATTATCTCAAAATCGCGAAGCAACATAGAAATTTTCTGATCACGGAGCTTGTCATAATCGAAGATAATTCCATCAATTACTTCACGCATTCACCGTGAATCTCCACTCCCAATTCCCTTTTCCACCAAAATGCTCTTCAATGCTTCCATTCACGAAGCTTTTCGTAATCGTGAAAAATCACCGTCAACATTCTTCTGGTCTTCGCAAAATCCAAACCATGAATCCTATCTTCATGAAACTCATGCCTTTTACATATTTAAATTAGATCTTCAAGGAAATCCTATTTCTGTGATGCTAACCAAACTCCAAATTTTGGACCCCAAACATTTGGCAAACACTGGGAAATTGAGCCACCGTGTATCTGTTCTTTTATACCGCCTCCAGATCATTCATTCCTTTTTCATGGTTCTTTGTCAATATGAATTGTCAACAAAATCTCTGGAACACGACAATTCGCCATGGAAACCTACGTTGTAAACAAACACAAGCAACCCAAAAATGATGCAATGATACCTTGAGTGATTTTTTCCCAACAATCTCCCCCATTGGGTTTGTTGACAACTCTTCTCATAATGATTCTATGCACTTTGATACCTCTCTGAAGCACCTTCCATAACCAACCATCCTTCACCTCTTGCAAGTTATATAGAGACAAGAAATTCACTCACCACATACTCTAAGAACACATGAGAAATGCTCGTCGTGAGAAACAAGAGTAAATGAAAAGATCATCAATGAAACACTTTATTTCTGCCACCAACTATTGACACCCAACCGATTCCAATTTCCAAACTGATTATAATTGTTGATACCACACTGATACCAATTTATGATAGCTTTAAACCTTCTCAAACCATTCCAACATCAATATTATGATTTTATCATGATCCTCAGCTATCATGATATCTATTATTTGGTCGATCACTTCTATCATCATCAGATTTAAAACTCTTACTCCCCCTATCTCATTTCTCCCCCTATCTCGCTGCTCCACCTGTCAGCTTCTCCCCATATCAATCATGATTTATCAAATAGCCACACTGTCACACTGTCTCCCTCTTGAACAATCACTATTTTCTCCCCCTTTGTCAATGAACACAAAGGTCACTCCTTTGTGATCTGAAACATTGGAAGGTGTACAAATTATCACATTAGAGAAAAGAACACCATACCTCAGTGAGAGGGGGGTTTACACAACCACACTTTTTCAAGTGTGGGGAGTCAGTTGAACTCCCAGAGCCAGTCAATGCCTTTCAAAATCTTCCTTGGGTAAGGCCTTTGTCATAATGTCTGTAACTTGGAGTTTTTTCGGCACATACTCCAACTTCACAATTCCCTCCTCAACCTTCTCCTTGATAAAATTATACTTTATATTAATGTGCTTTGTACTTGAGTGATGGAAGTGATTTTTTTTGAGATTTATAGCACTTGAGTTATCACACTAGATTCTGATCAGAGACTTCACTTCAACTCCTAGGTCATCAAGCTGATGCCTCATCTACAATAATTGTGTGCATGCTTGAGTGGCCGCAATATACTCAGATTCTACGGTGCTCAATGAAATGAAATCTTTATTCTTTCTAAGCCAAGAAATAAACAAACCACCAAGATAGAAAGCACCTCCCAACATTGATTTCCTGTCATCCACTAAACCGTACCAATCTGCATCAGTATATCCCAGTAATTCTGACTGAGATTTGTCACTATATATCAAGCTGAAATCTACTTTTCCCTTGATATACCAATGTATTCTTTTCACTGAAATCATGTGGAATTCCTTGGGATTACTCTGATATCTCGCTGCTTGGAATATGGAAAAAACAATTTCAGGCCTTGTCGCAGTTAAGTATAATATACTTCCAATGATTTTCCTGTATTTTGTGATATTAACTTCCTTTCCATCCTCATATTTGGATAGTTTCATCTGGGTAGCAACTGAAGTCTTCATCTCCTTGGAATTTTCCATTAAAAATATTCTCAAAACATCATTGGCATATTTGGACTGAGAAATAAATGTTCCATTCCTTACTTGTGTCACCTATAGACCAAGGAAAAACGTTAGCTCTCCAATCATTGACATTTCAAACTCACTTTTCATGAATTTGGAAAACTGTCTGCACTGTGATTCATCTGATCCGCCAAATATTATGTCATCGACATAAACAAGCACCATCATCTTTTGATTACTGTTGTTTTTGAAATAGAGATTGTAATCAAATCCACCACACTGGAAACCAAGATTCTTCAAATACTAATCAATCCTTGGGTACCATGCTCTCAGTGCTTGTTTCAGCCCATATAACGCATTCTTCAGCTAAAAAACCTTGTTCTCATCCTCATGAATCAGAAAACCATTTGGTTGATCGATATACATTTCTTACTCCATAATCCCATTCAAGAATGCAGATTTGACATCCATCTAGAACACCTTGAACTTTTGTTGCACTGCAATGGCTAGGAATAATCTGATTATCTCCAACCTTGCAATCGGTGAAAATGTCTCATCGACATCAATTCCCTCTATCTGGGAGAATCCTTTGCACACTAGTCGTGCTTTTTTTCGAATCACTGTTCCATCTTCATTAAACTTGTTGTGAAAGACCCATTTATCCCAATGACATTCTTATCATCTGGACTCAAAACAATCTCCCACGTCTGATTTTTCTCAATCTGATCAAGCTCTTCATTCATTGCCTAAACCCAGATTTCATCTTCAGCTGCATCAGCGAAGCATTTCAACTCAACCTGAGATAGTAAAGATGTATTCTATAGTGATTTAATTCTTCTTGTATGAACTGGAGCTGACTGATCACCAATGATATTTTTCTTGTAAATATCAGCTTGACTCCTTGTCTTTTGTGCAGATACGGATTTTACTTTCTCATGCTCATCATCAGTATCTTCTTCAGAATCAACATCATCTACTTCTACTCCCCCTGTGTTTCTTTCTTCCTCATCACTATCATCATGAAGTTGTTCACTACACTGTTGAATGATATCCTCATTTTCCACTACAATGACATCATTTCTCTCAACTACTTTTCCTAGCCTTTTGTTAAAGTATTTATATGCCTTGATTTTTCTTGAGTAGCCAAGGAATATCCCTTCATCTCCTCATGACTCATATTTCCTATGTTTTTCCTTATTGAGGATAAAACACTTACTTCCAAATATTCGAAAGTATTTCACTGTTGGATTCTTTCCATACCACATCTCGTATGGATTCTTTCCTTACTTCGGACACAATAGAGCCCTGTTAGAAATGTAGACCGATGTTAAAACTGATTCCTTCCAAAATTTCTCTAGTAGGTATTTTCAATGAGCATTTTTCTGTCTATGTGGTTGATGATCTGATTTCTCCTTTCAACCACTCCATTCTATTGGGGAGTTCTCACTGAGGAAACATGATGCTTTATCCCATGTTTCTCGAGATAGCCTTCCACCTAACTGTTTGTTAATTTCGTACCATTTTCAGTATGAAGATTCAGAATTTTCTATCCAATCATCCTTTCACACTCCCTCTGGTACTGTTTTAAGCAGCTGAATACATTCGAATTATGGGAAATAACAAATACCCATGCCATTCTACTATATTCATCAATGAAAAGAACATAGTACCTCTTTCTGTCAATTTCTCTTGGTGTGATAGGACCACAAACATCAGCATGCACCAATTTGAGCACTCTTGTTGACTTCTTTTCCTTTACCTTATATGTTTTTCTGATGAGCTTCCCTTATTGGCATGCATCTCACGTGTGAGTATGATCACATGATATCTTAGGGAGGTCTCTTATTGCATCACACTTTACCAGATCTTCCAGGGATGGTTGGAATAGATGACCAAGTTGTTTATGCCATAGCTTGTTTTCTTCCTCTCTAGACAGAAAGCACATATATTCTTCTCCACTTACCAGGTAGAGATTTACCTTTGTTCTTTTTCCCTATAGAACCACTACTATATCTCTTCCTTTTATGATTCACATCTTCTTATTAAACCTTAAAGAATGTCCCGAGTCACATAGTTTACTGACGCTGAGCAAATTGTGACTAAGGCCTTCTACTACTAATACATCAGCACGTCTCATCTCTTTGCCCCCAAACTTGGACTTTTCTAAGACAATAATATTCAGTCCTTCATCATTTACAAACTTGAAAACTCCTTCTTTGTCATATTTTACACCAATAACAAGATCCTTATTACCTATCATATGAGATTTGCAACCACATTCAAGGATCTACACACCATATCGATCTGATGCTTTAAGGACAATTTTTACCACCACTTCCTTCTCATCCTTTTTCTTCTTAGTCCATAATTTTTTCTTCACACTCGACATAGGTTGAAAATTCTGATCTTTCTCATAGTATGATGGACCAGCTTCATTTTGCAATGCTGCAAATCTATTTTTCATTTTCAACTCACTTGTTGGTTCATTGATCTTCTTCTTATGAACATTTTGTTTATGCTTTGGCATATTTTTTTGTATAGTCTAAGTGCAGTACCTAGCCATGTGCTCAAATCCTCCACACCAAAAATAGTGTCCTTCAAAATAAGTTCTAGAGAATCATTCTCTGTTTGGATGCCACCTCTGTTCTTATTCCCTTTGATATCTCTTGGATATGGAACATACATACTGTGAATGTTACATATTTCCACAACAATAACACCTGATATAAGGTTCATTCCTTCATGTCACTTCTACCATATGAGTTTCCCCTTGGTATCTCTGAATATTCTGATTTTGATTTGTGCCCAAATCAACCTTCAATCTCAAAGTGGGTGCTAGCGGTCTGACTTCAATTTTCACAGCTTTTGTTTTCGATCAATCCCCCCATTGACCTTAGCATATGAACATAATTGATGCTTCCTTTTTGCTGAATCACTATTCTCTACTTTCAGCTTCTCGTTTTTCTGAGTGATCTTCTTTCCTGATGTCTCATCAGGGGTCAATAGTTTTTCTTGATCCTTAACCTTTTTTCCATAGACTGACAACTTCTCCTTCATGTTCTTCAATATTCTTGATTTGATCTTTCCTTGTGTTATTCACGCCATCGATATCCCTTTTCTTTTCTTCAATATTTATTTTATACTCACTCATCATTTATGACTCCTCTGGTGTTTATGACTTGAGTTTCTCAATTTCATCCATCAACTCAGACTTCTCTTCTTCCTACTACTGCATATAGAGTTTGGCGTCACAAACTTCTTTATTGGATTTATTTGTTTTGTCTCTCCAAACATCTATCTTCTCAAGATAATCCTCTAACTCAGCTTGCATATCAAATCTTCCATCAACTTCTTATTCTTCATCATCACATTCGGTTTCATTCTTCTTTTGAGAACTACCGACAACTGCCACCATAACATTTTCTCCATGATCTCTATAGTTCTCTATCTCTTCAACCTCCTCAACCTCAGACTCAACTGAACTGTCACATTATTTTGAAATAAGGTTATTCTTTTTAAATAAATTTCTCTTGAATTGTTTCTTGCCTTTCCCATAGGATGAAGACTTATTCTTGGGAATTTCAATTTCATCAACATCATCCTCTTGGAACTTTTTGGGGAATTTTTCTACAATATGTCCAACATTTCCACATCGAAAACAAGCAAGTGGAAGTTTCCCTTTAAAATTTCCTTTTCCTCTTTGAATTTTTGAGGAGAGGAAAGACATCACCCCATTTGTCTCTTCTTCTTCTTGAGAATATTCAATAGTGAGATTCTTCATGGCCTTGAATTCCACTTCTTTGGATTTTCCCTTTTCCATAGCATCATTATCATCATTTATCATTTCATACGCAACAAGAGTGTTGTGCAAGTTATCTAATGTCAGCTCTTTCGGGTCTTTATCTTCCAAAACTGAAACTTTTGGATTGAACTGAGGTGAAAGTTTCCTCAAGATGTGCTTCACAATATTTATGTCATCAATAACTTCACCAAGACCTCACATTTCTTCTACTACAATATTTACCCTGTCAAAGAATGCATCAACAGATTTATTCAGGTTCATTCTCAGATCTTCATACTTGTTCCACAACACTTGCATCTTTTCTTATTTAAACTTTGTATCTCCTTCATATATATTTAACAGTTTTTTCCATATATCATGTGATGTTTTTCATGATATCACCTTGGTATATATAGAATTGTATAGGTATACCCCTAAATCATTGATTCCCTTAGCATCAGCATCCAATTCTCTTCACTCAACTTTTGATAATTCACCACTGTTAATATCGGTTGTTATACCATGAATTGCTGCTGTAAACACATCCATTCCCAAAGATAGGAAGTAGTGTTGCATCCGATTCTTCCATAGCTAAAAATTGTTCCCGTAAAAGATCATAATCCCTTTATGATTGGTAACCTCCATTTGAGATAGAATTACTGATATTAACCTTTACCTTTGATACCAATTGTTAAGTCCACTAGGCTAGATACTCTGAGAGGGGGTGAATCAGGGTATGACAGATTAAAATAGCTGCCCCTTTTTATCTTGTTTTGCTATTAGAAAAAACTCTCTTCTCTCTCCTTCCCGATGCAGAGTATGAATAAACCTTAAAGAATGCACAAGACATGGGAATTTTTACTTGTTTCACCCTCACTGGGCTACATTCAAGGAGCATACACCGGTGGTGTGCCGATGTACCAATTCTACTATAAGTGCACTGCTAATTACAAGTTCAAAGTAGACTCACTATCCCTCCTGGTTTACAACCACTCACAATTTTAGAACTCACTACTCTCTCAACTGAAGTGAGATAACTGCTTCTTCAAAAGATCCACTCACAATTTATAGACCTGTAGGTCTCTTAATTACCACTAATGAATGTATCCTCCACTCTATGTAGAGGCTCTATTGAAGTCCAAATTTCATCTACTGATGAATACCCCTTTGCCTATAATAAAATGCTATTTTATTGAATATTTTATTGATAATAAATGATATAATTTCCTCACATTATGTTAAATATTTTTATTTATAAAATATTTGGGATTTGATCATTCATTTGAAAATTTGGTGAAAATTCCAATTTTACCCTTAATAGTGCACTGTAGTATTTCGAATATAAATATTTTTATATTTATTATTTGAATTTTAAATTTTGTAACAGTATTTATAACTTAATTATCTAAAACTTTTATTCAGGACACTAGATCAAAAGAATGCATTTTAATGGAGTAATTGGGCCATAAAGTCAAAGATGGGCTGGACTCGACAGAATGGATAAGATTCTGTATTTCGGTCATAACTCCTACATATGGGATTTTATTGAGCCCAAATTTGGAGATAAGATATAGGACCCATATCCTCACATTTTATCCTTCTGTAAGGCTGGCCAATTCACGAGTTTTGGTGTCCAAATGGGCGGTTCAATTTGCATTAAAATATTTGTCCGAATTTCCACATTCACACTTGAAACCACTTGTAACCTCTCCTCCCATCCCCTCTATAAATTGGAGTTTTTCTCATTTGGAGGGGTTGGGACGTGAATTAGGAGATTTTAGGCAGAGGATAATTTGTTCCACCCAAATTCTCCAACCATTGTAAGAGGGGTAGCTCTTGAAGCAAGGATCCCCTCATCGAAGCCTCCTTCTCTTCTTCATTTTGTAATGTTTTCATTTGTGTAATAAACTTCTTTGTTATTCTTTTATTTCTTATCTTTTCTTATGTTTTGTTTAAATTTCTTCTTCTCTTAATCTTACTATTTGTGCTGGAATTCTTGAGTAGAAGCATTATTGGGTTATACCCATTATAAACCTTTGCACATGCAAAACGCTTCTACGATGATTACGCCACCCATGGAAGAGTAGTCTTTTAGTAATCGATCTATCTTCTACCCTATTAATTTAATTATTTTGAATCATTGAGATATTTTAATTCATTTAATATGATCCATGAATTCTGTTTTTAAATTGTAAGAAACTAATCAATCAATTTAACAATTAACACAAAAACACGCGAGGTCGGGATTTTGTGTAAATTGTGAGAGCGCGATCTTAATCGGTAATACAAGACTACACGGGATAAATTTATAGAGTTCAAATATAATCCCTAAACAAAATTCATCCTCATTTCCAGAATGGATATGATCCTTAATTTACCACTGACCATAAGCTAATCTTAGAACATCAATCAAAGCAGGGTGCGGCGATTGCATGTTCCGAAGTTAGCCTAGGGTTAAATTCGCATCATCTTCGTGGTAAAGTTAATTCTCGTAGGGTTCAGGATTTAACAAATTAAGGGATCATAATTAAGTGAATGTTAATTTAAATTATAATGATTAATAATAAATTTAAGAGGTAGAGTTAGATCTATTACGCCTTTTAAATAGATTTCTAAAAAAACATCTTCTTGTTGTGTCATTTTAATCGAAATTCATTTCAAAACTAAAAACAAAAAAAAATTATACAATCTTCTTCCAGAAAACTTCTTCTAGATTCATAAACTACAACAAACCCCAATCCTTTAAAGTAGTGTTTTTATTCTATTATATTTTATTTTATTTTTTAGAATACCTCTAATAAGTTGTTAAATTCACTTCCTCCTTTGAGAGACGACCTTGGTCAGCCACTCTGCTGCACCTAAGTACCCCAAATTACACTAATCATTTGAGGGCGCCCACGACAGCGCTCTATCAAATTGGCACCGTTGTCGGGGAGGCAAGTAATTATTTCAACCAATTAGAGGTATTTATTTTATTTTACATTTTATTCTCTTCCTCTCTTCTTTCTTCCTTCTTTACCCAATCTGATTTTTCTTCCTCTTCTTTTATTTTCTTCTACTTCTTTTTGGACCATCAACTCAAACTTCTCATTTTTATTTTACTATGGTCCACTTTCTTTCTTTTCATTTTTATTTGATCTATGACACGAACTAATCCTGAAGATCTCTTAGATCTTGACCCTGAGATTGAACGTAGCCTTAGGGCTCGAATCAGAAATTCTCAGTCTACGGGAAGTTTCAATATTCAACCAGTTGGTGAATTCCTCTCTTTTGGAAACATTGAAATTGGAAGCAATTCAAATTCAAACATAAAAGAGGAACCAATGGCTGGAAACAATGGAAATGAACTTAATAGAACCATTCTAGAATTGGCTTCACCTGATGTTAACTATCAACCAAATTGTATTGCATACCCAAATCTCGAATCAGACTTTGAACTGAAATCTGGGTTAATTCACTTACTTCCAAAGTTTCATTTCCTCTCTAGTGAGGATCCCAACAAACACCTTAAAGAATTTAATGTGGTTTTCTCAACGTTAAAACCAAGAAATGTTTCTGAAGATCAAATCAAATTAAGTGAATTCTCATTCTCACTTGATGGAGCTACAAAAGATTGGATGTATTATTTGCAACCTGAATATGTAACATGTTGGAATGATTTGAAACGTCTTTTCTTGCAAAGATTTTTTCCAGCATCAAGGACCACATCCATTCGAAAGGAGATATCGGGGATCAAGCAAGCACAAGGGGAGTCAATGTATGAGTACTAGGATCGATTCAAGAAGTTGTGTGCAAGCTTCCCACATCACCAAATCAGTGAGAAACTACTCATCTAGTACTTCTATGAAGGACTCACACCCATGGAGAGGAGCATGGTGGATGATGCAGTTGGAGGAGCATTGGTGGAAAAGACACCAGTAGCTGCACGAGCATTGATCGACAAAATGGCCCAAAACTCTCAACAATTCGGTGATAGAGGTACACCACATGTTTGAGGAGTACATCAAGTAAGTCCTTCTTCTCTTGAAATTCATTTGATTGATACTAAGTTAGAATAATTGACAACTATGGTGAGGTATATTTCATTGTCTCAAAAGACATCCCAACCCCCTCCTTCAAGGCCATGTGGCATTTTCACTGAGACAAGCCACCCAACTGACCGTTGCCCACAACTACAAGAGACAGAAGATTGTGCAGCAGTGTTCCCTGGGAGACCATTTCAGCAGCAACAACAACAACCATATCCCCAAAAGAAGTTTGATACAGTATACAACCAAGGGTGGAAAGATCAGTTAGACATGAGGTATGGCTCTGGACAACAACAAAGGCCCCCTTTTCAACCAAACTTCCAGCAGCCTCCACCTTACCAACAGGGTTTCCAACAACCCCAAAGGAGATTCGAAGCTCAAACATCAACGAGTCAGCAACAAGGGAATATCCAACACAAGGTAGACTCTAACACTGATGATATTTTGAAACAAATTTTTCTTAATCAACAGAATGAGCTGAAGAGTCAAGGTTCGGAGCTGAGATAGTTGAAGACTCAAATGAGTCAGATTGCCACCGCCCTCCATGAACTTGTGAGTAAGAATTCTGGAAATATACCTTCCCAACCCACTCTAAATCCAAAGGGGAATGTTAGTGCCATCACATTGAGAAGTGGGAAGAAAATGAATGATACATCTGGACCTACCATTCCACCAGGATTCACCTCTACTCTAGAGAAGCCGCATTCCATACCAACTGAAGAGCAATCCAAGGAGAAAGATAAAGGTAAGAAAAAGATTGATGATGTACCTCCTAAACCCCTTCCTTTTCCAAATAGGGTTGTTCAAACCAAGAAGATGGCTGAAGAAGCAATGAAAAAGGAGGTTTTGGACACATTCAAGCGTGTGGAGATCAACATTCCTCTACTTGAAGCCATTAAGAAAATTCCAAGGTATGCGAAATTCTTAAAAGAACTTTGTACCAATCGAAGAGGGCTCAAGGGAAATAAGAGGATCAACCTTGGAAGGAATGTCTCGGCACTCAGTACACCAACTCTAGCAATGCCAACAAAGTGCAAGGATCCCGGGACATTCACCATCCCATGTACCATAGGGTAGTTTCACTTCTCTGATGCTCTTTGTGATTTAGGAGCTTCAATAAATGTGATGCCTCACTCTGTATTCTCTTCCTTGATGGTTGGTGAGTTGAATCCAACAAGAGTAGTGGTGCAATTGGTGAATAGAGCTACGAAATATCCCGCGGGAGTCCTTGAGGATGTACTTGTCCGGGTAAGAGACATGATCTTTCCAGCGGATTTTTATGTTCTTAACATGGAGGATGATCAGGTAAGTTCTCATGCCCCCATTATCTTATGTAGGCCCTTACTCAAAACTGCAAAAAACTATCATAAATGTCAATGAGGGTACACTTTCCATGGAATTTGGGGATGAAGTTGTGATATTTAATGTTATGGATTCCATGAAGTACCCCTCTGAGGACCATTCTGATTTTGTTATATCCCATTTTGAACAACAGAGTAAAAACTCCATGGATTTTGATTGTCCTATGCTTAGGGAGATTATGAGTATTGGTTATGGTTTAATGTCTAAGAGAACTTCCACACCTATTTCTAATGAACAAGACTCTCTAAGATTTTATTTTGAAATGGATTCATATTCTGATCTTGTTTATGTGAACTCTGATTATGACATGGCTATAGAGTATGCTGATGGATTTGATGCTTTATTCTCTGATTTTGATGATGTATATTCTGATACCGATGCTCTTTGTGCACATATTTCAGTTCCTTCAATGTCTCCATCCATACTACACCCTCCTTCATTAGAAATCAATCCATTTCCACCAAATATGAAATACTCATACTTGTTGAGTGGTGAGAGATTACCTGTTATCATTGCTAACAATCTCGCTTTTGAACATGAAGAAAATCTTTTGAATATTTTGAGGGAGAACATCAGGGCGATTGGGTGGACCTTGGCTGACATATCAGGTATTAGCCCCTCCATTTTCATGCATAGGATTATCTTGGAGGATGGGGCTAAACCGGTGAGACATCCACAAAGGAGACTCAATCCCACCCTCCTGGAAGTTGTTAAAAAAGAAGTTGAGAAATTGTTCGAGGCAGGTATAATCTTTCCCATTTCAGATTCTCAGTGGGTAAGTCCAATTCAGGTTGTGCCTAAGAAAACTGGTTTTACTGTTGTTAAAAATGAGAAAGATGATTTAGTTCCAATGAGGGTGCAAAACAGTTGGCGTGTGTGTATTGGTTATAGGAAACTAAATCAAACCACTCACAAGGACCATTTCCCCCTCCCATTTATTGATCAAATGCTCGAGAGACTAGCTGGGAAAACACACTATTGTTTCTTGGATGGATTTTCTAGATATTTTCAGGTTCCTATAGCTCCAGAGGATCAGGAGAAGACTACATTCACCTATCCCTTTGGCACATTTGCCTACCGGAGGATGCCATTTGGACTTTGCAACGCCCCAGGTACCTTCCAGAGATGTATGGTGAGTATTTTCTTCTGATTTTATTAAGACCTGCATGGAGGTATTTATGGATGATTTTACAGTGTATGGGTCTTCATTTGATGAATGTTTAAGTAGTTTGGGAAAGGTGTTGAATCGTTGTATTGAGAAGAATCTGGTCCTAAACTTTGAAAAGTGTCATTTTATGGTAGAGCATGGCATTGTCTTAGGGCATGTAGTGTCAAAACATGGGATGGAGGTTGATATATCTAAGGTAGACATTATTTCATCCTTACCCTGTCCTTCATGTGTGTGTGATGTTAGATATTTCCTAGGGCATGCAGGATTTTATCGGCTCTTCATCAAAGATTTTAGTAAGATCGCTCTTCCTATGTCACGATTACTTCAAAAAGATTCTGATTTTGTGTTTGATGATTCTTGTAGGACTTTCTTTGATGATCTAAAGAAGTTTCTGACCACTCCACCTATCATACATACCCCACGGTGGGACCTTCCATTTGAGCTTATGTGTGACACCTCCAACTTTGTGGTTGGAGCTGTCTTATCTCAGAGGGTGGAAGGACGTTCACATGTGATTGTCTATACATCAAGGACATTGGATTCAGCCCAATAAAACTACACAACCACAGAAAAGGAGTTTCTTGCTATCATATTTTCTTTAGATAAATTCCGTTCATATTTATTGGGCTCTAAAGTAGTTGTTTTTTCTGACCATGCAGCTTTGAGGTACATCTTGAAGAAGCTAGATGCAAAGCCACGACTTATCCATTGGATGCTCCTTCTTCAAGAGTTTGACCTTGATATAAAGGACAATAAGGGGTCAGAGAATTTGGTGGTGGACCACATGAGTAGGATTACTCACACACTAGAGGATGACACCTTGGACCAGGTACCACTTCGGGACACTTTTCCTGATGAGCATCTTTATTCCATCTCAGGTATGCATCCTTGGTATTCTGATTTAGTGAACTACATTGTTTCCTCTGAAATCCCTGCAAATTTAAAGAAACATCAAGTCTAAAAATTAAAAAGTGAGTCTAGGTTTTATGTGTGGGATGATCCTTACCTCTGGCGCATGTGTAGTGACCAAGTCATTAGGAGGTGTGTTCCTGATCATGAGTTTGAGTCTGTTTTGAATTTCTATCATACACTTGCTTGTGGTGGACACTTTGGACCCCAACAGACAGCTAGGAAGGTTTTGGACTCTGGATTATATTGGCCTAGATTATTCCATGATGCCCATGTGTTTTGTAATTAATGCTCTCATTGAAAACACACTGGGAACATTTCTAAGAGACATGAGATGCCCCAACAACCCATACTATTCTGTGAGATTTTTTTTGTATGGGGAATTGATTTTATGGGTCCTTTTTCTAGTTCATTTGGATTTTTGTATATTTTGGTTGCTGTTGATTATGTGAGTAAATGGGTGGAGGCCAAGGCCACCAGGACTGACGATTCTCATGTTGTAGTGGATTTTGTCAAGGCTCAAATTTTCTACAGGTTTGGAGTACCAAAGGCCATCATCAATGACCAAGGGACACACTTTTGCAATAGGAATTTTGCTTCCCTCCTTCGAAATTATGGGGTTACACACAAAACATCAACACCATACCACCCCCAAACAAATGGCCAGGCTGAGGTTTCAAATCGTGAGTTGAATCAAATCTTGGAGAAAATCGTGCATCCAAATAGGAAGGATTGGATAAAGAGCTTGGATTATGCATTGTGGGCTTATAGAATAGCATACAAGACCCCCATTGGTATGTCCCCATTTCGGATTGTTTTTGGGAAATCATGTCATCTCCCAGTGGAAGTCGAGCATCGGTCTTATTGGGCTATAAAGAAATGCAACATGGATTTGTCCCAAGCTGGAATCCAAAGGAAGATTCAAATTCAAGAGCTTGAGGAGATTAGATTATCATCATATGAGAACTCAAGGCTCTACAAGGAAAGATCAAAAGCATCTCATGACAAAATGATCCAACAAAGGGAGTTTCATGTTGGAGAGAAAGTCCTTCTCTACAGTTCACGACTGAAGCTGATGCCTGGTAAGTTGTGTTCCATATGGTTAGGTCCATATGTTGTGACTAATGTTTTTCCTTATGGTGTAGTGGAGATCACATAAGAGTACACTAGAAGGAAATTTACAGTCAATGGGAAACGTTTTAAGAGATACATTGAGGGACTTCCTACTGATGCAGTGGATTTTATCACACTGCATGACCCCATCATCACTTGAGCACATCAGGCTATTCCTAACCCTTTAACTTTTATATTATTTGTCCTATTTAAAAATTTTCCATTTCATGTGCATATATCATCTCATAGGTTCACATTGAGGACAATGCAATATTTTAAGTGTGGGGGAGGGAACCTTTTAGTTTAGTAATTTCAATTGTTTTCCTTTAAAAAAACAAAAAAATGTTTTTTTTTCAAATTTTGTGTGTTTATTTCAATTTTCTTTGTGTTTTTGAAATTTTTGAGCTGAAATGAATCTCATCACAATTTTGAAATGCATATCAATGAGTGAAACAATTTATCCGTTGAAACTGAGCTTAAATGAATGCTGAAAATGACTTTGTTTCAAGTTCAAATATTTAGTAATTTCATGAAAAGTACACTGAATTTTGAATCCCATGCCACATCTCACTGTCTTTATATTTGAAATCACTTTCCTGTGAGGCTTTTGAACCATTATTTTCATATTCTTTACATTCACTTCAATTCTTGAGAGAACCAAACCATGCTTGATTTAACCAGAATTTGATCTATTCCTGTCAAAACTTGAGGGTTTGAGGTACTTATGTTTAAATGATTGAGGCATTTGTTTGGTATTAAAGCCCCTATTTCAAATAATAATTTTTTATAATGGCCTACCTTGAATATTTAATCCTTTTATCCCTTAGAATCCATGAAAATCCTATTAGGTTAGCCACATTACAAGCCAATTTTCCCTATCCAACCAACTCTTCAAGTGAAATTGCATAATCTAGTTGAGCTTAAGTGTGGGGGAAGTTGTCTTGTGTTTTGCCACCACATTCTATGATACTTTGGGTGGAAAATTAAATTCTGAAGAGATGTGTTTGCTGCTAAAGAAAGTCATTATATTGAAAGTTGTGCCTTTTTTGGAGCTTTCATGACAAGTGAAGTTGTGCCTTTTCTGGAGCTTCTAATTGAGGTGGAAAGTTGTGCCCATCTGGAGCTTTCAAGAAAATCATGTTTGAGAAGATTGACATTTTTTATGCTGAAATGATGAATGGTGTAAACCTTTCATGACTTTTCATGATGATGGAGATTAATTGATACTATGGGGATTGATGAGAAGACCATATTTAAGTGAAAATTAGATTAATGCAATTTTGCTTCAAAAGAGTCAAGCCCTCCTCATTCAGCCTCAGAGTTTTTCACATCTTAATCCTACCAAATGAAAGCTACAAAACAACCCTGAAAAGTCCTCATGATAAACATATGTCCTTGACTCAAATTGGTTAGCTATGTAGGAATCTATCAAGCCTATGGTGACCCTTGTATGAGTTTGGATGAGAAAGACATTGCAAAAAAATTGATATTTGAGTGATGAGAGAAAATTCAAGCGAGGTAAGTGTTTTGTGCATGGGCGGATAAATGAAGTGGAAATATATTGAATGATATAAATGGAGAACTTGAAATAAATTTTTTTATGAGTCATGATATCTTTTTATTCTTGGTGTGAAATTGATTGATCTTAAGGATATGTGTTTTAAAATTGGTTTTAATTTGATATTGATGTTTACTTGATATGAGGTTTTGCCCAGGTGTGCAAAAGGGTAAGTGTGGGGGAGTTGATAAAACACTATTTTATTGAATATTTTATTGATAATAAATGATATAATTTCCTCACATTGTGTTAAATATGTTTATTTATAAAATATTTGGGATTTGATCATTCATTTGAAAATTTGGTGAAAATTCCAGTTTTACCCTTAATAGTGCACTGTAGTATTTCAAATATAAATATTTTTATATTTATTATTTGAATTTGAAATTTTGTAACAGTGTTACTAACTTAATTATATACAACTTTTATTCAGGACACTAGATCAAAAGAATGCATTTTAATGTAGTAATTGGGCCATAACTTCAAAGCTAGGCTGGACTTGCCAGAATGGATAAGCTTCTGTATTTCGTCGATAACTCCTACATATGGGCTTGTATTGAGCCCAAATTTGGAGAGGATATAGAGTACCCATATCCTCACATTTTATCCTTGTGTAGGCCGGAAAATACACGCATTTTGGTGGTCAAATGGGCGGTGCAATTTTCATTAAAATATTTGGCCGAATTTCCACATTCACACTTGAAACCACTTGTAACCTCTCCTCCCCTCCCCTATATAAATTGGAGTTTTTCTCATTTGGAGGGTTTGGGACGTGAATTAGTAGATTGAAGGCAGAGGAGAATTTTTTCCAACCAAATTCTCCAACCATTGTAAGAGGGGTATCTCTTGAAGCAAGGATCCCCTCATCGAAGCCTCCTTCTCTTCTTCATTTTGTAATGTTTTCATTTGTGTAATAAAATTCTTTGTTATTATTTTATTTCTTCTCTTTTCTTCTGTTTTGTTTAAATTTCTTCTTCTATTAATCTTCCTCTTTGGTCTGGAATTCTTGAGTAGAAGCGTTATTGGGTTATACCCATTATAAACCTTGTCACATGCAAAACGCTTCTACGATGATTACGCCACCCATGGAAGAGTAGTCTTTTAGTAATCGATATATCTTATACCCTATTCATTTAATTATTTTGAATAATTGAGCTACTATAATTCATTTAATATGATCCATGAATTCTGTTTTTAAATTGTAAGAAACTAAGCAAGCAATTGAACAATTAACACAAAAACACGCGAGGTCGGGATTTTGTGTAAATTGTGAGAGCGCGATCTTAATCGTTAATACAAGAATACACGGGATAAATTTATAGAGTTAAAATATAATACCTAAACACAATTCATCCTCATTTACAGAATGGATATTAGCCTTAATTTACCACTGACCATAAGCTAATCTTTTAACATCAATCAAAGCAGGGTGCTGCGATTGCATGTTCTGAAGTTAGCCTAGGGTTAAATTCACATCATCTTCGTGGTAAAGTTAATTCTTGTAGGGTTCGGGATTTAACAAATTAAGGGATCATAATTAAGTTAATGTTAATTTAAATGATAATTATTAATAATAAAGTGAAGAGGTATAGTTAGATCAATTACGCCTTTTAAATAGATTTCTAAAAAAACATCTTCTTGTTGTGTCATTTTAATCGAAATTCATTTCAAAACTAAAAACAAAAAAAATTATACAATATTCTTCCAAAAAACTTCTTCTAGATTCATAAACTAAAACAAACCCCAATCCTTTAAAGTAGTGTTTTTATTCTATTCTATTTTATTTTATTTTTTAGAATACCTCTAATAAGTTGTTAAATTCACTTCCTCCTTTGAGAGACGACCTTGGTCAGCCACTCCGCTGCACCTAAGTACCCCAAATTACACTAATCGTTTGAGGGAGCCCACAACAGCGCTCTATCAGCCTCTTAACACTAGTCAATTCCTTTGGAAAGACCTTCGCAAAGAACCCTACTTCACGAAGCCCCCAATTTCGCGAAGCTCAAACAAGCCTTCATGAAGCTCCTGCCTTTTCGCAAATCTCAAGCCTTCACAGATCTCAAGCCGTCGCGAAGCTCAAGTCGTCGTAGTTTGACTTCCATCATGAATCTCACTGAGCCAACATAAAGCACGCAACTTTCACAGAACTAGAATAGTCATCGCGAAGCTCCTTTCTTCATGAATCACACTGCCTTCACGAACCACCTTCACGAATCGAGAGCAAAAGATTTTATTCAAAAACACTCTCTACTTCTCTCAAGGGTATCGAGGCCTATTTATAGGAAATTTCACTGACCCTAAAACTTTCCACGTGAAGTCAACACCACATCATCTCAAGTCGTGAAGCTCCAAAGTTCCTGCTGAAATTCTCTCAAAATCGAAAAGCACCACAGCAATTTTCTAATCATGAAGCTCATCATAATCGCAGAGTATTCCATAAATTACTTCACGCCTTTTCCATGAAGCTCCACTCGCAATTCCCTTTGCCACCTCAATGCTATTCAATTCTTCCATTCGTGAATCTTGTCGTAATCACCAAGAATCACCATCAACATTCTTATGGTCTTCGCAAAATCCAAACCATGAAGCCTATCTTCACAAAACTCATGCCTTTTCCATATTTAAATTAGATCTTCAAGGAAATCCTATTTTCGCAATGCTCACCAAACTCCAAATTTTGGGCCCCAAAAATTTGGCAAACACTGGGAAACAATGCCACCGTGTATCTGTTCTTTTGTACCACCTCTAGATCGTCCATTCCTTTGTCATGGTTGTTTTTCAACTTGAATTTTCAAAAAAATCTCAGGAACTAGACAATTCACCATGGAAACATGTGTTGTCAACAAACACAATCAACCCAAAAATGCTGCAATGATACCTTTAGGTATTTTTTCCCAACATTGAGATAATGGAGATTTTTTTTGTTAATGACGACATGATTTTGTGCTAATAAAGTGACCATTGATCTATCTAAGGTTGTTATTTATAAGATAAGAAATTTTCCTTCAACAAGAAGTATCATAACTGGTGAAATCAACTAATACTTCTTGAGACTATTGAACGCTTCTTGAAAGTCATTATTCCACTAATATATGGACCCATTTTTCATCAACTAGGTGATGGAAAACCACTTTCTAGAAATATTTTCTATAAAGAAATTAATATAGGAAATACATATTTATATTTATCTAAACTATTTGAGTTCTTTTATGAGGTAACATTTCAATTATATCCTTCTTCTTCTTAGGATAGGCTTCAATGCCATGATGTCGTACTAAAAAATTAAGAAACTTTCTTGAGGTAACACAAAATTCACACTTCAATGGATTAATTTTCAAGTTGAGATGTCGAAGTGAATATAAAATGGTCTTGAGGTTAGAAACATAGATAGAATTTTTTTGATATTTTGCAAATAGATCATCAACATAATGCTCAATAGTCTTTCCCATAAAGGGTTTAAAGATGTAGTGCATGGAACGCTGGTATGTACCACCAGCATTCCTTAGGATGAAGGGTGTCACCTGGTTACAATATACTTCTTCATATTTCCTAAAGGTAGTGGATTCTTTATCTTCAAGGGCTATCTATATTTGGTTAAATCCTGGATAAAAATCCATTAAGGAGAGGTCTTGGTATCTATTCATCGCATTAATCAAAAGTTCAATAATTGGAACCCAAAAAGTCTTATTTTGGATAGTGTCGGTTGAGATATCTAAAATCAATGAAAACTGTGATTTTCCCATTTTTCCCCTTGAATAGGACTATATTGGAAAGCCATTTTCAGTACTAAACTTCATGGATGAAGTTGTCTTTGATTTATAAAATTTGGCTTCGACTTTGGAAGCATGGTTTGGATGTGTTCTTCTAGCTACCTACTTGTAACCATGATGATTTATTGGAATAACTAGGTGGAGGGTGGCCACATAGGAATCTAGGCCTAGGATTTCTGTGTAATTCTAGGTGAATACATCTCAATACTTTTTTAATAAAATGGTATATACCACTTTTTATTCAATGGGCATATCCTCACTGATTAGCATCAGTCATAGATCTTTTTTGTGATTATATTTACCTATTGGAGTTCATAGATAGTGGTAGATACACCCTCATAAAACGATAGAAAATAGTATTTGAGATCATACTCGTCTTCATCTTCCTTCTCCTCTTACTCTTCCTCTAGGTTCACATCAGGGTGGATGAGTAACGAAGGGGAATCTTTAGAATCAGTAAGTGGATCAGAATTATGAGATTTATAGGCATATATATCTCTAATATTCAGTGATAATAAAGAAATTACTTCAAATTCAGTTGATGGTGTTGTGTATTGTTTAATACCTATGGATTAAGTGAGGGAATCTATTCCTAAAACATCATTACTTACAGGAGGATCAGAGACCTATTTTGTACTGTCAAAATCGGCTGTGATAACTGATATCATGTGGTTTAATGAGTAAAAACCCAATTATGAACCCATATTATCAATTTGACTAATGGGAATCATATACTCATCATTGGTATCATTTAATGGGTTTTTCGAGGTCATTTCCAAACCATTCGGGGCAATAACTCGAGAAACGTCATTGGTCATGTGTTTCTTCCCTTCTCTCTAATAAAATCCTGCATCAATGTATTGAGTCTCTCAAGATTCAAATAGATATTTACCATCGTATAATGTCCCAATTTACACATTAACATAGTACTTTATAAATTGGTGATATGATGAAGATATTTTTTATTCTTAGTGCAGCAAAGACCTTCTGAGAAAGACATTGAAATTTTTATCTTTTCGAATAACCAAGATTTCAGAATTGGACACTATGTCCTAAAATTGAGTTGCAGTTTTGATCTGACTAAGGGGATTTTGTTCATTCTTTTTGTATCCTTGTAGTTTCATGGGAGATGGATATAGGTTGGATACACTTTAACCTAACTAATCAAGTGTTCGGATCAGAATTATATTGACCCCTAAGCCATTATCAATGAAATATTGTCCAATATCAATGACATCTAGTATTCCCAGCACATATAAGAGCATGATGTGTCTTTGTATCATAGCATCCTTGTCTTGTTATGTAAAATAGATGAGAAAACGTCATTCCACAGGTTCGATCTCTACCTAATATAACTCAGTAGTAGTGAACATAGCTTTAAACTCTTGAGGGATTATAATATCCTCTACATGTACTTCTTAGAGATCCTTTAATAGGTTAAGATCATCTAGAATTAACATATTCATTATAACTATAGATAACTACTTTAGGATTCCATTCTTATGAGTCAAATTCATATGCCTTCCTGTAGGGATGTTTTTCCCTAGTAGTCACTTTAAAGGTTGAAGTGCTTGGGGTAAGTGAGTTGGGTTTTTGAGGAGGTGTTGAGGTCATTTTTATTGTTGTTGGATTAGGTTGAATTGGCCAACCTACCAACTTGGTTTGATAAACCTATCACACCCATTCCAATCGATCTTCTAAAATAATCGATCTTGAAAAACTTTTAGTAAAGGTAGGTATGTTTTCTTGTTCTTTTTATTTTCACTAAAGGGATTTTCCACAATTTTGAGTAGAATAAACGGATCTGGTAGGGATTCATCCATAATATTGGGATTTTCCATGACTATGTCTTCCCCTGCCTCCTGATACCTTATGATCTTTGCTTGTGGTTCCCCGATTTAGGATATAGAACTCATATTCTTAATATTTCTCATTATATGAAAATTGATCCATTAAGTGAATGAAATTAATAGAAATAAAGGTAAATTATTTATATGGTGATAATTATTCCTGGTGAAGCAATTCTCATGGTACCATTTTTTGGGCTTGTACCTATTCTCCTAGGATTGGAGTCATAAAATTTGAGTCGGTTTTGGATTTGAAATTTATACAGGTTCATCTTATTGTACTTTACTTTTACCCCTTTAAGTGTTTTATTTCCTAGAAGCTAAGTTCTTGGAAGACTGTGGTATTAGAAAAGCTGTTTATACCATATATGAAGAGATTAGGGGCATAGTTGGATGGTTTAACTATGCCTCGAGGATCACATAAGCCTACTTAATTTCTTTCCTTATCATCCAATCATTGAACTTTTTTTCACCCTTTCTCGTAACTTCATGTCATTCAAATTATTCTTCTATACTGGTGTGATAAACACATGCCACTTGTGCTGGTGGTTTTTATAGCTTTACTTGTCCTGAATCAACCATATTTTACAATATTTATTTAAATACAAAACAATCCCAAATGGTGTGCCCCAAAATTTTGTGAAAGGGAAAAAAATTTAGGTGATCATTGAGACTGATTTGATCAGGCCTCTTGGGCTCTAGCAGTCTCACTAAATTATTTTCGATGGATTCTATGAAGTAAAATGGAACTTTTTTGTCTCTAAAGGAATAAAAAATTATAGTTTTTGAATGGTAAGAATTTATTCTTCTTTCCCTCATCCTGATGAGGGTATTATTGCTTATTTTTTCATTCAGGTAGTGGTGTTTTGTGAGGAGGCATGGGATTTAGAACTGGAGCCATTGTAGAGGCTAGTTTTAAAGTGATGGCCACGGTTTAAACTCTTCCCATTATTTTTTCCTATTCCACTAGAAATAGTCTATATTTAGATATAGTTATCATAATAGATTCCTCCAACCTCTATGAAAATATAGAAAGATCTCATAAAATTCCTTGATACTTTACCAAGATAATTGGAATTCACAAATCATCGTGAAAGTTTTAAAAGTAAATACCCAAAAAGTCCTCTTGAAGAAGTTACATGTTCAGGTAATACTTAAAACCCTTCCATATAGTGATAAAATTAAATACCATATCATATTATCACTATTTACAATTTGAGAGGTTGAGTGTTGTCATCTTCTATAGCATAGAGATGAATTGATAAAGAAATTTTCAGTGAAGATCATCCCACCCTTTGATCTATCTGGCTAGTAAAATGGTATACCAAATGAAGGTCGGTTCCTCTAAGGTCTACACAAAACATATGATCTTGGATTCCTATTACTTCTCAAGATTTTCTATCATGGGACCACATCAGGATAGAAAGTGTGTCATATGTTTTTTCTAATCCCTTGAACCAGTGAACATAGTTAACATAGGATTCCCAAATTTTGGTGGGGGAGAGTTACATCCACACATTCAAGGTAAGTCTTCCTCTACCTTTTTATTGGTGCACCTAGACCTTCCACGGGTTCCAATTGGGATAATAATGACACAAAAGTATCAAAAAAAACTCATTAGGAATGGTCGGATGAGTGAAATCTTGAATAGCGAGGACAACAGGTTGGGATAGTTGTGGCGGGCCCACTTATACTTGCAGTTGATAACCTGTATAGGTTATCCTCAGCACACGAGCCTCAGCCCAGTTGGTAAGGTATCCTTAAGTGAATCCACAAGACCCAGGTTCAAAACCAGGTAGAGGCATATTTCTAGGGGGTACTGTAGCAGTACTGTAGCGGTACTGCAGCAAGTGCTGTAGCAGGCATTGTAGTAGTACTATACACTATGCGGGTACTGTAGCAGAACTCTACATTGTACAGGTACTGTAGAAAACTGTACACTATATGGTACTGTAGCAGGAACTATAGAAGTTACTGTAGCAGGTATTGTTCGGTACTTTAGCAATTGGAACTATTCACCTTGGGCCACCAGTTTGGGCTTGGAGTCCTTAAGGATTTCGAGCCACCCAAGCCTTCAAGTCAGTAGGTCTTTCGGGCCACCTTTAAGGCCCTTGGGCCACCTCAAGGCCTTCAGGCCACATGCAGTTTCCCCAGACACACTACAAAAAATAAGCAGCCCCGGAAGAGGATTCATAGTAGGTGCACTTACCAGAGCAGAGCCAAGTGGATTTGTCAGAATGAGAGGGTATGGCTATGCCATCGGGACCAGCTTGTGCTTGCACGGGAAGCCTAGTTAGACGGCCATGCAATGGTGGAGAGATACTATCATGACGCAGATGCTAGGGAGGTGCAGTTCCTTGTAGATAGTCTGGTTGAATTCCATAAGACCTTCGGGTCATGTAATATCCTAAAGCCTACGAGCCTTGTAATCTCTAAGCCTACGGGCCTTTTAAGGGTTCCCCCTAATACCTTGAAATGGGGGTTATCAAAAATCAATAAAAATGAAGGCCTTCGGGCCATTCGGACATAGGTTATCCTCAGAGGTTGTGTCTGAAATGGCTCTAGTTTCATCCCTAATAGAGGGAACTCTTGGTATCTCACCATTATGGGGTCCAAATATATTGGTTTTCAATATCCCATATTGAGTGGAGGTTTTTTCTCTACATTTTTGTCATGGAAAAATTCCCTTACTAAGGCATGTTGGTTGTGAGAGTGAGAAGAGGCTCTTCTTCAAGAACATACCAAATAGGAATTTTTCCACTGAGAAATTTTGCATTATGTTTACTCAGCTCCTTCATCTCTTAATCATACTAAGAAAATATTTCCTCAAGCATACAAGGTCTAATCATTTCGGGTGGCAGTTGAGATATAGCCACGCCTTTACCCTTTTCCTTGGTTGATGCTCACTGAAGAGGTGGTAGTGGAACATTTGGGGGAGTACTTAAATTCTTAGAAAGCCTCTGGTTTCTAGTACATAGAACTTATTTGTTCATTTCTATGTGGACCATATTTTGGATGGAAATATTCTCCTCTTGTTCTCTTGTATTGGATTCATGTTCTGTAGAATCTTTAGGGGTGTTATTTCTAAATTAACTGATGCATAATGCATTTTAGGTTTCTAATTAGAATCAGAATGATAGTAGGTATAGTTGTTCTTATCACGACCTGTCCCCTATGGCCCATGTCGTGACATACCCCAAGCCCGCCTCCCGAAGTCCAGGGGTTAAAGACTAGCACTAAAGGCGTCAACCTAGAAGTGGGAGGCATTTTCCTGAGTACCTGTACGCACGCACACACAACCACATCCCAATGCTAGAAAAGTAAAGAAATAGGCTACTATAAATAACCACTGATTATAAGTACAACTGAAAGTCAAATGGGCCAGAATACAAACCCAACAAAAGACAAAATGAAAAATAGGAAAGTACAAAAGAAACTCTGGATAGTTATCTGTAGAAAACCCCACCCGATGGGTAATTACATATTAGTTGATGGAATCCATAGAAGTGCACCCCGCCTGCCTGGTCTCACTGGGTACCACTGAGTCCTGGGCCACCAAGTCCTTCATTAAGGTGTCGGTCGTCTGCACGGGACACAACACGTGCAGGTGAAGCTCGTGCAGGGGTGAGTAACAATATACTCAGTAGGGACCCCAAAACACAAAGGAAAGACCACAAAGAAATCCATAAAAAACTACAAAGCACGATCACGAAGCAAGATAGATCGCACCAGGTATATTCTAGAGTAGGAGAGTAAGACCATTAGTCATGTCATCAAATACCATGGGTTGCGGGAGAAATCCTCCTCAATGAGTATAGTGGGAATTTAGGGTCACATAGAAACCTCTTCCCACTAACCTTAAAAATGTTGTGGTACTCATCTCTAATTACTATCATGGGTATGTTGGGTCACACAGAAGATTCTCCCCACTGTGGGCATGTTGGGTCACACAGAAGCTGCTTCCCACCTATGGTCATACTGAGGTACTCCTCCTGTCAAGTATTGTGGGTCTGTCGGGTCACACAGAAGTCACTCCCCACTATGGTCCTATCAAGTCACACAAAAGCTGCTTCCCACTGAGCCATAGTATCTGATCCACATAAAGTCACTCATTAGTAGTCTTTAGGTCTCAGCCAACTGTAGGGTTTCTACATGTAGCACGCTTGATCTTAGGAGAATCACTCCCTAATCCATTTTTCATATTTCAACTTCCATGAAATCCTCTATAGAGTATTCCAATATATCTGCCTCGTCACGAGGGTCTCAACTCTGCAAATGGATCATCAATCGGATGCCAGGTTTGAAAGATATTGACGTTTTTTTAAAAAGGGGTCGGTTGAGTCCAGGTCTGGACCAACCCGACCCAGACCCGACCCCGCCTGGGTTCGGACCGGCCCGACGGGGGGGGGGCCCAGCCCGACGGGGCGGTGGGGCCGGCCCGACGGGGCGGTGGGTCCGTCCCGACGGGGCGGTGGGGCCGGCCCGACGGGGCGGTGGGTCCGGCACGACGGGGGGTGGGTCCGGCCCGACGGGGCGGTGGGTCCGGCCCGACGGGGCGGGGGGTCCGGCCCGACGGGGCGGGGGGTCCGGCCCGACGGGGCGGGGGGTCCGGCCCGACGGGGCGGGGGGTCCGGCCCGACGGGGCGGGGGGTCCGGCCCGACGGGGCGGGGGGTCCGGCCCGACGGGGCGGGGGGTCCGGCCCGACGGGGCGGGGGGTCCGGCCCGACGGGGCGGGGGGTCCGGCCCGACGGGGCGGGGGGTCCGGCCCGACGGGGCGGGGGGTCCGGCCCGACGGGGCGGGGGGTCCGGCCCGACGGGGCGGGGGGTCCGGCCCGACGGGGCGGGGGGTCCGGCCCGACGGGGCGGGGGGTCCGGCCCGACGGGGCGGGGGGTCCGGCCCGACGGGGCGGGGGGTCCGGCCCGACGGGGCGGGGGGTCCGGCCCGACGGGGCGGGGGGTCCGGCCCGACGGGGCGGGGGGTCCGGCCCGACGGGGCGGGGGGTCCGGCCCGACGGGGCGGGGGGTCCGGCCCGACGGGGCGGGGGGTCCGGCCCGACGGGGCGGGGGGTCCGGCCCGACGGGGCGGGGGGTCCGGCCCGACGGGGCGGGGGGTCCGGCCCGACGGGGCGGGGGGTCCGGCCCGACGGGGCGGGGGGTCCGGCCCGACGGGGCGGGGGGTCCGGCCCGACGGGGCGGGGGGTCCGGCCCGACGGGGCGGGGGGTCCGGCCCGACGGGGCGGGGGGTCCGGCCCGACGGGGCGGGGGGTCCGGCCCGACGGGGTGGGGGGTCCGGCCCGACGGTGCGGGGGGTTCCGGCCCGACGGGGCGGGAGGGTCCGACCCGACGGTGCGGGGGGTCCGACCCGACGGGGAGGTGGGTCCGACACGACGGGGAGGTGGGTCTGGCCTGCTGGGGTGGCCCGCGCCCTGCTCGGTCTCCCATAGGCAGACCGGTCCTCCTAGTCGGGACGCGACTGGAAGCCGTATCTAGCTCACCTTCGCCCCGCGGGTCGTCCGCACGGCTGCCTCCTCCGCCGTGGTCAAGCGACCGCGGGCTGTTGCTATACGGCCGGTCGGACTCCCCGCACGCAGTCATTTGACCACGTGCTCCTGAGAAGCATGACCCACAGCTGTGGGTCGCATCCCTGCCGCCAGTCGATGGCTCCTCCCGCTACGTCGTAGCCCAAGCCAACTCTGATGCATCGTCCTGGTGCAACATCAACGATCGCCGGTGGGCTCTTTCGCGGACCACCGGGTCTGCACCAGTGGTTCATTCTTCACACTGACTACACCTCCGGCCTCCTTGGGATATCTCCTTCCCTGTAAAAGCCTTGAATTTTCCTTTCTGCAATTTCAAAATGCTCGGCTAAAAAGAACACACAAGAAGAGGGGCTCGGGCCTTGTTCGTGTCCGCCCACACCTCCGTGTTAAATTTTTACAATAGGGGGAGGTTTGAGGATGATGTTCTATGAACAATAATGTAATCCCAAATAGAAATCCCAAGAAACATCACCCTCCTACAATAACAGACAATCCGCGGATCAACCTGTTCGTGGGTTGATCCACGTTCGTCATTTAGAATAAGAATGGGGAAAATGTAAAACAAATAAACCCCTACCTCAATCAACATTCATCGATGAAGCGCTTCGCGCTTAGGGATTCAAGCTCTTTTGGAATCCATTGTTTCCTGGTCCCATTCTTCTTAAAGCATCGACGTTTCTATAGATCCTCTCAGCATTTGTTTTTCGTCATTGGAGATATTTCTTGGAGGAAATTCTTCAAAGGATTTCCATAGTTTAATTTCCATTCCCCCAACGCGTTAGCCTATTAAAAAATACACGTCATAGCATTTTTGTTACAATGAAACATCGCGTTGTTATGCTATTTCATTTATGAAATGTCATATATGTTATGCTCCATTTACGAGCCACTACGGAACTTCCATTAATGTGTCTCATCACCGCACCGTAGTGCCATCGTCCGTCTCTCAATGGTGAGGGAAGAAAAAATAAAATAACTTTTTAAGTTATTTTATTATTTTTTGAAAAGTCCAAAAACTAAATTTTCCACTTGAACCTTACTGATTGAAGTTAAGTCATTTCTAGGAGAATCCTGACATTCCAAGTTCAATGGTTCCCTCATATTTTCGATACAAGAACTGGTTCAAAAGTTAGAAAAACCTGCTCGCATGTTTACTTAAATGAACAAAAAAAAGTTCAAAATTTTGTTCTGGGATCACCAGGCCTTGGAATCACATGTCTTCAAAGCATGTGGTCTCTAAATAATTCCATACAATTAAAAAATATATACATAAATTTTGGGACATTACATTCTCCCCACCTTAGGGATTTACATCCCTGAAAGTCAAACATAGACTAAATGATAAAATGGTGGTACTGAGCGTGAATCAAAGCCTCTCGCTCTCATATTCTCTCCTAGAGGTTCTCGTGCTGCCACCATATGCACACTAGATTAATTGACCATCCAAAAAGGACCCACTCCTATCGATCCTCTATCTCCATCGGGAACTTTGAAAACGTCACCCCATTATCAATGTCCAGCTCACCCTAATCGATGACGTGTGATGGGTCATGCATGTACCTCCTCAGTTGTGACACACGGAAAACATAATTCATCTGGTGCATCTATGGGGGAAGATCTAGGATGTACGCCACCTCACCAACTCTGCTAAGAATCTAAAAAGTCCTGATGAACCTCAGAGATAACTTATCGCCCTGACCAAATCTCCGCAAACCCCTTCGGGGTGAGATCCGAAGAAAAACATGGTCTCCCTCATCAAACTCCAAGGGTCTCCACCTTCTATCAGAATAAGATTTCTACCTTCTCTGTGCCTTCATCATCCACTCCTAGATTATATGTACCTTCTCAATGGTATCCCATACCAACTATGGACCCATGAGTATTGACTCCCCTGGGTCTGTCCAGCATAGAGGTGATCTTCATGGTCATCCATTCAAGGACTCAAATGGTTCCATGCTAATGGTGGAGTGATAACTATTGTTGTATTAAAACTCCACCAGTGGTAGGTGGTCCTCCCAACTATGACCAAAATCAAGGACATAATTATTAAGCATATCCTCCAAGGTCTATATGGTTCGCTCCATCTGACCATCCGTATGAGGGTGAAAATATGTTCTCAAGCGCAGCTAAGTCTCAAATGCCTCCTGCAATCCATTCCACAATCAAGATATAAAGCGTGCATCACGGTTTGAGACTATTTTCAAAGGAACCCTATGAAGCCACACTATATCTTGTACGTAGAGGTGTCACAAGCCCTCTATCGATCCATGCTCCTGGATCGGTAGGAAGTGAGCTGACTAGGTGATTCAGTCAATGATCACCTAGATAGAATCATGTCCCCTAGATGTGCACGGTAACCCCTTCACAAAGTCCATGGAGATACCATCCCACTTCTATTTTTGTACCTCAAGTGGTTGTTCCAATCCTATTAGGACCTGACGCTTGTCCTTCACTTGTTGAAAACTGAGACATCATGAAATGAACTCTTTCACCATTTTCTTTATCCTTGGCCACCAGTAATGATGTCGAAGGTCCTGGTACATCTGTTCCACACCAGGATATACTACCAAAGGGGGTATATGGAACTCCCTTAACACATCCTCCCACAAAATCACTGGTACTATGGTGCGTTCTTTGAAAAGAATGATGTGCTCTCCACCTGTCGAAAATTCATCAGGAGCTTGTCCTGAGGATAACTGAGCACTTCAGTCCTCACAGTCAATATCCATAATTTGTGCCTCCATAACTCAATGTAAGAGTGGGAGAGTGATAGTTATTGAATTAAGGTAAGATTCTCCATCATCATTCATAAATTATAACTGCATTGTGGATAACTTCTTTGTTTCCTCACTCAGCAGCTGTAAAACAGACCTCCTACTGAGCGTGTCTGCCACTACATTCCCCTTCCCAGGAGTATAGACTATCTCAAAGTCATAGTCTTGGAGGAAATAAAACCATCGTCTTTGTCTCAAGTTTAGGTCCTTCTAGTAGAAGATATACTTAATGCTCTTGTGGTCGGAGTAGACAATAAACCATTCACCCATTAAGTAGTGTTGCCACATCTTTAAAGTGAAGGCCACTGCTACTAACTCCAAGTAATGGGTTGCATAGTTTTTCTCATGCTTCCTCAACTACCATAAGTCATAAGCGATCACTTCTCACTCCTGCATCAGGACATAACCAAGTCCGGTCCCTGATGCGTCACAGAAAACTACATACCCAATGCCCTCTTTTGGTAGTCTCAAGATGGGGGCACTCATCAGTCTCCGCATCATCTCATGGAAACTCTTCTTACACTTCTTTGTCCACACGAAGGGTTTTCCCTTCTATATCAAGGTTGATAAAGGTGCCTCTACTCTGGAAAAGTTGGGCACAAACCTCCAGTAGTATCCGTCCAACCCCAATAAACCCTGCACCTCAGTCACGCTCCTAGGTGAATCTCAAGAAAGCATTGCCTATATCTTCACCGGATCCACTACAACTCTATCCTCCAAGATGACGTGTCCCATAAATTATACCTATATAATCCAAAACTAGAACTTTGAGAGCTTACCGTAAATATGGTTATCTCGGAGTGTATCCAGGACTATCTGTAAGTGTGTAACGTTCTCCTCCTCTGACGCTAAGTACACCAAGATGTCATCAATGAAGACCACCATGAAGCGGTCGAGGTAAGGCTGGAAGATCCTGTTCATGAGTCCCATGAACACTGTTGGGGAATTGTTCACACCAAAAGGCATCACCAAGAACTCATAGTGGTCATACCGGCATCTAAAGGTTGTCTTCAATACGTTCTCATCCCATTCCCAAAGCTGATGATAGCCTGATCTGAGGTCTATCTTTTAAAATCACCTCGCTCCCTTCAGCTGGTCGAAGAGGTCATTAATCCTCAACAGTGGATACTTATTCTTCACAGTCACCTGGTTCAGGAGTTGGATTTCCACACACAGCCTCAAAATACAGTCTTCCTTATTAGAAAACAATGCTGGGGCTACCCATGGTGAAACGCTGGGTCTCACAAAGCCCTTCTCCTACAATTTCTCCAGTTGTACCCTCAATTCACAAAGCTTTGTGGGAGACATATGATATGCTGGTGTGGATATCGGTGTCATCCCAGGGTATATGTTGATGCATAAGTCTACCTCCCTATGAGGGTGTAGTCCCAGAACATCCTCAGGAAAGACATCCTCATACTCTTCCACCACTATAAGAAAGCTCAAACTCCTCTCATCCACTACATCAAGGGTGAGGATAGCCAACTGGTGAGTGATTGGATACACCCTCCCCCAAGAAATTCTATCATGTGTTCCAAAATTTCCCTTCTCACCAGTGAATAAAAACCAAGTCCTATCCTCGCAGACACACCGCACTTTACACCTAATACAGTCGATCTGAGCATAGACTGTAGATAACTATTCCATGCCCAAGATGACATTGTAAGGCCTAAACACTGCTACTAGAAGATCCCAGCCGAAGATCTCTCCTCCTAGAGTGAGCTCACACTATCGACACCAATTTAGGAGTCTCTAATCATAAGTATTGAGCCAATGGATCCACCAAAATCTCCAAGCCTCAAAAAAGGTTTGTGGCAAGGAAAGATTGATTAGAACCTATGTCTATAAGAACTGCATCTAAGTTGGAGAAGACACAAATCGTAACTCTAATCATATCTGGAGCACCGTGGTTAAAGGCCTCCATCACCTGAAGTTGTTCGTGCCCCTGTCCACCGGCTCCTTAATCCCATGGTGGACCACATAAGGGTGGTTTTGGTGGTACCTCAAACCATTGTTCACTTCCTTCCACTCATCCTGCTCCCTTGCCACACCTGCTGCCCCATGGACCTCCTCGCTCAAACCTCTACCTTTGCCTTGAAGGTCCCTCGACCATTTTTTGATCATATGTGCAGCGGGTTGGGTGATCACCATCCATGTTTACATGCCCGCCGCACATGAATCACATCCTGGTTCTCTACTGACTCCCTCTACTATGGGATCCCCGTACTACTGACCCCAAGTTTTGGGGTCTTACCCTAAAAGACTTGGCTTTTTTGGGGCCCTGTGTCTAATGTCTGTTACTCTCCACTAAAGACTCTGCCTCCTGAGGCCTGCTGGTGGCTTCGATTGTTGGTTCCTGCTCAGCTAGAAATCTCTCCACAATAAGGGCTTGATCCATCACTCCATTCTAAGTGGGGATGTTGAGAGACACCATGGATGACCTGATATCCCATATGAGTCTATATTCAAAGGTCTGAGCCCTAAATAAAGGGTCCCGCACCATATATATAGATTAGAGAGAGAGGTATGTAAACCTCACAGAGTACTCATACACTGGCATTCTACCCTTCTATAGGTGAATCAGCTCTTGTATGCACATAGAGTGAAAAGTTGTGGGGAAAAACTCCTCCCGAAAAAGCTACTTGAAGTCTGCCCAGGTGAGGTTCACCTTATCGTGGGTCTGGATGGTCAAGCTCCACCATCTCTTTACTGATCCCTGTAGAAGGCTTGCGTCCAAGATCACTATTTGGTCAAGTGGTATCCTCACTAAGCAGAAGACTTGCATCACTGCCTCCATCCAGTCCTCAGCGACCTAAGGATCTATCTCTCCCCTGAACCTGGGAGGTATATGTCTCTGAAAATTGTGCAAGAAACTGAGTCTGTGTACATATTCTACCGGTAACACCAGAATTTAATTATAATCAACAGGTTGTGGAAACATCGGTGCACCACCCAACGAGGTCATCCCTAGCACTGGTTCTTGAACCGATGCCTCATCGCTAGGCAGGTTGTCCACAATATTATATATCGGAATCCTAGATAGTTTTCAATGTAGAGGCATCCTGAAATAGATCAAGATGTACCATAGTCAGAAGATTATACCTGGTGAGATGACTCTTTTTCAATAAGATCATAAGGATACACTTATGCAACTATTGTTTTCATATATAGAGCCGAAAAGCAGAATTCAGGGTCCTGGTGTATGGATACGTCGGTCGTCGCACCAACATTGGAATCCCTGAATCTGAAAGTCAAACTTGAAACATTTAACACTGTTCCCCAAACATAAAACAATATACACCCAGTATTTGAGGTATAATTGAATACCTCAGATACCACTTTGTCATGACTCGTCCCCCAGGGCCCGTGCCATGACATACCCCAAGCCTGCCTGCTGAAGTCCAGGGGTTGGTGACTAGTGCTAAAGGCGTCAACCTGTAAGCGGGAGGAATTTTCCTGGGTACCTGTATGCACACACACACAACCACATCCCAAAGTTGGAAAAGTAAAACAAATATTCCATTATAAATAACCATTGATTACAAGTACAACTGAAAGTCAAATGGTCCAGAATACAATCCCAAAAAAAGAATAAATGGAAAACAGGAAAGTATAAAATAAACTATGGATATCCATCCACAAAAAACCCCACCTGATGGGTAATTATAGAGTAGCTAATGGAATCTGTAGAAGTACATCCCACCCACCTGGTATCACTGGGAACCACTGAGTCCTGGGACAACAAGTCCTCTGTCAAGGCGTCGGTCATCTACACTGGACACAACACATGTGGGTGAAGCCCATTTAGGGGTGAGTAACAATACACATAGTAGGGACCCCAAAACACAAATTAAAGACTAAAAAACAATCCACAAAAAAACCAAAAATCATGATCACCAAGAATGATCATGAAGCAAGACAGCTTACACTAGTTATATTCTAGAGTAGGAAAGTAGGACAATTATTCACATCATTGAACATTGTGGGCCGCTAGAGAAATCCTCCTAAATGAGTTCAGTGGGTCTACCGGGTCACACAGAAGTCACTTCCCACTAATCTTAGAACTGTTGTGGTACTCATACCTAATGAGTAATGTGGGTATGTTGGGTTACACAGAAGCCACTCCCCACTGTGGGTATGTCAGGTCACACAAAAGTTGCTTCCCACCTATGGCCATACTGAGGTTCCCCTCTTGTTGAGTACCATGGGTTTTCCGGGTTACACAGAATTCGCTTCCCTCCGTGGGCCTTTAGGGTCACACAGAAGATGATTCCCACTGGGCTATAGTATCTGATCCCCACAGGGTCACTCATTAGCAGCCTTTAGGTCTCAGCCAACTGCAGGGTTTTCTCACATAGCACGCTTGATAGCAGGAGAACTTCTCCCCAAGCCATTCATTGTATTTCAACTTCTATTAAATCCTCCATAGAGTATGCCAAAAGATATTCCTTGCTGTGAGGATCCTAATTCCGCAAATGGCTCATCAATCGGACAACCAGTTTGAAAGATGTTGATGTTTTTCCAAAAAAGGGGTTGGTTGGGTTTGGGCCCGGTCCGACTTGGTTGGACTGACCCGAGCCAGCTCAGGGTCCACTGACCCGACCTGGTCCGAGCTCATCCTGGGTCCAACCTATTGGGTCGAGGGTCTGGCTCAGCCTGATGGAGCAGGTCCGGCCTGACAGGGCGGGTTCGGCCCGCTGGGGTGACCCGCGCCCTGCCCAATCCGCCATAGGCGTATCGGTTCGCCTGGCCAGGAAGCGGCTAGAAGCCACTTCCGACTCCCCTTCACCCCTCAGGTCATCCACAGGGCCACCTCCTCCTCCACGGTCAAGCGACCAAATCCTGGTGCTACATGGCTTACCAAACTCCCCGCATGCGGTCGATCGACCACGTTCTCCCGAGAAGCGCAGCCTGTGGCTGCGGTCTGCTCCACCGACGCAGCAAAGGGTTCACATCCCTTCCAGTGGCGCCTACCACTGTGTTGTAGCCCGAGCCAGCCATGGAAGCCAACTCCAGTGCACCATTTTGGTGCGCCGCCACCCGCCTGCAGCTGTCGCCGGTGTCAGCGCACCGGCGGGCTCTTCTGCATACCACCAGGTCTGCATCGGTGGTCCGTTCTCCACACCGACTACGCCTCTGGCCTTCGTGGGGTATCACCTTCCTTGTGAAGGACTTGAATTTTCCTTGACATCATTTTAAAATTCTTATCCACAAAGAATGCACAATCAGAGGGGCTCAGGCCTTGTTTGTGTCATCCAGCACCCTCCACGTTAGAGTTTTACAATAGGGGGAGGTTTGGGGATGATGTTTTATCAACAATAATTTAATCTTGAATATAAATCCCAAGAAACATCACCCTCCTGCAATAATAGAGGATCTACAGATCAACTTGTTCATGGGTTTATCTGCATTTTTCATTTAGAATAATAACGGGGAAAACATAAAACAAATAAACCCCTACCTCGATCAACGTTTGTCAATGAAGTGCTCTGCCCTTGGGGATTCAAGATCTATTGGTGTATGTTGCTTCCCAGTCCTATTATTTGTAAAGTGTCAATGTTTCTAGTGATCTTGTCGGCATTCTTCGTTTTTCATTGGATATATTTCTTGGTTTAAGTTCATTAGATGACTTCCATGGTTTAATTCTCTTTCTTCCAATGCATTAGCCTATTAAAAATAACACATGTTGTCATGTTTTTGTTACGCTGTGACGTCGCATCATTACGCTGTTTCATTTATGAAATAGTGTATCTTTTACGCTCCATTTAAAATCCACTAAGGAGATTCCATTAATACGGATCATTATTTCACCATAGCAATGTTGTCCATCACTCAACAGTGAGGGAAGAAAAAATAAAATAACTTTTTAAGTTATTTTATTATTTTCTGAAAATTATAAAAACTAACTTTTATGTCCGACCTTTTCTGGTCGAAGTTAAGTACTTTCTAGAAAAATCCTGACATTCTGAGTTCAACAGTTCCTTAATATTTTTGATCCTATCACTAGTTCAAAAGTTAGAAAAACCCGCTCGCAAATTTACTTAAATAAACAAAAAAAAGTTTAAAATTCTGTTCCGGGATCACCAGGCCTTGAAATCGTGTACCTTCAAAGAATTTAATCTCAAAATAATTCCATACAATTTAAAAAATATGTAAATTTCAGGACATTATAGTTATAGAGATATTTAGCGGTATAGTTGTTATATTTAGGATAATTTTTATTTTTTATGGATCTCTTTTTCTTACAACCATTGTGGGTTTTTATCCATCTTATAAAGGATTTCCTTAGAGATGTTTAACGAAGGGTGATTTGGAGGTAATATAATAATAGTTCTATCATAAAAGTTCCCAATAATAAATTTGGGTCATGATATGGGACAAACTTGGAGGGTCTACCTTACAGAGTTCCTCCTAAATGGGAAAAAATTGATATCCATTAGAGATGAGGTTGAGGTAAAAATACCCCCATCCCAATGGGTTGGGGCTACCCTTAATCCATTTTTATTTCACATTGAACTATATTTAGTGGTATTGGAGTGGTATGTTTTGGTAAAAATTACCCAACCCTATGGGATGGGGCTTCCCTTGTATTGATGTGGTCATGGCTAATGCAGTATCCCTTTAGATGTTTCAAAGCTTCGTTCGAACATGATCTGGGTTAATTGTATAATATTCATGTGAGATACTTTCTTTTTAAGGCCTTTCTATTATTCAATGATAAACCTTAATTAAGTAAGGAGCTTTTTCAACATTCTCATATGATTTATGTAGGATTTTATCAATGTCTAGCTCTCATCAGGCCTAATGTTTCTGTGATATGTTATGGGTCAATTCCTGCTAATCATACCATCTTTAATGAATGGAACTTTCTTATGAGATATAACTTAGAGTGGTGACATTACATGATGTCATTTTTTGTGTAATTTTCTAATTTTGTAGTGGTTTTAAGTGAAACATTACATGTTTTCCCCATCCTCTGATACAAACACTAGGTGGGGCATCAATGATCAGTTATCATAACTTTTTAAATGCATCAAGACATGTGAATTTGAGTCCCTCCCATTGTTTTCCCTATTTCATGCATCATGTTAATGGAAGGTAATTAAGTTGATTTAATAACGAAGTTCTTATATTTCCAAGAAATGATTTACATATCCATCATAAAAGAGAATTTATCTTTAAAGTGGTGAAGAGTTTTCCATTGGTTCAGTCGAATTTCATGCACACACTCTTATAACAACACCTATGTAATGCTATATTGAGGGTGGATAATGGAAAAAACATGACTGATATGTTTTCTTTATCCAATTTCTTCCTTATGATAAATTTAACTTCTTCTCCTTCTATAAAATATTCCTCCACCTTATCTAAAAAACGCAGATGTTTCTCATCTAACTTATTGTAAGTGGAATGATTGGGGGGAATCACTTTTTCTATGTTGGAAGGATGATGATCCAAGGGTGGTTTAGAGAATGACTATTTCCTTAGGTTTTCTTTTGATTGAGAAAGGATATTAGTTTTCAATGATAAGGCATCAGAAATGACTAGCCCCATCTTCCCAAGAACCTCATTAGATGAGGGATTTCTCATAATTGATTTTTTAATGGGAGGATCTTCTAATAAAAATAAAATGTCATACTCGTTATATGAGAGGATAAATCTCATCTCGTCTAAGCTCCAACTGATGACATGATCAACAACATACCCATTCACCCCTTATTATCTAAGACTCGAGGATTTTTTAAGAAAGGTATCAATGTATAAAGGTTCTCATGTTTGGTATATCACCAACCTCAAGTATGAATAAATACAAATACAAAACATGCACCCATATTATATAAAATATAAAGTGTATGACACTCCATGTTGTATACTTTGTAGGTCATCCAGCACACAAAAAAAGTTTTATGCCTCATGTGTATATTTCATATCTCTATATGAAAGCCCACTCAAAATAACCTTGAAATTTCATGAAAACCTATAATAATTAATGAAAACATTTTCTAGGGATGGCTCAAAGTCTCAATTTGAGAGGTCGGTTATCATTTCACTTCATGTGTACATACATTTAACCTGAAATAATGATAATTTTGGGACTAGATCTTGTATAGCATGATAAATTTTATATTCATAAACAATTTTAAGAATATTAACAAAACCATGAAAAAATTCATGTCTCATAATATCATATATGATATACTATGAGATAGAACTTATGTTTGATACATTTTTATGGTTTTCTTAAACTCATTACATCTATATGTAATTCCTACCATATCTCTATATTAATATATAATAAAACTCTATCATTAAAATATTTTAGTGAGTAACATATATGAATAAAAAAATTGGATAATGGTAATATTTAGGAATCATGTTCCTAATGTTCAACTCTTTGAATATAGTTTTCAAACTCTATTACTTTACAACATAAAATGTAATGATTTTAATAAATGTTGTTGTATACTTAGAAATCTTTATAAGTTTATCACCATCATTCTTGAAACCCTTTTCATAAAATTTTTTCCTTGAAATATTTTGGTAACAATAAATAACTTTTAAATTATTATTTACCAACACATCCTAAACTCATTTAGGGTATAAAGTAATTTTCAGTCTGTTATGGTAACTTTACATTTATTTTTACCAATATACCCTAAACTCTTTTAGGATATTAAATAACATTCACTTTGAATTTTTATTGGTATAATATTATATTTGTTATACATGAACTTTTATAAGTATAAATATTCTCCCACTAACCTCTTAGACATTATATTCTATTTATAATATCATTATAAGATACACAAACACTTTTATGTTAGGAAATAAAACCTATTTCCTCTTAGTGAGAATATTTTACAAACTATTTATCCATATCATATATGGTATTTTATCTGTTTAGATCATTATTATAAAAATAATACTTTATTCCATGAAATATTTCATTGATGTTTATGTTATATCTTCCCTTAAATTTTAACAAATATTTGGATAAAGTCTTTTATCTTAGATAAAACATTTTTATCCTTATATCCTTTTTAAATATATTATAGAATCTGATAAAACATAAACTATGTGTATTAAAATTATCATTAAATATTGTTCATAACTCTTTATTAACAAAAAAACATATCTTATCATATAATAAATATAAATTGAAAACATACATACTTTATTTAGATTCATCTAGTATTGATAAATTTCTTTTCATTCAACTTCATGATTTAGAAACCCTTTACTTCATCACATAAATGTGAACTACTAGATTTATTAATTACTTCCTTGATTTTGAACTCCTTTATACTTAAAAAATTTGTAAATTATACGGTTGATATCATATACCCTTCAAAATATAAGAATTTATTTATATAACATTGATGCCTGATATAGACATCATATAAAGTTTCCCAAACTACTTTAGGTATCTTGTACAATTCCATCGAATGGAAACCTTTCCCCTCCTTCCTGGAACCATGTTTATGTTTCATTAACTGAGGATGACTATTAGAAAAATCTAGTATTTTTTATCTTAAACCTTTACCCTTCCATACTTTAAACGTGGTATAAGATCGTATGCATCTCATGTCATGATTATCTATCCTTAAAAATTTGAGAAAATAGGGTAAAGTTTTATCGAACTCATTCACATTTTCAGAACATTTCCAAAAATGATTAAAAATGAATTCAATAGTAAAACCAAGATTTAAGGGATATTTTCAGTCTCACTAAGTCATTTAATAGTCAATCTCACTGAGTATGTGATTGGAGACTAAATCATCTTTGGTCATATTTCATCTAATGTTTTTTAAACCCTGAGTGAATTTATATATACTTCTTATATGCATCTAGATTCACTTGTTGAACAAATATGATTACTAATTAAGGGTTCACTCTAATACATAGAATTGTTTTCTTACTTAAGAATAATTCTGAAGTTACCAATCTAATAAGTTTCTTACATTAGGTACTCTTTTCTCTAGGGTTGATCTCAAAGTAAAGTTTGATGATGATGATGCCATTATATCTATAACTCGATATTTTTTCATATGATTATTGATTACCCACTTAAAGAGGATAATATTTATTGTTTTTTATTAAATATACATATGATTCTCTATTCATAAACATCGTTATTAGTCTATTTTAAAATTTAATATTCATTTCTCATCATGTTTATAATTCTTGCTTAAAAATCACTAATACTAGAAATGATTTTAAACACCTCATAAAACACACATTGTTCATGATTTATATTTTAAATTATAGAATAATTTTAACATGGTTATGGGAAATATTTTTTCTTTATAGAGAAATGGGAGATTCATTTGGTAAGACAATCATTTTGGGCTATGAATTAAGAATTTTCTCGATGAAGTAAACTAGATACTAGTTCACTAAAACAAATATACCGGCCATATTAAAACTCTAATGAAGCTTGAATTGATACTATGGATATATAAAATCAAAATTAAAAATTAATTAAATTTTGGTTAGAGATAATTAGGAGGATTCAAAGGTGATCATAGTGGACTAAGTTAAAGATAAAATTATGGTCCAGATTCCATGGCCCGAGATGACTGCCCACCATTTTAATCATAACCTCAATATGATGTGTACAATTGGGATGAAACATCCCCATATCTTAGAATAAATTTTGGGAATAATTTTATTATTTTATTAACTACCCAAATTTATATATCTACAAGCATGTTTTGGCTTGTAAAGTGGAGGAAAACATCTGGCACTGATTTTTGGTCAAGGGTGGAAAAGTCTTTTTTTTAACTTTTGACACACCTATTACAACACTAATCAAGTGGGACAAATTGGATGAATGGGGGGTTGAACCAAGGATACAAAAATTCATATTTATAGAAATAATAGTTAAGTAAATGAATAAAATTTTTATGTTATTTTAATTGTATTATTATGTTTTCATTTTATCTACGCAAGTTTATTTTTATCATGTAAGTTGCTTGAATTACTCTAGTTTCTTAATAAAAGTAATTATTATTATTATATATTTTGTTCTTAATATTAACACATTGATATAATTTAATCAAAGTGTGAATTTATTCACACTAAAAATTTTTAAATTCTTTACACAACAATGGAGTGTTTTTTATTTTTATTGTTTTCTCTTCTTCAATTCCTCCTTTATGAGTCAACTTCTATATTTTATTGATAAGTTTAAATAAATGGGGGGTTAACCATATTATTGGTTGATTCAAGTAATTTTAAAGGGTATATATTGGATTTTATTTCTTATACCATAAATTTTTAACCACATATTTTAATTTATAATTCCATTCGATGATCATTTACTCCTTTATCCTCACTTAATCTTAAGGCTACACATTTTGAGTTCTAGAATGATACTCTATCTTATATTGTTTTATGAAAATGATTCTCTAAGTGTTTGTATTATTATCCTTGGGATTGTAAAATTATTAAACTAGTGAGTGATGGAGGTATTTCTTATTTCATAAAATGAATCCATCTTGAATTTAAGAAATTTATATACTCTAAAAATAAATTCATTCAATGTACCCCTAGAAATAACCTAGGATCAGCCCATTCTCATTAATAAATTTTAGTTGTATATTTTTATATTCTTGTATTCCAAAGTAAATCAACCCCAAAAAAATTACACTTTATATCCAAATCACTCTATAGAATTTTTGTGTGTCTTAGGTTATTTCTTAGGTCTTGGAGGATTCAACAGTCCTTAATGGGATGCAAGAGATCACTTCAACCCATAGGGTAAATTTAGGCAAGCCAAATTTTGGTTCCATTATCAGGTACCCAAGTAAGTGATCTTAGACACTCTAATTCTATTTTCACCTCATTTCTCTTTTATTAGCCCAATTTATCTTATATTTTTTCCTATATTTCATTTCATGTATGTCCTCTTATATATATAACCATTCAAACCAACTAGTTATTATGGATAATTCAAAGGGTGGGGATTCAAGTGTACATAGGGTCATTCTTCCCACTCTTCTTAGTACTTTGAGCTCTAAACATGATTCCAATTCCTATATAGGGTCTTCCATGAAACCCAATCATAAACTTGAGAAATAACCAAAATGGAAATCAAAATTAAGTAGCCCCCAAATTGAGAAATTTTCTAAATAAAATCATGATTTACTACCTCACACTTGCCTGGATAAATGTGCCCTCTTGAATTAGACATGATTACCTAGGATGCACTATGTCTTCAAACCCCATGTAATAAACCACCTTCACGCCTTTATGGGATGGATTAATAGATGATTTACCTTCATGTTAAGGAGTTAAATGACATTATTGAGACTATTTTACCCCATATCAAATTGATTTAGCTAAGATGAGGCTCTTACCTTTTTTCTTAAAGGATAGATCTAAGAGTTGGATAAATAATTTAATACCATTATCCATCCCATTCTTGGTACAAATTAAAAAGATAGTTTTATAAATAATACTTTCCCCATCATAAAACAATTTCACTTAAAAATAGAATTAAAAACTATGTTGAAAAATAGGGAGATTTGTTTTATAAATCTTGGGAAAGGTTTAAAGATACCCAAAACATGATACCTCACCATGATTTTTTAATCCCAGAATAAGTGAGAATATTTTATGAAGTGTTGGGGTTAGGAAAAAACAATTCATTGATGTGATTTGTAATGGTACCTTCAAAAAATAAAGCCCCAAATGATGTTTATGAGTATCTAGAAGGTCTTGCTAAATAAAACCAAACTTGGGGAACCTCACCCTATTATAATAATCCTACCAAATCTAGTGATTTTCATGATCTTAGGAAGGAATAAATCCTTGAGGATAATATTTAATCCCATGATAAGTAGGTTAAGGATGTAGATCTTATTAAAGGAAAATAAATTCAATCTGTTAACCATGTTTTCTCAATTTGTGACAAACATGTTCATAAGACTAAAAATTTAACAACCATTAATTTTATAAAGTATATGCTTCTAAATGGAACACATATGGAGATAAATGCTCTAAATTTTCAAATTTCATAATGCTAAAATATTTTAAATCCAGTTTATAATGATAATTTAGGCTCCTATTAGAGGTATAATTGAAAACACAATCAATTGCAAGGTCCAAATCCAAACCCTCTATAAAATTTTACAATCAGTAACCAGTTTCAATCCCAACCAATATAATTCCAACATCCCCTAATCCAATTATAACCACCCATAAAACTGTATAAATATCCTCATGGGATAAACCAACCATCTCAAACCCCTACCCAATCTATTCCTCTCATATTCTTGATCAAATTTCCATTCAAATGAAGAAAATAAATTCTGAAGTTTCATACATAAAACATGAATTATGAATCATTAAAACTATTAAATAACCCATTAAAACTTGGTTTATCTCTTACGCATCCTTAAGGGGATAATATTTTTACACAAAATATTCTCCTGAATAGCTCAAAGTAGTAAGTGTCGTGAGAAGTGGGAAATCCATTGAAAAACCTGAGCTAATAATTCTTAAACCATATAAAATTTAAAACTATCATGGTAATACTAAAAAAATACTTATAATATAATAAATCTTATGAGTATATAGAGGAACCACCGCCTCCTCAAATTATATATCAAGAACTCCATTACCTCAAAAAATGATAGGAAAATAAAAACCTAATCTAAATAAAACTTTGAGGGAAATATTATATCAGTTTAATCTTAACATTACCCTTAATACAATCCAAATCATACCTACATACTCAAAATACCTTAAGGACTTGTGTACTTTTGAAAGGAAAGTATCATATAAAAACCAAGTCCTTTTGGTTGTTAATGCGAGCACCACCTTCTAAGGAACCATGAATCCTAAGTTAAAAGTCCCTAGTTATCTATACATAAATGTGGAACAGAGATAAAAAGGTTTCCAAAGACTTATGTGATATAGGAACCAGTGTAAACCTCATTATATATGTCATGTATTTTTATTTAGGTCTTGGGGGGGCCTATCCCACATCTGTCACTCTCCAAATCCTTGATCATAGTGTTCAAGTTTCAAAGAGTATCTTAATGAATGTTCTGGTAAAAGTTGAAAAAATTATCTACCCTATCTATTTAACTTTCCTTGAAAATCATACAAACTTAGGTTCTAGGTAAAAAACTCTTATCATCCTTGGTCATCCCTTCTTAGAAACCAATAACACAGTTATCTGAGTTAGGAATGGGAACATAACCATAACCTTCAGGAACATGACCCACAATCTAAACATTTACAGTGAAAGATCTCAAATAGGGTATTATAAGGAGGTCCATTAGGATAATTGGATAACTAGTGTTGAAAGTGAACCTAAGGAATGTTAAGAAAATATTGAAGGATGTTTAATTCAAGAATAGATAAATTCTGTTTGTTCAAATGATCAAAAAAAATCTCCTTGGATTGAATCACTTTCATAGAGCTCCCATGATGATTTTTTAGGATCACTAATCAGTGAAACCTTTGAAGAAATCATAAAATTTGATCCTATACCCATTCCCAACACTAATATAGATAATTTAGTGGTTGAAGCATCTATTCTAAAGGAACCAATTTTTTCTAGAATTGTAGAAAAATAAAGTGGGTTCAATTCAAATTCCTAATTTTCTTCAAGAAATTTAAACCGACCCAAGTTTAAATTCAAGGACTTAGCTACCTCACTCAAATATTAATTCTTAGAGGAATATCAAACCCTTCATGTTTTCATTTATTTTTATATTAAATACACCCAAGATATAATACTTATAGACATATTAATTAGGCATAATAAATCAATTAGATAGACCCTTTTTTATATTCCTTATATTATCCCACTCATGGGGGCCCATAGGGTCATTCTTGAAAAAAATTATAAACCGTGCCTCAAACGCCAATGGAGACTTAATACTAATTTGATTGAAAGCAGATATAATTCACCCCATTATTGAGAGTGAATGGGTAAGACCAATTCAAATAGTTCTTGAGAAGTATAGAATTAATGTGATCACTAATTAGGATGATAATATTCTCCCTAAAAGGGTGAGTAGTGGATAGAGAGTGTGCATCGACTATAGGAAATTGAACTCATGTACTAAGAAAGATCATTTTACTTTACCCTTCATTGATCAAGTCCTAAAGTGAGTGATGGTACATGGGTTATATTGATTCCTAAATTGGTATTCAAGGTATAATAAAATTTTTTTCTCCTTGGAATATCATGGTAAAACGACCTTCACTTTTCCATTAGGCACTTTTTACTTCAAGCACGTTCCCTTTAAGTCATGTAATGCCCCTGGTATCTTTCATCGATGAATGATGGTAATCTTATCTAAAATAGTGGGGGATTATCTAGAAGTATTTATGGATGAATTATCTAACTTTAGGGATACATTTTAGGGATTCCAAATAAATTTTGAGAAGGTTTTTTTAAGATGTAAAGATAAGAATCTTTTTCTAAATTGGGGAAAATGCAATTTCATGGTAAAGGAATGACTAGTCCTTAGTAATATTGTATCTATAAGAGGGATAGAGGTTGATAAATACAATTTATATTTCATTCATTGCCTTCCCTTTAAAAAACTATCAAAGAAGTGATATCTTTCTTAGGTAATGATAGTTTCAATTGAAGGTTCATTAGGAAATTCATCTTCATTGAACGAACCCTTTGTACTCTACTTGTGAATGATTCTCCTTTTTCATAGATAAAATGTTGTGATAAATCCTTCTCATCACTCAATTTATTTCTTATCCCTCCATCCATCATGCAAGATCCTAATTGGAAATTTTTTTCTAACTCATGTGTGATGTGAGTAACTTTTTTATAGGATTTATATTAAGAAAATGATGTGATAAAACTCCATTTGTCATTTTTTATGCAAGAAAATCATTTAATGATTCACTAATCAACTACACCACCACTGAGAAATATTTTCTTACTATTTTCCTTTCCTATTTGGATCCTATCTCTTAGGATCGACCATCAATGATTTTACTGATCATTCATCATTGAATTATATTTTTCAAAAACAAGACCAGTGACAGATTGATTAAGTGGGTCCTTCTCTTGAAAATGTTTAACATAATAATTAAGTAAAATTGGGTATTAAAAATGTGGTAGTATATCACCTTTTTAGGTGTAATTTAAGGATAATTCATCTTGTTTTTTTGTGTCTAAATTATTTCCTAGTATTCACCTCTATTATGCGACTGATTTCCCATGATATGATGACATAGAAAAATACATGGTTATGGGTGTCATTCCAAAATTATAAGGGACTAAATCTTGGAGTAAATTCATTTATGATGTAAGTAATTATGTATTTTATGATTCATACCTCTATAAGTTTTTGAAAAGTCCCTACCAAGATCAATGTAATCACTGAGAGGGGGAGGGGTAAATCAGTGATATATTTTTCTTTTATGTTATCTTTATTTTCAAAAAAATACCTCCTATTAAAGATTTATAACTTTTTAAAAAAAACATTAACATATCCATAAGAACATAATAATTTACAAGTTTCATTACTCGATAAGATTATCTAGTCCTTATCATGGTTTGGAAATAATAAAATACCACGCAATCCACTAGAAAAAAATCATTTTGTGTGGATACAACTAGTAAATACCCTTACACTTGTGAAGCACTATGATCAACACAATAGAGTATGTTCTTCTTCAAGCACAAAATATGTAAATAAGATTTTGTAAAAACATGAAATTATGTTGCTTCAAAAACTTCCACTTTTTTAATTCTTCAAAAAAACAATTCTTCAATTTCTTACCTAGAAGAAGGTGGGAACAAATTCTTTGGACTTCATATAAAAAATCAGTCTGATCACTCACTCTGATTCCTCTATCCAATTCTTCATCTTGGAAACAATTTTGGTTTTCCATTCCAATTGTTTATTCTGATTTAGTAAATCCTGAACATAAATTTTTCTAAACACTCCTTCTATCCAGAAACATTTCTTAAGAACTTCTATCTAGATTACAAACCTACAATGCTCTTCTCTTGCACATGTGAATAGTTTCAGTGTCATTTGTACTTGAACCCCTTAATATAGCTGTTCCATGGATATAAAATTCAAGAATACAAAAATATTTTCCCACTCAAAAAAACATATTTTTTAATTAATTCGAAAATTAAAACTTCATTTTACCATTTATCAACACTTCTCATATCTTCTAGATTATTCTTTAATCTTCTTGAATTATACAGGACATCTTTATTCGTAAAATATTTTGAACAATAACTTATAAAGTACTTAGTCTAAAATTTGATAGTTCAGAACACTCATACCGAAAGACTATTTTTCATTCTAGTTCTCTTAACCTGATTAAAAATAAGTAAAATACAAGATTTCTCACTCTGATGATCCAAACCAACTGAAATTGTTTTTTCATTAATATTGTTAGATATTCTAATGAATTGAGAACCCTAAAAATAGTTCAGTTGTAGATTCTATATGCCTCCACTTTATTCATTAGTTCAACTTCCCCTCAGACCGATTAAACTGCATCTGATGAAACTCAGCATCCTATGACTTATCAATGTCAAAGATTGTCCAATGAATCTTAACCCAATTGAAACTGGTTTAAAATTAACTTTTTTTATTATCAAAACTCTTTTAAGTAAAAAGTGAGAAACAACATAGGTTTACCTAGGAATAAAAACACCATAACATACCACAAAATCATTGAAAAAGAACTTAATCCTATTGGAAACATTCTCCCTAAATAATTTACAGGAGATGGTAGTTACCTATGTTTCTTGATCATCCTTTATAAGGTATTTAAATTCATAATCCATCCTATACCAAGTTTAAAAATACTCTTATCTATTGATCTTTCATTATTGAATCCTCTTATTAGTATAAGATCTTGATTGTTAATTCATGCATGCTAATCGCAATTCGTATCCATAGGTATCAACCTTTCCATCATCCTATCAACCTCCTTGGGTGTGACATTAATCGAAATATCCTACTCCTCCATTTATTCCTCTAAATGGATAAGAAAATTCAGTGGTTTCCCATTTATTTCATCCTCTGCACCTATCTCCCACTACTGACTAGTCAATACACCCTTGAGGGGGGAGACCTTGTCAGGCATGGCCTCACCGTTATTAAGATCGGATGATTTGAAGTTTCCTTTCAAATGATCTATACCGGTAGGTATGCAATCCATATCCTTTGGTCTAGTTTTTTTAACAGACCTGGTCTCCATTGGATTTGGTAGATATGAGTAGTCCTTTCACCCTTTTCTTTTCTTCCCTTCAGTTAAAATTTAACTCCATGAATCATGACTAGTCTTATACCCCTTATTCTTTCTTGAGTAGTAAAATCCTTTTCTATGTATTTATCCTATATTATACTCTGAGAAATAACAAGGAAATTTCTCATCAAACTCTTCCCCATATATTCCCTACCCCTCATTGTTGTTCTCCTCCTGTTGTGAAATTCCCCAGTCCTAAGTCAACTCCTTAGTTTCCAACCCTTCAAATAGGTTACTAATTTTTATATTCTCTTGGTTCTTCCTTTGACTTGGAATGTTGTCTTCAATCCTTAGACCCTCCAAATCAACTGGTGTAACCTACTATGAAAAGTCCTGATCAATGTAACCTAAAATTTTCCCCTCAACTATCTTCTAAATTGACACATCTTGATTAGGTTTTCTACCCATTTTCACTACCTTGGCATGAGATGAAGGATTCAAGATAATACTCAAGTAATCAGTAACACGAACCCCCTTTAGCCACCGTGGATCATACGATCCCTATGTATTCAACTTGTGATTGAATAAGTCACGCTTCAAGCAATCGAAAATTTCCACAATATTTGGATCATTCAAAGGCCTTGCCTCTTTCTGTATGAGATTATTAGAAAAAAACTCCATTACACCCTGATTGATCAATCACACAGATAGGGAAATCATCTTTCCCTAGAAGCGATTCAACCCCCCCATGTCTAACTCCATGGTGGAAAAAAGAATCCAGGTGACCCAGATGTCAGCACGAAGATCAATAATCAACCTAAGATTCTAATACCACAACTTTTTTTCATCTAAATTCTTCTCCAACAGCAATCTGAACCCACTCCATCAGTGGACTTGAAAAATAAACTTCAACACATATATTTGGATGGATCATATGACACACTAAGATCATTCTAATATTGGAACACAGAAAACATCCTACCAAATTTACAAGAATACGTATAATTGAGGGATTTTGGAATGGAGGTGGGGGTTCAGGAAATATTACCCAAATCATGATGGTGGATCATATCATTTCATGTGAAAATCATATAACCATTGAAAAAGATAGAATTTTCATCCATTTCATTTTTGAGGAGTACTGGACCATGCACAAATCAAATCTTCCACCGAGATGAACCGAATCATCATATGAGATTTTTTGAGGAGGGCAATAATTTCACATTCTTATAACCCCCAAGTTATAAACATAAACCTATAAAAATCATCCAATGATGGTCTCTGTTTCCTGAAATGAGTCACCAAGTTCATGTCCAGAAGACTTAAAGCTTCTATGAACTCCAATGTCAATAACGAAAGCTAAGTCTCATCATCAAGTAAATCGGGAACCCTCGGGCTTTATGATATAGTTGGGAATGTAGGGAGAAAAATCAGGGTTTGTGAATGTGAGAAAGGAGTGTTGCAACATTATAAGAGAGGACAATGGCATACTATCCTCATCCCTCCCACTAATGGGAAGGGGGGATGAAACCTTATCCATATTCTATTTGGGAATCACTGGTGAGAGATTAACCCAATTAAAATAATTCATAACTTTTTCTCTTGACCCACTGAAAATAAAAAAAAAATTAAATTCTCACTCTGATGCTTCAAGACAAATGAAAATGGTTGACTACATTGTTGAATTTGATCTGATTGATTGGTATATGATGCCCATATGATGTATTGGTATCTAAATCTATTCTAATTGATTGGTGTCAACAATACTTCTCATTCACAATCAACAACATGGGTCCATCTTATATGATTTGGGTAGTCATATGTTCTACCTCTGATGGAACTTTTCATATGATTCCTTATCAGTGCCAACCACTTTTATGATGGATTAGTGTCAGAATATACTTTGATGGTTCATTTGATGGATTGGTTCATATGATTGATCATACCATTCAATGGATCGATCAATAAATACTTTTGAAAAAACTTTGACTTCAGTAAATTCAAAGTCTCAGTCTCCAAACAACTTTTGCATCTGGTGCACCTCGATCTAAGGATCTGCACCTAGAAACCATCAACTTCATATAAACAATAAAAAACACATTTATCTTTTCTTTAAAAAACTCCTACTTGTATCATGAATTATTCATGATGTTTAGAATAATGATACTGGCATAGAATCATCAAATTTATTCTCCCATAACTTATTGTAGAAAAACTTTTTATTCCCAAACATATTTTCTCCCCCTTTCTTTCACAAATCTTGTATCACAAGTTTTTATCCAACTTATGATGTTGAGAACTTTTATCACAGCAAATAATCATAGTTTTTTTATGTATAACATCACTTATGACATTATAAATCTGGTACATCTTCCTTCTCCATTATGAAAAACTTCATTCCAGAAATATGATTCCAAAAATAAGTTCACCCATAAAAAGAATTCTAAACAGAAAACTTCAATTGATAGAATTTATTAAGAAATCTACAGTTGATATTTTGAGTATTATAATCCTTTTTATGATCACCAAAACTTACAAAGTAAGGTTATTTCTCATAATGACAACAAAATACAAAACATTTAGCAAACCAATTCTCCCAAAATCTGAAAACCATCTCTAGCCAACTTGGTCCCAACAATCTACCCCTTTGGATTTTTTTGTCAAACAACCTTCATAAATCACTAAAACTTTATAACACAAGTTATGGATCACTAATCAATAATTATAATCCTACATGAGAGAACTCATTATAGGAAAAAATAATAATTGAACATCATAACCATTTTTTACATAAGTAGTGACTTAAGAAACTTCATCATGAACTTCAAACTTTCCATCTCTTCACAAATTTTCAACTTTCATCTCTTCACAAATTATTAACTTTCATATAAATAAGTTTCCTACAAGTACTTAAAAAAACTATTAAAACAATTCACACGTTCACATATTGAGTTTTCGGCTTACCCCTTTTAAAAACTCCTCTTAAATACATGATTCCTTTAAAAATTATCATATACCAATGGATAGATTTATGAAACATAATTTCTTTTCTCCCCGTTGAAAAAACTGTCCAAAGAATAGATGAGAGAGGGGACATAAACACATATCTCAACCTTGGAGAAAAGAGGTTGGATTCCCATGTTCAACCTCAGTTTTTAAAAATCTTCCTTTGGTAAAGGTTTTGTGAAAATATCAGCAACTTATTCCGTTGTAGGAACATATTCCAACTTGAGTTCATTTTTCTCCACATGATCTTTAATGAAGTGATATTTGACATCAATATGCTTTGAAAGAGAATGTTGCACTGGATTTATAGTGAGATTTATATCACTTTGATTATCACAACCCAAGAGAAGGGGTAACTTTAATTCCACTAAAAAATATTCTAACTGAGTCTTCATTCATATAAGTTTTGTTACATCTTGAGTGGCAGTAATATATTCAGATTCATACATTCAATGAGTTTCATAATTATGATTTTTATTATTCCAACTCACAAAACTTTCCCCTAGAAAGAAAAATACACATGATTTAGGTCTTCTATCATCCACAATTCATGCCCAATTAGTATCTATATACCCAAAAAAATCAATTCTTACTGAGTTATCATATTTGATACTGAAATCCGTTATGCCTTTGATATATTAGAGAATTTATTTTCTACCAAGACATGAGATTACTTTGGATCACTTTGAAATCTTTCACATAAGGTAACAACATATATAATATATTCCTTTTAAGCATTCAAATATAACAAGCTTCCAATAAAATTTCTAGATTCTTTAGAATCTGCTTATGTGAAGACCCGACTCTAGAAAACCAGGAGCCGGTGCCTTCTTAACATGATGTGTGTTTTGAAATAAAAACACACACTGAAAAACACACATCATGTCCCATACAGAGGAACGATTGCAGTTCGGGCTCTGGGAAACTGGCAACTTCCAGGATGTTTTATCTGATAAAATATGTTACCTGAAAATTTTAAATCAAAATGTAGGGTGAGCATAAGAATGCCTAGTAAGGGGTTTTAAAAAGAATAAACCAAGGTAACTTTTGAAAGCATTCTTTAAAACTATTCATAGAACATTCTCTTAAGTAAAACTATAATACATGTAACATGACATAAAAGTGCTCAATCAAGATTTCCAAGGGATACATGAATCAATTATGACATTTTTCAAAGGAGTGATAAAGGTTATCATAAACAAGTATGACATATGATTATTTAAGCACAAATTAAATAGTTAAAAGTAATACATAATCAGAGTTGTGCGCGAAGGAAACAAATTCAATTTCATAAGTTGGTTACTAACTACTAAGTGATAAGCACAAATAATGCCCTAGACCTTTACTTATGACATCAATATGAATTGGATAAAAACATAAGGACATGGGTAGTGAAAGAAGAGACATATCATTTTGAAAAGAACTTGTAACATAACTTGAATATGTGTAATCAACATTTAGCTTAGACAATCATTTCCATATCACCAAGGTCCATCCCCAAGGTGTCATTAAAATAAAATTACCAAGGTTATTCACCAAGGTATCGTTAAAAATGTCATCTATAGAGATTAAGTCTTTACCCAATGCATTGGATCGCTATCAAGGTGCACCCTTAAATTTGTCTTTATTATCATGTGAGCCACATAGATCATACTTTACTTCAATGGGGTTGTATATTCAAGATGTCTCATACCACCTTGAATAATTCATTCATTTTCATATTACCCAAGGTGTCTCATACCAATATGGGTAATTAACTTCCTTAGTTCATTATCGTGATATGTCATAAGCAGTCATTATGTAAAACAATAAATAAAATTCATAATGAACCATACACATTTTTCAAATACATGATATGACATATAATATTGCAAATATGTCCATAACTAATCAAAGGAACATATAGTTTAGTAAACATTATTTGCACACAAGTTAATTACTAAAAAAATGATAGGTGAATAGGGTTTTTCACATGAGATAATAAATGATGAATCTTTAGAATTATTATTTCATGGAAATGAAATACTTAAAGAAAACACTTGCCATTAGTTATAGTGATAAACAGGTCATTGAACTTGTAAATAAATTAAACCCTAACTTGATTAACTAATAACATTCACCAAAGTAGGTTCATTGTTGAAATAAGACAATAAATGAACATAACATGATAACATGATCCCATGAATCCTAAATCCTCTAATATTTTAATCAATCCAAAATACACACTTCATCATAAAATATGTCATGGGTAATATCAAATTAACTTCTTTAATAAAACATGCTCATTTGTGTGTACTCATATACAAAATACATGTTGGTTTAGCAAACACCAAAATTAACTTTTATAAAAAATATTACATGTATCAAAGTATAAATTAAGTCCTGATAATTATTACTAAAAATAGGGTTTTGTAAATTATACCTATAAATACATCTACACATAACCATATGTACATAAATATATAAACATTAAGTTTTTGTAAACATAATTCCATTTAAACCAAAAACATAGTTTGCATAGAAGAAATTATTTAACGATTGATATCCATACTTTAAAAAAAATCATAAATTTGATTTGTATTTGGACTACATACTTATATATATAAGTTTATAGGGTATATACAAAGTTTATACTTTGGGGTTTGGCATGATACCATCAGCTTCAAAACAACCCATATAGTATTTATCTCTCCTGGTAAAACATCCATAATCACTTTAGAAACTCAAGAAAAACAGTTTGGATTTGGGTTATATATATATATTTATATATACAATTCTTTATATACGCAATATACATAAATATAAGTTTTAGGTTTTGTAAAAATGTATCGTTAAAAAAAAGATCCATACAAATGTACCCTTCTGATAACATGATGGAAAACTTGAAAACAATACAAACTGAGGGGTTTGCATTCTGTATATATACATATATAAACTGTATATACCGAGAGTATAAAGTGTAGGTTTCTCGAAACGAAAACAAACATGCAAGAACCCTTACCGTGATGGCGTAAGATGCTCAGACTGATAGGAGAGGAGAAGTTCTCTGGTTTGCTGGGGAGACCGAGAGGAGTTCGAAGAGAAGAATAAGTATGTGAGGGGGAGAGGTTTAAGTAGAGGATTCAGTGCTCTTAGGTGAATCGGCCCAAGAGATATGTCGGTGTAGAGAAGACGAAGCTACAGCACCCTAGGAAGTGGGGTGTGCGAGGGTCAAGAGGAGCAGTGCAACGGAGGTGTTCGTGGCGTCCTCGGGAACCAGTGCTGGAGCGGATCGTGACGTGAGGAAGGAGACGACGCGGAGATGCAACAGGCAGCCCAGATTAGATCTAGGCGTGATCGGATGGCTGGAGGGAGAGCGGGAGATGTGTTGAGTAGTGTAAAGAAACCAACGGTTGGGACTAGATCTCGGGAGAGATCGGACGGACACAGGGATACGTAGGTTTTTAAAAAAACGACGGCAAGGATTAAGCACGGGGGGTGATGAACGACCGGTATCACCTCACCAGAAAAAAATTAAACAGTATAATAAATATGTAAAATTTAGATAGTATACTATATTTTTTAAAATAGTATAAAACATGATCATTATAAATTTAATTTTTTACACAATTTAATAAATACTTTTAACTTAAAATTTCCAAATCTAAAATCTCATTCTAGATTATGAAAAATACCTTACTATTTGATATAACTCTTTTAAAAGATATATATTTCATAATTAACATACTAAACTTTTATAAATATTATGATCTTATAACTTTTAAAATACTCCACTATTTGATTCATAAAATTTCTTTTTAAAAGACCAATAGTTTTCCTAATTCAAAATACATAGTTTTAGAGATCCAACAAGATATATTTTTAAATTATTACAGATACCCTTCAAACGTGACTTTTTAAAACATTTAGAAGTTGTTAAAATACTAAGTTTTCAACCATATAGGTATCCATCAGGATTTTGCAAAATCAATTAGATTCATTTTCAAGAATATTCTTTTATTTTAAAATTAAGATACTCGAAGATATAATTAAAATATTTTGAAAATATTAAAATATTTGAAATACCATAACATTATAAGAGCATTATAAAAACCAATTTTTTATAAAAGATAAACTTTATCAATTTAAACCCAATGGTCAAAAATATAATGGTCATAATTTCTTAAATGACCATTATAAAAACAAGGGGGGCGTTTCACATTTTCAAAACACTTGAACCAGGGAGGATGTCTCTCCTCATTCCATTGGTGTTGAGTACGTGTGTTGTGGTTCTGGATATTATCTTTTTCACACTAACGGACCCATAATATGATTACTATCCAATTACTCGAGTAGTGGTTCTTAGAAGCCTTGTCGTGGCCATGTTAAGTCTTGTACATGGTTTTCTTGGTTAGTTTGGGTCTTTGTTGTAATGTAACATTTTAATGTATACTAGTCCTCTTTATTCTCCTTGTTTTTTCATCTATTTAGTTTCAATACCTTTATTGGTACCAAAAACAAACCATGTAAAACAAGAAACATCTTTATAAAACATAACATTGTTCACTTAGTAAAGTTCATAAATCTCGGGGCGTCACAGCTTCATTTCCTTCTCCATCTTTAGACAACTTGGTTCCCGCTAAAATTGGTGTGGAAATAGGTTTTGAATTTTATATTCCAAACTTATTAATAAGTTCATTATCATAATTTTCTTGAGATAGAAAAATATATTTCTTATTTTGTGATATTTGTAAGAAAATAAAATATTTTATTTCACTGAGCATGCACATTTCAAACAACTTTTGCATCTCTTCAAAAAACTTTTCACAAGTTATTTCATCATTCTTAGTAAAGATAATATCATCAATATACATAATTAAAATTAAATAAATATCCTGATTTTATTTTATGTAGATATCATTGACAACTCTTCCCTTTTTAAATTTCATCTTCCTTAAGAAGACATCTAGTTTGGAATAACAAGCTCTCAGAGCATGATTTAACCCATACAGATATTTCTTTAACTTGCAGACATAACTTTAATCTTTTTTATTAAAAATCCACACGATTTTTTAATATAAACTTATTCATATATTTCTCCATTTAGAAATGTTGATTCCACATCCATCGGAAAATTTTATAACCTCATTGTGAAGCAATTTCAAGAAATATTCTAATCGTTTATAACCTTTATAATGAATCAAAATTCTCATCAAAATCAATGCCTTCAATCAATGAGCTACATTTTCAAACTAATCATGCATTATTTCTTATCACTTAATCATCTTCATTCAACTTTTTTCAAAACACCCACTTTGTACCAATAACATTTTTATTATTTAATTTGGGTACAAGTTCTCAATTATCATTCTTCTCAATTTGATCTAACTCTTCATTCATATCATGAATCCGCTCTTGGTTCTCAAAAGCTTGATCAACATCTTTTGGATCAACTTTTGAATATAAATAAGTTTGTACAACAAACTTTGAGGTTTTTCTTGTTTGAACCTTTTGTTTTTTATCACCAATGGCATTTTTTATTTCTAAATTTTTCCTAATACTAGGATGGGATGTAAGAAGTTATTCCTCATCACTATAAATAGTTGAATATGATTCTTTAATATGTGTAGTATCATCATTGTTGGAGTTATTTTCATTTTTCTGAATAAAAACTTCTTCATATTCTCCATCTTATTTATCTACATGTTTTTATAAAACTTCTTCTTCAACGTTTTCAATAAATTTTACAACATCAAAAAAACTTTCATTTTTATTTTTTGAAACATATATACCCTCTACCATTTAGAGCATTGATAAGAAAGATTTCATATTCACCTTTTTTCAAATTTTCCAAGATTTCCACATTTTCTCTTTATGATGTAGGGACTCTCAAAACCCCTTAAGTGTTTCAAACTTGGAATTTCATTATAGAACATTTTGTAAGGATTCATGTAAAAACTTGGTCTGTATAAACACTGATTATAAATATAAATTGATGTGATAATTTTATTCATCTAGAAGTAGTGAGAAACACCATGTTCAATCAGCATTGTATGCCTCATCTCCACCAAACTTATATTCTTCCTTTTAGCAACACCATTATGTTGTGTTGTGTATGTTGAACTAAACTTATGACAAATTCTATGTTTTTTAAGATAACTTTTTAATTATTCATTATTGTATTCACCATCATTATCAGTTCACAACTTCTTCATAGAATATCCACATTCCTTTTATACTCTCCTCCTGAAACTATTAAACATTTTTAGATCTTTTGAATTATGTTTCAAATACATAATACATGTAATGTGAGTAAAACCATCAATGAAAGAAATGAAGTAATTATCTCAGAAAGTTTATTGTTTACTCATTGGTCCATAAATATTAGAATTAATTAGTTTTAGTGGACGATTTTAATGAATTTCAACTTTATTGTGCACAGAGTTTGTAATATTCCATTTCTGATAGATTAAAAAGCATTAATCTCTTTTTCTTATCATGTCAAGAATATCCAAAACATTTTATCACTTTGTTAACTTTATCATATTCATCTAACACATATATCACAAAATTTTATTCCACAATTGATTCTCTTTCATCATGCTTAGGTAACATGAATTTGGTACATCACCAACTTGAAATAAGTTTCCCTTTGTATGTTATCCTCTTGTAATAACTTTTCCATCTTCAAATATTTTCAAAAAAACTATCTTTTTTGAAAACAACTTTACTGCCTTCACCAAAAAGTTGTGAAATACTTAACAAGTTGTGTTTCATCCCATCAATAAACAAGGCTTTTTTGGATTTCATTTTTTATTCCCCAATAATAGAAGATCCAACACCTTTGATTCTGAGTGATTCTTCATTTCCAAACATCACTATTACTTCTTTAAATTATTTCACATTATTCAACAATTTCAAATCTATTTTCATATGTAAAGAGAACCCACTATCCAAAATTTAGGGTCATTCTCTGTTTGTATATTTGAGAGTAGTTTCTACAATAAGAGATTTTTATTTCCTTTTATCTTCCTTCACATTAGGATTTTATGAGTTGTTATAAAAAAATATTGTGTCGGTGGAAAAATAAGACATCCTTTAGCAAGATATTTAGGTTATTCACATCTTTCACAAATATTTTCTAGAGGTTGGAATCTATTTTCAACTTTCAAAACAACTTTCTCAAAATTAATTCTTTGAGAGGATTGATTGTCCCTTAAACTTTACTTACTGTTACTCATGATATAATTTTAATGTTGTTGATTGAACCAATGTATATTTTTTGTATGAAAAAATTCACCATAATAGTAGTAGTATCCATAGAAAGAATATTTTCCTCTATAACTTCCATACTACCTGGAGTTGTAAACATGTTTTTCTAAAACTTTATTATCTTTCACATTAAAACTTTGTTCATCCCAAAAAATTTTCTATAACATCTTTTTATTCTTAACTTGAACAGAATCAGTAGTATTAGCAACATTTTTTTCAGTCTTTGAAATTTTAGAAATTTCGGAATTTTCAACTTCATTGGTTTTGGCTATATACATGATTTTCTTAGATTTCTTCTTCTTAAGAACATATTAGATTTCATTTTCAACCTTCGAAGATACCTTTTGTTTATTTTTCTAAGGTTTAAACCTCTTATAACTTTTACCAATTTCAAAAACAGAATATTTGAAACTTGTAACTCCCTAGATAGTTTTAGAGAACTTTTATTAAACAAGTTCTAACTCTTCCTCCTTCACTTTTATCTTCACTTCAAGATTTTCATTTTTATTTTTTTATTTTTCAACATATTTATTCAAGTGATCAATCTTTTCCGATAAATTATATTTCTATTCAAGAAAATATTCATTATTTTTTGTTGGAGAACTTTCCTTTTTCAAATTTTTGATTTCTCTTTCAAGTCTTACAATATTTCTAAGACATTATTTAAAATATATTTTCAAATAAAAATATTAATGAGTCTCTTATTCTTCAAACATATTGTTTTCATAACCAAAAAAATATTCATCATTTAATTTTTTAGTAAATTTTTTTTCTACAACAACTTCAATGAATTTTTTCGCTTCAACTTCGCTTTCATCATCTTCATCGTCTTTAGAAAAAAACTTCCCCTTTTTAACTAGAGAACTTTTTATCTTTTACCTTAGAATAAGGTTTTTATTATCAATATTTTTTTCCAGGATCTTCTTGAATTTCTCTTATCTTCATCAATTTCCTCTTCATCCTTTCTTTGGGAACAATTTTTAGAAAAAAATACAATAGCTCTGCAGCCAAAGAATTTAAGTGGTAACTTCACTTTTCACTTTCTTGTACCTCTTTTCACATTTTTAGAAAACAAGGACAATAATTCATCAAAATTGTTACTAACCTCATCTTCGGTGTCAGAGACACCAACTTCTTTATTTTCTAGAATCTTCTTAGATTTTCCATGCTTGGAATCTTTAAAACAGATTTCTCAATCAACTTTTTATTTTATTTTCATAACTTTCTATTTTCTCATTTCATATGTAATGAGAGTGATATAAAATTCGGGATATATATCTTCCAAAGATTAAACTTTGGCATCAAAATTTTCAGGAATAATTCATAAGATCTTCTCAACAATAGTTGAATCTTCTAGCTTCTCACCGAGATATAAGATACAGAGGTATTCTATCTTTCCAGATATGATAGTTCTTTCCATAAAAAACTGGAATCCCCTTGTTATTCACACAATTCAAATTCACCATAACAACTTCAATTCAAACACTTCAGAAAATTAGTAAAAAAATGGAACCTTACCTATGATACCAATTAAAAAGGTTTAAACAGAATAAATATAATCACTGATAGGGGGAGGGGTGAATTAGTGATATTTTTTTTTATGTTGTCTTTCTTTTCAAAAAACTTTTGACTCATGTTAAATATTTATCACTTTGTTTAAATCCAAACATTTACACATCCAAATTAACATGATAATTTACAAGGTTCACTACTAAATAAGAGTATCTAGTCCTTGGAATGTTTTGGAAATAACCCAATACCACAAAATTCACAAGAAAATAATCCTTTTGTGTGGATACAGCAAGTACGAAATACCCTTAAACTTGTGAATCACTATGATAAATATAATGATACATGTGATTTTTCTAGTACAAAACATGTAAATAAGATGTTGTAACAAGTTTAGAAACCTTCACCCAGAGGTTTAGAACATGTCATTATGTTGCTTCAACAACTTCCAATTTTTTAATTCTTCAAAAAAAATCACTTTCTTACCCAACAGTAGGTAGGAAAAACTTCTTCAAAAATCATATAAAAACTTAGTTTGATCACTCTCTCTAATTCCTTTATCTGATTCTTCATCCCAAAAAAAGGTTTGATTTGTCAATATTATTGTTTGGTCCAATCTGGTGAATCCTAACCACAACTTCTTCTGAACACTTCTTCTTTCCAGAAACAATTCTCAAGAAATTATGTTCAGAAACCAAACCTCCAATGCTCTCTACCTATTGTGCATGTGAAAAAATTTAGTGTCCTTTGTACTTGAACCCCTTTATATAGGTTCATGATAAACAAAAAATCTGGGGATCCAAAAAGTTTTTACCACTCAAACAAATTCACAGTTTTTAAATAATTTGGAAATTCAAAATTCATTTGACCATTTCTCAATGCTTCTCAAATTTTTTAGATTCTTCTCTAATCTTCTTTAATTCTCTAGAATATATTTCTTTGAAACCTCTTTTTAATAATAACTTATCAAGTGCTCAGTCTGGAATTTGATACTCCAAAATATCTTAGACTCAAATACTATTTGTCATCTCGGTTTTCTTGACCTGATTAAAAATAAGTAAAATAAAAGATTTATCACTCATATGATCCAAACCAATTGAAATATTTTTTTCATAAACATTATTGCAACTTATAAAGACTTCATATCCCTACAAATATAGTTTAGTAGAAACTTATATATGCCTCCACTTTCTTTATTAGTTTAACTGCCCCTCAGACCGATGAAACTGCGTCTAATAAAACTCAACATCTGATGACTTATTGGTGTCAAAGCTTATCTAATGAATCTTGATACAATTTAAACAATTCATAACTTTTTCTATTAAACCACTAAAACAAAACAATTTTAATTCTCACTCTGATGCTTCGAGCCAAATGAAAATGGTTGACTACATTGTTGCATTTCATCTGATTGATCGGTCACTGATGCATATCTGATGAATCGGTCTCTAAATCTCTTTTAAATGATTGATGTTAATAACTCTTCTCATTCACAATCAACAACATGGGTCCATCTGATAATATTTGGGTAGTTATATGTTATGCCTCTAATAGAACTCTACATCTGATGCCTTATCGGTTCCAACCATTTGTCTGATGGATTTGTGTCAGAATCTCCTATGATGATTCATTTGATGGATCGGTTCATCTCATGGATCGACTCACTTGATGGATCGGTCAATCATCACTTTTGAAAAACCTCTAAATACAACAAATTCAAACTCCTAGAATCTAAACAAATTCTACATCTAGTGCACCTTAATCCGAGATCTGCACCTGGAAACCTTCAACTTCAAAGAAACACTAGAAAAACACAATTCTATTTTCATACACAAACTCCCAATTGTATCATGAATTCTTCATGATTTTTAGAACATTGATACCAATATAGAATCTTCAAATTTATTCTCCTATAGCTTCTCAGAGAAAAAATGTGTATACCCAAACACATTTTCTCCCCTTTTTTTCACAAATCTTGGATCATGATTTTTTAGTCAACTTATGATGTCAATAAATTTTATCATAGGAAAGAATCATCAGGTTTTGTATGTTAAACATCTCTTATATCATTTTGAATATGTTATATCTTCCCACTCTATTCTAAAAAACTTCATTATAGAAATATGAGTCTGAAAACAAGTTCACCTAGAAAACAACTTCAGAATAGAAAACTTCAATTGATGGACTTTCTTAATAAATTTCATCTAATCTTCTGAATCTGATACTCCTTCATCTGATCACCAAAACTTACAAAATAAGTTGTTTTATTATAATGACAAAAAAAGACAAAAAATTCAGCAAACCACTTCTCCCAACATTTGAAAATCATCTCTATCATACTTGGTTCCAACAGTTTTGTCTTAATCATGTCATTAGAAGATGTGTCTCAAAGGACAAGTAAGAGTCCATTCTCAATTTTTGTCATGGAGAGGCATGTGGAGTCCAATTTTTCATAAATAAAAACACTACATAGGTTTTTTAAAATTAGTTTATTTTGGTCTTCACTCTATAAGTATTCTTTCATATTCTATCAAAGTTATCCCCGGTGTCAACAACTAGGATCTATCACTAAAAGGATCCAAATCCCCTTTACTCCCATTCTGATTGTAGAAATATTTTATCATTGGGGAATTTATTTTATGGGATCATTCCCAAACTCTAGTGGATATTTGTACATATTCTTAAATTTTTATTATGTCTCTAAATGGGTTGAGTTCATTCCCACTAAATTCAATTATCATCAGTTTATGGTTCACTTCCTTAAAGAAAACATATTTTCTAGATTTGGAATTCCTAGGGATATTGTCAATGATCATGGAACCCACTTTTGAAATCGTTCCTTCTTGGAACCCATGTCCATGTATGGGATCTCTCACAAAGTGTCTATATCTAACCTACCTCAAACCAATGATTAAGATGAGTTTTAGAATAGGTAAATAAACCAAATTCTTGAAAAAACTACCAACCCCTCTAGGAAAGATTGGTTTTTGAGGCTCTTGGATGGCCTTTGGGTATAACGGACTACAAACAAAACCATCCTAGTCATGCCACCATATTGGTTGGTTTTTGGAAATTCTTGTGATTTAAAATTTGAAATTGGGCATAAGGCTTTTTGAACAATAAAGAAAATGAATTTTGACATTTCCTTAACTAGAAAAAAAAGCGTAAATTGGACATTAATAAACTTAAATAACTTAGAATTGAGGCTTATGAAAAATCAAGGATCAAAAATTTAGAGTTCAAGCCTACCAATCTAAGAATATTAAAGTCAAACACTTTGAAACTGTAAAATTTGTGCTCTTATATAGTTTCAAATTTCATTTGCATCTGAGGAAGTTAAGGTTGAGATGGTTAAAGCCCTACATTGTGTACCTGTGTACCCTTGTGGGGTGAATTCAGGATCCCACTAGTGGTCATATTTGTATGGTTAATGGTCATAGGATAAAATTGTCCATAGAATCATACCATAAAAATGAAATTGTGGAGGAGTTGAATGATCTAACCTATGAACCAGACAGCACTTGACAAGTTGGGGGTCCAATTCGAGCTAATAATTTTAAACTAATCACTTCCTGAAAGGCAACTATTGTATAGTTTTTTTATTTTATTTTATTTTATTTTATTTTTTGTGGTTTTATGTTTCAGAAAAAATGAAGAGAAAAAATGAGAAAAAAGTGGGAAAAACTATGTTTTAAAAAAAATCAAAAAAATCACCTTTTTTAGAAAAAAGGAAGCTCACAGGTCAGGCAACAGTTTGTCTCGTTTGGAGAGGCCACGGGGCTCAAACCCATGACCAAAGAGTGACAGCGGTGCAGCGCCAACCACTTGCATACGTGTTGTCCTACTTCCATTTTCCATCCTTTTTATATATATATATACTTATATTTGATAGTTTTTGTATATATATAAATCTTTATTCATTTTTCTTTTTTAATTTTAACTTGTACCTTGAGTCGGTGTTTGGTGTTCTAAAATAATCAAATATTTTTTTTCTTTATTTTATTTTTTATTTTTTTAGTTAAGGGAAACCCTTGGGATTTTTGTGGTGTTCTAATTGGGTTTGGGTGTAAGATTCAGGGGCTCTTGAGGTTGAAGGATTTACAGTCAAATCACATACTTCCTAAACTTCCAACCCATTTTTCCATCCTCCATGAGGATTCTGTGAGTGACATGGATCTCAAATGATCAATTGATTGCTGAAAAAAACTTCACCATCAAACTATCAAGTGAAATTGTCCCATAATTTTATTTCAAAATTCATTTTGGAACTCTCCTATATTTCTTCCCCCTTCTAAATTTTCTTTTTTTTTACACTAAGGGAAGTGTCATTCTAAATTAGGGGGTGAAAACAAATATAAAAATATTTTGTGTGTGTCAATGAAAAATAAAATTTCTTAAACCTTGTATGTGATAATATACTTTGTGAACATTAAAATTGAATATCAAATATTTTTTCATGCCTTGGTTCTAATTTTAATACAAGTGTAAGTTCATTAGAATAAATTTTGGAAAGAATGGTTATTTGATGTGATTTTTCACCATCTATATTTTTAACCATTTAATGAAAATTTTACAATTCACATTCTTTATAGTGGGGTATGAGTTTGAGTTCCTAGGGTCCCTACTTAAATAGAATAGGTTTGGTGATCATTTTAAGTTTAATATGAGTATTCAAAAAAATAAAAAATAAAAGAATAAAACAATAAATTTGCATGTAGAGTAATGGATTGACTTAATGTGTGGCTTATGGTGCTTGGGAATAGTGACTTCGTGTTTATTTATCCCTGGGTTAGGAATTCTATCTCTATTTTTGGTAGCTTGATTTTTTTATTGATTAAGTTAACTCAAGATGATGCTCAAGAATGTGAGTTTCACTTAGTGTCCTAAGGTCGTCATGGTTGGGAGTCATCGACAAAGTCTCGCTATAGGGGTTGACTTGATTGAGCACGATTTCAATTAATATGTAAAAAATTAAAATAATAGAAAAAGAAAAGAAGGAAATAGGATTAAAATGTGATGCCCACCTAATGCTTCCATATCATTTCCCTTGAATAAAAATCAACCCCCATGCCTTTTGTGATGTAAAACACATTTGTATACTTAATTGGAATTAAATGAGAGGTGGCGGTGAATTTGAATGAATGAATGGGTTCGGGCTTGGAATATGATTATAAACCTAGCTTGTTTTAAATGATTTTGATGGGTGTCATTATTGTTTAATGTGTGGTCTTAATGTTATTTTTAAAAGGGGATTTAATCTCATCTTATCTCATGGTATTCACTTATCATGTATGCATGTTTCTAATGATTTAGTTTGGAATCTTATTTCTTCTATCAAATCAATATGTTCAAACCATATGGATATGTAACTCTTTACTCAACTCAGATTGTGTTACTAACCTGAATTGCAAGCCAACTATACTCACACATATCCAAATGCATCTCATATATAAGGTACATGAAACCCTTTCGTGTAAAGACTTAGAACCGTATGAAATCAACAATCCCCACAAGAGTAATCTTGGATCGATAGATATCCATCTTGTACTTTTCTAAACAAGGCATAAGCCTCCAGATCGATGAGAAGTTTGACTCAAATCTCATCCACCCAAGGATATACTTTACTCAAGAGAGACCTCAATTCCATAAAAAAAAAATTAACACGATGAGTAGTTTGACTCAAATCTCATCCACCCAAGGATATACTTTACTCAAGAGAGACCTCAATTCCATAAAAAAAAAATTAACACCCAATATGTATATCGATGAGTAGTTTCTCAAATCTCATCCACCCAAGGATATACTTTACTCAAGAGAGACCTCAATTCCATAAAAAAAAAATTAACACCCAATATGTATAAATCGTAATCAACCTTTAAATTCAAGTGCATAACCCAATACAAGCCAAATTCAAGGTAAAATAAAACTAAATCAATCATCATACCTAGCACGTAACTCCTTATATGCATGTATGACAATCTATAGAAACAATTTAACTCTTTCAACTAATTCATACACATATTCATAATACATAATATAACATTTATATTCATGTATAAAATAGAGAATAAACTAATAATTCATATGTTTAATCATGAGATAAACAGTTTGTGAACAATTCCTAAATAAATCAATTATAAACACTAATTTAGCCATGCTTTGTGGACATTCCATAATTAAATAAATATAAACACTTTATATTTGCATCTAATATGAACTTATTTTATTCTTTTATATGGCATTTACTTTAAATACATGATATATGAAATATAAACATTATATATTTGAACTATTCATATATTATGTAAACATTCAAAATATCACATATTTAATATTATTTAAAACTCAACAAACCAATTATCAAAGCTTTTTTTTGTTACGGTTTAAATAACTTCTCAAATAAGGCCTTTTAAATTTGAACAATTCAAATTAATTATTATTAACAATTCATAATATAATATAAACTCTTATATTTTATCTTATTTTTTTAGTTCATAAGGCATTAATTATACTTCTAATTACAAAAGGTATTTAATGTTAACAATTAATATTATATTTTTTTTTAATAAAAATTTCAAATATTCAATTAATTGATTAAACACTTATTTTAAAAATTAAGTAAACATCCTGATTCCATACCAGGGTCAAAAGAAGGGAATACATATTCCATTTTCATATTTCAACATGAACACAATCCTAATTATGCCAAGCAGAATCAAATTTTAACAACTAAAACAGTTCGAAAGATCAGAACCAGATGAAACCAAACATCAACATCGACAAATCGACAGTTAAAAACATGTTGATTAGATTCCACGAAATATAAAACACGGATCGAAAACCCCCCAAAAAAGAGAAAAGGGAAATCCCAAAACGAACTAAAGCACTGGCAAACCTTCAACATAAAAACCTACCTAATCTTTGACAATCTTGGAGAAACCCTAATAACACTGGGGGGAGATCCAGAGTTAGACCAATCACTGCCTTCGACCTTCATCCTGCCGCCTTTAACCAATCTCCTACCCTTAATTTTCAATCCTTCATGCACCTTCACCGATTCCGCATCAACGCCATCGCCCTTATCATCGTTTTCAGATCCCCTGCCTCGAGTCCTCGAAGCAATCGAACTAACCCCTCCCTTAGACCGCGTCTTGTCAGATCCTTTCGCCATCGCCAGCTCTGCAGCAACCCGATCAAAATCAACCCCAAGCTTCCTCACAGGCCCACGTCGAACGCCGATTTCAGCCGCCTCGCCATCCCCACCGGACCCATCAACATCACCAGAGACGTTGACGAACCGCCGCTTCTTCACCGCTCTCGGGGCAGGAGGTGCCGAATCCGGAAAAACCTTCTCGATCTCACCGCTGCTCTTTTTTTCGGAGCTGAACGGACTATGATCATCAACGATTTCCGACCTTCGCCGCTTCTCAGTCTTCTCTCTCTCGGTTCGAAGCCGCTCGATATTTCCATCGATGCGGCCCTGGAGGCGACGGCGCTGGAAGTTGAGGCCGCCCATGGACCAGTGCGCATCATGGGCCCAGGAGAGAAGAGGATCCATGACCGGCAAAGGCGGATCAACACGCTCCACGTTGAGCTTCACGTCGGAGTAGAAGCGAGGCCTGGGGAGGCTGCTGCCGTAGAACTTGCCGGGACCCAACGCCACCACCATTGCCGTTGGGAATCTCAGAGACGAGTGGTGCAGCGTTAATAGCGCAGGGGGGGGGCGCGGAGGGCTTTGATGAGGGAGGGATCATTATATGTGAATCGGTGGGTGAATTTTTGGCGGGAAAGTTGGCGCCAAAAACGGCCGGCGGCTTCGGCCTTCTTTTAAAATAAATAATAATAATTTTATATTAAAAAACTATAGATAAACAAGTTTTAAAATAGATCTCCATTTCTTTTATATTTAATGATTTTGAAGTGTTTTTAAAAAAAAAAATCAAAATCTCATCGAATTTGTTTGATTCAGATAATTCAGGATGAGTAATATAAACAATTTTCCATGATTGTATGCAATTTTCGCTGTCATCACTCCGAGCGTTATCAGATTTAAATTTTATGTTAAATGCATATAATTTTCAAATATAAATGAATATTTAAAATGTATAGTTGTTTGCATTTTCCCTCGCCGGGTCGGATCATTGGATTCCCCGGCATTCCCTTTCTTGACCGGATTTCCTCCCCCTCATGGCATTCAAACTCATCAATATCCAAATTAAAAATCTCATCCATTATTCAAGTTTTGTGCCCATTTTATTTATTATCGGATTAGGATTCTTAATTTTGAAAAATGTTAAAAATTATGTAATTTCCCAAGTTGTGTTTTAACCTAAACATCAAATATTGTTCATACCTTACAAGTATAAGCATGGCATGTTTCCCTTTGGACTCTATGTTGAGACGATCCAAGCTAAACATGTATATATTATATAATAATTCTGTAATTTAAATATCGCATTTCACGAATAGTCTCACAATCTCAAAACCCAAAAGTTTAGTATCTCTAGAGATTAACAACATAAACATCTTATTACGCGTTATTGTTTCAACATTCCCCACAGAATTTATCGGGATTGGCATGAGGAATGTTTTATAGGTCAGGCACGAAAGCTTTGGAAGTACATGCTTCGAAAGCAACGCTTGGAAATCTGAATGGATACGTTGCACCAACATCATGGCATGTCCGAAATGAGGTCAGTGGAAGAACCTTCATTCAGAATGAGCTTAACGGATAGAGTTCGGCGAATGCAGCGTTGGTGAACGGGAGTTCACCGGAAGGTGGTCAATGCAGTGTCTTTTGAAAGAATATTCTAGAAGGAGCCTTGGAGTCAGGACAAGTGGAATGAGGTTGGGTGAAGGCAGTGCCACATAAGCATGGTGGAGTTTGAATGCCAGAAAGGGCAGCTTTTGAAAGGAGCTCAGAAGCAGTTGGTCTTGTTCCTAAGGAATGTAGTGGGGCAAATGGAATGAGCACCTTTCAATAGATGAACGAAGTTCCGAAAGTCTCTCGATGAAGTGTTGTGCGGAAGTCACCCCGACGAGAAGACACTGAAGATGAAGCACTGAAAGCACTCCTTACAGTTTTGCAAAAAGAGATGTGCAGAAAATCGTTGGTGAGAAGATCGAAAGGTGACGTGCATTGTTCATCAGATGTTGACGGTTGAAGTGGTGATTACTACTGGTGTTCAAAAGCCGCTCGCATCAACGAAAGGTCATCCTTGAAAGTCGGATGGATGATGTTGGTTATAAGACCGACTAGGGCTCTCTATAAGAAGGCCATTGGTCAACCCGTGCAGAGTATGTCTGATGAGCGCTGACAACGCCTGACAAAGACTGGGGTGGCTCCTCGTTACGGGGAAGCCGACATGGGCGCACAAAGTGTCAGAGGCATTAGAGCCAGATGCGAAGGTTGAAGTCCAGAAAGACAAAAATCGAAAGGAGGGTATCAAAAGAAACAACGAGTGCAAGCGCTTGTGAGACTTCTTTCGGTAGTGTGAGTCAGGTGTAAGGAAGGCGTCATTTTCCTTGTAATATGAACTTCTCCTTGAATGAAAAGAAGTGTCATCATTTATCCCATGGATGTAGGATGCAAGTTCGAACCACGTACATCTCTGTCGTGCATTGTGCTTGTGTTTTATACTTGCATGTCTGTATGACTAGTGTGTGTGTGTTAGTTGTTCAAAAGGAGAACTATAGGAGGATCAGAACCAGGCTCAGATGTTTGACACTATGCGATGGCTAGTGTGTTTGACCTTCTCAGTTTTGGAAACCGAAGTTGTGGGGGATCTTCTGGAAGCATGCTTCATAATTGTGCTTCTAGTGGTGCTATGAATGCTACTAATGAATGTTTTGGAAGCAATCCCTTTCGTGATTCCCCAAGAAGTGGTATCAAAGGAGTTTTTTTCGTTTTAATGTCTTTTGGTTGTTCTGTTTAGTGGTAGAGCATGGTGATGAGGTTTTTTCGGCAAGCATTTTTTCAATGTTTTGAAGGAGAGTGACTTGGATACAATGGCGGTACTAGTGGGTTTCTGGATATTAATTTTTTTTACCAGTTAGAGTATTGAGGTGTGTTCTGTTGCTGAGGCAGTTGTTCGAGCTTGGATGGTGACTGTGAGGTTCTTCATGGTTAGGTGGTCTATCAGGTTTTTCGGAATGATGACACCAAAATATGTCTGTGGTACCGGCTATGATGCTGGATATCAAAAGTCCTTTGGTCACAAGAGTCATGTTGTGTGTTTTGTTCATTAGGTGGCATTCCAGAAGCCGATGGAAGATTACTGAAGTTTTGATGGAAGTCAATGGCCATCCGATGGTGAAGGCTGCTGATCTTGGAGAATGTCGGTGATACTACTTGAGAATTTTTAAGTTCTGTTGGATGTAAAAAAGTATAGGAGCGAACTGGAGGTTGCGACAACAACACATGGATTGCTTCAGAAGTTGTAATTAGAGGTTGATGCATGTTCTTGGAAGGAGTTTTCATATAATGAAGTTGTCAGTCATTAGCTCAAATCGATGAGTTTTGGATGATTCCCATATTCTTCATAGATTTTTTGATGGAAAAGGAGATTTCAATAGGACCATTGGTGATCGGAAGATCGGTTCCTGGAAGGATACGTTCCAAAAGTTCCCACAACCTGCAACTGAGGAAGACGATTGAAATGTTTCCAAGTGTTCGCTTGAGCCCATCTCGGAATGAGGCGTGGCGTGACATGATTCTCGTGTTTAACAAAAGATGATTAACAGAAGCAAGAGGAACATGGAAGAGCATAGGATTCATGTTGAGGGGGCTTCATGGTTACGAAGAAGTGTGGGCATGTTTCAAAGCTCTCTAAGGTGATGGTCGAAAGGAGTATTGACATGCTGAATATTAGATGACCGAAATAATTAATCTAAGACGTGGTTGTCATAATCACGCTAGAGTGAGAGAGAAGGAAGGATGAGAATTATAAGTCGTGTGAAGTATTTATAGAACTCGGTGGTAGAGAGTGAAGTCTTCAGTGGATACGACTAAATTTCAAAGTTATGATGGTTTCTCTCATGGAAAGACATTGTACTAAAATGTTCCTCCAATTAGAAGAACCATGATGCACACGAACTAAAAGTTAGTATGAGGGATGAGAGTATGGAGCATATGGAAGTTCATAAGTTAGACATATGTTGTTTCTCTCATCTGTAAATACTTTGGAACGAGTCATCACTACCACGCTAAAACCCGAAGAAGGACAACCCCAAGTCCAGGGTGCGTGTTTCTTTGCAAAGTGGTGATGAAGACTTTGGAATGCTTCTGTCGCTGTGACAATGATTTTATGAAGATTGTCAGAGTAATGGAAGGACCTATGGAATAGACGTGGGATCCTTGAAAGTGTAATGCCCCGTGTTTTGGACCAAGGTAGAATTCCAAAGAAATTTGAATTTTATCGTTTGGTGGACGTGTTGTTCTCTAAAATAAGCCTAAAAACGTAATTATGAGAGTTGAAACAATCAAATGTGTTGTTTTTAGACTTGGTTTAAGGTCTCATAGGTTTCTCATGTGTTTCATTGAGTTTCGGGAGCGACGAACTCCAAAAAATCAAATCCAAAAGCGGTTGGCAGATGCACATTGTTTCTTTGAAATCGTGCGACCCTCTAGGAGAAACTGTCAAACTTGTTTAAAGAGGTTGAGGGTGATGCACAATTTAGTCTAACCATTCACACCAAGGCATATGACCATGCAACTATTGCAGGCCTCTTAAAAAAGAAGAAATTCATGGTTTGTGCATGGTTTCCCAAACCGTGCACATGAACTGTATGACCCCCATGCATAGGCAGTAGCTCATGTACGATTGGCACACAGTTTGGAAAACCATGTTTCCAAACCATGCACCTCTTTAAAAGGGGTGTTTTTACATTTATTCCTATAACTTCTTTAAATGGGTTACCCCATTATTTTCCTCTCATTTTCACATAGCAGTAACCCTTCTGTGGGAGTTCTCCTTATCGTCCGAGGCATGGAGTCATGTCCCTCATACGACTACTGATTTGATAGTTTTTCATCACGTTGGTTAGCCCTTGGAACGTCTATGACCCCTCCTTCCCCCTTTCTCAGTTTCTTTCACCATCTTTGGATCTATCTTCATGTGTGCTAATTCGCCATATTTTCAGGGCATTTGTCTGTTTCTTTGATTTCTCTTAAACCGACTCAAATCAAAGCTTGGTATTGAATGAGTGGACCTTATAAGCATGAGGTAGGTGGTCTGTGGATTTTCCCCTAAAGTCTAGTTGATTTTTAATTTACCTCATTGTGTTGCATGCCAGATTCTCCATGTGATGCTCTTAAAATGTGAAATTAATTATTCAAGACCTAATGCCTTAAATAATATTGTTGTTATGCTTATAATTAAGTCGTCAGTGGTTGCCCACCTCAACCCAAACCACCCCCTCAAAGTGAGTTGTTTATATGACCTGACCCTTGTGGATTATAATTTTGTTATCCCACCCTCTTTTGTTGTTGTTTAGATACTCTTGATTATAATGCCTTATTTTCTAATTAATTATGTATGAGTTATGCGGAATAATCCCTCTTGTAAGGGAAAACTTAAATGAGTTAAATGAATTTAATATAACAACCTTTCCCCCATTTATAATAAAACAACCTTTGAGGTGTGATGTCTTCCTTAATAAAATGGGGCAATTGAATGGGATAATTGAATTAATAAATGTACATGTTCCTCCTTCTTTATACCTGGTTTATGACAGTGGATTGTTCACAATATGGCCTTCTCAATTATTTTGTATTGAGATGTGATGTGGAATGCTTATGAACATGACCTTCTTTATTATTTATGATTACACGGTATTAGTGGCTTGGACGAAGATATGAATTGTTAATCAATGTTAAATGAATTACATTTAAAAGATCCACCGTGCATTGGATGATTCGGGTTTCCTCTTTACGGAACATCGAGATAAGGGCTCATAGGAAAAGCACAATTACCTTATTTAATATAATTACTGAGGTACCTAGAGTAGGTCATTGGCCATGACGTTTCACACCCCCTTGGTCGAGGATGTTGGCATGATGTCTACATCACTTAGGTTGCTAGGCATGATGCTTCATACCCCCTTGATTATGAGGTTGAGTATGACCCTCCTCATTATTGACTATGCTACTTGGCATGAAATCCTATATTGATTACGATATTTGGGCATAACCCTTCTTCTTATGTTACACATGATCATCAAGCATGACGACCCTTAATTATTATTATGAGATTCTTATTATTATTATGAGTAGTATTACGCATGGACACCTAAGTTACACCTCAGAACCTAGCCAATACTACATGTCTATATATATGGCTATAAACGTTACTACAATTATAGTGAATATACATACATACATACATACATACATACATACATACATACATACATACATACATACATACATACATACATACATACATACATACATACATACATACATACATACATACATACATACATACATACATACATACATACATACATACATACAGACATACATACATACATACAGACATACAGACATACATACATACATACATACATACACACACACACACATACATACACACACATACATACATACAGACATACATACATACATACATACATACATACATACATACATACATACATACATACATACATACATACATACATACATACATACATACATACATACATACATACAGACATACATACAGACATACATACAGACATACATACATACATACATACAGACATACATACATACATACAGACATACATACATACATACATACAGACATACATACATACATACATACATACATACATACATACATACATACATACATACATACATACATACATACATACATACATACATACATACATACATACATACATACATACATACATACATACATACATACATACATACATACATACATACATACATACATACATACATACATACATACATACATACATACATACATACAGACATACATACATACATACATACATACATACATACATACATACATACATACATACATACATACATACATACATACATACATACATACATACATACATACATACATACATACATACATACATACATACATACATACATACATACCTACCTACCTACATACATACATACACATACATACATACATACATAAGCCGACTAGGTATCCCTTAGAGATATGGACGACTAGGTATCCCTTAGAAACCTAAGCCGACTTTTTTAATTTTATTTATCTACTGTTTTATTGATATACATGCACACTGTTGTATTTTATATTCACAGATTGGATTATGTTTTAGACATTGTTGATGGTGGCCTACTGAGTTTATCTCATATCCTGTTTGGGATACCATTGCACTGGGGTACCTGAACAGACCTCATGTTTGCAGGTTCATGCCTATGGATTATGCTTGTGCTATTCTTTTGTACATGGGAGCTTAGGAGCACAAGATTGAGCGAGAGATCAGGATGCTCATGGATTTAACCCTTGTGGATTTTGTTCATTTTTCTATGCTTGTACTGTTTTGTATTGTCTCACCTGCTGTATGTTTACTGCTTAGATTATGTATCCTCATATAGACATGCATGCATGATTGTATATTTGGAATTGGCCAATTTATCTGTTATTATTATCTTTTGCTACCTTTTTTTTATATTGCTTATGTTGTTGATTGATTTATTCATTATTATCCCGTTGTGCTACTCTAATCACGAGGGTATAGTTTTACCACCGTACCATTATTGGACCCTCATTGCTATTTGGTAGCCTCTGATATACGGGGAGGCATGCTTGAGGCAATGTGATCGACCGGCTCGGGGTCATTTCAGTAGCTCCCGGGTCAGGGCGTTACATAGTGGTATCATAGGTGTTCTGTTTCCTTTTGTCTTAGTATTTTGGGATGGTAGATAGGTGTAATGTCCCAGCCCGGGTGCCACACCCCGGTGTCCCAAGTCGGTTCACCACATGACCTCAGGCGCACGTCCATGTACGCCAGAGGTTTCCGGCTAGCAGCGAGGGTCTATTATCGATCATTGAGAGAATATAACATCTTTTTTTCTTCTTTTATTATCAGAGTAATACACCAATAGAAATAATAAAAATAACCAAATGATATAACACAACCAAAATAATATTAACATCACAAGATGATCAAAACTGGAGATACAATATCAAAATTAAACTTTAAATATGTCATGCTAATGTACGTGCCATGTGTCAAATGTAACTCAAAAATAAAGGCACTGATAACTCCCAAGAGGGTCTCGAACTACATCTGGTTGCCTCATCCATGCTCTATCCCCATTAGCTATCTAACAGAGGGCCCTTACCCTTAACCTACCCTACGATCATGTAATCTATTTGGAAACCAATCAGGCAGCTCGAGTAGGGTGTGAGTATAACTCATTAGGCCACCACCAACAATTTCTAAAACAAATCCAACCAATAAAAGTGTATGCAATTATATAAAGAATAAAATACAAGTAATAAAGTAAACAATTTATATTTATTCAATTATCCTTTATTTAACTGCATAAACTCCTGGGTTACTGAGGACACCCGAACCTCAATACCTGCTTCAACCCATGCCGAGTCTGAACCATGTTACATATTAAATTCACAAATTCATTTAAGCAAATGGGCTTTCATTGTCCATTTATTTTTAAATTCATTATTATGGCAGCTTGGAACCATTGTCCAATGCTGGTGTTTTGGATATATAACGTCATGTCAAATACCCCAATTCTTAATCATACATATTTATCATTGGTGTATAATGCCATGTATAACACCCCAAATCTGAACTGTGCATATACACCATTAGTGTAGAACGCCATGTCTAACACCCAAATATCAATCATGTGCATATATCTTTGGTGTAGATCACCATGTATAACACCCCAATTCTCAACAATATAGATAGATCTACCAATGGTATAAAACTCCATGTCTAGTACCCCATTTATCAACTGTGTATATGCATCATTGGTGTATATCTTCACATCTAACACCCCAAATCTCAACCATTTATTTACATCATTATTTACCGGGCTTAGATCGTCATGTCTAATACCCCATTTCACAACCATGATTAAAAAAAATTAATCCTCTTATCATAATTAACCACCACTAATTCCATTAATTAATTCATAAATTAATTAATCCAAGTTCGTTAATTAATTTGACAATTAATTAACAACTAAAATTTCCTTTAAGTACATCAATATCATTATTTAATTCATTAATTATTTAATCAATATCCTCAAACCCAATATCCTATAACTAGTTCAAAAATTAATTATTCAAATTAACAATCTTAATAACTCATAAATAATTCTACAATTAATTATCTCAAATCATCTATCTCAATATCTCCCACCTGAATGGCCCGAAGATCTTCAATTTTTATAGATTTTTGATAATCCCCCTTTCAAGGGATGAGGGGGAACCCTTACAAGGACCAAAGGATTAAGTGGCATTGCATGACCTGCGGGTCTTAGGAAATCAACCCAAACAAGACAACTTGGAACTGTCCCTCCCTATCTAATGTTGTGATGTCAGCTCTCCACCTTCGCATGGATGGTCAACTAGCTATCCGTGCAGAGCTGCACAAGCCTGATAGTGATGACAATTCCATACCCTCTTAATCTCATAATTAATTCAATAATTAATTATCCAACTTACAAATCTCATTATCCCATAATTAATTCAACAATTAATTATTCAATCTTATCAATTCAATATCCCAAAAATCCACATTAATTAATTTACCAATTAATTAATCCAATTCTTTCAATTGCACCGTCACAAAAAACCCCATTAATTAATTTACCAATTTTTTAATCCAACTCATTCAATTGCTTCAACATAAAAATCCCCATTAATTAATTTTACAATTAATTAATCCAACTCAAAAATCACAACATTACATCCATTAATTAATTCACCAATTAATTAATCCAAATCATTTCCATTAATTTATTACATAATTAATTAATCTAACTCAAACCCTTCAATTATTTCACCTATTAATTGTTTACATCTACTTCCATTAATTAATTCCACAATTAATTAATCACATTCAATCCCTTTAATTAATTCACCAATTAATTATCCATGTCAATTCCATTAATTAATTCCACGATTAATTAATATAACTCAGACCCTTCAATTAATTCATCAATTAATTATTCACATCAACTTACATTAATCAATTACATAATTAATTAATCACATTCAATTCCTTCAATTAATTTTCCAATTAATTGTTCATATCAATTCCATTAATTAATTCCACAATTAATTAATCTAATTTAATCTCATTATTTACTTCAACAATTAAATGAACACATTACTTCCATTAATGGATTCAAAAATCAATTAATCTCTTTAATCCCATTATTTAATTTGATAATTAAATAATAACATTACTCCTTTAATAAATTCATCAATTAATTATTCCCAACTTAAACAATTCAATAACCCCAATTAATTCATCAATTATCTATTCCATTTCAATCAATTCAATATCCCCAATTAATTCCTCAATTAACTGTTCTATATCAATCAATTCAATATCCCCAATAAATTTCTCAATTAATTGTTTTATCTCAATCAATTCAATAATCATAATAATTTCCAATAATTAATACTACAATTAATTATCCCAATCATAATCTCATGATCCCAACCATCCCGATTAGTTAATTTACCAATTAATTAATCACATATCTTCTGTTAATCAATTCAACAATTAATTAACTGTTTCATAAACTCAACATATAATAATTAATTCACCAATTAATTATTCTCAATTTAGAATTCAACAATTTAATAATTAACTCAACAATTAATTATCCCCAATTTTCTAATTCAATATTTTGATAATTAATTCACTAATTAATTATCCTTATTTCACAATTTCCATTAGTCAATTAAACCATTAATTCCTCAATTAATTGATTGAACACATTAATTAATTCAATTTAAAATTTCAATCGCTAAACGAACACTAGAAATTCTACAAATCATATACTCGTAATTGATAATAAAGACTATGGTATTTGAGTTTTAAACCACCTACCTCAAAAACGGTGATGAACGTTCTCCAACAGAAATCCCCAATTTGAAGCGGATCTATCAAGAATGCGACGATGAACATGGTATAGATCTAAAACCTAAATCCATTATTAAATGAAACAAGATCTCTTAACTTTAGATCTATATCCAGCAAGCCTATATCTAGATTCAAAAAATCTATATCTAGATCCAATAAAATAGAGGCTAAAAACCCTCCAAAAGAATGGGAGAAAAGTGGAAGTGAGATAAAAAATCAATAGGGAAGAAACTACATACCTAGAGATGTGAAGATATAAGAACCGGTCTTTGAATTGCCAGGAACGGAGGTCGGGGGCCTTAGGAAACCCTTCAGGAGCCTAAAAAAATGAGAGAATTTTATTTAGGTCGATTTAGGGTCGATTTAGGGTTAATATGGGGGTTCAAGAGATTTTAAAATTAATTTTAATAACATTTATTTTCCCACACATGGTTTGTTGGGTGAATTCACACGGTTAGTACTAACCATGCACCTAAGCTGCACAACTTTGCACACTTAGGCTACACACTTAGTTCACACTACTAGAAATAGGACCTATACCAACGGTTTGGCCAAAACCATTGATATATGTCAGTAATTTGGACCTATACCAATAGTTTGGCCAAAATAGTTGGTATAGGTCACTTATATGGACCTATACCAATGGTTTGGACAAAATCATTGGTATAGGTCACTAATTTGGACCTATACTAATGGTTTGGCCAAAACCGTTGGTATAGGTCACTTATATGGACCTATACCAACGGTTTTGGACAAAATCGTTGGTATAGGTCCATTATAGTGACCCCACACCAATGGTTTTGGACAAAACATCGGTATAGGTCCAACCTATGCCAACAGTTTCACCAAAACTGTTTGTATAGCTCAAAAAACCAAAGAACCTATACCAACAGTTTTGAGAACCGTTCTTATAGGCACACATATTTTTTATGGAATATTTTTTAAATAACATTAAATAAATCACAAGTTAAAATACTTATGAATACACACACATAAACAAACAAACAAACACACACACACATATATAATTATGTTCACAAAAGTCATGTTAGATTAATGGTTAGGTCGTTGGATTATAAACGAGAGGTGCTGGGATCAAAACCAAGCCAAGTTTTTTTTTGAATTACCTATACCAACGGTTTTATAAAACCATTGGTATAGGTTTTTCATATGACCTATACCAACACCAAACCATCCAAAGGTACTCCAAACCATTGGTACAGGCTATACCAATGGTTTGGAGACCTATACCAATAGTTCCAAACTATTGGTATATGGTATTTTTCTATTAGTGTTAACCATGCATAAACCATGCGACCAGGCTGTACACTTAGTTTAACCATGTAAAAACCATGAAAAAACCATGAAAACCCTTACACATTTTGTTTAACCATGTGAAAACCATGCACAAACCATGTGTAAACCATGTACAAACCATGCAAAGTCTCCTATCCTTCCAAAATTCTCCAATTTTCACCCAAATGCACCCAAGTTAAGACCAAAACATATTATACTCAAAACAAGACAAAAGAATACCTTGAAACGAGCTTGATAAATCTTTAGAAAGGTTGGGATTTTACAATCTCTCTACCTTATAACAGATAATCCTCAAGATGTACTCCCAATCATCCCAAAGATTCAGAGTTAAACAAGATTATACCACTTTACCCTATTATCCACTAATATCTCCCAAGTTTCCTCCTAAACCCATCCATGTTTCCATAATATAGGAAGCATCGACATGGTATTTACCCATAACACTTTATTACTGTGATCTTACACACTTATCAGATGCTCTTCAAAGGGTACATCGATCTCAAGACCAACTTTCACAACATACCCCACATGTTTCCCAACTCATCATGCCCAACAACTATAAGAACACCATCCAACCTTGGAACTCATACCTATCATCAAAAACTGTCTGGACAAGACGTACATACACCACCTCCAAGGCCCACCTAACCTTTCCATGAGAAATTTAAACATGCACCTTACAGTTTCCTCATTGGAACTCTGATTCCACCACTTCCAAACCATGGTCTTGCTCCATGCACCTACTACTAACACATCGCTCCCCACCTTTGGAGCATTGTTGACACTGCTTGTCAAGAAACTCATCCACCACGGTATTCATTGACCTTTGGTTCATCCTGAGAACCTCATCCATAAACGGATGATGGCGTACCTTCCACCATCCATCTCCACATATACTGCTTCATAAGCGCAACCTCTAAGGGGCCTCATATCCAACCAAAACACATTCAGGTATCTAGGCATAAAGAAACATATTTATTAGGATACCTAGGATGATGTCAAGGTAGGGGACATGATTATCATAAATTAAAATTATGCTAAGAATTCATCGATAAACAACACAAAAAATCCTCTATCACAGATGTTAAATCCCATTATGGAAACATCTTAACCCATCAAAAGTCTCAGGATTCCCTGCTCACTAATATCTCACCATATTGATCCAAAACCAGATGCTCCCTCACACAACCTACAACTGAGTTCTCAAACTAGGGAATTATAACTACCAAAACCACCCACATAAAGAGCCAAATAAACAAAAAAAGATTATCATTTCACAATATTAACATAGTTAACTAGAGGGATTTACAGAAAACCATAACAATTCTTTCCCCCTTTCCCCTACCATATAGTCAAATCGAGGCACTATCTCTACCCTTTACTATCCTACACCTAGATCCTAGTTAACAAGGGTAAAAACATTTGCATTATTCAATTTTTATCATTTAGACACCGATTTATTATCATCTTGCATCATTTTAAAATATTTATAAATTTTATGTTAGGCACCATTTTCATTTCAATTTCACAACCAAGGAAAATCAATTCAAGTTCAAAAACTCACCCATAACCCATTTTCCCGTGCATGCTAAAAATGATGCATGACATAATAACCCTGAGTGACTAGAATGGTGCATGCAAACTCAACTCTCATGCCACACTGAGACACGAGTCAAATATCAAAAAATGTCAACATCAGTAATCACAACACACAACAAGTGCATCACCCAAGGTGAAATAAAATTCAACTGTATCAACAAACAACAATAACAACAATCCCACACTGGGCACTTAGGTTCTCCCTCGTACATGGGGTAGCTACTCCCATGCATGAACTTATAACCAATCCCTGAATCTTCCTAGTCTCCTATATACCTTTCCCAAACAGTAATACAAAATAAGAAGAAAAGTAAACTGCACTCGGATACCACTTTATAACATCCATGCTCAGGTGACATGCCCTGGTACCCCAAGATGGTTCACCACAGGACCTTAGGCGTGCCTCCCCATATGCCAGAGGATGCCGACTAGTAGTGATGAACTATTATCAATCACAAGGATACCATAACCTCTTTTTTTCTTTATTAGAATAATACACCAGCGGAAATAATAGAAATCACCAAATGATATACCATAACTAGAATAATATCACATCATAAGATGTCCAAAATTATAGATACAATATCAAAATTGAACTTTAAATATGTCCTGATAATGTACGTTCCATGCGTCAAATGAAACTCAAACGTAAAGACACTAACAACTCCCAAGTGGTTCCCAAACTATGCCTGGTTCTTTCATCCATTCTCTATCCCCATCAGCTATCTAACATAGGTCCCTTTCCCTTAATCTGCCCTACAATCATGTAATCTATTCAAGTACCGATCTAGCAGCCCAAGTAGTGTGTAAGTACAACTCAGTAGGCCACTACCAATGGTGTCTAAAACAAATCCAGACAATAACAATGTATGAAATTGTATACAGAATAAAATAAAAGTAATAAAGTAAATAGTTTACATTTATTCAATTATCCTTTATTTAACCGCATAAACCCATGGGTTCTCGAGGACACCCGAACCTCAATACATGCTTCAGTTTGTGCCAGGTCTGAACCATGTTACATATTCAATTAAAAAATCCATTTCAGCAAATGAGCTTTCCTTTTTCCATTTCTATTTAAATTCATTATTACGACCACTTAGAACCATTGTACAATGCCAATGTTTTGGATATAAAATGCCATGTCTAATACTATAATTCTCAATCATACATATTTATCATTTGTGTAGAACTCCATGTCTAACACCCCAAATATCAACTGTGCATATACATCATTGGTGTAGAACTCCATGCCTAACACCCCAAATCTCAATCACGTGCATATATCTTTGGTGTGGATTGACATGTTTAACACCCCAATTCTCAACAATACAGATAGATCTATCATTGGTGTAGAACACCATGTATAACACCCCATTTATCAACTATATATATACATCATTGGTGTATATTTCCATGCCTAACACTCCAAATCTCAACCATTTAATTATATCATTATTTACCGGGCTTAGATCGTCATGTATAATAACCCATTTCACAACCAAGATTAAACAATATTAATCTTCTTATCACAATTAACCACCACTAATTCCATTAATTAATTCATAAATTAATTAATACAAGTCCGTTAATTAATTCAAAAATTAATTAACAACACGAATTTCCTTTAATTAATTCAAAAATAAATTAATCATGTCAATCCACTAGTTAATTGAACAATTAACTAATAAAATCAATAACATTAATTAATTTGACAATTAATTAATCACATCAATTCCATTAGTCAATTCAACAATTAACTAATCACGTCAATAACATTAATTAATTAAACACTTAATTAATCATATCAATTTCCTTAGTTAATTCAACAATTAACTAATAACATTAATTACATCAATTAATTCAAAAATTAATTAATCACTTCAATTCTATTAGTCAATTCAATAATTAACTAATCATACCAGTTTCATTACTAATTCAACAATTAGTTTATCACATAAAACCCCTTAATTAATTACCCAATTAATTAAGTATGTCAATCCCATTAATTAATTCATCAGTTAATTAATCAATATCCTCAAACCCAATATCCTATAACTAATTAAAAAATTAATTATTCAAATCAATAATCTCAATAACTTGTAATTAATTCTACAATTAATTATCCCAAGTAATCTATCTCAATATCTCATAATTAATTCAATAATTAATTATCCAACTTACACATCTCATTGTTCCATAATTAATTTAACAATTAATTATCCAATCTAATCAATTCAATATCCCAACAATCCACATTAATGAACTTAAAAATTAATTAATCCAATTAATTCAATTTCACTATCACAACAACCCCCATTAATTAATTCACCAATTAATTAATACAAATCATTCAATTGCTTCAACACAACAATCCCTGTTAATTAATTCCCCAATTAATTAATCCAACTTAGAAATCATAACATTACATCCATTAATTAATTCACCAATTAATTAATCCAAATCATTTCCATCAATTAATTCCATAATTAATTAATCTTACTCAAAACCTTCAATTAATTCACCAATTAATTATTCACATCCACTTTAATTAATTAATTCCACAATTAATTAATCACATAAAATCCCTTTAATTACTTTTCTAATTAATTGTCCATGTCATTTCTGTTAATTAATTCAACAATTAATTAATCTAACTCAAAACTTTCAATTAATTCACCAATTAATTGTTCACATCTACTTCCATTAATTAATTCTATAATTAATTTATCACATTTAATCCCTTTAATTAATTCACTAATTAATTTTCCATATCAATTCCATTAATTAATTCCACAAATATAACTCAATAATGTTATTTACTTCAATAATTAAATAACCAAATTACTCCCATTAATCAATTCAACAATTAATTAATCCCTTTAATCCCATTATTTAATTTTAAAATTAAATAATAACATTACTCTATTGATCAATTCATCAATTAATAATTACCAACTTAAAAAATTCAATAACCCCAATTAATTCATTAATTAGTTGTTCCATTTCAATTTATTAAATATTCCCAATTAATTCCCCAATTAATTGTTTTATATCAATCAATTAAATATCCCCAATTAATTCATCAATTAATTGTTCTATCTCAATCAATTCAATAATCCTAATAATCACCAATAATTAATTCTACAATTAATTATCCCAATCACAATCACATGATCCCAACCATCCCCATTAATTAATTTACCAATTAATTAATCACATATATTTTATTAATCAATTAAATAATTAATTAACTATTTCACAAACTCAACATCTAATAATTAATTCAAAAATTAATTATTCTCAATTTAGAATTCAATAATTTAATAATTAACTAAAAAATTAATTATCCCCAATTTTTTAATTCAATACTTTGATAATTAATTAACTAATCAATTATCCTTATTTCACAATTTCCATTAGTCAATCAAATCCCCAATTCCTCAATTAATTAATTGACCACATTAATTAATTCAATTTTGAATTTCAATCACTAGACAAACTATAAAAATTCTATGAATCACATACACGTAATTGATAATAAAGACCATGGGATTTGAGTTTTAGACTACCTACCTCAAGACTGGCGATGAACATTCTCTAATGGAAATCCCAAATTTGTAGTGGATCTATCAAGAACGCGATGATGAACATAGTCTAGATCTGAAACCTAAATCCATGATTAAATGAAACAAGATCTTTTAACTCTAGATCTAGATCCAACAAGCCTAGATCTAGATTAAAAAAAATCTAGATCTATATCCAACAAAATAGTGGATAAAAACATTCCAAAAGAATGGGATAAGAACAAAAGTGATATTGGAAATCAATTGGGAATAAACTATATAGCTGGAGAGATGTAGATCTGAGAACGAGGCTTCAAATCACCAGGAACAGAGGTCGGGAGCCTTAGGAAAACCTCTGGGAGCCACAAAAATGAGATAATTTGATTTGGGTTGATCTAAGGTCTATTTTGGGGTTAATATGGGGGTTTAGGAGATTTTAAAATCAAATTTTGTAATATTTATTTTCCTACACACGGTTTGCTGGGTGAAGTTGCATGGTTAGTACTAACCATGCACCTAAACCGTGCAACATTGCACACTTAGTCTAACCATGATCAAACCATGTGACCAGGATATACACTTAGTTTAACCATGCACAAACCATGCAACCCCTTGCACACTTTGTTTTACCATTTGAAAACCATAAATCCTCTCCTCCTTCCAAAATTCTCTAATTTTCACCCAAATAAACCAAAGTTAAGACCCAAACATTGTTATACTCAAAACATGACAAAAGAATACCTTGAAATGAGCCTGATAAATCTCTAGAAAAGGTTATGATCTTACAATCTCCCACCTTATCCTTGAGCCATACTCCCAAGAATCCATAAGATTCCGATTAAAAAAGATCAGGACACCCTTCCCTCTTATCTACTTCTCTCTCCCAAGTTTCCTCTTGAACCCATCCATGTTTCCATAATATAATAACTATCAACATGGTATTTCCTTGTAACAATTTCTTACTATGATCTTACACACTCATTAGATGATAATCAAAGGATGAATCAATCTCAAGATCAAATTTCACAACATACCCAACATGTTTCCCAACTCATTGTGCCCAAAAACTACAAGAACAACATCCAACCTTGGCACTCAACCTTATCATCAAAAACTACCTGGACATGGCGTACATCCACCACCTCCAAGGTCCACCTGGACTTTCCCTGAGGAATGTAAAAATGCACCTTACAGGTTCTTCATTTTCACTCTCATTCCACAACTTCCAACCCATAGTCTTTCTCCATGCACCTACTAATGACATATAGCTCCCCACCTTTGTAGAATTGTTAACACCGATTGTTAATCAACTCATCCACTATGGTATTCATTAACCTCTGGTCCATCTTGAGAACCTCATCTGTAAATGGATGATGGCATAACTTCCACCATCCATCTCCACATATACCACTTCATAAGTGTAACCTCTAAGGGGCACTATATCTAACCAAAACACATTCAACTAGCTAGGCATAAATCTAGAGCTTTCTCAGTGTACCCGAGGCAATGTCAAGGTAGGGGAAATGATCATCACATATTAAAAGTACACTAAGAATTCATCTATGAACACCACCACAAATACTCCATCACTAATGTTAATTCCCACTATAGAAATATATTAACCTTTCAAAAGTCCCAGGCTTCCCTACTCACCAATATCTCACCACACCAATCCAAAACTAGATGGTCCCTCACACAACCTACAACCGAGTTCACAAACTAGGGCATTATCACTACCCAAACCACCCACACCAAGTTCCAAATAAACAAAACAAATGATTCTCATTTTACAACATTAATATAGTCAACTAGTGGGATTTACACAAAACCATAACAAGTCTCCCCCTTCTCCCCACCATATGGTCAAAACTGAGGCACTACCTCTTCCCTTTACCATCCTACACCTGGGTCCTAGATAACAAGGGTAAAATCATTATCATTATTCATTTTTTATCATTTAGACACCCATTTATTATTATCTTGAATAATTTTACAATCTTTCTCAATTTTATGTTAGGTACCATTTTCATTTCAATTTCACAAGCAAGGAAAAACATTTCAAGTTCAACAACTCACCCATAACCCGTTTTCCTGTGCATTCCAAAAATGATGCATGCCACAATAACCCTGAGTGCCTAGAATGATGCATGAAAACTCAACTCTCATACTATACTGAGCCACGAGTCAAATCTCAAAAAATGTCAACATCAGTAATCACAACACACAACAAGGGCATCACCCAAGGTGAAATAACATTCAACTATAACAACAAACATAAATAAAAATAATCCCACCATGGGAACTTAGGTTCTCCCTCATACATGGGGTAGATACTCCCATGCATGATCTCATAACCAATACCTGAATCTTCTTAGTCTATTGTCTAACTTTCCAAAACAGTAATACAAAATAAGAAGAAAAGAAAACTGCACTCTGATACCACTTTGTAACGTCCCAACCCAGGTTCCATGCCCCATTACCCTAAGCTGGTTTGTCACATGACCTTGGACTCACCTCCCCGTATGCTAAAGGCTGCTGACTAGGAGCAAGGGTCTATTATTGCTCAAGAGGACACCATACCCTCTTTTTTTCTTTATCAAGGTAATAAACCACTGAAAATAATAAAAATAACCAAATTATATAACATAAATAGAATAATATCAATATCACAAGATGACCAAAACTAGAGATACAATATCAAAATAGAACTTTAAAAATGTCATGATAATGTACATGCCATGTGTCAAATGCAACTAAAAATTAAAGACACTGATGACTCCCAAGTAGGTCCTGAACCATGTCTGATTCCCTCATCCATGCTCTATCTCCACCAGTTATCTAACATAGGTCCATTGCCCTTAACCTGTCCTACAATCATGTAATCTATTCGGGTATCGATCAGACAACCCAAGTAGGGTGTGAGTAAAACTCAATAGGCCACTACCAATAGTTTCTAAAACAAATCTATTCAATAATAGTGTATGTAGTTTTATAAAGAATAAAATACAAGTAATAAAGTAAACAGTTTACATTTATTCAATTATCCTTTATTTAATTGCATAAACCCTCAGGTTCTCAAGGAAACCCAAACCTCAATACCTACTTCGTCCCATGCCAGGTCTAAACCATGTTGCATATTCAATTCAAAAATTCATTTCAGAAAATGGGCTTTCATTATCCATTTCTTTTTAAATTCATTATTACGACCACTTGGAACCATTGTTCAATGTCAATGTTTTGGATATAGAACTCCATGTATAATACCTTAATTCTCAATCATACATATTTATCATTGGTGTAGAACACCATGTCTAACACCCCAAATCTCAACTGTTCATATACATCATTGGTGTAGAACACCACGTCTAATAATCCAAATCTCAATCATGCATATATATCTTTGGTGCAGATATCCTTGTCTAACACCCCAATTCTCAACAATACAGATAGATATATCGTTGGTGTAAAACACCATGTATATAACCCCATTTTTAACTGTGTATATGCATCATTGGAGTATATTTCGACGCCTAACACCCCAAATCTCAACCATTTATTTACATCATTATTTACTGGGCTTAGACCATCATGTCTAATACCTTATTTCATAACCATGATTAAACAACATTAATCCTCTTATCATAATTAACCACCACCACTTCCATTAATTAATTCATAAATTAATTAATCTAAGTCCGTTAATTAATTAGATAATTAATTAACAACACTAATTACCTTTAATTAATTCAATAATTAATTAATCATGTCTATCCACTAGTTAATTCAAAAATTAACTAATCACATCAATAAAATAAATTAATTCAAAAATTAATTAATCATATCAATTCCATTAGTTAATTTAACAATTAACTAATCACAACAATGACATTAATTAATTCAAAAATTAATTAATCACATCAATTTTCTTAGTTAATTAAACAATTAACCAATCACATCAATTACATTAATTAATTAGACAATTAATTAATCACTTTAATTCTATTAGTCAATTCAACAATTAACTAATCATACCACTTTCATTACCAATTCAACAATTAATTTATCACATAAAACCCATTAATTAATTCCCCAATTAATTAAGTACGTCAATCCCATTAATTAATTCATAAATAAATTAATTAATATCCTATAATTAATTAAACAATTAATTATTCAAATAAACAATCTCAATAACTCATAATTAACTCTACAATTAATTATCCCAAATTAATTATCTCAATATCTCATGATTAATTCAACAATTAATTATAAAACTTACAAATTTCATTATCCCATAATTAATTCAACAATTAATTATCTAATCTTATCAATTCAATATCCCAATAATCCACATTAATTAACTTACCAATTAATTAATCCAATTCATTCAATTGAACCATCACAACAATCCCCATTAATTAATTCATCAAATAATTAATCTAACTCATTAAATTTATTCAATACAACAATCCCCATTAATTAATTCACCAATTAATTAATCCAACTCAAAAATCATAACATTATAGCCATTAATTAATTCAATGATTAATTAATACAAATCATCTCCATTAATTAATTTCATAATTAATTAATCTAACTCAAACCCTTCAATTAATTCACCAATTAATTGTTCACATCTACTTCCATTAATTAATTCCATAATTAATTAATCACATTCAATCCCTTCAATTAATTCTCTAATTAATTTTCCATTTTAATTCCATTAATTAATTCCACAATTAATTAATCTAACTCAAACCCTTTAATTAATTCACCAATTAATTGTTCACATCTACTTCCATTAATTAATTTCACAATTAATTAATCACATTAAATTCCTTAAATTAATTTTCAAGTTAGTTGTCAATGTAAATTCCATTAATTAATTCCACAATTAATTAATCTAACTCAATCCCATTATTTACTTCAATAATTAAATTACAACGACCCAGGTATTTATAGAATAATAATTTTTCATATCTATTAATATTTATGAATAAGATATTAATTTTTTGTTAAAGAGGAAACTTTGTTTGATATCATACTCAACACACAACAATGAGTTTCTTTGAAATCTTATGTTGCACACAACTTTGAGTTATACTGAAAAATAATATAATAATAATATTATTTTAAATGGTAGTTAACACATAGTCATTGTATTGCTGGGAATGAACATAAATAACTAAATTATGATTACACATGTTTTTAAAATGTCCTTACATTTATCCAATAAATTTTAGAGGCTTAAAATAATAATGAATCTGATTTTAAGCATGAAATACTCTAATATTCTTTAAAAGGTCGATTTACTGCCTTTTGATGATGAACCCTTTTTAAATATAGTTTTTGTCACTTTTATATGTTTCATTTTACAAAATAAACTTCTATTTAGAATTGGGTCATAAAAATTTACTTTGGGTAAATTTTTGGTAATTTTCTCATAAAGTTCTTTTTTTAATGAATAGTGAAAAATACTGCATTTTAAGTCAAAATTGTCTCTTCATCTTATTTATTTATATGATTATATTTTAATTTTAAATGGTTTTAAAGTGTAATTATATTATATTATTATTATTTAATCCAATTTTGTTTATTTTAAGTAATCTCACTTTGAAATTGTACATAAACACATGTTAATCTTTTGGTAGTTTTTACTTCTTAAAAACACTTTTTGGTTTTGACAATGAGAATTAATTTTAAATTAATTTCTGAAACTTTTGTGTTTTGAATTTGAAAAAATGAATTCCATATTTTTAATCAGGAGGTCCAAATTATGTAAATAGGTACCTTTTATTTTTATATATTATGAATAGTAATTTTAGTAAATATTTTATTTACCATGGTTAAAGGGTTAATATGATAAATAAGGGTAAAAAAATAATATTATAATAATATTAAATTACCCTAACACATGTCCTAACCTTATTTCATGAGATAGTTTCGACCATGGGCATCCTTGGATTGATTTTAGGACCCCATGGAGATACTTGTGTGTGAAAATGACATTAAATTACTTTTAATTTAAAGTTAAGGAAAATATAACCTAAACATGTATCTTTTAATAAAACAATTTTTATATGGGGTTATATAAGTGATCTCTTAGAATATAAATAGTCATTAGAAATATAAAAATATTTCCTACATCATGGTATTTTATTTATAATTTTTAGACATCAAATAAATAAATTTACTTATGAAACAATGGTGATATAGTGATTACCTTATTAATGAAAGATTTAAATAAACGAGATTATAAATATTTAAATAAATATATTTTGAAACTTTTTGTTCCATATAATAATTTTAGGTATGGTTATGAATTTTTATCTTTTAATTAATAAAGTTTTTTCTAAATAATAAAGTTGTTTTGAATTTTTTAAAAAGTCATGATATGAATAGTACATAAATTGACATAAATGAGTTTTTAAAAAAAAATATTATTTTATTAAATGATATAATAATCCTAAAAATCTAAGATTCCACCAAATGACTTAGATAAGGTTTATAATGTCATTAATGAACCACTTTTAGTTATATTGACATTTTATGGTAACTATATTAACCATATAGTATGAATATACAAGAAGATATGGTAAGAGTTAAATTAGTTAACTAAGGGTTAAAGCTAAATGATAATGTTAAATATGAAACCAAAAATTGTATAAAACCTATTGGTTGATAGGATTTCAAAAAATAGTCATTTTATCTTCTAATTTAATGAGTTATTGACCTTTTTAAACTGAAAATAATTTTATAATAAAATAATACTTTCAAAATTTCCTAAAGAGTCCCTCCTCCCCCTTATAAAAGGCCATCACCTCTAACCCTTACTCACACCTCTAAAGCCTATTTTATCATAAAAAATCTAATCAAATAAGCTTAAAATATCCCTATATTACTCCTAGAACAATTACCTTATGTATAAGGCAATTCAAGAAAGCCTTTTGACTCAAATCAAAGGGAGTTACCCGTTTTAAGAGGTAACGTCTTCTCTAAAGTTATTTTCCAATATTCTACTTCTTCACTCCCTATTATATTCTTATTCTTTGATTACATAACAAAAAAAGTATCCTTAATATAATATTATGTTTTTATGGGAATTATTCTACCTATATTCACACTCACCTCCATCTAATAGATTTATAACATACTGTTTCTGTGGATGGAAAACTACTACCTCATGAAATGATGATTGTTCAATTATCTCATACCACCTCTCATGGTGTCCATTATGATGGAAATATAATCATATATGATATATATGATATTTATTTTATCTCTATTATTCTTTAATTCTCATTTAGAACATACCTTTATGCTTTTCATGTTGTATAAATACGATAATTTCATTTGAGGAAGTGCGAACTACCTTCCCCTCAAAGTGATATGACTCGTTCATGTTATACATGGAATGTATAAAAGATGAAATTAATGAACTTATATAATATATATAACACATATATTATTCTTGAGTTATAATATACCTATGTATCATTTAGTTTTTATTCCTTTAAATATGAAAAAGAAATGAAAGCAGCATTCATACGTACGTACGACTTACCGTCTCCATGAACGACACATTTCATTTCTTATATCCAAATGATATGGACTATTATAAATACATATATACTGGTTATATATTATATATACGATATCTAAATCATTAATATAATTCTGGAGATAATTTACTTTGGACCACATGGACAATTTTTAATAATAACAAGTTCATTTTTGACTCAAGTACCGAGCATCGACAAAACGACCGATATGAACTTGAATAATTATATGATTGTTATAGCAAGGTAATAAGTGATAGAAAATGAATAATAAAATTGAAAAATGTTCTAAAACAATTATAAATTAACATAATTTTATTATTTAGGAATAACAAGAAACATACGTGATGATTCAGACTCAAGGTAAGGGAACCTTTCACCCTCTTCTTTTAGTCAAAGACTTCTTTTATGTTATGTATTTTAATTTCCATTTTATTATGTTAGGATATTTTATTATATATTATTATTTATGTACATTTTATTTCCATGTTATGAGATACCCTTTTCTCTCTCATCAACTCATTTTCTGAATTTTTAAGTGACGCCGTTAGGCTACCGAATTTTCATAAGGGAACTTCTTAACCCAATTTCCATTATTTGGGTTAATCTTATAGTTATTTATTATGTGGTGATATTATTATATAAGGAATAAAATTTTATGTCATATATTTTATTTACACTTTATTTATGTGTACTTATAATAAATAAACATAATTGATCTTTTTAAATTATAAAATTATTTTTGTAAGGGAACCGCTCTCCCTCCTCTTTTAGTCAAAGACTTATTTTATATTATGTATTTTAATTTCCATTTTATTATGTTGGGATATGTTATTATATATCCTTATTACTTTAAATTTTATTTCCATGTGATGAGAAACCCTTTTTTCTCTCATCAACTCATTTTTGAAATTTTTAAGTGACGTCGTTAGGCTGCCAAATTTTCGAAAGGGAATTTCTAAACTCAATTTTCACTCTTTTAGTTTTACACATACTTAGTTGATTATATTATGCCAAGATTATGCATGGAATCACTATTTATTTATTTATATTTTAATTTCAATTTCCCTTTGTGTGTATATACTTTTTCAACCCATAATCACCCCATTGATAAATTCTTACGTCATTTATACGAAGTTTGTAAGGAAAATCTTAGCTCAATATCCATTTATTGAGTTAAATATCCATGTAATTGGTTTTGATTTTCCAAGAATATGTGTGAATGACCTATGATTATTTTACACTTAATATCCACTTATATTAGGTGTATTTATATTTTTCACACATAATTATGTCATTGATTTGTCCTTAATCTAAGTATACGATCTTTGTAAGGGATTTTGTCTCAATTTACATTCCATTGAGACTTATTTGTTATTATACACCAATTCACTTTTATATGGTGTATATAATTCCCTTTGAAATATTATATCATGAATCTCCTTATTCTCATGATATTATAAGCTTTGTTTAATGTTATTATGAAGTTATTTTTATTCAAGTATTTTCTCAAGTGGTAAGGGACTCCTTAACTAAAACCTTGTTTTAAATGTTTTAAAGATTTAATCTTATAAATCATTATTATTAATGTCCATGTTTTTAAAATGGTTTTTAGGATTTATTTAAATAGACATAATTATTTTAAAATGTTGATTCCTTTAAAATTTTCAAAGTGGTATGGGACACTTTGATTAAAAAATCTATTTATTAAATGTTTTAAATGGTATTGAAAATGGTTTTGAGAAAAAATTGATTATGTAAATATCTTGAAATGATATACTGTAATTGTAATGTGGAAATATTATCTTTCCTTTATGCTTGTTTTATGCATTATTCTCATGTTATGGTTCTTGGGCATTGTTTACGTATACAGGTGGTTCCTTGATAAACCTAGGGTAGGTGAGACTGAGATAGATCTCCAATGCATTGGGTAACATGATAGAGGTAAACATTAATGTTTCTTATAAGAGATTTAGGGAATATACTATGATGGGTATTCCAAATGTAACTCCCTATGTAGCTGTGAAAGCTACAATGTAAGTATGTTATGTATGCCACAAGTTGCCTATATGATTTATGATTTCTATGTGTTATTCTTAAATCTTATGATTTCGTGAGGTATGTTATGATTGAAAAGTATGGTTTCATTGATTTGTATTTATTGATGGGATAATGTTTTCTTTCCTTATTTTATAACCCTTATTAACCTTTTTATTCTCATCCCAAGTTGTTGAAATGTTTTTTACAGGGTATAAGGAAGGGTAAGAGAAAGTAATAATTCAAGAATATTTATATCAAGAAAAGAATTATTGTTTTATTTTAATGAGTTTAATTTTTGTGAAAAATTTGGATAGAGTAGAAGTGTCTACTTTTTACTTTTTGAGATGTAATGTAACAGTTATGACCTAATTCTCTAAAACTCTAAACCTGAAAAGATCCTCAATGTGAATTCTTTATTTAACTAAATATTAAGTAATTTTTTAAGGTTGGGGACTTACAGTTGGTATCAGAGGCCGGTTTAGATAACTTTAGAGGTTAGGGTGTTATTTAAGCATAAGTGATATAACCATAATGGTTAGCATATTAGAAAGAGTCATAATTATTTTAGATAAATTGAATAAGTTTAAGATAAAATTAATAAATATATCTTAGTGTTTACCCTCTTCATAAGATAGTATATGATGATTTTACTAATATACTCACACCGACCTTTTTTGGTTTTAGTGAATGGATAGATCTAGAAGGCACCAAAGTAACAATGGATGTGAATAAAATTGTGATGGTTTTCTGAATAAGCAACCAAATGAAATGGGATCTGAAATGAGAACTCTTGTGGTTATTCTTAACTAACTATCTGGAGTCATGATTGACCCTTTAACCTGGGTGATTTTTCTAAGGAATCATATATAATAGAAACAAATCCCAATGGAAGTTCAGGTAATAATCATAAAGGTAAGTATATTCAAAAACCTATGTGTCAAGGATGTGGAAATAAACACTTAAAAAATGCTTCAAAGGGATGGGAAGATGTTTTAGATGTGGTAATGAAGGTCATAAAGCAATAACCTACCATGGAAAAAGGAAGCATCCAGTTGACTCCATGAAATGGAAAGAAGTTCTTTTCGAGGGATCAATTGAATGTTTTAAATGTGGTGTGCATGGTCATTACACAAATAGATGTACTACAAAGAAGGTTCGAGAATGGGATCAGAAAGACCGTAAAAATATATGTTTATTAATTCCTAATTCCATTCCAATTGAGGATGATGAAACTGACAATGACCAATAAAAGGTATGGATTATTTCTTAGCTCATGTTTTGACATTATTGAAATATTAGGACATTATGCATGATTTTTTTGTAGGAAATAAGTATTACAGAATAAGTTAGAAAATAATGGTTAATGGATCATGAAGAATGTTTAATGAGTAAGAAGTCTAAATATAAGGGATTCAAGAGTTATGGTACATTTTAGGATAATGAAATTCTTAAAAGTATTAAGGCTCTTTTGATGATGAGATTACTTTGGAAGATTTTTTCTAGTATGTGTAACCCTAAAGTTTGATATATGACAACCCTGCTTTTATTACAAACTTAAACATGATTTATTACATATACTATTCACTTGATACAACTTGGAATATCGAGAGGTATAGTGTCTTTGGGGCTTAAGATCATTACATAACAACTTAAAACGTGAAATACAACATCTTTATTGAAAACTTCCTTTACATGACCATTACATTCCCTCGTACTTAGCATTGCATGGGATAACCTGAGGGCATGCATAAGAAAAGGGGTGAGCTATAAATAACAGTAAGGGAATAAACATGGAATACATGAGGAGTACAATACATGTTAGACAATAGGCATATCAATAGAGAACAAGAGAAACATGAACATAAAGGCATGATAAAGCATGATAATCATAACATGGAAATGTGGCAACAAAACTTAACATGGAATTAGCATGAGCCAAGGCTCATTGCACATGGAGCATGAGTAAATCCTCATTGCACATGAAGCGTGAGTAAACCATCATTGCACTTGAATTAGTATGAGTCAAAACTCATTGCACATGACGTATCATGATACTATACTTTACCCAATGCATTGGAGCGCTATAAGGGCACACCCTTCTTAAACATTTCATTTCATGCATAAGTGTGCCACATGGATCATAAAACATGGATTCATAAAACATAATAATTTATTCCACGATAAATAAATGTGGAATTAATACATGAAACTTTATAATCAATAAGTAAATGTGCATAAAGGTGAATACCCTTGATGGAGAAATGGGCATGATATTCACTACACAATGACATTGGCTTAGAAAATTGGCGCGATTTCGGCAGCGTAACGACGTGACATAAGAATTCATAAAAATGGTTTGTTGGGAAAAAATCCATCAAGGTAACATTGAAGTATTTTTGGGTTGATTGTGTTTGTTGAAAAAGTAGGTTTCCATGGAGAATTGTCAAGTTTAGGAGAATTTGTTGACAATCCTTGTTGACAAAGAACGATGAAAAAGGAAAAAACGATCTGGAGGCGGTACAAAAGAGCAGTACAAGGTGGCGCCGTTTTCCAGTGTTTGCCAAATTTTGGGGGTCCAAAATTTGGAATTTGGTGAGCATCGCGAAAATTGTATTTCCATGAAGATCATATTTTTAATATAGCAAAGGCATGAGTTTCGTGAAGATAGGATTCATGGTTTGGAAATCGTGAAGACCAGAAGAATGGAGGTGGTGAGTCTTCGCGATTACGTCAAGCTTCGCGAATGGAAGAGGCTGAAGCGCATCGCAGCGGTGAAGGGATTTGCGAGGGAGCTTCGCGGAGAAGGCGTGAAGGAATGTTGACGGTGATGCTTTGCGATTACGTCAAGCTCCACGAATGGAAAATTGCCGTAGTGCTTCGCGATTTGGATAGAATTCCGGCGGAAACTTTGGAGCTTCGCAATTTGAGATGACATGGCGTTGAATTCGCATGGAAGGGATGAGGGTTGGTGGAATCGCCTATAAATAGAGGCCGACCCCCTCGAGAGAATTAGAGAGAATTTTCAGAGAAAATCCTTTGCTCTCGTTTTGCGAAGGTGGTTCGCGGAGCCAGTGTGCTTCGCGAAAGAGGTGCTTCGCGGCAGCTATTGTAGCTCCAAAAAACCTGTGAGCTCCGCGTTGGCTTAGTAAGCTTCGTGAGGGACGTTGCTTTGTGACGGCTTGAGCTTCGCGAGAGTGCTTCGCGAAAGTGATTCGTGAAAACGCAGAAGCTTCACGAAGGCTTGTTTGAGCTTTGCGAAAATGGGAGCTTCGCGAAGTAGGGTGCTTTGCGAAGGTACTTTCCAAAGGTAGTTTTCCGATGGTCAGAGACAAAGTGCTATTCATCAGTGGATGAAATTTGGACATTAACAGAGCATACATCATCAGTTAAGGATGCGTGCATTCATGCAAGTGATGAGACCTACAGGTCTATAAACTGTGAGTGGATCCCTTCCAAGTGCAGTGAGCATTGGAAGAGAAAAAAGGCGATCCTCTCCACCGGCAGTGAGCCAAAGAGAGAGAAATAGGGAGTGACCCTTGGGAAAGCAGTGAGCTGACCCTAAACATTGTAAGGGCAGTGAGCCTGGGCATAGAAGTGATCTAGCCCGAACCATTGTATCCACAGCTAGTGAAGTATAGTGGAATTTGGTACGACCGGCAACCTGTCGGCGTATGCTCCTTGGACGTAGCCCTTAGCGGTGAACCAAGTAAAATTGTCGTGTCCTATGCTTGCTTTACTTTCTTTTTATATTGTGCAACAGGAAAAGAGAGAAGAGTGTTTTTCTTAATAGGGAAACAAGATCAGAACGGGCTTTAATTTTAAATTAGTCATACCCTGATTCACCCCCCCCTCTCAGGGTATTCAACCTTGTGGACCTAACATGGTTGATGAAAGATAAAGGGGTTAATCATCATATTTAAATGTAATGGAAAGTAAGGAGGTCATATAGATACATTTCCCAACAATTGTAATGGAATTTAGATTCATGATACAAAAGTATTGCTTGAATGTAAATGAGGAGAGAGAAGTTCCTTTCGGAATTTCGACATAGTAACGGGTGTACATGGGAGGCATTTAATGAGAGAGAAATGGGTCTCCCATAATTAAAACATAAATAGGTCAGTATGAGGGAGGTGTGAAACCATAACCCAACATTCATAATTGAAATTAAAAGGGAAAAACAACTTAAAGAAAATTGGACAAAAATGAGAAAGGAAGAAAAAACCCTTACTTGGAAGTGTGCTTCCAAAGGCTTGAGAGAGGATTGAGAGAGGCTTATTGGGAGCTTGGGGAACCTTGAGAGGATTATAGAGATATTAGGGAAGAGTTTGGACGAAATCCAAAGGCTTTGAGTGAGGAGGAAGTGGGAGCTTAGGTGGGTTTATATAGGAAAGGTGAGAGAATTCTTTATTATTTAGGTTTGGGACCCCTTATATTAAATTAGTCCAAAGCAAAAACCACACCATGGTTTTTGCGCATGGTTTTTCGAAAAGGGAAGAGGAAAAAAATATTTTATAATGCCAAAGTCTAAACTTCTTAAAATAATAGGGTTGCTTATGTGAAGGTGAGTCACACTCCCATGGAAAACAATTTAAAAAGACAAGGTGTTTAATAAGTTTTGAAGGGTCCATTAATGCTTTTAAAAGTAATTCAAACAAACCCAAAATCAAATTATTTTAATTTTAAAACATAAATTGACCGAACATAAAGCTTATAGTATTTTATTACATCATTATTGGGTCATTATGATGTCATAAAACACATTATATATTTAAACAGTATTTATTTTTTACCCAAAAAATTGACTGTTCAGAAAATTATGAAAAAATCACCGTTGGATAATTTTGACGTCCTGATTCTATAAATAACATTTATTTTATCTAAATAATTTTCTAAATATGTTAATTTTCACTTTTAAAATAAAACTTGACATTTATTGAAAATTCACGGGTTTTGACAAAAATAACTTTCAAACCTTAATAAAAATTACAATTTCATTCATAAAATTATATGATAATTTATATATAATAAAATTAATTTAATAACAATAACAATAATATTTTATTAAAATATTATTTAATTCAAAAATACCTTAATTTAATAAAATATAATTCTTAATTAAATAATAACTAAAAAACACTATTTTCACTTTAAAAACTATTTAAAATGTATCAATAATGACAAGAAAGTATATTCATTATTATATACAAAAAATAATGTACATGAACATAGTACTAGCGATTTGTTACATAACCCCTTAAAACAGCCGCATAAGACCTAATGGTAAGGTGTGCGATGGTGACATACTCTTGGGGTGGCTCAGATAACATCGCTCGAGTGGTAATCTCTATCAACTTCCACTTTTCCCCTAGACGGTCTCGTTTGAGCTTGACATGATGAAGCTCAGCTTGGGATTGGTCAAGAGAGAAGCCCAAGGATGCCACCTCTTTTCTAAGCTTCTAAAAATGGGCTTCGTATGGAGCAATTCTACTGGATGAGTCCATCGCTTCTTTTGTCTGAGTAAATTGGGTTTGTTAAAGCCTTATATTTATACTAATCATGTGATCACTATTCAACGACTATAAAAGTAACGGTCATAATTATTAACATAAAACCAAAGAAGTTGACATTTTATATAAACGTTTTACATAAATAGACATTTAATTAAATCAGGTGGGATTTCCATTAATGAAACTTTGGGTCGTTACAATATTCCCCCCTTAAGAAATTTCACCCTAGAAATTTCCTTTTCCCACACTAAAACAGATGTGGGTAACTTAGCTTCATCATTTCCTCCGATTCCCAAGTCACATCTTCAAACTTGTGGTTTCACCACAACACCTTGACGAGGGGCATTGTCTTATTTCTTAGAACTTTTTCTCTATGATCTAAGATCTTCACTGTTTTCTCCTTATAAGAAAGATCATCCTCCAACTGTACCACCTCAGAAGAGAGTACATGTGAAGGGTCCGGTATGTACTTCCTTAAGAGGAATACATGAAAGAAATCATGTACTTTGACCATGGTAGGTATAAGTGCTAGTCGATAGGCCACAGCCCCGACACGATTAAGAATCTTGAAGGGGCCGATGTACCTTGGACTTAACTTCCCTTTCTTTCCAAACCTCATGAACTTATTCCATGAAGATATGCGTAGAAAAACCATGTCTCCAACTTTAAACTCAAGGTCTCGTCGACGATTATCTGCATAACTATTCTGTCGACTCTAGGCTGCCTTGATATGCTGTTGAATCGTTTTTACCTTCTCCACCATTTCTTCGACCATTTCTGGTCCAAGCAGCTTACATTCACTAACCTCATCCCAACATGCCGGTGTTCTGCACCTTTTCCCATACAGGGCTTCATATGGTTCCATTTGGATACTCGAGTGGAAACTTTTATTATAAGAGAACTCTACCAGAGGAAGATGTAGATCCCATCCTCCTTTAAAGTCCATTGAGCACGCTCTCAACATGTTCTCAAGTGTTTGGATAGTCTGCTCGGATTGGCCATTAGTTTGAGGATGATAGGCCATACTGAAGTTCAGTTCAGTATTCAGAGCATGTTGAAGACTCTTCCAAAACTTAGAGGTGAATCTTGGATCTCGGTTAGACACAATAGATAGTGGTACTCTATGAAGCCTTACCAATTCCCTAATATATATTTGTGCTAGTTGATCCAACGAGAAATCCTCCCGAATAGCAATGAAGTGTGCAATCTTTGTAAGACGATCCACCACAACCCAGATTGCGTTGTTGACTTTGGTTGTCCTCATAAGTCCAGTGACAAAGTCCATGGTGATGTTCTCCCATTTTTATTCTGGTATGGGCAATGTTTGCATCATCCCCTTAGACTTCTGCCTCTCTACCTTCACTTTCTGGAACACCAGGCACTTTGATGTATATTCAATGATCTCCTTTTTCATATTATCCCACCAAAAGTTTTCTCGGAGATCTCGATACATCTTTGTGCTCCCTGGGTGAATAGAGAAATTTGAACTATGTGCATCATCCAAAAGTTCCTTCTTCATCTCCATAATTGATGGAACACATAGTATTTTCCCAAATCGCACAATTCCTTCTTCATTAACATTAAACTCCGAGGATTTCCCTTTTTTGATAGCTTCTACTTTTTCTTGATTTCCCACATCATCCTTTTGAGCATCCTTTAACCTTTCCAAAAGATATATTTAAGCAATCATTTGTGAAAGGATTGATGATGTTCCTTTATTTATGATTCCCATGTCCATCTTCATCAAGTCTAAGAAGATTGGATCCTTCTCAATTCTCATCATTTATAGAATCGCTGAGTCCTTTCTACTTAGGGAATCTTCCACCTTGTTTTCTTTCCCAGGGTTGTAATGTATTGAACAATCACAATCCTTGATGAGCTCTATCCATCTTCTCTGGCGCATATTAAGCTCTTTCTGTGTGAATATATATTTAAGACTCTTGTGGTCAGTATATATCACACATTTCTCCCCATAGAGATAATGCCGCCAGATTTTCAAGGCAAAGATCACCGCCGCCAACTCCAGATCATGCGTTGGATAGTTTCTCTCATGGATTTTCAACTGACTTGAGGAATAGGATATCACTTTATCATTTTGAATCATCACACATCCTAATCCCTTCTTTGAAGCATCACTGAATACCACAAAAATTTCCCCACATGTGGGTAAAGTGAGAACAGGAGTAGTGATAAGCCTCCTTTTCAACTCCTTGAAGCTTTATTCGTATTCATCACTACAAGAAAACTTTACTCCCTTTCAAGTTATCTTGGTAAGAGGGTTGGACAATCGTGAGAAATTTCTCACAAATCGTCGATAATATCCAGCTAACCCCAAGAAGCTACGAATATCCGTTACCGATGTTGGCCTCGTCCATCCCTCAATTACATCTGTTTTGGAGGGATCCATAGATATCCCATTGCTTGTGATGATATGACCCAAGAATGAGACCTCCTTCAACCAGAACTCACACTTTTTGTACTTTGCATAGAGATTCTCCTTGCGCAAAGTCTCTAGTACAGTTCTTAAATGCACCTCATGATCCTCCTTGGTTTTGGAGTATATTAGAATATCATCTATAAAGACTACCACAAATTTGTCTAGGTAATCTCTAAATACTCTATTCATCAAGTCTATGAAGATTAATGGAGCATTGGTGAGTCTGAAAGGCATTACTATGAATTCATAGTGCCCGTATCTTGTACGAAAAGCAGTTTTGGGGACATCTTCCTTCTTCAACCTTACTTGATAATATCCCGACCGAAAATTTACCTTGGAGAAGTATTGTGATCCACGTAGTTGATCGAACAAGTCATCTATCCGTGGTAGAGGATACTTGTTCTTTATCGTGATTTTTTTAAGTTCACGATAATCGATGCAAAGATGCATTGACCCATCCTTCTTCATGACGAAGAGGACTGGTGCACCCCATGGTGAAGCATTTGGACGTATAAATCCTTTATCCAGATTCTCCTGTAGTTGTTTATTTAGCTCTTCAAGCTCCACGATAGACATTCTATATGGAGTCTTGGATATTGGTAGTGCCCCTGGTATAAGTTCAATTGAGAATTCAACATCTCTTCTAGGAGGAATACCAGACAATTCCTCGGGAAACACTTTAGCAAATTCCCTCACAATAGGCATTTCTTCAAGGATGGTTTCTTCCTTGGACTCAATCATCTGAGCCAGATACGCGTGCTCATAGGGCAGTAATATCCATGCTTGAGATGATGGAGCTAAAGGAGATTCATCTTCCTCCTTACACTTGTAAATAATTGAGGGTCGATTCTCCATATGGAGTGTGATTTCCCTCTCCCAACAATTTATGTTGGCTCTATATAAGGAAAGACAATCTATGCCAAGAATTGCATCAAATTACACCAGAGGGAGTATGACGAGGTTCGCCGGGAAATTCAATCCACAGATTATAACAGGGGAGGACTTATATTCATGGGATGCAATGATTGCCCCATTTTCCGTACTCACTGACATCTTCACTTCCATGATTTGTGGTGGTTCTGGGATTGTTCTACTAAACTTTCGAGATATAAAAGAATGTGTAGAACCTGAATCAAAAAGTAAGTTTTCTATTCCTGAATGAATAACTAGCGTACCTGTCACCACTTTGTTGTCGGGGTTCTCTTCGGCAGAAGTGATGGCAAAAGCTCTTCCTTAATACCTTGGAGGTTGTTGGTTTCCTCCGAAAACCCTTGGTTTAGGGCACTGATTTGAAAAGTGCCCCGGTTCTTTGCAGTTATAGCAATGAACAACGCATTGAGGTTCGAACGGAGCATTCCTCTCCTCGGTCATAGCCACGGGTCTTTCTTGCCGATAGTTAACAACTAGGTGCCCTTCTCTCCCACACCTAAAGCATTTCCTCATCCCCTTGAGGCAATTTCCAGGGTACTTCTTTCCGCACTTTTGGAAAGTGGGGTGCTGTATCTTCTTAGAACTGTTGGATTTATCCATCGGACCACCAGAATTGAATTCCACCTTACGCTTCTTGTCCCCATGATACCCCTGTGATTCCCCGATCTCCATTTCGACCTTGAGGGCACATTGGACAATTTTCTCATAGCTGTCGAAGTCACGGATCGCTAATGCTTTCCGCAGGCTAGGCTTCAGCCAACCAAAGAAGCGATCAACCTTACATTCGGGGGTAACGACAAAGCCAGAAGCGTATCGTGCAAGCCTTGTGAAGTTTTCCTTGTACGCTCCAATAGATTATTCTTCTTTTTGTTTGAGGTAAAGGAAGTCCCTTTCCATCTTAAGCCGGATGGTGCGCAGAAAATATTTATCAAAAAATATCTTCCAGAAATCCTTCCATTCCAACGCCTCGATAACCTCCTCAGGCTTCGTATTTTTGATCAACGTCCACCATTGATCAGCTTCACCCTCTATATGATAAGAAACTAGGAGAACCTTCTCTTGTTCTGAACATTTAAGGATGGAGAAGATCTTTTCAATGGAGTTGATCCATTGTTCAGCGATCGTGGGATCAGATGATCCACTAAAAGTAGGAGGCCTTTGTCTCATGAAGCTCTCGATAGTGACTTGTTCTTTATTGGGGGGGTTGAATGTTCCTCTTGACTCGTGTTTCTATTCAAGTCTTGAGTTAGCTGAGAGAGAAGTGTGACAAAGTTCACGATTCCCGCTCCCATTGGATTGGGCATCTCATTAGTACAATCATCACACTGATCTTCACATCGGTTATTAGCCCGAGTCCTCCTATTACCGGCCATTGGCTGGAATAAAAGGAAAATTAGGGGGTAACACATAAAGGGTAATCTAAAGAAAAAAGTTTATGACTTATAAATAAAATTTTATTTCCTTAACTCATGAGTCTATAGGCTTCAATCTAGGCTTTTCATGATCTACTTTCTAACATATATTCTTAGGGGTTTTTTTTATTCCCTTAATAAGGGTTCATACTAATCTTGTGAATTTACCAAAGCATATCACCCGGGAGTGTCGTAACCAAGAGTGTAGCAAGGCCCGTCGTCGTGCACGAGTTCCTGTTTGAGTCTAGCTCAAAGCGGTGTTTTTGGGTTTTACCCCTAGGATACATCTGTGCCAGAGCCGCCTCTACCTGCTCGTATCCAGACATGGATGTATTTTCTTGATAAACCACTCACTCAGTACTTACCAAAACTTAGGGATGTTTTTATTATACTTAGTCTTGTATATAAGGCTTTACTAGGGTTTTTCTAATCCTAATCCCAAAAATAACTAAACCTATCCTTTGATACCAACTATGAAAACCCTGCTTTTATTAAAAACTTAAACATGATTTATTACATAAACTATTAACTTGATACAACATGGAATATCAAGAGGTATAGTTTTTTTGGGGATTAGGATCATTACATAACAACTTAAAACATTAAATACAACATCTTTATTGAAAACTTCCTTTACATGACCACTACATTCCCTCGTACTTAGCATTGCATGGGATAACCTGAGGACATGCATAAGAAAAGGGGTGAGCTATAAAGCCCAGTAAGGGAATAAACATGGAATACATGAGGATTAAAATAGATGTTATACAATAGGCATATCAATAGAGCACAAGAGAAACATGAACATAAAGGCATGATAAAGCATGATAATCATAACATGGAAATGTGGCAACAACACTTAACATGGAATTAGCATGAGCCAAGGCTCATTGCACATGGAGCATGAGTAAATCCTCATTGCACATAAATCATGAGTAAACCCTAGTTGCACTTGAATCATCATGATTCAACACTCATTGCACATAATGCATCATGATAATATACTTTACCCAATGCATTGGAGCGCTATAAGGGCACACCCTTCTTAAACATTTCATTTCATGCATAAGTGTGCCACATGGATCATAAAACATGGATTCATAAAACATAATCATTTATTCCACGATAAAAGAATGTGTAATTAATACATGAAACTTTATAATCAATAAGTAAATGTTCATAAAGGTGAATACCCTTGATAGATAAATGGGCATGGTATTCACTACACAATGACATTGGCTTAAAAATCGGTGTGATTTCGGCAGCGTAATGACATGACATAAGAATTCATAAAAACGATTGATGAGAGAGAAAGGGGTTAATCATCATATTTACATGTAATTTAAAGTAAGGAGGTCATATAGATACATTTCCCAACAATTGTAATGTAATTTAGATTCATGATACAAAAGTATTGCTTGAATGTAAATGAGGAGAGAGAAGTTCCTTTTGGAATTTCGGCATAGTAACAGGTGTACATGGGAGGTATTTAATGAGAGAGAAAGGGGTATCCCATCATTCAAACAAAAAGAGGGCAGTATTAGGTATGTTTGAAACCATAACACAACATTCATAATTGAAATTAAAAGAGCAAAACAACTTAAATAAAATTGTAAAAAAATGAAAAAGGAAGAAAAAACCCTTACTTGGAAGTGTGCTTAGAAAGGCTTGAGAGAGGCTTGTGAGAGACTTATTGGGAGCTTGGGGAACCTTGAGAGGATTCTATAGAGAGTAGGGAAAAGTTTGGATGAACTCCAAAGGCTTTTAGTGAGGATAAAGTGGGATCTTGAGTGGGTTTATATAGGAAAGGTGAGGGAATTATTTATTATTTAGGTTTGGGACCCCTTATATTAAATTAGTCCAAACCACAAACCATCCCATGGTTTTTTCCAATGGTTTTTGGAAAATGGAATAGGAAAAAAATATTTTATAAGTCCAAATTCCTAACTTCTTAAAACAATAGGTTTGATTATGTGGTGGTGAGTCATACTCCCAAAGAAAACAATTTAAAAAGACAAGGTGTTTAATAAGTCTTGAAGGGTCCATTAATGCTTTGAAAAGTAAGTCAAACAAACCCAAAATCACATTATTTTAATTTTAAAACATATATTTTCCAAACATAAAGCTTATAGTATTTTATTACATCACTATTGGGTCATTATGATGTCATAAAACACATTATATATTTAAACAGTATTTATTTTTTACCCAAAAAATTGAATATCTTAGAAAATTATGAAAAAATAACCGTTGGATAATTTCGACATCCTGACTCCAGAAATAAAATTTATTTTATCTAAATAATTTTTTAAATATGGTAATTTTCACTTTTAAAATAAAACCTGACATTTATAAAAAATTCACGGGTTTTGACAAAAATAGCTTTCAAACCTTAATAAAAATTACAATTGCATTCATAAAATTATATGATCATTTATATATAATAAAATTAATTTAATAAAAATAATAATATTTTATTAAAATATTATTTAATTTAAAAATCCCTTAATTTAATAAAATAGAATTCTTAATTAAATCATAACTAAAAAAACACTATTTGCACTTTAAAAACTATTTACAATGTATCAATAATGACAAGAAAGTATATTCATTATTATATACAAAAAATAATGTACATGAACATAGTACTAGATATTTGTTACATAACCCCTTAAAACAGCCGCATAAGACCTAAGGGTAAGGTGTGCGATGGTGACAGACTCTTGGGGTGGCTCAGATAACATCGCTCGAGTGGTAATCTCTATCAACTTCCACTTTTCCCATAGACGGTCCTGTTTGAGCTTGAAATAATGAAGCTCAGCTTGGGCTTGGTCAAGAGCGAAGCCCAAGGATGCCACCTCTTTTCTGAGCTCCGACAAATGGGCTTTGTATGGAGAAATTATACTGGATGTGGCCATCGCGTCTTTTGTCTAAGTAAATTGGGTTTGTTAAAGCCTTATATTTATACTAATCATGTGATCACTGTTCAACGACTATAAAAGTAACAGTCACAATTTTGAACATAAAACCAAATAATTTGAAATTTTATATAAACGTTTTATATAAAGAGACATTTAATTAGATCAAGAGGGATTTCCATTAATGAAAATTTGGGTCGTTACATGATATGTGAAAATGTTATTCAAGAAAGAATTATCTTTTCTTATGTGGACATAATGGATAAACTTAGGGGTTCATATGATCTTTTGTTTTGAGGTGATTATAGGTTATTACTTTTTGGGATGAAAATGCAAGGTATGATATAACATTTGTGGTTAAAGTATGTTATGGTTATTTTTAATGAATTTATCTCATTTTTTGGGAATGTTATAAAATTATATAGTTTTTGAAAAAGGACAACACGCAGACCATGCGACAACCTGTCACATTGAACAAAGCTGTGGGAATCGAACCCACAACCAAAGTACGACTGGGATTTATCACCCACCACTAACCTACAAGAAGTCCCTGGTTAGCATGACTTATTATTTTTAGTTAAATGATTTTATGAATCAAGAATAAGTTGATTTTGGAACTTATTTTTTATCAAATAGATATCTATAGTATAGAAAAATGATTTGGTGATTAAGTGATAAAGGTTATTTTGATAGACATTCTCTCTTTTGAAAACACTATATGCTTAAGGAAAATAGAATACTATAAGATCTCATTTGTGGAGTAATAGTTGAAATTTTATTTTGGAAGAATCTATGTTTTTATTGCAGACATATGGTGATTTGGGTTATTTATGGAAATGATTAACCTATCATAGATAATATGTGATTAGGTTAATTACACTTCAGTATGATACTTTAAGAGTAGTAGATGTTATTTGGAGATAAATGTTAAGATTTACTATGGAAGACTATGTGATTAAATTCTTATGAGTATTGGATTTAAATCTTAGTTTGGATTATATTGAATAATTTTAAGGACAATTGTGTATTGAATTGTCTTTTTTGAATTTTGGGTATTGTTTGTCGAATTTTGGAGATCAAGAGTAGCATTTCTTTTTATAAAGTATTATCCTTTTTGGGGATTATCTGCTCTCGTACTAAACATTTTGGTTTTGGTTAATGTCTAAAGATAGGGAAAATATATAGTTCATTTTTTTTGGATTATTTTATTCTCTATAAGTTGATTCTAGCACTTCACATGTTACTAAGTCATCTTTAATACTCATTGTTTGGAGAAAAGGTGAGTTTGTGGTAGAAATCTGATTAAAGGAGGAAACACTACTTTTCAAGTAAGTACATTTACTTATGATCTTATTCTAGGTAGTAATAAAATTATTCAAATCTATGAAAAGGATCTCAAAGCAAAAATGTTATATGCTTTCTTTTATCATCAGAATTTTACCGAATGGTATTGTGGTGGTTAAATTTCTATGATTAAGTTATCTATCATTGTTTATTAATCTATGAGAGTTAGTTTCTCTTCCATATCCATATTTTCCTACATGGAATCCTAGTATGGGTTATCTCAAGTTACCTTTATACTTCTATTTCTTTCTTTTAAAGTGATATTTTTATTGACTCTTTTTCTGATGTAGGACTTTCAATGAAGTTTCCAAGCCCAATTTTAAAATTGCGAGGATGCAATTTCCAAAAGGGGGGAAGGATGTAATGACCCAGGTATTTATAGAATAATACCTTTTCATATCTATTAACATTTATGAATAATATATTAATTTTATGTTAAATATAACACTTTTTCTATAGCGTACTCAACACACAACAACGAGTTTCTTTGAAATCTTATGTTTCACACAACTTTGAGTTATACCGAAAAATAATATAATAATAATAATATTATTTTAAATGGTAGTTAACGCATAGCCATTGTATTTCTAAGAATGAAAATAATTAACTACATTATAATTACACATGTTTTTTAAATGTCTTTATATTTATCCAATAAATTTTAGAGGCTTAAAACAAGAATGAATCTGATTTTAAGCATGAAATACTCTAATATTTTTTAAAGTTCGATTTACCACCTTTTGATGGTGAACCATTTTTAAATATAATTTTTGTCACTTTTATAAGTTACATTTGAAAAACTAAACTTTTTCTTTAGAAGAAAGACATCAAAATTTACTTTGGGTAATTTTTTTGGTATTTTTTTGATAAATTTCATTTTTTAATGAATAATGAAAAATACTGCATTTTAAGTTAAAACTGTCTTTTCATCTAATTTATTTATATGATTAGATTTCCCTTTTAAATGGTTTTAAAGTGTAATTAGATTATATTTTTTTATCATTTAATCCAAATTTGGTCATTGTAAGTAATTTCAATTTTAAACTGCACATAAACACATATCAATATTTTGGTAGTTTTTACTTCTTAAAAACACGCTTTTTGGTTATGAAAATGGGAATTAATCTTTTTGACTCATTTGTTGTGGTTTTCATGGATGATATCTTGGTGTATTTTCACAATCTACATGGCCATGCCAAAAATCATGAGATTGTTTTGAGTGCACTAAGATAGAATTAGTTATATGCTAAGCTTACAAAGTGTCACTTCTGGATGGATCAGATTCACTTCTTGGGTCACATCATCTTGGAGATAGAAGTATCAGTGGACCTATAGAAAGTGATAATAGTAGTTTTCTGGGAGTATCCCAAGAATATCTTTGAGGTGCGGAGTTTCTTGGGGTTATCTGGTTACTACATTCATTTCATATAGGACTTCTCATGTTTAGAAGCACCACTGACAGAACTAACTAAAAAGGGTGCGAAGTAAGTTTGAATAGATTCCTACGTGACAATCTCTTAGAAACTGAAGGGGAGATTGACTTCAGCGATGATACTGGTTTTTCCAGAGCTGTACATGAGTTACACCGTGTACTTCGGCACATTAGGTATCAGTCTAGAAGCAGTTCTTATGTATGGGGATCGAGTTGTTGCATATAGATCTTGGTAGTTAAGGCCTCATGAGAGGAATTACCCGACACACAATCTCAAGTTTTCTATAGTTGTTCATGATTTACACTGTTGGAGACATTACTTACTGGGAGAGCGTTTTGTGGTGTACACGGACCACACAAGCCTCAAGTATATATTTACGCAATGTAATCTAAATCTGAGGTAGTGAAGGTGGGTGGAATACCTTTAGTCTTTTGATTTCAAGCTTACCTACATGCCTGGTAAAGGTAATGTAGTAGTCGATGCATTGAGCTGGAGGACTCAGATATAGGCAGTGTAGTAGGCTAGTAGTGAGTGGCAACCTATGACGTTGTTCTTTGAGATGTATCTGGAGGCGTACGACAGTGAGGGAAAAATTTTTCTTTAATCTTTAGCTGTTACCTCTACCATACTAGATAGAGTGAGGATGAGGCAGTTATCGGATTTCGAAAGCCTAGTTCTACAGGAGGGTGTGACAGGTGAGAACCCTCCTCCTAGTTAGACCATAGGCAAGGATGAGGTTCTGCGAATACACGGTCACATATGGGTTTCAACAGACATGCACGAGGAGATGATGCAGGATTTTCATGCCTCTGTATGGGTAGTGCATCCTGGTGTCACCAAGATATATCAGAATTTACATCTTCAGTATTGGTGGCCAAGAATGAAAAGGTATGTAGCTGGTTTTGTCATGAAGTTCTCCACTTGTCAGCAGGTGAAGGCGTAACACCAACGACTATCTGTAATTTTACAATAGCTACCCATTCCTGAGTGTAAATGTAATGATTTCATGATAGATTTCGTGATAGGGTTATCGAGGTTGCCTTGAGGTAATGATGTCGTATGGGTTGTTGTTGACACGATTAAAAAGGTTGCACATTTCTTACCAATCAAGGAAACTTTAAGTGTGGATGATCTCAGAAGGTTGTATATCTGAGAGGTGGTATGACTACATAGGGTCCCGTGCTCTATCATTTCAGATAGGGATCCCTATTTTATGTCTCGTTTCTGGAAGAGTTTTCAAAGGGCTTTGGGTACACAGGTGCTTTTGAGCACAACATACCACCCTCAGACTGATGACCAGTCAGAGTATATAATACAGGTGATAGAGGACATGTTGCGAGCATGCGTCCTAGATTTTATAGGCTCTTGCGAGAATCACATTCCCCTAGTTGAATTCACCTATAATAATAGTTATTAGGTGATGATACAGATAGAACCTTATAATGTTTTATTTGATGGGACATTTCGTTATCCCCTGTGCTAGTTGGAGGCAGGTGAGGTAGCTTTACTGGGACCGTGTCTCGTGCAGGAGACTTTTGAATAGGTTTAGTTGATTCGAAAGCAAATGGAAACTACACAGTTTTGTCAAAAATATTATGCCAATCACCACATACGACCTCTAGAGTTTGAGGTCAGGGATCAGGTTTTCTTACATGTTTCCTAGAGGTTGGGAGACAAGTGGATCAAGTGACAGGGTAAGATTTCACCGAGATATGTCGGGTCATTTGAGATTCTGGAGAGAGTCAGGTAAATTTACCATCGGTTTCAGTTACATTAGAGGTACCGAGACATGCACGATGTCTTCCACGTATCTCATATGTGCAGCTATCACTTAGAACCTTCTCACATTTTTCACCCCAATTAGGTTGAGCTTCAATTCAATGTATCCTTTGAAGAGCATCCAATATGTATAGTTGATAGGATCATGAAGGTTCTTTGAGGCTGGTTAGTTCCTCTAGTATGAGTTCTATGGAAACATGACTATTTACCGGACGAGAACTAGGAGCGGGAGGCCAACGTACATGCTCAATGGCCATAGTTTCTCTCAAATGAATCTTGTCCACCATTAGAAGGGAAATTTGAGGATGGATTGTTTTAAGGGGGGAAGTTTGTAAGAACTCAGTTCTTCCCTTGTGGTACAGATCTCTCCTTTTCAATTTGTACTTAAGAAAATGTAGGAAAAAGTGGTCAAGGGCTAGTTTCAAGATTATTACATGACATAAATAGGTGTTACATGTTGTGTCCTTTCAAGAACACTCCATGTAATATGGTCACATGCCATGTACTTCCCAGTACACACCATGTAATGGTCTGGCCAGGATATGTATGGACACAATGTATAGTTTCCAGTACACACAGTGTACTTTTTTTTTGTTAAATTGGACAGTAGCAACATTTTTGTAAAAATGTACAGAACTCACCCATCTTTGATTAACAACACACCCAAGTGATCCAATAATAGGGTGGCCTCCCATTTCGTCATCAGATCTCCGATTCGAACACTGTCAGATGCATTGGATTCCCCTCGATAAGCTCTCGATTCCTTTTGAGTTGTTCTTCTTATTTTATTCTCTTGAACTAGTTATCGAGCCTTGAGCGTTTATACTCATTTTTTAGATCTACTCCATTCTAAGTTGAATTAGAGGCCGACACTAGACGAGGAGAGTTGTATGATTATGAGGTTGGTGGTCTCATGCCTTTTACTATTTGTCAAGTTGAATATATGTGTCAGAGTGTTGCACACCCATTTTTAGGGTGTCACCTTGAATGAATTTTGTCAATTACTATTTCATATTGTTATTTAGGTAATTTATTAAGGATTTTAAATCATGTTTAGGTATGTTTACCTTGATTAAGGGCCACCCATGGGTCCATTTCTCCCAAATGATCGTTTATGGATGTTTGGCCTAGTATTCCTATGAGGCATGCCTTAAATTCCCATATTGGGTTGTTTAAAATGAATTTGATTAAATGATAATCCATGTAATAGTTTTATTTACACATGTTTCTTGTGAAATGAATTTACCACATGAGTTATTGATGTTAAATCCATGTAATAGTTTAATTTATATGTGTTTCTTCTTATATAAAACGATAAAGGGGTAAATAGAAATGGGTGAGCCATAACCTCAAGTTAAAAGTCAAGGTCGGGCTCACATGACTATTGAAAATTATACATTGGGGTAGCCATGACCTCAATTAAAAGGCTATGGACAGAATCAAAGAGGGTATTATCATGTTAAGTCGTGAGCAAGCCACGAGGTAGTGGTCGGGCTCATGAAGACTTTATTTAAATGTCGAGCGAACTATGAACCCAATGAGGGATTACAAGGAAAAGATCTATTGGAAGTTTTTTATATGTCATGATTTGACACTTACTTATAATTTTAATATCAAATGTAATGACTTGTGATGTATTTTCCAAGCTAAATCACAATCTTGGATTCAGTCTACTTATACTTGTTTAGATGGTATTTTGAGACATCTGTTGTTATTTCTTTTGTATGGGGATCGTCGGGATGAGGCTGGATCCCAATACTTATGTAATTCAAGGTAATTAAATTTCTAATGAACATAAAATGAATGTAAATGGAAACTAGTACATATAGTACTGTTTGCTTTTGAGTACTTCCTAGTTTATTGTTTTCCCTATTGCACACTACCTGTTATATATATTCACTGACAGATTGACACATACCTTGGGTGGTTGCCTACTGGGATTTGGTATCATACTATATTTGGGTCATGTTTTGGGCCCAAATAGATTATATTGTTATAGGTGTCGATAAGGATAAGAACCCTTCTAAAGGTACATGATTTTCTGTTAGGAGAAGGAGAGCATGGGACCAAGCCGAGGATTGTGATGCTTCTGAGTTTCTTTTGTCTGTTCTGTACTTTTGGAAATTGTATTATGTATTACTATAGTGTATCTTGCTTTGGATATTTTACTATAATATGTAACATGAATCATCATCTTTGGTATGATATGAAATCTGGTTATTTATATCATCAGTCTTCCACTGTTTATTTCAGTTGTATGGTGTTACTGATTCCACTATTGTTTTATTATTGGATTCTACTGTATTATAATCTACCTATGAAGGTATAGTTTCTCCATTATTACACTTAGGACCCTTGATTATAATTGGTATCCTTTGGCATTTTGGGAAATATGCTTGAGTCCATGTGGCCAACTAGGCTTGGAGCACTGTTAGGTGGCATCCAGACTTAGGACGTTACAACTCATGATAGCATGCCTTGTTATAATTGCAATAAATGGTTGGTTAAATAAAATCTCTTCATCAATCTAAGCGATGTTTTCCTGCATAGCTTTATGGTTCCATATTATTTAACCAACCAATTTGGGCATGTTTAATCCATGGACCATTGGTCACATGGGCCGAAACATTTATGGTTGTGATTAAATGGGGGACCAATAGCAATTTATAAGGTGTATGAGACCTTATAACTTGGGTATGGGTAACCCATATAATCAAACCATTACCTATGAACTTATGATATCCAAAAAAAAATCCAAAACTTGGTTGCAGTTATATGAATGCCAATTGTAATTTATAAGGGAAAGAAACTTTATAACTAGGGAATGAAAATTCAATTAACTTCACCATAATGCTTATATGTGTATGCTAAAATGTAAATCTTTTCGTAAATGGATTCCTATATGAAGGCATATAACTCTATCACTTGGGCATGATGGCCTATATGACTAAATTCCAAAATAGAAAACCAGACCCAGGTAGGTCAGCTGAGGCATGTTTCTTATGAGATAACCCACTAAGGGTGTTTAAAAAATTAATAATTAAATCAATTGTTGGGGTTTATGGACCCAAGCTGGATATGACGGGACCCTAATAGGTCACATTTGTTATGTTTTGTCTCTGTACTTAACCCCATGGGGGTATGTTTATGTTATATAGGGATGGTTATTTAAAGTGTCTGCAGTTGAAAATATGGTTTTACATTTAGATATATGAAAGAATCTTACTTGAACAGTCCCTCATTAAATTATAACAAACATGTTATCTTCTTTTGATATGTACTTATATTATTATTTATTTAATTAAAATTCCCATTACAACATAAAGGGTTTTCTTCTATGTATATTGAAATTGAAATTTTCTTTAACTAAGCCTAGTTGTGATAACCTTTATGGATAAATAAATTATGTTTAAAATGGGTTTTATAATGTGAACTAACTAAATAATGTGATAAGTATATTTTTCCTTATAACTGGTATTTGATGTTTTAAATTGAGCCTTTAAATGTTTATATATTAAATTTGAATCAATAAAATGTATTTAACGACAACCTTAAGGTGGTGTTTTAGCTTTAAACCTCTTGTAAGGGTAGTTTCAATGTTCTTTGAGCTTGCCTTAGAACTGGAACGTAAAAGTTGATCATAAGATTCTTCTAACCTAAATTGATAGAAGATAAAGCCTAGTGACTTTTTTAGCATGGCCTAGTTATAGGGCCAACATTTTCTACTTTTTAAGGGGATATCCTGAGGTAGGTAGTTCCCTTATAACCTTAAAAACTTGGCTAAATTTTTGTGAGTAGTTTTAGATGACAAGTGTCATTCAAATTACATTTTCCCCTATTAGGACTCCTAGTTTATAAAATGACACTTGGGATAGATGGGTGGTCATTCAGTAAATTTGTAACGTCCTGGTTCTGGGTGCCACTCAACGGGTGCCCCGAACCCGGTTCACCACGTGACCTCAAGCGCATTTCCCCAAACGCCAGAGGCTGCCGACTAGCAGCGAGGGCCCAGGTCTGATAGTGGGGGAACTATGCCCTCATTTGTCAAAGTGTAGCGCAGCGAAATAATATAAAAAGCATACAACAACAGTGGAAGCAACAACCATACACATTTAAAATAAACTGTAGTAAAAGATAACCAACAGTTCTATAGATGATGATGCAACATGTCTCAAGTTCTAAGGAAACAGCCAGAACATGTTACACAACAATATAGTACAATACAATACAGAGTACAACAAAACAAAACAAAATAGCTGGTAGCATCGCGAGCCAAGCTCGGTCCCATACTCCCCTACTTCTCAGCAACAATCAAGTACCTGTATAGGGACCCTTTCCCTTATCCACACATGCAGAAATGTAATCTATTTGGGCCGAAGACATGACCCAAATAGGGTGTGAGAAATAAATCCCAGTAGGCACCCACCAAAGGCCCATGCCCAACTATGTGAAAATATTCAACAACATTGTGCATTAGTAAAATGCAATAAACTAAGAAGTACTCAAAAGTAACTAAATTTACCAGTTATATTGTCATTTTATTATTCTTTTTATCATTCAATTTAAGATATCACCATAGTGAATATTCTAAGTAAACAGCCAGTGTCCTTAGACGCGTAAACCCTTACCCTCAGGTAAAGAAAATCCAAACACATGAATCTACCCACAGACATATCGAATATTTCCCATAGGCGTACGAGGTGTCTCCCACAGGCACAGAGTCAACTGACCACATGCACGGAAGAAGTTTCCCAGAGGCTAAGTAGTACATTGCCCATAGGATAATGACAACACTTCCCTCAGGACAAATAAGTAATCGGGCCATGACCAATATGTAAACAAGAAATACACATGCAATTCCTCTCTAGAAAATTCTACAATCATTATTATAAAGGCATACCCTCGGGTTTCCTGGCCAAACGGCTAAATAGAGGAACGCACCCCCGGGGTGGTCCTGGATCCAAGTAGTGATCCCAAACAGCAGTTTATTATCACATTTAAATTACCTAAACAATTCTAGGTATTTAATTCAATAAGGCCTTAGCCATACGACACCCCATTCATGGACGCGTATCACAACAATACACAAAACGCACATCAGTTGGAAATTAAACACCAAGCCACCTACCTTAAACACCCAAGAACGGTATACCCGAACGACGCCTTCTGAAACGTCCAAGAACGTCGTATATCTGAGGTAAAAGAATTCTCATTCAACCTCAAATAACTTCCATTAGAGGAATAATTGGCAAGAACTACACAAGGAGATGGGAGGGCTTACACGTGCGGTTCCAACGTGATCGACAGAAGCGAAAACGGATTCTCGACGCTTGATATGGAGATCCACAAAGGTTTGGCCATACTCTCCCAAGCTCCCATCCGGTTCTAAGCCAATCCTGTAAATAGGGTTGGTTAATTCCCATTTTAAGAAAAAAAAACTACACGGTATGTACTATTGACTACATAGAATTTACTTTTCTCATTTAACTGTTCCTCTGGCAGCACCGCCAAACTGTTCATCCGTCGACATGAGTACATGGCGTGTATTCCTGACTACGAGGCATGTATTATCATCCAGCTGGCGGCTGCTCCCACCGCCTTACTATTTCGTCAGCTGACTGACTACACGGCGTGTAGTTGGTTTTTACACCTTTCATCACCGACATGGCTACACGTCCTGTGTACTCATCCCACACGGCCAAAAGTACATGGCGTGTGGAAAAGCACATGGCGTGTAGTCCCAAAATTTAGGATTTTCCCCATTTTCCTTATTTTCTAAAAAACACTTAAGGAAAGGAGAAAATAAGAAACTCGTACCTCAAAAATAAGAACCGGGTTCTTACAAACTTCCCCCCTTAAAGCAATTCATCCTCTAATTTTCCTTCCAAGGGTGGTGAAGATATAGCCGTGAACAAATCCGGCCACTGAGCACGTATGTCGGTCTCCCACTCCCAGGTTTCGTCCTGCACTCGGCCATGCTATTATAGCACCCGTACGAGAGGAACTGACCATCCTTAGAGAACCTTCGTGCTCCTATCAACGATATGAATCAGATGCTCCTTAAAGGACGTATCTACCTCAAGCTCAACCTCCTTAGGCTGAAATACGTGAGACAAGTCTGAATGATAGCGACGCAACTGAGATACATGGAAGACGTCGTGCATGGCTCGGTACCTCTGTGGTAACTGCAACCGATAGGAAACCAGCTCGACTCTTTCCAGAATCTCAAAATGGCCCCACATACCTCAGTGAAAGTTTACCCTATCTCCTGATCCTATTGTGTCCCTACCTCGGTGAAACACGCAAGAAAACCTGACCCCCGACCACAAACTCCAAGGGTTGTCTGCGGCGATCAACATAAGATTTATGACAAGACTGTGCTGTAGCCATCCGCTTTTGAATCAAATGGACCTGCTCAGAAGTCTCCTGCATGAGACATGGTCCCAGTAAAGCCGCCTCACCTGCCTCTAACCAGCATAAGGGTGATCGGCATGGCCTACCATATAAAGCCTCATAAGGTGACATCTCAATAGTTTCCTGAAAACTATTATTATAGGCAAACTCGACTAGGGGTATATGATTCTCCCAAGATCCCCCAAGGTCTAGGATGTATGCACGCAACATGTCCTCAAGCACCTGTATCGTACGCTCTGAATGAACATCGTTCTGAGGGTGGTAAGCTGTGATCAGAAGCACCTGTGTACCCAGTGCCCTCTGGAAACCCTAACAGAAACGAGACATAAAACAGACATCCCTATCCAAAACGATAGAATGAGGAACCCCATGAAGACGTACGACCTCTTGGATATACAACTTCCTGAGCTCATCAACACCGAAGGTCTCCTTGATTGGCAAAAAGTGATCTACCTTTGTGAGTCTGTCCACAACAACCCACACGACATCATTGCCTCGAGGGGACCTCGGCAACCCAGTCACGAAGTCCATCGCGACATCATCCCATTTCCACTCCGGGATGGGTAACTGTTGCAAAAGCCCAGCTGGCCTCTGATGCTCTGCCTTCACCTGCTGACAGGTGGAACATCTCGTAACAAAACCAGCTACATCTTTCTTTATACCTGACCACCAGTACTGACGTCTCAAGTCACGGTACATCTTGGTAACTCCGGGATGAACTGCCCAAGCTGAAGCATGAAACTCCCTCATCAGCTCCTCACATATATCCCCTGGAATCCACACTCGTCCATGGAAACACAATACTTCATAATCTCCTATCGTCCAACCAGGAGAAGGGTCCTCACTGGTCACCGACTCCCGTAGAACTAGGCCTTCTGAAACAGATAGCTGTCTCATCCTCACTCTATCCAGGAGGATAGAAGTCACAACTAAAGATGAAAGATAGGTCTGCCCCTGACTGTCGTGCACCTCCAAATGCATCTCAGAGAACAAATCCATAAGCTTCCATTCACCACTGGCCTCTTGCACTGACTATATCTGAGTCTTCCTTCTCAGTGCATCAGCTACTGAATTACCCTTACCAGGTGTATAGACAAGCTCAAAATCAAAGGATTGAAGGTATTCAGCCCACCTTTGCTATCTCAGGTTCAAGTCACACTGGTTAAAGATGTACTTGAGACTTTTTTGGTCCGTGAACACCACAAAATGTTCTCCCAAGAGATAATGTCTCCAACAGTGCAATGTGTGAACAACTATAGCCAACTCGAGATCATGCGTCAGGTAATTCCTCTTATGTGGCCTCAACTGCCGAGACCCGTACGCAACTACTCGATCGCCCTGCATCAACATAGCTCCTAGCCCAATACCTGATGCATCACAGTAAACTGTATAACTCTTCCCCTGCTCTGAGAGTATCAGGATTGGTGCTGATGTCAACTTTCCCTTCAACTCCTGGAAGGATGTCTCGCAAGCTTCTGACCAAAAGAACTTCACACCCTTCTTATTCAAACCTGTAAACAGTGTTGCTAAGCGGGATAAGTCCTGTATGAAGCGTCTTTAGTAACCAACCATCCCCAAGAAACTCCGTATTTCAAAAACATTCTTAGGCTGCTCCCAGGAAACTATTGCTCTCACCTTCTCTGGGTCTACTGCAACTCCTACCTCTGAGATGATATGACCCAGGAAGTGTATCTTGTCTATCCAAAAGTGGCACTTTGAGAGCTTAGCATATAGTCGATGCTCTCTCAATGTACTCAATACGATCTCAAGATGGGTGGCATGGTCGTGTCAAGTGTGAGAGTACACCAAGATATCATCTACGAATAACACCACAAAAGAATCCAGATAAGGATGGAACACACTATTCATCAGAGTCATGAAAACTGCTGGTGCATTCATGAGTCCGAACAGCATAACCATATACTCGTATAGACCATACATGCTCCTGAAATCTGTGAGAGGTATATCAGATGGTCTAACGCGTAGCTGATGATATCCTGATCTCAAGTCAATCTTTGAGAACACTCGTGATCCACTAAGTTGATCAAAAAGATCATCAATCCTTGGAAAGGGATATCAATTCTTAACTGTCAATTGGTTCAGATTCTGATAATCCACCCAGAGTCTGAGAGTACTTTCCACCTTCTTCGCAAAAAGGACAGGTGAACCCCAAGGAGAAGTACTGGGTCAAATGAAACCCTTTACTTGTAACTCCTCTAACTGTCTCTTGAGACCCTGTAACTCTAGTGTAGCCATCCTATAAGGAGTAATGGACACCGATACTGCTCCTGGCACAAGATCAATAGAGAAATCCACCTCACGCTCTGGAGGAAGACCTGAAAAGTTGTCCGGGAAGACATCCCTGAAACGATCAACCACTGGAGGGAAATCCTTCTGACAAGTCCCCTGATTATCCAGATATAAGCTCATACTCTAGGTTGTGACTCTACCTCGCCCACGATGCTCTGGTCTAGCTCGACTCGCCTAAACATCCCATTCACCCTAGTATAGAAACTCTCCGCCCTCTGGTGACGTGAAACTCACCCTGCGATGATAGAAATCCAAAAAGGCCCAAAAAGGAACCAACCAGTCCATCCCGAGAATGAAATCATAGCTCTTCATCTCTAAGACATAGAGGTCCCAAAGGAAGTGACACCCACTAAACTCAAGGGGGAACTCCTTGCACTGATGCACACTAGCCGTTCTAGTCCTCAACGGAGTATCTAACGTCATAACAGCAGAAGAAGAAGAAACACAAAGCCCAAGGCTCTCCACAACGGGTATAGATATGAAACTATGTGTAGCGCTCGTATCAAAAAGCACTGCAGATAAAATAGAAGCTACTAGAATAGTACCTCTGACAGTAGAAGGTCCGGGATCCTGCTCCTGCTGGGTCTGTTGCACTGTATATGCCTGCCCAGTGCCGCGGCCCTACGACACAGCCTGGCTACCCTGAGCTGTCCCGCCCTGCTGCCTCTGAGATCCTGGTGTCTGGCTACCACGACCATGCCCACCATCCCTACCTGCACGACCTGATGTATTCCAGTTCCCCGAATGGTAAGAAGCTACTAGTACTGGCCCCGCATGCAGAGTCTGCATAGAACCCTTCTCACTAGGCATCGATGGAAACGCCCTGTAAAAGCACTACAGATGACCCATCCTGCCGCAAGCTCGACACTCCACTGGGTCTCATGGACACTGAGGTCTCTTGTGCCCTTCCTTACCACACTAGTAGCACATGACCTGGCCACCTGAAACATTCTTCTGGATGGTACTACCACCCTGAGAGAAGTCCATATGTCTCTTCCTCTTACCAGTAGAAATAGAACCAGAAACTGGTGCTGAACCACCCTGGCCCACACCACTAGCTTCCCGCAAGTTCCTCTCTGTAATCAGCGCCTGGTTCATAATAGCATGTACTGAAGGCAACCTGAAAACATTCACCAGTGATCGGATGTCATATCGAAGACCATACTCAAAGAGTCTGGCTCTCAACGTCTCATCACCCACTAGAACGGTTGCAAAACACTGAATCTAGGTAAAACGAGTAGAATAATCCATCACAGACATAGCACCATGCTGCAGATTCATGAACTCTCGAGATCGATCTTCCCTCAGCGTCTCTGGGAAGAAGAATTCATAGAAGGATGTCTGGAAATCTTCCCACGCCATGTCTCTGTGATTCTCTGACTGGGTGGTAACATCCCACCACCTCTTGGCGGAATCAAGCAACATATAAGTCGCGAGCTTGACCCTCCACCCTGGAGGAATCTCAAGATGATCGAAAATAGTCTGCATTGAACCCAGCCAAGACTCCGCAGCCTGTGGTCCACCATCCCATGAAAACTTAGGCAGATGCTACTTTTGGAAGATACAAGTCAGCTCAGCCATAGATGTGGCAGCCGACGGTGCTCCCTGAAAGGTCTGCATGAACCACATAAAGCCTTCACGAAACTACAGCTTCGCGCATGTGTCCGGTATTACGACTGGCGCCACATCTGGCTCTGCTGGAGGATCAAATGGTAGCCCATGGCCCACCATCTCTAGAGTATACTCATTGCCTCTCTCCTGGAGAACAACGCATGAACGTCTCGACGGCATGACACTACAAGGTCAAACACACACCTTAGATCAAGATTATCACAGTCTGAAAACAAAATAACCAAAAGGGGAACAGGATGAAGAAGACATTCAAAATTGCACAACAAGAATACACAACGTGTATACTGACTACACGACATGTACCTAACTTTTCTTCCTATGCCTGGGTCCCTCTACACGGCCAAGCCACATGGCTCCTGTTAAACAAAACTACACGGCGTGTATGGTGTAATTTTCCAACTGCTCGTGTTGTTTGTAACACGGCCGACTACTCACCTTGATACTACACGATGTGTTACACCCGCACACGGTGTGTAAACCACTCCGTATTCCTAGACACATGGCTAAGTCCACACGGTCTGTCACTGGTCAAGACTACAGGACGTGTCCCACAGGTACACGGAATGTACTAGACGAGCTTCACCGACCCGTGTTGTTAGTTACACGGCCGGATACACGGCTCCAACTACATGTCGTGTTCAATATACATACGGCGTGTACACGAAGGGGTTACACTGACCCGTGTTGTTAGTTACACGGCCGGGTCCCCAGGTCAAACTACACGGCGTGTTTCCACAGTGGAAACGATGTGTATATATTAAGGTCTCCCCCGTCCGTGTTGTTAGTTACACAGGCGAAATTTGGGTCAACACTACACAGTGTGTACATCCAGTACACGACGTGTTCACCCCAAGCATTTCTCTTCCCCGTTTCCCCACACATACGGTCTGTGACACGGGAAGAGACTAAATGGAGTGTACTTAGGGTACACGGAGTGCACTCAAAAAGTTTTCTTTTTCTTCCCGAACAGAAGAACATACACGGCGTGTTTAAGGTACTACACGACGTGTATACTGGGTTTCCGGACAGTATGCCCCATAAACTTATCCGGAACCCAGAAAATACTGAAAAAAAACACCTAAGTGCCAAATTCCGATCCGTGAGGGCCCATACTCCCTGTGAATCAAAGTTTGGCATCTTATATGTGTTATAACTGGATAAACAGCCAATGATCCACCAAATTTCGGTCAATGAGGGCCCATACTCCCCAAAAACCAAATTTTGGAGTCCATTCTATAAACAGGCTCACACAATAATACCCTATCAAACAATAGGTATCTATCCCAGTAGCCATCACAACAACAGGATTTTTCTAGCACAACATCTATCACAACAACATGCAATTTTCTAATGCACCTACATGGCATGGAAACTATGCATGGAATGTGATTTCTAGCATGTGCCTAAATGATGCATGAGATGGCATACCCTCATCTCATCGGGTTACAACTAAATAGAACCCATGAATAAAATAAAAACAGTACAATACAATTGCATCACCCTTCGGTGAAAATCAGATCAACTGTAAATTTGAAAAATCAGAAAAATTGAAACATGAGGTAAATTGGATTTTCCCTGTACACGGGTTAACTACGCCTGGACACAACTTATTACCAACTACCATCTCATCCTATCCCTAACTAAGTCTCCAAATAGTAAGTCAAAAAAAAAAAAGAACGCTTTTGATACCACTTTGTAAAGTCCCAGTTCTGGGTGCCACTCAACGGGTGCCCCGAACCCGGTTCGCCATGTGACATCAAGCACATTTCCCCAAACGACAGAGGCTGCCGACTAGCAACGAGGCCCCAGGTCTGATAGTGGGGAAACTATGCCCTCATTTTTCAAAGTGTAGTGCAGCAGAATAATATAAAAAGCATACAACAACAGCGGAAGCAACAACCATACACATTTAAAATAAACAACTGTAGTAAAATATAACCAACAGTTCTATAGATGATGATGCAACATGTCTCAAGTTCTAAGGAAATAGCCAAAACATGTTACACAATAATACAGTAGAGTACAATACATAGTACAACAAAACAAAACAAAACAGCCGGTAGCATCGCAAGCCAAGCTCAGTCCCATGCTCCCCTACTTCCCAGCAACAATCAAGTACCTGTATAGGGACCCTTGACTTTATCCACACCTATAGAAACGTAATCTGTTTGGGCTGAAGACATGACCCAAACAGGGTGTGCGAAATAAATCCCAGTAGGCACCCACCAAAGTCCCGTGCCCAACTGTGTGAAAATATGAAACAACAGCGTGCATTAGTAAAATGAAATAAACTAATCAGTACTCAAAATTAAATAACTTTACCAGTTATATTGTCATTTTATTATTCTTTTTTATCATTCAATTTAAGATATAACCACAGTGAATATTCTAAGTAAACAGCCAGTGTCCTCAGACACGTAAACCCTTACCCTCAGGTAAAGAAAATCCAAACACATGAATCTACCCACAGAGATATCAAATATTTCCCATATACATATGAGGTGTCGCCCATAGGCACAGAGTCAACTGCCCACAGTCACGGAAGAAGTTTCCCACAGGCTAAGTAGTACATTGCCCACAGGCTAATCACAACACTTCCCTCAGGCTAAACAAGTAACCGGGCCATTCCCAATATGTAAACAAGAAATACACATGCAATTCCTCTCAAGGAAATTCTATAATCATTATTATAAAGTCATACCCTCGGGTATCCTGGCCAAACGGCTAAACAGAGGAACGCACCCCCGGGGTGGTCCTGGATTCAAGCAGCGATCCCAAATAGGAGTTTATTATCACATTTAAATTACCTAAACAATTCTAGGTATTTAATTCAACAAGGCCTCAGCCATATGACACCCCATTCATGGGTGCGTATCACAACGGTACACAAAACGCACATCAGTTGGAAATTAAACACCAAGCCCCCTACATTAAACACCCAAGAACGGTATACCCGAACGACACCTTCCGAAACGTCCAAGAACGTCGTAGATCTGAGGTAAAATAACTCTCATTCAACCTCAAATAACTTCCATTAGAGGAATAATTGTCAAGAACTAAGCAAGGAGATAGGAGGGATTACCCATGCGGTTCCAACGTGATCAACAGAAGTGGAAACGGATTCCCGATGCTTGATGTGGAGATCCACGAAGGTTCGGTCGTCCTATCCCGAGCTCCCATACGGTTCTAAGACAATCCTGTGAATAGGGTTGGATACTGCCCATTTTAAGCGAAAAAAATAAACTACACGGCGTGTACTATTGACTAACCGGCGTGTAATTTTCTCATTTAACTGTTCCTCTGGCGGCACCGCCAAACTTTTCATCCATCCACATGAGTACACGACGTGTATTCCCGACTACACAGCATGTACTGTCACCCAGCTGGTGGCTGCTCCCATCGCCTTACTGTTTCATTTGCCGACTGAATACACGGCATGTAAATGACCACTACACGGCGTGTAGTTGGTTTTTACACCTTTCATCACCGACATGGATACACGCCCTGTGTACTCATCCCACACGGCCAAAAGTACACGGTGTGTGGAAAAGTACACGGTGTGTAGTCCCAAAATTTAGGATTTTTCCCCATTTTCCTTATTTTCTCAAAAACACTTAAAGAAAGGAGAAAATAAGAAACCCGTACCTCAAAAATAAGAACTGGTTTCTTACAAAATTGACCCTTGTTAAGGGTGTGATCATCATTTAATGCTCGGTTTAAGTGGGTTAGGCATTCCTAGGTCATGATCGACCACACAGTGGGTTGCATGACCCTTATTTTCTTCTTCTATGATGGATGACTTGGGAGGTCGTCAGCCAGATTTACAATTTTACAAAGTGATATGACTATGGAATTAAACCTCTTGTACTATTTATCTGATAATGGGACACATATGAATGATAAGCCTATGGATAGTATCATGGATGTTCCATTTTTCTTATGGAATCTCAGGGAAGTATGTATTAATACATGTAGTACCAATCAAGTTAATAAATGGTGCAATGAACCATATGAGTTTGGTGATAATAATTGAAGCCTTAAGTTGTTACGCTTAAGTCACAGGTCGTATCTAAGGTAGAGTGACCTAAGAATTAAAGGAAATACAACTTGTTTCAATTCTTAGGATGATTTTATAAATGGACCAAGTTTTTAAACACCATTAGTCAGGTTAATTTTCCTTTTACGCCTGATGCTATGGCATGAATGGATGTAACTCGGGAGGAGTGTTTCACTTACATCTAAATAATATTTATTCTATCACACCCACAAGAAACTATTCTATCTCTATTTTCTATTTAATGCTTTCCAAAATCATATTGGCTATGTCTAAGACCCATAGTTAGTGGTCGATGGAGTGTGTTTCATGGGTTGAGTTCCCATTTTAGTAATCCAATGACTAAGACACTCCTAAGGTGGGGATCATCACATAAAAAATTTTATCATGTAATTCCAAGTAGAGGGAGAGCAACCATTAAGGGACCATTTGGAAATAGAAAGTACTATTTTTGAATGCCTTATAACTGGTGAGTTTTGGAAATATGTTGGTGCTTTCAAGGTAGCATGATGATGAAATGGTTTGCTATGTACAAAAACCTTGAAAACACTATTATTTAGGGAGGGACTTTTATGGTTATGATTGAGTGACCACATAATGCCTCATGTGATAAGGACATCATGATTTGTTAACAATGATGCATCAAAATGATCATATGAGCTTGAAATCAACCAGTGGTGGTTCGACTAATTCCTCAGAGTAGTTAGATATAGTTTGTTAGAATCCACACCGGGAACTTCATCTTGGATATGGTAAGAGTGTCTTGAGACTTCTTGGAAATCTTTGGTATCCTCTTAGTGTAATCTTGGTTAAAGAGACGACCATGTCCCCTATCTTGACATCACCCTGGGTATACTAAGAGAGTATCAGTTATACACTAATCTAAATCAGAATTTCCTTTTATCTCAATAAATAGACTCCATGAGAGTTTCTATCTAGAGTCATGGTTGTCCTTGGAAGCATGGTTAGTCCTGAGTGATACTTTTGTTACCAAGTAGAAACACCTTGTATGAAATCATAGGCACTAGATGTTTTTCCTTTGACTTGAATGCCAAATGGATGCCGCTTTGGACTCAGTCAGTGTTCTTGATATGTGGATGCTTCAAATTTGTACCGACATCTCACTTATGAATGTCAGATTATGGAATACCTTGAATAGAATATTTGGACCCTGGTTGATGATTCTAAGGTTACCCTGATTTTTTATTCAGGCTCAGTTGTTTTAATTAAAGGGTGACAATTTGAAGGTGCTAGATCAGGTATACACCCATGTTCGTGCTGAGGCATGACAACTTAAGTGAATAGGTAATGATTTGTCTAGGAGATGTCACTAGAAGTTGGGTATGGGATTCAGTGGATGTGATCAAAGTGAACATGAGGTTCCTTAGGATAAGGCATTGAGTTTCGGGTTGTGATATGCCAGTTATCTAAGCCAGGATTTTTTGAGAATAGTCAGTTGGAAGTGGATCGACTCGTTTCCTTTTGTTTTGATGAATAATACTGGTGAGGAACCCTTTTCGAATGTCGTTGGGATAAGAAAAGTGTAGTGTGAGTTGGCTGAGGATTTTCATGAAAAGTCAGCTTGTCCAGGATGTTTGAGGAAGATTTAGAGTCAACTATTCAATCAAGCTAAGGATCATTCCATGAGAATCATTAAAATTCTACAAGCATGCTTAAATAAGCAATTCCTATGGTGGGAGTACCATGGATTGTAGTTGGCCATTGAAACCATGGTGGTAAGTGCCGTGGGCTTGTTAATGAAGGAGATGATGACGTGATCATGTATCGAGGAATATGGGCTCAGGTAAGATCCATATAAATGATATTTTATAAATATGATCATTGGTTTGAGTTTCAATAGTTTATATACCATGTGTTAAAATTAGTGTTTGGAGGTGCTTTGGGAGTTGGAAAGGCAATGCGCCTATTTAAATGAAACTTTACGAATCAAGTAGGTAGAGTGTTTTATTATTTGTTTCCCGAAGGCTTCTAAGGGATGAGAAGTTTTAAGGTGGAGATATTGTAATGTCTTATGTTTTAGACTAAGTTAGAATTCCAAAGGAATTTGAATTTTTTCATTTAGTGGATGAGATGTTCTCTAAACCAAGCCTCAGAATGTAATTCCAAGAGTTAAAACACTCAAATGTGTGGTTTTTAGACTTGGTTTAAGGACCGATAGGTGTATTGGGTATTTTTTTTTTGAGTTTTGAGAGTGGTGTACCCTGAAAACTCAAATTTCAAAGAGACTATTAGAGGCACACAGTTTGCATGAAACCGTACGACCCTCTATGAGACACTGTGTGGCCTATCCAAAGAGGCTGGGGGTGATGCATGGTTTGGTCTAACCATTCACACCAGGCTGCACGTCCATGTAGTTTTTGTAAGCCTCTTAATAGAGGATAAATGCACGATTTGTACATGGTTTCCCAGATTATGTGCATGAATCATATGATCCCCATGCATAGGAAGTAGCCCATGCACAGTTTGTCAAACCATGCGGCCAAACCATACACCTATTTAAAATGGTTATTTTTACATTTCTTCCCCTACCTTCTTTAAAGGGGTTAACCCTTTATTTTCTTCTTATCAGCATGCAGCAGCAGCCCCTCCATGGGAGTTCTCCTCCTCCTACTAGGCATGGAGTTATCTCCCTCATAAAATGACCAATTCAACCACTGTTCATCATTTTGGTTAGCCCTTAGTAATTCTATAAATCACCCCTCCCCATTTCTCAGTTTCTTTCACCATCTTTGGTGTCATAATCATGCGATCTAATTCACCCTATTTTCAGGTTGTTTGCCTATTTATTCAATTTCTCTAAAACTGGCTCAAATCAAAGCTTGATATTGGACGAGTGGACCATCAAAATCATGAGATATGTGGTCTATGTATTTTCACTAAATTCTAGTTTATTTATAATTTACGCCATTGTGTTACACATAAGATTCTCTATGCGATTCTCTTAAAATGTGAAATTAATTATGTGAAACCTAGTGCCTTAAATAATATTTTCATTATTATTAGAATTAAGTCATTGGTGGTTTCTCACCTCAACCCAAACCACCCACTTGGGGTGATTTTTTTATACACCTTGAACCTTATGCCTTATTATTTAGTTAACCTTACCTCTTGGGTTATTATTTAGATACTCTTGATTATAATGCCTTGTTTACTAATTAAATCCATACAGGTTATGATAAATGGTCACTCTTGTAAGGGAAAAATTAAAAGAGTTAAATGAATTTAATATAATAGACTTGTACCTATTTATAATAAAACCACATTTCAGGTGAATTATCTTACTTAATAAAATGGGATAATTGAATTGATAAATGTACATGTCCCTCCTTTATACCCATTTATGATAGTGGAATGTTCACTATATGTTCTTATCAATTATTTTCTATTGAGATGTGATGTGGCATGATTATGGAAATGAAATTATTTATTATTTATGATTACACAATATTAGTGGCTTGGATTAATTTATATCCAATTAATCAATATTAAATGAATTATATTATAAAGGATCCACTATGCCTTGGGTGATGTTGGTTGCCTCTTTACGAAACGTCGGGCTAAGGTATCATAGGGAAATTGGGATTACCTTATTCTATATAATTACTGAGGAACCTCTAGTAGGGTCATTGGCCATGACGTGTCACACCCCCTTGGTCAAGGATGTTGACATGATGTTCACATCACTTGGGTTGCTGGGCATGATGTTTCACACCCCCTTGATTATGAGGTTGGGTATGACCCTCATCATTATCAATTATGATACTCAGAATGGTATCCTATATTGATTATGATATTTGGGAATATCCAATATCCTTGTGTTACACATGATCCTAGGTCATGACCACCCTTATTTAATATTATGAGATTCTTATTATTATTATGAGTAGTATTACACATGGATGCCTAAGTTATACCTCAGGTCTTATCCAATACTATGTATCTATATATATGGCTATAAACATTAATATGGTTATGGAACACATACACACACACACACACACACACATCTCTCTCTCTCTCTCTCTATATATATATATATATTTGTGCTCAGAGATATTCCAAATTAGGCCGAAGTAGGTATGGATGGCCAGGTGTCCCTTAGGAACCTGATCCGACTTGTTTACTTTTATTTATTTACTTATTTATTAATATACCTGAACACTACTATATTTTATATTCACAGAATGGATTATTCTTTAGACACCATTGGTGGTGGATTAATTAGTTTATCTCACACCCTATGTTTGGGATGCCATTGCACTTAGGTACCCAAATATACCTCATGGTTGTAGGTTCAAGCCTATGGATTATTCTTATACTATTCTTTTGTACATGGGAACTTAGGAGCATAAGACTGAGGTGAAGCTCATGATTCTCATGGATTCATCCCTTGGGGATTTTTTTTCATTTTATTATGCTTGTACTATTCTATATTGTCTCAGTCACTATATGTTTATCACTTAGATTATATAGCCCCATCTGAACATACATGTATGATTTTATATTTGGCATTGTACACTTTATTAGTTATTATCATCTTCTACTACCTTTATTTTATACTGCTAATTTTAATTGATTTATTCATTATTATCCCACTGTGATACTCTGATCATGAGGGTATAGTCTCCTCACCATACCATAATTGGACCCTTGCTGATTGTCAGCAGCCTCTATCATATGAGGAGGCACACTTGAGGGCATGTGACTGACCAAATTGAAGCAATTTAAGTGGATCTTAGGTCCAGAAGTTATAGAAAGGATCGAGACCAGGATAAAGAAGTGGGAGTAATGGAACATGAAAGGCCTTAGTTTCACTAAAATATGTTTTAGTGGGATTTATTCATGCTAAAGACATCAAAATTTCTAGAAGGAGTAGTTACTGATGGATATTGTTTTGATGATGTCATTGAAGCTCACTATACTAAAAAAAAATTTGGGTTGTAGAAGCATAAGAAATTAGAGTTTTAGAAGTAAATGTCTAATAGAGTGAGTTCATTTCATGGTGCATGAATGTAGATTGTTGATGGAAATTTCAAAAAATTCAGAGGAAAACCACTCAATTTTTCTAATTTTCTTTGGAGTAATTCCATGGATAATTTCATATGAGTTTTGATGACAGAATAGAACAATATCATGGTTCCAAAAGTTGAAGGAATATCTATTTTAGTGGGTGGATAGATGATATAAAGGGAGTATGGAGTGTAGGACCATGAAATTGATCCAATAGAAGAAGGATGGATGTAATTTGATCTAGAAGGGACATTGGTGTGAGCATGATAATGGTATTCAAGTGAAATATTATTGTATTTGACCAACAAAAATAATTCTCAAGTGGGTGATTGTTGGGTTTGGTATGAGAAATTTATTCTGAGAAATTGTGGAATCTTCAAAAGTACAAAATCTGGAAGAAACACTTGGGAATCCAAATGGGGACATTTCACTAACACCATAGCATTTTTGGAATGAGGCAAGTAGAATAAACTTAATCAGAAAGGATTTGAACATATTGATTTTAGAGAATGCAGTGTGGGTGAACATGATTTCACTTTAAGGAGTTCATTCTGAATGAATGAAGTGTCTTCTAGAAGAATATTATAGAATTATCCTTGGAGTAATTATTAGTGGAATGATGCTTGGTGGAGGTAGTCTGATATAATCATAATGTAGTCTGAGTACTGGAAGGGGAAACTTCTGTAAGTATATTAGAAATAGTTAGTCTCGTTCAAGAGGAATATAGAGAGGAAAACATAAGGGGAAAATTTCATTATCTAAATAGAGTTATAGAGGTTTCTCAATGAAGTGTTGTATATAAGTCACTCTGATGATAATACACTGATGATGAAGTGTTGGAATCACTCCTTGAAATTTTACAAAAGTAGATGTTGCAGAGAATCATCTGTGGTTAGATCAGAAGATGACATGCACTATTCACCAAATGTTGGCAGTTGAAGTGGTGATTGTTACTAGTGTTAAAAAGTTTCTCACATCAACATAAGTTCATTCATGGATGTAGGAATGAGATTCCAAATTTAAGATTGGTTGGGGACCTTTATAATATGGCTATTAGTATACCTATGTAGGGTATGTCTGATGAGTGTTGAAAAAGTCTGACAAAGGTTGCGGTCACCTCCCCATTTAGGGAAGCCAACTTGGGTTCACACAAAGTGTTGGAGGAATCAGAGACAAAGGTAAAGGTAAAAGTTAGGAAGGACATAGACCAAAATGAGGGTATCAAAATAAGTAATGTGTCTATACAATGTTGAGACTTCTTTCGGTAGTGTGAGTAGGGTGTAAGAAAGATGTGAGTTTCCTTATAATTGAAACTTCTCATTGAATGAAAAGAAGTGTTTTTCATTCATCCCATGGATGTAGGACACAATTCTAAACCACATATATCCCTATTGTCTATAAATCATGATAGAACGACATAAAAAATCAAATAATCAAACATATACCATGGATTAAGAGTGTGAAAATATGAGACAATAATCATGATTCATGAAGAAAAACATAAGAATATAAAATAGAAATGAAGCATAAGAGTGTGACACATATATAATCATAGGAAGTCATAAAATTTTGAATATGGATATCTGCAATCACATCCATGCATAAAGTTATAATCATCGCTAAACACAATCATACCCATACATAAATATGAAAACATAACTAACTTCAATCATATTCACACATAACATTATTATCTAATGATATATAAAACTTTACCCAATGCATTGGAGGGATATAATGAACGAGATCATATCATAATAATAAACCATATAGACATTTTCTATATGGAATAAATCATATATCATGTCATGAAAAACCCATGGATAAAAATGTCTTTAATGTTTTTTCAAACAGTATCATGTAAAATGACATCAAGAGTTAGATTGATTGATATCAAAATTCAATATCACAAAATAAGTATATCATAAAAGCACTTAGATTATTTTCATGAAAATTACTCTATGAGAGATGGATATTTTTAAGATAAAGTAAAATGGAAGTTAAATCTTAAAAAGAGTTTTCATAAGACATTTTTAATATTTCCATAAAAACTGAAATTATGAATCTCTTTCAACAAATTATTTTCAAGAAAGTGATAAGTATACTTTTCAAAAAATTATTTTAAAATAATACCCAATAATGGAACCTTAAAAAGGATTAAAGTTCAGGTATATACATGTGAAGTGTAAGATACAAAATTTATATATGTGAACAAAATCCCTTTTAATACTTTTTAATAAACTTTAAATAAAATCACACATCAGAGAAAGTGTAGAAAAAATTATTCCTAAAAATAGATATATAGAAATATGAAGAGTATATAAGATAATACATATTTTTATTTCAAAATAAGAAAGGAAAACATTTGTTATGAGAAATGATATGGACATTGAAAAGAAACATCCATTAGAGAGGGTGAGAATTATACTTAAAAATGTTATATTTTTGTGGACAAGAAATAAAAAAAAGAAGAATATTTTGAAATAAAAAGTTAATTTCTCTAGAAAGAAATATGTAATTATATATCAAATAAGTAAATGTCATAAATATAAGAAACTTATAATAAATAAGTTCAATGATAAATATTATAACTCAACGAAATGGGGCTGAGTTAACAAAAACTATTACCTTGGATTTTTGCTTGGTCGGAAACACTCTATCCTCCTATATAATAACCATAGACAAATTAAAAATATATTTCATAACCTTATTTATATTTATTAACTTTAATATTAATCTTTTATATCCATTTATTTTATAGTTATTACTATTAGTTAATATTAGTCATCTGTTGTTAGTACATTTAATTATTCTTTGGTATAACGGTTTAGGTTATCATTCCATGATCACGAGTTTATAATCTCTATAATAGTTAATGAATCATTAATTATTAATCTCTAGGTTCATTTCGTAGTATTTTTAGGTATGATCCATAAATATGAAATATATAACAAGCTTGTTTTGGTAATTTATAACAAATAAAATATGATATATTAATAATGAGTTAAATATCAATATTACCACTACAGAACAAAAAAAATCATTATTTACATATATATACCATAACTTACCAGTAATTAAGTTTTCATATTCACCCATGATGAAAATTTATTTCATTGTTCATTTAAGTTGTTAAATCAATCCAAACAAGAATGTGTTATAATTTATGGATGAGTATGGTTACAAAAGTGATTCATTTATTACAATATCATTATAACATAAGTATAATGATATTATATAGATGTTATTAAGGTTATGAATCAAATTGGATATAATTTGGATGAAAAATATAGGGAATAAATTATTAGGAAGTGGATGATACTCATGCACGTTGAGGACTTGAATCTTCTCTTAGAGGGCCTATTGAAAATTGAGGAATTGGGACTTCTTATTCTGACCAGAGGTTGAAAAACATGAAAGAATAATCCATGAGAGAAAATATAGGCATGTATTAAAGAGAGTTTTTAATTAATATAGTAGTTTGGATTGGGTATAAGAGGTCTCCTTTTATAGGTTAAAATGAGGGACATTTCTTAGGAAACATAATTTAAGTGAAGGGTAAAGATGAAATCACATAAAAGTTAGGTGTGTTAGGTAGAAAAATGCCGGTGAGACGTTTTGGGATGGACTATTACACCTAAAAAAGGTATTCTAGAAAGATTTTACCTCATCTTAATTATCATAAATTCAAGATACTTTAATTTACCCCTTTTTACATTTTTTAATTTTTAACCACAGTAATAAGTTTTCTACTAAAAATATAAGACAATATCTCTTTCCTTATGTAGATACGATGATTCCAAATTTTGAATTGATTTAATCTAATTAAATTTATAAATATGAGAAAATTAACTTTTAAATTTAAACATAATACATATAGAAAATGTAGAAAAATAACTTTTAAAAACATTAAGTGTTCATATTCCTATTTCATATCAATTACAAATTAAATTAGTTTTAATCAATTTTATTATATATATAAACACTAGATTTAAAAATAATCAGTTAACTATAATATATTTAGTTTTTATAAATGAAACTACTTTTAAAAAAATGAATTTTTAATTATAAATATTATTTTATTCATAATTACTTAAAAATAGTTATTTATTAATTGAATTTTATCAGCAAGTTTGTATTAAAAACAAAATATTATATTTAATTAAATTAATTTTTAATAGTAAATTTTATAAAAAATTCCAAATGTATAAAAATTTATGTAACAATGAAAATATATACATTTAAAATTTTCTACACTAATAATTAAATGTTTATATCCTCTCAACTTCTAGTTACAAAACACCTCAAGACCTCTAAATAATTCCTAAGGGTAAAATATGAAATGGCAGTAGTTAAAGGTGACAATCCAACCAACATAGATCACATAGCTATTTCTATGATCTTGAACTTCTCCCATAGATGATTCTTCTCAAACTATAATTGTTGAAGTTTATCTTGAGCTTGGTCTTGGAAAAACCCTAGTGATGCTTCCTCCTTCCCAAACTTGAAAAAATGATCCTTGTAAGGAAGAATCATATTATTTAATGCCATTTCTTCCCCCATTTTATAAACATTTTGTAATTTATAACCACTAATTTAATGAATATATTACAATGGTCATATTTTAGTAGAATATTACTTATAATTTACCTCATTAATTATTCATATTCCTAATTATGTTATTCATATAAGTCCAATGGCCATATAATCCCAATGACCATATAAGTCCAATGAATATATAATCCCAATGGATATATAAGCCCAATGACCATTTAAGTCCAACTACTATATAATCCCAACAACCATATTACACTTCTATATATAACCTTGCATACTTCATCACTCATATCATTATCTCATTTATATTATAAGTAAGTTTACCATCTTTATTACTTTTTGTATTCTTTCTATAGTTATAATTGGAGGTATGATCTTCAACACAAACCATGAGGATGATGATTTCATGTTTGTGGTATTTTTATTTACTTTTGATTTTATTCCTCTTTTAATTTTTCTAATTATATTTAATTTATCCATGTTGTCATGTATTTAATTTTGTATTATAATTTTCTATCTTAATGAAACAAATCAACGTGTATTTTATTTTGATGTTATGTGTAAGAAAAATTATCACAGAGAAATTTAATGTTAAAAGTTTGGGATTCTAAATCATACCCCCTTAAAAGAATTTCACCCTAAAAGTTTCATTACTCAGATGAATGAAAGTGTGGTTAGTTTTTTATCATTACATTTTCACGTTCCCATAAAGATTCCTAAAACTTATGGTTTTTCCATAAAACTTTGACCATGTGTGTGACCTTGTTCCATAGCAGTTTATCTCTTTAATACAAGATCTTCATTGGTTATTCCTCATAAAAGAGATCATGTTCCAATTGAACAACTTCCAAGTCTAGTTCATATGATAAATTTTGTATGTACTACCTCAAAAGTGATACATGGAACACATAATGCACTCGAGAGAGATATAACGAGAGTGCTAAGTGGTAAAATATAGTCCCTACATGACCAGGAATCTCTAAGGGACTGATGTATCTTGGGATTAACTTTACCTTCTTCCCAACTCTCATAAACCTATTCAAATGAGATATTTGAAGGAATACAATGTCACTAACTTCAAACTCTAAATCTCCTCGTTGATTATGTTGGATCGTAATGTATATGCAGATGAAACAATACAAGAGGGGGGGGGGGTGAATTATAGGTTTAAAAAATTTCATTTTTATCCCTTAAAAGGATTTATTTTAAAATAATTTAAACTAATTAAATTCACAAAACCTCTTAATGTATTAAAAAAATTAACCAGATAGGGCCCTAGGTCTGGTTATAAAAGTATCGTAATCTTGTTGATTGCGATAATGTAATCCACATGTTGTAAATGAAATTAACCGTATTCATAGTTGAAATTATTTAAACAAAGTAAGCATGTAAAAGATCCTAATAACTATGGTTACAATGATCAGAGTAAAATAATATAGTGATTCAACCATAAAGCATACTAAATCATGTTGAGTAATTAAAAATATCACGATTAAAAAATATTGTAATCAGAGTAATAAAAATATATCATAATCAGATTGGTTACGATAAATATATTATAGAATAGAAATATGAATAAGTAAAATGATTCACTTTCTATTACAATACAACCAAAATGTAAAAGAATACAATTCTTTTAATCTAAAGAGAAGGGTATCCTTTAACCTAGGATAGAGATCCCTTGATTTATACTTTCAAGTAAGTATGTCTTACCCACATCGGGATAATACCTCGATACAAATATTAGATTAGGTCTTACTATCCCTGCAAGCCCTCAATTAAAAGGTAATATACACCTCTATCTTCCTAGTCTCGGAAGCCCTCGATCTGCAAATGATCAGCACGTCTGTCTTCTTGTCCCTAGAAGCCCTAGATCGTAATCACTAATGATCGACATTACACTAACAAAAACAAAAACTCTTGAAATTCATAAGTATGTAGAATGAGCAGTTCACAACTTGAATTCATAGTCTTTCACACAAAGCAGAGATTTGATAGAGCTCTCGCAAGATGTCTTAAATTCCTCAAAAGTTCTGAGCTCATCCAAATGACCTGGTATTTATAGGCCTCATCCCAATGGTTATATTTTGGCTCCAACGGTCAGATTTATTCTTGAAATATTAGAGGGACTTGGACACCCAACACTCCAATAGTCTTCTTGTAACTGAAATAAGGACATCATTTCATAATACATATTGAAACAGAATACACGACAACATTTTGATTTAATAGTTTTCATTTCATTACATTTGTGTTTTATAAATATGAAAAACTGGAATAAAACAAGTACAATGATTATTGTAACAATATTCAATATGATTTGTATTATTATGATAAAAAAATTTCAGTACAAAAGTTGAGTAGTGTGTATGATAAAACTGTAATTGGTGTGTATGATAAAATTATATCCATATCATTATGATAACCATGAAAATAATTAATTTTGTATTTATCAGTGTGTACGATATTTATCATACACAGTATGAAAAATTTAATAATGAAAAGGTAACAATATTATTTTAAATAGAGTTTGTGATTTCTAAAAAAAGGAATAAAAAATGTCAAAAGAGGGATTTTGACTCAATAATATCCCCCTTTTTGGAAATCACAAACCATGAGTTAAAACAAATAGCAGATTACTTAAAAGTTTCATATTCAAAATGAAACACTTATACTTATCTCCCTTTGAGTTTTAAAACTCTTCTAAATATGGTTTGAATATAACTAATCTTCCCATTAGGATAACAAAATCCTTAAGGTTCTTATTATAAAAAAATGACCCCCTTACTAAAAGCGTTCTTCTTTTAATTATAATTCTTCTATTATCCACCTGTCAAATACATTATCCCCATTTATAATACATTACCCCCCCTTGTGATTTTCAAAAAGAAATAGGGAAAATATTATTATACCTGAAAAGGGTTTGGAAAATAAAATATACAAATAAATAAAGAATATGATCATATATAAAAAGTAAAATATCATCCATTCACAAAATGGAAAATATTTAGTCAAAAGTTTTAGATGTCAAAATTATTAAATAATGTTTCAAAAAATAATACAATAAGAGTTCAAAAAAAAATCATTTCTTTTATTTTTCTTTATCCTTCTTCAAAAGGTCTAAAACAACGGTCTTTGTTTTCTTTAACTCCTTTTTTTATTACATCAATTTATCAATAGATTCTTTCTAAAACCAAAGCATTTATTCCCGATCTTCAAACAACTGGTCCTGGTTACTAATATTTTCTTATTGAGACCATAGTTTCTCTTCTAGAGAATGAATATGATCTTCGAAATCTTTAATATTTTTCTATTGAACCTCAAACCTATCAGACATCAAGACATTTTGATTTTTCAATTCCATAATCTCATACTTATAAAGCAAGATCTTTGAAACCTATGATTGAATGGAATTGAGATTCTTTTCAAACACTTTAAAATATTCAGACTAGTTTTCTTCTGTCCCTCTGAATGATTTCAATTTTTGAGCTGTATTATTCTATAATTTTTTTAAAGTATCTGAGAGTTTATTCAAAATCTTTCTAAGATCATCTATTTTTTATTCATGAAGCTTGATAGTCTCATCAGACTCGTGTGACCACTTTACGACTTTATTACATGATTTTCTATGTTCCATATAGCTTTCATAAAACACCATAAAGTCAGCCTCAATTTTCATCAATATTTTTCATTTTTAAATTGATTGAGTCTGATCTCTTGTTTTGATTCTTAGCCACAAAATCAATTTTCCCTTATATTCTTGGTAAAAAATTAAGATATTTTTAAATTATTTTAAAAACTTGGACAAGATATTGATCTTTTTTCAAGGTTATAGTATTATCTTAATCAGTGTTTTCAATATAACCTAGAAGGTCTACAGAATGAATTCCATCAACATCGATATCTGAATCTTGATTCTAATTTCTATCATATATTGTCTCTTCATCTTTATCCGAAATTTGAATAAATTTTCAAGTTTTATCTCTCTGAGAATATCATACTGGGAATTTATCAGACTATTTTTATTGATCATATTCTTTTTATTTTCTACCCTTCATTTATTTCAACATATTTACCAATATATTTATCTACCTCTTTCATCTTAGTATCTTCTTTTTTCTTCTAAAATGATCTCTTGAGATTTTTTTTGATTCAGATTCTTTAAATATTCCCTTATTTTTCTTTTCCTTGTCTTGGAAAGAGAAAATGATTTCTTATTATTGTAGAATTGGTTCTGAGATGAAAATACCTAAACAATCATTTTAGACGTTTTTCAAGATATTTTCAATATTAAGAATGTCACCCTTTATCATTTTATGCTTCTTATCATTATCATTTTTTTTGAGGATTTCTTGAGTCTGAATCTTTTATTCTAAGGCTTCTGCGGGGTTCAAAACAAATTTTAGATCCTCCTTTTTTCCTTTGATCTTGATCCATTCTCTACTTATCAGCATTTTCAGCACTATAAACAGTTTTCTTCTTCGACTTTAGAATAGTATCATATTTGGATTTTTTTTCTTTATCTGAAATAATTAGTACTGATTGTTTTGGGATACTTTGACTACCTCTAACTATCTCTTTTGGAGTTTATGCTTTAATATGATTAAAAAATTTCTTTATTTCAGAATCAAAATGAATTTTCAATCTCTTTATTGTATCATCACCAATCCAGGGAACTCTGAAATTTCTAAGTTTTGACTTAATTTTTTGATAAAAAAACTTCAAGATTTCAAAAATTAACCTGCCCAGAATCGCTAGAACCATAATAAGTTGGGATTTGATCACACTGGACTTCATATTTTTGAGGGTTTCAAAAATGTAACCCATAAAGTTTAACTTTATCATATTCACCAAATAATCAAGAATAAAAACATTTTAAATCTTCAAAGTTTCTTTATCACCTTTCTTGGGAATTAAGAATCCTTTCTTACAAAGAGATATCAAATGATTGTCAACTAAAAGATGATTTATTTTTCTTTTATGTTCATGGAATTTAAAAATATATTCTTTATCTTTTATCTTGATAAAATTTCCCTTTACTTTTGGCAATTTATGGGAAGAAAAAAATGCATCACCCTCAGAAGAAATACCTAAGAAATTAGCATCTTGTTTTGTAGATATACCAATCTCTCTATCATACATATGAAAATTAATATTCAACTCTTTATCAAATTTAATAGTATTATAGAACTATCTAAATTTATCCACAATAATGGGGCCTTTAAAAGAATTAAGTTTTTCAACACAGAACGACTCCCATCCTTGAAACAGAATGATTCTTTTTAAAGATGAATCATACTTTCCATAGAATTATCCAGTTACCAACCTTTCCCTAAAAAACTTCATATTGTTGAAATCCTTCAGATCCATTTCTTTTGGAGAGGTTTATGACGATTGAGACATGGGTATGATGCAAATTTCTAAGCAAAAAAATTATCATACACAACTTTAAGAGGATTAGGAGAGCTTCAACTCAGAGAAGAAGAAATCTGATTTGGGATAGGGAGGGGGTCCCTTTATATAGGTGATGGAAAAAGTGACCATTGAACTTCTACTATTCAAATTAGATCAGAAAAGATCCAATGGTTTAAAAAAATTTAACTCTTAAGGGGGTTTTTTATTTTTTTTAAAAAAAAGGATGAATCTTATAAAAAAATTTATACAATTACCAATAATTAGAATAAAAATGAATAGAAAAAAAGATATTGTACCTTTTGAAGTCTCAAGATAGATTTGTTGGTATCGATTAATTTTTTTAAAAAAACTGAGTACAGAAAAGTTTTTAATGCGTACGATGAAAATATTAAAGTGAATATTGAAAATGAGTATGAAAAAGTTTGGGTATGAAGATTTTGGGAATGAAGATTTTGGGTACAAAAATTTTGGGTTTAAAAATTTTGGGTATGGAAATTTTGTTTAAGCTATCAATCACATGTACCCCCCCCCTTTGAAAAGGAGTAACTTAATGTAAGGAGATGTTTTAAAAAAGAAGTAGATATTAATGATTAATTTATAGTGATCATTCCTAGACTTTGTTTAATATATTAAAATCTATCAGAAGGTAATTGTTTTGTAAAAAAATCAGCAAATTGTTCTTGCACTCTGATAAATTTTAAAATGACATCTTCTTTAAGTATGTGATCCATAATAAAGTGATTCCTAATATCTATATGTTTTTCACATGAGTGGTGTGCATGATTTTTGATTAAATCTATGGAACTAGTGTTATCACATAGTATTTGAGTTTTATTAAAACTCATGCCATAATTAGTGAGTGTGTGTTGCATCCACAACACTTGGGCACAACAACTTCCAGCTGCCAGATATTCAGATTTAGCAGTGGAAAGTGCTATTGAGTGTTGTTTCTTACAAGACCAATAAACTAATGAATCACCTAAGAAATGAAAAGTTCTAGATGTTATTTTTCTATCCATTCTATAGCCTCCAAAATAAGTATTTAAAAAACTTTTCAATTCAAAATCATTTACAGAAGAATAAAAAAGTCCCAAATCCATAGTTCCCTTTAAATAACAAAAAATTATTTTCACATATGTTAAATGAGATTATTTTATATTTTATTGATATCTTACACATAAGCATACTAAAAACATCAAGTCTAGATGAATAATTATTAAGTATAGTAGACTTCATATCATCCCTCTAAAAGTTGTTTGAGTTACTAGTTGTCCAGCTTCATCAATTTCAATAGTATTTGATGTACTGATTGGAGTACTAATACTTTTATTGTTGTCATATCCATACTCTTTAATAATATATTTAATATACTTATGTTGGGATATATAAGTTCCTTATGGTTTTTGAGAAATTTTAAATCCAAGAAAGAATGATAACTCACCCATCATACTCATCTCAAACCTGAATTTCATAAGATTCATAAAGGAATCTGTTAAAGATTGCTGAGTTGATCTGAATATAATGTCATTAACATAAAATTTAATGATCAAAACATTTTTATTTTCTTTATTTATGAAAAGAGTTGGATCAACAGTTCCCTTAACAAAAATTTTTTGAAGTAAAAATCCTGTTAATCTATCATACCAAGCTCTAGGGGCTTGTTTAAGTCCATATAAATATTTATTAAGTCTGAAAACATAATCAGGATGTTTTGTAACTTTAAAACCAGAAGGTTGTTCAAAAAAAACTTCCCCTTGAACATGTCCGTTAAGAAAAGAACACTTCACATCCATTTGAAATAATTTGAAATTGAAGAATGATGCAAAGTCTAATAGTATTCGAATATATTCAAGTCTATCCATCGAAGCATAGGTTTCTTCATAATATATTCCCTCTTGTTTATTATAACCTTTAACAACAAGTCTTTCCTTATTTCTGATTATTATTCAATTTTCATCACATTTGTTTCTGAAAACCCATTTTACTCAAATTACATATATTTATTTAGGTCTTTCAACCAAGGTCTAGACTTTATTCCTTTCGAATTCATTTAGTTCATCTTGCATTGATTTTATCCAATCTTCATCACCTAAAGACTCATCAAGAATTTTAGGTTAGAATTGATAAATAAATTCTAGATGTTTTACTTCATTTCTCATGGAATTTATAGTCCTTATAGGTTTATTTACATCACCAATGATACTTTCACTAGGATGATTCTTAAGAAATAACTGACTTGGGTTTTGTAAAACCTATTCCTCAATATAAGATAGAAAGTCTTCTGGAGTGAATAATTTAGAAACAATTTCTTGAGTACTTTCCTTATTAGAGGAATATTCTATCAAAGTTTGATAATTAGTTTTTTAAAACACATCAAAATATTTAGGTTGAGGTTGTTTAAAAAAAATCATCATTTTTATAAAATTTAACATGTACTGTTTCCTCAACAATACAATAATTTTTATTGAAAAATCTATAATCCTTAGAAGTAGTGGAATATCCTAAGAAAATACCTTCATTGAATTTGGGTGTGAATTTATGTAAATTATCTTTTTTATTCAAAATGAATACTTTTCATCCAAATATTTCTAAGTATGAATCTTTTGGTTTTTGGCCAGTCCACAATTCATGAGGCATTTTATTAATAAATGGTCTAATCAAAACTCGATTTATAATATAAAAAGTAGTACTCATAGCTTCAGCCCAAAAATATTTTGTAATAGAATATCCACTCAACATGGTTCTTGTTATCTCTTTAAGAATATGATTTCTTCTTTCAAAAACACTATTTTGTTGCAGAGTTTTAGGTGTTGAAAAGTTATGTGTAATACCTTTCTTATTACAAAAAGTTTTAAAATCATAATTTTTGAATTCTTCATGATGATCACTATGAATAGTTATCAAAGGTAGGTTTTATCATTTTTAACTTTGGCTGAAAAAGTTTTAAAATAATAAAAATCTTTATATTTATTTTCTAGAAAATAAAACCATGTATATCTAGTGTAATCCTCAACTAGAAAAAATGCATAGTATTTGCCTCTAATACTTCTAATTTGTGTTGGTCTAAATAAGTCTATGTGAACTAACTATAAATCATCAGTTTTTGAGAATTCACTAATAGATTTAAAGCTTGAATTATGTTTTTTCTCATATCGACAAGGATCATAGACTTTTTAAGAATCAAATCTTAGTACTAGTAGATCCTTAACAAGTCCTTTCTTAGAAAATTTATGCAAGTTTCTGAGATTATAGTGTCCTAATATTCTATTTTATAATCAAAATTAATCTTCCATTTCACTAAGGCAAGGTAATTCTTGGATCCTAAGGTTTTATAAGTTTAGTGTGTAAACATTCTCTTGCTGATTGACAGAAAGAATGAATTCGTCCTTGGAATTGTGCACTATGCATTTATCATTCCTAAAATTGAAAAGGTAAAATTCATCACATAATTGAATTATGCTTATAAGGTTGTACTTAAGAACCTTAACAAATAAAATATTTTAAATCAAAGCTTTTCCAAGAGGAAAAAAATTACCTATTCCAAAAATCTTTCCTTGAGCATTGTCTCTGAAGGTAACTCTTCTACCTTTAATTTCAATAATATTTTCAAAGATGTATTTGTTACAAGTCATATTTCGGAAACATCCACTATCCATGTACAATATATTCTTGTTGTTATTACTTCCTTTGTTTTCCTAAAAACAAAACAGTTAGACTTTTGGAATCCAAACCTTTTTGGATCCAGAAATATTAGAAAGTAAAATTTTGGGAACCCACATTTGTTTTAAAAAATGGGATTTGTGGAATCCCAAGGATTGAATTTTATTTAAAAAGAAATTTTTATCATAATGACCTCCACATTAACACTTAGTGCAAAATAATTCATTTTTAGGAACAAAATAATTGTTACTAAAAAACAGGTTTGAATGAGTATATCCCATTCCTGAACTATTACCTTGTAGAAGAAGTTGTTTATACATTTTGTTAAAGCCTTCTTGAACAGTGGTAAATTTTGTCAAAATTTTATTTAAATAAATTATTTCAAAATACATTCTTATAAATAAATTCTTATCCACATTATTATTATTATATTTAGAAGTGAGTTTTGAATCTAAAACATTTTTCTCATAAATAAAATTTTCAAAATCTTTTGAAAGATTATCCTGAAGGTTCCAGGTGCAGCAGAAGCATGGTTGGGACAAAATCAAAATTTATTTTTACCATGATCAATGATTATTTAGGGATTAATAAAACAATGAATTCCAATCTCCATGGAATAGAATCAAAGATTTAGATAAAGAAGGAAGAGTCCTAAAACCTTTAGAAAGGATCTTGCACATCATGTTTATAATTAATTTAATTAATTTCATAAAGAAAATAATACTCGGATCTTCGGTATTTTCTTCGTTGATGATGTTGATCATCCAGAATGACCCTTCCAAATTATCTTGTTGCACTTACAGGGATCCAAACTAAAATCCCTTTAGTGGTGATCCACACATGATCCAATGGCCTCTGATCGACATCGCTCGTTCTTCGGGTGCTAGCGCGGCGAAGTGAGTGTCTTGTGTCAGTTGTTCTTGATCGCTTTTTCTTAGGCCTTTAAAAATGTCTATCATTCTTGAGAGGTGATGGAAGAGGATTCTAGAGAGAAATTTTTTATCTCAACAATTCTCAATTCAATGGGTGTGCGGTTCGATGAATGACACAATAGATGTATGTGTTCATTTATTGACATGGGGCTTCAATTAAAATATTTAATTTCATAACAACAATTAAATACATTCATAACCTTAGATAAAACCCATTATATTAATAATAATACCATGTCATTATTTATGGTATGCCAACTTGCATAAAATGGAATTATAAATAAAATTCCGCGTCACAAAATAATAGTAGCGTTATTTTAATTCGTGCCAACTAGTTAAATAATTATTTATCATCTTGAAAATAATTATTTTACTACCGGACCAGCCTTGGTCCTCTAAAACTCCACATCCATTTATTGAACATTCTAATAAATAAATAAATAATTTATTCTCTTAAATAAATATTTTATTTAGAAACTAGTAAATAAATATTTATTAAATGTTCAATAAAATAAATAAATATATTTTACCCACAATCCGATGAATAAATATTTATTTAATTTTTGAAGTAATTTTAACTTGAATAAAATTATTCCATTGTCTTGAGGATAATATTTATTAATTAAATTCAAATAGAATTTAACTGAGACCACCAAAAACACTTAGTATGTGACCCTCTAAGATTATTTCTCATTGGTATTAGTTAGGATTGCCTAAAGTCCAAGAGTACTATCTAGCAACGGGTCAAGGCACTCAAGATAAAGAACTAAAAGTTTCAACAACAACATCCACATATGAACACTCACTGTGTAATATAATCCCTTTATTGCAATATTTCATCAACCAAGTTTCATGATAGTGTCATCAAGTTTTATGCTTGATACGTCGTTCTTTGATTACCTGAAATAAACTCATCGTTACACCATGACCATGGAATTTCGCGTGATGGTTCTATTTAAATCAAAGGTCTGAGACATCAATTTTCATAAATGGAAGAGACAAATCCTTCCTCAACTTATCCATTAATAACATGCCACTCATGACGCACCCAACGCACCCTACTTCCCCCCAACTGTCTGCATGACGGTTTTCATCATTAAATCAAAGTACGCGAGTCGTGACACGTATTAATCATAATATTAAAGTCTAAGGTTCATTACACATGCTCACAAATAGAAATATATGATGACACCAAAACATGTGGAATTCCTAATGGCGGGTCTGTTCTCATAATCTCCTATCTTGGAGATTACCAAATCTGAACTTCATGAGAGGAAGTCTCACCTGCTTACGAGTACTCACACCTGACGGTCTGCATGCTATATGTCCCATCATAGTATGTCATATAACTGTAGAACTATATTTAATAATATTTTTATAGAATTTCAAGGTTCTCATCATGGAGGGAACTTCCATGACCTTATCAATGCAACAAATACTCTAGGACATTATTACATCATAGTCATGCAGAACAGTGAACAATATATAATAAGATGTTTAATATTTAAATGCAATAAATGTACATGTAATCAAAGTACAACAAGTTTGTTCTAGGACACCAACTCTTACAAACTCCCACTTGGACTAGAGCACACTGCTTACGACTTTCAGTTCGCCAGACATCACATGGTGATCATATTTCTGCTGAGTCAAGGATTTAGTCAAGGGGTATGCCACATTGTCTTCCATGGAAATACTACTCACTATAACTTCACCTCTCTAAGAAAAATCCCTCAAGAGATGATACTTCCAAAGTATGTGTTTCATCCGCTAACGTGACCTTGGCTCTTTTGTGAGAGCCACTGCTACAGTATTATCACAATATAGTGTGATGGGATCTTTACTGCTAGGTATCACATCCAAATCCTAGATGAATCTTCACATCCAAACTACTTATTTATCTACCTCATAATCTATGATATACTTGGACTCTGTTGTAGAATCTGCGACCACATTATGATTTGAGCTCTTCCATCTCACTGCACCTCCATTCAAAGTGAAGATGTATCCTGTTTGCAACTTCATATCATCTTGATCAGTATGAAAACAGGAATCTGCATATCCTATGACGACTAGTTCCTCATATCCTCCATAAAACATGAACATATCCTTAGTACACCTCAGATACTTTAGGATAGTCTTGACTGACATCCAATGGTGTTCACCAGGGTCATCTTGATATCTGTCTACCGCACTCAATGCGTAGGTGACATCCGGCCTAGTACATAGCATGACATACATGAATGACCCAATCGTGGATGCATATGGAGTCCTTTCCATTATCTTTTTTTCCTCATGTGTCTGAGGACACATTTTCTTGGAAAGATGAATGCCATGTGATGTTGGCAATAATCCCCTCTTGGATTGTTCCATACCAAATCTCTCCAGTATCTTATCAATGTATGTACTTTGACTTAGACCCAAAAATCTCTTGGATCTATCACGATAAATCTTGATCCCAAGAATATATATTGCCTCGCCCAAGTACTTCATGGAGAAACATTGATTAAACCATTCCTTAATAGATTGTAAGACCGGTATCTCGTTTCCAATAAGTAACATGTCATCAAAATATACTATTAGGAAAAAGACTGCACTCCCACTAAACCTTTTTTAGAAACAAGGCTCACATTCGTTCTTGATAAAACCAAAATTCGTTATGGATTCAACAAAACGAATGTTCCATAACCTGGATTCTTTCTTTAATCCATAAATTTTATACCTTATTGTAATCCTTTGGAGTCATAAACCCTTCAGGTTGTGTCATATAGACATCTTCCTAAAGGTTCTTGTTAAAGAAGGATGTTTTGAAATCAATTTTCCAAATATCATAGTCATAGTAAGAGGAAATTTCCAATAGAATTATAATGGATTTAAACATTGAAATTGGTTAAAAGGTTTCACCGTAGTCAATGCCTTGACGCTATTTGAACCCTTTTTCAACCAATCGTGCCTTATAGGTACTGAATTGTCCTTCCATTTCCAGTTTCTTCTTGAATACCCATTTGCAGCCAACATGATTTACATCAACTATAGGATCTACCAATATCTAGACTTGGTTTTGGTACATGGAATCCATTTCAGAATTCATGGATTCTTTCCATTTGGTAACATCTGTGCCACTTAATGCTTCCTTGTAGGTTAGAGGATCATTATTATCAACTAATAATGAGTCACCATCCTCAGTAACTAGAAAACCATACTATTTAGGTTCTCTAACCTCTCTTGTACTTCTAAGCATCTCTTGTGTCTCTAGAACAGTTCTTTATTCCATAGGGCTTTGTGGAATCTATTCCTATACCAACTCTTGTGTACCTTGAGCCTAAAATTTATCGAAGTCAATCTCACTCACACTATCTCTTTTAGAGATGTTCTCCCTCTCAAGGATTATGGCATGTCTTTCCACTATAACCTTTTTTTCTAAGGTTTTTTATAGGTAATATCCCATTGTTTCTTGGAGTATCCTATAAAGGTACACTTTGTTCCTCTGGGTGAAAGTTTGTTACCTGAAGAGGACTTAAAAAATGCATTGCTTCCCCACACATGTAAATTCGATAATATGGTTTTCTTTCCACTCTAGAACTCATATGGAATACAATTTATCGATTTAGTTGGTACTTAGTTCAGTACGTGCGTCGCTGTTTGTAACGTATATCCCCAAAAGGATAATGGAAGACTTGCATGACTCATCATTGATATCACCATGTCCAACAAGGTACGGTTCCTCCTTTCACTCACACCATTCCACTGGGGCGTGTATGGAGGAGTGATTTGGGATAAGATCCCAAACTCCCATAAGTAATCAATGAAGTATTGATTAATATATTCTCCACCTCGGGCCGAGTGGAGTTTCTTAATCTTCTTACCAAGCTAGTTCTTAACTTCATTCTTGTGTTCTTTGAACTTACCAAAAGAATCCGACTTATACCTCATTAAGTATATATATCCATATTTTCTAAAATCATCAGTAAAAGTTATGAAGTATGAGTACCCTCCCCTTACTTCAACTGGAAATGGTCCACACACATCTGTATAAACCAATTCAAGAAGTTCTTTATCCCTTCCACCTTTCCCAATAAATGGAGATTTGTTCATCTTGCCTTGTAAACATGAATGACATACACTAAGTGGTTTTAGTTCGAAAGAATCTAAATATACATATTGATGTAACTTTGTCAAACATTTATAGTTTACATGACCTATCTGGTGATGCCAAAGTTGGGTGTGGTATGAGTCATGTGAAGTATCTTTGTTATCGATTTACATTACTTGGATTGTGTAATCCAACATGTAAAGACCATTGTATAAATGTTCCCTACCAAAACAAATGATATCTTTGTAAAAGAAGCAACATTCATTAACAAACTTAAAAAAAATCCATTTGTATCTAATTTAGATACAGAAATAATGTTTTTAGTAACATATGACACATAATAGTAATCCTTTAACACCAAGATCATCCCAGTTAGTAACGTGAGGTGGTAGTCCCTGACAGATACAACAGTAAGTCTGACTCCATTGGCTATTCGTAGATCTACCTCCCCTCAGTCAATTTTCCCGAATCTACATGGTTCCTGTATTTGGATATATATGTGAGCACCACAAGCTATATATAATTCCCAATTTTTAGAAACATATTGATTTCATTCGATAAAAAATGCACCTGAATCTTCCCCTTGCTTCTTAGGCTGGGTGCAGTTCTTCTTCCAGTGGCCCTTCTTGCCACATGTGAAACAAAAAGCCTCATGTTCCCTTTCCCCCCTTTGATCTTCCTTTTCTTGCAAGGTCGTGGAGAAGCTTTGGGCTTAAATATCTTCGCCTTATATTTTCTATTATTCACCATAAGGATAGAAGGATTTTCTTGTTTCATATCTTTGTCTACTTGGAGAATGAGGATAAGAAGATCAGATAGAGACTTCTCAATGTTGTTCATATTGAAATTGACAAAAAAGTTATAGAATATCTAAGGTAGTGACGTGATAATGAGATCAATGCCCAGTTCTTTGGGGATTTTAAACCCTAGAACCTCCAGGAGATCAATGTATCCAATCAGATTGACTACATGAGGCTCAGCTAGGGTACCTTCTCCAAGCTTACCCTAAAAGAGTGCCTTAGAGATCTCAAACCTTTCCTGTATTGCTCTCTCCTAGTAATGACCACGGAGGTGCTCAAGCATTATATAAGCATCCATGTTTTCATGAGACTCGATGAGATCACTAGACATTAATTATAACATCAAACATTGAATGTAGACCACACCATTCATATGTTTCTCATAGACTAGGAAATCATTATCACTCACCTCTTTGGAAGGCAGATCAGGTAATGCTAACTCCAACACATAAGACTTCCATTCATGGAGTAGGATAACTTGAAGGCTCCTAAAACATTCTTGGAAGTTACAACCAGTGAGGATGTTGTCTTTATCCAGAATTGATTGCAGGGGTAGTGTGGTAGATGAGCTTGTCATTTTGATATCATAATTAAAAGAGCATATCATTAGTACTTTATTGATTACATTTTATGAGAAATAATAAATTTTTATTAAGTCTCCCACTATTTTATCAAGTCCCAATGACCCTCACCATTGAACTCGAAATGTCCAGTTGCGATGACATTTTAGTGGTAATGATCCATATTCCCTTTCGCATAACCCCGACAAGGGTTGGTCAAGATATTAGAAGGTATTTAGGTAGGCAGGTCTTTGCCAACTGTGGGCTTGTAACTCCTTGATCAGTTGAGTGGACCCCCCAACCCTAAAATCATGACTTTGGATTTACTCAACTCTTTTCTCCAATATTACACCAAGTCTAGAAATGTATACTATTCTTGATGTAATATGGTTAAGTCAAACCGAAACCTTTCATAAGGGATTCATGTATAAAATTAAGTGTCCCAATAAGGGTTGGTAAAACACATAGTTTTATTGAGTTTTTTCCCTTAATCAAGTAACGGAACGCTTGGTATGAATTAATATTTTATTTGAGGTATTTTTATATATTATGCATGAATTTCTTGTCATCATTATCAAATTATTTTTAATATTAAGTGGAACTTACTTAAGTGATTAACCATGTCTTGATAATATTTATGCATAAGTATGGTTTATTTTAGTTCTATCTTGCATGCTTGTTTAATTCATTAATTATGTGATTGTGACAACACATCCATAATGATAAACCATGAAACTGACAGAAATAAAATAAAGAGAATGATCATGATCTTTTCTAATGGTTAGTTTATCTAGCATTTGATAAACTAACCCTGACCTAGGGGAGAAACATATTGAACCTCTTGGGTTCGTGTTTACAACTTTCCACCTGTCCACCTCTGTATCTCCTGGGATTGGTTTCGTCTCTGCTCCAGCTTGAACCACCTCCACTAGCTTGGGAGTTCCATCCATTACATATGCCTTTTTTTTAACTCACATGCAGGTGAGGGGTAAAAAGGGATTTTACATAAAAGAAACCTTGGGCATGCAGGCCCTACATATTAGTGACGAGAAGGATCGTAGGCCAACAAATTTAATAAATAAATTAAAAGAAACCATACACATAAAAAGGTCTTGGTATATCTCATGATCATCCACACATGCAACGATATTTACGCATAAATAAAACTAGCATTCAATTCTTTAATCGTTCTTGTTTAAGATAAATCATGCTTGAATCAATTAATTATCATCTTTAATTAATAAATCCTTTTATCTTAAACTATTTTATGAATTTCCTTGAGATTATCATCCATAATAATTTTAAAAAAATAAATTCATTTAAAATTATCTTTGTATGTGACTTGTACTTTGGAGGTAACCCATTGAATTCCTATTCATAACTACCCAATGAGAAGAAATGAACATTATGCAGATTTTAAATTAAACACATATATATAAAACACTCATCACATGTTTTTCCTCAGCTTTACACCTAAACAATGGTTCACGTATCAAGGGTTTGTATAATATAATAATAAATTTTAATAAATCTATGTAATTTGGATGAGTACACAACTTATAGTTCCAACTACACTATGTGTACTATTTTTCACCATCTATCTGAAGTACACGCCTAGAAAAACGACATGTGAGTGTACTTCATAAATCTTCAGAGTACATGACATGTTCAGTAGGCCATACGTTGTATAGTTTTTTATTACACAGTCTCCATCTAGGAAAGTTGTGTATGGGGTACACAGTCCAACCCTAACCTGAAGGGACTACACATCGTGTCCAGTGGGCCATAAGGAGTGTAATCTGGAAAATGCATGCCACCTTTTCCTAGTCAAGACACAGATACATTAAGACTTAGAAAAAATAAAATTACATAGATTGGTTTGGTGGACCAAACCTGGTGTATTGAACCTTGGATAAATGGCATGTACTGCTGAATACACATTGTGTGTTCTTGTGTTGTATGACCAGAAAATTTTGGCACCTCTGGATGAGATCCTCTGTTTTATTTTAATCAAAATTAAAAGAAAATATCGTTTCTATAAGGTAAATGAGAAACGAAAGATGAGAAATAGATCTCGAGATTCAGATTTACAGAATGATTAACTTTAATTGAAACAACTAAATTATTAAATGTGTAAACCATCAACGAAATATTTAAATAATTATAAACTATGATGTAACCCCTCTAATACCACTTGAAGGTTCTGGGAATAGCAGAAGCGTGGTTGGAACGAAACCCAAATTTGATTTTTACCATGATTAATTATTATTCTGGGATCAATACGATGATGAACGCCAGTCTCCATGGAATAGAATCAAAGATTTAGATAAATAAGGAAGAGTCCCAAAACCTTTAGAAAGGATCTTTAACATCATGTTTATAATTAATTTAATTAATTTCATAAATAAAATAATACCTGGATCTTCGGTATTTTCTTCATTGATGATGTTGATCTTCCAGAATGACCCTTCCGGATTATTTTTTTGCACTTGAAAGTATCGAAACTAGAATCCCTCTAGTGGTGATCCACACATGCTATGATGGCCTCTGATCGACACCACTCATTCTCCGTGTGCTAGAACGGTGAAGCGAGTGTCTTGTGTTGGCCTTTCTTGATTGATTGTTCTTAGACCTTGAAGAACATCTATCTTTCTTGAGAGGGGAAGGAAGGTGACTTGAGAGAGAAATTGTTTAGCTCAACCATTTTCAATTCACCAGGTGTGCGGTACAGTGCATGGCACAATAGACATATGTGTCTATTTATTAACACGGGACTTCAGTTACAATATTTAATTGTGTAACAATAATTAAATACATTCATAACCTTAGAGAAAACCCATGATATCAATAATAATACTGCATCATTATTTATGGTGTGCCAACTTGTGAAAAATAGAATTATAAATAAAATTCCACGACACAAAATAATAGTGACGTTATTTTAATTTGTTCCAAATAGTTAAATAATTATTTATCCTCTTGTAAATAATTATTTTACTACTGGATCGGCCTTGGCCCTCTCAAACTCCACTTCCATTTATTGAACACTCGAATAAATAAATAAATAATTTATTCTCTTAAATAAATATTTTATTTACAAACTAGTAAATAAATATTTATTAAATGTTCAAAAAAATAAATAAATATATTTTACCCATAATCTGGTGAATAAATATTTATTTAATTTATAAAATCATTTTAACTAGAATAAAATTATTCTATTGTCTTGAGAATAATATTTATTAATTAAATTAAAATAGAATTTAATTGATTCCACTAGAAACACTTAGTGTGTGAACCTCTAAGATTCTTTCTCATTGGAATTAGGTAGGCTTTCCTAAAGTCCAAGAGTTTTATCTAGCAACGGGTCAAGGCACCCAAGAGAAAGAACTTAAAGTCATAACAATGACATCCACATACTAACGTTCACTATGTAATATAATCCCTTTATTGAAATAGTTCATCAAGAAGGTTTCATGATAGTGTCATCAACTTTTATGATTGATACTTCATTATTTTACTACCTGAAAGGTGATGTCATGGGCACTTTAAAATGATGTTCAGTTTTGGGTTACTTAGGTGTAGCAGAGTGGCTGACCAAGGTCGCCTCTCAAAGGAGGAAGTAAATTAAAAAAACTTCTTAAAGATATTATAAAAATAAAATAAAAGTGAATAAAAATACTACTTGAAAGGATGGGTTTTTTTATCATTTATAAAACTAGAAGAAGTTTGCTGGAAGAAGATTATATATTTTTTTGTTTTTAATTTTGAAATGAAATTCGACGCAACAAGAATATGTTTTTTAGAAAATATTTTAAAAGTCATAATCAATATAACTATACCTATTCATTTACTTATTAATAATTATAATTTAAATTAATTTCCACTTAATTATGATCCCCTAATTTGTTAACCCTCAAACCCTATGAGAGTTAACTTAACCACAAAGATGAAATTACTTAAACCCTAGGCTAGCTTCGGAACACGCAATCGCAACACCCTGCTTTGATTAATGTTCTAAAGTTAAATTATGGTTAGTGGTTAATTAAAGAACATATCCAATCTATAAATGAGTATTAATTGAGTTTATATATTATATTTTAACTCTATAAACTTATCCCGTGTGGTCTTGTATTACCGATTAAGTTCATGCTCTCACAATTTACACAAAATATCGACCTCAAATGTTTTTGTGTCAATTGATCAATTGTTTGCTTAGTTTCATATAAATTAAAAACTCAATTCATGGATCATATTAATTTAATTACAGTATCTCAATGATTCAAAATAATTAAATGAATAGGGTAGAAGATAGACCGATCACTATGAAAACAACTCTTCTATGGGCGGTGTGGTCATCGTGGAGACATTTTGCATGAGCAAAGGATTGAAGGGGTAGAACCCAATATAGTATCCAATATTGAATTTAAGACTAAATAGGAAGATTAATAGAAGAATAAAATTGAATATAACAGAAGAAAAATAAGAAATAAAAGAAGAACAAAGAAGTTTATTATGAAAACACAAACATTACAACATGAGGAAGAAGAAGAGGGCTTCGATGAAGGGATCCCTGCTTCAAGAGCTACCATTATTGAATTGATTGGATAATTATATTATAAACTCTTATCATCTGCCCTAAACTTCACAATTTACATCCAAACCCTTAAAAATGAGAAAATACATATTTATAGAGTGGAGGGGAGGCTAGGTTAAAAGTGGTTTCAAGTGTGAATGAGAATATTTTTCCAAATATTTTAATTCCACTTGAAACGCCTTATTTAACACCAAAAATCGTGAATTATCTGTCCTTACAGAAGGATAATATGTGATAAATTGTGTTTTAGATCCCCTCTCAAAATTGGGGCTCAATAAATGCACGGATGTAGAAGATATGGCCCAAACACTAAAGTGATGTCCAATCTCGCGTGCCCAGCATACCATTGACTTAATGACCCATTTACTCCATCCAAATGCACTCTTTAGCTCTAGTGTCCTGAATAAAAGTTGTATAAAATTAAGTTAGTAACACATTTAAAAAATTTTTAGTTCAAATAAGTCATATTAAAAATATTTATGTGGGAAATACTACAATGCATTTTAAAAGGGTAAAACTGGAATTTTCATCAAATTTTCAAATGAATGATCTAATCCCAAATATTTCATAAATAAATGTATTAACCACAATGTGTGGAAATTATATCATTTATTATCAATAAAATTGTGTTTTATCAACTCCCCCACACTTACCCTTTTGTATTCCCAGGCAAAACCTCATATCATTTATTCCGAAAAATTGTAACAAGTAAACATCAATATCAAATCATTTTTTTTAAAACACATATCCTTGAGATCCAAAAATTACATACCAAGAAAAAAAAGTTATCATGCCTCATAAAAAACTATTATTTAAAGTTACTTATTTATATCATTCAATATATTTTCACTTCATTTATCCTCCCATGTACAAAACACTTACCTCACTTGAATTTTCTCTTATCACACAAATGTAAAATTTTCAACAATGCCTTTCTCATCCAAACTCATACAAGTGTCACCATAGGCTTGATAAATTCCTACATCACCACTCGATGTGAGTCAAGGACATATTTTTATCATGATGAATTTTCAGGGTTTTTCTGTGGCTTTTGGTTGGTAGGATTTAGATGTGTAAAATTCTGAGGCTGAATGAGGAGGGCTTGAATCTTTTTGAAGAAAAATTGCATTAATATAATTTTCACTTAAATATGGTCTCCTCCTCAATCCCCATAGTATATATTCATTTTCTTAATCATGGAAAATAAATAAATGTGAACACCATTCAACATTTCATCAATAAAAATGTCAATATTCTCAAACAGTATTTTCTTGAAAGATCCAGATAGGCACAACTTTCTCCCTCTATTAGAAGATCCAGAAAGGCACAACTTCACTTATCATGAAATCTCCAGAAAAGGCACATCTTCCAACATAATTATTTTTTTCAGCAACAAACACATCTCTTCAAAATTTAATTTTCCACCCGAAGTATCACAGAATGTGGTATGATAACATAAGACAAGTCCCCCCACACTTAAGTTCAACTAGATTAAGAAATTTCACTTCAAGAGTTGGTTAGATAGGGAAAATTGGATTGTAATGTGGATAACCTAATAGGATGTTCATGGATTCTAAGGTCTAAAAGGATTAAATGTTCAAGGTAGGCCATTATAAAAAGGATTCTTGGAAATAGGGGATTTAATACCAAACAAATGCCTCAATAATTTAAACATAAGTACCTCAAACCCTCAAGTTTTGAGAGGAATAAATCAAATTATGGTTAAATCAAGCATGGTTTGGTTCTCTAAATAAGTGAGGTAAATGTAAATAATTTTAAAATAATGGTTTAGAAGCCTCATAGGAAAGTGATTTCAAATATAAAGATAGTGAGATGTGGCATGGGATTCAAAATTCAGAGTACTTTTCATAAAATTACTAAATATTTGAACTTGAAACAAAGTCATTTTCAACATTCATTTTAGATCAATTTCAAGGGATAAATTGTTTCACTTATTGATATGGATTTAAAAATGGTGATTAGAATCATTTCAGCTCAAAAGTTTCAAAAACACACAAAAATTTGAAAAATAAACACACAAAATTTGAAAAACACACAATTTTTTTTTGAAAATCATTAAAAATCAGGGAAAAAATTTAAATTACTAAACTAAAAGGTTCCCTCCCCCACACTTAAAATATTGAATTGTCCTCAATGTGAACCCATGGGATGATATATTCACATGAAATTTATAATTTTAAATAGGAAAAAGAATAAAAAAGTGAAAGGGTTTGGAACAACCTGATATGCTTAAGTGGTGATGGGGTCATGCAGTGTGATGAAATCCACTGAATTAGTAGGAAGTCCCTCAATGTATTTCTTCAAATGTTTCCCATTGACTGTAAATATCCTTCCTATTTCCTCTTGTGTGATCTCCACTACACCATAAGGAAAAACATTATTCACAACATAAGGACCCAACCATCTGGAACACAACTTACCAGGCATTAGCTCCAGTCATGAACTGTAGAGAAGGGCTTTATCTCCAACACAAAACTACCTTGGTTGGATAATTATATCATGAGTTTCTTTTCATCTTTCCTTATAGAGCCTTGAGTTCTCATATGAAGACAATCGAATTTCCTCAATCTCTTGAATTTTCAACTTCCTTTGGATTCCAGCTTGTGCCAAATCCATGTTGCATTTCTTTATAGCCCAATAAGCTCGATGCTAAACTTACATGGGGAGATGACATGATTTCCCAAAAAAAATCTGAAATGGGGACATACTAATGGATGCCTTGTATTCTTTCCTATAAGACCAAAGCACATCATCAAAGTTCTTACTCCAATCTTTCCTATTTGGATACATAGTTTTTTCTAAAATTTGTTTCAACTCATGATTTGAAACCTCAGCCTAGCCATTTTTTTGGGGGTGGTATGGTGTTGATGTTTTGTGTGTCACCCCATACTTCTAAATGAGGGAAGAAAAATTTTGATTGTAGAAGTGTGTCACTTGGTCACTAATGATGGCCTTTGGTACTCCAAACTTGAAAAAAAATATGTGTCTTGAAAAAGTCTACTAAAACATGAGAATCATCTGTCCTCGTGTCCTTAGTCTCCACCCATTTACTCACATAATCAATAAAAACCAAAATATACAAAAACCCAAATGAACTAGGAAAAGGACCCATAAAATCAATTCCCCATACATCAAAAATTTCACAAAATAGTATGGGTTATTGGGGCATCTCATATCTCCTAGAAATGTTCCCAATGTGTTGGAAACAAGCGCATGACTTAAAAAACACATGTGCATCATGGAATAAGCTAGGAAAATATAATCCAGAGTCTAAAACTTTCTTAGCTATGTGTTGGGGTCCAAAGTGCTGACCATAAGCAAGTGTATGACAGAATTTCAGAATCGTCTCAAACTTAGGATAAAAAATACACCTCCTAATAACTTGGTCACCGCACATGTGCCATAAGTAGGGATCATATCATAAATAAAATCTCAAATCACTATTTAACTTTTGGAATTGATGTTTCTTTAAATTTTCAAGAATTTTATATGCAACAAGGTAGTTCACTAAATCAGTATACCAAGGATGCGTACCTGAGATGGAATATAGATGCTCATAAGGGAAAGTGTCTCGAAGTGGTACCTGGTCCAAGGTGTCATCCTCTAGTGTGTGAGTAAGCCTACTCATGTGGTTCACCACCAAGTTTTATGACCCCTTCTTGTCCTTTATCTCAATTTCAAATTCCTAAAGAAGGATAATCCATCATATTAGCCTAGGCTTTTCATCCGGCTTCTTCAATAGGTACCTCAGAGCTTTATGGTCAGAAAAAAATACTTTAAAGCTCAATAAATATGAACAGAATTTATCTAAAGCAAATATAACAATAAGAAACTCCTTTTTTTGTGGTTGTGTAGTTTTATTGGGCTGAATCCAATGTCCTTGATGCATATGAAATCACATGTGAACGTCCCTCTACCCTCTGAGATAAGACATCTTTGACTGCAAAGTTGGAGACATCACACATAAGATCAAAAGGAATCTCCCATCGTGGGGGATTTATGATCGGTGGAGTGGTCAAGAACTTATTTATCTCATCAAAGGAATTCCTGCAATAATCATCAAACACAAAATGAGAATCCTTTTTTAGTAATCGTCACATAGGAATAAAAATCTTACTAAATTTTTTGATGATGCACCGATAAAATCCTACATTCCCTAGGAAAGATATAACATCACACATAGATGAAGGATATGTTAAGGATTAAAAAATTTATATCTTAGATCTATCAACCTCTATCCCATGTTTTGACACTACATGCCCAAAGACAATGCCATGCTCTACCATGAAATGACACTTTTCAAAGTTGAGGACCAAATTCTTCTCAATACATCAATTCAACACCTTTCCTAAACTATTTAGACATTAATCAAGTGAGTATCCATATAATGTAAAATAATCCATAAATACCTCCATGTAGGTCTCAATAAAATTATAAAAAACACTCACCATGCATCTCTGGAAGGTACCTGGGGAATTTCAAAGTCCAAATGGCATCCTTCAGTAGGAAAACGTACCTAATAGACAAGTGAATTTTGAATTATCCTAAACCTTATGAGGAATAGAAACCTAAAAATATCCAGAAAATCCATCCATGAAACAATAATGTGTCTTCCCAGCTAGTCTCTCAATCATTTGATCAATAAATGGGAGGGGAAAATGGTCCTTGTAGGTGGAATGATTTAGTTTCCTATAATCAATATACACACGCCAACTGTTTTGTACCCTCATTGGAACTAACTCATCTTTATCATTTTTAAAAACTGTAACACCACTTTTCTTAGGCACAACCTGAATAGGACTTACCCACTGAGAATTTGAAATGGGAAAGATTATACCTGCCTCGAGAAATTTCTCAACTTCTTTTTTTACAACTTCCAGAAGAGTTGGATTCAGTCTCCTTTGTGGCTACCTAACCGGTTTATCCCCATCCTTCAAAATAATCCTATGCATGCAAATGGAGGGGCTAATACCTGATATGTCATCCAAGGTCCACCTTATTGCCCTAATGTTCTCCCTCAAAATATTCAAAATCTTTTCTTCATGTTCAAAAGGAATATTATTAGAAATTATAACAGGTAATCTCTTTCTACTTAACAAGTATGATTATTTGAGATTAGGTGACGATGGATTGAGTTCTAATGAAGGGGGGTGATGTATAGATGGAGAAATTGAAGGAACTGAAATATGTTCACAAAGAGCATCAATATTAGAATAGACATCATAATAATTAGAGAATAAAACAACAAATCCATACGAATACTCAACAGTCATGTCATAATCAGAGTTCACATGATCAAAATCAGAATATGAATCCATTTAAAAATCAAATCTACAAGAGTCTTGTTCATTAGAAAAATATATGGAAGTGCTCTTAGACATCAGACTAGAACCAATACTCATAATCTCCCTAAACATAGGACAATCAAATTCCATGGAGTTTTTATTTTTTGGTTCAAAATGGGAGATAACAAATGCAGAATAGTCCTCTGAGGGGTACTTCATGGATTCCATGACATTAAATATCACAAATTCATCTTCGAATTCCATGTAAAGTGTAACCTCATTGACATTTATGATAGTTTTTTTCAGTTTTGAGGAGGGGTCTACCTAAGATAATGGGATCATGTGAACTTACCTAATCTTCCTCCATTTTAAGCATGTAGAAATCTACTAGAAAGATCATGTCTCTTACCCGAAAAATTACATCCTCAAGGACTCCCACTGGATATGATATAGCTCTATTTGCCAACTGCACCACTACTCTCATCGACTTCAACTCACCAACCTGTAAATAAGAGAATATAGAGTGAGGAATCACATTTATGGAAGATCCTAAATCACAAAGAGCATCAGAAAAGTGCAAATCCCCTATGGTGCATGGGATAGTGAATGTCTTGGGATCCTTAAACTTTGTTGGCATTGCAAGAGTTGGTGTAATGAGTGATAACACATTCCTTCCAAGATTTATCCTCTCATTTACCTTGACACCTCTTCGATTGGTACAAAGTTCTTTTAAGAATTTCTAATACCTTGGGATTTTCTTAATGGATTCAAGTAGAATAATGTTGATCTCCACATGCTTAAATGTGTCCAAAACCTCCTTTTACATTGCCTCTTTAGCCATCTTCTTGGTTTGAACAACCCTGTTTGGAAAAGGAAGGGGTTTAGGAGGAACATAAGTAATATTTTTCTTACCTTTATCTTTCTCCTTGGGTTTCTCATCAGCTGGTGTGAAATGATGATTTTTTTGGAGTTGAGGTGAATCCCGATGGAATGGTGAGTGCAGAAGTATCATTCATTTGCTTCCCACTTCTCAATGTGATGGAACTGGCATTCCTATTTAGATTTGGAGTAGGTTGGGAATGTAGATTTCTATAATTATTAATTACAAGTTCATGGAGGGAAGTGGCAATTTGGCTCATTTGAGTCTTCAACTCCCTCAGCTCCGAACCTTGACTCTTTAGCTTATTCTGTTGATTAAGAACAATTTGTTTCAAAAGATCATCAGTATTAGAATCTACCTTTGATTGATAAGAACCTTGTTGTTGGCTTGATTATTCTTAAGCTTCAAATTGCCTTTGGGGTTGTTGGAAACCCTCTTGGTAAGGTGGAGGCTATTGGAAGTTTTGTTTAAAAGGGGGAATTTGTTTTTGTCCAGATCCATACCTCATGTTTGATTGATCCTTTCACCCTTGGTTTTATATTGAATCAAACTTCTTTTGGGGATATGGTTGTTGTTGTTGTTGCTAATATGGTCTCCTAGAAAACACTACTGCACAATCTTATATTTCTTGTAGTTTGGGGAAACAGTTAGTTGGGTGGCTTGTCTCAGTGCAAATACCATAAGGCCTTGAAGGAGGGGGTTGGGATGTCTTTTGTGACAAAGAAATATACCTCACCATAATGTTCAATTATTCAAACTTAGTATCAATCAAATTATTTTCAAGAGATAAAGGACTTACCTGATGTACTCCCTTGACATGTGGTGTACCTCGATCACCAAATTGTTGGGAGTTTTGTACCATCTTGTCAATCAACGCACGTGAAACTACTAGTGTCTTTTCCACCAATGGTCCTCTAGCCGTGGAATCCACCATGCTTCTCTCCATAAGTGTGATTCCCTCATAGAAGTATTGGATAAGACTTCTCACTGATTTGGTGATGTGGGAAGCTTGCATACAACTTCTTGAATCGCTCCTAGTACTCACACATTGACCCCCCTTGGGCTTGCTTGATCCATGAGATCTCTTTTCGAATAGATGTGGTCCTTGATGCTGGAAAAAATCTCTATAAGAAAAGATGTTTCAAATCGTTCCAACATGTTACATCTTTAGGTTGTAAATAATACATCCAATCTTTTACAGCTCCATTAAGTGAGAATGGGAATGATCTTAGTTTGATTTGATCTCCAGAAACATTTCTTGGTTTTAAGGATTATAAAACCACATTAAATTGCTTCAAATTTTTATTTTAATCTTCATTATATAATATATGAAACTTTGGAAGAAGATGAATTAACTCAGATTTTAGTTCAAAGTCCAATTCGAGATTTGGGTATGCAATGAAATTTGGTTGATAGTTAATATCAGGTGTATCCAATTCTCGAATGGTTCTATTAAGTTTATTTCCATTATTTTTATCCATTGGTTCTTGTTTTATGTTTTAATTTTAATTGCTTCTAATTTCAATGTTCTGGGAGTGGAGGAATTTCTCAGCTGGTTGAATGTTGAAACTTCTTGTAGACTGAGAATGTCTGATTGGAGCCCGAAGTCTACGTTCAATCTTAGGATCAAGATCTAAGAGATATTTGGGATTATTTCATGTAATAAATCATATAAAAATAAAAATAAGGAAAGTGGACCATAATAAAAATGAGAAGTTTGAGTTGATGGTCCAAAATGAAGAAGAAGAAAATAAAAGAAGAAGAAAAAACTCAGATTGGGTAAAGAAGGAAGAAAGAAAAGAAGAAGAGAATAAAATGTAAAATAAAATAAATACCACTAAATGGTTTAAGTGATTACTTTTTTACCCGAAAACAGAGTCAATTTTAAAGCTGCTATTGTGGGTGCTTTCAAATGATGTTTGGTTTCGGGTTACTTATGTGCAATAGAGTGGCTGACCAAGGCCGTCTCTTAAAGGAGGAAGTAGATTAAAACAAATTCTTAATGGTATTATAAAAATAAAATAAAAGAGAATAAAAACAACAATTTAAAATATGTGTGGGGTTGTTTATCATTTATAAAACTTGAAGAAATTTTCTGGAAGAAATTTCATTTTTTTTGTTTTTAAATTTGAAATGAAATTCGATGCAACAAGAAGATGTTTTTTAGAAAATATTTTAAAAGGAGTAATAAATATAACTCTACCTCTTCATTTAATTATATTTATCATTATCATTTAAATTAATATCCACTTAATTATGATCCCCTAATTTTTTTAACCCTCGAACCCTATGGGAGTTAACTTAACCACAAAGATGAAATAACTTAAACCCTAGGCTAGCTTCGGAACACGCAATCATAGAACCCTACTTTGATTTATGTTCTAAGGTTAGATTATGGTCATTGGTTAATTAAAGCACATATAAACTATGTAAATGAGAATTAATTGAGTTTATGAATTATATTTGAACTCTACAAACTTATATCGTGTGGTCTTGTATTACCGATTAAGTTCACACTCTCACAATTTATAAAAAATCTCAACCTCACATGTTATTGTGTCAATTGATCAATTGTTTGCTTAGTTTCATATAAATTAAAATCTCAATTCATGGATAATATTAAGTGAATTATAGTATCTCAATGATTTAAAATAATTAAATGAATAGGGTAGAAGATAGACCGATCACTAAGAAAACTACTCTTCCATGGGTGGTGTGGTCATTATTGAGATGTTTTGCATGAGCAAAGGATTAAAAGAGTAGAACCCAATATAGTATCCACTCTTGAATTTCAGACCAAATGGGAAGATTAAGAGAAGAATAAAATTAAAAATAATAGAATAAAATATAATAAATAAAATAATAACAAATAAGTTTATTATGAAAACACAAACATTATAACACGAGGAAGAAGAAGAGGGCTTCGACGAAGGGATCCTTACTTCAAGAGATACCCTTATTGAATTTCTTGGAGAATTGGAGTGGAACCTCTTCTCCTCTGCCCTCAAATTCCTAATTCATGTCCCAACCCTTAAAAATGATAAAAATACATATTTATAGAGTGTAGTGGAGGCTAGGTTAAAAGTGGTTTCAAGTGTGAATGAGAAGATTCTGCCAAATATTTTAATCCCAGTTGCACCGCCTTCTTGGCCACCAAAACGAATTAATTAGCTGTTCTTCTAGAAGTATAATATGTGAGATATTGTGTTTTAGATTCCCTCTAAAAATTTGGTCTCAATCCATGCACGGATATAGAAGATATGACCCAAACACTAAAGTGATGTCCAATCTCACGTGTCCAGCCCACTATTGAGTTAATGATCTATTTACTCAATCCAAATGCACTCTTTACCTCTAGTGTTCTAAATAAAAGTTGTATAAAATTAAGTGAGAAACACTTTTAAAAATTTTTAAGTTAAAATAATTCATATTAAAATATTTATGCGTGAAATACTACAATTCATTTTAAAATCGTAAAACTAGAATTTTCATCAAATTTTTAAATGAATGATATAATCCCAAATATTTCATAAATAAACATATTTACCACAATGTGAGAAAATTATATCATTTATTATAAATAAAATATTCAATAAAATTGTGTTTTATTAATATCTAAAATAAACTCATCATTACACCATGACCATGGAATTTCGCACGACGGTTCTATTTCAATCAAAGGGACGAGATATCAACTTCCATAAATGGAAGGAAAAAAATACTTCCTCGACTTATCCATTAATAACATGCCACTCGTGATGCACCCGATGTACCATGATTCCCGCCAACTATCTTTGTGATAGTTTTTGTCAGTAAATCAAAGTGCGTGAGTCATGACACATATTAATGACAATATTAAAGTCTAAGGATCATTACACATGCTCGCAGATAGAAATATCTGATGACACCAAAACATGAAGAATTCCTAATGGCGGGTCTTTTCTCATAATCTCATGTCTTGGATATTTCCAAGTGCGAACTTCATGAGAGGAAGTCTCATCTACTTACGAGTAATAACACCTTACGGTATGCATGCTCTATGTCCCATCAAAGTATTTCATCCAAACACAAAACTATATTTAAGAATATTTTTATAGCATTTCAAGGTTCTCATTATAGTGAGGAACTGCCATGACCTTATCAATGCAACAAATACTCTAGGAAATTATTACATCATAGTCATGTAGAATAATGAATAATATGTAATAAGATGTTTAATATTTAAATAAATTAAATGTCCATGTAATCAAAGTACAACCAGTTGGTTATAGGACACCAACTCTTACATATCCTTTATAGAATTAGATTCCTAAAGGTTTTTTGAAATAGAGTTAATTTAAAAACTTTTTAAATGAAGATCTTTTGAAAGATCTGATACTTATTTTATTAAAACATTTATTCTAGCATCTTCCTTTTCCAGATTCTTACTTACTTTGTAATTTTTATTTTCAAACAATTTAGAAAATCTAGATACTTGTTCATATGAAGGTAAAGAGTTATCCTATACTAAGGAATTATATTCATCAGAAGAATTATAACCATTATTATTAGGATAATTTTAATTTAAAGATATATTAGTCAATGATTTAGCAATGTGTACATTTTCCATGAAACAATGATTTTCGATAGGTATTCTGGAAAGATGACCAATATTCTTTTGTCCAGAGTTTTTCATTGTATGATGATTCATCTGAAGAATATCCACCACTAGCACTCCAAGATTCATTTTCCTTTAATACTTTATTACTTTTTAACTTATAGTACTTTTTTTATTCCTCTTAGAATATATTTATTTTATATCTTTTCTTTTCAGATTTGTGAAATTAGGTCTGATGTGTCTAGATTTCTTGCATTCATAACAAGTAACTTTAGTATCTTTCTTATCTTATTTTCTCTTCTTATATATGTATTAAAAATCCTTATTTATAAAAATCTTGTTCATATTTTGATCAATATTGGATAACTCATTATATAAATGTTCTGATTCACTTTAATCTGATTGAATCACAACTTTATTTTCCTTTGTAGAATTAACAATCTTCTCAGGAGTCTTGAATTTTTTATGATTTGTATTAGTAGTAAAAGCAACTCCAACATTCTTTTTCTTGGATTTTTCTGCATATCTTTTCAATATATTTTCATGTTGCAAAATAGTTCCAAAACATTCATCAATATTAACACTTGTAACCTTTCTTGATTCATCAACAGTAATTATTTTTGATTCACACTCATTAGGCATGATATCTATGATATTATCAACAAGGGTTTCATCATCTAGTCATTTCTCTTCCATGTATTATAGACTATTCACAATTGTCATAAATATTTGTTTTACCTTACAAATAGGTTCTCCATAATGGAATTCAAAAGCCTGATAGTTTTCTCTTATCATAGATCTTCAAGTTTCAACCACTTTAGATGTGCCCAAATGAGTAATCTACAGTTTATTCTAAATACCATTGGATGCTTCACAATAAGAAATCTGGCTATATATATTTCTACTCATTGAACATATTAAAGTATTTATTACCTTTTAATTCAGTTGATAATATTTCTTCTCTTGATTGGTAAAGAGTCTCATTTCCTTGTATTGAATTTCATAATCTCTAGTAAGCATAACAAAATTTTGAACTCCATTATTGACCACAAAAGTATTCATAATCATTACCATCGAAAATAGGTGGTCTTGTAGGATTGAGTTTGTAAATCAAACCGACATTAGGTCCTTCCATCTTTAAAACAATGAAAAATTTATTTTTCCACAGTACATGTTAGTGTAACAGATATTTATAGACAAAAAGTTTATAAAAACAAATTTAACTAACTTGTAAAAGTAATTTAAGAAAATATATGAGCAATGGAAACCTGCTCTAATACCAATTTTTGGATCATAATGTATATGAAGATGGAAAAATACAAGAGGGGGGGTGAATTTTAGGTTTAAAAACTTTTGTTTTTATCCCTTAAAAGGATTTAGTTTAAAAGAATTTAAACTAATTAAATTCAAAAAACCTCGTAATGTATTAAAACAAATAATCGGGTAGGGCCCTGGGTCCAGCTATAAAAGTATTGTAATCTTGTTGATTGTGATAATGTAATCTATAGGTCATAAATTAAATTAATCATATTAATAGTTGAAATAATTTAAACAGAGTAATCATGTAAAATATTGTAATCACTATAGTTATGATGATCAGAGTAAAATAATACAACAATTCAATCATAAAGCGTACTGAATCGTATTGAGTAATTAAAAACATAATGATTATAAAATATCATAATTAGAGTAATAAAAATATATCAAAATCATATTGTTTATGATAAATATATTATAGAATAGAAATATGAATAAGTTAAACGATTCACATTATAATACAATGCAACAAAAAATGTAAAAGAATACAATTATTTTAACCCAAATAGAAGGGTATCCTTTAACCTAGGATAGTGGTCCATTGATTTATACTTTCAAGAAAGTCTATCTTACCCACACCAGGATAAGACCTCAATATGAAGATCAAATCCTGTCTTGATATCCCTACAAGCCCTCGATTAAAATGTAATCAACACCTTTGTCTTTATAGTCTCGAAATCCCTCGATTTGAAAATGATCAACACATATATCTTCTTATACCCAGAATCCATCGATCATAATCACCAATGATCGATGCCGCACTAGGAAAAAGAAAAATCTCTTAAAAATAACAAGTATGTAGAATAAGCATTTCAAAACCTGACTTCAGAGTCTTTCACACGAAGTAGAGATTTAACAGATCTCTCGCAAGATGTCTCGAATTCATCAAAAGTACTGAGCTCATCTAAATGACCTAGTATTTATAGGCCTCATCCCAATGGTCATATTTTGGATCCAATGGTCAAATTTCTTCCTGATATATTAAAGGTACTTGTACACCCAACACTCCAATGGTCATATTATAACTGAAACAATGACATCGTTTTATAATACATATTGAAATAGAATACATGACATCATTTTGATTTAATAGTTTTCCTTTCATTACAATTGTGTTTTTCTGAATATGAAAACTGGAATAAAATGAGTATGATGATTATCATAACAAGATTAAGTACAATTTATATTATTATGATAAAAAAATTAGTATGAAAGCTGAGTAGTGTGTACGATAAAATTGTAATTGGTGTGTATGATAAAATTTTATCCATCTCATTACGATAACCATGAAAATAGTTAAATTTTTATTTATCGGTGTGTATGATATTTATCGTACGTAGTATGAAAAAAATAATAATGAAAAAGTAACAATATGATTTTAAAGAGAGTTTGTGATTTCCAAAACAAAAAAGAATAGAAAGGTCAAAAGATGGATTTTGAATCAACATATTGTCAACATAACAATTCTAGAAATTTTGTGCTTCTTTCATGTGTTTTTGAATGGTTTGAACCTTCTCTATCATTTCTTAGTCAATATAATATCCTAACAGTTTCTACTTTCTAAATTCATCCCAAAATATTGGTGTTTTGTATCTCTTCTCATATAGAGCTTCATATGGTTCCATTTGGATGCTAGAGTGGAAACTTTCATTATATGAGAACTCAACCAGAGGAAGATGATGATCCCAACTTCCTTGTAAATCCATTGAGAATGAGATTATAATATCTTCCAATTCTGAATGGTCCTTTTATATTTACCATTAGTTTGAGGATGTTTAGTCATGATAAATATTATCTTTGTATCCAATTCCTATTAAAATATTCTCTATAATTTTGATGTGAAATGGGGATCTCAATTAGATACAATTCAAAGTGGTGTGCCAGGTGCCTTACTACTTCCTATATGTATAATTTGGTAAGTTGATCAAGTGAAAAAGCTTCTCAAATAGTGTTGAAGTGTGTTGTATTTTTAAGTCATTACATTTCTATCTTGATGGGAATATGGACTTTAGAAGTCTTTAGAAGACCAATGTTGAAATCCATTATAATTTTATCCCATTGACATAGTGTTATAAGTAATGGTTTCATCACACCCTTAGATTTTTAACATTTAGCCTTTACTTATTTCAATACAAATAATTGAGATATATAATTCATAATTTCACTCTTCATTTTGTCCCACCATTAGTGCTACTTGAGATCAATATACATCTTTGTTATCCTTGGGTAAATAGAGAAGGATGAGCTATGTGCATCATCCAAAATCTCATTTAATTCTACTTTTGAAGGAATACATATCCATTTTTCGATTCTTTTAACTACACCATTATCAAAGTTGAACTATTGAATACTTATAATCTTACTATATAGCTCTATATCATCTTTATGGGACTCCTTGAAATTCACAAAGATGTATGGTTGAGAAATCATATTGGAAAGGTAGGATTTCATTCCTTAATTTATGATTTCTATATCCATCCTTTGAATATCCATAAATTCGGTTTCCCTTTCAATCCTTATCAAGAACATTGAAGCATGATCCTTTTTACTTAGAGTATCATCCACCTTGTTTACCTTCCTGAGATAATAATGTATTGAGTTATCATAGTCTTTGATCAATTCCAACCATCTCCTTTGTTCTATGCTCAATCCTTATGAGTGAATATATATTTTAAGCTCTCATGATTAGTATATATATCACACTCTTCACCATAGAGACAATTCTTCAATATATTTAATGAAAAGATTATTGCAGCTAGCTCCAAATCATGAATCAAATAATTTTTATCATGGGTATTTAATTGGCACAAGGCATAAGCTACTACCTTGTAATTTTGCATAAGGATCATCCCAATACTATTATTGAAGTATCATTGTATATTAAAAACCCTTCTCCATAGTAGGGTAATGTAAGTGCATGATAAATGAACAACTTATTTTTAATCCCCTTGAATCTTTTTTCACATTCTTAGATCCATAAAAACTCCACTCCCTTCTATATTAACTTGGTTAGAATATTTGATAATCATGAGAAATTCCCCACAAAACATTGATATTGTCCTACTAATCCAAAACAATATGGATTTATATAACTATAGTTGTTTTTATATATTCTTAAATTACTTATTTCTTTGATGGATCCAAAAATATACCATTTATTATGATTACATGACACAACAAAGATACCTTTTTAGCTAAAATTCACACTTTCTGAACTTGAAAAACAATACAATCCTCAAATGATCTTCATGTTCTTTCTTTTCTCTTAACTCCTCCAATGGACCGAAGGCCTTCATTTTTTATTGATTTTTGATAATACACCTTTCAAGGGATGAGGTGGAACCCTACAAGGCCCGTAGGCATAAGTATTACATGGCCTGTAGGCCTTAGAGGAATTCACTGCCCGTAGGATTCAAACATTACATACAACCTAGACTAACTACTTGGAACTGCTCCTCCCCAGCATCTTCATCATGAAATCAGCTCTCCACCTTCACATGACTATTTGGCTAGGCATTCCTGTGCATGCACAGGCTTGCCCCGATGGCAGGTGCCATACCCTCTCATTCTTGCAACCCCTTTAGCTTCTGCTGTGGTGAAAGCTCCTTGCTCATCCTCCATGTAGAGCTTGTTCCTTGTAGGTTTTATGGTTTGTATATGCACTTAAGGAGGCCCGAAGGCCTTGAGGTGGCCCGAAGGCCTTACTGACCCAAAGGCCCAAAGGCCTTACATGACTCAGGGAACAAATTGGTGACCCGAAGGCCCAAACGAGGGCATATTCCTAGCTGCTACAGTGCCAAACAGTGCCTGCTACAGTTCCCGCTACAGTGCCTGCTGCACTACTGCACAGTTTCCGCTACAGTAATGCTACAGTACTGCACAGTCCTGCTACAGTACTTGCTACAATACCTGCTACAGTACCTGCTATAGTACCCCTGGAAATTCTGCCTCTGCCTGGATTTGATCCCTGATCACTTGGATGCACTTACGGAGTCCTTACCAACTGGGATAAGGCTCATGTGCACTTTCTTTTCTCTTAAAATACATAATAACACCATCAATAAAGAACACCATAAATTTTTTCAAGGTAATCTCTAAATACTTTATTTATTATATTAATAAAAATTGTATAAGAATATGTAAGTATGAAATTCATCACTATAAATTCATAGTTCTCGTATCTTATGTGTAAATTTTTCTTGGGCATATCATCTATCTTTACCCTTAATTGATGGTATCCAGATCAAATAACCACTTTCAAGAAGTATTTATCTTCTCTAAGTTGATAAAAAATATCATCAATATATGGTAAATGATATTTTTTCTTGATCATGGTTTTGTTATGCTCATAATAATCAATGAAAAATGAATTGATCCATCTTTATTTTTGATAAAGTGGACTAGTGCACCCTTTGGTGAAGTACTTGAACATATAAAACCTTTATCCAGATTCTATTGAATTTTCTTATTCAATTATTCCAATTCAATGAGGGTAATTCTATAAGGAATCTTTAATATTGACATAAAACCCGGTATGAGTTCAATTGAAAACTCAACCTGATGTTATGGGGGGGATTTTTCTTTGGGTAATACATCAATATGATCTTATAAAATTGTAGTTTATTCAATTTTTGAGTTTATAACCAACCATTTGATCCAATAATCCCTCATTATTGGGTATCAAGACCCATATTAAGGGGTTTGTTTCCAAAGAGAATTTATAACCACCTTTGAATTGATATTTGATCATGGGATGATTTGGGATATGAAATGAGATTTCCTTATCCTAAAAATTTATATGATATCTATGTAGAGAGATCTAATAAATGTCTAATATCACATCAAATTCTACCATGGAAAGAATAAATAGATCTATAAGAAGTTTCTTCCCACAAATCTTGATCATAGAAGAGTTATATACCTTGGATATAACCATCACACCACTATGAGTTTTCATCAATAATTCAATATCCAAAGTTTGAGTTGGAGAATTAATATTCTTATAAAAATTACACGATATGAAATAATGTAAATAAATAGAATAAAATAAGACATTTTCAAATATGGAGTGTAGAATAAGTGTACCTTTCACCACTTAATTATTATAATCCACTTTAGTGGTAGTGATTTAATTGGATCTCCCTTAATCCTTTGGTTAAGGATTTTTTTGATTTATATTATCCTAGTCAACCTTTAGATTTGGGAATTGATTTTCATAATGCTCAAACTCCTTGCATTTTAATCATTTCAGTGTGGGTGGTGTATTAGTCGGGACCTTCTTATCCACTGTTGTGTTAATTTCCCTCCTCACCCCTCTTTGAAAATCATGAGCTTGGTGGACAATCCTTGCACACTTGAATCATTTTCTAGTTTATTTCAAGAAATTTCCTGAGTTCTTCCTCCCACATATTTGGAATATAGGTAGTTTGGTTTTCTCCCCTCCATTTGATTTATCATTCTAGTTTACATAAAACTCCATTTTCCATTTTGTGTCTCCAAATCCATGAGAATAATGAGTGTTTATAGTTTTTATTTCAACCTTAAGTGAACATAGAATAATTTATTTATATCCACCAAAGTATCTTATAGATAAAGATTTTTAAGACTTGGTTTTAAACCACTAAAGAAGTAGTTAACCTTACTTTCAAGGTTAATGACAAAGTTGTAGGAGTACTGTACAATCCTTGTAAAGTTTTCCTCATAAGACCCAATTGAGCCATCCTTATTCTTCTTAAGTCCAAGGAACTCCCTATTTATTTTATGATAGAGAGTATAAGGAAAATATTTATTAAAAATTATCTTCTTGAACCATTCCCATTCCATGTATTTAATGGTTCATTAGGATTTTTATTCTTGATCAGTGTTCACCATTGATCGACTTCTCTCTCCAGGTGATAAGTAACCAACATTACTTTATCTTGCTTATAGAATTAGAGGATATAAGGCCTTTTTAACATGGAGGAATTAACCAAAACTTGTTATTTATTATGATATGGAGGTAATTCCATATGATTCACATTATTATTAATAAATTGAGTCATTTGTGCAAGTACTGTCATGAAGTTCTCGACTCTCATTCCCATCATATTAGGCATTCAATTTGTGCAATCATCACATTTACCATCACATCGGTTGTTGGAATGATTCCTTATGTTCCCAACCATTAAATAAAATGAAGGAATACTAAGAATGGGAATACTAAAATTAATAATAAAAAAAAAGTAAAACCATGAACTTAAAAGGAGTAACTCATAAATGACATGTATACCCTAACTTTTGAATCTCTTAATTTAAATCTAGGTTATACATGGTAATTTTCCTATTAGTTTCTATAAATCAATCATAAAAACCAATCCAAGAATCTTAATTTTAGTATCTTTAGGAAACTATTCATATATAACCTCATCAAATTAAACAATAAAATAATAATATATTCAAATTCTTCATAATGGTTTGTAAATAGCATGTGAATCAACCAAATAATATCCCTTGGGAGTGTAAAAATAGGTGTGTATTTAGGAAAACTTGTTATTTACTGAGTGATTATTGAGTTAATACCCAACAAACCCTTTTTAGGGTTATTAACCCTAGGTGAATCTAGGCTGGAGCCTACTTCCACTTGTTTATATCCAGATAGGGATGCCATTATAAGGAAACCACACACTCACTACCATACAAAATTTTTAGTATATCATCCAATATTTAGACTTATCCCTAGGGTATTCAATAATGTGTTCTAGTCATTATCCAAAAAAACAACTAAACCCCACTATGATACCAACTAATATGATCTAATATAAACATGTATATATTATACAATAATTCCATAATTGAAATATTAAATTTCACAAGTAATCTCACAATCACAGAACTCAAAGTTTTAGTGTCTTTATATATTAGATACATAAATATATTATTACATATTATTACTTCAACATATCCCACAAAATTCTGTACACAAGACTTCCTTTTAAACATAATCCTGCATATAATTCCCTAGGAAAATTATAAACATAATAAGGAGTTATCTTAAATTCTCAGTAAGGGAAAACTTCTCAAAGATTCATTAAGGGTTAGATCATAAGCATGTGAGAAAAAATGATCATGGAATAAATATGTTATTAAAAATAATATGGATCAATAAGAGTTATTCATAAGGCATGATAAAAGGATATATAAACTCAAATAATCAAATATATACCATGACATAAGAGTACGACAATACTAGACAATAATCAGGACCCATGAAGCATAAATTAGTCATATAACAGAGTAAAGTGGAATAAGAGTATGGAATATACATAAGTATAAAAAGCCATAATATTGTGAACATAGATACTCATAATCATTTCTACACATAAAATTTTGAGCATAGCTAGGAAAAATCATGCCCATGCATAATGATGTGAACATTGTTAACTATAATCATGTCTACACATAAAATTATTATCTCATGAGATATAAAGATTTACCTAATGAATTGGAGGGATATAACAGACCCACCCATATCATAATGATAAAAAATACATTTTTGTTCCACATTAAATCAATCATATATTGTATAATGAAAAACTCATGGATAGAAAATGGATTTCATATTTTTTTAAAACAATATTTAATAAAATGAAATCAATAGTTAGATCGATTGATACCAAAATTCAATCTCATAAAAGAATTATATCATAAAATTACTCAGAGTATGGTAATTAAAATCAATCCATAAGATATATATCTTTTTAAGATAGATATAAAAATTGAAGTGAAACCTTAAAAAGAGTTTTCATATGAAATTTTTAATACTGTTGTAAAAATTGAAATTATGAGTCTCTTTCAAAAATTCATTTTTGATAAGGTGACAAGAATAATTTTCAAAAAATTATTTTAAAAGGATCCCCAATAATATAACCTTGAAAATAAATTAAGTTTAATCATATAAATGTGGATTGGAAAATAAAAAATGTATGAATGTGAAAAGAAATCCTTTTTAATGATTTTTAAGCACCTTCAAAGAAAAATCCACATCGGAGAAAGAGTTAATTTTTTTTCTTTAAAGATAAATATAAATATTAAAGAATATAATACATATTTTTATTTCAAAATAAGAATTTAATTTTTTTTCTAAGAATTAATATGAACATAGAGGAGAAAAATCACTAGAGAGGATGCATATTATTCTTAACAATGCTATATTTTTGTGAAGAAATAAATTCAAAAAATAAGTGGATTTTGAAATAAAAAGGTAATTTCTCATTAAATAAATATGTAATGTCATATGTAAAAAATAAATGGTATAAATATAATAAAATTATAAAAAATAAGTCTAACTATAAATATTACAACTCAACGAAAGGGGGTTGAGTTAACAAAAACTCTTACCTTGGATTCACACTTGGTCAAACATGCTCTAACATCCTATATAATAATAATATAATAATTAAGAATACATTTTTTAACCTTATTAATATTTATTACCTTTAATTTTAATATTTTATATCCATTTATTACATATTTATTACTTATTTTTAGTTAATATTTGTCATCAGTTGTAAGTACATTTGATTATTTATTATATTTTTTTGGTACAATGGTTTAGGTCATCATTTTATACTCATTAATTTATTATATATAGATTATTTAAGTTAATATAATATAAGTTTCATAATTATTTATGAATGTCACGGTTTATTCCATTAAAGTTTTAGGTACGATTCGTAAAGATAAAATTTATAACGAGCTTGTTTCAATAAATTTTAATGAACACAAGACGAAATATTAATAATGAGTTGAATATTTATATTACCACTAAAAAAAATTATTTACATATTAATATTATATCTTACAAATAATTAAGTTTTTATAGTCATCCATGATGAAAACTTATAGAATTATTTATGTAATTGGTTAAACCAAACCAAACACGAACATGCAATAATTTATGGGTGAGTATTGTTAGGAAAGTAATTTTTGTATTATAAAATCATTATAAAATAATTATATTTATATTATATAGATTTTATTAATTTTATTAATCATATTTTAGAATAATTTGATGAAAATTATAAGGGAAAAATTATTAGGGAGTGGATGATACTCACATTGAGGACTTGAATCTTATCTTTGAGGGCCTCTTGGAAATTGAGGATTTGGGAATCCATGTTACCAAAGGTTGAAAAATGTTGTAGAGAAATATATGAGAGGAAAAATGGGTAGGTATTTAAGTAAGTTTCAAAGGAATATATTGGTTTTAAGTGGTTCAAAGATATCTCCTTTTATAGGTGAAAATGAGAGACATTTCTTTGGAAACTTAAGTTAGGTGAAGAATAAAATTGGAATAACATGGTAGTTTGGTAAGTTAGGTAGATAAATGTTGATGAGATATGTGGTACTAAATCTTAAACCTAAAAAAAGTATTATAGAGAGTTTTTATACCATTTTAATTATCATAAATATGATTCACTTTAAGTTACCTTTTTTTACCTTGTTTAATTTTTAACCACAATAATTATTTTTTAATAAAAATATAAGATTCCCCTCTTATATAATTTTGAAGTTATGATTCCAAAATTAGAATCCATTTAATTTAATTCAATTTATAAATATAAGAAAAATAAATTTTAAATTTAACCATAATATATATAGAAAAACCATTTTTATAGAATTTTTTTTAAAACATTAAATGTTATTATTTTTATTTCATATCAATTAATAATTAAATGAGTGTTAATATATTTGATTATAATGATAAACACTATATTTAAAAATCATTATTTAACCATAACATATTTAGTTTATATAAATGATTTCTTTTAGAAAAATTCATTTTTGATCATAAACATTATTTTATTCACAATCCCTTAAAATGAATTATTTATTAAATTAATTTTATCAACAAATTTTTATTAAAAAAAAATATCCCATTTCATTAAATTCATTTTTAAAATTAAATTTTATAAAAAATTCCAAATGTATTAAAGTTTACATAATAATGAAAATGTATACATTTAAAATTTACTGCAATAATAATTACATGCTTACATCCTAATATATTATACTTAAAATCACCTTAATAGCTTTAGATAAGACCTAAGAGTGAGATATGAAATGGTGGAAGTATTGGGTGGTGATTTAGCTAGCATGGTTATCATAGTGATTTCAATGATCTTGAATTTCTCCCACATATGATTTCACTCAAACCGTACTTGTTGAAGTTTAGTTTGGGATTGGTCTTGGGAAAACCCTAGTGACGATTCCTTCTTCCCAAGCTCAGAAAAATTATACTCATAAGGAATACTCTTGCTAATTGATGCCATTTATTCTTCTTTTCTATGAATATTTCATTATTTTTACCCACCAATTCAACTGTTATGTTACAAAAATCATATTTTAATAGAATATTAATTATAATTTATCTTGTAAATTATTCACATTCTTAATTATAGTATCCTATAAGTCCAATGACCATATAAGACCAATGAACATATTATCACAATGAACATATAAGTCCAATGACCATATAATCCCAATGACTATATAAGTCCAACAACTATATAATCCCAACGACCATGTTACATTCATATATATAACCTTTCATACTTAATCAATCATATCATTCACTCATTTATATTCATATTTATAGTTTTTTATATTCATTACATAGTTATAATATGAGGTATGATCTTCAATGCAAACCATGAGGATGAGGATTTCATGTTCATGGTATTTTTATCTACTTATGTCTCTATTCCTCTTATAATTTTTATAATTATATTTCATTTAGCCCCATTTTAATGAATTTCATTTTTTATTGTAATTTTATATCTTAATGAAATAAAAAAAGTGAATTTTAGTTTGATGTTGTGCATAAGACAAGATGCTATAGAGAAATTTAGCACTAAAAGTTTTGAATGTTACATATTTTATGCTTAACAGAACATATAAATTCTATTTCATGGAAAGATTTGTCAAATAGAATGAAATTTCAAGAAACATTTTCAAGAATCATGATTTTTACATGCCTTATACATTCTTTTTGTCTACTTGAAGGGTCTCAAGCACAATGTGATTTCCCATGACATGACATGCATCATTAAACATAAACCAACCAACCATAACATGATTATAAAAACAATGTGGTTACACATTGTTTTTATTTTTCTAACATAGTGATCTAAAAAAACATCAGCAGGAGTATGACACATCACTACAAATTTTTTTATCAATACTAGAATAGATTTCTCAACACTAAAAATTTCTGAGATCTATGGGGCTGGGAAATTCCCTCTCAACTGCTACAACCATGTTTTAGTATTTTGATAGTCAAAAAAACAAAATAAAAAACAAAATAAAAAACAAATAAACACCAAAATCATGATAATAAAAATAATAAAAATATTTCTTTATTTTGATAATGATTTTTTACTTTAAAATCATATGCTATAGTTTAAAAAATTACAAATAAACTAGTTACATAACCAAACAAAGACCACATCATGTAAATAAGATCATGTTAGAGAATAATTAACCATATTTTTAATTTTAAGATATTAAACAAACGTACCTATAAATGAAACAAAAAATTCATATATAAGTAATAATAAAAAAATATTTTTTATTAATAATACTTAATAAATTTAAAACTAATTATAATCATAAAAAATCACTTTATTTTGTTTTGACCACACTGTTTATCAGAATGATGTGTAGTTCATTCTCATGGATCAAAAATGAATTGATGGTCATTGTTATAGAGTTTAATGAAAACTTGAATGTTCTCACTCAGTTTTAAACATGTAGCACACATTTTTGAATAAAACATGACTTCTAATTTGAAAACACACTCTTTTATTCACTTAGACTATAATAAATGTTTGTTCGTATAGGTTAAAAATGAATAAAAAATTGTTGCACTATATTTTTATGATAATAAGAGTCTATTTACTTAGTTTTGTGCATGAAATTAATGTATTTAATTAAAATATTACTTTAAAATTGAAAACATGAACTTTTGATCATTGTGACCAAACCACACATCAAAAAATATACGATTCATTCATACACACCACAAATAAATTAAAGATAATTTTACTAGAGTTTCATGAAAATATATAACTTTTTTCTTGGTTTTGATCATGTGAAACATGTTTTTAACTAAAAAATCATTTTTAAATTGGAAACACACACTTTCTGTCATTAAAAACACAATGTACATCATAATGATGTGTGATTTATTCCTACACATCATAAATGAAATAAATATCATTGTCTTAGAACTTCACAACAATATGAGATTTATTGATTAGTTTTGAGCACGTGATGTACATTTTTAACCTAGAAAACACATAAAATAGAAAAATACACTTTATGTCTTCAAGTGACATGAGTTTTTCCTCAGTAATGACCTTACTAATTCTTGGGTTTTGAAAAATTGAACCCTTAAAAGGTTAAAATAATAAATTTCCTCTAGAATATGACCTTGAAAACATTTTTTGATGGTTTTGTTGATCCAAGGGCATGGTGTTTACCTAAGGGCGGAGTTTTGGTGCATCTCTGGGTTAATTGATTTTTAAGTGAAAATTTAATATTTATTATTAAATATATTATGATCCTACACATGCGAAAAATAATAATTATTTTCCTTCCATGAAAAGAAATTCTAACACCATGGTCGTGTTCGAAATAGGGGGTTTTCTTAAGGAATCTATAATTATTATCAGAGTTTCCAGTTTGATTTAATCCCATTACGAGACTTTACATAATTTTTAATGGAAAAAGTTATTATTTTTATTCTCCCTGTAATACACCCTTATCCTCATATTGAGAGTGTTCCATCATGGGAATAAACCCTTATTGAGGTAGAATCGACAGAGCATTTGATCTACAGGAAACAATATCAGATATAGAGCAAGGCATATATTTAGGGGTTGAAATTCACAAATCGATCTCAAATTCTCAAAGATCCAACAAATTCCACCTTGATGTAGGAATTTTATATTTTGATTTATATGTTACATGTTTTATCCTACCTTTGATTCTCTTTATAGGTGTTTTTAGTGATTGTTGGCCAATTATCGACATAATATGGCATGATTCGCAGCAGATTGGGTGGATTAAGATTTTCTAATGGGATTTTAGTTCTATATCTTTGAAAAACATGTTTTGTATGTCATATTTATAGACAGGGTTTAAAAGGTGGTGATAAATATCATTTAGTGTGTAGTTCACAGACACACGCCATGTTTAGTTGATGGGTACATTACTTGGGGTGTGGAAGAGGACACACCCAAACATCCTATTTGATATAGCACAAGCCATGCCCATTTTCAAAAAATAACATGGGTTGTGATTTACACCCAAGGAATCCTTTGGGTTCCACACACTATGTGGACTAATAAACATGGCATATGGTTTGAGGCCACATGACTTGGGGTTTCAGTTGTACATTCCAACTAACCCTCCTACTCCACACACTATATATAGATGGATGACACACCATGTTTGGCCTTTGAACACAAGTCTCAAAGTGTTCTAGAGTACACACCTAAATTATTCTCTAGATCCACATGTTGTGTACAATGAATGACACAACTCTATCCATTGGTTTACATTTTAGACTAGCTTACAGGCCAGACACATCATGCCACACTAAGGACATGCAACACAGGTTAACTTCACATGGAAGAGAAACAAAAATACATTCCTAACTATGGACCAAGGCACACACACTATGTTTATTATAAGTACATGTCATGTACTTTCCATTTCCTGGTGTTTTTCATATCTTCTCACTTGGGTATTAGAATCGAATAAACAAATAGTCTATTATGGGTGTATTTCCATGAATAATGTGACGCATCTTAACTCATTATAATTAGGGTGTTTTAAGGTGTTTAGAATAGGTGGAGTTTCTTATATTTGTAGATACGATGATGTGTGGACAAGACATCAGGAACAAACTCGGGGTTGGTAACCCCCACGATGATATGCTTGTAGAGACCCGAAGCTTGATGTACATGGACATTACATTACATTTGCGGAATACTTAGTACATTACAAAAACACACACACAAGGACCGTAATAGTTTAGTGTCTTTGGAAACTCGGAACGTAATCTTCTAATTGTGTTGAAAGATCTTCAATATCTCCCATAAATATCTTCCATTTTTTTTACCTAAAACCTTTCTTTATATCCTGGGGAAAAGAAAACATAAAAGGGTGAGCTCAAATGCTCAGCAAGGGAAAATAAAGGAAATAAAAATCATATCATATCTTTTTGAAAATCATAACCTGCAAAAGAGATCATAATATCTTAACATGGAACAAATCATAGAAGTGAGAATGAGATCCCCATAATCATAACATGAAACTTGAAATCTTTGTGGCATGCACACATAATCATAGAGAATCATTTCTTGTTAGTCAAGACTCATTGCCAAGACTATCTTAGTGGACAAAGTCCCTTTCTGAACCGAGTCACCCTCGTTTCAGTCCTGTTTCACTGAACTGGTATAACCTACCATTCCAGCCATGTCTATCTCATGAGATATAAATCTTTACCCAATGCATTGGAGGGAGATATAGGTCCCACCCATCTCATAATGATACCATTCTTATGTGTGCCACAAAATCATAAATCATACATCATTGCATAACCCATGTAATAAAAATGGGATTCTTAAACAACATGACATCATAAAACAATTCATATAAGATAAAGGAATTCATAAAAATATTTCCATCACAAAATAATCAAATCCATGTAATAATAGGGATAGAAACAAAACCCTTTATTATCTTAGATGGAAAATAATTTTGATAAAACACTTGAAATCCATTCTTGAGGAAAACATCCTTTCTACTTCAAAAACATTTTCCTTTCTTAACATGTCTTACAATTTAAAACTAAAAGAAGTTGATTAAAAATAAACTTGAAAACTTGTAAAGGAATCTTCTTGTAAATAATGTTTTAAAAATCCATTCATGCCGTATAAGTTTAAAAAAAACATTCATCTCGTACTTTTGTCGGAAAAGTAAAAAAAAGTACCTCGTACGAAAAACGAAAAAAGATTCCTTTCATATCTTTTACTAAAAACTCACCGAAGGGTAAAATAGGTTTTAAACAATTTTAGGTGAATGGAAATAATATTACATATTGAGGAAACATGGATGTGGATGATAAAATACACCCCAGTAAATTTCAAAGTATAAACAATCTCGGATAAAAATGAGATTGTGATATTTCCCTTACCTTAGGTCCGATTTGCTTTGTACGTGTCCGAAGCTCCTGTATAATGGTTTAAATAATGTTATTGACTTATTAAAGAATCATGCATATTGATATGATATCATATATGGTTATATTCTTAGCTTCTTGTTAGTAATATTTCATTGTTACTTGTTACTCGGGTCCTTATTGCCTTTTGTTCTTATGCGTGTTTTGCCGAATAAATTCTTATTATTCTTTTAAGGTTATAGATACCTTATATCCAGAATGGTATTAGTGTAAAATATATCATATTTATTCATTCAATTCATTTATATAATTACTATGTAATGATGATCATGTAGAACGAGTCGCATCACATCGTGGAGACGGTATTCCGTACGTACGCACGAGTGATGATATTGTTCCTATGATCGTGGAATTGTATTGGAGTATATATATATTATTTCAGTATCAATATTAATTTATAATAATCATAAATAGTTACTCATTACACCATTATACCCATCCTTGTAAGGTGGTGGTGGAAAATAGATTACACCACGGCGTGGAGACGGTATTCCGTACGTACGCACGCGCGGTGATTTCATTTTTCCGTAGGATGGATAGAAGGTGAATTAGGGTTTTTTCATATTTATAATAACATATCAGTATGTAAGTAATACTTATGTTATTACTTTATAATGAAACAACTAAAGAAGAAGAAGTTGAAGATGAAAGAAATTGAAAAGATCGGTAATGGATATTACCTCTTCTTTGGAACGCCTCTTTGAATCCTCCACTTAGGGAACTAAGATTGGTCTTTGAAGAAGACCAGGACCTCTAGGATTATTCTAGGGAAGTGGAGAGGAGAAAATGGCAGGGGTTGGACGAGCTTGAGTGCTCAAATTGGTGTGAGGAGGAGGGGGAGGAGGTGCCCTTTTATAAGGGAGGAGAGGGGCACCTTAGGAATATCTCAAAATATTATTTTATATTAAAGTCAAAATCGGTTTATAATGGTTCCAAAGGGTCTTATTTCGAAGCTAAAGTGGGGATGGGTCGAAATCCTATCAACCAATAGGATTTAGACAAGTTTAGGGTATTATTTTAACCTTATCAATTAGATTTAACTCTAAGTTAAATAATTTAACTTTTACCGTGTCTTTTTGTTTTCTTTCACTATATGGTTAAAACACTTACTATAACATGCCAAACGAACCCAAATTGTTTATTATTAATATATATATCCTTATCTAAGTAATTTGGCCGAACCTTAGATTTTTAGGAATAAAATAACAATTAGTAATATAATATTTGATTTAAAAACTATTTTGTGTCAATTTTGACACTATTTGATATATGATTTTTTTGTGAAAGTCATAACAGAATTATATGTTCGAAAAAAGTTGATTAAATCAACACTAATATATCATAATAACCTAGAAAATTAGTGGAATTCATAAAAAGTCTCAAATTACATTTATTTTGGTGTTTATAACATCAATTATGTCAATATTTCACAAATAAGATAATTACTGCATCATCTTTTTGTCATAAATAAATTAAATTATTTGATGTCTAAAAATTACAAATAAAATACCATTATGTAGGAAATCTTTTTAGATTTCTAATGAATATTTAAAATCTAATTTATCTAATGTAAAACCCTATATTAAAAATGTTTTAGTAAATAAACTTTGATTTTAACTCTTTTAACTCTTCTTTGAATTAAATAATAATAAATGTCCTAATCTAATCCAAGTGGGACTAAATGATAATATTTTACACTTAAGGTTGTTTTTGGTCGAGATACACTTGTCCAATAGAATTAGGACATGTGTTAGGGTAATATTAATATCATTCTTACCCTTAATTACCCTATTTACTTTTAACCGTGGTAAATAAAAGTAAAAAGTTACTATTCACCAAAAATTATTTTCATCTCATTGAACCACATTTTACTTACTGACATCAACCGTGTCTCTCGGATTTTTGAAATTTCATTCACAGAAGCGGTAAAATTAAGTTTTATGAAAAATTCAGATTTTTAACTACCACTTAGTAGTTTCACTATTCATAAAAAATTGATGTTTTTCAAAACAATGCCAAAATTTCATCCTAAGCTATATTTCATATTCCGAATTCAAAAATGAAGTCTATTTTACCAAATTCATAACATAGAAGTTGCATTAATTAATTTTATAATTAAATCCCGCTGTTAAAACAAATAGCGTGTTTTTAAGAAACAATATCTATCAAAAGATTGACACTTGTTTATGTCTGGTTTAAATGTGAAATTACATCCAATGACCAACATTGTATTAAATTGTAAAAATATATTCTAAATATACTTTAAAACCACTCAAATTAATAATTTATCTCTATAAATTATTTCGATTGAAAAAGTTGTTTTTAATTAAAATTTAGTAATTTTCACTATTCATCAAAATATGAAAGTTATCCGAAAATCACCAAAATTTCACCTTAGGCTAAATTCGATACTCCGAATCCAAAAATGAAGTCCATTTTGAGAGCTAAAATTTCTAAAATTTTAAAAGGTGGTTATTACTATTCATAACAGCTAGTTATAATAATATTTTAATAGCATATCGTTGTTTAGTGAAACTCAGTATTGCGTACTACACACGCTATCGAGGAAAGTTGCGATTGCGTGTAATGCAAGGCAAGTCAAGGATGCGTGTTGTGCAAGCTCCTTTTGGTGTAGCGTACAACACAAGACATTAATAAAATTAAAAAGAATATTTTTTCATAAAATCTCGGGCTGTTAAAATGCTGGTACCCAGGCATGGGTCCTCTATACACTTAATGGAGTTAGTAACCCCTATTTATGACGGGGTGTGGGTCCTCCACTTATAAAGTATGCAACCCCCTCGATCAATGCACATTCCACATGACAGGGTGTGAGTCCTCTATAGGGCTCGGTACTCCCTCAATTGATATGCATACCTTAGCGATGTGTAGTCCCCCCACTATTGTTAGACAAATATGGTAAAGAATAGTAAAATATGCATAGACTAAGTTCTGGTACTTCACTGTATACATCCTTATGATAGGGCGTAGCCCCCATATGATAGATGAAGATGACACCCCCATGATAGGAGGTGCAGGTCCTCTATCCATGGAGTCAGTACCCATTAGATTGGTGTCATTTTTCTTCCAACAAGGTGTGGGTCCACCATAGGGATTAGAACTCCCTCTCTTGACTCACCTACTTCATCAAGGCATGGGCCCCCTACTATGATTTCAAAGATTTGATACATAAGGGTGTTTTAGGAGTCACAAAATCTATATAGTTCGTGTGGTATGAGCCTCAAGATATGTTAGGTATGTTTGATTTCCTTCAAGAAACGACAAATGTGAAACCTTCCATGTCATGATGTATTTTATTTTATATTATATTTGAGTTATTTTAAGTTTCGATAATTTTTGGGCTCAAAATTTTAAAATTTCTTAGGTTCGTATGATTATTCTATATGGTTAGTAAACTGTGCAAGAACCATGTGTTTGGCTCTGTACTTGGGTAGTGTTGTTTTACACGACCAGCGCATGCCTAGTTAAACCATGAGAGGTCCTAGGAGTAACCTTTCGATGCGTCTTAGGGTATTTCAATAGTTCTTTGTGGTTGGTGCACAATTTACTAAATTGTGTAAAAACCAACACTACAGGAAAAAGCGTTATTTGCGATGGGTTATTTGCGTTGTGATGAGAATAGATATCTCGTCGCAAATACTATGTCGGTAGGTAGGTATTTGTGACGAGACCCGTTGCAAATACATTTTTAACCGCTACCCCTAATTAATATGGGGGTTAGCATTTGCGATGGGTCTCGTAACAAATAATCTAACTTATATATACCCCCATTTGATTTTTCCCATTTCACAACTCTCAACTCCTCTCTCCCTCTCTACTCTCATATTTTTCTCCTAAAATTTCTTAAAGTTTAAAATTTTAGATCAGAGCAATTTTCAAGCCTTGTATCCTACGAAAAATTCAGCTTTAAGGTATTTATTTATTGCTTTTATTTTTTAGTTAATACATTTTATTTTATATTAGTTATGATTATTGTTAATTAGAGGCAATTAAATTAAATTAGAATTAGATAGTTTTATTTTGCACTATTTAAATTTACAAATATGTTGTTTCATTAAGATTTAATTTTTTTATTTAAAAGTAAATAGTATTAATTTGTAATAATTTGGTTCAACTATCATTAATTAATAATAATTACATGTAATAAGTATTTATTATTAGTAATTAGTAGTAATTAGTATTAATTATTATTAATTAATATTAATTAGAAATAATTAGTAATAAATAGTACTAAATTATAATAAATTATAATAATTAGCGGTAATTAGCAATAATTAGCGCTAATAAGTAATAATTAGCAGTAATTAGGGTTCATTAGCGGTAATTAGTAATAATTAGTAATAATTAGTGATAATTAGTAAAAATTAGCGGTAATTAGCGGTAATTAGTAATAAATATTTATAAATAGTAATAAATAGTAATAAATAGTAATAATTAGTAATAAATACTAATAAATAGTAATAAATAGTAATAATTAGTAATAATTAGTAGTGATTATAAATAATTAGTAATAATTAGTGATAAATAGTAATAAATAGCAATAAATGGTAATAAAAGTAACAAATAGTAATAAATAGTAATAAATAGTAATAAATAATAATAATTAGTAACAATTAGCGGTAATTAGTAATAATTAGTAATAATTAGCGGTAATTAGCAATAATTAGTGGTAATTATTAATAATTAGCGGTAATTAGTGATAATTAGCGATAATTAGTAATAATTAGTAGTAATTAGTAATAAATAGTAATAAATATTAATAAATATTAATAAATAGTAATAAATAGTAATAATTAGTAATAATTAGTAATAATTAGTAATAAATAATAATAAAAAGTAATAAAAAGTAATAAAGAGTAACAAATAGTAATAAATAGTAATAAATAGAAATAAATAGTAATAAACAGCAATAAAGAGTGATAAATAGTAATAAATAGTAATAAATAGTAATAAATAGTAATAAATAGTAATAAATAGTAATAAATAACAGTAAATAACATTAATTAGTAATAATTAATAATAATTAACAATAAATAGTAATAATTATTGGTAAATATAATAATTAGTGGTAAATAGTAATAATTAGCGGTAATTAGCGGTTATTAGTAATAATTAGCAGTAATTAGTGGTTATTAGTAATAATAAGCGGTAATTATTAATAAATAGTAATAAATAATAATAAACAGTAACAAATAGTAATAAAATAGGGATTTCATGCCCCTGGGCCTTCGGGCTATGTAATGGGTCCCCCCCTACCCAGAAAAAAGGGGGTCTTTGCTTTTCTTTAATAATAAAATGAGGTTTCGACCCCTACCTTTAAAAAAAGTAGTAAATAGTAATAATTATTAATAATTACTAATAATTAGTGGTAATTAGCGGTAATTAGTAATAATTAATGGTAATTAGTAATAAATAACGGTAATTAGTAGTGAATAAAAATAAATAGTAATAAATAGAAATAAATAGTAATAAATAGTAATAAATATTAATAAATATTAATAATTAGTAATAATTAGTAATAAAAATTAACAAATAGTGATAAATAGTAATAAATAGTAATATTTAATTATAACTAGTAATAAATAGTAATAAATAGTAATAAGTAGTAATAATTAGTAATAATTATGAATAATTAGCAGTAATTAGTTGTAATTAGTAATAAATATTAATAAATAGTAATAAATATTAATAATTAGTAATAATTAGTAATAATTAGTAACAATTAGTAATAATTAGTAACAATTAGTAATAATTAGTAAAATTAGTAATAATTAGTCATAATTAGTAATAATTAGTAATAATTAGTAGTAAATATTAATAATTAGTATTAATTAGTAATAATTAGTAATAAATAGTGGTAAATAGTAATAAATAATGGTAACTAGTAATAAATAGCGGTAAATAGTAATAAATAGCGGTAAATAATAATAATTAGCGGTAAATAGTAATAATTAGCAGTAAATAGTAATAATTAGCCGTAATTAGTAATAATTAGCGATAATTAGTAATAATTAGTAATAATTAGTAATTATTAGAAATAATTAGTCAAAATTAGCGGCAAATAGTAATAATTAGCGGCAAAGTAATATAATTATTAAAAATTAGCAGTAATTAGTAAAAAATTGTTATAAATTAATAAAAATTAGTAATAATAAGTGCTAATTAACCATAATTAGTAATAATTAGTTGTATTCAGTAATAATTAGTGGTAATTTGTAATAATTAGTGGTAATTAGTATAAATTATTATAAATTAGTGTAGATTAGTATAAATTTTAAAAAATTTACTATAAATCACTATGAAATAATATAAATTGTTATAAATTACTAGAAAGGTGAAAATGAAATAGGTTATCAATTTTTAGGCCATGATTAATAACAAATTTTTACATATACGGTTGACACAAATCAATCTTTTGTCAGTACCTGAAGATTAAAAATTTTATAATTTACACCTTTTTGGTAATTTATAATATATTTTATTACTTTATATTAATTTATAATATTTTTTATTAATTTATAAAAACTATGTTAATATTAGCGATAATTAGTAAAAAAATTAGTAAAAATCAGCGATAATTAGTAATGATTAGTATAAATGAACATTAAATTACCATTATTCTTAACAAGTAATGATAATTAGTAAAAATAAATAAAAAATAGATAAAATTGACAATATCTAAAAGTAAATCATGATTGGTTTAATTTTTACTATTTTTTGGATCGTCTTTTTCTTATATCAAATTATTCATAAAGAATTTATTTATTTTATATTTTTAGAGTAATATGAATCAAGGAAGTCAACAATAGTGTTTATTACATGATCATGATTGGATAAATCATCCCAGGAATCCAAATAGTTCTGGTGTAAATCCTATATATGTTGAGGGTGTTGAAGCTTTTTTATCATTTGCATCATCAAAACTAAAAGTTGTTTCTGAAAGGAGAATTAAGTGTATATGTAAGAAATGTGATGTGATGAGGTTTGAAACATTTAATAATGTTGGGGGATATATATTGAGATTTGGTTTTCAAAATGATTATGTTTTTTGGTTTCAACATGGTGAATGCAGTTCCAAAGAAGATACTAACAATTTGGTTCCAGATCCATCATGATTTTAAAATTTAGTACCTGATGTGGCCAGTCTATCTTTTAAATAAAATGAAACTCAATATGATATTGATTCAACTACAGAGTTGGAACCATTCCAATTTTATGATTTATTGAAGAATGCTGAGAAATCCTTATATCCTGGTTTCACGATAAGAAAATTTGAAGTGGTTGAAAAATTTATGGCTGTTAAATTAGATAATGGAATGTCAAATAACTGTTTTGATCAGATATTATCTTTGGTTATAACACTGTTACCTGAAGGAAATGTGTTGCCTGCAAATTTCTATGAGAGAAAGAGGACTGTTCATAATTTAGGTCTTGGTTATCAAAAGATTCATGCATGTTCAAATGATTTCACCTTATATTATGATGAAAATGAGTCATTCGTTAGTTTTCCTACATGTGAACAATCGAGGTACAAAGAGGCTCAACTTGGGAAGTCTGGATTGATTCCTATAAAACAATTGAGGTATTTCTTGATTACACATAGATTACAATATTTATTTATGTCTTAGAACACATCGTCATTGATTTCATGGCATAAAAACAATATTTTAGTAGGTAAAGGATTAAACCATACTACTACTGGCTATTCATGGAATCATTTTGACCAAGTACATTCGTCTTTTTCTTCAGAAGCTTAAAACGTGAAATTGGGTATTTCTACTAATGGTTTATATCCATTTGTTTCCTACAGTAGTCAATATTCTTGTTGGAATGTCTTTATAACTCCGTACAATTTACCTCCTTGGATGTTGATGAATGAGCCATATATATTTTTGACCTTATTAATTCTAGGAAATATAAAAAATAATATCTATGTTTATTTGAATCTATTGATTGATGAGTTAAATTTATTATAGAGTAATGGTTTCAGTACGTATGATGTTGTTGTGAAAAATAATTTCGTACTGAAATCGGTATTAATGTGGACAATTAGTGATTTCCCAGTATATGACATGTTATCTGGTTGGAGTACACATGGTCCAAAAATATGTCCTTACTGTATGAGAGACAACAAAGATTTTATGCCCGTTAATGGGAGAAGACCTTATTTCATAGACTTTCATCAAATATTTCTTCATAATGATCATCCTTTTTAGAGGAACATATATCATTTTAGAAAAGACATAATTGAAAGATATAAAACTCCAACAGTGATCTCAGGTATTGAGTTAAAATCTATTGTATCTTCATTAACACCCATTACATTTGGACTGACTATAAACCAATAGAAAATTGATGTCCTTGGGAAAGAACACAATTGGATAAAACATATAATTTTTTGGGATCTTCCATATTGGTATGATTTATTGTTTCTTTACATGTTGGATGTCATTCATACTAAGCATAAATATTTTGATAATATATTTTATACAGTTTTGGACACACTAGGTAAAACCAAAGATAATGTAAATGTGCGATTAGATATTGCCCAAATTTGTAGGATACCATAACTTGAACTATTTGAAAATGAAAGATCACAAAAGTTAATGAATCCAAAAGTGAATTATACAGTTTCCAATGAACATAATTTATTATTTTATCAGTGGATTATAGATTTGAGACTTCCAGATATTTATGTTTCCAATTTGGCTAGATGTGTCATAAATAGTCAAATTACCGGATTAAAAAGTCATGACTATCATGTTATAATGGAAATAATTCTACCGATTGGATTTAGAGGTTTTCTGAATTCTATGATTTGGGATGTGATAATGGAAATATTATATTTTTTCTAAGACATTTGTGCGGTGACGAAATACTATAATGCAATAAATAGACTACAAGAATATGTTTTTTTAATTTTATGTAAATTGAAAAAAATATTCCCACCAACTTTCTTTGATTCAATGGAACGTTTGATATTAAATTTTCTATATGAAGAAAAATGAGGAGGTTTGATACAGTTTCTATGGATGTATCTATTTGAGAGATGCATATAGAAATTGAAGAAAAAGGTATGTAAAAAAGAATCAATTGAAGGATCAATTGTAAAAGCTTATTTATAGGAGGAAATTTATTTTTTCTACTCGCATTATTTTTAATTTGAATATCCATAAAAACATTTCTGCATGGGATGAAATGAGGGAAATGTTGTCGATGAAATGAGATATCAATTATCTATTTTTAATTATCTAGAACATTTTCTCAATTGTGAAGAAATGAAACCATTTGTATTTTGAGTGCTCCTATAGCTTATTCTATAATATTTTTTTATATTAAATTAATATTAATATTTTTAGACTGTATGATAATCATATCAAGAAACAGTTTCCACAAATTACAACAGATGCCCTTAAAGAACATTGAAAAATTATTTTTTCTTGCTGGTTTCATAAACAGCTAAAATATATTGTTTATGGTTTAACATATAAAATCAATTTATTACTTGTTATATTGATAACTATTTTAAAAAATTTCAAGTATATCAACATGATGATAAAATTGATAATCGATTGTCTGTATTGAGTAACCCACCCTCCAAAATGGTTAAATATTATAATGCATATATGGTGAATGGTTTTTGATTTCATACACTTGCACATGGGAAATCAAAAAAATAATGAATAGTGTCATTTTTTTGAGAGGATCTCATTAAAGATAAAGTGAAGTTTAATTTTATGGCATGATGGAAAAAATAATCAAATGTTTTTATCTAGGAAAAAATTACATAATGATGTTTAAATATTAATGGTTAGATACTAAGAGAGGCTTGCATGTTCACTCACACCATGGAATCATTGTTATTAAATATAAAAGCCTTCTTGTAGTAAATGAACCATTTTTATTGGATCCTCAGGAACATCAAATTTATTATGAAAATTATTGTGCTACTTTAAGAGAGTTAATTAATTGGTGGAGTATAATAAAAATTAAATCTTGGGAAAATCAGTTTATTCAAAATGATTGTGGTTCCACTGAAATACAAGGAATTGATTTTTTTCAAGAGACTACTTAAAATCCATCTTTTCCATGAAGAGACATGAATATCGATGATGACACCCCAAAATTAAGGGTTGATGGTGATGATGATGTTATTGATGTAAAAAATGAATTTTAAATGATAATAGATGATGAAACTAAAACTCTTATGGAAATTGATGATACTGAGGAGGAATATGAAGATATTGGCACCATCAAATACAAAGATTAGGATTAATCTAAATATTGACACAGTTAAATGCTGGCTATAATCATATATAATATATATCTATATATAATAGTTGTTTTCAACTATTTTATAACAATAGTCATTTCATGTTTTAGATGGACTCAGATCTATTTTGTGAGTTTCATGAGGCTGATCTACCTGGTGATGAGCATGATGTTGGATCATCTGATACCACTACTAAAACTTGGTGTTTTCCCAATGGTACTATAGAAATGGTTTGAGGAAACCATTTCTATAGTGTAAAAGAAGCAACATTTTCCAATGATTTGAACAAACCGTTGGCAATGTGTATATATTCCTAAGATTTCTCAATGATTTTTTAAAACCGTTGGGAAAAAACTATTTTCTCTAAGGTATACTGATGGTTTTGATAAACCGTTGGTAAAGGGAAGATTTCCCAAAGGTTTTTAAAAACCGTTGGGAATGTTTTCCCCCAAATACCCAGTGCCCATCTCCTAGTAGGTCCTATTGAAGACCTAATCAAGAACTCTTCCTAACATATTCTCAGTCACAAAACATCTTCCAGCTGAATAACCTTGTTCAATCAAACAAATTTTTATTTCTACACTTCAAATTAGTAAGTGTTACCTTATTTTTAGTGTTCTTACTCTTTTTATTTTATGTTTGATGTTTTGATTTTGGCTAAATTAGAGTTATTTATATTGGATTATCGAACCCATTTTTTGTTTTACGTTCTTTTGTTCTACACTTCATACATCGTAAATGGTATGTTTAGTGGGGTTTGTTTAGTGCAGGGGGTAAAGGGTTTTTCTTATGTTTTTTGTTTAGTGGGGTAAAGTGTTTGTTTTATGTTTTTTGTTTAGTGGGATTTTATGTATTATGTTTAGTGGGGTTTTATGTTTTTTTAGTGAAATGGATAATGCATGATAGTTGGATTTTTTAATGAATAAAATGATTTTAAATAAAAATACCCTAAGGGGGCTACAGGAGGGGTAGGGGGGGGCTGTCTAGGTGTGGGGGGTTGTCCAGGTGGGGGGTGGGTTGTCCAAGGGGGGTAGGGGGGCTGCAGGGGGTGGGGGGGGGGGGGGGCTATAGGGGTGTGGGGGGAGGGGGTATGGGCTGCCCCAAGAGGGGGTGTGGGTTGTCCCAGGGGGGTCAGGATGGGGTGTCTAGGTGGGGGAGGGGGTGTGGGGTGTCTAGGGAGGGGGGTGGGGCTGTCCAGGTGGGGGGGGGGGGGGGTGGCTGTCCAGGT